>CM060906.1:829949198-832555864 GCA_030737815.1 Allium fistulosum | reverse complement strand
TCTAGAGTGGACGCAGTTAGTGTATATTGCTGGTTATGATTTGCGATCGAGATATGAGCTAGAGTCAGAGATATTGGAGAGCTTGACCATAAACCTACTTTGATAACGAATCGGTACTAGTCAGAGGCGTGATGCCATATTAGCTGAGATCATTGCCAAAGCTTGGGTAGAGTCCGAGGAGATGAGATAGCATGGACTTGACCGGGATGGTTGGCTTCGAATAGATGGGAGATTGTTTGTTTCTGATGTCGATGGGTTGATGATGTGCTACGAAAGTGCCATTATTCGAGACTAACTATACATCTTGACAGTAATAAGATGTACAGTGATATGAAGCAGACCTATTATTAGGAAGGGATGAAAAAAGATGTTGGGACATTCATCTCGCAGTGCATGAATTGCCAGTTGGTTAAGGCAGAGCAGAAGAAGCCTAGTAGTTTAATGAAACTGCTAGAAGTTCCTGAATGGAAATGGGAGCATGTATCGATGACACCGAGGACTCGAGCAGGGTACGATAATATTTGGGTCAGTCGATCGATTGACCAAAAGTGATAGATATATACCCGTCAAGTCAAGTAGAATGGCAGCCAAACTGGCTGAATTATATGTAAAGTGGATAGTATGATTCCATGGTGTGCTAAAGAGCATTACGAGTGACCGAGACCCGTTATTTACTAGCGGGTTTTGGAAGAGATTACAAGAGACGTTGGGGATGGACCTGCATCTGAGTATGGCTAATCACCCACAAACCGATGGCCAAACTAAGAAAGTGAATAATATCTTGGAGGGTCTCTTATGGGCTTGTATAATCAACTTTGGAGGCTCATGGGATGATTACACACATCTTGCCGTATTCACATACAACAACAATTATTAATCCAACATCGGTATGGCACTATTCGAAGCATTGTATGGCCGACAATGCAATCCTCCTACTTATTAGTGGGAAGCAGGCGAAAAATTGATACTTAGGCCAGATATGCTTAAAGAAACCTTGAAGAAGATCGAGATCATTCGACAATGAATGAAAGCTACTCAAGATAGACAGAATATCCATGCTAATAAGAGGCATAGAGATCTAGAGTTCTCTGTCAGAGATATGGTACTTATCAAGATCTCTCCATTGAAGAATGTAATTTGGTTCCGTAGTAAAGGGAAGTTTGTACTGAGATTCGTTGGTCCTTTTCCTATACTAGAGAGGATTGGGAACCTTACTTATAGAGTCAACTTATCTCAAAGAATGGATGGAGTGCACAATGTGTTCCACATTTCTCACTTGCAGAAATTTGTGCAAGACTCAAGCGTAATTATTGCATCAGATCAACTAGATGATACCAAGATTGAACCAGAGGCTTCGAAAACTCATAGGCATATTCGTATAGTTGGACGTGCTATGAAGCAGCTTAGGAGGAAGACGGTGAAGTTGGTGAAGGTTCAGTAAAGCGAAAGAAACGGCAACTGTACTCTAGAGACTGGGGAGAGCATGATGATAGCTTATCCAGAGCTCTTTACTTGGTGGGACTTTTTGTTTATCACTTTTACTTTCACTTATGATATCATGAAGTATACCTTAGTATAATATCTTGCTGCTAGGATAGGCTTGGATGTTACCTTTCTCATTTGCTGTTGTGTATGCATGTTTGATGTGTGATGGTTGCCTTCGCTTGTATATGGTTGTTAGACATGCCGGGTGACTTTGTTGATTTTTGGTTGGGATTTCATTGGGGAAATTCCTACATGGGGGATTGTAACGATCCGTATTCTACATATTGGAGGATCATAGAGTATTGTATTATTTTATTTAGGGTCGTAGATTCTATTATTTTGGAAAATGACTACTAGAGATATTATCCATCCTTAGAACTTTTATCGGACGATTTTGACCCTGAAAATCTTATATGGCCTGTAACTTTTAATAGGAGCCGAACTAGAGTCTGAAACCATTCCATTAGATCAGGATGATGGTTTCTCTTTCCATTGATTGCTCATAATAGAAAAACAAACTTACCATTTGAGAGTTATGGCTGTTTTAAGTTTCACTTGATTTTGGACAACTTAATGGGTAATTAGCAAGTTAATAAATATGCTCAAAGCCCATTTCGGGATTAGCATGGAATGCGGCTAATGGGACTTCTCTCCATCATTTCACACTTTCCTAAAATAGAGAGAAAACTTCCATTAACCATTCCTAAGCCAAAAACCCACTTTAAACCTTACTTTAATTAGCCAAAACTTATCATTAAGGAGTGGATTAGCGAGATTACCATTTGGATTAAAGATTTGTTACTGGAGATCATTTGAAGCTGCTGTAGATTCTTGGATTTCGTGCATTCTTGGGTTGCTTTAGATTTTCTTTGGAGTTAGATGAGTGGTTAGGACCTCTCACTTACTAATTAATCATTATACACCTTAAAATGAAGCTTTGAAATAATTTTTGGATCCTAAAACATGTTTTAAACATTAAATAACCACATATGTAAATTTGAAATGATTTGGAAAAGATTTGTAAAATTCATGTTCTTATGGATCTCCCTTGTTCTTATGGTTACACCCTTAGATTTAGGCTTCACTTTGTTGGATATGGATGTATGCTTGTTAGGATATATCGTATATAATGATTACTTGAATGTATGATGTTTGTTTAATTGAAAACATCGATCAGATGGTGATTTAGTTATAGGAATAAGCTATGGATTGGTATTGATGGACCAATGATGATCTATAGAGTCAACTTGACCCAAATTTGGTGCGATCCATTTGGGATGGTAAGGAAGGCCTCATAAGGATACGTTCCAAATTCCAAGTCGTTTGGAGTTCATTTGCTCGAGTTATGGATGGATCAGTGGTGGTTTGAAGGCTATGGATATTGGAAGGTTGCTTTGAGGTGTGCTCGAGTCATGGGGTGGATCACTTCGAGTCTTGGAGGTATTTTCATTGGGTCACAAATGATGATGAATGGATCGCATGAAGATATGGGGAAAATTCCAAGTGATGGATCATTTCATACTTGCTTCAAGTTTTGGAGTGTGTTGCTTCGAGTTACAAGTGTGTTTGGAAGCATAGGCCAATAAGGCAAAAGAAGAGGAAAATTGGCTAAGGTATGGATTGTTGGCCATGGATCGGTATCGATCCATGGGGCATCAATCGGTGATGGATCTGTAAAGGAAGACTTCATATGGAGGAGCTTGGCTTAGTTGAGTTGAAGTGTGGGATCGGTGATGATGGATTGGTGGCTATGGATCGGCGGTTATGGCTCGGTGATTTGGAGGATTGGAGATACTTCGAGTTCTTCCTATGCTTGCTTCGAGACATGATGGTGTTTGCTTCGAGTCTTGGGTGTTTTTTTACTCAACATGAAAAACAAAACACTTACCAAATATGGCCAAGTGTAGGGTCAGTACCGAACCATAAGTTTCAACGATGATTTTGACAACGACGACCCATGGTTCGACGATTATGGTTCCATGATGGGGAGTGATGGCTTCAACGATGGATTGATATACTTCGAGATGCAGAGTAGATGACAATGAGTCGAATTGAGAAACTATTAGAGGAAGGTTACGGGATGTACGATAATATTTTATGGCTAACGATGGCTGCCTAAAATAGTTCCCAACCACGATGACTTTAGACGAGAGTCGTAAGGACAGTTCCACAATGAACTTTGCTACAGATGAAGTGTGCAAAGGGATCGCTAATATTCGTAGGTTTTGAAGTGTACTCGTAAAGCAAGAGGTTGTAGAGGACGCTCACTTGGGATTGCGATGTGCAATAGATCGGTGATGTTTCAATATGTTTGACCTTGGACTGAGTGCGTTGGCCATCTAGTTCCTGGCCTACTAAGTGGCTCGGATTCGAGTATCGAGAAATTGGGACGTTGAGTAGTCCTTGACTATGCATGGGGTCATACGAGTATCATATATCCAACGCATTGAGTAAGTAAATGTGATGATGAATGATGGATACTATATTTGCTTTGGTTTTTTTATCACCCTAGGGATGTCACATAATGTAGATGTTATCGATGTACATATCTAGACACCCCTTAGTACTTTGATGTATAATACACTCATAATGAATATAATATAGAGTAGCATATATCTTGTGTATGTGCTAACTCTATGGATGTAGGGATGGGTTGGATGTGATTTTCCATACCATTGGTCCTAGTATATTGATTTTATAGTATTTGAGATTTTCTACCATTCATACCAGACTTTGTCTGACTCGGGGTTTTATGCTTTGCTTTCTACTATTCTGGGTACACCTAAATGAGTAGATTAGGGATATCAGGTCTAATGAGCATGTGGAGCTGGACAGAGGACGAGCAGGAGATCAAACTCTCGTATTACTATATTTACTTATTATTATTTGCTACTCCACTGCACAGCACTATGGATCTTGCTAGTGCCTTTATTATTTAGAGATAGTTGTTTATGAGTTATTATTTGATGTGTAACTCTATCACTTATGTCATACACTGTATGGATCTAGTTACTATGATTTCTGTGATTCATTCAGTTATTACTGTCCCGCTTGTCTTATATTTGAGAATTTTAATATTATATTATATTTGATGCGATGTGAGATATATGACATGTTTTGTGATGTTTAATTTACCTTACAACCTTGATGATCGTCCTACATCGATCGGGCACCGTTACAGGGCACTATACATCTATTGATGTGTGTCGACGGTGGAAGGCGGTTGTCACAATATATTTACATGTATGTGTATGTGTGTGTATACACATACATGCATATGTCTGCAGGCACGCGTGTAATTGAAGCTCTTATGTGTGTATAAGTTTTGAGTAAAGCTCTATGGATGTTATATATGATACCATGCAACATTGCTAATATGAAATTACTTTGTATAAACTTGGTTCTTATGAGTGTATATATTATGAAATGCTTTGTATGTTAATGGTTGAAAAAGTAAATTAATTATATTGTGAGTATGCTCAGGTTATTACCATATCCCATTTATTGCTATGAAATCAATGTTTGAATTTATCGTGTTTATATTTGTCAAGTTATGATGCAAGTTTATAAAATGAAATGAATTACACGTACACAACATTAAATTATTGAAAATTGGGATAAAACATCATTTGGGAATAATTGACGTCAGAAAAGTCAAATGTTCTGAAAAGTAATAAATTTAATATTAGATGAGAACAATATAGTTATGACTACTAGACGTCATTATCCATCCTAGCAGACATATTCGAGAGTCACAACCTAGATTGTAATGAGCTTATCTAATGTCACAATGTCCAAACGATCTATTGTACGGATATATGATGATAACGAATATTTTGGGAGGCGTAGTGCAACGAGTAAAAGTAGCACCTCATGATGGAGACTTAAAGTGGACCATGACACAATGAAGATTATAATGCCTTTAGAAACCCAAGGGGAAAGTGCAACTAGGGGATCGTGTGAAGTGGACTCACAATTGATTGAGTGTATATGGGTGAAAAAGATTATGATAGCTTGTTGAGGTAGATAGTTAAGTAGAGGGTGAATCCAGAAGGGATTACCAATATGTTTTCTTGTGGGGAACTCACAGAAGAGAGTATGAAATAGAACTCTTGTAATAAAAAGCAGAAAATGCCGACCTTATAAAATAATTGATTTGAAACTATCATTTATATTTATACAACAAAAAAAAACTCACATAATACATATAGGATGTGATATCCCAGTTGACTGGAGTTGCAGTTGTTAGTCATGATGAATAGAGTCGTGACACATGTGTTATCACTGGTTTATCAAAATGAGTTGTGGGCGGGATTTGGTATCGTGTGGGAGACGTATGTGTGTTTGAAAATGTCACCTTTAAACTTGACACTGCATATGTACTATTTAGAATATCATTATATTAACAGCAAAATTTCTAGCCTGACTCAGGATTTCTTATATATTTAACAACCTCAGGTCAGACTGAGGTTGTTTTACAGGTTGATATTAGGATTGTATGATATGGAGATAGGATAGATGGCAGTGGATATTTACTTTACTTATACTTATATTGAGAAGTCATTATATTGGTTGATATGATGTACTTGTGTTATGAGTTATATATATAGATAATGTATCAAATTTTAAGGTATGATATAATATTCATTATTTTATTTCACTCTGAATCCTATTAGTTGGGTATATTCTCATTTGTATCTTTACTACTGTATTATTCAGTCCTAGCAACTCGTGTATGTTGCTTTATGTTGGGACGAGATACGTATTATTTCAGATGTGATAGAGTATTGTGACGTATCCGTGTTGACCCAAAGTTGCATACACGAGAGATCGCTCCCCACGAGCCCTTTGTTCCGTGCTATCAAACAATGATTTCTCTCTGATAATCTAGTCATTGGAGTCATGGTGTAACATATACCTTGTCTTCATCACAGACCAAAGAGACTTTTTCAAAAATATTTATATGCAAAGACATCGGTGCACTAATGGTCTTTACTTCTCCATGCTAAACCGAGAAAGCACTTTACTGTTATACTCTTTGTCATTCAATCTTATAAATCCATTCTTTCTATCCCTACAAATTTATATGCCTAAATTTTCTTTACTTCAATAAGACTTTAATTTCAAATTCCATTTTCAAACACAACACTACTTGATTTATTTCATTACAATCTTTAGAAGCAATAAGCATGTCATCCACATATAGAAGTAAGTAGACCCTGTTTACACTATTTAGATGCTTGTAATAAATACATTCATCTTTGATACTTCTATCAAACTTAATACAAAGCACAAACGTGTAAAACTTCTTATATCATATTCTAGGGATTGCTTCAGACCATAAAGCGGCTTCTTCAATTAGTCAACCACTAGAACAAAAAATAGATTTAGTAGCACCTAAAAAATGCTACTATAAATTACAGTAGTATTTTAGTGAAGACATTTAACTAAAAGTCCAGAACTTTCAATTGCGTTTCCATAAACGCTACGAAAAGCAATATATTGCAGCGTTCATCAAAAGTAACCAAAAATATTTTATCGTAGAGATGTATAACCGTCATTAAAAAGTATTGTTGATGCTACTGCAAAATATAATAGTAACGGTTTTGTCAACGATGTCATAGAAGATGCAGCTAAAAACTCAAACCTTACCGTTGCGTTTTAATAAATGCTACCATATATATTTTGGTGTTTTTCTTCTGCTACCATATATAAATAAGGGACAGTTTGGCACAGGACCTTAATAAGTTTCAAAATACACAAAAACTCCAGTAAAAAAAAGTTTGTAAATTAGGTCTCTAGAATTAAGTTACCGAATAATGGCATACACTTATGCAATTATTCACTGAATAATTGCAGACATTTATGTAATTATATCAAAAAATTGCAGACATTTCCACAATTATTCACTGAAAAATTGCTGAAATTTCCGTAATTATTCACCAAAAAATTGCGAAAATTTCCGTAATTTTTTCAAAAATTTGCGGAAAATTCCACAGTTATTCACCAAACAAATTATGGAAATTTCCGCAATTATTCACCGAAAAAATTGCATAAATTTATGCAACTTTTGGATATAATTGCATAAATGTCTGCAATTATTCAGTGAATAATAGCATAACTATATGCAATTACTTAGTAATTTAATTCTAGAGACCTAATTTATATACTTTTTTTACTGGGGTTTTGTGTATTTTGAAACTTATTAGGGACATGAGCCTAATATTCAGTATAAATAATTCGATACAAAACCATCAAAAAAAAACCGCGTTCACAAAAATTCTATAACCGTACATAGAGAAGGTTACACAACTAGTGCTAACAAAATGTTACAGTATAGATGACGATTAAAGACAAGTAACAATTTATTACTGCAACTGATCATTTTTTCGGAGAAAAGCTCATGTACCTGTTACAATATGAACATTTTTTTTGGTCAATGTGCTTGAAGACTTGCTTGCAAGAGAAAAAGATCCCGTGGCATAATACTATCAAACTGGGTATTTATTTACTAAAACGAATTTCTAGTCAGAAGAGTTAAAATTGGTAATCAAATAATCTTGTCGATATTAAGAATTCAGAAATACAACACTAGCAAATAAGTTGCCATGGCAAAATAAGTAACCATGTAAAATAAACTGCTAAGCAAAATTTATTCGTCTAATAAATGTTATACTCACTAGCAAATATACTGCAAGCTTTATTTTGGTTAAGTGGCCTACTGGACCAGAGTATAAATCTATTATTAAAATATATGTAATTTTGAAATGTAGTATAATAATATATTTCAATATTTACAACACAAAAATACATATATACGGTTGAAACTGATTTATTCAACAATATCCGCCTATTCAAAAAATATGTAATTTTCCACTGCCTCTGACTACTCAAAATGCTAGAAGAAAATCAAGTACTGAATGTTAATGCAAGAAATGCGCTGGACTAAAAAAGTGGCGCATATCACAAACTTACAAAAATCCAGCACAAATCGACTATGTGTAGTGTTAACGTAAAAATCGAACGCTAACACCCCGGTGTGAGTATTAGTAAAGTGAAAGCACCACCCGTTGGTACGGGAACTAAAAATAAGCAGAGAATAGCAGAAAAGTAAAGGGACAGCAGTTTTATAGTGGTTCGGCTCAAAATCAAGCCTACATCCACTTTATCTTCTTTATCACAGGTTCGATTACAAGTTTTACAAGAATTCCTTCGATTATTCAACAATCGATACAAGTAATCAACACTACAATGCAAAAGAGATTCTGGAATCCATCTTGAATGTAGTTGATCTTCTCTTTAGGTAGTTTGAGATGTTTTCGGTAGTAGAGGTGTTATAGAGGTCGTGAATGCAGCAGAGTTTCGGCGCTTCAAAGTCTGGAAAAAAGTCCCCTTCGAATATGGAGTAAGCGGGGTATTTATAGGGAAAATCTGGAGGTTAGGTCGTAGGTCGCGAGCGACTTAGGGGTTAGGTCATAGGTCGTAGGTTGCAAGCGACCTAAGGGTCATCCCAAGTTAACTTAAGTCGTTGGCGACTTAGTGGAGCCATTCTGGGTGAGATACTGGGTGTGAGCGACCTAATGTTGTAAATACAGAAGTTATCTCGGTCGGATTAGGTCGTGAGCGACCTAATAGAAGAGGCAGGTCGTGTGGCTTTACTTCAGAGCATGTTAAGTCATTCCCTTCTCCTGAATTGCTAGGTCGCTAGGTCGCTAACTCGTTAGGTCGCTAGGTCGCTAACTCGTTAGGTCGCTAGGTCGCTAACTCGTTAGGTCGCTAGGTCGCTTAGCTTGTAGATCGTTGAGCCGATGGGTCTCTTAGCTCGCTAACTCGTTAGGTCGTTGAAGCCTTGAGTTGTTTAAGTCGCTTGAGTCCTTTAGATCGGTAAGTCGTAGACCGCTGAGTGATAGGTCGTTGAAAAACAGGTGTTAACACTTGCCCCTCGAAGTATATGCCTAGGGGCTAGGTCGTGTGCTTCAACACTTTTTAATTCATGCCATCTGAGTTACTAAGTCGTGAGTCGCTGGAGTTGTTAGGTCGATTCGAATTCCATCTTTCCCGCCTATAATTTATTTAACTCGCTTCGTCCTATTCACTCTATTGCTTACACCCTGCTGCCATTGCTGCATTCGAGCTCAAAGATTAACACGAAATCTTCACTTTTTCATCTCCAATTGTCGATTCCAACAGTGAATTTAGGTAATTCCGATCATCTATTCGCCGCGTTTACCATCGATTCCTCCATATTCATCTCCATACAATTTTCATTATCATGTCGTAAGATTATACTTTGATTCACCCTCTGATTCTCGTCGAATCGTTGGTGATTGCTTTGAGAATGAATCAGCTTAGGGTTTCACATAGTTATATTTGAATTTGTGGAATTAGTAACGTTTTCTAGAAATTTGGAGGAGATGATGGGGTTAACGGGTTACGCCGTGGTACTTTGAGTGATGCAAAGGGTGGTGGACGCGTGGAAGAATGTGATTGAAGAATAGGACTTAGGTTTTTTAATGGGAGATAGCTTGATATCGCCGAGCTACTTCAGGAGCGACCTAGTGAATCGAACGACCTAAGAACCCTCATGACTTAAGGGAAGCTGAACGACTTAACAAATCAGCGACCTAACTCAAATCAGCGACCTAACTCTTTTCAGCGACCTAACTCTTTGCGACATAAAGTTTAGGTCGCGGTTACACCTGAACGAGCTATTACTTAGACAAATTTGCATTGCCTTAACCTGAAGTTTCATGCCTTGAACTCTTTGACTTGGGCACTTTTTAACTCATAGGAACATGACATTGCTGAACTTTCTGACTTAAACAGTGCGACTTAAGGAAGCTTCGACCTATGCTAAGTCGCTTGAACTTGACTTCTTGCAAAAATTTACAGCACTTAACTTGAATTTTCAACTTGAACTGCCGAAATAACCTGCCTGAACTTGTTGCATTTCTTTACAGATTATATTAACTTTAATGCTAATCAACCTGTTAAACATAACATTTGCAGACGAACGGGACGAATATACTCATCATCGACTGTCCACATCGAGTGATGGATTAGATCAAAGAAACGATATTTTACTTAAATAAAACATTATGAATCTGATTAAAGATGAGGTGATGTGAATCGACTGATTTAAATGAAGTATCAACGCAAAATGTATACAGCTATAACTGCTTATTGCTAAATGTTATCTGCATTGATACTACGCTTAACTTTGATCTAATAACAAGCCTTGAAACTTCCTGAATTGACGTGTATCAATCATTACTATTTCAAGTTTTATTTTATCTACTTGTTATTTCAGTAGCTTTGCACAACACTTCACACGCTTTTAGGAAACGTGCACCTTCATATTTGAATGTCCAGTTCCTTGTGTAGAATGACTTCTCAACAAGAAGAGATAGTAGGGCAAGCTGGAGAGGTCTTCTCAATAGCTAATCTCTTGGATAATCCCCCGGAAAGAACTTCAACCACTCTGAATCAACGGGTGTTCAGTCAATTATGTGTTCAGTTTGGTATTGCTGAAGCGGACGCTTTGCTTCCTGGGGTAAACGATACTGCTGACAGGCCACCTCTTGGTTTTATCGCAGTTAATCGTCAGATGTGCTCAAGTGGAGCTATTCCTCCCTTTAACGATTTTCTTCGACAGCTCCTTCTCCGATTAACTATCTCTCCTTTCCAATTGCATCCCAATGGCTACGCCATCTTGATGGGACTGTGTGTACTGTTTAGGAGGACACTCGACCGTCTTCCGAGCTTTGAAGAGATTTGCTATTTGTGCACGTTTGCGAAGAATAAGGATCATCCTTCTATTGTACTTGTGAGGAGCGCCAGGAACCGTAAACTAATTGCTGATCTTCCTAAAAGCGTCCACGGGTTTTTGAATCAATTTTTCTTTGTTCGCTGTCCCCCGGGATTCTACGCCATTTGGAGAGTAGGAAGTAAGCTTTCCTATTTCTGTACTTTCCGTTCTTGAGCTTTTCAAAATCCAAGTTGTTAAGTACTAACTTCATCCTTTACTTTTACAGCACTTCCTCTTCTTTCTAAAGACTCCAGCCATAAGCCAACTTTTGAAAGGCTAAGCGCTGTTGCCGCCGAAGAGAGGAGTATCAAATATCTTTTGAAAGATGAATTTCTACATCAATTTGGCCTTTTACCTCCTTCCCGATCCCTTCAGCTTCGCGATGCCCCCGCTTCTCAACCGGAAACATCTGGTGCCCCAGCCCCCGTAAAAGAACTTGCATCGAAAGAACTTGTTGCAGAGGCTTCATTGATAAAATGCTCCGGTTCTGCTGAGGGTGTAGAGTTTTCCAGCAAGTTTAGGCCTCTCCCGTTTATGGAAGAAGAGGAACTCCCTCAACATCCCGGGAAGGTCGCCACGGAAGTTGATGAGGGGACGGAGAAGGAAAGTTCTGCCACAAAAAGTGCTGAGCATGTTGAAGAAGGAACTGCTGGCGTGACTCACTTGACTGGGCATGATGGTGACGACATCTTCGAGGGGTTAAGCGATTTTATGGTGACTTCGCAAGAGCTTTTTAAAGATGATACCATCGCTTCCAAGCTTGTCTCTCCATCGGTTGAAGCAACATCCGTCTTGCGACCACTTCAGTCAATCCAAGAGTTGACCCCTATTGCAAAAGCCAACATCACTCCTAAGCTGAAGAGTGGTTTGTAGCTTGATGCGCGTAGTTTGCACGCCACACACACTTAGGATTTTTAGCATTTACTTGCACTTAACTTCCTTTTTCTGGAGATTTCTAAATTCTATCTCTTTTTTATTTTCAGATTCTCTAATGGGACGAAGCGGCTCGTATTATGATGATTTTATGCGCTACGGAAAGCGCGACTACTACTATGATCCCAGGCGCCATCTCCCTGCCCCCTAGGGAGACCGACGAAGAAAGAGCAGCCAGAAAAGCTCAAGAAAGGAGGGCCCATGAGGAGCACTACGGGAGAAGAGATGAGCGCTATGACTCTTCCCAGAAAGACGATGATTCCCATAAAAGAAAATTTCATGACGATAGAGGGAAGGGTCATGTAGTTGAGGACCCAAGCAAGCGGGCCCGACTTAGCGAGAAATCTTCTTCTGAAGTTCCTAAAGCGCCTGCTTTTCCCGTTTCTTTAGACATCCCCTCCAGCTCTCCTGCTCTTCAGAGAACTGATATTCAATCAATAATTAATAGGCCTTCGTATCAGGTCGGGAAGGCTCTGACTCTCTTCAAAGTCGATTTCCACACAGATGCTTAAAAGGAGTGCGTTTTGATCTTGATTTGGTCCCAATCGACAAACAAGCTATGTTGAGAAATCTTGATGCCGTTAAACTCGATATTGAGAGAATGTCTGGATGGAAAAAACTTATCGATGAGCTTCAAAGAGTTAACCGCGCAAATCTCGAGGCTATGCTAACGATGGAAAACGACAAGTCGGAGTGGAAGAAAGTTCTTGAGCAACATGATGCGGAAATGAAAAGCATCACTGCCTTCAATGAAGAGCTTGAGGCAGAAGTCAAGAAACTCAAAGAAGACCTTGCTACCTCTTCCGTTTCTCATTCTCAAAAGGAAGAGGTTTTTCAAAAGCAAGTGAGAGATGCACATGCTGCACAGAGAGATGCCGAGACAAAACTTGAGGCAGAGCGGCATGTTATTGAAAAATACTGCAAGGATACCGTTCAGCTGCGGGAAAAGGTTAACTCCCAAGACCTGGAGATTGCAACATTAAAAGCTCAACTTTCAAAAGTAGAAAAGGAGCGTGATGATGCCATGGCTGGAAAAGTGGCTGCTGAGGAATCGCATGAAACCACCAAGGCCACCATCAGCTCCACTCATTTTGAGTTTTACATTCTTAGCGTCTTAGGGAAAGGCAGTCTCTCTTTCTTTGGCCCGAAGTATGAGATCACATTGGCTGAAGTGTGGGAGGCAGTAATTGAAATGTATAAAGATGCCGGCTATGTGGAGGAGGACCTGGAGGCTTGTTATTTGGACGACGAGGGTCATGCTGCCCTTGCTAGAGGGAAAGAACAGCTTGCCAGGGAGCGAGCCGAAGCAGCAGGAGGAGAGCATCTGGAGAAGGCGCCTTTAGCCGACCCCACTCTTCCTTCAACTTCGGTCGACCCTGATACCATTGGCTCTAGCTCTCATTCTCCACCTCCTGCAAAAGCCGAAATTGAAACTAAAACTGCTCACACTGAAGAAGAGGCCCAAGAAAGTACTGAAGCCCAGGATTATGAAATCGAAGTGATCAAACCAAGCTCTCGAGGTAACTTCAATTCCGATCTGGCTCAAGTGGACTGTTCGTTTGCTTCACCTGAGCTTGATGATTTTTTTGCCTATTACTTAAGCCTTGATGTGCCACCATCTCCTCTCTTTGCGGGAAATACTGATGTTTTTAACTTTTCTTCTTCTGTAGCGAAAATAACAAGTGTTGTACCAGCTTCGCCTCCCCCAGCTGTTGTTCCTCCACCTCTTCAAGTTACTCCTCCTTCTGCTTCTCAACCGGGATCTCAAGAAGAAAAAATAGAAGCCCTTCAAGGCTTAGACCACCCGGCGGCTTCTCAAGAGCTAAAAGCCGAGGAACTTGAGGAGAGTGAGAGGACCCCAGAAAGACTCACTGCCGATGATACAAAGCTTTCTGATCTTATCTCTCTAGGTAGCGAATCTTCTTCGAAAAAGAGGGGAAAACGTGGCGTTTCAAAGAAAAAGAAAGACGCTCCTGCTGATGATGATAAAGCAGAAGAAGACCCAGTTGCACCTCTTTCTCCTTCTTCCGCGACTCGTCCAAGCCGGCCTGCGAAGTTAGTAATTAAACCAGGTGAAGGCTCCAAAGGCGGCGGGAGGAAGAAGAAATGAGTTTTGTTCTATCTTTCTTGTTTTGCTATTTTGCCTTTTGTCTAAAGACTTGTATCGACCAGGGATTGTGCGGGTATCGGCCCTTGCTTTTTTGAAACCTGCGCATGTGTAAACAATTTTATAGTATGGAATAAAATGACTATTTTTACTTGTACAGTTTTTTGTCTGTACTTGTGAATGCATTTATTCCTTGTTTTTTTTTGCACAAGTTTCTTCATTTTCTTTGTATGATAGTGTAATGAGCTAGTGGTATGCTGCTTCAGCGTTGTTTTCATTGATGTAGCTGTATTATATTGCCCTCATACCATAGCTTATTGCAATCGTTTCCATTTTGAAAAGGCTTGTATTCTCGATTTGGAGAATAATTCTTCCGTTTTGAGGGAATATTATTCTGCTTTAGCGGAGTGTGCCTTGTATTGGAGAAGTTTTCTTCTTTTCCTTTTTCTTTAAAAAAAAAAGAATTAACACACTTCAACTTTCAGAGATGGCCACTTTTATTTTCTGAAAAGTGGATTATTCTTTGTAGTGAAGCGGGCTTCTGAAGAAAACTTTTTTTTTTTTTTTTGACGTGCCTCTTTAGAGGGCTTTGTTTAGCATTTCACCGTTGAGGGTAGGAATGTGCCTCCGAAGAGGGCTTTTTGTTGTGCCTCCGGAGAGGGCTTTTTTGTTGTGCCTCGGAAGAAGAGGGCTCCTCCGAAGAGTTGTGCCGCCAAAGAGGGCTTGTGCCTCGTTAGAGGTCTTTTGCCTCGTTGGAGGTCTTTTGCCTCCGAAGAGGGCTCCTCCGAAGAGTTGTGCCTCCGAAGAGGGCTTGTGCCTCGTTAGAGGTCTTTTGCCTCGTTGGAGGTCTTTTGCCTCCAAAGAGGGCTCCAACGAAGAGTTGTGCCTCCGAAGAGGGCTTGTGCCTCGTTAGAGGTCTTTTGCCTCGTTGGAGGTCTTTTGCCTCGTTGGAGGTCTTTTGCCTCCGAAGAGGGCTCCTCCGAAGAGTTGTGCCACCGAAGAGGGCTCCTCCGAAGAGTTGTGCCGCCGAAGAGGGCTTGTGCCTCGTTAGAGGTCTTTTGCCTCGTTGGAGGTCTTTTGCCTCCGAAGAGGGCTCCTCCGAAGAGTTGTGCCTCCGAAGAGGGCTTGTGCCTCGTTAGAGGTCTTTTGCCTCGTTGGAGGTCTTTTGCCTTCGAAGAGGGCTCCTCCGAAGAGTTGTGCCACCGAAGAGGGCTTGTGCCTCGTTAGAGGTCTTTTGCCTCGTTGGAGGTCTTTTACCTCCGAAGAGGGCTCCTCCGAAGAGTTGTGCCGCCGAAGAGGGCTTGTGCCTCGTTGGAGGTCTTTTGCCTCCGAAGAGGGCTCCTCCGAAGAGTTGTGCCTCCGAAGAGGGCTTGTGCCTTGTTAGAGGTCTTTTGCCTCGTTGGAGGTCTTTTGCCTCGTTGGAGGTCTTTTGCCTCCGAAGAGGGCTCCTCCGTAGAGTTGTGCCTTCGAAGAGGGCTCCTCCGTAGAGTTGTGCCTCCGAAGAGGGCTTATGCCTCGTTAGAGGTCTTTTGTTTGGCACTTCAACTTGGTGAAGTGTGCCTCCGAAGAGGGCTTTGTTTGTTTTGCCTGAAAGTTACTTTCTCACAGTCAAATGGTCCCACGGAGCAGACGCAAGTTACCCGACTGGATGATCCTTTGTTCGAACGATCGCAATCAAATAACAAGGGCCTGGAACCTTCTATCTTGGGAAGGTGCCCCCTTGGGTGGTCCCACCAACATTCTTGGGTGAGAGAAGCATTTCGATTTGGGCGTGCCTCATTAGAGGGCTTTTGCCCCGTTGGGGGTCTTTGTTTGTGTGCCTCCGAAGAGGGCTTTGTGCCTCCGGAGAGGGCTTTATTGTTTTGTTTGCCAGGAAGTTGCATCTCACAGTTAAGTGGATCCACGGAGCAGACGCAAGTTACCCGACTGGATGTTTATTTGCACAAACGATCGCAATCAAGTAACAAGGGACTGGAACCTTCTATCTTGGGAAGGTGCCCCCTTGGGTGGTCCCACCAACATTCTTGGGTGAGAAACAAGATTCCATTTCGGCTGTTTTCGTCTGCTTGTCCTTGTCTTTTCATCAACTGCCGCATAGCGATTCTTCGTTATCATTCTCAAATGCATGTTCCTTTCTTTGGTAAGCCGTTTGATTTTTCCAGGGAAGTGTACTTCATGGTTGAGTGAATCCATGGGCAGACGCAAGCCACTTTACCGGATGTCTGTTTGCACAAACAATCACAATCAGTTAGCAAGGGCCTGGTGCCTTCCTTTGGGAAGGTGCCCCTTTGGTGGAATCACCAACCGTTCGCATGAAGTCCTTCTTATGTAGGAATTGAGTCTATAATTTTTATGGCTTGACATTTGTTTGTTGAGTGATTTATGGGAATCGCTTGGGTTTGTGACGTGTTGAATAGGTAAGCTTTGCTTTGATTGCCTGCAATATTAAACCGATATTTTAGCAACATATTTAAAATATTTGCATATCGAAATGAGACAGGCATTATATAGTAATAGAAGACACTAGATTTATAGTGGTTCGGCCAAGAATTGGGCCTACGTCCACTTTATAGTTCTTATTGTTGAGTCACACTGATTTTATAATGGCTTACAATACAAGAATGATACATCCAGAATTATTTTACAAATTTAAGCATAGCTTTTAAGTAAAATATGGACGCAAGTGGTTGCTGTTCCAGGCTCTCGGGATTGGATCTCCTTCGACAGTTGTGAGTTTGAAAGTACCATCAAGAAGTTTTTGGCCTATGACATACAACCCTTCCCAGTTTGGCCCAAACACTCCTGTTGCTGTCATGATTCTTTTCAAGACTAGATCCCCAATTTCAAAGCTGCGTTGACAAACTTTAGAATTGAAGTGCCTGGCTATCCTTTGCTGTTGAGATGCAACTCTGAGTTCAGCTTCTTTCCTTCTTTCATCAAGCAAGTCAAGTGCTTCAAGTTGTAGCTTTTCATTTTCAGCTTGGTTGAAATGAATTCTCCTGTGTGAGGGGACCTCTATTTCCACTGGAATCATTGCTTCTGATCCATATGCCAATGAGAATGGAGTGTGCCCAGTCGCAGTTTTGTGGGTAGTCCTATATGCCCATAGTGCTAGTGGCAGCTTATCAACCCAACCACCTTTTTCATTTTCCAGTTGCTTTTTGATGGTTGATTTGATGATTTTGTTTACTGCTTCCACTTGCCCGTTTGCCTGCGGATGAGCCACTGCTGAAAAGCTTTTTCGGATCTTGAATCCCCTGCAAAAATTTTGAAATTCCTCGCTTTCGAATTGGGTACCATTGTCTGTGATTATGTTCTGAGGCACACCATACCTACAAATGATATTTTTAGTCACAAAATTTATCATCTTTTTAGAGGTAATAGTAGCCAATGGTTCAGCTTCAGCCCATTTAGTGAAATAATCAACAACAACAATGGCATATTTGATTCCGGATCTGGCAATCGGCATAGGCCCAATGAGATCTATTCCCCAAATGGCGAATGGCATGGACTGACCATCTGTGTTAGCACGGTGGAAGGTGCTCTTGGGATTTTTGCAAATCTCTGGCATCTTTCACACTTTCGGGAGTAGCTAGCAGCATCTCGATTAATATCCGGCCAAAAATACCCATAGCGGAGAATTTTCTTTGCAAGAGTTTGGCCACCTGAATGATCCCCACACTCTCCTCCGTGCACTTCAGCCAAAATTGTCTTAGCCTCTTCTTTGGTTACACATTGGAGTAATGGCATCGAGAATCCTTGTCTGTACAAATGGTCGCCTTGAATTACATATCTCGGGGCTTTTCTTAACAGCTTCTGGCGTTCTATTGAGTTTTCTGGCAAAGTAGATATTCCTTGATCGGGGTCATCCATGACTCCTATTCTTGAGATACAGCCATGATCCGGTCAATATCCATCTCATCAATACTCGGAGCTGGCAAGACTTCCACAGGGACCAATCCTAATAACCGAGCTTCGCCAGAGCTTGAATATTTTGCGAGAGAATCTGCCTTCATGTTCTCTTCCCGAGGTATATGGCTTATGGTATAATGATCAAAAGCATCGAGAAGCTCCCAGGCCTTTGACAAGTAAGCAGGCAGATTTCCTCCTTTAGTCTGAAACTCTTTCTTGCCTTGGCATACAATAAGCTGGGAATCACTGAAGATCTGCAATACTTTGATGCTTAGTTCTTTAGCAATCCTCAGACCAGCGATAAGAGCTTCGTATTCAGCTTCATTATTTGTCGAAGGAAATTCTAATCTCAATGCATAACACAATGACCGCCCTTCAGGGGTTTCAAGCACAACCCCAGCTCCGGAACAGTAGTCATTTCTTGCACCATCAACATATAATTTCCATCAGATCGGAATGTCATCAGTTACCTCTTCCTTACTGCCACCTTTATCTGTGCATTCTGCAATGAAATCTGCTAAAGCTTGTCCATTGATTGCTCTTCGGGGATGGTAGGTGATATCGTATTGACTGAGTTAAATATTACACTTCAGAAGACGACCCAAAGTTTCAGGGCGAAATAGGACTTGCTTTAGAGGTTGATCAATGAGGACTTTAATAGGATGAGCTTGGAAGTATGGCCTCAACTTTCTGGATGCGATCAATAGACAATAGTCGAGCTTTTCCAACTTCGAATAATTCATTTCTGCCCCAGTGAATCTTTTGCTGATGTAATAAATCGGACGCTGAACTTTTGCGTCTTCTCGTACCAACGCTGCACTGAGAGCATGAGATGAAACTGCTAAGTATATGAATAGATCTTCACCATTGTTGGGCTTAGAAAGTACTGGAGGCGTTTCCATATGAAGAATCAACTCATCAAGAGCTTTTTGACACTTAGGAGTCCATTCGAAATTCTTCTTTCCTTTCTTCAGAGCATCAAAGAAAGGAATGCATTTATCTGTGGCTTTGGAAATAAATCTACTCAAAGCAGCGACTTTCCCATTGAGGCTTTGTAGTTCCTTCTTTGTTCTAGGGGGTTTGACTTCTCTTAAGGCAGTGATCTAAGCAGGATTAGCTTCAATGCCCCTAGCACTCACAATGAAACCCAAGAATTTTCCGGACTCAACCCCAAATGAACATTTCAGAGGATTCAATTTCATCCCATACTTTCGAAGGATCGCGAACATTTCTGCCAGATGGTCCATGTGGTCTACTGCCTTCTTTGATTTCACTAACATATCATCAACGTATACTTCCATAGTCTTGCCAATCTGAGGCTTGAACATGGCATTAACGAGTCTCTGATAAGTTGCCCCCGCGTTCTTTAGTCTGAAAGGCATGACATTATAGCAGTAAAGACCAACATCAGCGATGAAGCTCGTGTCCTTCTGATCTGGCTCATGCATCATGATTTGATTGTATCCTGAGTAAGCATCCATAAAAGACAATAATTCGTGCCCGGCTGTTCCATCCACCAACTGGTCAATCCTGGGTAACGGGAAACAGTCTTTGAGGCATGCTTTGTTCAAGTCTGAAAAGTCAATGCATACTCTCCACTTTCCATTTGCTTTTTTTAACCAACACCGGATTTGAAACCCAATTTGGATAAGTGGATTCTCTGATGAAGCCATTTTCCATGAGCCGATCTACTTCTTTCAATACTGTCGACCTTTCAGGACCCTGGGTTCTGATTTTCTACTTTACGGGCGTGAACTTTGGATCAATATTTAAGGCGTGTACTGCGATTTCTGCAGATATTCCACACATGTCAGCATGACTCCAAGCGAATACATCTAGATTTGCTTTCAAGAATGATATTAGCATACTCTGAACTGTCACACCGAGTTGTGAACCCACATTTAGCACCTTGTTTGGATCTTTCTGGTCAACGAGTATTGGCACTGTTACCTCTACCGGCACCACTCTATTCTCCCCTGCACTGGTCTTTCTGGGATCAATTTCTTTTCGCGCACCACTATGCTCACAAGTGCAGGGTCCACCCTGTACTTGCTACAAGGTGGGTTCTTTGATGCGGAGCGGAGCTGCCGCACCCTTTCCCATCTCTCTCTTCTTCGCCTCCCGCAACTCTGTGAGATAACATTCCCGCCCAGCATTCTGGTCCCCATTCAAAACACCAACGCCGTTATCAGTGGGGAATTTCATAGTTAGGCACCACGGGGCGAGAACAGCTTTGAATGCAGCCAGAGTTGGTCGTCCGAAGAAGGCGTTATAAGCAGAAAATTCATCAACAATAACAAAAGTTTGCTTATGGACCACTTTTCTTTCCCCTTCACCAAGTTCTATAAATAAGTCGACGGTTCCGATGGACTGTTTTGGTTCCCTAGTGAACCCAACAATTTTTTGCGAAGAAGCTTAAACATCAGCCATCAGAATTTTCATTTGATCAAAGGTCTTTTTGAAGAGGATATTACAAGAAGCGCCGCAATCAACAAGCACTCTTCTCACAATAGCTGGTCCGATACCGGCGGTTATTACCAAAGGATCCATGGTGGGAGCCACAACTCCCACAGAATCTCTAGCTCTGAATACGATGTCATCGTGAAAAGTTCTTTGCTGTTTTGAAGGCACAGCATCTTCCAAGACAAAAACAGTTTCTTCTTTCGGGGCGTGTCTCAGAGCATGAGCATACCTCTCCATCTCTCCCCAAATTCTGCCTGCTGGGTGAGGACCCCTGTGATTACATTAATAACAGGCCTTTCAGATTCCTGCACCACAGCCTTTTCACCTGAGCCAGATTGACGAGCAGGAAGTCGCTGCCCCTGAGTGGATGAGGCCGGATCACCTCTGTTTTTCTTGACATACTATTGTGGTTTATTTTCTCTCAACAGTTCTTCAATCAAGTTCTTTAGATGGCGACATTCGTTGGTGTCATGGCCAGGTTGGTTGTGGAACCGACAGAACCTTCCATTAGGCACAAAATTTTTCCCGAGCTTAATCTTAGGTGGCTCAGGGTACTCGATGGCATCCTTGGTTGCGAAGAAGATGTTCTCTGGGGTATCAGTCAAAGGAGTAAAGTCCAAAGGTCCAAAACGGTGAGGTTTCTTCATATCTTTCTGCTTTTTCCCACCGTTATTTTCCCTCTTCTAACCACCAGATTCTTTCTTATTAGAAGTTCCAGCCACACTGTTGTTTTGAATTTCAGCCACAACCACCTTTGCTGGTGTAGGAAGATTCTCCAGACGCATAAATTCGTCAGCCTTCTTATAAAATTTCTCAAGTGAATTTGGTTCCTTCATCTTCATTCCGAATTCACTTGATTTATCGATGGCTCGCATCAAGTAAGTTAGAATCATTCGAGGTTCAGCATTATCCACTTCAGCCAAAGCTATATTGAAGCGGTTCGAGAAAGATTTGATAGATTGCCCAGGAGCTTGTTCAAGGCTGGACAATGACATTATGTCCTTAGCTTTTGAAGCATACAATCTGAATTGATCCTTGAATTTACGAGTTAAGTCAGAGAATTGATCCACAGATCGGACCGGTAGCTTTGTAAACCAAAGTAGAGCCACCCCCTCCAAATATACAGGAAAATATCTGCATTTAATCTCATCCGTTGCCCTGGCACCTGTCATATGCCAGTCATATTTGTACAAGAACTGATTTGGGTCGCTTGTCCCCCAATAGGCTGGGATAGTAGGGGGAACGAATTTCTTTGGAAATTCAGCTTTTAGAATTCTTTCGGTAAACAGAGTCTTGCTTGGATCAAATCCCCAGTCATTTTCATCTTCACCCCTTTGCATACTTTCTTTCATAATTTGACGAACCATTCCTGATAGGTATTCCTCATCGTTCAGAGGCCTTGCCGGACAGACGTCAGCCACTTTTTCGGAAGTTTGCATGAACAACGTTCGCGAAGAGGTGGCTGCGGCCTTAAACCTCCAGCTTGGGGAGGTGCCCCTTCGGCGGTACCAGCTGCCCTTGGAGGAATGCTTTTCTCTTGGGAGTCATGAGCATCTTCATCAAAGGTTGGTTCATTATTTTCTGGTTGTTGGTTAGCCCCAAGCAAAGCGTTTAACCTGTCCATCATCAAAGCATTTTGAGCTTCCATTTGTTGGTATAACCCAGACACAACATCATCAAGTTCGGCCCTTGTGACTCCAACAGTAGGGGTCGGCTGATTTGGCGCTGGAGAGGTGGCAGTCCTGTCATAAGCATTTCCGGATCTCGTAGATCTACTTTTTCTTCCATGAGCCATGATTTCAGATAGACTTCTGGTTTTCAAGGAAATTCTTTCAACAAATCTTTGCGAAATGGTGAGAACACACCTGAGTTCAGTTCTCAGTGAAAGCACCAAAAATGTTAACGTAAAAATCAAACGCTAACACTTTGGTGTGAGTATTAGTAAAGTGAAAGCACCACCCGTTGGTACGGGAACTAAAAATAAGCAGAGAATAGCATAAAAGTAAAGAGACAGCAGTTTTATAGTGGTTCGGCTCAAAATCAAGCCTACGTCCACTTTATCTTCTTTATCACAGGTTCGATTACAAGTTTTACAAGAATTCCTTCGATTATTCAACAATCGATACAAGTAATCAACACTACAATGCAAAAGAGATTCTGAAATCCATCTTGAATGTAGTTGATATTCTCTTTAGGTAGTTTGAGATGTTTTCGGTAGTAGAGGTGTTATAGAGGTCGTGAATGCAGCAGAGTTTCGGCGCTTCAAAGTCTGGAAAAAAGTCCTCCTCGAATATGGAGTAGGCGGGGTATATGGAAAATCTGGAGGTTAGGTCATAGGTCGCGAGCGACTTAGGGGTTAGGGCGTAGGTCGTAGGTTGCGAGCGACCTAAGGGTCATCCCAAGTTAACTTAAGTCGTTGGCGACTTAGTGGAGCCATTCTGGGTGAGATACTGGGTGTGAGCGACCTAATGTTGTAAATACAGAAGTTATCTCGGTCGGATTAGGTCGTGAGTGACCTAATAGAAGAGGCAGGTCGTGTGGCTTTACTCCGGAGCATGTTAAGTCGTTCCCTTCTCCTGAATTGCTAGGTCGCTAATTCGCTAACTCGTTAGGTCGCTAGGTCGCTAACTCGTTAGGTCGCTAGGTCGCTAACTCGTTAGGTCGCTTAGCTTGTAGATCGTTGAGCCGGTGGGTCTCTTAGCTTGCTAACTCGTTAGGGCGCTGAAGCCTTGAGTTGTTTAAGTCACTTGAGTCCTTTAGATCGGTAAGTCATAGACTGCTGAGTGCTAAGTCGTTGAAAAACAGGTGTTAACATGTAGGAACATATGAGAGAATATTTTTGATCAACGAAGAAAAACAATGGCATGTGTTATAAAAGTTTCTAACCATTGAAAGTAGATTATACAAACAAAATAGAAAATTTTATTTGGTTCTTCTAGCTTTGGGCTATTTGGTTGTGGCTTAACCACTTCCATGTGAATTTTCACTGTTTGCAAGAGATCCTATAATAGGTGTTTGTTGACTCTTTCTTAACTATTTGTTGCACTCCATCTATCACCCAATCACCTGCTTTATCCTCCTTTAGCCGTCGAGTATATGGGACCTTCTTACTAAATGTTAGGCTGAGATGAATAAAAATGAATGTAAGCACAAGGATGAGTATTTGAATAGTTGATCTTATTGAATAAACGGTTCAATGTTAGAACTATTAATAAGTCCTAGCCATAACTATTATCGGCAAGACTTGGCATATCACTTTTATTGCTAAACGCTAAGCTTAAAAACAATTATACATGTATATCTCTAAAGTGAAGCAAGATGTTTATGCAAAGAGTCAATGCACATTTGGAAGAAACAAACATCCCAATTTGCATGTTCAATAGACTAGTTAGCCAATCAAAAAAAAGTGAAATGCTCATTCATCCTTCTAACGAGTAGTGTCACAGTAGCATTACTCGTAGGCAATAATTGACTTCCATAGATTGTCATTAATAACCAAAAATAAAATAATATTGGGTAATACAGCAGGTGTAGTACTTCATATTTTTTACTATTCACATGCATGCCTAGATCAATTGTACCTGGAATGAACATGTAATCGGTTTCCAATTTGCAAGAATAAGTGAAGAAAGATGCGACAGTTGGCATGTTTCTGGAGAAATTTTCTAGTCATTAGCCCCGATCTGCTTGCCATGTTGATACTACAGTCAACTAGTTCACATGAAGTGACATATCAACAACACGGCCTGTGTTGGGGTCACAAGTCATTCTAGTCCTGAAAAGCATTATTAACTATATAAGCCCATAATTTTCTCAATATGCACTCTTGGTTTACAAAAACCATATTCTTATGAAAATAATTCTTGTAGATAATATACTATTTATCTATAATATTAGTACACTCGATACTAAACACTGCAAAGAGGTACATGAGGTTGGGTATTTGGTGAGGACCTCTGATTCTGCTTCTCTTTTTCCAGCAAAATAGCCAAATGAGAGTAGAAACGATGGGAGATCATAATCATGCATGGATATCAAGATGTACTTTGAAACTCCTAAGACTAATAGTTGCAAAGAAAAAGGAAAAATCTTACTTCGGATGAGATAATGAACTAAGATATTCAATAATAATGCACAAAAAAGGTATGCAGTAATGTTTGTGTATGTCAATTTTGTGAAAAGAGAAACTACATAAGCAAAAGGAACTTTTGACTCAGTACTAATTATGTGCAGACAAAAGCGGTTTTTGGTATCATACAACAGACGGAAGTTCTCATTTGTTTTGGGGATGGACACAACGTCTGTAGGTAAAAAGATCTAAATTAATCTCATCTGGTATCAATTATATTCAGTAAAACAAAAATGGATTCTTTAACAACAACCCAACTTGCATATTAATATTTTTGAATATAATGCTCAAATCATTAGTGTTATCTGGCATTTTAAACTAGCTATATCGAACTAATTGCACAAGTTAGATTCGACTGCCATCAAGGCTGATGACTTCAAAGTGATGGTTGTGTGGTCCAAAAGTCAAGTACAGATGATAACATGAAGTCAAGGTTGAATGGACTTGATAGATATGCAAGATAGAATCTTCGAAGCATGAAATATGGTTCAACACATAGAAGGGATCGGCATAAATTTGCTCCAATAATAGGGATCGGCATGTTTCAAGGTGAGAGCATTCCTATAGAAAATAATTAATATCTCAAGATGCACAAGTCCAATGCATATAAAATTTTGTGAGCACGACATGGGACCATAGGGAGCCTACCCTAGCGATTGCACCTCAAGAAGATAAAGTTGGAGGGATCGATATACTACCCTTGGAAGGGATCGGCAACAATCAACAAGCAAGCCATGATGGAACAAAGATCGAGTAATATCTCAAGGTTTACTGATCCAATTAGCATGAAATTTGAAGGCTAAGCGTATTTTAGCATGAGCAAACCACCATAGGGATCGTTCCCAAAAATTCAACCAAAGAAGGGATCAGTACTGATCTCTCTTCTTTGGGAATTGGGTCATGCGATCCCTCTTATAGGCCCATATGGCTCTAAGGGTTCTTCTACCAAGTTTTTAGAGAGATATTTGACCGTCTTTGTCAAAAAATACAAGCTTAATTGTTCATTTTCGGGAATTTTACGATGCTGGTTGCTTTATATTCTTTTGTAACTAATGGTTTTCTTCTGATTATCATTATTATACTCAATTTATAAAGTGATTATTAAAGCAATATATTCAAAGTGGACGTAGACAAACTAATGCCGAACCACTATAAATCGTTGTGTGCGTGTTATTCTTTCAATTTACTATTGTTTCTTTGTTATTATCCTCTATTTTCATTTTATATTCTTCATTTATTTCTCTTCAAAACTTCTATTGGGTGATTGTGCTAATTTTTGGTACAAACATTTTGCTGCTTTCACTGAGAACTTTGATTCTCAGCTTAGTAGGATCCCTTTGTTGCTATTGGATTACATAAATCCCCCGAAAGAGATCCACAATTATCTTCAAGAAGTTTTCTCGTTCTACTCAGATCTGCAAAAATCTAAGCGAAGCTATAAACGATGGCGATGAACACTAGATATACTTCTCAAAACGTGGAAGGAAATGAGAACGCTAGTATCCAGTAAGGAGGTCCGAGCAGTCAACCAATGGATGTGAATGCTGATCCAGTTGAAGTCCGAAATCCAGCTGATTCAATTACAAGAGCTGAATTCCAAAATCTAATGAGAGAGCTACTGGATAGCCGTCGACAATTAAATCTGCAGATTCAAATCAATATCAACCTAATGAACCAACTCAGTCAGCAACAGCGAGGAAAAGCTAGGAGGGACCCTACCCCTTACTCGGCATCGAAGAGTTATAGTTCATCGGACAAGTATCACAGGCACATGCGTGGCAGAATAGATGGATATCGCGTAGAAACTTCGGAACGTCAACAAGCCGACCTTTCTGGTCTGTCAGGACCGATCGGTGCCGACCCTCAGAGATCGGTACCAATCCCTCCTCCAGAGGAGGGAGTATGCCTATACGTTTAGGGATTCAAGCTGCAGTTAAATGTTGACTAAATGCTTTTCTGAAATGACGATGAAGTGAATTTACATGATATACATGGAGAAGATGTTGAACTAAGAAGGCGTGGAACGGCCCGTGAACATCGACTAGACCATTCACGTGAGGTGGAACACGACCACTGCTTGGCACCAACAATCCAAACGCCGGACTGGGGATATACTACATGCAGAATACCCAAGGAGGTTCAACGTGTCATCGATGCCTACCTACGAGGGAAAAACCAACTCCAGGAAGCACATCATGAGATATGAATGAGTGAGGGATTCTGCACGAGTAGATGATGCAATCAAATGTAGATGTTTTTCTATAAATCTCTTTGGAATAGCAACAATGTGGTTTACGAGGTTACCTCCGCGGTCGTTCTCTAAATTTGATGATTTGGTAACAAGGTTCATGGAGCAGTTCCATATGCACACAACTCGCCCCAAAAAAGTAATGTCCATATCTAGCATGATCCAGGCTCCGAGAGAATCGCTGAAAGATTATTTGGAGAGATTCCATACAACTGCCAAAGAAATCAGTAATTCGAATGACCATGTAATATTGATTGTCGTAGCAAAAGGGATTGATCCGAAGTCTGATTTTGGTAATTGGTTAGCCGGCAAGCTACCTGCAACATTGGAGCGCTTCTATGCACATGCGGCTCAGTATTTGAAAAAGGAGGAAGCTAGATGCTCTAGGAAGAAAAATGTTGCGGGACCAAGAAAAGTGGAAGTACAGAATAATATTGTAGTAACGCAGTCTGATGATAGCTCTGGAAAAGTTCAGGTGAATGTCCAAAACAAACCCAATCAGTATAAGAAGGGCAGGATAGGAGCCGAGATCGAAAAAGAGATTCTAAAAGAGGGAAGGCTAGAATTCTGATGTATGATACTTACACGTCATTGAATACATCTCTAGAGAATATCGATTAGTCTACTTGCAATACCATGCAGTAAAGGAAGCCACCTCCGAAAGAATCAACGGAGAAGCAGAAATAAACCGAAAATGTTATCGGTTTCATGAATGTTATGGTCATAACACAAATTAATGCAGGCATCTCCAAGATATTATCGAAAAACTGATTCTAGAAAGAAAGTTACAGCAGTTTGTAAAAACCCCGTACGATGGCAGGCAGGGGACATCCAACCCCAACCGAGGACAAGCACCGCACAGGAATGAGGAGTTTGCGCAGACTGGTGGAAGATTGGTAATCAATACAATAGTCGGAGGACCGCATCCAACTGATGAAAGTTGCATTAGATGGAGCGCTATGCTAGCACGATTATGCAAGTGGATTTTGAATGTTGTTCAAGTATGGAAAATGGAGCTCCGGCAAAACAACAATGTACAATGGAAGATAATATTGTGTTTAGAAACAGAGATGCAGACAAGGTGGAGGCTCCAACGATCGAACCGATGGTCATTTCGACCATGATCAGCCCTAATTTAGTGAGAAGGATATCGGTTGACTATAGAAGTTCTGTAAGTATAATTTTCAAAAAGACTTATGATCAGATGAGGATGGAAGCTAAGGACTTGAAACCGTCTAAAGCCCGCATTCATGGCTTTAATGGCCATGCAACTGAAGCTGTGGTTATGTTGAATTACTTGTAGAGTTGGGAGAAGGTGACCGTAGGAGAGTATAGATTCTGTCTTTTGTTGTTTTGGATGTTGCTTTTCTGGACCAACCGATCCTAGCTAAGTTCCGAGCAGCTCTTGACCTATGGTGTTTGACTTTGAAGTTCCCAACATATAATGGTGTTGGAGTTGTTCATGGTGATCAGGCGACCTAATGTGTCTGTTATGTAGCTGAGTTAAGGGATGCTCAACGGAAGGAGAAAGGTAAGGGTGTGGCCAAGTCTGTCGGCATCCAAGTCATTGAAGATTGACAACTAGCGCTTCAGCCTAGACTCGGGTGTCAGTCGGTCTATAGAGATATAGATCCAAGAGATGATGAGGAAGAGCACAAAGAGACAAGGGTTGCACCGGCTGAGCTGACGATGACATCACAGTCAGCCACGATGACCTGTCATGGGTCCTAAAGATCAGATCGCAGCTCAGCTTCCAATAATGAAAGAACTTGCTAGATTTCTCTGACCGAATCTCGACGTGTTTCCTTGGACTCACTCTGACATATGTGCGATCTCGCCTACCATTGCGAGCCATGCATTGAATATCGACCCGAGTCATGTCCCGGTAAAACAAAAAAGACGTGGCAAGGATCTGAAGAGATCTGCCGCTCTTAATGAGGAGGTGGATAAACTCAAAGACAATGAGTTTATTCACGACGCCCTCTACCCTAAGTGGGTATCTAATCCTATACTTGTGACAAAGGCGAATTGGAAATGGTGGACATGCGTTGATTATTCAGACTTGAACAAGGCATGCCCAAAAGACTTGGTAGAAATGTTCGACACCCTCCAATATTACAAGATGAAGATTAATCCTCTGAAGTGTTCTTTTGGCATTGCATCGGGAAAATTCTTGGGTTTCATCGTTAATGCCCGCAGAATCGAAGCTAATCCCGAGAAGATCCAAGCTATTCGCAATATTCAAGTGCCGAAGACTATCAAACAAGTACAGAGCCTGAATATGAAAGGTGTTGCCCTAAGCCGATTCATTTCCAAAACTACAGACAAATGCATTCCTTTCTTTGACTTGATTAGGAGAGGAAAAAGGAATTTCGAATGGATACAGGATTATAGACGCATTTCAAGCTTTGGTGAACCACTTAGAGAGACCTCCCATCTTATCAAAACCGGTGGATTATGAAGATTTATATATCTACTTAGCTGTGTCGGTACACGTTATAAGTGCCGCGTTGCGTCGTTAAGAGAATCTAATTCAGAGACCGGTCTATTACGTTAACAAGCGATTGACAGGGGCTGAAAGGAACCATTTGAAGGTAGAGAAACTGGCGTACTGCTTGATGATTGCATCACGAAAGCTCCACCCTTACTTCCAGACACACCCTATCAATGTTTACACCGACCAACCGTTACGACAAGTCCTGCAGCGACATGAGATGTTTGGAATGCTACTCAAGTGGAATATCGTGCTTAACCAATTCGACATCACTTATCTTCCTCAGAGGGCTATCCAGGGTCAGGCACTGGCGGATTTTATAGCAGAATTTACTACACAGGATGATTTCCTAGAGATCAGTGAAACTCCTACCACATGGTGGAATTATATACGGATGGAGCGTCCAATGATCGTTGTTCTCGAGCTGGAATTGTGCTTGTAACTCTTGAAGATCGGTCAATTTTCTATTCTTTAAAGCTTGATTTCCCTGCAACAAACAACAAAGCTGAGTATGAGGCTCTGATTGCTAGACTTAAACACACTAGAGAACTGGGGATAAAGTCTCGAGAAATCTTTTGTGACTCACAATTGCTAGTATGCCAAGTCAAGGGAGATTACCAAGCTAAAGGACAACGACTTGCTCCATACCTTACCCAAGTCTAAGAGTTGTTGACTGACTTTGAGTACTATGACATTACGCACATATCTCGGGATCAAAACAAGGAGGTTGATTCATTGGCGAAGTTTGCTAGCACCGAGGATGCACAGCAGATAGGCTTTGTTCCAGTCAAAGTATTAAATGCCCCAAGCATAAACCTGATGGAAATCGATCGAGTAATAGGGACGAAACCTGAGAAGGAATCGTGGATGACTCCGATTAAAGACTATTTGTTATAGGAAATCCTTCCCAAACGAAGAAATAAAAAATGACAAGTCCTTCGTAAAGCTTCACGATATATGATACAGGAAGGAGTTATATACATAAAGAGTTTTTCCATTCCCCTGCTTCCGTATATCACTCATGATGAAATAAAACGAGTCTTAAAGGAAGTTCATGAAAGAGAATGTGGCGATCACACTGGGGGGGCAAACTCAAGCAAAGAAAATACTCCGTTGAGCGTATTATTGGCCGACTGTTACATGAGATGCTGTTGATTATGAAAGGCGATGCGACAAGTGCCAGATATATGCAAAAGTTTCAAGAGCTCCGCTAACAAAATTTACACAAACGGTCAACCCTTGGCGGTTTGCTATGTGTGATATAGATATTATTGGTTCCTTACCGATCTCTAAAGGTGGTGCGAAGTACGCTATCGTCGAAGTTGATTACTTCACCAAATGGGTCGAAGCGGAACCTTTAGCTACGATCACAACCAAGAAAATAATCAACTTCATCGTTTGGAACATTATCTGTCATTTTGGTCTTCCACGAACTATTGTAACAGATAATGAAATTCAATTCGACAGTGCTGAATTCAAAGAGTTCTGCCGCCAGCATCGTATTGAAAAGAGATTTGCAGGAGTCGCTCACCGTCATGCCAATGGACAAGTTGAAGCTGTGAACAAAATCATAAAATTCATTCTGAAGAAGCGTTTGAAAAAGCCTAGAGGCAAGTGGGTGGACGAACTCCTGATAGCACTATGGACCTACAGGACCACCCACAAGTCCGCGACTGGCCATACTCCATTCGCCCTTGCTTACAGTTCCAAAGCTGTTATTCCTGTTGAGCTCGAAGTTCCTTCTCATCGAGCGACTTACTACGATCCTAGAACGAATAAAGATCCAATCTTGGAATCTCTAGACTTTGTAGATGAGAAGCACGAAAAAGCTACGAGTCGCCCAATACTATAACACCAAAGTTCGACCTAGAACCTTTGAAATCGGCGATCTCATCTTGAAATGGGTTTTTCCTACCCTGTTGCATATGAATCCAACTTAGGAAGGACCATACGTCATTGAACAGAGGTTTGGAGAATGAACTTTAAAGCTAACGACTGTTGATAGCATCACACTCCCAAGGGCGTGGAATAACGAGCTTTTAAGACGCTATTTCACTTAGTTTATTTCTTTTTTATTTAGTTTCGAGATTTGCTTTAGCATTTTGTTTTCCAAATATGTAATAAGACCAATTATATCATTTCTTTTGGTTTGGCAATTAAAGTTTCGAACTTCCTTCACATCTGTGTTTGTTATGACATTACATGTTAGTTACATTATAAAACTAACTAATGTCGACATGTCCGAGCAGATTCCTAGAGTTTGGAGCTAGCCAATTATGTTAGTTCCCAGTTGAACTAAACAAAATGAACATGATCCAACCGTTCATTTGATGATTCTCGTTCACAACTCCACGAAAGGAGTACATAACGATGAATGGATCAGACTCAACCATCTGATAACCAAATTAATCCCACCAAGTGATGGAACATTCATGAATCAAAAGCGATTGCGATACGATCGATCGCTCACTAAGTCAAACCCCCGGATGTTGGGGGTAAATAAACCAATTAAGGAAAGTACGATCCGGTTATTTTCCGAAATAATTCTAAGTCCCCAAAGCGTGGACTGAAGTATAAACACAAGCCCAGTGCGATTCGACTACCCACCAACTAATTCTTATCCCCAGAGTACGGATATGAGTATAAACAGATAGATGAGTGTGGTTCGACCATTCACTATTCCATAAACTTTGGCCTGAAACCGACAGGATGAGTATAAACTCGCTAAGGATGGAGTTTGACCTCCACCACTAACTCTGCTAACCAAAGACTAGGAGCAGGAGTATAATCACTCAAACTGCTGAATCTGACAGCGCAACATTAGGGCACGAGTCCCATGTTTGGTTCGACTCAGGGCCACAACCACGTAAAGGCCTTGGGATAGAATTAATGGATTGTTATCCGAATCAACGAGCAACAGATTACAAGTACATTGAATGGAAAATAATAACTCAACAACTTAAGTAAAAACTCACATGAGAGTTCAATAGAAAACAAAAAACTTTGCATAATAAGCTATAAAATTGCGATACAAGTTTATTCAAGAAATAGGGACCGGTCCCATACAATCATGGCCAACAAAAGGGAAAACGGCTATATAAGTTATGTACAAACAGAGCCAAAGCGACGACTATTTCTTTTGTCTTCCCTCCTTTTTGGATTTTTCGGGTGTGGCACCACCCGAGCTTCTGCCCATCCATTTCCTCGATCCTTTAACGCCTTTGGCAGGAGAGCTTTCAAAAGTAGGAGAGAGTTTTTTGAAAATCAACCCGCCAGGTGGGATGACTTGTAATGGGACGAGATTTGGATCGTCGATATCCACATCGACGGGTTCAGTCTTGGCTTGTTCCTTCAACAACTCTTCCCTTTCAATGCGCTCTTTTAAGCTGAGCTCAAAGGTATGTTCATTGACACCAGTAATTACAACATCATCCGACTCATCGGCTAACGTCGGATCTTCAGCTTTATCATCATCGAGCGCTCCGATAACTTGAGCATCGGATCCTGGAGCGTCGATGGCCGCTGGAATCTCAGTTAATGTCGATTGTTGCTCCATGGGCACACCACTTTTTGGAGTTTGACTGGGGCCCCGAGACCTGTAGATTTGCAGAAACACGAAGATAAGCCCATGACTATTCGACATGAAGAACGAAATCCCTCGAAAAGTGGAAAGTAAAGCGGAATACCTACGACCGGTTGGCTCTCAGTTGTCGTCGGACTGCTTTCTTCCATAATAGGGGTTAGCACCTTAGATTGATAACCAGGTTTGTCTAGATCATAGCTCAGATCTAGTCCTGGGCCGAAAGAAACAAATACTCCGGCTACTTGAAAAGAAGAGGGGCCTTTGGGACCAAATTCTGAAGAATCGGCGATATTTTTCCCTTTGTCGTAAGGTGCTAGAATGTCAAAATATCGGAGTCTCGCAGAGGCAAGGTCTAGGGGTTCATTTCCGCGAAGGATCTCCCGCATTAATTTATTTTCGTCCAAATCAGATTCGCTGAGGCTTTCTTTTTCATTTCAATAATATATTCCCAAGCCTCGGCAAGCGACTCAAGATAACCCTCACCAAGAAAGCTCAGATCGCGATGGAGAAGGACTTTAGCATTGTATTCAATGTTCAGGGGATTGAACATGTCCTTGATTTCATTCCGATCGGTTTCTTTGGCATCCTCCACCTGGGCCTTGATTTGTTATCTCATTTCATTGCGGCCCGCTTCTCTTGCCTCTTCTTTGTAGATTCCAATTTGAGCAAGTTTCTCCTCAAGCTTAATCTTTAAACTCTAGGCTTCAACGGCCTCTTCGTAATATCTTTGGGATTCTTCTTGAGCTTCAATCTTCTTTTCCCTCTCATTCTTAGGAAACTCTTCCAGCTCCTCAACGCGGCGAGCTAAAATATTTTTCTCCTTTTTCAAGGAATCTTTTTCCAAGGAAAGCGCACCACTGTAGTTGAGGGCAGCGTCAAGTTCTTTTTTATGGGCAGCTTCTAGACAACTCACCGCCTCAGATGTTTCCTTAGCACTTTTTTCTGCCTCGATCAGTTTTACCGTCAAGTCTGAGATCTCAATGCCTTGGTGTTTGATTATATCATTATCATGGATCACCTCCAGCTTTAGGTGATCAATTTCATGTTGTCGCTCAATAGACACCTCGGAGATCTTTTCTACTAAGTGCTGGAACGATTCATGCTGCACGAAAACGTCATTGACGCATGCGAGAGAGCTTGCCTTAACATTCCCTGGGATTGTATGTATGGAGGGGAGGAACTTAAGCCCATCAAAACAAACCTTTGGGAAAATGACCTTAAGTTCAAGAAATTTTTCTGCCGTAGAAGCTTCAGGAGCCACAATCGGCAAAGATGGATCAAAAGCAATGATTGGAAGTTTGCTTGACCTACGATCACGAGACTGCTTGGAGCTGGAGGAACCGAAGTACTGCTCAGGCGCTATGGAAACTTGGGAACCATGAAAAGTGGTCTGCTCGCCACTGTACATAGGAAGATTAGGTTAAGCTCTTGATGGGATGACCGAGCCTAGGACTTATGCTTGAAAAAGGAAGATTCCCTCAAATGACGACTTCTTTCTCAGTCGTTATCTCTCTCTCTACACTTACCTGATTCTGAATCATGCTTGGATCCATATTGCGTCGAGAAGCCCCTCAAGCGATCAAAAGCTCGGGATTGAGACATCGCACCTACAAAAACAAAATAAAAATGTATAAGTGACCATTGCACAAAAGATAGATGGAAATCATTTGGTGAAGTGCACGTAATTGTGAGTTTCAAGCGTCCCCCCAACGGACCGGTTGCTGCAACCTTGCTCATAGGAGTTTTCTCTCCTTTGTTGGTAGGAAGAATGTCATCGCCACTTCTGGTGGGAGAATTCAGCCCATAGATATTGACGTTAGGTAATTCATAAGTCATGATGTCATCAGGAATTTCTAGATTTGAAAACCCTTTCATCGAGCTTTCTAAATGTTGGGGAAGATCACTCTTTGTCGACAGAAGTGATCACAAACTCCGGATCCTTAGCAGTTTTTCTCCTACGGAGAATATATGTAAGCTTCTTTCTTCTCTTAGCCGGTGTGTGAGGTTGCGCACCTTGTGATGGTCCGACCACGGGGCTCCTTGCCCGGGCCTACATCAGCATCGCCAGGCTCGTTGGTCAAGAACCCCTAATTTCGTCTTCTTTGGCGTTATCCTGAGTCCCCTCAACTGGGGGCACAACAGGGTATATCCCCTTTTTGTTCTATAACGTTTCTTGGTAGAACAGTACTTCCAGGAAGCCTGATGTTGCAGCCTTCTTCCAGTAGCCCGATTAGAGATGATCACTCATCGATTACAAGGAGTCTAATGCCCTGTTTTTGCCAGGGTGGCGCGAATTGCAGAAATTTCTCTTGAAAAACTTTCGCCCTCTGGACGTGGGCAGACACCCGTAGATATTCAGAATATTAGTTGATTCATAATATGACTTGGATTAAGGAATTTGAGGATAAACCGAAGTTGACACATACCCCCTTCCAACCATCGCCCTGCAAAGCCAGTTGGATATTAAACGTAGAACCATTCGTGTTTAAAAAAGGTGAGTTTTTTCCAAGCACCTGTTAAGACTTGACAGTTAGGTGAAGGCTCTAGAAAAACATAAAAAGGACTTCCTGACCGTCGTTTAAAGTAGTAATAAACCTTATGTCCTCACAAGTTGGCGGGCGGAACAAAACGCTCATGAATAATAAGAAAGTGCCATGGAGAAAGGCATAGATGTTCGGATGAAGCTGAGTGGGGGCTATTCCAAGGTATTTTAGCATCTCTCGGATGAAAGAATTAAAGGGTGGCACGCATCCGGCCCAACACATGAATTTATTGCATGCTGTATACCCCTCCGGGAGCAAGTGAGCCGTGTCATTTATCGAAGGAGCCAGGATGTCTTCAAATGGAATTCCGTGTTTGGAATATAGTTTGCAAAGGGTGGCTCACCAATTCTGGAGGCTTAAAAATCTTTCGGGTTATCTAAGAGTATAGTGTCCTCCACAGCGTCGGGGGCAGGACTTATATCTTCCGTTGGGAGGACGGGAACATCAGAAAAAAGGTTGACTGACGGTTCGGAAACTTTCGTTTGTTCAGTTTGATGACCAGGGGAAAGCCTACCAGATATGGTTGCGGAACTCAACTCGGCTTCGGGGTCTATGTCAACTATACTCAGTAGATAATCGGGATTAGAAAAGTTTACCTCCCCCCCCATGCTAAGTGTAAGCTAGTGTGGTGCAGTGTAGTGCAGAAATAAGCAGCTTAAAATAAGAAAGCGGAGTTAAATGACGAGACTTTGGATTCCGACCAGAGTGACCATCATCGCTGACCGTCTCAACTGTCAAAGAGATTGATCGGTTGTGTAAGCTTTGGGAGTAACTATCGTCATATCAAAGTGTGAAATTCGTTATTCAAGTCCATATGTTAAGTTTCAGTTCATGTTCTAAGTAATAAGGATTTGATCATTCAATTTCGAGTTCAATAGTGAATATGCAAGTCATGTTGTTCATCGTTGTCATATGTTCAAGTTCATTGCGATGGGATTGGTTTTGATTACTCAAACAAGTGATTATGGATTGGTTTTCGAGTTTAATTCAAAGCCTAAGAATTAGCCAAGTACATGCTGATCCCTTTAAACCGAGCCTTATATGTCGATTCCTATCCCAAAGCATTACAACCGATCCCTCTCTCCAAACAAAAGATGTCGATCTCTTTCCTTTAACAAAAAAATGTCGATCCTACCACGCTAGCCATTTCCACCGATCCCTCCACTTACTATTTTCAACCTTCCACCAAACTTCCAATACCGATCCATCCGCATTAGCCCACTCTACCGATCCCTTCCTCCCATTAAGTTTCTACCGATCCCTCCTCTACCTAACCTGCCATCTTCTCTTCCTACACAACAGAACCCTTTGTGTGCACTTCCTTCTTCTTCCTCCTCTTTTTTGCTATGCCAAACCTTATCGAATCCCACTTCTCCCCTTTTCTAGGCAACCTCGGCCATCGTTTCAACATTGTGTTGAGCTTCACCCTCACCACGGTGGCGTGGAATCCATCGTATCATCATAAGATAAAAAACAAAGGCGAGTAACCTACCTGAATAAACCTAAGACGAGCAATTTGGGGAGAAAGGTTGGATTATGATTCGAATATTGGGAGGTGAAATGACAATCTAAAGCTAAATCGAAAGGTTAATGTGTGGGCAAAGGCGATATTTAAGTAGGAAAGGAAGGGTTTGGGTTTTTCGGAGGTAAAGGAGGGTTCGGTTTAAGGATGTGAACAGGAAGTAGGAAGAAATGTTGGATATGTGAAGGTTGGGAAGAAGGGATGTTAGCTTATATAAGGGGAGAGGGGTCGGCACTCGAAGCAAGGAGAGAGGGTTCGGTATAAAAGGTACCGATCCCTGCAAACATAAAGAATGGGAGAAGAAAGATCAACTAAACATATGTCGATCCCTACAAACACTTAAAAAAAGAGGGATCGGCTATGAACTTCATGCAAATAAACTTAGGCATGGAGATAATTCAAAGTACGTACATACAAAACGCAATGAAAATTGACGACGACCAGTGAGCATACGAATGCGTCTGGGAGCCAACAACAAAGACGTGTATATGAACGTGCACGTATGTGACTTAAAGGTTCAATTTACGAAATCGATAGAAATTGAAATCAAACCCGAAGCTTTCAGGTTCGAGGCTGGACCAGATAATCAGAGCCTATTAGTCTCGTGACACATTACTCATATATCAACTGACAGAATACAACCCTGGACTTATACTATCGGAAATCGACCAAGCGTCGTGACGATAAAAAAAGAGATGCAATACTTTGGGAAAATAGTCCGGCCGAGGGATAGCCATTATTTAGAAAACTGGACGGATTTCTTTTCAATGATTCTAACTTGCTTCGATTCAAAGCACATCATATTCATCACAAGACATACTTTGGGGGGGCAAGTGTTATCCGGCATTTTAACCCGACAATATTGAACTAATCGCACAAGTTAGATTCGACTGCCATCAAGACCAATGACTCTGAAGTGATCATTGTGAGGCCTAGAAGTCAAGTACAGATGGTAACATGAAGTCAAAGTTGAATGGACTTGATTGATATGCAAGGCAGAATGTTCGAAGCATGAACTATGGTTCAACACACATGAGGGATAAGCATAAATTAGCTCCAATAATAGGGATCGGCATGTTTCAAGGTGTGAGAGCAATCCTATAGAAAACAAGTAATATCTCAAGATCTACAAGTCCAATGCATATGAAATTTTGTGAGCAAGACATTGAGTCCCTAGGGAGCCTACGCTAGGTATCGCACCTCAAGGAGATGAAGTTGGAGGGATCGGTATACCACCCTTGGAAGGGATCGACAGTAATCAGCAAGCAAAGCATGATGGAACAAAGATCGAGCAATATCTCAAGATTTACTGATCCAATTAGCATGAAATTTGGAGGCTAAGGCGATTTTAGCATGAACAAGCCACCATAGGGATAGCTCCCAAAAATTCAACCAAAGAAGGGATCGGTACCGATCCCTCTTCTTTGGGAATTGGGTCATGTGATCCCTCTTGTGGACCCATATAGCTCTAAGGTTCCTTTTGTCGAGTTTTTAGAGAGATATTTGATCGTCTTTGTCTATAAATACAAGCTTGGTTGTTCATTTTCGAGACTATTACACTGCTAGTTGCTTTATATTCTTTTGTAACTAAAGGTTTTCTTCTGATTCCCATTGTACTTAGTTTATAAAGTGATTAATAAAGCAATGTGTTCAAAGTGGACATAGGCAAACTAACGTCGAACCACTATAAATCGTTGTGTGCGTGTTATTCTTTCAATTTACCATTGTTTCTTTGTTAGTATCCTATGTTTTCATTTTATATTATGCATTTATTTCTCTTTAAAACTTCTATTGGGTGTTTGTACCAATTTTTGGTGCAAACAATTGAGTAGCTAAACAGAAAATTAGCTCCTTAAAATTCCTAAAGAACATTGGAAAATGTACCTGTATTGCATAATAACACTATTCATGTCAGGAAAGTGAAGCAAATACCGACTACTTATGTAATCGGGCACAATACAAAGTGTAGGATGTAATCTACAATTATTAAACACATGAATTCAATGTTTAAGGGAGTTAAGAGCTGCACATGCCCATGAAACCAACATGATAAGTTTTGTCTTTCCTGACCTTATTGCCAAACATTACATGTCGTTGCATCAAAATAGCAATAGCTTCACGATAAGTAAGAGTGTACTTTAACTTCTTCCTAAAAATGAAGACCAATGACAAGCACTCCCTTAATTTATATTGTTATCCCTATAATTGTCAAATTATATAGTTTAAGAAGATCAAAAACAAGAAAGCAAGGACCAACGTCAAAACCTAAAGCTCTAGGTGGTAAAATAGCATTGAAGGAGAATGAAGATGTCCTCGACGGTGTCGAAGACTCAGAGGTTATGTCCGACAACTCCACTATTCGACTAAAAGGATGGGATCCGCTTAACTTCGAAGATATGCAAAGAAATATAAACAACATCGACAATGGTGATAGAAGCAACGACGTCGAATCTATTTAACACCCTCTTCATCACACTCGAAGACATATGACCAATGAGGTGGATTGATGTCGAGGACATAGGACTGCTCTTCATTACTAGGGAAAATAGAAAGAGATTTCATTCAAATCACTTCGCATGTCTACGCAAGCGATAATGCCATCAATGCTCTCAAAGCCATCAATGAACGTCGTAGTGGCCATAGTGCGCTTCATTGGTGCCAGGCTCTGTCAACATTGCATATTTCAGCGCTTCGAAGGCACTGCCCAATAGCAGCACCAAGGGTCTTCGACATCAAAGGAATATAGTATAATGCCGCTCTCTATTATGTTCAGCATCACCAATGCTCATCTGCTATCGTCAAAGGCGTCAACGACATCGATAATCCATCACACATCATCCTTACGCAAGTACTTCGAAGACATTAAAATCATTTTTGGAAGATGAAGTCAAAGTCAACATTGTCGAAGACATATCGGAAAGGAAGCTAATTCTGAAGCACTTCGAAGGCGTTCCTGCTTAATGGTGCTAAATGACGACTTCGTCTCTCACCAATGTCTACTGCCGCTTATTATGGATGCCAACCAACAAAGAGACTCTAACAAGCATCGCCGTAGTCATCCCATTCGAACACACTAGAGGCTAAGTGGTGGACGCTTACCTCTATAAATATGACCATAGGGGCGCCATTTCTAGGACCGAACTTTCTCTCCTCATTTCTTACCTTTTCAACTTGTAAACCCTAGATTGAATTGGGGATTTTTCCTATTGTAACACTAGTACAATTGTACATATAAAGATTTGGAAATCAAAAATTGCATGGCATAATTGACTACATGACTCTTGAACTGTGACTTGTGATCAGCATATCATATCAATCCAGTTTAAATTTGTGACTTGCATACTCGCCTTTGTTTATAACTTGACTTCGACTTGATCTTGCATTGCATAGCCTATTGACATATTCAAGCTTGTGACTTTCGAATTTTATTAACTCCAAACTTGGACTTTAATATAAATATGTGCATTGACTTGAATACTTACATACTTATTGATTTGAACATAGCCCCAACTATTACATACTAACTCAACCTATCGGTGACATTCGAAGTGACCATGTCACCCTGCGAAGAACATCTACAGACTGGGAATCATGTACTCAACTCATGACTTCAACAGCTTCGAAGAGCCTTGAAGAGGCTTCTCTTTGATCAACTTCTATCCCTATTCACTTTTGGGTGTTGACGAATTTCTTCGTTAACATTTTGGCACTAGAAGGAGAGCTCAAACCTCCGATTCCTTATAACTTTATCCACAAACTAATTGCATAAGGTTCTTTTATTTTAGGAAGAAAATGGTGAGAACCAGATACGATAATGATATCCCAAATGAAGAAACCACATCACAAAAAACTTTGAGAGATAATATCATCCCAAGCTTCAATTTAGAAAAAATGGAAGTTGGACAACCTTCAACTTTAACAAAACATGCAAGCAATGAGGCCAAAATTTAAGATCTAGTACAACAAGTGATGGTAATGCGAGAGTTTCTTAAAGGGGCTCCTCTCAAGAATCTCCAAAAGAGAAAGCTTATGAAAGGGAAAGACGAAGCGCAATCCCCAAGTAAAATTCAAGATGAAGAACGAAATGAAAACCAAGAAAGTCAAGCCAAAAGATCGCTTGAGGAATCGAATAGTTCAATCCAAGGAGATAATAGAAATTACTATGACGGCAAAACTAATCAAAAGGGCATTCTCAATCAAATAACAAAGGATATGCTTAAGAAAGAAACCTTGACCTAAGAAAGAGTAGCTTTAGAATAACTTCTTTTCCAAAAGAAATATTTGTTGTTAGAATTCCATCTTACATCAAAATCTCTCCACTAAAGTATGATGGAGCCACTGAACCGAATGACCATCTTCAAGCTTTTAAAAACCAAATAGATTTACATAATGCTTCTGGAGTAGTCCGTTATAAGGTTTTTCTTGAAGCTTTTTGTAGAGCGGCGGCTAAATGGTATAAAAACTATCAGGAAAAGACCATTTGTTCTTAGGAACAATTTTCTTATGAATTTGTAGCACTGTTTTACGTATAAAAAGATTTGGACTCAAGCATGTTAGCTCATATCAAAGACCAAGATAATTGTTTGGCAAATACTTGAAGAGATTTAATACAGAGGCATTAAAAGCAGAAAATACGATCGACAGAGACAAACTGATGGCAGTTCGATTAGGACTAATTGAGTAAACTCCTTTTTGGAAAGTGCTTCATATTAACAGATGTAAGGATCTGCAATACTTCCATTTCCGAGCAGAGAAATTCGTTCATATGGATGAGATGTACTATAGCAAGAAAGAATCCCAACAAGGTCCACAAGAAGGAAAGTTCGATCTCAATCACTCAAACAAGAAGCCAAGATGGAATGAAAACAAAGGAAAAGGCTGAATGGTTATATCTAGACCTAATCCTGTAAGCTTAAACAAACCCCTCTTCTGTATTTTTGCCATGGCAAAAAGCAATGGAAGTTTCCCGCTTACTATAAAATAAGGAAAACTCCTGAACCTAAAAAGGGACATGATTATTGCGCCCACCACAAAATAAATAGACACAAGAGTGATGAGTGCCAGGTCCTGTCAAGGATAATTTAGAATATGATCAAGTCGGGATCTTTAAAAGAATTGCTAAGTAAGCTTACAGGATCTCTCATTCTGAGAAGAATAGCCCAAACACTTGAGGACTGACATTTTTCTACAAGAAGAAAAGCAACTCTGCAACCTTAAATTCAAACTCTGATCAAACTATGGAGTTTCGTGTCGATTACACATCATGGATTATCTTTACTCATAAAATTTTTTTTAATTTAATTTGTACTTAAAATCAATCATGTATTAATACGAAATTCGAGTGTCTTTATAAGTTAAAACAAAACCAAATCACTACACACGGAAGGATCTAAAATTTCTCCATCAAAACATAACCAATCTCTGGTCTTTTTCGAGAAGATATGTCTGGGATAAAGTGGCTCTCAAAGCTTGAATCAATCAGCCTCCCAACATAACCAGTTTTTAAGGAAAGGTAAATATCAAAAATCTTCCCAAAAGAAGGGATTCTTAAAGAAAAGCATACTCTTGTCCGTAAAGGTATATTAGTTCATGAATCATGACTTTTCAGACTTACAAACAAGACATTCATTTTTGCTAAGCAAAACTCGAGGAGTTACAATTTTATATATATATATATATATATATCATCAAATAAAGGTGGAAGTAAATACACCAACTTATTTTCAACAAGTCATTTTACTATCACAAAGGAATTTTCCAAACATATCTTTCAGAAGAATTACTTTCAAAAATCAAGAAGGATTATTTTAGATTGCCTTATGAATCAGGGAAAAACAAATGTTTATCCATTTTAAGAGAGATTCATACAATCTTCAAAAATATTTTTTAGCATTAATAAATGCACATTAAAGATTAGCCGAGCACATCCTGACAAAAGCATTTTCAAAGCTTTCCGAAGTTGTTGACAAGGAAAAACCTATGCATATTTTCTCAAGGAATTTTTTTAGAATTATCAAGATTCATCAACAGAACTCTAATTAGAACAGCCTATTCTTGATTAAAGGTCTATTGGTTCATAGATCACGACCACTCAGTCTCTTATTTGAGATTCATGATTTTATCACGATAATGGTTTGAAAATCCTTCTTGATGGCAATGCTAGGAAAGGATTTTTTATCAAAAAGTTCCAATATCCAAAGTCTTCTCAAAAGAAAAACCAATTTTGGGAGATAAACCCACAATTTATTAAAGAGACCTTTTTAAGAAAAAATTGTTTCTCCCAAAAAAAGTTGATGTTCATAAAGGTCTTCACAAATATTTCGATTGGCCAAAAAATTATTTTCACAAACAAATTTTAAGCATGTGGTCGGTCCGTAGCGCCTCTTAGAGGGAGGAGGGTACAATACCCACCAAAAAGCTTACAGCCAATCAATAATGGCTCCTAGAGAGAGGAGGGCCCAGTACTCACTAAAAAGCCTATTGCTAGTCCATAGCACCACCTAGAGGAAGGGAGGTCCAGTACCCACCAAAAAGCCTACGGACGATTTGTAGTGCCTACTAGAGGGAGGAGGGTCCAGTATCCACCAAAGCCTCCGATGAATTCCTGAAGCACTTTCAACAAAAAGAACAAAGATGTCCACAACCATGACCAAGGCAAAGCCCAAAGAGTGGCTCATATAAGCAAGGATGAAGAAATCCACGGCACAAAAGAGACATAAACAAAGAAAATGGATGAAGATGTCCTTAACTCATAGCAAAGTCAAAGCCCAAAAGAGGAACGGATAAGAAAAATGGATGAAAATGTCTGCAACCTAAAGCAAATGCAAGCCCGTAAAAAGGGGCACAAGCAAGAACAGACAAAGAAGTTTGGAGCCCAAAGAGTGGCTTAGACGGAAAAGGAAAACAGAAAAAGGATTAAGCTGTCCAATGCCGAAAAGAGATAAAGGAAAAATATATGAAGGAGCCCAAAACCTAACAAATCAGCAAAGAGAATTAATCGAAGAACCAATCCTCACTAGGAAATAAGAATAGATTTCTTCAATGGCATATAACAAAGCAGACCTTTAATAGGCCTAGTATATACCTAGGAATAAGAAAACCTTCAAAAGAAGGTTTATATAATAAATATTAATAAATAAATGGGGCTCGTTGAACAGCCAAACAACTGAACGTGACTACCTACTGAACGACTAAACAGTCAAATGGAACTACCTGCTGTACAGCTGAATGATTTAATAGCCGAACACTGAACGGAACTACTTGCTGAACGGTTGAACAAAACTACTTGCTGAACGGTTGAATGGCTAAACGGAACTAATTGCTGAACGGTTGAATGGCTAAACGGAACTACTTGGCTCTAAATATAATTATAATAAATAATAAATGCCTTAACAATAACATTTCTCTAAATAAGAAACAATTCTTTAAATAACGGAAACCTTCGAAGAATTAATAACGCTATAAATTAGCGTCGGAGAGAACCACGAGACTTTTGCTTTACGACAACTCAAATTGTTAATTAGATGGTTTTCTGATTCTCTTTTGCCTCTAAATGGATTTATTAGTTTCTTATGGTAAAACAAAACTTTAATGAATTTTTGATTAAATCTCTATTTTTCTGACAAATGGATTCCTGATTTTTTGGGTTTCTTATTGGATTTCTGGTTTCCTTATGAATTTCTAGATCACTCTTATTATCAGATGATATTCCAACAAGCTTTTGATTGAGACTTTTAATTGAATTTCTGATTTTCTTATCAGTGCTTGGGTTCATGGTTTTCTTTCGGTTTTATATTATGATTTTTTGAATTTTCTATTGAACTTCTGAGTTTCTTGTGTAATTCGAGTTTTCATATTATTACTAGATTGGATTTCGGGCCTTTTATTACTACCAGATAGGGATTTCTGGACTTCTATTATTATTATTAGATATGGATTTTTCATCTTTTATTATTATCGTCGGATATGAGTTTCTGGTCTTCTTTCATCACTTACCAAAGGAATTTTCGATCTTCTCATTATCAGATGAAATTCTGAATTTCATATTACCAAATAGTTTTCTGGCCTTTTTATTATCAGAGGATATTCTGGATTCCTCATTGCCAGAAGATGAAATCTTGGATTTCTTATCATCGGATGATCTACCAAATTCCTAACCCTTTTTTATTATCAAATGGTTTCCTAACTTTTTCTTCAGATAAGTCTTAGGTTCGAAGATAAGAAGGAATCAGATGACAAGGAAATTTGACTTTAAAGTTTATAAACAATTTAATGTTGAAAGCTAGCCTCACACAACCAAAGTAGAAGTAATTCAAATCTGCTAATCTTATTAAAAGGCCTCTTGCATAACTTTTTGTCTGCTTTCCAGAGGAATACCATCAGAGCGAATAGATTTGAAAGACTAAACAAAGGAAGAGAAATACATGGTTTTACCCTAAAGAGTAAAAAGCTTCCTATAATTGTCAAGTATATAATTCAAGAAGATCAAAAATAAGGAAGCAAGGACCAATGTCAAAACTAAAGGTCTAGGTTGTAAAATAGCATTGAAGGCAATCGAAGATGTCCTCGACAGTGTCGAAGACCGGGAGGTTACGTCGGAGAGACAATCCAATGTTCGACTAAAAGGATGGGATCCGCTTGGTCGATACCACATCTATTGACTTTGAAGATGTGCAAAGAAACATAAACAACATCGACAGTGGTGAAAGAAGCAATGACATTCAATCCATTCAACGCCCTCTTCATCACACTCGAAGACATATGAGCAATGAGGTGGGTTAAAGTTGAGGATGTAGGAAAATGCTCTTCGTTACTAAGGAAAATACAAAGTGACTTTATTCAAATCACTTCATGTGTCTACGCAAAGCGATAATGCCATCAATACCCTCAAAGCCATCAATGAACATCGAAGTGGTCATAGCGCACTTCATTGATGCCAGGCTCTATCAACATTGCATATTTCAGCACTTCGAAGACACTTCCCAACAGCAGCACCAAGGGTCTTCGACATCAAAGGGGTATAGTATAATGTCACTCTCCATTATATTCAGCATCACTACTGCTCATCTGCTATCATCGAAGACGTCAATGACATCGATAATCCATCACACATCATCCTTATGCAACTATGCAAGTACTTCGAAGACATTGACATCACACTTAGAGGATAAAGTCAAAGTCAACATTGTCGAAAACATATCAGCAAGGAAGCTAATACTGAAGCACTTCGAAGGCATTCCCGCTTAATGGTGCTAAATGACGACTTTTCCCCTCGCCAATGTCTACTACCACTTGTTATGGATACTGACCAGTGAAGAGACTAAAACAATCGGTGTCGGAGTCATCCTAGTCGAAAGACACTATATGCGAAGTGGTGGCCGCCTATCTCTATAAATATGATTGTAGGGAACTGTTTCTTGACCGAAGTTTCTCTCCTCATTTCTAATTTTGTAAATCCTAAATTGAATTGGGGATTTTTCCTATCGTAACATTGGTACAATTGTACATATAAGGATTTGAAAATCAAAAAATTGCATTGCATAATTGACTACCTAACTCTTGAATTGTGACTTGTGATCGGCATATCATAGCAATCTAGTTCAAATTCGTCACTTACATACTTGCCTTTGCATATAATCTGATGTGACTTGATCTTGCATTTCATAGCCTATTGACATATTCGAACTTGTGACTTATGAAATTTATTAACTTCGAACCTGGACTTTAATACAGATATGCGCATTGACTTGAATACTTACATATCTATTGACTTGAACATAGCCCCAACTATTACATACTATCTCAACCTATTGGTGACATTCAAAGTGACCATGTCACCAATGTGAAGAACAACTACAGTCTGGGAATCATGTACTCAACTCATGACTTCAACAGCTTCGAAGAGCCTCGGAGAGGCTTCTCTTTAATTAACTTCTATCCCTATTCACTTTTGGGTGTTGACGAATTTATTCATTAACATATATGGCCAACTGATTATTCTTATTATCTTGTATTTGTAGGGTTAGTAGGATAGAACTTTATTGGACATTTGTGATTTAGATTTAATAATATTGTATAGTAGATATTTACTTTTAACATTTGAGAAAATATCGCATATTTCAAACAAGATATTGGTTGTTACGCCAAAAAGGGAAGCTATGATACTATTTGTAATTGCATATTAAACAAGTCCAAGTAATGATTCAACATATATCTCATCACTTATTTATGCTACACCACAAGTACCTAAAGAGATATTTACCAAACAAATATAATGGAATATAAAAGAATACAAACTAGGACATCATACATGAGCTATTTACACGAATTCTAGACTATAAGCTATCATCTGTAACTTTTGGTCGATATTACTGCACCAGATATGTAAATTGCAAATCATATTAGTCTGAAGTGTATCAAAATTGTTGTTAAGTAATGATTAACTTTGATGAATGGTTATCTTTTATCATGCTTATCATAAATATGCAACATGGTATCATTAAACTTGAATGAAATATCATATGCAAACAAAATACCGTACGTAGAAAAAAGTATATTTTTTGTTGAAAAAACAAAATATTGAACATAAACATTAGTAATATGTATTATTGCCTTCAAAAAAAATTACTGTCACCCGATAATGGATAGGAAATATAGCGAGTTTATGAAATATATTGAAAAACCAAAATGAACCAAAATAAGTGTGTTTGGATTAAAACTTAAAGATAAAAATTAGATTGTAAGGTTGCCAGTGCTATAATAAGTACATTGTACATGCATAACTAGTTTTAGAATTCACTGGTAATTGAACCGCATTAGATAGACTACTTACAAACGATGCCACTTCAATTTCTATATATTTTTTCTTAACTTCTGAAATTTGAAACATTCAAACTAGATTGACCTTGAGAAAACTTGGTCGGTGTATCAGCAATATCTTCTTTATGTGTTCTGTTATTACATCAAAAGATCCAAGATAGTGAACATCCATTACTTCTAGAACCGAGGGCATTCGGGTTCCTATATTCCTTTTATGGTTACATCATCCTGTAGAAGTGATGCAGCGCGATCTGCTTCTGATTTAAGTCGTTCCAGAATTTTAGGTCGTTCACGACCTAGTGAAGTTTTAGGTCGTTCACGACCTAAGGAACCTATAGGTCACTCACGAGTCAACTGCAGAGTTAAGGCATACAAACGAGTCGACGAGTTAAAGGAACAGGCGCACGAACGACCTAACGAAGAACGAGTTCACGAGTTAAAGGAAGAGACACACGACCGACCTAACGAAGCCCTAAGTCGTGACCGACCTAATAATGCCTTTAAGTCGCTCCAGCGACTTAGTGAAGCTCGGCAACGACTTAGTGGAGACTCGCGAGTTAACAAGCTAAAGGGAAAGGCGCTCGAACGACCTACCGAGTTACGACCTAAGATAGGTCGCTCCGATACTTCATTTGAAGACAGTCTCGAGCTACGACCTAAGTTAGGTCGCGTGAACGACCTACGACCTAAGTTAGGTCGCGAGAAGCTTTAGGTCGCCACTTGCTATGATTCGCTGAAGCTCATACCGCCTGGACTTCTGGAAGACACTGCCTTGTTTTTAGGTCGGTCAAGTGTTAAGTCGTGAGGTTTTAGATCGTGATAGTTTTTAGATCGTGATGTTAGGTCGTGGACGACCTATATGTTGTGTTGTAAATATGGAGTTATAATATGTTGTATTGTTTTTCTTTGTGCTGTTGATAAGTCGCTGCCGACCTTAGTTAAGTCGTAGGTCGCGTGTCTTGTTTGGGTCGTAAGTCGGTGATGTTTGTTAGGTCGTGGCCGACCTAAGTGTTGTACAGATTTCAGTGTTGGGTTGTAACTTCTATAAATAGGCTGGTGGAGCCATTTGTAATAGTTTGAGTTGATTTGAATAAAAACTTTTGTTTTGTTAGCTTTGTGCTTTCACCAAATTGGTAGTTGAGTGTAATCTCCTATCTCCACTTTCGGATAATCGAGTGCGCTCGATTCAACGACTGCTGAAGCCGATTCACGGTATCTAGTGCGCTAGATCAACGTACGAAGAATCATAGATCTTTAAACACGGTATAGTGCGCTATCAACGTGTTTGGGATAGCTAGAATTCGGTATCTTCGGATCAACGAATTTGGGCCATTCAGTATTCTTCATTCCATCGATTGCTACTTTCACAGAATCATCATTTTGTCATTCCGCTGCTGTATCAAGAGGTATGCAGCCTTTGGCCCCTATAGTGAACTAATAAATACTGCAACAAAAGTTCTATAAAGTATCTAAGAGTTCCACGACATCTAAAGCTTAATGAACACAGTTCTGATTCACAGAGCTCCTTATACAAGAGAAACTATGATTTTAGTCTTCATATGTTCCTACAAGAAAACTAATGAAATTTCATATACCATTACAACTGAAAGCGTAAAGAGGCGGTAAGAATTGCACCAAGAATTGCACTTGCTAATGAAATGTTCATAAACAGGAAATTCCTTCAAAAATTCAAGAATTTCAAAGTACACTGATATTCAAAAATTACACCAATAAAATATACCTATTATCACCAATAAATTTAGTTGATACAAAATCCTCTTTCATGTACTCTAAGATGCTCTTCAGATTACGTTTTGACTCCTCCCCGTGAATTTGACAAGATAATCAGATGAAAAAAGTTCTTATTTTGATATATGAATGCAATTAACCACTATTGTTACTTACTTGACAGCTTCCTTAATTTGATCATAGGTAGAAGTCTTTTCCAATCTAACAGTAAGGTTAACAACATAAACATCCACGGTTGGTGCTTTGAATGGCGTGCCAGTTAGCTTTCCATTTAATGAAGGAGGCACTTTTCCCACAATCTTCCAAACTGTAGATTGTAAATGAACAAAAAATACACTCATTGCAAATTGCAATGTTAGTGCTTAAAATATTACTCGACATTTTAAACCATTAGAGCAAAATACTGTGTAGAAGACAAATAAACATTTAACATCACCATGTAAACAATAACCCATCATTTTGATAATACTATATAGAAAAAATTAGCGAATTAAATTAACTACCTCAGCCAAAATTAGGGTATCGTGATGGCCTCGATTTGGTGCTTCTAAGTAAGACCTCATTGAAATTAGTATTTGCACCCAACTACCATTCCTGTTGAAGAATGATTAGCCTCAATTTCAGATTAGCCTTGAATTGAAGTTTCTAAAGAACAAACTGGAGAAGTAGACCAATGACATGTAGAGGAGTAAATTAGCGGAGATGAGTGGAGCGACAAAGAGGAGTGGAGTGGTAGGGAAAGGTGAAGGAGGAAATGATTTGGGGTTTTGGGGATAAAGGAATTATGTTTCAGAAGGGAAAGAACTTTTAGAACAGGGTTCTCGTGTAACTTCACTGGGGTAGAGAAATAAAAGATAGGCGGGCAAACTGTAAAAAATTTGGTAGTGTTGAAAAAAATTAAAAAAATATAACAAAAAATATCAAATATGGTTGTACTTAGCTTTGAAACATATCAATAAGTGCGACTAAAAGCATGTTTTCTTATAGCGAACCCAATCAAACTTTTCGTCTAGAATAAACTCATTTGGTTTCTTCATCTAAATGGTCTCTACCCAATCTCCATGTAGAAATGCTATCTTCACATCAAGTTGCTTCCATTCTATTTCCTGGATAGTGATGATAAATAATAAAATCCGGATAGAGTATACCAGACTACAGGGGAGAATATCTCATCATACTCTCTCACTTTTCTCTATGAAAACTCTTTCGCTGCTAATCTAACCTTGTATATTCCATCGTCTTTCCCCTTGAATAATCACTTGCATCCTTTTGCATGTATACCAGGGGTAATGGAATTAATTCTCAAGTCATATTCATCTGTAAAGACTGCATATCCTCTTCCATAGCACAAATCCACTTTAAAATGTCACTTGACTTCAAAGCACCATCGGATTTCTAAAGGTTCATCCTAGACCACATGTAATACTTAGTAACTGGTCACCAAAGATAAAGTTTGCAAATGTCTCTCTCTTTGTTGCTTTCCTAGTACGCCGACTAGTTCGAATGGATTTAACATTGCCTAAATCACCAACGACTCCACCTTGAAATGAATCCTCTCTAGTGTTATGAACATCGCTCTCACTAATAGAAGATCTATGTGGAATATCATGTGATGTCTCATCAGTTACATTCTCATTATCATCAATAGTAATAATTCTACACCTAGGATTTAAAGTGGGAACAGTCTCCTTAGATTTTAGCTATGTAAGCCCGCACTATCAAATAACTCTTGGAAAGACTTAAGCATAGCTAACTCACCAAATGTAACTTGCCTTTTGTGGATAATTTCCTTGGTCTTAAGGTTCCAAATATGATACCCTTTGGTACCATCAGCAGAGCTAAGCTAAGTACATTTGGAACCTCTAGGTTCCAACTTATCATTTACTATGTTATAAATGTATATAGGGCAACCAAAAATACAAAATTAACTCAAGTTTACCAATCCATTTTCCTTTGGATTCTTCCCATCAATGGTTGAGCATGAGATTCGATTTATAATAAGAGTAATAGTTGAAATTGTTTCAACCAAAGCCTTAGGCCTACCCACAGTCAATCTTAAGTAACAAAGTTTTTCAAGTAGAGTCCCATCCATACTTTCTTCTACCCTATCAGACCATGGAGCGCCAGGTGTAGTAAAAATGTCTCCTAATGTTGCAAAGTTTGCAGCAACTAAGGAACTCTTTTGAGACATATTTACCGCCATTATCAGACTTTCGAATCTCTAATTCATTCCTAGTTTAGTTTTTAACAAGAGCCTGCCAAACTTTAAGTTTCTCAAATACTTCTGAATTTGCTTTTATTACATACATCCAAACCTTGCATAAGTAGTCATCAATGGAAGATACAAAACATACAAATCTCTTACTGAAAGGTGTAGAAATTGGTCCCAAAACACCTGAATGAACATAGTCAAGTACCCTTGGAACTGTGCTTACCAGCACCAAAGGATACTCTGGTCAGCTTAGCTAATACACACTCCTGATAGAAATTTAATTTGTTGAAGATCTCCTTTTTAATCATCTTCTTCCTACAAACTAACTCCATGTTCTTCTGAGAAGTATGATCCGATCTCAAATGCCAAGCTAACATCCAATTCTCTAGCACTATCAACTCTAACACACGACTCCCTAAGCATAGTGGTACCCTTATCCAAATACAATTTTTGGACCATAATACAATTCACAACCATAAGTGTTTCCCTAAAAATCATCAAGTTTTCTCTCTCAATAGTAATTTGGCATACCAATGATGCTAATTGGCCTAAAGGTGTAATGAACAATGATTAAGTTATGGATTACACCCATACAACTCAATTAGCACCGAACCAATTCCCAAAGACTCGCATGTAGCATCATTGCCAATAAGGATTGCACTTCTCACCTTATCGACATAAAAGAGAAGTAATCCTTATTAAGCATCATATGAAAGGATGCTCTAGAATTTAGAACCCAATGGTCAAAAACATACGACATTGCTACCTCGAAAAATCAGTACTACCATTCTCCACCCCAAGAGATGAATAACCAACCACTTTCATCTTTTTCAAGTCTGGATGGTCTCTCCCTCAATGGTCTGGTTTCTTAAAATAATGACACAAACTGTCTTAAGACTTACTCCACCAACACAGCTTCTAAAATTCAAATGCCCATAGAGTCTTTCCATTTCTTCTCATTCCTACCTCTCTCAACATATAAGCCTTGACTACTACTTCCTCCACCACTGTCATCCACACCCAACTCCTTTATCTGATCATGCGAATCTTCACTAGTTAGGATTGTTGGCAAAGCCAGAGTATCACTCCAGAAGTGGACACGGTAGAAACATGGCCTTCTACACCTCATCTATCTTCAAGTCAAGTGACTTCATCTTCATCGGCAAATAATCAAACACACTTACACTACAAGAATTTTGATTTTTAGTAGCGCTCAAAAAACTCTACTAAAAGTTTTAGCAGTGTTTTGATAAACACTGTTATAAAGCCCACGACTAAAAATACCTGATTTTTAGTTGCACTTATTTCAACGCTACCATAAATCGTTTTACTGCGGTGTTTATGAAACGCGACTAAATTCTTTTTTTGCAGCATGTATAAAACGCTACCAAAATGTACTTGGCTTGCTCAAAAATATTTTGGTAGCGTTTGTTAAACGTTGTAATGGAGGACGCAGTTTATTGACAAAGAATGTAGCCACGTTTATTAAACGCTACTATATATGCTCTCCTTCGACCCTTTATTTTTTGTAGCGTTTTTTAGTAGCGTTTTCGAAACGCTACTAAAAATATTCCAGCTCTGCTTATACATTGCCTCCAGTTCAATCTTGTTCATAGCTTATAACATAATACATAAACACATACACATTAAACAACCGCAAAATACATATACATATACACATACACATTCAAACATAAACACATTTAAAACCCACAAAATACATAAACAAAAGCACTAACATAAACAATATGTTTACCGTACATAGAAGTTTACACAACCGAACAGTAGTTTCAAGACAAAAGGTTAACCGTGCATAGAAGTTTACACAACCGAACTACGTACCACAAACAATATGCTACTGTTGCAGTTAAAGTACCATAAACATCTGAACTAAGCAAGTACAATAAACAACCAAACTACCTAACAAGTACGATAAACTAGTGCTGCTACTGCTCAGTCTTCAGAAACGCCTACCTGTAGACAAAATATAATCAACAGTGAGACTCAAGTTATAATCAATACTGAGATAATAATGACATGACCATCAATACTGAGAAAACAATGAGACTAAAGTTATGCACAACTGAATATGTGCAATCTTGTGTTCAACTGAATATGCACAACTGAATATGAAAACTAAAATAATGTGCATGTTAGTTTTGGCCAAGAATAAAATGAAAATGAAGATTTGTCATCAATGTTTTGTACATTTTATCTCCGCCTGTACATTTTCATATACTCAAACATAGATTTTCATATACTCGAACACAGATGAAAATATAATTGTACATGAATTATTTTAGATAGTGAAATTAGGTAGGTGTAAGAAGTCTGCCAGAACCATATGGATACAGCCAAACACAGATTCAAAAAATTCATAACGATAGATGCATTTGTTGATAAAAATATGGGATAATAATATAATATGGTCCTAGTATGTAAAATGACTAGAAACTTAGGATCATAAATTATCTTTTAAGTACGTATAATTAGTCGATATAACTTATGGCTACTGATGGATTAAACCACCGACTAATTACAGTTAATATATACAACATAAATACCATATTTTGATAAGCCTGATCATAGTAAATTTCAACATAAATTCTAACTTATTCACATTGTTGCATATTCACATAAATCATTAAAGTACAACAACTCATTGCACATCTACAAGCAGGTTATAATGAGGCAATTTAGAGGAAAATTTCAAATAACTTTGAAGGCAGCCCCTTTTCAAATCACTTAGGCATTATAATTATTTGAGTTGATGGTTTAAGTATTTTGTTGCTACTGGTTATCCATGATGGTAATTTTGCAAGAAGTTTTCAATTACATAAAGAATTGCATACCTTTCATTTTGGTTCCATAATGACTTTTGCTATCGGCCAAGCTATGGGAACGCCAAAGGCATCTTCCATGCACGTCAACTCCGATGTAGGTCTCCGTAGCACTGCATCCGGAACTCTCACAATTTCAACCCAAACTTTTACAGCACCACGTCCCAATGGACGACAATGGACCATCGATATTGGATCAGTTGAAGCGATAGTGCCTTCAGCCACTACTTCGTTCGTTTCACCCACATCAATCAACTCGCATTTATTATCTTTTGTCAGCTTTGCAATCGGCTGGAAAAAAATGGTGCATATTTCAAACAGTGCATATTGAAAACTGTGTACTTATTTTAGAAACCAAAGCATACAAAATGCAACAACACATTGGTTCATATTTCAAACAGAAGAAACAAAATACAAACTACAAAATATTTCCAGCATATTTACTTACATGTTGTGGTTTCTTCGCGATTATGGGTGTGGATATCACGGGAGAAGTCGCACTATTTACATTCCTACCAACTGCATCTTTATTAACTTCAACTTTTGATTTTGGCCATGCTACTTTCTTACCAACTGCATCTCTAACGCACGACATATCAACTGTGGGTCGCCACAAATATGCATCTCTATTTATTACATTGCCACCCAAATCGCAAAGGCAGCTGGACCGAGCGGAATACCATTAACAAGATGTGGTGGATCTCTGGCATAGATTCTTCCTTCGACAACTACTCCTTCATCCTCATTCCAACCATATATCTTGCATTTGTCGTCTTGGGCACTGCTGTCACTCTAAAAAGGAGAAGTGTAAATCAAGAGTTTAGTGATTAAGTGAAAATATTGTACAAGACATATTTCTAAATTAAATTTGTGGAAGACCGACGTAAATATTGTGAATTATAAAATTTACCGTACTGACTTCATTCAGCTGTCCTCGCAGCACCCTCTTAATGCAATTTAATGGCCATGCTACTACCTTATTCTCAACGTTTGCTAATACTGTCATTTCAGGTGTAAGCCTCCATAAGTAAGCATCTGGTTCTTCCATGAAATCTATAATAACGCTCACAGCATTTGGTCCAAGATGAATGCCATTGACAACATCATTTGGGTCCATGGACAACACTCTCCCATCGGCAACAACTGTAGAGGTTCCATCCCAATTCAACACCGAACATACGTCGTCATTGCTCTACAATTATTCAACAGAAAATTATAGCAATTACTGTATCAAAAACTAAAATTCAAATGTTATTTCTTGAGTAATATAATTATTATTTTTACTAATTCAGGTGTGCTCCCTTCTTTCGAACTTTCTTTACCCTACAGCAAAGCACTAATATTAGGATATTTTAATCTTAGGAGCACTGAAGTGGATACGCACAATACTTAAAATGTCACTAGAATCAGTCCAACAAGTTTGAATGGCAAAGTACATACAAAAAACCAGTTGTTGTAGCATCATTTACAAACATGTGTGTCTGAATTCATTATTTTCAAAATTATTATATAACAAAAAACTAGTTGTTATGCACTGTTTTGTTATTCCCAGTTACTACAGTGTTTTTATATATACTTTGATGCTATGCATATTTGCAATAAATTATAGGTGCATCAGTAAACTTTTTTCATCATAGACATACCTTTTATGTTCAGTGATCAAGTGTCAAGACGACATGTGCACCCAAAACTTGTTGAGAGTTTTATTTGAGAAAAAATGAAAAGCAAGCAGGAACACCTATACTACATATGCTGTTTGGATACTCAAAATGGATGCCAAAGATTTATGTGAAGAGACGACATTAGATAAACACTTATCCATCAATAAAATGATCTTCAGCAGAATATGTCAAAGAAGGTATAAACTAAAGATGAAAGGCCCATCAACTAATTTTATTACAATGTTCTCGGGTATAATATGATTGTAATTTTATTAATAAAAGCAGATGGAGAATAAGCTGCATTTGCAAGTGTGAATTTATTCATCTACTATATAAGAATAAATAACTTTGTAAATTATAATTGTGTGCCAAAATAAAAAGTACTGGAAATCAATCATTAATTTAATAGGAAGAAAGCATCAAATTATTATATAGTTGACACCAAAACAAATATCTTTCCATGATAAACAAACTTAAACATTCTTGTTGCCTAAAGATAAATTTCGACATGATACAAGAGAATATCCCAACGGATAAATAGACCTATTTAATAAAGACTTTAGTAACCCATTTCAAAGTTGCTATAATCGATAAATAACGAAAAGGATTCACGAATATGAGACTCAACATTTGTCTCTTACAAACCATTTGAAAAGGTAGGCCTTGGACTAGGCCACTAGACAACTACCTAACACGCCTCCAACTTTTTAAGGGTCTCCAATTATTATAACATGTTATTCCCAGTGAGCAATGTAGCTACAATGGGGCCTTAATTAGCAGAGTCTGACCAAGCTTGGTATTTTCACACTAAAACAAAGTGTTGCTTGTTGTTCGGTTCACTTTCTGCCTCAAGCCATTGTACCCAGTGTTTTCCCAATGTTTTTCCAATGTTATTCCCAGTGTTTTCTCAATGTCTACTTAATAAATTACTTTTAAAAGTTTACCTTTTGGTCCACCAGCATATGTACCATACCCCTTAATTCTGCTATTTCCTCTCGACATTGAGATAGTTGTTTATCACTGGACTGGGCCACAACTAGCTTGGTTAAGGTGCAGCCCCTTGCCAGTGCCTTTAACCGTCCTGGTTTATCTTGTCCTAATGCATTTGCAAGAGCATCTCCATTGACATTCTGTGACGAGTTGGACTGTGATAGGCTAACAAATTTTTTAATCTCCGCCTACATAAATAAATACATAGAAATAATGTACGATGGTAAAATCATCATAGTTTCGGACAATTTTTTATATACCGACAAAATAAAAAATTCTTACAATAGTATTTGCAGCTTCCACGGTCACTGGTTCACCATTTTTTTTAATGTGAGATTTAATCCAAACATCAGCTCTAGTTATGGACGATGGATTTGGACTTCCTTTTTTCTAAATTTAGAATAACATTAAACAAATAAACTGACAGATATAAAATAATATTAAATAATGTTATACTTAACTAACTAACCATGTCCTCGGTCAATCTAGCCATTCCCCTACGACCAGATGTGTGTGGAACTTGTTTAACCCTAAGGCCGAATATGTCTCACTTCATTTCTGGAAATATTGAAAGATGTTAGAATTTAGTAACCGAAAGCGTATTACAGATATCTTAATGTTACCTTAAACTCCGGACTTGTTTTGGCCTTCACAAACTTTCTCCATTCGTTCATGTTTTTTATGTTGGTAGGTTTCAGTTTAAGTCTTTCATCTTCATTCTCTGCTTTATTTAATTTTCGAACCAATTTGCTTTTTGAGGATCTCCAAATTACTCCCATCTATTGAAATATGGCTTTTCATTGCCATTCCTCTTCCAATTTAAATCTAACTTGCAACAATACATGAAAACATGATATTAACAGTAGAAAACATGATATTAACAGCTGGTGAATATAAAGAAACATGATATGGTGAAGCAGAATGCTGGCAAAGCTAGTACAGAATTGGTGAATATATGACTTTATGGTCTCTAAATTTTGAAGAAATCTGAATGAAAATCATGAAATAATCACCTAGTCCTGACATTAGACACCTAAAATATATCTATAGGATTTGTACTCTTGAAGTTGATAGCAACGTCACTAAAAATCAAAATTGGTATGATTTCAATCTCAAGTGAGCGGGGATATTGGTGTTTAAATTTTTTAATTCTATCCAATAATCTATGACGGCGTTGTTTAATTTTTGAAGAATAACATTTGCAATCTAGAATAATTGTTTTGAAATCATTGGTCAGCTGATTTTATCAAAAAAAATAATTAGAAAACAATGAAAGTTTATCAAAAAACGATTCACTAATTTTATAAGCAAGCAAATTCGTACTGATGTACTTTAGTAGATGACTCAAATTATGATTTGTAACACATAATTCAAATCATGTTTACATTTTTGCCTTAGAAATAATCATCCGGACCCATAAATCTCTGTCATTCTGAACCTTCCGTGAAATATGAATATTCATTTCTAATTTATTTATCTATTAAATGTAAAAAAACCAGAAATATGAACAATTTAATTTCGGAGGATAACCCATAATACGAACCTACACTAATGATGATTCAAATTAACAAATTAAGGTTCTTAAACAGAAGTCGGGATAAAATGTTTAAACGACATGATTCAACTACTAGAACTTGTGGATTTCTTAATAGAAATTCCTGTTTATTATAGTCAATTTAAAAACCGCAAATTGGCAAAACTATAACCGGATTTATACTTTAAAAAGTAAGTGGTAGGAGAAGAAGAAAGATGAGTTGCTTGATAAATCTACAAAATAAATATAGACAGAAGCAGGGACAAATGTTGATAAATAGATTCTCTAGCATATACAGTAGGGAACTTGCTCCATACCTGAAGCGATCGCCACAAAACAACTTTTAACTCTTCACTTAGATTCCTCCAATCATCAAGTGTGTATGGAACCTGCTCCCGCATAAGCGGTCCAAGAAAAGAGGATAAATATACCGACCCTGGCCCTATTGGTACGCCTATATCATTGAACTCAACTTCAATTCGATCATGACTGTTTAACGAGAGTTTTTTTGCTTTTGTTTGACCTCTACTACCTCTTTTCTGAGACGAACTTGCGGTTTCAGCATCACTTTCTCTCTCAATTTCCACCTCAGCCGCATCAGTCCGGTCAAGAAGAATTTCATTGTCTAAGCGCGGTTCTTCTTCATCTAACAAAGCCCTTTCATCATTTGGGTCTTCTTCATCTAACAAAGCCCTTTCACCATTTGGGTCAGAAGGGTTATCGTGTAGTGCTTGTTCTTCGTCTTCATTGCAAACACTGGCTTGCTTCTTAGCATTGACTACTCGTTTTTCGCCTTCACTGCAAGCACCGGCTGGAATCTTATACTTTCGCTTTGAATTATACTTCTGGGATTCCTCATCAGTCTTTTTTTGGCTGCGAGTACGTACAGAGCTTGGAAACATCTCTTTTCTGCTAATGAAACAAAATATGAGATACTTAAAAATTTCATTATTTACCATCTACTCGCTGGAGGAATCTGGACCAAATAATTAGTTTGCAGATACATGATCTCTGAATCTTTTTAACGTTATATTTCGAAGTATTCTAGAAGTTAATTTTATATCTTAAATAATATAACGAACAAATTAATTAACAAAAGATTAATGTTTTATAATCAGATCAATATTCTTTTTTAATACATTAATGTAGAAACTTATTAGACCTTGTATGTTAACATGCAAAAATTAACGTAGTATATATGTATAAACAAAAAACTGTTATAGAGTAGTCATGTTAAGCAAGTTCAATCCTTTTCCAGCTCCAGTTCATGATTTGAAAATCAGTTCTTTGACTATGCAGATGAGAAAAATATATACCATCCATGACAAACTGTAGTAGGCTAATGACAAACTGTAGTTATAGAGCCAAATTTGCTGACTTTAATTCTTCAAGTACCAACTGAACAATTGAAAACAGAAATAGAAAAGCATTAGATCAGAACTATCAAATGAAAATTTGCATGCTATAATTCAGATTATTTTAGTTTAAAAAACCAATAGTTATGGGCTATTCCATTACAAATACATAACAGACAATGAACTAGGCCAAGATTTCTTGAGATGGTAGTTTATTGTGTCACATATTCATGCTTCGTACAAATAACAATCACAAATTAAAACCGGTTGGTTCATAGTGGATATGAATTTATTTCATTAACAAATTGAAATCGTAATATTACAGTAATTAGAACCGCAAATGGACTGGAATTGTTTGCTACTCTAATTCAATGAATAAATTATATGAATCCAGCAAAATGAGTAACAAGACAATAAAATCTGAATCCATGCTTTCATTCCTTACTAAAACAAGTTTTGATAGTGAATTTAACAAATACAAAATGAGTAACACAACTTGCAAAATAAAAATAGAGACATTCGAAGAGTAAAATGAGTCTACAACTATGACTAATGCATTAGTCTAATGTATGGATCTAACTTAGTAGGTGAACATATAATATACTCAATTATGCCTTCGCAATCCTCCCTAACATAGCTAACATCTTCATCATCCATTTCGGTTATTTCATAATCTTCCACGGCTTGGATATCTTCCTCGATGCAATCATGTGTCTCTAAATCATTAAAACTTCTTGATGGTGCTTTCATTACAACATACCAATTAGAATCATCATTTTCTCTTGAATAAAATACTTGTCTTGCTTGAGATGTAAGTATGTATGGATCTCTTGAAAACGATGCTTGATGTAAATTAACAAGAGTAAACCCATCATCATCAACTTTTACTCCATTTCCTTTATACGCCCAACGACACTTAAAAACTGGAATATAAAACAAATAATAATCTAATAAAATTATATCTGTCAATATTCCGTAATAAGTGACCACATCAACCACTTGGGACGTATCTTTTGCACTTGCTCTACACATAGTAGTCGCATCAAAGGTCACCCTACAATTCTGAGTTTCTCTCCCTACATCTTTTATATGAAAACGTTGATCATTGATAACATATCCTTTGTAAGACAAGGCATCATTCTTCGGACCCAAAGCAATCCATCTTAACATGTCATCATGATCCTTAGAGGCAATAGGTATCTACAACAAATTCCATTTAGCATGAATATTTTAGAGTAATATTATTACTCAAATGAGAATATATTTGGAATCTAACTAACCTTCCTTTTAATCCAATCGGCAAAAATTTTTGTATGTGTGTCCCAAAGCAAGGTCGCATTTTTTTTCATGCGCTGGTCTGAATTTTCTAATTCCTCCAAATGCAAACTAGTATAAAACAAGTGATTATAGGTTATAAATAGCATTACGAACACATCAAAATGATTAAAACAATGTAACATAAACTTACTCTATAAATGGTTCCACCACATTCATATTCATTAACACGGCTAAATGAGCCATTTCTTTCTCATTAGCTGACAATGTAACTGTCTTGGACATTGAAATCGGACGTCCCTCGGGTATTACATTGCTTTCATAATCTTCATTTCGAGCTTCTTTCTCCTCTATATGTCCAAATTTTTTCAAAAATTCATTGAAAAACATCATGGATTCTTCTGCAAGATAGGATTCTGCAATACATCCCTCTGGTCGTGCATAGTTTCTTACATAATCTTTAAGTGTCTTCATATATCGTTCGAATGGGTACATCCAACGAAAATGAACCAGTCCACACATTAGTGCTTCTTTTCCAAGATGAATGGACAAATGTACCATTATATCAAAAAAAGATGGTGGAAATTTTTTTTCAAGTTCGCATAAAACTTCAATAATCTCAACATTGATTTGTTCTACCTTCTCTCTATCAAGAACACGTTGACATAATTTGTTGAAAAAAGAACATAAGCGAATTATTGCTTTTCTTGCCTTCTTTGCCATTAATCCTCTCGATGCTACTGGCAATAACTGTTGCATTAATACATGGTAATCATGTGACTTCAATCCGCTAATTTTGCAATCATGCAACGAAATCCGATTCTTCAAATTTGAACAGTAGCCATCTGGTCCTTTGAAATCGTACAATCTATTGCAAAATATTTTTCTCTTGGAATTTGACAACATGTATGGAGCCGGTGGAAGATATGTTTTATTCCCACGAGGTTGTGCATGAAGCTCATTTCGAATTCCCCAATCCTCCAAATCCTTTCTATAATTGGTTCCATCTTTTGATTTATTACCATGCAACATCGTGCCCAATAGGCTTTCACCGATATTTTTCTCCTCATGCATTACATCTATATTGTGACGTAATGGAAGTTCCTGCGAAAACCAAAACTATAACGCATTATTGGGTTTTTCTTATGTTAAAACAATGAAAAATAAACAAATTAACTACTAACCTTCCAATATGGAAAATCAAAGAAAATCGATCTTTTCTTCCATCTTGATAGCTCCAATTCTGTAAAATTGTTAATATTATCATACTCATATTCTGTATCATAAGCACACTTTCACTTCTTACTTTTCTCTTCTTTTTCTTTTCCAAAATCATTTGGATAATCCTTCAACAATGCATAAATGTTTCTCCCAGTTAGAATTCTAGGAGCACTACCTTTTTCTATGGTGTTATCAAACAATGCCTTTTGTTTCCTCCGTGAATCTGAAGTAGGTAGAAATCTTCTATGACCCATGTAGACGCTCTTTCGACTGTGATTCAACCAATGAGAATGGGTATTGACACCACATAATGGGCAACCTTTTCCCCCTTCACACGACATCCAACAAGATTTCCATAAGCTGGAAAATCATTAATCGCCCATAGCAAAATTGCATTCAATTTAAACAAAGTTTTACTAAATGCATCGTAAGCATTAACTCCATTACACCACAAATGATGCAAGTCTTCCACCAAAGGCACCAAATATACATCAATATCATTTTCGGGTTGTTTTGGGCCTGGAATAAGTAAAGATAACATAATATTTTCTTTCTTCATACACAACGTAGGCAAAAGATTGTATGTCACAAGCATTACCGGCCAGCAACTATATTTCGAACTCAACATGGAAAATGGATTGAATCCTTCTGTAGCAAGACCAAGTCTAAGATTGCGGGGATCGGATGAAAAAGATGTATACTTTTCATCCACCATTTTCCAAGTCATAGAATCCACGGGATGACGCATTTTTCCATCTTTGCTTGTATTTTTAATATGCCATCTTAAATCTGTTGCCATCTTTTGAGATCTATACATTCTTTTAAATCTCGGAATTATTGGAAAGTATCTCAACACTTTAACTGGAATACCTTTTATAACCTCTTTAGTATCTTGATTTTTCTTCCATCTCGAAGAACCACATTTTGGACAAATATCTTAATCTTTGTATTCTTTTCTGAAAAGGCAACAGTCATTCTCACAAGCATGTATCTTTTCAAAACCCATGTCGAATGTTCTAAGAAATTTCTTTACTTCATAGAAGGTTTTTGGAAGCACGTTATTCTTCGGCAAAAATAAATGTTGCATAGTTAAAAGCTTATCAAACCCACTATCAGACAAGCCAGTCTCACATTTAAGATTAAACAAGACGGTGATGGCGAATAATTTTATGTGATCTATGCAACCATGATATAATGGAGTTTCTGCATCTTCCAAGTTCTTGAGTAACTCATCCTCTTTACTCTGAGAATCAACATTATCTTTATCATCATGAAAAAAATCATCATTCAAAAAATCTTCATCTTCATAGTGAATCATCTTGAATAAATCATATACGTCAAACGTATCTGTTTTCTTCTCTTCAATTATCTGTTCGCCATGGTTAAACCATACATCGTGTATGTATTTAGGATCCATTCCTCCAATAATTAAATGTTCAGCGATGATGTGATCATCATGACGACTAAGATTCCGACAATCTTTGTGTAACAACCCGCATATTTTACAATTATCTATTTGAATGTTTTATTTAAATATGGTATCGTTATTCGGATTTTAGTCCGAAAAGTTACTTTTTGCAAACAGTCGAATTGGGACTCAGGACCCCTTCCATTGAGTTCAAAATGCCGTTTGCAACCTTTTTGAGTATAAACATTGATATGTTTGGAGCAAGCTAAAAATTTGACCTTTTTCACTTTGGGTTTGGGTTTGGGTTCAGCCCACTAGCCAACTTAATACCCAAAACTGAACCACCTCTCTTCATTCATCCCCTCTTCCTTATCTTTTCAGTTCTAAAGAGAATAATGGGGGAAGAGAAAGAGAATTAAAAATCCTAAGCCCTAGTTTCCATTTGCAAATCAAGTTCTAGCTCCAAATTCAAGAAGAAGCTTTGGTAAGCCTTCTCTTCTTCTTCCCCAACTCGTTCTCCTTTCAATTTCAGAAATTCCTAAACCTAACTTAGGAAATGTTTCTCTTTTAAGCTTAAATTCAAGCTTCTTGAGTTGGGATTGAAGAGTGGTTGATCCTCATTTGTTTTCAAGCTTCTCCTTCCTTGTTTTTGTGTAAAAAGGTGAGATTTTTATCTCACATCTCCATGTGCATTTGCCCTTGATTTGGATTGGTTTTGTGAATATTTCAATTTTTGGTTTTTGAAGTCAAATTTGTGTGTAAATCCTTTTATGGATGTTTGATCATGGTTTGGTAATGCATCGAAGAGCTTATAGGGCCGGGTCGTCAATTGGCATAAACTCCTAGCACCCATTGCTCGTCCGGTTGCATTTGCGAAGAGATTACCTCTTCATTTTTAGGCCAAAAATACTGGAAATCCCAGTTCAGTCGACTGACTCAGAGCGTTCAGTCGACTGAGCTGAAGCCAGAAAATTTCTTGGGCCAGTATCAGTCGAGTGAAATCTCTGTACAGTCGACTGAACCTGGAACCCGAAAGTTCCCAAGGATGATTAGTCGACTGAAATCTCTGAGTCAGTCAACTAAACCTGGAAACAGAAAGTTTCCAAGACCTAAGTCAGTTGACTGAAATCTCTGAGTCAGTCGACTGAATTTGTCGTTTCTGCCCAGTTTGCCTTTTTGGGATTGAATTTCCAATTTAAATCGATTCGTGATGATCCTATTTGTTGTTATCATTTATTATGACTTTGATGACTCCTTTTTCGAGATTTTTGAATATCCATTTCGATGGATTTTTCACCGGTTTAATTGGATTTGATTCACGTCTTCGAATGTGAATTTTAATGATTGATTGTTTCTAGAATCATTTTTGTGGTTTGTCACTTTAAAATACAAAGGTTTCTATACTAGTAGTAAATATTCAAACGCTTTATCAAAGATGATTTAAACTCTATTTCCAAAATCAAACTCGTTTAAAACCGCTTTCCAATCTACTAGTATATACAAACCTTTACCTCACTCGTATGAGAAATCTAATTAAACGGCTTAGTAAAACAAGTGGTATGAAACGCTTGCGTTCACTTCTTCGGTTAATTCTTGGACTTGTTCGATTGAATTTATTGTGACAATTTTCTAGTGGATATTTACAATTTATTCGTAAATATTTAAGTTAAGCGAGTGGTTATGGGACATGAAGCTAAACTCATATATTTACTAGCTTAGTGTGATTGACACTTCTTAATGATCGATGATGATCATTTTTGTGATTCAGCTTAGCATTGTGCTATGTATCTTTGTCTGTGAGGGAGACTAAACCCTGTTTTGTGGAGTTTCGACTCAAATTGGTGGGGTAGCGACCCATGGTCTTCGGACCGTTTTGTGGAGCCTCGGCTCAAAATTAATGGTTTGCAACCATGGAATAGCGTTCCGTTTTGTGATACACGTGTTGAGAGTTTTCATGCTCTCGTTTTGTGATAGGCCTTCCCCCCTCTTTTTATTGTGATTTCTGGATTTCTTGTTGATGATTTCTAGAACTTGTGTTTCACCAATTTTCGTGATTTACATTGGTAAGCTCTATCAATATTTGTGTATTGGTGAATTTGTGTGTCGTTAACTTTTGTGATTGGCATTGATATTCTACTCAATATTTTTGTGTTTGGTGAATAAACTAAAAAATATGACGTTCTTTTCTGTGTTTTGAGATTATTGAGGTATTGTATGATTTTGGTGTTTTACATGCATACTAGTTATAGTAGGGCATTAATGTTATCGTACGTCTTTTGTCATATCTCATATTCTATCTTATTTTAATCTGATATTTATCGTTAGACTGATCCGTTTATTATTTTCTTATTAAATAATACTCGGGTCAGACCGAGATGCTATAGGTGCTTCTGCTTGACCTCTCATTTGGGAGTATTATCTGACTTTTGGCTAACTACATTAGATTTGTAGTTTTGTTGTTATACATTAGAGATAGAGACTCCTTGATGTATATATTCTTTTGTATAGCACCTATACCTATTCTTTTTGTGATATGTGGATCTTGTTTAACCACTACTCTGATGTACACTTTTATGTGTAATATTCATATCTGTTTCCGCCTTTGAGATATGAACTTCTGTGACTGATTTGTGTTATATTTATTTCTATATTTGTTTCCGAATATATTATAGCCACCATGTAGTAGCTTTGAGTATGTATCGGTATGTCGGATTTCCTCTTGAGATGAAAAGCATGTTATTCTATCTGACATATCGGTGCTCGCACAAAGCAATTATACGGATGGTTGCTCCTCAACAGCCTTATTCTCCGTGCTAGTCGACGACATTACTCCGTAGTGTTCTTGGCTAGCGTGGGCATAGAGGTGGGGCGTCACATTTTGTATGGGCATAAATTTTTTTCTACACTTCTTACATTCCTCTTTGCAGCATGCACGAAATTCATTGCTCCTTGTCGATACTCTATGCTAGTTCTATGACAAAAGTTAAAAACATAAAAAAGAAATTGTGTTTTAATATTATATTACATGTTCTAATTCTCAAAATACATATTAAGTTAAGCATTGTTTTATCACCTGTTTTAAAAAACCCAATCTTTTTCCATCGTCCACATATGAAGGCAAATAAGTTCCCAATCGTTGACGTAGAAATTGGTGACACCTCCTCTTCCTATGTCTGATACTAATTTTTTTAAAAATAAGTTACTACGTTAATAGTACTTCTTAATATCGGGCCACCCAATCATTCTAAAGATTAGCCAAATAAAACTTTGTTCAATGACGTTTCAATGAATTTTTGTTAATAAATTATGAAAAAGTGTAAGTGATTTCATACATGTAGGTTTTACTGAAAAATCAGTTCATTCAGTATAATAACACCAAATGAATATGGTATTTTGAAGTGTAACTTCTAACAAATTCGATATTTTAAAACATAGTAATAGGTTTTTTTGCTGCTTTAGGAACAGTTGTAAAGCTGGTTACGTATATTTCTAGTGCTATCGAATAAGTATTTTTTAATTCCTATTACACAGGCTATAAATGGTTTGAAGGTTATGGTCAAAACAACGCAGTGCGCATAGAATTTTATTACATAGGCCATAAAATTGATCTACACCATGGCTAGAAAAATGAGACATAAAATTTATTACACAGGCCATAAAATATGTAAAGAGTCTAAATCAATTAAATTTATATTGGAAGACAAACAATATGACTAATAAAATAAACAATTTTTCAAGCTCTGAAACTACTAAATCTGACTTATGTAAAACTACTACGTTCTTGATGCAAAATTATAAAAGTCAGCTAAATGGAAACTAGTTGAAAGTGACAAAGATGAGGAGTGTGATTAGATGGTTACTTTCCGGATAACAGACTTGATTACATATGCATTAAATAATTGCAACTATAGATAAAAGAAAGAAACTGATTTTTTGCTTAGAAGGCATTGCTTGAAGTCATGCATGCCGTAACACCTAAAGTGACCCATATGGAACCTATGTAAAACCTTACATCATATAAACAGATGCAACATGCCTCCCTGTTTTTGATTTATATTTGCCGACTACTTCCAGGTTTCATTCCAAAGCCACTTGCCATTTTCCGTTTACCTGTTTTTTTTTAATTAAAGGACAAAAGACATGATGAAGACACTTATTGATGACTTTCTCTATGATGTAAGTTATATTAATTGCACATTAACAGATTGGTAAACGTATGGATCATGCAACTCCTTTAATTAGACTTACTCAACTATCATGTCTCTCTCAAAGTCTTAACATATGAAGGCAAAAGATTATGTATCACTTTGCAATTCACTACTGTTCTAATTTTCCAAATTGGAGTCTAGTATTACAGATAATTTTGACAAAATCATGGGTGTAGCCAGACTCTCCATGTCCAGACATGTTGATATTTAATATCTTCCATAATTCAATTTTGTGATTATTCTTACTTGGTGTACAAAATTTGTACTTTGGTTAAAACGAAAAAACAATTACACAGTTTAACCCTGGACACAGCCAAGCTTTTATTCATTTAATAAAAAAAAACATAAATATATAAAGGTGTAAACTAGGGTTGAATAAAAGATCTTCGTTATTACGGTTGAATCAATAATTTCAGTTAGAAATTAGGCAGAAATTCGAATATACGATGCATGCAAATTAGGGTTAAATCAAAATAGAATCACAAAATCGAATCACAAAATCGATTTAGACGATTCATACCTAAATATACCTAAGCGATTGCTGGCTGCCGCGAGGATGTTGAGTAATGCCGCGAGGACGTTGAGCAAGGACGAAGTGGACGATGAAAAGGGGAACTTGATCTTCAGTTAATGAAATTTGAGCGATTGCTGGCTGCCGCGAGGATTGAAAAGGGGGAAAAAATTTCTGCAGAAGTAGATCGAAATGGGGAGAGAGTTTTCTAAGTATACGTGAGATGGAAAACAATGACCGGTCATGTTTATTTTTGGCTAGGTGGAAAAAGTTTTCTAAGGAGCGGGAACAAAAAAATTTTAGTCACGAAACATATTTTGGGAAAAATATTTTTGGCTGCATTTATGATAAAACGCCACAGTTTTTTGCAACTGTAAATGGTTTTTCTTGTAGTGTTAGATGCAATGTAATTGAAGCACCGACTTTCATCTTATAAGTGAAAAGGATACTTAACAATATTAGATGGTTGGTAAGAGACTTCTTTATGCTGGGATCTTCCAACTTTTTCAAAATACTACTAATGGTAGTTTCATACTTATTTCGGAGATAACATTTTCTCTTATAGCAAGTTGAAGAGTATTGAAAGCTCATTCTTCCATCTCATCCAATTCGATAGTTGACATATCTACAGGTAATTTATCTATTTCGAACACCACATGATGATCACGATTTCTCTCCAACATCGATTTCTTCTCCCATTACCTCTCCTAAAATCACTATCTCCATTCAACTTCTCAAGCACCAATTTGGAACCGAATGGTGCATAGGGCCCCTAACATACGGTGAAAATACAAGAGCCAAATTAATCTTCAGTGTATTCTCATTCTCCGGACCTAACATTTTATCAAACACCATTTATCCAATATCAAACCTTATAGCTACTATAGCAGTTGTTACAGAAAAATTCCTATAATATTAGTTTGTCCTAAATATCAGTGGAAGCCTATATATGATCGATTATAAGCAAGGTAAAATAAATAAATCGAATAATCAAATTTAATTCAGAAATCCATAATTAAAAAAAGTAAAATTGACATAAAAATGATAAATAATCATACTTAATATATTGTACCGCACTAGGGAAGCCTTACTTGCATATAAAAAGCAATGGAGTTTCTTATAGTTAGTTTTGCTGTATGAGACAAAAAACAGTTGTACCACACTACGGAATACCTGTTAGGAGTAGCTCGCATTAGCGGTTCATTTGTACTTGATGAAGTCCCTCATTGCAAGAAATATGAAATAAACTTGGTATATATTTGGGATTGGTAGCACGTTAACTTGAGGAATTCCTTTTAGTACAATCAAGTTATGCCGAGACTAATTATATATCCTTAGGGAGGCGACGTGAGATGTTCAATCTGGCTCATTGACACATTAGAATCTTCGGTAGGTTGTCTCTCCTTGCACATAACGAAATATGCATGCGTGAGGGACATGTTGGAGTGTAAAAACTTAACATGGTATCAGAATCAGTGGTTTAAGAGATCATTTTTGGATGTGTGAGTGGCCGAAGGAGGACCCCATGAAGCTTGATGTGCAACCTCACCCCACTACTTTGAGAGCTTACTATCTTCAAGATGACATGAGTGGAGGTACTCATCTAAAGGTTACTACAACAATCAGACTCTTTAATAGCATTTCAAAAATGCTATAAAGGCTTTAATACATTTTTATGGATGTAAACAACATGTTATAAATCAAGGACTTATCATAGCACATTTAAAAACGCTATCTTATGCTATTATATTATGGCATTTTAGAAATGCTACCATATGGTCAATTATGATTTAAAATGCTATCATATGTTCTATTACGTTTACATTTTTAAAATGCTATCGTTCATTCTTTTATGATAACATTTTTGAAACACTATGTTAAATCAACGTGCGATGACACTCTTAAATGTCATGAAAACACTATCTACATCTTTTAGATAGACATTAGCATTTCACTAATATATTGAGATTCCATTCAAAATTTAGTAAAACCATAAAATAATAAGTCGACAAAACATATTCCATTCCAAAATACAAGATGAATCAATAATAAGTTTTCTAATCCCAAACAATGAAATATGTTAGCATACTTAAAGTCTCACTTATAAGAGAGTGTGCTAAACAATCTAAAGCACTTACAAATGGGACGATGGTAAAATATTTTTATGTCTAGATTCTATCCTACAGAATGAATTTCTTAACCCCCTAAAGCTTGAAATGCTCCCTATTATCCTCTTGTTGCTATGTAATCCTCTTTTGCCCCGCCCATATTTTTGCCTACATAATTGGTTATTGACCTCTCTGCTTTGACACTAAGATGCTCTTCCCTCTCTTTTTCAGTCTTAGGATGAATATCATTAATAGCTTTATGCATCTCATAAAGTATTTCTTCATCAATAGGACTACATTTGGAACATTGATAACAAGTGAGAAGCTGTAAAGTTATGTGCAAGTCTTGGTTTAGAGTTATGTAGCAAAACTATAATATCGGCGACTACTAAATAAAATGAGCATTGAAATGAACGACGACTGACTATATATCATAATAAGTAGCAAAACTATAAGAGTGACAACTAAATTAAATTAGTAGCAAATCTTGACAAGTCTATGAATTAGAATAACGAGGAGGTTTGCCTAAACAAAACGAAATGTAACAAAGAGATTTTTCGAAACATGGTTACCAAAATTGAGAGACTACTAAATCAAGATCCATTTGTCATAGAATTACAGTAAGGGTTTTCCCAATTTTGTTAGTAATAACCATAGTTGCAATATTTAAAATTATAGGTCAAATGTCAAGTTCATTTATAACCATGTATCAGTGAAACCTGATTACAGTTTGGGAAAATCCTAATATGCTTTTAGAACAAAAGTTCAAATGTCATAAAAGTACGTGAATCACTACAAGAAAACCCTCTATCCATTGCAAATTAGTATAGCGTTCTATGCTGGCCTGCTATTATTTTGCTACTTAGGCATGCTTAATTAACTTCTCTGCTATCAAACACGCCTCCGAAATAAAACGGCAGCATGTTCATTCCCTCCATTTGCGCTTATCCTCCCAGAAATAAAGCGGTAGGTCTCCAAACAAAAATCGGTCACACTAATCAATATTCTTCTCTAATTATTGTATTCTCCGTATCCCCGTGGTAACTCTAAATCATGCCGTCTGTAGTCAAAGTTCTTAGCAAATTTTCTCTCCATATCTCTTTGACTGTTATCAATGTTTGTATAAGGTAATCCTTAATTTTCATCAATCCCTCTATTTACTGTCAGATTTCATACTAGAAAAGGTATTAATTTTGTTTCATGTTTTGACGCTAAAAATGGATCAACACCTAAAGTATGTTTTAGCGAACCTATGAGAATTAGATCTAGTATATTATAGCAGAATACACAGAAGGAACGGAAGATGCAAGATTTTTATAGTGGTTCGACAATCTCTGATCTACATCCACTTTATAGTTTTATTGATAGTTATTTACAGAGAATTAGAGTCACTAGTATAAAGGATTAACGGGTTCAAGAGCTTAGAACTACCAATAGTATCTGTTATCCCAACTTTTGGCAAAGCCGAGATATCCAAAAATTAACTGAAAATCAATGATTGCTAGTCATGAATATCGATTGTGCATCGCAGGTTCACCATGCATATCGTTGAATTTTGTCCGAGTCCGGATCGGGCTACAATTGAAAAGATATGACAAGCAAAGCCATGAAAGCCAGTGCTCGAAATTTCAGGTTAATTGGAGTTCATATGAATGAGATATGATCGATACAAGTTAGAGAAAGTACACTGTTCGTATCCATGGAGGGAGGTTGGATTTCGAATCGATCTAGCTCGACTCGATCAGCATGGCGATCTGTTCGAATCGATATTCAAAGTCGAACCTCGGTCGGCCTATTCGAATCCATTAGGTTCGTATCCATCAGAATGGCACCGCCTCAGCATGTACGAATCCATCAAGTTTTGCACAGTTCGAATCCATCGGGTTCGAGTCGATCAGATTTACACATGCTTGGTTGTTCGTATCCATCGTGCTTCTCAGTAAACAGGCCGTTTGGAGCTATGCTATTCGTATCGATATCAACGGGCCTAATTCGTATCGACCGAATCACGAAGTGGTCGACACGAATTCGACTCCGATGTTGGATGCGAATAAGACTCCTTCAACGCGGCACAAAAGGTGGAGCGATCCAAGAATCTTGTGCCACATCACTGCATGCTCACGTGTCCAGGTTGATTCGAAATGGTGGATACGAAAGCATGGATTCGAACTCAGCAGCAAACAAAAATCATAAACTTGCATCGATCATATCTCCTAAACCACAGATCCAAATGCAACGAAATTTTCACAGTAGCTTGCGTGCAAGGTACAGAATGTCCCTGCCAAATTTCAGCTCGATTGGAGCATTTTTTGATCGATACGAAGTTATTTCGAATCGATCCCAGATGGAGTCGAAACTTGGTGGGACCGGGCGCGTGGGCCCACTCACATGCCTGAAAAAGTCTCCCGAAGTTTGGGCGCGATCTCAGCCTCCTACGCCTATAAATAGCCCCCTGAAGCCTGTAGAAAAGGGATCTTTTTGGCTGCCCAACATCCAGACTCTGCCGGATTCAATCCTACTTCTTTCCATTGCTGTTATACTCGAATTCATTCATTGTATTTGCTGTAACCATCTGTACCCAGCAAGGATAATCAATAAAAGATAAAAACCTTTAAGTGGATGTAGGCCGGAGATAGCCGAACCACTATAAATTGTGTGTCACTGTTCATTGCTCCTGGATTGTCGTTTATTGCTTGCTTAGATCTGAGATCTGTGTTTGAATATTGCTGATTTGTATTCATACACTGGTGCTTTCACAATACTTGGGGTTTGTGACCATTTTTGGCGCAAACACTTTGGTGCTTTCACTGAGAACAACTGGCACCCGCTACGCAAGATTTGAAGTTCAAATTTGAAAGCTTGAAGATTTGAAAGACAATGACTCGGCAAACAAGTAGAAGGAAAAGAGCTGAAAGAAGCCAACAAGGAGGAAGTCAAGAGGCATCCTCTGGTGCTGGAGAAGAACCAGCTTCGATCTACATCACTAGAGATGAAATGGAGACCATGACCAATCTGATGCACGAAAGAATAATGAAGAGCCAACAGGAGATGCTGCAGAATTTCTTTGAGCAGATGAGAACTACGGGAATACAAAACTTAGGACCAGCTACAGTGGCTGTTAATGTGGAACAAGGAGCTAGGGTTGCGGAACCCAATGAAGGTCAGAATGCAGATCCAGAAGGCAATCAACAAGGACTTGGGGGCAGACCCTCAGGATCTGATGCTGGAAGGCCAACAGATGGAGCTCAACAAGTTGGAGCCAACGCTGATGCTAACGGGCCACACGAAGAGTACGTACCAGAATACCCTTCAAGACCAAGAGGGCAACCCCAGGATGGAGATGAAAAGATGGCTGGATTAGTACGACGACTCATGAGAGGAGGATTGTCTAGTGGAGGGTTGGAAGAAGTCAGTCGGAGTCCGTTCACTCCGAATATCAGGAATGCAAGGAACCCTCCAAAGTTCAAACTACCAACGCTGGATCCGTATGATGGGAAGTCGGATCTGACCATGCATATTACCAGATACATTAGACACATGGAAGTATTGGGAGCATCCGAGGAAGTGATGGCACGATGTTTCCCTTTATTTTTGTCAGACTTGGCTGCACTTTGGTTCAGGCAATTAAAGACTGGATCGATCAGGACATGGGGCGAGCTTGTAGATTGCTTCATGGAACAATTTAGGGTCCATGTGACAAGACCCAAGAGTGTGATGACTTTAGCTTCGATAAAGAAAAGGACCGGAGAGTCCATAAAAGGTTTCCTGCTGCGATTCAATGCAACGGTGGCTTCGGTAGATCGCCCGGATCCATCAATGATTTTGATGGCGGCGGTGGCAGGAGTTGGAGAAGGCACCGAATTCAAAGATTCATTGACAAGAGATCCACCACAAGATCTTGGAGAGTTTTACCATGAAGCTGAGAAATTCATTCGATTAGAAGAATCACGAGCTGAGAGGCAGGAAGTAAATGCCGCACAAGGCGAAGGAACCGCCAGGGAACAGTCCAGGGCAGACAAAGGAAAGAGAAAGCAGGATGACGCACATGATGGTCCTGATAAACGGAAGAAATTCCAAGAGCCTAGATTCAGGCAATACACAGATTTGACGGCAAGCCTAGAAAGGATTTACATTGAAACTCGGGGGCAACTCCCCTATCGAAAACCACCCAGGAGAGATCCCACGGAGCGGGAACGCAGGACTGGAAAATACTGCCTATTCCATGAGCTGGATGGGCACACAACCGATGAATGCCGCCACCTAAGGGATGAGGTGGAAGAACATGCCAGGAGTGGTAGATTGCTACAATATACCAGAGAACGGGCAGCGATAGTGAGACCTGAACAACCACCGCCTCCACCTAACAGGAATGATCCTGGATCGGGATCACGACTCGTCATCAACTGATTGTGATGGCAAGGGCCAAGTTCAAGATTTGGACTCTGGTCGATTAGTTTTCTTAGATTTGATTTCCAAAATAAAACGGCTATCCCACTTACTCATGTATGGGAACCGGAGAGATCCCTAGGCATGCTCTAAGATGGAAATAGACCGCTCCGCCCGGAGAGGCTTTATCTTGTTTTTCCTGGTGTTTGAGATTGAACATCTAGGATCTGAATTTAATAAAGAAACATTTATTGAAGCAAACCTTTAACCGGAGAGTTAAAGGATAAACATTAAATATCAATATAAAGATGATTGCTTTATGATCCTACCCGAAGAGGCAGGGTCCGGAGTGCAAGAAGTGAGTTGCTTCGCCGGAGAGCGACATGATCGACTCACTTAAGCATCGTTTCCTATTCACCGGAGAGTGATTGGGTCGGGATTCGATAAGAGCTTGGAGAGGCTGTGATCGGCCGACGATTCAGTTCATGACATCGCTTAATGTTCAGATACACTGAACCAGAGTGCATGAAGTGGATCGCTTCGCCGGAGAGCGACAGGATCGACCCACTTAACGTTGTTTCCTCTTCACCGGAGAGTGACAGGATGGGATCCAGCATGAGCCCGGAGAGGCTACGATCGGTCCAGAACGACCAAGACATCGCTTTACGCCCTAACTGGGGCCAGAGTGCAAGGAATAAAAAGCAATGCCGGAGTGCAATAGGATCTTTCTATTCGATCGCTAAGTCTGGAATGGGCTTGGCAAGGGTCCGAAGTGACCATCGATAGTATGGAGAGACTGTAGAATTTCATTCTTAACTTCCACTGGAAGAAATTGATGACAATTCGGCTTCGAACAGCCATGGCCTTGATTGAAAGTGCTATAAGCTCTAAATAAAACATGAACTCACTGCATTCAATTTGAGACTGCTCAAAACACACCTTTTACCAAAAGGCATGTTTAGGGGGGCAAAGTGTTATCCCAACTTTTGGCAAAGCCGAGATATCCAAAAATTAACTGAAAATCAATGATTACTAGTCATGAATATCGATTGTGCATCGCAGGTTCACCATGGATATCGTTGAATTTTGTCCGAGTCCGGATCGGGCTACAATTGACAAGATATGACAAGCAAAGCCATGAAAGCCAGTGCTCGAAATTTCAGGTTAATCGGAGTTCATATGAATGAGATATGATCGATACAAGTTAGAGAAAGTACACTGTTCGTATCCATGGAGGAGGTTGGATTTTGAATCGATCTAGCTCGACTCGATCAGCATGGCAATCTGTTCGAATCGATATAGTTCAAAGTCGAACCTCGGTCGGCCTATTCGAATCCATTAGGTTCGTATCCATCAGAATGGCATCGCCTCAGCATGTACGAATCCATCAAGTTTTGCACAGTTCGAATCCATCGGGTTCGAGTCGATCAGATTTACACATGCTTGGTTGTTCGTATCCATCGTGCTTCTCAGTAAACAGGCCGTTAGGAGCTATGCTATTCGTATCGATATCAACGGGCCTAATTCGTATCGACCGAATCACGAAGTGGTCGACACGAATTCGACTCCGATGTTGGATGCGAATAAGACTCCTTCAACGCGGCACAAAAGGTGGAGTGATCCAAGAATCTCGTGCCGCGTCACTACGCGCTCACGTGTCCAGGTTGATTCGAAATAGTGGATACGAAAGCATGGATTCGAACTCAGCAGCAAACAAAAATCATAAACTTGCATCGATCATATCTCCTAAACCACAGATCCAAATGCAACGAAATTTTCACAGTAGCTTGCGTGCAAGGTACAGAATGTCCCTGCCAAATTTCAGCTCGATTGGAGCATTTTTTGATCGATACAAAGTTATTTCGAATCGATCCCAGATGGAGTCGAAACTTGGTGGGACCGGGCGCGTGGGCCCACTCACGTGCCTGAAAAAGTCTCCCGAAGTTTGGGCGCGATCTCAGCCTCCTACGCCTATAAATAGCCCCCTGAAGCCTGTAGAAAAGGGATCTTTTTGGCTGCCCAACGTCCAGACTCTGCCGGATTCAATCCTACTTCTTTCCATTGCTGTTATACTCGAATTCATTCATTGTATTTGCTGTAACCATCTGTAACCAGCAAGGATAATCAATAAAAGATAAAAACCTTTAAGTGGATGTAGGCCGGAGATAGCCGAACCACTATAAATTGTGTGTCACTGTTCATTGCTCCTGGATTGTCGTTTATTGCTTGCTTAGATATGAGATCTGTGTTTGAATATTGCTGATTTGTATTCATACACTGGTGCTTTCACAATACTTGGGGTTTGTGACCATTTTTGGCGCAAACAGTATCTGCCTAGATGACTATTAAATGAGGAAGATAGGAGATGACGAAGAAGTAGAGTCCAAATCCCTCTTTGGTTGCAGTAGGGATGATATTTCTAGAGGAACATGTATACAGGTTCAGAAGCTCAATTGAGTTGAAGTCTATAGGGAAGCCCAATCAGTACAAGTAATCACGTGGGATCCAAAGGTTATAAAGACCTCTCGGTACTGAGACAAAGATCTCAGTACCAATATGAATTGGCTCATGCAAAGTCAATCTTTTCACTTCCTTCATTCTTCTATCTCCTTTTAAATGTGTTTCAAGCTCTTTGTCGTAGTCTTTGAGTTGATTATGACGATTCTCCCGATAACATTTGAATTATCGTGCTTTCTTTGCTTTCTTCTCATTAATCCTGAGAATTGCTCATCCAACCTTGAGAAAAGCATTTGACCATGAGAAGTTGGAGTAGAGTATGAAGTGTATGGGGTTTGTAGTGCAAAGATAGAAGGAAAAACCACTTGGTATCGAGAGGAAACCTCTCGCCACTGACTACTTTCCTTAGCCCCAAAGTGATGATTTTTCTTGAGCTTGCGTTTCTACTTCTTTTAAGTGCATTTCCAAGTTCATAAGTCGTTTCACGTTCGTCTAGACCTTTTTTTCTGGTTGAATTCTACTTAGTTAAAAACCCGGTTAACACTTGCCCCATAGAGTATGCTTTCATTGGAAATAAAGTGTACACTAAATCGAGACAATTTTTGGATTGTTATCTTCTGAATTCTAGGAGATTATTCGAGTACTTCTCTGAAGTGTTGCTTTCATTAGTAGATATTCCTCCAACTTTTTACAGTTAGAACTTCATTCTTCATGCTCAGGACTAGATCTATGCTTAGGAGATCAAATCTATGCTCTAGACAAGTACTCATCCTCTCTGTTGTGCACTCGATAAAATTTTAGGGAAATGAAAACTTCTCGATACTGAAAGCATTGTTTTGATACCAATACTATTGTCTTCCCTCGAATTCTTTATATAAGTTTTTGGACATAGAAAATTTTATCATTTTCATTTCCTTCAAGCCTATTCTCCTTTCGCTGACCGCTTTCTTCCTACCAAGAGTTTTCACCATCGAACTCCTCGACTTTCCACCTTCCCTCTACCACACAATTCGACTATCCCTAACGGCCGCTAACCTTTATGCTGCCTCATCGCCACCTAGTTACCGTTTTCGTGCTTCGAAGTAACACTAAAAGAACTTAGGTTCGATATCTCCAAACCCTAGCACCTAGTGGATTCGAAAATTGATTAAGGTAGGAGATCGATGCAAGATGATGATGATGGCATGGTGGTGGTGCGATCAAGTTGTATTGGAGGTGATGGTCAAAGTTCCGCGCTCGATCTTTGGTGAACTCGATGTTTGCCTTAGTTGTGCATGCACCATTTTGGAGACAAGTCTGATTCTTTGCTTTGGCTAACTCTTGTCGTTGCGTGGTTAATCTAGCATCGTCGCTTGAATTCCAATACGACAGTTCTTATCCAAGAATAGTTGTGTTGGATGATTCTATCGCGCTACTTTTCCTTTTACCACATTTCTACTGTTCTTGAAAAGAAAAGCTTCCGCGTTGCTCCGGGCAGTGGCCTCGTTATCAATTATTCATCGATAATAGGTAAGTTTTGATATATAATTTCAACGTACGACGCAGTTCGTTTTTCTAGCACGAGTGAGCTATCTACATAGGATGGTCTGTTCGTGGTGTACAGGACATTAGGCTTACACTACATAGATTAACACTTATCATTTGCCCCAGTCAACACTCAGAATTCAACTGGCCAACACACATCGACATCCTTTAGATTTCGGGCATCGGTTAACGGGCTTATAATTCAAAATAAAACATACCTGACTGTGTTGAATGTCAGTTTTATTGTTCAAAATGACTCTTCGATCGCCTCGATTCAAATCTGGTGAAGGCACTTCTATTCCTCACATAGCTAGATCCATTATAGCTCAAGCCTTGCCTATAATTCCTACAGGGTTAGGTCGTCCTGTGGTATGAGAATCAGAAGGCTTGATGGTTTCAACCGTGCTAGTAGTGAATCAGCTGCCACCTCTAAATGAGCTCTTAGTTCTAAGAATATAGAACGATCCACCAAAATAAGTGCCCACTATTTTGATGGCTAAAATGCTACAAAACATCTGTCATTTGCATGGAATTTCGGACATTCATCTCCCTACGAGGGTCGAGTTTGCACACCACCCCCACCGGGATACTCGACGTGCAACCAGTATATGTGCATAGGTGGTGCTGTCTTGCCTTCCAATCTCTTTCACCAAACAGTTCTGCAATAACTTGGGCTAGCTCCATTCCAAATTCATCTAAACGGATATGCTCTTCTAAGCTCTCTCTATATCCTTTTCATGAATCGGTTCAATCGGGCTCCAACCTTCAGCAAACTTACTTACTTGCTCCACTTCAAAAAGAGATGGGATTCCCCTTCTTTCATGATCGTTAAGCCTATTGTCAGTGCAAGGTCATCGAAAAGCTTCACAACAAATGCTCATACTTCAAGAACGAGTATTTCTTCATACGATGCTTGTATGGCTTCAACCGACTCTGGCTTTCTAGAAGTAGATTTCCTTTCCTTTGTCTCTTCCATACTTGGATTTCTTTAACTCAAGTTATCAACTTAATGTTTATCTCTTTATAGACATTCCAGCGTAAGCTGACCACGAGAAGCACGAGATTATGCTCAAGGGCCTTCAAGAAGTTAGGTTCCAATAATGCACCATCGCATTCCTTATAACGAATGAAAACTTACGGCGATGCAGTTTGCTAAGCCCTATGAGATTTGCTATTTCTAATTCACCTGTTCCCAGTGATTCTAGAGCTCGTACACGCTCTTCCATTCCCACTCGCATCTCTGACGAGAATCTTCCTGGGGATGTTGTAGGTCTATCCAGTGTGGTGCACGGGGATGAGCCCACTAAGAGAGATTCTGAAGAGCACGTTGATGTTGATATCTCGAGTGATAGGGATGAATATGTTAGGATGTCCTGATTCCCGAAGAAGACGAGGCAGTCGATAGGAGAGAAGGGAAATAGTTGATGGTTGAAGAAGAAGGCACCGGTAATAACTATAGCGACTAGCATACTAGTGAAGGGGAGGGCGAACCGTTCAAAGAGACGCCCTATTTGAGTCCTACTCTCCCCAACTCACCCCGTCTGAAGTACATTGCTGTGGAAACTTCTAAAGTAGCTAGAGATCAAGTTGCATTATCTGCTAGAGAGATTAAGCCTCAAGCCTACTCTTTTAGTGACGTATTCATCGATCTGAGTGATATCAGAAAGATCGACTTTTCTATTCATGACATTCTAGATGAGACGGGCTCTGACTTTCTCTTTTCACATGGAATAAATATAATCGAAGGTGGAGAATCTCCATATTTACGCCCATGTGAATACGGTTCGTAGAGCACTTAGGGGGTTATTGACGTCATATACTTTACTGGGATCATGAACAAACATCCATGCATACGCTTGTGCTTTCTAAAGTTGATATTCTTATATTATATTTTCCTTTTTTAGGTTTCATGGGATGTGGCTATTACGAGAACCTCTCCCGCAACTCCAGTGCATAAAAATGCCAACTCCTAATCCCAACCTGCCTCATTGCTACACAACTAAAGAGGAGAGGCAAAGAAAACAGGATCACGAAGATGATGAAGCCCGCAAAGCTGATAGAGAAAAAGACAGGGAGATAGAGGGAGAGAAAAAAAAAGAGGCTGAGACTGAGCTATCCTACGACGCTACCAAACGCCCAAGAGAATCCAACGAGTGTCGTGAGCCTTCTTTGACTGTTGTTCTGTCCAAACACATAGGCTCAAACTTCTTCACTACAATAGGTTCCAGCCTCCCAATTCCTTAATACTGTTGTTCCCCTTGCTCCAAGGGCATTCCTACTACAAAGTCTACTCTTTTGACTGGTCTTCCATGCCTATAAGCTGCATTTCTTCACCTCTTCTTACATGGCGTCAAGTTCAATTAGGATATCTCAAATACCAAGAAAGAGGTGGTGGAGCGAGACTTACGAAGTGTCTAGAAACACATCGACGAGGGGTTTAAATGGAAGAAGTTGTGTTCCACCCTCTCTAAAGTGCATAAGATCAACTACACCAAATTTACTCCTTCGAGTCTAAGAGGGTTGACTTTGAGCGAACGATTAAGAGTAAGGAGGACGAACTATTCAATATTACAAAAGAGATGGAATCAGCCCTTGAAGCGAAATTCCACTTCGACGAATTGATTGAAGAGATGAAGCATGCCCAAACCAACGCTGAGCTCGTCTTTAATGAACAGCTAAGCGCTGCCATTGCTGAAAGCACAGAGTTCAAGAAGCAGGCTGACGAGAAGGCCCAAGCTCTTAAATAGAAAGATGAGATTATTCAGGCCTAGGGCCAGACTATTTCAGAGCAAGTTGCTGAACTTGTTAGGCTCTATGAGGAGAATCATAAGTCAGGTGAAGAGAAGAATAAACTTGCCGATGAGATGGAGCAGCTGTCTATTACAAAATTGTCCAACGACCTTGAACTTGTAATTTCCTAACAAGAGCTTAAAGAGCTATAGGAAGAGAGGTCCAGAACTAGCGATGAGATCGATGCCAACATGTTGCACTTTTATGCTAGTGTAGTCATAAACAAAAATCCGAGATGGTTAGGGGAAGACTATCCTGAAACATTGCTGGCGTTTGAGAAGAAGTGCCGTGCAGGGTTGCGTGGGCTGGAGACAATCGCTCTAAGGAAGAGCCGATGGATGTGTACCTCAATGCCGTGGATATAGAATTTCTCTCTGTTGGAAAGGCCCTCCTAGTTGAAGAGGCCACTAATGCTACCGCTGCCTCTGCCAAAGCTCTCGCTGGCCCGAGCACTTCGGGTCAGCATGAAGTGCCCACTTCATAATCTAGAGAGCCAATGGTGATTATTCCTACATCCAGAGGGGTCAGCTCCAAAATTCTTGTGTGATTTCGAACTCTGCAACGACTTCTATTCACGAGCTCTACATTCCCACTACCATGGGCCAAACCGAGGAGCACATAACGGAGGAAGGGGAATTTGAAGTTGATGTTCGGGAAAGATACCCAGGCTCAGGTATTTCCCTTATCTCTGCGGTGTTCGAGAAGCATCAGTTCTCTCCAGAGTCCACTTCTAAACTTTATTATTATGTTTGTCAACTTTTAGGTCAACCGCATCTGTCTCCTCCACCTCCCATGACACATGGCTTAGGAACTGCAGCTATCTTTACTGCATCAACCTCCATCCCTATGGGACTTACCATCCCTGCTTCTGCCTCCAGTTCTGACCCATGACTGATTTTGAGAAGATAGCCGCCATGGAAAACTTGGAAGATGTTTCTATGTCTCAAGAGGACGACGTAACGATAAACAGTGCTTTATACCCGACCGATCACGAGATCGTGGCTGCAAGATTGAGGGTGGATATAAAGAAAATAAAAGTGAATCAAGAGCATGGAGTCACCCAACGTGCTCCCTCCAAGCCGGTAGGCTCGAGACATAAGATTCTTGCACAAGATCCGGCCACCTAAGACTAAGCCCACCAAGACTCCAACCGGCCAGTCCGAAGAGCTACAACCCACAACTGACGAAGAGTCCATACAGTCAGAAGGCAACCACCTTACAGGGTGAGCATGAATAGAAGAAGCACAAGCCTTATTCTGGTGGTAGAGATGGCAAGAAGGGGAAAACTCGGTAAGAGATGCTAGTTTAGCAGTTTGTCTTTGATTATGTTGTAGACGGGTCTATACTTTTTGTCCTTTTGTTTTGAGCAGGTTGAGCTTGTGCAAGTATAGCCCTCACTGTTTGATTGTACATAAAATCTATCAGTAATGAAAGATTAACTTTGTTCTGCAATCTCTCTTCAGTTTATTTGTCCACGTTTTATGTATAGTGCTTGTTTATGCGTAATTGCCTATGTATATAATATAACTACCTGCTCTGTAAGTTTTCTTTTAACTTTCTTTTTTTGTGCAATATGCTTATTTACCGCCACTCTGTGCATGTAAATAATATTCCTGTTATTGTTTCAAATATATCCTGTTACTTAGCCCTGTTTATAACTGCCAAAATACTCCATTTGGCAAACCAGAACCGTTGTTTAGCCGACTCTATGGCTAGTCCCGTTTTGGCTCGGTCGAGTTCTTTTCGACCAATATTTGTGTGTATGCCCTTGTTCATAGGGTTGATTATTATAAACATTAGAGTTCAAGAACTTATAAGAATTAAACATCATGGGTAATCCGTCCATTTGCCCTTAGTCCAGTCCTCTACCCTACTCTGGGATTAGGAAAGTTCGATAATTCCAGCTCTTGATTCTCTATGACTGTTCCCGCCTATCCCCATCCAAGCATGTCCTGCTTGGTTGGTAACGTTGTCGCAGAAATCCTGTTTGCACGATAGTTCCTATCTTCGGGAACTAGCGACCTTACCGCTAAATTCCAAGTATTATGTCTTCGATGCTACCAATCTCCAGGATGCAGCCGAATTCTTCCAAGTTGACATCCTCAGCCAATGTCATTCTAGATGTATGTATCATAAAGATGCATTGTCATCATCTTCCGTTAAAACAATTTCTTCCAAGTTCGTTGTTAAGAACCCTATCGTGCCTTAGCTTCTATCTCCGGAAGCTAGCATCCCAGCGGTTATATTCCAAGGATTTCTCCTTGACGTTGCCTATCTCCAGGAAACATTCGACATTTTTAGGCTAGGGTCGAGCTATTCAATCAACCTGAAAGCAATTTCATTTTTTTCGTTCCTTGTCCTTAGGAAACGATATGTTTTAGATGGTTGAAGAGTCCAATCGTGTGCCAGTTTTTATCTCAAAAGTTGGCGCATCGATGATTTGTATCCGAAGACTCCTTCCCGATGTCATCTATCTTTGACAGTAGTGCATTATCATATATTGAGATTAAATTATCTGATTGATCCTTGATTGAATTATCAAACCGTCTCGTTGTTGCCTATCCTCAGGCTACGTCGAATATTGGTAGGTTAGGGTCAATTTTCACCGTCGACCTGACGGTTTAGACCTTTCCGGTGCCTCCTATCTCTAGGCAACATCTGTTCTTAGAAGGTTAGGGTCGATTTTCACCATCGACCCAACTGTTTGGACCTTCCCAGCGTATCTTATCTTCGGGTAACATTGGCGCTCAAAAGGTTATGGTCGATTTTCACCGTTGACCCGATGCTTTGGACCTTCCCGAAGTCTCTTATCTCTAAGCAATGCTGGTTTTCAAAAGGTTAGGGTCAATTTTCACCGTTGACCTGACGATTTGGACCTTTCTGACGTCGCCTATCTCCGAGCAACGTAGGTTCACAAAAACTTAGGGTCGATTTTCATCATCGACCGGGCTGTTTGGATCTTCTCGGCATCACCTATCTTCAGGAAATGTTGGTACTTAGAGGGTTAGGGTCGATTTTTACCATCGACATGGCAATTTTGACCTTCCCGGCATCGCTTATCTCTGGGAAAGGTCGGTTCTTAGAAGGTTAGGCTGCTAATCGTGCAGCATAGGAATTTTACTTAAAAGAACATGGTTTTATTGATTCAAGAAGCTAACTATACTTTTAAATCGAAAAAGTGGCAATTCCTGCCTATTTACAGTGCCTCCAACATCCTTGGGTAGCTTATTTGCAAAAAAAATGAAGACTGAAGGCTTGTAGTGCTCTGGCTAGGCCTTATTAGTGGGCCCAGACACTTACTCTGACCTCTCTCTATGAGGTGCTTTGATCAGGCCCTTGTGGCGGGATCAAAGGCTTTTCCTTTATAAGTTCCTTTCTTTCTTTTGATCACCGATTTCATAGATATACTTGTCTCAATTTCTTTATTCATCCATCGTAGGAAAATATGGTCTCAAGTGTTCGGCATTCCAAGTTCTTGCTATTACATTGCCATTAGGTCAGCATAGTCGATAAGTCCCTGGTGGGATTACTTTGTGGATAAAAGGGGTCCTTCCTAATTTGGTCTAAGCAGTCTATCTTTTGGATTCTTGGTACTTTCCATGACCTTTCAGAGACCAAGACTCCTTTTTGGAATAATCTTTCCTTAATATTAGAGTTACAATAGTTTGATATCCTTCATTGATATTCGATCGCCAGTATGGCCGCTTCATCCCTTAATTCATTGATTAAGTCCAAGGATTCTTTTCTCAGCTCTTGATTGGAACTAAAGGTATATGCAATCCTTCGATGGAATGGTATTTCAACTTCAATTGGTAGCATGGCTTCACGTCCATATGTCAAAGAAAGTGGAGTATATCCTATTGAAGTTTTAGTACATGTTCGGTAGGACTAAAGCACAAGTGGTAGTTCCTCCACCCAATTTCCTTTTGCTTTGTCCAGTCGTTTCTTGAGGATTGTCTTAATGGTTTTGTTAGCAGCTTCGATGGCTCCATTGGCCTTGGGATGAGTTATGGACGAAACACTTTTTATTATTTCATTCTTATTACAAAATCTGGTGAATTACTCAATTTAAAATTGTAACGGCCCATAATTTTTAGTGATTTTTTTATTAAATTAATTGAAATTTTGTGAAATTTAAACAAAAAAATTGGAAATAAAAATTTATTATTTGGAATACGTCTATTTTATTATAGCAACTGGAAAATTTTCATCTGATAATATTAAAGTTTATTTTCTTGTGAAATTCTATTTCAATTTAAGTTAGTTAATTATTGATGAAAATAAAATGTTTTCCAAACTTGAATATTTTTATGCAGTAAATTTCTAAATCATCTTCTGAGTGAAACATCAGTCTTCGTTTCATCAAATTTGGATTTCTATTGCTCCGTTTATCTTAATTCTGGCAAAATAGCAGCATTTCTGGTACCGATTATCGACTTTCGATCGGATGATCGTACCACTAGTATCTTTATACCGTTTTGATCGTCTCGTCGCGCTGATCACCACGGTATATTTATTTTTGTATTTTGAGGCCCGGTACAAGAAGGGGTCAATCAAACTATATACTGTACTGGTACCAAAATTCCTAACTTCTGATTCCCTTTCTTTCAATTTTGAACCGTGTCATCCAAGCAAGATAATTGCTTTAATAAATGTTGCAGAATGAATGGACAAACGTTACCATTCCCATCATTTCTCTTTATTACATCTAGTTCGTTTTCCTGCCTCTCTGCCTTTTTCCATTCTGATGTTTCGAAAGAAAATTAATATACCAGCTTTTCTACTTTATATTCCTGTAGCTCATTTTTCTTCCTCCCCTTTCAATTATTTTCCATCCCTCCCCTGCTCATGCTCGGATCCACCTATTGCTTCACCAAAACCTTCATCTTGCCTACCGAAGCCACGCTTCACCACGCATCCACAGGTCGGCCATCAACCCTCCACCAAAGTTGTCAATTTCCTCCCTCGGCCTTTTCCATCCACCGCGAGAAGCCTCCACCCCCTTGATCCTCGTGACTCTCCCCTACCAAAACCCGAAGGCACCAAAGCACCCTCCAACACCGAAGCCTTATCCACCTCCGCCTCGTTCTCTCTCCCCTCCGCCCACCACCACTCGAACCGACAGCCTACCCAAAACCCATCACGTGCCCCTCAACCGCTCGGCAACCATCTCCACCCGCCTTGGCAACCCAGCTCGGACCACCGTTGCTGCCACTCACTGTCGCCTCGCCAACCACCCAATGTCGAAACACCTCCAGACCGAGCACGTCTCTTCGTCCACCAAGCATGGCTTTCTCCCCTCTCCTCTAACAGCCGTTCCACCTTCTCTTCCTCTCGTTTTCTTTATATTTGTTCTGAGAAGAATAAAATATAACATACGTACGTTTACATATTTGCTGCTTGTGTTCATCTATTCTCAGGTTTTCTCTCACCTCTTCTTTTGTTTCAGTTTTGTTTTATTATATATATATATATTACGTTTGTTTGGAAATATATGTAAGAGGAAGGCATATTCTTCGTGTATAGTATATAGGCTTCTATATATTACATTTTAATGTATATATGATATTAGTAGGGTAGTTGATCTGGGTTTTCAAAATAATTCATGTACTGTATTGAATATGAAGTTGAAGTTATAGTTAGTTTATACCTATTTGTATTATGTGGCATATATAAGGTTTAAAAATATATTTGCCGTACATATGTTTAACTCGGTATAGATATACATATGTTAGTTAAGGGAAGATATGTATATGTTTGGTTGATATATATATATATTTTTATAATCAGTTTGTACAAGTCTAATATATATATATTTAATAAACATTTGCAAGTTATATGTATGATATCTTGTATATAAAGTTACGTATGTAAGTAGATATAAATCATAATATGTTTGATTTGCTGTGAAAGAAGGGAAATATAGTATATAAAATTGTTAGCTATTGATACACATTTGTCTGTCTGCTTATATATATATAATATATCTGAGTTGGTATGAATGTCTGAAAGTATTTGTATATATCATGTTATATTTACTTTTATATTTGCACTTGATTTCTAATTATTAGTTTAAGTATATATATATATATATACTGTAATTTAAACTAAAGGTTTTTGGTTATCGCATGTAGTTGCATTTGTTGCTGAGTAGACGTGTATATATTTGTTCATCCACTAGCATGTGCATATATATAGAGGTCTGTTAATGGTTTTATGCATATATAATATGGTTCAAGTAACCTAAAAATTTACTATGTAAGTTGTTATTTAAATTTTGTCAGAAACTATATAATAGATTTTATAAAATTTTATGATATAATAGTATAGGCATGGGTTTGTTTACAAATAGACTTATAAGGTAAGCTGTAATAAAATAAATTTGTGTAGTCACGTGAGCTTATTTGTTATATACATATAAAATTTAAGTAACTTTATGTATATTGTATATATAGTATATAATGTTAGTATATTCAAGTTTTATAACCTGCTACTTTATAATATATAAGTATTGATTTAAATATTATATATATATTTTAAATTCGAAATGTATTTTAATTTAGAATATGATTTCTATATATATATATAAGTTCACTTATACCACTTGTCATCATCGATCGGTTCTAATTTCATTTCGTCAATCCCTTATCTTTCAGCTTTGTCCATCATGCTTGTTTCTTCATCGAATCGTATCCATCTAGCGTTGCTTGGAATTCGTAGCTCATTTCGTTGTCAAAGTTCTCTAGCCTCGAAAGGTGAGCAATCACTCACGATAAACGTTCTTGTATTTATTAAATTTGATTTCAATTGAAACGACAATTGAAATATGTTGCTGTAGTTATTTAAATTGTTATATATGCTATTATCTGTAACTTCACCCGTGGGATATGACACCATATCCTATTGTTTATATTATATTGATTTTGATGATATATGCCTGTTTTATACTATTATATTTTCTGTTATCACTCTGCAAGTTCCCTGTAGTTTAGATTTCACTATGGGTTGAAATGATACATACCCGAACGGACTTTAGAATAGGAGAAAATCGTTATGGGTTGAAATGATAGACCCAAGCGATTTTCAATTGATTTGAATTTGGGATTACGGGTTGAAATGATATCTACCCGTATATTTTTAAATTTCAGTTTGAAATGATAAATATCCGTATCACTTAACCATATGATGGATATATATACAGACACCGTTGGTCCATATATATAAATATTTTGAAAATAAATTCCATGTTTTGGAAAGAAATATATGGTATTAATAAATGTCGAGCCTTAAATTATTTTATATAAATGGGAATGATTTATATAAATTTAATAATGATATTTAATTTAATTAAGATTGATTAAATACATATAATATGGTTGAGTATTTAAATTTATGTTTCAAATAGATTTCAGTAATAATTTGAATAAGTTAAGGTTGGGAAGATAATTTGAATTTAGTAAATAATTTTATTTAATTAAACCGATTTGGAACTTATAGAAATTGAGATTTAAGATATGATTTATAATTTGGGTTTGATATGAGCAAATTAATGAATATTTCTTGTTTAAATAAATTTAAGCAAATATTTAGTAGAATGTAATTTAAGGCTAGTTAAATGATATTGAATTATAAGTGAATATTCCCTGATTAAATAATAATGAAGTTAAATCAAGAGCTATATGAAACTGTTAAATTTAACTTTGAAAATGTTGAATATTAAAGCCTTGAAATATATTGAAAATTTAAATGGTATATTTAGAACTGAATTGAATTGATGAATGGAGCTTGAATAAATTTGAATTTGGAATTTGAAGTTGATTTGAATCGATTTGCTAGACTTGAGAAAATTAAATGCTTTACTTTATAAATTAATTAATATATATACTATCTTGGAAAATAGTTATATTTGAAATGAAATGATATTTGGGTTTTGAAGTATAAATTAAATTGAAATGACCACGATGTTATAGTGTATATTTCCACCTTGTAGATAGTTCCACAGATCCTTAGAGGATGGTTATCCCAAACATCCTTTAAGTTACTTGTATTTCAGTTGATATTTCACTTGAGTTAGATTTATTGATATAAGGATGTTAATCCTAACTCGAGTGTTTTGTATTTTGCTTTACGCTCGGGTCAGACCGAGTAATACAGCATTTGAGACTCACCTTTGGAGTTGGAGCTTCCTTTGGAGATCCAACTATCGCCTCAGCTTTCAGCTCTTCTAGTTGATTTGTCCAGAGAAGTCATTTGTTGTACTGAAGACTTCACTGCATTTGAGATATTCTGTTGTATTTATTTCTAACTCTGATGTTTATATAGTAGCTTCATGAACTACTATTTTATCTATTCCGCTACGTATTATTGTATTACTCTGTGTCTGTGATTATGTGATTGATTTATTTACTGTATATTCTGAGTTTTGCCAAATTTTAAATTAACAATCTGATATTTTGAATTATTCAACTCAGACATGTGTGGATTATTGTCGATTTGAATGGTCCAAAATTGCGGGTCGTTACAGTTGGTATCGGAGCTTTAGGTCTAGGCAAAACTTAGCATATATAGTAAATTTATTTACAGAATCGCTTTCGTTCGAGTTTGAATCTCTCCCGTTTGACTCGATTTCCTCTGAACTTTGGAACGTTTCTTGCGGTTCCAAAATTCTATCTTGTCTCTCCCTATTTGTATTCTTTTGATTCTGGAGTATCCCATAGCTCCACTTCGAATGATCTCTATAAGAATAGGATCCCACCAATCTTGGAATGATTTGTGAAGGGGTGAAACTCCTTCACAATTGGCATTGTTTCACCGGAGATTTCTATATCTTTGGTTTAGATGTCGCTATCTCTTGCGATCGAATGTTGATTTTTCTTGGAATTCTGCATCGATCTTGTTCCTGAAGTCACGGTTGACCCGGTTAAGGACATCCGCGATTTATATAAGTATATTCATCTTCTATTTTGAAATTTAATTACCTCATCTTCGTTCGAGCTTATCTTCGAATCATAATAATATTTGATTAAGAGTTCCTCTAATTTGAATCTCTATCTTTGTTTGAAATCCAGTCTTAAATCATCCTTTGAAAATCGGGTTTGTTTGTATTCTAGAAATTGTTTTCTAAACCGAAATTATTTTTTTATAAGTATGATTATATTCTATATATAAAAGTGAAATGTTTTCGATAAAGATTTTAAACCCTTTTAAAATAAGAATTTGAGGTTTCAGAAGGATTTGAAATTTTGAAAAAAAACTATATAAGAAATTTGATTTATGACTGAAGGATTTTAAATTTGAAATTCGAAAATTGAACTCCGGTATTTTGAAATTGGTTTTAAGATTTTGAAATATATAATAATAATATGATTTAAAAGTATTTTCCGAATAAGAAATGTTTCAAATGATTTTAATAAGTTTCGAATGATTTCAAAGAAATTTCAAAAGAAGTTTGAGAAAATAGAAGTCCAGAACTCACTTATGTCGCTGGAAAATAATTTCGGTGATGAGTGCACGCATCATCGACATTGATTTTCGAGTTTCAGAGTGGGGGAGAGGCCACTTTAGTAGCATTGCTACGCGAGTGATTTTGCGGAACCAATTTTGATTTCAAATTCCGAAGTAAGATTTAATATTCGAAAGATATATGTATATATAAATATATATATATTTGAAATGATTTGAAATGAGCCGGTGTTTAGTCCTCGAGTTTTGGATTTAATATAACCCTATCTATTAAAAATTGATTTACTGATTTGTTGCTGATTTCCAACTCTTGAATTTGAAAATGATTTCTTCGACTATTTTGAAGTTCGGGTACTTCCAAATCAAGGTTAACTCTTCAAAGCTAAGAAATTTTGAAAAGTATTTTGATAAAGTATATAAGTTTGTTTTGAATGTTTAAGTATGAAGTAATATGATTTAATTGAAACTGTTTGGTTAAGTAAATGAATAAGGCAATTTTAAAATTTTCTAATATGAAATTTAGATTTGAAATGTTTTGAAAAGAAATTGGCCTTCAAAATATTTTGAATAAAATTTAGTTTAAATGTTTTAACTTAGTAACATCTTTATGAAACTATATATTTAACAAGTTGGAATAAATATATAAGTTGTACGTATGCTGTTTTATTCGCACAATTGAATTGATCCAAGTTTGAGTACACAAGTTCGAGGTGAATTACACCATTTCATGTTAGGATTTTTCATTTGACTCTTGATGGCGAATATTTGATATGGATTTTAGGCTCGATTCTAGAATTCTCTATCATAGTATATGGCTATGCAAGTAGACTGATGGCTTCTAGTCGAGAAACCATATCGAAATCCGCATTAGGGAAGTCGAATGGACAATACTAGTTCGAAAGCGAACTTTTATGATCGAGCGAACGATCAAATGTGATTTTGCGAAATAATGACGTATGTACATCTTATATTCTAATATCATTGATATATTTTGACGCTGAAATTGAAAGCTGTCATGTTAGAATATCTTTGCTTACTAAATGAAAATTTCCAATTTAAATTACAAAGATATATAACCCATAAAAGCAAAGATATTCAATCCCATATGGCTCTTCATACAACGAAATTTATTTTGAAAAATTTGATCCTTATATAAGATGGACCTTACGTAAGTATAAGATGATTTTGAAAACATTTGATTTTGGAAATGAATTGGTTGACTTAAATTATATTGATTTGGAAATTTGGATTTATTTTCTAAATCTATTATTTTGGAAACTTTGAAACTAAAGCTATTTAATTTGAGAAGAAATAATTTGGTGAAATTGTATAAGATTTTGAAATTGAACTGATATTGAAACAAATTTAAATTTGAGAACCTTGTGTTACTAAATACTTGATTTGGGAGTTATCGAACTTATATAAAATTGATTTGTATGAGTATGAAATTGATTCGAAAACTATGGATTTGAAAGGGTGCTCAATTTGAAAAGTGAAATCTTATATAATTAAAGTCTATATAAGTATGATTTGATATACTTTTGATTTTGGAAAAGTATTTGATTTGAAAATTAAATCTTATATATAATGGATTTTATATAAGTACGATATTTGAAAGTGATTTGAAAAGGTACTATATGATACATATTTTCGAAGTAAAGATATGGAAAGTGCCTTCTGCTTGATATCCGATTTGTGGCCACATCTTGGATTCATTCTATCGATATTATTCTCTCTGATTTTTGGTTTTCCGGATATGATACTCGAGTGTCCTTCGAATTCCATGGCGTTACCCATGGTCTTACGATCGCGGATGCATAGCGCAACTGCCTGGCTGAGTCTTGCCTAGGGGTATGGATTGTTTCCTGGGGGATCCAGGCGTAATCATTGTGTATCCTGCATCTATGTAAGTCGCGAATAGTAGCGCAAATGCTTGGCTGAGTCTTGCCTGGGGGTACGGATTGTTTCCTGGGGGATCCAGGCGTAACCATTGTGTATCCTGCATTCTACTAACTCGCAGGGCTGAGAAAGCTTACGGATATGGATTGTTTCCTGGGGGATCTAGGCATAACCATTGTGTATCTGTGAACCATGGTTAGACAAAGGTTTTGTTTGTTTTTTTGTTTGGATTGTACTTTCCATATCTGTTTTTAAAAGTTTTTCCAGTATTTTCACTGGGTGTTGAAACAAGTCTACTAAGTACCTGGAGAATTCTAGTTTTGCGCCTGATCAATGCACTACCAGAGTCTACAGGAACAAGGATAAACTTGTTGAGACATTGAGTTATAAAAGTATTTTCGAAAGGAAATTTATTTCTTTATAAAGGCAATTTATTATAAAAGTATTTTCCAACAAAGAAGTTTTGTATTAATATTCGAAATTGAAATTCTAATGGTTTGAATTAATTATTCATGCCCGATACTATTCTTTTGAATCTACCTTATCTGCTCAGCTTTATTTATTTACCTATATTCTGTTTTTCCAAGTCCTCTTTCTTTTCCTTATTGACTATATCCTTTCAAATATTGTTTATTTATATATTATATGGTTTAATAGAAATTTTTTTTAGTGTTATGAATATTTTAAAAAAGTTATTAATTAAATAAAACATATTTAAAGTAAATGATTATTGATTATTAATAATATTTGAAAAGTATCTTGAGAAAAAAATTAATAAAGTTATGAATTATGGATTAATGTTTTCAGATAGCTTCTTTGTAAATATAAGTAATAATGTAAATAATTGTTGTCAAATAGTTTTCATATAATTATAAAGGTGTTATTTAAACATATAAATGGTATTTATAAATAAAGCAAGAAACTTTACAAATGAGTTTTGAAAAGTATTAAAGTATAAAAAAATAATTGATTTGCAAACGAAGTTTTCAAATGAATATTTCAAGTAAAATTTATATAGTTTTAAATTAATTGTTTAACCTAACTTTCAATCTATTTTCTTTCTGGTTGTTTCTATTCTTCTACCTCCTTTCTTTTCGGGGACGAAAAGTTTTGAGTGGGGGAGAGTGTAACGGCCCATAATTTTTAGTGATTTTTTTTATTAAATTAATTGAAATTTTGTGAAATTTAAACAATAAAATTTGGAAATAAAAATTTATTATTTGGAATACGTCTATTTTATTATAGCAACTGGAAAATTTTCATCTGATAATATTAAAGTTTATTTTCTTGTGAAATTCTATTTCAATTTAAGTCAGTTAATTATTGATGAAAATAAAATGTTTTCTAAACTTGAATATTTTTATACAGTAAATTTCTAAATCATCTTCTGAGTGAAACATCAGTCTTCGTTTCGTCAAATTTGGATTTCTATTGCTCCATTTATCTTAATTCTGGCAAAATAGCAGCATTTCTGGTACCGATTATCGACTTTCGATCGAATGATCGTACCACTAGTATCTATATACCGTTTTGATCGTCTCGTCGCGCTGATCCCCACGGTATATTTATTTTTGTATTTTGAGGCCCGGTACAAGAAGGGGTCAATCAAACTATATACTGTACTGGTACCAAAATTCGTAACTTTTGATTCCCTTTCTTTCAATTTTGAACCGTGTCATCCAAGCAAGATAATTGCTTTAATAAATGTTGCAGAATGAATGGACAGACGTTACCATTCCCATCATTTCTCTTTATTACATCTAGTTCGTTTTCCTGCCTCTCTGCCTTTTTCCATTCTGATGTTTCGAAAGAAAATTAATATACCAGCTTTTCTACTTTATATTCCTGTAGCTCATTTTTCTTCCTCCCCTTTCAATTATTTTCCATCCCTCCCCTGCTCACGCTCGGATCCACCTATTGCTTCACCAAAACCTTCATCTTGCCTACCGAAGCCACGCTTCACTACGCATCCACAGGTCGGCCATCAACCCTCCACCGAAGTTGTCAATTTCCTCCCTCAGCCTTTTCCATCCACCACGAGAAGCCTCCACCCCCTTGATCCTCGTGACTCTCCCCTACCAAAACCCGAAGGCACCAAAGCACCCTCCAACACCGAAGCCTTATCCACCTCCGCCTCGTTCTCTCTCCCCTCCGCCCACCACCACTCGAACCGACAGCCTACCCAAAACCCATCACGTGCCCCTCAACCGCTCGGCAACCATCTCTACCCGCCTTGGCAACCCAGCTCGGACCACCGTTGCTGCCACTCACTGTCGCCTCGCCAACCACCCAATGTTGAAACACCTCCAGGCCGAGCACGTCTCTTCGTCCACCAAGCATGGCTTTCTCCCCTCTCCTCTAACAGCCGTTCCACCTTCTCTTCCTCTCGTTTTCTTTATATTTGTTCTGAGAAGAATAAAATATAACATACGTACGTTTACATATTTGCTGCTTGTGTTCATCTATTCTCAGGTTTTCTCTCACCTCTTCTTTTGTTTCAGTTTTGTTTTATTATATATATATATTACGTTTGTTTGGAAATATATGTAAGAGGAAGGCATATTCTTCGTGTACAGTATATAGGCTTCTATATATTACATTTTAATGTATATATGATATTAGTAGGGTAGTTGATCTGGGTTTTCGAAATAATTCATGTACTGTATTGAATATGAAGTTGAAGTTATAGTTAGTTTATACCTATTTGTATTATGTGGCATATATAAGGTTTAAAAATATATTTGCCGTACATATGTTTAACTCGGTATAGATATACATATGTTAGTTAAGGGAAGATATGTATATGTTTGGTTGATATATATATATTTTTATAATCAGTTTGTACAAGTCTAATATATATATTTAATAAACATTTGCAAGTTATATGTATGATATCTTGTATATAAAGTTACGTATGTAAGTAGATATAAATCATAATATGTTTGATTTGCTGTGAAAGAAGGGAAATATAGTATATAAAATTGTTAGCTATTGATACACATTTGTCTGTTTGCTTATATATATATAATATATCTAAGTTGGTATGAATGTCTGAAAGTATTTGTATATATCATGTTATATTTACTTTTATATTTGCACTTGATTTCTAATTATTAGTTTAAGTATATATATATACTGTAATTTAAACTAAAGGTTTTTGGTTATCGCATCTAGTTGCATTTGTTGCTGAGTAGACGTGTATATATTTGTTCATCCACTAGCATGTGCATATATATAGAGGTCTGTTAATGGTTTTATGCATATATAATATGGTTCAAGTAACCTAAAAATTTACTATGTAAGTTGTTATTTAAATTTTGTCAGAAACTATATAATAGATTTTATAAAATTTTATGATATAATAGTATAGGCATGGGTTTGTTTACAAATAGACTTATAAGGTAAGCTGTAATAAAATAAATTTGTGTAGTCACGTGAGCTTATTTGTTATATACATATAAAATTGAAGTAACTTTATGTATATTGTATATATAGTATATAATGTTAGTATATTCAAGTTTTATAACCTGCTACTTTATAATATATAAGTATTGATTTAAATATTATATATATATTTTAAATTTGAAATGTATTTTAATTTAGAATATGATTTCTATATATATATATATATAAGTTCACTTATACCACTTGTCATCATCGATCGGTTCTAATTTGATTTCGTCAATCCCTTATCTTTCAGCTTTGTCCGTCATGCTTGTTTCTTCATCGAATCGTATCCATCTAGCGTTGCTTGGAATTCGTAGCTCATTTCATTGTCAAAGTTCTCTAGCCTCGAAAGGTGAGCAATCACTCACGATTAACGTTCTTGTATTTATTAAATTTGATTTCAATTGAAACGACAATTGAAATATGCTGCTGTTGTTATTTAAATTGTTATATATGCTATTATCTGTAACTGTTCACCCGTGGGATATGACACCATATCCTATTGTTTATATTATATTGATTTTGATGATATATGCCTGTTTTATACTATTATATTTTCTGTTATCACTCTGCAAGTTCCCTGTAGTTTAGATTTCACTATGGGTTGAAATGATACATACCCGAACGGACTTTAGAATAGGAGAAAATCGTTATGGGTTGAAATGATAGACCCAAGCGATTTTCAATTGATTTGAATTTGGGATTACGGGTTGAAATGATATCTACCCGTATATTTTTAAATTTCAGATTGAAACGATAAATATCCGTATCACTTAACCATATGATGGATATATATACAGACACCGTTGGTCCATATATATAAATATTTTGAAAATAAATTCCATGTTTTGGAAAGAAATATATGGTATTAATAAATGTTGAGCCTTAAATTATTTTATATAAATGGAAATGATTTATATAAATTTAATAATGATATTTAATTTAATTAATATTGATTAAATACATATAATATGGTTGAGTATTTAAATTTATGTTTCAAATAGATTTCAGTAATAATTTGAATAAGTTAAGGTTGGGAAGATAATTTGAATTTAGTAAAGAATTTTATTTAATTAAACCAATTTGGAACTTATTGAAATTGAGATTTAAGATATGATTTATAATTTGGGTTTGATTTAAGCAAATTAATGAATATTTCTTGTTTAAATAAATTTAAGCAAATATTTAGTAGAATGTAATTTAAGGCTAGTTAAATGATATTGAATTATAAGTGAATATTCCCTGATTAAATAATAATGAAGTTAAATCAAGAGCTATATGAAACTGTTAAATTTAACTTTGAAAATGTTGAATATTAAAGCCTTGAAATATATTGAAAATTTAAATGGTATATTTAGAACTGAATTGAATTGATGAATGGAGCTTGAATAAATTTGAATTTGGAATTTGAAGTTGATTTGAATCGATTTGCGAGACTTGAGAAAATTAAATGCTTTACTTTATAAATTAATTAATATATATACTATCTTGGAAAATAGTTATATTTGAAATGAAATGATATTTGGGTTTTGAAGTATAAATTAAATTGAAATGACCACGGTGTTATAGTGTATATTTCCACCTTGTAGATAGTTCCACAGATCCTTAGAGGATGGTTATCCCAAACATCCTTTAAGTTACTTGTATTTCAGTTGATATTTCACTTGAGTTAGATTTATTGATATAAGGATGTTAATCCTGACTCGAGTGTTTTGTATTTTTCTTTACGCTCGGGTCAGACCGAGTAATACAGCATTTGAGACTCACCTTTGGAGTTGGAGCTTCCTTTGGAGATCCAACTATCGCCTCAGCTTTTAGCTCTTCTAGTTGATTTGTCCAGAGAAGTCATCTGTTGTACTGAAGACTTCACTGCATTTGAGATATTCTGTTGTATTTATTTCTAACTCTGATGTTTATATAGTAGCTTCATGAACTACTATTTTATCTATTCCGTTGCGTATTATTGTATTACTCTGTGTCTGTGATTATGTGATTGATTTATTTACTGTATATTCTGAGTTTTGCCAAATTTTAAATTAACAATCTGATATTTTGAATTATTCAACTCAGACATGTGTGGATTATTGTCGATTTGAATGGTCCAATATTGCGGGTCGTTACAAAAATTGAGTTCCATTGTCGAATATTATTTTATTTGATATCTCAAATCGGATGACTATATTCTTGACTATAAACTTTAGCACTTTCCTTGACATTATACTTAGCGATGGTTCTGCCTCTACCCATTTGTAAAGTAGTTGATGGCTGCTACTGCAAACTTTGCTCCGCCTTTAGATATAGGCAATGGTCCAATTAAGTCAATTTCCAACACATCAAAAGGCCATGGACTTGAGATCAGGGTTTACTCACTTAGGAGCACACGTAGAATTGTTGAAAATATTTGACAATTTTCACATCTCGTTACGTAATTCACTGCATCGTTATGCATATAGGGCCAATAAAAACCTTGCCTCGTGATCTTTTTGGCCAATTTTAAGTCGTTGGAATGATTTCCACGAAACCCTTCATGGGCTTTCTCTCAACAATTTTGTGTCACTTTCTAGACTAACACATCTCAAGTAAGGGAGAAAATATTCTTTTTTATAAAATTTTCCATCCATCATAATAAAAGTTGGTGCTTGGTGTCTTATCCTTCTAGCTTCCTTTTTATCTTCTGGTAGTTTCCTTTCTACCAAGTATTAAACAATGGATGTCATTCAACTGTTCTCATATTGACTATCTATTTCCATATGAATGGTTCCTTCTAGGTTTCACCGTTATCACTTCTTGGATCATTTACCTTCTTAATAGAGACTAGGTATATAGGTAACTCTTTTCGTTCAAATACACTTTATGATTTTATTGATGATCCATACTCAGTTTATGATTATCAATATCTCTGAACTCATACATCATTTATGTTAATCCAACAGTTATTAAGGACATTCCATATTGGTCCTACTGCCTTATTAATATTTGAGATTTCGAAATTAAGACTTTGGCTATCTCATTTTCAAACGGCCCGAAACATCTTTATGTATAAATTAGTGTAGTGTCTAAAGATTACTGTGTTGGATGACAATTCACCCTCCAATTGGTTGGGCAGATAATTAGTCGTTACTTAAATTTTTCCTCCTTTTGAATCAAATAGTAGTATTTCATTGCATCAAAGGTTATAAGTTTGAGCTGGGGCAATGTTAGATTACAAAGAACCATTGATACCTATCTCGTCTTAAGGCATTGACTATTTTTTCTTGACTTTCTTTCTTTATCTGACTCCATATGGCTTGGGATGATCCATATAAAAATCCTTTTTTGAACTTCTCTCGCAATTCCACTCATTTCTCTTAAGATGCAAGATTATTCTTGGACATAGTATGGTAATATATATCTTCATTTCAATTTTTCTGATGCTTTCTGATCTTAGTTTGGCTCTCGTTTACCCAATTTCCTTTACTACTTTATTTCTCATATATTGATAATGGAGGTTACTTACTCTTTCTTAAATCTTACCTAGTTTGAAGCAGAAGTATCATCTTTAAACGTTTGCACGCTGAAAGTATGATTCACTAATGGTGTTGAATTTTCCTTTCTCGATATATGAGGATTCGCTATTGATATTCAAGATCTAAAGATCAAGATTTTGCTTCTAACATATGATAGGACCAAACTTTACCAATAAATATTAGCTCGACCGATTCATTCTTTTGAATGTTCTAAACCATGGTTCTTAATGAGGACTCTTCTGTCTTTCAACTTCTCGAAAGATATTTGCACAATTAAAGAAGCCTAATGCCTCAAGTAAGAGATTCCGTATTTACTATCCGAAATTCGAATTCTGACCTTGAAACCCCATAGGTTATTTTTACGACCGACCACTCTTTTTACTCAATATTGGTAATCTGCAATTTCTTGTTAGCAAATTTTAAAGATGACCTCATCAAAACATCCTTCGGGTTGAAATGGTGGCCATCGCGATAAAAACTATATATTACTTTGCAAATTGCTTTTGAAATAGTAATGTGTAAATTTCCTTGGATTAGTGAAATATTCAATAGTAATTAAATTCCCAAAATTCTTTCTTTTGGATAAAATGGTTTTAAAATGAAAATATTTTGTCAAAATAATGGGTGGTTTGTATTATCCCTCTTATTTGGTTGGGTAATAGGTTTAAGAAAATCGTGGAACTTTAAAGAGTGATTTTTCAAAAAGCCAAAGGGTTATAAAAATAACCTTCTGGGATTTGATTCAATAGGAGGGTCTGGCGATATCATTGACCTAAGAAGTCACATCAATTAACATGTCGGGAATGGTAAGCTTGGGATGTAGGAGTCAATTTGTTTAAAACTGTCATCCTTCCGTTTAGTTTCATCATGATCTTTACTTACTTTTGGCTTTGCCTTACCCTTAATCGTCTTGATTTGGCCAGGATTGGCCTCAATTCTTCGAGCACCGACGATATATCCTTTGTTATGTAACCCCTTCATTTTTCAGCTCAAAGGGCATTGTTTTGTAGTAGTAAGTTCCCCAATCTGATATAAAACCTTTGTTTTCTTCATCTGATTTGAATATGGGGATTTGATTATATTATGACCATGCATCTATAAAAGATTACAGCTTATGTCCACTTGTGGCATCAACCGATTTACCTGTTGTAGGTAATGGATAACAATCTTTGAGATACGCCTTATTTAGATCGGTATAATCGACGTATGTTCTCCTATTTCCTTTGGACTCTTTAACCAGTATGGGATTAGCTGACCATTTAGGGTAAAAGACTTTTCTAATGAATCCATTCTCATGTAACCTTCAACTTATTCCTTATTAGCATGAATTTTATCTAACCGCCTTTTCTTTTGTTAAATAGGGACGATATTTGCATCTATATTTAGAGCGTGGCTCATAATTGCTGGATTTATCCTGACCATGTCAGAGTGAGTCCCGATAAACACATCTACTAGATTAGAGGAGTAGAGTAAGTTCTCTTCTGAGACTGTCGCCCGGTTCTTTTCTAATTTTTACTATTTTTTTAATCTAGCAAATCTAAGCTTATCTCTTCTAGACCTTTGGAAGATTTCATTCTTTCTTGCTCGCTTCTGCAATCTAATCCGTTTACCCGAAAATCTCACGATATAGAATTCTACACAAATCATACGTTTAAATTATTTATTGATTCATAAAGGTTTTATAATAAAATCTTTATTTTCAAAACCTTTGATTTAATTTCGGAAAGAAAAATATTAATTTCCAAAGAGGTTTAAATAATAAAATCTTATTCCTTTCTAGAAACTTTATTTGAAAACCTCTTATATAATTACAGGAAAACCAATTTTTTAAGCATTTATTCAATTTTAAATTACTTAAATTCCTTTTAAAAATAATTCATAAACTTCGAAATTCTTCTTAATAGTTTCAAAATGATAATACCAAAGAAGTTTTTATAATTTCCCTTAAACAACCAATCTAAATAATCTCACCTTCCTCATTAGGATTTTCAACTTAAAATATTTCCCAAAGCCATGACGTGAAATTCCAAAATCAATACTTTAAAACTCTTTTTCACTTTCAATTCCAAAATTTCCCTTTCTCTAATAATCCAATTCAAACAGTTTTATATATATATATATATATATATATATATCCAAACAACTTGGAAAACAAATTCCTTCTATTTTAAAAATAATCAATTACTGAACATATATTACTTCCAAAATCATTTTGACAAAATACAATTTGTTAATAATAATTTCCATATAATAAAAATAATCATATTTATCTTATTATCGTTCCAAATATTTTCTTTTTACTAAAATTCCTAATAATCCATCACTTTTACATATAAATTCTAGATTCCCTTCTATAAAATTCCTTCAAATATTTTATAATCGTGTATGTGTGTGTGTATTTTCAAAAGTACATTGACTTAAACAAATCCAAGTATCATCACTTTCTAAATAATTTTTATTTGCATACTTCTCAAGAATAAGTTCAATTTTAGATATAAATCATTCTAAAATTCATTATTTATTCCCAAAATATTATTTTTTTTCTTTCAAATCTTCACATTTTACTTCTTTTATCTCTTTTCGATCAATTTCAAGTGTTGAGCTCGACTAATGCAATCTCTGTATTCTCTAAATTGAAGTTCTGAGTGACATAGTCCTCCATGGCTGTCTATTATACAACTTCTTTATTCAGAACATGACCCAGAGGTTCGAGCCCTTTTTCCAGCGTCAAATGTTAGCAAATTTCTTCGCTAACCAAAACAAGCAAGGCAAGTCAAGGCTTGTTTGGATAAGGGCTTAAGGGGCCTTATGCAAGCTTGGAATTATATGCAAGTTCAAGTTTGAGTCCAAATCCAAAGATCAATCACATATATGTCCATTGTCCAAGTTCAAGTACAAATATGAGTCATATATATGTCAAAAGTTCAATAATAGTCAAATATTCTCATTCAATAGGAGTATACTATGCAAAGTTAATTGTTCAAGTCCTTATTTGCAAAAGTCACAAGAATTACAATCGGCTCTAAAATTCTCAATTCAATTAAGGGTTTACAAATTTAAAAGTTGAGAAATAGGAAAGAAAGAATCGTCCCTATCTAAGAGGTAGAGAGGGTCTATTTATAGAGGTTGAAGCAGGCGGGATGACTACCACATGTCCATCCAGTTAGATGCTCGCTATCTCTCTGTATTACTGATAGTCTAAACAATAGTTCTAGCATGAAAGGAAGATACAGAAAAGACAATACTCGCATAAAATAATGTTTTTGATTCTGTTTGACTGTTTGCTTTGATTGTTTGCACTTGTCTTAAACTGCTTTGATTAGGATGAAACCCTAATCCTATCCCAACTGCTAACTTGATTAGGCTGAAATCCTAATCCTACCCATTAGTCGGCCTTTCCTATCTCTTTGTGCCACTGTGAGACAATCCTGTTGGTCCCACAGCAAAAGACACCTCTTAGCGCTTAGGTCGCAGTAGCGAATTATTTACCCTAATCGATGCCGCATGCTCGGTCATCGCCGGTACACACTAACTTTCGCCCCCTATTTGACCCTTTATTTACCCTAATCATCATAAGCGTTCCCAGCCTCACCCACATGTGAGACCATCATTCCTCGACCTGAAAACGGAATGTTGTCGGTACTGGTCCTAACAAACAGATCTTCTAACTTTGCGCCCCTTGCCCAAATCCCCAAATTTGAGCCTCTATCTATTGGTCACTAATTTACCCTAATCAACATAAGCGTGCCCAGCTTCACCCATGTGTGAGACCATCAGTCCTAGACCCGAAAGGGAATGCTGTTGGTACGGGCCACTACTACTATATTTGCTTATTAACTTAATCCAAGATCTAAGTTTTAAAATAAGCTCCTTCTATTATTTCTTTCTTTCTAATTATAACCTACGTGTTATAATTGTTCTTGAAACTGTTACTCTTCTATTTTCTCTTTTTAGTTATAATCACTTGTTATAATCATGCTTGCAAATATCTTAAATTTCCTATTTCAGTCCATCTCTATTTTATTTCAGTTTTTCTCATTTTACATCTAATTTCTGTAAAAAATTTGTTTTTCTATTTTAATCCATATTTGTGAATTCCTCTCTTTTTAATATTTTATTCGCATCAAAAAGGATTAAATCTCTATAAAAAGAAACTAACATTTACAAGCTAAATTCCAACTTAAAACAGATGTAAATAACTATAATTAAATGTAAATAACTGCAAATAACTGAATAAAATAGCTGAATAAAAATAGACTAAAAAAAGAACTTCTGAAAGTTACTTAAAAACTGACTGTAAATAAACTTACATAAAAACTGTCTCGAAATTATAGAAATTTACAACTATTGAGAACTCTATTATTTTAAATTGCTTACAAATCATAATAATTACAAAACACTCACCTGTGGTCTTTAGCTCTAGTCTTGGGCCTTCATGGATCCACTTCTAGCGTGTAGAATATTTTTATTAAAAAGATTTCCTCCCCAGAATTTTTTTCTATTTAGGGTTCAACCTCAGGCAATGAACCCAATTGAGAGAAAATTTGAATGAGAAAAGTAGCTAGGCCTATGGTTTATTTATAGTCTGGCTTAGGGATCTCAGGCCGTCGGATTTGAAGATTTAATATGGTGCAACCACGTCATAGGCTCACTATAAAACATCAGATGCAGCTACGAACGCACATGATTTCACAAAAATCGAATTTACACTCTTCGACTCGTACCTAGAAGAAAAATCGTCCAGGGAAGGCGCGGGTCGACCTAAGCTATTTGCGGGTCGACCTACCCTAGCAAGGGTCAACCCCTATGGGTCTTTTTTTTCCGTTTAAATTTATAATTCTGATTTTCTTATTCTCTCGTAACTTCTTTATACTAGCTCGGATTTCGACAAGTTATAAATGCAAATTGACCTGAAAATTGCCACAGACCCAATGGTGCAACTCCCGTAGCTAAATTCTGACAATTCCAAAAATGCTCATTTTCACTGTTTAATAATTATTTTGGTTATTTAATTGTCTAAAAATGCGGGGTGTTACATTCTCCCCTCCTTAAAGGATTTCGCCCCCGAAATCTCCAATGACAGAAGAATGAAATAAATATTTTCATCCAAATTCCACAACCATATATTCAACCATCATCCATTGTCCTTAAGCTTTTTAATGCAATTTATGATATATGAAATAGTGTAGTGTCGATGTCCCTAACTAATGCAAAAGATTAGGCAGTCTACTGATTCAGTCGACCTACTTTTTATGCGCTCATGTCCGTGCCATGTATCCAAATGAATGCAATTTCCCTAATGACAACTGATAGTTCTATATGCATGCTACAATCATCATCCAAATGCAACAATCATATGATAATCACCCATTCATAGCAACCATGAAATAAAAATGCAAGTGCACACACATCCATATGCATATGCTTCAGTGATCTAGTTAGGCCGATCTCTAAGAGATAATACTGCCTAGTGTGTGTATATGCGTCCATTAGCATCCACTGGCAAATATTTGCAACCACTTGCGTCCAACAACCATAACATGTTCTAGTAACATGTTTACATTCAGTCCTACCATCCATAGGTTAAATCCTAAGATCTACCTTCCCAAAGGATACTAGAGGAAAGAACTTATTAAAAACTAAAGATGGAAATAGGAAATTCAAAACGTACCATCTAAAAGATGCGGATAAGAGATACGTATTTTCTCCTCAGCCTCCCACCTAGCGTCCTCAATACTATCTCCCCACTGCACCTTAACCAAAGGGACTTCCTTATTCCTAGGCCTCTTGATATCATGTCCAACGATCTTGGTAGGAATGCAACGAATCGATGCTTCTCTCTCCACTTCAACTTCCTCAAGTTGGCTAGGTTCCACTACCTCTGTCGAATCATGTAAGCACTTTATCAAGTGCGAAACATGAAAAACATCAAGAACTCCCGCGAGCCTCTTCGGTAACTTTATCTGATACACCATCTTCCCTACCCTTTCCACAATGGGGAACAGTCCTACAAATCTGGGAGCAAGTTTTCCACTTGATCCAAATCTCACTACCTTTCTCAGCGGAGACACCTTAATGAAAACCAAATCTCCTACTTTGAACTCAATATCCCTTCTCCGCTTATCTACATAGGATTTCTTTCTATCTTGGGCCGTCTTCATTCTTCTTCTAATCAAATCAATCTTTTCCGAAGTCTCTCTAACCATGTCGGGACCAAGTAGCAATCTTTCTGTAGACTCCAACCAACACAAATGCGACTTGCAAGGTCTTCCATAAAGGGCCTCAAAAGGAGCCATCCTAATTCTAGCCTGAAAACTATTATTATAAACGAATTCCACAAAAGGAAGGTGCTCCTCCCAAGTCCCTCCAAAATCAAGAATGCTCATCCTCAACAAATCCTCAAGAACTCTATTAACTCTCTCTGTTTGGCCATTCGTTTGGGGGTGATAGGCCGTACTCAATCTAAGCTATGTCCCTAAAGCCTATTGCAAGCTCCTCCAAAATTTGCTAGTAAAGATAGAGTTTGTCGCTCACTATGCTAGAGGGAACTCCATGAAGTCGTACTATCTCACGAACGTATATGGATGCCAAATAAGGTGCTGTCCTCTTACTCTTGACCGGAATGAAGTGGGCGCTCTTAGTAAAACGATCTACAATCACCCAAATACCGGTATTCCCCTTCGTAGTTCGGGGTAGACCATCTATGAAGTCCATCAAAACACTATCCCACTTCCATTTGGGTACATCTAATGGTTGAAGCAATCCGCCAGGCCTTTGCTGCTCTGCATTAACCCTTTGGCACACAAGACACTTAGCCACTGACTCTGCTATATCCTTTTTCATGCCACTCCAATAAAACACTCTCTTCATGTCCCTATACATCTTATCACCACCCGGATGAATAGTCATCCGAGAATGGTGTGCTTCTGCTAGAACTGCACTCATCAAATCACCAGTGCGGGGGACACAAAGTCTTCCATCTCTCCTTAGCCACCCTTTTCTATCGATGAAAGCGTTGGAGATGTCTAGAGTCCTCTCCTCTGCTAATCCTATCCAGAATATCCACAAGCTCTGAATCCTCTTGCTGCCTTGAGCCAATCTGATCTATTAGTGTAGGCTTAACCTCAAGCGCTGCTAATAATCCATGAGTAATGTCCGTAGAGGGCTTAAAATCAAAGGTGGAAATAAACTTTAGGCTTTTCCACTCCACGAACATTGGGCTAAGGGCTGTTCTCTTCCTACTTAATGCATCCGCAACCACGTTCCCCTTGCCAGGGGTGTAAGCTATCTCAAAGTCATATGATGCCAGAAACTCCATCCAACGCTGCCGCCTCAAGTTTAAATCCTTTTGTGAGAACATGTACTTGAATGATTTATGGTCAGTGAAAAGCTCGAACCTCTCTCCTAGCAAGTAATGTCTCCAAGACTTGAGCCCGAAAACAATAACAGCCAGCTCCAAATCATGGATGGGGTAGTTCTTCTCATGAGTTCTCAACTGTCTACTCCATAGCATACTACCCTCCCCTCCTGCATCAATACTGCCCCAAGGCCAGTCCCATATGCATCAGTGTATACTGTAAAAGGTTTAGCTTCGTCAGGTAAAACTAACACTGGGCACTAGTAAGGGCCCTCTTTAGCATCGTGAAGGAATCCTCACAATCCACGTCCTACACGAATGCCGCATTCTTCTTAGTGAGGCGAGTAAGTAGTGCTGAAATCTTAACGAAATCTTTGATAAACTTCCTATAATAACCAGCCAAACCTAGGAAGCTTCTAACTTCGGTAGCGTTCTTGGGGGCCTTCCAATCATGTACCGCTGCTACCTTAGCGGGATCCACTGTTATACCCTCTCTTGAGACTACATGCCTCAAGAAACACACCTCCTCACACCAAAAGTGACACTTCGAGAATTTTGCTTTCTACTGATGAACACGAAGTGTATGAAGAACCTCCTCAAGATGAATAGCATGCTCTTCCATACTCTTAGAAAACACCAAAATGTCGTCCACAAACACTACAACGAACATATTTAGGACATCTCGAAAAACATGGCTCATCAGATCTACAAAGTAGGTTAGGGCATTGGCCAGTCCAAACGGCATAACCAACCACTTAAAGAATCCATCGGGTGTCCTAAATGCTGTCTTATCAATGCTATCATCAGCGACCCTAAGCTGATGAAATCTAGTGGTTAAGTCAAGCTGAGAAAATACTGAAGAGCCAACCAACTGATCGAAAAGATCGTCTATCCTAGGAAGTAGGTAACAGTTCTTCTTCGTGAGCTTATTCAACTCTCTATAGTCTACGCAAAGTCGAAGGGAACCATCTGCCTTTGTAGCGAAGACGACTGGCGCTTCCCGCTCAGATATGCTCCATCTAATGAAGCCTTTCTCTAATAGCTCACCAATCTGCTTACTTAACTCCTTCCTCTCCCTAGGAGTCATATGTCTCACGGGTAATGCTACTGGCTTAGCATTGTCATTCAGATAGATCCTAAAGTTGATTTCTCTCTTAAGGGGTAGCCTCCTAACCTTCTTAAAAACATCCAAGAAATCTCTAACAACTAGAACTGAATCTAACTCTCCTAGTGATGAATCAAGGGAATAAAGGTAGCCCAACATGACTGACCTCTATGGGTCGCAAGAAACCTCGAGGGTCCGTCCGCTACATGCTCCTAGCCTGACGACTCTCCTCTCGCAGTCCAACATCGCATCATAAGTGGATAACCAGTCCATCCCCAAAATCATCCCATATCCCAAAAATCCGATTACACGGGCGTCACAATCAAACTCTATGCCTAGTATAAAAAATTTCAAACCTTTACAAATCAGGATAAATGTGTCGATCCTCCTATGGGGTTTGAAACAAATATATGGTCTACAACTAGAGAGATATCTAAGTGCAAACGATCAACCAAGGAACTAGAAATGAAAGAATGCGATTCTCCGGAGTCAAAAATGTAGGATCTAGATTAACCCTAGAGGGGGGTGAATAGGGTTATCGCAAATTTTCTCAAATTAAACGCGAAAGCAAACAGCAGATAAATAAATATGCAGTAAAGTAAATCACACACAAAATTTACCCAGCTTCGGCAACCCCTGCCTACTGCTGCATTCCCAGATTTCTATTAGAATTAAACAGTCTCCTGCTTACAAACACTCTGACAGACTCGCAGACACTCGCTCCCGCTCACAAACACTCCTACAGACTTGCACACCCTGCTCCGCCTATAGAGTTTCGTTTACTCGCAAACTCTGCTCCCGCCTATAGAGCTTTGCAAACTCGCAGCCCCCCTGCTCACTGAACTAATTCTAACTAGACAATCTGACAACACCTAAACTCTAGGTGGTGATTCACTTTGACTGGACTTTGAGAAAAACTGAAAATACAAAATACAGTTTGAACCCCAGGGCAAAATATAAACTGTCAATTTTAAAACACTTTTGCCCTTATTAAATTTGGCCCAAAATAAAGCAATTAAAACCTGGCCAAAATTTAAATAAAGCTTTAAAACCCTATTTTAAAATTAACCCTTAATTAAACCCTAAATAAAAATAACCCGGCCCACTTCCTTTTTATCTCAATAATGTCGGCCCGCTTTTTAAATCGACCCGTTTCTTTATCTATCTCTGGAGATTAAAAATGGCGACGATTTCCTCTTGCAATCTGAATTAGGGCTTGCGATTTCTTTTGTGCTTGCTGTTTGGAGCCTTGTGCTTCTCGATAGCCTTGAGATACTATCGTCTTGCTTGTTCGTGGAGGCTTACGAAATTTTAGGGTTTTTCTGATTTTGGGGCTTCGTTCCCCTTAGTGCTCGGCTTTGCTCGAGAAGGTGATTTGGACTTTGCCTTCGTCGATTGTTGTAGCTCTGTTGATCTTTCTGGCTTGCGATTCCCTTTTTGGATTTGGAGCTTCGGCTCTGTCTTCCTTGTGGCGATGCTGGAATGTGTAAGTTATTCTGTTCGATGCTTTAAACTTGAACGTGATTCCAGTGATGATTGGTTTTTTCTTTCTGTTCTTCACCGCAACTTGTCAATGATGATTTGGGTCCTTTATATAGACGTCTGATTTGTATTACGTGATCACCACGTTGTTGAAACTTTCCTGTATTATTTATTTGAATTTGTCAACTGATTATTACTTGGCCACTTGATTTTTCTTGAACGTTTGAGATGATTCTGACTTTTTCCAAAATACGTATATATGTAATTTTATTTCATGATAGTCACGGCTTAGAGTTTGAAACGTTCGATCACACTTGATTCTCACGGCAACAAAACTTTCCTCTTTTGATTACTTTGACTATTTCATAGAACACAGATACGCGCTTGATTTCTGACTTGGTCATCTCTGCACTGTTGAATTTCGTTCATCCCTGTAGCATTGACTTTCGTCTGCATTTTTATTCTTCGACTTCGAACTTGTTTATTTCTGGTTTGTTGACCATTGCCTTGACATTGATTTACTCTCTGACCTTCTGACTGTTTCTCTGTGATACTTGTTCTTGATCATCTCTGAGTTCTTCCCTGTTAATCTGTTGTGATAACTGTTGTGTCTGTTGCCATTCTGTTTGATCTTTGGTCATATGAACATCACTGAGTTGCTTGTGTATTCTTGTATTGCATTGCTTCATATTGCTCTCTGCATACTTGAACTGTCATTGTAGTCTTTTGTTGCAGTGATCATTGAACTGCTTGCAAACTGTCTTGCTTTGTTTTTCATCCATTTACTTCATATAAACTTGAGTCTGCATTTGAGTTCATCCTTATTTGTATTGTTGCAGTATCATGTTGACAGACTTGATCACTTGAGTTTGCCTGCTTGGTGGCTTTTGTTGTTGTCCAGTTTGTACTTGTACATGCATTTGCCTTGTTGCAGTTACACTTTGAATTTTGATCGAGTCTATTGGCACTTTGTGTTGAATCTGATATAGATTTAACCTAGTGCACTCGAGTTGGCGAGGCAGTGCACATGTGCATACGTGTGTACTACAGCCACTCGTAAATACCTGTCCCTGATATGAATACTGATATGCACATATATTACACAATCAAAGATGATGACGTTAACCCATATATCTGAGACAACGATAAAACAAATTTTATATTTTTGCAAATTCAAATTTGTTTCTGTTCAGATTACTGCTGTAGATTGTCAATTATACAGGTACACAGGAAGACAAGACAAACACTGAAGCTGGACAATGCGGATGATTGATTGAGTGATGTAGTGAGGTTGTTACTGTAAAATCAAATTGTGATGTATTCAGAAATTGTACAGTTTTAGTGAGTCAGAATTTGTACTATTCAAAATTTGTAATAAAAAGATTGTTTGAATAAAATTTCAGTTTGAATTCAAATTCTGTGTTGATAAAATTTCTATTATTTCTGTATATGTATAATCTGTAAACACATCTAAAATACGATATATATAGTTTGTTATCATCAAACACTAAACACACATCAAACAATCTCCCCCTTTTGATGATGACAAACATATATTAAAGATTTTGAAATTCCAGTAGATGTGTTTAAACATGAGATATTTAGCTCCCCCTACATGTATGCTCCCCCTACATGAATACTCCCCCTACAACTGAGACCACTCCCTATTTAGAAGATTTAGGAAATTACAGACGAATAAAAGAACTATAGAAAATAACTAACAACATTTAACAAATTTGGTGTAATATTCCAAAAATACTTATTTTCTTATCAAAATCTCTTCCTTCTCCCCCTTTTGTTATCATCAAAAGACTGACAAAAAATAATGAAACAGTAGGGGAAAACAAATGGAAAAAACAGGGAAAAACCATAATATATCATAACAAGATAACAATTTCCACATTTTAGAGAATGGATCGATGATTTGGTTTTTATAATGAGAAGAGAGATGTTTTATTCTATTTATTATAATTTTTAAAAGATTTGACATTTAAGCAAAAAAAAATAAGCACTTACTAACCACGCATAACCATAAGGACTTTTAAATGGGATTAGCAGTTACTCATTAGTTATCAAGCTCCATCCATGCATAACCATAAGGACTTTTAAATGAGAATGAAGTGATGATAACCTCTCATGATCCATTCATGCATAACCATAAGGACTTTTAAATGAGAATGGATGCATGAGGAATATTTTAAAATTTTCTTTGATTTTTCCTTTTTAATTTAAAAAGCAATTCACTCTTCTCATTTTTCAAAACCGTTATGAATGATAGAAAGATGGTAGAAATAGAAATGGTCGTGGAATAAGTTACCAAATTAATCATATTATGAAATTTCATAAACCAAACGTATTTCCACTACTGAATACCATATTCGAATCAATCTTTGAATGATATCCAAAACAGGTTTGAATTCTAGAAAATGAAGTTGAAAATAAATATTCAAGAATATTTCAACCAAAAAATTGAAAAATGATTAGTCAATTTCCATAATCCCCAAATCCAAACGTAATCTGGAAAATCTGTCTTCGGGGAGGGGTTTTGTGAAAATATCAGTAAGTTGATTCTCAGTTGAAATGAATCCAATGCAAATGTTTTTCCTAGCAATGAGATTTTAAAAAAAAAAGGTGTTTCACATCAATGTGTTTCGTGAGTGAATGGAGAACATGATTATTAGACAATGAAATTAGTGAGTGTCCAAGCATGAAACATGTCCTACTAGTACTTTTCCTGTCAACCAGTGAACCCGTATAATCAACATCAGAATAGCCAACTAAATTAAAGTTTTCACACGAAAGATATCATAGTCAAAATTTGTATGTGTGTGAAAAATATCTCAAAATTTCGTTTAGTGGTATTCAAATGTGATTCTTTAGAATTAGAGTGAAAACGTGCACACAAACACACAGAAAACATAATATGGGGTCTAGAAGCAGTTAAGAACCATTTCAACAGACTCAGATTCAACTTCAGAAACAAACCACTGTGACAATGAAACATACACACACTTTTATCAATTTAAGAGCGAGTGTGAATACCTTCCGTAGAATCACAGTTAAAATATCAAGATTATTTCAAAAACAATTTAAAGTTTTCATACGTGAAGCATCAGTTTCAGCAGCTTCTCAAAATAAATCAATCATAGTTTGACCAAACAGATTAAGTTCAAGAAGAAAATGGTTGATCAATTTTTAAGCACAGATTAAAGTCTAATCATATAAAATCATATCAAGCAAATCAGAATCGGTCAACCATCATAGTTACTTAGAGTAATTCTATTTAAAGATGATTAACAAATCAGAATTAACATCATCAATCATAACTGGCTGATTTAATTCAGATTATGGTGTAGATTCTTACCGGTTATCTATCGTTTGAAAATAAATACAACTACCTGTTTTACCTCCACGATAATCTTTCGTTGTTTGCTCATAGTGAATCTGTCACCTTTATATTGGGCTAAGGAACGTTGATTTGTCACCCGTTGTATATCTGGAACAGCCAGAATCCAGATAACACCAATGTTGTTCCTCAGCCTGCCACCACACCTACACGGTTAAAGATGTATGTGACCTATTTATAGGTCCATGGTTGTTAGTGGCAGAATAATTATTAATAAACAATCCCTTTGGAACCCAAACTTGTTTTGTCCTTTCATTCTTGTTCCAATACACTTGAAATTTATTCGTAGAATTTTTAGGAACCCAAACTTGTATAAATTTGTGTTCTTGTTCCTATGACTACCATTTTCAACACGATGTCCAAATATTTCACGTTCAGTAAAGATGCCCTTTCCTTTTGTACTATCATCAACTTGTGATTTACCAAAACCTAGCCCTTTTCGGTTGTTAGCAAACAGTTGGTTTCCTAACAGCATATTGAATGATTTTTCTCCTCTAGAAAAGTTATTCAGTGATTTTTCAAGATCTTGGACTCTGGTTTTTAATGTTGAGTTTTCAGACACAAGTGAGGTGCATCTATTTATAAAATCCTTTTTCCTAGTCTCAATAATTTCCTTTAGATTCAGGTTTTCTTTTTCAAGATCCTCGAAGCTATTTTTCAGTTTAGATAATTCTGAATCTAAAGCTTTACAGTTTTTACATTCTAGGTTTTGAATTTTTTCAAGTTCAGATTCTAACCTAAAATTTTCACGGGAAAGTTCTTTCCTATCAGATTTCAGTTTTTCATTTTTAGAATCAAGAGCTTCAACAGTTTTAGTAAGATCGAGGCACAAATAAACAAGATCTTTATAAGAATAGTTTTTTACCTCATTGTATTCTTTTGAGCTTGCTTCTGAATCTGATCTTGATTCCTCTGAGCTTGCTTCTGAATCTGATCTTACCGTAAGACACAGGTTAGCCTCCTCTGAGCTATCAGTTGAAACTTCCTCATCATCCCAAGTTGCTGCGAAGGCCTTCTTCTTCTTTTTCTTTCCTTTGTTGATTTTGAGGAGTGGACAATTTTGTTTGAAGTGACCAGGTTTGTTGCAATTATAGCAGATTAATTCGTTTTCAGAGTTGTCTGAATCTTTAGATCTATTACCACTGGTCTTCTTCTTTCGTGGCTTGAATTTCGACCATCTTCTGAAATTATTGACAGCCACTGTAAGTCCTTCAATTGGATCAAGTTCTTCTTCATCACTCTCTTCTTTGCTCTTTAAGGCAATCGTCTTCTTCTTTGGTTCGGAATTGATGCGTTCCTCCTTTGCTTTCAACTCAAGCTCATACGTCATCAGATTTCCGATCAAATCCTCCATGCGTAGTTTACTCAAATCTTTCGATTCTTGTATTGCCGTGAATTTTGCCTCAAAGTTCATTGGTAGGACTCGTAGTATTTTCCTTATCAGCTCCACCTCAGAGAATTCCTTTCCAAGCGCTCTAGCGTTGTATACCAGTGTTGAGAAGCGTCCAAACATGTCCTTTATACTCTCGCCTTTGTCCATCACAAAATTCTCGTATTCATTGCTGAACAGGGCCAGGCGAGACTCCTTGACTTGAGAAGTTCCTTCGTGTGTCACCTCCAAAGTATGCCAGATTTCCTGTGTTGTTTTACGATGAGAAATTCTATTAAATTCAGTTTTATCAAGAGCACAGATCAGAGCATTCATTGCCTTAGCATTGGTAGTTTTTAATTTCTTATCATTAGCATCCCACCTGTCCTTTGGTTTAGGAATCTCAGTATCACCTACAATTACAGTGGGAGATTTATAGCCAGATTCAATAATATCCCAAACATCGTAATCAACAGAACTAAGATAGATACTCATCCTAACTTTCCAGTAAGCATAATCATTACCATTAAACATTGGTGGCCTAGCAATAGATTGCCCTCAGAAAAAGAATTATTTGATAGATTCATGACTCTAGAGTTAAAGAAAAATACCGGGCTCTGATACCACTTGTAGGATCTAGATTAACCCTAGAGGGGGGGTGAATAAGGTTATCAAAAATTTTCTCAAATTAAACGCGAAAGCAAACAGCAGATAAATAAATATGCAGTAAAGTAAATCACACACAAAATTTACCCAGCTTCGGCAACCCCTGCCTACTGCTGCATTCCCAGATTTCTATTAGAATTAAACAGTCTCCTGCTTACAAACACTCTGATAGACTCGCAGACACTCGCTCCCGCTCACAAACACTCCTACAGACTTGCACACCCTACTCCGCCTATAGAGTTTCGTTTACTCGCAAACTCTGCTCCCGCCTATAGAGCTTTGCAAACTCGCAGCCCCCCTGCTCACTGAACTAATTCTAACTAGACAATCTGACAACACCTAAACTCTAGGTGGTGATTCACTTTGACTGGACTTTGAGAAAAACTGAAAATACAAAATACAGTTTGAACCCCAGGGCAAAAATAAACTGTCAATTTTAAAACACTTTTGCCCTTATTAAATTTGGCCCAAAATAAAGCAATTAAAACCTGGCCCAAATTTAAATAAAGCTTTAAAACCCTATTTTAAAATTAACCCTTAATTAAACCCTAAATAAAAATAACCCGGCCCACTTCCTTTTTATCTCAATAATGTCGGCCCGCTTTTTAAATCGACCCGTTTCTTTATCTATCTCTGGAGATTAAAAATGGCGACGATTTCCTCTTGCAATCTGAATTAGGGCTTGCGATTTCTTTTGTGCTTGCTGTCTGGAGCCTTGTGCTTCTCGATAGCCTTGAGATACTATCGTCTTGCTTGTTCGTGGAGGCTTACGAAATTTTAGGGTTTTTCTGATTTTGGGGCTTCGTTCCCCTTAGTGCTCGGCTTTGCTCGAGAAGGTGATTTGGACTTTGCCTTCGTCGATTGTTGTAGCTCTGTCGATCTTTCTGGCTTGCGATTCCCTTTTTGGATTTGGAGCTTCGGCTCTGTCTTCCTTGTGGCGATGCTGGAATGTGTAAGTTATTATGTTCGATGCTTTAAACTTGAACTTGATTCCAGTGATGATTGGTTTTTTCTTTCTGTTCTTCACCGCAACTTGTCAATGATGATTTGGGTCCTTTATATAGACGTCTGATTTGTATTACGTGATCACTACGTTGTTGAAACTTTCCTGTATTATTTCTTTGAATTTGTCAACTGATTATTACTTGGCCACTTGATTTTTCTTGAACGTTTGAGATGATTCTGACTTTTTCCAAAATACGTATATATGTAATTTTATTTCGTGATAGTCACGGCTTAGAGTTTGAAACGTTCGATCACACTTGATTCTCACGGCAACAAAACTTTCCTCTTTTGATTACTTTGACTATTTCGAAGAATATAGATACGCGCTTGATTTCTGACTTGGTCATCTCTGCACTGTTGAATTTCGTTCATCCCTGTAGCATTGACTTTCGTCTGCATTTTTATTCTTCGACTTCGAACTTGTTTATTTCTGGTTTGTTGACCATGGCCTTGACATTGATTTACTCTCTGACCTTCTGACTGTTTCTCTGTGATACTTGTTCTTGATCATCTCTGAGTTCTTCCCTGTTAATCTGTTGTGATAACTGTTGAGTCTGTTGCCATTCTGTTTGATCTTTGGTCATATGAACATCACTGAGTTGCTTGTGTATTCTTGTATTGCATTGCTTCATATTGCTCTCTGCATACTTGAACTGTCATTGTAGTCTTTTGTTGCAGTGATCATTGAACTGCTTGCAAACTGTCTTGCTTTGTTTTTCATCCATTTACTTCATATAAACTTGAGTCTGCATTTGAGTTCATCCTTATTTGTATTGTTGCAGTATCATGTTGACAGACTTGATCACTTGAGTTTGCTTGCTTGGTGGCTTTTGTTGTTGTCCAGTTTGTACTTGTACATGCATTTGCCTTGTTGCAGTTACACTTTGAATTTTGATCGAGTCTATTGGCACTTTGTGTTGAATCTGATATAGATTTGACCTTGTGCACTCGAGTTGGCGAGGCAGTGCACACGTGCATACGTGTGTACTACAGCCACTCGTAAATACCTGTCCCTGATATGAATACTGATATGCACAGATATTACACAATCAAAGATGATGACGTTAACCCATATATCTGAGACAACGATAAAACAAATTTTATATTTTTGCAAATTCAAATTTGTTTCTGTTCAGATTGCTGCTGTAGATTGTCAATTATACAGGTACACAGGAAGACAAGACAAACACTGAAGCTGGACAATGCGGATGATTGATTGAGTGATGTAGTGAGGTTGTTACTGTAAAATCAAATTGTGATGTATTCAGAAATTGTACAGTTTTAGTGAGTCAGAATTTGTACTATTCAAAATTTGTAATAAAAAGATTGTTTGAATAAAATTTCAGTTTGAATTCAAATTCTGTGTTGATAAAATTTCTGTTATTTCTGTATATGTATAATCTGTAAACACATCTAAAATACGATATATATAGTTTGTTATCATCAAACACTAAACACACATCAGACAAAAAAGAGTCCGAATAGGAAAATCCAATAGAGATCAAACTATCTACAGAGACCTTCCTACCTCAGTCCAGTCCACTACTAGAAGGTGTTGCATCCAAAGCCTATACTTGCGTCATAGGTGCGCCTTCTTTCTGCCTCATCCTCTAAGGACAAGCTCTACTAAGGTGTCCAGGCTGCCCACAGCTGTAACACCTCCCCTTCATCGCGTCCTTCTTACAGTCCTTTGAGTAATGCCCATCCAATCCACAATTATGACATTTCTTGCCCTTCTTGATATGTTCCTTTTGAGGTCCTCCTCCTTTCTTCTTGTCCTTATCTTTCTTATTCTTCCACCACTGCTTCTTATAGTTTTATGATTTAGGAACCTCCTTAACCTCTTCTTCCTTAACAACATTTGATATGAGGGCTATTTCAACAAGTGACTCATACGTCGCTCCCATAGGCACACGTGTCAATGCCAGCCCTTGGAGGGGCTGGTTCAAACCCTTAGCAAACTTGGTAGCCTTATTATGCGGTGTATTAACAAGCTCCATCCCGAACCTCGACAACTCATTAAACTGATTTATATACTCTTTTACCAAAAGACTCCCCTGCTTCAGACTAATGAAATTCTCCACTGCATGCCTTCCTTAGCTTGCGACAAGAACTTTCTCTCAAACCTTTCCCAAAATCCAACCCAACCAATGTCTCTACCCTCCATCTCTACAATTTCCCACCAGTAATAAGCCTCTCTCTTCAGCTACCAAGATGCAAGCTGAACTCTCTGTCGATTCTCCAATCCTAACAGCTCAAATATCCGCTTTGTATTCCTCAACCAAGTTTGTGCCTCTACGAAATCATCCATGCCAGAAACCGTCTTGCCTCCTAGATTAGAGAAGTCCTTGCATAGCTTAGAAAAATTGGCTGCTGTAGGTGGATTAACGGGATCTCCACCTGCCGGTGCTGCATTAGGCGCTTGCCCTTGCACCTCTGATGTCTTAGCTTGGAGGTATCTACGGAACCAGCCAGGGACTTGGACACCCTCTGAAAGGTTTGGGGCATCCGCCATTCTATGCAAAGAAAAGAAAATTTAGGCCCGAAAGAATCGAAAGAAGGTTGAACTGGACTTTGAGGGGATTTTTGTAAAAACTCTCTTATACTTGAAAACTCTTTCTATAATAAGAGTTTCTTTATGAAAAATACTTTAAGTGTGAAGATATGTTACCTTTGGAAAAATACTTTACTTTTAAAACAAGTTTTTAGGAATCTTGTAACCTTAGGCTCTGATACCAAATAAAACACCCCACATCCCTTAGTATTCCCAAAAAGGGCACACCAAAGGATGCGGTCCGTTATAGGTATAGCTAAAACATCACAGAGACTAAGGTTCACAAGAAAATTAAGTAAAAGAAGTGGAAAACATTTAAATAATAACTTATCATTCAAAATTAATCTTAATCTCAAAAGAAGTCATAAAAACATAACATGTCTCAAAAACTCCAAATCTCTCGTCTTATGAAAATACATCCCAGTCTCACATAATTAGAGTATAAGTAACAATAATAATAATCCCTCTCACAAGTGCCAATCCATCATAAACCAAATGAAAAAGATGAAAAGCAGAAGAATACATCTGAAATGAGGAAACTCCGAAAATGAATATCCAAGCAACCTAAATTAACTATCCTCAACTCTGTTGGCCTATTAGGGGAAAAGGAAGATATAGGAGTGCGTTAGACAATAAGTCTGATGAGTGAAAGTAATTACTAGCATTTCTAAGTAAGATAAAGATAATAGTCTAAACAATAGTTCTAGCATGAAAGGAAGATACATAAAAGATATAACTCGCATAAAATACTATTTTCGATTTTGTTTGACTGTTTTCTTTGATGTTTGCACTTGTCTTAAACTACTGTGATTAGGCTGAAACCCTAATCCTATCTCAACTGCTAACTTGATTAGGCTGAAATCCTAATCCTACCCATTGATCGACCTTTCCTATCTCTGTTGTGCCACTGTGAGCCAATCCTGTTGGTCCTACAACAAAAGACACCTCTTAGCACTTATGACGCAGTAGCAAATTATTTACCCTAATCGATGTCGCACGCTCGGTCATTGCCGGTACACACTAACTGTCGCCCCTATTTGACCCTTTATTTACCCTAATCAGCATAAGCGCGCCTAGCCTCACCCACGTGTGAGACCATCAGTCCTCGACCTGAAAGGGAATGCTGCTGGTACTGGTCCTAACAAACAAATCTTCTAACTTTGTGCCCCTTGCCCAAATCCCCAAATTTGAGCCTCTATCTATTGGCCACTTATTTACCCTAATCAGCATAAGTGTGCCCAACCTCACCCACATGTGAGACCATCAGTCTTAAACCTGAAAGGGAATGCTGCCAGTACGGGCCACTACTGCTATATTCGCTTATTTACTTAATCCAAGATTTAAGTTTTAAAATAAGCCCCTTCTGTTATTTCTTTCTTTCTAATTATAACCTACATGTTATAATTGTTCTTGCAACTGTTACTCTTCTATTTTATCTTTTTAGTTATAACCACTTGTTATAATCATGCTTGCAAATATCTTAAATTTGCCTATTTCAGTCCATCTCTATTTTATTTCGGTTTTTCTCATTTTACATCTAATTTTTGTAAAATTTTTGTTTTTCTATTTAATCCATATTTGCGAATTCCTCTCTTTTTAATATTTTATTCGCGTCAAAAAGGATTAAATCTCTATAAAAAGAAACTAATATTTACAGGCTAAATTCCAACTTAAAACAGATGTAAATAACTGTAATTAAATGTAAATAACTGCAAATAACAGAATAAAATAGCTGAATGAAAATAGACTGAAAAGAACTTCTGAAATTTACTTAAAAACTGACTGTAAATAAACTTACATAAAAACTATCTCAAAATTGTAGAAAAACTACAATTATTGAGAACCCTATTATTTTAAATTGCTTACAAATGTAAAATAATTACAAAACACTCACTTGTGGTCCTTAGCTCTAGTCCTGGACCTTCCTGGATCCACTTCTAGGATGTAGAATATTTTTATTAAAAAGATTTCCTACCCAGAAAATTTTTCTATTTAGGGTTCATCCTTAGGCAATGAACCCAATTGGGAGAAAATATGAATGATAAAAGTAGCTAGGTCTAGGGTTCTATTTATAGTGTGGCTTAGGGATCTCAGGCCGTCGGATTTGAAGATTTAATATGGTGCAACCGTGTCATAGGCTCACTAGGAACCATCGGATGCAGTTACGAACGCACAGGATTTCACAAAAATTGAATTTACACTCTTCGGCTCGTACCTTGATGAAAAATCATCCAGGGAAGGTGCGGGTCGACCTATAGGTCGACCCGACCCTAGCAAGGGTCGACCCCTATGGGTCTTTTTTTTCCATTTAAATATATAATTCTGATTTTCATATTCTCTCGTAACTTCTTCATACTAGCTCGGATTTCGACAAGTTATATATGGAAATTGATTAGAAAATTGCCACGGACCCAATGGTGCAACTCTCATTGCTAAATTCTGACAATTCCAAAAATGCTCATTTTCACTGTTTAATAATTATTTTGTTTATTTAATTATCTTAAAATGCAGGGTGTTATAGACATCTCCATTGCCTTTCATCCATTTGATACCTTCTTGCTGTTAAGCCTTTGATACTTCTCTTCATTGTCGATGTGCTCGACAACCTTAGTTACATACTCTACAACACTTTGTGTTGTAGAGGTGGACATTTCATGTTCTTCCAGTTTGTTGTAGCTCGACATCCCTAAGCATTTACTAGTTCGACATCTTCTTCTACTTGTTAAATACTCGACAATACCTATTATTGCAGATGCTTTTTACCCCTTAGAGACTCGGCACCTCTTCATTCTTTGTAAAAGCTTACTTCTTGTTTAAGTATTCGATATCTTTATGGCTATAGAGACTCGATGGACTTTCATTATTCAAACTCGAAATCCCTTGTGCTTCGATATCTCCAATTGTTCACTGATTCGTTTAAGTTAATTAACTCTTGAGTAGAGCTTGACAACTACCTACATACTAAATGCTCGATATCTCCCTGTTGATGGAGTGCTTACATTATTGGCTTAGACACTTAATATATCACTATAGATTCATTGGCTCGTCATATTTCTATGCACTAACAAGCTCGACACCTGCTTTCAGATTGTTTCCATATCTTCCCGTGCTTCTTTTACCTTGATGACTTCCTATCATATTTGATGGTCGAAAAATATGTCGATAACAAGCGGTGACCATTAATTCCGCTTCTTTCCTTTTCTCATCAACCAAATCAAGAGACTCAAGCAGAAGCTCCTCGTTCACTTTCGAGTCAAAATGCTTTTTACAACGAGATGAGACTTCCAGTTCTATCGGAATCATCGTTTCTGATCCATAAGCCAGTTGTAGACTTATGTGTCATCCTATAAGCCCATAGTGCTAGTGGAAGCTCATCTACCCAATTGCCTTTAGCTCTAGTCAGTTGCTTTTTCAAGGTGGAGTTGATGATTTTGTTTACTGCTTCCACTTTCCCATTAATCTATGGATGTGCCACTGTGGAGAAGCTTTTCTCAATTCTTTACCGTTTGCAGAAATTCTTGAACTCAGCACTCTCGAACCGAGTCTTGTAGTCGGTGATGAACTTTTGGAGTATTCCGAACCTACAAATAATATTCTTTTTCGTTGCATTTGTAGAAAGCGGTTTCTCTTCACCCCATTTCATAAAGTAATCCACTGCAATAATAACATATTTGGCTTCTCCCTTCGCTATCGGTAGCACATCGATGATGTCAATTCCCCATATTGTGAATGATTATGGACTGACCATTTGCGTTGGTTTTATCAACAGTGCTCTTAGAATCGCAAATCTCTGGCACCGGTCACATGGTTTGGTGTAGTCAGTGGCATCTTGGTATATCATCGACCAGAAATACCCGTAGCAAAGTAGGGTTTGCCCCTTGGTGTGATCGCTACAGCTGCCCTCATGGATTTCCATGAGGATCGTCCTAGCTTCACCCTTGGCTACACACCGAAGTAGTGGAGTTGAGAATCCTCTCATGTACAACACTCCGTCTTACATTACAAACAGTGGCACTTTTCAGAGAAGTTTCTTCCATTCATTCATGTCTCTCAGGAGAGTTCCATTAATCATATAGCATTTGATAGGATTCATCCATGACCCCACCTCTTCTGTAGTCTCCAGAATCCAGTCAACATCCATCTGATCGATACTAGGAGCCATCAAAACTTCTACTGAGACCAATCTCATTAGCTACACTTCCCCGGAGCTAGCCGGTTTAGTGAATCAACTTTCATGTTTTCCTCTTTGGGGATTTGCGTTATTGTATAATGTTCCATGTCTTCAAGCAGTTCCAGTGCTTTTGATGGGTAATGGACTAGTCTCGCACCCTTAGCTTGGTTTCCCTTCCTAATTTGGCAAACCACCAGTTGAGAATGGTTAAATATGTGCAGAGTCTTTATTTTTAGCTCCTTCGCTATTTTCAATCCTACTATCAAGGCCTCATACTCAGCTTTGTTATTAGTAGTAGGGAATTCCCGTTTTAGTGCGTAGAAAATCAATCGTCCTTTTGGTGTTTCAAGTACTACTCCTGCCCCCGAGCAAAATTCATTTGAAGCACCGTCGACAAATAACTTCTAATGAGAAGCTACGACCGTAGCATCCTCCTTATCTTCCCCACCATTTCGCGTGGTAAATTCATCGATGAAGTCTTCCAATGCTCGTCTGTTTATCGCTTTCCTTGGATGGTAAGTGATGTCATACCGACTCAGCTTGATATTTCATTTTAGCTACCTCCTCGAGGTCTCGGGTCTGTACAATACATGTTTCAAAGGCTGGTCTATCAGTACTTTGATCAGATGAGCCTGGAAATATGGTCGTAGATTCCTTGATGCAATTAGCAAGCAGTAGGCGAGATTCTCCAGCTTCAGATAGTTATATTCAACTCAAGTGAACCGCTTGTCGATGTAGTACACCGGTCTTCGAATCCTTGCCTTCTCACGCACTAATATTGCACTTAGTGCAGGAGCAGACACTGCTAGAAAAACGAATAAATCCTCCTAGTCCAGTGGTCTGGATAAGACCGATGGCATTTCCATGTTACTCAATAACTCCTCGAATGTATTCTGACAATCCCGATTCCATTCAAAGTTCTTCTAACTTTTCTTGGAAGCATCGAAGAAAGGTATGCACTTATCCATTACCCTTGAGATGAACCGACTCAGAGCAACGATCTTTTCAATTAAACTCTGAAGTTTCATTTTCATAGTCAAGGCAGTTACATTCCTCAAGACATTTATCTACTCTGGATTAGCCTTAATGCCCTATGCATTGATAATAAATTCTATAAACTTTTCTGATGCCACTGCGAAATAACAATTTAACGGATTTAGCTTCATTCCGTATTTTCATAGAACTTCAAATATCTCTAAAAGGTCATCAAATAGTTTCATGACCTTCGTGATTTCACAAGCATGTCATCCACATATATTTCCATTGTCCCCCTGATTTGATTCTTGAATATAGAATTCATCAATATATGGTATGTGGCTCCAACATTCTTCAAACCAAACGGCATCACTTGATGGCAGTATAATCCTAAATCTGTAATAAAGCTAATATTCTCTTGATTCGATATATGCATCGAAATTTGGTTATAGCCCGAATAAGCATCCACTGATTGGTCGATTCCGGGCAAAGGAATACCATCCTTCGGACATGCCTGATTCAAATCCGAATAGTTGACACATGTTTGCCATTTTTTGTTTGACTTCTTGACCAACAGAGGGTTGGATACCCAATGGGGGTATAAAGTGTCATAGATGAAGCCGTCGGCGAACATCTTATTCACTTTTTCCTTTAATGCAATGGATCACTATGGACCCAGAATGTGCCTTTTCTGCTTTATTGGTGTAACATCCTGTATCTGGAGGCCAAAAGCTAAGCGCTACAGATGCTGCAGTCATCCATAGTATTAACTTCTGGTGACAAAATACGGTAATGATAATGGTAACCATAATATCAGAAGCACATGAATATGAACAACATCATAGATTTCAAAAACTACATCTTACTGATTATATTTCAAAACAATAATTCATATCCATGTTACATAATTCCATAACGTTTCCCCGGCAATAATTAAATATATCATTACAAAAATATGCCAACAGCGACATATGACGATGCCCCCTTGGTTGATCAAAGCAATATAGTCATATCTGACTTATATACACAGCGGAATCAAAACAAAATGAAACTGCAAATCCTAGTTAGCGATCCGTCAGCCACCTGCTCATCTTCGGATGCTTTATTTGTCAAAAGGCTAAAACCTGAAAACCTCAACCCTCAGCCTACTCAAATCAATTTGTACCCGAGAGTTTAAGGGGAAACAAAAACTTCGAGTCAGACATAAAGCCTAGTGTGAATAATTATGTTACATCTCGGTTTACTGATATTAAGTGAGACCACACCGCTTAGCAGAATGACTTTCCCCTCACTAATATCCTCTTTAAAACGTTATATTTTGTAATTCCTTTCCTGCAACCAAACCGGTTAATCAAACTGATTATATAAAATAGCAATATCCTTTATGCTAATAAACGAACTATCTGTCCATAAAACAAGTAATATGTGAACTATCTGCCCACACATAATAGCAAGGTCCGTTATACTACAAATGGACTATCTGTCCATACAACTGGGTTTACTGCCCACAAACTGGACTAACTGTCCGAAATCTAGGCTGACTGCCTGCAAAATGGACTAACTGTCCGAATCATTTTCTTAGGGTTAACTACCCATTAAATTTTCCTTGAAAACCTTTTCAAAATGACTTAGTCCTTCAAATCATATATATACATACAAGTAAAATATATCTTTAGCTTTACTCTAAGTCATTTTTGGAACCATTTCCTAAGTAATGAAGTGATGGTGTCAAACCCATCCATTCGAAAGAATAGGAGAGGTGGCCAGGTTTTAGAGAACAAAACAACCCTTTCGAAACCATCTGGATTGAAAGGTAAAGAGGTGGCAGCAAAAAGATTTCGACTTAGGTGAAAGCAATTACTTAAAAATAGAGGCGCAACCCAATCGAAACCATTTCTTTTAAATCATTTGACTTGGTCGAAAGCTACTTAGTCGAAAGTCATTTAGTCGAAAGCAAGCAGGTGTATTTCTTTAATTTAAAAACAAAGGACTGTCTCAAACCTTCGAAACCCATGGTTTCAACTCCTTACCTTCCACCATCATCCAATTCATTACGTACCAGTTGCCTAATACCATATGCATTGGTTTCGACTGTGTCGGAGGCGATAGAATGGAGGCAGAACCTGGTGTCGAAAGAGATGAAACAGTGAAAAACTTATAGCAAATAGTTCTTTTCACCTAACCTGCCTCACGTGTCTAATTGTGATTGGTTGCCTCTTTCTTTACCAATAAAAAGTACTGCACTTTGTCAAAAGTGCTGTCGACTTTCCAGACTTTATAATTTAAATCATTTTACTAAAAGCCCATTCTCCTTTTTTAATTATATAAAACATTTAAGTCTCGTAGCTTAAATAATTTTATACAACCATTAAAACACTTAGGAAAAATCTAGAAAAATTCCAAAAAATCACATTATATATGTTTTCTAACATGTAAAAATTTCAGACCCAAATAATTAGTTATTTACCCGTAATTAATTTATAACCCAAGATACCATTTTCTTTACTAGAAATCCATATTAATTCCACGAAAATTCACAGAAATCTAAAAATTGAAACCCGTCTCAAAAATAATATTTATGATCTTCATAAAAATTCGCAAGGCATTTAGATGTCATTTTATAGGGTTTTCATCTTAAAGCATCATAAATTCAATATGAATAACCATAATCCATCAACAGGTATATATATTCATTCCATCATTCAAAAACATGGCAAATCATTAAAAATATTCAGAATTCATATTAAAACTGAAAACACAATCAAAATTGAGATGTAAATATTATTCACCTTAGCTTTAGAGATTATAGAGATTGAGATGTGAAATCACTACAACAAAAAGGACCTTTGATAGCATTAATGCATAGCGTTTTCGCATATTCCTTTTAAACGCTGGGCAATGTAAGATACTCAACGCTATAAGTATAAATATATGGTGTGGTAAACGCTGTGCAATGAATAAGGCAGGAGGCAATTTATTTTACGTGGGAAACTAAAAAAGCGCTTCACCTCCTAGAAAAATGAAAACCCCTCTTCTTTCCTTTAGTCGCCTCCACAAAACAACCACACTCCACGAGATTCCTAAAACGCAACACGCAGACCAAAGTTGAATCATGAAACCCTAACTACCTTCGTCAACTCTCGCGCAGCCGATCCCAACCGTGAAACTCAGCCATCAATTTGAACCGAAGTCGTCAATTTCTACGTAGAACCCTAAATCCACGTGCTCCAATTTGAACAGCATTGAGAGGTACTACAATAGTCGTCCTCTGTTATTTTCTCTCTATTAATTTGATTTCAGTTATGGTTGTGGTAATGTATAGTAAATAGTTTCTTTTTCGTTTTTTTTCTACATCATTTAGGCAAAGTTATGTTATGTCTAGTTAACTACTGCACTGTTCAGGTGAGAGTTATGTTCACTTTTACTTACCAAGCATGATGCTTCATCCATTTTTGAATTATAAAATGAAGTTTTATCAGGGCTGCGCCTGGACCTAGGTAAATATTAGAGGTGTTCTAGCTAGGATTAAAATAGATTTGTAGTAAAGTTACAAACTCATGAAGTAAGCGAGAAGGGTTCCACCTTGGTACCTGTAAATTTATCTGTGTTTTTTTCAAAGGTTGATATGAGCAGTTACAGGGCCCAAAATGTGTTAGTATTAGTGATTTTGATAAACCCTCTTTTGCACAAGTATGGCAGTGCTAATCTTACTGACTTTTCTTTTGAAGACGCCCGTTGAAAGCACTTCATGGCATTGGGCTTCATGAAATTGTGCTTCCTAGTTAATGTTGACTCTTTCAATATTTAATTTTGAAAATAATTTTTTGTATCTAAAATGATCAACTGTTGTTGCATACTGTGTAGTTGTTTTCCTAATCAATTGACCCATTTAACATGTTTGACCTTAGCCTAGAGTTGTTTTCGTTAGTATTTATTCATATTCATAAGTTTTATATCTTTCTTCTTTTCACATAGAATGCTCTGAGCTTCGGATTTAAACTATATGTGCCAAACAATTCGCTATCTTACCTACTGGTGAAAACAAATCATTCCACTCTGTCTGACCACTATAACTTGTAGTAATATTGATTGCTCTAGTCGATTTCTAAGAGAAAATGATAAGAAAAAAAATGACATAAATAGATTGAGGATGAGGAACATGACTTTGGGCTGCAGTTTGTAGACAATTGAAACAACTAACAAAACCATTTGAGCATTGGATGTTTTAAAACACGCACACCAAAAATCTTGGCATTTTAGTAGATATATTTACAATGTTACTGTTTACTGTTGTGGTTCTTCTGAATATTCCAATAAATTTTCATTTCCATAGCTTTTCCCATGATTCTGTTTCTTATGATCATGAGAATTTAACTGGGCCTGAACGTGGAAAAAAAAATTGTATTCTATAGTTATACAAATAAACATAATTGCTTATTTCTTTAACCCAAAAATTAGTAATAAGCTTATGCTGGAGTCTCCTTTGTATCGTTTTTTCAGTTTGTATTCTTGCTCTTCATAGGAGCTGTTTATATAATTGCTTATTCCTTTTAAAGCATGGCTTTGAGGAATGCTGATCAAACAATATGTTATTTTGTATTTTCCTTCTGTGGCTTTAATTTTAATTACTTCATTATATGTTACTTTGTCAAAAGTCTAAACATAAAATACTTGTTTTTTAAATCTTGTTCATTGTGCTATAGATCAATATTTTCTAGGGGTCGTATCTCGTAAGCTGTTGTTCTCTGAAGCTGTAATTTTTTTCCCATTTTCCTTCCAGTATGACTGTTTATGTTTTTAACTTTTTACAAAATATGTATCATATATGTTTTGGGTTCTATTTTGATCAGTATAAGTGATATTCCTCCTGTTACTAGATATGCATCTTTAGTTAGATACATCTGGGTGCCTAACAAAATACAAAGTAATAGATAGTTCACTGGTGCAAAAGATGATTCCACCAATAGTGTATTGCTGTATGTATAAAGAAGGAGTTGTTGAATGCTTTTTCAACAGTGTACTATTGATCTTTTTCCTTTGGAATTATGTTTTTATAAATCAAAACATTTTTTGGCGCTGTTATTTATTTCTATCATAGCCAATGGTAAGTGAAATTTACCCCACCAAAATGGCTACATGTGTTTATTTATTCATTAGTGAACAAGTTTAAAACATTAAACAACATCACCAGATTCACCATATGGAATAACTCACAAGACACGTTGTGTGAACTATGTAGCAAAGACACAAAGAGGTGGACACTTTTTCTTCAATTGTGAATGCTCTTGCATTTTACAGCAAAAATTGCAAATTCAGTCAGTGCAACTAATAGGCATAGTACCAATACTAGAGTATTTAGGGATCAATCATTCAAACAAATGTGTACACACTGACTTAATAGATGCAACAATCTCGACATTAACATGGCATATATGGCTTGAAAGAAATGCCAAGATTTTCAACAGTCAACATTTAACAAAAGAGACTAGCTTGCTTTAATCATTCAACATATCAAGCTAGTTATTACTAAATCTAAATTCCAAAGCGATGAACGTAAGAAAGGTAGTATGCTTTGTAGAAATTCTCTTGTTTGAAATCTTTGTAATAATTTTCTTTTGAAAAGTTCTCATCTATTTTGAAACGTTTGCATCTACTTTGGAACATGTTCTCGTCAAGTTTTCAAGTAAGAAACGTCGAAACCCTGGTTATTTCTTTGAAAATTCAGCCTCCTACAAGGTTTCGGCTTCTAAGGTCGTAATCTTTTGACATCAAGTTTTGATTATAGTGGCGTTTAATAACTTGAAGTCTTTATATTTCTATGACAAAATTGACAGTTTTGGATATCTATTATTTTGATAACAATTGTAGTTGATCCTTGTTAAATACTATTTTGAGGTAAAAATGCTAGTCAGATTGGCTAATTTGGTTTGCAAGCTTATTAGAGCAATGAGAACATGAATTTTTTTTATGTACACATGAATACCTGAAAGACATGATTGAATTAAAAACTGAATTATGAACATGAGGTGTACCATACTTAGAGTTTCAAATCATCTTCATTTCACCCGAGATCTCATTTTCACATTTGGGCTAAGACAAAAATTTAAACGTAAATTTTATATTTTTGACATTAATCTCATCTGAGATATTAAGATCTCAACCGAAGATATAGATTGAGATGATAGTCCGGGATATGTTTCAAATATGAGATTTGACTTCAATCTTACTTTATATTTTTGAGTTTTGCTTCATTGCAGTGAGAGTGCTGCTTTATATTATCTTATTTCAGTCATTCGATTGATTGTCACAGGCATTTAAGCTTCTACTGACATAAATTTGTAGCTAACTGTAATTTATTGAATTTCTAGTTGAATATTATATTGCTAGCTTGCTTTGCTTGAAATACTGAACCTCAGGATACACCCAGAGTACAAACAAGCGATTAAAAAGAAAGGTTATGTTTATCTTATTTGTGAATGTGGTTTCATCTTCACAAATTTCTTTGGTAATCCACTTTATTTATGTCACTGACTTCCAACTTTTGTGCAGGAGTGCCTAGTTATTGTTGAGTGAAGACAGCGGATAATGAATCTTTCATAGTATATCTTCGTGTGCCATTTGTGATTTATTTGTTTACCTCATTTTTCATTTTTTTCCTTATAATCTCACTAAATGTTTATTGTAGCTATATTACGAGATTTAGAGCCTAATTTGATGTGAGCATTGAAACTGAATCACATGCACCTAAAGAGTTACACCCATCATATTGTTAGTCTCTACAATAAAGATCTAGGCAGTGCCTTAATCACATGCACCTAAAGAGTAATAGCTTCATGTTTAAAGCCACATAATAAATTACGTAATTCTACTAAGTGTACTGTAGAAATTAGCACTTTCTGCAGGAAAATTACTGCAAATGTTTTCATTTGTATCTAAATCTAAGTGAGTAAACTGTACAAACATGTAAATATGTAATGAAGTACACAATGCGTCCTTACTTGGTTTTGTTGTAGGTCTCAAACCTGGGTATAGCAGGGTTCTGGTAAGCTCATTAGATCAGCACAGATTTGCAGGAGAAGATGATGAAATTCATATTGTTGCTAGTCATCTCTTCTGTCTGTTCGTTGCACCCTGGTATGTTAATGCATGATTGTTTTGCCATAAAATAAGTAAATAATGAAATAAATCACAACCATAAAGAGAGCGGTGAGGATTATTTAAGAAATCAATGTTTTTGGCCGAGTAAAAAGTATTGTTCACATGATAAAAATAAGAAGGATGGAAATATTTTCAAATTCTACTTGATATTTTTACCTTTGGTATTGTACTAATTCTTGACTTTGAATACCAAATGATGTGGAAATAGACAATCAAAAAGTAGAAATAATGCCTTTCTAATTATTATTTCTGCAGAAATATGAATTAGAAATGTTATAAATTGAAAGGAGCGCATATTTTCAAAAGTGATTTTAGCCAACTTTCTCTATAGGATCTCAGTTCTGGGTAAAAGACCTTGTTACTGTACTACCACCCAAAATTCTACACAACATGTAGAATAACGTGTTCTTCTGCGATGGAAAACAACTATTACACTAAAATTCAAACATGCATAAACATCTTTCAGATCAATATCATTTATGTTTATTGTGCCCCCACAAATGAAAATGTTCAACAAATTTTTTGACTTTAACGCTAGCACTTAAAGTAGAGGTCCACAATTGTTTTAAGTATCGATAATTATCTCAGGAAAAAAAATGGTTTTTAGAGTATTTTTTTCGCATTAGAGTAAGTGTGATGGCCATTGTGGATTAACGAATAATGGTCATGAGTCCTTCTATTCTAAGAATTTGTTTTTAATATAACTTTCATTTTATTAGATCTACTCTTCTGGGCTCCTGCATTTACATCAAAATGTACCAAAATCCAAACATCTTTCATCGCAAATGGCAAGACACAAAGGTTAAGTCTAATAATACAAACATTAGATAGTTAAGTTGGATAATTGGATGGGTTAAATGAATCGTTCTAGTGTTACAGACTGTTCTCTGAGTTTGTAGCATCAGTACAGAGAATAACCCTGAGTTTGTGCCGGTGCTATAGAGAATAGTCTGTACACATTCATTTTTCATCAGTTGAATTAACATGTAGGGTATTATTTTTTCGTTTCTTTCTAAGCAATCAATTAGAAGAAGTAATGATCATGTTCATCTTCATTTATAAGGGCGAATTAACACTTGCTGTTTCTATTATGATTTATTTTGTGTTGGTTAAAACCATTGTGCACTGGATTGATTTTTATACTCCAAAAACCATTACACGAACTAAATAGTTTAGCATGAGACCATTAAATTTTGTTACAGATTGTAACACGCCATTTTTCCAACGACCATTACTGTACCAATAAAAATTGAAATTATTTGTTGGTAGTTGGTTAATTAATAATTGTAATGCATTATATTTAAGCATTTCATGCATTAATAATTAGTGAAATTCAGCTTTATAGCCCGGATCTTATACGGAATACTAACAATTTTTGGGTTCAATATGTTTATGACACAGTATGATTGCATTTCAATATACCATACGAATGCCAGAGCCTATATTGAATATTTGGTTGGTGTAGATGTCTACTATAGCTATTATAAGGTTTAGAGCCTAGTTTGATCTGAGCAGTGAAACCGACAAGAGTAATAAGTCCAACTTATTCTCCAAATAATGTGTTATACACGCACACATATCTCTCAGTTATGTTATATTCATTAGTATGATCATCTATGCAGAGTTAAGAATCATTCTGAAATTTCAATTCCCTTCGCATTGCATTTCAAACTGGCAGTTAAAATAAATATTTTCAATGATTAATACTGACTTGCAATTTTGGGAGATTTAAACGTTTCGAAACGATCCAAATTTTACATAGATGATTTTGTTAATGAATATAACATATCAAAAAAAATTCACTTTGAGCGAATTTCTTTTTCCACAAAAATCACATATTCGTATCAGGTCAAATTGGTAGCTTCTGCTTCTTTATATCAAACTGAATTATCACCTACCGAGGCTTAGCATTTTTTGCTTCTATTTTAATATTGGTGATTGCATGCTATTCCTTCATTTCCGTATTTTGGGAAAGTTCACTTTTTTCACAGAGCTTTTGAATGAAGACGTTGGGGCTGCTGTTTATACCTTTTACATGCACACTTCTGAAGCAATGTGTGCTTCAATCATTATGATAATTAATAATGGTAGGGATATATGTTAACATCATATTCATTATTTTACTCTATTGAATACTAATATATCTTAATCCTAATTGCAGTCCATTCTCCATCTAAAATGAAGGAGAAAGAAATCTCAACCAATATATGGATAAGTGCTCTTCTCTTAGTATTGTTATCTTCTTGCGTATTGCAGTCCATTCTACATTCTTGTTGGAAAAATATACTAATTATTATATTATATAATTTAATTTCAATTCAAAGCAAGGAAATCCGGCGTCATCTCTTCTACGACTTCGATTATAGTTTGCAATGGATAACGACTCGATTCCGGTGACTAATGGTTGGTCGCTGTCGCTAAACCGCTATGCAAGGCCAAGGGATGAATCCGTCAACGGATCCAGCGATAAATTTGATATTCCTCCTAAAAATGCTCCTGTTGAACGTCTCCGTCGAAGGAAGGTATCTTTCGATCCTTCTTCGTCTTGTATTATAGTTTGATTTATTTATTTAAGTGGATGATCTATTTTTGAGTTTTGCAGAATACTTTCCTCTTTGTTTGTTTATTGAGCTGACTTTTATTGTAGAGATAAAAGTGGTAGCCATTTAGTGTACTGTAGAGACTGTCCATTTATGCATATTCTGATTACTTGCACATGTTGTTAAAAATAATACCAAATCGTGGTACTGTCAGCTGCATATTTGTTAGATCACTGGAAATTTTATTTTTGAATGACTGTTGGTTGCCACATGATTGCACTAATCTCTGATTATAGTTTAATTTGCTGTTGTTTTTCTCAAGCAGCTTTGCTTTTCAAAGCGGCAGGAGAAAGAGGTATAACATAGTATCATTATCAGAATTCTTCTTTGTCTGCTGAACTATTGTTGTTTTCACCGCTAATCTCAGCGTGCCATCATATTAAGCAACCAAGTTCTTGATTTAGAAAGCCATCTTTAAAAATATGTAGATATACAAATTATTAGTTCTTTGTTGCAAACATAAGTACAAAAATATAATAGCATCATAGATGATGTAATATCGTGTGCACATGTGTTATCTGATTCAGTTGTCATCTCACAGTGGGGGTAAACATAAATTTTATCACAAAACGATAAAAATATTTTTAACCTGAATCTCCAAACTACATATACTGTATAGTAGCCAAATTAAAAAGAAAAAGTAAAATAATTATTTTAATGCTGAATAACTCAAATGTGAATCTCTTGAAATGCAAAAGGACTGGATGATAATAATTATACATGAAAACAGTTGTATTTCCCAATTTCAATCTTAAGGTCTACACCATGAAATATTTTGCAATGTAACGCAAAAATCGATGATTGTCTCTAAAAAAGATTTCTCATAATTTTTATCACATTATGATGTCACAAAACATTTTTATCACAATATGAAATCTTTGTGATTTGCTAAATTTTATGTACATGCTATTTTCGCTGGAAAATGTGGGTTCTTCTGGAAGTTTGGCATGTAAAACTGTACTAGCTTGCTTCTTTGAATGATTAAGTTCACAATTACTAACATCTACTTTGTGAATGTTTGACATAACAATTACTAACAACTAGATTGCTTACTTGATTATTGCAGATGTTAGAGAGAAAATATAAAAAGCAAAGCAAGATGAACTCAATTGTTTGACTGGCCTATAAGTAAGTTGTTGATGCAAATATATATGAAATATATTAATGGACATTAGAAAAGTCGTTCGAACGATATGTATGAAACACTATGTATGGATATGGGAAAAATTGTTCGAATAATATGTATGAACTAATTCATGGACATGTCAAAAGTTTTTTAAACGATATGTATGAAATATTGTGCTTTAATTTACATATTTTTTGTCAGCGAAAATCTTTAATATTTATATGCAAAGAAAAAAATGGATAAATAAATATTATATATTGGAAAAATTGAAACAGCGATGGATAAAACCTATAAATCAATATTACATTTAATAGCGTTTAAAAAACGCTATCGTTTATAAAACGCTATAGAAAGTAACCATAAAAATATAAATAACAAACGCTATAAAATATGTAAAGAAACTCTATAGTAATGTGCAGTTCAAACGCTATAGGAAGTAACCATGAAATAATATTTCCTATAGCGTTTTTGCTTAATAGCACTGAGAAAACGCTATAGAAAATTTATTTTCCATAGCGTTTTCGTTCCTGCTATTTAAAGTTTATGGTCTACCATAGCATGTCGTTCCACAGCGTTCTCTGAAACGCTATGGTAGGTTGTAATAGCGTTTTTTGAACGCTACGAAAGCCCTATTTTGTTGTAGTAATAGATTTGATTTGAATTAGCTTCTTCCTAGCTTTTCTTCTTTTCTTCCTTGTTAATGGTGGCCGGCCTCTTTTAAAATTTTGAAAATGAAAATGAACATGTAAAATTTTACATGGCCAAGTTAGGAGGATATAGGAATGACCTCTTTCCTATTTTACCCTTCCTCCATTTCAAGTTAACTCTTATTTTAATTCATGGTTAAATGGCACGGCTACACCTTAATTAAAATCATATCTCAGTCCCCTAATCAACACATTATTTAATTCAACTAATTAAATATCCTAAACAATGTTACTAAAAATCTAGGGTGTTACAGACTCCCCTCCTTAAAGAATTTCGTCCTTAAAATTACGATAAGGTATACAAAATCAAACAAGAAGGTAATACATACCATCAAACAAGTCAGGATAAGTATCTCTAATCCTGCTCTAAATCTCCCAAGTACAGTCCCTTTCATCATCGCTCCACTGGACTTTGATTAATCTGGCCGTCTTGGTTCTAAGCCTCTTCTCATCCCTCGCAACTATGCGAACTGGCTTCCTCACTATGGTCAAATCTGGCTCTACCACTAAATCATCTAGCACAGTCGGTGCAATAGCAGTCTCCAGGTCTCTAACACACTTTATGAGATGAGAAACATGAAAAACATCGTGGAATCCTGTTAAACTGCTCGGTAATTCAACTCTATATATGAGTTTCCCGATCCTCTCAATATTAGGTAAAGGTCCAACAAATCTCAGTGCTAACTTCCTCGATTTTCTAGACCTAATCACACCCTTCATTGGTGACACTTTGATAAAAACCTAGTCTCCAACTGAGAACTCTAGATCTTTTCGTCTCTTATCTACATAACTTTCCTGCCTAGACTGAGCCTCCTTCATTCTATCCCGAATGACCTCAATCTTCTCTGTAGCTTCTCTGACTAAATCTAGACCAAAAACCAACCTATCCCCAGTCTCTAGTCAACAGGAGGGAGATTTGCATGGCCTTCCATACAAAGCTTCATACGGTGCCATCCCAATACTAGTCCGATAACTGTTGTTGTATGAAAACTTGACTAAATGCAGATGGTCTTCCCATGATCCACCGAAATCAAGAACACAACCCCTTAACAAGTCTTCTAAGATCTTGTTAACTCTTTTCGTTTGCCCATCTGTCTGCGGATGGTAAGCGGTACTCATCTTAAGCTTGGTTCCCAAAACTTCCTGCAGACTCTTCCAGAACTCGCTAGTGAATAAAGGATCTCTATCACTAACTATGCTATTAGCAATTCCATGCATTCTAACCACATTCTTCAGGAATAATCTTGCCAAAACAGGTGTCGTTCTGGTTGGCCTAACTGGAATAAAATGGGCACTCTTAGTCAATCTGTCCACTATGACCCATATACTGCCATTCCCTCTATTCGACCTTGGCAACCCATCAATAAAATCCATGGAAATAGAATCCCACTGCCATATTGGAATATCCAATGGCTGAAGCAACCCACTTGGTTTCTGGTGTTCAGCCTTTGCCTGCTGGCCTATCATGCACTGCTTCACGCACAATCCAATATCCCGCTTCATACCTTCCTAGAAGAAACTCCTCTTCATATCCTGATACATCTTAGTACCTCCTGGGTGAATAGAGAAGTTCGAACGATGGCATTCCTCTAAGACTTCCTTCCTTATGTTTCATACACTCGGAACATATAATCTTCCTTTCTTTCTCAACCTCCCATTCTGGTCAAGATTGAAATCTTTCAAGTCATCGTTCTCGGTTCCTCCTCTTAGCTTCCTGATACGCTCGGCTAACACCAGATCCTCTGTTTGTTTAGAAGCAATCTTTTCGATCAACACTGGTCGAACTTCCAAACAAGATAATACAACTGTATCTCCACTAGAGCCAGCCTCGGATCTTCACTGCACTCTGCAATCTGCTAATGCTTCCAAGTCCTTCCACTCAACAATCATCACCAAAACTGTATTATGATGTTTCCTACTAAGTGCATCTACAACCTTGTTGCCTTTCCCTGGTGTGTACTCAATCCCAAAATCATGAGTAGCGATAAACTCTAACCACCTTTGCTATCTCATGTTCAACTCCTTCTGAGAGAACAAATACTTCAGCGACTTATGATCTGTATATATCTCAAACATTTCTCCCAAAAGGTAATATCTCCACACCTTCAAAGCAAAAATAACTGCAACCAATTCTAAATCATGCGTCGGATATCTGGCCTCATGTGGTCTAATCTGTCTAGAAGCATAGGCAATCACTTTACCCTTCTGCATCAGCAAAACTCCTAATCATGTTCCACACGCATCGGTGTAAACCACCAAATCTTGATTCTTTTTCGGAATAACTAACACAGGTGCATGGGTCAATAAGTGTTTCAAACTCTGGAATGCTTCCTCACACTTATCGGCCCACACATACTTTACATCCTTTCTTGTTAGCTTGGTCATTGGTGCCGCTATCTACGAAAAATCCTTAATGAACCTCCAATAATAACCAACCCACCCAAGGAAACTCTTTATCTCGGTTACTGTCTCAGGTCTCTTCCAACTATTCACCGCTTCAATCTTAGTCGGATCTACTGACAACCCTTCCTCTGAGACTACATGACCAAGAAACTTCACTTCTTTCTTCCAGAAATGACACTTCGAGAACTTCGCCTTCAGCTGATGCTACCTTAGCGTCTCAAGCACCACCCTAAGATGAATCTCATGCTCTCTTTCATTCTTAGAGTAAATCAAGATATCATCTATGAAGACCAATACGAACCTATCCAAGTGTTCTTGGAAAACCCGGCTCATCAAATCCACAAAGAAAGCTGGCACATTAGTTTGTCCGAACGGCATGACTAAGCATTCGTACGACCCATACGTGGTCCTAAACGCCGTCAAAGGTATGCTATCCTCTGCTACCCTAAGCTGATGGAAACCTATCGCTAAATCTAACTGTGAAAATACCTTGGCTCTACTCAACCGGTCGAACAAATCATTAATCTGTGGCAACGGATATCGATTCTTTATCGTCATCTCATTCAACTTATGATAATCGATACAAAGTCTCAACGATCCATCCGGCTTCTTAGCAAACACTGCAGCTGCTCCCCAAGGCGAACTACTCGGCCTGATAAGACTTTTTCCTTCTAAATCCACCAACTACACCTTCAACTCCCTCATCTCTGTAGGGGTCATCTTGCTTGGCGGTCTACTCATTGGTTCGGCTCTCGGAACCAAATCTATACGAAACTCAATGGCTCGTTTCGGCGGCAATCCAACTACAGGTTCAAAAACATCTGTGAATTCTCTAATCACAAAACACAACTCAACTCATCGTCCAACTCCATAGCACCCAACAAAGCATACATCTTACCGCAAGAACCTTCTACGGTATAAACTATCCGATCACTACAATCTGGGCGTCTAAGCGATATTTTCCTATCTTGGAAAAAAATCCTAGCATCGTACTCACTTAACCAATCCATCTCGAGAATAATCTCGAACCCCACAAAATCAAACACATGCAAACTGCAAACAAAAGCATGACCTAACAGGTCGAACTTTAACTAATCACATCTCATCCCTAGAGTTACATACCCTCCTATTAGATTCACAACCCGAAAGGAAGTAGCTAAATAAGTGGGTTCTAGGTTAAGCTTGTCTATCAAACATCTAGATATAAAAGAATGCAACGCACCAGTATCAAATAGAACGCTAACAGTCATACCATGAATCTGAAGCGTACCTCCCAAGACTGCATTTCCTTTTTCATGAGCTGTTGGCTTAGAAGCAGCATGCTCCAATGCATACACCTTGCCCTTTTCATCCTTTGCGGGCTCCTTGCACTGGCTCTTATAATGGCCAATCTGGTCACAGTTGTAGCACCTGACATTCTTCCTCCTAGCCACTTCCTTAGCCTTCCCGGCACGACACTCATTAGCATAGTGCCCCTTCTTATTGCACTTGAAATAGACAATCTCAGACTTCCCCTTCTTAGCTGCTCCAAAGCACCTTTCTTAGGAAAGAACTTCCTCTTCTGATTCTGCCCAACCTGGACTTCTTTGGCCTTACTCTTCTCCAGAGAATCAAGCAACTCCTCATGCCTGAAGGCCATCTCCACAACAAAGCCAGAAGGATCTCTAATATGAGGTAATATAGCCCTGGCCAACTCAGGCTTCAACCCCTAATAAACTTCTCGTTCCTCTTCATGACTGTATCTACTAAGGCACACCCATACCGAGCTAACTCCTCGAACTTCCTCGCAAATTCCAGAACCGACATCTCCCCCTACTCTAATTCAACAAACTTCCTGATCAGAGCTGATCGTGCCATTGCTGACATAAACCCCTCCTGGAACCTTCCCTTAAAATCCTCCTAGGTCATAGTTTCCTCATCCACTACCGTAGTCACACTATTCCACCAGAACAGAGCTGCTCCCTGAAGTTGTCTAGATGCCAACCTTCTCTCCTGCTCATCAGTGAGCCCCAATTCTGCAAAAATCCTTTCGTAGTGCAAAAACCAATTCTCTACCTCAATAGCATCCTCCGTTCCAACAAACGGCTTTCCTTCATGCTTGGTGTAATCTCCACTCAACTTAGCATAGTGATTAACTACCGGAGCTTCCGGAACTCCTATCCCAGCAGCATTTCCTTCTACCATTCCAGCTGCAACTCCAGCTTGCATCATATTCACAAAAAATTGATACATAGCCCCCATGTCCACTTACGGGACTCCAACACCTATATTCTCTACTTGTGCCTGACCTTGACCTCTTCTCACATTAGGCCAGGAATTTCCTTCTGTGACCTCCCCTCCTTGGTTAACTCTTCCTATTCTTCCTTCCATATCTATATTCAAAACTTATGAGATACGGAAAAATAACCTAATAAGGATAGGAGACTAGTGCAGTGACCCACTTCTCTGATCACTTGTTTGCAGTGATTTGTTTTTTGTTTTTTTTTACAATAGATCACTTCTCTTAATTCATTCTCCCAAGATCCAGAATCTTACCAATATAAACTTATCAGTGTATAACTAAATCATGTCATTTATATATATGAAGATATATAAATGGTTCTTTGCTTATCAGAGTAATTAAAATAGCAAAGAAACTCATTCACACAATGTTTCTCATATTTGAGAGACTTTTGTGTCACATAGCCATTCTATCTATATTTTTTTAACTTAGACTTGATTTTTAAATCCTAAAATGATCATATCATTTTCTTGTCTAATTCCCTAGCTTGTGCTATAACTCATATTAATTAATTTCTGGATTTACAACCTAGCTATTTGATCCATAGAATTTAGGGATTTAATACTAGATATTTTGACTATTACAGGGTGTTAGATCAATTCATACATTTATGTTTAGCCCGGGGTTCTGCTTTTAAACTCAAGCAATTTTTTAAGAAAAATGCTCAGAATATGTTATGATCAGATAGATATCAGGGTAAGAAATTAGTTCAAAAACCAGGCAGTGAAGATAATACATTTAAACAAAAATGCAGACTCAATCTATCATATCAAATGGAGGCTTAGCATATATTTGAGGACAAGATAATCAAAGCTATGTTATAAATCAAATTAATACAAAATTCTCAAATTTTCTTATTAGGTAGACAGCTGATGTTCTCTTAAGCAATAAGTGGTAGTGACTAAGGTGTTGTGAAGTGATGGTCATGCCTATTACAAACAGGACTACAAGTTACTTTAAACTGCCTCAGGTTGGTCATGACCAAATGCATCCAGAATTGAGTCATGTATCTAGATATTAAGATGTGTTAAGTATTGTTGCTGTGAGACCTACAAGTATTAAAAATGCATATGGACCTACTACACAAGGCAATGCAAATTTCTACTGTAAATCAAATGCCCAGATTAAGAATTACAGGTTTCATTTTTAAGCTTGACATATACTTATATCAATTACAAGTCATGATCATGCATTTATGGTTAGCCCGGTCTAGGTTCAACTCAATCTTTAAAAGATTTATTGCATGTTCTTTATTTTTTTTTCTTTCTAAAACTATTTCTACTTTACAATTAAAAGTTCATCAGACATTGCCAAGGAAGATATGACCACATATCAATTTATATGGCATGATCTCCTATATCATACTTCACTAGAGATTATCCAGATCAGTTTTCTTAAAACAGAAACTCACAACCACACATATAGTACTAAAGTTTTTACATATTCTTTACACAGAAAAATAAGCAAATATCAGTCCTGAGAAATTGTATAGGGCATAAGAAAGTTTGCCTAGCTTTATTTATTACAATGAAACCACTGCATTTTCTAAAAACATTTCTAAAAGCAACCAGATCTTCAAACATCCATGCAAGCAAGCTATTCATACATCTTTTCCTGCAACAACATTTTGAGCTGCCTCAATAAAATGAGACACCCCAAATATTGCAAAGGCAACAAATAGGGTCAGAAATAAATTCTGGTATGAGTGAAATCAAATATTAAAATCTTTTGTAAATTCTTTAATCTGCATAGAAATCCTATTTTAACAAGGCACTATTTTATACAAAAATCTGAGCAAATGTAAGTTTATATCCCAATCATACACCCTAACATTCATCCAATCATTTTATCCAGACATTCATGCACATGCTCCTATGGATTAACTCCTAACTTCCATAGCCTGATTTCTCAATCTCACTTCTACTTTTTATTTGGTCTGACTCCTTGCCATTGAACACCATGTGTGCATTGTAAAGGGGATCAGTTCTGTTAACCCTTTACATAGAGGCCTATAGGACTTAAACAAGTCATGCACATACCCATCATCCACCTGATGCTGAGAAGATCAAGGCATTACTCCTAAATTATTCTTATAATTTAGAGACCATGCTTATTTATCTTCTGAGAATTTTATTATCACTTGAAATGCTTTGCATTCTTTTCTTCCTTTCATGAATCAAAAGTTATAAAACTCTCTCAGGGGTTTTAGTCAGACATATCAAGCTTCCATGCAAAATACTAAATCCCATTCCAAGGTTATTTTATTTTAATCATATTTTCTGAAACTTGCATACATATTTATCTATAGAAGTATTCCTATGTCTCACATAAATCTGATGAAGTTATATACCCTATTTATTTATTTTACTGAGAACACAGGACATGATTTTTCTTTGAGAAAAACCCATAAAAACATATTAACTTATAATAGGAACAACTCAGCACCTATACATGATACTGCATTGTTCATATCATTTTAATATAAACTAGGCATAAGCATAAATCTCATTATTCACACTGCCTACTTATTTTCCTTCGATACCTTATTTCTCAGTAAAACATTCAGTTCATTTCTCACATAAAACTGGATCATAAAATCCACTTCTATGATCTGAATACATGTTTGATTACTCGTATTTTAAAGCAAAAACTGAAACAATCTTATCAAATCAAGACAGATCAAAACTTCAACCAAAAGTTCAATCAAAATACCATCCATGATCAACATGCATTTATTCAGAGAATAAAATCAAACAGAAAATTATGATAGAATTTATATATGAAAATAACTTGGCTGCCCTTAGCATGGGTCTTAATGCCTCAAATCCCATAAGTGATTATCACTCACCTTTCTTTGCTCCTCCCCGAGAATACTCAGGCCTGAAGACAATGTGAGTTTATTTTATTTTTAATTTTATTTCCTCTGTTTTCTCCCCAGAAACAACTGTTGCCCCTCCCCTGATTTAAATCATTTTGCTAGGGTTTTAATGGAGGAAAAACCCATTCTATCCTTACCTAACTCAGAGAATCATATGTGTATAATTATGGCTAAAGGTGCCATTTTCTCTTGATTTCTATTTCTGGTAAAACAGTTTGCTTTTCTCTTTTCTGCATACATGCTATTTGAATGATTTTTATCTACACATTGTTTTCATATGACTCAACTTCACAATGTATTTTATTATACCTGGGTTATTTCTCATGTTTCTTTCTATAAACTAGATTTTTAACTAACATAATTTACCATTTGCTTCTTTCTTGATTTGTTTCAAAAATGCATTTATACTCATAAATATTACTTAACTGGTTTCTATGCATTTTAATTATCAAAAGGAGTTATTTTATCACTTTTATATTTTTCTGACTACATATGTATGTGATATTCATGAGATATGTGAACTTAAAAATTCATTCATACTTTAGCTATTTTGCTTCTCATCATTATCTATTGAAATAATTATTCCCTTGCTTGTTTCTCTCATTCCCTTTTGATATTCATTTTCAAATTATTTTCTATTAACTAATTTAATTTTCTTTTCTTTTCAGAATTATTTTTATCTCAAAAATTTTGCGTCTTCACATACTCTCCTCCTAAAAGGAATTGTGTCCCACAATTATAAATAAATATATATTTTTCTTTTCCACTGTGCAAAAGTTTAATTTCCATCTCAGCAATTTAAAAACTTATGCATCCAGAACTAATCAAATATATATATAAATAGTATTTAAATTTATTATAATTTCAGGCATACCTTTATGCAGAAAATAGATTGGGATATTTATCCTTCATCCTATCTTCAGCCTCCCAAGTGCAATCATTCCCATCTAGACTCCACTTAATTTTAACCAATTTAATTATTTTGTTTCTTAATTTCTTTTCTTCTCTAGCCACTATGCCCACTGGTTCCTTTTTATAAACCAGGTTTTCTTGAATTTCAACATGTGTAGGGGATTCAAGAATGGTCTCTTTGTCATGCACCCATTTCCTTAATTGAGATACATGAAATACACCATGTATGTTGCTCAATTCCTCTGGCAATTTCAGCCTATAAGCCAAAGTCCCTATTCTTTGAACAATTTCATATGGTCCTATATACCTTGGTGATAGTTTTCCTACTTTGCCAAATCTCAATATTTTCCTCATTGGTGAAACTTTGAGAAATACATGATCCCCCACTTCAAATTCTACTGGCCTCCTCCTTTTATCTGCATATGCTTTCTGTCTTTCATGTGCCACTCTCCTTCTTTGCCTCACTAACTCAATTCTTGCAGAAGTTCCTTCACATGTTCTGGTCCAAGCAATACTCTTTCACCTACCTCCATCCAACATGCAGGAGATAAGCAAGGCTTTCCATACAAGGTCTCAAATGGAGCCATACCTATAGTGGACTGGTAGCTATTGTTATAAGAAAATTCAGCTAAGTAGAGATGATCTTCCCAGTTGCCACCAAAATCAAGTATGCATACTCTAAGCAAATCTTCCAAAAATTTATTAACAATCTCAGTTTGCCCATCTGTTTGTGGGTGGTAGGCTGTGCTTAGGCTTAATTCTGTCCCCATGGCTTCTTGAAAGCTACGCCAAAACCTTGAGGTAAACAAGGTGTCTCTATCACTAATGATAGTCTTGGGAATACCATGCAATCTCACTATCTCCTTCACAAATAATTGAGCTAACTTATGAGCATTTCCGTTTGAACTTATTGGGATGAAGTGTGCTGTTTTTGTGAGCCTATCAACCACTACCCAAATACTATCACTGCCTCTTCTTGTTCTTGGCAAACCATCCACAAAATCCATTGAAATGCTTTCCTACTTCCAGGTAGGCACTTCTAGAGGTTGCAGTAAACCTGAGGGTCTTTGATAATCTGCCTAAAGTTGTTGGCATGTTAAACAATTTGCCACATATTTTGCCACTGCTCCTTTCATCCCTGGCCACCAGTAATTCCTCCTGAGATCATGGTACATTTTTGTACAACCTGGGTGTATAGTATATTTTGTTTTGTGATGCTCATCCATAACTTCTTTCTTCAGTTCCTCTATATTTGGTATGTAGAGTTTCCCCTTTTTCCTTAAGTAACCTTTTTCATCTACTTCATAATTTTCCACTGTCATGCCTTGTGATATCATGTCCTTCTTTTCCTTTATATTGGTGTCTTGATCCTGCATTTGTCCTATTTTATCAACCAGAGTTGACCTTAAAGAAATGAGGCTTAGTTTTCCATATTCAATCATATCACTGTGTGCCTTATCTGATACTCCAATTTCTTCTTTTATTTCCACTTCACTGAGGATTGTCAAATCCTTGAATTCAGTCATCATTAAGCTTGCCAATTTTGCCTGATGCCTACTCAATGCATCTGCCACTTTGTTAGCTTTTCCAGGGGTATACAATATATCAAGATCATAGGCAACTAGAAATTATACCCACCTATGTTGCCTCATGTTCAAGTCTTTTTGGGAAAACAATTATTTAAGTGACTTATGATCTGTAAACAATTCAAACTTAGCACCCAATAAGTAGTGTCTCCATAGCTTCAATGCATATACTACAACAACTAGTTCTAAGTCATGTGTAGCATACCTAGTTTCATTTGGCTTGAGTTGCCTTGATGCATATGCTATGACTTTACCATGTTGCATGAGCACTGCCCCTAATCCAGATCCACTAGCATCTGTGTAAACCACTAACCCTTCATTACCCTCTGGAACTTGTAAAACTGGAGCTTCCATCAGAGCCTTCTTCAGTGATGAAAAAGCTTGTTCACACTTCTCTGTCCACACATATGGTTGCTCCTTTCTAGTTAACTTGGTCAATGGGATGGCTATTCTTGCAAAGTCTTTTATAAACCTTCTATAGTAGCCTGCCATTCCCAAAAATGATCTCACTTCAGTCACTGATTTGGGTCTGCTCCATGATTGAACTGCCATGACCTTGTTTGGATCTACTCTAATTCCTTGTTGGGATATAATGTGCCCCAAAATTTTTACTTCATTTTGCCAAAATGTGCACTTAGTAAATTTTGCCTTTAAATTATGTGCTCTTAGTCTTGACAAAATCATATGCAAATGCCTTGCATGCTCCTCTTCTGATTTTGAATACACTAATATATCATTAATAAAGACAACCACAAATTTATCTAGAAAATCTGTAAATGTCCTATTCATTAAGTCTACAAAATAGGATGGTGCATTTGTCAATTTAAAAGGCATCACCAAAAATTCATATAAGCCATACCTTGTGTTGAATGCAGTATACTTAATACTCTCTTCCTCTACCTTCATTTGATGAAAACCAGAGGCTAAATCTAGCCTTGAAAAGATTTTTGCTCCATTCAATTGATCAAATAAATCATCAATTCTGGGGAGTGGGTATTTGTTTTTGATGGTCACTTTGTTTAATTCTCTGTAATCAATACACATTCTTAGTGTACCATCATGCTTCTTCACAAACACCATTGGAGAGCCCCAGTTTGAACTACTAGGCCTTATGAAGCCTTTTTGCTCCAATTCTTCCAACTGTTGCTTTAATTCTACTAATTCTTTTGGACCTATTCTGGTAGGCTTTTTGATGATAGGACTTGATCCTGGAATTAACCTTATTTGAAATTCAACTGACCTTTTTTCTAGAACTCCTACAACTTCCCCAAAAACATCTGGATATTCATTTATTACTTTCATGTCTTCTAAAGTCAATTCCTTTTCAGTCATGCTCCATATTTGATTAAGGCAATTTATCTTGGCTGCTTCACTCATGACTATAATATTTTTACCATTTTCTGTTTTCAAAGAAATTGTAAAATTTTCTAAATTCAAAATTGCTTTGAATTTACTCAACCAATCTACTCCTAGAATAATTCCTACTCTAGGATATTTTAACACAAATAAGTCATATTTAAACATATTTCCTCCTATGTTTAATTCTACTCCCAAACATTTTAATCCTAGCAGACAAGAGCTACCTAAGGGGCTTTGAATAAACAAGGGTTTTTCAACTGTATTGTATGTGAGAGCTAATTTATCCACTATGTCTTGTGAGATTAGAGAATGTGTGGCTCCAGTGTCATATATAACTGTGATTGGGTAATTTTTAATTAGAAGTATACCTTCTAATTGTCCAGAGTTTCCCACTGCATTTGCCTTTGCCTTGGCTTCCAATGCTCCTACCCTTGCTCCTTTCTTGAACTCTGGGCAGTTCCTTTTAATATGACCTTCTTTCCCACAGTTATAGCAGCTGAATGGGGCTTTCTTAGCTGCTTGACACCTATTGCTCATGTGTCCTTCCTTGCTACAATTATAGCAGGTAACCTTCTTCTTAATTTCCCAAGTGGCTGCTCCTTCAACTTTCTTGTCTACATTCTTCTTGTCATAAGGATGTGCTCTATTTTTCCCTTTCTTTTGATTATTAGCTCTCATGTTCCTGAATTTTTCTCTTGCATTATCATGTTGTTCAAAAGAAAGAGTAAGATCTATGACTTGATCAAATGTTCTGTCTTTGTATGGTAGCATTGCTCTACTCAGTCCAGCATTAAGTCCTTGAATGAATCTTGAATTCTTTGATTCTTCATTCCCTATGAGCATAGTTCCATACTTAGATAAACTCTCAAATTTTTGAGTGTATTCAGTCACACTCATTGGTCCTTGCCTCAGCCTTATAAATTCCTCCAGCAGTGTTGCCTTAGTTGTTGCTGGGACAAATCTTGCCTCAAGCATCTCCTTGAATTGATCCCATGTTATCTCATTTTCTGGCCTTCCTGTGATGATCACCTCCCACCAATCTAGTGCTGCTCCTTTGAGCCTTCTTGAAGCTATCTGCCTCTTCCTTTGATCATTAACTTGCATATCTGCAAATATTCTTTCTAAAGTTCTCAACCATGTCTGTACACCCATAACTCCTTCAGTGCCTTCAAAATCCTTGCCTCCTAAGTTTGAAAATCTCTTCAGTAACTTAGCTAATTCCTCATGAGGATTTTCTTCCCTCTGCACCGCTCCTTCCCTAAATGCTCTCACCAAATCTTGCAAATTAACCATTGGTGTTGTATTAGAGGGTCCTGCTCCAGTACTTGGTGGTCTTCCTACCATGGTTCACTATTCAATTACATAGCCAGTTAGTCTTGCTTCTAATTTAATCATTTCAACAATTATTCCTACTATGGATATTATTTTTTTCAGAACCTTATCCATATAAGAAGATTGGTTGATATGTGTATGCTATGTTTTAACAACATAGCTCTGATACCAACTGAAGTGACCCACTTCTCTGATCACTTGTTTGCAGTGATTTTTTTTTACAATAGATCACTTCTCTTAATTCATTCTCCCAAGATCCAGAATCTTACCAATATAAACATATCAGTGTATAACTAAATCATGTCATTTATATATATGAAGATATATAAATGGTTCTTTGCTTATCAAAGTAATTAAAATAGCAAAGAAACTCATTCACACAATGTTTCTCATATTTGAGAGACTTTTGTGTCACATAGCCATTCTATCTATTTTTTTTGAACTTAGACTTGATTTTTAAATCCTAAAATGATCACATCATTTTCTTGTCTAATTCCCTAGCTTGTGCTATAACTCATATTAATTAATTTCTGGATTTACAACCTAGCTATTTGATCCATAGAATTTAGGGATTTAGTACTAGATATTTTGACTGATACAGGGTGTTAGATCAATTCATACATATATGTTTAGCCCGGGGTTCTGCTTTTAAACTCAAGCAATTTTTTAAGGAAAATGCTCAGAATATGTTATGATCAGATATATATCAGGGTAAGAAATTAGTTCAAAAACCAGGCAGTGAAGATAATACATTTGAACAAAAATGCAGACTCAATCTATCATATCAAATGGAGGCTTAGCATATATTTGAGGACAAGATAATCAAAGCTATGTTATAAATCAAATTAATACAAAATTCTCAAATTTTCTTATTAGGTAGACAGCTGATGTTCTCTTAAGCAATAAGTGGTAGTGACTAAGGTATTCTGAAGTGATGGTCATGCCTATTACAAACAGGACTACAAGTTACTTTAAACTGCCTCGGGTTGGTCATGACCAAATGCATCCAGACTTGAGTCATGTATCTGGATATTAAGATGTGTTAAGTATTGTTGCTGCGAGACCTACAAGTATTAAAAATGCATATGGACCTACTACACAAGGCAATGCAAATTTCTACTGTAAATCAAATGCCCAGATTAAGAATTACAGGTTTCATTTTTAAGCTTGACATATACTTATATCAATTACAAGTCATGATCATGCTTTTCTGGTTAGCCCGGTCTAGGTTCAGCTCAATCTTTAAAAGATTTATTGCATGTTCTTTATTTTTTTTCTTTCTAAAACTATTTCTACTTTACAATTAAAAGTTCATCAGACATTGCCAAGGAAGATATGACCACATATCAATTTATATGGCATGATCTCCTATATCATACTTCACTAGAGATTATCCAGATCAGTTTGCTTAAAACAGAAACTCAGAACCACACATATAGTACTAAAGTTTTTACATATTCTTTACATAGAAAAATAAGCAAATATCAGTCCTGAGAAATTGTATAGGGCATAAGAAAGTTTGCCTAGCTTTATTTATTACAATAAAACCACTGCATTTTCTAAAAACATTTCTAAAAGCAACCAGATCTTCAAACATCCATGCAAGCAAGCTATTCATACATCTTTTCCTACAACAACATTTTGAGCTGCCTCAATAAAATGAGACACCCCAAATATTGCAAAGGCAACAAATAGGGTCAGAAATAAATTCTGGTATGAGTGAAATCAAATATTAAAATCTTTTGTAAATTCTTTAATATGCATAGAAATTCTATTTTAACAAGGCACTATTTTATACAAAAATCTGAGCAAATGTAAGTTTATATCCCAATCATACACCCTAACATTCATCCAATCATTTCATCCAGACATTCATGCATATGCTCCTATGGATTAACTCCTAACTTCCATAGCCTGATTTCTCAATCTCACTTCTACCTTTTTATTTGGTCTGACTCCTTGCCATTGAACACCATGTGTGCATTGTAAAGGGGCTCAATTCTGTTAACCCTTTACATAGAGGCCTACAGGACTTAAACAAGTCATGCACATACCCATCATCCACCTGATGCTGAGAAGATCAAGGCATTACTCCTAAATTTTTCTTATAATTTAGAGACCATGCTTATTTATCTTCTGAGAATTTTATTATCACTTGAAATGCTTTGCATTCTTTTCTTCCTTTCATGAATCAAAAGTTATAAAACTCTCTCAGGGGTTTTAGTCAGACATATCAAGCTTCCATGCAAAATACTAAATCCCATTCCAAGGTTATTTTATTTTAATCATATTTTCTGAAACTTGCTACATATTTATCTATAGAAGTATTCCTATGTCTCACATAAATCTGATGAAGTTATATACCCTATTTATTTATTTTACTGAGAACACAGGACATGATTTTTCTTTGAGAAAAACCCATAAAAACATATTAACTTATAATAGGAACAACTCAGCACCTATACATGATACTGCATTGTTCATATCATTTTAATATAAACTAGGCGTAAGCATAAATCTCATTATTCACACTGCCTACTTATTTTCCTTCGATACCTTATTTCTCAGTAAAACATTCAGTTCATTTCTCACATAAAACTGGATCATAAAATCCACTTCTATGATCTGAATACATGTTTGATTACTCGTATTTTAAAGCAAAAACTGAAACAATCTTATCAAATCAAGACAGATCAAAACTTCAACCAAAAGTTCAATCAAAATACCATCCATGATCAACATGCATTTATTCAGAGAATAAAATCAAACAGAAAATTATGATAGAATTTATATATGAAAATAACTTGGCTGCCCTTAGCATGGGTCTTAATGCCTCAAATCCCATAAGTGATTATCACTCACCTTTCTTTGCTCCTCCCCGAGAATACTCAGGCCTGAAGACAATGTGAGTTTATTTTATTTTTAATTTTATTTCCTCTGTTTTCTCCCCAGAAACGACTGCTGCCCCTCCCTTGATTTAAATCATTTTGCTAGGGTTTTAATGGAGGAAAAACCCATTCTCTCCTCACCTAACTCAGAGAATCATATGTGTATAATTATGGCTAAAGGTGCCATTTTCTCTTGATTTCTATTTCTGGTAAAACAGTTTGCTTTTCTCTTTTCTGCATACATGCTATTTGAATGATTTTTATCTACACATTGTTTTCATATGACTCAACTTCACAATGTATTTTATTATACCTGGGTTATTTCTCATGTTTCTTTCTATAAACTAGATTTTTAACTAACATAATTTACCATTTGCTTCTTTCTTGATTTGTTTCAAAAATGCATTTATACTCATAAATATTACTTAACTGGTTTCTATGCATTTTAATTATCAAAAGGAGTTATTTTATCACTTTTATATTTTTCTGACTACATATGTATGTGATATTCATGAGATATGTGAACTTAAAAATTCATTCATACTTTAGCTATTTTGCTTCTCATCATTATCTATTGAAATAATTATTCCCTTGCTTGTTTCTCTCATTCCCTTTTGATATTCATTTTCAAATTATTTTCTATTAACTAATTTAATTTTCTTTTCTTTTCAGAATTATTTTTATCTCAAAAATTTTGCGTCTTCACATACTCTCCTCCTAAAAGGAATTGTGTCCCACAATTATAAATAAATATATATTTTTCTTTTCCACTGTGCAAAAGTTTAATTTCCATCTCAGCAATTTAAAAACTTATGCATCCAGAACTAATCAAATATATATATAAATAGTATTTAAATTAATTATTATTTCAGGCATACCTTTATGCAGAAAATAGATTGGGATATTTATCCTTCATCCTATCTTCAGCCTCCCAAGTGCAATCATTCCCATCTAGACTCCACTTAATTTTAACCAATTTAATTATTTTGTTTCTTAATTTCTTTTCTTCTCTAGCCACTATGCCCACTGGTTCCTTTTTATAAACCAGGTTTTCTTGAATTTCAACATGTGTAGGGGATTCAAGAATGGTCTCTTTGTCATGCACCCATTTCCTTAATTGAGATACATGAAATACACCATGTATGTTGCTCAATTCCTCTGGCAATTTCAGCTTATAAGCCAAAGTCCCTATTCTTTGAACAATTTCATATGGTCCTATATACCTTGGTGATAGTTTTCCTACTTTGCCAAATCTCAATATTTTCCTCATTGGTGAAACTTTGAGAAATACATGATCCCCCACTTCAAATTCTACTGGCCTCCTCCTTTTATCTGCATATGCTTTCTGTCTTTCATGTGCCACTCTCCTTCTTTGCCTCACTAACTCAATTCTTGCAGAAGTTTCCTTCACATGTTCTGGTCCAAGCAATACTCTTTCACCTACCTCCATCCAACATGCAGGAGATAAGCAAGGCTTTCCATACAAGGCCTCAAATGGAGCCATACCTATAGTGGACTGGTAGCTATTGTTATAAGAAAATTCAGCTAAGTAGAGATGATCTTCCCAGTTGCCACCAAAATCAAGTATGCATGCTCTAAGCAAATCTTCCAAAACCTTATTAACAATCTCAGTTTGCCCATCTGTTTGTGGGTGGTAGGCTGTGCTTAGGCTTAATTCTGTCCCCATGGCTTCTTGAAAGCTACGCCAAAACCTTGAGGTAAACAAGGTGTCTCTATCACTAATGATAGTCTTGGGAATACCATGCAATCTCACTATCTCCTTCACAAATAATTGAGCTAACTTATGAGCATTTCCGTTTGAACTTATTGGGATGAAGTGTGCTGTTTTTGTGAGCCTATCAACCACTACCCAAATACTATCATTGCCTCTTCTTGTTCTTGGCAAACCATCCACAAAATCCATTGAAATGCTTTCCTACTTCCAGGTAGGCACTTCTAGAGGTTGCAGTAAACCTGAGGGTCTTTGATAATCTGCCTAAACTTGTTGGCATGTTAAACAATTTGCCACATATTTTTCCACTGCTCCTTTCATCCCTGGCCACCAGTAATTCCTCTTGAGATCATGGTACATTTTTGTACAACCTGGGTGTATAGTATATTTTGTTTTGTGATGCTCATCCATAACTTCTTGCTTCAGTTCCTCTATATTTGGTATGTAGAGTTTCCCCTTTTTCCTTAAGTAACCTTTTTCATCTACTTCATAATTTTCCACTGTCATGCCTTGTGATATCATGTCCTTCTTTACCTTTATATTGGTATCTTGATCCTGCATTTGTCCTATTTTATCAACCAGAGTTGACCTTAAAGAAATAAGGCTTAGTTTTCCATATTCAATCATATCACTGTGTGCCTTATCTGATACTCCAATTTCTTCTTTTATTTCCACTTCACCGAGGATTGTCAAATCCTTGAATTCAGTCATCATTAAGCTTGCCAATTTTGTCTGATGCCTACTCAATGCATCTGCCACTTTGTTAGCTTTTTCAGGGGTATACAATATATCAAGATCATAGGCAACTAGAAATTATACCCACCTATGTTGCCTCATGTTCAAGTCTTTTTGGGAAAACAAATATTTAAGTGACTTATGATCTGTAAACAATTCAAACTTAGCACCCAATAAGTAGTGTCTCCATAGCTTCAATGCATATACTACAACAACTAGTTCTAAGTCATGTGTAGCATACCTAGTTTCATTTGGCTTGAGTTGCCTTGATGCATATGCTATGACTTTACCATGTTGCATGAGCACTGCCCCTAATCCAGATCCACTAGCATCTGTGTAAACCACTAACCCTTCATTACCCTCTGGAACTTGTAAAACTGGAGCTTCCATCAGAGCCTTCTTCAGTGATGAAAAAGCTTGTTCACACTTCTCTGTCCACACATATGGTTGCTCCTTTCTAGTTAACTTGGTCAATGGGATGGCTATTCTTGCAAAGTCTTTTATAAACCTTCTATAGTAGCTTGCCATTCCCAAAAATGATCTCACTTCAGTCACTGATTTGGGTCTGCTCCATGATTGAACTGCCATGACCTTGTTTGGATCTACTCTAATTCCTTGTTGGGATATAATGTGCCCCAAAATTTTTACTTCATTTTGCCAAAATGTGCACTTAGTAAATTTTGCCTTTAAATTATGTGCTCTTAGTCTTGACAAAATCAGATGCAAATGCCTTGCATGCTCCTCTTCTGATTTTGAATACACTAATATATCATTAATAAAGACAACCACAAATTTATCTAGAAAATCTGTAAATGTCCTATTCATTAAGTCTACAAAATAGGATGGTGCATTTGTCAATTTAAAAGGCATCACCAAAAATTCATATAAGCCATACCTTGTGTTGAATGCAGTATACTTAATACTCTCTTCCTCTACCTTCATTTGATGAAAACCAGAGGCTAAATCTAGCCTTGAAAAGATTTTTGCTCCATTCAATTGATCAAATAAATCATCAATTCTGGGGAGTGGGTATTTGTTTTTGATGGTCACTTTGTTTAATTCTCTGTAATCAATACACATTCTTAGTGTACCATCATGCTTCTTCACAAACACCATTGGAGAGCCCCAGTTTGAACTACTAGGCCTTATGAAGCCTTTTTGCTCCAATTCTTCCAACTGTTGCTTTAATTCTACTAATTCTTTTGGACCTATTCTGGTAGGCTTTTTGATGATAGGACTTGATCCTGGAATTAACCTTATTTGAAATTCAACTGGCCTATTTTCTAGAACTCCTACAACTTCCCCAAAAACATCTGGATATTCATTTATTACTTTCATGTCTTCTAAAGTCAATTCCTTTTCAGTCATGCTCCATATTTGATTAAGGCAATTTATCTTGGCTGCTTCACTCATGACTATAATATTTTTACCATTTTCTGTTTTCAAAGAAATTGTAAAATTTTCTAAATTCAAAATTGCTTTGAATTTACTCAACCAATCTACTCCTAGAATAATTCCTACTCTAGGATATTTTAACACAAATAAGTCATATTTAAACATATTTCCTCCTATGTTTAATTCTACTCCCAAACATTTTAATCCTAGCAGACAAGAGCTACCTAAGGGGCTTTGAATAAACAAGGGTTTTTCAACTGTATTGTATGTGAGAGCTAATTTATCCACTATGTCTTGTGAGATTAGAGAATGTGTGGCTCCAGTGTCATATATAACTGTGATTGGGTAATTTTTAATTAGAAGTATACCTTCTAATTGTCCAGAGTTTCCCACTGCATTTGCCTTTGCCTTGGCTTCCAATGCTCCTACCCTTGCTCCTTTCTTGAACTCTGGGTAGTTCCTTTTAATATGACCTTCTTTCCCACAGTTATAGCAGCTGAATGGGGCTTTCTTAGCTGCTTGACACCTATTGCTCATGTGTCCTTCCTTGCCACAATTGTAGCAGGTAACCTTCTTCTTAATTTCCCCAGTGGCTGCTCCTTCAACTTTCTTGTCTACATTCTTCTTGTCATAAGGATGTGCTCTATTTTTCCCTTTCTTTTGATTATTAGCTCTCATGTTCCTGAATTTTTCTCTTGCATTATCATGTTGTTCAAAAGAAAGAGTAAGATCTATGACTTGATCAAATGTTCTATCTTTGTATGGTAGCATTGCTCTACTCAGTCCAACATTAAGTCCTTGAATGAATCTTGAATTCTTTGATTCTTCATTCCCTATGAGCATAGTTCCATACTTAGATAAACTCTCAAATTTTTGAGTGTATTCAGTCACACTCATTGGTCCTTGCCTCAGCCTTATAAATTCCTCCAGCAGTGTTGCCTTAGTTGTTGCTGGGACAAATCTTGCCTCAAGCATCTCCTTGAATTGATCCCATGTTATCTTATTTTCTGGCCTTCCTGTGATGATCACCTCCCACCAATCTAGTGCTGCTCCTTTGAGCCTTCTTGAAGCTATCTGCCTCTTCCTTTGATCATTAACTTGCATATCTGCAAATATTCTTTCTAAAGTTCTCAACCATGTCTGCACACCCATAACTCCTTCAGTGCCTTCAAAATTCTTGCCTCCTAAGTTTGAAAATTTCTTCAGTAGCTTAGCTAATTCCTCATGAGGATTTTCTTCCCTCTGCACTGCTCCTTCCCTAAATGCTCTCACCAAATCTTGCAAATTAACCATTGGTGTTGTATTAGAGGGTCCTGCTCCAGTACTTGGTGGTCTTCCTACCATGGTTCACTATTCAATTACATAGCTAGTTAGTCTTGCTTCAAATTTAATCATTTCAACAATTTATTCCTACTATGGATATTATTTTTTTCAGAACCTTATCCATATAAGAAGATTGGTTGATATGTGTATGCTATGTTTTAACAACATAGCTCTGATACCAACTGAAGTGACCCACTTCTCTGATCACTTGTTTGCAGTGATTTTTTTTTACAATAGATCACTTCTCTTAATTCATTCTCCCAAGATCCAGAATCTTACCAATATAAACATATCAGTGTATAACTAAATCATGTCATTTATATATATGAAGATATATAAATGGTTCTTTGCTTATCAGAGTAATTAAAATAGCAAAGAAACTCATTCACACAATGTTTCTCATATTTGAGAGACTTTTGTGTCACATAGCCATTCTATCTTTTTTTTTTGAACTTAGACTTGATTTTTAAATCCTAAAATGATCACATCATTTTCTTGTCTAATTCCCTAGCTTGTGCTATAACTCATATTAATTAATTTCTGGATTTACAACCTAGCTATTTGATCCATAGAATTTAGGGATTTAATACTAGATATTTTGACTGATACAGGGTGTTAGATCAATTCATACATATATGTTTAGCCCGGGGTTCTGCTTTTAAACTCAAGCAATTTTTTAAGAAAAATGCTCAGAATATGTTATGATCAGATATATATCAGGGTAAGAAATTAGTTCAAAAACCAGGCAGTGAAGATAATACATTTGAACAAAATGCAGACTCAATCTATCATATCAAATGGAGGCTTAGCATATATTTGAGGACAAGATAATCAAAGCTATGTTATAAATCAAATTAATACAAAATTCTCAAATTTTCTTATTAGGTAGACAGCTGATGTTCTCTTAAGCAATAAGTGGTAGTGACTAAGGTATTGTGAAGTGATGGTCATGCCTATTACAAACAGGACTACAAGTTACTTTAAACTGCCTCAGGTTGGTCATGACCAAATGCATCCAGACTTGAGTCATGTATCTAGATATTAAGATGTGATAAGTATTGTTGCTGTGAGACCTACAAGTATTAAAAATGCATATGGACCTACTACACAAGGCAATGCAAATTTCTACTGTAAATCAAATGCCCAGATTAAGAATTACAGGTTTCATTTTTAAGCTTGACATATACTTATATCAATTACAAGTCATGATCATGCTTTTCTAGTTAGCCCGGTCTAGGTTCAACTCAATCTTTAAAAGATTTATTGCATGTTCTTTATTTTTTTTCTTTCTAAAACTATTTCTACTTTACAATTAAAAGTTCATCAGACATTGCCAAGGAAGATATGACCACATATCAATTTATATGGCATGATCTCCTATATCATACTTCACTAGAGATTATCCAGATCAGTTTGCTTAAAACAGAAACTCAGAACCACACATATAGTACTAAAGTTTTTACATATTCTTTACACAGAAAAATAAGCAAATATCAGTCCTGAGAAATTGTATAGGGCATAAGAAAGTTTGCCTAGCTTTATTTATTACAATGAAACCACTGCATTTTCTAAAAACATTTCTAAAAGCAACCAGATCTTCAAACATCCATGCAAGCAAGCTATTCATACATCTTTTCCTGCAACAACATTTTGAGCTGCCTCAATAAAATGAGACACCCCAAATATTACAAAGGCAACAAATAGGGTCAGAAATAAATTCTGGTATGAGTGAAATCAAATATTAAAATCTTTTGTAAATTCTTTAATCTGCATAGAAATCCTATTTTAACAAGGCACTATTTTATACAAAAATCTGAGCAAATGTAAGTTTATATCCCAATCATACACCCTAACATTCATCCAATCATTTCATCCAGACATTCATGCACATGCTCCTATGGATTAACTCCTAACTTCCATAGCCTGATTTCTCAATCTCACTTCTACCTTTTTATTTGGTCTGACTCCTTGCCATTGAACACCATGTGTGCATTGTAAAGGGGCTCAATTCTGTTAACCCTTTACATAGAGGCCTACATGACTTAAACAAGTCATGCACATACCCATCATCCACCTGATGCTGAGAAGATCAAGGCATTACTCCTAAATTTTTCTTATAATTTAGAGACCATGCTTATTTATCTTCTGAGAATTTTATAATCACTTGAAATGCTTTGCATTCTTTTCTTCCTTTCATGAATCAAAAGTTATAAAACTCTCTCAGGGGTTTTAGTCAGACATATCAAGCTTCCATGCAAAATACTAAATCCCATTCCAAGGTTATTTTATTTTAATCATATTTTCTGAAACTTGCATACATATTTATCTACAGAAGTATTCCTATGTCTCACATAAATCTGATGAAGTTATATACCCTATTTATTTATTTTACTGAGAACACAGGACATGATTTTTCTTTGAGAAAAACCCATAAAAACATATTAACTTATAATAGGAACAACTCAGCACCTATACATGATACTGCATTGTTCATATCATTTTAATATAAACTAGGCATAAGCATAAATCTCATTATTCACACTGCCTACTTATTTTCCTTCGATACCTTATTTCTCAGTAAAACATTCAGTTCATTTCTCACATAAAACTGGATCATAAAATCCACTTCTATGATCTGAATACATGTTTGATTACTTGTATTTTAAAGCAAAAACTGAAACAATCTTATCAAATCAAGACAGATCAAAACTTCAACCAAAAGTTCAATCAAAATACCATCCATGATCAACATGCATTTATTCAGAGAATAAAATCAAACAGAAAATTATGATAGAATTTATATATGAAAATAACTTGGCTGCCCTTAGCATGGGTCTTAATGCCTCAAATCCAATAAGTGATTATCACTCACCTTTCTTTGCTCCTCCCCGAGAATACTCAGGCCTGAAGACAATGTGAGTTTATTTTATTTTTAATTTTATTTCCTCTGTTTTCTCCTCAGAAACGACTGTTGCCCCTCCCTTGATTTAAATCATTTTGCTAGGGTTTTAATGGAGGAAAAACCCATTCTATCCTTACCTAACTCAGAGAATCATATGTGTATAATTATGGCTAAAGGTGCCATTTTCTCTTGATTTCTATTTCTGGTAAAACAGTTTGCTTTTCTCTTTTCTGCATACATGCTATTTGCATGATTTTTATCTACACATTGTTTTCATATGACTCAACTTCACAATGTATTTTATTATACCTGGGTTATTTCTCATGTTTCTTTCTATAAACTTGATTTTTAACTAACATAATTTACCATTTGCTTCTTTCTTGATTTATTTCAAAAATGCATTTATACTCATAAATATTACTTAACTGGTTTCTATGCATTTTAATTATCAAAAGGAGTTATTTTATCACTTTTATATTTTTCTGACTACATATGTATGTGATATTCATGAGATATGTGAACTTAAAAATTCACACTACCTACTTATATCCCTTTTGATATTCATTTTCAAATTATTTCTATTCTTCAATTATTTTCTATTAACTAATTTAATTTTCTTTTCATTTCAGAATTATTTTTATCTCAAAATTTTGGGTCTTCACAACTAGAGATAAAGCATATACTTATATATATAACAAATACAAGTACGTTATTATAGCGTTATCCCATACCCCAATCTTACTCTAATTCCTTAGGATTATGTTTTAAAAACCGTTTTTAGTTTAAAGTTTTTCATAAACCATGCTCTGATACCAAGTTGCAACATTATGTATCTGGAGGCCAAAAGCTAAACGCTACAGATGCTGCAGTCATCCATAGTATTAAATTCTGGTGACAAAATACGATAATGATAATGGTATCCATAATATCAGAAGCACATGAATATGAACAACATCACATATTTCATAAACCACATCTTGCTGATTATATTTCAAAACAATAATTCATATCCATGTTACATAACCCTTAACACTCCCAGGCAATAATTAAATATATCTTTACAAAAATATGCTAAGAGTGACATATGACGATGCCCCCTTGGTTGATCAAAGCAATATAGTCATATCTGACTTATATACACAGCGAAATCAAAACAAAATGAAACTGCAAATCCTAATTAGTTATCCGTCAGCCACCTAATCGTCTTCGGATGCTTTATTCGTCAAAAGACTAAAACCTGAAAACCTCAACCCTCGGCCCACTCAAATCAATTTTCAGCACCCAAGAGTTTAAGGGGGAACAAAAACTTTGGGTCAGACATAAAGCCCCGTGTGAATAATTCTGCTACATCTCGGTTTACTGATATTAAGTGAGACCACACCACTCAGTGGAACGGGTTTTCCCACACTAATATCCTCTTTAAACATTATATTTTGCAATTCCTTTCCTACAACCAAACTGGTTAATCAAACTGATTTTTATCAAAATAGCAATATCCTTTATGCTAATAAATGGACTATTTGTCCGTAAAACAAGTAATATGTGAACCATTTGCCCATACATAATAATAAGGTCTGTTATGATACAAATGGACCATATATCCATACAACTGGGCTTACTGCCCGCAAACTAGACTAACTGTCCGAAATCTAGGCTGACTGCCTGTAAAATGGACTAACTGCCTGCAAAACCTTTTCAAAATGATTTAATCCTTCAAATCATATATATATATATAAACAAGGAAAATATATCTTTAGCTTTACTCTAAGCCATTTTTCCATGTTATATATACTTTACTCAAAATAATGTTGATGGGATTTAATTAGGATTAACTATCCTTTCAAAACAAGTCAAAACCCTTTTTAACTTTAAAATACTTAGGCTACATTGCCTATTTATTACATTCGAAACCTTTGTTTAAAACCTTTAAACAACTCTTTCGAAACCCTTGAAGGTAACCCCTTCCAAATCATTGAAAGACCCTTTCGAAACCATTAAATATAGCCTTTCGAAAACATTGGAAAAACCTTTCTCTTCCTTTCTTTTCTTCGAAAGCTTCAAAATATCAGACATCCCCCTTTTAAAACCTTTTAAATATTGCCTTCGGAAAACATAGGAAAAACCTTCCTTTCAATCCTTTCGAAACCTTGAGGAACAACCCCTTTCGAAACCATTCATTAAAACCTTTGGAACAGTCAAAACTCAATCCTTTCGAAAGCACTTTGGGTTCAATTTAAAACATGTGGAAACCTTTCGAAACCATTCAAAATGTCTCGATCGGTACCATTTGAATTCTGCCTTCAAGTAGAGCAAAAGGATCATAAACCCATTAAAGTCTAAAGCATCCGTTTCGCAACCATTTAAAACTATCTCTTTCGAAACCAATTGGGTTTTACTTTACTAATAGAAAAAGGGTCCTTAAAACATTTTTGTCTCAAGCTACTGCTTCAAAACCATTTACTAAGTAATGAAGTGATGGTGTCAAAACCATCCCTTCGAAAGCATTGGAGAGGTGGCCAGGTTTTAGAAAATAAAACAACAATTTCGAAACCATTTGGGTCGAAAGGTAAAGAGGTGGTAGCAAAAAGGTTTCGACTTAATTGAAAGAAATTACTTAAAAATAGAGGCGCAACCCAATCGAAACCATTTCCTTTAAATCATTTGACTTGGTCGAAAGCTACTTAGTCGAAAGCCATTTAGTCGAAAGCAAGCAGGTGTATTTCTTTAATTTAAAAACAAAGGACTGCCTCAACCCGTTCGAAACCCATGGTTTTGACTCCCTACCTTCCGCCATCATCTAATTCATTACGTACCAGTTGCCTGATACCATATGCATTGGTTTCGACTGTGTCGAAGGCGATAGTATGGAGGTGGAACCTGGTGTCGAAAGAGATGAAACGGTGAAAAACTTGTAGCAAATAGTTCTTTTCACCTAACTTGCCTCACGTGTCTAATTGTGATTGTTTGCCTCTTCCTTTACCAAAAAAAGTACCGCACTTAGTCAAAAGTGCTGCCGATTTTCCAGACTTTATAATTTAAATCATTTTACAAAAAGCCCCTTCTCCTCTTTTAATTATATAAAACATTTAAGTCTCATACCTTAAATAATTTTATATAACCATTAAAACACTTAGGAAAAATCTAGAAAAATTCCAAAAAATCACATTATATATGTTTTCTAACATATAAAAATTTTAGACCCAAATAATTAATTATTTACCCATAATTAATTTATAATCCAAGATAGCATTTTCTTTACTAGAAAATCCATATTAATCCCACGAAAATTCAGAAAAATATAAAAATTGAAACACATCTCCAAAATAATATTTATGATCTTTATAAAAATTCACAAGGTATTTGAATGTCATTTTATAGGGGTTTCATCCTAAAACATATCATAAATTCAATATGAAAAACCATAATCCATCAACAAATATATATATATATATATATTCATTTCATCATTCAAAAACATGACAAATCATTGCAAAATATTCGAAATTCATATTAAAACTGTAAACACAATCAAAATTGAGATGTAAAAATTATTCACCTTAGGTTTAGAGATTATAGAGATTGAGATGTGAAATAGATTTGATTTGAATAAGCTTCTTCCTTGCTTTTCTTCTTCTCTTCCTTGTTAATGGTGGCCGACCACTTTTAAAATTTTGAAAATGAAAATGAACGTGTAAAAATTTACAAGGCCAAGGTTTGGAGGATATAGAAATGACCACGTTCCTATGACACGGCTACACCTTAATTAAAATCAAATCTCAATCCCCTAATCAACAAATTATTTTATTTAATCAAACGAATTAAATATCCTAAATAATGTTACTAAAAATCTAGGTTGTTACAATTGGTTTGAACTTTGGGTCAATATTTAGTGCATGATACGCTATCTCCGCGCTATCCCGCACATATCTGAATGTGTCCAATCGAACACATTCAGGTTTCCTAGGAGAAAATTCACCAATCTCTTTCTTAAATTAGTGTTCAGCTGAGATCCAATCTTCAGGACCTGGGTGGAATGATCCATGTCGATTGGAACATTCACCGTCAGCTCTGCCAGTGCTGGTCGCCCTTGCCCTGAATGCTTCTTGGGATCCATAGCCTTATTGAATCAGATATGGTTCCCGAGCCAGGGTCCAGGCTTAGGTTTCTATGATTGCAAGTCGTGAATGTGGAGAGTCTTCCCCATATTCTTTCCTTTCTCCCAATGCTTAGCTTACCATAGTTCTGCAATGTAGCATTCCCTTGTCATGCTTTGGTCTCCTCGCATTACTCATATCTCATTCTTTATAGGAAACTTCATCACTAAACACCATGGAGTTAAAGCAATCCTAAAATCAGCTAGGGTCGATCGACCCAAGAAAGCTTGTATGCTGAGTACATCAACAATAATAAATGTCTAAGTGTGAACCACCCTACATTCTCCTTCACCAAGTTCTACAGGCAAATCGATCGTCCCAATCAGCTACTTAGCTTCACTCGTAAACCCCTGAATCCTCATCTTGCAGGTAGTCACATCCTTCATACTAATTTTCATCTGGTCGAAATTCTTTCTAAACGGAATATGAACTGAGCTCCCTTATCCACCCAAACTCGATGCACAACTACTTGTCCAATTCCTATTGTTACCACCATGGGATCGAGGGTTAGTGCCTCAACTCCATCAGAATCTCAGTTTCTAAACATAGTATCATCCGTCATCATCTTTTGTTGCTTAGCTGGTGCTTCGTATTCGACAGCATAACAACTTTTCTGTGGTGCACGCTTTAGTGAACTCGCATACCTCTCCATCTCACCCCATCTTTTCTCTGCTAGGTGAGGTCCTCTGGTTATGGTATTAACTAATAATCTTCCATCAGTACGTATGAGCCCTTCACCACTGGTCCAAGGAGTTTTTCTTGAGAGGGGGTCCTTGTGGACCCGCGACATGATCAACGTTCTGTTGATGCTTAACGTACTACTGGAGTCTGTTTTCTGTATCAGCTCCTCAATCAAGTTTTTAAAGTGACGACAATCATTTGTGTCGTGAAAGCAGAAGAACTTTCCAGAATGTTTCTCTTTCTGTCCCTTTCCTCTTGGGCGGTTTATTTTATTGCTCGGTTCCTTAAGTAGCAAGATGGATATTTTCTAAAGTGTCATTAAGTGGCGCATACTCCTCTAGTTGTATATTCTTAGGGTGTTTGCTGTTCTCGTTACGCTTGTTACTAGAGTTTTAATTCCTTTTTCTCCGATTTCCAGAATTTCCAGCAATACCTGCGACTCTATTAGGTTTTCTCCATCCTGTTTAACATCCACCTTGCTTTGAATTATCTCCTTCGACAGTACGTCACTATTCTTTCCTTCAACCACACTCACTTCCTCTAATCATAGAAACCGTTTTGCCTTTCGATGGAATTCTTCTATAGTAGTTGGTTGTTTCATCTTTAGCCATCAACCAAAATCTATGTCCGGGTGAATGCCTCGAACAAGTGCCATATATACAAGATCTACCTTCGGATTGCTAACCTATGTGACAATGATGTTGAATTAGTTCAAGAATCCCTTCAGTGACTCCTTGGGTACATAAGACAAACCAAATAAGGACATCACATCATTCAGTTGGGCAACATGAAGCCTAAACTGCTCGAAAAAATTCTTGGCTAATTCATCAAAAGTAGATATGGACCTTGAAGCAAGCCTAGTGAACCGCATAGAAGTAACTCCTTCCAAGAAGATAAGGAAACATCCACATCGAACAGCATCCGTAGCCCTAGCTCTATCCATATGCTATTTGTAATTAAGTAAGTTTTGTCTGGGGTTGGTAGTTCCATTGTATTGTGGCATTGTTAGCATCATGAACTTTCTAGGTTACTCTTCTCTCAGAATATTTTCGATGAACGGAGTCCTACTTGGTGCAGAACCCCAATCTTCATTCTTTATGCCTATGCTTTCCCCTACCAACCATTTTACCATATCAACTATGTACTCTTCACTAGCATGGTAATTCGAAGGTCGACTATCAAGGGCTATGTTGAGCGTTTGGCACCGCAAACAGTCTCGGTTTACCGGCTGATGTCTAGGTCCTCCTGTTTCTAGGAGAACCACTTCTTTGGCATTTCGTGTGTGTGGGATTGGTTGAGCTACGGCTATTTGAACTCCATCTCCATCAGTATCAATATCCAACTCAAAACCATCACCATTAAGCTGCAAATCCACTTCTTTATCAAAAACCAGCATTGCATAACCTTTCAGAGCATCACCCCCTCCTAAATTCTTCTTGGTACGGAGAGGATTCCTCTTGATACCATGTGGTTTTTTACAGGGGAAGCGCTCTTGCTTCCTCCTGCAAGTCCTTCAATAACTCCAGTGATTCCTACCTTCTGTTTTTGCTTTCCATCCATTCTGTTATGGCCAGAAACAGAGAAGTTTTCTTGTTCTAATACAAGTAAAGTTTCTCTTCCAGTTCTTCCGGTTCTTTTTGGCTGTAGGTTTAGCAAAGCATCTATCTTATCCGCCAAGGTTTTTTGACTATCTATCATCTTTTGATTCAATTCCTACAGTATTTTATCAAGCTCTCCTCTGGTAACTACTTCCTATTGAGTAGAGGATTCTGGAATTGCCTATTGATTATTAACTTCAACTTGGTGAGCATTTCCTTCATCGCCACCAACCACAACTTTTGAGGTTCTACTGGATCTCCTTAGTGCCATGACTTTCTCTTAGCAAACCTTTAATTTCTTCAAGCAAGTTTCTTGGATCTAACTTCTGGATCTATCCTACCTAAAATAAAGAGCTAGATCTAAGTCTGCTTTCAGTTTTCTCAGTGAAAGCACCAAAATGTTGATGCCAAAAGGGGATCAACACTTAAAGATATGTTGTAGGGAACCTGTGAGACCTAGATCTAGCAGAATAAAAAAATGAACGACAAAACACAAGAATTTTATAGTGGTTCGGCAACCTCCGGTTTATGTCCACTTTATAGTTTTATTGATTGCTGTTTACAAAGAATCAGAGTCACTAATACAAGGATTGATATGTTCAAGAGCTTAAAACTACCAATAGTATCTGCCTAGGCGACTATTGAATGAGGAAGATACGAGATGATGAAGAAGCAAAGTCCAGATCCTTCTTTGGTTGCAGTAGGGATGATATTTACAGAGAAACGAGTATATAAGTTCAGGAGTCCACTTGAGTTGAAGTCCAAAGGAAAGCCCAATGCCGTACAGGTAATCATGTGGGACCCATAGGTTATAAAGACCTCTCGGTACCGATACAAAGCTCTTGGTGCTGATATAAATTAGCTCGTGCAAATTCAATCTTTTCACTTCCTTAATTCTTCTATCCCCTTTTAGATGTGTTTCAAGCTCTTTTTCATAGTCTTTGAGTTGCTTCCAACGGTTCTCCCGATAATATTTGAATTATCATGTTATCTTTGCTTTCTTCTCATTAATCCTGAGAATTGCTCGTCCAAACCCTAAGAAAAGCATTTGACTACAAGAGGTTGGAGTGGAGTATGAAGTGTATTGGGTTTGTTGTGCAAAGATGGGAGGAAAAACCACTTGGTACTGAGAGTGATGATTTTTCTTGAGCTTGGCTTTCTACTTCTTCTAAGTGCATTTCCAAGTTCTTAAGTCGTTTCATCTTTGTTTAGACCTTTTGCTTCTGATTGAATTCTGCTTGGCTAAAAACTCAGTTAACAATATGAATCCATTATTATTGTCATTTTTACATTAAAATCGATTCAAATTAGGGTTTGTCTCTTATCTGGAGCACTTCGGGTTTTATAGTGATTAAATTTCCAAAATTTGTTAGCATTTTGTACTGTAAAGGTTATCATATATTATACAATATTTGTATATTTGACAAATTTTTGCTTATGTCCACTAAAATTAACGCAATACTGGAACTTAGTAGCATTGCTTTATTAATTATCAATGTTCAGTATAAAAAGAACAATTAAAGTTAGTTATATGTTATTGGCTAGTTGAGAGTAAAAGTTATATGTTATCTCCAGGTACATAAATACATAAAATAATTGAAAGTTTCATCTTCTAAGTTTTAACAGGGAGAAAATAAAGTTGCGTGTTCATTTTTGATTTTTGTATGCTTTGAAGGCCACTTTCAACATAGCGACCCCATGTGTGCATTTCCTGTCTATATTTGTTTATGTACGATTTGGTAAGCATGATATGTGATTGTTGGGGACTTGGAAAAAGTACAAGAGATGCAAATGTCTGGCACGGGGTGAACAGAAACAATAGTGATTACAGACATGATGAATGTAGATATGCTGATTCAGGCTTTTCAAAACTGTACTTGTGTTTTTCGCACCTTTGCCTTTACTGATCCTGCTGCCTTTTTTTCAGTAAAATATTTTGGCAAAACAAATCATATACAAACAGATATAAATTATAAGCCAAAAATGCTACTACTGTTATGATAACTTTCCGTTTAAACTAACAATGTTTTCTGTGTAAGGAACAAAAATTTGTATTTTTACACTCAAGGACACAACCTCAATATTTTAGTCAAAATGACAAACATTTGTCATCCCAGCAACCGCCAATGTCATCCCAGCAACTACCCTCGCCGACAGAGCCGCCTAAGCTTGATGCCGCTCCAGACTCATTTGTGTGTTTGTTCTGATCGCTTGTCCTGCCTCCGAATTCAAATTCAAAAATTATCTTTCAGACTAAAATACCGAAGGCTAAAATGCTGAGATATTTTGTCCTTGACACTATTTTTCTGTAAATTAAATGTCATAACAGTATTTAAAATTAGTCCCGATACTTGATAAATGTAGCCTAATATGTTTTATGTTTATAGTGGTAGTTGACTAGTTCATTGTACCATGGATCCAAATGGATGTATAGCTACCACATACTCTACCTACCTAATTTGCTTGAGTATATGGCGAGTTAAATTTGGTAGTTCAGCATATGTTCACTTAACATTCTTTTCCTTGTCCTCTTTGCAATTCATACGTTTTTTCTTTTCTTTTCTACATTTGCCGCTTCTTTGTTCTTGGATGACTTCCTAAATAAAAATAAAGTATCATATAACTGTCGAAGTCAAATGAAATAAATAGGGGGAAAAATCTCAAGAAATTGAACCGGTACAAACGTAAACATGAACATGAAAAATATTTGTCTATTCAACACAAAAAAACGGTTGTCAGGAGATATACCTAATGTACCAGCTACATAAAAATTTACTGATAATGTAAAATGAAAAAGTGCAGAAGCACATGGCAGATATTGAGGCAAAAATAGCTGAAAGAGCGATCGAAGCATGTGTTAGTACAAGATCAGTAAGGAAATGTGTATTCACTTCCTCTCTTTTATCCTGCATTTGGCAATGTTCTGACCAGAATCAAAGCCTGCAGCCCATAGCAGTCGACGACAATAGTTGGACCAAAGAAAGCATTTGCAGGGACAAGAAGGTTACCTCAATACAATTCCACATAAAACTAACGCTAATCCAGCAAAATTCCATTAAATTAACAGCAATGGTATGCACTAGGGAAGACAATGGCAGAAAAAGCAGCATGGAAGGCAGCTCATGGAAGAGATATAAAGCTAGTCACATTGTGTCCTGGTCTTGTTACAGGTCGAGGATTTATCCACAAAAACTCTATTGCATCCATCGCATATCTCAAAGGTTACCTAACTACTCACTGATACTTAATTAATGATTTGAATCGCATATATAAGTTGTCAAGGTGAGCATACGTTATTGATGCAGGAGCACAATATATGTTAAGACAAGGGTTGCTAGCAACAGTGGATGTGGGTAAGTTAGCAGAGATGCACATAAAAATGTTCGAGGCAATGGGAAGAACAAGTGCGTGTGGGAGATACATATGCTTCGATTACATCATACGGCAAGACATGATGTGGATCAGTTGGTGCATCAGCTTGGGATTCCCACTAGAATTTCCATAAATGATGTCGGGTCAAATGAATCAACTTCCGTCACTTTCTTTGAATTGCGCAAGAAGAAGCTTTCCAAGTTAGTTTATAAAAATTAACCATGTTTAATAAAATTTAACCAAATTAACTGAGTTTTTAAAGAATTTATCGAGTTTCATAAATATTTCACTAATTCAACCAAGTTTATAAAATTTAACTAGGTTTTATATAAATAAATTAAGTTTTTTTAAAAAAAATAAGTTCATAAAAATTAATAATATTAATAAAGAAATTTTGCAATTCAAAGCCAATTTTTTAAAAAATATAACAAAAAATAGACCTCTTTGTAACTTAATTACAAATATAGGTCTGTTTTGGCCTTGTTGGGAAATACGCGTTGGCGATTTTCCAAAAATCGCCAACAGGAATAATGATATTCCGTGTTAGCGATTTTTGAAAAATCGCTCAAAAATCGCCAGCAGTAATAATGATAAATGTAGTGTGCAATTTTTGAAAAATCGCCCAGATGGCTGCATCAAAACCAGCAAGGCCCGCTTCTTCTCCTTCACTTTCTACATTACCAAAACCAATTTCAAACGATTCCAAAAGGCACTAAAACCCTATTTCTTCATAGAAAACCTCAAACAAGCCCGATTCTCTCAAAATCTAATCGATGTTTTTCAACAACTAGGGGTATTCTTCAGTACAAGGTAATGTTGTTGTTTATCGATTTTTAATTTGTTTTTTAACCTAAATCGTGTCTTGGATTTGTTGTGTAGTCTAATCAATGTTGCTGCACTTCCCGTTAAACTAGACATGGATTATTAGAAAATTGACGATGAAGCAATGACAAAATGTTATGATGAATTTGAAGCTCAAAGAAGCATTGCGCATCACATTGATGTAGGTTTTGTTCCAAAGACGCAATTTGACCCGATACCTCATAAGTTCCACTCTGAAACATCATCTCTCAATACTTGTGTACGCGAAGTTGTAGTGAACCAAAGACCGAACAAACAAATTTACATTGATGGGAACATACTTAAGCCTCTACATCATGTTGGTCATACGCTACCATCTGGTGCATATTCAGTTTGTCGATGTGGAGATGAATGCGTGGTTGTCGTAGCCAATACTGAAACTAATGTTGGACGTAGATTTTATGGTTGTGTTTCGTATGAAGATCACATGATGAATTCCGGTAAAGTGGAGTGCTGTAATTTTATGAAGTGGATTGATCCTCCATTGTGTGCTCGGGGACTGGAATATGCCCTCAAGATGCAAGCCGAAGTTAGGCGTCTGAAAAAGGTAGTTGAAGAAATGAATAGAAAAGGTTGAGAGAGAAGAAAATGTCTGCTTTAGTTTATGTGATGTGTTTTGTTCGTAGTAGATATGATCATGGAGCCATTTCTGGTCAAGAAGCTTTTGCTGTAGTTTGGTTATTTTCATGTAATTGATGGATATTTGCTTGTTTCGTTGAATGTATGTTATTCGTTCTCTGCAATTGCGCTATAAATGGTACGCATGTTTCGTTGAATGAATGTTATTTGTTCTCTGTAATTGATGGTTATTTTCATGTAATTGATGGATATTTGCATGTTTTGTTGAATGTATTTGTTTGGTTTTGCAGAGTTGTTTGGAGGCGGTTATCAAATATGCATGGTGTTGATAGAGGATGAGTTGTTGTCGGTTTTGGTACAGGGAACCACGGTGGCGACTTTTCGAAAATCGCCAATAGCGATTTTTCAAAAATTGCCAAGGACGATTTTCGAAAAGTCGCCACCGTGGTTCCCTGTACCAAAACAGACAACAACCCACTCTTCTCCCCCCATAACAAAAACATCACCTTTCCTTCAAAAAACTCATTTCGGCCATTTTTATCTACCCCTCAAAAATATTCAATTTCCTAACTTTTATATCAAATTCAAACCCTATTCGGACCATGGCTAGTACATCCGACATCGTGGAGGATATATGTAATGATTTTTTCTCCAATTTGGTGTTTTTGGGCAAATTTAGGTTTTTGTAGATTTGCTATGTTTGCAAAATTTTGTCAAAGTTAGATGTTGTAGATTGAAGTAAGCCGTTGTAGCTAGATTTTGTTCATTCGATTGTGTAGAAATTACTATAGAGTAATGAAAATAAATTTTTTGAACGGTAGGGTTTAAGTCATTACTCTTTGTTTTGTAGATTATGTTGAGATGAAGCTCGGTCCAGTAGGCCCGAACGTGCTATATTTACAGCCTAGACACTGCACGTCAAGTGAAGCATATATGATGGTAATTCCCTATAAATTTTCGTTTGAAAAAATGTGTAAATAGTAATATATGTACATGTATTGTTAAACAGAGTGAAGAAGCAGACTTCACAATTGAGCACTCCATTTCTCTTAAGAAACTCACTTCTCAACATCCAAGAGTTATAAAAGAGATTGAGCGAGCAGGATTTTCGACAATACTGAAGTTAGGCTACCTTCAACTTGATCATCATCTCATTACTGCTCTTGTTGATAGATGGAGACCTGAGACGTCTACTTTCCATTTAACTGTTGGAGAGATGACGATCACACTAGGAGATGTGGCAGTGCTTTTAGGGTTGCCTATAGAAGGCAATCCGTTGGTTGATGATGAGCATCATGACTACTTACAGTTATGTACCGATTTGTTGGGTATTACTCCTTCTCAGGAACAAGTAAGGGGTAATGACATGGTGGAAGTAAAATGGTTCAGACATGCTTTAGCTTATGATATACCTGGAGATGTTACAGATGTTCAGATCCAACAGCGTGCCAGAGCAATTATTCTACACCTTATTACTTCCCGTTTGATGTACGATCACTCCAAAAATCAAGTGGATTTGAAATGGCTACCATATTTAGCCGATCTAGATGAGTGCGTACAGTATTCATGGGATAGTATTGTTTTGTGTTATACCTATATGGAGCTCTCTAATCTAGCTCTTATGCTCACTAAACTTATCGGGGGATGTTTGACACTTGTACATGTATGCAACTACTTTAGCTGGCTAATTATGTGTTATGTCATTCTTTAATATGACTTTTTTTGTTAATTGTTTTTTTTCTATAGCTTTGGTCATGAACATATGTACCTGTTGGACGGATCCAAGTACGAAATGTTGTCATTGATCACATAAAGCCTCTTGGATCTCGGTATAACTTCTTCTACTATGAAACAAATTTGGTAATTCAATATGTGTTTGTGTTAAATTATTGTTGTTTCGATGTTTGACAGATGGATTGGTCCAAAAAAAAACCTCTCAAACCCCCCGACGAAATGTACGCTTTTACCGCAATGAGCTGGATGTGCTAGACCCTGCTGCGGTGACATACACTCCATATACGCAGGATGTGCGGGAGGGACTTTCCGCTATATGTACAGCCGCCAGATATCTGTGGACTGTTAGGCTTCATCTAATTTGCAATACACGTACTGCACACCACTTACCCGATCGAGTACAGCGACAATTTGGCATGACGCAGCATATACCGGAGAATGCTTCAGTATATACCGGGGAGTATCATGAGGACATTGCAAATGCTATTGAGATATGGAATCAAAACCATTTATTTACTCAATTTAAGAGAGAGTCGATCACTGCTCTTGAGACTTATATGAGGTGATATTGGAACATTACGCGTAGATATGTTCTACATGCGCCAGTACAAGCTGTTCCTAGCAATCCATACACCATTCATGCACCTCTAGAGAGAAACGTTGTAAGTATACTTAGTAGCTTTAATTTAAATATACTGAAATAAAGAGAGCTAATTTTCATTACGTTGTAAAGGCTGATGACATTTACAAGACGTTGGAAACAGCCGAAAAGCTCGAACAACGTTTAGAACACGATGTGCAGTGGGGATGTGCTTGAACATAAAAAAACATTCTACGGGCTGTGTTGGGAAGGAAGTAGGAACAAACTAGAAAGGCCGAGACGTCCTTCTCCTTCTCCACCTCCACCTCATGTAGACGTACCTCCACCTCCCGCAGATGTACCTCCACTCCTACTTACATACAGTCGGCGAAATAAAAGAGGCGAAGGTACTTCGTTCGAAGGAGGAGGTTCGACATCACAACAACAAGAAGAAGATTACATTCATGGTCCTTCTCAACTAGCATGTACAATTGATCCTTCAACCGAGATCGATGAAGAAGAATACATGTCTCAACCGCCTGAACATCGTCGTCGTACACCTCTGGAAGTTCGTCGCTTGCGAAAATGGTAAAAGATTCTTAGTGGATATGGCTATGTAGTTTGAGGCATGGACATTTGTATTTGTTGTCATTTACGTGTGTTGTTTATGTTATGGATGTGTAGTTGTTATCATGGATTTGTTATTCTTTCCAGAACTCCGTATTTTTGTGCCGTGGATATATATTGGTACGTGAATTTAGGTCGTTATTGTGCCATGGTTAGTATATACAATATGTGTTAGTGTAGATGTTGTTTGTTTTGCTTGCTGAGTTGAACGACGCGGAAGCAGGCTGTGTTACTTGCTGCTGAGTTTTAACAGCAGAAGTCCACATGCGATTTTTCAAAAATCGCCTACGGCGATTTTCTAAAAATTGCAGGAAGTCAATTGCATGTTGACGATTTTTCAAAAATCGCGAATAGGCGACTTTTGAAAAATCGCCAATACATATCTGCTGGAAAAACCTGTATAGCAGAACTCACAGTAAAATATAACCAAAAGCATTCAACATAATCCCAGAAGCCACAGTAAAAAATAACCAAAAGCATTCAACATAATCTCAAAAGCCACAGTAAAAAATAACCAAAAGCAAGTACAGCAGAGTGCTGTTGATACACATATATCACGCGGTCATGTTTAGCATACACAACATAAAGTCGGGTTCAATTACATAAAAGTTAAATACTACAAACACACTAGACGACAGTATTGCATCGCTTGCGGCCTCCCCGGTTGTCGTCTTATAGATGGCGGCAATATCTTACGACCGTTATATGCGCTCCAATATCTCCTATCGCGCACAGGATGAAACTCAGGTTTATAAGCAGCTTTGCAACTGTCAACAGAGTACCACGTTGACGCTAAGTTATGATGTGCTCTATTAGTCCCACTTGTTTGCGCTGAACAAGCTGCCATTACATGAGCACATGGTATCTTTTGGAGTAGCGGAATGTTGCATGTGCATGAGCAATTGTTGCCGTCGATTATTACTTTTTATTCATCACCAAAATAGTGAATAACCTGTCATTCTGTTTGGCTAAACTGTACAAGTCTACAGCGACGCGCTTCACTAGCCCTTTCAGCTATTTTAGCTTTTCATTTTGGAGTCAAGCGTGTTGTTAGTTCATCGTCAATTTGTCGACGCTTACAGGAATATTCTACTGAACAAAAGAATGTTCTTGCAAGCAAAGCCTTTATAGGTAAAGATCTAGCTCCTTTTAATACACCATTAAAACTTTCAGATGCATTAGTGGTCACAACATGAAAGCATCATCCATCGTTTTTGCATAATGTCAAGTTTTCCTCGAAATTTTCCAAACTCCTCTCAATCCAATCATGCGCACGCTTATTTGTTGCTTTGATCTCTTCTCTAATTTTCAAGTTTCAACTACCTCAGAAGCGTACGCTGCTGAATAAAATAACCCTGCTAATCGCTAATCTCTGAATCTGCAGCTTGAAAGTTGGCTTTTATATGTCTTGCATAATATCGATGTTTGTGTGGTTCTCGTCATTTTTCTTGTAAAGCTTTCGGAATTCCTTTCATCCTATCTGATATGAAAGTAATACATCGACTGCGTACACTATGTATGAATTCAAGCATGCACGAAAATAACCAACCCTGAGAATCACATGACTCGGATTCAACAACTGCATATGCCAACGGAAAAAGACAATCATCTGCATCTACCGCGGTAGCAACAAGCAATGTGTCTTTATACTTACCATAGTGTCACATGACCTATAGTGCCAGGATTGGTTCTTTTTATCTCCTCAAAGTACTGGTAATGTCGCATATCATTCGGCCCAATCAGCATATATTCTCTCTATCGCTTTGCTTAATGTTTGTCATGCTTTCATGTAACTAATGTTGATGAACAACTGATCGTGTACAAGCACTTGCATTATACCAGCAGAAACATCCAAATCAGCTTTAACAAAAGACATGATTTTTGTCACAATAAATTTCGAAGTGGCTTGCTTATAGTTGGAATTAACTATTGGGTTGACACACGTATTTACGTTTGGATACTTCCGAATTTCCCACCATCCAGACTCGGATTATTTCGAAACTATCGCATGTATCCTCCAAGGACAATTACCTCCAGCATTACATATACAAGTGTATTTTTTTTGTTTGACTTGATTGGCTTGTATGAAACAGCATGCAGAATAGACCATTCCGTTAATTGTTGGAGAAACTTTTCTCTTGTCTCAAAAACCATTCCGACGCTGAAACCACCTTGAACACCTTGAACGCAAGCAGTTGAAAATCGTTCGTTCGCAAATTGAAGATTAGCAACAACAGATCTTGCCAACATTTGCACAGTGCAAAGATCATCATCCAAAGGTACTTCCATATCTGGTTCATCACTATCACCATCATTGTCATCTGCTGTAGGAGAGTCATAGTTCAACGGGTCGTTGTTAACTTGTATTCTTTCAATCCAAATCTTCATTACCATTCCTATAAACAACAACTATGCTATCAACTTGAGGTTCAACACCTACTGCTTCATCCCCATCAACGTCCATATCATTGTCAACATTTGCATAAGGAGAATGGGTGGATGGTCCAGCACTCCATTGTGCAGTAGTATCGACTGTCTTATACCTGTTAACGGTATAGGAGTCAACTAACCAACAATCAATACCAGAAGAAACGAAAACAATGATATATCTATAAACATACCTCTGATTCATATCATATAGTTCGGATGGATTGGGATACATTGACTGCGACATATTAGCATTTGATGGTTCAGCACTTTCGTTATGCTGACTGCCTTGTTGCTGGAAGCTAATTACATTGCAACAAATCGTAAGAAAATATAACTAAATAACAATGTATCCAACTATTCATCAAAAAAAGGTTTTCTCAGACTAATCATTGCATCCATAGGCGCTGTGCAATAAAGAATACTTTGTTGCGTAGACGGTTGCGAGTTTGTGTACGGCATGAACCCGTACTGTATAGATGGAGGACAGTATCTTCCATCAGTTACGCAAGGATTACTGTAACTAGGAGATACGTAGCCATTTGATGGATTCGCCATCTCCAACATATGTGTATAGTATCCAATTCCAGTACCTACTACAGGAGATGCCACATGTTGTTCTTGTTGTTGGTTTGCAACTTTCCCTACGTATAACTTAATCGATTTTGCAACAGCAGAAAACATTACTTCTACATCATCATCATCCGCCAATGCTATTGCTTTAGAACCCAAGTCCGTTGGCCAGTTAACCACTAATTCAATTTCAAATTCTTCTTTATTAATTTTCGTCGTTTTGTAAACAGATTCTTTTAATTCCGTTAATTTGCAACCTTTCTGCACTCTTTCTGGTTTACAAATACCGCCAACATATTTACCATTTCTCTGACCATCGACAATTAGTTCGCCGTCGTAGTAGCAAAGTGTAGGAATTAGATTTTTCGTCATTCTACAAATCAGTATACAAATCTATCACTACGTACGCATGTTGAAAATAGTTAACTAACTCAAACCCATTATTCACTTTATCAAATTTCAGAAATTACAAATAAAAACTAAGGTTTTATGATTATACCTTCGAATTGATGAACTTTGCTGAACATCGTCGTCAAAATCTATAAATTTAGCCCTAAACCAACGATTTTAAGATACAATTTCTGATTTCAGTTTCTTGGAGCCATTTACAGTCTTTTGCTTTATTTTTTGGTAAAGGTAGAAGTGAAGAAGAAAGAAGGGTTGCTGACTGGATTTATTGCTGCTAGGGCGAATTTTCAAAAATAGCCCATTGGCGATTTTCAAAAAATCGCCAACGTAGATATACGCTTTGGCGATTTTGGAAAATCGCACATGGACAATTTTTCAAAATTCGCTAATGTAAATACCAAAACAGGCCTATTTCTGTGATTATTTTTCAAACTGGTCTATTTATGTTATTTTTTTCTAAAACAGGACCAATGCAGTAAATTTTCCTATTAATAATAGTATAACTAATAATAGTCACCACAAGAAAATTGTACATTTATTGTTAAAACAAATGCAATATTTGAATTACATGCATAAGCAAAAACAGAGTTATTGAACTTATTTTATTCGAAAAAAATTTATTTGTAGAAAACCCTTGCATAGAAAACCAAATTTATTTGATACACCAACAAGTATCTCAGGAGCATAATAAATCAAGTTATAAACCATTCTAGCCTTGGGTTGGGTAAGTCATGTAGGAATCTAACGACAATTTTCTTTTTGACAGGCAATGTATGATGCTTCCGAGGTTAGACGCTTCTGGGGTTAGACTTCATGTTGGAAGACAAACAGAAGAAATCTTCTAGGGTTTGACGCTTCTGGGGTTAGACTGCATGTTGGAAGACAAACAGAAGTATGTTTGCCTTCTCATTCTCCTTCAAAAATCGGGCATGCTTACATTATATGTATTGTTTTGCGGCAGTGTTCATATATCTTTACTTTTGGTTAGCACGGAGTACTGTTTTGTACGGTTGATGCTTCCGAGGTTAGATGCTTCTGGGGTTAGACTTCATGTTGGTTGACAAACAGAAAAATGCTTCTAGGGTTAGACACTTGTGGGGTAGATGCATGTTGGAAGACAAACAGAAGTATGTTTGCCTTCTCATTCTCCTTCAAAAATCGGGAATGCTTACATTATATGTATTGTTTTGCGGCAGTGTTCATATATCTTTACTTTTGGTTAGCACGGTTGTATATACTGTTTTGTACGCTTGTATGCAATATTACTTTTGGTCATCGGTATTTGTATGCTTATTACTTTGTTTATAAAATATTATGGATATATATATATATATATATTGTAGTTTGGCTCATAATTTGTTTCATTATATACATTATAGCGTGTTAATTATGTTATATTGAACTGTTATAATATATATGTTGAAATGAGCTTAGTAGAATTGTAAGTGAAAATATGCATGTATGTAGCATTAAAAAAATGCTATATAAGGTAATCTATAGCATTTTTAAAAGCTATAAAAAATGGACAAGGCATAGCTTTTACTTACGATAGCGTTTAGAAATTGTACAAAAATAATATAGCATTTCATAAATGCTATGAAATATAGACATTGCCTCAACTTTAACATGCTTATAGTGTTTTAAAAAGCCAGAGAAACGATATAGAAAGTCAATTATCTCAATAATAAAACTATAAATATTCAAAGATGAGAGCAAAAAATGCTATAATATATTACTTTTTATAGCGTTTTAACAATACTATGGTATGTACCAGACTTATTATAACATGTCGTATTACAGGGTTTATAAAACCGCTATAATAGCCTTTTATAGCGTTGTTAAAAGACTATAATGGGTCAGATTATTGTAGTGAATGAAAGTTACAATTTCCATGTGCATTATTGTAACGATTCGTATTTTACGTATCAGATGGTCATAAAATATTATTTTTAAATCCATAACGGGTCATATGTCACTATAATATTAGGGAATGTTGAGTAGTAAAATTTTTAATCTCGAGAAATTATATCGGATGAATTTAACCTTGGAAACTTGTAATTGCTATAATTTTTGGTAGAAGCCGAATTAGGCTCGACATCACTTGCATTCGAAAAGTATGATGGTTTCTCTTTCTGTAGAGTGGTCATAATAATGATTTGGACTTTCTTTACTAGGAGATATGGCTGTTTGAAATTTGATAGTTTTTAAAGCAGCTTAATAGATAATTAGTAAGATTGGGGATAGGCTCACTGACCCATTTCAGGTTTTATGCTATTATAGGCTGAAATGACCTTTCCCAATCATTTTTCCATCTTTCCAAATAGATCTAAGCCTAGATTTACCCCTTCTTGCCAAAATATTCTCTTTTTTCTTCCAAATCAAGTTTAAATCATATGTCTAGAGTACATTAACAAGAGGAATAACTTAGGATCTTCAAATCAATCTACATTTTCAAGGAGGAAAAGTTGAAACTTTACTGTCTACTTTTGATTTGCCTCGTTTTTTATGCAAATCGCTACTTTCTGGTGTTTGGTGAGTGATTTATCATCTCGCATCTTATTACATATATATCTATAGATTTTAACATATTTTGGATCTATTTTCAAAGTCAAATCATGCTTTTATGCTGTTTTAAAACACGACTTGAAGTAAAAATGAGAATAAAATAATTTTTGATTTTCCAGTTATGTTATTTGGATGTGTGATTGCATCTATAGATGTTAGGTTATGTTATAGATACATTGTATAATGATTGTCATGATTTGTTGTATGTTTTGCATGTTCGGATGTTGATTGATGCGTGTATGGTATTTGTTTATATGCTTGAATGGTTGAAAACGCTCGTCAGAGCGAATTAGAGATGGGAAAACGTAGAACCGGATTTTGAAGGATCCATTTTAGGATGTTAGGAGTTGTATCAATGCATTGGGAATGCACGCAAATTGAAGTATGGAGCATAGACGGAGTCGACGTGAAATTGGAGTTTGAAGACATTACAACATTTCTATTCGGTAGCATTTGTCCAGTGGCATATTACTCGGGTTCGACTTAGGGTTCGAGGGTGATCTGCTCAGGGAATGCTTCGTGTTCGGTGGTAAGGAGACCCGGACAGCAAATGTTGTTTGGTGGCATTGTCATGTGGCGCTATGGTTCAGGCGCCGACAAGTAATTGGTTTGGGGTAGTAGCGGTGCGATGCTTTGGATCTGACTTCGGGACAAGGGGGGTTTAGCTCTGGTCTAGCCATGGGATGTACCCGAACATGAAATGGGGTAGTGGAGTTTTGGAGTGGCTTCGGGTTAACTCGAGAGGGACTTTGAGTTTGCTTCGGGTGTGCTTTGGTCTCTCCTAGGGCCACTTCAAGGTTGTTCTGGAGGCAAGGGCATACGACTCCAGCACGACGCAAGGCGACTAGTGAAGCGATGAAGTGATGCTTCGACACGATGACTTCAGAACTTTAATACGATGGCTCCACGACTTATGATGAGTGTTTAAAGGTGTTTCGATGACGACAACTATGGAGGCAAATGCAAAGGGATCGTTGATAACTCAAAGATTTCTATTGTGCTAATACAGAATGGGTACGTGGGGACGCCCACCTACCACTTAGATTACGGTCGCATCCAAATCTTAAAACTGTGTATTACCCTGGACTTCTGCGATTGTGAGTCTGGTTCCTAGCCTTACGAAGTGGGATGAATTCAAGCACCAAGAAATTGAGATTAAACCGAGTCTTGGCTTGCTATCATGCCACATGAATTATCATATATTCAATGAACATGAATGATGTTGAGGATTGTTTGATGGATGCTATGTTTGCCATGGTTGTTTATCATTCTTAGGTGTCATACGATGTAGGTATTTTCGATCATATACCTAAACGCCAAATATAATACTTTAATTGTAGTACACTTATTTGACGATGATGGTAGATTAGCATATATCGATTGTTATCTGCTAACTCTTTGGATGCAGAGACATGTCAGGTATGATTCTATGTACCATATGCCCTTATTACTATATACGATTTGTATAATATTTTTGAGATGATGTATCGCTCATACTAGACTGTTGTCTAATCCGATGTTTTATGTTTTGCTTCTTACTATCTCGTGTACTCTTAAATGAGTAGATTAGGGATAATAGGTCTGAATAGCACATGAAGCTATACGGAATACAAGCAGGAGGCTACATGTTCATATCTATACTTTGGACCTTTCTATCGTTTATATTCCGTTATACGTACTGTGGAGCTATATCGATACTTGTATTTTTGAGAGACGGTTATAGAGCTTATTTTGGAGATTTGGGATATATAAATTCATTCATTTTCAATTTTGTATAATCTATTAACCTATTGCACTCTAATGTTCTTATTTATGCCTCATTTGATTATATTACTGCCTCACGTGTCTTACATCTATGCTACTATTATATTTTGTCCATGCGCTGTGAAATGTTCTACAAGTTCTGTGTTTGGATTTTCGTTACTTTACACCATTGACTGTCGTCCTGCATAAGCCGAGTACCTCCATAGTACACTCTACATGTATATTGGGTACCAAAGATGTAGGGTCGTCGTCACATTTAGTATCAGAGCTTATGTTAAGTAATTCTAATTTTGGTCAACTCGCTAAAGCCTAAGTTGATACTTAGATCCATTTGAGATAAGGTATGAGCTATAGAATGGATCAAACGATATATGAGAAAGCCTACTTGTTATATTTTGGTTTTTCAAAACTATATAGTAGTATATATAGTAAGTCGCATTGCATTCGCTGACACCACTTATTTCTTTTTGGGAGACTGATCATTTTTATTACAGCTTATAAGAATGAGCTGGCAAACGAGAATTGTTGTCAGGACCTCTACTTCTGGCATAGAGCACATGAATATAATGGCTCCACTCGTTCACGAGTGATTTATCATAACAGCTCTCTTTCGAATTATATCTACGAGTGATGTTAATGTGTACCCTAAGGAAACATGTTAAGAATGACATTTAAGTGCTAAAGAACTTTGTTTAAAATACCCATTTTATTCTTAAAACTTAAAAAACATGTGGAATTCAGCGAGGTTGTTAGGGTAATTTAATCAACCTTAACATGTGCCCTTAAGGTACATGATAACATTTTCCTATGACTGTATTTAGGTTCATTCATGCCCTTTCATTTAATTGTAGCTATCAAACTCCTAGGAAAGTTAATTAACAAAGCTGAAACTTGAACATTTCCAAATTTAACTGATTTCCTTGATTCGATCATTTTAGTCGGCTAAACTTTGATTATCGTGAGACAAAACCTATTCACGATTTAATCCACGTGATATTTCCTCATATAACACAACATGATACTTCCTCACATAATAGCCTGTGATATTTCTTAATTTAAAAACGTAGTACTCGAATTTCAACAATTTATATCATTGTTTCATAGTTCATTGTATTTAAAATTATTTATTATTGTTTTACCGACTCATAGAACCCATCGAGTCTTAGATCTTAATTGTAATCTAACTTGTAACTTGTTAATATATACTCATTTGTTAAACTAATATATCCCATTAGAACTATCGTCTAATACTCTTGTCATACTTGTGTTCTATAATAAATCCCACTAGATGAAATATACTAAATTTTGGTTATTTACATTTTCCCCAATTTTTTCAAGCATTTCTAGCAATAATGTACTATTAATAGCCTTACCATTAGATTTTCCCAATGTCAAATTAACTTTAGTTTACAAATGCTAATCAACAAAAGTACATATATTAAAGAAATGAAGGAAAAATACGAGTTTATTTAATTCAATGTAATATACTTTTGTTACCTCGAACAGGGCCCTACTCTTATCCATTGACTACAATAATGAGTACATTCACAATAAGAATATTTGTTACTTTCATAGGTGATCTATGAGTTTTGTCCCACTTACATAAATGGTTACAGGTCTTCCCAGTGTCCCCTCTCAGTTATTTTATATCGTTTGTTTAACACATAGTGTTAGAAAATATAAATCGTCGATACAAGAACATCCTCTCAATTATTTTAAACTATAAGATATTTATATATCAATTTTATATATATAGTCATTTATGCTATTATATATCAATATATTAGAATTATATCACAAATTCGCATGTGTGTCTGTTGTAAATTTACATATGAATATGTTTTATAATTTTTTTTGTATATATTACCATGTTTGCTTTCGGCCATAGCAATAATAAAAATTCAAATTTAAAATTAATTTTATAACTATTGAAATATTATATATATATATATATATATTGTTTTAAGAAATTCTGTTTTTGTTATTTTGCATGCATATGAAAAAAATTAATTTTTTTAAATTAATTTTATTTAAAACGAAATATTTAATAATATAATTTAGTTAAAATTTATTAAATTATATTTTGTTGATATAAACATATGTGTGTGTATAATAATGTAACACTGTATGGAAGTTTAAAAAACAAAAACAAAATCCGTACATAAACTTTAAACAAAAAACATTCCATTTAATTCATGCGGATTAATTTAAAAAGCATTGATTTTGTCAAAACTAATATATGGCCGAAAATAAATATTATATATATATATATATATATATATAATTTTATATTTAATTATACAATATTATTGAAATATATAAACGAATTAGAATTTATGTAATTTAATATATATGTATGTATAAATGTACATATGTATGTATATATGTATAAATGCATGTATGTACACATGTATGGGTGTATGTGTGTGTACGTATTTTTGAATGAAAAAAAAACGTATTTTGTACATACTTATATAAATATAATTATAAATTATTTGTAAAATATTTGAATTTGAAAAAAGAATATTTGAAATCTAGATCTAATTTCAAGTTTGAAGTTTTCTTAAGATTTAAATTTTGAACCATATAAGCATACATATTTAAATTTTGAACATACATACATAGTATGTATGTATGTATAGTTACTTTTTACTTATGTGTTTGTATATATATACATAGTTACGGCACGGGCTTCGCGCATGAATTATTTTCCTTATAAAATGTATATATTTAAATGAGTCAAAAAAATGATTTTTATTTTTAAGTGATATTAAGATTTGTATATTTGTAAAGAAGTATTTTGAATTTGTAAAGGAATTTTAATTTAAGATTCTATTTTTAGAAGCGTTTTGAATTTGTAAAGCATGTTTAATTATTACATTCTACTTTTAGGAGTGTTTGAATTTGTAAAAGAAGTTTATTATTAGATCCTAATTTTAAGTGATTAAGATTTGATAATATATATAAAGGTGTTTTTGATAGTTCACGTTGATACCAAAAAAGTGTGACACCAAAGCTATTACAACTATTACTAAAGATAAGTATATTTAATATATTAATATTATAAATAGTAGACAGCCAACATATACATGAAAGAGCTAATGTATATGTTGCCGTGTAAATACCAGCATTTAAATATAAGCATGTTAAACCACGTACACGTACATATGTATTTGATACACATATACACATTATATATCACTTATTCAAATAAAATCTTTATATTAATCAATTAAATAAAATAATGATTTTACTTCAAATTTATTTAGATTAGATCTAAATTAATTTAGACTTCATATGTCCATAAAGATCCAAAATTGTAATTTTTTTGAAATTCACCTATTTAACCTGTTGCATGCTGATCCAAATCCAACACAAACTAGTAACATAAAATTTCAAAATTAAATTAAATAATTATTCCTACTAAGACGGTTGTCTACATTTTTTTAGGTAAATTTCAGTACGGAAAAAAAGAATAAAAGAGCAAGAAAAATGGGTTAGTAAAAGTCGGTATTTTTTATGGCGTAATTAGCAACTCTCTAAAACTGCAGGTTGTCATCAAAGTAGTATTGTTGGATAAACTCTTCTCTTTAGACAGTACTTTGTTATTAAAAAAGTAACAACGATCAATACCACTGCACCCACAACTATCAAAGTTGTAATTACCTTGATAGAATAAGAGAAATAATTTTATATAATTTAGTGAAGAAAAAACAATCATATATTTATAGTTAGACTTACTGGACGTGATAATGGTTCTGCCTATAGAAGAGGGGTGCCATATGTGCATGAGGTTTTAATATTATTGCTGGATAAACTTATCATGTTGCTTGGTCTAAACGTAGGTATAATTGTGTTGTTCACGTTCCAATAAAGTCAATTCCCCGATATCATATGATCAATCTATTAAATAATAGTTAAACAGAAGAATTTTTAGCTTTTTTACTGATTCTAGAAGTTCTCTCTTCTATTTAATTTTCTCTTAATAATTTCTTTTCAAATATTTTAATTTATCGATTTACATTCGTTTTATTAAAGCCCTCATATCATTTTATATTTTGGTACGTAAATTTAAAAGTTTATACAATTATTTACAAATAATTTATCAACTACCTGATAACATTTTATATTAAAGTCCATATATTTAAGTTAATTACATCATCCAACATTTAAACTATTTAAATAAATTTTGTTAGCTAATATTTACCAATATTTCTAATAAATATTATATATATATATACACATATCGCTATTTTACTAATCAAAATGGTAAAATTAAATTTTTATTTGATTATCGTATATAAATCACATAAATCAATAATAACCAATTTAATTTGTAATTCATTTATTTTAATCAATTTATCATGCATTAGATTGTAAAGTTCCACTTTTAACTTCAAATACCTACATTTAAAATTACCACAATTATTTATAATACTCACCTCGCTTTTCTTTTAATATTTTACGTTTTAGTCCATATATTTAAATTAATTATGCAATCTTAAATTTAAATTAATTAGTTAAATATAATTAAATAGTATTCGTTAGTTCATCCACTAAATTATGAAAATATGAAACTTTCAGTATGCACATCATACTTGTAATAACAAATATGGCAAAATTATTTATTTTATTGAAGTAAAGTTAAACAGAAGACTTTTATTTCATTATTTGTTTTAATGTCTCTATGAATTGGTTATTTAAAAGCTCTGGATAATTTGGTTTATTCAAATGCAAGATCCAAAAAATCACACGTTCGAAATAAATATGGGGACTTCAAATGCAAAATATCAAGCATCGAAAGGTCGATAAACATAGGTATTTGTGAATTCAAATATTTGTAGATAAATTCATAATTTCTTCTGCCGCTTTCGACTTCTCTTTGAACTTAACAGCTGTTTTTCAGTCTTTAGAGTATCAATTTTTATCCTGGGATATGGATGTTTTTGTTCTTATTATTAAATTCAGAGGCATTTTCTTACTCATATTTAGCTTGGTTTAAGCATTCCTTATTGCTGTAATCAATCTAAAGTTTATTGTTACTGTTCAAGTTGTCAAGGGGAGGAAAGTCGCAAGTGCAGGTGATGTTACTGTCGATGTTGTCATCGGGAGGAAAGTCGCAGGTGCAGTTGTTGGTTCTGTTGAAGTTGTCAGAAGGAAAGTCGTAGCAGCTCAGATGAAAACTAAAGGTAAGGGATTAGAAGACAGAACGAAGTGAGTATGTGTTTTTTTTTCCTTACATTCAGTAATATGTTTTTGGATTATTTGGAGTAGTTGCAGCATGTTATGGCCTGCATGGTTCAACCTGAAAAATATGCTTGACTTCCTGTACAACTTATTATCAGTTATTGTCAACGCATTTACTTAATGTTAATTTTGTATTATGTACCTTAATATTAGTTCTTACCGACTTCTGATCTTTTCCTTTGTTATGTTGTTTGCACCTTTTTAGATATATATTGCAGATGCCTATTTTTCTTTACTACTTTTTCATGTTATGCGATTGATGGAAGATGCAACAAGTTATATGGTTGCTGACCGAATTCTCAAAAAATACATTGTTTTTTCTCAGTTATTATTCCAATGGATAAAAAAAGAAAATCACATACATTGTTTCTACTACTGTTTTCAGATGGCTAAAATCAAAGGTGATTTTTTTACCCTGTTCATATGTAATCATTTCCTATTACGTAAGTGATATACTCTTATAGAATATAATTCAATTTCTAATGTGAAAACGAGTTTAGCCTTTATTTGGTGCTGTTGGTATTATGTCTCATGTCTCAGATAACTGCTCCACTTTCATTGTTCTTTTTCTTCCTTCTTGCGATCAAAACTGTGGACAAACTTCAATTTGAAAAAACAGATGTGAAAAATGTCCAAAAAAAAGTACAAAAAATGGCTTTGCAAAAGATTTTAATAATAGGACAATTGATTTAGTTATGACTGATATATTCTTTACTATATCTGTCTGCAATAGAGTTCTGTTATTTGTAAATGCATCTGTTCTATGTTGTCGACTGGGTGATTAAACTGAGTTGCTTATGCTTACTGATTGTAAGCTGAAATGTTTAAACTGTGATGTCTAAATAAATTCATTTATATAGTTGCTGACTGATTGATTTAAATTTTCCTTTCAAGTTTATTGAAGATGCAACAAGTTGGGGCAGTACAATAGGCGACTACAATGTTTGTTTGAAAGCTATAAACACAGGTATTTCTTCATTTTAGGTATGTGGTTGCAAAATTCAGTAGGTGTAAATATGCATTATGTAGCCTTTTCAATTCAAAAACATATGAATTCAACGATGTAGTAAGGGCCTTTTTGCAACTCACTTTTTCCCCCTTTCAAAATGATGACGGGAAAGTCCAAAGCTAAGCAATATTTTCAAACATATGAACATAGAGTCAAGGACAACTAATCTTTTTTATCTAAATTAACCAAAAAACTATATTACAGTCCAAACATGAAATTAGTAAAAGCGATTTCAAGATCTTTGTTTATAAGATTGTTAAAATATCAGCAATAATGTGCTCTAGGTCTGCGAAACTGAAGCAAGCTTGAACAAAAAGCACTATATTTATCAAGCTTTTTTAGTTTCTCAACCTATATAGGAAAATTAGCCACAAGGGCCTCTTTAGCAAGTGGAATTAGTTTCTAGGACACACAATTGAAATAATTACTTTCAAGGACAAAACGTAAAATAATTAGTTTCTAGGGCCTAAAAACCTATGAAATTATGTCCTTGAAAGTAATCATTCTGCTGATTTTGGTCTTTAAATTAATTTCTTTGAATGTGTGTCCTAGAAACTAATTGGACTGCAAAGTTTGTCCTTCTGGTGAAATGCCCCTTTATTTAATATAAAAGCATGTTACTCAACATTTACATTTTGCAGTTGATATTTACATTTCTTCATGATTTGGATCTAGCCTATTATTTTGTTTGTCTTCTCTATGTTCAGACCGTAGTTTTCATTACTACTTTATACTAGAGAATGTTTCTTTTCTTAAAATAAACACTTAGTAAATCACATTCAACAATTTATTGTATTTTGAATTAGTATGACTGATTTTTCTATTCAGGCTCTTGGGTAATCTGGAGTTGTTGGTGATTGTTGAAGATTCATATATGAGACTATCATATCTGATTTGCCGGCTACTGCTGCAGGTACAGAATTATGCTCTGTGTTATGCATTACTTTTGTGAACAAATAAACCATTCTTTCTTTCTCTCGGTGCTAAATAATTGCTTTAAATATTTGTTTTACTTTACGGTATAATGCATTGAATGCCGCATTTGATATTTAATGTGGCTACACTAGATTATCAGTTTTGAATGTGCTTTATACGGTAATGCTAACTTAATAGCTCATCTAAATGGAAGGTGAAATCGTGACATGTGTAACTTATTTGGATAACAAAATTATCTTGCGTATAGGAACCATGATGTATGCCATACGTTAATTACACTTCTTTGGTATTCTTTCTCTTATTTATACGATCTTTTATGCAGACCATCAAACTTTCTTGAAAAGGGAAATATCCCATGTAATGTTAGTAATCAACCCATACATAAGCCGTATGCCTCATTCTCTCTATTTCTATAGAACCATCTATATGTTTGACTACTTTCTAATTTATTTTTATGGTGGTTTTTTTTTGAATTTTGTTGGGGATATTTCTATTTATTTTCCTTACTTTATAATTGCTTTACTGATTTATATTTAATAATTAAAAGTGGATGCTGATGTGAATGCTGATGCTCTGTATTCACCGGTGGATGCTGATCATGAACCTATGGATGTCGATGCTCTATATTCACTACATATAATGCACATTAGGGTTCTCATATGTAAACCAAAACATTAAACTTGAAGTCATATTAACCAATTTCTTTATCCAACATAAACAATTGTTTTGAATAAGCCCATAGTTCCTTAGAGATGTTTCATTAAAATGTATCCTCAAAATTCAAATTTGTCAGTTGTTTGTACATTTTTTTGATTCATTTTCTATTTATAAATAGTTTACAATAATGGTGAAGTATTTATTAGTATTGATCAAGTATTTATTAGTATTTAATGATTAAAATGTCATCGATAATTCAAAGTCTGATATAACTCAAAGGGGCTTCATCATCAGGTTTACCCATCATCTTTCTTACGACAACTTAGTTTTGTTTGGTTACCATTTCTTCTTCCTCTTTTTTCCTTCATCCTTTTCATCATCAGGTTTACATATATTTATAGTTTGTTATTATATATATGTATAATATATAATATATATAGTGTGTGTGCGCGCGCGTGTGTATATATATCACTATCGTAATTGTAGCAAACACAAAAAATTTCCACTTCCTTCTTAGCACACGTCCAACGGACGTGCCACCATACTCGTAAACAATAATGACAAAGTTAATTTGTAAATCAATTATAATTATTTATCTTAAAAAATATCATATGTTGCATTACAAAATTCTATTTATAACTTCAAATAACTCCGCATTAAGATTTCTACAATATTTTATGGTACCCTTTTCATTCATTTCTATTTACTTTAAGTCAATATACTTAAACTAATTGCATAATTTGAAATTTAACATATTTAAATAAAAATCAATTAAATAATATGGGGAAATAAGGAGGACAAACTTCGTAAAAAATTTAGATTGAAGGACATCAAATTTTATTTTAGTTTGAAGTACATTAAGTTTTATTTTTAGCCTGAAGGACAGAATGCTAGTTACAACTAGCATTATTCTCAATTTTTACATTATACAAAATGCTAGTTATAACTAGCATTATATTCATTTTACACTATACAAAATGCTAGTTATAATTAGTATTGTCCTTCAGTTCAAAAAAAACTTGTCCTTCAACCTAATGTTTTTAATGTTTGTCCTTGTGTCTATTTTTCACCAAAAATAATGTTTGTTAATTCATCTAATAAATCATTAAAATATGTTAGTTTCAACCAAGGTTCGAAAACTCAGTTTCGGTCTCGGTTTCGATCATTTGAAATTTTATTTGTTTCGGATGATTTCGGAAATTTCGTAAGTTTCGCTTTTGGTTTCGCTTTTGGTTTCGGTTTCGGTCCCGATTTTTAGTTTTCAATGGTTTTTTAAATTAAAATGTAATAATTATCTTTGTAAATAAATATAAAATATAATATATAAGGAAATAAAATACAACATTATAAATTTATTGCATTCAAAAATTAATTCTTCCAGCTGTATATAAATTTAGTACTTTCAAAAGTTTAATTGCAGCCCAATATCAATTAACCAGATTATATAATTTCAACATCATTTAGACAAAAAAGCTACAAAGGCACAACACCTTATTTATTATTATATAATTTCAGCCGATAAGCTTAGTAGCAGCCCAATATTACTTAACTAAATTTTAACAATAGCCCATATCATAACAACTATTTCTCTTCGCTCTGACCAAAGCTAGGGCAAACAAAGAAAACATTGTGGCTTAAGCAAACCTAAAAAAACACTAACGTAAATTGCTCTCGACCGCGACTTTCGACCCTCGACCAAGGCTAGGGTTTTCTATTCTCGATTCTCGACCAAAGCTCAGGCAGTTAGGATTTCAATTTTGATCCTCAATCTATTTTGCTTTAAGGGCTTTATTTCAATTGCTTATTTGATTCGTTTCTTTTATTTACATCGCAACCGAAACCGATTTTTTTGATCGATTTCGGTTCGTCTACCTTCGGTACCGGTACGGTACCACTGAAATTTCGGAATACCGTCTGATACCTTAAACCGTGGTTTCAACATCTATACCATATTCATACTAACGAAAATGATCAAACTAATTTTTTATGCAAATATAAAGATATATAAGTTAAATAACATAAATTATACATAAACAGTGATAACAATTAAATTGTTATAATTCATTTATTTCATAGAATTTATCGGACATTGCATATCAAATTTCTAATTTTAACATTAAAATTGTAAATACTATATTTTACAATATTATCATGTGCGACGCGCAGATTAGTATACATGATTTTTTTTAGCCTGCACGATATCTTTTATTTATTAATCTTGATTTTGAACACTTGGTTGCCGAATGAAAACACATTCAGAGAAGAAACTGTTATCAGCGAACCATTTTTATTAAAAAAAGAAAAAAGAGGGAGAAAAATACAAATACCTTTTGTATAAGAGCTCTAATTTTGCTAACCATGTAATAATTTCCCTCCTAATCAAATTTCTATCTTTTATCTGTAATTTCAGTAGTTGCACAGCTAAATTCATCGAAAGAATCTTGGTTGAGTCTTTTGAATATGAGGTTTATTTGTCAAGTTTACTTTATTTCTGGGGTTGTGAAATTCAATGAACTTGAAATATTAGCATGAAGTACCGTATTGTAGTTTCAATTCCCTTGAGTTGCTTTTTGCACTTTTACATTAAGCATATCCTCCCTATGGTTATCATCATTACTTAATGACAAATATATATGCATAATCATGTACTACAATATTACTCTTAGCATATTTGTTTCAGTAATTATGGAAAAATTGCACAATAATTCAGTAGAAAGTGGTTAAATGATGCAAAAATGAGAATATAGGTAAAGAAACAAAGAAATAAAATATAAAATGATGTAGATCAAATTACCTTGTCAATTTGTCCATTATCGAGGGAAACAGCATCCTCACAATGCGAGGGAAAGACCGAGTCTGTGTACATTATCGACCACCCCAGAGCTCGCTATCGTACGGAAGCCTTATGCACTGGTTCCACCTTTATTTTTCCATTAGTTTGTCCATAAATGAAATCCAATGAATCCAGCTCCTCGAGTAGCCAAAATATGTATTCTCATATTTGAATGTCAAAACCTAGCCAAATAAAAACAATCATTCAAATTTACTATTGGTATTCAAATTCAAATTTACAATTCCACAAAAGCTCAAAACGCACATCAAAGAACACAAATGAATGCATTGTAATGATGCTGCTGTAAGTAAAGGAGTGCTATGCTGGAAAATTGCTCTAGGTTTTCTTACATCACACTCAGTGTTGTATCAGTTATTTTCAATCCTGAAGCATGACTAAAAATGGTGTGATCAAAACACTAAAAGTATAACTAGATATATTACTCTGTTAACAATTAGAACTAGTAAATTACATTTATTTGTACAATCAAATACATTTTAGTTAGCAAATATTTATAGTATATAATTAAACATGCAATACATTGAAGAAACAACTATTGAAATCATATTTCGTTTAAAACTCGGAGAAGATAAAACAAAAGCCATTAAACTAGTTCTCAGATTTTTACAGAAATCTGTCCTACTGATGCTGTAACACCTGCTTCTCAAGCTCATGCCGCTTCTATGTTTCATGTTCCAACTAGTCGTGAAGTTGAATGCGACATTCAGCTCCCTCATTCAGATGGTCAGTATGCTGCTGCAGCTCGTGCAATTCTGCCTCTTTCAGTTCATGCTGCTGATTTTGCTCATTCTATGCAAGTGAACATGCTGCTGATGTTTATTCATTAATGCACATAATGAAGCTCGAGTTGAACATGCTCAATTTTCTTAGTCCTCATTAGACCAACTGGTCCTACGAGTTCTTCCCTCTGGTTTGACATTTTCTAATTTTGAGGATTGAACACTGGTATATTTATGCATGTTAGTTGGTAATAGCATACGTATGTTCTTTTTTTGTAATTATTTAACGTTATTTTGCATTTTTTTTTAGTTCAGTCTATTTTCGTTTCACTCTATATTTAGTTGAAACATGGTGGAGGAGACATATCATAATCCATAAATGGTGGAGGAGATGTATCATATTCATACTCTTTTAGGTAACAGATTAGATTTTTTATTTTTTTTCCTTTTGAGCTCTAGTTGCATAGAACAGCCTTGGTGATCTTATTTTGACATATTTATGTTCAAGCAATGTAATAGATATCCTTAGACTGAAATTGGAGACATGGACATAAAATGCTGTTTGAAAACAGTAACAATTTGCAGTAAAGATTTATCTTTTCCTATGACATTTACTGTTAAACTTTGAAAAAAAAATGTAATATAAGTAGGTTAAGGAAAATAAAATAAAATGGAGATACTGCTGTAATCGCTAAACATGAAGGGATTAACAACAAATAGGGATCACAAGTTTGATCTAATGAAGTAAAGCTTGTTGATATGAACATTTTGGAACATCTTATAGGCATCACATTCCGATGGCCCATTTTAGCAAAATTCATAGTAAAAGTAATTTAAAACGGTCCTTATACCAGCATCATATTCAACTTGATAGAACTAATTCGCATTTAATATTAGAAAACTGTACAAAACCCCAAGACAATCGTTCCATCGGCCAACATTATAATTACAATTGTGCAAAGTTTGTGGTGTTGTCTACACTCAAATACATCACACCCATTGCATAACTACACCATCACACTTCAATGAAATGAAACCTGCATACAACATGATAGGACCATGATGATTACAAAGAATGACCATACAAGCTTGAAAGATGTTATTTACTTGAATATTTGTAACTTTTCACATATATATTACTTAACATGAACAAGATCTGCTAGAAATACACTCCAGCTATTCCTTGGTTGGTGCATTTTAGAACAACACTGGATTTCTACAGTAAAATAGTCATGAACATGTTATTTTCCAAATTTACCAAAATAAGTACAATGAAAGATAAGTTTACACTATAAAAGAGAAGGTATATTACCTAATTACATGTTTTACCGATTGCTCTGAAATCGCAATAGAAGTTGGTTTCACATCCCTTAGTTCTCTTACTGGTTGTAGATAGTGGAGATGTTAATGTTATGAAGAAAAAAGAGGCGACTAATTTTGAGAAGATGCATTAATTGAATTTCCATAAATTCCTTATCCATAGCACAAGATCGCTGAAGCAATGGGAATGGACAATATGATCCCAAGCTTATATACTGACTGTCAGAGCCAAGAACAGTACCTAGTATTACAGTCATTTAATGAATATTGATCCACAATCGGTATAGGCAACCTGAAATAAGTGATAGTGTGATACATCAAAAGAATATACGACTTAATGATAATTCAAACAGATATTTTCTTCAATCCTATTTGTGTAAAATATATCCTGCATAAAAAATTAAGCAACCTTTAGAATCCATCAGCCCAACCACGCCAGGTTAGAATACAAGATAAGCTTTAAAATTGGTAAATGAAGATGAGCTTGTTAAAAACAAGTAATACAAGTTAGAATATGGGACCATACAAGTTAAAAGTGAATATTTTGTAGCTTACAAAATTACTAAGCTGTCTGCTAATTTTAGTAAATATGGTACCCATGACCATGAGTTGTTATATATGCATCATATGATTTGGACGGCTTTCTCACATTGATATGTCTACTATATTTTAGTAAATGCTTAAAAGTTCATTATATTCATCATAGGTACCAAAGAGGCATTATTTTTTGTTTGTAGTTGGTAAAGAACCCATTTCAGGAAGAACAACAAGATTAGGGTAGGTGAAAAGCCAGATATGGAAAAAGATAAATTGGGAAATTAAAACATTGGCTGAGGATATGAAATTACAGATGAATAATTAAATTACCATTCAAAGTTTAACAAAATAAACTAGCACTAACATCAATTGATAGCTTTGAGGGTATGGAGGAGGAATTTGGAAGGCAATGATATCATGTAACATGTGATATGAGCATTTCATTTAACAGTTCGAGTGCAGCCAAAAAAAACCACAAAACATAGACAATAAAACGCCAATTTGTGGTATCTATGACAAATTAGTATTAAGTATTAACCCGTTCTCTACGCTTTAAATCAGCTTCGCAAAATGCGGGATCATTATTTTCTGAATCCACATAAAAATTTATTAAGATTCAGTAACTTATGCAAGTTGTCTTGTAGTTAAAAAAATACACACAATGTTCAATAGAAATATGTAGCGGTTATTAAAGTGTTATGTGCTATGAGACAGCCAGCAACTGATAATTATTTAACACTTTTCATGTGCCTTTTATAAATTTATTGTTAATTGCATTATAGAATAATAATGAATGCAGACATCTAAATATAAATGAACAAGCATGCTCTCATTTAACACATCACGTCACTTCTGAATGTGAGCACCCTAACACATTTTGTACATATCCACCAAGTCTAAATTCTCCCTAACCTAACTCAACCAACAGCATGCACCCTGTATACAAAATCTTACAATGCCAATTGAAATATCAAATTTGGGCAAGCAACAAGATCTGAAATACACATAAAATATGAAACAAAGTTTGAGTGTACTTCAAACTAAATAGTTATTAAAATATTTGTTTATCTTTATTTTCGTACGTATAACAGTGTTCATCAGTTATCCAATGTGTAGCTAAGTATTGCTAAAATCAGTTCAATATGGATGTGATGTGAGATACCGTAAGCCCTAACACTACACGAGCCTAGTCACTAAAATGAAAAATTAGAACACGGCGTTAGAGCAATCAATTAAATAAAATGTGATCTGAAGAAAAATGACTTATTTTCATATGCACTTGAGACGGTTAAAGTGCATTAATATTCACAATTTCTTAACAACTGCTAAGCTTCTAATGCTCACCTCATCATCAGTACAATTAAAAGAACTTTTTGCAGGTGTTGAAATTTTATCCTTAGCATCCTAAAATTAAAAGAATCAAATAATAAACTAAATGGTATAATTGAATATCAAGATGTGGAAAGATATATGTTGAAAAATGATTCAGCTAATTAATTCAAGCTTTAATTATCCATATTATCTGAAATAATTACTGAAATTCATGCATCAATCAGAAACACCAATTCAGGCTTTAACAAACTTCTATTTGCTGAATTGATGCACTGGGAAATTGTTTAGGTTTTAATATATGAATTAATTAATTACATTTTAATAAATCATAGCTTAGAATTTCAAATAAATTCATAATATATTTTATTTTGCCTCCTTAGAGTAGGCGAACTTCCTTAACGGTTGGTTTGATAACCCCAAAATGGCTTCCTATAGTTTTGCTCCTATTCATAATCGCTTACCAACCATGGAAAAAATTCAAAAATGGGTAATAAACTTTAACAGCACATACTTCTTATGTAAAAAACAAGCTGAGAACAGGGATCACCTTTTATTCGGTTGTGAAGTAGCTGCATCGATATGTAATTGGAGCAGAATTCAAATGGGATTCCAGCCAAGAACTAATCCTAGAAAAAAAAAGAAAAAAATAACAAATTTAGTTTAAAACATGAAATTTTTTATAAATCTTCATTATTAAACAATTTCCATATTAATTAAAACACACAAGTAGCACATGACCCTAAGGTTGTCAATGAATATCCGAAAAATCCGTTAAAATCTGTATCCGAAATGTGGGTAAATATTTAATATTCGGAAAAAAAGAATGCGGATACGAAGGTATCCACATCCGAAAATTATACGTCCGGTTTTGTCAAGAATTATAGTTTATATTATATGTATTTTAATACAATATAATAATGTATTTATTGTATTTATTGTTTTATCAAGTTAATAGTGTATGTTTATGTTGTGTGTGTTTAATGCGTATTAACTGGTTTAAACTACTTATTATCGTTATATTTATTGATTTTGCATACTTTTATAATCAGTAGAGTTGAAAAGAAATTATGTTAAACCGAAATTTTCTGATTATGTTTCTTGATTTATCGATTGTTGGTGGATATTATAATTATCCAATATCCATCCGTATCTGCGAATGAGGATATCTTGTATTCGAAAATGATTTCAAACGCGGATGTAGATGTGGATATGACACTATTCACATTCAAAAGTATCCCTTGATAGGCTTATGATGCATGAGAAATAATAAAACCATTACATTTATGTGGACAAACTATATGAAAACAAAACTAAATATCAAAACAATAAATTTTATGTGCATGAACGTAGAAAATATAAGAGAAACATCTCAATCAACTGAACTAAAAATCCCACAATTCAAATAGCACAATTTAATACAAACAAATAAAATACATAAGTGATATTAATAGACGCTATAATAACTAAATAAAAAACAGAAAATTACAAACTGTTAATCTTACCGATAATTTATGTGCCACGGCAAAAGGAGGGATAAATCATGATGAAAATATCCTTGTGCGTAATCTGACAACCCCAATCCATGTGTAATGTCCCACATCGCCTAGTATGGGATAGGTGATGCATATATAACCCATTAGGCACCCTCCCCTTACAAGCTAGCTTTTGGGGGTGAGTTCTACCTAATTGGGCCGTAACAAAATGTAATGTCCCACATCGCCTAGTATGGGATAGGTGATGCATATATAACCCATTAGGCACCCTCCCCTTACAAGCTAGCTTTTGGGGGTGAGTTCTACCTAATTGGGCCGTAACAAGTGGTATCAGAGCAGGTCATCACTACTCGAAAGTTCGAGTCACGAGAGGGGCGACCTATAGGCTTGAACTGATAAGTGAGTGAAGCCGTCCAATGGGAAAAGGGCTACCATCGAATCAGTCAATAAGGGAATAGAGTAGGCCGACGTGGACGTCGGACTTTCGAAGAGTGGTGGAATGTAATGTCCCACATCGCCTAGTATGGGATAGGTGATGCATATATAACCCATTAGGCACCCTCCCCTTACAAGCTAGCTTTTGGGGGTGAGTTCTACCTAATTGGGCCGTAACACCATGGGTTTGAAGTTATAAGGCTCAAAGTCAACGGAGTCGTCAGAGGATACGGTTTCGATTGTTGGCGAGCAGCGGAGTCGGAGAAGGATAAGACAGCAGTGGAGTCGTCGGGGAGCAGTAAAGTCATCTTCAGTGGAGTCGATGGGGAGGTAATAGAGTATTTTTTTTGGGAAAATGAAAATTAGGTCTAAAAGGGAATTAAATTTGGACGTATACGCCGCACCAAAATTAGGTTTAGAGTGGAATTAACTCAATAATAAAATAAATTAATCAAAATCACTTCAAAAACTTAAATGATAAAACCAACTAAAATAAAAGGAAAAACTTGAACATAATATTAATAAAACTTTAATTCTTAAGCATACTAATTTCTCTATTAATGCAAGACTTCGCTTGTAAGATATTCTCTACCGATTTTGATTGGTTTTGGACGGATCTATATTTTAGGTGTTGAGATAATCCTTACTTGTAAGTTATTTTTTTCACACCATTATTATTGGTTATAAAACCGATAAAAACCAGTGTAGTGTAATTTTAATGACAATTCTCAACTCATCAAATTAAGATGTTTTGAGGGGTTATAACTTTTGTTTTTTCAATTATACACCTATTAATCATATTGGAAAAGTAGTATTTATGAAACCAGAGAATAAATTTAAGGATACGCATGTAATATTATTTTATGGAGAACTCTTACAATCAGTGTATGTTAATATCTCAAATATGTATTGATTGACTATAATAATACTTCATGTAAACCAATCAAAACCGCTAGATCATTTATGATTAAAACCATTACTCTCAAAAGCTCTCATAACCGGTACTATAAAACTCTCAAACGGAGCCTAAGTGTAGTTATTTTATACTTTATAAATTCATGTAGAATGTCTTTTTTTTATGTTTACAATATTATTATCAATTAATATGTTTGCAATTTTATTATTTTTATAAAAATCAAATAACATTTAACTAATATTGTATCTTACATCTTGTCGTAGTATACGTATTACCTTTTGTCATTCATAATAATGTCTTCTTATATCATCCATTAATGGAAGATGAAAAGGAGATGAACAACGTAAATAAAATATATTTTTATTGTTTTGAGAATAGTGTTTTATTATTTAAGAGAACAATGTAAATGTGTGGAGATTCGAACAACTTGCACGCTTTTGAGTTATTAAGTTTTGATTTTAAACGAGAATCAGATTTGGGGTATAGAGTTTCCAACAAATTTGATTTTGAGAAGAAAAATCCTTTTTGAGAAGAGAGAAGGAGATGAGAGGATGGTTGATTTTATCAAATGGAAAAAAGTGGGTGTGGGTGGAAGAGATAAGTATTTGATTGGATGAGTTGAGAGATGGAGGAAGGATGATGTTTTGGTATGTGCAAATAGCATCACTGTTAATTTTGAGAGTTCTACTTACAAAGCTTTTTTTTTTTTATTGAATGAGGTACTTGAAGCTTTATAAAGAAAGAAACCAGAGTCTATTTACAACCCAAACCCGGAACAACGGACTGGGTCGACTTAATGTCTTAATATGCCTAAAATGACCGAACGGACATGCAAACTAAAATAGTTCATTCAGTAACTCACTGCTTCCACCGTCTTCAGCAAAAGAAAATAATGGCGGCCATGAAAAGAAGAAGAATCTCTCTCACCATCGCGACAGGCTACAGTCTTCCAGCAACTATTGAAGTACTGCCAAACGAAAGATCAATCTCAAGAGAACGCCGATATGGGCTCAGTTCAAGGAATCAGACGAGGATCATTGACCAAATAAATTGGAAGGTAAGCCTTTCTGAAAACTAGATCTTGCTTCTAAGGATAAAAGAACTACCATTCTCATGTAAAACTGCAGGGGAACGTGAACCATGCACCGTTTGGACTGAAAACTAGAAAAGAGAGCGATAAATTGATGAATTAAAAAATATGTAATAAAGAAAAAATGTAATTAGAACAGGTAAAGGCACTTCCCTCAGGCTAGCATCAACTGTAAAGCATCAAGGAGCAACTGTGATCAGATCTAAACAACCAAAGGGTAATAAGACGCTCAGGTGATATCTAAACCACCCCATCTTCTACAGATTTCCTCTTCTGCGGCTGATTAGCAGTGTTTAAATTCGGATTTGGAAATCCTGTTTGAAATAATCTCAACGATTTGCTTAGAAATTAGATGCTCTGGTTTGGATATCTTGTTAAATATGCGGTTATTGTGCTCACCCCATATAAACCAGACAAAACTAGATAGAGCTAATTTTGCAATATCACTACTCCTACTACTTATCGAGAACTTAGCCATTAAATATTTGATTTCTGATGTTAGGCTGTTAATAAAGAGGTTTGGTGTAGGCCAATTCAACATTTTCCTACATAGAAACCAATTACATAGCATCTTTTTTTATTTTGGCAAGTTTTTTTTACCATTGAAATTCAAACTACCCTTGGAATTACTCTAAATTTTACCATGGTATATTTTTATTGTTTTTTATCCTTATCAAAGAGAGTTGCTAATTACATCATATTTTTTCCTAGGTTTCACCACGTATGTATTTTACCATTAAAATTCAAACTAGCTCCTAAATTTGCTCCAAATTTTACTATAGTATATTTACTATTTTTTATCTTTATCAAAAGATGCAACAACTTTCTCAACCTTCATTCCTTTTCTTGGAGAGAAATCCAATGGTAAACCTAGATCTCATTTTTCATTTTCGAGTATCAAAAAATAAACTTCATAAGGTCGAAAAGGAAACCAACTTTTCAAATTTTGTTTTTCTAATTATTTTTTTTGATTTTCGGGTCGGCTTATTTAGATGGTCAACATTGGTGATGAAAATCGAGTTAGACAACGAAATTAGGTTTCTAATTTTTTGTCGAATTTGATCAAAAGAATAGGGTATAGAGTCGATAGAAATATGTAGTTGAGAGTTGCTTTGGTGGATTGATTTGAATTTCTGACGATTTTTAAATATTAAAAAAAAAACAGGATTCTGTAACAATGGTGGTGTATTATCGTTTATATACTTTGAACAATGGATTTGAATTTTTGATGCTTTTAAATATCATAAAAGAATACATGTTTATTTGGCAATGGTTTTGTATTGCGTTTATACACATTGAACAGCGAATTTAAATCTTTCAATGCTTTTTGAATATTTTAGAAGATTACATATTTATTTAATAATGGTTGTGTGTTGCCGTTTATATAAGTTGATCAACGGATTTGAATTTCTAAAGCTTTTTGAATATTTTAGAAGAGTACATGAATGATGGTCATGCAGTGCTATTTGTACGTTTTGAATAACGATTGTAGAAAACCGATGAAAAAATTATTAGTTCGGAAATAAACATTTGTTTGTATTGTATGCTTTGAATAGTTGAATATCCAACTTTTGATTATATTCACATTGTATCTTACTCTATATATCTTAGGTGAAAAGGCAGTATAGCTTCTTTAAGATGTAAACGATCATTAAAATCACCAGTCGGAAAAGAGGCTAGAAAAACAATGAGCATATATGTCTAAAGCAAAGGGAAAAGACGTTGAAGAAGATGTCCATGATAGTTCATCTACCGAATAAGATTATGATCCTGATGAGGATATAGAGGATATCGAGAAGGAAGGAGGGAATAATAGTCAAGAAATGTTCCTAGTTCATTGGTTTTACCCACGTGAAACGTAGTCGGTGATGGTGTTCCAAAAGACAAGATGTAACAACCTTACTTTCTGCGTCATAATAATAAATAAATTTAATTAAAATAAAAACATTCGAATTTGATTTAATGATTATTATTTTGAAAATAAATTTCTATTTATTGAAGTCCAGTTAATAATAGATTTTTGTTTTAATGAATTGAATTGGTTAAAAAAATCCTTTTGAATAATATTTTAAAATATAATAAAATGTTAATAAATATGAAGTATTTTATATAGCAAATAATTTTCAAATGATTGAAATAGTTGAAAATAAAAGTTTATTGTACGTTAATACAATGAATAATTAAATAAAAATAAATAAGTATTGAATTGAATAAACTGCCCAATTATCGAAATATAATTTGTAGAATGACGTGTGAACCAATCTAAAGTAGCTTGGAATTATTTACATATAAAAAAAATGAATTATCTAAAAGAAAAGAAGGGGAAAATTAATTGATATAGTGGAAATCCGATCCAAATAAGCCCATACCCTTTTATTTCCCCTCTTCTTTATTTCTACTTTAACCAGCTCATACCCCTCTTATTTTCATTCAACGCCCTTAAAACCCACTAGGTTTTTGTTGAATCGAAATCAAACAAAAGGAAAAAAACACGTGCAAGGTGGCTGTCGACATCTGTAATGATCTGCCTTTTCGAACCCCAGAAGTTGACACAATACATCCACGGTATTCACGTGTCAAACAACTAAGTGCCGGAAAGACAGATTGTAGTGGAAAGAAAGGAGATAGAAAATAGAAAAAACTAAACAATCACATAATCTCACAACGCAACGGAATAACATATATTAATCAACATAATATTTTACAAAGTCATTTCAAAAATGATACATCAGAGTCATACTAATACAAATTCTACCTAAGGACAGTCATAACAGTATGTCCCTACCTAACTGATACAAGATTAATATAATACAGCGGAAATAAGATAATAACTAGTTATCGATAAAGCCTCCTGCTCCAAGCTCCTCTAAAATGCATCCGTGGGAAAACTTGAACTACTTGACTGCCCATAAAAATTTGAGCACCCAAGAGTTTTAGGAAAGAAAATAAAACTCCGGGTCAGACATGGGTCTGGTGTGAGTAAACTCAAACAACTGAATTATTATATTTAAAACCTTTTTAAAATCAAAGGTATCGCGTAAGACCACGCCGCACATAAATACAAACGGGTTTTTACCTTACGATAACAAAAACATTTTTTATATAAAATCCATTAATATTATAATAATGTCTAAGCTTCAAAATAAATATATGAAAATAGCTGAAATTGTTACCATTATTAAATTCCAGCATATTAGGCTCTACAATCAAAACCGTAAAGGCACGTATTGGAGATTGGATTCCATACTATGACAAGGCACCGGGGTACCACCTATCACGGTACACATCTATAACATGCACCGAGGACCTCGCCAGGATCCTCTGCCAACACAAAACTGGCATACCCCTTACTGGATAGTACCGAATGTGTCATTACCTTGTTTCTTTGCAACCCTTTTTATTGAGATCTCATGCACAACCAGTATATAAATATGTAGATGTATCTAGAAAGGTGATGACACACCCTAATGAAAGCGACCCGCTCAGCCTTGCTGCATCTCCCTTGATTTTAGTCATTCCCGATTGATGAGGCTTGAGACTACGCTTATCTTTTGAACAACCATCCCACTTGGAATGCTAACACTGCCTTCCAAGTAGTAATGTAGTACCAGCATTCATCCATACAAGTTGTCCAGAAAGAGGACAAACCGAAGGCACTACTTCTACTACATCTATTTTGGAATCAACCTCAGGACTAGTAGCAAGCAGCCATTGCACTTCAATTGCTCCGTTTTCGGTTCCATATTCTTCAAGATGTCTTCAAGTCGAAACGCTTGAGTTGGATCGAAGTGGTTTTCGAATAACATATCTGATCCCGGTCACTTCGAAACAACTTTCATAATTCCCAGTAAACTCAACCCCGGTTCTTTAGGAATTAAACAGATAAAAATAAGAGTGGAGTTCATCTCCTAACCGTTTGTGGATGAATTTCCTTATCATTTATCCTAGAAGAATGAAACGAGATTTATATGCACAGCACAATATCATTGGGGATGACTGTGTCATATAACTTATGTGTTTCTCCTAGATATTTCCAAATTTATGTTTAGGTCCAGATTTGATAGTTGGTTATTTAACTATCAAATAAACAATCATTCAATATTGATTTGATTCCATATGGGGTCCACTAAGCCTTTATTAATTAATCTTTAATTAATTAAAACTTTGCATAACTTGATCAAAAGATCTTTTTAAAACACTGTTCTCAATACCCTTTACATCTCTTTTATACTTGGAAAACACTTTCACTTACTTAAAAAATATAAGTATTTACCAAAAAAACATTTGGATAACTCCCTTTTCTCAAATTCCATATTAAATGGATAAGAACTTCTCCTTTAAAAAGATCACTTACTATAAAACTCATTCACTTTATAAAAACCATTCACTTATTCCTTATAGAAATTCATTTTATAAGTTCACTTCATATTTCAAACCTCTTTATAAATCTTTAAACTAGATTTAAACTTCTTTTTAAAATCTCTAAAATGATTTATAAAATCTCTTTTCGTGTATGGAACTTCTTATAAAATTTCCTTTATAAAATATCTTTGACATTACAAAATACCATTTCCAAAATCTCATTTTAAATCACTTTAAATAAACCCTTTTTATTTAGTAAAACCCATTTTATTAAAACAAGTTATTATTTATAAATACCTTTATAAAATAATTATATAACTTGAAAAACCATTTATAAACTTTTAAACCCCAGATTGATTAAAGAATTAGAGCTAATTTAAAACCAGTCTTTATAATTTCAAAAGGAGGCTTAGCAATCCCATTGGTACTTATTTAAGTTACCATTTAGTTTCAATTTCACTTTCAAGTCATTCAATAATTAATTTACATAAGTCAACATACATGTAAATATACTTCATATCCAAATCAGGAAATAACATGTCAATATAAACTAACCAGTATAAACATGTTCAAATAACATAATAGTAGGATGGTGATTTATCCTGCTAAATAGATGTCAAAACAATTCAATTAATTTATAGTAGAATGAGGATTTATTCTGCTATCATATATCTCCATACAATCAAACAATCAATACATAGCAGAACAGTGATTTATTTTGCTACTATATGTCTACCACACTCAAATCAATTATATTATAGCAAAACGTGGATTTATTCTGGTAATAGATGTCCACACAACCACAACCACTCACATTGTAGTTCATTCACAGTCGTTTTTCTACTTAATGGTATTGACATTTGAATTCTTTATGTTCAAACCATCTTTGAAAAGAAGTACCTTAAAAAAATTGATTCTTAGAAAACAAGGATTAAACTTACACCTTTTTAAAATGATTAATTACAAGATAAACTCTTGTTAAATCATAATTAATCTTTATTAAATTTGAACTTAATTTAATTATAAATTAATAAAGAATTAAACCTTTAATGAATAATTTATTTATAAATTAACCCCTTAATTAATCCTTATTAATTATTAAATAATAATTTAAAACGTTTATTAATAATTAACTATTAATTAATCTTAATTAATTAATTAATTAATCTTTTGATTAAAACTTAAATAATAAATTAAACCTTTAATAAATAATTTATTTATAAATTAAACCTTAATTAATTTATCATTAAAACTAATTAACAATTGATTTATTAAATAATTGACCTTATATTTAATTGATTATTAATTAAAAATAAATCATGTACTTAACTCATAATTAATTAAAAATTAATCTTGCTTAATAAAAAATTATTAAAATTAATCTTACTTTTAAAACATAATTAATTAATAGTTAATCTTCACGTAATTATAATTAATAAACCCTGTTTGATACTAAATTAATTATTAATTATCAAAACTTAATTAATTAATTAATTATTATATTACTAATTAACTTTGTAAAACACCATTATTAAGTTATAATCATTTTCAAGACACTTTAAGTATAAAAACTAAATTTTCAAAAATCCGATTTTTTTATCGAAGTTAAATCAATACCGACTATCGTTACGGATGTAGTAACTTGAGTTTGTTTTTTCCAAGTTACTAACTTTTCAATTCTCCACTTCTAACTTTGTACATTTTAAACCATAAGAAAAAGTTTAGAAACTAAAACAAGGTTTAACTTTAAAGTTTTAGAAACTTAAATACTTTAAAACCATTTTCCTTCCAAGAATCCAAATCTCCTTTTAACATCTCAATGTTAACTTATTAACATACCACATCACAACCAAGTTCACATTCATATCATATCCAAACTTACAACCAACATCAAATCCAAAATTTGTAAACTATATCATAACCAAAGTTTACGAATTTACAACAATACTGAGGTAAACTTCATTTCAAGTCCACTTTTTCCATCTCGAATCATCCATATCCACAAATAACCAAACATATAACAACTCAAACATATTTCATACACATGATAAAGAAATTTATGCAACATATATCAAGTTAAAAATTTTGAATTTAAAACTAACGTTTACTCACCGAAAGCTTGAAAGTCACAAAAATCCACTGGAAAATAGGTAATCTTTTCACTAATTTTTGATCACATTACTCTCTAAATTTGGATAAGTGACAAAAAGAAATTTTTAGAAAATTCTTTCCTCTACAATTTGAAAAAAAGAATCACTTAATTTGGATTTTTTTTTGAGGGAGATGTGGTCAAAAGATGGAGTGGTATTTCGATCATGATAATATGGGTCCAAAAATGAGTCAGAAAGAAATGCAATTTTGACCCAAAATTTTTCGAAATTTGAAAAGGTCATTCAAATGAAAGTTGTAGCCGCTGAAATTCTATATGGTTTGAAAAAATAAAATCTTGATTTGAAGTATATGGAGGAAGTTATGGCCGAATGACATGGGAGGGAAAATGGAGAAAGTGGAGATGAAAACAAGTGATTTAAAACTAAGTTTTTTTAAAAGTTTTAAAGTAAGAATTTGATTTTTTTTTTAACTTTAAAACCTAAAAACTAAATAGGGAAGCCATGGAAGTTTTGCTTCCAAGCTTAGGTAAGTTTTTCAAATGGAAAAGAGAATGAGAAAGTGAAATAAAAATTAGGAAAATTGGTTTATATATTATGTTAACATGTTAAATTACCAAACTACCCCTCATACTTTGCTCTCCTCTCTTTTTGTGCCACCTCACTACTTCCTCCCACCTCATGGTTCAACCAGTGCCCCCCTTTGTCCCCCATGACAAAATATGCATTAGTACCTCATATGTACTTATGTTTCTGAAGAAAAGGCATTTACTTTTCCATTTATTTATTTTTTATAGGAAAATGTCACATCACTACTTATATAAACTTATATAAATGCATATGTATTTATGTATATATGTAATTCTAACTAATAAACTGTAAATGTGTGTGAATATATTTTCATTAGAGTTCACAACGTTTGTGACAACTTTTACCCGACGAAAAATCGAAAATTTGGAAAACGAATTCTGGTTACATTTTCAATCTTTCTTCGAACTAAATATTTTTGTAAACTAAATTCAAGAACTATTTCACCATTATTATTTATCATTTAAATGAGTTTTATTTTCATTATAAAACCTATATATTGAATATTTAAAATTAATTAAATATTCTCAAATCAAAGTAGTGAAATTCCAGGTCATTGCAACATCGACACAAGGTAGGCGACTGGCGATTGAGTGGAGAGGGCAGCTATGTCGGCCCATACTGTAATGGCCCAGATTTTTGAACGGTTTATAGTTAAATATTGGAATTATTTGAATATTTAATCTTGAATTTAATGTAAATAGAAATAATTTCGAAAGCTTATTTAAATTTCGTTTAAATAAGAATGATATGGAAAGCTTTTAATTTAGAATTGAAAGTGACTAAAATTGTTTTAAAAAATAATTCATTTTAATTAACATATGAATTTATTGGGGCATTGTCTCGAATTTTGACAAACCAGTGCCTTTGGATCTGGAATAATGAATTATTGTACGCCGATGAGTTTCGTGACGATCGGACGTACTGTGTTGTCGTGCTCACTCGAAACGGGTAGCGTTAAATCTAAAAGAATAAAATATAATATTTATTGCCTATAAATGCACCTCCACCCCTTAACCTAATTTCTACTTCCCTCATTCTCTTCTTTTTTTAATTATGCCTGAGAACATGTGATAGTCGCCTTCTTGTTTGAATTGTTGCTGAAGCTTTGCTCAACGAAATTCAACGACTCCAGATCAGTTGGCCTCGTAGAGGCAAAGGCTTCGAGTGGGTGTGCTATAATTAGGGTGCGATGAGGTTAGGAGTTGCTCAATTTTGGTACGGTTGAGGTTAGGGTTCAGGAAAGGACAATTAGAGGGGACGTGATGGTCATGGGTAGATGCAGCTCGGCCTGGGGAGGTGCTCGCAGCTAGTTGCGACAACCATCATTGGCCGTGAGGGAGTTGCATGCTCGGTCATACTTTGGTCAAGGGTTTGGGTAGGAGGAACGCGATTTAATTTATGGCGCCGAAGTGAAATTCGAAGGCATGGTGGACTTTGTGGCGATGAACAGAGGCATTTGGCGACGGTTGGAGGAGTAACGATGGAGAGTGGCGAATCGCGTCATTAGGGCAGTGCGGTGGAGTCTCATGTTGCCTTTTGATCTAGGGTTACGGTCGTGTGGCCATTGGCGCCATTACGACGAGCACTCGGAGAGGCAAAAACGGCATGTGATCTCGTTGAGTTTTGATGGAGAAATCAGAAGGGGAAGTAGGATAGCTATGGTATCAGTGTGCAATGTATGTAAAGGGGTAAGAGACTCAATTTGGGGAAGGAGATGAGTTTAAGGTAATTAATTAGTTAGTTATTCTAATTATCTCAGTTAATCATATTTTCTAATTCACAAACTTATAAATTTCGTATCTTGTTCATATGAGGTCCAATCAAGGCATCGTTTTTGCCCTTGCGCTTGTATTGATGATATCTACGAATTGGAGCTGGATTCGTCGATTTGGGGCTAATGGAAATTTTAGTCAAAATCAAACGACGTTCAATTTTGGATTATTCGAAAACTCGCAAGCGTTGGATGGAATTTGGGTAAGTTTTGTTCACCAGTTGATTGTACAATTATTGTGTATATAATTGTTGTTGTATTAAAAATATAAACTGCATAACGAACATTGCAAGTTATTGCTTTTGAACCTCGCCTTGTTTTGTAAAACAAGTTACAACAATATTTTGGAGTATAATATTTATTTGATCATCTATAACATGTATTGCAGTCCAAACTACTTGTTTATATGTTTGAGATTGCTTTGTGAAAAGTGATAGTACATTACAAATGTTTGAAACGATATAGTCGTATTAAACGTACTTAGAACTCCTTGATATTTGACATATGTTTAATTGGATAAATTGCGGTAAATTATGGAAATATATATGTACATATATATTGGGTTATTTTACATGCATTTTGGTGTGTTTGACATAAATGGATTGGTTTGGAAATTTTTGGAAATTGGAAAGGGAAGTTGTAAATATTAGAAGCGAAAAGGTTGCGATGGATGCACTTTGAAATTGCCGTGATCTGTGATTTTAAAGTTAACTTTGGAAGACATCTTAGGGTTCTTCATACTGTTAATAAATACTGTAAGCGTACTTATTATCGGGAAATATCAAGGTTCAAATATATTACTCGAAATCATTTGTGGATTTACAAAGTGATGGTTTTAAATTATAAAACATGGTTTTTAAATGGTTTTTAAATTAAGGTTTTAAAATATGTATAAGTATTTTTAAAAATATACTTTTAGTATATATGGTTTTAGAAGTTATCAAAGATTTTATTAAAGAACTAAAATGATTTTATACTATAATATCTAACAAATGGTTTATAGTATTTTATTAAATATCTTAGTTTTACAAATAAATTAGCATATGTAAATATCTATCTTTTTAAAGGTATTTTAGTAGGGGAGTTTGATACTTTGTAAAGGAATTTAAAAGGAGTTTTGGGATTATAACACTTATGTCATAATGGATTATTTTATAAATTGATTAAAAAGGTATATTATCTTGTTTAATAATTTGGAAATGTACTTCAAACTTTTAAGGGATCTTCCAAAGTAAATGGCAAGTATAAAAGTGATTTTGGGTTTATAGTATCGATGTTTGTGCAATATTTGTTTTAACCCATTTAATTATACTTTTGAGAAGTGATTGGATATGTGAAATGGAATTTTAAAGATAACAGATTAGTAAAATATTTTAGGATTTGTCGTAAACAATATTTTAGTAACATTTGTTTTTAAACCCTTGAATAATATTTTAAAGTGTTAAAATATTATAATTGAGTTTGGGAAAATACTTGTATCTTTAATGATGGAATTTTAAAAAGGATAACAAGTATGAAATGGGTTTGGGTCTATTGTGGCAATGTGTTGATAACATTCACCTTAACCCGTTTTGATTATACTTATGTATGTAAATGGATCTTTAAAAAGAATGTTTTAGAGATAATCATAAATGAAATGGTTTAGGTTTGTAGTGACAGTGTTTGAGTAACATTTGTCTTGAGCCCTTTAAAATTGATTTGTGAATATACTTATACGGTTAAGATAAGTATATGAATACTTTTGAGAAGTGTTGAAATGTGTTGAAAATGAATAGTGATATTTTAATTAAATAGTGGAGTTTAATTAACAAGTGGAGTTTCATTTATAAAAGTGTTTGTTGAGTAAAAATGAGTTATACTAATAAAAGAGGATTTTAATTAATAAAGGAAAATTAATTAAAATGGGGATTAGAAGTCATTTGTATGACTTGATCGTGCATGTTTGTTTGATCATGCTTTGTGTGTTGCTTGTTCATGGATAGTAGACGGGGCTTAGTTTCCCATATGTGATTGTTCTCAGTGTTATTTGATTTGACCAAATATACTCTGGAAATATCTAGAAGAAACATGAGAATTATATGGTATAGTTACCTTTGGTGATACTATATTGTACGTATAAACTCGTTTTCGCTCTTCTAGGACAAAACAAGGGTATCCGTTCGCTTAAACGGTTAGGAGATGATCTTCGATCTTATGTATTGTTTGTTTATTTCCCACAGAACCGGGGTTGAGATTACCGGAAAATCGATCGATTGGTTTTGGAACACCCAGTAAGCGGGAGAGTGTACTTATATAAGGTGATTTGAAACCGGATTTCTTCGTGATGGCTTTATGATTGGTTCGTGATGTTGGAATCTATGTGGAGATTCGAGATCTGTTTGAGATGCTCGAATACATGTAGATGTTCGTGATCTATTCAGGATGTGAGGACCATATGTAATTCCGAGACCTATTGAGGTATTGGAATCCATGTGTATTTATGAGATCTATTGAGGAATCCATATGCGGTTTCAAGATCTGTTAAGATATGGGAATCCATGTGTGGTTCCGTGATCTGTTTGAGTTGGAGCTCATGTGGAAGATCTGTACGAGTGGTGACTCGTGTGATGGAATGCAAGATTGTAATGACTCTAATTTTAACTAACATTATTTAGAAAATTTAATTGGATAAATTAAATGAAATAATGTAGATAGTTAAAGGATTGTGATTTGTTAATTAAGAAGGAGGCTTGAATTAATTAATGTATTAGTAAAAAGGATTAAAAATAAGTAAGTAGGAGGAATATGGTAAGGGTACCTTATACCCTTCTATTTTTCACTCCTTATTCATTTTAACTTTCACAAAGAAAACTAAATTCCTAAAGAACTCGGCTGGCCACCATTAAGAGGATTCAAGGAGAAGAAAAACTAGGATTCAAGTAGAAAGTTTAAGCAAATCAATCTAAAGGCAAATCTCAACCTTCTTAACACAAAGCCAAGGTGAATAATTAGTTTACACCTCTATTTTTTATGAATGATTTCGGTTTAAAGGTAAACCTGTTTTCTTTTGCAAGTATATGCCATGTTATAGTAATTCAATGATTATATGTTTTAAGTTGATGATTCATGGAGATATAATAAGAATTTTATGATGCGTTTAGATTAGAAAGCCTATCATATGGCATCCAAATGAGTTTCGTTTTTGATATATGGTCAAAAATATTATTTTAGAAGTGGGTTTTAAGTTTCATAAATTTCCAAGTGAATATGGATTTAATATAAATTTTTTTATGGGAGAAAATAGTTAACTTTAGGTTTAAAATAATTACCGGAATATATATTTATAGAATAACTTTAGGTTTAAAATTATTTAATTGCCTTAAATAATGCCTTCGGGTCAGAAATTTATATATGTTAAAAAATATATTTAATGTGAATTATCGTGATTTTTGGAGATTTTTCCTAAGTGTTTTACTATGGTTAATAAATTATTTAAGTTAGAAAACTTAAATGTTTTAAACGTTTTATTAAGGAGAAGGGCTTATGTGCTAAAATGTCTTCAATTGTTCAATGTTGAGTTCGACGGCTTTAAAAAAAAAGAATTTTGGTAAAGTATTGACAACCAATCATATTTTGGCCAATTTTGTAAGTTAGGTGAAAAAGAATTACTTTAAAAGGCATAAAATCAGTTTTATATCGAATTACAACTTCGCCACTTTCATTTGCCTACTTCTGTCAGTATACTCAGTAAAACCTTTCGCACCAATTCGAAACCCATGTACAGTATCAAGTAATTGGTACGTAGTGTATTGGAGAAAGGCAAAAGGAAAGGATGGTGTCGAAAGCATGCTTGCCAAAGGGTTGAAGCCGCCTTTATTTGCTTTTGAACCCCTTCGATACCCTGGCTGCCGCATTAAAACCTTTCGCCCCTGTAAGAAGCCGCTTTTCATAACTCTTAGATCAATGAGTGCGGAAGGTAGGTTTCGAACCAATACCCCTCCTCAACCTTTGAAGCCGCCTTCCCCAATGTCTCTAAAAGGAATGACTTAGTCGCTTTTACTAATAATTTCGGAGGCAATGGTTTCGAAATGATAGCTTTCGAATGTTTCCTCTTTTATACTTTGTAGTTTGTTTTGTTTTCAAACTATGGTTTTGAAAGTAATACTTTTAATTGGTTTCGAAGCTATGCTTCCATAACTTCTTACTTGAACTCAATGCTTTCGAAAGGTATGTTTTAAGTGTTTCGAAAGGTATGTTTTAAGTGTTTCGAGAGGCATGCTTATAATGATTTCGAATTGGATTGTTTAAGGTTTTAAACAATGGCTTCGAAGGTATTATTTCGGCTTTATAGCCTAATGTTTTCTAAGTTAAAAAGGGCTTTAACTTATTTCAAAGGGATAGATAACCCTATTAATTTTAGATTTTCATCAATATTGTTTTGTAAAGCATATATCATGGCATAAGTATTTTGAGTAAAGCAAAGAGTATGATTTCCTTGTTTTATAAAGATATGATTTTAAGGGTAAATCATTTGTAAAGATTGTTTTCAAAGAAAATTAAATAGGGTAGTTAACCCTAAGTATATGACTCGGATATTAGAAGACTAGATGGAACTGGTGTGGGGTCGCGTCCTATACTTTAACTAGTAGCTCCTAGCTAATATAAGTCTAAAATTCTAGTGTGTAGGGCTTTGTCACAAGTAAGACTAGAATGATATTACACAGAGAAAGGAATAAACAGAGTAGAGGTATATTATTGGTGAGCCTGCAAAACTATTAGGATCGGTTGACCCTTGGAGAAGTAAGTTAAGGACAGATCGTCCAGTATTGTATCTAATAGAAGTTAGAAAATATATTATGTCTGGTAAGCCCGAGTCAGCCGGTGGTTAATAGTCAGTTTGATAAAACTATATTGTTCGGACATATAGTCCATTGATTACCTGATTTATGTGCATATATGTTATTGCTATTGTTGTTATAATCAGTTTGATTGTAGGATTTTGATTTGCAAAAGAAATGATTTTGAAAGGAAATTAGTGAGGGAAACCCCGTTTTGTTAAGCGGCGTAGTCTCACTTAATATTAGTAAACCGAGATATAATAGAATTATTCACAACAGGCTTTATGTCCGACTCGAAGTTTATGTTTTCCCCTTAAACTCTGGGGTGCTCAAAATTAAATTTGAGTAGATTGAGAGTTAAGGACTTTTCAAGTTTAGTAGGTTGGACGAATAAGCTTCCGAAGACGTGCAGGAGGCAAAGCTAGCTATGTAGGAGTTATTTATTATTATTTCCGCTGTGACGTATTTATAACTGATATGTGTATATCTAGTACTCTGATCATCCAAGGGGCTATCTTTATATGTCGCTCTTGGCGTAATTTGTAATAATTATAATTGATCAAAACCTGAGAATCATTTCAGGGATTATGTAATTGAATATGAAATATTGATCTGAAATGTAATAAAAAAAGCTGTTTTTGAAATCTATATTGATTTTATTTCATATTCATGTGCTTTAGATATTATGGATACCATTAACATTGCCGTATTTTGTCACCAGAAGTTAATACTATATATGACTATAGCATTTGTAGCGCTTAGCTTCGGGTCTTAAAATAGGGGATATTACAACTTGGTACCAGAGCATAGGTTTATGAAAATTTAAAAGAAAATTTAAACTTAAAATGATTTCTGAAAACATAATTCTAAGGAATTATAGAAAAGATTGGGGTATGGGATAACGCTATAGTAACGTACTTGTGTTTGCTATATATAAGTATACGCTTTATCTCCATTCTTCCATCTCTCTTAGGTTATTCTTTTGTATCTCACAAAGACTGGAATGTGGATTTTAAGGAAAGATATGGATGCTAGGAGTGGAAGAGTTAATCTTGGTGGAGGAAGCACCATAACTAATGGAAATGCCAGACCGAATACCCGAAGGAATCTAGGTAGAGTACAGGTAGAGCACAAGCTGCTAATGTGGGTGTTGGAACACCGCAAATTGATATAGGAGCTATGTATAAATTCTTCGTCAACATGATGAAAGCTAGACCTGCAGCGGGATTAGTCGGAGGAAATGATGGAGAAGGAAATCAGGAAGCCTCGGTGGTCAATAAGTATGCAGTACTAAGTAGAGACTATGCTAGGCTTGGAGGGAAGCCGTTTATCGGCACCGAGGACCCAATTGAAGTGGAGAATTGGTTGCTTCATTGCAAAAGGAGTTTTGCTGATTTGGGACTCAACAATGAGCAGAAAGGAGATTGCCATCCAGACAGTTGTAAGGAGCAGCACTGTACTAGTGGAACAGTGTTACTGTAGGAGTAGCTGAAGAGGCTCTGACTTGGGTAGAATTCAGAAGGAGGTTTGATAAAAGACTCATGTCGGAGATTGCCAAGTCAACTCTGCTCAGAAAGTTTGCTGAGTTGGTGCAGAAAGACATGACAGTGCTTGAGTATGCTACTAGATTTGAGGAATTATCTAGATATGAATATGCTGTGGTTGATACGGTTATCAAAAGGAATGAGAAGTTCATCCGCGGTTTGAGACCCGAGCTTCCTAAATCAACTTTATCATATATTAGGGATATATGCGATGTAGTTGTTGAAATGGCTTTGAGGAATGAGGAGATGCTCGCTTTCTTTAATGGTAATAAAGTAGTGGAAACTCAAGGCGGGCAGAACTAGAAGAGAGTTTTTCCACAAGAAGGGAACTCAGAATGGAGGATCTGCCAAGAAGGCAAAAGCTGATCTGGTTTGCTTTAAGTGTGATAAGAACGGACATTTTTCTCATGAGTATCGGACAGGCAAAACAAAGAAGGCAGCCGAAAAGAAAGAAGTGAAATGCTTCAACTATGATCAGATTGGACATTATAAGAACCGGTGCAAGGACCAGCCAAGGACAGAAATGGCAAAGTGTTTGCAGTGGAACCAACTACCTTAAGACCAATAGTAGGGGAGAAAGGAAAAGTTGTGTTGAGAGGTACGCTTTTGATTCATGGCATCTCAGTTAGAGTTCTATTTGATACTGGTGTATCGCATTCTTTTATATCTCATAGTTTGGTAGATAAGCTTAACCTAGAACCCTCATATCTAGTTACGTCCTTAAGGGTTTCGAATCCAATAGGAGGGTAAGCAACTCTTGAGATGAGATATGACCACTTAGAGTTTGAGTCGTTAGGTCGTATATTTTCTTGCAATTTGCATGTGTTTGATTCCGTAGGCTTTAGGATTATTTTGGGTATGGATTGGTTAAGTAAGTACAATGCTAGGATATTTTGCCATGATAGGAAAATATCACTTAGACACCCTAGTTGTAGTGATCAGATTATATACACTGTAAAAAACTCGAAATTAGATTCTTGCTCTTTGTTGGGTGTTATGGACGAAGAAGACGAGTTGAATTGAGTTTTTGTTAGATAATTCGTAGATACCTTTGAGCCCGTGATAGAACTACCACCGAAACGAGCCATAAGTTTCGGATAGTGCTTGAGACACTAAGACAACATCAGTTGAAGGCAAAGTTTTCGACGTGTCACTCTTGGAAGAAGGAAGTGAAGTTTCTTGATCATGTAGTCTTAGAAAAAGGGTTATCAGTAGATCCGACTAAGATCGATGCAGTGAATAATTATAAAAACCCAAGACAGTGACTGAGCTAATACCGGAGATTCATTAAGGATTTCCCATGGATAGCCGCACCAATGACTAAGTTAACTCGGAAATACGTGAAGTTTGTTTGGACTGATAAGTGTTTGGAAGCATTCTAGAAATTGAAACATTTATTGACCAAAGCACTTGCTTTAGTTCTTCCAAAGGGGAATCAGGACTTAGTGGTATACACAGATGCATGTGGAACAGGATTAGGAGCTACGCTAATGCAGAGTGGTAAAGTGAATGCCTATGCTTCTCAATATCTCAAACCGCATTAAGTTAGATATCCAATTCATGATTTGGAATTAGCAGTGGTAATTTTTGCGTTAAAGGTGTGGAGACGTTACCTTTTGGGAGCAAGATTCGAGCTATTTACTGACCATAAGTCACAAAAATATTTATTCTTTCGGAAGGAGTTGAATATGAGATATCATAGATGATTAGAGTTCATACTACATACGACTTTGGTATTGAGTACACACTAGGAAATGGAAATAAGGTTGCAGATGCACTTAGCAGAAAACATCAGAATGCAGTATTGTCAACGATAACTGAGTGGAAAGATTTAGAAGCATTTACTACATGCGGAGTACAATGGAGATCTGATGCTAGTTCTAGTCGAGAAACCGCCATGTTATCGTGTTTAGAAGTTCGACCGATGATGATCGAAAGGATTGCTTCTAAGCGGGGAGAAGAACCATTATTAGCTGAATTGATTTGAAACAACCCGCATATTTGGACCATTTAAATTGACAATAATCCACACATGTCAACTTAAATAATACAAAACACGAATCATTATGGGATTATGAATACATATATGTAAATGAGAATCAATACAACATCACAGACACAGAATAGTCACAGAATAATGCAGCGGAAAAGTACATCATCATAATAGTAGTTCATGAAGCTACTACAGAAATACAACAATGTCTCAACATAAAGTGACAAGAGAAATACAAGATGTTCAATACATAAGTTCATCAAATACTAGGAAGGAAATAACTGATAAAGATAAATGCTAAGTCTTCAGCATCTTCAACCAACCTTGATCAGCAACTGGATAGCTTCAGACTGACTCGAGCATATACAAAAGAAACACTCGAGTCAGGACTCAAAGTCTTATACAGGATAATCAGGTGCAAATAATAAAGTTCATAACTCAAAGATGAATGTGGTTCACATCTTTAAGGATCCGATAAACTATCTATATATACAATAGAATACGCTAAATAGATAATGTCTAATCAGTAAAGTATGATATCAAAATAGCGTTAAGTCGTGGCCCATTCCACCCTTAACACATTTTTATTCCCAAGAGCATATACAAGACCGTAGTTTCCCCAAAACCGGAAGTCACCAGAGGGCAATTCATATACTAAAGGTACAAAACAAAATGTAGTGGTCGCGAATAGAATAATCAGTATGACAAGGTACATGAGGCGATACCAACTAGGATACTAGTAGTTGCCTGATCCGGACTGATGTTGGGCATAGCAGCTACTATCCCAACACCGCGAAACAACACTCCCAAATCAAGGGGTGCACCCAAATCGAATCACATAAGTAATATATAAGGTATCGAAGAAGTGTGTCCGCTAGAGATGGCGATCCTCAATGGCCCGGCGCGGCTCCTGTTTTAGTCATGTCAGGGGTCATCCAAAATCGTTCTCTTCCTTCAGTCAACGCGTTCATCAAACCATCCACTTCGTTCTAGATCAACACTCCGCGTATATTAGTTATTAAAGTGGTTTTCGGTATCGACAGAGAGTATGTCCATATCCGATCCCGGTCTCTTTAATAACTACGCATTAATTACCCGATGGTCATTTAATATTAAGGTTTAAACAAATCAGTCCAAAAGTCAAGTTGCAAGTTTGACTTTCAAAATTTGACACTTCACAATTCAATTTATTTTGAACATTTAAATCATATTTCTAAATGAAGTTTTAGTTCAAGCCCTTTGGTTAACAATACTTAAGTATTCAAGTTAAATTTTATTCCTATTCCCATTCATCGTTACAGCTAAATCAAATTCTTAACTTTAGTTGGTTTTGCATTCCTTTTGTCACTTTGTTACTTAATCTCAAATTAAATTTATAACAAATTCTAAATTTATTAAATTTATCCAAATTAGATTTTATTTCGAATCTAATAAAGTCAATTTATTAGATTCTAAAACTTACTTATTCAAATCTCATTTCAATTAAATGTGTCAATCCGTTTATCTAATTAAATAGATTTATTAATCCGTTTCAATTTAATCCATTAATTTATTTCAATTAGGTCCACTTATTAATTCATTACAATTAAATCCATTAATTTATTACAATTAAGTCCTATTAGTTTAATACCATTAAACCCATTAATTTTTTTCAATTAAATCCATTTATTTATTACAATTAAATCCATTCATTTATTACAATTTAATCCATTCATTTATTAAAATTAAATCCATTGATTTATTAAAATTAAATCCATTGATTTATTACAATTAAGTCCATTCATTTATTTCAATTAGGTCCACTTATTAATTCATTACAATTAATCCTATTAATTTATTACAATCAAGTCCATTGATTTATTACAATTAATCCTATAAATTTAATACCATTAAATCCATTGATTTATTACAATTAAATCCATTAGTTCGTTACTTACTTTCCAACAAAATTTTAGTTCATTTCTTAATTCCAAATGGATTTCAATTCCAAAATGATTTTTGTTGACCAATCGGGTTTCTTATCTTTAATTATCTATCATAGGCCAAAGTTGTTCAATGTGGGTATTTATCATTTCAACCCAATATAAATAAATAAATAAAACAAAGCATAACAAAGGGAACTTGCAGTGTGATAACTGGGATGGTGTCAAAGTAAATAAACAATCAATAGCAACCATACATAACAATTTAACCGTTTATTTAAATAATCCCGAAATAATCGTATTTAATTTACATTTGTTATTTATGTAAATTTAATAAAATTATTCCTAGAATCCACATTATCATTTCATGCAGATTAAAGATTATTACATTATAGGTTTCCACTTGTTGTTTATTATCAAATCATTACAACTATCATACATTCAATGGTTCAAAGTATAACTAATCCTATTTCTACGGGTCGATTTATTTAACATTTAAAGGGACAAGTTCAACATATATAATCTATTTTGAAATTTAGACTATCTATATCAATTCCAATTTCATATTAATTATCACTTGTATTAACAACCAAATTCAACATCACATAACAAATTTAATGTCATAATTATTTTCATACCTAACTTCGAATCACAATTTTAACATCAACCATTTTAACCTTCAAATTAATATCAATAACATCTATCACTTAATTATCATAGCATAATAGATTGAGTCGTGAATGAAATATTCACCTTGCGTGGTTGAAGAAGATGACGGCGAAGCACGACAATGAATAGACTAGAATGGACGACACAAGCACGAATACGAACTATAAATCAAATGAAAGATTATTCCACAATAGCTTAATACGATGTATATATATTGATTTGTATATATATATAAACCATACCAAACAACTAGATGCAAATAAGGCAGATGGAAGCTTAGATCGCTGGATTAGCCTCAACTGGAACTGCGCGGACAAGGCATAAGTGAGTCCATAAGTTACAAATTATAACTGATATAAAATTTTATCAAAAAAGAAGAACAAAATAAAATAAAATAAAAAAAGTGGCAGCGGACGCGGTAGCGGGCTAGACGCGGCGAGTCGGTGGGTTGGGCGGGCGCGGATGGGCTGGGACTGGTGGGTTCGGGTCAGGCTGGGTCTGGGGTTCGGGTCGGGCTGGGTCTGGGGTTCGGGTCGAAGGTGGGTCTGGATGGCGTGGCGAAGCAAGGCGGAGGGCTGCTGGGGAGGAGGGCTGCTGGCGGTTGGGGACTGGGCGGAGCTGGCAGGCGGGGTGGGGTCTGGGCGTAGGTTGGGGACGCGGGGTGGGGTTTGGGCGAAGGCTGGGTGGGCTGGGTGCGGCGGTTCGGCCTGGGCAGCAGGGCAGGCTGGGCACGTGGAGGTCGGACTGGGAGGGAGTGGGTGGCGGGCCGGGGTTGCAGGGCGCGGGCAGGCGGACTTGGAGCAGGGGACGTGGCTGGGCGATAGGACGTGGGCTGGGCGTGGGGATGCGGACGCGGCTGGTGGAGGCGGAGAGTTGCAGGCGGAGGGTTGGGCTGGGCGCGCAGAAGGCAGGGCGAGGCGGTGGGAGGCTGCGGAACTGGGCAGGGCGGGCGGTGGGAGGCTGCGGAACTGGGCAGTGGTGGAGTGGGGAAGTGGGGAAGACATTTGCTGTGAAAGACAAATAATGAAGAGTGTTTGCAAAGGAGGAAGAAAGATGAGAGTGGAGATGAACACTTGCAAAGGAGGAAGAAAGATGAGAGTAGAGATGAACACGTACCAGATTTGTTTTTAGAGATTTGCAACAAAGAATGAAGTGAACCAGTATAAAATGAATATTATAAACAAAAACCAAGAGTCTTCAATTTATTTCTTTGGTAACTGAATGGCTGTTAGTTTTCCAAGGCAATTGAATAGACAAAGGCTGTTAGGATACTGAACGTTGGAGAGAATGGGTACCGTTTTATGCTGCGTAACGGACCCGTTTGCAATCCGTTAAATAATTATAGTTCGCAGCGCCGAACTCCGATTGATACAAACAAATATACCATTTTGATCAGCGCGACGAGGCGAACGCAACGGTATAAAGATATCAGTGGTACGATTAAATTATAAAATTCGAAATTTTTTCCATTGAGAAAAATGCAGCGAAAACACCGAAGAATAAGATCGACGGAGCTGAAGATGTCTGAAATTTGAAAAACGAAAAATGATGTCTTGATCAGAAGATGGTTTAGAATTTTTCTATGTAAAAATATTTCGGTTTAGAAGATAAAAAATTTCGCGTTTAAAATGAACTGATGTGAAGTAAACGCGAACGAAATTTGCTGCGGTATTTTCCGACAAAACTTTTCCCATATCTATATCTATCTAGGCGCAATTTTTAAACAAAGTTTGGGCGCTAATTGAAATCGTAAGAAAGTTCCATAATTTTATGTTAAAATAATGGATTCAAAAATTTAAAATTGGGTTGGAATTTCAGGGTCGTTACATTCTCCCCCACTCAAAACTTTTCGTCCTCGAAAAGAACGAGACGGTGAAGTAAGAATGGAGTGAGCGGAAAAGTCAAAATAGATTTTTAAGAAAATTTGATTTATACCTGAAATCAGTAATTCGGGGTTTGAATCCCGAATGTTATCCTCAGTTTTCCACGTGCAATCTCGCTCATCTGCACTCCATTGGACTTTTACGAGATTTATAGACTTCCTTCTTAGTTGCCTTGTTTCCCGATCGACTATTCGAAGTGGTCTCCTTTCGATAGTCAAATCTGGCTCGATATCTACTTCATCCAACTGAGCAATTGGAATGGTCATGGATGGATCTCGCACGACTTTTCGGAGATGTGAAACATGGAATACGTTGTGCACGCCCTCAAACTTTTCTGGTAATGCAACTCTATAAGCCAGTGTGCCAATTCTTTCGGTGATAGTAAATGGTCCGACAAATCTTGGGGCCAGCTTCCCTCTACGACCAAATCGAATAACATTCTTTAAAGGTGATACTTTCAGAAATACCTCATCCCCAACCTGGAATTTCAAATCTCTTCTACGCCTATCTGCATAGCTCTTCTGCCTATCCTGTGCGGTCTTCATCTTCCTTCTGATCTCATTAACCTTCTCGGATGCTTCCATAATCATATCTGGGCTAAGAACCAATCAATCACTAGGCTCAATCCAACAAGCTGGCGATTTGCATGGTCGTCCATATAAAGCTTCGAACGGTGCCATATCGATACTCGCCTGATAACTGTTATTATAAGTGAATTCAACCAAATGGAGATGGTCTTCCCAAGATCCACCAAAATCAATAATGCAGGCTCGGAGCAGATCCTCCAAAATCTGATTTACCCTTTCAGTTTGACCATCCGTTTGAGGATGATAAGCTGTGCTCAGATTCAGTTTAGTGCCCAAGACGTCCTGAAATGCCTTCCAGAATTTACTAGTGAATATAGGGTCTCGATCGCATACAATACTAGATGGAACCCCATGAAGTCTAACAATCTCACTCACCTAAATCTCTGCCAAACTCGAAGCAGTACGAGTGGTCTTAACAGGAATAAAGTGAGCAGATTTTGTCAATCTATCAACGATCACCCATATACTCTCATTCCCTTTTCTGGTCCTTGGTAATCCATCAATGAAGTCCATAGAAATCTGATCCCATTTCCAACAAGGAATCTCTAGGGATTGAAGTAAACCGGCGGTCTTCTGGTGATCGGCCTTAACTTGTTGGCAAGTGGTGCATCTACTGACATATATAGAAATATCTCTCTTCATCCCACTCCACCAATATAAACGCTTCATATTACGATACATCTTAGTGACACCAGGATGAAGTGAAAGTGATGACTGATGATTCTCCCTAAGTACTTCTTGTCTCAATCCATTGACATTAGGAACACAAATACGGTTGTCGATCCTTAGAATTCCATTACTATCAATCTGCGCTCCTATTTTACTGTCGGCATTTCCAACTCTACCAAGAACCAACTCCTTCATACGATAGAGCAAAGTGTCCTCATATTGTTTAGCTTTTAAGCGATCCACAAGAGAGGGAGAGATGACAAGCTGAAATAACATGCCTTCAACAATATTACAGCAAGACAATGCTTTGCTACGACTCAATGCATCGGCTACAACATTTGCTTTCCCAGGAGTATAAGTGATGTCGAGATCATATGCAGCTAAAAATTCGAGCCATCGGACTTGCCTCTGATTCAAATCCTTCTGAGAAAAGATATATCTCAAGGACTTATGATCAGTGAATAATTCGAATTTTGTTCCCAAAAGATGATGCCTCCATAGTTTCAGAGCAAATACAACGGCAAGAAGCTCTAGGTCATGTGTGGCATAGTTTAATTTGTGGGTCTTCAACTGACGGCCCGCATAGGCAATAACCTTTCCATTATGCATAAGGACAGCGCCTAAACCTTCTCGGCAAGCATCTGTATAGACGGTTAATCCTTCACTTCCATCGATTACCGCAAGAACAGGGGCTGAAGTTAACTTACACTTCAACTCATTAAAAGCTGATTCGCACTTCTCACTCCAAATAAACTTAACATCCTTCCGAGTTAAAGCAGTAAGTGGGGCAGAAATCCGGGCAAAGTGCTCAATAAATCTGCGATAATAACCGGCTAAATCTAAGAAACTACGAATATCTGTAGGAGTTTTAGGAGTCTCCCAATCCTGTAGATAAATTTCAAATTAGAAAGGGATAAGAGGAATTGAATAGAAATAGCGAATAGGATAGAACTTACATTGATTACGGAGATCTTTGCTGGATCAACCAAAATCCCATTTTCAGAAACTATGTGGCCCAGAAATCTCACTTCATCTCGCCAGAAGTGGCATTTAGAGAATTTGGCCTTAAGTTGATGATTTCAGAGAGTTTCCAAAACATAAGCAAGGTGTGTCTCATGCTCCTTCTTGTCTTTGGAGAAGACGAGAATATCATCAATGAAAACAAGAACAAACTTGTTAAGCACATCACGGAAGACTTGATTCATCAAGTCAACGAAATAAGCAGGTGCGTTGGTCAAACCGAATGGCATAACCAACCATTCATAGAATCCATTCTCAGTACGAAAAGCTGTCTTATGAATACTATCTTCAGCAACTCTAAGTTGGTGGAATCCAGTGGCTAGATCAAGTTGTGAGAAAATTTTAACCCCATGGAGCTGATCGAATAAATCGTTGATGCGAGGCATCGGATAACGATTCTTGAGAGTGCGTTTGTTCAGTTCTCGGTAATCAACACACATGCGAAGAGATCCATCTGATTTGGTGACAAATACAACTGCGGCGCCCCATTCAGAACAACTTCTCCTAATCAACCCTTTAGCAAATAGATCATCAATTTGGTTTTTTAGTTCAGCTTTTTCTTTAGGAGCCATCCTTCGGTGTGGGAGAACTATGGGAGTAGCTCCAGGAATAAGATCAATACGGAAATCGATTTCCTGTTTGGGCGGTAGAGAGTTGACCTCTCCAAATACATCGGGAAATCTCTGAACAATAGGGGTAGTATTAAGATCATCCGGATGAGCATCAAGAGAGAATATGAAGCTTCCGGCATATTTCTGTGGTGATTTGCATTCAATGACAAGTGGCTGATCCATGTCGCTTACCAAAGAAACTGAACGAGTTTTGCAGGAAATAACAGCATCAAATTTGCTTAACCAATCCGCTCCTAAAAGAAAGTCGAATGCTTGGATTCCAAGTACATAGAAATCCCAAGTGAATCGAGAAAAATCATACATAAGTGCAACTCCCTTGCAAACACTTCGGAGGTTAGCGGGTCCTCCAATGGGATTTGAGACACATAAAGAGGTAGTAGCCAGAGTAGGTTCTAATTTGAGTTTATTACAAAGGTCAATGGATATAAAACTATGTGAAGCACCAGTATCGAATAATACCCTAACAGGTGTAGCATGTAAATGAAAAACACTTCGTAAGGTACCTTGGTCATCCTGGGTGGGTGGTGCAGGGGGTGCAGGTGTGGTGATAGCAAATACTCCAGATGGTGTGCCATGCTTATACAGTAGGCAATCTTTCTTGAAATGACCCGGCTGAAGGCAGACATAGCATAAATCTTTCCTAGTCGTAGAAGGTGGTGGAACAGCAGCTCCGGTAGATGGACAACTATTAGCATAATGGCCCTTCTTATCGCATTTGAAGCAAGTGATATTAGCAAGGTCGATAGGGCTTTTCTGAGCATATCCCAATCCTGTAGTCTTCTGCCAAGCTTTCTTTTGTTGATCAAAGTTCATCTTCCTCTTCCCGGGCTGGCTAGAGGAGGGCTGGGTAGGAGTGGCCTTGGCAGTAGGTCCCTTAGGCTTTGCCTCATGTCTAAGAGCATAGTCAACAAGCTTTGTGAAGGTGCAGTGAGTGTGGCCAGTAAGCAAGTCATAATATTCTGGTCTAGCTCCCAAAATGAATTTCTCGTTCTTCAGAAGTGGTGTATCTATCAAGCCAGGTCCAAATTTTGAGAGTTCATTGAATTTCCTCTCATACTCAGAAAAAGTCATACTGCCTTGCTTAAGATCCATGAAAGCTCTATAAAGTTGGGTTTTTCCAGCAGCTGGCATCCATTGTGTCGAGAAAGTATCCCTAATCAAAAGATAGGCAAGATGAATAACATTCCAAAGATTAAAGGAGAATTTAGATTACGGAATCTAATTAAATTTTATACCTAAACTGGGCCCAAGTGATGGTGTCCTCTTCGATACGAGAAGTAACTGATTCCCACCAATCTTGCGCGGCATCCTGAAGTTGCCAGGCAGCAAGCTGACGCTTCTGAGCATCAGTGATCTCTAGACCCGAAAATATCTTTTCTAAGCTTTTAAGCCATTGCTGAGCCTCAATAATGTTCTCGGATCCAGAAAACTTAATACCTCCAAGCTGTGAATATTCCTTACTAAGAATGGTGAATCTGACAGGAGCTGGAGCGGCAGGTGCAGCCTGAGCAGGACCATTGCCTCTTCCACCCCTATTGTTTCTTCTGGTACTCATCCTGAAATACCAAAATAAATTTAGGACCAAGGATAAAATCAGAGAACTCAAAGGGAAAATTTAATCGACGAATCAAAGAAGTTCGAATAGAAAGGACTTGGATATTGAATCGATTCTCCTCATTCTAGGGTATTGCTACCCTATCTCTAATGAGTTTCATAATCCCGAACTAAGGTTTAGGGAAACCGAAGCTCTGATACCAACTGAAACAACCCGCATATTTGGACCATTTAAATTGACAATAATCCACACATGTCAACTTAAATAATACAAAACACGAATCATTATGGGATTATGAATACATATATGTAAATGAGAATCAATACAACATCACAGACACAGAATAGTCACAGAATAATGCAGCGGAAAAGTACATCATCATAATAGTAGTTCATGAAGCTACTACAGAAATACAACAATGTCTCAACATAAAGTGACAAGAGAAATACAAGATGTTCAATACATAAGTTCGTCAAATACTAGGAAAGAAATAACTGATAAAGATAAATGCTAAGTCTTCAGCATCTTCAACCAATCTTGATCAGCAACTGGATAGCTTCAGACTGACCCAAGCATATACAAAAGAAACACTCGAGTCAGGACTCAAAATCTTATACAGGATAATCAGGTGCAAATAATAAAGTTCATAACTCAAAGATGAATGTGGTTCACATCTTTAAGGATCCGATAAACTATCTATATATACAATAGAATACGCTAAATAGATAATGTCTAATCAGTAAAGTATGATATCAAAATAGCGTTAAGTCGTTCCACCCTTAACACATTTTTATTCCAAAGAGCATATACAAGACTGTAGTTTCTCCAAAACCCGAAGTCACCAGAGGGCAATCCATATACTAAAGGTACAAAACAAAATGTAGTGGTCGCGAATAGAATAATCAGTATGACAAGGTACATGAGGCGATACCAACTAGGATACTAGTAGTTGCCTGATCCGGACTGATGTTGGGCATAGCAGCTACTATCCCAACACCGCGAAACAACACTCCCAAATCAAGGGGTGCACCCAAATCGAATCACATAAGTAATATATAAGGTATCGAAGAAGTGTGTCCGCTAGAGATGGCGATCCTCAATGGCCCGGCGCGGCTCCTGTTTTAGTCATGTCAGGGGTCATCCAAAATCGTTCTCTTCCTTCAGTCAACGCGTTCATCAAACCATCCACTTCGTTCTGGATCAACACTCCGCGTATATTAGTTATTAAAGTGGTTTTCGGTATCGACAGAGAGTATGTCCATATCCGATCCTGGTCTCTTTAATAACTACGCATTAATTACCCGATGGTCATTTAATATTAAGGTTTAAACAAATCAAAGTCCAAAAGTCAAGTTGCAAGTTTGACTTTCAAAATTTGACACTTCACAATTCAATTTATTTCGAACATTTAAATCATATTTCTAAATGAAGTTTTAGTTCAAGCCCTTTGGTTAACAATACTTAAGTATTCAAGTTAAATTTTATTCCTATTCCCATTCATCGTTACAGCTAAATCAAATCCTTAACTTTAGTTGGTTTTGCATTCCTTTTGTCACTTTGTTACTTAATCTCAAATTAAATTTGTAACAAATTCCAAATTTATTAAATTTATCCAAATTAGATTTTATTTCGAATCTAATAAAGTCAATTTATTAGATTCTAAAACTTACTTATTCAAATCTCATTTCAATTAAATGTGTCAATCCGTTTATCTAATTAAATAGATTTATTAATCCGTTTCAATTTAATCCATTAATTTATTTCAATTAGGTCCACTTATTAATTCATTACAATTAAATCCATTAATTTATTACAATTAAGTCCTATTAGTTTAATACCATTAAACCCATTAATTTTTTTCAATTAAATCCATTTATTTATTACAATTAAATCCATTCATTTATTACAATTTAATCCATTCATTTATTAAAATTAAATCAATTGATTTATTAAAATTAAATCCATTGATTTATTACAATTAAGTCCATTCATTTATTTCAATTAGGTCCACTTATTAATTCATTACAATTAATCCTATTAATTTATTTCAATCAAGTCCATTGATTTATTACAATTAATCCTATAAATTTAATACCATTAAATCCATTGATTTATTACAATTAAATCCATTAGTTCGTTACTTACTTTCCAACAAAATTTTAGTTCATTTCTTAATTCCAAATGGATTTCAATTCCAAAATGATTTTTGTTGACCAATCGGGTTTCTTATCTTTAATTATCTATCCTAGGCCAAAGTTGTTCAACGTGGGTATTTATCATTTCAACCCAATATAAATAAATAAATAAAACAAAGCATAACAAAGGGAACTTGCAGTGTGATAACTGGGATGGTGTCAAAGTAAATAAACAATCAATAGCAACCATACATAACAATTTAACCGTTTATTTAAATAATCCCGAAATAATCGTATTTAATTTACATTTGTTATTTATGTAAATTTAATAAAATTATTCCTAGAATCCACATTATCATTTCATGCGGATTAAAGATTATTACATTATAGGTTTCCACTTGTTGTTTATTATCAAATCATTACAGCTATCATACATTCAATGGTTCAAAGTATAACTAATCCTATTTCTACGGGTCGATTTATTTAACATTTAAAGGGACAAGTTCAACATATATAATCTATTTTGAAATTTAGACTATCTATATCAATTCCAATTTCATATTAATTATCACTTGTATTAACAACCAAATTCAACATCACATAACAAATTTAATGTCATAATTATTTTCATACCTAACTTCGAATCACAATTTTAACATCAACCATTTTAACCTTCAAATTAATATCAATAACATCTATCACTTAATTATCATAGCATAATAGATTGAGTCGTGAATGAAATATTCACCTTGCGTGGTTGAAGAAGATGACGGCGAAGCACGACAATGAATAGACTAGAATGGACGACACAAGCACGAATACGAACTATAAATCAAATAAAAGATTATTCAATAATAGCTTAATACGATGTATATATATTGATTTGTATATATATATATATATAAACCATACCAAACAACTAGATGCAAATAAGGCGGATGGAAACTTAGATCGCTGGATTAGCCTCAACTGGAACTGCGCGGACAAGGCATAAGTGAGTTCATAAGTTACAAATTATAACTGATATAAAATTTTATCAAAAAAGAAGAACAAAATAAAATAAAATAAAAAAGTGGCAGCGGACGCGGTAGCGGGCTAAGCGGGCTCGACGCGGCGAGTCGGTGGGTCGAGGTAAGGTGGGTTGGGCGGGCGCGGATGGCCTGGGCCTGGTGGGTTCGGGTTGGGCTGGGTCTGGGGTTCGGGTCGGGCTGGGTCTGGGGTTCGGGTCGGAGGTGGGTCTGGGTGGCGTGGCGAAGCAGGGCGGAGGGTGCTGGGGCGGAGGGCTGTTGGCGGTTGGGGACTGGGCGGAGCTAGCAGGCGGGGTGGGGTCTGGGCGTAGGCTGGGGACGCGGGGTGGGGTCTGGGCGAAGGCTGGGTGGGCTGGGTGCGGTGGTTCGGCCTGGGCAGCAGGGCAGGCTAGGCACGTGGAGGTCGGACTGGGAGGGAGTGGGTGGCGGGCCGGGGTCGCAGGGCGCGGGCAGGCGGACTTGGAGCAGGGGACGTGGCTGGGCGATAGGACGTGGGCTGGGCGTGGGGATGCAAATGCGGCTGGTGGAGGCGGAGGGCTAGGGGAGGCGGAGGGTTGCAGGCGGAGGGTTGGGTTGGGCGCGCGGAAGGCAGGGCGAGGCGGTGGGAGGCTGTGGAACTGGGCAGGGCGGGCGGTGGGAGGCTGCGGAACTGGGCAGTGGTGGAGTGGGGAAGTGGGGAAGACATTTGCTGTGAAAGACAAATAATGAAGAGTGTTTGCAGAGGAGGAAGAAAGATGAGAGTAGAGATGAACACGTACCAGATTTGTTTTTAGAGATTTGCAACAAAGAATGAAGTGAACCAGTATAAAATGAATATTATAAACAAAAACCAAGAGTCTCCAATTTATTTCTTTGGTAACTGAATGGCTGTTGGCTTTCCAAGGCAATTGAATAGACAAAGGCTGTTAGGATACTGAACGTTGGAGAGAATGGGTACCATTTTATGCTGCGTAACGGACCCTTTTGCAATCCGTTAAATAATTATAGTTCGCAGCGCCGAACTCCGATTGACACAAACAAATATACCATTTGATCAGCGCGACGAGGCGAACGCAACGGTATAAAGATATCAGTGGTACGATTAAATTATAAAATTCAAAATTTTTTCCATTGAGAAAAATGCAGCGAAAACACCGAAGAATAAGATCGACGGAGCTGAAGATGTCCGAAATTTGAAAAACGAAAAATGACGTCTTGATCAGAAGATGGTTTAGAATTTTTCTATGTAAAAATATTTCGGTTCAGAAGATAAAATTTTTCGCGTTTAAAATGAACTGATGTGAAGTAAACGCGAACGAAATTTGCTGCGGTATTTTCCGACGAAACTTTTCCCATATCTATATCTATCTAGGCACAATTTTTAAACAAAGTTTGGGCGCTAAATGAAATCGTAAGAAAGTTCCATAATTTTATGTTAAAATAATGGATTCAAAAATTTAAAATTGTGTCGGAATTTCAAGGTCGTTACAGAGAGCGATGATTAGAAACTTAAGGAATGGAACAGAGAGCGATGACTTGAAAGATTTCAATCTTGACCAGAATGGATGGTTGAGGAAGAAAGGACAACTATTCCTTCTGAATATGGGGAACATTGGGAAGGAAGTTCGTAGAGAATGACATCGTTTGAAGTTCACTATTCATTCGAAAGGAACTAAGATGTACCAAGATATGAAAAGGAGTTTCTTCTCGGAAGGTATGATGAGAGATGTAGGCCTATGGGCGAAACAATGTTTGAACTGTCAACAGGTAAAAGCTGAACATCAAAAACCGAGTGGGTTACTTCAGCCCATGGATGTTCCAGTCTGGAAATGGGATTCTATCTCAATTGATTTCATAGGGCTGCCATGGTCGCATAGAGGAAATGAGAGTATCTGGGTTGTAGTGGATAGGTTGACTAAGAGTGCACACTTTATACCCGTTAATTCGACTAGGACAACACCGGATTTTGCTATGTTATTCATGAAGAATATAGTTAGATTATATGGAATTTCTAGTAGTATAGTATGCGACAGAGACTCCTTATTTACTAGTGAGTTCTGGAAGAGTCTACAAGAGACTTTAGGTACCAAGCTGGTGAGTACTGCTTACCAACCACAGACAGATGGGTAGACGGAGAGAGTTAACAAAGTCTTAGAGGATTTGTTAAGAGATTGTGTGCTAGATTTTAGAGGATTATGGGAAGACCACCTACACTTAGTCGACTTTTCGTATAACAACAGTTATCAAACTAGTATAGGGAAGGAACCATTTGAAGCTTTGTATGGAAAACCATGCAAATCTCCCGTTTGTTGGTTAGAGATTGGGGATAGATTAGTTCTTGGTCCGGATTTGGTTAGAGAAGCTGCAGAGAAGATTGAGTTAATTCGGGCTAGAATGAAGGAGGCTCGGTCTAGGCAGAAGAGTTATGCTGATAAGAGACGGAACGACTTAGAGTACTTAGCTAGAGATCATGTTTTCGTTAAAGTATCACCGATGAAAGGAGTGATTAGATTTGGAAAATCAAGAAAATTGGCATTAAGATTCGTTGGACCATTTCCTATTATAGAAAGGATCGGGAAACTTGCGTATAGGGTAGAGTTACCGAATAGTTTGTCAAGAGTCCATAATGTTTTCCATATTTCTCATCTAAGGAAGTGTATTCGAGATCCAGAGACTACTATTACACCGATTGTGTTAGAAGAACTAATAGTGGAACCAGATATGACTATAGTTAGAAAACCAGTTCGTATAGTTGCGAGAGATAAGAAGAGACTAAGGAACAAGACAGTCAAATTAGTCAAAGTCCAATGGAGTGACGACGAGAGAGACTGTACTTGGGAAACTGAGAGCAGGATTAAAGACACTTATCTTGACTTGTTTGATGGTATGTTTTACGTTTATGTTTGATTGTTGTGGGTATCTTATCTTAATTTCAAGGACGAAATTCTTTAAGGAGGGTAGTCTGTAATGACCTTAATTTTGACTTACATTATTTAGAACATTTAATGAGATAAATTAAATGAAATAATATAGATAGCCAAGTGATTGAGATTTGTTAATTAAGAAGGAGTCGTGCCTTAATGAATGCATTAGTAAAAGAGAATTAAAAATAAGTAGGAGGAATATGGTAAGGGTAAAATGGGAATAGCCTTTGTTCCTATACCCTAAACACTTCTATTCTTCATTCCTCATTCATTTTAACTTTCACAAACAAAACTAAAACCCTAAAGAACTCGACTGGCCACCATTAAGAGGATTCAAGGAGAAGAAAAGATAGGATTTAAGTAGAAAGCTTAAGCAAATCAATCTAAAGGCAAATCTCAACCTTCTGAATACAAAGCCAAGGTGAATAATTAGTTTACCTCTTTATTTTTTTGAATAATTTCAGTTTAAAGATAAACTTGTTTTCTTTTCCAAGTATATGCCACGTTATAGTGATTAAATGATTATATGTTTTGAGTTGATGATTTATGGAGATTTAATAAGAATTTTCTGATATGTTTAGATCTATCAAATGACATCCAAATGAGTTGCTTTTGATATACGGTCAAAAACATTATTTTAGAAGTGGGTTTCAGGTTTCATAATTTTCTAAGTAATTGTGGATTTATTATGAATTTTCTATGAGAGAAAATAGTTAATTTTGGGTTTAAATTATTTAAGGCAATTAAATAATGTTTTCGTGTTTGAAATTTACATATGTTAGAAAAAAATATTTAAAGCGAATAATTTTTATTTTTGGGGATTTTTCCTAAGAGTTTATAATGGTTATTAAATTATTTAAGTTAGAGGACTTAAATTTTTAAATGTTTTACTATAGAGAAGGGCTTATTTTCTAAAAAATATTTTAATCGTTAAATGTTGAACTCGACAGCCTTTTTTGAAAAGAATTGTGGTAAAGAATTGGAAACCAATCATATTTTGGCAAATTATGCAAGTTAGGTTAAAAGGAATTACTTTAAAAAACATAAAATCGGTTTTATTTCGAATTACAATTTCGCTACTTCCATTGCTTGCTTCCGTCACCATACCCAGTAAACCTTTCGCACCCATTCGAAACCTATGCACATGGTATCAAGCAATTGGTACGTAGTGTATTGGAGAAAGGCAAAAGGAAAGGACGGTGTTGAAAGTATTCTTTCGAAAGGGTTGAAGCCATTTTTATTAGCTTTCGAATCCATTGACTTACCTTTGTTATCAAAAGAAGCTTTCAAAAGGGTTGCCGCTTTTGAACCCCTTCGATACCCTAGCTACCGCATTTATACCTTTCACATTAGTTAGAGGCCGTTTTCTTTATAACCTTAAAACAATGTATTCGAAAGGAAGGCTTTCGTCTTCTTAATATTGAAGCCGCTTTCCTAATGCTTTCGAAAGGGGTGTCTTAGCCGCTTTTACTAATAGTTTCGGAGGCAATGGTTTCGAAAGGTTAGTTTTGAAGTTGCTCTCTTCCCCAATTCTTTTACTTGAGATTGATGCTTTCGAAAGTGATGCTTTCACTTCTATTCTATTAACCCTATAATTATATATTAAATTTTGAACCCAATGATTTTGAAAGAAATACTTTTAAAAGATTTCAAAGCTATGTTTCCACAAATTCTTACTTGAACCCAATGCTTTCGAAAGGTATGTTTTTAAGTGTTTCTAAAAGAATGTTTCCAGTGCTTTCGAAAGATAAGTTTAATGGTTTCGAAAGAGGATGTCTAAGGTTTTAAGCAATGATTTAAAAAGGATGCTTTCAATGATGTTGAAAGGGATTGTTTTAGGTTTTAAACAATGGTTTCGAAGGTATTGTTTTGGCTTTATAAGCTAAAGTTTTCTAAGTTAAAAAGGGGCTTTAACTTATTTTGAAGGGATAGATAATCCCATTGATTTGGATTTCATCAACATTGTTTTGTGTAAAGCATATACCAGGGCATAAATATTATGAGTAAAGCAATGAACTTACTTTCCTTGTCAAAGTATGATTTAAAAGGGTAAAATCAATTTGAAAGAAATGTTTTCAAAGAAAATTGAATAGGGTAGTTAACCCTAAGTATATGACCCAGATATTAGAAGACCAGATGGGACTAGTGTGGGGTCGTGCCCTATACTTTAGCTAGTAGCCCATAGCTAATATAAGTCGAAAATTCTAGTGTGTAGGGTTTTGTCACAGGTAAGACTATAATGATGTTACACACAGAAAGGAGTACAGAGAGTAGAGATAGGTTATTGGTAAGCCCGCAAAAGCATTAGGATCAGTTGACCCTAGGAGAAGTAAGTTAAGGATAGATCGTTCAATATTGTATCTAACAGAAGTTAGAATATTTATTATGTTTGGTAGGCCCGAGTCAGCTAGTGGTTAATATCAGCCTGATAAAACTATATTGTTCGGACAGATAGTCCATTGATTACCTGATTTATAGGCATATATGTTATTGCTATTGCTGTTATAATCAGTTTGATTGTAGGATTTTGATTTGCAAAAGATATAATTTTAAAGGGATATTAGTGAGGGGAAACCCGTTCTGCTAAGCGACATGGTTTCACTTATATTAGTAAACCGAGATGTAATAGAATTATTCACGCCTAGATTTATATCTGACTCGAAGTTTATGTTTTCCCCCTTAAACTCTCGGGTGTTCAAAATTAAATTTGAGTAGATTAAGAGTTAAGGACTTATAAGGTTTGTTGGTTGGACGAATAAGCTTCAGAAGACGTGCAAGAGGCAAAGCTAGCTATATAGGAGTTATTTAGTATTGTTTCCGCTGTGATGTATTTATGATTGATATGTCTATCTATCTAGTACTCTGATCATCTAAGGGGACATCTTCATATGTCGCTCTTGGCGTAATTTGTAATAATTATATTTGATCAAAACCTGGGAATCATTTTGGGATTATGTAATTGAATATGAAATATTGATTTGAAATGTAATCGGCAAAGCTATTTTTGAAATCTATATTGATTTTATTTAATATTCGTGTGCTTTAGATATTATGGATACCATTAACATTACTGTATTTTGTCACCAGAAGTTAATACTATATACGACTATAGCATCTGTAGCGCTTAGCTTCATGCCTTAAAATAAGGGATGTTACACAGAGGTAGCCTCACCAGCGGATATGACAAAAACCAAAGATAGGATGCATAGCCATAGGGTTAGCAACCCACGAGGGTGCATGCAACTCTATCTTAGAGTTACTTACAGATATCCATGCGGGAGCGATGCATTCAGCTCGTTTTGCCAGCTATGAATTTCCTATAGTAAATTCATTGGGGATGTACGATGTTTTAGAGGGATATCTCTAATCCTTGTGCAGTAGTTCGAATTTGACTTCCCCGAAGAGATCCATTGGGAAATCCTACACAATTAGCGAACGCGCCTTAGTGGTTGTGACTATATACTTATTATTGTTGTGAGGTACACTCACTTGCATCACAACTATGTGATTATTTATATTTCACACCTCAGACATTATTATATTATCACTAGATTTTATAATAGAAGTGGTTTGGTTATCGTAAGGTAAAAATATGTCTGTATTTATTGGCGGTGTGGTCTTATGGGATACCCTTATTTTGAAGGGTTTTAAGATATAATAAATCTATATGATTTGAGTTTCTCACGTTGGTTTAGCAGACTGATCTGGGTGTTATTTTCTTAATGCTCAAGTCAGCTCGAGTATATTTTCAGATTTAGCTGTCGTTTATTGGAGCTCTTGGAGAGGAGCTGGATGATTTCTTACCATACTTTATTTCAGCTACATTACTTGATTGTATCTATCAGCATTTGTGAGGACAAATTGTTATAACTTTCTAGGCTATGGATAGGTTAGTTTTATCTGATTGATGTATGTATATCAAAGCTTTCTTTTTGGTAAAGTCCTTTTAAGATATTATATATTACCGTTTCGTATGTGGAATTCTGATATTATGTTCTCTTCTTTCTTATTCTTTTCCTTTTTCATTTTATTTTACCTTAACAATTCGTCTTTTTGGTACTTGGTTGTTCGGTACGTAAATACCGTGGATGTATTAGCATTTGACATTCGGGCTCGAAAAGGCGGATCGTTACATTTGGTATCAAAGCTAAAGGTTAAGCGAGAACCTTGGCTTTGGTGGGTATAACTCATTGAGAGATAGGGTAATGGAATGCCTTATTATGTGTTGTTGTGTATATATGAGAGTGCGTATATGTTATTCTTATAAAAATGTTTTATATTGTTTTGATTAGTTGTAGAGTGGCTTATGGATTCTGATCAATATGTGTGCTATCGTTATTGACAGGGATCTCTAATCATGTGGATAGGGAAACCGACACAATATTATTTTTGAAATGGGTAAATGAAATAATTTTACCTTGGATTATATTTTATATATAAAATAATAATTTTGATAAATTGATATAGTTATTTATGATGTGTTTGTTTGTTAGGAAATGATAATATTACATTTTTGTCGTTTGTTGTTTGATTTGTGTGGTTGACCAGTTTATAAGCAGTTTTACCTTTTTACTGCATATGTTGGGTGGATGGTAAATTGTAGGAACATTGAAACGAACACCTTGAGAATTAAGTTACACAATTTGACGATAAGGCGTTTGGTTAAAATTTGATTTTAACAAAATTTGTTTATTATAAAATCTAAATAAGGTAAACACTTCGGTGATAGTTTTATATAGGAAATGACTTATATAAATATGATCTATAAATATATTTTATAAATATGAAAAAGATTTAAACTGAGAATTTGAGAACTTAAATCCCGGTGTTCTAGAAATTGGTTTTCTACAATTTTAGAAAATAATACTAGTATTATTTGAAAGTAAAGAATTTTGGAATTGTTTTAAGGAATTGATATCATGGTACTTATTTACAAAGTATTTGATTCCATTTTGGAAATGATTTTGGTTAAGTTCAAAGACATGGTTTAGATGTACTGAACTCACTTCCATTGTTGGAAAATGATTTAGTGATGACTGCAGCATCATTGGCGTTTATTTTCGAGTTTCAAAGTGGGGGTTACTACAGTAGCACTTTGCTACAAAGTTGTTTTGGTAAAACATATTTTGATTTAAATACCAAAAGTATGATTTGATATTAAAAAGTTGTAAGTATATATATTTTAAAATGATTTGAAATAAAATCGGGTGTTTATTCTTAAATTTTGGTTAAGTTATATTATGGACACATATAGCTTATGCATTAGGACTGGATAGTCCATGCATTGTAATTGATGTGTTTGGGTGATGGTTTTCATTTGTTAAAATGGAATGGAATTTTTGATGATTTGGATAGTCGAAACTTCAAAAAAAATTATAGAAATTTAAGCTAAGTGTTTTGTGAAAATATAAAGACGAGTTTATATAACATTTGAACTTAAAGGCAATAGAATTTAAACAAGTTTTAAATTGATTGAATATCCATGTTAAGTAAAATGAGTTGGATGATTTTTTATATACTCCAAGGATGTAGTGGAGTATTATACGAGTATGAACTTAAGTTATATAATGTTTAATAACTTGAAGTAAATTTTATGAAATAGTTCATAAGTGATTTTAGTATTAACTAAGAAATACTATAAGTGATAATGAATGTGAGGTAAAATGAAAAGAAATTGGTGTAGTTAAGAAACCAATTGGAATAGAGGACGTAAGCTATGCGTAGATCGTTTTATTCCCTTGGCAGTCCTTGATCTAGGATTTAAGTACATGGATTTCAAGCTGATTCACATTGGTCCGAGATAGGATTTTCACTCGATTCTTGACGTCGAACACTTGATACAGATTTTTGATATGATCCTGATTTTTTCTATCACAGCATATGGTTATGTAAGGAGAACAGAGGTTTATAATCAAGGAACTAGGTCGGAGTCTGCACTAGTGGGGCCAAATGATCTATACTTGCTCAGAAGTGGAATTTATGTGATCGAGCTAGCAATCATATTCAATATTGCGTACAGATGATATATGTATATCGCACGGTTTTAGTATGTTTATATGCTACATGTGTTGGCTTGTGGGGAGTTTGGGAGAATGACTCTTCGAATTGCTTTGGTAGCATGAGTGGTCGACTGAGTAATACCCAATGTTGTTGAACGTAAGGTACCGCTTAATGAATTGTTTTTCATCCTTGTGTGATGAGATGGCTTCTAAACCTGAGCGAACCATGAGTTTTGGTTTCTAGTGACTGCAGTTTTGTACAGTATTTTTATGTGATTGTTTCTATAGTTGCCAGTGATTGCAATACCATTAGGTATTGATGGGTGATTGTTGCTTTTATTTCTTGTGTTGGAATTTCAAGGGTGAAATTCTTTTAAGGGGAAGAATGCAATGAACCAGATTTTTGAACAGTTTATAATTAAATATTGGAAATATTTAAATATTTAAATCTTGGATTTAATGTGAATAAAAATGATTTTGAAAGCTTATTTAATTTTTTTCTAAATAAGAATGATATGGAAAGCTTTTAATTTAGAATTAAAATTGTTTAAAAATAATTCGTTTTATTTAACATGTGAATTTATCATTCTAAGGCATCGTCTTGGATTTTGACGAAACCAGTGTCATTGGATCTGGAATAATGAATTATTGTACGCCGACGAGTTTGGTGACGATTGAACGTGTTGTGTTGTCGTGCGTGCTCGAAACGCGCAGCGTTAAATCTAAAAGAATAAAATATAATATTTATTGCCTATAAATACATCTCCACCCCTTAAACTAATTTCTACTTCCCATTTCTTCTTTTTTTGCCCGAGAACAAGTGATAGGCGCCTTCTTGTTTGAATTATTGATGGAGCTTCGCTCAATGGAATTCGACAACTCCAGATCCATTAGCTTCGTAAAGGCAAGGGCTTCAAGTGTGTATGCTCTAATTAGGGTGCGATGAGGTTAGGAGTTGCTTGACTTTGGTATGGTCAAGGTTAGGTTTCAAGAAAGGACAATCATAGGGGATGTAATGGTCATGGGTGGATGCGACTCGGCCTGGGGAGGAGGTCTCAACTAGTGGGGACAACCATCATTCGCCATGAAGGGGTTGCTAGCTCGGTCAAACATTGGTACAGGGTTTGGGGAGGAGGTATGCGATTTGATTTAGGGAGCTGGAGTGGAATTTAAAGGCAAGGTTGACTTTGTGGCGATGAACAGAGGCATTTGGCGCCGGTTGGAGGAGTTATGGTGGAGGGTGGCAAATTGCGTCCTTAGGGCAACACAATGGATTCTCATGTTGCTTTTCGATCTAGGTTTGTAGTCATGTGGCCATTGGCACCATTGCGACGAGCAGGTGAAGAGGGGTTGGTTGGCGAAAACGGCATGCGATCTCTTTGAGTTTTGATGGAGAAATCGAAAGGGTAAGTGGGATGGCTATAGTATTAGTGTGCAATGTATGTACATGGGCAAGAGACTCAATTTAGGGAAGGAGATGAGTTTAAGGTAATTAATTAGTTAGTTATTCTAATTATCTTAATTAAATATATTTTCTAATTCACAAACATATAAATTTTGTATCTTGTTCATACGAGGTCCAATCGAGGAATCGTTTCCGCCGCAGTGCTCGTATCGAAGATATCTACGCATTGAAGTTGGACTCGTTGAGTTTGGAGCTAGTGGGAATTTTATTCAAAATCGAATGGTGTTCGACTATACGGAAACGCGTAAGTGTTGGCTGGAGCTTGGGTGAGTTTTACTCATTGATTGTACAATTATTGTGTACATAATTTTTGTTGTAATAAAACTATAAACTGTATAACGAACAATGCAAGTTATTACTTTTGAACCTTGCCTTATTTTGTAAAACAAGTGATAACAGTATTTTGGAGTATAATCTTTATTTGATCATCTATAACATGTATTGTATCCCAGACTACTTGTTTATATGTTTGAGATTGCTTTGTGAAAAGTGATAGTACGTTAAAAATGTTTGAAACGATATAGTCGTATTAAACGTGCTTTGAAATCCCTGATATTTGACATATGTTTAATTGGATAAATTGTGGTAAATTATGGAAATATATACATATATATTGGGTTGTTTTACACAAATTTTGGTGTGTTTGACATAAATGGATTGGTTTGGACATTTTTAGAAATTGGAAAGGGAAGTTGTAAATATTAGAAGTGAAAATGTCACGATGGATGCACTTTAAAATCGCTGTGATCTGCGATTTTAAAGTTAACTTTGGCAGACATCCTAGGGTTCTTCGTATTGTTAGTAAGTATTGTAAGCGTACTTATTATCGAGAAATATCAAGGTTCAAATATATTACTGGAAATCATTTGTGGATTTACAAAGTGATGGTTTTAAATTATAAAACATGGTTTTTAAATTAAGGTTTTAAAATATGTATAAGTATTTTAAAAATATTCTTCAGTACATATATGGTTTTAGAAGTTATCAAAGATTTTATTAAAGAAATGGAAGGATTTTATTTATAATCTAACAAATAGTTTATAGTATTTTAATAAATATCTTAGTTTTACAAATAAATTAGTATATGTAAATTTCTATCTTTTTAAAGGTATTTTAGTAAAGAAGTTTGATATTTTGTAAAGGAATTTAAAAGGAGTTTTGGGATTATAACACTTACGTTATAATGGATTATTTTATAAACTGATTAAAAAGGTATATTACCTTGTTTAATATTTGGAGATGTACTTAGAACTTTAAAGGGATTTTTCAAAGTAAATGCAAATATAAAAGTGATTTTTGGTTGATAGTTATCGATATTTGTGCAACATTTGTTTTAACCCATTTAACTATACTTTTGAAAAGTGATTGGAACTTTAAAACGAAATTCTAAAGAAACGGAGTAGTAAAGTGTTTTGGGGTTTGTTGTAAATAATGTTTTTGTAACTTTTGTTTTTAAAACCTTGAATAATATTTTAAAGTGTTAAAATATTGTAAATGAGTTTGGAGAATACTTATACCTTTAATGATGGAATTTTAAAGAGGATAATAAGTATGAAATGATTTTTGGTTTGTTGTGGCAATGTGTTAATAACATTTGCCTTTAACCCGTTTTGATTATACTTTTGTACATAAATGGATCTTTAAAAAGAATGTTTTGAAGATAATCATAAATGAAATGGCTTTTGGTTTTTTGTGACAGTGTTTGAGTAACATTTGTCATAAGCCCTATGAAATTGATTTATGAATATACTTATACGGTTGAGATAAGTATATGAATACTTTTGGGAAGTGTTGAAATGTGTTGAAAATGAATAGTGATGTTCTAATTAAATAGTGGAGTTTAATTAACAAATGGATTTCATTTATAAAAGAGTTTATCAAGTAAAAATGAGTTTTACTAATAAAAGAGGATTTTAATTAATAGAGGAAAATTAATTAAAAAAGGAATTAGATGACTTTTATATGACTTGATTATGCTTGTTTGTTCGATCGTGCTTTGTGTGTTACTTGTTCAAGGACAATACACGGGGCTTACTTTCCTATATGTGATTATTCTCAGTGTTATTTGATTTGACCAAATATACCATGGAAATATCTAGAAGAGACACGAGAATATATGGCATAGTTATCTTCGATGATACTATACTGTATGTATAAACTTTTTTCGCTCTTCTAGGACAAATGATAAAGGAGTCCATCTACTTAAATAGTTAGGAGGTGATATCCGACCTTATTTATTGTCTTTTTATTTCCCATAGAACCGAGGTTCAGATCACTAGAAAATCGATTGATTGGTTTTGGAACATCTGGTAAGCGAGGGAGTGTACTTATATGAGATGGGTTAAACACATAACCACTCCAAAACCATATACGTGTTCTATACTTTGGAAGAGGTTCATGATTGGTTCATGATGGCTTCGTGATTGGTTCGTGATGTTGGAATCTATGTGGAGATTTGAGATCTGTTTGAGATGCTCAAACACATATGGATGTTCGTGATCTATTCAGAATATGGCGATCTATGTTTGATTCCGAGAACTATTGAGGTATGGAAATCCATGTGTGATTCCAAGATCTATTGAGGAACTCATGTGTGGTTATGAGATCTGCTGAGATATAGGAATCCATGTGTGGTTCCGTGATTGGTTCGAATTGGAGCTCGTGTGGAAGATTTGTTCGAATGGTGACTCGTGTGCTGGAATGCCGGACATAGCCTCACCAGCGATATGACAAAAACAAGAGATATGATGCATAGCCATAGGGTTAGCAACCCATGAGGGTGCATGCGACTCTATCATAGAGTTACTTACAGATATGCATGTGGGAGCGATGCACTCGGCTAGTTTGGCCAACTAAGTATTTCCCATGTTATATTCACTGGGGATGTACAATGCTTCAGAAGGATATCTCTGATCCTTGTGCAATAGTTCAGATTCGGCTTCCCCGAAGAGATCTACGTGGAAATTCTACACAATTAATGAACGTGCCTTAGCGGTTGTGATTGTTTACCTATTATTGTTATGATGTACACTCACTTGCATCGCAGCTATGTGATTATTTATATTTCACACCTTAGACAGTATTATATTGTCACTGGATTTTATAATAGAAATGCTTTGGTTATTGTAAGGTAAAAACCCGTGCGTGTTTATTGGCGACATGGTCTTATGAGATACCCTTATTTTAATGGGTTTTAAGATATAATAAATCTATATAATTTGAGTTTCTCATGCTGGTTTACCAGACCGATCTGGGTATCATTTTCTTAATGCTAGGATCAGCTCGAGTATATTTCCATATTTAGCTATGGTTCATTGGAGCTCTTGGAGAGGAGTTGGATGATTTCCTACCATACTTTATTTCTGCTGCATTACTTGATTGTATCTATCAGCATTTGTGAGAACAGGTTGTTATAACTGTCTAGGCTGAGGATATGTTAGTTTTCTCTGATTGATGGATGTATATCAAAGCTTTCTTTTTGGTAAAAACCTTTTAAGATATTATATATTACCGTTCTGCATGTGAGATTCTGATATTGTGTTCTCTTCTTTCTTATTCCATTTCCTTTTCTTTTTAGTTTACCCTAACAATTTGCCTTTTCGGCACTTGGGTGCTCGGCACGTGAATATCGTAGATGTATTAGTGTTGACATTCGAGGGTCGAAAAGGTAGATCATTACACGTGCAGTGCGATGGGCTTAGACTAGAGCGGCGTGTGCTGGCAATTCAAGGTAGGGCGCATGCTTCGTGGTTGGTTCAAGCGAAGTGTGGTGGCCACGACATTGGAGAGCGACGACGACAGGCTAGTGGATTAGGGTTGAGTGAATGCGAGTGATAGATGGCTGGCGACAGTGATTGATGCTAGAGGTAGTTGATACATAATTGAGTCATGAAGATAGTAAACTCTTTGCTTGGAATTTTTGGTGAGTTTTCTACGCTCACGGGTATTTCTATATCCCACTATTTAGATAACTATCTCAATTATTGAATGAATTGCTTGATATATTGATTAGGAAAATTGAATTGAATGTTGTGATATTGGGTATGTTTTTGGATTACATTGTGAGATTTTATGTATGTTGGATTGTCCAAAATGCAAAGGAGATGTTATCCTATTACATTTTGATATATAGTTTATTTTATATGTATGTGTATGTAGATGGTCGGATGTCGATGTAATTCAATTCAGATCAAAGGATAAAATTTATGTTGATGATTGATTGATGAGTTCGGAGTATTTAGCTCCATGTTTTATATTTTTGGTGATTATTGATTTTCTCATTTTAAAAATATTTTTGAAAGCCTGGAAAAATTATTTATGGTTTTCATAATTTTATTAAAAGTATTTTATAAATATTTTACTAAGTTTTATTCAATTTAGCTATTTTTAAATTTAAAAATATATTTTGCAATTATAAATATAAATATAGTTTTCTTTTGGTTATAAAACACTTCTAAAATCAATATTATAATTTATTATAAGTTTGGAATTGTTTTAAAGGCAAAATATAATATATTATTATTTATAAAATATATTATTAAAGTAATAATATTATTTTAAGTGATTTTATTATAAAGGTTATTTAAATATTTTTGAAAGAGTATTCAAACCTTGAAAAAATATAAAACTCTTTTTTTCTATGAAATAATTATAAGATTTTAGATTTGTTTGTAATAAATAAAAATTTCTTATTTATAATATGAGAATTTCAAATACCGTATGATTTAAAAGAAAATATTTTATTTCTAATTTATTTAGTATAAAGTGAAGATTCTGAATTATATTTTATATTTATTTTGGAAGTTTATAAATTTTAGTACAAAATAAAATTTCATTATGTTAACCACTATAAGTTACTTTTGATTGTTAAAGTAATTTTGAATGTTATACACACACATGCAGATATATATATATATATATATATATATATATATATATATATATATATATATATTACAACTTGCCTTTTCGACCCCTGATGCTGACACTAATACATCCACGTTATTCACGTGTCGAGCACCCAAGTAACGAAAAGACGAATTATTAGGGTAAAATAAAAGGAAATAGAATAAGAAAGAAGAGAATACAATATCAGAATCTCACATGCTGAACGATAAGATATAATATCTCAAAAGGTCTTTACCAAAAAGAAAACCTTTATACATACATCAATCAGAGAAAACTAACCTATCATTAGCCTGGATAGTTATAACAACCTGTCCTCGCAAATGCTGATAGAAACAAGTCAAGTAATGCAGTGGAAATAAAGTACGGTGGGAAATCATCCAACTCCTCTCCAAGAGCTCTAATGAACAGCAACTAAATCTGGAAACATACTTGAGCTGACCCGAGCATTATAAGAGAATAACACCCAGATTAGTATGGTAAACCAGCGCGAGAAATTCAAATCGTATAGATTTACTATATTTTAAAACCCTTTAAAATAAGGATATCTCGGAAAACCACGCCGCCAATAAATACGAACGGGTTTTTACCATAGGATAACCAAGCCATTTCTATTATAAAATCTAGTGATACTATAATAATGTATATGGTATAGAATATAAATATTAATCATAGCCGAAATGGTTACATTGATTATATTCCAATATAATAGAAGTACGATCAAATCCGATAAGGGACGTTCGCATAATGGATTTCCGTTGAGATCTCTTCGGGGAAGCCGAATCCGAACTCCATGCACAAGGATAAAAAACACCTTCCGAGCATCGTATATCTCTTGATAAAATATACCATAAGGTAAACATAGCTGGCCCATGTTCGAACGAGCGAACCTGCACAACTGGAACCATGTACCATCAACTTCCACACGCAACATATCAATAAGCATACTCTAGATATGGAGTTGATATACCCTGTCGCAGGTTTGTAAACCCCAGACTGCGCATCCCACTCTGTCTTTAGCCATTTCCAATGTCGAGATCACATTCGGCATCTTTCACTACGGTCTTAATCACTCGCACAGAACTCGGAACCACACAGGGATTCCCATATCTCAACAGATCTCGAAACCACAAATGGATTCCCATACCTTAATAGGTCTCAGAATCACACTTGGATTCCCATATCCTGAATAGATTACGGACAACTACATGTGTTTGAGCATCTTAAACAGATCTCGAATCAGCACATAGATTCCAGCATCTTGAGCATATCCACTTTCAATTGATAGAACAGTATCTCAGCCTAGAAGTTGTTTTTGATAAGTATGACACTTACCAATCCCGTTCACTTCAAGACTGAACCGACAAATTTGGTCATTCAATAATAATGAGAATAATCGCATACAAGAAACCAGTTCCTGTGTACTCTCCATAAGCAGCAACACACAAAGCACGATCGAAACAAACAAGCACGATTAAGTCATATAAATGACTTCTAATCCCTTTTTAATTAATTTATCTTTATTAATTGAAAACTTCTTTTATTAGTAAAATTCATTTTACCAAATAAACACTTTTATAAATGAAACTCCATTTGTTAATTAAACTTCACTATTTATTAAAACATCACTATTCATTTTCAACACATTTCAATACTTTCCAAAAGTATTCATGTATTTATCTCAACCGTATAAGTATATTCACAATCAATTTCCAAGGGCTTAAGACAAATGTCACTCAAACACTGTCACTACAAACCAAAAACCATTTCACTTATGATTACATTTTAAACATTCTTTTTAAAGATCTATTTACACTCATGAGTATAACCAAAATGGGTTAAAGGTGAATGTTACTAACATATTGCCACAACAAACCTAAATCAAATCATAATGTCATTATCTTTAAAATTCCATTATTAAAGATATAAGTATTTTCCAACCTCATTGATAATATTTTAACACTTTAAAATATTATCCAAGGGTTTAAAAACAAATGTTGCAAAAACATTGTTTACGACAAACCCAAAATCAATTCACCATTCCATTATCTTTAACACTCCATTTTAAAGATCTAATCACTTTTCAAAAGTATAGTTAAATGAGTTAAAACAGATGTTGCACAAACATCGATGCTATAAACCCAAAATCATTTTTATACTTGCCATTAACTTTAAAATATCCATTTAAAGTTCTAAGTATAGCTTTACTTGTTAAATATGGTTATATACCTTTTTAATCAATTCATAAAACAATTCCTTATAAAATAGGTGTTTATAATCCCAAAACTCCTTTTTAAATCCCTTTACAAAACATTAAACTTTCTTTTTAAACTTCTAAATATACTAGAATACCTTTAAAAGACTTTTATATACATATACTAATTCATTTGTAAACCAAGATATTTAGTAAAATACTATAAACCATTTGTAAAATATTATAATATAAAATACTTTTAAAATCTTTAATAACTTTTAAAACGATATGTATAATAAAAACGTACTTTTTAAATACTTACATACATTTTAAAACCTTTTTTTAAAACACCGCTTTAAAACCTGCTTTAATAATTTAAAACCATATCTTTATAAATCCATACTTGATTTTCAAAATTATATTTAAACCTATTATTTCCCGATAATAAGTATGCTAACAGTACTTATTATAAATACGAATAACCCTAGAACGTCTTTCAAAGTTAACTTTAAAATCGCAGATCACAACGATTTCAAAGTGCATCCATCGCGACTGTTTTTGTTTCTAACATTTATAACTTCCATTTCCAAATTCCACAAATGTCCAAACCAATTCCATTTATGCCTTACATAGAAAACCGTGTATAGATCAACCTAATATATGCATACATACATATACATATATATATATACATATATATATATATATATATATTGTAACAACCCTGTGTAAAAAAGTGATACCTTGGTGTGAAATGATCCAAATTGGTTCAATCTTTTTATGCTAGAAAGATGCTAAGATAAGCTATAAGTTATCTTTTGATCATTTTTTGAAATACTGTGTTTAAATGGGTCTAAATTTAGTTTGAATCCGATGTTATAGCATAGCCATATCCAATTTTCTGAGTTGATACCTAACAGTAAAATGGTCATAACTTTTTAGCCATAATCTCGAATTATATAAGCTTTTTTTTGATAGAAAGCTGAGACATTTTTACGAGTAGCCAAGGGATTCAGGTTAGCCTTGACGAATCGAGAGGAGCAATGGAGCAGGAGGCTTCAGCGTTGTAGATATATATAGTAGTTCCGCTGTGTCTGTATCTCTGTAGTGTATTGAGTTGTAATGTCTAGACAGATGTTTATAACTGTCTAGTAAAGTGATGTATATGCTGTGTAACTCTGTAAAGTGTTGTATACTATGTAATAGTTTATGTTATTAATATAATTTATTCGTTCCGCTGTGAGTATTTGTGTTTGTTTCTTTTCTCTTCTTCTCTTTTCTACTTCTCACCCCTTTCTTTCTTACTGTCGATGCGATTTTCCGGGAGTGGAAAGCCGGGTCGTCACACGTTAAGGAACAACTTTAATGCTGCAAGTTTTGTAAAATTCTATGATTTAAAGGGTCGAAATTGGATTTGAAACTGGTATACATGCTCTGCTCTGTCAATTTTTTGAGTCAAAACCTAAAACTAAAACAGCCATAACTTTTTACCCATAAATCCAAATTGACCAAACCTATTTTTTCTGGAAACCTGAGACTTTAAGGAACAACTTTTGTGTTTTATGTTTTTGGAAATTCTATAGTTTAAGTGGTCTAAACTGAGTTAGAATCAAATAGTGTCGCTTTGTCTTTTGTATTTGCTGTGTTAAAATCCGAAATTAAAATAGCCATAACTTTTTATCCATAAATCCAAATTGACCAAATCTTTTTGTGCTGAAAAGCTAAGACTTTTAGGAACAACATTTGTGTTTTAAGTTATTGAAAATTTTGTGGTTTAATGGGTCTAAATTTCACTTCAAAACTGAACATCTGAATTGGGTTGTTTTGTGAAAAAAAAAGTGTTTTGTTGTTTGTTCGGAGATTTTAGTGCTTGGTTTTTTTAGCTTCCGGTTTATTCTTAAGTGTAATTCCCGAGTTTAAATTCATTAAGTCTAAGGATTTAATTTAATTGAGTTTTGGTATGATATTAATTTATGTATGGTTTTAAATAAGAAATTATATAAAGTTGGTGTATTAAAATAATATGGATTCCAACTTGTTTTCCAAACAATATTACTCCTTCTATAAATGATTTTAACAAAGTTTTATATAGATATTAAGTATTATTAATAAAATAATTTTATCATGATAAATGGACTTATTTAATATGGGATTCGGAAGAACGGATTAGGAAGCATAAACTTAAGTTGTTTTATATAAATGTAGTATTTTCTAGTAATTAAATAATAGAGATGATTTTATAGATTTGGAATTTTGGTTTTTTTTTTGGGAAATACCAGTGTAAGAGATTTTTTAACTAATTATAATAATAATTTGGTTTTGAAAATGAATTTATGGATTCACGAATAAATGAATACTTTATAAGTAGCTTTTGGAATATGGTATATAACCTTATATCCTTATGGAATTTAAGAAATCAATGTGATTTTGGAATATGAAAAATCTTGTTTTGTAAAATAAATACTTTTGGAACAGTTTGGAAGAATGGAATATTTTGATAGGTGAAAAATTAAATAAATGTTTTGAGAATCTTAGTTCTATAATGTGGGGAGTACTAATAATCGATATAGTGTTATTGATTGGTTTAAATGCTTTCGAATAACGCTTTATTGATTATGGTATAACTCATTGAATATAATGTTTGAGTGGAATTTACTAACTCATTAGCGAATACATGAATTTAACTGGGTAGTATAGGATGCTTGGGTTAAGTTCTTGTGACCGAATTGGGAAAGTACTTAACACTTTAGAGTTGTATTCTCTTCTGGTGTACGATAAGTGGTTGCTAGATCCTTAAGAGAATGTAGTTCAGGTTTTCCAGTGGTATCCGTAATAAGTGATATTTACTAGCTTTTAGTAAATACTTGAATTTCACCATGCGGTATGGGACGTATTGGTTAAATTCTAGTGATTACTGAAGGTGACAGTATTTGGCACTTTAGAGTTTACTCTCTTTTGGTGTGCAGCAAGTGGCTGCTAGATCCTTAAGAAGTTTATTCCTGGATTTCTTTTCAAACATAATAATTTAATAATATTAAATAAATGTGGAATTATCGAGTCATGGTTTCTACGATCACCTTGATCGGTATGGACTATCCTTGAGATCATTATGTGATTCTATGTTCCCGGTCTGAGTACGATCCTTGGTATTGGATCGGTTCGAGTGATACCAATTTGTTTGTTTGGTTGCCATGGGTTTTAAGTACAATCATTGCGATTGTTTTGGACGATCATTACGATCGGTTTGGATTAAGATCTCTTGGATTCTAGATATTTGGATTCCGTGACTGTTCTGTGTTCGTGAAATAAGTATATATACTTGTGTCTTGTGTTTGTGAAATAAACATATATTCCTATGTCATGTGTTCGTGAAATAAATATATGTTCTAGTGTCTTGTGATGGATGTTAAGTTAATTCTGTTATTTTATGTTTAGTGACTAGTTCATGTTTGTGACGTAAACTTATAACCCTGTACTGAGTTAATCACTGCTATTTGCGTGCTTAGAGATATTGTGTTTTGTTCTCTGAATTCAATCCTGAACATCTGTATTTACTTATATGTTGTTTGTTCTTGTGCTATATCTTGTTCTTACCCTATTGGATATTTAGAGATAGTTTGACCCAAGTGTTATTTTGCTCGGGTCAGGCCAAGACTTTTCAAGTTACAAGACAGGTTGACATTTGAATGGTTATGATAGCAAGGAGATAAACATTTGGACTTTTAGTTTATTCCATTTAGGAATTTGGACCTTGTATATAAAATGTATAATTGAAATTAGAGAATTGTTAAATTTGTATAACAATCGAGTTTAGTATTTCATTTTGTAAACTAAATAATTTGTATATGTATAAGTTGAGATTTATTCCACTATGATCTGTGACTATTATTTATATGATATATTTTCTGATTCTGAGAAATCGGTGTGTCTATTACTTTGTATTAATATTGTACATGTCAAATTCAGTTCAGATATTAAGTGAAAAGGTATAAATGATGTGTCAGTATTAGTATAAATATTTATTCACATTCGATCGCCCTTAACAAGCCGTATTCTTCGAATTAGCAGATGATATTACTTATAATGTTCTTTGCTAATCTGGGCATCACGGAGGGGTCGTTACATATTTCCACAATTTCCCACGTTGTATACAATTTATCCAAATTAACATATGTCTGCTATCAAGGACTTCAATGCTCGTTTATAACAACTAAATCGTTTCAAACATATATAATGCACTATCACCTTTCACAACGTAGTATCAAACATGTAAATAGTGAGTCTGGGCCATGATACATGTTTACATAATCAAAAGGGGGATTGTGCTACAATTTAATGTTGCACTTGTTTTACAAAACAAGTAAGGGTCCTAAAGTAATAACTTGTAGTCCGTTATATAGTTTATACACTTAATACATCATCAATTATATATACAATAATTGTACAATCAACTGGTGAGTAAAACTCACCTAAGCTCCAGTTAATGCTATCGCGTTTTCAAATAGTCCAAAATCGAATTCCGTTCGATTTTGACTAAACTTCAAATAAGCTTCAAACTCGAGGGATCCAACTTCATTGCGTATATATCATTGCTACGAGTCCAATGCAAAAGATCGCGTCCAAATCCTACCTCGTATGCACAAGATACAGGCATTAGAATATTTGAGATTAATTAATTAATAATTAACTAAATTAACTAAGGTAATTAACCTTAATCACCTTCACAAGTCAAGCCGCTCTCTCTCAAAACCCTCATCATGACTTTCATTAATTATCGCCACTACCATACGCCTCCAGCCATCGCCGCTTCTTCATCGTCAATCGCCCCGGCCTCGCCGATCCCATAGCCACTGGTCTTGTCCCCTCTAATTCCACCAGCACCGAGATATGGTCCAAAGAAGCATCGTCGTTCATCTCCAGATTCACGCCACCGTCGACCACCACTCAATGATCCAACCGTCCATCTCACTCAATAGACCACCACGAACAATTTTGTAGTTGAACCCATCAGCTAGATCAGCCTCTAGTGGCTTTGATCAACCATGGTCGTTAGATCCATGACGGCTAGGGTTAGGGTTTTAGTTTTGCAAAATAAAAGAAAAGTGAGGTCCTTATATAGAAGATTTTCAAACACTATTCAGTGTCCAAAATTTCAAATTCCAAACGAGACGTGCTCACTAGCATTCCGAGCTAATTACCCTCATTCCGAACAAAATGGAACTAGTAACAGGGCACAATTCCATCATATATAGAAGTTAGCTTTCCAAATCAAATTATATTATATTTAATTCTTAAAATCAACTATATTGCGTTTCGAGCCTGCACGACCACACAGTACGTCCGATCGTTACGAAACTTGACGGCGTATAACAATTCATTATTCCGAATCCAATGGCACTTGTTTCGCTAAAATCCATGAAAGTTCCCCGAAACGATAATTTCACAAGTTAATTAAAATGAATTAGTATTAAAACAATTTTAATCACTTTTAATTCTAAATTAAAAAATTTCCATATCATTCTTATTTAAACAGAATTTAAATAAGCTTTCGAAATCATTTTTATTTGAACTAAATCCAAGATTCAATTATTAAATAATTCTAATATTTAATTATAAACCTTTAAAAATCTGGGTCGTTACATTCTTCCCCCCTTAAAAGAATTTTGCCCCTGAAATTCCAACACAAGCAATTGAAGCAACAATCATCCATTAATACCTTTTGATAATGCAATCACTCACAACCATAGAAATAATAACATAACAATACTATATATTACTACCATTATTAGTAACCAAAGCTCATGGTTCGTCCAGATTCAGAAACCTCCTCATCGCACAAGGATGACAAAATCCACTATGCGTTACCTTACGCTCAGTAGCCACACGTATTAGTCAATCGATCACTCATACTACCCCAAACAATTCAAAGAGCCATCCCCTAAACTCTCCACCAGCCAACAAACATAGTATATAATTATACTAAAGCCCATACAATGTACATATACCGTCCGTACATAATATCATTTCTGATTACCAACTCAATCATATAGACTTCACTTCCAAACTAGTCAGTTTCGCCCGACATCTCTAGTGCGGACTCCGATCCGGTTCCTTGATTAGAAACCTCTGTTCTCCTTACATAGCCATAAACTATTATAGAAAACTCTAGGATCATATCAAGATTCTGTATCAAGTGTTCATCGTCGAGAATCGAGTGAAAATCCTAACTCAGACTGGTGAGAATCATCTTGAAATCTATGTACTCGAATCCTAGATCAAGAACTACCAAGCGAAGAAAATAATCTACGTACAACTTACGTACTTTATTCCAATTGATTTCTTAACTATACCAATTATTTTCATTTTAATTCACATTCAATTATCACTTAGTATTTCTCATTAAATACTAAAATCGCTTGTGAACCATTTCATAAAATTTACGTCAAGTTATTAAACATTATATAACTTAATTTGTTCTTCGTATATACTCCACTATATCCTTAGAGTATATAAAAAATATCCAATTTTCTTACTCAAGATGAATATTCAATCAATTTAAACCTGTTTAAATTCTACCATCTCTTCAAACCAAGCGTTATATAAAACTTAACTTTTATAAACACTTAGCTTAAAATACTATTATCTACTAAGTTCAAATGTTATATTAACTCATCTTTATAGTTTCACAAAACATTTAGCCTCAATTTCTTATATAAATTCTGAAGTTCTGATTGTCCAAAATCGTCGAAAATTCCATTTTATTTTAACAAATGAAAAACTGCTGACCAACAGATCAAACAAGATGCACAATCAAACTTACCCTAGTGCATAGGATACACGAGTCCATAAAATATCTTAATAGAAAACTGTATGACTAAACACCCCATCTTATTTCAAATCATTTTGAAATATATATATATATATACTTATATATTTTGTATACTAAATCATACTTTCGATATTTAAACCAAAATCTGTTTTATCAAATCACTTGTAGCAAATAGCTACTGTAGCTTCCCCCACTTTGAAACTCAAAAATAAATGTTGATGATGCTGCAGTTATCACCGGAATCATTTTCCAACGACAGAAATGAGTTCATACATCCAAACCATGCCTTTCGGGCTTAACCAAATCATTTCCAAAATGGTATCAAATACTTTGTAAATATACTAAGCACTATGATATCAATTACACAAACCAATTCCAAAATATTTACTTTCGAATAATACTAGTATTATTTTCCAAAACCTTAGAAAACCAATTTCTAAAACACTGGGATTTAAGTTCTCAAATTCTCAGTTTAAATCCTTTTTTATTCATACTATACTTATAAACCATATTTATATAAATCACTTTCTTATATAAAACTATTACACAAGTGTTTATTTTTTGTTTAGATTATAATAAAAAACTTTTTATTAAAATCAAAATTTAACCCAACGTTATCACTGAAAGTCTTATAGTCAAACCGTAAACTTAATTTACATGGTGTTCGTTCCAATGTTCCCACAAATTATTATCTACCAACCCATGTAGTGAAAAGGTAAAACTGCTCATAAACTGGTAGAGCACAACTAATCAAACAACAAATGATAATAATAGAATATTATCATTTCCTAACAATCAAACACATCATAAATAACTATATCAATTTATGAAAACCATTCTTTTATATTTAAAATATAATATAAGGTAAAATTATTTCATTTACCAATTTCGAAAATAATACTATGTCGGTTTGCCCTGTTCAAGCATTCAGAGACCCCTATCAATAACGATAGCAACTCGAATTGATCAAAATCCATATGCCACTCTATAGACCAATCGACGCAATACAAAATATTTTTATACCAATAACATATACGCACTCTCGTATATATACATCACAATAAGGCATTCCATTCCCTATCTCTCAATCAGTATACCCACCAAAGCCAAGGTTCTCACTTAACCTCAGCTCTAATACCAAGTGTAACGACCCGCCTTTTCGACCCTCGAATCTTAACACTAATACATCCACGGTATTCACATACCGAGCACCCAAGTGCCGAAAAGATAAATTGTTAGGGTAAAATAAATCGAAAAAGAAATAGAACAAGAAAGAAGGGAACACAATATCGGAATCTCACATGCGGAATGATAGTATATAATATCTCAAAAGGCCTTTACCAAAAAGAAAACCTTTATATACATACATCAATCAGAGAAAACTAACCTATCATCAGCCTGGATAGCTATAACAACTTGTCCTCACAAATGCTTATAGAAACAAGTCAAGTAATGTAGCGGAAATAAAGTATGGTAGGAAATCATCCAGCTCCTCTCCAAGAGCTTCAATGAACATCAACTAAATCTAGGAACATGCTCGAGCTGACCCAAGCATTCTAAGAGAATAACACCCGGATTAGTTTGGTAAACCAGAGTGAGAAACTCAAATCATATAGGTTTACTATATTTTAAAACCCTTCAAAATAAGAATATCTCGTAAGACCACGACGCCAATAAACACGGACGATATTTTACCTTACGATAACCAAACCATTTCTATTATAAAATCCAGTGACACTATAATAATGTCTTTGGTGTAGAATATAAATATTAATCATAGCTGAAATGGTTACATTGAATACATTCTAGCATAATAGGAGTCGATCAAATCCGATAAGGGACGTTTGCACAATGGATTTCCACGGAGATCTCTTCAGGGAAGCCGAATCCAAACTCCATGCACAAGGATCAAAAAACACCTTCCGAGCATCGTATATCTCTTGATAAAATATACCATAAGGTAAACATAGTTGGCCCATGTCCGAACTAGCGAACCCACACAACTAGAACCAAGTACCATCAACTCCCACGCCCAACATATCAATAAGCATACTCTAGATATGGAGTTGATATACCCTGTGCGGGTTTGTAAAACCCTAAACTATGCATCCTACTCTGTCTTTAGCCATTTCCGATGTCGAGGTCACGTTCGGCATCTTTTACAAGAGTCTTCATCACTCAAGCAGAACTCGAAACCACACAGGGATTCCATATCTCAACAAATCTCAGAATCACACATGGATTCCCATACCTTAATAGGTCTAAGAATCACACATGGATTCCCATGTCCTGAATAGATTATGAACAACTACATGTGTTCAAGCATCTTAAACAGATCTCAAATCACCACATAATTCCAACATCTTGAGCATATCCACTTCCAAGAGATAGAACACGTATCTCAGCCTTGAAGTGGTTTTTGACAAGTAGGACACTTACTGATCCTGGTATCTTCAAGACTGAACCGACAAATTTGGTTATTCAACAATAATAAGAATAATCACATATAGGAAACTAGTTCCTATATACTGTCCATAAGCAGTAACACAAAAAGCACGATCGAAACAAAAAAGCAGGATCAAGTCATATAAACGAATTCTAATCCCCTTTTTAATTAATATGTTTTTATTAATTAAAAACCTCTTTTATTAGCAAAACTCATTTTATCCAATAAACTCTTTTATAAATGAAACCCCATTTGGTAATTAAACTTCGCTATTTAATTAAAACATCACTATTCATTTTCAACATATTTCAATACTTCCCAAAAGTATTCATGTACGTATCTCAACCGTATAAGTAACAAATCAATTTCCAAGGGCATAAGACAAATGTCACTTAAATACTATCACTACAGACCCAAAACCATTTCACTTATAATTATCTTTTAAACATTCTTTTTAAAGATCTATTTACGTTCATAAGTATAACCAAATGGGTTAAAGGCAAATGTTACTAACACGTTGCCACGACAAACCCAAACCAAATCATACTTGTCATTCTCTTTAAAATTCCATTATTAAAGATATAAGTATTTTCCAAACGCATTTACAACATTTTAACACTTTAAAATATTGTCCAAGAGTTTAAAAACAAATGTTGCTAATACATTGTTTACGACAAACTCAAAATCAATTCACTATTCCATTGCCTTGAAAACTCCATTTTAAAGATTTAATCACCTTTCAAAAGTAAAGTTAAATGGGTTAAAGCAGATGTTGCATAAACATCGACACAATAAATGTAACGATCCGTATTTTTAACTAATTAAAAATATTAAATTAAATAAACATTTATGGATAAAGTTGTTAGGAATTAAAATTTTAAGATTGAATTAATACAAATTAAATCATAATATTAGTTATGAGCTTAATTTAAATTTCTAGTAATGACATATGTTGAAGTAAGATAAGAATGATAACATATGTTAGTGTGTATTTTAATGACATTGGTTTGAATGAAATAAATGACCGTCTGAATGTAAATTTCCAATTAATTGGAATAATAAATGTTAATAAAGAATGATAAATATTTCTTTATTAAAGAAGAAATCATATGGTTATTTGAAATGTTTGGTAACTGAAAGATTGATTACAGGAATAAAAAAATCAATTATTCAATAAGAAATTAATAACTTTTGGTTTGTATATAATAATTCCATAAATACGTTAAATTACTATAAAACGGAATTTAAATATACCATTTCTCTTTTAAAATTTAACTTTGAAATCAATGGCAATTAATATGATTGGAATCTTTTAATTAAAAAGAGGGAAGATGTTAATTGTAAATTAATGGGTGTAATAAATAGAAACATATGTTTAAATTAAAATAAAAGAGAAAGTTGAGGAAATAAAAAAGAAAGTTGAGGAAATAAAAAAGGAACATATGTTTTAATGAAAATAAAAGGAAAATTTAATTTAATAAAAAGAATATTATTAATCAAACTAAAAGAATGTTTTGGAAATAAAATAAAATGAATGTTGTCATTTTGTAATTAAGTATTATTGTATGAAAAGAGAAAAATGTAAATTTTGAAACAATCTTGTTCATCCGTCTTATAATAGCCAGTTTTATAACCCAAAATTGTGTCACATTAATTATAAATTTTAAACAGTTGATTAAAATAGTTAATTTGATGGCAAAAAGGAAAATATGAACAGAATTGTGTTTTGGGGTTTTTGATAGTTCCATTGGATTTAGAAATATCGAAAACGTATATTCCAATATATAAGATGATATAATTTTGTTCGAGGATGAAAACGAGTTTTTGGGCCTTCGTAACAGCTTTGGCCCAAATCAACCTTTCTCTTGTCTACAAATAGATTGTTACTGAAATCCTAGTCACCTCATCTCATTTCTATTATTTTGAATGGTAGTTTCTTCCACATCTAACTTCTAGAGTTTAGTGGATTCTCATATATTTTATTGTATATGATTTTTTAGATAGGCGGCCTATATTTTATACTGATGTTGATATTTTATTATTTGAGATTGAGAGATATACTTAGGCATTATTATGTACTAGCCTGACTATACTTGATGATATCTCGAGTATTGATGATCTTTGGATTTTTATGATGATTTTGGATATGTTGATTCACCCATTCGATATGGTTTATATGATTTATTATTTGACTTAATTTTAAATGGGCGATGATATCTTTATCTTGGTTTTGTGGTTGTTGCTAATTTGCTTATACTATTGTTTTGTATGTCACCCCTATTATACTAAGCATATTCTATGTGTATATATGTACTTGCCTCTATATTTAGATATAGTATGACCAGTGTGTTATTTATGTAATACTCTGGTTAGTCCGAGATATTTTAGGTTCAGGGACGATGAGACCCGCTTGTATTACCTGGGCTTAGCGGAGGCTAGTATTTAGTATTGCTGTATATCACTTTGATTTCATGTAGTCTCATTTATGTAGATCCTTGCACTGTATATTGGATATGTCTTTTATATATTAGCAATATATATTATTGCTGCAATTTTAACTCTGTAATCTCTGATATTTACCTATATTGTGTATTATTCTATCTTGGAAGGACACATGTTTATTGCTTTGTGCTAATACTAAGTATGTTTTTTGATAAGTTATATCTGATGTTTAAATACATACCAGTGTTATCCTAAGAGAATATTCACATGTGTACCCCATATAGCCTCATTCTCTATATTATCTGACAGTATTACTCAGTAATACCTTTGGATAGTATGGTTATAGATGTGGTGTGTTTTACGTTTGATATCAAAGTAGGTTCAGAACAATACATTATATATTGGAGACACAAGTCTTGACCTTCGATGAGACTTAGAGTCCTTGTCCTCTTGGAGCGTTGGGTAGTTACCTTTTATATAAGGGATAGTGGGAGTATATGATGATTGCTGGGGTAATCATTTGTCGATGTACTTGTTATTTTTTATATTATATATATATTATTTTATCCCAATCACCTTTATGTGTTAATCTCCATGTGGAATTTAAGTTATTAATGGATGTAGGAAATGAAGAGTGGTTAGCTAAGCCAGTAGTGTTGGTATTGGTGTTGTTGAATAAACCTCCATGTGGCAAGTTGAGTAGAAGGATACAGTAGCGATCAAATGATTGAATAGTTGAAAATAAAAGTTTATTTTACATTAATATAATGAATAATTAAATAAAAACAAACAAGTATTTAATTGAATAAAATTGTAAAATTCTCGAAATATAATTTGTAGAATGAAGTGTGAACCAATCTAAATTAGCATGGAAATTATTTACATACATACATACATATATATATATATATATAATCTAAAAGAAAATTTATGAAAAATTAATTGATTTAAAGGAAACCCGATCTAAATAAGCCCATACCCTTTCATTTGCCCTCGTCTTTATTTCTACTTCAACTAGCCCATACCCTTCTTATTTTCGTTCAACAACTCTAAAACTCCCTAGGTCTTTCACGAATCAAAATTAAACAAAAGAAAAAAACACGTGCAAGGCGACATCAATAACAAGGCAAGTGATTGGAAATTGCGTGGAGAGGGCGGTGATGCTGGCCTGGGCAGTGCGATGAGCTTAGGCTGGACTGGCGTGTGCCACCATTTCAAGGTAGGAGGTGAGCTATGTAATGACTGCCCTTTTCAACCATCGAATATTGACACTAATACATACACATTATTCACGTGCCGAGCACCCACGTACCGAAAAGACCGTGGATGTATTTGTGTCGAAATTCGAGGGTCAAAAGGTGATCGTTACAAGATGGTATTCGAGCGCAAGGTTAAGCAAGAACCTTGGCTTTGGTGGGGTATAACTCATTAAGAGATAGGGTAATGGAATGCCTTTTATGAGTTGAGTGTATTATATACGTGAGAGTTCATATTTATTATTGTTATAAAAATGTTTTGTATTATGTTGATTGGTTCTGGTCAATACGAGTTGCTAACGTTATTGAGGGATCTTAAACACTTGAACAAGACAAACCGATACAATATTATGTTGAAATTGGTAAATGAAATAATTTTACCTAGGATTATATTTTATATATAAATGAATATTTTTTAAAAATTGATATAGTTATATACGATGTGTTTGTTTATTAGAAAATGATAACACTGAATTATTATCATTTATTGTTAGATTAGTTGTGCTCGGCCACTATATGTGCATTAACTATTGTTTGTTGATTTTTGAATTATGATTGACCAGTTTATGACCAGTTTTACCTTTTCACTATATGGGTTGGGTTAAAATTTAACTTTAATAAAAGTTGTTTATTATAATCTAAACAAAGATATAGAATTCTGAAATGATTTAATAAAAAGTGACTTTATATAAGCATGGTCTATAAAAATATGTTTTATAAATAAAAGGATTTAAAATTGAGAATTTGAGAACTTAAATCCCTATGTTTGAAAAAAAAAATTCCAAGGTTTTGGAGAAAATAAGAATAGTATTATTTAAAAGTATTTATGAATAGAAATATCTTAAAAAAGGATTTTGAAGGAGATAGAAAGTATTGAACTCACTTTTGTCGCTAGAAAATAATTCTGGTGATGACTGCAACATCATTGACGTTCATTTTCGAGTTTCTAAGTAGGGGATGCTACCATAGTAGTTTTGCTACAAAGTTGTTTTGATAAAATAGATTTTTGATTTAACTCTGGAAAGGATGATTTGATATACAAAATTTATAAGTATATATAATCATCCGAAAATGATTTGAAATAAAATCCAGCGTTTAGTTCTAAAGTTTTCTTATTATGTTATTTTATGGACGCATGTATCTTATGCATTAGGATAGTTTGGTTGTGCATCTTGTTATGATATGTTTTTAGTAATTTTCATTTTTTGAAAAAAAAACTGAATTTTCGATGATTTTCGACAGTCAGAAACTTTTGAATTGATGTAGAAATTGAAGTTGTATTTTTATGAAAAATATAAAGAATAAATTTTGCGACTCTTAATTGAGAAGAAAGTAAACGTTTAAAAATGTTTAAAATTTATAGAACATCCTTGTTAAATAAAATAAAGTGAAAAATATGCCCACGACCCCAAAATCAAATTTAATAGCCCGAAACTACTTCCGTTTTAAACTTGTAAATCCAGTCCCTATTTTTTTACAATATTTTGTTTCCCTAATTACCCTCATTTATTTCATGTCAACTATTCTCGTGTGATTGTATTGGCGATCAAGATTTGAAATCTTCGTAGGGAAATCGGATTTAATTCAATCTACTGTTTGATTTTTTACGATTCATTATGGCTTCATCATCTTGTAGGTCAACACTTGATTTAATTTTCAATCGACTTTGTATTATTGTTTTTAAATAATTGCATACAAAGCTGAAAAAACTTAAGTATGTGTATACAAATATGCAATTATTTGAAACTAATACTGTTGTAATTAAAAACTGTATTTTAGTATAGATTTTAACTACATTTTTCATTAATTATTAACTATGTAATACATATGTAGTCTTAAAATGCAGCAGTTCAGTACCAAGATATTTTAAGGATCTTTTTAGTTTTTAACTGCATATGTAAAATGCATTTAAAATTTGCATTTAACAGTTGTATTTATTAACTGCATATCAAGTATGCAGTTAAAAAAACATTTAATAGTTATAATTTTTAACTGCATACGATATATGTAGTTAAAAGTAATACAATTCATAACTTTATATTAGATATGTATACAAGTATAATAAGAATCTTATGATTTTTAACTGCATAAGTGAAATGCATTTCAAAATTTGCATGATTCAAGTGTATGTTTTAACTGCATATGTTATATGCAGTTAAAAATTGCATTTAACAGGTGCTATTTTTCAATGCATAACAAATATGCAGTTAAAAATGGTGCAATTTATAACTACATAAGTGAAATGCAGTTAAAATGTAGTTGTTCATAAATAATTGCAAACATGTATGCAACTATTCATAATAATTGCATATATGTCTGTAAGTATAATAAAAATCTTATGACTTTTTAACTATGTAAGTGAAATGCACTTAAAATTTGCATCATTTAATTGTATGTTTTAACTGCATATTTCATATGCAGTTAAAATTTGCATATAACAGATGTAATTTTAAGATGCATATCAGACATGAATTTAAAAATGATGTAATTCATAACTTCATAAGTGAAATGCATTTAAAAATGCAATTGTTAATAGTAATTGCAAAGATGTATGCAAGTATTCATAATAATTGCATATATGTCCACAACTTTTCAATAAAATCGCATATAGAAATTTCTTAATAGATAACCTTCGATTTTCTGATTTGTGTTGTTTTCATCTTCTAAATCTCAACTTTCTTCAGTCCTGGACTCGATTCGAACATTGATTTTTGAAGTAGCAACTAATTCCAATTTACAATTCAGGCAATTAGGGTTTTCTTTTTTTAAGATGTTAATCGATGAAAAGAATTTGAAGGGTTCTGGGTTTTGTTCGGAGAAGACATAAGGGTATTTAGGAAAATCTTTTTGTCGCATTTAAAAATAAGGATGGGAAACTTATAATTAAAACGGAGGTATTTTTTGTGAATTTTCAAACCTATTAAGGATGTATGCTAGATGTTCCCTAAAATAAATATGAATGTGTTGTATATACTCTGAGGATGTGGTGGATTATTGTATGGATATGAACTTAAGTTACGGAATGTGGTGTTTTATGAAAGAATTCATAAATGATTTTAGTATTAAATAAATGATTTTATGTGATTGAATGTGAATTAAAAAGAAATTGGTTTAGTTAAGAAAATAATAAAATAAAGTACATAAGGTATATGCAGATCATCTTATTCGCATGACAATTTTTGATCTAGAATTTGAGTACATGATTTCGAGGTGATGCACACTAGTTTAAGTTAGGATTTTTCACTCGATTCTTGACGACGAACACTTGATATTGATTCTTAATATGATCCTGAATTTTTCTATCATAGTATAGCGATAGTCTCTATAAATGCACTTTGAATCCCCTCTCTTCTGTCTTATCTTTTTATGAATGATTTTTGAATGAGATGTTTTATTTTCTTTCTACACTTATAGTAGTATAAAAGATAGTCATAAATTGAGTTGAAAGGCTATTTAATTTATAAAAAATGTTGTAAAAGTTATGGTCCATATAGCGAAAGTTGCTATGGATGCACTTTGAAAATCCTTATTTTTAGTAAATTTTAAAATGTTGTTTCATTTAGATATTTTATATAATCTTTTCAAAGGTGTTTGGTAAATGGTATACAAGTATATTAAAGAATTTGAAGTTTAAATATTTTTTTACAGAGTTCGTTTTGAAATTTAAAATAAAGGTTTTCTTATTATATTTATAAAACTTGTTTGTTTTGTTTAAATAGAAAAAGGTTTTTAAATCAATATTAAGTAATCATATTTAGAGTCATAATTTATATAACTATTTATAACTTATTTATAAGTATTATAAATGGTATTATATATATAACTTTATACAACTAATTTAATATTTTATTATAGTATAAATAATTTTCCTTTCACTTTTCTTCTTTAAGTTTATTTTAAATTCTATTAAGTATAGTAACTTTACAACTAAACTATTATACATACACACATACATATACATAAATATATATCATTTTAAAAACATTTCTAGCTAATTCAAATGTATTTTTGAAAGACTGTTATTAAAACGAGATGAAAAGTTACATTGTGTAAAAATGAACGAGTAGCTTATTTGCAAATGGAATGATAGTACAAATATACTTAACATTAAAAGCCGAGCAATGTAGACTTCTCTATTTGTGAGAGTCAAGATTAATGTGACGACCCACCTTTCTAACCCCTGGGAACAACACTTAATACATTCACTATATTCGTGTGCCGTTGCCCAAGCATCCAAAAGATGAATTGTCGTGGAGTAAAAATAAAGAATAGAATAGAAAATCTCACCACGAAACTGTTAAATATAACATAATAGTAATATAATACATAAGGTTATTCTATAACTTGGAGTTGTCAGAGTTACACAAAAGTACTACAATCAGCTTATGCAGTTATAACAACTTGCCTTTACACATGTTGAAACAAATTACACATACACAAACTAAACAAACAGCGGAATAGATAGCCAAGTAGATAAAAGCCTCCTGCTCGAACTCCGTCTTAAAAATAGCCCATAAAAGACCCACTACGCTTGGACTACTCAAATATAAATAGTACCCGAGAGTTTAGGGAAAACAAACAACTCGGGTCAGACAATATGTCTGGTATGAGTAAAACTTCAAATAATAAGGGTAATTAAAACAACAACATGTGAGACCACATCGCCAATATGCGGAATTGGTTTCCACTCACAAGAACAACATCCAAATGTAAAGAATGGATACAAATTATTAACATCATGAGGAGTGCTACACTCTTCCCAATGCAATTATGTAAAAAAAATTTGAAGGTTCAAATCATTAAGGAAAAGGCAATATACCAACAAAGACTAGGAAGGTGCACCCCCTTACCGAAAGTATACCTCTAGAATTTATACTTGAGAACTCTGATTGCTCTTAAAAACCTTTAAGCCGGACCCCACCAATGGTTACCGAGTATCCGGGTATTTCACATCTCAATGTGCAAAACCAAATTCGATTTAGAGTGAATGTGATAATACCCTAATGGGAGCAACCCCACATAGCTTGACCCCCAGTCGCTCTTTGGGTTTAGTCATTTCCAACAAAGGATAATAAAGCTCAAATGAGCAACATATCGTCTTAGAATGACAAAAAATAAAGAAGGCTTAGGCAATCGATAGTCGACAAACCGACTGTCGAAGATAACAAAATGATCATATATGGACAGTAAACCTCATATTCCTACCACTATTCGTCGATTTCAAACCTATATTATTTCTTGGTTAAAAATGAAGCCGAATAAGTGAATGTAGTGTTACCTCTAGGCATTACCTTGACGATAATTTTAACTTTCTAGATAGCGACAAGTTTCCATACCTCGATGTTTAGTGTCAAGAGTATGATTAAATTCTTTCCATATAAGAAATGTCGTTTACGGAAACTTCTTTTCCATCGCCGAATCGAAATTTTACTTCTATAACAAATTCGTGCTTGGGCTTCTCGTTACAAGTTTTTAACTTTAATCATCTTTGTAAAAAATGATTTGCTAACATTAAAACACCATTATAAAAAGGATTTAATAACCTAAAACATTATTATTAAATTGATTAATCATCTTTAAATGTCATTAATAAGAGTGATTAATTATCTTTAGAATTCATCAATTAATTTGATTAATTAACTTTAAATACCCATAATTAAAAGGGGTTAATAACCTTAAAACATCTTACTTTAATTAATTAATTAATTTTAAATATTATTAATTAAGTTGATTAATTAATTTTAAAACATCATTTATTAAAAAGGATTAACTAAGAAAAAATTAATTAAATTGAAACTAATTAATTATCTTTAAAAGTTAATAATTAAAAGTGAATAATTAATTTTTTAAACATCATTAATTAAAATAATTAATTAACTTTAATCTATCATTATTTAAGAGATTAATTAAAATTAATCATCATTAGATAAAATTGTTAATTAATTTTAAACATCATTAACAAAGTAATTAATTAATTTTAAACACATCATTATTAAGATAATTAATTAACCTTAATCCTCATTAATTAAAATAAATAATTAAATTCAAATCATTATTAAATTAGTAAATTAATTTTAAATCCATCCTTATTCAAAAACTTAATTAATTCTGTAAAGTAAAACCCAAGCTCGAAAGTAAAACAAAAGACGTCGAAGAGATGATATTTTTTGAAAGTGCCAATATAGCGATAGTTGGTATACAGACACTTTGGGAACTACTTTCATGACATATTGATTTTCATCCAAGCATCACATCACATAAAATAAGCAAAACATATATATATATATATATAAGGTCTATAACAAATCATACAACAAGTAGAGAGCATCACTTAAAATATATTTAATTTTTTCTACTAACTTTCATGTCGCTTACTAACAACCAAGATGTCATCTTTCCAAAGCATAACCCAAACCAACAACTATCACATCACCATAAATTTACAAAAAGCATTTAAAAGCTACTAAGATGAACAATAATAAAGTTAAAAACTTTTGGTTTAAAAAGTGAGATTTTACTCACATAAATGTCCATTAAATCAAACCGAACTTTCACTAAATCTCGGATCGGCCTAAGATCTTAGTTTTGTTTTTGGAAAGACTTGATTTTTTATGGGCAGGGGGCAATATGGTCCGGCCTAGGACTTAGGGTAGCTCGGTCTTAGAGGATATAGGTGGATATGGATCTTGTTTTGGTAAGGAGGAGGGGTAATTGAAAAGAGAAGTGAATTTTAGTGGTTTTTGTTTAAGAAAGAAATGTAAAAGAGTAGATATTTCTCACTTTTTAAAATTAGAAATCCATGGAAGCTCCTAGAACTTGAATGAAGTTTTGAAAGTGAAGATAGAAATAAGAAAATGAGAAAAGAATTAGGAAATTGGCTTTTATACTAATGGATAAATAAAGTTACCAAACCACCCCTAAAGGACATAACATTCACTCCATGCTTGCCATGTCACCATGCCACCTCCTCCCAAATAAACTCATGCCCCCAATATGTCTCCCCCTTTCAAAAACATGAGCAAACACGATTTGATGCCTAAATGTACTTATGTTTTGAGAGAAATGACACTTTGTGACAATTTTCCTTTTTTACATTTTAAACTTATTTATTTTTCATAAAATGTCATCTCATATTTTAATAATTAAAGTATAAATATATGTATATTCTAAAATGTATTCTAACTTGTATATGAATGTGTATATATGTTACACAAATGTGCATAAGTTTTTCGAAAACTTTTCGACACTGAAAAGTCAAAAATTTGAATAATGATTTTCGACCATATTTTCCGTTTTTCTCCGAACTAATTATTTTTGTAAATAAATTTTAAAAAATATTTCACCATCATTAGTTATTATTTAAAAGAGTTTTATTTTGGAAAAGTGTATTTGAACACAATTTGGTAACACAATGGAACCCTACTGTTGGATTGCCCCCTAAATTCCACCTTACATATAAAGACAAAAAAATCCGATGGTCCAGAACTTGTGTGTCACCATTTGTGTCACCAAATTATGTTCAAATAGACGGCCCCTTTATTTTAGTTACAAAATCCATTAGTTAATTATCTAAAAATATATTAAGTATTCATATTTTAAAGTGATTAATTTACAAGTCGTTACACCCTCCCCCCCTTAAAAAGAATTTGGTCCTCGAAGTTAACACTTAAGGAGATAGCTTAAAAAAGGCATATATATATATATATATCATGAAACCCATACAACATATACACACTAAGCAACTATATCACCAATAGTGCATACATAATTCATACAAACAAACAAACACTATCCTAACATCAACTTAGGGTAAGCTTCCCTCATACTATATACAGTCTCCAAAGTGCAATTTCTAGGATCTTCACTCCACTGAACCTTAAAAAGATTTACAACCTTCGTACTCAATGTCTTTATATCTCGATCAATGATCCGAATAGACTGCCTAAAAATGGTCAAGTTAGGCTGAACTTCCAAATCTTCCTGTTGGGCCGGTTCCACTATCGTTGAAGGGCCATGTACATAATTATGTAAATGAGACATGTAAAATACATTGTGCACATCCGGTAGTCTATATGGTAACTTCACTCTATAAGCAAGCCTACCAACCTGATCTAGAATGGGAAAAGGACCAATAAATTGAGGGGCTAACTTTCCTGATTTCCCAAACCTCACAACACTCTTCAATGGAGAAACCTTCACAAACATCGAACCTCCCGCTGAGAACTCAAGATCCCCGTGCCTTCGATCTGCATAACACTTCTGTCGATCTTGTACCTCCTTCACCTTCCTTCGGATATTAGCTACCTTCTCACTAGCTCATAAGATCGTGTCGGGTCTAAGAACAATTCTATCACCAGACTCAATCCAACATGAGGGAGAACGAACGGACAACCAGAAAGAGCTTTAAAAGGGGCCATGCCGATAGTTGCCTGATAGCTGTTGTTGTATGTGAATTCGACCAAGGGCAATTGATCTTCCCAAGAACCTCCAAAGTCGAGAATGCATGCATGCAAAAAATCCTCCAAGATCTAGTTCACTCTCTCTGTCTGCCCATCTATCTATGGATGGTAAGCTATACTCAGACTCAGCTTGGTCCCTAAGGCAGTTTGCAGTCCATCCCAGAACCTACTAGTGAATATTGGGTCTAGGTCACTTACAATACTACAAGGAAAACCATGAAGCCTCACAATCTCCTTCACATACAAACTAGCCAGACTCTTAGAAGTCCTTGTCAGCTTAACCAGAATGAAATGAGCACTCTTAGTCAGTAGATCGACAATAACCCAAATGCCTTCGTTACTTTTTCTTGATCGAGGAAGTCCATCAATAAAGTCCATAGAGATCTACTCCCATCAGAATCTCAAGCGGCTGTAGCAGTCCAGCTGACTTCTGGTGGTCACTCTTAACTTGCTGGCAATTTGCACATTGACCCATAAAGATCGAAACATCTCGCTTCATCCCCTACCACCAGAAAACTCTCTTCATATCCTTGAACATCATGGTCGCTACTGGATGGAAAGGTAAGTTTGAACGATGATAATCAGCTAACACTTCTCATCTAAGACCATTAACATTCGGAACACAGATATGCCCCTTCATTCTCAATACTCCTTAGGGACAATCTCAAAACTAGAAACAATACCTTCTTGGACATCCGTCTTGAGTCGAGCTAAAATAGGATCTTCTTCTTGACTAGCTACGATCCTCTCCATCAACACTGGCTTGACTTCTAAGTTGGCAACCATCACAACAATCCTACTTAATGCACCTACAACAGCATTCGCTTTCCCATGAGTGTATAGAATATCCAGATCATAAGAAACGAGAAACTCTAGCCATCTCTGCTGCCTCAAATTCAAATCTTTTTGGTTAAAAAGATACTTTAAAGATTTGTGGTCCGTATATAACTCGAACTTTTCACCCAAAAGATAATGTCTCCACATCTTTAGTGCGACTGCCAAAAGCTCCAAATCATGCATAGCATAATTCTTCTCGTATGGTTTCAACTGTCAACTCGCATACGCAATAACTTTTCCATTCTGCATCAGCACTGCTCCTAATCCAGTTCTACAAGGATCTGTGTATACAGTTAACCCTTCGCTCCCATTTGGAATAGTTAAAACATGAGCAATGGTCAATTTCTCCTTCAGTTCATTGAATGCTTGATCGCACTTAAGTATCTACACAAACTTAGCATATTTCTTCATCAATTTTGATAGATGGGAAACAATCTTTGAGAAATATTTGATGAATCTTCGGTAAAAACCTGCAAATCCCAAGAAACTTCTGACCTCTGTTGCATTTTCGAGCTTTTTCCAGTCTTGAACTTCAACTACTTCAGCTGGGTCCACTGATATGCCTTCTCCTGAAAATATGTGCCCCATAAACCTAACTTTTGATTTCTAGAAATGACACTTAGAAAACTTTGCCTTCAACACATGACTTCTTAAAGTATTTAGAATGAATCGTAGATGATACTTGTGCTCTTCCTCCGTCTTAGAATAAACAAGAATATCATCAATGAAGACGAGAACAAACTTATTAAGAAAACCCCAGAATACCCGATTCATTTAGTCCACGAAATAAGCGGGTGCGTCAGTCAGTCCGAATGGCATGACTAGCTACTCGTAAAAACTATCAAAAGTTTGAAAAGCTGTTAAGGGCACACTCTCATCTGCTACACTTAATTGATGAAAAGCAGTGGCAAGATCCAGTTGAGAAAATACCCAAGCTTCATGGAGTTGATCAAACATGTCGTCGATCCTAGGTAAATGATACTTATTTTTGATAGTCCTCTCATTTAACTCTTAGTAGTCTACACATAACCTAAGAGGACCATCCTCCTTTGTAACAAAAACTATTGGCGATCCCCAACTTGATATGCTACGCCAGATCAAACCTTTCGGCAATAAGTCAAATGTCTGCTTCTCTAATTCCTTCTCCCTTTCGGGGCCAACCTTCGAGGAGGTTGTACAATCGGTCTAGTTTCTAAAATCAAATCGATATGGAATTCCACTTATTGGTGAGGAGGTAAACCTTGCACTTCATTGAAAATATCCTTGAAGTCCCGAACAATCAATATATCTTTTATCTCCTCCTTAGCCACTTCAAGCGAATAGAGAAAACTACTCATTAACTCATTTGGCCTCCTACAATTTATATCTACACCAACGTCTCCAACATTACTAACTCTGACAATCCTTCGATCACAATCTACGATCACTCTAAACTTAGACAACCAATTTATTCCCAATAATACCCTATAACCCATAAACCTAAGAATAACCAAGTCAAAAGAGAAGTGCCAATCTCAAGAAATAGGCACATTTAGGCACATGGTGTCAAGATTCATCGGACCCTCAATTGGGTTTGTCACACAAAGAGGCTTATTTAGGATGACATACTTGAGGTTTAACTGTTTCATTAGGTCATAAAAAATAAAACTATGGGAAGCACCGGTATTGAACAACACTCTTATAGGAATATCAAAAATGGGTAATGTACCTTGCAACACCTGCTTTCCCTTTTGATCCGTAGAAGTAGATGGTATTTCCTTAATAGCAAAAGCTTGTCTAGGTAATCTCTTCTTTGGGAAGCGGCACTCATTCTTCATGTGTCCCAGCTGACCGCAGTTGTAATATGAGACACTTGGACACTGATTTGCAAAGTGGCCCATCTGGTTGCACTTGAAACAAAGAAAGTTGGCTAAATTGGGCAAATTCTTCTGAGTTGGATTCTACCTCTGGGTTTCTTTCCTGATCACTGCTTCTTTCCTTTGCATTTAAAATTCGGCTTGTTTGCAATTGGGATAACAAATAAAGGCTGGGCACTAACTACTGGCACTACACCTTTTTGAACTCCTTGCTTGATATCTAAAGCTTCACACCTCAAGGCCATGATAATTAAATTGGTAAAGGTACCAGTAACATGATTGGTCATCTCATGATGGAACTCTGGCCTCAGTCCTTCCATAAACATCTCATTCTTTTTGAGTGGCATGTCTACCAATCCTGGTCCAAAGCAAGACAATGCATTGAATCGATGCTCATACCACGCCGCTGTCATATCTCCGTGCTTCAAATCCATGAAACTGCTGGACAACTGAGTCCTCCCTATCTCCAGAATAAACTGAGCTTCGAAGACTTCCTTAAATTAAGCCCAAGTAAAATCTTCCTTTGGGGTATTAACTGTCATCGAATCCTACCAATCCATTGCTGACTTTTGAAGGTGTCGCGATGCCAACATTCACTTCCTTGCATCCCCCAACCGATGTTCCCCGAATATCCTTTCACAAGAGCGGAGCCATGTCTGGACTCCTAGAATATCTTCAATTCCAAAGAATTGTTTAACAACCAAAGTAGTATAATTTTTGCATAGAGTAGCAAAGTTCTGAGGCGATTGAACTTGTACCACTGCTTCTTCTACCTGCTCTACAACTAGCCTATTTCTAGTAGCTCTGCCATTTATAGCCATGCCGATTCCAGATCCTCTCCCTCTTCTTCCTCTTGTACTCATTTTCAATTACCTAAACAATGATGGGTATTATTAAAATACAAAGATAGGACCAAATGGTATAAGGGAAACAACACCAAAGGATCTAAAATAAGACTTTAGGATGGGTGATAAAACGCATTCTCAAGATTAGCTCATTCTAGGGCTCTTCTCACCCTATCTCTAATGAGTTGTACCCCAATCAGGCTAAGGAGTTTGCTCAACCAAAGCTCAGATACCAACTGCGACGACTCACCTTTCTAACCCCTGGGAACGTCACTTAATACATTCACGGTATTCGTGTGTCGTTGCCCAAGCATTCGAAAGATGAATTGTTGTGGCATAAAAGTAAAGAACAGATAGAAAATCTTACCACGAAACTGTTAAATAGAACATAACAATAATATAGTACATAAGTTTACTCCCTAACTTGGAGTTATCAAAGTTACACAAAAGTACTACAATCAGCTTAGGCAGTTATAACAACTTGCTTTTACACATGTTGAAACAAATTACAGATACATAAATTAAACAAACATCAGACTAGATAGCTAAGTAGATAAAAGCCTCCTACTTGGACACCGTCTTCAAAAGAGCCCATAAAAGACCTGCTACTTTCGGACTACTCAAATATAAATGAGTACCCGAGAGTTTAGGGAAAACAAACAACTCGGGTCAAACAATATGTCTGGTATGAATAAAACTCGAAACAATAAGTGTAATTAAAACAACAACATGTAAGATCACGCTACCAAATGCGGAACGGGTTTCTTCTCACGAAAACAACATCTAAATGTAAAGAATGGATACAAATAATTAACATCACAAGGAGTGATATACTCTTCCTAATGCAATTAAGTAAAAAAAATTTGAAGGTTCGAATCAATAAGGAAAAAGAAATTTACCAACAATGAATAGGAGGGTGCACCCTCTTACCGAAAATATACTTCTAGAATATATACTTGAGAACTCCGATGGCTCTCGGAAACCTCTAAGCCGGACCCCGCCAACGGTTACCGAGTGTCAGAGTATTTCACATCTTAATGTGCACAACCGAATCCAATACAGAGTGGATGTGAAAATACCCTAATGGGAGCAACCCCACATAGCTTGGCTCCAACTTACTCTTTGGGTTTAGTCATTGCCGATAAAGGATAACAAAGCTCAAATAAGCAACAAATCGTCTTAGAATGACGAAAAACAAAGAAGGCTGAGGCAATCGATAGTCGACAAACCGACTATTGAAGGTAACAAAATGATCGTATATGGACAGTAAACCTCATATTCCTACCACTACTCATTGAGTACAAACTTGTACTATTTCTTGGTTAAAAATGAGACGGACAAGCGAAGGTAATGTTACCTCTAGGCATTGACTTGAAGATAATTTTAACTTTCCACACCTAGATGTTTAGTGTCAAGAGTATGATTAAATTCTTTCCATATAAGCGATGCCATTTACGGAAACTTCTTTTCCATAGCAGAATAAAATTTTACTTTTAAAACCAAATTTGTGCTTGGGCTTTGTAACGATCCGAGATTTTCGACCCTCGAAAATCGACATCAATACGTCCACTGTATCGAATGCCGAGTAGTCGGGTGTCGGAAATACCAGCTCATTAGGGGTGAAGAAGAAAAAGGTAGAAGAAAAGAAACAAAACAACACAGAATCTCATAATCGCAGCGGAACAAAACATATTATATAATAACAGAATTTAAATACAAGAACTGTATTGTTAATATACATACCATTATCAGAGTACAATAATTCAATACATCAATCCAGACAGTTTAATAACTCGTCCTGATACACATAACTCATACAACGGAAATAACCAAGTACGTGATATAGTCTGAACTCCTCCGGCTCGTCTCTTGAGTTCCATAGCATTTTACCTGAATCTGTAATACTCGGTTTGACCCGAGCATTATAATAAAATAACACCCGAATCAGTCTGGAAAACCAGCGTGAGAAAACACACTCAAATTGAATTATTGACTTTTTCAAAATCCTTTGAAACAAAGGTATCTCGTAAGACCACGTTACAAATAAACACAACGGGTTCTTAACTTACGATAACCAAAACAGTTTATATCAAATCATCTGATATTATAATAGTGTCTATAGAAAGTAAATAGAAAATAGCTTAAATGCTTGCATCTCACGTTCCAGCATAGTTGGGCACAATCAAAACCGTACAGTGCTTATTGGAGAATGGATTCCATTGAATGACTGGGCCACTAGGGTACCGCCCACCACAGTACACCTCTAGAACAATGTACCAAGATCGAACCTAACGATCCCTGCCAACACAAGACCGGAATACCCCTAACCTAGATAGTCCAAATAAGATTACCCCACGGTTGGGATCAGCAATCGCACCACACAACCGAATAAAAAAGGACTCTAGATAAGGGTAACCTTACCCTACTTGGGTGCGACCCACTTAGCCTTGCTGCATCTCCCCTATTTTAGTCATTCCCGGTTGATAAGGTTTGAGGCTACGATTACCTTTAAAGAACACATTCACTTAGAATGCTCATCGTCCTCCAATGACGATGTTCCGATAGCATTCGTCCATATAAGTTGTCCTGGGTCTGGACAAACCGAATTACCATCTTCATCATCTTCACGGTATTCATTCGTTAAGTTCAAACCGGATTGAAGTGGTTTTCGGATAATTAAATCTGATCCCGGTCTCTTCGAAACGATTAACGAAATTGGCCAAAATTGATAGTCGGTTATTTAACTATCAAAACACATCCATAAACAATCGTCAGGCCTTATTATAAATTCACCAAAATTTATTTCAAAAATATCTTTTATAAGATATTACTTCCCATACTTCAACATTTTGGAAATAGTTTTCAACCTCTTTTATTTTCAACGGAACATTTCCAACCCTTTCTAATACTTAGAATATTTTCCCACTTCATTTGATATTCAACACTTGGAAAATATTCCTTTTATTCCCTTTATCTTTTCTCAAAAATCATTTACGACTTTATTTGTAAATTTCCCAACTCGTTTCACACGAGTTCTATAAATTCCGGAATTCCTTAATTAATTCCCTTAATATTTTCAAAACCAGTTATACTTGCTTATAAACTAAATTCCCTTTGTACTTCTTTATGAATTCTATTTTCATCCTTCGAAGTTCACTTTTATTTAACTTCTTTGGAAATTTTCTTACTTTTCTTCCCAATTCCATTTAAGTATTTTCTTATAAATCATATCCATCGAATATCCCATTTTCCCGGCTTCCGAGAAAGTTTATAAATAAATTTAAAACATTTCAAAACTATATATATATATAAGTATTTTAAAGAAAATAATAATAATTTATTTTTATGACATATTCAAATAATTATTTAAAATATTGAAATACCTTTTATAATATCACTTTCTAGAGCAGATTTAAAAGTTAGTATTCTATTTAAGATAAATATCAAGTATTTAAAAAATTCATTTTTGAAGTATTCAATACTAACTAACTTTAAAATTTCATAGTTTAATAAATAAAAGTTTCTTTTCATTTTTTTTAAAATTTAAAACTTAACTTATTTAAAAACTTATTTTCAAGTCTGGATAACCAAATTCCTAGTCTATAACCCCTCTCGATTTTCATCACATTTCTTCCAATCTGGTCTCCTTAACCATCTTCATTTTAAAAATAGAATCTACTATTTTTCTCACCCTATTTCCATATTCTAATATAAATTCTTTCCGTAAATTTATATTTCAAAATTTATCATCCGATATCACTTTCCTTCATTTATAAAATTCGTTTATAATTTTTTTATAACCCCTTTAAGTTATCTAAAAATAATCTCATTTATAAAATTTAATTTTATAATTTCAATTCCTTTAAAAATCCATTTATTTTTGCCAATCTATTTAAATATCGATTTCCAACTTCTTTCCATATTTTCCCAATACCATTTTAAAATCCAACCTTTTTAAAAAAAATCCTTATATAATTTATTTTAAAATCTTCCATTTAAAATATTTTTTCGCATTATTTAATACAATCAAAAATCCATTATTGTTTATTTAAATCAACCTCTTTTAAATAATCTAAAGTTTCGATATATATATTTTATATTAAAATCTCCTTATTATTCTTTAAAATTTTAAAATAATATTCATGGTTTTTAATATACCCAAAATTAATTTCCATGCCATTATAACTTTTAAAAATTTACAACACACAATTATCCAGTATTTTTATAAATATGAAGCATACTAATATATTTGAGGAATCCAGTTGGATCCCTCCAACATGTTTTCTCTGCATCCACAGATGTTAGACGACGATAAAAATACTAATCCCATTTCGTGGGGGATATTGCGGCATATAGGGTCATCCGCTATTATGCGGGGAGTATAGGGTCTCATCCGCTATAATGTGCGGAATATCACTCCAAATACTAATATATATACTACTATATATATTATATCATTCAACAGGTAAATCATAAATTTCTCAACCAATCAAACATCCAACAAATTTAAATTTAAACAATTAAATTTAAATACGATAATCCAAATAAGTGAGAAATTCTCACCTTGATTTTTTACTTGCAAACTATTCCAATCTCGACTTGTTTAATATATTTTTGGACCTCGTATATAAAGAAATATTTATTAATTACTATACGAGATAATTAAATCAATATAATCTAGTTTGTAAATTACAATAGTTAGATTTAATTAATTACCTACATCACTGCCAACGTCGCGAAGTACCACAGCTCGCCCAACCTCCACCGCCGTTCACCACTCGAGACACCCCCATGCCCACCTTATCCAGTTTAACATCCCCTCCTCTACCACAAGAAACTGACCCATACCAATACAAAGATCAACCACACGAACTACTGGAACAACTGCGACTCCCAGTCGTGACCCTTGATGCCGCTTGAGCGCCATCGCCACTCGATTGAACCACTACCGAACACCACTTGTCACTGCCGCACTCACTCCGTAAGCTCCCCCAGACCTAATCGAACCCTCTTCCTATGCCATAGCCACGGCCAAAGCAAAACACCCCAATTTCCCCCATGCGCGCGAGCTTCCGATCAATCCACACTCTACCCACAAACGCGAAATCGACTAACCTGGATTCGAGCTTCCCTCACGAATGCCTCGCGACTCAACTCGATTGGAATCTTTTCTTTTCTAAAACGAGATTTCTTTCTCGTTTCTTTTTTTCTTTCTTATACGTACAAACGAACGAATTGATTTGTTCGTTCGTTTTTCTACACGAATTCGACTGCTTCTGTTTATTTTGGAGCTGTGATATTTGAAGAGGGAGGAAGTGATATCGTATGAAGGAAGAGGAATAAAGGAATAACGCGAATTTTTGATTAAAGAAGGCAGGAAGACAGACAGGAAGTGATATCGCGTTTTTAACAAGGAAGAGGCGGGTTGAAAAGATTTTGAAACAAGAGGAAGAGATGGACGTGATTTTGGTGTATTAGAATAGGTGAGGTCAGATCTAAGCTGCACGGGAAAGGACATGTTTGACTAAACGTGTATATATATATATGCATATATGTGTGTATATATATGTATATATATATGTATATATATATATAAAGTAAATTTCTGTCTAAAGGTAGATCTTCACAAAGCATATGATAGAATTAGTAGACAATTTATTATCCACTGCTCAATGCTATGGGATTTCCTCTAAAATTTGTGAATCTAATAATGAATGTATATCTACACCTACCTTCTCTATCCTGATTAAGGGCATACCAAAAGGATTCGTTAGATCCAACAGAGGCATTCGGCAGGGTGATCCTCTTTCCCCTTATTTGTTTGCAATTGCCATGGAATACTTTACCTTACAAATGGAGTTGGCTACACATCACAAGATAATTCAGACCATATTTAATTTCCAGCCTACTGTAAGTCACTTACTATATGCAAATGACTTGCTCATCTGTATCAAATCCAGCAAGGAAGCAGCTACAGCTATCAAAGAAATCTTCAATAAATTAGACAAGTGTGCTGGATTAAAACTGAATGAACAGAAAACCAAGTGCTATTTTAACAAAACTTGTAGAAGTAGAGCAGAGGTGATGGATATCCTAAAAGTGAAGGAAGGAATTTTGCCAGTCAAATACTTAGGGATTCCGCTATCTTCCAATAAGATTACAGATAGGGAATGTGCAGTTCTCATATCTTCTATCAGGGATAGAATGCAGGGATGGAGCTCCAGAATGCTATCTCTTGCAGGCCATATAGAGCTGGTTCACACTGTGATTCACTCTAAAGTCAACTTCTGGATGCAAACATTCCAACTTCCTGATGCTTCCATTCAAAAAATTGAAAAGATTTGTGTTGATTTCATTTGGAAGGGTGGATTACACAAAATAAAATATGATAAATTATGTAGGCCTAAAGATGAAGGGGGTGTGGGTCTCAGAAGACTTAGGGATATGAGAGCTGTTCATACTCTCAAACAAGCCTGGTTGGGGGAATTAGATGAGAAGGAGGTACATTAAAGGGAATTTCTGGCAAATGCCTATGGATAATAATGCTTCAGCAAACTAGAAGGCAATCTTAAAGATCAGAGACACGCTAGCTTCATTGTGTACCCGAGAAATAGCTAATGGGCAGGATACTGATTTATGGAGTGATCCTTGGATACAAGGTGAATCACTAATTGATTTACTGGGCATACACACTTTCTCTGATTTTGGTTGCCCGAAGACTAAAGTGAAAGATCTGATAAAGAATAATGGTTGGGATTGCTCCTCTCTACCAATAAATCAAGATAAAAAGGAAGTCATTCAATATATGCCTATCTACTATGGCAGAGACATGGATGTTTGGGTCTGGAAGCCTACTGGCAATGAATTTTCTACTAAGGCTACCTGGGAAGAAATTAGGCAAAAAGATAGTAAGGCATCATGGTGCAAAATCATATGGGATCATGTTAATAACCCAAAAATGGCTTTCACAGCGTATAAAGCAATTCTGAAGAGATTACCGACAAGAGATAGATTATCGAAATGGGGAGTGATCAACGAAACTGAATGTATCCTATGCAATCAGAGTTTAGAAACGCATGAACATTTATTCTTTGAATGTAATTTCGCTAAATCGGTGTGGCTCTCGTGCAACAAGTACTTAAACATAATTCCTCATTCTAACAACTTAGTTGAACAAGTAGAGTACCTGACTCAGAGAGGAAGCGATAAAGACGTTGAATCCAAGCTGAACAAAATCGTCATCACTGTGACTGCTTGGAGCATATGGAAGGAAAGGAATCGAAAATTTTTCCAGAGCAAGCATAGAAAACAAACGGAAGTAAATAAATTAGCAATTAGGGACATGCAGATAATTCTTAAGAGGATTAAAAGGAAGCTTACTACCAGGCAGGCACAAGACGAAGTTCATGCTGTAGAAGTGGATCGGAGCTTTCCAGAGCAAGAAATCCCAGGAACGAGCTATCAGCATCAGCCGCCATGACTCTTTCGTTAGGGAGGAAGATGTTTAGACTGTTTTTGGAAAGGGTTCAGTTACTGTCGGAATGTTTTGTACTTTGTACTCTGTATTGTTCAGCGTGGGCTGATTTTGGATCTGGGCTGTAATGCCTTAATAAAGTTTACCAATTTACAAAAAAAAATAAAAAAAATAAAGTAAATTTCCATTGTATCTCGATTTTCGTAGCTTAAAATCTCGACTTCCTATCAAGGCATGCCACCAGGCATCTATAATATTATACCCCTATTCCGAATACAATGGAAAAGGTTCCGAGTCCTAATTCGATCGTATGGAGAATATAGCTTTTTGGACTCAATTTATATTGAATTTTCGATATAAATTTCAACGCGTTTTTATACCGTACGACCAAATGATAACTCCAAACGCACAAAATTTGAAATCCGATAATAATACTTTATTACGGATCCAATGGAACTAGTTTCATCAAATTCCGAGACTATGTCCCGGAAGGCTATTTTTTAAATGTCAATTTGAACAGGCTATTTTTTAAATTGAACAGATCACCTTTAAAATTAATTTTAAAACCTCTATTATCTTTATTATTATTAATACAAATTTTACAAGCCTTTAAATTATTTTTATCGGGCTTAAAACTCAAGATACAAAAACTTTAACCAATATTAAATTTTAAACCTCAATAATTAATTTATCCAATAAATCGCTATATTTAAATTCCAAATTTATTCTATAAATAAAAACCCAATTTTCCATATTCAAAATCAATCTATAATTCAAATTCAATATTTAAAACCATTTAATTATTCATAATTTACCATCGAAAAATCCGGGTCGTTACAGGCTTCGCATTACAAATTTTTAACTTTAAATTAACATCTTTGAAAAAAATGGTTTACTTACTTTAAAACACCATTATAAAAAGGATTTAAGAACCTAAAACATTATTATTAAATTGATTAATCATCTTTAACTGTCATTAATAAGAGTGATTAATTATCTTTAGACTTCGTTAATTCTTGATTAATTAACTTGAAATACCCATAATTAAGGGTTAATCACCTTAAAACATCATTAATTAAATTAGTTAATTAATTTTAAATTTCATTAATTAAGTTGATTAATTAATTGTAAAACATCATTTATTCAAAAGGATTAACTAATTTAAAATATCATTAATGGAAAAGATTAATTAAATTGAAACTAATTAATTAACTTTAAAAGTAATTAATTAATTTTTTAAACACCATTAATTAAAATAATCAATTAACTTTAATGTATCTTTATTTATGAGATTAATTAAACTTAATCATCATTAGATAAAATGGTTAATTAATTTTAAACATCATTAACAAAGTAACTAATTAATTTTAAACACATCGCTATTAAGATAATTAATTAACCTTAATCCTCATTAGTTAAAATAATTAATTAAATTTAAAATCATTATTAAATTAGTAAATTAATTTTAAATCCATCCTTGTTCAAAAACTTAATTAACTTTGTAAAGTAAAACCCAAGCTCGAAAGTAAAACAAAAGATGTCGAAGAGATGGTATTTTCCAGAAGTGCCGATATAGCGATAGTCGCTATACGGACACTTCAGGACTACTTTCATGACATATTGACTTTCATCCAAGCATTACATCACATAACATACGTAAAGCATATATATATATATATATACAAGGTCCATAACAAATCATACAACATGCAACGACCCACCTTTTTCAACCTTCAGAAGTCGACACTAATACATCCACGATATTAACGTGCCAAGCTTCCAAGTGCCGAAAAGGCAAATTATTGGGAAAAAGAAGAAAAGATAGAACGGAATCTCACACCGTGATGAGTAACATATAATATATAACAGATCTTTAAAAAAGATAAATTGAACTTTATTATTCATATATCAAATCAGAGTACACCAATCACTAATTAAAAGCCTAGACAGTTATAACGACCCATCCTCACAAATGCGGTTTAATAAAACAACTAATGTAGGGGAAATAAAATATACGCGAATATGACTTGGAGGCATCTAGCTCATCTCCTGAAGCTCCAAGTATCCAAACTAAATCTGTAAATATGTTCGGTCTGACCCGAGCATTATAGTAAATAATACCCAGATCAGTCTAGTAAACCAGCGTGAGAAACACACCTCAATTGGATTTTAAACGTTATAAAAATCTTTTGAAATTAAAGGTATCTCGTAAGACCACGCTGTACATAAACACGGATGGGTTTTTACCTTATGATAACCAAAACATTTCTATAGAAAATACAAAGACCTTATAATAATGTCTAGGATACAAATACATATTAATCATAACCGAAATTGTTACATTTTTAAATTCTAGCATAATAGGTTTACAAGTTTGCATAGCACTTATTAGAGAATGGATTCCAACAATGGCAAGATAAGGGATTACCTTCCGTACAGTACACCCATAGATAAAATATACCTGGGTTAAACACTGAACTTGGTCCACCCCTTCCAACACAGAACCGGCCTACCCCTAAACTTGGTCCACCCCTTCCAGCACAGAACCGGCCTACCCCTAAACTTGGATAGTACCGAATAGATCATCACTCCGGTTGCTTTCCAACCTTAACCGAGAGCCCTCATGCACAACCAATCTATAATATAATGATCCAGAAAGGTGATGGCACACCCTTATATGAGTGATCCACATAGCCCTGCTGCATCTACCTTGTTTTAGCCATTTCCGAGGCATGAGGCTTAAGGCTACAATTATCTTTTATAAAGAAATTACACATGGAATGCTATTATTTCCCTCTAGGAAGAAATGCAATGCCGACATTCACCCATACAAGTTTGTTTTGGGTCTGAATGAAACCGAGGGCACTACCTCTACTACATCCATTTTTGAATCATCCATAGGATTTGTAACATCTCAGGATTTTCGACTTCCGAAAATCGACATTAATACGTCCACTATATCAACTGCCGAGCAATCGAATGCTAGAAAACCGAATTGTTATGGTTAAAAAGAAGAGGTAGAAGAAGACAGAAAGAAAGAAAGAAGAAACAACAGAAACAATATCAGAATCTCACATATCGCAGCGGAACAACATATAATAGATAAATGAATAATCTTTAAATCAAAGAACTATATCAGTTTATACAATACAACAATGAGAGTCAATATACAACTCAATACAACAATGGACAGTTATACAAACTTGTTCTCATACAGAATACACAGCGGAATAAATAATATCATATACAAGTGATACGTCTCGGCATCCAGCTCGCCACTTGAGCTCCACAACATCTCCTGAATCCAGAATGACCTGAAAAACTAACTCTAGACTGCCCGTATGGAAAATGATGGCACTCAGAGTTTAGGAAAGGAACAATAAACTCCAGGTCAGTCATGGGACTGGTGTGAGAACTAAAAACAGTTATTTGCACAAAGGAATACAAAGGAAAAGAATCTGCAATGTTTTTCGAAAATGAAACTACCATAAGACCTCCCGCCACACACACAATGCAAACGCAGAATTAAAGGAGATTTCTTCTTATGATAGTCAAACATGCTTACTACGCAAACAAAACTCTTTTGATATTATTACTAGTGCATAGTGTAGGAAAACCTTTCGAAAATACAATATTAATCTTAGCCAGCATACAACCATTATTGTATGCCTACTATAGCTACTATGTTCAATAGCAGGTTACCGCCACATTCCATAGCAGGTTATACAACTAAAACCGTACAAGGCTCGTATTGTTTCTTTGGATTTTCCAACAAATAGTCAGGCTAAGGAACTTCGTACTGTCAATGGGTACGCCTCTGGATGGACGTCCCAAGAACTAACTAGCTCTCCGCCAACACAAGGCCGGGTTACCTCTTACACTAGGTAACTACTACACGAATATGCCACCCCCGGTCCTTTGGGACCTTTATCCGAGGCGCCTCAACAAAACAACAATCACACAGTAAATGAGATTGGAGTAACCAAATAGGTTAAATACCAGGGCTCCATACCTGATACCACCCTTTTCCAGAAGGAAATGACATACCCTAAAGGGAGCGACCCTCATAACCTTGCCGCATCATTCCTGTTTCGACCATTTTCGGGTTGTGAGGTCCGAAGAGGTCTCGTCCATAAAACTACGCTTTTTCACAAATCCATGCTTTGATCAACAAATGATCAATAAATAATCATCACACAGCAACACTCAACATGCCACATTACCTGTCACATACCGAAATTTTCGACTTTCGAAAATTCGACATCGATACTCCCTTTATCGACTGCCGAGAAATCGAATGCCGGAAACCCGAAATATGATGGTTTAAGAAAGAAGAAAAAAGGCAAAAGAAGAAGAAGATAGAAGAAAACGAGAAGAAAGAAGAACAACAGAACAACATCAGAACAGAAAACAATATCAGAATCTCACATATCGCAACGGAACAACATATAATAGATAATTGAATAATCTTTAAACAAAGAACTATATCATTTTATACATACATCAATCATCAGAGTCAATGTACAACTAAATACAACAATGGACAGTTATATAAACTTGTCCTCATACAGAATACACAGCGGAATAAATAATATCAGATACAAATACTACGTCTCGTCATCCATCTTGCTTCCAAAGCTCCAGAATATCCAGAATATCCTGATAACATAACTCTAGACTGCCCGTGTGGAAATTGGTGGGCACCCAGAGTTTAGAAGGGAAACAATAAACTCCAGGTCAGTCATGGTGACTGGTGTGAGATCGTAAAATAGTTTATCTTTAAAACAAACAACAAGAAAATTTTAAAGTCAATTTCGCAATGCTTTTGAAAAATGAAACTACCATAAGACCTCCCACCACACACACAATGCAAACGCAGACTTGGAGGAGATTTCTTCTTATGTTAGTCAAAAATGCTTACTACGCAAAATCAAATCATTTTTGATATTATTTTTAGTGCATAGTGTAGAAAACATTTCGAAAGTAGAATATAAATCTTAGCCAGCATAGGTACCATTATATTATGCCTGCTATAGCTGCCTCCTGAGGAGACAGGTTATACAATTGAAATCGTAAATGCTCGTATTGTTTCTTTGGATTTCCAACAAATGGTCAGGCTAAGGAACTTCCTATGCCACGATGGGTACATCCCTGGAATAGACGACCCGAGAACCTAACTGGATCTCTGCCAACACAAGGCCGGGTTACCTCTGCAAAAATAGGTAACTACTGACACGCGTATGCCATCCCCCGATCGTAACCGATCTTCCCGAGGATCCCCAATTCGCAACAAACCACATAATAAGCAGTATCAACATAGGTTAAGTATCTGGGCTCCATACCATGATACCACCTCTATCCAGAAGGAATGGCATACACTAAGGGGCGCTACTCCCTAGAACCTTGCCGCATCCTTCCTGTTTTGACCATTTCCGGGGTGTGAGGCTCATCGAAGTCTCGTCCACAAAGCTACGCTTTCTACAAAGCCATGCTTCGGGTCAAACAAATGATCAACCTATGATCACAAAGATATAAGATCAAACAAATGATCATATCGCAAATGATCAAACACCGATCATTTCACAGCAACACTCAGTATGCCACGTTACCAAATTGGGAGTATATCGTTGATAAATTTCAACTACATAACCTCTGAGCTCGTACGTCTCAGAGAAGGGTGTTAAGCTAAGAGAATAAATTCTCCGCCACCAACATAAATGTATTTGAAAGAAATCGGCTTTATATCTCAAATTGTAACGTCAGACACACAATCCATACAAGTCTGTTCCGGGATCGAACAGAACCGAAGGCACTTCTCACGAATCCCTTGCAATTCCGGATAATTTTCAATCACGTCAGGACTTCCCGTCACTAAGGGTGATAAAACCTCTAAACCGGAGATCAGCCGATGTAGAGTAACTCGACGGTAATCCTTCCGTTTTCAAAAATATCCGGTCTTCAACACCGGTCATCAAATGCAATTCATAACGACGTATCACATATTCGGAATGGGTTATACGACCCCATGGTCCTTTCCCGGCTAACCCGAATAGTGAGCGATTATTCAAAAATAAGTGTGGCATTCAAATTCATCCAATTCACAACAAATACCTATCAAGGTAATTATTGATAGTCGGTTATTTAACTATCAATAAAGATGCGCAACATCATCAGATTCCAAATAATTTTCCAAATTATTTATCTTCCAAAATATCTTACTAGATATATAAACTTTTCCACACTTCAAAAATAAATCAATATTTATTTTTCTAAACAGTTTCCCTTTTCTTTTATAAATTCTATAGTGAATTTATATTTTCAAATATCTACTGATATACGATTTTCAAATTGATTTCAATATTCAATTTCGATTTATCTTTACAAAGATAAATCTCAAAACGTTCATTTCATATTGGAAAAGTAATTCCATACTTATTTAAAAATAAGTGATTCACAAATCTATTTATTTTCAACATTTGAAAATATTCGATATACTTAAATAAAAATTAAGTATAATTTCATTCTTTAAGGAAATCACTTACTATAACAATATTTATTTTATTCAAAACGAATGTTACGTAAAACATTGTTACGACGACTCAAAATCACTAGTATAGGGATTCGAAATTTAGATAGATATATAAATCCCAATACTAGACAAAAATATTTCCTTTCGGAAATCATTTACTATAACAACAGTGTTATAGTCTACCATTTCCTTATTTCTCGAAAATGTCTATTTCAACAGGAACTGTGGAAATCTATGCTTTCGATTCATAATACATTTTAAAACATCTTTAAAATGTTTAACTTCATTTTTAATATCTCTTCTTCAAAAATAAATCCATTTTATTTAATAATATATTCATTGTCCAAAATCGTGAATATAATTCACTTAACCCAATTTCAATCATTTCTACACATTTTTATCTCAATAAAAATTCGCTATCCAAAATCGCGAATATATCTTCTTTAAAAATCTTCTATATTTAATTTCTCAAATTCAACTGATTTTGAATTTATAAACACGTTTATAAATTCTATTTCTATTTTAATAACAACTTCGACTTATAAATTTTCTTTTATTTACTTCTATAATTTACTTATCAAAATAAGTGATTTCGGATTTATAAACAACGTTTATAAATCGCATTTATACTTTATAACAATTTCAACTTATAAAATCATTTCATTTAGCAATTTCTATTCATATCTCATCTAAGTGCAAAAGTCAAATTTATAAGTAAATTTCTTATAAATCCTTTATTCTACAGTATCTATTCACTTTATAACTTCACGTTATAAATCTATTTATTTCATTCACTTATACTTCTTTTTAACACTTATAAAAAAATTCGTTTTATAAGTCCAATATTTTGATTTATAAATTATCAAATTTATAAACCTTTTTATACAAATCGTTTATAGTTATTCAAAAATCCCAACTTAAACCATTTTATAAATAAATCAACTATTTATTTCAAAAATCACACTTTGGTTAAATTTCACCAAAAATCTTAACTTTTATAACTTTAATAATTTTAACGTTTGTAAATCAATTCAAAATTTTAATAAACGTATACTTTCAAATAATCACTTTTAAAATCTCTTTTAAAGTAAAAATCGTTATTTTAAAACTTCAAAACTTGAATCCAATGATGCAATGCATCAATTAGTCAATCACAACAACAAACATCATATATCAATATGATAATCAACAAATATCACAATATCTGTAAATAAATAACTACTGGTGAGGAATCCAGTTGGATCCCTCCAACCTGTTTCCCTGCATCCAAAGACGTTAGCACAATACCAATTCCACTTCGAGGTGGAATATCGCGGTATATGGGTTTTATAAAAATCATCCGCTTACTAACGGCGCAATAGGGTCTCATCCGCTATACGAGGCGGGAAATCATCAATCCAATATATACATATGCCAATATGTATATATTGCTATATATATAGATATATCCTACTATATCTAATATCACATCCAATAGCAATCAAATCATCAATCAATAACTGCAAATTCAAATTTTATTTGAGTGAGAAATATCTCACCTTTGCTTTTAATTTGCCATCCGTTTCCAATCCAATTTGTTTTCTTCATTGTATTCGATCTTAGTTGACCTTGTATAAATATTAATAATTCTCATCAATATTCAAGTCAATTGAACCATTTGAATTTTTTATTTGAAAATTTAATTATCCAGAGATAAATTTAATTTTCCAACCCAATTTCCACTTATAGAATACTTTTGCAACCAACCAATTAAATGAGTTAATTAAATTTATTAATTTCCAAAAATACACTATTTCCAATAAGATTCATAGATTCGAAAATCTTAGCTTTTATAAAAATTCTTCGACTTTTAAAATCTTTATATACTTTTCTTTTTAATTTAAACCTATACTAAATCCTAGGGTAATCCTTTTCCATCTATACTTTAAAATAAAGCAGAGTTGTATTAATCCATAGTAAAAATTTCTCCAATCAACAACAGCAGTTCGTTTATATATACCAAATTTGTAAACAAAATAAAATAACTAATTTATAGTACTTATAGATCAAAACTCATCTGATAAAAAATGAAGTAAATCAGATCGGAGATTCTCACCAACCAAGCTGTCGATACTCCTCGATAGGCAGCTTCACCCGAGTGCATCCTGCCCCGAAGTCGACACCTCAATTTTTATCAACTCCAAGCAGCACCATCTCCTCAACAATAGGATCATTGCATCACCAGATCGCAGTTTTCAGCATCTCCAGACCAACGAGACAACCTTCAACATCACAAAGCTTTTCCCACGCAATCAAACTGACAAGGCACGGCAGCAAATCATCAACTGCATCACTTGTAATTGGTAATCGTTTCAGGTCCAAGACTTGAAATCCCTGCCGCGTGCCTGAACGCCGCCGATCAACTGCCTCGATGCCTTCGACATTCACGACTACAACTTTTTGCCAGAGGCGGCCTCCACCTTTGCTTTGAAATCGCGACGCTGCACGCGAACTCGAGAGCAATCCCCTCCTTTTTTTTCTTTTTGAACTCGGCACCATTTTGAACGAGAGGAAAGGGGAGGAGACAAGAGAACGTGTAATCATGATTTCGTTCGTGTTTTCTGGCGTGAACTTAGGCGTAATCCTAGGGGAGATAACGTGCTGATGATTATATATACCTATATATATAAAATTTAAATTTTAAGTTGAGTTCGTTTAAATTTTTCAACACGTTTTGTAACCGTACGGTCACAAAACAACTCTGATAAATATGAAAATTGAAATCCGGTAATAACAAACTATTACGGACCCAATGGAACTGGTTTCGTCGAATTCCGAGACTGTACCTCGGACGGCTATTTTTAAATATCGGTTGAATGATATAAATTTCAAAACTGATCAAATCAATTCGAAATTAGATTCTGAAGCTTCAATTATATTCAGTATTATCAATACGAATTTTAAAAGCTTTCGAAATATTTTTCTTCAACTTAAAATTGAAGATTTTAATTTTTTATCCAACATTCAACAGATTAAATTTTATAATTTAATCGCCAATTTCAAAGTTATATCGGGATTCAAATTAAATCATCGTTCAAATATTTAAAATTAATTAAATATTCTCAATTTAATTTGTTCAAAATTCTGGGTCGTTACAAACTTCCCTCCTTAAAGAATTTCGTCCCGAAATTACAAGTTAGGAAAAATGGTCCTTAACTCGTCTATTATTTTTCACAATCTAAATAATTTTATCCATTTATCTAAACAAATCTTTCTACTAAAGATTCGTTATCAATTCAAACTTTCCAACTTTAATTATAAGTTTCAAATAACATTGTTTACTTCTCTATTCGAATTTAAATTCAAATTTAAACTTTAAATTTTCAAAATTTCCTCAAAATTTTCTAACACTCGAAATTTCCGAAAAATTTCGCCAGCGTCTCCTTTGCGCGACTAACACGGTACGACTACAAAACGTCCCTACGGACTCTCAGATTTCAAAAAGAAAAAGAAAAAGCCAAGCGGCTAGACAAGAAATCAGCAAATTTCATATTGAAATTCAAATACTTACCTTTTGTCGAGCAATTCACTTTATCTTTGAAATCAAAATCCCAATTCCTTTATAATACTTGTATATCCTACTAGCCATAATATCTAGTTACATATTCAAACCATTTTGCCAAATTTTATTACAAAATTTCAATACTTATTTCTTATATCATCTTTACTTCACTATTGAAGTTATTTATCTATTTTCATTCAATTTTGCATTTCAAATTTCATTTGAATTCAATTTACACTTTCAATCTAATTTGGATTCAGTTTAACTTCTGAATATTGAATTTCATCAATTACCAAATTCAAACTAAGTTTAACATTCAGTTGTAATTCCAGTTTTATTCTTTTGTTCATTCCCAAAATTTATTTACAATTCACTATTTTGGTTTATCACCACTTATATTATACTGAATTTCTAATTCCATATGAATTTTAATTCGTCTTTCATTTGTAGTTATTCAATCCAATTCAATGCTTACAAATTCGAAATGAATTTCAACTTTCAATTTCACTTCATTCAAATTTGTTCACTTATACTTACTTTTATTTTAACTCCATCTTTTTAAGTTAGATTTATTCTATCAAAATTCAATTTGTATAAGTTATCAATTTAATAATATTTCATAAATATTTTAATATAGCATTCCAGAGTCTTTTAAATCTTTTCAAAACCATTTTTGAAAACGATTCAAATCATCCTTTGAATTTCCAAAACAAAACTCCAATTTTTTTCCAAACACTTCCATTTAAAACAATTTGGCAGCAATTCCTCTTTTGGAAACCCAAAAATGAACACCAATGATGCCGCGGTCATCATCGAAGTTATTTTCCAGCGACCGAAAAGAGTTTAGAGCTTTTCATTCCTTCAAAACATTTTTCCAAAATCCTCTGAAATTCATTTTCAAATCAAAAAAGATTTAAACTTCCAAATTTCCAAAATTTTCAGATTCTTTTCAAAACATTTCCAAAAACTTATCTGGAATTTCGTTTTCCAATTATAAGTCACATGTATAATTTATATTCTCAAATTTCATTTGTATGTGAATTCATCTCTTTATCTTTCAATTCACATTTATAAATTTCATTCGTTAAATGGATTTATTTCCAAATCTTTGGTTATTATTTTAATTTCTCATTCCATTTCATATAACAATGATAATAATTCAATGTTATTATTTTATAACAACCAAACATCCGTATACTATGATAATTCATAGAAAATCATTTTTTTTCTATACAAAAATAGTTTTGGGCAAAATTATCTCATTTACCCTATTTAAAACAATACTGTGTCGGTTTATCTTGTTTAGAGTTTAGAAACTCCTATCAATTACAGTTAGCTAGACTGCACCGACTAGAATCCATAAACAATCAACCGATAAGTCAACACAATACAAAACAAATTTTATATTCACTAACAAATACGCACTCGTATCTATTATTACACTCAAACTCATTCTAGAGTACTACTGACTCTATCTCTAATGAGTAACACCCAACAGAGCAGGGTTGTCGCTTAACCATATGCTCTGATACCACTTTGTCACATACCGAAATTTTCGACTTTCGAAAATTCGACATCGATACTCCCTTTATCGACTGCCGAGAAATCGAATGCTGGAAACCCGAAATATGATGGTTTAAGAAAGAAGAAAAAAGGCAAAAGAAGAAGAAGATAGAAGAAAAAGAGAAGAAAGAAGAACAACAGAACAACATCAGAACAGAAAACAATATCAGAATCTCACATATCGCAGCGGAACAACATATAATAGATAATTGAATAATCTTTAAACAAAGAACTATATCATTTTATACATACATCAATCATCAGAGTCAATGTACAACTAAATACAACAATGGACAGTTATATAAACTTGTCCTCATATAGAATACACAGCGGAATAAATAATATCAGATACAAATACTACGTCTCGTCATCCATCTTGCTTCCAAAGCTCCAAAATATCCAGAATATCCTGATAACATAACTCTAGACTGCCCGTGTGGAAATTGGTGGGCACCCAGAGTTTAGAAGGGAAACAATAAACTCCAGGTCAGTCATGGTGACTGGTGTGAGATCGTAAAACAGTTTATCTTTAAAACAAACAACAAGAAAATTTTAAAGTCAATTTCGCAATGCTTTTGAAAAATGAAACTACCATAAGACCTCCCACCACACACACAATGCAAACGCAGACTTGGAGGAGATTTCTTCTTATGTTAGTCAAAAATGCTTACTACGCAAAATCAAATCATTTTTGATATTATTTTTAGTGCATAGTGTAGAAAACATTTCGGAAGTAGAATATAAATCTTAGCCAGCATAGGTACCATTATATTATGCCTGCTATAGCTGCCTCCTGAGGAGACAGGTTATACAATTGAAATCGTAAAGGCTCGTATTGTTTCTTTGGATTTCCAACAAATGGTCAGGCTAAGGAACTTCCTATGCCACGATGGGTACGTCCCTGGAATAGACGACCCGAGAACCTAACCGGATCTCTGCCAACACAAGGCCGGGTTACCTCTGCAAAAATAGGTAACTACTGACATGCGTATGTCATCCCCCGATCGTAACCGATCTTCCCGAGGATCCCCGATTCGCAACAAACCACATAATAAGCAGTATCAACATAGGTTAAGTATCTGGGCTCCATACCATGATACCACCTCTATCCAGAAGGAATGACATACACTAAGGGGCGCTACTCCCTAGAACCTTGCCGCATCCTTCCTGTTTTGACCATTTCCGGGGTGTGAGGCTCGTCGAAGTCTCGTCCACAAAGCTACGCTTTCTACAAAGCCATGCTTCGGGTCAAACAAATGATCAACCTATGATCACAAAGATATAAGATCAAACAAATGATCATATCGCAAATGATCAAACACTGATCATTTCACAGCAACACTCAGTATGCCACGTTACCAAATTGGGAGTACATCGCTGATAAATTTCAACTACATAACCTCTGAGCTCGTATGTCTCAGAGAAGGGTGTTAAGCTAAGAGAATAAATTCTCCGCCACCAACAGAAATGTATTTGAAAGAAATCGGCTTTATATCTCAAATTGTAACGTCAGACACACAATCCATACAAGTCTGTTCCGGGATCGAACAGAACCGAAGGCACTTCTCACGAAGCCCTTGCAATTCTGGATAATTTTCAATCACGTCAGGACTTCCCGTCACTAAGGGTGATAAAACCTCTAAACCGGAGATCAACCGATGTAGAGTAACTCGACGGTAATCCTTCCGTTTTCAAAAATATCCGGTCTTCAACACCGGTCATCAAATGCAATTCATAACGACGTATCACATATTCGGAATGGGTTATACGACCCCATGGTCCTTTCCCGGCTAACCCGAATAGTGAGCGATTATTCAAAAATAAGTGTGGCATTCAAATTCATCCAATTCACAACAAATACCTATCAAGGTAATTATTGATAGTCGGTTATTTAACTATCAATAAAGATGCGCAACATCATCAGATTCCAAATAATTTTCCAAATTATTTATCTTCCAAAATATCTTACTAGATATATAAACTTTTCCACACTTCAAAAATAAATCAATATTTATTTTTCTAAACAGTTTCCCTTTTCTTTTATAAATTCCATAGTGAATTTATATTTTCAAATATCTACTGATATACAATTTTCAAATCGATTTCAATATTCAATTTCGATTTATCTTTACAAAGATAAATCTCAAAACGTTCATTTCATATTGGAAAAGTAATTCCATACTTATTTAAAAATAAGTGATTCACAAATCTATTTATTTTCAACATTTGAAAATATTCGATATACTTAAATCAAAATTAAGTATAATTTCATTCTTTAAGGAAATCACTTACTATAACAATATTTATTTGAGTCAAAACGAATGTTACGTAAAACATTGTTACGACGACTCAAAATCACTAGTATAGGGATTCGAAATTTAGATAGATATATAAATCCCAATACTAGACAAAAACATTTTCTTTCGGAAATCATTTACTATAACAACAGTGTTATAGTCTACCATTTCCTTATTTCTCGAAAACGTCTATTTCAACAAGAACTGTGGAAATCTATGCTTTCGATTCATAATACATTTTAAAACATCTTTAAAATGTTTAACTTCATTTTTAATATCACTTCTTCAAAAATAAATCCATTTTATTTAATAATATATTCACTGTCCAAAATCGTGAATATAATTCACTTAACCCAATTTCAATCATTTCTACACATTTTTATCTCAATAAAAATTCGCTATCCAAAATCGCGAATATATCTTCTTTAAAAATCTTCTATATTTAATTTCTCAAATTCAACTGATTTTGAATTTATAAACACGTTTATAAATTCTATTTCTATTTTAATAACAACTTCGACTTATAAATTTTCTTTTATTTACTTCTATAATTTACTTATCAAAATAAGTGATTTCGGATTTATAAACAACGTTTATAAATCGCATTTATACTTTATAACAATTTCAACTTATAAAATCATTTCATTTAGCAATTTCTATTCATATCTCATCTAAGTGCAAAAGTCAAATTTATAAGTAAATTTCTTATAAATCCTTTATTCTACAGTATCTATTCACTTTATAACTTCACGTTATAAATCTATTTATTTCATTCACTTATACTTCTTTTTAACACTTATAAAAAAATTCGTTTTATAAGTCCAATATTTTGATTTATAAATTATCAAATTTATAAACTTTTTTATACAAATCGTTTATAGTTATTCAAAAATCCCAACTTAAACCATTTTATAAATAAATCAACTATTTATTTCAAAAATCACACTTTGGTTAAATTTCACCAAAAATCTTAACTTTTATAACTTTAATAATTTTAACGTTTGTAAATCAATTCAAAATTTTAATAAACGTATACTTTCAAATAATCACTTTTAAAATCTCTTTTAAAGTAAAAATCGTTATTTTAAAACTTCAAAACTTGAATCCAATGATGCAACGCATCAATTAGTCAATCACAACAACAAACATCATATATCAATATGATAATCAACAAATATCACAATATCTGTAAATAAATAACTACTGGTGAGGAATCCAGTTGGATCCCTCCAACCTGTTTCCCTGCATCCAAAGACGTTAGCACAATACCAATTCCACTTCGAGGTGGAATATCGTGGTATATGGGTTTTATAAAAATCATCCGCTTACTAACGGCGCAATAGGGTCTCATCCGCTATACGAGGCGGGAAATCATCAATCCAATATATACATATGCCAATGTGTATATATTGCTATATATATAGATATATCCTACTATATCTAATATCACATCCAATAGCAATCAAATCATCAATCAATAACTGCAAATTCAAATTTTATTTGAGTGAGAAAAATCTCACCTTTGCTTTTAATTTGCCATCCGTTTCCAATCCAATTTGTTTTCTTCATTGTATTCGATCTTAGTTGACCTTGTATAAATATTAATAATTCTCATCAATATTCAAGTCAATTGAACCATTTGAATTTTTTATTTGAAAATTTAATTATCCAGAGATAAATTTAATTTTCCAACCCAATTTCCACTTATAGAATACTTTTGCAACCAACCAATTAAATGAGTTAATTAAATTTATTAATTTCCAAAAATACACTATTTCCAATAAGATTCATAGATTCGAAAATCTTAGCTTTTATAAAAATTCTTCGACTTTTAAAATCTTTATATACTTTTCTTTTTAATTTAAACCTATACTAAATCCTAAGGTAATCCTTTTCCATCTATACTTTAAAATAAAGCAGAGTTGTATTAATCCATAGTAAAAATTTCTCCAATCAACAACAGCAGTTCGTTTATATATACCAAATTTGTAAACAAAATAAAATAACTAATTTATAGTACTTATAGATCAAAACTCATCTGAAAAAAAATGAAGTAAATCAGATCGGAGATTCTCACCAACCAAGCTGTCGATACTCCTCGATAGGCAGCTTCACCCGAGTGCATCCTGCCCCGAAGTCGACACCTCAATTTTTATCAACTCCAAGCAGCACCATCTCCTCAACAATAGGATCATTGCATCACCAGATCGCAGTTTTCAGCATCTCCAGACCAACGAGACAACCTTCAACATCACAAAGCTTTTCCCACGCAATCAAACTGACAAGGCACGACAGCAAATCATCAACTGCATCACTTGTAATCGGTAATCGTTTCAGGTCCAAGACTTGAAATCCCTGCCGCGTGCCTGAACGCCGCCGATGAACTGCCTCGATGCCTTCGACATTCACGACTACAACTTTTTGCCAGAGGCGGCCTCCACCTTTGTTTTGAAATCACGACGCTGCACGCGAACTCGAGAGCAATCCCCTCCTTTTTTTTTCTTTTTGAACTCGGCACCATTTTGAACGAGAGGAAAGGGGAGGAGACAAGAGAACGTGTAATCACGATTTCGTTCGTGTTTTCTGGCGTGAACTTAGGCGTAATCCTAGGGGAGATAACGTGCTGATGATTATATATACCTATATATATAAAATTTAAATTTTAAGTTGAGTTCCTTTAAATTTTTCAACGCGTTTTGTAACCGTACGGTCACAAAACAACTCTGATAAATATGAAAATTGAAATCCGGTAATAACAAACTATTACGGACCCAATGGAACTGGTTTCGTCGAATTCCGAGACTGTACCTCGGACGGCTATTTTTAAATATCGGTTGAATGATATAAATTTCAAAACTGATCAAATCAATTCGAAATTAGATTCTGAAGCTTCAATTATCTTCAGTATTATCAATACGAATTTTAAAAGCTTTCGAAATATTTTTCTTCAACTTAAAATTGAAGATTTTAAATTTTTATCCAACATTCAACAGATTAAATTTTATAATTTAATCGCCAATTTCAAAGTTATATCGGGATTCAAATTAAATCATCGTTCAAATATTTAAAATTAATTAAATATTCTCAATTTAATTTGTTCAAAATTCTGGGTCGTTACATTACCAAATTGGGAATATATCGTTGATAACCTTCAACTACATAACCTCTAAGCTCGTACGTCTCAGAGAAGGGTGTTAAGCTAAGAGAATAAATTCTCCGCCACCAACAGAAATGTATTTGAAAGAAATCAGCTTTATAGCTCAAAATGTAATGTCAGACATGTAACCATACAAGTCTGTTCCGGGTTCGAACAGAACCGAAGGCACTTCCGAAGAAGCCCTTGCAATCCGGGTATTCACAATCTCGATCGAACTTCCCATCATAAAGGAAATATCTATACCGTAGCTAACAGTGCAGAGACAATCGATAGGTCATCCTATCATTTTCACAAATACCCGCTCTTCACCACCGGTCTTCAAATGTTATCCATATCGTCATATCACTTATTCAGAATGGGTTATATGACACAAAGGTCCTTTCCCGGCTAAACCGAATAGTGAGCACAATATTTAAAACATATGGATATAGGATTTCAATTAAGTCACAACTTATTACCCAACCCTTTCTTTCAAATGGTTTAAACAAATTACCATTTTAAATCTTTAAACAAAAAGATTTACTTCACAAAGTTTACCCAGTTTCACAAAGATTCATTCACAGATTCCCAAATCATTTCCCATTTCAATTGGATTAACCCATTAAATCTTTAAATCAAGATTTAACTTATAGCTTTCAAAACTATTCACAATTCAAGTCTTTTATAATATAAAAGATACACCTTTTAAAATACTCTTTTATTTCAAGACAAAGTTCAACAACCTTTCACAAAGATTAATTCATAGTCTTCAAAACAGTTCAATTTCAAATTAACATCCTTTTAACACAAATTGGCAATTCTTTCCTTATATGAAAGCTATCATTATTTGAAAACGGATAGTTTCCGTTTGGGAAAACTGATTACAAATTTTACATGAGTTAAAGCCACTCAAGTATAAACTTGAATTTAAATTTAAATTTCCAAAACCATATTTTAAATGGTTAAAAACCCATATAAACACCTTTTACACTTGTATAATCTTTTAGACCATAGTTCCCAAATCATTGAATTCAATTTCAAATATTGAATTCCAATTTAAATCAAATTATTCAAATTTCAATTTTATTAAGTTATTTAAAATAACTCTTATTTTTGAAACTCATTTCAAAAAAACTTTCAATTCCAATTCCAAAACTATTTTTCACTCAAAAATTCAATCTTTAGAATTGTTAAAAATCTGTGACTTAACTGATTTCCACGTGAAATCCACATTTGTGTGTGTATTGCATAGTCCAAGGGTTTAACACAATAGTGCAACAACATTCAACCATCACAGATCAAATATAACAATATAATTGATAAGCGGTATAAACTATAACGCTTATCTTTCATTCACAGATCACAGATATATATATATATATATATATATATATCATAGATAAACAAATTACAGATCACAACACAAATCAGGATATATCACAAAGCATCACATATCAGAGATATCAAACAATTCAACATCCAATATAATCCAAACATCCAATGTAGGATTAATTTAATTATCTGATTAATTTAAAGTCAGATAAATTTCTACGTACAAATTTTTGCTAGTTATGGTAAATTAATAATCAATTAATTTCAAATTGATTTTCAAATTTATTTGAAAACACCAAATCAAATTTTCCCTTGAATTTAAAAATTATTTCCTTTTTAAAATAAATGTCTTTATCTCTTCAAATCTATTTAAAAATCCAAATTTTAAATAACTTCTTCAACTTATAAATAATATTTTCCAAAATCCATTCATTAATCTTTTTCCCATATTTTGGAATTTTAATTCAATATAGTTCAAAAATAAAACTTTATCTTTTAAAAACTCCTTTTTAATTTATCCAATTCTCAAAAATAAATTTTTCAATAAATTTTCAACTTGAATTTCAAAAATCCAATTTTATTTATTTCTGGTATCCAACGATACCAAAAATATATTCGGCTAAATTATAGCCTTCAACAATTTAAATCACAAAGATAATCACACAGAGATTATAAATAATCAACACACAACATATGAAATAATTTCAAATGTTTGAGGAATCCAGTTGGATCCCTCCAACCTGTTTCCCTGCATCCACAGATGTTAACACAATACCAATTCCACTTTGAGTTGGAATATCGCGGTATATGGGATTTATAAAATATTATCCGCTATTATGCGGCGCAATAAGGTCTCATCCGCAATATAATGCGAGAAATCAACTCCAAATACATATATAATACCAATTCCACTTCAAGGTGGAATATCGCGGTATATGTTTTTAATATAATAACCTCCGCTTAATATGCGGCGTATAGGGTCTATTTCAATTCAACCAATTATCAATCATTATCCAAACACACAATCAAGCAATATTAAATCTAATTATTTAAAATTTAAATCGAAACACAATTCGATTGAGTGAGAAGTTCTCACCTTGAGTTTCCGATAACAGTTGCAGTGTTTTGTTCCGAATAAAATTAAACACGCGTTTAATTTTACCCAAAATTCAAACTAGCTCTAATCAATCCCAATCCAGCCCCGTAATGTAGTGCTCGTCAATACGGACCCATTGCAATTCATTTCGTAAAAAAGGACCTCGTATGACAAAGTTACTCTATTTTAAAGATTATACAATTTAATTATATATAAATTACAATTTCATTTTTATTTTTTTAACCTAGAATATTTCTGGCCGTTGATCTAGATTCTTCCAAATCAGGGCCGATGCTTCTTTCTTCCCATCGTGAAAATCACGATCGAACAAACCCATTGCCGTTTGATATTTTTTTGATGCCGCACCATCCAAGACTCGACCGGAGCACGATCGAAAACCTTCACATGAACCGCCGGAGCTTGCTCGACTACCCAGCCAAGTGCGGCTCCACCACATGCCACCCTCGATGAGAAAACCGCTGTTGAATGCACGCCCTTTGAGGCCAAATTGCCGCCAATCCACTCAATTAAACTCGATCACCACCGTTCAAATTATAGATCTCGATATGCTCGACGTTTTTGCAGTTGAAAGTTTCTCGAATTGATGCATAGATTTGAAGAAAAACGAGGAGGAACGAGAATGTTTTCTGGCCATAGAAACGTTAATGGCGGCTAGGGCTTTGAAATGAAACCCTAGGTTTTAGTTTGCAAATGTGAATGTTGAGGTCCTTATATAGAAAATTGACGAAACACTATTCACCCGAATTTTTCCGAACTCCAATCGAAGCATGCCGGCTGACGTTTCTAGGGTTTAACCCGCGTTCTGAACACAGTGGAACGTGTTTCGGGAGCTAATTTGATCATATGTGTGAGTTACGGAATTAAACGATCAAATTTAAATTAAATCGATTAAAACGATTTCTGTGCGTTTTAGCTTGCCCCGGACAAACCGTAAATTCAATTGACACGAAATTTGAAATCTTATAATAATATAACATTACGGATCTGATGAAACTGGTTTCGTCAAAATCCAAGATTGTTTGAAAAATGGTCATTTTCACTCGTCAATTAAATATTAAAATATTCAATTTCTATAATTTAACTTTTAATTCAAATTTAAAAGTTCTATAACATCATTCTAACTCTAATATGATTTAATATAACTTTATAAATCATTTTTATTCACATTAAACCCAATTTCCAATTATTTTTGGAATTTCAAATATTAAATTATCGATTTAATTATCCAATTAAATCACTATATTCGAAATTAAATTTATTCGACTAACAAATCTTACTTGTTAATATTTAAAATCAATTAAATATCTGAATTTCAAATGACAGAAATTCTGGGTCGTTACAGGATTAATAGCAAGTAGCCTTTGCACTTCAAAGAACTCTGTCCTCGATCATCTTCAAGATGTTTACCATTCGTACACTTATGCCGGTTTGAAGTGGTTTTCAGATAACATATCTGATCCCGGTCTCACCGAACCAACAATAATAATTTAAAACCGACCAAGTTTGATAGTCGGTTATTTAACTATCAAATAAACAAACAAGCACCAATCAAATCGAGGATTTATTTCCATTGGGAGACCAATATTGGTTAAGCATATAAGCAGCCACTAGTCTCTTTATTAAATCCTTTCATGAGTTAAAATCGGTTTGTAAATACTTGTATCAAAATACTTTTACAAAGATATATTCACAAACCCTTCATACTCTTTTCAATACGTGGATAAATATCCATATACTTATCTCAACGTATAAGTATATTTATAAAAACACTACACTTTCATTACTTAGAAAATGTATTTATACAATGCAAAAATCATTTATAGAACTCCTTTTATAAATCTCCAAAACAATTTATAAAACTCTTTCTATTAACTTCTAAAACCATTAATTAAACTCTTTTTATAAATTTTTGAAACCATTTATAAAGCTCTTATATAAATCCATAAAATTATTTATAAAACTTCTTTTATAAATCTATAAACCCATTTATAAAATTTTATTCTATTGCCTTTTACAAAAATCCTTTTTAAAATTCTTTATAAAGCCCTTTTGAAAATTCTTATAAACTCAAACCTCATTTTTTTTATAAACTCTTTAATAAATCTCTTTTATTAAATGAGATTCCTTTTGTAAATCAATTTATTATTTATAAATAAAATAAATCAGATAAATTAATTTACTTTAAAAATCCTAAACAGATAATATATAAACTTTCTGACATCATCAATAAAATTAATTAGTAACTCCAAAACATTATTAAAAATATACTTATTATTAATTCCAAAACATTATTAATAAATAATAATTATTAATTTCAACCACTATTACTTATTTTAATAAATAAATTTTAACAATATTAAAATATTAATAAATAACTTTAGAACAATATTAAATATAAATAAACCACTTTTAAAAACATTTTTAAACAATGGTTAACAACCTTAAACATTATCAAATAATAATAATTTCACCATAAAAGAGTACTTCCCAAAATATGCTAAGCATTTTTATAAATATTAGAAAAGAAATAAAAAGGTTAAAGCAAAATAGAGAAGTTTTGACGCCCAAAATTTTAGACAAATTATTCCAGAATGCCCAATTTAAGCTTTAAAAATCATTCCCGGATCAAAACAGATTTTCAAGCCCAACGACAATTAATAATATCTTCAAAATACTAAATTTAGGCCAATGGCCACCAACGCACTTAAGCAATGCTATTATTGATTTTATTATCACTATAGGGAATAAGTTTTTGAACACATAACAATGTCATAACCAATAGGCCGACAATCAGGTTTGATATTCAATAATTCATATAACATGAATATTATTGAAAATAAAACAGCAATGGCGAGGAATCCCATTGGATCCCTCTACAAATTTCCTATACATCTGTTAAGTTCCTACAATTGATTATATATATATTAACTGCTTTGAAAGCAACAATTCATCAAAATCAAACAATCAACCAAATAAAGCATCCAACAAACAATCAACAATTTTTATATACTATAAAACATTACTGGTTAACCAAAAAGGTGAGTTAAAACTCACTAAAAATTCCAATTATTGTCGAAGCATTGTGGTTTCATCTAAAATTCGAACAACGTTCAAATTTAGCTCAAAACTTTACCCATTCGGTTCCATTACAAGGCTAACGTCGTTACAAACACAACATGACTGACCGCGTTAAATTTGGACCTCGTATGAGATAGTTATTAAATATATAATTTATCAATATATAAATTAAATTAAATTTCCACTTAATCACAACATTTATAACCAATTTCCCAAAATAAACAATAAGCCCGACCCAAAAGGAAAATCCACCCTCTCCTATTCTTCTTCCCCCAAATCAAAAAAAAAATCTCCCTCCAGACCCATTTGAACTCTTGTGCACCTCTGCCGTGCACTGACATAGCACTCCGATCATCGATTGACCAACCCAACACCACCAACGTCTCACTCTTCGACTCCTCTACTCAACCACCACCTCCTTGCATACCATGCGTCCCTCCATCCGAATGCGACATACAGCAGCCCACGTCACCCCTATGGACGCGATCCCCCACGGTCCACCGCGACTCTCCAGACTATGGCTAGAGATCCATACGACCACCACGAACCCAAAAACGACATCCTTTCCTCCAATCAATGACTATGCAAGCCAAAAGCCTAATCCCCAGGCCTTTGCTGCTCTTAACTCTCGCTGTCGCACTCCTGAGATCATCACTCTACCTTGCCAAAACATCACCAAACGTCGATCTCACCCATACGAACCCAAAGAAACACGTTTTGAGATTTATTGTTGAGAGATGGATTTGATTTTAAATTATGAAATCACGACCATTTATTATTTGTTTCTGGAAATTGTAGAACGAGTAAAGTAAGGATGAAGAAAATATTCCAAGCATTTGACCTTTATTTTATTTTATAACGAAACTAAATAATATATAAAAAACATAATTATAATGTTTCTCCAACCAAAGGTTTCTGGCATGCGAAGAGATAGTGCAGAAACATGTTTGCATGCTGATGGTGTGCGTGTGTGTACTGATTGTCTCGAGTATGTTTTATAATTCAAAATTTCCGATACAACGCCGTATAGATTTCTCATTTACATATGGACCTTGAACAACCAAATAAAAATACGGTCGCTCTCAAAACAGCGATGCGGTTCCAACACAGTAATAATATACACTAGTTATTGAAATTCTGTAAAATCACAAAAACACTGCTGTTTGCCGATAAATCGTCAAAGGAATGATTGCAATAATTTCCAAATTAAAGATTATGGAAAAATCAAACAAAATAAAATAAAAATACATCAATAGAAATCAAGTTGTAAAATAAAAATATATTTTTTGGTTATTTATCCGAATCATTTATTACTGTAAATAAATTTACAAATTCAATTAACTATTATTATTTATAATTTAAAAGGAGTTCAATAAGTCCATTTAATCCATAGAATTATTGTTTAGTTTGAAATTGCAATATTTAAATAACTATTCAAACATTTATTCACAATTCAAATATTTTAAATAATCTCTAATTAGTTCAAGTTTTTAAAGCTATGAAACCACTATTTTAATAATTGAAATTAATTAATTAATTAAATATTCAAAATCAAATGATTAAAATTTCGGGTCGTTACATTCTCCCTCTCTTAAAAGAATTTTGTTCGCGAAATTGCCAAGGTAAGGAAAATGCCTCTAAACCCATTAACTTTTCAAAATCAATTAGTTAGAATAGGTTATTTAATTTACTAATTCCTAAAATAATGGAAAATTTCGGCAACGTCTCCTTTACGCGGCTCGATCGAAAAAACTACAGATCGCCACTACGGGCCCAAACCAATCAAAAGAAAACAAAAACCAAGCGGCCTTCCATATCCGGGGCAAAAATCATCAAACCAAAATAAAAATAAACACATACCTATTTTTTGGGCAAACAACTCTACTCATAAAACTGAAGGCATCAAACTGGCCTTTGCTTCCATAAATCTGCATCTCATTTACAAATAATATCCATCCAAATAACTCATATCCATATAATATTTCATTCCTAATATCAAAACACATAATTTATTAAAGCCCATCGATGTACATATACCATCCATACACAATACCAAATTCGATCGCCCGCTCGATCACACAATTCCATTTCTGAACTAGTATCGCTCACTCGACTTCTCTAATGTGGACTCCGATCAGGTTTCTTGATTAGAAACCTCCATTCTCCTTGCATAGCCATATACTATAATAGAAAACTTTTGATTCAAATCAAAAATAAGTATCTGGTTTTTGCCATCAAGAATCGAGTGAAAAATTCTAAGTTGGACCGGTGTACATCACCTCAAAATCATGCACTCAAATCCAGATCAAATTAGTTATGAATAAAATGATCTACGTACAACTTATGTATTTATTTCATTGGTTCCTAATTTATACCACATTATTTTTATTCACATTCAAATTTTTTTATAAATCACACAAAATTTTCCAATGGTATTTCCTTTAATGCTAAAATTCATTTACACACCATTCCATAAATCATTTTATTTAACTTTACCTAAATTAAATTTCATTTCATAGCTAAACTTTCAACTTTAATTTTCTTAACTATACCAATTATTTTAATTCACATTTACTATTTCTTAGTATATTCCCTTTAAAATTCAAGTTTACACACATTTTCAAAAGTCATAACTTTATCTTAAAGCTCCTTCATACTTAAGTTTATTATAAGCATTTTATAAAGCACACATAGGTTTATTATCCACTTTAAACTTAAGTTTGTATGTTTAATTAATACTAAAGTCATTTTCTAAGTCCTTTTATAACATATTACTTTAAGCCTACAAACACTTTGTAAATATTTCTCTTCATCAATAAAACATTTCCCAAGATTTTTATTACTTCCATAGGATCAATATTTTACTTGAGAAATAGTACTCAAATCTATCAACATTCCATAAACCAAGTTTATATTTGCAAAATACTGTTCTATTCCCTAACAGTAAATATATAATAATTGATTTGTTTTACTTAACATGAATGTTCAACACATTTAAACTTGTTTTTAAATTTCCATCTCTTCAAATTTATTAGTTACAAAAACTTATTTTTTTATATTTTCATAAAATACTTAGCTTCAATTTCTATGTCTAATTTGGAAGTTCCGATTGTCCAAAGTCGTTGGAAACTCCGTTTCATTTTTAATAAATGAAAATTTCCCAAATAACATATTAAATGAGATGTAAAACCAAACTACTCTAATGCATAGGAAACATGCAGCCATTACTTGACTTAACTGAGAACTTCATAATTTAAACCCCCGGTTGTTATTTTAAATCAATTTGAAATAATAATTTTATAAATAACTCCTTTCTGTATATCAAATCATTCTTTGAGAATTTAAACAAATTTGTTTTAACCAAAATAATTCAATAACCAATTTCTATCACGGTAGCAATTCCTCACTTTAGAAACGCGAAAATGAACACCAATATGCTGTAGTCTATTTTCCAACGACCGAAGTGAGTTTAAAGCCTTTTTAACTCTTCCAAATTCATTTACAATATTTCTATTAATCGATATTTTCAAAATAATACCATTATTATTTTTCCTAAAAATTTGAAACAAATTCCAAACACCGGCTTTAAGTCCTAAATTTCTTGGTTTAAATCCATTTTATAAACCATATTTTAAGAAAATTTCTATTCCAAAACACTCTCCAAAAAAACTATTATTATTTGTCACAACACTTTGAAAAACATTTCAAGTCTCTGGGATTTAAGTACTCAAATTCTCAGGTTTAAATCCTTATTTATAAACTATATTTATAAATCCTACTTTTACAATTTCACTTCTTATATAAGATAATTTCACAATTGTTTATCTTTGTACATATTATAATAAATAACTTTTATTATAATTAAAATTCAAATCAATATTGTCATCGAACATCTTATAATCAAACCATGAAACTGAATTCACAAGGTGTTCATACTTAATTTAACCAAACAAAATGCCCATAAACTATCCGAGCACAATTAACAACCAATAGTCACTGCTCTTAAACTGGATGAGCATAAATAATCAAGCAATAAATGGTAATAATCGAATATTATCATTCTCTAACAACCAAACACGTCACATATAACTATAATAATTTCTAAAAAATTACTCTTTTCATATATAAAATATAATTTAGGTAAAATTATTTTATTTACCCAATTTCAAAACAATACCGTGTCAATTTGCCTTGTTCAAGTGTTTGGAAACCCCTATCGATACAATTGTTCCTTCTGTATCGACCAAAATTCATAACCACTCACCTGATAAATCAACACAATATAAAACACTTTATAGTATTAACAAATACGCGCTCTTATATATATACACTCGAACTCATCCTAGGGTTACTTACCAATTTCAAATGAGTTAACCCCACCAAAGCCCAAGTGTTTGCTCAAACTAAGCTCTATACCAAGTGTAACGACCTGCCTTTTTTGACCTTCAGAATTTGACACTAATACATCTACGGTATTCACATACCGAGCTTTCAAGTGCTAGAAAGACAGATTGTTGGGGAAAAAGAAAAAAAAACAGAATAGGATCTCACATTGTGATGAGTAACATGTAACATATATAGATCTTTACAAAAGGAAATTTGAACTTTATTACACATATATCAAATCAGAGTACACCAATCACTAATCAACAGCCTAGACAGTTATAACGACCTGTCCTCACAAATGATGTTAAATAAACCAACTAATGCAGCATAAATAAAATATATGCAAATACGACTTGGAGGCATCCATCTCGTCTCCTGAAGCTCTAAGTATCCAAATTGAATCTGTAAATATGCTCGGTCTGACCCGAGCATTATAATAAAATAATACCCGGCTCAGTCTGGTAGACCAGCGTGAGAAACACACCTAAATTGGATTTTAAATGTTATAAAAATCTTTGAAATTAAAGGTATCTCTTAAGACCATGCCGCACATAAACACAGATGGGTTTTTACCTTACGATAACCAAAACAATTCTATAGAAAATACAGTGATATTATAATAACGTCTAGGATACAAATACATATTAGTTATAGCCGAAATTGTTACATTATTAAATTCCAGCATTATAGGTTTACAATCAAGTCTGCAAAGCGCTTATTGGAGAATGGATTCCAACATTGGCAAGGTAAGGGACTACCTTCCATGTAATACACCTTTATATAAAATGTACCTAGGGTCAGACGCTGAACTTGGTCCACCCCTACCAACACAGAACCGGCCTACCCCTGAACTTGGATAGTACCGAAAATGTCATCACTCCGATTGCTTTCCAACCTTAATCGAGAGCCCTCATGCATAACCAAATCTATAATATAATGATCTAGAAAGGTGATGACACACCTAAATAGGAGCGACCCACATAGCCCTGCTGCATCTACTAAGTTTTAGCCATTTTCGGGGTGTGAGGCTTGAGGCCACGATTAACTTTTATAAAGAAATTCCACTTAGAATGCATTACCCTTCAGGCAGAAATGCAATGCCAACATTCATTCATACAAGTTCGTTCTAGGTCTGAACAAAACCGAAGGCACTACCTCTACTACATCCATTTTGGAATCACACTTAGGATTAGTAGCAAGTAGCCCTTGCACTTCAAAGAACTCCATCTTCGATCATCTTCAAGATGTTTATCATTCGAACGCTTATGCTGGTTCAAAGTGGTTTTCGGATAACATATCTGGTTCCGGTCTCTCTGAACCGACAACGATAATTTAAAACTGACCAAGTTTGATAGTCGGTTATTTAACTTTCAAACAAACAAACATGCACCAATCAAATCGGGGATTTATTTCCATAGGGAGACCAACATTGGTTAAGCATATAAGCAGCCACTAACCTCTTTAATAAATTCTTTCATGAGTTAAAATCACTTTGTAGATACTTGTATCAAAATACTTTTACAAAGATATATTCACAAACCCTTCATACTTATTTCAATACTTGGATAAATATCTGTATACTTATCTCAACATATAAGTATATTCATAAAAACACTACACTTTCTTTACTTAGAAAATGTATTTATACAACTCTAAAATCATTTATAGAACTCCTTTTATAAATCTCCAAAACAATTTATAAAACTTTTTCTATTAACTTCTAAAACCATTAATAAAACTCATTTTATAAATTTCTAAAACCATTTATAAAGCTCTTATATAAATCCATACAATTATTTATAAAACTTCTTTTGTAAATCTATAAACCCATTTATAAAATTTTATTCTATTTATAAAAATCCTTTATAAAAATTCTTTGTAAAGCCCTTTTGAAAATTCTTATATACTCAAACCCTATTTTCTTTTATAAACTCTTTAATGAATCTCTTTTATTAAATGAGATTCCTTTTATAAATCAATCTATTATTTATAAATAAAATAAATCACATAAATTAATTTACTTAAAACATCCTAAACAAATAATAAATAAACTTTACGACATCATTAATAAAATTAATTATTAACTCCAAAATATTATTAAAAATATAATTATTATTAATTCCAAAACATTATTAATAAATAATTATTATTAATTTCAAACACTATTAGTTATTTTAATAAATAAATTTTAACAATATTAATAAATAACATTAAAACAATATTAAATATAAATAAACCACTTTTAAAAACATTTTTAAACAACGGTTAAACAACCTTAAACATTATCAAATAATAATAATTTTACCATAAAAGAGTACTTCCCAAAATACGCTAAACATTTCTATAAATATTTTATAAGACAAATAAGAAGGTTAAAGTAAAATTAAGAAGTTTTGAAACACAAAAGTTTAAATAAATTATTCCAGAAAGCCCAAATTCAGCTTCAAAAATCATTCCCGGATCAAAACAAATTTTCAAGCCCAACGATAATTAATAATATCTTCAAAATACTAAATTTAGGCCAATAGCCACCAACGCACTTAACCAAAGCTGTTATTGATTTTTTATCACTATAGGGAATAAGTTTTTGAACACATAACAATGTCATAACCAATAGGCCAACAATCAGGTTTGATATCCGATAATTCATAACAGGAATATTATTGAAAATAATACAGCAATGGCGAGGAATCTCGTTGGATCCTCTATAAATTTCCTGTACATCAGTTAAGTCCCTGCAATTAATTATATATATATATTAACTGCTTCAAAAGCAACAATTTATCAAAATTAAACAATCAACCAAATAAAGCATCCAACAAACAATCAATAATTTTTCTCTACTATAAAACATTACTGGTTAACCAAAAAGGTGTGATAAACTCACCAAAAATTCCAGTTGTCACCGAAGCATTGTGGTTCATCTAAATTCGAACAGCGTTCAAATTTAGCCTAAAATTCCATTAGCTCAAAACTCTACCCATTTGATTCCATTGCGAGACTAACGTCGTTACAAACTCAACGCGATTGACCGCGTTAAATTTGGAGCTAGCATGAGATAGTTATTAAATATATAGGTTATCAATATATAAATTAAATTAAATTACCACTTAACCACATTATTTATAACAAATTACCCAAAATAAGCAATAAGCCCGGTCCAAAAGGAAAATCCATCCTCTCCTATCCTTCTTCCTCCAAATCAAAAATCATCTCCTTCCAGACCCATTCGAACTTTTGTGCGCCTCTGTCGTGCACTGACACAGCACTCCGATCATCGATTGACCAACCCGGTACCAACAACGTCTCACTCTTCAACTTCTCTACTCAACCACCACCTCCTTACATATCGTGTGTCCCTCCACCCGAATGCGACATACAGCAGCCCGTGTCACCCCCATGGATACGATCCCCCACGGTCCACCGCGACTCTCCAGACTATGGCCAGAGATCCATATGACCACCACGAACCCAAAAACGACATTCTTTCCTCCTACCAATGACTACACAAGCCAAAACCCCAAACCCTGGGCCCTTGCTGCTCTTAACCCTCGCTGTCGTACTCCTGAGATGATCACCGTACCTTGCCAAAACATCACCGAACGTCGATCTCACCCATACGAACCCGAAGAAACATGTTTTGAGATTTATTGTTGAGAGATGGATTTGATTTTAAATTATGAAATCATGACAATCTTTATTTGTTTTTGGAAATTGTAGAAAGAGTAATGTAAGGAAGAAGAAAAATGCCAAGTGTTTGACCTTTGTTTCATTTTATAACCAAATTAAATAATATAAAAAAATATAATTATAATGTTTCTCCAACTAATGTGAAGAGATAGTGCAGAAACATGTTTGCATGCTGATGGTGTGCATGTGTGTACTGATTGTCTCGATTATGTTTTATAATTCAAAATTTCTGGTACCACGCCATACAGATTTCTCGTTTACGTATGGACCCCAAACAACCAAATAAAAATACGGTCTCTCTCAAAACAGCAATGCGATTCCAACATAATAATAATATATGATGGTTATTGAATTCTGTAAAATCACAAAAACACTTTCGTTTGCCGATAAATCGTCAAAGAAATGATTGCAATATTTTCCAAATTAAAAATTATGGAAAAATCAAATAAATTAAATTAAAAATATTTTAATAAAAATCGAGTCGTAAAATAAAATATATTTTCTAATTATTTATCTAAATGATTTATTACTATAAATAAATTTACAAATTCAATTCACTATTATTATTTATAATTTAAAAGGTGTTAAATAAGTCCATTTAATCCATAGAATTAATGTTCAATTTAAAATTCCAATATTTAAATAACTTTTCAAACATTTATTCACAATTCAAAGATTTTAAATAATCTCTAATTAATTCAAGTTTTTAAAGCTTTTAAACCACTATTTCAAAAAGTTGAAATTAATTAGTTAAATATTCAAAATCAAATGACTAGAATTCTGGGTTGTTACACAACATTTAGAGAGCATCACTTAAAATATATTTAATTTTTTCTACTAATTTTCATGTCGCTTACTAACTACTAAGATGTCATCCTTCTAAAGCATAACCCAAACCAACAACTATCACATTACCATACATATACAACAGTCATTTAAAATTCACTAAGATGAGCAGTATTAAAATTAAAAACTTTTGGTTTAAAAAGTGAGATTTTACTTATCGAAATGTCCACTAGATCAAACCGAACTTTCACTAAATTTCGGATCGGCAAAAGATCTTGGTTTTGTTTTTGGAAAGACTTAATTTTTTGTGGGCTATGTTGCAAATTGGTTTGGCCTAGGACTTAGGGTAGCTCGGCCTTGGAGGATTTAGGTGGCTATGGATCTTGTTTTGTAAGGAAGAGGAGTAGTTGAAAAGAGAAGTGAATTTTAGTGGTTTTTGTTCAAGGAAGAAATGTATAAGAGTGGATAATTTTCACCTTTTAAACTTAGGAAGCCATGAAAGCTCAAATAGAACTTGAATAAAGTTTTGAAAGTGAAGATAGAAATGACAAAAATGAGAAAATAATTAGAAATTTGGCTTTTATTTTAATGGATAAATAAAATTATCAAACTACCCTTAAATGACATAACCTCCACACCACGCTTGACATGTCACCATGCCACCTCCTCCACCATGAACTCATGCCACCAATATGTCTTCCACTTCACAAACATGAGCAAACATGATTTGATGCCTAAATGTACTTATGTTTTGAGAGATGACATTTTGTGGCAATTTTCCCTTTTTACTTTTTAAACTTATTTATTTTTACTAAAACGTCATTTCATATTTTAATAAATTAAAGTGTATATATATATATATATGCATATTCTAAAATGTATTCTAACTTGTATATGAATGTGTATATACGCTATACAAATGTGCACAACGTTTTCCGACAACTTTTCGACACTGAAAAGTCGAAAATTTGAAAAATGATTTCTGGCCACATTTTCCATTTTTCTTTGAGTTGATTATCTTTATAAACAAATTTTAAAAACTATATCACCATCATTAGTTATTACTTAAAAGCTTTTATTTTAGTTACAAAATCCATTAGCTATTATTTAAAGATATATTAAGTATCCATATTTTAGAGTGATTAATTTACGGGTCGTTACAATTAATGTTTGAGTAGGATGAGAAATAGCGTTCTAACCTACAAACTTCCCTCTTGACCAAAGAATAGTTAAGTTGGAATGTCGGAAACATGTTAAGTATATGAACCTTGAATTCTATAAAAAAAATCATTTTTGGAACTAGATAGCCGATTAGCCAACTACAAGAACATGACTTAATAACATAAGTTAATGGTTTTGAGTTGTAGTAACAATGTTTAAATAACATTTGTTTTTAACCCTAATTAATTAAAATTAGAGTTATAATTAGAGTTATAATCAGGATTATGACTACGATTATAATAAGACTATAATTAGGACTATAATTAGGAATGTGATTAAAACTTTAAAAAGTAACACTTTAAAGGTAATTATAAATGTTTTGGGTTTGTTATGACAATGTTTAAATAACATTTGTCTTTAACCCTTATAAAGGTATAAGATCTCTAAAAGAGAGTTTTAAAGAAAATGAAAATGTGAAGTGTTTTGGATTTGTAGTAAACAATGTTTTAGTAACATTTATTTTTAAACACTTGAATTATATTTTAAAGTGGAATATATAGTTTAATGATTATGAATTTACTTAGATCTTTAATAATGGAATTTTAAAGGTACTAACAAGTATGGAACCTTTTGGAAAAAATATAGAAAAAGCATATGTTTAAATTATAAAATAAAGAAGGGGTTTATAGTTACAATGTTTAAGTGACATTTGTTTTTAACCTCTTTGATTATATTTTAAAGTAAGTAAATCTTGTTAATGATTTGTGAATATACTTATACCATTGAAATAAGTATACGAATACTTTCTAAAATATTGAAAAGAATAAATGCATAGAGAATTGTAGAATACTTGTATCTATCTTTTGTAAAGATTATACATACACACACAAAAGTAGAAAATGGAAGTATTAATTAATAAAGGAGTTTTAATCAATAAAGGAGTTTTAATTAATAAGGAATTTAATTAATTAGTAAAGAATAACCAATTAGATGTTTTGATTAATGAAAGAAGTTTTATTAGATAAAAAAGAGTTTTACTATAAAAAGTGTTTTCAATTAATAAAGGATAAATTAATTATAAATAGATTAAAAGTCATTTGGTGACTTGATCGTGCTTTATATGAATTGATAGTGCTTGTGTGTTTACTTGCTTAAGAGAAATATATGGGACTTAGTTCCTTTATGCGGTCATTCTCATCTTTGTTGAATATGAACAGATTCGCCGATTCAGTCTTGGAAAGATCGGGATCGGCAAGTGTTCTACTTATCAACAACCACTTCAAGACTGAAATACGTATTCTATCTCTTAGAAGTGATCTATTCAGGATGCTGTAGTCTATGTGGAGATTAGAGATCTGATTGAGATGATCGAACCCATATAGAGGTTCATGATCGATCAAGGGGGTAGGAACCCATATGTGGTTTCGAGATCCGTTGAGATACAGAAATCCATGTGTGGTTCCGAGATCTGTTGAGATGCGGAAATCCATGTGTGGTTTTGAGATCTGTTCAAGTTATGGCTTGTGTGTTGGAATGTCGAATGTAGCTTCATCATCGGTATTGACAGAAACCAGAGTAGGGACTTAGCCAGATGGTTTGGCTAACCTGGTAGGGTAACCCAGTTCCATATCTAGAGATGCTGTGGACCCTAGAGGCTGGGGGTATTCGGATTCACGTTTTCTACGTAGCCCAGCTATGTTTACCTAGTGGTACATATTATCCAAAGATGTATGTAGCTGTAGAAGGGATCCTTATGTAGGGGGACTATTCTTGAAGTACCGAGGGCACCTTCATGGAAAACCCTATACAATTTAGCGAACATGCCTTAGCGATTTTGGTTATATAACTATTATTATTATGGTGTACACACATTACAGCTATTTCTTACTTATATTCTACACCCTAGAAATTATCTATTATATCAAATATGTAATTATTATATGGTTGGCTCTTTTGAGGGGAAAACAAAATCCGATGATCCGGTTGGTCCCAGAAGGTGCTGTTATATGTTACACATATTTCTTGAGTTTCTTACACCAGACTTTTATCTAATCCATGGTTTTATTTTTCTCTTATCTCCATGGATGCTCTTTCGAGCAGACCGAGGAAAGCTGGTTTTTATTGATGTCTGTTGGAGCCCTTGAAGAGGAGTTGGATGATTACCTACCGTAGTATTTATTTCTACGGCATTACTTTATGTATATATATCTACAATTGTAAGGACAGACTATTATAACCGTTCAAGCTGATGATAGTACTTAGATTAGTAATTATGGCATACTATGTACATTAGAGTAAAACCATATACTATCTTCTGATATTATACATTATCATTCTACTGTGAGATTATGATGTTTTCGTTCTCCACATTTTTGTTCATTTTCTTTTCTTAATTTTCTTTTACCGTAACAATCATTCTTTCCGACACTTGGATACTCGACACATGAATACCATGGTTGTATTAGTTTCGAAATTCAAGGGTTAAAAAGAGCGGTCGTTACAAGTTCAAAAATAAAATTTCCTTCATTAGTTATTAATTAAAAGGGGTTAATAAGGGTATAAAATCATATTTGTTCACATTAAATCATAGATACAAATATTTAAATAATTCATATATTTAAACATGAAATGTTCAAAATTCTGGGTCATTAAAATCTATGTGGTTGGTTCAGGCGAAGTGTGGTGGCCACGACATTGAAGAGTGATGGTGACATGCTAGTGGCATAAGGTTGTGCATGTGCGAGTGATAGGTGGCTGATGATGGATGGGTGTGCGATATGGTGTTGGCGATAGTGAAGGCAGTGTAAATGTGGGAGGTAGTTGATACATGATTCATCGATGAAGTCAGTAAGATATTTGCTTGAAATTTTTGGCGAGTTTTCTACACTCATGACTATTTCTATCCTACTATTTACATAATTGTCTTGATTATTGAATGAATTGCTTGATATATTGGTTAGGAAAGTTTGATAGCATATTGTGATATTGGGTATGTTTTTGGATTAGATTGTGAGATTTTGCGTATGTTGGATTGTCCAAAATGCAAAGGAAATGCTGTCTGATTGCATTTTGATGTATATTTTATTTTATATGTGTGTATAAGAATGGCTGGAAATCAATGTAATTAGATTCGGGACAAACGATAAAATTTATTTTGATGATTGATTGACGAGTTTGGAGAATTTGGCTCCATGATTTATATTTTCGATGATTTATTAATTTTCTCATTTTAAAAATATTTTCGAAAGCTATGAAAATTATCTATGGGTTTTAAAATTTTATTAAAAGTATTTTATAAATATTTTACTAAATTTTATTTAATTTAGCTATTAATATATTTAAAAAATATGTTTTTAATTATAAATATAAATATAGTTTTCTTTTGATTATAAAACTCTTTTAAAATCAATATTATAATATATTATAAGTTCGGAATTGTTATAAAGGCAAAATATAATATATTGCTATTTATAAAATTTATTATTGAAGTAATAATATTATTTTAAGTGATTTATTATAAAGGTTATTTAAATATCTTTGAAAGAGTTTTCAAACCTTGAAAAAAATATAGAATTCTTTTTTTATATGAAATAATTATAAGGTTTTAGATATGGTTGAATACATAAAAATCTCTTTTCTATAATATGAGAATTTCAAATATGGTATGATTTAAAGAAAATGTTTTATTTCTAATCAGTTTAGTATAAAGTGAAGATTTTGAATTATATCTTATATTTATTTTGGAAGTTTATAAATGCTAGTATAAAATAAAATTTCATTTTGGTAACCTTTATAAGTTACATTTGATTGGTAAAGTAATTTTGAATGTTATATAAATAAATAAATATATATGTGTGTGCGTGTGTGTGTGTGTATGAACAAGGATTTGAAAATAAATTATAGGTTTAAATCTTTATTTTTTATATTATACAAATGAGGAGAAATTATTTAATGTATATAAATGTTTTACTAGTTTTGTTAGTTCTAGAATATAAATATGATTGAAGAAAACATATAATTAAAATTAGTAATTTATTAAAAAGAAAATTTTATATTTGATTTTAATTAATTTTTCAAAAAAATTATAAAATTTTGGAAAATATGATTATTTTTTATTAACATTTTAGGTATTTTAAAGTGTATTTCACTAATAATATGATTACTTATGAATTATTAAAGTGTGTTCTACATATGTCTGTATATGTATGTATATTTGAATATTTGAGTTGAATGTTTAAAGAAAGATTTTATTGAATATTATCATTTCATTTTTGAATTAAATTGGGATTTTTTATGTATGAAAACTAAATTTTCTGATTAATACTTTTGCTATACTGATTACGACATCATAAATGCTTCACCAACTTAATATTACTGAATACAATTACCAACTTACTGACCTTTATATTTGGTATAGTCTGACCCATTTTATTTATATAATACTCGTGTAACAACCCGCATATTTTACGATTGTATATTTAAATGTTGTATTTAAATATAGCATCGTTAGTCGGATTTAAGTCTGAAATGTCACTTTTTGCAAACAGTCGAATTAGGACTCGAGACCACTTCCATTGAGTCGAAAATGGTGTTTGCGACCTTTTTGAGTATAAACATCGATATGTTTGGAGTTGAGTGAAATTTTGATATTTTCATTTAGGGCTTTGGGTTTGGGTTTCATCCCAATAACCTAACACCCAACCCATCTAATACCCTAACTCCCACTCCACTCCTCTTCATTCCTTCATAACATTTCCTAACACTCAAGCTAAAGTAAAAATGGGGGAAGAGAAAAGAAATCAAAATTCCTAAGCCTTAGTTTCTATTAGGAATTCAAGCTCTAGCTCCAAAATCAAAGAGAAGCTTAGGTAAGCATCCTCTTCATCTTCTCCATCTCAATCCCTCTTCAATTTTCTGAAATTCCTATAACCTAACTTAGGAAAAACTTCACCTTTGATAATAGATTGAAGATTCTAGAGGTGTTGTTGAAGAGAAATCAATCTTTACTTGTTCTAGAGGAGCTCATTTGTTGTTTTGGGTTTAAAAGGTGAGTTTTTGAACTCACATCTATGTCTATATTTTTGATAGTTGTTAGGTAGTAATTCCTAACATCTATTCCTTGTCCATTTGCTTTTGAATTGAATTGGTTTGATGAATATTCCAATTTTTGGCGTTTTGAAGTCAAATCTTTAAAAATCCTACCATTGATGTTTGAACATGTTGTTAGGGTGTATCGAAGAGCCTATAAGGCTGGGTTGTCACTTGGCATAAATCCCTAGTCTCCGTTGCTCGTCCAACCACTCCCGTTAGGATTTTTGCCCTTCATAGGGCTAGGATGAAAAATACTGCAACTGGCAGTTCAGTCGACTGAACCAGAAGGTCAATCGACTGAATCTGGGGACAGGAAATTCTCTGTCCCTGTGTAAGTCGACTGACCTTCTAGTTCAGTCGACTGAAACTGGGAACAAAACGTTCCTATCCCTGTGTCAGTCGACTGACCTTCTGGTTCAGTCGACTAAATCTGGGAAATTTGCATTTTTGCCTATTTTAGGCAGTTTCGTGTGGGTTTCCAATTTTTAATCGATTCTTTTCGATCCGGTTAGTTGTTATCACCTATTATCAATTTTGATGGCTTCTTTCTTTGGATTTTTGGAAATATCCGTTTGATGGATTTGATTTCGATTTCTATGGATTTAATTCATATTGTCGTATGTGAATTTTTGGTGATTGATTGTTTCTACAATCATTTCTGTGGTTTGTCACCTTAAAATGCAAAGGTTTCTATACTAGTAGTAAATATTCAAACTCTTTCACAAAGATGATTCCAACTCTATTTTTAATACAAATTTAGTTTATAAATCCGTTTTCCAATCTATTAGTATATACAAACCATTACCTCATTCGTATGAGAAATCTATTTAAACGGCTCAGCAAAACAAGTGGTATGAAACGCTTGTGTTTACTTTGTCGGTTAATTCTTAGACTTGTTCGATTGAAATCTTGTGACAATTTTCGAGTGGAAGTCTACAATTTGTTCGTAAATATTTAAGTTAAGCCAGTGGTTATGGGACATGAAGCTAAACTCTTATATTTACTAGCTTAGTGTGATTCACACTTTTTATTGATCGATGATGATCATTTTGTGATTTAGACTAGCGATGTGCGACGTCTCTTTGTTTGTGTGGGGGTTAAACCCCGTTTGTGGAGTTTCAACTCAAAATTGGTGGGGTAGCGACCCATAGTCTTCGGGTCGTTTGTGGAGATTCGGCTCAAAACTTGATGGTTAGCGACCATGGAATAGCGTTCCGTTTGTGACACACGTGTTGGTGAGTTTTCATGCTCCCGTTTGTGATAGCCCTCCCCCTTTGTGATTTCTGGATTTCTAGTGGTTGATTTCTAAAATTTGTGTTTCACCAATTTTGATGATAGGCATTGATGGGCTCTATCAATATTTTTGTTTTGGTGAATAATTTAAAGAATGCGATTCTTTTTGGATGTTTGAGATGATTTGGGATATTGTATGATTTTTGTTGTTATTTGATGTATACTTGTCGCAGTATGGCATTATTGTTATCATACGTTTTTGTCATATCTCTTATCCTATCTCACTGTATATGATATTTATAGCTAGACTGATCCGTTTATTATTTTCTTCTTAAATAATACTCGGGTCAGACCGAGGTATTTCAGGTGCTCCTGCTTGACTTCTTATTAGTGTCCTTCACCTGACTTTTGGCTAACTACTTTAGCATAGTAGTTTTTGTTAGTATACATTTGAGATAGAGACTCCTTGATGTATACTTATTCTTTTGTCTAGCACTTGTATCTATTCTTTTGTGATGTAGTGGACCTTGTTTGACCACTACTTTTGTAACGACCCGTAAATTTCAATGGTTTTATTTATTTAATTAATTGAATTTGTGTGAAATTTTAAACAATAAAATTTTGGAATATAAATTTGATATTTGGAATGCGTCTAATTAAACATAGCAACTGGTAAATTTTCATCCGAAAATATGAAAATTTATTTCGCGCGTAAATTTACTTCAATTTAATCAGTTAAAAATTGGTGATAATAAAATGTTTTCCAAACCTAAATATTTTTACATAGAAAATTTGTAAATCATCTTCTGAGTGAGACGTCATCTTTCGTTTCGTCAAATTTGGACTTCTGTTGCTCCGTTTATCTTAATTCTGTTAGAATAGCAGCATTTCTGGTACCGGTTATCGACTTTTGATCGGATGACCGTATCACTGATATATGTGTACCATTTTAATCGTCTCGTCGTGCTGATCTCTGCGGTATATTTATTTCTATATTTTGAGGTCCGGTAGGTGACGAAAACGATGGTAACTCTCCATTGTAGCGGTACAAAATTTGTGACTTTCCACTTTCTTACCTTCTCAAATTCAAACGTGCTATCCGTATCCTTTTATTTTAGTCTCTGACCTTTTCAAATTCAAACATGCTATTCGTTTGGAAACTCCTTCCTTTAATTTTGGTCCGTTGATTTTGCTGGCTACTCTTCCGTTCAATTGAAATGAAATAAATATATCTACCTATTACCTAAACTCTACTCGCCTTCTCCTTGCTATCATCCATTCCTTCCCTTGCCTCTGTCTTTTCTTCCGTCCTTCTAAAAAGTGGATATATATATCAAATTTTTATCAAGAAACCTCCCTGCACCTCTGACTTGCCTTCCCTCTCAACGAGCTGCCTAACTCCATCAGCCTAAACGCCTACCCTTCCATACCGAGCCTATCTAACAGATCTGCCACCTCACCACACGTGGCCTTGAACCCAAAACCCACTGACCCACAACTCCTCCGCCACCTGTAACAACCGCGACCATCTCCCTCTGAGCCTCCACCGAACAGCAAATCCGTGCCCCTCTCTCTACCTCACTGCCGTGCCGAAGCAAGCAATCACCACCATGCTCTCACCAGCTCCTGCCGAGCCCAAGCTCGCAACACCTCACGTGACCCACCCATCTTCCTCCACCAGACCGTGCCAGCGACCCTACACCCTGCCACCACCACGACTCTATGCCCTTCCACCACCACAGTCACGGTCGAGAACCACCACGACAGCCCTGGCCTCGCCCATCCCTGCCGAACCCAGCGTGTCGCCGATCATCACTGACCTCCACCGCCACCCTTCGCCCTGCAGTCTACCGCCATCCTAACAGCCTCGCTCGAGCCTCCGCCACCCTCCACCATGAATCGCCTCCACTACTCTCCTCTGCTCTTGCTAGTCAGCGGCCTTCCTTCCTAATCCATTTCCGAGCCCATCAGAGGTATGTTGCATGCTTTGATGCCTTCCTCTACCTAGTACATATTTCAGGGCATCTGTATATATGATATCGTATAAAGTTGTTTATTCCGTAAGTATGTTTAAGCTTATTATGTATTAAGTATTGATTTAAAGAAATGATATAGATTTGGACTTTGTTAATATTTGATTTTTTCCAAATATACTACTAACCGTATAGAATTGTTATAAGTTAGTTTTCATAGTTTCGGTACATATATGGTTTTATCTAATGTAATATTTTCGTCCTGTCGATTTTATTTAGTATGTTGTTATATATTTTAATAGATATATATTCTTATGTGTTAAATGTTCTATAGGTATTTTATTTAGTATATTATATTAGCGTGTTATATATATGCAGTTTATAACACTTTGTAGGCTACGTATATCGGCATTTTGCAAAAAAATATTTGTGCTGCCCATGCGTATATTATATATGAAAGTTTAACTCTGTCTTCCCAGATCGTATATTTCGAATATTATATACTTTGTCCTACTCTTATCTAATCTAATATATATATCAATGTTGTACTATGGTTTTATATACATTAGATTTTAACGTATGTATGTTTGCTTATATTGATGTTTGCCTGTGCATATATATATATATATATATATATATATATATGTCAGACAGTTCGTATCTTGTAGTGGTTTTACTGTATACATATTTTTTTTAAATAGTTGGTGTTGGGTTATACGTACATTTTCCATTTGTTTATAAGGTTTATAATATTATAATTATACAGTATCTTGAATTAAACAGTTTTATAATAATTAATACAATGGTTTTATTTGAAGAAACTGTTTTAAATTACATATAGGTATATATATAGATTTTAATATGTATCTTGATTGAATATGTGTTTTAGAGTGGATTAATAACAAAATGATGTATATATTGTCGTTAATATCAAAACTGATTTGATTCATTCTCTTCGATTTCTTATCCATCAGTTTGACCATCAAATTCGTGCCCATCTCACTTTGTACTGGATTCGTAGCTCATTTCTGGGTCAAATCTCTCTATCCTCGAAAGGTGAGCAATCACTCACGATTAGCGTTCTTATATTTAAATTTGATTTCAATTGAAATGTCAATTGAAATATGCTGATGTTAGTTATTTACATTGTTATATATGTCATTTTCTGTATCTGTTCACCTGTGACATCTGACACCATTATCTGTTATTTATTATTGTTGATATATGCCTGTTACTGTTGTTCTTTTATTATCATACCTGTTATCACTCTGCAAGTTCCCTGTTAGTATAGAATCACTATGGGTTGAAAATACATACCCGAACGATCTATAGAATAGGAGAAAATCGTTATGGGTTGAAATGATAAACCCAAGCGATTTTCATTTAATTGAATTTGGGATTACGGGTTGAAAAGATATATACCCGTATATATATATATTTTAAATTGCGGATTGAAACGATAAATATCCGTATCACTTGACCATAGGATAGGAAATTTTATACAGACACCGTTGGTCTATATATATAAATGTTTTGAAATGATTTCTATGGTTTTGGAAAAGAAATATGGTTTTGATAAATATTGATTTTTAAGATTCATTAAAGTTGATTTAATAAAGTTGATAAATAATATGTTTAAGTATTTATTTAATATCTATATTTTTGAAATATAGAATTTATAATGATTTGAAATTGATTGAAATTATATTTATTTAAGAATTATACTTAAATAAGTTTGATTTGAAATGTATTGAATTTGAAATTTAAAGAAGTGATTTACAACTTGAAAGTTGAAAAGGTGACTTAAATGGATATTTCAAATGTATAAATATTTAAATGAGATATTTGTTTATTTAAATTGTAAATTGAAATTGTATTCAAATGTTATGGAAATGTTAAGTTAATATTTCAAAACTAAATAATTGTAAAGTGAATTTGATATGTATATATATTTATTGAATTTAGTTTTGAGATGTTGAATATTTTGAAATATATTAAAATTGAAATGACTTATTTTATGGTTCAGATATGTATTTGAAATCGATAAATTGAAATGGTTTATTTAGAAGCTAAATCGAGTTGAAACGTATGATTTGAGATTTGATTAAATTTAATTTTTTTGGAATTCGAGTTAATTTGAATCGATTTGTGAAATTTAAGGAACTAATTTATTTTATAACGAAAATTTAATGTCTAGACTGTTTAAAAAGGAAAGTGTTATGACTTCGGAAACAATATAATTTTGGAAAGTAATATGATTTTTAAAAATGGATATATTTGAAGTGAAATGATATCGTATTAAATTGGGTTTTGAAATGATAATGATTTTGGTTTGAAGTATAAACTATTTTGAAACGACCATGGTGTTATAATAACGATTGGTTGGCAAAGAGACCGGGATCGGATATGGACATACACTCTGTCGATACCGAAAACCACTTTGACAACTGTGTACGCGGTGGAGTTTCCAGAATGAAGTAGGATGGTGGCGACGTTCTTAAGGTATGTTACATGGACCCAACTCCCGTGAGTTGGCATAAGGTGACTAAAACAGGAGCGATCTCGGACCAGTGAGGTAGCACCTCTTCTTGGACGCATTTCTTCGATATTATACTCTTACTTGTGATTTGACTAGATGGCCATCCTCCGATTTGGGAGTGTTGTTCGAGGTGGAACGGTAGTGGCTGCTATGCGTATCCATCAGACCGTGTGCGTAATTGGTATATCTACCCTGGCATTGCCTAGTTGTGCCGTGTCACCTACCATATCGAGCTTTACTACGATTATGATTTTAAGATCCGACCGCGTTAAGGTTCTCCATCCCCTTAACGCTATTTTCCGATATGATTATACTTTACTTATTTAGACACTATTATAATAGCGAATATTACTACATAGTAAATAGTTTAACGGATCCTTAAGGGATGGTTATCCCAAACATCCTTTAAGTTACTTGTATTTCAGTTGATATTTCACTTGAGTTGGATTTATTAATATAAGAATGTTAATCCTGACTCGAGTGTTTTGTGTTTTGCTTTACGCTCGGGTCAGACTGAGTGATACAGCATTGGAGACTCACCTTTGGAGTTGGAGCTTCGCTTGGAGATCCAGCTATCTATCGATCCTGCTTTCAGTTATTCCGTCGATCCAGTGATGTATTCAGATCTGGTATTTGATTATTGTATTGAGACATCTATTATATTCGAGACCTCTGTTGTATCTTGTTTAACTCTGTTATATATATAGTAGCTTCATGAACTACTATCCTTTGTTTCCGCTGCAGTATTGTTATATTACTCTGTGTCTGTGATCTGTAATTATTTTATTTACTGTATCTGTTGAGTTTCTGCCAAATTTTATTTACAACGCAGTATTTTGAGCAATTCAACTCCGTCATGAGTGTCTACCTATACACTTATAATGGATACGAATGGTTGAAAATACTGGGTCATTACATGTGGTATCAGAGCGAGGTTTTAGGCCAAACTCAGCATATAGAGTAAATTCAATTATAGAATCACGTTCGTTCGAGCTTGAATTCCTTTTTCTTTGACTCGTTTTCTTTGAATTTTGGAACGTTCCCTTCGGTTCCAAAGTCCATTCGTGTCTCCCCTATTCGTGTCTTTTGATTCTGGAGTATCCCATAACTCCACTTCGAATGATCCCTATAATAAATCGGCGGTCTCGCCAATCTTCGAATAATTTGTACTGGGGTGAAACTCCTTTACAATCAGTATTGATTCACCGGAGATTTCTGTATCCTCGGTTTACGATGCTGCTATCTTATGCTATACCCGAATTCTACCTCTGGTAATCGAATGTCAATTTGCTTCAGAATTCTACATCGATCTTATTTATGAAGTCACGGTTTACCCGGTTAAGGTTGCCCGCGATTTATACACCTTTATCCATCTTCCTATTTGAAATGCAATCATCTAACCTTCGTTTCGAGCCTATCTATTTTAGATTAGAATTCTCTTTGATTAGAGTCCCTCTATATTTGGATCTCTATCCTTGTGTTGGAATCCAATTTTGGAATCATCGTGTGAGGGAGTGTATTTGTAATTAAGATAAAATAGTTTAAGTTTATAGTGTGTTGTTTGAGTTGTTGATGTTGGTTTGGATTTTCGATCGATTCGTCTGATCAACGCTATCGATAGGATTTCCAAAACACTTGAATAAAGCAAACTGACATAATATAATTTTCAAATCTGATAAATGAAATAAATTTGTATGATTATATTATAAATATATAAGAATTTTTTTTTCTGGAATTAAAAGTTAAATAATCTGGTTGTTGAAAATGATAATATTTGATTTTCATTTTATTGTTTTGTAAGTCACTGACTATTGCAAAATGACTATTGTTTATAAATCTATTTGAAATTGAAATAAATTTAAATTAAGAATTTAAGAATTAAATTTCTGGTGATTTCAAACTTTGTTTTAAAGTCCTAAAATGTATATTATTTAAAGTATTTTCGAATAAAATGGTTTACAAAGAATTTTAAATGTTTAAATCAGTGCTCTTCTCTTTGTCGCTGGAAAATAATTTCGGTGATGACGGCCGCATCATCGACATTCATTTTTGAGTTTCGAAGAGGAGAAACCATTCTGTAGCTTTGCTACGGTTTTGTTTTGGAAAAAAAATATTCGATTTGAATTTCTTCAATATAATTTGATTTATATATATATAGGTATCTTATTTTAAAATTTAATTTGATTGATATAGATATAATATATATATCTCTAAATTGTTTGAAGTAAATCAGAGATTTAAATTCTTAAATTTTAGATTAAAGATGATTTCAACTATAAACTAAAGTCAAAATTCTTGGATAAATAGTTAACTGAGAATAACTGAATTGTAAAATCTTATTTGTATAATACTCAATTACATCTTAGCATAACTTACCTAAAATTTTCAGAAGTTAAAAATGTAATTGGATAATATACAATATAAAATGACTTTATAAGGAAAGATTTGAGTGTTATAGTAAATGTTATACACCTGATTTTATTATAAAGATGTTAATAGAGATAAACAGAATAATAAGTTAATTAAATAATAGATGAGACAAATAAATTGTTTTGAAGGAACTAATAAGTTGCAATTTGATTAACTTATGGAAATACCTTGAATTTAAAAGCAATTATTGAATATAAATTAATTTAAATCAAAATTCATATGGTTTAAATTAATTTATATGGTTTAAATATATGTAATAAGATATATATTAAGTGAAATAAACTTAATAATAATTTGGAATAAAAGAATTTAATTTGTCGAATAAAACATGAGTATAATAAATGATTATACAAATTTGATGACTTAGAAATTGTTAATCGAGGATGACTAGACATAAGGTAATGAATTCAGAAATAGATGAATTGATTTAACTTAAGTGAACTCAGTGGATTAAATCAAATTGTTAAATATTAATTAGTTTAATTTGAAATTATATGGTTTAAATTAATAGTCTTATCTTTTCTTTTAATCTATTTTTCTGTTGGTTGCTTCTACTCTCCTACCTCCTTCCTTTTCGGGGACGAAAAGTTTTGAGTGGGGGAAAGTGTAACGACCCGTAAATTTCAATGGTTTTATTTATTTAATTAATTGAATATGTGTGAAATTTTAAACAATAAAATTTTGGAACATAAATTTGATATTTGGAATGCGTCTAATTAAACATAGCAACTGGTAAATTTTCATCCGAAAATATGAAAATTTATTTCGCGCGTAAATTTACTTCAATTTAATCAGTTAAAAATTGGTGATAATAAAATGTTTTCCAAACCTAAATATTTTTATATAGAAAATTTGTAAATCATCTTCTGAGTGAGACGTCATCTTTCGTTTCGTCAAATTTGGACTTCTGTTGCTCCGTTTATCTTAATTCGGTTAGAATAGCAGCATTTCTGGTACCGGTTATCGACTTTTGATCGGATGACCGTATCACTGATATCTATGTACCATTTTAATCGTCTCGTCGTGCTGATCTCTGCGGTATATTTATTTCTATATTTTGAGGTCCGGTAGGTGACGAAAACGATGGTAACGTTCCATTGTAGCGGTACAAAATTTGTGACTTTCCACTTTCTTACCTTCTCAAATTCAAACGTGCTATCCGTATCCTTTTATTTTAGTCTCTGACCTTTTCAAATTCAAACGTGCTATTCGTTTGGAAACTCCTTCCTTTAATTTTGGTCCGTTGATTTTGCTGGCTACTCTTCCGTTCAACTGAAATGAAATAAATATATCTACCTATTACCTAAACTCTACTCGCCTTCTCCTTGCTGTCATCCATTCCTTCCCTTGCCTCTGTCTTTTCTTCCGTCCTTCTAAAAAGTGGATATATATATCAAATTTTTATCAAGCAACCTCCCTGCGCCTCTGACTTGCCTTCCCTCTCAACGAGCTGCCTAACTCCATCAGCCTAAACACCTACCCTTCCATACCGAGCCTATCTAACAGATCTACCACCTCACCACACGTGGCCTTGAACCCAAAACCCACTGACCCACAACTCCTCCGCCACCTGTAACAACCGCGACCATCTCCCTCTGAGCCTCCACCGAACAGCAGATCCGTGCCCCTCTCTCTACCTCACTGCCGTGCCGAAGCAAGCAATCACCACCATGCTCTCACCAGCTCCTGCCGAGCCCAAGCTCGCAACACCTCACGTGACCCACCCATCTTCCTCCACCAGACCGTGCCAGCGACCCTACACCCTACCACCACCACGACTCTACGCCCTGCCACCACCACAGTCACGGCCGAGAACCACCACGACAGCCCTGGCCTCGCCCATCCCTACCGAACCCAGCGTGCCGCCGATCATCACTGACCTCCACCGCCACCCTTCGCCCTGCAGTCTACCGCCATCCTAACAGCCTCGCTCGAGCCTCCGCCACCCTCCACCATGAATCGCCTCCACTACTCTCCTCTGCTCTTGCTAGTCAGCGGCCTTCCTTCCTAATCCATTTCCGAGCCCATCAGAGGTATGTTGCATGCTTTGATGCCTTCCTCTACCTAGTACATATTTCAGGGCATCTGTATATATGATATCGTATAAAGTTGTTTATTCCGTAAGTATGTTTAAGCTTATTATGTATTAAGTATTGATTTAAAGAAATGATATAGATTTGGACTTTGTTAATATTTGATTTTTTCCAAATATACTACTAATGTATGTTTGCTTATATTGATGTTTGCCTGTGCATATATATATATATATATGTCAGACAGTTCGTATCTTGTAGTGGTTTTACTGTATACATATATATTTTTAATGTACTATGGTTTTAAAAATGATTTTGGAAAGTAATATGATTTTTAAAAATGGATATATTTGAAGTGAAATGATATCGTATTAAATTGGGTTTTGAAATGATAATGATTTTGGTTTGAAGTATAAACTATTTTGAAACGACCACGGTGTTATAATAACGATTGGTTGGCAAAGAGACCGGGATCGGATATGGACATACACTCTGTCGATACCGAAAACCACTTTGACAACTGTGTACGCGATGGAGTTTCCAGAATGAAGTAGGATGGTGGCGACGTTCTTAAGGTATGTTACGTGGACCCAACTCCCGTGAGTTGGAATAAGGTGGCTAAAACAGGAGCGATCTCGGACCAGTGAGGTAGCACCTCTTCTCGGACGCATTTCTTCGATATTATACTCTTACTTGTGATTTGACTAGATGGCCATCCTCCGATTTGGGAGTGTTGTTCGAGGTGGAACGGTAGTGGCTGCTATGCGTATCCATCAGTCCGTGTGCGTAATTGGTATATCTACCCTTGCATTGCCTAGTTGTGCCGTGTCACCTACCATATCGAGCTTTACTACGATTATGATTTTAAGATCCGACCGCGTTAAGGTTCTCCATCCCCTTAACGCTATTTTCCGATATGATTATACTTTACTTATTTAGACACTATTATAATAGCGAATATTACTACATAGTAAATAGTTTAACGGATCCTTAGGGGATGGTTATCCCAAACATCCTTTAAGTTACTTGTATTTCAGTTGATATTTCACTTGAGTTGGATTTATTAATATAAGAATGTTAATCCTGACTCGAGTGTTTTGTGTTTTGCTTTACGCTCGGGTCAGACTGAGTGATACAGCATTGGAGACTCACCTTTGGAGTTGGAGCTTCGCTTAGAGATCCAGCTATCTATCGATCCTGCTTTCAGTTATTCCGTCGATCCAGTGATGTATTCAGATCTGGTATTTGATTATTGTATTGAGACATCTATTATATTCAAGACCTCTGTTGTATCTTGTTTAACTCTGTTATATATATATATATATAGTGGCTTCATGAACTACTATCCTTTGTTTCCGCTGCAGTATTGTTATATTACTCTGTGTCTGTGATCTGTAATTATTTTATTTACTGTATCTGCTGAGTTTCTGCCAAATTTTATTTACAACGCAGTATTTTGAGCAATTCAACTCCGGCATGAGTGTCTACCTATACACTTATAATGGATGCGAATGGTTGAAAATACTGGGTCGTTACAACTTTGATGTACACTTCTATGTGTTATATTCATATCTGTTTCCGCCTTTGTGATATGTATATCTGTGACTGATTTGTGTTATGTTTATTTCTATATTTGTTTCCGGAGTCCAAATAGTCACTGTGTGGTAGCTTTGAGTTTGTATTCGATATGTCGGATTTCCTCTTGAAATGAAATGTAAGTTATATTATCTGACATATCGGTACTCGCACAAAGCAATTACATAGATGGGCGCTCCTCAATAGCCTTATTCTTCGTGCTAGTCGAAGGCATTACTCACTAGAGTCCTTGGCTAGAGTGAGTATAGAGGTGGGGCGTCACAGCTTGGTATCAGAGCCAAACTTCGGAACAATGTAGAATAATCTAGCAAGGATCATTGTCCTAAGTCTTTCTTAGGAATCGTGCCATAGGATTTAATTCGAGTCTTCGTACTGTTCTACCCTATTTCCTTTTATGATGCCTTGTTTTATCAATCAAGTTTGTTTGATATTCATTTTGTGAATAACCTTTTTCCTCTTCTTTCTTTCTTAAAGAAGAGAAATGGTTAGACCAGACCATCCCAGCACCGGTCAATCTAGTGCTACTCCTCGGGATGGAGTATTTATCTCTGTCCAGCAGCTCTTAGATCTTGTGAAAAATGCTCAAGCTATCGGACCCATTCCAGAGTCTACTCATCCTAAATCTGGGTTTGCACGCTTGTGCAATGATTACACCAACTAAGGTGGAAGGCCTTTCAAGGGTTCCGAAAGCGTTATAGAAGTCCAAGCTTGGCTTAGATCATGCGATCGCATCTTCTCCCACATGAATCTTATTGATCTGCATCGAGTCCAAGTGGCTTCTAGCATGCTCCAGGAGAGAGAATTAGATTGATATGAGCTTTTGATTTCGGAAATTATTGAAGCGGATCTTACCTGGGAGCAATTCCGGGAAAGGTTCGAGTTAAAGTTTGTGCCGGAAGCTGAAAAAGTATCTCTAGCTCGACGCTTTATTGACCTTGTTCAAGGTGAATCTTCTGTGATGGATTACGTCGCATCTTTTGAATATCTTTCTAAGTATGGGGTCGAGTATATTAATACCCCATTGAAGAAAAATCAGAGATTTGCCTATGGGTTGAATAAGAACCTCAAAAAGCCATTACTTCTAAAATTAGAAGTTTCTTTCGATCAGCTTGTTGATATCACTCTTCGACTAGAAGAGGCCGATAAAGAAAGTGATGTTGAAGTTGTGGGGGCCAAACAAAACATCAATAAGAAGAGGCCTTTTAAGTTCAAGCCAAATCCCAACAAGAAAGCAAGCAAATTCGGTAGCAAAGACTCCTACCTCTAGTCGTGGAGAATGTTACAATTGTGGTTCTAAGGACCATTATGCAAACAATTGTCCGAAGTATCTTACTTGTCGCTATTGCAAAAGTTCGGGTCATACTATATCTTTATGTCCCAAACTCCAAAGCAAGAAGGAAGGCAAGCTAAATGTTGTGCAAGCCCCTACTAACACTTCTCTTGGTCAAGGTATTTCTCATTCTATCCTTGATGGCATTATTATATTTCGTGATCTTGCTATTCGAGTTCTTTTTGATACGGGTGCATCTCACTCTTTTATATCAAAAGAACTTGTCGATGCTTTGTCTTTGAATGTTATTGGCTTGATGACTTCATGGAGGATTGTGAATCTGGTTGGTGGATCCACAACACTCAGTTTACTTTGTAAAGATGTCGAAATTATTTTATGTGATTATGCTTTCCGAGCCGATTTGCATGTTATGCGTTACCTTGGTTTTGGAATGATTTTGGGGATGGATTGGCTTAACCGTTATGAAGCCCATATCCTATGTCCTGAGCGGACTATATATCTTCGACATCCTCAATCTGTTAAGTAGATTTCTCTTATTCTGAAAGATTCAGATTCCAATTCGGGAGCATCCTTGTATTCTCTAAATCCTCATGATGACGATAATGATGATGAGGAAGATGCCATTTCCCTCATTCACATTGTTCGTGAATTTCCCGACATATTTGAGCCTGTATTAGGATTACCATCTAAGTGAGCAATTGAGTTCATAATTAATCTAATCCCTAGAGCTCTACCTATTACTCGTCATCCTTATCGTATGTCCAATGAGGAAAATGAGGAGATGCGTAATCAATTATCTGAATTGGAAGGAAAACAGTTTATTCGTTCTAGTTCCTCTCCATGGGGAGCTTTGGCTATTTTTGTGAAGAAATCTGATGGTACACTTAGGCTTTGCGTTGACCACCGCAAGCTTAATGATCTCAACATCAAGAATAAATATCCCTTATCTCATATTGATGGTCTATTCGATCAACTTAGTGGTGCTAGAGTCTTTTCACAGTTAGACTTAATAACCGGTTTTCATCAGCTCCGTATTGTAAAGGATAGCATTCCTTTGACATTGTTCCGTACTCGTTATGGATCTTATGAATGGCTTGTTATGCCATTTGGTTTAACGAATGCTCCTGCTTATTTCGTTGACCTTATGAATCGAGTTTTCAAAGACTTCCTCGATCGATTTGTTCTCATCTTTATCGATGATATTCTTGTTTATTCTAAAACCGAGGAAGAGCATGAAAAACATCTTCGGATTGTGTTGGAAACTCTTAGTAGCAACCAATTGAAAGCAAAATTTTCTAAATGCCACTTTTGGCAACCTCGTGTGAAATTTTTGGGGCATATTATTTCTCAATCCGAAATTTCCGTGGATCCTTCAAAGATTGAAGCGATTCAAAATTGGAAGAGACCAGAGAGTGTGATGGAAATTCGTAGCTTTCTCGGATTGGCGGGTTATTACCGTCGTTCATAAAAGACTTTTCTAAAATTTCCGTGCCTCTTACTAGTTTGACAAAGAAGGGAGTTAAATACATTTGGTCAGACAAATGTGAAGCTGCTTTTCAGAAACTAAAAGAACTTCTTTCCGATGCTCCTATTCTTGTGATTCCCGATGGGAACCAAGACTTTATTGTTTATACCGATGCTAGTCGTGTTGGTTTGGATGTCGTTCTCATGCAAAGGGAACGTGTTATTGCTTATGCTTCTAGGCAATTAAAGCCTGCCGAGACTAAATATGCCACTCATGATTTAGAGCTCGCGGCTATTGTTTTCGCCCTTAGAATTTGGCGTCATTATCTTTTGGGAGAGAAATTTGTTCTCTACACCAATCATAAATCTCTGAAGTATTTATTTTCTCAGAAGAAACTTAATTTGCGTCAACAACGTTGGCTCGAGTTCCTTGCATCTTATGATCTTGATATTCTTTATACTCCCGGAAAGGGAAATCGTGTTGCCGATGCCCTTAGTCGTAAGCAACAAGCGGTTGTTTCCATGATGATATCTGAATTGAATGATCTCGAGACTTTATCCACTTGTGAGATTCGAGATCGTGAATCCAATTCATGTTCATCTCTTTTTTTGTGTAGCCTTGAGGCTCATCCTTTTCTTTTGGACCGCATTCTTGAAGCTCAAAAGCATGATCCCGAATTGGATCTTCTTAGCCAAAGTTGTAGGGATAAAATTGATATTGAAGGTTTGAAAGACTTTGATATTGATGCTCGTGGCGGTATTCAAAAATTTGGTAGGCTTATTGTGCCAAATATTATTGATCTTCATAAAAACATTTTAGAAGATTCTCATCGTTCTAAATTTACCATTCATCCCGGTAGTAGTAAAATGTACGCGGACATGAAGCGACTTTATTATTGGGATGGAATGAAATCTGATATTGCTAACTTTATTAAGCATTGCATGACTTGCCAACTCGTGAAGGCCGAGCATCAAATGCCCGGTGGGTTATTGCAACCTTTGGACATTCCAATTTGGAAGTGGGACCAAATTTCCATGGATTTTATTGGCGGTCTTCCCCGTTCTCTTTCGGGTCATGATAGCCTTTGGGTGATAGTTGATAGACTTACAAAATCCGCCCATTTTATTCCCATTAGGTCCAATCGGACCGTACCTCTTTTGGCTAAACTCTATGTTAAAGAGATTGTTAAATTGCATGGAGTTCCTACTTCTATTGTTAGCGATCGTGATCCATTGTTTACTAGTGGATTTTGGAAAGGTCTTCAAAAAGCTTTGGGAACGAAGCTTAATTTTAGCACCGCTTATCATCCTCAGTCCGATGGACAAACCGAGCGTGTGAATCAAACTCTTGAAGATCTTCTTCGTGCACGTGTTCTTGATTTTGGTGGAAGTTGGGAAGATCATATTTCTCTTGTTGAGTTTTCGTATAATAATAGCTTCCAATCTAGTATTGGTATGGCACCTTTCAAGGCACTCTACGGAAGGCCATGTCGATCTCCTTCGTGTTGGCTTGAAGCCGGTGAGAAGCTGGTTTTAGGTCCAGATTTTATTCGGGATGCCACAGAAAAGATTGACCTTATTCGTCATAGGATGAAAGAAGCTCAAAGTAGGCAAAAATCCTACGCGGATAATCGAAGAAGGAAATTAGAATTTTCTGTGGGAGATTTTGTGTTTATTCGTGTTTCACCTATGAAGGGTGTTGTGCATTTCAATCGATCGGGAAAATTAGCACCTCGATATATTGGCTCATTTCCCATCACCGAACGCATTGGTTCTGTGGCTTATCGCCTTTTATTACCAACTCGATTTTCTACTATTCATGACGTATTCCATGTTTCTCAACTACGGAAATGCCTTCGAGATTCCGATTCTATTCTTGAGCCCGGTTTCATTGAAGAAATTGAAGTTTCGCATAATTTGACTTATGAGCAACAACCTATTCGTATCATTGCTACGGAGGTTATACGCCTTCGAAATAAAGATGTTCCTCTTGTGAAGGTTCAATGGTCTACAAATTCTAAGGATTGCTCTTGGGAATCCAGAGAATTCATCGAGCGAACACATCCGGACTTACTCTCTCGTGCTCCTTAAGCTGAACTTCCCATTTCAAAATTTCTTCTTTTTGTGTTGTTATGCCTTTATATGGTTGTTACTTTTTATTTCTTTTTCTTAAGTATTGCGAGGACGCAATTTTTTAAGGAGAGAAGTCTGTAACAACCCGCATATTTTACGATTGTATATTTAAATGTTTTATTTAAATATAGCATCGTTAGTCGGATTTAAGTCAGAAATGTCACTTTTTGCAAACAGTCGAATTAGGACTCGAGACCATTCCATTGAGTTCAAAATGGTGTTTGCGACCTTTTTGAGTATAAACATCGATATGTTTGGAGTTGAGTGGAATTTTGATATTTTCATTTAGGGCTTTGGGTTTGGGTTTTAGCCCAATAACCTAACACCCAACCCATTTAATACCCTAACTCCCACTCCACTCCTCTTCATTCCTTCATAACATTTCCTAACACTCAAGCTAAAGTAAAAATGGGGGAAGAGAAAAGAAATCAAAATTCCTAAGCCCTAGTTTCTATTAAGAATTCAAGCTCTAGCTCCAAAATCAAAGAGAAGCTTAGGTAAGCATCCTCTTCATCTTCTCCATCTCAATCCCTCTTCAATTTTCTGAAATTTCTATAACCTAACTTAGGAAAAACTTCACCTTTGATAATAGATTGAAGATTCTAGAGGTGTTGTTGAAGAGAAATCAATCTTTGCTTGTTCTAGAGCTTCTCATTTGTTGTTTTGGGTTTAAAAGGTGAGTTTTTGAACTCACATCTATCTCTATATTTTTGATAGTTGTTAGGTAGTAATTCCTAACATCTATTCCTTGTCCATTTGATTTGAATTGAATTGGTTTGATGAATATTCCAATTTTTGGCGTTTTGAAGTCAAATCTTTAAAAATCCTACCTTTGATGTTTGAACATGATGTTGGGGTGTATCGAAGAGCCTATAAGGCTGGGTTGTCACTTGGCATAAATCCCTAGTCTCGTTGCTCGTCTGACCACTCCCGTTAGGATTTTTGCCCTTCATATGGCTAGGCTGAAAAATACTGCAACGGGCAGTTCAATCGACTGAACTAGAAGGTCAGTCGACTGAATCTGGGGATAGAAAATTCTTTGTCCCTGTGTCAGTCGACTGACCTTCTGGTTCAGTCGACTGAATCTGAGAAATTTGCATTTTTGCCTATTTTAGGCAGTTTCGTGTGGATTTCCGATTTTTAATCGATTTTTTTCGATCCGGTTAGTTGTTATCACCTATTATCGATTTTGATGACTTCTTTCTTTGGATTTTGGAAATATCCATTTGATGGATTTGATATCAATTTCTATGGATTTAATTCACATTGTCATATGTGAATTTTTGGTGATTGATTGTTTCTACAATCATTTCTGTGGTTTGTCACCTTAAAATGCAAAGGTTTCTATACTAGTAGTAAATATTTAAACTCTTTCACAAAGATGATTCCAACTCTATTTTTAATACAAATTTCGTTTATAAATCCGTTTTCCAATCTATTAGTATATACAAACCTTTACCTCATTCGTATGAGAAATCTATTTAAACGGCTTAGCAAAACAAGTGGTATGAAATGCTTGCGTTTACTTTGTCGGTTAATTCTTAGACTTGTTCGATTGAAATCTTGTGACAATTTTCGAGTGGAAGTCTACAATTTGTTCGTAAATATTTAAGTTAAGCCAGTGGTTATGGGACATGAAGCCAAACTCTTATATTTACTAGCTTAGTGTGATTTACACTTTTTATTGATCGATGATGATCATTTTGTGATTTAGACTAGCGATGTGCGACGTCTCTTTGTTTGTGTGGGGGTTAAACCCCGTTTGTGGAGTTTCAACTCAAAATTGGTGGGGTAGCGACCCATGGTCTTCAGGCCGTTTGTGGTGCTTCGGCTCAAAACTTGATGGTTAGCGACCATGAAATAGCGATCCGTTTGTGACACACGTGTTGGTGAGTTTTCATGCTCCCGTTTGTGATAGGCCTCCCCCTTTGTGATTTCTGGATTTCTAGTGGTTGATTTCTAGAATTTGTGTTTCACCAATTTTGATGATAGGCATTGATGGGCTCTATCAATATTTTTGTTTTGGTGAATAATTTAAAGAATGCGATTCTTTTTGGATGTTTGAGATGATTTGGGATATTGTATGATTTTTGTTGTTATTTGATGTATACTGTCGTAGTATGGCATTATTGTTATCATACGTTTTTGTCATATCTCTTATCCTATCTCACTGCATATGATATTTATAGCTAGACTGATCCGTTTTTTATTTTCTTCTTAAATAATACTCGGGTCAGACCGAGGTATTTCAGGTGCTCTTGCTTGACTTCTTATCAGGGTCCTTCACCTGACTTTTGGCTAACTACTTTAGCATAGTATTTTTTGTTAGTATACATTTGAGATAGAGACTCCTTGATGTATACTTATTCTTTTGTCTAACACTTGTATCTATTCTTTTGTGATGTAGTGGACCTTGTTTGACCGCTACTTTGATGTACACTTCTATGTGTTATATTCATATTTGTTTCCGCCTTTGTGATATGAATATATGTGACTATTTGTGTTATGTTTATTTCTATATTTGTTTCCGAAGTCCACATAGCCACTGTGTGGTAGCTTTGAGTTTGTATTCGATATGTCGGATTTCCTCTTGAAATGAAATGTAAGTTATATTATCTGACATATCGGTACTCGCACAAAGCAATTACATAGATGGTCGCTCCTCAACAGCCTTATTCTTTGTGCTAGTCGATGGCATTACTCAGTAGTGTCCTTGGCTAGTGTGAGTATAGAGGTGGGGCGTCACAACTCGGGTCAATCCGAGACATTTCTAGTTCAGTGACGATGTGACTAGCTTGTATTATCTGGATTTAGCAGAGGCTAGTATATAATATTGTTGTATATCATTTTGATTTCATTTAGTCTTATATATGCAGATCCTTCTATTGTATATTGGATATGTCTTACATATATTTTTCAATATATACTATCGTTGTGATTTCGACTCTATATCTCTGATGTTTCCTATATATAATGTATTATTCTATCCTGGAGGCACACATGTTTATTTCTTTATGTCGATACTGAGTACGTTTTGTGGTAAGTTATATCCGATATTTAAATAGTACCAGTGTTAGCTTAAGGGAATATCATGTGTGTACTCCATATAGCCTCATTTTGCGTATTATCTGGTAGTATTACTTAGTAATACTCTTGGATAGTATGGGTATAGAGGTGGGGTGTTTTACACAAGAGCTTGCTTGAAGGTTTTCATAATCATATAGCTAACTCGATGTGAATATAAATGTGGTAAAAATAATTTATTCACTGCTCTTGTATTTTTGTTTTCAATATTATATTTGGTATAATTTTTTATATTGTAGTTGCATCATACTTTGAAATGTATTTCTCATTCTCACAAGATGACCCATTGGGAAAATTGATGAAGAAGCAAGTGTAGTTGCAGATTTTGTTAAGAAAGTAGGATTTTACGATATTGCCAACCCTCACTTTAGATGGATTAATTATATGGCAATATCTGCTTTCGTAAAGAGTAGCAACTGGAGACAAATACATTTCACATGTCATTTGATAAAATGACGATAACTCTAGATTATGTTTGCTATATACTTCACATACTAGTTGTTGGTAAGTTAGATAATGTTGTTAAATTATTAATTGATATGCCAGAACCATATATTAGAGAGAAACTTAATGGAACACATTCTTAAGTTATGGTGATTAGTTGAAATTTTTTATGGTAAATTGAAAGACCAAAATGCAAATGTATTTTGTAATATTGCTCGAGCTTATCTTCTTCATCGACTTGGTTGTATAATTATGATTGATAAATCTGAAATGAAGGTATCTGTACTTTATCTAAACGCTTTACATGATATGCCTAGAGTGAACGAAGAAGCATGATGAATGACTATCCTTGCATACATGTATAGGCAATTGGGGTTAGCATTTAGGAAGAAGTCAAAACATATGATAAGACGTTTGACTCTTTTGTTGGTAGTTTTTAAAAAAAAACTTAATTATAGTGATATTATTTTATCATGTGCAGTAATATTATTATTACTATAGACATGGTATTATAATTGCTTCCCAAATATTGTTCCCAACTAAACTCCTAATCCAGAATATAGTAATTCTTAACCACACATGTATAGGTAGCAAACTAGACAATGATGATCTAAAGGTTAAAATTTGTTATTCTTTTAAGAGAAATGCTTAACGATCTTATTGATCAAGATGTAAGTATTTTATATGTTTTTAAGAACTAATTTTATATAAAGAAATTATTTATGTTCCTAAAATCTAGTATTATCTTTGAATTTCAGGTTATTTGGGATCCTTATAAGGATGATAAAGTTAATTATATACTTCATGGATACTTATTTACAATGGGATTATGATATGCTTTGATATAGCCGAGCAATACTATCCAGATCGCGTGCTATGTCAATTTTACTTCAAAGTATCCCTAAAGATCTAGTTCATCAAGAAAAGCATTGTTGTGGTGCATTTCCAAATCGGTTGAAACTCGAGTTGGTATGGTCAGAATTGCCAAATTTGTTACATGGGTTAAGACTAAATGTGGTAATGCATCCTTGGGATACTTGCAACAAACGCAAGAGTTGGTATTTGGAGACCAATTGTACAAAATTCATAATTTAGGAAAAGCAATTTTGGCAAAAAGGATTCTATTTCTAAGACTATGGTATGATTTAATAAATTATTTAGCTATATATCAATACAAAATTAATTGCAATACTGATATTATTATTTATAGATTGAAGTTGTAGAAAAGACTAGTGAATTAATGAATGAAAGCTGTATAATTTGAAAGAGGCTAGTTTTAATGTTTTACGAGGAAATTAGCAGAACCAAAGAGAATTTCAATAAAAGGTTTACTTGATTATGGTCATAGTTCATACATTCGAAGAATGGAGGAAGTGAGATCAAGAAGAGAAATGAAGAAAAGTCTGAAGTTCCACCGAAATAACAAAGGGCCAAAAAGGTTGGTCAAAAGAAAAAAACAGTGTAGATGATTGATAATAAAGTTGGATTGAGTTATAATGTATTTTGTAGTATTTTGGAATGGTATTTCAGATGGTGTTATAACATATTTAGGACTATGATTTGTATGTCCTATGATGAACTAAGATTTGTAAGTCATGTTATTTCAGATGATGTGATTATTGTTTTGGATGGTAATGTACTTTGGGTGGTGGTATAATGTATTTTTTAGGTGTTATAATGTCTTTTAATTTAATGTAATAGCTTGGTATGAATTTTTGTTGAAATCAAATAACGAAATTAAGATGTTAAATAGGCTAATGAATTTATAAAGTTGTGTATACTTGTGGTTAAACTGATGTGTACTGCCATTACATTGGAAATATAAAATTCGAACCCTTTGGAATAAGTAGTGGGTGTGCCAAGTCATTATGTTTTTAGTGACAACAGTTATCTGTTTTCGTTAGTGAATATGAATGTTGGTCATGAACATCTGAGTTCCCATTGTTCTTTATTTAATAAAATTAAATACTTAGGTAACAAACAATGGTAGTCAAAATTGTTGATTAGAGAAAGAAAATACAAATTCATAGTCCCTCGAGATGTTGAAACGAAGTTTCTATTTGGGCTTTCTAGTGTACGGAATTGAGCTTCTACTTGTTCCATCAGATGTGCAATAATGGACTTTAATGTTAAAACGATGAATTTATAAAATATTTCCGATGTTGAATTGTTACTTCAAGTTGTATATAGTATAACGGTGTTTGATAGTCGAATTATAGTGTAAATTGTTGAGAATAAAGACTCATTTGCATATATGTAACACCTCGTATAATAAATAATAATTAATAAATAATTATTAAAGCTCAAAAATGAAATTTGAGCAAACTTTGGAATGTGGTCACGTAACTTGAACCATTGTGTTTATAGCGATTTTCTTAGCAACTTTCATATATAAAGTTTTGCAATTGGAGTTCAAACGAAGAAGCTATTAGCGTTTGAAGTTTTTAGATCGAAAAAATAATTAAAAATGAATAAAAAGTAAATAAATAATAATAAATGCGTGGACCCCATCAACCGGCTCCAGTCGACCCCTCCTTGGACTAGTCAACTACTAGCGGTCAATCACCTATAAGGGAGCGACCGACCGGTCCTAGTGCTGGCAGTTAGGGTTAAACCACAACCTAACGGCCTAGACTTAATTAATATTAATCTAACATATGGAATTGATTCGAGCGCCTATAAATATAGACCTAGCCCTTCACTTTTCTTCGCATATTATCTGATCAGAGCAACGAAGCTCTGCCATTTTTCCTTCTCGACTATTTCTAGAAATAAAAAAATACTATATTATACATACATACCTACATAAATTGGAGAAAGGCGGAAAATAAAAGAGAAGGAGTGAATCAATTTTGCAAAAAAGGTAAATTTTATAATCGTAAATATATATTCCACTTAACTCAAATCTCCCCTCATATTTGTAATTCTAATGGGTATGTATATATCTTGTTATACATATTTTTGGATTGGAAAGGAAAAGGAGCTAATTAAAGGGATGAATTCGGATTTTTGAGATTTGGATAGCTAGAAAGATGAATGGGAAATTATATGATTTATATGTACACTAAAATTTATATCGTTGAATTTTATTTAATTAGTATGCCTATGCAAGAACTGTTGAGTTGTAGGCTTAGAATGAATATATTCAATTGAAATCTCTCCTACATATTCTGTAACTCATGTAATTGGAATGAAATGGTATACACCATCATTTGAAAATTTGAAAATCGATCCCTAAATTTTTTAATGTAGAACGTTGACAAGATTGTGAAATTAATTCCTGATTTATTATAATTAGGTTGAAATTGTTTAGTATTCATTTGGATTGCCTTAATTTGATTTAAAATGCAAATTTCTATGTTTTTTTATTAGGAACATTAAGGGTACACTTTTATTGTATCTATTTCCGTGTAAATTTCCATAAATTATCTAACTCTGTAAGTATAAAAAGTGCGTCGTTTATGATAATAAGGAATACACCAAAATGAAAGAGATGTGTAAAGTATGGATGTTTCTCCGTACTTTGCACTGTTTAATTCAACAAAAGCAAAGAGATAATTCTTTATAATTTCAAACGGAGCAAAAGTTCCAATTTTAGGTAATTTATGAAAAGTTATAACGGTAACCGTTTTTGGAAAGGATAGCTCTAATATATTAAAATGTGGAAATGAATGCTCTTTACAGAATGTACATATAAGTGTATATTCTGAAATTTCTAGGCGTATGAATTAATGAGTCAAAATTTCTAGGCATACACATGTATAACCACGCCTATCGATTAAAGATATAAATATAAATAGGGTAACAAATAAAGCATAATAAATAAATATACATGGTACTCTTATTAGTTATAATTAGGACGACCAAATAGTAATAACACTGTAAATCATAGGATTTGAGGATTGTAAGAAGAAAGAGGCTGTAACTCCAAAATTTAAACAGTGATTGTAATTTAGTGGGCAACAATTGTGTAGTTAACATGAAGTTACAGAAATTAAATAGGGACATAAATGTATTAAATGAGATTGATTGCAGAATTTAAGTCGACTCTTTATGGGAAAAGGGAATAAATATAATAATTCAAATTAGAAACAAATAAATAAATGTCATTAGTGATTTTCCAATTTGAATATTAATGATCATTTATTACAGACAATTGATATTTATAGAACATAAGAAGGAAATGAACATTATATGAAATAACCTATAAGATAGGAATATGTTCGCAACGAATAAGTAATTTAATACTAATAAATAAACTTAGGAGGTAATATAATTTCCATAGTGGAAATTATATGGCCTTAACAATATGTTTAGGATGAGCATAGATTAGTGGGTTTAGCCCAATATTTAGGTTTAGGATAAATAGCTTGGTTTAGTATGGATTGGGATGCAAGATCTGTAGAGTTACACAAGATAAGTCTACCCTTCACCTAGAGGCTACCAACAGTTGTGTATATGTACCACTGATGTGGGACATCTCCAATTATAGGACCAATAGGGAAGCGATATACATTCGCGTATAGCTATGAGAAAATGTACCAAGGGTTCTCCTCAGATCTAATGTATTAAACAGCTTAGTACCTTTAGGGATGTCAAGGGGGGGTGGAAGGTATTAAATGGCTATCGGGTCTCCCTCCTCTCAATAAAAGAAGTCTTAAAGAACTAGTGACACTGCCTAATAGGGAAATGGGGTCTGCTTCATTTTAAAAAAGAGGAATTAAGTAACTAGAGTAGGAATTTTCCTTGATATATATGCTTGGACTACCAACGGTTAGTCACTAGGACATTGTTTAGGCCCCTCCTCATTATAACCACATTATAGCCACATTACTGTGCTATGAAAGTTTGATTTCTTTTATTTTATAGAAAATAGGATAGAAGGAGAGAGGGAAGTATGAAAAGTCAAGAGGGAAAAATAATAATTCATAATATGATTTCCAGCATCTCGCTACACAGTATTTCGTTCGCGTACGAACTGCGAATGACGAAACAAAAATATGACCACACACAAAAATGTAACACAATTTCAAAACAATAATAAAATACACTGGTTAACTTATTCTATGAAATTTCAAAAATACCATTGTTATCCAAAAAATACGTCAAATGATAATTCAAATATTTTTTAAATTAAATATTATGGAAAAATCATATAAATTAAATTAAAATTACGTCATTAAAAACCAAGTTGTTTTTAAAAAATTGGTTTTATTATTATTTATTAAATTTGAATCAAATCTAAATATTTAAATAAACTAAATATCTCCATTCAAAACATTAAAAATTCCAGGTCGTTACATTCTTCCCCTCTAAAAGAATTTTGTCCCCGAAATTCTCATAGGAAGGAAAATATCATTGAACCCTTAGACATATAAAATCCCTTACTTAAAATGAGCTATTAATCTTTTAAAATCTCGTATGTTATGGAAAATTTTGATAACTACTCCTTTGCGCAGCTCGAGAGGAAATACTACAACTTGCTACAACTAGCCCAAATCAACAAAGAAAACAAAAGCCTAAAAGTGGCCTTCCATAACTAGGGCATAAAATCATCAACAATGGTATATACTTGTGTATGACACATAGCAAACACACCCGTTAAGCAATAAACACATACCAATTTGTCGAGCAAACAAACTCTACTCCTGAAAAAAAAGCATCAAGCTAGCCTTTGCTTCCATATACCTATATCTCACTTACATAACCCAAAAGAGAGTTGAACATGACAAATGAAACAATACAATATACTAAAGATCGTACGATGTGCATATGTCATCCGTACGCAATATCAAATCCTATCACTTGCTCGATCACACAAATTTCACTTCCGAACTAGTATCGCTCATCCGACTTCTTTAGTGTAGACTCTAATCAGGTTCCTTGATTAGAAACCTCCGTTCTCCTTACATAGCCATATACTATGATAAAAAACTTCAGAATCATATCAAAAATCCATATCAAGTGTTCGCCGTCAAGAATTGAGTAAAAAAATCCTTGTTTGGACTGGCGTAAATCACCTCGAAATCATATACTCGAATCTGGATCAAGAACCGTCATACGAATATAATGATCTACATACAGTTTATGTATTTATTCTACTAGCTTTTTAACTACACTAATTATTTTAATTCACATTTAATATACCAATAGTATATTTCCTTTAATACTAAAATCATTTATGAATTTTCCATAAAACATGACTTAAATTTATTTTAAATCCATTCCATACTTAAGTTCATATATGTATAATACTCTTCTACATCCTAAGAGTATATATACAATATCAGATTTGTTTTACTTAACCAAGATGTTTTATAAATTTAAACTTGCTTTAACTTACCATCTTCTCAAATTTATAAGTTACAAAAACTTATTCACTTATATTTTCACAAAAACGCAGCTCTAATTTCTCAATTAACTCGGAAGTTTTCAACTGTCCAAAATCGCCGAAAATTCCAGTTCATTTCAATAAATGAAAATTACCAAACAACATATCATAATGAGATGCACAAACCAAACTACCTAATGCATAGGATACATGAGTCTATATAATAACTTAACTGAAAACTTTAGAATTAAACACCCAGATTTTATTTCAAATCATTTTGAAATAATAATAATATACATATCTTTTTTTATATAAAACCATACTATTGGGATTAAATCAAAATCTATTTTACGAAAACAACTCTATAGCAAATTACCAAGTAGCAATTCATTACTAAGAAACTCAAAATAAGCATCGATGATGCTGCAGTCATCAACAGAATTATTTTTCAGCGACAGAAGTGAGTTTAGTGCTTCTTATCTCTTTTAAAAACCTTTTAAAATATTTCTATTAAAAAATACTTTCAAATAATATTACTATTATTTTCCTCAAAACTTTGAAAAATAATTTTTAAAAACACCAGGACTTAAGTTCTCAAATTCTCAGTTATAAATCCTTTTTATTTGTAAACCATACTTATATAAACCATATTTATATAGTTTCACTTTCTTAAATAAAATCATTTTACAAATATATATCTTTATATAGATTATAATAAACAACTTTTATTAAAATTAAATTTTAACCCAACATTATCACCGAACGCCTTATAGTCAAATCGTGAAACTGAATTCACAAGGTGTTCGTATTTAATTTAATCAAATAATAAATGATAATAACTAAATATTATCATCTCCTAACAAAGAAACACATCATAAATAAGTATATAATTTTTTGGAAATTATACTTTTATATATAAAATATAATTCTAGGTAAAATTGTTTCATTTACCAATTTTCAAAAACAATGTTGTATCGGTTTTCCTTATCCAAGTGTTTAGAAATCCCTATCGATATAGTTGTTCCTTCTGTGTCGACCAAAATTCATAAACCGCTCAACAGATAAATCAACACAATATAAAATATTTTATAGCACTAACAAATATGCTCTCGTATATATATACACTCAAACTCATTATAGGCTATTACTAACCCCATCTCTAATGAGTCTACTCCACCAAGGCCTAGGTGTTCGCTCAACCTAAGCTCTGATACCACACTGTAATGGCCCATCGTTTTGACCCTCAAAAGTCGACACTAATACATCCACGGTAATCATTTGTTGAGCAACCAAGTGCCCAAAAAATAGATTGTTGGGGTGAAAGAAAGAAAAGAAAGAATAGAATCTCACATCATGACGAGTAATGTATAATATAAAATGGATCTTTACAAAAGAAAAGTTTTATACACATATATATATATCAAAGTAAACTAACCTATCATTAGCCTAGATAGTTATAACAATCTATCCTCACAAATGCTGATAAATACAAAAAACATAAAGTGGAAATAAAATATGTGAATACGTCTTGGAGGCATCCAACTTGTCTCCTAAAGGTCAAAATCATCTATAACTAAATCCAAAAATATACTCGGACTGGCCTGAGCATTGTAAGAAAATAACGTCTGGATCAGTCTAGTAAACCTATGCGAGAAACACAAGTCAATGGATTTTTAACGTCATAAAACCTTTCAAAAATAAAAGTATCTCGTAAGACCACACCACACATGAACAAGGATTGGTTTTTACCTTACAATAACCAAACCATTTCAAATAGAAAATCCAGTAATATTATAATAATTTATAGTGTTTAAAATAAATATTGAATCATAGCCGAAATGGTTACATTAATTACATTTGACAGCATACATAGTATTCAACTAAGTCCATAAAGGCACGTATTGGAGAATGAATTCTATACAATGACAAGGCTACTGGGGTACCATCTATCACAATACATCTCTAGAAAAATGTACCGAGGTCATAAAACATTTGCACCCCTGCCGATATAGAACCGGTCTATCCCTTCTTGGATAGTACTGAATATGGCATTACCTCGATTGCCGACCAACAACCGTACGGAGTCATTAGCATACATAAATAGGTCAATATCGTTCTAGATCGAGTGATGGTCGTAACCTAATGGTAGTGAACCACATAGCCCTACCACATATCTCCTGTTTTAGTCATTACCGGGGCTGAGGCTCGAGGTTACGTTTTACCTTTTTAGAAAATCCAACTTGGAATGCTAACACTGCCCTCCAGGCAAAAATGGAGCGTTCATCCATACAAGTTGTTCTAGATTTGAACAAACTGAAAGTACAACTTCTACTACATCCTTAGGATTAGTAGCAAGTAGCCCTTGCACTTCAAAAAACTCCATCTTCGATTTCATCACCTTCAAGATGTCTCCAATTCCAATACTTATGCCGGTTCGAAGTAGTTTTCGGATAACGTATCAGATCCTAGTCTCTCCGAACCGACAATCGATAATTTCAAAACTAGCCAAGATTTGATAGTCGGTTATTTAACTATCAAATAAATAGATAATCAAATCAGGGATTTAATTTCATATAAGAAATCAAGCATGGCTAAGCACATAAGAAACCAATAAGCCCCTTTAATTTGTCATTTCATTAGTTAAAACCACTTTATAAATATTTGAAAATACTTTTACAACTATATATTCACAAATTTTCCCTACTCTTTTCAATATGAAAAAAATATTCATATACTTATCTCCATGGTATATGTATATTCACAAACCACTTCACTTTCACTTCTTAGAAGGTGTATTCAGATACTTATCTCAATGGTATAAGTATATTCACAAATCGTAAGAAAGATTTCATATTTCAGATGCATGCTTAAATGGGTCAAAAACAAATGTCACTTAAAACATTATTTACTATAAACTCAAATTCATTTTAGGTGTAAGTAAAGGGATCCTATGGAAATTAGATCAAGTATACTTACACCCACTTTTCGATTTCAAACTCATACTATCCCTCGATTAATAATATAGTCAGACAACTTAGCATACTATCATTGCCTCGAAATGCATTCTTAATTCTCAAGATATGGGCAAGTTTCCCTACCTCAGAATTTTTTGTTAAGTATGAAAAGAATACTTTACATACCACCATAATTTAAAATGATCATTTATAGAAATCATCTCCTTCCTCTTATAAAATACATTTTTATATATCTCTTCAATATTTACAAAACTCCTTTTATCAGTCTCGTTTTTATTTATAAAGCTTTTTTTATAAATTTCCTTTCCATTTATAAAACTCCTTTTATAAATCTCCAAATATAATTATAAAAATCCTTTATAAATCCTATTTCTACTTATAAAACCCCTTTTATAAATCCCCAAATATAATTATAAAACGTTCATTCCATATATTACTATAAATTCACAAATGTGACTTATTATTTTAGTTTATTATGATATCATTTTCCTTTTATAAAATATAATTTACAAATCTATTCTTTTATTTATAAATTACCACTTATAAATCTCTCTTTTATTTATAAAATACCATTTATAATTCTCTCTTTTTATACAACATTTTATATAAAACATTTCACCAATATTTATTCCAAAATATTGCTATCTTCTTTTAAAATAGAATTACTTTATTATGAATGATAAATTCTCCTTTATTTTCTTTTAAAATAAACATTCATTATTAATGAACTTTCCTGTCCAATAAATACTTCCCAAAATACTTTTCAAAACATTTCCAAAAAGGTTGGAGTAAAATAGAGAAGTTCAAAACTATTTTTAAATAAAATATCACAGAAAATTCCAAGGTCAGATTTAAAATAATTCTCTGAATGAAAACCAATTTCAAATCCAAACAGTAATATAATAGTATTTCCAAATACTATAATGAAGCCAATATTTACCATAACACTTAACTAATGCTACCACCACTTTTATCACTAAAGAGGTTTAACTTTTAACATATATCAGTGTCACATCAAATATGGCCAAACCACCAAGTTCTGACAATCAACAATTTATACAATAAGTATATAACTGAAATTAAAATCAATAGAAATGAAGAATCTGGATTCCTCTACAAAATTCATTATATTTCATTTTAAATGTCATTCGCTTTGCAAAACGGAAATTCAACCAAACCAAACAAATAAAACATTTAAGCACAAAACATTAATTTATATCTAATATATATCATATAATATTCATCCACATGTGAGTTAACTAACCAAAATTCTAGCAGACGCTTAAGCGTTCTAGTTTGATCTAAAGTCGAATGACATTCGATTTTAGCTTAAAATTTCACTTGCTTCAAACTCGACGAAACCAATTCCAATGCGTACATATCACTTCTACGATCCCAACATAAAAGATCGTGTCTCGATTGGACCTTGTATAAAGAAGTTATGCACTTAATATGATTTTGGATTGAAATAATTAATTAAATAACTTAATCACTTTAATTAAATTGATCCCACCTTAATCCTTCTTCTCCCTCTCTCTAATCTATTTTTGTACACGCTAATCCTACTTATTTGCTCCATGATTCTTCAATCCGACTTTGTTGCTGATCTTCTCTCCACCTCCTCTCCACAACGCACTCCACAACCTCAAGCTCGACCCACCATTACCAATCATGACCTGACGCTTCCTATTCAACAACCCTAAATGTCACGCCTCCCCTAGATGATTGGAGGCCACCAAATTGACATCGCTCCTTCGCCTTGTTATGAGGAATCCAAATAAACCAACGACAAAGCCTAACTCACCCAAAATCGATGAAAAAGTCGAACCCTAGTTCGGTTGCCTACATGACTATCACCACTCTTCATCAATGCATGCTGCTAAACCAACGTAGATTCGAAGCTTTAGCTACTAAAAACTCATCGAATCCATTTTCATATTTTTTAGTCAAGTATATTATTTAATTTGTAATTTTGAAGATGAAAGTTTGATTTCTTTTGTTTACAGAAAATGGGATAGAAGGGGAGAGGGAAGAATGAAAAGTCAAGTTGGGATAAGGTTGACTTTTAGTTCATAATATGATTTCTGATATCTCGCTAGACAGTATTTTGTTCAAATCCGAACTACAAATGAAAAACAAAAAATGGTCATGCATAAAAGTGCGACATGATTTCATAACAATAATAAAATACACCGTTTAACTTATTCTGTGAAATTTCGAAAATACCAATGTTTGTCGAAAAATACGTCAAACGATAATTTAAATATTTTTCAAATTAAAAATTATTGAAAAATCTTATAAATTAAATTAAAAATACATCACTAAAATCTAAATTATTTTATTAAAAATTGGTATACTTATTATTTATTAAATTCAAATCAAATTTGAATATTTAAATAAATTAAATATTTCCATTCAAAACGTTAAAAATTCTGGGTCGTTACAATGGAGAAGAGGGTAATGCGATGACAAACACACATAAAAGATGTTGATTGACTCAAGGTTAAAGAAGACAAGATAGGTTGTAGGAAATTTATTCCCCCAAACCAATTTTCCAATTAGTTATTTTAAATATGCACAGTTTATATTTCTTACTCACCGTAGTGTGGGAATGCATAATTTATCTCATAATCGAGGGTAATAACTGAAGTAATGGGCATACGTTATTTATTAGAAGTCAAGGAGTTAAATTAAGATATGTGGGTTATAGTAGAATGTCATACTAAAACTTTCTATCTTAATTGATTAAAAAGTGATTGGGCTACAACATCATTAATACAAGTTAATGTTGATGGACATCTTTCAGCAATTGTTTCTCTAAGGTTATTTGGGTTGTAATCGCTAATTGTCTCTTTTCAAGCATTAAAAAAAACGTACGATATGATATGAGATATATTCCCACTTTTATTGTGTTGATTTTCTGGATGAGCTTTGACCACTAATATATATTGGAAAATAATGTAAATAAGAAAATCTCATAAGGACACTTAGTAGCGGTGAATGTAAGTAAGGCTGGAGGTTTATAAAATAAATCAGAAAATTAAATTAGCAACTAGAAATAAAGAATGTTTTAATCTCAAAAACTTTAGAATTAAGGAAAAGATAAATTTTAGCAAGCGAAGGATAGGGAAGGGTTGTTGCGAAACTACTGGACGTTATCCCTATGCTTTAAAAGAAATTTATAAATATGCTTGTGTTTTGTTTACTGCTTTGAAATAAAAAAAAAGGTTTCTGAAATCTAAGATTAACTGTGCAATGCTAGGGTCAATCACATGTATTAACTCATTAACTGAATTCCAATTACGTTAAGATGTAGTTTGATTTTTTTTAAGGAAGGAAAGACAAATGCTTTGAAAAATTGTATTCAAATGCTTTTGAAAAGTTGTGTTCAAATGCTTTTGAAAATTTATGTTCAAATGCTTATAAAAATTTTTAGTTTTCAAACTATTTTGCGGGTTTGATTGAAAGGGGAAAAAATATTTTTAACAGAAAGCGGAAAATTTTCAATTTCAAATGCCACATGCTTAGCCTACGAAGGGTTAATGTGACAGTTAATATGAATTTTACTATTTAGCAAGTGTGATGGCATGCAAAATATGAAGAATTACAGGGGAAATGACTGTTTTAGCTTTGGAATTTCTATTTCTATACCTTATTGCTAGTAAAGAAAACTTTCTTTTAAAAGAATCCCGTTTTGAAAATCCAAAAATACACATCCTTATGAAAATTGTACTTGGAAAAGTTGAAAAAGAATTGAGGGCAAAAGAAAAAGTTCCTATGTACAACAGAATAGGTATCCATAAGAAGAATGGAAATGTAATATTTTCCATATAAATTCCTTTTTCGGCATAAGGGAGTAGAATTAGGAAAATTGGATTTTCAAATTTTGGATGTTAAAAATGGTGTGTTTTATATTGGATGGTAGGGATTGGATGCAAAATTGGTTGAACCATACTCTTATTCATAGGAGTATGGAAATTGTTATGTTAAAACAAAGATTTTGGTTTTTGAAAACTTCCATATATACCACCAGTATATATAGGTTGTTTGCATCATATTTTCAAAATTATTTTAAAAGAATGCATTCATATAGGATGCATCGATTTAGAATTATTCGGTATCCATATCATATATGTTGTGATACACCATGCACTTGTACATGATTGGCTGCAAAAGTGGTTGTATACTAATTAGTTGGATATTTTAGAATGATTGCGTGCTATATTACATTATTCAATCCTTAGGGAATTTCGAAGACAGAATTCTTCTATGAGAGGAAGAATGTAATACCTCATAGAATAAACAATAAATAATTATTAAGCCTCAAAAATAAATTTTGAGCAAACATTAGAATTTTTTCACGAAACTTGCACCATTGTGTTCATGGCGTTTTCCTGAGAAACTTTCATATATAAAGTTTTGCAATCGGAGTTCAAATGAACAAGTTATGAGAATTTGAAGTTTTCAGATCAAAAATAATTAAAAAAGAATAAAAAGGAAATGGACAATAATAAATGCATGGACCCCACCAGTCGACCCTCTCATTGAGCGTAGTGGTCGACCGCCTATAAGGTAGCTTTCGACCAATCATAGTGCTGGGGGCTATGGTTAAACCTCAGCCTAACGGTCTGGTTATAATTAATATTAATATAATAGATAAAATTGATTCGAGCGCCTATAAATACAAGCCTAGCCCCTCACTTTTCTTCTCATATTTTCTGATCACAATAGTAGAGCTCTGATGTTTTCCATGCTCAACTATTTTTAGAAATCATAAAGATACTATATTATATGTTTATACATACACACACACACACACACATATATATATATATATATATATATATATCGGAGAAGGATGGAAAATAGAAGAGTGAATCGATTCAACAAAAAATGTAAATTCTATAATCCACTTAAATCAAATTTTCTCTCAGATCTGTAATTCTAATGGGTATGTATATATCATTTTATACATTTTTGGATTGGAAATGAAAAAAGATCAATTAAAGGGATGAATTTAGATTTGGGAGATTTGCAAAGCTAGAAAGGTGAATGAAAAATTATATGATTTATATATAACATTGAAATTTATATCATTAGATTTTATTTAATTATTATGCGTATGCAAGATCTATTGAGTTGTAGGCAATGAACATATTAAATTTAAATCTCTCATGTAATTGGAATGTTATGGTACCCTAATCTGGAAATTTTGAAATTAGTCCCTATTATTTGTAAAGTAGAATGTTGATAAGATTATGAAATTTATTAGATGAATTATAATTGGGTTGTAATTATTTAGTATTCATTTGGATTGCCTAATTTGATTTGAAATGTAAATTTCTATGTTTTAATTTTTTGGGAGTGTTGAGGGTACAATATTGCTGTATCTATTTTCATGTAAATTTCCATTAATTATCCAAATCTACAAGTATAAAAAGTGTGTCGTTTGGAATCATTAGGAAACTACTAAAATGAACAAGATGTATAAAGTACGAATGTTTCTCCATAGTTTGCACTGTCTATTTCAATAAAATAAAAAAAGATAATTCCTTGTAATTTAAACGGGGCAAAGTCCCAATTTTAGGTAATTCATAGAAAGTTGTAACGGTAATCCTTTTTGAGAAGGATAGCTCTAATATATTAAAATGTAGAAATGAATGTTCTTTACATAGTGTATATATAATTGTATATTCTGAAATTCCTAGGCATAGGAATTAATGAGTTAAAAATAGGAACATATATATATACGTATAAGCGTGCCTATCAATTCAAAATATAAATATACATTGGGTAACGAATAAAGCATAATAAATAAATACATTGATACTCGTATTAATTGTAATTAGGATGACTAAATAGTAATAACGTAGTAAATCATAGGATTAGGGGATTGTAAGGGGAAAGTGGTAGTAACTCCAAAAATTATGAACATTGATTGTAATTTAGTGGACAATAAATGTGCGATTAATAGGGAGTTACAAATATTAAAGGGGAACATAAATGCATTGAATGGGATTGATTGTAGAATTTAAATTGACATTTATAGGCAAAGGGAATAGGCATAATAATCTGAATTAGAAATGAATAAATAAATGTCATTAGTGATTGTCCAATTTGAATATTAATGACCATTTATTACAAACAAATGACATTTATAGGACATAACAAGGAAATGAACAGTATAGTAAATAACCCTATAAGATAGGAACAGGTTCGCAGCAAATAAGTAATTTAATACTAATGAATAAACTTAGGAGGCAATATAATTTCCATAATGGAAATTATATCGCCTCAACAATATGTTTAGGATGAGTGTAGATTAGTGGGTCTAGCCCAATATTTAGGTTTAGGATAAATGGTTTGGGATGTGAGGTTAGTAGAGTTATACAACAGAAGTCTACCCTTCACCTAGAGGCTACCAACAATTGTTTATATGTACGACTGTGGAACATCTCTAACTATAGGACCCATGGGGAAGATATAAACGTTCACGTATAAGTATGAGAAAATATACCAAGGGTTCTCCTCGGATTTGAAGTATTAAATGGCTGAGTACCTTTAGGGATGTCAAGGGGTTTACTTCAGGGTGAAAAATATTAAATGGCCTTTCAGTATGCCTCCTCTCAGTCTTAAAGAACCTATGATAGTGCCTAATTAGGAAATGGGGTTTGCATCATTTTTTAAAAGTAGTATTAAGTAGCTAGCGTGGGCATTTTCCTTGACTTATATTAGGTAAGTCTAAACGAGATTTCAGCTATGGGGTTTGGCAAGCTATGTCAGTATTGTTGATAAACCGATATTTAGAAATAAGGCTGGTATATATACTTGGACTATCAACAGTCCCGAGTGATGGTTAGCAAAGAATCGGCTTATGCCTTGACGAATTTTGCTTCCTACTATTGTACAATCTGTATGAGATACGCAAAGATCTCAAAGTTTAATTAGTTATTTTTTTGTGGGAGGTAGGCTAGTTAACCCTGAGATAAGACTTTGAGATGCGTTGGTAATACAATTAATTATATTATAAAGCCATATCTAGGGGTCATCGGCCTTTGTAGCTAAGGGTCGATTGACTAGCATTTACGTTATGGAGGGCTGCTTCGGGGTTGAGGTATTAAATGGCTGCTGAGTCTGTCTCCTTCCTATTTAAGAAGTATTAAGTGACCGGGTTTTCTTTTTGGGCAGTGCAACGCTTGTACACACACACATATATGCACACAGGAATATATATATATATAGTTATACCTCGAAGAAGGTTGGATATATTATACACGTATATGGAATTAAATGGATAAGCCATGAATAATAAACATAACATTTAAATAGAAATCAATCATCATAAAATAATGTTATGGATAAAGTATGTAATTTTCCAATAAGCAGAATGTTGTTCTGACCCCCTCCTCATTACAATCCACATGATAGATTTAGAGGGACATGCTACTAGTGCAAGGCGGGAATGATAGATGGAGAAGTCTTCTCATTCATACTTGGCACTAACAAGACAACTAGACATCCAAAGAATAATATTGATTCGAAGGTAGTTGCCTTAGTCGATATATATGTTCTATTATATTTCTCTATTCCGCTGTGAGTTTATGTAGATAACTTTCTGCTATGCTTATGTTTATTTCGGGTTACCAACACCAGCAATCCAGACCCTAATGGATTTGGGTTTTGATTTAGTCGAAATTAGGGCTCATTAACTTGTGGGTTGAATATAAGTTGAATTAACCATGTTTTTGTTTAGCTGGCGGATGCATAGAGTTGTAAGACTTTATTTATTATTGGATGTATGTATTCATGGTTCTTGTTTTAGCTACAGATTTTCAAATTTATATTAATGTTAATGTAGTAAGCACATAATTTTTTCCATATAAATTTTTTTTGCTAATTATAAGTAATCATGAAATAAAATATTGCAATTAAGTATAAGAGTGATTAAATAAGATGCAACAAATTTACAAGAACTACTTCCACTGCATATTAAGTTTTACAAAACACGATATTCATTGCTACAAAGTACATCTTCTCGCATGCAAAAGGTAAGAACTAATTCTACATGTACAAGGTTATCACAACAAAATAAGTTCTATCAACATAGTAATTGTTGCTATAGAGTTTGCTCTTAGTCCCTCAAACTCAAGGTGCCTTTCACCATACAATGTCCCCCACTCTCTCTAATTTGGTGTAGAAAATTTGGTCCACATATTAGCAATTGGTAGCATAAGTGTATTAGCATGAACTTCAACTTTATGAAGTGTACATTGGTAACAAGCAAGAAAGATATCACTCTAAGTTCGTTACCTTTTCTAGTGCTTTTAAGTGGCAAGAAAGTAATACTTTGGTTATGCTAAATAAATACAATAGCACTATCAAATGCATTTTCTATGATATATCCTATTTTGGGTATGGACATCTAATATTATGGTAATGGCGAAGCATGATGCCTATCCAAAATGTTCTTCATATTCATACAAATATCTACGGCCATCCGTCTAACATACAGATCCCATTGTTTATGCAAGTCATATAGCATAATTTTCTTCACTTCTATCCAAACAACATTCTACGCCTCTACTTGTTCAGCAACACAATGAAAGCCAAAAGCACTATCTTCGATCTTCAACAATCAGAACAAATGGTTGCAAAAACTTTGGAAAATGGTAAATGTCACTTGATCCCACTGAGATTGATCTACTACTAACTTTCCATTTTGGTATTAACTTTTTTGTAACACTAGTTTGTGAGTGTTACTCATCCATCCTGTAACACTCCTAATTTTTATTTAGCACAAATTTAAATATTTAATTATGAGAGAATTAAATGGAAAGTTTTTAATGCGGAATTTGCTAAAATCAACTAACAAAATTAATTAACATGGGTTAGCCATAACAAATATAACATAGAGAATGGTTTAAAGATATATGAATTAATAAAAATAAGTATGGAGGGGTAAAAGAGGAAGGACCAACATTTTATTGCACTCTTCCCTTTCCCAAATCCATTTCTAATTTAGTCTCAAATGTAAAACTAAGAGATAAGGGCTAGCCACCATTAAGGATAAAGAGATTAAGAGGAAAAGAAAAAGAAAGTTAAGGCAAACTCCATCATTCCAACAAGGGTTCAGGTGAATAATTTGAATCAATCTATTTGTTTTTATGTATTTTAAAATTTGGTTGCTATAAATCCAAATTTTTGGGTGTTTAAATCTTGCATTTGGATTGAATAATCATGGATATGGGTTTTTTGATGATTGGATATTAATTATCTAATTTTTAGGAATTTTCCTAAAGGGTTTTAATGTGAAAAACCAGGTTTTGAATCTCCAAACGATCTAAAATTTTGATATGATGTTCAAATTGTTATTTTGAAGATGATTTTTAAATTTCATATTTTTGGAATTCATATTAATTTATTATGAATTTTCTAAGTGAGAAAATGGTTGAAAATTTGGAATTTATTTATTAAAAATATGAAAATAATTATCTTGGTATGAAATTTATACATAAGGTAGAAAATGGTAAAAGAGATTTTTGATGATTATTTTGGCATTTTTCCCATCAATTTTTATTTTATATGAATTAATTAGTGAAGAAAAATACTAATTAATTATGAAAAAATTAATTAATTAATGGAGTTAATTATATGGGTTGACATTTTCTAGAAATTTATTGAAATGATAAGAGAATCGTCCAATAGAAAATCAACACCAAATTGGATTTGCTAAAAAGAAATTGCTTAAGAGGGTAACAAATTAGTTTTTAATTTAATTATAAAACTGCCATTTAACTATTTTTGACCAAGTAAAACTAATCACACAAGGCTAAATTTACATTATAGGCTAAGAAAAACTGTACCTGAAAGCTAAAATAGAAAAGTTGGCACCACACAGAGAATCGACACTTTAATATATGAAATAAAATTATAGCACACGAAGGTTATAAAATAAGACGTGACGACACCTATATAATATATCACGATGATCCATGTATAATTGCAAGCGATGGCTCAAATGCAAACAAATATACATGAAGGAATATATGCAGGCTTTTAATATATATTACACGATGACTGTAGCATACGACAGCTTATGCCGGCAAAGGCAATATGGTCCACAAAGGCTTATGCCAACACAATATCACACGAGGACTATTAAAGCGACAGCCCTATGCTAAAAACATTGCATGTGATAACCCTATGGACAATGCTAGCTATCTGATGTAAGGACATATAGGCCCTAAGACTTCCAAAAATGTAAGCATTTGTTGAATAAACATAAGTATGAGAATAGTGCGGGTGAAGGCTTATACATACATACATAAATATACACACACATACACACACACGTGTGTGTATGTGTCTATATATATATATATATAGACATACACACATGCTAGTACAAAAGCATGCGAACACTGAAATATATATGAAGGCTCCAAACATAAAAATGTATCACAATGACTAAGAACGCATGTATGCCAACTAAACATGAACGCTAATATATATATATATATATATATATATATGAAACCTTGTTTACGAGACTCAAGCCTAAATAGATTTCATATGGAAGCTCCGTTTATTGTTGAACACAAGAGCTTAGAAAATGTTGCATGCAAAATATAAGTGTGAAGGCTTGTAGAGAAAATATGTATCATGGCAACCTGCACAGGAACAACTAGTGATAATATATATATATATATATATATATATATATATATATATATATATATATCACAAAGGTAAGGGAGCATCACATCAATTATGCCCTATTTTAACATGATCACTAATGCATGCGAAGTTAAAATACACGCGTTGACTCCAAGCGGGTTGAATGCGACGACCTCTATTTTTAGTAGGTGAAGACTGTGTAATTTTAAGGCATGATGACCTATATTTTAATGCGTGAAAACAAGTGAATTTTTAAGGCACGATAGCCTATGATTTTTGTTAACAAGAAAACTTGTCAACATTCCCAAAGCTATATGGAAGGTAACCGAGTTCAAACGAAACCAAATTGTTGAGAAGACCTCTTCCTTCGAAACCTACCTTTCAACCATATTGATTTAGTCGAAAGGGTTTAAATAGTTGGCCTGAAAATGTAGGCTAAGAAAGCAGCATCTCGTTCGAAACCTTTCCTTTCAATGGGTCGAAAGCAACTATCCATTTAGGCTTCTCATTCCTTTTGATCATGTCGGAAGGCTTGTTCTGGCCCTTTCGACAATGTCGAAAGGAATGCATGTTATATTATATGACATAACTGCTCTCGACTCCAGCTGTTTTGCTACTTTTGTTGAGGAACACATTCGAAAAGGTTGCAGATGTAGTTGGGATTAAACCCCTTTTTAAACGAATTCCTCTCCAATTGATCGCTAGCCAATTATAAGCTGGGACCTCTTCGGAACACCCCTTTCAATTAAGTCACGAGGGATTTCGTTCTTTCGAAACATGCCCAGTTTGTAACTAAGCCCACTTTGTTTTTCCTATATAAGATCGATCTGGATATCCCCTAGTTTCATAGATTCACCAACGTTGAAACCCCATCATCATTCTTATTTTCATTGTCTTATGTTGGTTTCAATGATGATGTGTTTTGACTGTGTATACCTCAGTCGATCCTATGCATTGCATAGACAAAAAGAATTTAAGAGAATAGGTAATAATCACGTGCAATGGATCATTAGACTAGCTAATGATCTAAACGATCTTCCTCGTCATCAAAAATCCTTAATGAATCAGCCATCTCTCTTTTATCGATAATCCAAAATGATTTACAATTAACAAAGCTTTATTCCCAATTTGATTTAGGGTTACTGGAAGATTTAATTGCAGCTAAGAAATTGGAGTAAAAGAAACAAATTTGGGATTCCAAAAATTGGTCTCCAAAACTGGACCCCATGGGTTTTATTTATAGATGTAGGTCGTCCCCCCTTCCGTGCTCATGCCTTCGACCTGGTCGAAAGGCTTCTTTTTATATGCTACCTCATGCCTTTCGACTTGGTCTAAAGGCCTTGTCTACCTTCGACGCTGTCGAAAGGAATCTCTTTCGTATCATTTGACTCGTCCTCGCGCTTTCTTCATTTTTCTCCAGACCTTTCGACTAAGTCGAAAGGGTCTTTTATCAACCTTTCGCCTTTGTTAAGTCTTTAGTATTCTTTTTCTCCGCTTTCTCCGGAACTGCTTTCGACATTGTCAGAAGGTCTTCAAATGCACCTTTCTCTTCATGTTGCATGTTGTCACCGGAAGTAATGATGGGAGCCTTTCAACTCTGTCGAAGGCTTTTCATAGAGGCTTCGAAGGTATTGAAGCTCTAATGGTTTCGATATTGTTGATAGTTTCCAAATGCTTATCTGTTGATCGACGCAGAACCTTCTCCTAATATCATTGGCTTCGACCAGTTCGAAAGGCTTAGATATGCTTTCGAAAGGGTTATTATGGAGGCAAAAGGTTTGGTGCGTAAGTGGGATATTATCATCCATTGCCTTCGGAAGGGGTTCCGAAGCTGTCTTTGCTTATTCATCTGTGTCGAAAGGTTGAAAGTAGAGGAAGGGTAGTCCTGTTTCCATCTGAATCGAAAGCCTTCACACTGTTTATTGCTGGTAAGGGCAGCTGGTGCCCCCGACTCCTTCGAAACATTCTTAATGCCTTCTAACATCTTCTTATGACCTCTATCGAAACCCATGCATGTAACTTCATCAAAACCTAATACTCTCATTAAGCTTCTTTCATACTTCTGCTCTTAAGCGGATTTTATGGCTAACATTATGCCCCCCTTGTATGAAAGAAGTTTTTGTTCTTTAGGACAAAAATTTCATAACTTTCTCGCTCTTTATAACTTTATTTTCTTGCAAAATTTAAAGTAAGTGCTATTTTCTATTGCTAGCTCGTTATCATATTTATGCGTATGCTTCAAGATAAATCAGCATATTAATGCATCTATATCTAGTCTGTTAGTTGACCATAGTTCTGATTCAAAAGATATGAGGCCTATAATCGATAGCCATTAATGCATATGATAAGTGTCACCTATGAACTCCTCGTGGGAAATAGCCAATAGCTATAATTGGGGCTACAAGTTGTTATCTGAAATTATGCTTTTGTGATCCATCCACTTTAATATTTATTTAGAAATTTCCCCAGGGATTTGAATGATCCTGAAATCTTCATGAAGATGTTGGTGAGCCTTACTTAGAGTCATGAAACATTAACTCTAATTTTGGTATTAAGAAGACCAATTTGTAGTTTCTGATTGCTTGGAGCAACTTCAACTCTACTACTTTATACCTCAGGTTTGGGACTCGATAGGGATTAGGAAGCAATGAGATTTAACCCCAAATTAAGGTATTAACTTATGGAGTTTATAAGTTAATAATGAGATATCCAGAATCTAGATAGCCATGTCCAAAAATAGTCCTCTGAGTGGAATTTCTAAACCCAGATTCGGGTATTTATGGTGAATTGACTAGAAATCCGTAATAATTGTCTCCATGTCAAAAAATTCCGAGCCCAGATCAGGGCATATGTCGGATAATTAGAAATTATTTACAGTTATCTTTGTAAGAAGAATCTCTGGCCTAGATTAGGGCATCAGTTGGATGAGTAGAAATCCATGGTAATTGTTTGTCATAAGTGGAGTCTTCGGCCCAAATTAGGGCATATGTTGGATAGTCAGAAGTCCCTGGTAGCTGGCTTTAGAAACAGCAGGCCCAGATTAGGGCATCAAGTAATAATCCCAAAACCCAAATTATGGTATGATAAAGATAATTAGTGATTAATAAAGACCCGAGACCCAGATTTGAGTATTAGTAAATGAAGTCCAGAAACGAAAGTCCCAAAATCCAGATAAAGATTATAAGTGAATGATAATGACCCGAAACCCAGATTCGGGTGTTTAATCGATGGAGTTCGACCCTTCTTTTTAGATTTTTCCCTCTTTGGCATGTGTGAACCCTTCAGGTCTTGTATGTAGTTGTAATTCATCAACTGCCTCTCGGGCCTGGACGTCTTACTCCATTGGAGATATCCCGCTTTTCGGGTTTGGACATCTTAGTCCATGATTTGAAGAGCCTTCTCTTGGGCTTGGACATCTTAGTCCATTATTAAATGAGCCTCTTCTTGGGCTTGGACATCTTAGTCCATTGTTGGATGAGCATCTTCTTGGGCTTGGACAACTTAGTCCATTGTTGGATGAGCCTCTTTTTGGGCTTGGACATCTTAGTCCATTGTTGTCCGGTGCTCTTGGTTAGCTCATCTTAGAGGTTGAAACCAAGGACTTAACCGACCTCCTTCCAGGAGGCACCTTGACCTGGCCAAATACGCGGTCAAGGGCTTGTCCGGTACTTTAACCTGGCCATAGCGTGGCGCGGATAAAGGCTTGCTCCGACCTCCCTCTAGGAGGCGCCCTGTTGATGAACGTATTTTTCTGCATTTTAAATCATTTGTTTCATATATTTTTATTTTAATAAAACGTTATTATACGGGTACTTTTTTGAGGTTTTGCAGATTATAGATTCCGAAGTGCAACGTTGAAATTAATCGGTTGTGCCGTCCATTGGTTCAAATGACACGTAGAAAAGAGCGCAACATTTTGAGCATCGAATAATTCGGAGAGAAAGCACGTATCCACATATCGTTCAAGTGGAAATATTCATGCAAGGGAAAGCACATATCGTTCATGAAGAAATTCATCTCATGTCATCAACATGTGTATTATTCATGCAAGAAATCAAATGCAAATATTGAAAGTGTTGTACACTTTAAAAAATGATCAATACATGGTCACGTTTTAATCAAGCAACCTGGGACCCATTTCATGGTAACAGCTCGTGTTTTTCTTTTGTTCCCATTTCAAAGTTCAGCCTGAAGATCTCTCAAAGCTTGACCAAGTGTCCACATTATTTATTTCAAAGCATGGCCACGTGAAAGTCAAAGTTTAGCAAATATTGGTTCCAAAACAAAGTCACAAGAATATCTCTCAAAGCAATGACGTGGCCATATATATTTTCTTTCACCAATTGAAAGCTTCAAAAAAATATCCAAGTGAGAACAAGTCAGTACATATTTCTCTACAAATTCACGTGGACTCGTTCTTTTGGGGATAGTTGGACTGCTATTTTCAAAGCTGAAAATTCTATAAATACAAAACAGATGGCAACGCAAAGATTATTTCTTACCCCATCACTCTTCTTCTAGTTTAGTTCTAATTTCAACAATGTTTTTATTTTCAGACAGAATACGTAGGATTGTTAATTAGATTTAGCAATTTATTTATTCTTGTTCTTAGTTATTTTCAGCACCCTTTCCAGTTAGTTAATCAATTCAGTTTATTTTATTTCAATTGTTTGCTCTGTTAATTTCTTTTACGCACTTTTAGTTCCTGCTCTGATTTCTACAATTTTATATTTTGATTTCGTTTTGGATTAGATTCGAAATCGATTTGGAGTATATTATTGTTTTTATTTTCTGTTCAAGAACCACCATCGAATTTGTTTAACACGCCTAAGATTTAAATATGGATTTCAAATATTTTAAAACACAATTCCCTATTTTCGACCTGCATACTACACGCCTGTGCGCTTGTAGAATTTATTAAAATTTGTGCTTTTCTAATCAATAGAAAAGTCACAACAAGTTTTGGCGCCGTTGCAGGCGAATTGTTATTTTGAAATTTTCGATTTTTCTGTTTTTTAAGTCTATTCGTGTTAATTTAATTTTCTATTTTTACATTAGTTTTAAAAAAAAGTTTTTTTTTTCGTTTTTTAATTCCTTTCACCAAATCATGAAAAATCATTCATGTATTCAAAGCGGTGAAGAATGAAGAGTAAATCATTCCTTCACATAATCTTGCTTTCGCGTTTCTGCATATTTTCAAAAATCACATTTCACATAGCCATACTTTCGATTTCTAATCATTCAAATTTTCTCACTGCTGCATTTTTCACGTTGCTTTGGTTGGTGACTCATGTTGCTTCATTTTCAAATTTACATCTTGCTTGCATTTTCCATCATGTTGCATTCATAGTTGCATTTTACTTACACATTTTCCAGTAATCATTCCAGTACACATTTTCAGCTGCACTTCCACTTTCACATTTTCACCTTAGTTTGCATAAATTATTTAAAATAAAAAAAACATTTTTTTTCCGTTCACTACATTCTTTTCACGTAACTATCTTAATAGTTTTCATACTTGCATTAGTTTTGTTACTTGCATTAATTTAGTTTTTGTTCATATTTGCATACCTCATTCTAATATTCACGTAACTATCTCCTACTCAGTAGTTTGCATTTCTTTCATAACCCACGTAGCTTGCATTTTCACTTTCAAGTATTCATTTTTTAGTTCACGTCGTAAGGTTCAGTTTCTTTTCAAATTGCATAATCTTTCACAAATATTTAGCATATATTCATTTACTCACGTAACATAGTAGTGGCATAGCAGTTTCATGTTTCATTTAGTGCACTGGTTTCATGTTTAGTGATTACTGTTACTTTATTTATTTATTTATTGTTTTTTATAAAAAAAGAGTTGGTTTTTTTCGTTTGTTCCTTGCATTTACGTTTCTGTTGCAGTCACACGTTTACATTCTCATTCTCATTAGAGTCCAGTTTTGCATTCTCATTTTTTTAACTGCATTGCATTTCATTTTTCACTCTCTTTCATTTTGCATTCAAACACATTCGTTATGTTTTACTTTATTTTATTCTGCATGTTTTAATCTTCTGCATGTGACTGTTTTCATATATTTTTCGTTAGCAGCTTAGTTTTGTGCCTTTCACGAGCTGCCACATTCAAATGTGCATGTGTGTTTTAATTTTGCATTCGTTTAGCATTCACGTTAGTTATTCTTTTTCATTTTGGGTTTTTCATATTTGAATGCATGTCTTGTCTGCATTTATTAGCTTGTCTCTTTCGTGAGCTGCTGTAACGATCACGATTTTTCATCGCTCGAAAATCGACATTAATGCATTCACTGTATCAACTGCCGAGCAATCGAATGCCGGAAAACCGAATTGTTATGGAGAAAAAGAAGAGGTAGAAGAAAACAGAAGAAAAGAGAGAGAAGAACAACAGAAGAACACAAACAATATCAGAATCTCACATTCGCAGTGGAACAACATATAATAGATAAATAAATAATCTTTAAATCAAAGAACTATATCATTTTATACATTACATCATCATCAGAGTTTACAACAACAATACAACACACTGGACAATTATATGAACTTGTCCATATACAGAATACACAGCAGATTAAATAATATCACATACAAGTGGTACGTCTCGCCATCCAGCTCGCCAATGAGCTCCACAGCATCTCCTGAATCCAGAATGACCTAATAACCTAACTCTAGACTGCCCGTGTGGAAAATGATTGGGCACCCAGAGTTTAGGAAGGAAACAATAAACTCCAGGTCAGTCATGGTGACTGGTGTGAGAACTTAAAATAGTTATCTTTAAAACAATAACAGGATAATTTTAAAGTCAATTTCACAATGCTTTTGGAAAATGAAACTACCATAAGACCTCCCACCACACACACAATGCAAATGCAGAATTGGAGGAGATTTCTTCTTATGATAATCAAATATGCTTACTACGCAAATCATTGGATTTATTATTATTAGTGCATAGTGCAGAAAACATTTTGAAAGTATAATATTAATCTTAGCCAACATACGACCAGTATCGTATGCCTACTTTAGCTACTATGTTCAATAGCAGATTACCGCCACATTCCATAGCAGGTAATACAACTAAAACCGTACAAGGTTCGTATTATTTCTTTGGATTTTCCAACAAATGGTCAGGCTAAGGAACTTCCTTTCCTACTGCCGAATGGGATCGCCTCTGGCTGGACGTCCCGAGAGACAAACTGCTCTCTACCAACAAAGCCGGGTTACCCCTGTAACTAGGTAACTCACGAATATGCCATCCCCCGGTCCTTTGGGACCTTTATCCGAGTGCTCGGTAACATCATCACACATAATAAATAAAGTGTGTCCACATGAGTAAGCATCTGGGCTCCATACCATGATACCACCTCTTTCCAGAAGGAAATGACATACCCTAAAGGGCGCGACCCTCATAACCTTGCCGCAACATTCCTGTTTCGACCATTTCCGGGTTGTTGAGGCCCTGACGAAGTCTCGTCCACAAAGCTACGCTTTATACAAAAGCTATGCTTTGGGTCAAACAAATGATCAAAGTAATGATCACAAAGATAAATGATCAAACAAATGATCATATCACAAATGATCAAACAATGATCATTTCACAGCAACACTCAGCATGCCACATTACCAAATTGGAAATATATCGCTGATAATTTTCAACTACATAACCTCTGAGCTCGTATGTCTCAGAGAAGGGTGTTAAGCTAAGAGAATAAATTCTCCGCCACCAACATAAATGTATTTGAAAGAAATCAGCTTTATATCTCAAAACGTGATGTCAGACATGTAACCATACAAGTCTGTTCCGGGTTCGAACAGAACCGAAGGCACTTCCAAAGAAGCCCTTGCAATCCGGATATTCACAATCCCGATAAAACTTCCCATCACAAAGGAAATCTCTATACCGTAGCTAACGGTGCAGAGACAATCGATAGGTCATCCTATCGTTTTCACAAATACCCGGTCTTCACCACCGATCTTTAATACGATCCATATCGTCGTATCACTAATTCAGAATGGGTTATACGACACAAAGGTCCTTTCCCGACTAACCCGAATAGTGAGCTCTTATTCAAAAATAAGTGTGGCATTCAAATTCAAGCAAATCACAACAAATACCCATTCAAGGTAATTATTGATAGTCGGTCATTTAACTATCAATAGATCTGCACAGCATCATCAGATTCTAAATAATTTTCCAAATTATTTATCTTCCAAAAATATCTTTACAAGATATATAATTTTCCACACTTCAAAAATAAATCAATGTTTATTTTTAAACAAAATCCCTTTTCCTTTATAAATTCCATAGTGAATTTAAATTTCCAATATCCACTGATATACGATTTCCAAATCGATTTCAAATATTCGATTTCAATTTATCTTTAAAAAGATAAAATCTCAAAACACTTCACTTCATATTGGAAAAACATTTCCATACCTATTTAATAATAGGTAATTCACAAATCCATTTATTTTCAACATTTGAAAATATTCAATATACTTAAATCAAAATTAAGTATATATTTCATTCTTTAAGGAAATCATTCTCTTTCACAAATTTTAATTGAGTCAAAACGAATGTTACGTAAAACATCGTTACGACAACTCAAAATCACTAGTATAAAGATTCAAAATTAAGATAGATATATAAATCCCAATACTATATAAAACATTTCCTTTCAGAAACCATTTACTATAACAACAATGTTATAGTCCACCATTTCCTTATTCCTCGAAACGTCTATTTCAACAATAACTGTTGAAATCTATGTTTTCGATACTTAACACGTTTTAAAACATCTTTTAAAACAATTACTTCATTTCGTAATATCACTTCTCCAAAACATATCCATTTTATTTAATAATAAATTCACTGTCCAAAATCGTGAATATACTTTATTTACCCAATTCAATGTTTCTACACATTTATTTAAAGGATTATCCACTGTCCAAAATCGTGAATATACTTCCTTTAATAAGCTATAAAAATTTAACTTATCAAAATAAGTCGTTTCTCCGATTTACAAATCTATGCTTATAAATTCCATTGGTATTTTATAACAACTTTAACTTATAAAAGCACTTTATTAACCAAATCAATTTATAACTCAATTATATACCAAAAATCCATATTATAAGTTAAGTACTTATAATTCATTTATTTGCAAAAATCATTCTTTTAAAACTTCACAAGTTATAAATCTTATTACTTATAAGATTTTATTTATAACCTTATTTTCAACATTAACAGAACTCCTTTTAGAATTCCATTATTTCGATTTTAACACTTATAAAAACTCATTTTATAATTCCAGTATTCTTAATTTATAAAATATCAATGTTATAAATCTTTTATATAATCGTTCATAATAATTCAAAAATCCCAATTTAAAATCAAACTCGTTATTTTTAAACTTCAAAAATGGATCCGATGATGCAACAGCACCAAATAGTCAATCACAACATCCAAACATCATATATCAATATGACAACAGAATATATAACAATATCTGTAAATAAAACAATACGGTGAGGAATCCAGTTGGATCCCTCCAACCAGTTTTCCTGCATCCACAGATGTTAGCACAATACCAATTTCACGTCAATGTGAAATTATCGCGGTATATGGGATTTATAAATATTATCCGCTATTATGCGGCGCAATAGGGTCTCATCTGCTATACAATGCGGGAAATCAACTCCAATATATACATATTCCAATATATATATATTGCTATATACATATATAATACCAATTTCACTTCAATGTGAAATTATCGCGGTATATGTTTTTAATAAATAACAACCGCTTACTAACGACGTATAATGTCTATTTCAACAATCAATAGATAGCAATCATCATTCAATCATCACAATTAACACTATCAACAATTTTAAATCTCAACAATTTAAAATTTAAATCGAAACACAACATTCGATTGAGTGAGGAGTTCTCACCTTGATTTCAATTCCGTTCCATCGTTTTATTTCGAATAAAATTAAACGGACGTTTAATTCTACCCAAAATTTTCACTGACTCCAAATCAGCTCCATTGCGTAGTGCTCGACAAAACGAAGCCAACGCAATTCGTTTCGTCGAATTCCGACCTCGTATGACAAAGTTACAATATTTTAAACATTACACGATTTATAATATAATTAATTCACAATTTTATTCTTTTATTTCAAACCCTATCAATTCTGGCCACACGATTTGCTTGATGAACATCTGGCCGTGCTTTGATTCTTCCCTACTAGGTCACGTACGCGACAATTGAACCCATAGCCGCCAACCCTAGTTTGAATTTAACGTGCCTCCTCGTCAACTTCAACGACGATCAATCAACACCAGTTCGAAGCTTGTCGCCATGCCTACCCACGCCTGGAACCACGTCGAGCTCGGCCCTATGATGGCCTCGGAAATCGAGCACGAACGTACAAGTTTTGAATGCAAATTCCCATCGATCTACTTCGTTAAAAATGATCATAGCCGTTGAATATCTTCGTCTCGTGATGCTCTACAAGATTGTAGTTGGAACTTTTTGCTAAATGTTTGTGGATCGATCAAGAATTGAAGAAGATTGAAAAGGATTTTCAGACATTGTTTTTGTTAGTGGCGGCTGAACGTATAAAACTAGGGTTTTGGCCATTATACGTATATATATATATATACGTATATAATAATATTAAATTCATTTTAAAACGACTTTTCCAAACGATCTCCAAATCATACGTGCCGCCTGGCATTCGTAAGGTTTACCTCGTGTTCCAAACACAATGGAATATGTTTCGGGAGCTAATTCGGTCATCTGTGTGAGTTACGGAATTAAACGATCGATTTTAAATTAAACCGATTTAAACCGATTTCAATGCGTTTTGGCTTGCCCCGGACAAACCGTACATCCGATTGACACGAAATTTGAAACCATACAATAATATCACATTACGGATCCGATGAAACTGGTTTCGTCAAAATCCGAGACTTTTTGAAAAATGACTATTTTAACTCGCCAAATTAATATTAAAACAATTTCGATGCGTTTCGAGCTGCCACAGTCAAACGACAACTCCGATTGCTACAAAAATTGAAATCCGATAATAACAAACTATTACGGATCCAATGGAACTAGTTTCGTCCAATTCTGAGACTGTTCGAAAAATGGCTAATTTCACTAGTCGATTAAATATTAAAATATTCAATTTTCACAATTTTACTTTAAATTCAATTTTAAAAGTTCTATAACATCACTATAACTTCAATATGATTTAATATAACTTTATAAATTATTTTTAATCACATTCAATCCAGATTTCAATTCTTTCTGGAATTTCACCTATTAATTTATCGATTTAATTTCCCACTTAAATCCAGATATTCGAAAAATAAATTATTCGACTTATTAATTTCACTTATTAATATTCAAAATTAATTAAATATTCAAATTTCAAATATCAGAAATTTTGGGTCGTTACAAACTTCCCCCCTTAAAAGAATTTCGTCCTCGAAATTACCAAGTAAGAAAAATTCACAAAATCTATTAACTTTTCATAAATCCATTTTATGAAAATTTTATATTCACCCTTTCCAAAACCTTTAACTTCAACCAAAATAATGGTTTCCATTTTCTAGTTCAATTCCTACATTTTCATTTCAATTTGGAAATCAACTTTTCATTAACAAAAATTTCCATAATTTCCCGAAAATTTTCTAACGCCTTAAATTTTCAAAAAAATTCGCCAGCGTCTCCTTTGCGCGGTTCGATCGTAGTAGGATCACAATAGACATAAATATGTATACATCGACCCACCCGGTCGGAAAAGCAGAAAAACAGTTCATATTTCCTATTTTTATTGCGTAGGCGTACCTTTTTAGCATTTTTAAGCAAAGCAGTTATTTATTTAGCATATTAGCGCAACCAAATCAACCGAACGGTAGCCACCGCACCTGTACTTACTCAATTTAAACATGTAAGTGACACATATATAAAATCTATTCACATTTCACTTGTTTTCAATAATAACAAGTAGTTTTCATAAGCAATACATGTGATATTCATTCATAAGCACATATTCAAGGTTTTAACACTAGTTTCATTTGTTTGCAACCAAATTACATACCATTCCATTCAATCCGAATAGTTTCAACTCAATTTCTTACATTCAATTTATTTTCAATTAGTTTACATTCACTAATTTACATTCAAGTTGATTCACTTCCAATTTAAATCAAATTCAATTTCTATTCAAATTTATTTACTTCCAATTTGAATTTAATTACATAGCTTCTAATTTTGCTAATTCAATTTCATCAACACTTAATGAATTTATATACAATCAACTAACAACCATATAACATCCAATGTATATTCTACACAACCAAATTATTAAATTTTACATTCAATTTGGTTCAACACCTTTAATTCAATTGGTTTAATATTAAATTGATCTTCCTTTCAATTTATTTACATTCAATTGATTAACATTCAATCCATTCATTAATTCAACTGCTAATTCATTTTACATTTCAAGTTAAATTTCACTTATATAATTCAAGTTCATATTCATTTAATTCACTTGATTAATTTACATTGATATCAAAATCAAACTCATTCAACATTACTTAAGTTATTTTCCATTTCAAACATCATTTGCTCAAATTAACTTAAGTTTCCACTTATTAATCAAATTCAGATTCCAATTCTATTTAAATTTTACCGAAGTCAAAATTTATTATCTCATATTATAAGTTCAAAACTTGATTACTTATATTCAACAATTACAACTTGGATTTAATTGATTCACTTATACTTATTTTAATTTAACTCCATCGTTTAAGTTAAATTTATTCTATCAAAATTCAAATTATATGAGTATCAACTCATTTATTATTCCCATAAATATTTTAAATAGGATTCCAGAATCTTTTCAACCTTTCAAAACCATTTTTGAAATCAATTCAAATTATCTTTTGAATTTCCAAAACCAAATCCAAATTTTCCAATCAACTTCCATTTAAAATAATCTAGCAGCAATTCCTCTTTTGGAAACCCGAAAATGAACACCAATGATGTCGCGATCATCATCGGAATTATTTTCCAGCGACCTGAAAAGAGTTTAGAGCTTTCATCTCTCCAAAACAATTTTCCAAAACATCAAATCCTTTCAAAACACTTCTCTGGAATTTTTTTTAGATTATAAATCACATTTACAAATCTTTTACTTATAAAATTTCACTTCTCATATATAAGATTATTTTACCATTGTAAATCATTTTAATTATAACTTCATACATTATAATTCATTTGCCTATACAATTTATTCTTTTACAATTGTTGTTTTCATTTAACTTATTCAAACAACTTTTATTAACTTAGATATATTTATATTTTCAACAACCAAACAATCAATTATATACATTTTAACACTGAAAAAATTATTTCTTTATATACAAAATATAATCGAGGTAAAATTATTTCATTTACCCAAATTAAAAACAATATCATGCCGAATTGTTCTGAATAAGTGTTTAGAGATCCCTATCGATAGAGTTGTACGGACTATACCGACCAGAATCCATATACCACTCAACAAATCAATCATCACAATATAAAACAATTTTATATTCACTAACAAATACGCGCTCGTATCTATTATTACACTCAACTCATTCTAGAGTACTACTGACTCTATCTCTAATGAGTAACACTCAACAGAGCCATGGTTGTCGCTTAACCATATGCTCTGATACCAAATGTAACGATCACGATTTTTCGTCGCTCGAAAATCGACATTAATACATTCACTGTATCAACTGCCGAGCAATCGAATGCCGGAAAACCGAATTGTTATGGAGAAAAAGAAGAGGTAGAAGAAAACAGAAGAAAAGAGAGAGAAGAACAACAGAAGAACACAGACAATATCAGAATCTCACATTCGCAGCGGAACAACATATAATAGATAAATGAATAATCTTTAAATCAAAGAACTATATCATTTTATACATTACATCATCATCAGAGTTTACAACAACAATACAACACACTGGACAATTATATGAACTTGTCCATATACAGAATACACAGCGGATTAAATAATATCATATACAAGTGGTACGTCTCGCCATCTAGCTCGCCAATGAGCTCCACAGCATCTCCTAAATCCAGAATGACCTAATAACCTAACTCTAGACTGCCCGTGTGGAAAATGATGGGGCACCCAGAGTTTAGGAAGGAAACAATAAACTCCAGGTCAGTCATGGTGACAGGTGTGAGAACTTAAAATAGTTATCTTTAAAACAATAACAGGATAATTTTAAAGTCAATTTCGCAATGCTTTTGGAAAATGAAACTACCATAAGACCTCCCACCACACACACAATGCAAACGCAGAATTGGAGGAGATTTCTTCTTATGATAGTCAAATATGCTTACTACGCAAATCATTGGATTTATTATTATTAGTGCATAGTGCAGAAAACATTTCGAAAGTATAATATTAATCTTAGCCAACATACGACCAGTATCGTATGCCTACTATAGCTACTATGTTCAATAGCAGGTTACCACCACATTCCATAGCAGGTAATACAACTAAAACCGTACAAGGTTCGTATTGTTTCTTTGGATTTTCCAACAAATGGTCAGGCTAAGGAACTTCCTTTCCTACTGCCGAATGGGATCGCCTCTGGCTGGGCGTCCTGAGAGACAAACTGCTCTCTGCCAACAAAGCCGGGTTAACCCTTAAACAAGGTAACTCACGAATATGTCATCCCCCGGTCCTTTGGGACCTTTATCCGAGCGCTCGGTAACATCATCACACATAATAAATAAAGTGTGTCCATATGAGTAAGCATTTGGGCTCCATACCATGATACCACCCCTTTCTAGAAGGAAATGACATACCCTAAAGGGCGTGATCCTTATAACCTTGCCGCAACATTCCTGTTTCGACCATTTCCGGGTTGTTGAGGCCCTGACGAAGTCTCGTCCACAAAGCTACGCTTTATACAAAAGCTATGCTTTGGATCAAACAAATGATCAAAGTAATGATCACAAAGATAAATGATCAAACAAATGATCATATCACAAATGATCAAACAATGATCATTTCACAGCAACACTCAGCATGCCACATTACCAAATTGGGAATATATCGCTGATAAATTTCAACTACATAACCTCTGAGCTCGTATGTCTCAGAGAAGAGTGTTAAGCTAAGAGAATAAATTATCCGCCACCAACAGCAATGTATTTGAAAGAAATCAGCTTTATATCTCAAAACGTAATGTCAGACATGTAACCATACAAGTTTGTTCTGGGTTCGAACAGAACCGAAGGCACTTCCAAAGAAGCCCTTGCAATCCGGATATTCACAATCCCGATAAAACTTCCCATCACAAAGGAAACCTCTATACCGTAGCTAATGGTGCAGAGACAATTGATAGGTCATCCTATCGTTTTCACAAATACCCGGTCTTCACCACCGATCTTTAATATGATCCATATCGTCGTATCACTAATTCAGAATGGGTTATACGACAAAAAGGTCCTTTCCCGGCAAACTCGAATAGTGAGCGCTTATTCAAAAATAAGTGTGGCATTCAAATTCAAGCAAATCACAACAAATACCCATTCAAGGTAATTATTGATAGTCGGTTATTTAACTATCAATAGATCTGCACAGCATCATCAGATTCCAAATAATTTTCCAAATTATTTATCTTCCAAAAATATCTTTACAAGATATATAATTTTCCACACTTCAAAAATAAATCAATGTTTATTTTTAAACAAAATCCCTTTTCCTTTATAAATTCCATAGTGAATTTAAATTTCCAATATCCACTGATATACGATTTCCAAATCGATTTCAAATATTCGATTTCAATTTATCTTTAAAAAGATAAAATCTCAAAACACTTCACTTCATATTGGAAAAACATTTCCCTACCTATTTAATAATAGGTAATTCACAAATCCATTTATTTTCAACATTTGAAAATATTCAATATACTTAAATCAAAATTAAGTATATATTTCATTCTTTAAGGAAATCATTCTCTTTCACAAATTTTATTTGAGTCAAAACGAATGTTACGTAAAACATCGTTACGACAACTCAAAATCACTAGTATAAAGATTCAAAATTAAGATAGATATATAAATCCCAATACTATATAAAACATTTCCTTTCGGAAACCATTTACTATAACAACAATGTTATAGTCCACCATTTCCTTATTCCTCGAAACGCCTATTTCAACAATAACTGTTGAAATCTATGTTTTCGATACTTAACACGTTTTAAAACATCTTTTAAAACAATTATTTCATTTCGTAATATCACTTCTCCAAATCATATCCATTTTATTTAATAATATATTCACTGTCCAAAATCGTGAATATACTTTATTTACCCAATTCAATGTTTCTACACATTTATTTAAAGGATTATCCACTTCCCAAAATCGTGAATATACTTCCTTTAATAAGCTATAAAAATTTAACTTATCAAAATAAGTCGTTTCTCGGATTTACAAATCTATGTTTATAAATTCCATTGGTATTTTATAACAACTTTAACTTATAAAAGCACTTTATTAACCAAATCAATTTATAACTCAATTATATACCAAAAATCCATATTATAAGTTAAGTACTTATAATTCATTTATTTGCAAAAATCATTCTTTTAAAACTTCACAAGTTATAAATCTTATTACTTATAAGATTTTATTTATAACCTTATTTTCAACATTAACAGAACTCCTTTTAGAATTCCATTATTTCGATTTTAACACTTATAAAAACTCATTTTATAATTCCAGTATTCTTAATTTATAAAATATCAATGTTATAAATCTTTTATATAATCGTTCATAATAATTCAAAAATCCCAATTTAAAATCAAACTCGTTATTTTTGAACTTCAAAAATGGATCCGATGATGCAACAGCACCAAATAGTCAATCACAACATCCAAACATTATATATCAATATGACAACAGAATATATAACAATATCTGTAAATAAAACAATATGGTGAGGAATCCAGTTGGATCCCTCCAACCTGTTTTCCTACATCCAAAGATGTTAGAACAATACCAATTTCACGTCAATGTGAAATTATCGCGGTATATGGGATTTATAAATATTATCCACTATTATGCGGCACAATAGGGTCTCATCCGCTATACAATGCGGTAAATCAACTCCAATATATACATATTCCAATATATATATATATTGCTATATACATATATAATACCAATTTCACTTCAATGTGAAATTATCGCGGTATATGTTTTTAATAAATAACATCCGCTTACTAATGGCGTATAATGTCTATTTCAACAATCAATAGATAGTAATCATCATTCAATCATCACAATTAACACTATCAACAATTTTAAATCTCAACTATTTAAAATTTAAATCGAAACACAACATTCGATTGAGTGAGGAGTTCTCACCTTGATTTCAATTCCGTTCCATCGTTTTATTTCGAATAAAATTAAACGGACGTTTAATTCTACCCAAAATTTTCACTGACTCCAAATCAGCTCCATTGCGTAGTGCTCGACAAAACGAAGCCAACGCAATTCGTTTCGTCGAATTCCGACCTCGTATGACAAAGTTACAATATTTTAAACATTACACGATTTATAATATAATTAATTCACAATTTTATTCTTTTATTTCAAACCCTATCAATTCTGGCTACACGATTTGCTTGATGAACATCTGGCCGTGCTTTGATTCTTCCCTACCAGGTCACGTACGCAACAATTGAACCCATAGCCGCCAACCCTAGTTTGAATTTAACGTGCCTCCTCGTCAACTTCAACGACGATCAATCAACACCAGTTCGAAGCTTGTCGCCATGCCTACCCACGCCTGGAACCACGTCGAGCTCGGCCCTATGATGGCCTCAGAAATCGAGCACGAACGTACGAGTTTTGAATGCAAATTCCCATCGATCTACTTCGTTAAAAATGATCATAGCCGTTGAATATCTTCGTCTCGTGATGCTCTACAAGATTGTAGTTGGAACTTTTTGCTAAATGTTTGTGGATTGATTAAGAATTGAAGAAGATTGAAAAGGATTTTCGGCCATTGTTTCTGTTAGTGGCGGATGAACGTATAAAACTAGGGTTTTGGCCCTTATACGTATATATATACGTATATAATAATATTAAATTCATTTTAAGACGACTTTTCCAAACGATCTCCAAATCATACGTGCCGCCTGGCGTTCATAAGGTTTACCCCGTGTTCCAAACACAATGGAATATGTTTCGGGAGCTAATTCGGTCATCTGTGCGAGTTACGGAATTAAACGATCGATTTTAAATTAAACCGATTTAAACCGATTTCAATGCGTTTTGGCTTGCCCCGGAAAAACCGTACATCCGATTGACACGAAATTTGAAACCATACAATAATATCACATTATGGATCCGATGAAACTGGTTTCGTCAAAATCCGAGACTTTTCGAAAAATGACTATTTTAACTCGCCAAATTAATATTAAAACAATTTCGATGCGTTTCGAGCTGCCACAGTCAAACGACAACTCCGATTGCTACAAAAATTGAAATCCGATAATAACAAACTATTACGGATCCAATGGAACTAGTTTTGTCCAATTCTGAGACTGTTCGAAAAATGGCTAATTTCACTAGTCGATTAAATATTAAAATATTCAATTTTCACAATTTTACTTTAAATTCAATTTTAAAAGTTCTATAACATCACTATAACTTCAATATGATTTAATATAACTTTATAAATCATTTTTAATCACATTCAATCCAGATTTCAATTATTTCTGGAATTTCACCTATTAATTTATCGATTTAATTTCCCAATTAAATCCAGATATTCGAAAAATAAATTATTCGACTTATTAATTTCACTTATTAATATTCAAAATTAATTAAATATTCAAATTTCAAATATCAGAAATTCTGGGTCGTTACAGCTGCCACGTTCATTAGTTTTTAAATTTGTGTTTCCTTTTCGTTTTAAATTTGTGATTCACTTGATTCACATAGCAGCCGCATGGAGAAAACTTCAACTCAGATAGCAAACGTTAATTTCAACACAGATAGCTCGACTAAGTAGTTTTCAGCCATTCAACAACAAGGATATAGGGATTGAGCAATTACAAACTATGGAGTTTGATTCGTTAGCGCTACTTAGTTGCACTGGATGGAATGCTATACCCCTCTGTAAGTAATTTTCTACTCTATAGGTGCCTAATTGAAAACTGGTTAAATTTACTTTTGGCTATTACACCTTGATTTGTGTCAAGAACCACTTTTCTGTACAGTTTAAACTGACAATTTACCACACTTGTCCAACCCAAATTACACGGAAAGACGGATAGCTAAGAAAAAGAAAGTAGAAAGAAGATAGAAAGAAAACTAAACAACACAGAATGTCACAGCGGAATGAATAATCTATATTATATGACAAATTTTTATAGAAAAGACAAAACTGTAATTTATATATATACATACATTAATCAGAGTATGTCATAGTTATAACAACATATCCTTACAATTGCCGATAAACACAAATAGAATGCAACAGAAATATAATCATCTACATGAATGTGTCTCTGGGCCTCCAACTCCTCTCCTGAAGCTCCAAAATATCCAAGTAAACCTGGAAAATATGCTCGGTCTAACCCGAGCATATAGGAAAAACCACGCCGGGTCAGTCTGTTTAAACCAGCCTGAGAAACACAATCAACTTGATTCTTAAAGTTTAATAACCTTTTTAAACAAAGGAATCTCGTAAGACCTTACCGCAAATAAACACGGATCAGTTTTTACCTTACGATAACCAAATCTCTTTTATAGAAAATCATTTGATATTATAATAGTGTCTAATCACCCAAGTAATAATAATCAAGTAGCTATAAGGCATGTGCTGTGTACATCACAATAATACTAGTCATAAAATCAAAATTCGATAAAGCCCATTCGCTATTTGTGTAGGATTTCCACGGAGGTGCCCTCGGTACTTCGAGAACGGTCCTTCTGCACAAGGATCAGAGTTATCCAAAGCATCATACCCGTCTAGCTGGGGTACCATATGTGACGACCGCCCATGACCCCTGCACCGAATCTAGAGAAAGTGCGCTGTAAAGTGTGCCAGGCGACCATGGACGATTGTCAGGGTAAATTAAAAAAAACAGCAGAATCTATCGTATTACTCACAGCGCATGGACAAAATACAATAGAATATATATATATATATATATAGTGAAGCTTCACAGAATAGAATCTCATCGATAAAACTTCATAATAGTTGAATACAAACATCTGAATAGTCAATACATCAAGCCTCACTATATAACACTCAGAGGATATACAAACAGCGGAACATCCAGTACATATAGTAAGAAGATAATATGCAACCCTCCAGCTCGTCTTCGACATCATCATCGTGGAAAGCAAGAACAGCACCTGTCACCTGCTACCTAGTCTGCACGTCCCAAAATGGATGAACAGCCCAAGGCAATAAGAGTTAAAACATAAAGCCTTGAGTCAGACAACAGTCTTAGTGAGCAGTAAATTAACTAACAACATACCAAAAGAGCATAAAGGAAAAAGGAATAGGAATACAACCCTCCCACTCCACCTCTTTCTACAGTGATAGCCCCCAGACACACACTAAGCAGAAGCAAACATAGCAGAGCATACAATTTAAAGTAAAGCAATTATCACTCGAGTCAAGGGCGATGCTTTTCAAGTACAAACCCCCAAGGCCTAAACCAAGATCAGATAAGCACCCAGAAAACACTGCTCTTGAGTCCGAATGACGATACAACCAAACATCCATGACTCTGGCTATCACTGTTATCATTGCCTCAATATCACCGTTAGTTGAATGACCGGCATATTCTTTCAGCCGTCCGTCAAGGGCTAATGGAAAACCCCGGTTCTAGACATAACTCTACACGTCATCGTGATCCGTGCCTAGGACTATCGAATCTGCCCAGAGTACTTGACTACCAATCATTAGCCTTCAGGGACTATCGAATCTGCCCAACGTACTCTTGCTTTGAGCATGCTAGAACCTTCAACAACGATGAGATCTCAGCCTTCTAGTCATCCTCCTCGACGACTATTTCCATACTAGCTCAAGCGCCTCTCGAGCAAACCATTATCCTCTAACTCGAACCATTTCACCGAGTTATCAACATGCTTGGAATGATCCCGTCTGGATTAGACCAAGACTATCTCATCTCATGCTTCGCCTCATCATCATCATAGCAAAGCTTCATCTCAACATCATCATCAAATCTATTCATATGAGCTTCATCATCCGCTACATATGCCGCGAACAGCTTTTCCAATTCAAGAGCCTTTCCCTTAGCTTTTGAATCATCTTCGACCAACTTGTCTAAATCAAATCATCAATCATCTAATTCATAGCAATCAATCAAGTCAAACATTAATCCAAGTAAATCAAGCATTCAAATATGATCTAAATAGACAATTATAACAACAATAGCAATTTCGTAATTAAAGAGTCGAAAGTCTAACAAGCATGAAAACATGAGCAATGTCTCTATAATCTTGATGAATGAACTTGCATAAGTTAACATGTAGTAAAATGGATGTCAAATCATCATGAGCAATGGATCTATATGGATCTACACATATGATTAGGAAAATGCATGGAAATCTCTACTTTAACACCAAATCAAGCCAACGATCCGATATACTCATTTGGATCCGTGTGAGAGATAATCACCACTCACCAAATCACCTAAACAACCCAAAAGCAACACACTTCAGATCTGGACAGTGAAGGATTGATCTATCACAAATCCGCTTCAAACGATGAAATCTCTCTTCGATGGATGAAGATCTTCAATCTAAGCTCTTCAATCTTCGATTTGATCTTCGATATGGATGGAAGGAATCACTAGATTAGAGTGGAGAAAAGAAGTGAAGAAGTGTAGAAGTCAAGCTCTCAAAATGGCAGCACTTCGTCGCTTCGAAATCCGGATCCCAAAAAGTGAGGAAATGGACGAGTATTTATAGCTGAAATCCTCCTTAAGTCGTTACTCGGAATTAGGTCGTCCACGACCTAAAGAGATCCCACGACCTACGACCTAAGCCCATGCGCACTCACGACCTACCAGACCCACCTGTCTACGACATACGACTTAGCGGCTTAACTCCTAAGTCGCTCGCGACTTAACAACTCCTAGGTCGCTCACGACCTAACACTCAGCCAAAACCCAGCGACCTAACGCAGACACACTTCCTCACAACCTAACAACTCAACAGAGTTACGACCTACGACTTAACTGAGGCGCGACCTAGCTACTCTACTACTGGACTTAGGTCGCTCACGACCTAACTACGCTAACCAGCTAACCCTTAGGTCGCCAATTCCTATAGGTCATCTAATTCTATAGGTCGCTCCAATACTTAGGTCGTCCACTCGACCTAACCTAAACTCCTTAGGTCGTCTACCCCATAAGTCGTCCACTACCTTAGGTCGCCAGTTTCTATGAGTCGCCTATTTCCTTAAGTCGTTTACGACCTAAGCCTCAACCTACGACTTATCTATCATACGACCTAATTGCTTAGGTCGTTCCAACCTCTTAAGTCGCTCCACTTCTTAGGTCGCCTACTACGACCTAACCACCATACGACCTAAGACTTAACTCTGGACAACTTATCAACCATGCGACCAAATGTCAACTGTTTTTACGATGTTTCGATCCGTAAAAATATGGGTCGTTACACCATAGGAAATACATAACTGGCCACCAAGGCCGAGTGCATCGCTCCCAGCATGCATAAAGTAACCGATAGGGACTTGCTAGAAAGAGAGACGACTACACCCTCATGGGTTAGGTAGGCTCCTTGGCTATGAATCCTATCTCTGGTTTTAATCATCTCCGCTGATGAGGCCATGTCTGGCATTCCAGCTCACGCACCGTCTTCCAAAATAAATTATGGAATCCCACATGGATTCCCACACCTTAACAGGTCATGGAATCACACCTGAATTCCACATCTCAATAGATCCTGGAATCTCACACAGATTACCACACTCCAACGAGTCACGAAACCACATATCGATTTCAACATCCAAAATATAATGCATCTCCTCCATTTAACCGTATATGGTTTTTGGAGTAGGTCATGGGTTCTGAGTCATCTCTTACGAGTACACTTTCCATTTCTTGAGTGCTCCAAAAATAATTCGTTGATTTTCGAAATGCTCAAGACCGGTTCTTTAGGAAATAAATTGGCAATACATAAGATCGGGGATCACCCCTAATCGTTTAAGTGGACGGATCTCCTTATCATTTGTCCTAGAAGATCCACAAGTTTATACGTATAGTATAGCAACCCGATGGTAACCGTACCATATAATTCTCGCATTTCTCCTAGATATTTCCAAAGTTAAAATCTTTTGGTGTTAAGTAGGGAATAATTCCGTACCACCAAAATTAAGAAAGATTACATATTTAGGTTAAGATTTCATAGTCGGTTATTTAACTATCAAATAAACAAACATTCAAACAAAGATTTCATTTTCCCACTGAAATCACTAAGCCTCATTTAATTTAATTTCAAAAAATTAAATCTCTTTATAAAAAACATTCATATACTTATCTCACCGGAATAAGTATATTAACAAATCATATCTTCCAAAAATACTTGAAACCTTTAAAAACAAATATGGAAAGCACCCTTCGGTATCGACCATGGATCGCAGCTCGATGATTACATCTTTATCCCAGAGAAATCCAAACATAATTTAGGCAATCTCTGCCTCCCGATTTCCACCATGCAATCAATCATAGATCGCAGTTTGCACAATGGTACGTTGCTATCCCAGCAAAAACATCCAAAACTGTAGGCAATCTCTGCCCCTTGAATTACGCTATGAAATTATACCATTACTTCCCAAAATCATTTATCTCAAAAATAATACTTATAAAGTTTCTATATAGATTTTCCAAGTTAAATTTAGGAAAAATACTCTTTTATAAAAGTTTACTATATAATATATTATTTTTAAAAACAATATTAATTTTGAACAAATTATTCTTGAAATAATAATATTTTTAATACTAATCAACTCTTAAAGTAATGATGATTAACTTTTTAAAATCCAATTACTTAAAAATACCTTAATTCAATAATTAAAATATAATTTTAAACATTTTAAATAATTAAATAACTTTGAGACACTAATTAAATACTATTAAGTAACTTTTAAGAATCATAAATTAAGTAACTTTAAATCATTATTATATGATTATCAGTTATCTTTAAAACGTTATTAATAAATAAAAATTATCATAAAAATCTCCTTTATAAATAATAATTATCCTTACAATAACTTTAATTTAAAAATCAACATCCAACTTTGGAAAGAGGCTTAGTATCTCCAAGGGTACTTAATCAAGTCACCATTAATTCCATTAACTATCATTCTCGTACTTACATAACATCATTCTGTAAATTAAACTCACAATTAACAATTAATTGTTAATACAACACCTATCCAATACTAGTCAATTGGAATGTTATTGAGTGTGCATACTAATATAATAGTTGAACGGTGTTATTCCAGCTAAATAAATGCCTAAATCTAACTTATCAAGTTAATAACAGCAGAACAGTGATTTATTCTGCTAAACGAGGTCCAATAAATTTAATTAGCAGAACGGTGTTTATCTCTGTTAAACAAATGTCCAATTTACCACATTCAATTCAATTTAACTCAACAATAATTTATTTGGCTGAATAAACATCAATAAATAACGTATATAAACTCAAATGACGTTACTATTAAAATAATGCAATTTATATTCTATCCGTATTAATATATCATAAATTTTTACATGTTCAGAACTGTCAACAATTTATACTGAAACGTTGTACTCGTCAACACGAGTCCAATGCAAAAATTCTAGTATCAATTGGATTTTAAACGAGCATGATATCGCCATTTAAACTTTAACTAACCAAATTATAAAACTTTAACAAATCAATTAGAATTTGTTTCTCACCCAAAGCCCGACTTCACAGCCCATGCAAGCGCACCCAGATCTGAAGCTCCAAATGCTACTGCCCTTTCCCATATTCTCCTTCGCAACTAACCATATTTCGGTGGACTAAAATGCAAAAATATATGAAATGAACAGCAATCTCTTTGCTCTAACATTTCCTTGCACCTGCTCCTTACTTCGCCTGACCACCTTCCTTACTTGTATATGCCTGGCCTTACTTCGCCTGCACTTGCTTCCCCATCTCCATGCACACCCACATAGCCCCATACACGCACATCCACTCACCTTCGTAAGCCATAGCACCTCATCCCTCTCCCCCAAGCTTGCATCTGCCACACGAAATCACCAAACCCATGCACGCCTTCATCATGTCCGCCTGTACACTCCCTGGCTTCACGCAGCAGAGCTCCCCTTCTTTTTTTCTCTCAAGTGAGTTACTTTCATTTGCAGATAGGAAAGAGGCAAACTGTTTATGTTTGTTATACACACACACACCACAGGCACGTTCTATGCATGCACAGGAAAGGAAAATGAAAGAAAAAAATAAGGCTTTGTTGCTTTGGATATAGAAATGAGATTTGAATCTATTTCATATCAAAAGGAAGAAAGAGAATGAAATATAAACGTGTGTGTTTAAATTTCATATGCAGTGTCCATTTTTTCCATGCCTATGCTTCCATTTGATGAAGTAAGTTAAGAAAATATGAAAGAAAATATACATTCATGTGTGTGTGAATGTATGTATATATGTTGGGCGAAGATCTCTTCAAGGCAAAGAAAACAAGCATTTAATGCAAAGGGAACAAAAGGACCAATGTTAAATGTATAAAGGCTCAAAACATCAAACCTAAGAGCATCTCCAACAGTTTGGAGTGCGGATTTGAGAATTTCCGCACTCCAAAATGTTGGAGCCCTCATTTCTACAACAGAAATGAGGGCGGGCGCCTGTTGAACAGGCGCCTGATGTCCAGGCGCCTGTTCAACAGGCGCCTGGTTAATGCGTCTATATCAGGCGCATTTTGCCCCATTTCCTCTCATTCCACACTCTTCCCATCCTCCATTTTCTACCCAGCTTCGCGTCCAAATGCCGCCCCGTCCGGTCAAAACCGGTAGACGCACCGTTCGATATACGACTGATGCAAATATCGGACCTGCTCATATCCCTCCCGATGCTACCGTGACTCCAGCCGATCTTCGATCTTTGCACGACTTGCCTCCTACTGTTTCGCATCGACTTACTGCAGCTATAGCGACGCCACAGGTATACGTTATTTATTTATTGCTTAATAAACGACCATGTAAATATAAATGTATAATAATTCCTTATTTACCTTAACATTAAATAATCATATATTTAGGTTCGTCACGTAGCGATGAGAGGTAGTTGGTATAGGTGTATGTCTGAATATTTTGATCAGTTACCGGAGCCGATTTTGGATAGGCTACATGCATCACCTTTTGGTGAATTTCTTGCTTTACCTAGATTTGCACATGTAGATCGTTGTCTAGTAGAGGCCCTTACCGAGAGATGGTGGCCGACCACTCACACATTTCATTTTCCTGATTTTGAGTTAGGACTGACTCCCCTAGATTTTTATATGCTCACTGGCATAGAGGTTGGTCGACCTGACCGTCTCCCTGTTCCATTTGATAGTTCATTCGAGGAGTTCGAGTCATATTCAGCTTATTTACCGACTATGGCCGATGAGGAGGTTAGAGGAGGAGCTGTTACTCTACCTTGTTTGCAGCGTTATATAGTAGAGTACATGGCCGTTGAGGATATGCACACTCCCGTTATCCGTGCATTCATACTATACCTTTTTGGGTCTACATTTTTTAGTAACAATAAGGGTACTATTAGACTTGGTTTTCTGGCTGGGTTAGTAGATGTGGATGGACTCCATATATATGATTATGGTACTGCTATTATTGGTTATTTGTACGTAGCATTAGATACATATGCGCTACAGCAGTCCAGACAGATGTATGGCTTTTGGTACATTCTTCCATTTTGGTACTACGAGTATACCGCCAATATGCACCCTCGACTTGTTGTAGAGGCGAATGCCACACCTTATATTTACTTTCCCAGATTGCGTCGTTGGGGTCCTCCTATGCATTTGTCCCGTGTTGCACAAGGGGTGCACAATGAGTTGATGGAGGCTAGACAGCAGATGGATATGAGGCGGCGTGGTAACATTATCATTCGTCCATGGGATCAGTACTTACAGTTCCTAGAGCCCGGTCCTGACCATCCACTCACTTTTCATGTATCCATGTCGCGACGTAGGATCTGCTTTCAGGTTGCTACATGTCCTTTCATATGGTATTTAGGGGATCGGTGTTGGCTACAGTTGTATGGTATAGTTCGCATTCCATCAGATCCGCTACCATGGGATGATATGTACGGTGATATTCGGGTTGGACCAGCTTATATTCATGCGATGAGGGGTGCGGGTTGGGTGGATGGTGAGCCATTTACAGTTTTGGGAGACTTTGATTCATATTGGGCTCGAGTAGCCCCACGTGCTTACGCTTTACCTGATTATATTCGGGGTTTGAACTCCGATCATATTGGGCCGCGTACCTCTTCTGGTAGAGTTCCACTACCGCCTTCCACCTTTGAGCCTACATCATCTCAGTACACACAGCCTCCTACTTTCGACCCACCACCCCATTCGTTTAGAGCGTATGATGTACACGGTCAGGTTGTGGAGTATCCCTTGCAGTATCCTACAGACGACGCTATTACGGGTATACCATCCGCCGGATTGTACCAGCCTCATCAGGTCTGTATTAGTTTTTAATTTTCCTTAATTTACTTGTCAATATATTACTTGTCATTATATTATCCACTTGTGTATAATTTTTCTTGTGTGCATATCAGTTTTCTCAGTACATGGATTATGATAGACGGATGATTGCTGCATTTGAGCGTATGACGCTCGATTATACAGGGATGATGTATCAGAGTTACCAGACCGCGGTCCAACAACAGCAGACTCAATATGATGCTCAGATACAGGGATTACAGACCCAGATTCAGTAGCTTCAGGAGCAGCTCCATGCGGGACCTCAGCCGTAAGACTTTGATGACGTCAACGACGATAGTGACGACGATGAGGAGATTGATAGCGGTTCTGATCACATAGACTGATGTGCTCCATTTAGATGTTTTAGACTGTGTTATTATGTGACTGTATATATGGTGGTGATGATGCTAATTTATGCTTGGTTATTATTAAGCTTATATGTACTAGAATTGTGAAGATGTTGATGTAACAAACACATTTGTGTTTGTTTGGCAATCAGTTTATGGATGTTTGACACGTGGTCTTTAATCTCATGCTTCATTTTATTGTACGCGGATCACGACTTGTTTATTTAAGAGAAAGTTTTGTACTCATATTACACAGCATTTAAAAGTTCGGTAAATTAAGCTATAAAAGGCTTGCTAGATGTTGAGAAGTATTATTGCTCAGTCTTAATTCATACAATTTCAAATATAACAAATGGCGGCCGAAGATTATATATTTTTTGATGATAGCGACGACGAATTTGATGAAATGATGGAAGATCATTTTCGCCGCGAAAAGGAACTACTAAGTATGGCTGCGCTACAGGTTGGTCAATCTAGCAGGCAACACGGTGGATCAGTTGTTGGTCGTCGGTATAAAAATCGTAGACATTCATGGCACAACGACAGATTGATGGAAGACTACTTTGTTCCGAATCCTACTTACACAGATGCCGATTTTAGAAGAAGATTCCGCATGCGGCGTCCTCTATTTCTTAGAATCCTCCAATGTATCAAGCAGCATGACAAATACTTTATCTTCAAACCCAATGCATCTCGTACAATGGGTTTGACAGGAATTCAAAAAATGACAGCTGCACTCAGAATGCTTGCATATGCAGGACCGGCGGACGCACTTGACGAAAATTTGAAAGTGGCGGAAAGCACGGTATTAGAGTGTTTGGAACATTTCTGTCAAGCTATCGTGGACATTTACGGTGATCAATACTTACGCCGACCGAACGAGGCCGATATAATTAACTTATTAAATATGCATGGTAGTAGAGGTTGGCCCGGAATGTTAGGCAGTATAGACTGCATGCATTGGGAGTGGAAGAATTGTCCAAAGGCGTATGCTGGAGCTTATCAGGGTAAATCTCATAGGTCCTCTATTATTCTTGAAGCTGTAGCGTCTTATGACTTATGGATATGGCATGCATTTTTTGGAATGCCAGGTTCGAACAATGATCTTAACGTAGTCGAACGATCTACGTTGTTCAATGATTTAGCAAACGGAAGATCTACTCCTTGTACATTTACTTTGGGAGGTAACACGTACGATCATGGATATTATCTAGGTGATGGTATATATTCGAAATGGAGTACCATTGTCAAGACAATTTCTAACCCACAAAACAATAAACAAGCAAAGTTTGCAGCGATGCAAGAAGGCCAGAGGAAGGATGTTGAAAGAGCATTTGGGGTTCTTCAGTCTAGATTTGCCATAGTCAGTAATCCATGCAGACTTTGGTCACCAGTTAAAATGACAAAAATAATATACACTTGTATTATTTTACATAATATGATTATAGAGGATGAAAAAGACATGGAAGAAGATTACGTGTACGAGGGTGCTCCTACACCACCGCCTGTTTGGCGCAACGATATGATTGGAAGCGCACTTGAACTCGAGTTTCATGTACAAAGTCAAATGTCATACCGTAGTGCTCACCTTCATCGAAGACTACAAAATGATCTCATAGATCATCTTTGGGGGTTTTCTGGAAATCAGTGAAACTGTATTTGTATTCGTACGTTTTCTACTACTGTTTATGTTGTTTCGTATTAAGGTTATTGTAATCTGTTTCCGTATAATTAAGCTAAGGGTGTTAAAATCACTTTTTAGTGTAATGCAATTTGAATGAAAAACTTATATTACTAATTGCTTGCATTAAGAACACAATACAAATAACGGTACTTAAAGATACAATGGTTGTAGAAACGGTAATTCATTTACTGATCCTCTTCAAGTCTACGCCTCATAATTTCTCTCCTTCTTTGCTCCGTATACTGCAGCTGTTCTGCAGACATATGTGACGTATCCATAAACATGATTGCATCTTCATCTCTTTGGCGGTTTCCAGCAATAAGTTGATCCATTCTTGATAACTTTTCTTGGTGTTGCAGTGCTCGAGTGTCCATTGCCCGGTTAAATCTTTCCTCAGATTCAAGCATGAGTTTTTTAATTTCGTCTTGATCCGCTGCCGCAGTCTGCTTCTTTTTGGCCGCTTTTGCACCCTGTGGCCTAACAAAATGATCTTCATTTGGGGATGGGCCTTCTTCTGATCCTAAACCGAAGCTTCCTTGGGATTCCATAGGACTGGAGGTTTCTCCAACTCTAGGCGTTTTACCCCTACAGCTGTTTGATTGAACTTGTTGAACGGTCTTCTGAAGCGATGATTTCCATTTAACATGCTCGACCAACATGTCATATACGTGCATGAACTGATAAAAATGTGGTGCTTGTTTACTATCAGGTTTATAGATTTGTTTGAACAACTTGTTTGCGGCCATTCTCTGTTCAAAAAAAAAACTGGTAAACTTAAGGAACTAAGATGAAAAAAATACAATGAAATTACATTGAAGCTTACTAAATGTGTTTCATTCCCAAAGCCACTAGGATTCGTTTGCTTCAATTTGAACATTTGAGAATCGAACGTTTGCGTTTGACGATTTATTTTTCCATAATGACCTTTGACCGAAGATAGCGTTCTTTTTCGATTAATGTTCTTCCGATTGTAGCAATTAGTAATTTTGCCCCAAAAAGATTCACCACTTTGATCGGTCCCTCGAATAGGATCGACTGATAGTGCACAGTAAATGTAGCAAAGATCGTAGTCTTCCGCAGCGCTCCAACTTGCATTAGTTACTTCCCCCCCAACAGGAATCGTAGCGTCTTGCAAGTCGTATTCGTCAAAACTGGCCCTTGCAGCTACAACGTCGAAATCAGAGTACATTTTCAGTTGAGATCGGTGGCAGCAAAAAATTGCAAAAATGAAAATTGGTTTGAAATGAACGAAGAAGAGGGAGTGGTATTTGAAGAGGGAAAACGACCGTTGGGGAGAAGACCGTTAGAAGATAGTAGGCGCCTGTTTAACAGGCGCCTGGCAACAGGCGCCTGTTCAACAAGCGCCTCAATGGATTGGGCATTCTCAGCCCGAAGCCCCCCAGATCTGCACTATCACACATTCTCGCACTCTGTTGGGGACGATTTTGGGTGCGGATTTGAGAATTCTCGCTCTGTTGGAGATGCTCTAAGGAACCAAAAGTACAAGAGAATTAAATGCAAGCAACCAAAAAGTTAGTTTTGGGGTACCCCGTTGCACCTTATTCCATTTGCGTATGGACCGCGAACAATCGAAATATAAATACGATCGTGCTCAACAATGTGAGACGATTATAAAACAGCAATAAGATAGACAAGTTAACTTGTTCTGTGAAGTTTTTAAAGTACCGACGTTTGCCGTAAAAAGCGTCAAACAGAAATTTAGTTATTTTTCAAATTAAAAATTATGGAAAAATTCTATAAATTAAATTAAAAATACGTCATTAAAATCAAGTATAAATTTGAAACATAGATTTTATCATAATTTAATCCAAATCTGAATATTTAAACAAATTAAATATTCAATTTCGAAGACCCAAATACGGGTCGTTACAATTTGTTTATGCGCGTTTGGTCAAGAAATAATTTTAACTGTTTAGAAAGCCAAAATATCTCATTAAACAATTCAACGAAAATTTCAAATCAAACGAATATGAGCTATCACAGTTCACATCACGGTTCACATCATAGTTCACCTAAATCGTCACTTGGACCACATGCTAGAAATAATGAATTTCATGAGAACCGACCATTATCCCTTAGTGACCGATGCTATCCAACTAGGACTGTTCAACCTTCGGTTATTTTATTTCCACCTGCCGAAGGAAATAATTTTGAGCTAAAACATTCTTTTATCCAAGGGGTACCAAAATTCACCAGGTCTGAAAATTCTTATGAATTTCTTAGTGAATTTGAGTTATACGTTTCTACAACTAAAATGCAACAATTTTCTAACGAATCCATCAAGCTAAGGCTTATTCCATTCGCGCTTCTAGAAAGTGCAAAAGATGGCTTAATTCTCTTCCTAAAAATTCAATTAAAAATTGGGACGATTTCGTTACTATAGTTTTAAAGAAGTTTTTTCCTTTTCACAAAACTCTTAAATTTCGAACTGAAATCAATCAATTCTCTCAGAACGAAGGATAAACTTTTTCGAAATATTTTGAAAGGTTCAATCAATTGTTATATAGTTGCCCACATCATGCAATTCCTAAACACGTTTTGTGCGAAATCGTTTACGAAGGGCTTAACTATCAAACAAGATCCCTACTCGAATCAATGTGCGGATGAGAATTCATGGCAAAAACAGACGAGGAAGCTTGGGAATTTTTAGAAGAATATTCAAAAAAGGATATGTAATGGGAAACAATTCGTGTTTCAATTCGTACTCCAAACAAAGAAGTACATGACATTGACCCATCACATCTTCCTATAGAAGCCCAAACTCCTCAAGAAGGAGAAGGACTACCCCATTACTACACACAAGACCAAATCAATGCTATAGCTCAAAACAGTCCTTATTCATCCACATACAATCCTAACTGTAAGCATCATGTAACGATACGATCTTTTGACGCTCGAAAGTCGACATTAATACGTCCACTGTATCAACTGCCACGCAATCGAGTGCCGGAAAACCGAACCATTAGGGCTAAAAAGAAGAGGTAGAAGAAGACAGAAGAAAGAAAGAACAGAAAAACAGAAACAAAAACAATAACAGAATCTCACATTCGCAGCGGAACAATATATAATAGATGAATGAATAATCTTTAAAACAAAAGACTATATCAGTTTATACATTACATCATATCATCAGAGTTTACAACAATACACATCACTGGACAGTTATATAAACTTGTCCACATACAGAATACACATTGGAATAAATAAATAAGTACGGTAGTACGTCTCGCCATCCAGCTTGCCTCCAAAGCTCCAGAATATCCAGAATATCCTAATAACATAACTCTAGACTGCCCGTGTGGAAAATTATGGGCACCCAGAGTTTAGAAAGGGAACAATAAACTCCGAGTCAGTCATGGTGACTGGTGTGAGATCGTAAAACAGTTATTTTCACAAAGAAAATAAAACAGATTCGAAATGCTTTTGGAAAATGAAACTACCATAAGGACTCCCGCCACACACACAATGCAAACGCAGAATTGGAGGAGATTTCTCCTTATGATAGTCAAACATGCTTACTACGCAAAATCAGTTGATATTATTATTAATGTCTAGTGTGGAAAATATTTCGAAAGTATAATATCAATCTTAGCCAACATACAACCATTATTGTATGCCTACTATAGCTACCATCTAAACAGTGGTGACCACCATAAGTAAATGGCAGGTTCTACAACTAAAACCGTACAGGCTCGTATTGTTTCTTTGGATTTACAACAAATGGTCAGGCAAAGGAACTTCCATACACCGAAATGGAAACGGCTCTGGAAAGACGCCCCGAGAACCTAACCGGAACTCTGCAAATACAAGGCCGACGCTACCTCACGCTGTACAACTGTAACTAGGTAGCTAACACACGAGCTATGCCATCCCCCGGTCGTTACCGACCTTTATCCGAGGATCCTCAACCACAAAGCAACAATCACAAAGTATAATAAATTTGTAGCATCAACATAGGTAAAATATCTGGGCTCCATACCATGATATCACCTTTTATCCAGAAGGAAATGACATACCCTAGGGGCGCTACCCCTAAAAGCCTTTGCCGCAACATTCCTGTTTCGACCATTACCGGGTTGTGAGGCTCGACGAAGTCTCGTCCACAAAGCTACGCTTTTTCACAAAGCCACGCTTTTTCACAAAGCCACGTTTTTTCACAAAGCCACGCTTTTTCACAAAGCCATGCTTTGATCAACAAATGATCAACAGCACTTCGTATGCCACATTACCAAATTAGGAATGTATCACTAGTAACCATCAACTACATAACCTCTGAGCTCGTACGTCTCAGAGAAGGGTGTTAAGCTAAGAGAATAAATTCTCCGCCACCAACAGAAATGTATTTGATAGAAACCAGCTATACATCTCAAAGTGTGACATCAGACACACATCCATACAAGTCCGTTCCGGGATCGAACGGAACCGAAGGCACTTCCAAAGAAGCCCTTGCAATCCGGATATTCACTAATCACGTCTGGACTTCCCATCACAAGAAGAGTGATATAAATCTCTATACCGGAGCAACTCGGTGCAGAGACATTCGACAGGTTGTCCTTTTATTTTCAAAAATATCCGGTCTTCAACACCGGTCTTCAATACGATCCATATCGTCGTATCACTAATTCGGAATGGCTTATATGACACAAAGATCTTTTCCCGGCTAACCCGAATAGTGAGCGTTTGTTTTAAAATAACAAATTCAAATGCCATTTCAAAGGAAAATATTGATAGTCGGTTATTTAACTATCAACAACATTTACACCAATCAACCAATTGAAATAATTTTCCCAAATTATTTATTTTCAAGGTATCTTCGCAAGATATAATTTTTTCCACACTTCAACATTTGAAAACCAATTTCAAATCATATTTCACACTTCATCTCAAAATGGTCCATTTAACCCAATTAAATAAATCCTTATCGATTTATTTCAAATTTACATCCCAATCAGTAAATTTATTTCCACACTTCATCACTTTGAAAACCAATTTCAAATCATAATTTCCATACTTTAAAAATAAATCAGTGTTTATTTTTAAAACAAATTTCCCTTTCATTTCATAAATTCCATTTTTTGAATTTACATTCCCAAATATTCACTTTTAACCCCAAATCAACTTCCAAATTGATTTCAATTTTTATTTCAACACCAAATCAATTTCAAATTGATTTCCAAATTTATTTCCAATCCTAAATTGATTTTCCAAACATTTATTTCAAATCACCGAATCAATTACAAATTGATTTCTAAGTTTATTTCAAATCCCAAATCATTTTACAAATCGATTTCCCAATTTATTTCAACACAAAATCTATTTTTTTTCATTCAACATCAAATAAATTTTCATATCGATTTCCCAAAGATTTATCTTCAAATACTAAATCAATTATCAATCGGATTTCAAACAAATTTATCACCTTTTAAAAATAAATTCCTTTATCTCTTCCAAACCATCTAAAATTCCATTTTAAATAAATTTTCCAACTTTCGAATAATACTATTCAAAATCCATTTATAAAGATATTTTCCCATATTTTGGAAACAATTCGATAAGATTACAAAAATCAACTTTACGCTTTAAAATTCCTTCTTTGAAATTCAACTAATTCTTTCAAAAGAATTTACTTAAAATTTCCAATTTTAATTTCAAAAATCCAACTTTATATATTTCTGGTATCCAACGATACCAAAAATACATTCGGTAAATTATAGCCTTCAACAAATTCAATCACAGATTATAAATAAATCATCACACAACATATGAACAAATTCATATAATTTGAGGAATCCAGTTGGATCCCTCCAACCTGTTTCCCTGCATCCACAGATGTTAGCACAATACCAATTCCACTTTGAGGTGGAATATCGCGGTATATGGGATTTATAAAATATCATCCGCCATTATGCGGCGCATAGGGTCTCATCCGATATGTAACGCGGGAAATCAACAAATCCAATATATACATATGCCAATATATATATCTTGTTATATACTACTATATATAGTATCACATCCAAATAGTCAATCAATAACTGCAATTCAAATTTTCATTTTGAGTGAGAAGATCTCACCTTTGCTTTTAATTTTTTTTTGCAATCCATTCCAAACCAGTCATTTCTTTTCAGATTCCAACCTTGAACAATCATTATAATTTTTTTATTAATATTCGAATTAGTCAAACAAATTAATTTTCCTATTTGATAAGTTTATTAACCAGTAATAGTTTCAATTTTAAACTAACTTTCTTTTAAATAACTCGTTTGGTAACTAAAATGAATTAACCAATTTATCCTTTGGATATTTTTTTTCTAAAAGATTAGTAAGCTAAAACATTTATATATTTTTTTAATTTTTTTTTCTGCATAAACGTACTTATATCTGTATATATATAAGTATCGATTTAGGAAAATTAAAATAAAAACAAAATGTTACCTCACCGACTCGACTAAATTGAGCACGAATCAGACCTAACATCGCCACGCCGTCGCCGAAACCCTACCCAAGCCCTATCTGTCGCGACGAGCTCGCGAACCACCTCGTCGATCGACGAATCTATGCTGATACACCTGCCGCTGCTTGAAGCCCTGAGATGAAACCGACCTCGCCTCTACAAACATGCGCACGAATTATCGAGCCACCCTTCTCTAGATCGCGACGCACGATCAACCAAGCTCGAGATTTGAAACCCACGGCGATCAGCATCGGGCTCCTCCACATCGCCTTTGCTTCCACCAGGCGTGCACCTATCATCGGAGCACGAGATTCACAAGCGAGTCTCGATCGAGAGATTCCTTTTTTTTTTGAAAGAGGAAACTCGATTTTATGCAGCGACCATGATTTCTTTTCGAACGAACGATTTAATTTGGGAGAGAAATTGAGGAACGCGGCCATTTTTTTTTCATTTCAAAAGAGGCAATGAACGATAATCGCTCTTCTGTGATTTCGTCGCTCGCCATTTTTCTTTGACAAGATTTTGTTCTGCGGTTAGATCTAGAAAAAGAGAGGTCGGCTGATGGAAAAGGATTTTGACTGTTGAAATGATATAGGATATTTAAATTAAATCGATAAATTATTGTCTAGGCATTTTTTATCTCGTACGATCACACGACAACTCCAAATGCTACAAAAATTAAAATCCGATAATAATACAATATTACGGATCCAATAGAACTGGTTTCGTCGAATTCCGAGACTGTGCCCTGGAACGCTATTTTCAAATATCGATTTAAACAATAGAATTCAAAACTGAACAAAACAGTTTCAAATTCAATTCTGAAACTTTTATTATCTTCGGTATTATCAATATAAATTTTCTAAGCCTTCAGATTATTTTTAATCAGCTTAAAATTGAAGATTCAAATTTTTACCCAATTTCAATAATTAAATTCAATAATTTAATTACCAAATTCATTCTGATATCTCGAATTTCAAATTAAACTATCATTCGAATATCTAAACTCAATTAAATATTCACATTTCAAATGTCAAAAATTCAGGGTCATTACACATCACCCCAATTTTTCGTGGTCAAATCCTAACAATGCGGTATGTATCCGATGATACCAAATCCGAATTATCGAGCCCCAGCCTCTAATGCTCAAAATTCTCAACCTACTCCTCAAACAAAACCTTCGAATCAATAATATAGGCATCCTAATTTCAATCCATCAACCCAACCTTCTCAACCTTCACAAGAAATTGCTCGATTGGAAAAATAACTCACCAAACAAAATGAACAAATCACAAACCAAGATGCGAGAATTGAGCAAATCACTAAACAAAATGAACAAATGTTGATAATAATGAAGGATCTCATGAAAATCAATGAGAAAGGTAAATTGTCTAGTCAACCTAAAGTGAATCCAAAGTATAACTCTCGAGGAGTAAATCTTTGTGAGGACGAAAATGTAAATCCAGTTAATGCTGTCACCACATTAAGGTCTAGAAAGAAGGTAGACAACCACGTCGGCAACCCCGACATCCTTCTTAAGTCTACCCATGCTCAAAATTATGAGACTCGGTCGACACCCACTGTTGTCGATCCAATTGACTCTCATTCTTCATCCAAGGTTGGCAATCCCAACCACTCTTTACCTTCTGATGTTGGCAACCCCCACATTCCAGCTTCTTTATCTTCACCCTCTAATATAACACCTTCTTCTTCGAATGAAAAAACTGCCGAACGAGTCTATAAACCCATAGCTCCATTTCCTCATAGACTCAACAAAAAGAAGAAGCCCACTAATTTTGACCAAATTCTTGAAATCTTCAAACAAGTTCGAATCAATATTCCACTTCTTGATACCATCGAGCAAATTCCTCAATATGTCAAATGTCTCAAAGAGCTATGTACTCAAAAACGTGCCACTAACGTTCCTAAGACTGCATTTCTAACTACATACATTAGCTCTGTTCTTTCGAATTCCTCCCCAATCAAGTATAAGGACACTGGTTGTCCTACAATCGGTTGTAAAATCGGTAACACTCACATTAGTCATGCCTTACTCGATCTTGGAGCAAGTATGAATCTTTTGCCTTATACTGTGTATTGTCAACTTGGATTAGGAGAATTAAAGCCTACAAACATCACAATTCAACTAGCCGATCGATTTGTCAAAAAACCATTGGGCACAGTTGAAGATGTTTTGATACAAATCAAGCAATTCTATTTCCCGTCGATTTCATAGTTCTAGAGACTGCACCCATCTCAAATCCTAACGGTCAGATTCCTTTGATATTAGGTCGTCCATTTTTAGCAACATCAAATGCTATCATAAATTGTAGGAATGGTCAACTCCGCCTTTCTTTTGGGCACCTAACCATTGAACTAAATACCTTCAATCTTAACAAACAACCAAGGGATCTTGAAATAGAAGAAGTTGACATGATCCAAACAATTGTAGAAAATGATTTTAGTGATACTACAGAGTCTCTTAACATGTGCCTAGATCATTTTAATTCCAATTTCAATGAAGATGAATACATTTATGAATTAAATGATATGCTCTACTCTTTTCACAATTTACTAGAACTTAATCAGTTGATGTCTACTGAAGCCTCAAAAGAAGAACGCCCTAAATTAGACCTTAAACCTCTTCCAAATGATCTCAAGTACACATACTTAGATTCTTCGGAAAATTTCCTTGTAATCTTGGCCTTTGATCTCATTAAGGACCAAGAAGAGCAACTTTTACAAAATTTAAGGGAAAATAAAGAAGCATTAGGATGGGTAATCACTGACATTAGGGGAATTAGTCCATCAATCATCGAACGGCAAATACATTTAATCGATGAGGCTAAACCCACTCGTGAAGCTCAAAAGCGATTAAACCCTAATATGAGAGAAGTGGTAATGGAAGAGTATCAAATGTTTAGACAATGACATTATCTACCCTATCTCTGATAGTACTTGGGTAAGTCCGGTACAAGTTGTTCCAAAGAAGTCTGGAATCACTATGACCACAAATGAGAATAACAAACTTGTTCCCACAAAAGTCAAAACAAAATGGCGCGTTTGCATCGACTATTGAAAACTCAATGCAGCAACAAGAAAAGATCATTTTCCCTCCCTATCATTGATCAAATGCTCGAACGCTTAGCCGGCATGAATATTATTGTTTTCTTGATGGTTACTCCAGCTATAATCAAATTCCCATTGCGCTAGAGGACCAACACAAAACGACGTTCACATGCCCATTCAGAACTTTCGCTTATCGTCGCATGCCCTTCGGTCTTTGTAATGCTCCCACTAACTTTCAGAGATGTATGATGAGTATATTTTCTGATATGGTGGAGGATTTCTTAGAAATATTCATGGACGATTTTTCAATCTATGGTTCATCTTTCGATGAATGCCTTCTTCGTTTAGAACGTGTCTTAAAGCGATGTAAAGAGAAATCTCTTATGCTTAATTGGGGAAAATGTCATTTTATGGTTAAGCGAGGAATAGTCTTAGGTCATGTTGTCTTTAAAAGTGGCCTAGAAGTTGACAAATCTAAAGTTGATCTTATTGTTGACCTTCCTCCTCCAAGGTCCATCAAAGACATTCGCTAATTTCTCGACCATGCAATATTTTGTAGGAGGTTCATTAAAGATTTTTCAAAATTTCAAATCTTCTGGCTAAAGACGTTAAATTTGAATTTTCCAATGAATGTAAAACATCTTTTGAAACCCTCAAATCAATCTTGACCACTGCACCTATCATCCAACCTCCAAATTGGACTTTGCCTTTTGAATTAATGTTTGGCGCTTCTGATTATGCCATTGGAGCCATCTTAGGTCAATGAATCAATGAACTTCCTCGAGTCATCTATTATGCTGGCAAAACTCTTAATGAAGCTCAATTGAATTACTCAACCATAGAAAAAGAGTTTTTGGCAGTTGTCTTTGCCCTCGATAAGTTTAGATCATATCTCGTAGGTTCTAAGATCAAAGTTTACACCGATCATGCCGCATTAAGGTATTTACTCACGAAAAAGGATGCCAAACCCCGCTTAATCCATTGGATCCTCCTTCTTCAAGAGTTTGACCTAGCAATACGGGATAAAAAGGGTTCTGAAAATGTCGTAGCTGATCATCTTTCTCATATTGTTCATGAAAACATCGATAACTCTCAAATCAACGATCATTTTCCCGATGAACAAATTCTTTCCATCTCCAGTGCACCATGGTATGCGAACATCGTAAATAATCTTGTCACAAATGAAACACCTTCCCATTGGTCAAAACAAGATAAACAAAAATTACTCTCTAATGTTTGAAACTTTTACTAGGACGATCCTTATCTCTTCAAATATTGTCCCGACCAAATCATTCGTAGATGTGTCCCCGAACATGAATTCCATAGCATCCTCTCTTTTTTACATAATCAAGCATGTGGAGGACATTTTGGAGCAAAGAAAACTGCTGCCAAGGTGTTACAGTGCAGTTTTTATTGGCCTTCTCCTTTTCGTGACGCCCATGAATTTTGCTCCAAATGCGCTAGATGTCAACAAACAGGTCGTATTTCCAAACATAACATGATGCCCCTAAACCCAATCTTTGTCATCGAAATTTTTGATGTTTGGGGCATCGATTTCATGGGTCCTTTTCCTAATTCTTTTGGAAATCTCTACATCCTACTTGCAGTAGATTACGTGTCTAAATGGGTTGAGGCCATTCCCATGAGAACGAATGACAATAAAGTTGTTGTCAAATTTCTGAAAGAAAACATATTTTCTCGTTTTGGAACACCTCGAGCTATTATAAGTGATAACGGTTCTCATTTTTGTAATCGTTCTTTTGAATCTCTTCTTAAGAAATACTCTATCACTCATAAACTATCTTCTCCATATCATCCACAGACTAGTGGTCAAGTGGAGATTTTCAACAGATGGATTAAACAAATTCTTGAAATGATGGTTAACTCCAACAAAAAAGATTGGTCATCTAAATTGATAGATGCCCTTTGGGCATTTCGCACAGCTTATAAAACCAATCTAAGAATGTCACCATACTGGTTAGTCTTTGGAAAAGCATGTCATTTACCCGTTGAGCTCGAGCACCGCGCACTTTGAGCAATCAAATACCTAAATTTTGACATAGAAAAAGCCGGATCACATCGTAAATTACAATTGTCAAAATTAGAAGAACTAAGAAATGAAGCGTATGAAAATGAAAAGATTTATAAAGAGAAAACTAAATTTTATCATGATAAATCCATACTTCATAAGACATTCGAAGTTGTTCAAAAAGTTCTCTTATATAATTCCAAACTTTATTTCTTTTTGGGCTAATTGAGATCTCGATGGACGGGTCCTTATATTGTGAAAATAGTGTATCCTTATGGTGCAGTTGAAATTGAAAATCCTAGGGACGGTTCCATTTCAAAGGTCAATGGACAATGCTTGAAGCCATTTCTAGAGTTTGAACAACACAAGGACGACGAGTTCATGGATCTCCACGAACCTAGCTATTCGGCATGAGCCACTCACTATCTTGTACATATCAAGTTGTATTTTTTTGTTTTTTGTTTTTTCTTCTGTTTTGCATTTGCATTCCATTTGACGGTTGGGATACTATCTCATTCCAGTATGGGGAGACACATATCTCATACTGTTTATTCATATTTCATAGTGTTGCATCACTTCAAAAAAAATCATCTCATTATTTGTTTTCAAATTTCATTTCAATTTTTTTCAAGCTGCATCTCATTTTCATCTCATTTTCCATTATTTTCAGGACTTTGATTTATTTTTAATTAGTCAAGACAAAGTAAGCAAACAGTTGAGGTCAATTGATGAAATTTTTTGCGAATCACTAATTTCAAATGTAAAATATAATGAGAAGTTAAATTACAAGCGATAATAGTGAGGTTAGTATATAGGGGGATTCGTAGGTAATGGTTATGAAATCCTTTCTAAATTGTAGTCTTTGTTTAAAAAAGTGGTAGATTTAAAGTACATGTGTTGACATTTCAAATCATTGAAGTTAAGTGGTGCTAAGTTGATTTGCATAACTCTCTTATTTTATTTAATTTTTTTAATAAGAAACACCTAGAGTCAATAGATGTGCACACTTATGAAAGTGTGTACACTTGCCACGCTCTGTACTCTTCTCACGTAAGCCCGCAAGGCAATGCATAGATGGTATATCTAGCCTCAGCATTCTGAGTTAGGTGTATAAAGAAATTAAATAAATAATCACCTAAGTATTACCGACCTTTTCTGACATAGTCAGCATCGGTTGGCATAATCCGCCAAGCTCTGTCCCAACTCTCACGTAAGCCCGCAAGGCAGTGCATGGGTGGTATACCTTGGTCCAAAAGTTAGGTGTATATATAAATAATAAAAAAATATCTAATAAAGAGAGGATAAGCAATTGAAACCCAAACACTTCATGACTTTATTGATTTGGCTTGTTATAAAAAAGGAAATGAAAATACCATTTTGAAAAACTGTGATTCAAAATCAATGCACAGCCTGAAAATTTTCTGTGCATATTTTGTTTTCTGAGTTGCTGCAAACATGTCCTGAGTCCATGTTTGAGACAGCATATCTCTTTCATTTCTTACTCGAATTGCATGATTCTTTTTTGTTTGAAAGATGGAGTTCTCTACTATAAGTCTACCAAATTTTAGGTCATTTAGACATAGATAGCTTATATAAATATGCTGCCAAACTTTGACCTGGACCATGTTTTTGCCCAGAGTTTTACAGTTAAAACACTGTCTGCGTTCAACTTTGAGACAGCATAACTCATTCGTTACACATCGGATTTGAGTGATTCTTTTTGCAGTTTGAAGTAGGAGTGATGAATTATATTCTTGCAAAATTTCATGTCATTTTGACACTGTTAACTTGTTCAAACCTTCTGTCGAATATTGAGTCGCAGCTTGTTTTAAACGAATAATACCAAGCTGTAACGCCCCACTCCGAGACCCACATTAGCAAAGAGTATTACAAGGTAATACCGTCTGCTAATACAGAGAATAGAGCTGTATCAGAGCTGAGTTCAAAACAAAATATGATAAACACAGAACATAAGCACATATTACGGTACATCAAAGTGTAATACAAATGTTGTGAATCCCTGGATCATCGTGCTTTTCTTCTATTCGTGTCCTTTGGGGTAGATAAAATTTTGGGAATACGTCTAGGAATGCATTTTAATTCCATAGTATTCCATATTTGAATTAATGATATCTACCATATGAATAATGTTTATTCTATTGACTCGCCTGTATATTGTGGTTGCTACACCACTTGACATGGATCGTTTTGTATACTCTGTGATGTATGTGTATATGTATGTGATGATCTACTATTCTATGATGTGTTTTACATTTGAGTTGTTATATTTTGTTCTGTTAGATCTTATAGCCATTATAGTTTTGTATTAAATATCTATTGGATATGTCGATCCACCCGAGAAAAAAATATATGCTACATTTATCGACGTATTCAGTAGATTGTTAAGACAAGGCTATAGATGATCGCTCATATATAGCTCTATTCTCCGTATTAGCAGACGATATTACCTTGTAATACTCTTTACTAATGTGGTTCGAATTTATTTCATGGCTGCACTGTGTTATCGATCGAAACAACTTGCCAAACTAGAATCTAATGTATGAAAACTTGAGTTATATTGAAATTTGTGATTAGTGAGGAACCGAAAAATTTCTTGGCATTGACTATGTATACATTATTTTGTTTTGATTATTCTGAAATAAATCGAGTCTCCATTTGTAAAAAAAATAAAAAAAATTACATTCATGTAGTACATTAGAATCATCGCACAATGCATTTGGATTTTGTGGGTATTATCCGCTGAAAACCCTCATGAGACACCACTCGTCCTACTAGGGACACCTAGAGGTTTAACGGCTTGTTGCATACGCTCAATGCAATCGTGTTTCCTACGAAAAAGGATTTGTTTATTTTTTATTTTCTTGCTTATTCGAGGACAAATAAGTTCCAGTGTGGGGGTATTTGATGAACATATTTTTCTGCATTTTAAACCGTCTGTTTCATATATTTTTATTTTAATAAAACAGTATTATATGGGTATTTTGTTGAGGTTTTGCAAATTATAGATTTCGAAGTGCAACGTTGAAATTAATCGGTTGTGCCATCCATTGGTTCAAATGACACGCAGAAAAGAGTGCAACATTTTGAGCACCGAATAATTTGGAGAGAAAGTACGTATCCACATATCGTTCAAGTGGAAATATTCATGCAAGAAAAAGCACATATCGTCCATGAAGAAATTCATCTCACGTCATCAACATGTGTATTATTCATGAAAGAAATCAAATGCAAATATTGAAAGGGTTGTACACTTCAAAAAAAAATCAATACTTTGTCACGTTTTAATCAAGCAACCTAGGACCCATTTCATGGTAACAGCTTGCATTTTTCTTTTATTCCCATTTCAAAGTTCAGCCTGAAGATCTCTCAAAGCTTGGCAAAGTGTCCACATTATTTATTTCAAAGAATGGCCACATGAAAATCAAAGTTTAGCAAATATTAGTTCCAAAACAAAGTCACAAGAATATCTCTCAAAGCAATGACGTGGCCATATATATTTTCTTTCACCAATTGAAAGCTTCAAAAAAAATCCAAGTGAGAATAAGTTAGTACATATTTCTTTACAAATTCTCGTGGACTCGTTCTTTTGAAGATAGTTGGACCGATATTTTCAAAGCTGAAAATTCTATAAATACAGAACAGATAGCAACGTAGAGATCATCTCTTACCCCATCACTCTTCTTCTAGTTTAGTTTTAATTTCAGCAAAGTTTTTATTTCCGGACAGAATATGTAGGATTGTTAATTAGATTTAGCAATTTATTTATTCTTGTTCTTAGTTATTTTCAGCACTTTTTCCAGTTAGTTAACCAATTCAGTTTATTTTATTTCAGTTGTTTGCTCTGTTAATTTCTTTTATGCACTTTTAGTTCCTGCTCTGATTTATACAATTTTATATTTTGATTGCGTTTTGGATTAGATTCGAAATCAATTCGGAGTATATTATTGTTTTTATTTTCTGTTCAAGAACCACCATCGAATTTCTTAACACGCCTAAGATTTAAATATGGATTTCAAATATTTTAAAACACAATTTCCTGTGTTCGACCTGCATACTACACGCCTATGCGCTTGCAGAATTTATTAAAATTTATGCTTTTCTAATCAATAGAAAAGTCGCAACACCTGTCCTAGCCATAGCGTGGCGCAGACAGAGGCTTGTTCGGTGCTTTACCCTGGCCATCTTATGGCACGAATAAAGGCTTACTCCGTCCTCCCTCCAGGAGGTGCCTTAACCTGACCAGAGGCACAACCAAGGGCTTGTCCGGTGCTTTAACCTGGCCATCTTATGACATGGTTAAAGGCTTACTGTGCCCTCCCTCCAGGAGGTGCTCTACCCTGGCCATCTTGGCGTGGACAGAGGCTTTCTACCATCTTAGGTAGTATCCAAATATAAGGAGTATTTCACTCCCAACCATGTAGATTTCCTTTTTTGAATAAAGAGATGCGTTATTCATTCAAAATATGGCCTCAAATGCTTGGTATTCCATGTTCTCAGAACCATATTGTCGTCTGGTCGGCAGAATTTGTAAGCTCCTGAGGGGGGGTTACTTTACAAATGATTAATGGTCCTTCCCAATTTGGCCCCAGGGGTCCGTCTATGGGGTTTCTAGTATTTTCCATCACTCTTCGGAGTACCAGATCTCCTTCGCGAAATGATCATGTTCTCACTTTTAAGTTGTAGTACCTTGAAATTCTTCTTTGATACTCCACGGTTCTTACCGCTGCTTCATCCCTCAGCTCATGTATTAAATCTAGGGATTCTCTTTTTAGTTCTTGATTTACATCGCATAAGCGATTCTTCGGTGTGAAGGTATTTCAATCTCAATTGGTAACATCGCTTCACACCCATATGTCAAAGAGTAGGGAGTATGTCCCGTAGCTGTTTTGGTAGATGTTCGATAAGCACATAACACAAGTGGTAGTTCTTCCACCCAGTTTCCTTTTGCTTTGTTTAACTGTTTTTTTTTAGAATTGTCTCTATGGTTTTGTTTACAGCTTCAACCGCTCCATTCGCTTTTGGATGTGAGACATATGAAAAGCTCTTAATGATTCCATTCTTGTGGCAAAAGCAAGAGAACTCTTCACTCTTGAGTTGTGTCCCATTGTCAGAAATTATCTTCTGGGGAATCCCAAATCTGGTTATGATATTTTTGATGATGAATCTGAGTACCATCCCAGAAGTAATCTTTGGAAGCGGTTCCGCTTTCACCCATTTGGTGATATTATCTATGGTGACTACGACATACTTTGCTCCTCCTTTTGGGATCGGCAATGGCCCAATTACGTCTATTCCCCATACGTCAAAGGGCCATGGACTTGCAATTGGAGTCAACTAACTTGGGGGTAATTTGGGAATTTTTGAGTATTTTTAACATTTTTTGCATCTTCTTACATAATCGATGGCTTGGATTACCATATGAGGACAATAATCCTTGCCTCATTATTTTCTTTGCCAACTATGTTCCGTTCGAATGATCCCCACAGAATCCCTCACGTGCTTCAGTCATCAATTTTATTCCATCATTTAGGCTTATGCATCTTACATAGGGAAAGGCATATCCTTTCGTATAGAGGATTCCATCCATCATTGTGAAGGTTGGGACTTGTCTCTTGATATTTCTTGCTTCTCCCTTGTCAGATGGGAGTATTCCTTTAATGAGATAATCAATGATGGGTGACATCTAGGTATCCTCATACACGTCGCTTGAACTTGATTGGTCAACCCTTTCATCTAATATTTCCGTATCAATTTCTCTTCTCACTTCCCCTTGTAACTTAGTTTGAGACCTTGTCAAGACTAATAGTTCCTTTCTCGGTTCAGACACTTCCTCTCCAATACTTGTAATTTCCTGATATCCCACTGGAACAATTCGTGTCTCTAGGGCTCCTCTTGAATTGGCTAGTTTTGCTAGCGAGTCAGCTTGTGAATTTTTCGCTCTTGGGACTTGATGTATTGAAAAGTCTTCAAACAGAGCAAGCATTCTTAGTATCTTCTTCACATATAAAGATAGCTTGGAGTCCTTCATTAGATATATCTATTTTACTTGGTTTATCTTCAGTTGAGAATCACTACAGATCTGAATTCGTGGAATGTTGAGTTCTAAATCCAGGGTTAATCCTGCTACCATGGATTCATATTCTGTCAGATTGTTTGTAGCGGGGAATCCTAATTTCATGGCATAATGCAAATGGTGTCCATCCAGTGTTATGATTACATATCCCGCATCGGCCCCTAGTTTGTTTGACGCATCATCAACCATAATTGCCACATGGGTCTTTGATCTTTTTCTGATTACTGCTTAATAAAGTTAGTGCATTCATTAATGAAGTCTGCTAATGCTTGCCCCTTGATTGCGGTTCGCGGTTGAAATTCTATGTCATATTGGCTGAGCTAATTCCCCATTTTACCAATCTTCCTGAAGTTTCTGGTTTACTAAAGATTTTTTTAAGGAGGAAATTGGTCAATACTCTGAATGGATGTGCTTGAAAATATGCTCTAAGATTTCGAGCTGTGAGAATCAAGCAATAGGCTAACTTCTCTATCATTGGGTATCGGACTTCTACATCCTTCAACCGTCTGCTCACATAATATACTGGGAGTTGTGCCCCACTCCCTTCTCTAATCAATAGTGAACTGACTACGTGTTCTGAGACTGTCATATATAGGTATAAGGTTTCCCCATTCTCGAGACTAGAAAGTATCAGTGGCTTTTTAGTTCCTGAAAGGCTTTCCTGCAATCTTCCACCCATTCAAAGTTCTTCTTCTTCTTGATTACATCAAAGAAGGGTATACACTTATCGGTAGCTTTATAAATGAATCTACTTAGGGCAGCCACCCTTCCATTCAAACTCATCACCACATTGATGGTTTTAGGTTCGGCCATGTCCTTAATTGCTTGAATTTGATCTGGACTAGTTTTGATCCCTTGGGCACTTACAAGGTAGCCTAAAAACTTTCCAGAATGGACTCCAAAAGTACACTTTACTGGGTTCAGTTTCATTTGATATTTCCGCAATACCCTGAACATCTCTTCCAAATCTTTAAGATGATTCTCGGCTTTGCCAGACTTTACCAACATATCGTCCACATAAAATTCTAGGTTTTGGCCAATTTGCTCCTTAAACATTCGGTTGACCAATCTTTGATATGTTGCCCCTGCGTTTTCTAACCCAAATGGCATTGCCTTGTAACAATAAATTCCCCACTCAGTTATGAAACTAGTGTGCTCTTCATCTGGTTTGAACATCGGTATTTGACTGTACCCTGAATAGGCATCCATAAGAGACAACATCTTGTGCCCGCTTGTTGCATCCACTAGTTGATCTATTCACGGCAACGAGAAACAATCTTTCAGACATGCTTTGTTCAAGTCCGTGTAGTCAATGTAAGTCCTCTACTTACCATTTGATTTCTTTACCATAATTGGATTGGCTAACAACTTTAGGTAGTATATTTTCTGGATAAATCCATTCTCAAGGAGTCTGTTAATTTCCTCTTTCAAAGCATCTGATCATACCTTATCTAACTACCTCTTTTTCTGCCTAATGGGGGTCGCTTCTGGATTGATGTTGAGTGCATGACACATGACCATTGGACTAATCCCCACCATATCAGGATGTGACCAGGCAAATACATATTTGTTGGCTTTGAGAAATTGGATTAAATCCTTCTTTAAGTCACAATTCAAACCTTTTCTTACCTAGACCACTTTTGTAGCATCATTTGAATCTAGGTATGCTTCCTCAAGATCCTCTATAGGTTTAATCCTTTCTGTTTCTCCTCGGCAATAGAATTCTATGACAATTGGACTTTCTTCAGTTGAGTTAGCATCAACTCTCTTCCTCTTGCCCCTAGAAGGAATGTACCTTGCATACATACATTTGTTAGATTTATTAATTCTAATCTTTGCTTTGAATGTTGGATGTGAAAACCTATCATCCGAAGGTTGTAAAATAGTAGAAGAATCAAAGTAAGCAGAATACTCTCTTTTATATTGGTCTAGAGTAGCAAAATACATTTCTCGAAAGTTGAACTGCTCCCCTCGGACAATGCCATATCCTCTTTTTGTCAAGAATTTTACAATGAGATATTTTGGGGAGACGAAGGCATCTATTTCGTCGAGAGCTAGCCTGCCAAAGAAGGCGTTGTAGTAAGAAGGCTGGTTGATAACCACAAAAATAGTCTCAAAGGTTCTACAAGCTGGAAGCACTCGCATTTGCATGAGCAGCTTCACTTGCCCCACCGGAGTCGACCCTTTATTATTGAATCCAAAGATGGGCTCCTTTTTAGGCTCTAATTTGTCTTTAGGGATATTGATTTGGTCGAAGGCATGCTTGAAGATTACGTTGACTGCACTGCCTATGTCAACCAGAATTTTGGAGACGATGGATAATCTAATCTGAGCAATAATCATCAAAGGATCATTATGCAGATGGTGAACCCCCTTATTCATCTCTCGAGGAGTGACAACAAGGTTCGACATTCGAACACTGAATCGTGGATTCTTCTTTGGGGGCTCTTGGACTGAAAAGGTGCCTTCTTTAGCTTCCCTGATGTATCTGTTTCGGGCCCCTTTACTATTCCTCGCCGGGTGCGGCCCTCCATGAATTACGTCAATTCTGTTTATAGATGGGCTCAAGCTCAGGGATTCTTCATCTTCCAATATATTGACGACATTGATAGGGTGTTTCTATGGACCATCCCCTGCCCGTTGAGCTTTCTACTGCTCCTGAACAAATTCCTTCAAATGACCCTCGCGGATCAGTTTCTGGATGATTCCAGCCAAAACCCTGCACTCATCAGTTTTGTGGCCTTTTGCTTTATGATATGCACAGTAATCACCTCCCTTCCTTTGCTCAGGGTTACTCTTGGCCTTAAAGGAGTTTGGAAATTTGACTCTTTCCTTGGCCACATCATAAACGTAAGACTGTGGCTTGTTTAAAGTGACTGCGTTAGCGATTGGCTCTTTCCATCTTGTTCTTTTATGTCCTCGGTCTAAGCCTAATCTTCCCCCTTCTTTCTTAAGGATTGCTTTCCTCTTAGCATAGTAAAGTTCATCCACCTGAATGAACTTGTCAGCCTGAAAGTGGAAATCTTGTAAATCTTTACACCCATTAACGAAGAGCTGCTTCCAGAATGGGGTGTTTTCTATCAAGCCGGAATGTACCGCAATCAGTTTGTCTTGATCATTCATATCTTTTGCTTTTAAAGCTTCTGCGTTGAACCTCCTCAAATAGTCTCCCAAGGACTCCCCCTGTCTTTGCTTTATGTTGGCTAAGACTGTATAGTCTATTGTGGGATCTTTGCAAATGAAGAACTTGGCAGAGAATTCATAAGAGAATTGCTTCCATGAATAGATGGTTTTCTCCCGATACCGTCTGTACCACTTTGTAGTAGCTCCTTGGAGAGTGACCGAGAATAATCGGCATCTAACAGCTCCAAATGCATTGTACAAATCCATTTGGCTACCGAAAGCCATTAAATGATCGTTCGGATCTGTAACTCCATGGCATTTCATTGTTGGTATATTTACATAAAGCGGGATGACTGTAGCCAGGATCTCATCAGTAAAGGGCGACACTCTTTCATTATCATTAGCATTTTCATCCATAGTCCTTTTCCCTTTTGCATTCATAGCATCCTTTATTGGCTTTTCAACTGCATCTTTTAGATAAGCCTCAACATTACAATAATTTTTCTGGTCTGGACAATACTCTTTTGACGTTGAGCTTCCGGACTGCTCAAGCGACTTATCGTGAACTCTCCCTTGATGGATAGCTTTTGACTGAGGATGCTCCTTCTTCTTGAATGATATTAAGTCTATTTTGCTTTTGTATTCATTGGAGTTAGCTTTTAAATTCCTCCTGGGCAAAACCACCTCATCCCCCTGAGTTGGTTTTGGTGTCTTTGAAGATTTCTGAGATAGTGCCATTTTGAGTAGCTCTTGCTTCTTTTGCAGTTGCTGCTCCAAGTGTCTGATCCTTGCAGTATTCTCATCTTACTGAGCTAGTGACGAAGGCTATCCTTGAACAGCCCCTTCCAGATTAAAGGATGGAGCTATGTTCTCCTCTAGAGTGGTGGTGTGGATAACTCCTTCCTCAATTCCACTTAATCGTTTAGATCTCATTTTCTCCATGCAAGTTAAATGAACCAAAATTAGTCTATTATATAGTGACAAGGTTGGAGGTTCGAGCCCTCCTTCTAGCGCCAAAAATGTTAATAAGAAAACTAGTCAACATCCCCAAAGCTATATGGAAGGTAACCGAGTTCAAACGAAACCGAATTGTTGAGAAGACCTCTTCCTTCGAAACCTATCTTTCGATCAAGTTGATTTAGTTGAAAGGGTTTAAGTAGTTAGCCTAAAAATGTAGGCTAAGGAAGCATCATCTCGTTCTAAACCTTTCCTTTGAATAGGTCAAATTAACCTATCCATTGTGGCTTCTCATTCCTTTTGATCACATCGGAAGGCTTGTTCTGGTCCTTTCAACAACGTCGAAATGAATGCATGTTATATTATATGACATGGCTGCTTTCGACTCCAGTGATTTTGCTACTTTTGTTGAGGAACCCCTTCGAAAGAGTTGCGGATGTAGCTGGGGCTAAACCCCTTTTTAAATGAATTCCTCTTCAATTGATCGTGAGCCAATTATAAGCTTGGACCCCTTCGGAACACCCCTTTCGATCAAGTTGAGAGGGATTTCATTCTTTCGAAACAGGCCCAGTTTGTAACTGTATAAGCCCACTTTGTTTTTCCTATATAAGATCGACCTGGATATCCTTTAGTTTCATAGATTCACCAACGTCAAAACCCCATCATCATTCTTATTTTCATTGTCTTATGTTGGTTTCAATGATGATGTGTTTCGATTGTGTATACCCCAGTCAATCCTATGCACTGCATAAACAAAAAGAAGTTAAGAGAATAGGTTAGAATCATGTGCAATGGATCATTAGACTAGCTAATGATCTAAATGATCTTCCTTGTCACCAAAAATCCTTAATGAACCAACCATCTCTCTTTTATTGATAATCCAAAATGAGTTACAATTAAGAGAGCTTTATCCCCAATTTGATTTAGGGTTACTGGAAAATTTAATTACTGCTAAGAAATTAGAGTAAAAGAAATGAATTTGGGATCCAAAATTCGGTCCCCAAAACTAGGCCCCCTGGGTCTTATTTATAGATGTAGGTCGGCCCCTCTTTTGCAATCATGCCTTCGACCCGGTCGAAAGGCCTCTTTTTATATGCTACCTCATGCCTTTCGATTTGGTCAAAAGGCCTCGTCTGCCTTCGACGCTGTCGAAAGGCGTCTCTTTCTTTTCCTTTGACTCATCCTCAAGCATTCTTCATTTTTCTCCAAACCTTTCGACTAAGTCGAAAGGGTCTTTTATCAACCTTTCGCCTTTGTTAAGTCTTTAGTATTTCTTTTCTCCGCTTTCTCCAGAACTGCTTTCGACGTTGTCGGAAGGTCTTCAAATGCGCCTTTCTCTTCATGTTGCCTTGTTGTCATCGGAAGTAATGATGGGAGCCTTTCAACTCTATCAAAGGCTTTTCATAGGGGCTTCGAAGATATTGAAGCTCTAATGGTTCCGACATTGTTGATAGCTTCCAAATGCTTATCTGTTGATCGACGCAGAACCTTCTCCTGATGGCACTGGCTTTGACCAGTTTGAAAGGCTTGGATATGCTTTCGAAAGGGTTGTTATGGAGGCAAAACCTTTGGTTCTGAAAGGTTTGGCACGTAAGTGGGAGATTATCATCCATTGCCTTCGAAAGGGGTTTCGAAGCTGTCTTTGCTTATTTATCCGTGTCGAAAGGTTGAAAGTAGCTGAAGGGTAGTCTTGTTTCCATCTAAATCGAAAGCCTTCACGTTGTTTATTGCTGGTAAGGGTAACTAATGCCCCTGACTCCTTCAAAACCTTCTTAATGCCTTCGAAACATCTTCTTATGACCTCTATCGAAACCCATGCCTGTAACTTCATCGAAAGCTAATACTCTCATAAACCTTCTTTCATACTTCTACTCTTAAGCAGATTTTATGGCTAATAGTTTTAAAAAATGGAGGATAGTTATTTTATAATACTTAGAAGATTTTCACTCAATTTTGGAGCTAAATTTTATTTAAACAAAAAGATGGTTTAGTTAAGTAATTTTTATGAGATTTCAAAAGAAAGGAAAAATGTATTAGACCATTTTTGAAAGAGTTTTTATGAAGGAAGCCATTATTTTGGAAAAGTAATTTATGTATAAATTGGCTATCATATTAAATACATATATAATAGATTGGTGATGTGTTGTATGTTCATTTTTATATATTGATTAGTTATTATTGCATATATTGAATTGTTGATATGTCCGCTTATATATTATATGATACCACCAACATTATGACCTTGGTGACTTGGGGAGCTTATCACTAGTTAAGGTTGTTCCACCGGTGGGTATGGTTAGAATTAAACACTTCAGTGAGTAGAATTGCATCCAAGAGATCGTGAAGATCAAAATTATGTTAGGATGACCGAACAAAGGATATGACTCATCGACATTTTAAAAACTAGATTTAAGATTTAAGGGTGGAGACTAGTGTAGCGTCGTTCCCTATGCTCCAGCTAATTAACCCACGGTTGATCTGGTCCATGGATTCCATTGCGTAGGGCCTAGCCGAAGGAAAGACAAAATTTAGTTTACGCAAAGCAAGGAACTTATAACAGTGATGTCACCATTATTTTCTTTTGTTGGACAGAAGCTGAGGTTATTTCCTTTGGTTGGATGAGAGATTATGGGTTATCTGGTTATGTTTTGGCCCAAGTCAGCCTGATAGATTTCTATCAAACTACTATAGGTTTCTAGTTAGCTTTAGAAAACTAATAAGGCAACCAATTTCTTCTAGCTTATTTAACATATTCAACTATATATTCAGAGTGGCATTTTTAAATCTAATATGGAAAATTTTAAATTGTTTTATGTATAGAACTTCACATGATCGCTCGACTTTTGCATAGTTATCAAGTTGTCTCCAATGAGAACCAACTTTCTCTAGTGGTATTGGAATATTTGAATACCATGTTCACATGTGATATGGCTAATATCACTTTTTCATCTTTTCAGTCTCATCCAACAACATATTGAGGGCATACATAGATACATGGATAATAGATAATGAAAACATAGGTCAAACATAAAGCCTGGTATAAGTAATAACTTTCTCTAAACATAACTATAGTGAGACCACGTTGCCTAATGGAACGTGTTTTCCCCTCATTAGATCGTCAACTTCAATTAAATCCTATCACGACATCAAAACATCATATCATGAGCATAAACATATAAGCGTCATTTCGAACAAAAGTATATCCTATACTTAATATCCAGTTATGAACCATGTCGTACAATCGCCCATTTTAGCATAAGTATAATCACATAGACTCTTATTTAGGCGTCAATTCTCAAGTTATCCTTAAATTTATTTTGTGATTACCGCATTAGTTTATCTATCACTAATTCAATTTACTCGAACTACTATAGTAGTAGTTATCAACCTTCTAAGTTAATGCTATTAAAGATGTGAGCTATTGAGCTTTTAAGTTATTGTCATCAAAGATGTAAGCTATTAAGTGTGTAAGATAACAAATATGTAATTAAGTAGAAAATTAGCATTTTCCTTGATAAAGTAACTACTTTTTTATTTAATCTTTACACATACCATTTGCTTATTCGTTACTTTTGGATTGTAGTAGAAATATTATCACTAAGGCATGGTTTTTTATTTTACTTAACCATTAATTAATCATTATCCTTAATTATTTAATTAATTATGGATATCTTCTACCTTGCTAATTAATTCATATTACTCGAAAAACCATGAAAAAATCCAAGAAATTTAAAAAAAATCAAAAAACCTCCCTTTACCTTTTATAAAAATTTAAATTCAAAATATTGAACCTTATTTTTAAATATTGATCTACAATCAAAACTGCCCATTTTCATTATTAAAAAAAATCAATAATAATTATTTCCAAAAATTATGAAATCAAAAACCCATTTCAAATTCAATATTATAAACATTATATCAAAATTTCAATCCATTTAAAGATGATTATTTCATGTTTTTCTTTTAAATGTGTCTTAAACTAGGCTATTAACAACAAAACTTTTATAGAATTAATCTAACATCATCAAACACATTTACCATCATTTTAAGATGTAAAAATTTATGAAATACGAATCTAAATAGATTTGTGTTAACCCAAAAAATGGATCGACATCCTGGTTTGAGTGTGAAAGCACCATCCCTGTTTATTAAGGCAAATAAAAAAGAAAAAGAAATAGCAAATAGAAGAAAAGGTAAAGAGACAAGAGATTTTTATAGTGGTTCGGCTGTTAATGAAGCCTAGTCCACTTTATAGATTCTTTTATTGATCAACTGTTATTACAAAGGAGTTTAGATTATAGTATAATTCTCCTTTCCTAGATTAGATCAAGCCACCATTGTTACAGACAAAAGAAGGATCTCAATTATCCCTTAATGGCTGTTATGTGGGAGAAGAAGAGTGAAGAAATAATGACAGAGCTTTAGCAGAGATCAGATCCCCTTTATTGTTGTAGATATGATGGTATTTATAGGGGTTAGAGAGCACTTAGTCCAGAGCCACTTTACCAAAAGCCTGTAGTCACCATGTAGAGGTAGCTCAGGAAGTTTGGGAGTGTTTGGAGCTAACTTTTCAGATAAGTACTATAATAGCCCATTTTCCATACCCTTTGAATCGATAATAAACCACACATGTCTAACTCAAATTGCACGAAAAGACGGATCATAAAAACAGAATAGAATCTCACACGAATGGAATAACATATATTATTTCAATAATAATCTTTACAGTGGAAATTTTTAAAATACAACATCAGAGTCTAACTTAGATTCAGCCTAGACAGTTATAAACCCCTGTCCTTACAAATGTTGAAAACAACAAAACAAATGCAATAGATGTAGCGGATAATAGAATACATCCATACGATGATGAAGATCTCCAGCTCTCCTCTGGAAACTCCAACCATCTTCAACTAAACCTAAAACTACTCGGTCTGACCCGAGTATTAAAAATACCCGGATCAGGCTTGATAAACCATCCTGAGATACTCAAAATTTTAAATGCATAGATTATGACGATGCTATCAAAACCTTTGAAAGAAGGATATCTCATAAGACCACGCCCACATATAAATACAGACGTGTTTTTACCTTATGATAACCAAAACACTTTATATCAAATCATTTGATATTATCGTTAATGACATTCTTTTAAAAACACCTTTCAAATAAACTTATTCAAATAAGGTATCAATATCCGAACCAAGTCTAAGGGAATATATCCGGACTGGGTGAATGGAATATATCGGACAGAATATATGATACAAAAAGGGGTAGCTGAAATGTTTGCAAAGCAATACAGCTATTTTGGGACTACAATCAAAACCGTAAATCCATATTGGGATTCGATTTCCAACATGATAGGGAACTAGTGGGATTTTATTCGATCCACACATAACAAACATAGTTCCCGTGGTGCCTTAATCGCTTTTCTCAAGCAAGTCACTGGGAACTGTACTTGTTATACTACTACTGATAACCAGTAAATCCCTACTTTTCTCAAGCTAACCACTTTATCAAAATGGGGCAATAAATGCGTTAAGGGATGTTTTCCCCCAAAGGGCCCAACGTATTGGACACCACCATACATACTCACTTATTCTGAATTTTTGTCTGTCAGACCACATAATATCCCATATCATCTTTCGGGATGTGAGGCTACGCTCAATTTCTTCAAAGCCATGCTTTTCATAAAAAACCACGCTTTGATCATAACAGGTTCCACTTTGAATGCCACATTGTCATTCCACGTCACATGACTGATTTCTAGAAAAGCATAACTTCCTAAGCTCATATGTCTCGAGAAAGGGTGTTAAGCTAAGAGAAGTTGCCTTCTCAGCCTCCAACTGATATACATTTATAGAAACCACTCAAATGTGATTTAGAATACAATGTCAGACAAACATCCATACAAGTTCGTTCTGGGACTAAACGAAACCGAAGGCACTTTCCTCGGCCAGTATTAGGCAAGAAGCCCTTGCAATCCGAAAAAATCACCACAACGAGGAGAACACTGCTATAAATAACTCTATAATGGGAGCGACCCAGAGCATGTCAACAAGCAGTCCTCACGCTATGAAGATCCTCGGTCTTCAATAATCATCATCTTCAACATGTCTTCACTTTCAAACGTTTACATTGGTTCGAAGTGGTTTTCGGATAGGGATCACCCAAATCCGACCCCGGTTCCTTCGAAGCCAATCATTGCTTTAAAAGATGTTAAGTTCATATATGGATATCAATCATCAATCAATTACTTCATCTTTTATTTAAATCAAATATCTTTCTTAGATATATTCTTTTCAATTTATTCCATTTTTTTCAAGAGTATATTGAATCATTAAGCCTCATTTATCAAATCATTTGGTTTATTTAAACCTTTCTTAAATCCTAGAATAATTCCAAAATCATTTTCGCTTTTGCTTAGGAAAACTTTTCCAAATCATTCTTCAAATCTTAGTAAAAGATTTCTTATATTCAAGTTATAACTTTTAACTTAGGGAAAATATTCCCAAATCATTCATTAAATCTTAGCAAACATTATTGAGTAAATAGGATCATAGAAATCATTTTAATTTTACTCAACATCAATTTCCATATTCAACAAGTGCTATGGGCGGAATAACAGTGAGATCACCTTTTAAATTTCACGAATAGGACGAGTTCCCTCTTCGGAATTTAATACCAAGTATAAGAAGATTATCTCTATGCAATCCAAGTTGTAGTTTATTCATTTTGAAGATTGCTTAAATTTTGGATAATACTAGTCTTCTTTAATTTTGGAAAACTTAATATAATCTTTTTAGAGCATCTGGGCTTTCCTTTCGATCTGTTCCACCCCTTGCCTAAAAAGAGAAAACATAGGCCAGGTAAGTTCAGAACACTGGTTGCTCCATTCCTAAACTTAGTTAAACATCTTGTTTTATCTTCCCAGATCTCATAGGTGGGACAAATGTACTAATTGTTTCCGCATACTCAGTTTGTTATTACATTCAATATTCTTCACTTTTTGTTTAAGTCGTATAAACAATTCCTCTTAACCATTTATTCAAACTCTTATTAAATTTTCCAAATCATATTTAAATTAGTTAATTATTCTTTTAAAATTATTCGAAAAATATTTAGGAAAGAATTGTTAAGTTTAAAACTACATTTCAAAAGTTATTTAAAACTGCTGCGAAAAGCGTTGCGAAAAGTGTTGCAAATAGTGTTTTAAAAGCTATATTCCTCAAAACGACTTCTATATCATTTAGAAATTCATCTTTTCAAGTTAAATCTCTTTTAAAATATTTTAAATTTTTTTAGAATTTATTTCATATTTTTAAAATATTTAAAATATCAATTTTAAACTTTGGTCAGTTTACTGCAAAAAGCGCGATTTTTCTAGAAAATTGTTTTGGACATATTTAAAATATATAAGATGAAATCTTGAATTTCTTTCTTTATCTCTTTAAACATATTTAAATGTTTATAAAGATTTCTAACTCATTTTAAAATTATTTTCAAAAGGTTTAAGCATTCCATATACACCATTTCATTTTCAAAAGGAAAGTGATTTTCTTTATGCTTATCGACGTGTATTAACGTGACTTGGTAAAACAATTTAACAGTCATATCTAACAATCAATACTTGATGTTAAAAGCATATATAAGCATCCATAGCAATGATAACACATCATCAAACATGTATATATATAAATATAGACATTAAATAGAGTTTCTTACCATAAACCAAAGCGATAAACTTCCTACCAACATTCTAATCAACTAACACTTCACTAACTACTTCCTACTGCATTAAACACTAGCAGACAACACCCTCTTCCTTCCAATAGCTTAGCCAAGGCTTGAGATGGAGGTTGGCTGAAGGTATAGAGAAGAAGTCCTGGAGCTTTGACTTGAATTCTTAAAATTAGATCCAAAAAAATATGTTATCTTGTATCTGATTTTAGGCCCTCTAAATCTCAAAATTTGGAAAAGTTATTAACTGTAAAGTTGTTGAAAATCTATTCTCTAGAATTTTGAAAAAAGAATCATTTGAATCTAAGTGGTTTTGAGGGAGATATTATACAATGAAGAAGAGGTATTGTCGGACTGATAAAAATGAAGCCCGAAAATGCACTTCAAAGAATTGAGTTTCAGGTATATCAAACCACAAAAATGCTCAACATGAAAGTTGTAGCCATTGGAATTGTGTATAATCTGAAAAAAATAATTTCTTAATTTGGACCAGTTATGATAAAAAAAGGGCTACTCTTTGTCTCAAAAACTGGGCCAGAGAATGCACTGGAAAGAAGTGGATTTTTGATATAGTTAACTTTAAAATGAGACAAAATGGTCAACATGAAAGTTGTAGCCATTGGAAAAATACATGATTTGAAAAAAAGAATTTTGCATTTAGATTCTTTTTAAGAAGTTATGGCTGAGAAAAAAAGATGTAAAATATGGAAAAAAGATAGAGTTTAATTTGAAGAGAATGAGCATTGATTTCTTTCTTTCTAAGTAAAATAATAATTATGTTGGTTTCTGATGTGATATTGATTTGATGTTTACTTTTTCTTACTTTTGTTAATTCTTACTTACCTTTAGTAATGACTTCCAGAAGTTTTCTAATTATATTTAGTAAAAGTAAATATGTTTAGTTATTAAAATGTGTAATATATATGTTAAAGCATGTTAGCAAAGGTGCGACAATGTTGCAACAACTTATTTTGAACAAAACATTGATTTTCGACGAAACGTTTTTCGGTCACATTTTGACGTTTTTTTTAAACTATTTATTCATGTAAACCAAACTTCAAAATAATTTTCTTATTATCTTTAAATAATTAAAACAAGTATATTTGACTCATAAAATAATATAAAACAATATCCAAATCTATTTGTAAAAATACGACATCGATTTATCGAGATGCGACGAAATTTTTCAAATTTTATAAAACAAGTTTTATATATTTATCGAACCATTATAAATTAAATTACTATTATTGTCAAATGAGTTTGATATGGATTATATATATTTAAAAAAAATATTTATCTTTTAAAATAAATTTTTCGAATATTTATCCTACTTTATCGGAATCCGACTTTTGTCAATTTTTACAATGGAAATCCAAATCCTTTATTCAATATCAAAAATAAGTTTACCATTCTTATTTATCATATAAAACATGATTGTTTAATGTTTGAAAATTCTACATTTGAATAACTAAATAAATTAAAATTTTCATTTTCAAAGTGGTAAAATTACGGGTCGTTACAAGTACCGATCCAAAATGTTGTGCAATTTTTTAGTCTTCTCAATTTGGTTGTCTTCCTATTCCATAATTAAGTGCTCCGTCCGAATATCAATTCGTTTGGAGTTAGTTTGATCATCCATCTTCATAGATCTTCCAATCCATCCCTTCGTAGAAGATCCATCCATAACTCACTCAATACTTAACCAAATGACATGAAAATTCATACATGCAATATACATAAGTAGGAGAGCCTCCAAATCGGATCTCATAAGGACCCAAGCTAAGTATTTGGATCGACATTGATCCAATTAAGTCGGATCGGTAGTGATTCAAACCCTTAGCTTATTTTTGAATCTTCTTCTAGGTCGTAGGAGATTCAGCCATAACTCACTCAATACTTTACCAAATGACACGAAACTTCATACATACAATGTACATTAGTAGAATAGCCTCCATTCGAATCTCATGAAGTGGGAGCCATCCTAGCTTGGTCAGATCTGATCCGTCAAACTAGCTCAATTTGGAGGAGGTCCATCCATAACTTGCTCAATACTTATCGAAATCAGATGAAACTTTGTAGGTAGCTTCTAGAATATGTGTGGGAACTACACTATGGATCGAAGGTGGTGGGGCCCATCATAAATGGGTCGGATGATCTGATGAGTTTGGATCGGTTTCGATCCAAATTAGCTTGGCCAAATGACTATATTTTTGGTGTGACCTTTTTTTCTTCTAAGTGTCCCCTCTAAATTTCAAATCAATCTGAGTTCGTATGAGTTCTGTAGGCCCATTTTAAGTTTCCAGTCCAAAAGTAGGTAGATATTTGAATGGATCAAACGAGTTTTCACTTCTTGAACTAGGTTACTTGGAATGTTACCAAACTTGATAGTGAGCTTAGCAGAGGCATAGGAGTGCAATGCAAGTGGTTAGAAGGAACTACGAGCCAACATTTCGAATCGGTACCGATCCAATTGGATCGGATCGGTACCAATCTAAAAGGTTAGCTTAATTCTAGGCCAACTTCTTATGTTTCTTTGTCTTGTACTTTTAGTCCTTCGGGTCAAGTTTCGAGTCATTCTGACTTAATCTGAATGTTCTAACTCCTTTATTCAGTTGGGTTAAAAAACCAATTAACACTTGCCCGCCAAAGTACGCCTTTTGAATGAAAGGTGTGCTTTGCTCCAGAACAAGTGCTAGTAATGAGTCTTCGATTGTTGAGCTCTCCAACTGCTTTAGCCTTGGTTAACCGTCTAGTTCCTTTGGATTATTTGGTCGATCAAAAGTCGTTCCAAACCTGTTATAGCCTAAGACTCTAGACTCTACTTAACTGCAATCTATACGTCACAATCATTCTGGTTTCATTTGGAGTTATTACATCTCAAGCCTCTAATTACATCACATATCTTTAATTACATTATACATCTCTAACCGCCCTGTGTTCATTCGGGATTTACTTCATTACCACTTAGATTTAATTCAGAGTTATAATATCATATATCAAAATCACATCATATATGTAAATCACATCATATCACATCATATATCGGAATCACATCATACTACATCATATATCAAAATCATCATCTGTTCATTCAAGATTTATCCATTTTATTCTATTTATAAGGCACTCAAATCCTTTTCGCAAAATCAAATCCGTTTTAATGTTCGATCTCTCCGGACCATTTAAGTTTAATGTGCGATCTCTCAGGATCATGTAATGTTTAGTTTAGGAGACGATCTCTTCGGATCATTTGTTGTTTCAGTTCAAGGGGTTGATCTCTCTAGATCATTTGCTTATTAATTTAAGGGGGATTAAGTAAGCCCATCCACTCACTCTCAGGTGAGGGGACTTACTTCTTGCACTCCGGTCCCTTCTCTCCGATCGGGACTCTATGGCGTTTGATATCGTACAAGTCCATCCACTCGCTCTTCGGCAAGGGGACTTGCACCTTGCACTCTGGTCCCGTCTCTTCGGTCGGGACTATGGTGTTCAAAATTAGTCATAACATTAATATGGATTTTACAAAATTAAAATTTCAACTCAAAGCAAACAAGCAGAAATTAAATAACTAGAATTCCTGAATTATCCCAAACATCCGACTTGGAGCGTGGCAAGGGACCAATCTAGGTTTTGTGTACGTCCAAACGGTCTGAGGTTATTATCCTAAATAGTCATCTCTGGCATCCGACTCAGAGCGTGCCTAGGGACCGTTCGGGATCCTGTACATGTGTAAGCGGCCTAAGATTATTGTTGTTTTTACAGCTAATATACGAGAAGAAAAGTGCAAAAAGGAAACCAAAGCAGAGAGCAGTAGCCGGATTTGACTTCCCATCCATCCTGGTTATGGGATTATGTGTCTTGGTCCAGATTCCAAGGCATTCCTTGAAGCATCTGCGGCGGATGGTGGCTGCTTTGGCTATGCTATCGTAGCTCTGTTCCTCACGTATTGCGGCAGCAGGTTGTTCAAAACCAGTTCTCCAATTAGATTACGAAGATGCCGACTCTTATTTGTTTCATGTCCGCCTAGCTCATGGAAGATGCGAAACATTCTAGATCCTTTTTTTTGATCAGTGGGCTCTCTTCTCATAGGCTTTCGATAGGGAATTTTTTCCCTAGTGTCTAGGTATATCCTTTCTAGGGTTTCAGTTAGCGCAAAATAGGAAGAGAATTTGGGCTCTCTTCTTTGTCGTTTCGGTTCTCTAGAATCATCATTAGCTTCTCTTTTCCCTTTGTCCTTTCTAAATCTTGCTCCAGAGGATCCCTTGCCATATACAACATAAATTTCAACGTTTTCAGCTTCATCTTCAACGTCAGCATCTTCTTGACGTAAATATCTTTCAGCTTCATAGTAAAACTCAGCAAGATCCATTGGTGGATCCCTCTTAAGTGCAGCCCTAAAGTTGGTCTTGCTTGCGACTCCAGACACTGCCGCCATCAAAATCACTTATGGGTCTAGCATATCGACTATAGCCTCTACTGCATTGAATCTTTTTAAATAATTTCTCAAGGTCTCCCCGGGCCTTTGCATCACATTTGCCAACATCATCACATTCTTTAATTGTGAGATGTGAATTTAGAATTGTCTTAAAAATCCACCCACTAACTCGTTCCACGTGCTAATGGATCCATTCTCCAGCTGTCTAAACCACATCGCCGCCAAACCCGTCAAATATAATAGGATGCACCGCCCCATTACTTCCTTAGAAGCACCCAACAACTCCATATGTCGAATATATCTCATCAGATGAATCATTGGATCTGTTTTTCCATCGTGCATTTAAGCACAGGGAGCTTGAAATTGGGAGGATTTCTCACATTCCAGGTATTAGCTGTAAATGGGTTTCTGGTCACATCTTCCAAGCCCTGATCTGTGGGTCCTCCTCTAACTAGCCATCTTACCAATTCAGCAATTCGATTTTCAACATCCAATGAAGGTCTTTGTCCAAAAGTAATGTTCTGCCCCCCGCCTTGGCAAGGGATATCCGGCGCATACTCCGCTGGTTGCACACTAGTGTTCTACCCTACTCTCCTAGTCCCATCCTGTCCTCCGCTCCTCCAAGGTAGCCCTGGCACATATTCCTCTGCCTATCGCACTCTAGTATTCGGATTAGCTCCCGTACCATCAGTTCTTGGAGTTTCAACAGTCATTCCATTATTGACCCTTTCGTTGCCAGCTCCAATATTGATCCCATCACCGACATTGATTCCCAAGTTGACCCCTGTGTTGCCCCTAAGTATCGGTTGCTCTGGGCATGGAGGCAATGTTCCATCTCATTCTAATTCAATTCTAGCAGCTCCTGTATTGTTTCCTAGGGTCTGAATTCCTGTAGCTCTTGTAATTCCTTGTTGTCCCATCCTTTGGAAGAATCCCTTCGTCATCTCTTGTTGCCTAGCTAAGATACCATCTTGCATCTCCTTTATCAGCCTTTCCATTTCTTCTCTAGCTACATAATTGGATTGGTGAGAATTTGAGGATACTTCCTAACTTCCCCCAGGGTCTGGTTGACTTGCTCCATTTTTAGATCTAGTGTTAGGCCTCTTCATTTTTTTCCAAATCTCAGATCCAAGCTTCAAGTTTTCGGATCTACCTTTGTTCTCAATGAAAGCACCAAAATGTTAACCCAAAAAATGGATCGGCATCCGAGTTTGAGTGTGAAAGCACCATCCTTGTTTATCAAGGAAAATAAAATAGAAAAAGCAATAACATAAAAGGTAAAGAGACAAGAGATTTTTATAGTGGTCCGGCTGTTAATGAAGCCTACGTCCACTTTATAGATTCTTTTATTGATCAACTTCTATTACAAAGGAGTTTAGATTACAGTATAATTCTCCTTTCCTAGATTAGATTAAGCTACCATTGTTAGAGACAAAAGGAGGATCTTAATTGTTCCTTAATGGCTATTATGTAGGTGAAGAAAAGTGAAGAAATAATGGCAGAGCTTTAGCAGAGATCAGATCTTTGCAGATATGATGGTATTTATAGGGTTAGAGTGCACTTGGGCCAGAGCCACTTTACCGAAAGCGTGTAGTCATTATGCAGAGGTCGCTCAGGAAGTTTGGGAGTGTTTGGAGCTAACTTTTTGGATCGGTACCGTTCCAAAAAGTTGTGCAATTTTTGAGTCTTCTCAATTTGGTTGTCTTCCTGTCCCATAATTGAGTGCCTTGTCTGAATATCAAGTCGTTTGGAGTTAGTTTGATCATCCATCTTCATAAATCATCCAATCCATTCCATCGTAGAAGGTCCATCCATAACTCATTCAATACTTAACCAAATGACATAAAACTTCATACATGCTATGTACATGAGTAGGAGAGCCTCTAAATTGGATCTCATGAAGATCCGAGCTAAGTATTTGGATCGGCGATGATCCAATTAAGTCGAATCGGCGGTGATCCAAACCCTTAGCTTATTTTTGAATCTTATTCTGAGTCGTAGGAGATCTGGCCATAACTCACTCAATACTTAACCAAATGACACGAAACTTCATACATACAATGTACATGAGTAAGAGAGCCTCTAAATCGGATCTCATGAAGTGGGGCCATCCTAGGTAGGTCGGATCTGATCCGTCAAACTAGCTCAATTTGGAGGAGATCCATCAATAAATCGCTCAATACTTATTGGAATCAGACAAAACTTTACAAGTAGCTTCTAGAGGATGTGTAGATGTACACCATGGATTGCAGGTGGTGGGGCCCACCATAAATGGATCGTACGATACAATGAGTTTGGATCGGTGCCGATCCAAATTGGCTTGGCAAAATGACTTTATTTTTGGTTTGAGCCTTTCATTTTGTCTTCTAAGTGTCTCCTCATAATTCAAGTCAATCCGAGTCTGTATGAGTTCTATAGGTCCATTTTAAGTTGTTCCGGTGCAAAAGCGGGTAAATATTTGAATGGATCAAATGAGTCTTCACCTCTTGAACTAGGTTGCTTGGAATATTATCGAACTTGATAGGTGAGCTTAATAGAGGCACAGGAGTGCAATGCAAGTGGTTAGAAGGAACCACGAGCCAACATTTTAGATCGGTATCTATCCGATTGGATCAGATCGGTACCGATCCGAAAAATTAGCGTAAATCTGGGGCAAACTTTTTATGTTCTTTGTTCTGTACTTTTAGGCCTTCGGGTCAAGTTTCGTGTCATTCTGACTTAATCTGAATGTTCTAACTCATTATGAATTCAGTTGGGTTAAAAACCCAATTAACACTTTGGATATGAAATAGGGTTAGTGTTACTAATCTAAATGAAAAGCTTGATTAAAATCTTTTCTTTTGTCTTTAAAAATGAAGTTTAGTTATTTCCCTTCTCATTAGATTGTTAATGGAGGCCTAGCTTGAAGTCTATCTTGTTCTGGTGAAATGAAGTATAGATGAGGAAAATGATATGTTTTAGAGATATAAAGGTTAATAATTTGGCCTTAGGTCCTACTTATCTAATCTTATTAATCTGTTTATTATAATAAGGAAACTTTCGTAAAAACTCCCTTCTTAAGTTTAAAAATACATAGACGTCCCTTTGCGAAAACAAGTTTAAAAAACCGTTATTTTTAAGTTTCAAGATATTTCGAAAAACTCAGTAAATATTTGAAATTTTGAAACTACAATATTTGTGTTTGTTCAGAAAAATTAGAAAAATATTTGTTTTGATCATAGAAACAAGCGATTAATGTATAGATTTACTTCCCAAAAAAACAATTTTTGTATCGAAACTAAAAATAGGGATGTAATTTAAAATATGATTACAGGATGAGTTTTTTACGTATCAAAGCTAGCAATAAAGGATAAACCAAATTTCCATTTATAACGATCACTTTTATTCGATACTTAAAAGGGTGAATAAAAAATTGTAGCCGCCATTTCAATGGAAGCCTCCTAAAATTCTGACCCTCCATCTTTCCAACCTCCTCCTTTTGTTCCTCCAACCCCACCTGACCTTGTTCTGCTGCATAACACCATAGCTTCAGATGGAGATGGTTTTACTCCAATCATATCAAGGCGCAACTAGTAGAAAACTCGGGTCTAGATGTGTGATTCAGTAGTAGTGAATTTTCAAAAGCAAAATCTTAAGTAGGTAATAGAAGAATCATGGAATCCACATCACGTATATTTTGAAATGCACAGATTTCTAACTTCTCCCATCAGACCAGAGCCCCCGCTAGGGCACCAACGGTCCCACAAACCAAAGAAGCAACTCTAAAGCAATGTGAAAGATCTCAGGGGACGAAAACTATAAGAACATGGAAGGACATTATCACTGAGGAAGATATCCCAGTTTCTACCACTTTAAAATTCTACAACACTGTATAATTCATTCATAGAACTTGTGTATAAATGACGAATTCGACGGTAGAATCAGCTAGAAGATATTAGATAAACTCTATTGTTATGTACATGGCTGGCTCATGCCCGTATCACCACTATTTACGATCATACATCGAAAGAGTTTGGCAACCAAAAAAAGAATTTTTTATTCACACCAAGCAAAATGGATTTTATGTTATCAAATTCGAAGACAAGGAAGAGTGTGAAAGGATATTGGCAGGAGGTCCGTGCTTTTACGACAGAAAACTGATAATGATGAAAAGATGATCTCCGGAGCTTGGTGTCTCAAAAGAGATGCAATAGACCATTCTGATATGGGTTCATTTCCCAGGACTTAAACTAGAATTTTGGTCAGAAGAGGAAATTAGTAGAATTGCATCGGCTTTAGGCAATCCGTTAGAAATAAATCATTACACTAAAGGTATGATGAAAAATTCTTATGCAAGGGTCTTAGCGGAAATTAATAACGATTTCAAATTTCCAAGTGAAATCTACATTGTGAATGAAAACAATGACTTATTTACCCAACCCATTGAATATGAATGGAGTCCCATCGTATGCCCCAACTGCAGCTGCTTTGGTCACCCACTAAAACTTTGTACCTTTGATAAAAAGTGGATGGCGAAAACAACTACAACTAATTTTATAAAAACCAGTAGTGATAGCAGTAATCATGCTAATGATGATAGCAGACAGTGTCATATACATCCACACATTGACAAAGATGGCATTAGACCAAATCAAAACAATTCCCCAACTTTTAAATCACCTCGTCGAGGAACATCAGAGTCATCAGACCAAAATTATGCACGTGATATAGATTTGGAATGCGCCAAAACTTTATCAAATTCATATCTAGACTTGCCATAAAAATAAACACAAATAAGTGGCAAAACAATGATTACACGATTAGCGAGTGCCAAAGTCCTATTCCAGATCAAAATGATGACCAGACTATGGCGGATATTCTGAAAAAGTGTGTTCGCAATTTCGAATCCCCATGCTGCTCTTTAATGGTCACATTAAAACAAGCTCTAGGTCTATCCAGAGCAGGAAGCATCGGCATAAAGAGATCCCTTTTGAGTTTAATGCAGCAATACTTGATGGTGTGATCGATAAACCAGTGTGGCAAAATACGGTAGCACGATTAAAGTCAAATGATAAGAAAATGAAACGAACAAAGACAATCGCGAGTATTCTATCAAGCAGTGTAAGTAATATCGTTGACTTCACAAAGGGGAAGTAGCAGTGGATCTACTCGTTAGTGTAAGATAAGTGTCATATTCGACGAGTTTTGAGGGAAGGTAAGCACTTTAGACGCCATGAATTCTTGATCGGATGTGGAATTTAGTATTAAACAAAGTTAAGTAATATTTGGTAGGATATAAACCTTAGCTGGTTTGTCTTGAACGACTGATGTTTTTTTTTTGTTCTTCCGAGACGTTTAGGGAATGTATGATAGTTTTTGTTAGTATAATTTATATTTTAACACTCTTGTCATCGTTTGTTCTCTATATGTTATAAGTAGTAAGTCGGTTTGTTTTTTCAATATACAAAGTACCTATTTCAAAAACAAATAAAAAAATCCCTTTTATTCTTGCAAATAGCCCGAAATTAACTATAATAATTGTTGTTAGTTTATCCAATTAATCTTTTTCAGCATTACACAATTCAGTAATCAAATTTTCATGCCTAAGGCATTACATTTACATAAGAAAAATCTTTTTATAACGTTGTTTTCTCGGTTTGGCATCAGCAAAACTTTTACTAACGTTGTGCCGGACATTCATAACAAGATGATGACGGTAGTAGTGAACCACAAGTTGATCAAAGCGCCTAGTTCGAAAGTTACGTGATCTATAAATCTGATCTCTTTCCTCCAAAAATGGTACTTGTTGAACTGGATTTTTCAACTGATGTCCTCCTCGGGTTTTCAAATAGACTCAATCGACAGAATAAAATCCTTCTCCAAAAGCCTATTGATCTTTGTTTATAGCCCGACTATCTTCAACGGAGGGATCCTACTCGGAGCCTTGCAACATCCATCTTTTGTGTATACATTTTTTTACAGTAGAAAGGACAAAATGATATGAAGATAAAGTGTGTTATGTAGACACCATGTGCATGGTTGTTGCATTGCAGGTAAGTGACAAAAATACATCTATCTTTTGTGCAATCAATCTTACGTCTGTTTGTTATATGTGACAACATAGCAGCAATCAATGGTCCATAAGCTATAGTAACTCCAAAACAGCTCTTCCACTTTTGAGACTCCATATTCATGCAATCAATGGTTCGTATAACTACAGCTAGCAACATTTCCTCGATCTCTAATTTTGTCATGTATACACACATCAAATGTAAATATATTTTTCCCCAAGAAATATTAATGCAACATTTTTCTAGAAAGGAGTGTTGCTATCGTCCTTTAATATTATTTGGGTTTTGTTTAAGGCTCTTTTATGCTTCCTTTTGATGTTGAAAAATGGCTATGGTGTTTGAATTCTACAAATGCTAATTAAGTTGAACACTGGAAAAATAAAAACGCACGTGATGAAAACTGTTTGCACCTCCACACTTTAAAGTAGGGGTGGGCATAAATCGTACCGTTATATGAAAACCGCACGCACCGAATCGTAAAAATGGTACATGAACCAACATCGAAGTTTCTGATCAAAGTAAATACCTCAAACCGGACCGACCCACATCAATACGATTCGGTTTCGGTTTGAACAATTGAACCGACCATATTAAACCGAACCGAATGTTTACACTAGTTATCTTGAGATAAAAATATAAGCAACTCCTATCTCATTTTATATTCTAACGATGTATATTCTATTTTCAGCTTATATCAATAATAATCGTTGTCATGAAGGAAGAATGTATAGTTTTAGTATGACATTTTTCATTTTATTTTTTTGAATAAATGCAAATTATAATCTTATTCTAGTCATTTTACTTAATGATTATGCATTAATTAACATTGATAATTGGTTAACCTACTAAAAAATTTCACTTATAGCTAAATGTCAAATTGAAATATTCATACAATTGAGAATTAATCTTTCATTTCAATATAACATTGTGTATTTAACCTTTATTTATAAAAGCTTCATACGGTTGCTTTCTTAAATTGATTCTTGATAGAAGTAATTCTCTTATTTCATATTTAATATGAGTTCAAACCGAACCGAACCAAAACCGAACCGCATTACATTAAATCGAATCGAAACCAAACCGTTTAAATGATTAGTATAATGGTTTGTTTTTTTATTAACCGGTTGATGCGGTGCGGAAGCGGTTTGGGTTTCAAATCGCACAAAACCGACCCACACCCACCCTTACTTTCACGAGTAGTTTTGCTAAATAAGTATACTCAAAATTCATCATCATTCTTTTACAATCATATTTCAAATATCAATTAATGGAATGCACATGATTTTCAATAAATTATGATGAATTTTCTTTTTAACATTCAGATGAACCGTACAATAACTGTAATATAAACCTATTTATGCACCAACTAAACAACATATACCAAGTGTTTTAATAGCTAGTTAGGCCGTCTTGAAGATTGATCCTTGTTTCTTTTGTTTTTCACTTCAGTATTTCGATAATATAAGCAAACTTGCGTAGGTGTACGATGCAAAATATTTTGAAAAAAAAAGATAGAGAATATCAAACAAGAAATTACATGCACAAATAATCCAGAAAAATGATTAACTTATGATAGCATACAAAAAAGAGGAAGGTTCAAGGAAAGTGTGCTATATTTTGGATTTTATCTCCAAACCAAATATTCCATCTGGTGAGAGCTGATCAGCTGAAACCATTTATACATTATATTACTCCTTTTCCATGCAGTAGCTAGCTTAACTACAACTCAAATAATCACAATTCACTGTCATGTCCTCCACGACAACCTCAACAAAAGAGGAAGAAGAAGACGAAAAAGAAAGAGCAGCATCAGCAGCAACAGGTAGCAGCGGTGGTGCACGTAGCAAATGGAGGTGGGGAGAAGAATGGAAGAGGGCGTACTTAGTAACATGTGCAGCAGGCCTCATAGTCGACCCCCTCTTCCTCTACACCCTCTCCATCAGCAACACCATGATGTGCCTTTTCATCGACGGCTGGTTCGCCCTCACGGTCAGTCTCATCAAGTCCATGATCGATCTCCTCCACTTCTGCAACCTTTGGCTCAACCTCACATCCACCTTCTTCTTCGTCCAGAAAGAAGAAAAAAAAGAAGGTTACTTTCACTTCTTCAAAGCTAAAAAGGGCCTTCTTCTCGATCTTTATGTTGTTCTACCGCTGCTGCAAGTGGTGCTTTGGGTAGCCGCCCCTCATCTGATAAGGAAGGGATCTATAACGACTGTGATGACGGTGTTTCTTGTAGTTTTTCTGGTGCAGTATCTTCCGAAGATATACCATTCGGTTAGCTTCTTGCGTAGCATGCACAGCTTCTCTGGGTACATCTTCGGTACCATTTGGTGGGGCATTGCCCTCAATTTGATCGCTTACTTTGTTGCTTCCCATGTAAGTCCCCCTTTAATTTCGTTTAGAAAACTCATTTTAATATAGACCATCAAAAAAAAAGAAAAAAAGTCTTATTTTTCAAGAATACCTTATTTCATATCAGTACATACGCATTTTGAAATTGCACGTACATAAACCTAAAAATGATTATGTAGAAAGGAAGTTATGAATGAACTATCTTTCTGCTTAGCGCAGGCTGTAGGGGCATGCTGGTACTTGCTCGGAATACAACGAGCCTCCAAATGCTTAAAAGATCAGTGCGTGGGATTACAAGGTACTAGTTACACTACTGCATGTGTAAACCCCATCTACTATGGCGCATCAATGACGATTACGGATGCTTCTAGAATATCGTGGGCTAATTATCAGTTAGGAAGAGACACATGCTTAGCCACCAGTGATAAGTTCCAGTACGGAGCTTACAAATGGACGGTTCAGCTTGTTACCAATAATAACAGGCTTGAAAAAATATTACTGCCGATTTTTTGGGGCCTGATGACTCTTAGCACGTTCGGTAACTTGGAAAGCACAACGGAATGGCTGGAGATAGTGTTCAATATCATAATTATAACTGGAGGTTTGATTCTGGTGACTATGTTGATAGGGAATATCAAAGTGTTTTTGAATGCAACGACTTCGAAGAAGCAGTCGATGCACTTGAGGATGAGGAGCATGGACTGGTGGATGAAGAAGAAGAAGGTGCCTCAGGGTTTCAGGCAGAGGGTTAGGCAGTATGAAAGGCAGAGGTGGGCGGCCATGAGAGGTGTGGATGAGGTTGAGATGGTTAGGAATTTGCCTGAGGGGTTGAGAAGGGACATTAAGTATCATCTGTGCCTTGATCTTGTAAGGCAGGTACCCTTGTTTCAACATATGGACGAGCTTGTCCTGGAGAACATATGCGACAGGTGATAGAATTACACAAATTAGGACAAATTTTATTTATACTAGAAGAAAAAACCTATTTCAACTTAGATCATATTTAAAATTTACTACAAAAGTATGTTTGATTTTCACCAAGTCATTATTTGTATTTGCACAATTTTAAATTGTGAAAGCATAAATTTTTAATTTGCACTTCAGCAATTTTTGAACTTGCTCAAATATATTTTTTTTCTTTTTTTTTTAAAGAAAAATCATGCTTACGCAAGTATAAAATGCTAGTTTATGGAAAAAATGCATAATTTTGTAATTAATTTTGAACGAGGACTAAAGTTAAAATATGACCTATAAATAAATGGGAAAATGTAAAACACCTTTTTAAGTTTTAAAATACAAGCCGCCGCCTCCTTTTAAAAGTATGTCATAAAAAAACAATATTTGTATGATTCGGGATATTTGCTGTAATACCTGCAAATATTTGCTAGAAAATTTGCAAATATATAGAGAAATCTGGAAATATTTGAAGTTTGCGCACTACAATTCATAGGAAAATCTGCAAATATGTGCAGAGATTTCACTAAATATTTGCAATTTTTAAAAAGAAATTTTTTTGACCACTGAAATATGTGATTATTATTTAGATTTAATTTCCAACAAAAAACGATTTTTTTTTTACCGAAATTATAAATGATGATGTAATTTAAAATATGTTTATGGAAAGAATTTTCATATACCAGTTCTGAAAATAAGCGGCCGAACCAAATTTCCACTAAATAAATTTTGTCCTATAAGTCATACAACTTATGGCAGAGACTGACATACCTTTGGGGTTTTAGAATTTATATCACCTGCACTAGTGATTAACGTACATGAGAATATTTTAGAATCACTAGTGCTCGTGATAGAATTATGCAAATTCTACAACTTCATGACATAAAAACTACCATATCAATGGGTTTTAGAATTTAGATCATCCGCTCTAGTGATCAACTAAAGCAATGATACTTTCGTGTAGGTGTGTTAGCACATTTGGTACATGTTAGCAAAACATACATTCAACCAAATGTCATGATCTGTTTACACAAAAAGTATCTGTACTCTAAAAAATACTAGAGTAGGTCATCAAAATAATTGGCAAACACGTGAAAATTGTAATGTATAGCTATATTGAAGTGATTTTTTTTGTTTACAATAGGGTGAAATCTCTCATTTTCCCCAAGGGAGAAATCATAACAAGGGAAGGGGATCCAGTGCAAAGGATGATCTTTGTGGTGCGAGGCCACCTTCAGAGTAGCCAACAACTGCGTGATGGAGTCAAGAGTTACTGCATGTTAGGCCCAGGCAACTTCAGTGGGGATGAGCTTCTGTCATGGTGCATGCGTCGCCCTTTCATTGAACGTCTTCCTCCATCATCCTCTTCTCTCGTTACCTTAGAAACGACCGAAGCTTTCGGGCTGGAAGCAAGCGATGTGAAGTACGTTACCCAACATTTTAGGTACACCTTTGTTAATGAAAAGGTTAGGAGGAGTGCGAGGTATTATTCACCGGGATGGAGGACTTGGGCCGCAGTAGCGATCCAGCTTGCATGGAGGCGTTACACTCATAGAAAGACTTTGACTTCCTTGAGCTTTATTAGACCAAGGAGGCCTCTTTCGAGATGTTCCTCGCTTGGAGAGGAGAAGCTTAGGCTGTACACTGCTTTGCTCACTTCACCCAAGCCTCATGCTGATGACTTCTTTATGTAATTTTTTTAGTTATTACTCAAAAATTACATGTACTATATATGCTAAGATTTGTATATGGATAAACTTTTTAAAAGTATAGTTGTTAGAATGTGAACTAGTGATGGTGTATTGGGTTACTTTTGGTGATTGAGGAACTTGTGGCCTCATAGATAAACTCACAAGATTATCCACTGCATTGATTATAGTAACTATATTAGGTTTCTCAGTTGAAACTGAGGCATGACCTTCAAAAGCATAATTATTTTGTGCTGTAGTGAGTTTGGTTAAATCTTTCGTAGGATGTATTTGTGAGCTTGTGTGCACTGCTTATGCCATCAACATAATTCATATTAGCCCTAATATTCAGGTTCTTTGCCCCACTGGTAGTCTATTACTTTCATGTGATTGGGAGACATGATTCTTTCAATCAATTTGAGAACTCACATCACCAAGTTTAGCTTTGTTTACAAAGCTTAAACTTAGATTACCAGTCTTTAGCACACTGTTATTTTCCAATTCTAAGCTTATCCAAAGCACACAAATTATTGTATTAAGCGCCTTTAACTTTCACCGCTTCCAGTTCTTTCTGATCAACTTTAATGAGTCTCTCAGTCTTGAAATCAACCTGCTTTTTTTTCACTGTTCTTGACATCAAAATTGGTCAATTTTTGTTTCAAGTTCACATTTTGGATTGAAGCACATAGAGCAAGTTTAATTTCACTATTTATCACTTTTGATTATGGGTTGACAACCTGATAAGCAACATTTTGTGAGCGGTTCACTGATCAGGTCAAGTATTCTGACCAATAGCTAATTTACGAGCATCCTCAAGCACCAATGTATTATTCCTCACATTATTCAAAAGCTCATAATCAGGAATTTTAACGGCAAATTGAGAAACACCGCTGTATTGCAGCTCATAGGTGTTTATCACAGTGGCCAATTCTTTTACAAAGATCTCACACACACTGGAGCTATGTATTGATTTAAGGAGGTTGCTTCATCAGTTTCTAAGGAAACCCAAATCTTGAGCAAATATCAAATAATACATTTGTGGTAGGTAAATGTAGAGGTTGTAGAAGCAATGATAGCCACACTTAAATGATCAAGCAGTCGGTATCCATTGAATAGTTCTTTTTATTTTTATTTTTTTGTCTTTTTAACTGGGTTAAATACAAGGCCCAAAGCCTAAAAGGAGAAAAGGAGTCGGGTAAATAGGGTAAGTATTCCCTACTCGAATCGCTCATAATAACAACATACTAACCCTAGCCGTAAACATTTCATTTGCTCTATCTCGTCTTCCCTCAGAGAAAAGCGACATATGACAAGTTAAGGTTCTGTTAATTTGAATCAATTGCTTCTAATTTTCAGCCTTTTAATCATTTCAAATGCTTCAAGGAGGCTTCCACCTGCATTCTATTGTTTACTCCAAAGCGCTTTGAATCAGAGTAGAAAGTGCTTTAATCTGTGGCTTCCTTGTCAGTAGGGTTTGAGTAGTCTTCCTTGTTTTTATTTTCATCAATAAGCTTTAGATCTGAGTACCCGCTTATGATATTACTTGGATTTGAAGTCCTTTCTACCCTGACTGTTGTCTCCTTTTGCTCCTGACACTTGCTGTTTTCTTTGATGATGGCTTGATTTCTAAGCTCTTGAAGCTTACTGCTTTCGCCATGGCTCCAAATGGATAAATGGTATATTTGATCCTTGAGGTTGCTTCTGTAGTGATTGTTTCCTAATCTTTGATCTCTTATTGCCAATTGGAAATTTCTATCCTGTTCAAGCTCGCAGTTGAGTGTGTGGTGTTTCCTATTCAGTTCAGGTAATAATGGCTTATGGTTAGTAACAAATCTTAATTTATTTACTGATTCATTAATGATGATAGCCTGTTCATTTCCTTGCAGGAATCGCTCCTTTATTGAGTTTTGAAATGTTTGCCATCAATTATGTTGCGAGCTAATTTATTTTCATAATAATCCCCTCCAGCTTGATACGTTTGCTCTTCAATCATGTTGCTTTCATCTTGTCTCCAAGCAGATAAGTGATCGTCATCATTATTGAGTTTACTTCTACTGATTGGCTCTTAACCATTATCACTGTTTTCCAGTTGTAAATTATTGACTTGCCCAAGCACATAGTTATATAAGTGGCAGGTCCTGTTCAAATCAGGTAATAAAAACAGATTGTTATATTCAATATTTAAATTATTTGTTGATTTATACATATTAATAACCTATTTAGTTCCCTTGCAGGAAATGTTTCTGGTTTGAATTTTGGAATGGCTGCCTTCAGTTATATTTCGAGTGCAATTATTTCCATAACAAGCTCCTATCTTCTTTGGCCAGTGGTGACCACTATGTTGAAGGGGATTCTCATAAGAGAATTTCCCCCTTCGTAAGCACTCTTCCACTTTTCTATCATAATTGTCTAGATCACCTATGTTATAGCTATGACTATTAATGTTGGTTGTCATACAAGCTTTTAGAAACAAAATATTGTATTCTGTTTCTATGCCTTTCCATAGTTGTAAGCTATCACTACAACAAAACTATCCTTTTACAACGACTATTTTACAACGAGCCATAAATAACCATTGTAATAGAAACCTTTTACAACGGTTTTATGAAGCCCGTTGTAATATTTGCAACTTTTCATCATCATCCAGTACACCTATTACAACGTTGTCAGCTTGCCCGTTGTAATATGGTCCTATTACAATGGTTTTTGGCCAGTTGTAATAGATACTAGTTTTCAGCTTTCTAATCTTTAATATTTAATAATTAATAATTAATATATTTAATAATTATTAGTTATTAATTAATAATTAGTGTTAAATAATTAATAATTAAAAATAATAATTACATTTAATAATAAATATTAAATATATAGTAGTTAATAATTAATAATTAATATTAATAATTAATAGTTAATAAAATATACATAATAATTTACATTTAATAATTAATATTCAATTATAATTAAGAAGTAATAAATAATAATTAATAACTAATAAATAAGAAGTAATATTTAATAATTAATAATTAGTTATTAATATTTAATAAATATTATTAAATAAGTCATAATTAGTAATCAAGACTATATCTAATATTAAGTATTAATTGCTAAACATTAATTAATAAATGATTTATATTTAATAATTAATAATTAATGGTAGAAATTTGAATCCAAATATAATGGTAATAATTAATGGTAGAAATATATCTCAAATTCAAATTAAAATATAATCTCAAACACCTACTACCAATACAAACACGAAAATTTCAAAAAATATTCCAAGTATTCAAAAATTAAGAATTACCATCCAAGCTACAATTTACATATTAAAAACAGTAGGTGTTAACCCAAAAAATGGATCAACACCCTGGATCAAGTGTGAAAGCACCAGTGCAGATAATCAACAGCACAAATCTCAGATAAACAACAAATAAATAACGGAAGTAAGAAAAGAGACATAGAATTTTTATAGTAGTTCGGCTGACTCTGGCCTATGTCCACTTTAATCAATCTTTATTATGATTATACTAGTTGAATCTCTCTGGATATCAACTAGATAGTCCTTAGATCTAAGTTACAATGAGTTAGAATAAGTCATAAGTACATAGGTTGACAGGAGAATCACAGTAACCCTCTTGATGACTGTTGTGAGGGAGAAGAAAGTTGAAAAAGTGAAGGAATTCCAGTAGAGTAATGGCAGCTCTCTCTCCGTCAAGATCCATCTCTAGGTGCAGGTAGGTCAGTATTTATAGGGGAATTTAGTGAGTGTTGGGCCAGAAGTCCAAGTGGAGAAGAGTCCAGTTGTTATGCCAAGTCATCACCGAAAATCTCAAATCAATCCGAGTCATTTCTATGGATCACTAGCTATCCATAGGCGATGGATCGCTAGCTATCCATCAACTTAGCATATTTTTCTACCAGAAGCCTTTACTTATTTCTATGAAGGAGCTCGAAAAGTTTGAGGGTGATCCGACCTACCTTGATGGATCGCTAGCTATCCATACACTTAGCATATTTTTGAGTGATCTTTGTTTGGTTATCTTCCCATCTTCTATTTAAGTGCATTGTCCAAATATCAAGCCGTTTGAAGTTAGTTTGATCATCTGTCTTCATGGGTCATCCGGTCTAGAAGAATCATCCATAACTCGCTCAAATCTTAAAGAAATTGAACGAAACTTTGCAGGAACACTCTAGAGGATGCTAGGGACCCACCATAAAAATTTGAGGTGGTGGGGCCCATTCTAGATGGATCGCTGGCGATCCATCAAATCAACTCCAAATGCTCTCATTTTTTTATGAGCCTTCTTCTATGTCTTCTAAATGTTCTCCCAAAATTTCAAGTTAATCCGACTTCGTATGAGTTCTATAAGTTTATTTTAAGTTAATTGCTTTTGGTCAAACAACTTGAATCAAGTGAGTCTTCACTTCTCGAGCTAGATTGTTTGGCATGCTATAAAACTTGGCAAGCGTCTATAGGGAACATATTAGATCATGATGCAAGAGGACTAGAGGATCTACGAGCAAGCTTTATGATCACTAACGATCTATAGGCGATGGATCGCTAGTGATCCATCGCCTTAGCTTGTTTTGGCATTTTTCTTCTTTGGTCTTTCTCTTCTTATCCTTCTGGTCTTCTTGATAGATCCTTGAGATATTTTGACTTATTGTAGATGTTCTAGTTCCCTTTGAATTCTATTGGGTTAAAAACCCAGTTAACACTTGCCCCCCAAAGTACGTCTTTTGAATGAAAGGTGTGCTTTGCTCCAGAATAAGTTCCAGTAACAAGTCTTTGATTGTTGTGCTTTCCAGCGGCTTTAGCCTTGGCAAACCATCCAGTTCCTTTGGGTTCTTTGGTCAATTACAAGTCGCTCCAAACCTGTTATATCCTAGAAATCTAACTCTGCTTAGGTGTAATCTGTACATCACAATCATTCCGATTTCATTCGGAGTTATTACATCACATATCTCTAACTAAATCACATGTTTCCAATTACATCACATATCTCCATTCACATCACACATCTCTAATTGTCCCATGTTCATTCGGGATTTACATCATTATCAATTTTTGCTCCTCATTCAGATTTGTCACATCATATATCAAAATCACATTATATATCAAAATCACATCATGTATCAGAATCACATCATATATCAGAACAACATCATATATCGAAATCATCCTGTGTTCATCTGGGATTTATCAGTTTTATTCTGTTTATAAGGCACTCAAATCCTTTTATTAAATCAAATCTATTTTAAGGCTCGATCTCTCCGGATCGTTTAAGTTTAATGCATGATCTTTTCGGATCGTTTAATGTTTAATTTAATGCACGATCTCCCCGGATTGTTTAATGTTTTAGTTTAATGTGCGATCTCTCCGGATCGTGTAATGTTTTGTTTAATGTACGATCTCTCCGGATCGTTTAATGGTTTAAGTTAAGGGGACAATCTCTCCGGATAGTTTGTTTATTAAGTTAAGGGGGATGATCTCTCCGGATCATTTGCTTATTAAGTTAAAGGGGATTAAGTAAACCTATCCGCTCACTCTCCGACGAGGGGACTTACTTCTTGCACTCCGGTCCCATCTCTCCGGTCGGGACTCTCTTGCATTTGATATCATACAAGTCCATCCACTCACTCTCCGGCAAGGGGACTTGCACCTTGCACTCTGGTCCCGTCTCTCCGGTCGGGACCCTATGGCGTTCAAAATCAGTTATCACATTAAATATGGTATTACAAAATTCAAATTTCAAATCAAAGCAAACAAGAATAAATTAAATAAGCAGAAATCCTGAATGTCTATCCCAGACATCCGACTCAGAGCGTGGCAAGAGACCAATCTAGGTTTTGTGCACATCCAAGCGGTCTGAGATTATTATCTTAAGAAATTATCCCGGATATCCGACTCAGAACGCGACTAGGAACCAATCTAGGTTTAGCACACATCTAAGCGATCTGGGGTCATTGTTGTCCTAAATATTCATCTCAGGCATCCGACTCAAAGCGTACCTAGGGACCGTTCGGGATTCCGTACACGTGTAAGCGGCCTGAGGTTATTAAAGGAAGAAAAAGCAAAAGGCAGAGAGTAAGGGACGAACCTGCCCTTGTTCCAACTATGAGATTCTGGTTTCGACTCAGGAGGTCATGTATTCGTACTCTGATTTGCTACTCTAGCTCCAATATCACCCATTCCAGGCATTAAAGCTTATCCTAGATCCAAATCTGTCATACCCCTAAGTCATATGGCACTATTTCAATTCGGTTTGCTCTAACTCCAAATGGTCCTGCATTGGGTCCTATTGTTGATTCCAGTGTTGCCCTCAAGTATCATTTGCTCTGAGCGTGGGGGCAAGACTCCACCTTGTTCCAATCCAACTCCAGCAGCTCCTGTTTTATTCCCTTGAGTTTGATTCCTATTCCCTGCAGATCTAGCTATCCCTTGTTGCTCCATCTTCTGAAAGAAGCTATCCATCATCTCTTGTTACCTAGGCAAGATCCCATCTTGCATCTCCTTCATCGTCATTTCATTTCTTTTCTAATCACATCGATGGGTTGATGAGAAATTAAGGACACCTCTTGGCTGCCCCCAGGCTCCGGTTGACTTGCTATAGCTCTAGATCTAGTATTAGGCCTACTCATCTTCTCTAAATCTTAGATTCAAACTTCAGTCCTTTAGATCTCGTTCAAGGTTCTCAGTGAAAGCACCAAAATGTTAACCCAAAAATGGATCAACACCCTGGATCAAGTGTGAAAGCACAAGTGCAGATAATCAACAACACAAATCTTAGATAAACAACAAATAAAAAGTGGAAGTAAGAAAAGAGACACAAAACTTTTATAGTGGTTCGGCTGAATCTGGCCTATGTCCACTTTAATCAATCTTTATTATGATTATACTAGTTGAATCTCTCTGGATATCAACTAGATAGTCCTTAGATCTAAGTTACAATGAGTTAAAATAATTCATAAGTACATGGATTAACTGGAGAATCACTGTAACCCCATTGATGGTTGTTGTGAGGGAGAAGAAAGTTGAAGAAGTGAAGGAATTCCAATAGAGTAATGGCAGCTCTCTCTCCATCAAGATCCATCTCTAGTTGTAGGTAGGTGAGTATTTATAAGGGATTCAGTTAGTGTTGGGCCAGAAGTCCAAGTGGAGAAGAGTCCAGTTGGTATGCCAAGTCATCGCCGAAAATCACAAATAAATCCGAGTCATTTCTATGGATCACTAGCTATCCATCAACTTAGCATATTATTTAACCAGAAGCCTTTACTTAGTGCTACGAAGGAGCTCGGAAAGTTTGAGGGCGATCTGACCAATCTTGATGGATCCCCGGTTATCCATAGGGAATGGATCGCTAGTTATCCATACACTTAGCATATTTTTGAGTGATCTTTGTTTAGCTGTCTTCCTATCTTCTATTTAAGTACCTTGTCCAAATATCAAGTCCTTTGAAGTTAGTTTGATCATCCGTCTTCATAGGTCATTTGGTCTAGAAGAATCATCCATAACTCGCTCAAATCTTAACGAAATCGAACGAAACTTTATAGGAACACTCTAGAGGGTGTTAGGGACCTTCCATAAAAGTTTAAGGTGGTGGGGCCCAATCTAGATGGGTCGATAGAGATCCATCAATTCAACTCCAAATGCTCTCACTTTTTGTGATCCTTCTTCTATGTCTTTTAAATGTTCTCCCAAAATTTCAAGTCAATTGGACTTCGTATGAGTTCTGTAGGTCCATTTTAAGTTAGCTGCTTTTAATCAAACAGCTTGAATCCGGTGAGTCTTCACTTCTCAAGCTAGATTGTTTGGCATGCTATGAAACTTGGCAAGTGTCTCTAGGGAACATATTAGATCATGATGAAAGAGGACTGGAGGATCTACGAGCAAGCTTTATGGATCGCTAGCGATCCACAGGCGATGGATTCCTAGCGATCCATCTCCTTAGCTTGTTTTGGCATTTTTCTTCTTTGGTCTTTCTCTTCTTTTCCTTCTGGTCTTCTTGGTCGATCCTTGAGATATTTTGACTTGTTGTAGATGTTTTAGTTCCCTTTGAATTCTGTTGGGTTAAAAACCCAGTTAACAGTAGGCGCCATTCCAAAATTTTAACCCCCGCTCTAATTTTTGGTTCACCGCTCAACCCTTTAATTTTCCTTAGAACCATAAATCCTAAATCGATCCCCTAATCTTCCAATCTCCAATCCCCAGTTATCTTTGGTTGACTAAGAATATTTTCTCCCAATCCCCCAATCTTCAATCTCCAGGGCTCTCCCATTCTCCAACCGCTCTCTTATTTTCTCTTCCATTTTACCAGCGCACATCAAATCCATTAACGAATTGGCGGCTCAATTGACTAAGGTTAGGGTTCTGAAGCCTCCATCGATGGTGATGAATTGAAGGCTCAATTGACGAATTTTGGCAACCATTCATCTTTCGTTGGTGATGGGCCTTTGGCGACTATCGTGTCCACAAGGGCCGTTGAGCAGGTGGCGAGTGGTGGCATCTCGATGGCTCCGATTGCAGTAGGGCTTCCTGTTTCTCAGTTGGAATCTCGTCCTTCGGTGATGCTTAACAGTGGAGCAGGTGGCGAGTGTTTCTATCAGAAACGAGATAAACTGGAGGAACGCCCTAGATGGGGGTTTGCAATCTTCCAAGTCAGGTGAAAACCCCCTTTTCAATTCCAAATCAGGTAGAAATGATCAAGTCCAGATTTTAACCACCAATAAATTATTGGAATTTGTATTACGTAGCTTCATCTAAAGCTTATTGTTTAAATAGTTCAATCCAAACATTCACCACATGAAACCTTCAATCAACATGCTACAGATTTTGCGGTTATTTATTGGATTTATTTCACTAATTTCTGATTATGGAATAACTTTTATTTGCTTCCTTGACCAACGACTATATTTCACTACATCAAAAATTGTACTTTTACAGTATCTTGCTGTTTGCAATTGCTTGGGTTTGAAAAAAAATTATATGTTGTTAACTAAGCTTGAGCTTGAATAACATTTTTGTATATTCTAACAGTTGTTTTGTATTATTGAGCATGCATAGGAAATAAACTTTATAGTTTATTATGTATTTTAATTATTTATTTCACTATTTCTTCATTTTTATACTACAAACTATGTATAGGTATGAAACCATATTCGCTTTTAACTCTAAATATTTAATATGCCAAATCATGACACTGATGTACAAGTAAATGGTGGTAGTGTGTTTCTATGAAAAATTCAAAAATGTCAAAAAAAATACACACACAGAACTTATAGCGTATTTAATTGACTCTGTTATGATAAATATCACATATCTTGTTCGGATGTCCTAATTCAGTTTTCCATTATATTTGGTTAAAAAAAAGCCAAGCAAGACATTCCAGTGCAATGAATAATTTAACGTACATAAGTTTTCAGGAAATTTAATGTACTTTAATACCTAAGAATTAAAATTTAATATTTGGCTTCACTGTTATGAAACATGCCTAATGCTCCACTAGGTGTCCTCTAAAGCAAAATCGACCACATTCTTGTTTATCAAAATAAAACTTTTTAAATAGCTCAAAACTGGCCACTTATTCCTCAAACACACTTGCGATTGCTTTAGCCCATTTTTAAGTCTAGTCAAAATTTATTACTTTAACCCACCAAACCTTGTATTATTACTCTTCTTCCCATGTTTACAACTAGACATTTGATGTATAACATGATATATATGATCGGCATTTTTAAGAAAATGGTACTTCATTCATTTCATCATGTCAATCACAATTTTGAGCAAACAATCACAATTGAACAACCACAATTTGTAACAAGTCAATGTTGATACCTATCGAACCAGCAGTAAGATTCTTTTAATACCTATGATGCAACTTTTATTAGTTTTAATCATGTAGTCTGCACACTCAAGCATTTGTATTTTTGTTTCACCCATCAGGTAAGCTAGAATTATTAGTTAATGAGAAAGTATATCGGAATTATACAAATAACTGTTGCCTTTCACAAATATAACACCTAAAGTTATATACAAGGAGCTTCACCATGGTTATTTGTACATCCACCCGGGCTAAAAGAAGTTTTGCTTTATGTTAACAACAAATACAAAAAGCCTGCTATTTACATTTCTCCATGTTTGTCCCAAGTATGTGTAAGTCTATAATTTGTTTCTTGATGTGCAAAAATATAGGAAATTTCCCATTTAGTACAAATTTCTTCAAGCTTTGTAAGCATATGCTACTTCCACCATAGTCCAACTCGGCCTTTGTGAGTTTCTATCATTTTATCAAATGTTGATGAAGGTCAATGCATGCATTGAAGTCTAGTTGGTATTCACTTTAGAAAATTGAAATAAACACTAATATAAAAAAGGTAACTGAAAAAAATGATTTGATTTGCGGGATAAAGTGTTGAATGTTGGGACGAAAGGGGGATTCTGGATATGAAACATCAATCTAAATTTACAGTATGCACTTGATGGAATATGCATGTACATGATTGATTCTTATCTTGGTTTTAGTTTAGTACAGTTTGCAAGAGCAAAACTTCACATCAGAAAATTTTATGCTATGTAAGTTTGTAGCCATGTTCATGCTTGCATGTTTTTTGTTTTTTTGTTTTTTTAATCTTACATGTGGAAAATCATCATTGGTTAATTCAATAATATAGCCTTACATGTTATGGCTTTAAATAAATTATTAACCTTCAAATTTCATGCTAAGGTGTGACATATGTGTGCGAAACCATTGCTCCTGTTTTCGTGGTTGGAATAAGTAGGGTACTTTACCCGGTGCTATAATTGAATTTTGTACATTTCCTAAATACTGATTATTACTACTAATTTGAATCTATACAGCTTCAAATCAATGGTCAGGGACATGGTTTTGCTCTATATCAGTTACTCCTGATGAAGTAGCTTCACCTGGTATTGATACAACAGTTGTTGATGCTGCAAGAAATGATGAGACCATTGTAATTATCATTTTGTATGGTTTGTATTCAGCTTCTTTTATATTAGTTTTGGCTTGACCGACAATGATTTGTAATTATATTAAAACTTTATAAATGATGTGAATGTATAATTCATTTTGGCCTTTTAGTAATTGTGAGTACGATCTGTATACATGCTACACCGAAGTTCCAATATTTTTTTAAATTTTGTATTTTTTAGCAATGGGCAAAAACAGTTGTAAAAGACATTTATTACAACGGTTGAAAATAGCTGTAAATAAATTTATTACAACAACCAAAAGCTGTTGTAAAAGGCCCTATTGCAACAGCTTTATATTGTTGTAAAAAGTGTTTACTACAACAGGCTTTTACAACGGTTTTAAAACGTTGTAAAATCTTTTGAGTCCATTACACCATCGCATAAGAAGACGGACACAGATCCGTTGTGAGTACCTATTACAATGGGAACTGCCCGTTGTAAAAAGTGTATTTTGTTGTAGTGTATCGGTTTTAATGTTTTTGTATAGTCTGTTATTCCTTTCCTTCCATATAAAGTAAATTACAGTGGTTAAGACTATACATATTTTGTTAAATTCTTTTTTCTTTCCCTCAAACACCTTTTGAAAATGCTAAATGCTTTCTCTGATGTTTTAAAGAATCAGCTTTTGATTGAGATTTAACTTGTTTTTGGCTATAACCATATATGCCTTGAGTATGAACAATCAAAGGAAAGATGATCAATATTTTCTACCTCATTTTTACACAAGAGACATTTGATATTTTCTTTGTTTTTACTCCACTTTGCACATATGTCTCTTGCTGGCAGTCGGTTTAAGATAGCAAAATATGCATAATAACCATTTTTGGGCAGTTAGCTGTATTCCGGATTATTTTATGTCATTCCACTTCCATTTCTTCACCTTTGATGAAATCCTAAGTATTTTTATATGAAAATTTCCTTTTGAATGAAAGTTTCCAATTCCAACAGTCCTCTTTTAAACTTGTATCTATTTCCATTTTATTTATTATTGAATTGAATATTGTTGCTGCTGGTTGCATTTAAGTATTCCACATTGAATTTTGTATGATGCTTTTCACCTTAGCAGTAGCTCCCCCAAATTGATAAAGCTTACTCCAGCCTAGTAGATTGATCAAGGATTTTCCACGAATCCATGGATCAAACCAGAGGCTGGTTTGCTTACCTTTTTTGAACTTTCTTTCAATTAATTTTGAGCCTGTTTCTCTACATTTTAAGATGCTTTTCCATGTATGTGAGTGATGATTTTCCATTAGCATGGTCCAATTTTTTTTGACATGTCTGGCTATCATCCATCTAGCCCAAAGAGATTTACCTTCAATGAATTTCCAAACAATTCATAGTTGCAAGCTTCATTTACATCAGCAAAATTTCTTATACCTAAACCACCTACTTCCTTTGTTTTTGTGATTGTATTCCATGAAACTTTATGATATTTCTTTTTCAATATGAAGTGTAACGACCCGAAATTTCACTCCTTTGATTTGTGAATATTTAATTAATTTTAAATATTCAATATATAGGTTTTATAATGAAAATAAAAACTCTTTTAAATAATAAATAATGATGGTGAAATAGTTTTCAAAATTTGTTTACAAAAATATAAAATTCGATGAAAAACAGAAAATGTGACCGGAATTCGTTTTTTGAATTTTTGACTTTTTGTTGGATGAAAGTTATCGAAAATGTTTTCAACTCTTTATATCAATCAAACATATAAATTTTTAAATAAGCTAGGCTTGTATAATGTATGTATATATGTATTTATACTTAGGTGTATAAGGTTTAAAAATAAAATAAAGTAAAAAGTAAGTGTCACATCATAGGTGGACATGTTTAAACATGTCTAAAAATGATACACATAAATGCATGTTGGCTCAAAGTATTAAAGGGGGACAAAATTTTCATGATTTTCATGGAAGAAGGCAAGAATGGTGATGTGGAAGCATATGTATGGAGGGTAAAGGACGAGGGGTAGTTTGGTAATTAAACATGTTAACATAATATATAAAATAATATTTCTAATTATTATTTCACTTTATCATTTTTTTTCCATTTGAAAAACTTTCCTAAGCTTGGAAACAAAACTTGCATGGCTTCTCTATTTAGTTTTTAGGTTTTAAAGTTTTAAAAATCAAATTCTTACTTTAAAAACTTAGTTTTAAATCACTTGTTTTAAGCTCCACTTTCTCCATTTCTACCCCAAATTCACCCAACCAGAACTTCTTCTAAAATGCTCCAAATCAAGATTTTCTTTTATTCGAACCATGTCAAATTTTAATGGCTACAACTTTTATGTAGATCACTTTTCAAATTTTGGGTGCAGCTATGTAAAAATCTCGTTTATTTGCAAAGTGCTTTTGGACTCAGAGATCCAAGTTCGAAAATGGTCCTTCTTATTTCGACCATATCGTCCTAAAAAATAACTGAAATTGAGTTTTTTTTTAAATTGTATAGGAAAGAATTTTCTAAAACATTCCTTTTAACCACTTTTCCAAAATCTGAGAATTACATGTCCAAAAATTGAGGAGAATTTTACCCAATTTCGAGTAGATTTTGTGATTTTCCAAGCTTTCCGAATTCCAAAATGTTTCAAGTTTTCAAAAGATTTTGGTGAGTAAACTTCTTACTTTTTGGGAAAGTTTTTACCTTTATATGTATTGACTAATTGGTGGTAAAATAAGTCGATTGCTTGGTTGGATTATTGTGTGGTTTGAATATATGTATGGGTTGCTAGTTGTGGTTTAGATTTTGACTGGTTAATCGAAGGCTTAAGTGATGTGTTTGGTTATAAAGATGTGATATTTGGTTGTGCTATTATGGTGATATGTTTATGGATGGTTAGACATGTGTATGTGATGTATACTAAAAAATTAACACTTGAACTTATTAAGTGACATGGAGATTCCTTGGGTTCAAACTTGTTTTAGTCACCTTGTTTTAACAAAAAGTTTTATAATGTTTTCTAACTTTAGTTTTGCTCCAAAAAATTTATGCTAAGTTAGTAAAGTAATTCAAAGTAAAGGTAAGAGTTTTAAAGGATATTTGAGATGTTAAACAAGTTTGAAAGTTATGTTATTCAAAGCGATGGTCGCTACGAATGTAATTTCGCTTAAAAATCTGTTTTTTGCAAAATTTGGTTTTATTAACTTAAAGTGTTTTGAAATTGTTTTATAAACTTAATAACGATATTTTATAAAGTTAATTAAGTTTTTAAGTGACAATTTTTTTATTAATTAAGTTTAAATAATTAATAATTAATTAAGATTAAATAGGGTTTATTAATTATAATTAAGTAAAGATTAGTTATTAATTATCTTTTAAGGATAAGATTAATTTTAATTAATTATTAATTAAGTAAGATTAATTTTTAATATAATTTAAGTATATGGTTTATTTTTAATTAATTATTAATTAAGTATGAGGTTAACTATTTAAATAAACCAATTATTTAAAATTATTTTTAATTAATTAAGGTTTTAATTTAAAATAAATTATTTATTTAAGGTTTGATTTATTATTTAAGTTTTAATTAAAATATTATTTAATTAATTTGAGATTAATTAATAGTTAATTATTAATAAAGGTTTTAAATTATTATTTAATAATTTAATAAAGGATTAATTAATGGTTTAATTTATAAATAAATTATTTATTAAAGGTTTAATTAATTATTAATGTATAATTAAATTAAGTTCAAATTTAATAAAGATTAATTATTATTTAATAAGAGTTTATCTTGTAATTAATCATTTTAAAGAGTGTCTTACTAACTTTACTTACTAACTTTCCATATCACTTCCAATCACAAGACAAAGATCACACCTTTATAACCAAAACGTCACTTTAATCATCAATTCAAAGTTCTAATGCTAAACCACAAATTAGCATATATATATATATACATCCAAACCATATTATAATCCAAACAACAATATCATCTATACAACCATATAATAACCATATATATAAAGGGAAATTCTTTCCCAAAAAAAAGTTAATAAATTTACTCACCGGAAAGCTTTGAAAACTTGAAATACTTTAGAACTTTTAATCTTGGAAAACCACAAAAATCATCTCGAACGTGGGTTAACTTCTCCTCAATTTTAGACATTGTACGCTCAGATTTTGAAAAAGTTTCCAAACGAAAAGTTTTAGGAAATTCTTTTCTCTACACTTTCAAAATAAGAACCACTCAATTTCCATGGATTTTGGGAGAGATATGGTCAATAGTAGAAGGGGTGTTTTCCGATTGGAAAATTTTGAGTCCAAAAATATGTCCGAAAGAAATGAATTTTTGACATAGCTACACTCAAAATTTGAAAATGTGGTACACATAAAATTTGTATCTATTGGAATTTCATACGGTTTAAAAAAATGAAAATCTTCATATGGGTCGGAAATAAGGAAGATAGGGTAAAAGGAAGAGAAGGTAAAATGTGAAGAAGGAAAGACTATTTCACCATCATTATTTATCATTTAAAAGTGTTTTATTTTCATAATAAAATCTATTATTTGAATATTTAAAATTAATTAAATATTCCCAAATCAAAGAGGTAAAATTCCGGGTCGTTACACTAGCCTACTTTGCATATTCCAATTTATGGTTTATACAATTTAAATTAGATTTCTAGGACCCTAAACCAATTAAAATAGATTAAACTAATTGTAATAATCATCTTACTAAAGTTGTTCCTACTCATCTTAAGCCTAAGCTCTTCCTATTGCTCTTACCTGAGAATCCCTGACTATTCGCAAGTTACGCTTGCTCCGCCTTGATTCTAATGCTTATTTTCTCCTAGGTTTCTTTTATTTTATTTTTATGAAACTTTTAAAGTAGGGGAACATAGAAAATTTTGGCAGAGTTTTGTTACTATGTGGAATTATGTGAGAATTATGCTTTGATTAGGCTAGTATTTATAGGGGTTAGGTTTAGTTTTAGGCCGTTAGATATAGGTTAGAGAATATTCGCTGATATTTGGTTTGTTCATCAAAACTTGAATGTAAAGCAATGAATCACTTCTGTTCAAACACGTCATGAGGAAAGCCAAAATGCTCGATTTTAGTGGAGGTATGATCGATCGCTTTCGACTATAAGTCGACCGCTACTGGTCAACCATTGGCCTCCATAGGTCGACCGATGGCAATGTAAATTTTGTATATTTTTATTTTCAAGTTTTTATTCTACTTCCAATTCTTCTAACACCCATAACTTATCCATAGTAACTCTAATTACGAAGTGTTATATCTGAAAATCGTCTAGAAAATCATTACGAACGCAAAGGTGCATGTTTTGTAGCCAAATTCGAAAGTCTGTGGAAATTTTCTTTTTTGTATTTATTTTAATTAAATTTACCTTTCTTATTAAATTTCCATTTAAATTTCTATTAAATTCTTTTTAAATCTTATGTAAATTTCCGGGGTGTTATATTCTCCCCCATTAAAAGGATTTTTTCCCCGAAATCTCAAAGGACGGAAAAAATGTTACTCATACACACAGCACTAATAGCCACAACCATCTGCTCAACCAACATACACGAGTAATCATTATCCTTAGAAATTTTCTAATGCATTATGTACATATATATGCAATGTGAAATGCACGTGAACTGTAATGGCCGGGGTTTTCGACCTCAAAAATCGACACTAATACGTCCACTGTATTGTGTGCTAAGCATTCAAGTGCCGAAAAAGCCGATCATTAGGAGTGAAAGAAGAAGATAGAAGAAACAAAAACAATCGCAGAATCTCACAACGCAACGGAATAACATATATTAATCAACATAATACTTTACAAAGTTATTTCAAGAATGATACATCAGAGTCATACTAAAAATTCTACCCTTGGACAATTATAACAGCATGTCCCTACCTAATTGATGCAACATACATATAATACAGCGCAAACAAGATAATAACTAGCTACCAATGAAGCCTCCTGCTCCAAGCTCCTCCAAGATGCATTTGGGGAAAAACCTGAACTACTTGGCTACCCATAAAAATTTGAGCACCCAAGAGTTTTAGGGAAAGAAAATAAAACTCCGGGTCAGACATGGGTCTACCATGAGTAAACTCAAACAACTGAATTATTATGTTTAAAACTCTCTTAAAATCAAAGGTATCTCGTAAGACCACGTCGCACATAAACACGGACGGGTTTTTACCTTACGATAACCAAAACATTATATCATAAAATCCAGTGATATTATAATAATGTCTAAGGGTGAAAATAATAATAATAATAATAAAGTAGCTGTGGTGCTCGTGAGTGTACATCACAACAATAATAGGTATATAATCAAAAACCGATAAAGTGTGTTCGCTAATTGTATTGGATTCCATGGAAGCACTCTTGGTACTTTGAGAAATGGTACTCCTGCACAAGGATCAGAGATATCCTTCTGAAGCAGCATACATTCCTAGTGATGTACCATAGAAAAAACATAGCTGGTCTTGCTAAGACTGAGTGCATCGCCTTAGGCATGCATACCAGCTGTAGATAACGTCTAGGTGGAGCCGACTGCACCCTATATGTTTGCCAACCCTACTGGCCATGCCTCCTATCTCTGGTTTTAGTCATTACTGCTGGTGAGGCTATGTTCGGAATTCCAACCATGCACCGCCATCAAAACAGATCATGGAATCCCATATGGATTCCAATACCCCAACGGGTCTTGGAATCACTGTGTTGTTGGAAATGGCAATGTAGCATTTTAAGTGAAAATGTTTTAAGAAAGGTAAACGTTGCCTCTAGCCTCACACCCGGGGAATTGTGAAATAGGGGTTGCTTTAAGGCTAAGTAGATCGCAACCATTAGGGTATGATATCGCATTTCTAGATTTATTTTGTGCCCGCTATGATGTCGGGTAAATAAATATATGGTGTATGTTATGAGAGCTCTCGGATAGGTTAGGAACAGCCAGGGGTGATATCATGTTTGGTGCTATCCGTACCATCCATTGCTTTCGAGTAGGCTGGTCTCAATTCGCAGAGGTTTCGAAGATGTCGATCCTAGGTATATTCCTCTAGAAATGTACTTTACGGGAGGAGTCCCTTACCTCGCTATTCATTGGAAATCCATTCTCCAATAAGTGCCTTCGGACTTAGTTGTAAACCTATCATGCCATCAAATTTAACCAATGTAACAATTTCGGCTATTTGAATATTTTTATTTGAAAAGTTTTCAAAGAATGTTATTAAAAATAATATCTCTGGATTTTATGTAGAATAATTTGGTTATCATAAGGTAAAAACCTATTCCGTGTTTATGTGCTGCGTGGTCTTATGAGATACCCTTTGTTTTTCAAATACTCGTATTTTGAGTTTCTCACATTAGTCCCATGACAAACCTAGAGTTTTTTTTCTTTCCCTTAAACTCTAGGTGCCCTATTTTTTCAGGCGGCCTAGTAGTTAGGTTTAGTTTGGGGCATTTTGAAAGAGCTTGGAGCATGGAGTTATGCTAGGGTAAACTTAGATTTATAGCCTCACATTAGATTTAGTTAAGGCAATTAGAATGCTTAGTATCTAAGTGATTGTTGTTAATAATTGTAGAAACCCTCAAGCTATGGGAGAAAGTATTCGAAAGGGGAGACCTCAAGAGCAAACTGAGGTGAGAAGAATGATCTAATCATTCTTTCGAGTGATGAGGAAGAACCCGGGAAATGTCCATTTAGCAATATTAAGCCCATTATTAAAGGAGACTTAGATCCATACACCCGACTAGATAAAGATGGTTACCCTATAGCCGAAATGTCTACATCTTCCCCGACTCCAGAACTTATTATAGTGTCTAGTGACGAAGAGACCCCTCAGTCCTTAAATAGAATGTGGATCACTGACCCAGTAAGTTCAGAACTTGAACCGGAAGAAGAAATTCTTGAGGTGGAGTCGATGGAGGAAGAATCTAAACCTGAAGAAGACCCAAACACTATGATATCCATGAGTCGACCAACAACAGTAGAGACAGTAACGTCATATGGGATATGGTGCGGTGACCATATTATTTGGCGCGAGGAGTCGTTAGATTCACCCATTTATTAAGACAGCATGAACGATGAAGAGGAAGAATTTTTGGATCCCGAGGAAGAAGAAGTGCAAGGTTTAGAATAACTAGAAGAAGGAGAAATTATACAAGAAACGCCAGCTGGATTGGGGCATGTGCCATGGAACCAGCTCTGGTTACCATATTAATAGGATGTGATACCACAGATTGAGGACGGAAATGAAGTGGATAATGAACAAGATATAGTGATGACGATGGAGAAGTCTTGTTTGATTTTGGATACAGAAGTGGACCGTCAGCATCGAATTCATAGGAGTGATTATGATGTAAGATTGGAAAATTTAGAAACGCCTATCTAGTATTTATATTATATAGTAGCATGTATAAGTGTGGCTTGTTAAGTAGTTATGTTTGTATCGGTATTATGAAAATCCAAGTAGGTTTAGAAGGACTTAAGAATGGTTTAAGTATATAAGGAGAAAATATATGTGTAACATAAGGATGAATGTAAAATGTTAAGCATGTATAATATAATTATGTCATTTGCTTATGACTTTGCTCAAATGTAAATACAATAACACACTGATGTAAGTAAAACCAGTCAAAAACTTGGGATTTGTATATATACTCTTAGGATGTAATGGAATATTATACAAATATAGACATAAGTCTTGAACTATTTATACACTTAAGTAATGTTGTAAGAGGTAATTCAATAATGGATTAGTATGAATTGAATGGTTATGAAACTTAAAAGTGTTGATTAAACTAAAGTCATGTTTTACAAGTGTTTATAAACTTAAGAAATAGTTTTATGAAATGGTTCATAAATTGATAGTGATATAAAATTGATTGTGATTGGGTATAGTTAAGAAAACCAATTAGAATAAATACGTAAGTTTTACAGAGATCATTTTATTCGCGTAACTATTTGACCTAAGATTTGAGTACATAACTTTGAGGTATTTACACCAGTTCGAAAAAGGTTTATCATTCAATTCTTGACAGCGAACATTGATGAGGGTTTATGGTCAGATTCTTACATTTTCTATCATAGTTGAGAGCCATGCAAGTAAAATAGAAGTTTCTAAGCCTGATCGGAGTTCACACTAGACGATCGGGTGATCAATACTAGTTCGAAAGTAAAGTTGTATATTCGAATAGTAGATCGAATCAGATAATTACGTATGGATAATCTATATACATTGTACGGGTGTAAGCTTAAAAATAAATATTTTGGGCAAACACCTTTGGGTTTTTTGCGTTGCAATTTTGAGGAAGAAATTCTTTTAAGGATGGGAGTCTGTAACGACCCGCAAATTTATCACTTTGATAAATTATATTTATTTTTAAAATATTCAAATATAAGCTTTTTAACATAGATTATGTTGTCTTGAAGAATAAATAATGATTGTAATCTTATTTCGAATAAGTATTTACTAAAATATATACTTTTGAAAAATATCGATAAAATGACCGAAAACCGTTTTATCGATAAACAACTATATAATTATCAGAAATCACGCACCAAGCTGGATACATACACTCATTTATCCATATAAACAAGAATATTAAATAAAATTATTTATTTTATTTTTGGGAATAAAATGTATTTATGACATCATCAATAATGGCATCATATTTAATAATGGATATATGAATTTAAATCGAGATGTAATGATTTAATAAATATTATAATTATTCAAATTATTGTTTTAAATTATAATAGTTCATTTTATTTAGCTATATAGTGATAGTAAATCATTTATAATAATTTTATAAAGATATATACTTGATTTGAGAATATAAGAAAATTCGTACCGGTTTATCGATATAACATCACTTTTTGTAAACAATTATTTAATATTAATTGATATGGTTTTATAATTCAAAAGAGATCATTTTAATTAGTTAAAAATGATAAGAAATTAGTTTTCAAAATTTGTTCACATTTTTATGTAAATTAATTTATAAGTAAAAATGTGACCGAGAACCGGCTTCTCGATTTTCGACGATTTAACGAATAGAAGTTGTTGCAACCTTGTTTATATCACTTGAACACGTCTAACATACACATGCACACACTAACATATACATGACCACATATATGCATACAAATATACTTACCATTTACATTAGAATTTACACATAATGAAAAGTATAAATATCTAAGACATTTTCTACCCTAAAAGCAAGCATCAACTTACTTACACACCATCATCATCACACACATGGATGCATAAGGGTAGGCCTGTCAAACGGGTTGGGTTGGGTCAAAATGGGTTGGGTCGAGTTTGACCCAACCCATTTATGATCCATTCTTTTTTACCCATTTATGACCCAACCCACTTAATAAGCGGGTTACCCATTTAACCCATTTAAAGATTTAAATTTAATTTGACTAATAAAAAATAAATAAATATAAAATAATTTTAATACTAATTTTTATGTTTTGAGTTCCGATAAAAATTTAAAATTCTAGTTTTCATCAAAATTCAAATATGGGGATGCGGTAGCTTATTATTTTCTAAGTACAACTGTCAGTCCCCTTGGAGAACTACAGTGTGTGTTCACACGATAAAGTATCCGAGTATTTCAAACTGTCCGTAATTTAGGTGGGAGTTAATCGGTCGAAGTTCCGTCTGATTCTGAGTTAGAACGAAGAGTTATTGCAGTCGGAACAAAAAAAATAGCGGCTTCTGCACTAGGCGGAGTTCAAATATGTGGATGTGGTAGCCTGTTATTTTCTAAGTACAACTGTCAGTCCCCTTGGAGAACTACAGTGTGCGTTCACACGATGAAGTATCAGAGTGTTCCATACTGTCCGCAATTTAGGTGGAAGTTAATCGGTCGAAGTCTCGTCTGATTCTGAGTTAGAACGAAGAAATTATTGCAGTCCGAATAAAAAAAAAGCGGCTTTTGCACCAGGCGGAGTTCAAATATGGAGATGTGGTAGCCTGTTATTTTCTAAGTACAACTGTCAGTCCCCTTGGAGAACTACAGTGTGTGTTCACACGGTGAAGTATCCGAGTGTTCCATACTGTCCGTATTTAGGTGGGACTTAATCGGTCGAAATTCCGCCTGATTCCGAGTTAGAACGAAGGTGTTATTGCAGTCCGAACAAAAAAAATAGCGGCTTCTGCACTAGGAGGAGTTCAAATATGGAGATGTGGTAGCCTATTATTTTCTAAGTACAACTGTCAGTCCCCTTGGAGAACTACAGTTTGCGTTCACACGATAAAGTATCTGAGTGTTTCATACTGTCCGTAATTTAGGTGGGAGTTCATCGGTCGAAGTCTCGCCTGATTCCGAGTTAGAACGAAGAAGTTATTGCAGTCTGAACAAAAAAAATAGCGGCTTCTACACTAGGCAGAATTCAAATATGGAGATGCGGTAGCCTGTTATTTTTTAAGTACAACTGTTAGTCTCTATGAAAAACTACTGGGTTACCCATTTATAACCCTTTTAAAAATGGGTCAACCCAACCCATAACCCATTTAATAATATCCATAAATGGGTTGACCCAACCCATTTATAAGTAGGGTAAATGGGTTGGTTTAATGGGTTGGGTCATATTTTGACAGGTCTACATAAGGGGGTAGCCTTGCAGTGCGTCTTGATAGGATGGAGGAGGTGTGGGAAAGGGGCAAAAGAGTAGTTATACATTTAGATATTTATTTTCGAAGCTTCCCATAAATATCCACTATTCTCTTCATAATTCTACACACTTTTCAACTTAATCTTCTTCCTCATTCTCAAGCTTTTCAATGGCTTCCTACCTTAAGGAAATTATGAAGAAAAATATTGCAAAAGAAAATTAACTTTATATAAGTATATATACATAAGCAATCCACTTCAAACCAAAGCAAATCACTCCTTTCCTCACTCAAACCCCACGGCCACCACCTCCTACCACCAAGGTCCAGCACTCCACCTCCTTCCAAGTTAGGCTGAGCCCATTCATAGGTCCAAGGCTCGATTTCATAGGCTTTAATTTGATCGTAGCGAAGCTATAGCGAATTTTCGTGAAGTTAGAAACCAATGAAGGTGAGAAACTGTATATATATATATATATGATGTGATATGATTGCTATGGATGTTTACTATGCTTTGATCATCTAGTATGGTTGTTTTAATATAGTTTTTTAATTGTGTAAACAAGTCACGTTAAATACACGTTGATATCGCACAAGGAAATCACTTTCTGAATCAAATTATAAAAGTGATATGGAATCATTCAACCCCTTCGAAATGATTTAAAATGATTAATAAATGTTTTTAAACATTAAAACCCAATTTGGTGAAGTTTTGACAAGTTTTGAAAATTGAGTCAAAAATAGGCGTGTTGCATAACGGCAGTTCGCGATTTCACGATGTAGAAAGTTGAATCCATTTATACGATGGATTCGGAGTTGGAATTCTTTGTAATAAGAATTTTTCGAACTATTACAAACATAGTTTTCAAATAAAAGAAAGTGATCGAGATTTCGTTTAGTAGATATTGAAATATGAGCACATCAAGTATTGAAAATAGCCGCAGTTTGGTAGTTCGGAAACCAAAGCGATAAATTCTTTAAAAATGATATATTTAATTCTTTAAAAATATGGGATAAATTTTATAAATGTTTTAAAAGAGATTTGAGTTATACAAATGGATTTATAAACGATAGAAAAGTTGTTTTGATCAAATAAGCTTAGAAGCGGTATTCGTAGCACTTTTTGCAGCACTTTTAATAACTTTTGAAATATGGCTTGAACTTATGTATTCTTTCCCAAACCTTTTATAAATGTTTTCAAATAAATAATTAAGTATTTTACAGATGATTTGAAGGTCTTATAATTTATTTTAATTCCTATGGATCCTTTTACTTAAAATTAATTATTATGGGTTTACAGTAAACAGTGTCTTAAATAACATTGTTTTAAACCCGTTTTAAAAGTTATGATTTGGAAATATTTGTTAAGATTTAAGTAAATGATTTGGAGATATTTTCCTAAGTAAAAGATGAAATGAGTTGGAATTATTCCAAGATTTAAAAAGGTTTTAATTAAACAAATATTTGATAAATGAGGTTTAACGATTCCGTATATATCGGAAAGAAATGTTTTATAGATATATATCTCTCGAAGATATTTTTGATAAAGAGAAAAGTAATTAATCAAATGATAAGCACCTATTTACTTAAACATCTTTTTATCGATGATTGGTTCGATGGAATTGGGGTCGGATTTGGGTAGTTCTTATCCAAAAACCACTTCGAACCAATTTACGAGTTCAAAAGTGAATATATATTAAAGACAATGAAGTTGAAGGCGAGGATCTTCATAACGGAAGGACTTCTTGTCGATAATTTTGGAGTAGCTCCTGAGATGAATAAATAGCAGTGGTCCCTTCATTCTGGGATCTTCGTATGCAAGGACTGCTTGCTACTAATCCTAGGAGCAATTCCTGACAAGTGGTAAGAGAGTGCCACTACAAGAAAAGTTAGTATTATTAGCATTAGCCTATAGCATTTTTAATTGCTTGCCATTAGAAACAAAATTTAAGCGGTAAATTACGAAGCCGCGTGCTCTGAGAGATGAGGCGCTAAATTTCTTTTCCTTCCCTCCGTTTCCACTTCCCGTACTCGTAATAAAAAAACTTCCCAAATTTTTAAATCCTTGATCCAAATTAGATTACAAATTTTCCACCTCCAAATAAACTTATGTCGCCCAGTAGACTTCATCGCCATTTGCAGTCGTCTCCATCACAATCGTCTCCATTGCCATCGTCTCCGTTGCAGTCGAGTTAGTGGAAGAATCGACAGCCTTCAGATCCATGTAAATGGCTCAGGTACAAGTAACAAATATGATTTCATGTAATTCACATAATTATACTCTTTTATTTAACCTTGACTGTTGCTTCAATCAGCGATTCATTTAGGGCAAATCCAGAATGATATTTGAGGGGGATCTTAGACCAAAGTTTGCTACAGAAAAATTCAATCAATTACAATTTGGTCTGTTTCTTTACCTATCACATTAAATTTGGAAGTGAATTACAAGGAAAACAATCATTAACAAATCAACAAATTAATGAGTATGTGAGTACTAAAAAAGTAGGGTTGAAGAAAAATGTAGGGCATGTGAAAATTGAGCCCAAGAACTAAAACAGGAAAGGAAGTATTTAATTCTCTTTGTAAAAATATTGAAAATACCTTAAAATTTATTTACCTAGAGAGCGGTAAATTATTTCAAAATTCAATTATGAATGCATATTTTAAATAATCTTGAAGTTAAGTTATCGTTTTGAATTAGCTTGACAAAGAGAATGTAATAATGAAAGAGGAACGAGAGATGAAATGAGAGTGGAGGAATGCTTATTTAAAGTATCATATAAGAATTCATACTTAAAATTAAAAATATTTGATGTATATGCCAAATCATCCTTGTCCATACCTATACACCAGTATACTTTAAATAGATTTTAGAAATCTAAAACTTCAATTTCTTTTGAAGATATTTTACTTTGTATTGGTCGACATACGATTAACTATTCCATGTTCATCTTCATGACTTGGTATTTTCTACATCTAAATGTGATTATAATTTCCAGGCCTGTGACTGATTATAATGCAGTGCATCACCACTTCATTCAGTGCATTCATGTACATATGGTGAACACTGGTGGAATGGTACATTAGACTTAAATTTAGGGAAATTTTAATGCAATAAAAATCTCTCTTATACCTTTGCCAGGCTATGTTTTTTCTTTTTCCAAGTGTGTAAATATATAGGAAAAAGAACAAAACTTGACATGTCACTTATATGCAAGATGGAAGCTAGATTGAACAGCACAAAACCTCAGACAATTTACTTGCTGCTTTGAATGCAGTAAAAACAGAACAACCTCTTATTCCTAGTCAAGTATGTTAGTCTGAAACATTGATATTTATGAACAGGTCTTTCTAATATCTCTTTATATTTTTGATATTTTTAATAATATCCAACTTAAAATTTATAAAGTTGTAACTTGCACTCTTATGCTCTTGTTATCAAACAGTATTTTGAATTTTTCATGTCTGAAATACTTGTGTCAAATTGTTAAAGATATAAAATTGACACCTGTATTTTATATAAAAGAAGATCATCTAAGTAGCATGCAGAGTTATATAAATCAGTGTAAATATTTTATCTTGTGTATTTCATATTTTATTTAAAACGAATAAACTTAATTTAATTAATATATATTTTTTCTACGTATACACAATTGTGTGTTGATTTACTAGTGCTTATCGAAACATTTCATTGGTGTTTGCAACCATCCTTTTTGCAAATTTTGAAAAATCTGTACAAACTCAATAATGCTTCTTACTAGTATCTCTAACCTTATGCTGTTCTTCTAGAGTTTTACCTCTATAAGTAACGGTCGTTCTGCAGCTAATATCTACAAACTTGTCTTCGATGTCTTCCAGGAACTTGCAAGCCTGTAAGTATACAAAAGATGTGTATACAATTCTAAATTGCTCTATATTTGATTTGAGTAAAATTTATATCATCTAACTAGTTAGCCTACTATGACTACCTCCTCTTCATTTCACTCTGAGAATAAGCTTTCTACATAATTGAATATCAGTCAATATTAAGGAGATTGTATGTCGTTTTTTAAGCAAAATATCATGCCTAGCTGCAGGAGCTTTTCTTTCAGTTTGAAATTGATTAGTTGATGATAGTGGTATTTGATAATTGCATTTTAAGTATGAACTTACATTTTGATTATTTCTATGATTTGTGCTTAGTGTAAGTGATCATGGAGTACATGTTAATGAAGTTGTCAAACACTTAGGACTACCAAAGAAAAAAAATCAAGTTTTCTTTCTATAATATATATGAATATCAAATGTTAGTATACAGTCTTTGTATCTGTTTTAAACTTCTATTCTCTATAAACAGGGAAGCTATTGATTACCATGTTGATATTGGTCATATATATTCTACAATCGATGATTATCACTACATGACAACTTGATCAGTTATTAGGGCACTATGCTAATAACAATTTTGTGAAGGGAAGATAATTGGTCAGTTGTGGATTTAACCGTCTTGATACTTTAGTTGCTTTCAGAATTTAATTATCAACTAAATTCTTAATGCTATTTGCTTGGTCTTGCTCAGGTACAAGTATAATGTTATCAGTTTAACATCTTTGACATCAAGACTTTACCAGACCTGACATGACAAACTGTAACTGACATAAAAGAGACAGCTCTAGAAATCAAACTAGAGGCGTGCATGTTTGTAGTAACTCTATTACCTTTACCATATTTAAGTAAGATTTATAAATATTTAAATATTTTATTAACTAAAATTATGGTTTGTTGAAATCTAATGTACTGGTAGGCTCCTCTATTGATCAAAGATCGTGCTTCTTCCTTCGTTGACCAATGGTCTCGTTTTTTCTTCCACTGACCTCGTAAGTATTATGGATTTATGCCAATGATATTTTTATTTGACTTTATTGGTTTAAAGTGATCATTTTGTTAATTGTGATTAGTGATCTGGAATGTAGGGTATTTATGATTTGGTGATTATAATAGCAATAAAAATTAAAAAGGGGACGCCTACTATATATATCTAACTTATAAGTCATTTACCTATTTATGACTCGTGAATATAGTTCTTCAAAATAAAGTTTATTTTTTTAACTACTAACAGTCTAAATAAGTTTTTTTTTTCTTTTTTCTTTTTGTATTATATTAATGAATGGGTCAATTTGATTTGATGTACCAATCACTTACTATTAAAGAAGATACTAATTTCTTGCTTGTTTGATTGAGAGTTTTGCTTTAATTTTGAAATTTGCTCAACTTATTAATGGTTGATTTGTAAGAAATAACAGTTTGTGAAAATATGTGCTTTGTTGAGCTAATTAAGTTCTAGTAAATGTAGTCTATCTATTGGTGCAACAATTATAATGTTTTCTGATATTTCATATGTATTTTCTCTTTTGTCCGTCCCCTCTGTTGCTTCTTGATTTAAAGGGAAAGATCTGAAAGTTTAGTGGTTTACAAGAATATTTTACGTTTTTCATTATTATATATTTTGAAATATAATGATATAGTGTCTATTTGGATATAACTAAACTGTCAAAAATTATTAAGGTGTTGTTGAACCTTTGGTGTATAGATATGTACAAATCTATAATTTTGATATGATGTAAACAATTATATATGTGGTATAAACTATATTGAAAATATATGTATAAACATGTAATAACATGTGTCATTGCTTCAAATCACTACATTTGAATATTAGGAGTAGTGGTTAATGTCTAGACATAATGGTCCACCAATTAATTTAGAGTAAAATGGCATCTCTGATTTTTGTACTTTGTGATCTGCCTATAACATTAGATTTCAACAAAAGTAAAAGAACAAACCTTCAAAGCTTAGTACTTTCCAGTTTGTTGTAGTCGGATTTGGTGGTAATAGTGAGCTTAAGATCTTATATTATAACCAGTATCTCTATCAATTAAAGAAGATAAGACAATGCATTAAGATCATGTTTTTTGGAACAAGTAGTGCCTGCCAGTAATAAGCAAAGAAGATATGGCAATACACTACATGTAGAAACTAGATATATAAATATTTAGAAACTAGAAATATAAATACATATAAACTACGAACTGGAAACTCAAAGCTTCGAAGATGCGTATGAAATCAAAAACATAATTAGATCGAACGCGAAGAAGTATCAGGAAATATATAAGGTTTTAGTGCACTCAAACTCATTTTTCTCTTACCGTGAACACATTTCTAGGGTCCAGAATTGAACTTCTGGCCCTACAATACGTATGATTATTATGAGATTCATTTATGATGAACCGGTGTCTAGTATTCTAATCCCTTGCATGTTCCACCCAATGTTCTGCCTCAATATACAATTTGTAACGTTTCGACTTTCCGACGCTCGAAAGTCGACATCAATACAATCACTGTATCAACTGCTGAACCATCGATTGCCGGAAAACCGAATTGTTAGGGTTAAAAAGAAGAGGTAGAAGAAGACAGAAGAAAAGAAAGAACAGAAAAACAAAAACAGAAACAATATCAGAATCTCACATTCGCAGCGGAACAATATATAATAGATAATCACTATTCTTTTAAACAAAGAACTATATCAGTTTATACAATACAACAATGAGAGTCAATATACAACTCAATACAACAATGGACAGTTATATAAACTTTTCCTCATACAGAATACACAGCGGAATAAATAAACAAGTACGGGAGTACGTCTCGCCATCCAGCTTGCCCCCAAAGCTCCAGAATATCCAGAATATCCTGATAACATAACTCTAGGCTGCCCATGTGGAAAATGATGGGCATCCAGAGTTTAGAAAGGGAACAATAAACTCCGAGTCAGTCATGGTGACTGGTGTGAGATCGTAAAACAGTTATTTTCACAAAGAAAATAAAAGAAATTCGCAATGCTTTTGGAAAATGAAACTACCATAAGGCCTCCCGCCACACACACAATGCAAACGCAGAATTGGAGGAGATTTCCCCTTATGATATTCAAAGATGCTTACTACGAAAGATCAGTTGATATTATTATTAATGTCTAGTGTGGAAAACATTTCGAAAGTATAATATTAATCTTAGCCAGCATAGACATTCCGAACTATGCCTACTATAGCTACCATCTAAACAGTGGTGACCACCATAAGTAAATGGCAGGTTCTACAACTAAAACCGTACAGGGCACGTATTGTTTCTTTGGATTTTCCAACAAATGGTCAAGCTAAGGAACTTCCTACTGCCACATGGGAACGCCTCTGGCGGGATGCCCCGAGAACCAACCTGGCTCTCTCCCAACACAAAGCCAGTTACCCCCTTCCCGGGTAGTAAACCTGAGATATGTCATCCCCGGTTCTTTAGGACCTTTATCCGAGGTGCCTCGATCACAAAGCAACAATCACACAGAGTAAATGAGATTGGAGCAACCACATAGGTAAATATCTGGGCTCCATACCATGATACCACCTTTTTCCAGAAGGAATGGTCATACCCTAGGGGAGCTACCCCTGAAACCTTGCCGCATCTTTCTTGTTTCGACCATTCCCGGTCCGTGAGGCTCGATGAGGTCTCGTCCACAAAGCTACGCTTTACATGAAAGCCATGCTTTGATCAACAAATGATCAGCAACACTTAGCATGCCACACTACCAAATTGGGAGTATATCACTGATAACCTTCAACTACATAACCTCTGAGCTCGTACGTCTCAGAGAAGGGTGTTAAGCTAAGAGAATAAATCTCCGCCACCAAACATAAATTTATTTGAAAGAAATCAGCTTTATATCTCAAAGTGTAGTGTTAGACATACAACCATACAAGTCTGTTCCAGGTTCGAACAGAACCGAAGGCACTTCCAAAGAAGCCCTTGCAAATCCGGGTATTCACTAATCACGTCCGGACTTCCCATCACAAGAAGAGTGATATAAATCTCTATACCGGAGCAACTCGGTGCAGAGACATTCGACAGGTTGTCCTTTCATTTTTGAAAATACCCGGTCTTCACACCGGTCTTCAATTGCAATTCATAACGTCGTATCATTATTCGGAATGGGTTATATGACACAAAGTCCTCTCCCGGCTTAACCGAATAATGAGCGCTTGTTTTAAAACAAATTCAAGTGCCATTTCAATAGCAAATATTGATAGTCGGTGATTTAACTATCAAACAACATTCACAACAATCAACCAATTTAAATAATTCTTCCAAATTATTAAATTTCAAATATCTTCGCGAGATATGGTTTAACACTTCAACCATTTGAAAACAAAATTTCAAATCTCTTTTCACCTTTCAAACTTTTGAAAATAAATTTCAAATCAATTTCCTTACGCGGAATATATTTCCAAATATTTCTTTTAAAAACCAACTTTAGAACCTTTAATTTATATTTTAAAAAGCTACTTTGGAAACATACTCGGCTTTATAGTGAGAATACACTTCCACTTTAAAGTGGTCCATTTAAACCAATTGAATAAATCCGTATCGATTTATTTTAAATTTACATCCCAAATCTGTAAATTTATTTCCACACTTAAAAAATAAATCAGTGTTTATCTTTAAAACAAATTTCCCTTTCCTTTATAAATTCCAATTTGAATTTACATTCCCTAATATTCACTTTTTATACGATTTTCAAATTGATTTCTCAAATATTTACTTTCAACTCCAAATCAACTTTCAAATTGATTTCTCAATTTCATTTCAAATCCCAAATCAAATTCCAAATTGATTTCTAAATTTACTTCAACACCAAATCAAATTTCAAATTGATTCTACCATTTATTTCCCATACCAAATCAATTTTACAAATTGATTCTTCCAATTTATTTTTCAAACACTAAATCAATTATCTTATTAATTTCCCAAAAATTTATTTCCCAATACCAGATTAATTATCAAATGGGTTTCAGACAAATTTATCACCCTTTTAAAACAAATCCCTTTATTCTTTCCAAATTATTCAAAATTCCATTTTCAATAAATTCTTCTGCTTTTAAACAATATTTTTCAAAACCCATTTATTTATATCTTTTCCCATATTTTGGAATTTATTCGATAAGATTACAAAAATCAATTTTAATACTTTAATTCCTTCTTTTAAATTCACCTAATTCTTTCAAAAGGAATTTTCTTAAAATTTCTAACTTTAAATTCAAAAATCTAATTTTATTTATTTCTGGTATCCAGCGATACCAAAAATACATTCGGCTAAGTTTTAGCCTTCAACAATTTCGATCACAAATATAATCATACACAGATTATAACTAAATCAACACACAGCATTGAAACAAATTCAAATATTTAAGGAATCCAGTTGGATCCCTCCAAACTGTTTCCCTACATCCACAAATGTTAGCACAATACCAATTCCACTTCGAGGTGGAATATCGTGGTATATGGGATTTATAAAAATATCATCCGCTATTATGCGGCGCAATAGGGTCTCATCTACTATATAATGCGGGAAAATCAATCACCAATATATATATATATATATTGCTACATACTACTATATATATATTATCACAATCCGGCAATCAATCAATAACTGCAATTTTTAAATTTGAGTGAGAAGATCTCACCTTAGCTTTTATTTGCAATCCATTTCCAATTTTGTCTTCACAGTATTAGACCTTGTATAAACATTTATATAAAATTTCATTAATGTTCGAACAAATCAAATAAATCCATTACCGTTTAATAGTTAAATTAACTGATAGTTTTATTTAAACCAATTTCTCTTTTAATAAATATATTTAACCAAAATCTAACTTTAAAACTAAATTTTTTTTCAATAACCTTCGGTAACCAATATAATTAAACGAACCACTTAAACAAATTAATTACCTTACCACTTTTCTTTTAAAAATAAGTTAGTAAATTTAAAATGTATGCATATATTTATTTTCCAAAATCCTATCTGTATACATTTTTTTTTCTTATTTTTACAAAATCTTTTCTGTATAAGAACATTCTCATGTATAAATTAACAACAACAGTGTGTTTTATTGTTTATTATTTTTCTTTTGTATAAACATATTCACATATATATCTAAAACAAAATCCTTACTACAATTTAAATTTCTAACATATTAATATGAAATTTTCAGATTAAAAAAAAATGAATACCTTACTGTGAAAACTCTGATCCTTCCTTACCACAGTTTCGGCCCCAAGCACCATCGTTGCCGCCTTCGAATCCACCCACGAACCTTGAAAATGACACCAAATACTAGTCGCAGCCCTAGATCTCGAGCCCAGCATCACGCGAGCACCACTAACCCAAAATACCGCAGCTTCCTCCAACTCGACTTCGTTAGTGTCACCACAACCAAACCCTCGCGATCGACAATCCTCCTCACCATCACGACGTCGCTCGCGAACATCCCTTGATAGATAGAACTCCCTCTTATCGCCGTGCTCGTGAGCCAAATCGAATTCGACCTTGAATCCATTCGTTACGTGATTCATTTAGTTACAGAGGGGATTCGATTCTGAATTTTGAAAGAGGGAGACGCGCGATTACGAGGAAGAGAGGGCTGGTTCGCCATTATCTTCGATTTCGAAATGAAAAAGGGGAAGTGAAATCGCGATGTACACGGTGAGGCTCGAACCTGTTTATTAATTAAATTTTCCTTCCTCTTCCAAATGGCTGCTTGTGAAATGATTTTGCGTAAGATTTGTAAAGAAATGGGGAGACAAGGATGAGATGTTGGCGTGTAGAGAAAGGCTGCCGTGCTTCAGAGGTGCAGAGAAAAGTTTTGATGTAAGGGAATTTCAACTGAAGTTGACTAGGATATAATTATATTTTTAAATTAAATTCAAATCGTTTCGATAAATGCAACTCAAAATCGTGATCTCCTATCGAGGTATGCCGCCAGGCGTTTGTAATGTTATACGCCTATCCCAAACACAATGGAAAAGGTATGGAGAAGATAGCTTTTTGGACCAAATATAATATTAAATTTTCGATTTAATTTCAGTGCGTTTGCTTATCGTACGGCCAAACGATCACTCCAAACATTACGAAAATTGAAATCCGATAATAATACACTATTATGGATCCAATGAAACTGGTTTCGTCGAATTCAAAGTTTGTGCCTCGGAAGGCTACTTTTAAATATCGATTTAAACGATAAAATTTCAAAACTGAACAAATCATTTCCAAATTCGATTCTGAAGCTTCTATTATCTTCAGTATAATCAATATGAATTTTCTAAGCCTTCAGATTATTTTTAATCAGCTTAAAACTGAAGATTCAAATTTTTACCCAGATTTAATGATTAAATTCAATAATTTAATTACCAAATTCATTCAAATATTTGAATTTCAAATTAAACTAACTTCCAGATATTTAAAATCAATTAAATATCCTGATTTCCAATGTCAAAAATTCAGGGTCGTTACACAATTTATCAGAACTACCAAATCATGTGCCGACAAAGATAAGCTTGCCATTAGTTAGATAAATAATAAACTTTGAATCCTATACTCATTAAATTGACGTCCTTTTATAATAAATCAACTTTATATCTCTAAATTATATAACCAAAAAGTTGTAAAAACAATATTAGTGAATAGTCATGTAGAATAAACTGCTTGCTACTATAAAGAAGATGTAACAGTACACCGCTAGCTATTGTATTTCTAGTCGAACACTATCACTAGCTTTTATACATGATTCTTTTTACGTACCAATGCTTTTGTCGTGTCTTCGAAACAGAACCCATAGAGTTTAATTATAGTGACATGATATGTTCTGCCAATGGTACCGGCTTTTGCTATGAACTGTTCTTCTGCGCTTTTATTTAATGTTTTATGAAGTACTTAACTGCTTTATGCATCCCATTCGAAAATTTTCCTTTGTACACTTTACTGAATCCGCCTGAACCTTATTTGGTTGTGTAGTTGTTTGTGAATTCTTTCAGATTATGTGGGCTAAACCTGATCAGTTTTTCTTTTATGAGTTTATTTATAAAGTTCTCCGTGGATGCAGGTTTAACTTTTGATTCTATATGGGTGGTTTTAGCACCAGTAATTCTGTTCGAGCAACTCTTCTTTTTTAGACAATACTTTATTATTAAAAAAGCAACAACCATTAGTACCACTGTGCATGCAATTGTCAAAGCTTGATTTGTCGACATAGAAATGGGAGCTAATTTATATAACATTGTTGAAGAAAAAATAAGATTATTTTATATTTTGACTTATGGAGGGTGATAACAGTTATGCTTGCAGAAGAGATGCTATCTATACTAGAGGTTTTGCTATTATTACTGGATGAACTTGACACATTGATTGATCTGAATGAAGGTATAATTGTGTTGTTCACATGCCATTAAACTCGATATTCCACTATATAATATAATCAATATACAGGGTTTTTTATTTGAACCTTCTGTTTTCTTAGCTTTCACAATATTTTTATTTATATATTTTAATTTTGAAGGCTTGATCGTTGAATGAAATCATATTCGGATAAGAAACGATTATTAAGGCACCATTTTATTTTAAAAAAAAGGAGAAACGTACAATTACCATTTTGTAGAAGTTCTCTAATTTTGTTAACCATGCAATAATTTCCCTCCTAATTAGATTTCTGTCTCTCATATGTAATTTCAGTAGAGCGTAGCACAGCTAAATTTGTCAAGCCAAAGATTTTTGCTTGAGTTGTTTGAATACAAGATTTATTTGTCAAGTTTGCTTTATTTCTAGAGTTGACAAAATGATAATGCTAGGTTCAATCTGTCAAAGTCCAGAAGGAATCATAGATATAATATAGTTTCCTACTAATCAAGGTAAATTTGGCAAAGCTTCTATCCTTATTTTCTCACCCGTAGGTCATTGTGTTTTCATTTTCACTTGACATAAACCATATTTGATAAATCTGGACCGTGATGTTCAGCGTTATGAAATATCCTTAAGAATATTATATAATACTAATATTGTTGGTTATTTTTTAGATTGGACTAAGATGACAATGGTTTTGGTTCGGAGATTATTCCGAAGGTTGACGAAGAGTAGAATGTGCAGGTATTTTCTATTCCTTTTTTTTCTTCATTTCGATACTTCATAGAAAATGATACCAGAACAAACAACATAGAAAACTGGAGGAAAGAAATAGTGCACATACAGCACAAATTGTTTTTCTTTTCATGAAGTGGTGGTTGTGAAGGAAAACTGACATAAATGAGGTATTCTTTAAAATTGACCTTTGGCTTTCTATTTTTCACTGAAATATATATGGTTTGTAGTATCTTCCGTAAGTAAAATATAGCACTATATAGTATCAGTTATATAAACCTGGTATTGAGTGTCAATTATTTGCAGATACATGTATTAACTATGAACTGGAGATTTACATAGCTTATCATTTTGGACATAAATATTTTTGTCAAGGAAGAGAATAAGATAAAAGTAATTGGAAGAAAAATGCCAATACCTCTTGCACCTTACCCAACTCTCGCTCCTGTTTTACCTCCTAATGGTAATTCCTTATTTTTCCTTGTTTATGAACATCACAACAGTGTATAGTTCATAGATATGAAAAAGAAAACTAGGCATTCTTTCACTGGTCTGCAAACAACATCCATGTATTTTAGAAAAGAACTTAACCATGTAGGTTGTAAATACCATAATGTGCATAGTGATTTTCACCAAATATATTTATAGAGCCTCTGTGTTTCATATCATTTAATTGATATGCATTTTTCAAAAATAATGTAGGTGTAAAAAGTCAGCTTGTGTGTTCGGGTTGTAGAAATTTGCTTGTGTATCCTCAAGGTGCATCAACAGTTTGTTGCGCTGTTTGCAATCCAGTCACATCAGTGCCTCCACCTGGTAATTTCTGTGTTTGTAATACTTGCCACGAAGCATTCTTTGAGACTGAAAGTTATACTATTTGTGTTATCATAGAAAATTTAGATTTACAACACAGATAATTCACCATTTCATTATCTATTTCTGCAAACAAAGACAAGATGAGACATGATTTGATAAAGATTTTTCTTAGGTCCCTACATATTATTATTTGTAGATTTTAGAATGAGAAAACACCAAATTACTCCAAGCAGTGGCTATGGAAATAAGTACAAATATCATAAATCAAAAGATTCTCTTTATAACAAGTTGTGGCATGCCTGAGCTGGGCCTTCAATGTCTATTCCAAGGGTTGGGGAAAAGTTTTATACTTTTCTCAAGGCACAACATAGAATAGGTAAAATTAGTTGAATTATGCTTTCATTCTTTTATGAATAACGCATGTTTGTTTTTTGATCAGCACTTGCTGAATGTGTTAAATTTTCTGAAAATTCTGCTTATTAGAAGTATTCGGTGCGATTGATTACAAAAGTATTAAGCAGTGATTTTTAGACAAATGAATGTCTTATTTTGATTGAATTCATTGCTTATGATGATCATGTTGCTAAAGAGTTACCTATTCGGTGCATTGCTAGAGAAAACACGTAGTAAATTTTTAGATGTCTTCGTTATTACTATTAAAAGTGAAATCAAGCAAGAAAATTTTGGATAATGGATCTGTAACTTGCTCTTGAGAATCAGACCTTTATATGTAAATGCACATTATTATACCATAATATCATATTTCTGAAAGAATGTAGGAATTAGTTCAACAACGACTCATTTGTGCTAACTGGGTTTGTTTGCCGCAAATGCTATTAATTAATTGCTTTCCACTTGATTTTATTTTCTAAACTAACTTAGCTATGCATAAATATGGCTACCATGTTTATGTTTTTTGTGGATAACAAATATTCATGGTAATTCGATTAGTTAGATATGAATTTTGAGTTTGCAGAACGTAGTTTCTCTCTAACTTTCCTTATTCAAGGTTTCTTTTTTTTGTCAACCAATCTTATCTATGCATTATGTGAACCAAGCTTTATGTCATTTGGTTCAGCTTATCTTTCTCAAGGTACCTCCATTTGTCAATTTCTTCCTTCGTTCATTCCTCATTATGATGATCTTTGCATATTTTTGAAATGCTTTAAATTTTATAAGCTGACTGGTATCTGGTGCTCAAATATAAGCACTAATAACATTGGATTATAACAATCATTTACCATAAATTTAATATTATTAAATATATTAAGGAGATGGAAACTGTGCCATTGGAGCCCAACAGGTATATGTTGTTTTTGCTAGCGTGTTTAGTGTAGGTTTTTGTTATTCGACTTTCTCTGACTAACCAGCCTTGATACTTTTTTTATTAATCCTTGTTTCATATTCTTTCCTTTATACTTCTTTGTCTTTATTTTTGCATATCAAATCCTTGATAGCAGTCACAAAACCTACTAACTTAAAGGATTCATAATATTCCTAGAATGGCTTAATATTCAGACATAGGTGTATAATTCCTTACTGTTTTTAATGGATGAATGCATATTTTTACATATATTAGACGTACTGGGTTTGTTCTCTATATACTACTCAATCACCAAATGACCAACACATCTAATTTGTCTCCTTAAGAGTTAATTTTAGGATTTACCGAATTTCCCCTTCTTGTTGGAATGTATTCATATATCTCAATCATAAGTGCGACATGTAATGAGTTATTATTTTCCACTCGGACCTTTTTCTATATAGTTTAGGTGAGTTTATTGAAATTCTATTACGAACTGTTTATAAATATTAATTTTTGATCTTGTTATAATTTTTTATAAAAAATCAAAATTAACAACTAGCTTAGGTTAACCTAGGCCTGTTGTAATTCTTGACATTGCCACATAGTTATATTGATTCGTTAATAAATTTATAAAAATTAACTAAGCTTTTTTAAATTTTAACCAAGTTAACTAAAGTGGAAATTAGTGGTAAGGGCCTCTAAGTCAGGCCCATTTATTTTCTAGGACACGGTTTCAAATGAATTATTTTGCAGGACAAAAACATACGTCCGACCATTTTTTCAAATTAAATCGTCTCAGCTGCAAAAGGCGATTTTCCTAATGTCCAAATCTATGATTTTCTCCTAATGTACAAATCAGCAAAAGATAATTTCTCCCGATCTCTAAATCTGCAAAAGGTAATTTTTCTCTGAATCTACTAATCTATAAATGTAAATTTCTTCTAATTCGATTTTAGTTTAAATTAAACTTTGGTCTGTATTAGGAATGAAATCATGTTTGAGACGTTTATGTTTTCACATGTTGCAAGAAAGAAAGGAAAACTGGATTCTTTAGTTCTTCAGCTCTACTGCCAGCGTTTTCCGTTTCTTTAGTTTATTTTCTTCTCTGCTTTCATTACGTTCAAAGTTTGTATTCTCAACTTTAATTTACTATGATTCCTATTTATTACATCTTTATTAGTTGTTCTAGTATGAAATTTTTATGAAAGTAAATAGGAAAATGGGATTATTGGTTATGAATCGTTGCTAACCATTTTCTCCCGATCGTCTAATTTGATCAGGTGATCTTTCTACGTTGATCAGGCGACTTGCGAATTTCTTAAATCGATCAGGCGATCTTTCTAATTTGATAATGGGCTCTGAAAATCAATGTTCAAGAGATCAGTTAATGGATTGTGGTGATGAAAGGTATTGTTTTTTTTGTTTTTTTAAGTATCTGTTTTGTTTGGTTGTGATAATAATTCCTCAATTTGTTACATTTTTAGTCCACTCTTCTCACTTGCTCGTCAAATTGTTTGATAAATGAATTTGTATTTTTGTTAAAAGCAGTATACAAATAAGGTTGATTATTTTGGTTGATTAGTAGTTGCTGCTTTGTTGTTTAGTTTTGATATTTGTTGTTGACAGTGCTTCTTCTTTAGTTAACGTTGAATGTGTTAAATGGATGACATTGTAATTTTGAGTTCATGAAAAGATAAATGGTTTTATCTTTTTCTAAAAAGTGGGCTAAAAAAGTGTTTGTGATGTAATTAGTTGTTAATTAAGATTAGATGTTTTCAAATATTTTCATACACATATTTATTTGTTTACATCTTTAATTGTAGGTGTTATTCATCTGTTATGGTTGTGTTTGATTTCAATAAGAATTCTTTTAGTGCTCGTTTTGGATTGGATGCTTCTATTTCTTGTGTTAGGAATAAGATTTGTGAGAAGTGGAATAATTTTACTCCATTATGCTTCAATATTTTTTATATTCGAGAATCAAAGACCACCTTTGTTGAAACAAATAGTGATCTTCAAGCTGTATTATGCTTATCTTGATATAAAAAGGAAGAATATTTGGTTTTTTTTCTAAGGTTGAAGAATAATTCTATGGATACTGTTGTTGGTGAAAGTAGCAAATCTTGTTCAGTTGTTGTTGGAGAATCAAGTAGTAATATGTTAGAGTATTCTGATGATTTACAGTCTGGTTTTACACAAGAAAGGGATTTACATGAGCCGATGAAGAAGAATTCAAATTTTGAATTTTTTACTAGGGTAGGTCAACAATTTGATTCTACTCTTGGATTTCGTCGAACAGTTAGTGCTTATTGTTTGAAGAATGGGTTTAAAGTACAATATATTAAGAATTGTAAGGAACGATTGACAGTTCGATGTGCTGTAGATGGTTGTCCTTTTAGGATTCATGCTTCTTGCAAATTGAAGCAATTGGACCAATTGTTTGTTAAAAATATTCATTTAAGTCATTCTTGTAGTGGTGGATTTCGATCAACTAGTAGTCCAACTATTAATAGTGATCTTGTGAGAAGTTTAATTGTTAATCAAATTCGTGATGAGCCAAAAAGGAAAACGAAAGATATTATGAAAAGTTTAGAAGAGATCATGATGTGGATTTGAGCTATTATTTTGTTTATAAGGGTAAGAAAATGGCTATGAATGATATTTATGGTGATGAAAAGAAATCTTATAAGGATTTGGTTTGGTATTTGAAGGCAATGGAAAGAAATAATCCAAATAGTTACTCAAGTGTGGAAGTGGATCCGGATACTAATCAATTTGAGAGAGTTTTTGTTTGTTATGAGGCATGTATCTTTGGATTTTGTTATTGTCGTCCTATGGTGTTTTTAGATGCAACATTTTGAAAGGTCGAAGTGGTATTTTGATGGCAGCTACTACAAAAAATGGGAATCAAGGTATGTTTGTTATCTTTTTTTTAAAATGTACGTTTGTTATCTTCTTCTTTTTAATAAATTTAGACTTGATAGTTGTGCTGCTGTAATTTAATTTTATAAATTTGGTTTAGATAGTTGTGCTGCTGTAATTTATTGTTGCTGTGTGGATTAACAGTGAATGTATTTTTTTAAGGTTTTTTTCCATTGGCTATGGCTCTTGTTCCTCAGGAAAATGAAGAGTGTTGGAGTTGGTTTTTGACTCACTTAAAGAATGCTCTTAGTTGTGATAGACCATTGACTTTTTTAAGTGATAGACATTGGGGTTTTCTTTTAAGTATTCCTAAAATTTTTCCAAATAGTTATCATTCTTATTGTTTGTATCATATGCAAAATAATATTGCTAGTATTGTGAAAAGTGGAAGAGGTTTGTGGGTAGCTTATTTACTAGAACGTTGTGCTTCAGCTTCTAATTGTTATGAGTTTGAAAAGGTTGTGTCAAAGTATAAAAAATTGGAGGTGCGAAAGCTATTGAATATTTGAATGATAAGCCATATGACCACTGGGCTGATTTATTTTTTCATGGAAAAAGATATGGTGAAAATAAGTCTAATGTAGCTGAAAGTTTTAATTCTTGGATTTTGGATGAAAGAAGTTTACCTGTCACTTTATGTCTTGATGGTATTCGGGTTAAACTTATGATGCAAATGTCTAATCGAAGAGGAGAGGCGTCTAAGTGGACTAGTGTGCTTTGTCCAAAAATGGAAGCTCGTTTGTTGAAATTGAAGGAAGAAGGATTTGGATGGAGTGTTTCTAAATCATCTAGGTATGTGTTTGTATTTTATTATATGCTTCTCATAGTTTCTGAAAAAGATAAATGTCTTTATCTTTTTTTTCATCTGCTATATATCCTGTGTATTATGTTTTGATTTTGTTGCTGCATGTTATTTTTGCATTAAAGAATTCATTTTGTGATCTGACACACTTTTTTGCACATACTTTGAGGCTTATGTGTTAGAGAGAATATATATAGTGTGAATAACTTTTGTTTGGAAATTCAACTTATTTATATATATATATATATATATATATGCAAGATTGTGTCATATGTATGTGGAAATTTAATGGCAGAATTGGCAGTTGTCTTGCATATGTATGTTAGGATATTTTGATAATCATTTTTTAATTTTAATTCAACATTCTAAACAAGAATAAGATAGACATAGATCAATGATCGTAAACTTAACCGACACTCTTTTTCTAGAGTTTTTGTTATACAAATAATAATATGACTGGAAATTCAGATTCAACAATTGAGAATGATATGAAAGATGCCTTTATACCAGCATAGTGAAAGCAATACTCTTTACAGTGAAAACTCTCACAATCTAACATCTCATGAAAACTATTTAGATTTACAAGAGATGTGTGTTGAAAATTCAGGTAAAATTAACATCAACAGTTCTGTCAGCTTTGTCTCTAATATCCGACAGAATCTTCACTAGCCCAATGATATTTGACAACAAATGTAATAGTGGTGAACATCCTTTATTGCGTTTAGTCTCCATAGTTCTATTATGTTTCTTTTGTAATATTGGTAAACATCCTATATTAGGATCTTCTGACAATGATTTTCCCAATATTTGTTTTGATGCTAAAATTCTCAATTTTATTTTCTGTTGTGGTTGTGTAAATTTTTAGAGCATATCACTACTTACATTTCTTGCTTTAATCTGTTGATTTTTTTTTATAGTTGATACATTGATTAAGTTTTTTGAAATTTTGTAGGTATATTTTTGAAGTTCATTCTCCAATGTCGCAAAAAGTTGATCTTAAAAATCGTATATGTAGTTGCAATCAATGGAAAGTGATGGGTTTTCCTTGTGCACATGCTTTGAAGTGTATTTCTTTAACTAGAAATTCTGTTTATGAATATATTGAGAATTACTTTACTGTTGAGTATTATCGAGCTTCGTATTCACATGTGATCAATCCTATTCCAACTTTTGATAAGGAAGCAATCGAAGCTGAGGAATCATCTATTGTTCTTCCTCCTAAGCCTATTCGTGGAGCTGGTAGGCTTAGGATGAATAGAATTGAAAGGGTTGATTTTCATGCTAAGCAAAATAGATGTGGAAAGTGTAAAAAACTAGGACATAATAGAAGGGGGTGTTCTTTGAATAATCAAGTTGAGTGTTTTAATCCAATGTATTTGATTGATTATTCTTTGAATATTTTGAGTTGAATATTTGAATAATTGGGTAAATTGAATTGTTGCTGGTATGTTTCTGATTATTTTTGGTTTTAAGCAAATTTTATGTTTAATTGTTATTTTGTATACAATGTTGTTATTTTTGTGAAAAAGATAAATTCATATGTCTTTTTTTTGGTTCTGTTATAGATTGAAAGATCCATCAATCTACCAAGTGTCCTTTGCTTTCCAGAAATTATTTTTCTATGCTGTTACACTAATAATTTGGTATGTGTACACTGTTAGATAAAAGATCGAATAATTCTAGCATGTTTTATGTTGCGGTGAGAGTTTAAAATTTTTCCTTGTTATCTTTATCTGTAATTAAATGATTTTCAATCAGAACATATTGCAAGTATACAGAAAGAGTTATATGAGATACTAGGTGTTATATTAATTTCATAAAATTAAGATTCTATAGTAAAACCGACAGCAGTACTATCCCAAATTTTAGTTGCATTAGTATGAAATCTATAACCTTTTATTTGTGTAGCAATAATTTTTCCATAAATTCTTTAGTTTCTCCCTTATAAAATTTCAGGAATGAACAAACAGAATTTATACATAATATGCTTTGAAAAGAACAAGTTGTATAAGGTTTTTCTTAGGTTATCAATTCTACAAATGTCATTTTCAGGGTAGTGACATCAGTGCAACTGAGACCATGAATGTAATTAATGTTTTTATCTATATCCTGAATAATCAGCTTAGTTATGTAATATTGATGGACCAAAAGGTAAGTAACAAATGTTTTATTCTATTATATGTGCAGTGTTTCTTCTGATGTATCTTGCATTTTCACAAACTTTTTAATTGACACGTATTATCTTCCAATGTTAATTTAAATTGGAGATTGGCATTTCTTTTGCTTTTGTAGCTATATGTATGAAGTAAACATGGTGAAAACTCAAGCTTTTGTAAATAGTTTGTTCTGTAACAATGTCATCTGCTTGTTTTCAGGTTGCTTGCTCTTATAAAGACATAGGACAATATGCAGAATGTTAAATTGTACATGAAATAAAGTGAATAGTGCTATACATATAAATCTAGGACACATAAAAACAGTGCGTAATGTAAAAGATTGATTCACCATACTGTTAATAATGTATTATTTTATGACATCAGAATATTATGAATAAAAGATAAATGCTTTTATCTTTGTTAACAGAGCATTAAAAACAAATTAGCCATTACAAATTCATGACCAGTTATCAGAATTTCATCATTTAATTAACATTAGTTGTGTAATTGTTTGCTATTTAAGGTCAGCCATTACAAATTCATCAGTAAATTCACATATACTGCCTAAAATCTATCATCAAATAAATTTTGCACAAATGTATGATAAAAAGACTGTCAAACATCAAAGAAATTGTTCATATCATTCTCAGTTTGAATTTTTTGTTGCTGAAGCTGAGCTGCAAAAATTTTCAACTGTCCAGCAGTATGGTTCGTCAGAGAGAATTTGTGCAGCTATTTGTGCTCTGAATGCATTGAGTTGTTCTAGACTGATTTTTGATGTAGTGTCCATTCCTTGTGCAATCTTTTGTATAAACATCATTACAAAAACTCCACAGTCAAACCTGTATTTGTTAATTTTAGTAATTTGAATATAATTATAAAATAGATTATCTTTTGTTCTGTTATTAAAACGTTACAGAAGTGTTACAAATTTGATATTAGTAACAGTACAAAAGCGTTTCAAATTAGTGCTTTAAAAGCGTTGCAAATCTGTGTTGCAAAAGCGTTGCAAATCTGTGTTGCAAAAGTGTTGCTAATCTGTTTCAACAGAATCAAATTTTAGAGTATAATCAGTAAATAGATTACCAATCTGTTTGTCCGAGTGCAGCGGTGGTTGTTTCCTTGAAACAATATTGCTCCCTATATGCACCAAAGGATATGAGCAATTTGATTTCCCAGGATGAAACGGACGAACTCCGCGGTGCGGTGCTTGCAGGCGGAGCGACGGCGAACCAAAGAGAATACAGTAAAAGAACAGAGTTGTTGGGGAAGAAGATTGACAGAAAAAGTAAGTTGATACTTCATTTTCTGTCTGCCTATTTATAGGCTCGGGAAGATGCTTGAAACGGATGTGACTGTTGGAAAGGTTGCGACCCTTTACCAACAGACGCGACCGTTTTATAGCCGTTATATTTTGAACGGACAAAAATAAAACTGCTCTAATCGGAACAACCAACCAAGCCAAGCCAACCGCCAATTGCAAAGTGCTAAGTGCCTCTAATACGCCTTAGACGCCCATTCGCCCACGCCGCGGATGCGGGTGCGGGTGCGGGTGCGGGTTCGGGTTCGGGCTCGGGCACGGGCACGGGCACGGGCGCGGGCGCGCGCGTGCGGGGTGGTGCATTGCACCACCCGCTAAGATGGCTAAGCTTTCAAGTCTTTCTTGTCTCATTGTAACTATAATAGTGTCCACATCTTAGTATATAAACACCAAATGTTTATTATATTTTAAGATGTGGGACTATTCATAGTCACACTTCCAAATGCATAATAATTGCATTTCTCTTTCTTCAATAAATGCCTCTTTCTCATTCATTATTTCCAACAATCCCCCACATGAATGAGTACTTGTTCTTAATTTCACGAAACAATTTATCGTATCGGTAAAAGTAGCACATAGGCCTTGAACTTTCCTAGTGGTTACCTATTTAAATTACTGGCGAATCAGTGGATTAAGATTGTCCTTGAACTGTAAGCCATTTGTGTAATTCTAAAATAGATAGCACACAATAAATGTTTCTTATATTCCTTTGTTCTTTGTTTGTGTTCGTTTTTGCCATGAACACCTGCCTGGTCTCATGAGTGCTTAGAGAATTTGGACTTATAATTTTCCTTGAAGCGGCGCCTTCACACTCACGTAGGTGATTCTATGAAGAGTAATTCATATTACCCCACTTTGGTCCTTTTATATTACCAAGTATAGACATCATTAAAAGTTTCAAAAAACTTATCCTATTCTCCGACGAGTAATGCACTGACTTATCTTAGGAATGGTTTGAATATATACCAGTGCCGGCAAGTTTATTTAAACTTAGTTGTCCCTTTGAACCTAGATCTTGGGATCTCCAGTCAACTAGGTGGGGTTTCCATTTAAAGAAACCTTTTAGTTTATGGGCCGTAACCCCATTCCCATCGATAAGATATTAGCCTTCTCTTTAGGTAAACCTTTTGTTAGTGGATCCGCAATGTTATCATTTGATCTTACATATTCAATTGTGATAACCCCATTGGAGAGAAGCTGTCTTACTGTTTTATGTCTTCGACGTATATGTCTAGACTTGCCATTGTAAAGCTTACTATTGGCCCTTCCAATAGCTGATTGGCTGTCGCAATGTATGCTTATTGGAGGTACAGGTTTTTCCCAATTAGGAATACCGTCTAAGAAACCTCGAAGCCAATCTGCTTCTTCTGCGGCTTTGTCTAAGGCAATGAATTCTGATTCCATGGTAGATCTTGCTATACAAGTTTGTTTAGAAGATCTCCAAGATATTGCCCCATTTGCTAAGGTAAACACATATCCACTGGTGGATTTTGTATCTGATGATCCAGTTATCCAGTTTGCATCACAATACCCTTCTATTACAGATGGGTACCTACCATAGTGTAGTCCATGACCTTGTGTATACCTTAGGTATCCTAGTACTCGAATTATTGCTTTCCAATGATTCTTTCCTGGATTACTCGTATATCTACTGAGTTTACTCACAGCATATGCTATATCAGGTCTAGTGCAGTTCAATACGTACATAATGCTGCCTAGTATGCGAGAATACTCAAGTTGATAAATACTATCACCGGTATTTTTAACCCAATTTTGGTTCATATCAACGGGTGATTTTGCTGATATTATGTTGTGTTGTTTAAATTTTTCAAGTATTTTTCCAATATAGTGTGATTGGGACAACACATATCCTTGGTCAGTTTTATGTATTTTTACACCAAGTATTACATCAGCAATTCCTAGATCTTTCATGTCAAATCTGGCGGAGAGCATATCTTTTGTATATTTTATTATCTCCTTGTTACTACCAAATATTAGTAAATCATCTACATATAGGCATATAATGACATATCCCATATTCGTATGTTTAGAATAGACACATTTGTCACATTCATTTATATGAAATCCATTCGACATCATATTTTCATCAAATTTTTCATGCCATTGTTTAGGCGCTTGTTTAAGCCCGTACAATGATTTTCGTAATCTACAAACCTTACTTTCATTCCCTGATTTTAGGAAACCTTCAGGTTGTTTCATGTATATTTCTTCTTCTAGTTCACCATTCAAAAATGCTGTCTTTACATCCATTTGATGTATTTCTAAATCAAGTGTGGATGCAATTGCTATTAGCATTCTAATTGACGTTATCCTAGTTATAGGAGAATATGTGTCAAAATAGTCCAAGTCTTGTTTTTGTCTGAATCCTTGAACCACAAGTCGAGCTTTATACTTGTCTATTGAACCATCAGGTTTCAGTTTTTTCTTAAATATCCATTTATTACCTAAGGTCTTACATCCCTTTGGTAAATCGACCAATTCCCATGTATGGTTTGACATGATGGATTCAATCTCATTGTAAATGGCCTCCTTCCAATAAGGGGCATCTGCAGAGGACATAGCTTGTTTGTATGTTAATGGATCGTCTTCTAACATAAATGTAAAGAAATCTGGTCCAAAGGTTTTAGAGATCCTTGATCTTTTGCTTTTCCTTGGTTCTTCCTCTACTTGTTGATCAATATCAGTTTGCTGAATATTGTTAATGCTTTGTTCAGTATCCTCAAGTGAGTTAGGGACTTCGGTTTCCCTTGGTCTCTTTTGAGCATAAGTTTCAATATCCTGTTTTAAAGGATATATATGTTCAAAAAATCTAGCATTTCTCGACTCAATGATGGTATTTGTGTGGATATCATCAATTTTGGATTTGTGTACCAAGAAACGATAAGCAGCACTATTATGTGCATATCCAATGAATACACAGTCAACTATTTTTGGTCCTATTTTGACTTTCTTTGGTTTAGGTACCTCCACTTTCGCAAGACACCCCCACACTTTTAAGTATTTGTAGGATGGTGGTCTATTTTTCCATAGTTCGTGGGGAGTTTTAGACGTCTTCTTTCGTGGTATCTTATTTAAAATGTGATTTGCAGAAAGAATAGCTTCTCCCCAGAAGTTATCTGGCAAGCCAGAACTGATCAGTAGGGCATTCATCATTTCTTTTAGAGTTCTATTTTTCCTTTCGGCTATGCCGTTGGATTGAGGTGAATATGGAGCCGTAGTTTGGTGTATAATACCATGTTCGGCGTAGAACTCCTCGAAGGGGAATTCATATTCTCCTCCTCTATCACTTCGTAAAGCTTTTATTTTCTTGTTGAGTTGGTTCTCAACTTCTGCTTTATACTGTTTAAACATGTCGAATGCCTCGTCCTTGCTTCTAAGGAGATACACATAACAGTACCTTGTAAAATCATCAATAAAGGTAATAAATTACCTTTTTCCACCTCTAGTTTGACACATTTTTAAGTCGCATACATCTGTGTGTATTAGATCTAGAGGTTCAGTTTCTCTTTCAACATGGTGAAATGAGGTTCTTGTCAATTTTGTTTCTGTACAAATTTGACATTTATAATTGTAGTCTATTTTACATTTTGGTATAAATTCTAGATTGATCAATTTCCGTAATGAATCAAAATTTACATGACCTAATCTAGAATGCCATAAGTTAGAAGAGTCAACCAAATAAACAGAAGATTCAGTTTTATTAATATCATTGTTTGGTACAATAGTGGTTACATTTGCTTTAAATAAACCATCACACACATAACCTCTTCCCACATACACTCCATTCTTTGATAACACAAATTTATCAGCCACAAAGGTTAGTTTGAAGCCATGCTTGCTAAGCAACGACCCTGAAATTAGGTTCTTGCGGATTTCTGGAACATGGAGAACATCACTCAAGGTAAGTTCTTTTCCAGAAGTCAATTTTAGTACAACTTTTCCTTTGCCTTCAACCTTTGATGAGGATGAATTGCCCATGAATAGTTGTTCATCATCAGTAGCGGTTTTGTAGGTTGTAAACATCCACTTATTAGCACATATGTGACGAGTGGCTCCGGTGTCTACAAACCATTCCTTTGAGTTACCAACAAGATTGCATTCCGATATCACTGCACATAAATCCATATCTGAAACACCATTTGAAATTTCAGCCAAGTTTGCTTCTGACTTCTTCTTCTTAGGTGCGCGACATTCGGCTGCTTTGTGGCCTTTCTTTCCGCAGTTATGGCATGAACCCTGAAATTTCTTTGAATTCTTTGGGTTATGTTCACGTTTCCTCTTGTTGGGTTTCTCTGACTCGACTACATTTGCCTTGGCAACTATGGTGTTCGAAGTCTTCTTCTCAGAGTTTCTATTGTCTTCCTCGATCCTTAATCGAACTATAAGTTCTTCCATTGTCATCTCCTTACGCTTATGCTTAAGGTAGTTCTTGAAGTCTTTCCACGAAGACGGAAGCTTTTCTATTGCTGCGGCAACTTGAAATGATTCGCTTAGGATCATTCGTTCATCATGCAATGCGTGAATGATGACTTGAAGTTCTTGAATCTGACTAATTACGGTCTTCGCATCTACCATTTTAAAGTCCAGAAACTTTCCTGCGATGAACTTCTTCATACCCGCATCTTCGGTTTTATACTTCTTGTCCAATGCCATCCATAATTCTTTGGAAGTTTGAGCAGTACAATACACATTGTAAAGGCTGTTGTCGAGTCCATTTAAAATGTAATTCTTGCACATGAAATCTGCACTTTTCCAAATATTCACGGCCTCCACTTTAGTGGCATCAGTTTCCAGTTCTTCTACTTTAGGAACGTCTTCGGCAAGATACTTTGCAAGACCCAATGTTGTTAAATAAAACAACATCTTTTGCTGCCAACGTTTGAAATCTGCCCCATTGAACTTTTCTGGCCTTTCTCCATGAGATAGTGCCATTGTTGGAACCACTGGCGCAGGCAGGGTGTTGGTCACCGTTTGTGTTGGCACTGAGTTGTTGTTGTTGCTATTTTCAGACATCGCCGTTTACAAAGATAGCCAACAATCAATATTGTTTCAAGATTGTTATTGAAACGTTACAGAAGTGTTACAAATTTGATATTAGTAACAGTACAAAAGCGTTTCAAATTAGTGCTTTAAAAGCGTTGCAAATCTGTGTTGTAAAAGCGTTGCAAATCTGTGTTGCAAAAGTGTTGCTAATCTGTTTCAACAGAATCAAATTTTAGAGTATAATCAGTAAATAGATTACCAATCTGTTTGTCCGAGTGTAGCGGTGGCTGTTTCCTTGAAACAATATTGCTCCCTATATGCACCAAAGGATATGAGCAATTTGATTTCCCAGGATGAAATGGACGAACTCCGCGGTGTAGTGCTTGCAGGCGGAGCGACGGCGAACCAAAGAGAATACAGTAAAAGAACAGAGTTGTTGGGGAAGAAGATTGACAGAAAAAGTAAGTTGATACTTCGTTTTCTGTCTGCCTATTTATAGGCTCGGGAAGATGCTTGAAACGGATGTGACTGTTGGAAAGGTTGCGACCCTTTACCAACAGACGGTCGTGCAAAGTGCTAAGTGCCTCTAATACGCCTCAAACGCCCATTTGCTCACACCGCGGATGCGGGTGCGGGTGCGGGTTCGGGTTCGGGTTCGGGCTCGGGCACGGGCACGGGCGTGCGCGCGCGCGTGCGGGGTGATGCGTTGCACCACCCGCTAAGATGGCTAAGCTTTCAAGTCTTTCTTGTCTCATTGTAACTATAATAGTGTCCACATCTTAGTATATAAACACCAAATGTTTATTATATTTTAAGATGTGGGACTATTCATAGTCACACTTCCCAATGCATAATAATTGCATTTCTCTTTCTTCAATAAATGCCTCTTTCTCATTCATTATTTCCAACATGTTCATTTTGATAATGAATAGTATTTAGTAGTGTGTTTATTTAAGTAACAGTATGTGAATAATAATAGTATGTAATTTGCGTAGTTATTGTGTAACATGCATTTTTGTATAAAAATCTCCAGTATCTTCAAAATTACCCATTGCTTTGTTGGGCACAGTTAACATTTTAAGCAAAGTAGACTTCCCCAAAATTGTTTTCTCCCCTGCGTCTTGTAGCTCTTTATTGATGTTGTTTACCGCTACTTTCTGCCAAATATATATATATATAATTTTTTTAGAATAATGATAAATCTATTTATCTTTTTTACTTTCTGTGTATTTTTACTTACCACATTAATAGCAAACTTTGAATGTCCTCTTCTTAAGGTATTAGATCTTGTGGTCAAGTGTAGAGAATCGTAATGGTTCCAAGTACATGATTCCACTACTAGTTCTAGCAAGCTCCAATGTTCGTTGCCGTGTATAGGAAATAATATATTGCAACATAATGGATTTAGAATAGTTTGTTTAATAAAAGTATTAAATAGATCCCTTTTGATATTTTCCATGTTTCCATCTGTTGCACTTTTCTGTTAAAAAATAATTTTAAAAATTTTATCTTATAAACAAATTAAATTTGACATTATAGTTCACTTAACGTCATTGTTGTGTTCACGTATATAATGCTAGAACTCTGTTCTGATAAATTTGTTTTTCTGAACCAAAACCAATCAATAACCTACATTTCAAAAAGAATATGGATTAAGTATAGAATTTATAATAAAGCAAAGTATAGAATTTATAATGAAGCAAAGTATAGTTTTTTCTACTTGACCAGAAATATATTCTCCATAGAGAAGTTCTTCTATCATACTTTTTGTGATGGTGATGAAGTTTCCATCATCACAAGTAAATGCTTCATCGTTGAAAAATTTGCTGGTTGTTAATAGAAGAAATTAAGATTAGTTTGTACTGTGTTGTTTATATTTATTTGTTAATAAAAGAAAATAACAACGTTTGTAGAAGTTTGTATGAAAAGATAAAGATAAATTAATTTATCTTTTGTAGGTTTGTTTAGTTTTTTTTATATTTGTAAATCATCAGATTTTCATGCTGAAATAAAAAGATTTATTTGAGTTATATGTTGTTGACATATTGTACCATAAACGATATGTTATTGGAATAAATCTATGAACAATATATGACTGTTGAAGTGTAAATTTTATGCATGCCTTAATATTAAGGATGAATTTAGAACTGTTGGAGATGCTCTTAGGTGAATTTGATACATATGTGATGATGATTTAGGATTTTAAAAAGCTTATCTGATGTGAAGTTTTGTTTGTTATTGAAAATCTTCAGTAAAACAAGGGTATTAAATCAGTCCTGCTTTTAAGGCACTTACAGTATAAAAGACGGATTTGATCTCTATATGAAAAAAAAATATGGGGAATTTATGGACAAAAAAAGTCCATGACTTGTATATGAAAAAACAAATATAGGTCGTGTTGCAAATTCTATAACTTCTATATGACTTTAGTAATATTAGCCTATACTTATCAACAAAAGTTTTGCTATGATTTATATGCATATCATAAACCATGTTTGCGAAAGATATAACTAGTATGTTTATGAAAATACTAATTCTATTTGTTATTGTTACGGATTTTTTCTGAGTAACTGAATTTGGAAGTCCAAAAGAACATGACAAGCCTATACAACAGTTCATTGTTAATGTTACTGATTGTGGTTTTTACTGTTAGCTTTGAGTACATCTTCCGTCTTTTTATTACCATTGCTTAAATTTGTGCAGTCTGTATCGTATATAATTAACAAACCTAAAAATGCAAAACATCAAACCTAAAAATGAAAAGATAAAGATAAATTAATTTATCTTTTTTAGTTTTGTTTAGTATTTTAAATTTTTTAATTTGTAAATCATCAGATATTGATGCTGAAATAAAAAGTTATATTTGAATTATATGTTGTTATCATATTGTACCATAAACAATATCTTATTGGAATAAATCTATATTTAAGTCAATTGAGTGAAAAGTAGTTCAGTTACTTACTTGTTTCCTCCAAGAATTTTGAATTTTTTTTTGACAATTTCTTTTTGTTCTTCAGTAAGATTTTGAGGAGTGGACATTTCTCAACATTCCTTGGCTTCTTCTTCTTTTTTGGTTCTTTTAGGACAACATCTTCAACAACAATAGGATTTTTGGGAGAAGTTTCTTGAGCAGGCACTTTCAGATTGTCAGATTTTAAACTATCTTGTGTCTGCTTTTCTAGTATGAAATCTTGAGTTTGCATCATATCAAAAGTTGGAAAATTAGCAGATCTGTTTATGTGAATTATACCAATAATTTTTCTTTTTTTCTTACCTTTTTCAGCTTCAGTTTTTTTGTTCAAATTATCTTTTTCCTTCACATCATGCTCTTCTAAATTTTTCAACTTCTGGAGCTTCATTTCAAGAATCTGGATTCTTTTTTCAGCCATTTCTCTTAAACGTCTTTCCTCATTTAATTATTCTGCAACATTTTTCATCTCAGTAGTCAAAAAAGTGATTTTGACTCTAGTTCCATTATGCTACTAGCACATTCTTTGGCATATTTTTTCAGACTTGTGTCTTCTTGGCGCTCATCTAATTTTCTTTTGTTGTTTTGTTCTTCTTCCAGCTCAATAGCTATTATTTTATTGGAAAGAAATTCTTTCTCTTCTTTTGTTACAGTTGCAATTTTTTTTAAAATCTGCAAGGAATATATTTAAAGTTAAGCTTACACTTATACTGTCATTCAAGTGTAATATGTCAAACTTAAAAAGTGGACTGTGACTTCAGTATTTCAGCCTTTAATATAATATTGTTATGCAATTCACATAGAGGTACGATCCTGTATAGTACCAACTAAAACTAGCTTACTTTCTATACTCATTTTGTTTTATATTATTTAGGCCACTAATATTACAAGAAATGGCATTCCAAGAAATTAAAAAAAATGTACAGTTCAAAAAAACTAGCATACTTTGTCATTGTCAACTTCAGTGAGGTCCAAATCTTTCAGTTTTGACAAATCCCATTTTCTCATTCTTGGGATTTTGGTTTGCAGATTTTCCTTCTCATCAATTATTTATGTTCGTTCAAAAAACCAGTACTGCAAGAAAAGGATAAAAACATTTATATTTTTGTAATAAATATAAATTTGAATATATTTATATTTAGTTAAAGTTATGAAAGCATACCAGTAACACCATAATACAACCTGGTGTACTTATAGGGTCAGCATGATACTTTTTAACATTTTTCAATACATTTTCACATATTGCACGTGGCCAGGAGATTGAATTTAATTTTTTTAAATTTAGAAATTTCAGCAAGAAACACCATTGCGTATAGCTTTGGTTGTTTGGAAAAAGTAAAGTTATAAGCAGCAATAATAATAACAATTTCACTAAATCTTCATTTCCTTTTTCCACTTCTAACAGTGTATTCAATCTTTTTGTTACTGTTTTTTGGATGAATATGTCTTCTTCTTGAAAATTGGCAGTTAAAAAATTGGAGAAACTTTCCATGGATGAGGCTTTGTTAGAAGCTGGTATAGGAAATAAGTCTTCTCCAGCTAATGGCATTCCAAATATTAGACTGACTTCTTCAGGACTTATTTTGAGTAATTTGTTTCCAATTGTGAAAGCATTTTCTTTTACATCAAAAGAAGTAATGATGTCATCTAAATTCGAAGCACTTTTCCTTAAATCTTTTCGTGCTATTGAATCTCTAAGAAAAACATTGAAGAAGTTTTTGAATGGTGTTTTTTCTATAAAAGCTATTGCTTCAGGTGAAAGAATGTTTTTCTCCTTTATAATTGACAGCACTTTATAGATTGCATCCAAATTACATCTATATGTACCTGTGTACTGTTGCCTTTTCTGCTTTTTGGCTAGTTTTTTAATTTCATACCGATCAACATCATCTGAATCAGTAGTTTCTTCAGCCAGTTGTTGTGAAATCGTTTTTTCTTCATCAGAGTTTTCTAATTGATTATGTCTGAAGTCCTTATCTGTGAAGTCTTCTTTTTCATCAACATCAGGTAATTCCTGTGTTGGTTCAGTCTGATTCTACATTTATGAAAATCATAAAATTAATTGAGAGGTAAAAATAACAAGTTCATCAAAAAAATATCATACTGCACAAAAATTTGAATAAAAAGATAATATGCTTTATCTTTTTAATTATTTTGTATTTTTTTGGGATTAAGATATTTTTTAGTATATAAAGTACCTCTTTTTCTAAAAAAAAAGATAAAGCACTTTTTTAGTATATAAAGTACCACTTTTTTCAAAAAAAAAATACAAATTAAATCTAACAGGTTTTTTTGTAAAGAACAAATGTTTGATTTTTTTTTACACCAATTTCGATTTGCACAATTTAAAATTTTCTTATTATAGATGACATGCAGACATTAAAGCATCTTAACTAGTTTATCAATGTATAATTGTTCTTTGACAAGGTAAATATCAAACATCTTAACTGAATATTATAGAAAATATTATTGAGAAAGTTTTTGATAATAAAGGCTATGCTAAGTTAGTTAGAAAGTTAAACTAAATAAGACTATAGGTAAAAATTAATAAAACAGAAAAGTGAGCATTCACAACTGAAAATCAACAAGCATTATTTGATGAAATGAAAATTTACAATTAGAAGCAAGTGAAGAAAGTTTCAAAGTATAAAAAGATAATCTGCTTTATCTTTTTTAGTTGTCTAAGTAATGGTCAATTAGAAATTTGAAAACTTAAAGAGAACGAAACACAAAATAGCCAATATTCACAATTAAGAACATGTTTTTAAATAATTAAACATGTTTGTTAATATTCATAGTTTAGAACAGTTATCATTCAGAATCAAAAACATTTTTAGGGAGAAGCAATTTTGGTTGTGGTTTTAGTGGGTAGTTGTAATGTCTGGTTGTAGATAGTTAAAGTTTTGGTGCAGTATACCAACTTAATCAGTTCTGATAAGGTGTAATTAGGGGAGGAGATTGAAGTGGTATTGAAGATGGTGAGTGGATGATGGAATTTATTATTGAAGTAGTTGAGGTGTATTGTTAAGGAGTTGTTGTCCTTATTTCAGATTGTAGTTTAGATGGGTATGAGGATGTCATATTTCAGGTAGAGATTTGAGTTCAAATGTATTGGATGGCAATTGGTACAAAAGTTGTTTGAGCATTAATAGATTGTACTTTGTGTGGAAATTGAAGGATGGTGAAGTTGTGGTTGTAGAAGGTAGAGAAGAAATAGATGGTGACAAGGAAGGAGCAATGGGTGACAAAGATCAAAGGTTGTATGGCTATCAGATATAGGAGACAGAAATAGGAATAGCAATGATGAATGTAAAACATTAAGTTGAAAATGCAATAGCAACAGTAAAAACAAAAAAATGATCAATGTAACAGCTGATGAACACTATAAATTAAGTGAATAAAGATATTAATTTGCAGATATCAATAAAAATGAGGAATGGAAAATAGTGAATGGATATTGGAAATTTTCATAAAAAAATGCAGCACGATGACAATAACAAACAATGGATGAAAATAGTGAATGAACATTGAAAATTGTGGTAAAAAAATGCCAAAATATCTTTATAGGAATTTTTACGAAAAGATTATATGTTTTATATTTTTAGTTGGTTTAAGTTTTTTTGAAATTATGCTAATTTATAAATAGTACAAAGAGAATGAATGAAAAATCTAATGTGTAAACAGTAAAGATAAAGTGAATAGAAAGTAGTAAATAAATTTGTTTTTTTGAGAAAAGTTTGTGATCTTCTAGAAATAGAGGAGAAGACACATAAATTTCTACTTTTTATTATTAACTCTTAAAATTGAAGATGCAACTTAATAATAACAAGAAATAGTAAATAAAAGTGGTGAATGGAAATTGCAAACTAGATTACAGAAAATGACAATATCTGTACAAGAATTTATATAAAAAGATAATTTGGTTTATCTTTTTTAGTTGTCATAACCTTTTTTGAGTTTTAACTATTTTTTTATTTAAAATATGGAATCTAGCTTCCAATTTAATATGTATATACAAGTTGAAGAGTATAACTAAATATTATAGGAAACATAAGTAGGAAAATAGTTACCAATGGAGTTAAAGATAATGATGGTTTATGGCTATGTTCATTGAAGAAAGGACTAGATATAGGTCTTATGTTTATGCATTAAGTTCCTCCTTCATTTATAAATATGCAAGTAGCTTTTCGAATGAATAACTTTGATTTAGAAGACCTTGTGTGCATCTTTATGCTGCATAAAAATTGTCATATATAATAAAATGTTAGCAAGAGTGAAGAATAATATTTTTGTACTTAAAAGTTGATTACGTATGTTTATTTCATATAAATCCTTCAGGAAAACTACAAATGACTTAAATTCAGTATTTATTATGTTATATGTAGTAGCTGATATAAAAATTCATCTAGGATTTGTTATGTATTTTAATGTTTTAGATAAAAACATAAATGCTTTTATCTTTTCGAACTAAGGTTTAAATTAGTTGTATATTTTTTCTAATAACTTTAAGTCATGATAAAAACAAAATCATATCTAATAAGTAATAGTAATTATCAAACACACCTAGGGTTTAGCATGTAGTCTAAATCTTTTACATTAATAGATAGATACATTTATCTTTTTTAACAGCTAAACAATAACTTGTTCAGTTTAACACCTAGGGTTTAGTATCATCTGCCATTGAATATTTAGGTATGCTTAATTAAAAAAACGTCGATTATGTTAAATTATAACAAGAACTAAAATACCTTAAATCCATTATAAAAGCTATTATCAGCATCAGTAAGAATGAATATTTAACTACGATTTATCATACAACTAAAAAATTTACATCAAAATAAAATACAACTAACTTGTTTTGCATTTAAGTTTAAGGTGATTGCAGAGATTGCTCGATGAAAGTATTTTAGTTTAAGCTGAAATCGATGAAGCTGAAACCGTTGATGCTGAAGTTGTTGTAATTGAAATGCAGCTCTAATAAATGATTTGTACTCGTTTTAGCAGAAATATTGGGAAGAGAAATCAATTGTTTGTTTTTTAAAACCTAGTTTTGGTTTTGGTTTGGAGTTTTGGAAAATCATACAAAGCGAAAGAGAAAATGGAACGGAAGAAGGGCATGAAGTAACTGATTTAAGGTTTGATGTAACGTGTAAAAAATTGTGTCCTGCAAAGTAATTATTTTAAAGCTGCGTCCTACAAACTTATTGTTTGATGAAAGAAGACCCTTACGGTAAAATTCCCCTTTAGTTAGTATATAAACTATTTTAGTTATCCAAACTATTTTTCAAATATTAAAACTATTTTAATTATCCAAACTACTTTCAATATTCAAACTATTTTAATTATTCAAAACAATTTTCAATATTCAAACTGTTTTAAAGGGGGAATTATTTAGATTAAAATCATTGATTTAAATACGAATATTTTGATATGAAGGTATAACCTATTTTGAATTCGAAATTATTTTGAAGTGAATCTGATATTTTGATATGAAATATGACTTGTTCTTGAAATTTAAAAGAACCAACCGGTGTGAAAAATGACATCTGGTTGTTAAAGAGACCGGGGCCGAATATTGGCATACTCTCTGTCAATATCGGAACCACTTTAACAACTGTATACGCGGTGGATGTTATCCAGAATGTAGAGGTTGAATTGGAGGCGTTTGCTGGATTCAAAGAAAGAGAACGATGATGGATAGCCCCGACACTTGTGGCAATTTGAAATGACTAAAACAGGAGCCATACCTGACCAATGAAGTTGGATACCTCTAGCGGACACACTTCTTCGTATTACCATCTTGACTTTCAAACTTGATTGGTGCGCACCTTCGGATTTTGAGAGTGTTGGACGCAGTGGGCCGTTAGGGGTTACCACCAGTCAGGAAACACGAAATGGTAGTGTCATACCTTGGGCATCGCCTCACGTGCCTTGTCATACTCTTTATTCTTATTCGCGACCACTACGATTTTTTTTAGTGTTGTCTTATCATGGCGCCTCCTTGGCTACCAACATTACTGGTGATGCTACTAAGGCAAACTGTAGGACAATGCTTAAAAATGTGTTAAGGGTAATCAATGTAAAGCCTTAACGCTATTTTAATACTTTACATTACTGATAGATACTACATATATAGCGTATCTTACTGCATATAGATAGTTTGAAGGATCCTTAGGAAATGGAAAATCCTGTAACATCTCTTAAGTTATTGCACTCACATTGTACACTTGATAGGAGATGTAAATTCCCGTAAACATTTCTGAAGCTATTACACTCATATTTACTTATTATTGATTTAACTTACATAAAAACTTTTAGTTCTGACTCGAGTGTTTTGTATTTTCATTACGCTCGGGTCAGCCTGAGTATTTCAGTGTTGAAGACATTATTCCTTGAAGATGCAGATGGAGTTTGCTAGATCGTATTTACTATCATTATTCCGCTGCATTATTTTGGTATGTTTGTTAATTGTACTCTGATTATGTTGTAAAAAATTGTGTAATAAAATGTATACAGTAAAACAGCTTCATGACAGTTTATTTGATTATTATATTTTGTCATTCCGCTGCGAGATTCTGTGTTTTGTTTTTTTCTTCTCTCTTATTTTCTTATTTACCTCATTGATAACCTGCCCCTTTGAATGGTTTGAGTTAGACATGTGTGGTATATTGTTGATTTAAACCATCCAAAAATATGGGTCATCACATTAGCAAAGGAGGGAGACAAGGGGGTTGAGGTGGCGACATGTGAGAGGGGCGTAAAGTACAAGGTCGTTTTGGTAAGTTCACATGTGCACTTTATATAAAACTAATTTTTCTAATTTTTATTCCATTTTTCTCATTTCCTTTCTTCATTTGCAAACTTACTAAGCTCTTGGAAAATATTCCATGGTTTCCTAAAGTATTTCTAAGTATTAAAAAATCATAACTTTCTACTTTAATTACTCTTCAAAACTTGCTAGAATATTCTGCATCCACTTCTTCACCTTATCTTCCAAATACAAGCACACATCCACCAAAAACCTTCATGGCCCTACCCATAGTCCTCTATAGCCGAGCCATATAGTGCTTAGACTAAGTTCATTTCCAAGTTTTCAAGGCAAAAATCAAGTCTTTTCGTAGGATTCAGAAATCCTATGTCTTTTTGCAAAAGTTTGAGAAGATTTAGTTTAAACGAGGTGAGTAAATTCTAATCTATTGGGAAAGAACTTACCTTTATATATATGTTGTTATATGGTTATATATATGATGTTTGTTGTATGAATTATAACATGGTTTGTATGTGTATGTATGGGCTAATTTGTGGTTTGTATTAGATCTTGAATTGAAAGGCTAAAGTGATGCCTTGGGTTATAAAGTTTTGATTTTTGGTTATGTTATTGAAATGATATGTTATGTATGTGTAATCATGGATTTTTGCTTGGAAGTTAGTATTTGGAAATGTTGAAAGGGATTGAGATCCTTTTAAAGTTCAATTCATGTTATTTAGCTTTTGATTTATTAAGAGTTTCAAAAAGGAAAAAAATTGAAGTTCCTAACTTTGATTTAGAGTTTTCGAAATTGTTTTAAAAAAATGTTTTCAAAAGTAAGGAAGATAAGCGATGACATTTTGAAATTTGCATAGAAAGTGATTCTAAGTTATGGCATCCATAGCGATAGCCGCTATGGATGCAGTTCAGAAATATACGATTTTCAAGTTTTTAAGCTTTCTTTTAAAATTGTTTTGAAAACCATTTCAAACTTAATTAGAGATTATAAAACTTAATTAACTATTAATTAATGAGTTTAATAATAAATTTATTTATTAAAAATAATTATTAATTAATTATGTAATTAAGTTAAGTAATTTGGGTTTAAGAATTAATTAATTAAGTTAATCATTTGTAGTTAATTAAGAAAGTATTACTTAATGATTAATTAACTTAAGAGGTAATTATTTGAGTTAATTTATTTAAACAAGTTAATTATTTTTTTAAATTAATTATTTAATTAAGAGTTGTTTATTTACTTAACGATTAATTAATTAATTAGGGTTTAATTTAAAATAAATGTTTATTATATAAAGTTTAATTAATTATTTATTTTTAACTAATTAAGGTTTAATTTAAAATAAATGTATATTAAATAAAGTTTAATTATTTATTCATTTTAAAATAACTAGGGTTTAATTGTTATTTAATTAGAGTTTAATTATTTAATTAATTTTTAATTAATTAAGGGTAATTATTAGTAATTAATTAAGACTTAACTAAGATTAATTAAGGTTTAAATTTTGATTTAAGTATGATTAATTAAGCATTAATTTATGATTTAATGATGATTTATTTATTATTTTAAGTTATTTTAAACTCCAACGGTTCTTTATTAAATCAACTTTCTTCTCTCAGTGAATTGTTTTTAAACCAAAAGATCTCTTGTTCATGCCATTAAGAAGCCAAACAAATTAAAATAGTTAGAATAAAACGATGACACGTTTTATTAGAAGTATGTCGACTTGTACTTATCACAAATACCGCATTTCGGAAGCGTGATGAATACAAGGGAGTTAATTTCGATAAGGAGGTCATGATAATTTAAGCATATGTGTAAAGATCTCCAAAGACGACACTTAATACATCCTCGGTATTCGTATGTCGATCATTTAGTCGTCTGAAAGACAGGTCATTAGAGGTGAAAGAAAGAAAGATAGAATAGAAGAAACTAAACAACACAGAATCACACAACGCAATAGAACAATATATATTACTCAACACAATATATTACAAAGTCATTTCAAAATGTTACATCAGAGTCATACTAAAACAAATTCTACCCTAGGACAGTTATAACAGCATGTCATTATCTAATAGATACAATATAATATAGCGGAAGATAAGGTAATAACTAGCTATCGATGAAGCCACCTGCTCCAAGCTCTTTCAAGGTGAATCTGCGGAAAAACCTGAACTACTTGGCTGACCATTCAAATTTAAGCACCCAAGAGTTTAGAAAAAGAAAATAAACTCTAGGTCGGATATGGATCTAGTGTGAGTAAAGCATAAGGTTTTAACTTTATAAAAACCTTTAAATCAAAGACATCTCGTATGACCAAGCCGCATATAAACATGGATGAGTTTTTACCGTACGGTAACCAAAACGTTTCTATAGAAAATCCATTGATATTATAATAATGTTTAGGGGTCAAAGTAAAATATGAATATAGCTAAAATGCTTGCATCTCACATTTCAACATAGTTGGGTACATCTAAAACCGTAAAGGCATGTATTGGAGAATGGATTCCATACTATGACAAGGTAAGGAACTACCTTCCGATGGTACATCTCTAGGTAAAATGCACCGGGGTCTGACAAGAACATCTTGTACCCCTACCATTCAGGACTGGCCTACCACTTGACTAGTAGTACTGAATAAGATCACCCTACTTTGGGCCCTGAAGCATACATGAGTAGAAAGTAATCGATCTAGATTTGGGATGACCATACCCTGATGGGAGTGACCTACATGGCCCTGTTGCGTGCTTGATTTTTGTCATTTCCCAGTTGATGAGGCTTGAGGCTACGTTTTACCTTTCATATAGCACTTCCCACTTGGAATGCTAACACTACCCTCCAAGCAACAATGTAATGCCAGCATTCATCCATACAAATTGTTCAAGATACGAACAAACCGAAGGCACTATGTAACGATCCCGGTTTTGAGTTAAAAATTAAATTGGTAATTAATATAAAATTTTGAATTTAATTGTAAACTAATTTGAAAATTTGGGAATATATATATATAAAAGATTGTAAACAAAGAATTTAATTTGAAAATTCGAATGTAGATAATTCAAATGTAAATAAATTAGATTTATTAATTTTTAATTTCAAAGGAACTAGTATATGTATATATCTAAAGTTGGTTTGTAAAATGAGATTGAATTAAAGATTTAAAATACTTTTCTTTTATATACTTGAAAGTAAATATAGTTAGTATATATGTAAATAAATATAAAGCTTCGATATGTATATATATCTTTTGAAAGTATAAGTATAAAAATTTAAAATACATAACACATATATAAATGTAAAATAGATAATCTACATACATAAATTAAAAATAAGTAGGGATTTAAACCATAATTTATAAATAAATTAGAGACAAGGATTTAAACATAAATTTGAATGTTTTAACAAGTGTAGGCTTAGTATACTTTGTATTAACAAGTGGCAAATGCATGTTTTATTTTAAAACTAAATTTTAATTAACATGTATTAGAGAAAGAAAACCAGGCTGCTCATTTTATTTCAAAGTTTAAAACTTTTCTTCCATCTTCAAAAAGAATTGAAAACCTGAAAAACAAACTACATCATACAGTTTCAAGCCTGTAAACAATTCAAAGATCAAGCAATAGATCAAAGTTCAAGTAACAAATCAGATCAAAATAAATTAGGGCAAATTCAAATCAAAACCTGGGAATCAAAATACAAAACAAAGAAAAGAAAATCAAAACCTGGCAACTCAAATCAAGCAAATTAAAATCCAGTAGCAAATCAAAACCTGTTTCAAGATTTCAACCAAGCTGAAGCAAATATATTGATTCAACTCAAACAAGCTCTGTAAAATCAACCTGAGCTAGCAAGATTCAGGATCAATTCAAACTAATCAAGTTCCAGATCAATCAAGAAATAATTTCTAGATTTCCAATTTGCTTCTCTGTTTCTTCATCCAGGTGGGCAAACTAAACCCTCTTGTTTACTTATGCTTGGGGTGATTGTTGAGAATAATGATTTGAAAATGTTTGTATGGATTCAAAATATGCCTGTATATTTGTAAATATGGTGTGCATGTCAGTTTCAGGCAAACTTGCCTCTGTTTGATTACAGGTTTCAAAAACCTGTTCTAAATTTAAAATCTCTTCCCCTGATTCTTTTTAGGATTTGAGATGTAAATAAAAAGTGATTAAATTTACCAGATCTTAGTCTTAAAAATACTTTTAAGCATGGTTAATAAGTAATATTGACCTGAAAAAAAGAATTACAGTAAAATTCAAAAGTATGACCAAATTCGACTTAGATGATTTATTGATTCATTTATATAATCTGTTTTGTAATCAAAAACTATGATTTTTAAAAATAGTTTCAAGATTTTTAGTTTTGATTTGAGGGGGAATTTGCGAGTTAAACGAGAATCCTATTTTGGTCAAATTGTATCGATCGGCGTGAAGTTGGTTGACGTGTCTGGAGCTCGAGGTAGCTGGAAGCATGGAGGTCGCTGGAAAAATGGTTGCTGGATTTTCAGATCATCGAGGTGGATGGTCGACGATGATTTAGGGTTTTAAGAGTAGTTTTGGTCATTGGTGTTTCCTAGGCTCGTGTATCATCGTCGGTGAACCGGACTTGACCAGGGTGGTGGGGATAGAAGCGTGAGACTGCGGAGGTGGTATGAACGTGATCGCGAGGTACCGGATGGACGTTGGCGGCGGCACGAGACATTTCCAGTTGGTCGAGTTTGGGTTCCAGTTTGTTCAACACACTCGAATTTAATTTTGTGGATGTTTCGAGGATCTAGGCGTTTGTGACGATGGAGGGAAGGGTCAGCGACTTGTTGGAAATCGGAGCGTTGGTCGAAGTTGCCGCGTTCTGGAGTGCATGTGCACAAATGTCAGGCATTGGTTTAGTCACTGATGGATTTGAGGAAAGTGGGAGACTCGAAGTCGATTTCAGGAAACTGAGTAGTTGGCTCGGGGGTGTTCTCGGGTAGGTTCGCAGTAGTTAACATGTAACAGGTTTTTAAATTTAAATTAAAAACAAAAGGAAAAAAGGGTGGCTTGGGGATGGGCACGAGTAAATCGAAGTTTGGCTCGAGTGATTTCTCAGGAATTCTGTGATTTAGCTCGGGTTTGTTAAATTAAATACCAGGGTTTCAAATCTTAAAAGAAAACATGTTTTCAGGTTTTAAAGTTTGAAAGTAAATTATGTACCAGATTTGAAAATAAAAGAGGATGTGAGATAAAGATTTCAAAGCAAAGAAAAGTCAAAGTTTTAAAGTATACGGAAAATGATATAAAGTTTCAAAGTTAGTTAAGAAACAAGTTTAAAGATAAAAGTATTTATCAAAGTTATTTTCAAACAAGCTTTTAAAGATTAAATGTTTTTAAAGTTAATTGATGGATAATTACTTGATGTGATTATTTAAAATCTAATTACTTGGTGTAATTTATTTAAAAGCTAATTTCTTTGTGTAATTAATTTAAGGCTAATTACTTTGTGTAATTAACTAAGGCATATGGTTTATCTTAATTATTTAAGACCTTAGTAATTGGAATATAATCTCTTAATGTAATTAGAGGATTAATTACTTATTGTAATTAATTAAAGGATTAATTAATTAATAATTAAAGATTAATTATTTAATAATTAAAGGTTTATTGATTTGTTAATTAAGGTTGATTAATTTATAATTAAAAGGATTAATTAATTTATTAATTAAGGCTAATTAATAAATGATTAAAGGATAATTAATTCAAATGGTTTGTAATTAATTAATGATTAATTAACCAGGATTAGTAATTTATTCATAAGTAATTAATCTAGTTTAAATTAATCAAATGACTAATTGATCTTACTTATGGATGTTTGGATTGTATGGAATGCTTTGAATTGTTTGATATCCCTGATGTATGATGCTTTGTGATATGAATTATTTTGATTTGAACTGTGATGAATGTAATTTATTTATTTGTGAATGAATTTACATATTTATTTGTGAATCTGTGAATGAAGATAAGCGTTATAGGATTATACCGCTTATCGATATTGCTGTGCTTGGATTTGTGATGATTGATGATATTGTATTGTTGTGTGTAAAACCCCTTGACTACACCACACACACGCAAATATGGATTGCACAAGGAAATTGGTTAAGTCACAGATATTTTGAATTTAAATATTATTTTGTTTTAAAGTTGAATTTGAATCCAAAATGGTTTTGGAAATGGAATTGGGTTGAATATGAAAAGCTTTTGAAAAGGAAGTTTGAAATTGAAATCTAGTTTGAATATAATATATCTTGTTTAAGTTTTGAAATTGTTTTGGAAATTTGGTTTGAAAGGTTTATGCAAGTTAGATAAAATATATATGGATTTTTAAACCATTTTGACATATATTATTTTGGGGATTTTAATTTAACCCAAGTTTATACTTTAAAGGCTATAACTTGTGCATATTTGATCGGATTTTTCCAAAACGAAAACTCTTTGTTTTCAAATAATAATGGCTTTCATATAAAGAAAGAACTTCCAGTTTTATTGAAAAGATTTCAAGTTTGAAATGAAATTTGTTTTGAAAGCTATGAATGGATCTTTATTAAAGATGGGTGAATTTTGTTTACAAATTGAAGAGGATCTTAAAGGTGTATCTTTCGTATAAAAGATTTGGAATTGAAATAGTTTTTAAAGCTATGAATGAATCTTTGTGAAAGATGGTGAACTTTGTTTCAAATTGAAAGTGACCTTAAAAGGTAAATCTTTTATTTAAAAGATTTAAAATGGTAATTTATTTAAACCATTTGAAAGAAAGATTTTGGGTTGTGACTTAACTAAGATCCCATATATCATATGGTTTTAAAATTAAGCGCTCATTATTCGGTTTAGCCGGGAGAGGACTTTATGTCATAAAACCCATTCCGAATTAATGATACGATGAAATGGATAACATTTGAAGACCGATGGTGAAGACCGGATATTTTCGAAAGCGAAAGGATTACCTGTCGAATGTCTCTGCACCGACTGGTCCCCGGTATAGAGATTTATATCACCCTTTGTGATGGGGAGTCCGAACGTGATTAGGGATTATCCGGATTTGCAAGGGCTTCTTTGGAAATGCCTTCAGTTCTGTTCGAACCCGGAACAGACTTGTATGGATGTATGTCTGACGTTACACTTTGAGATATAAAGTTGGTTTCTATCAAATTCATTTCTGTTTGGTGGCAGAGAATTTATCCTCTTAACTTAACACCCTTCTCTGAGACATACGAGCTCAGAGTTTATGTAGTTGATAGTCACTAGTAATATATTCCCAATTTGGTAATGTGGCATGCTAAGTGTTGCTGATCATTTGTTGATCGAAGCATGGCTTTTGTGAAAAGCGTAGCTTTGTGGGACGAGACTTCGTCGAACCTCACAACCTGGAAATGGTCGAAAAAGGAAGGATGCAGCAAGGTTATGAGAGTCACGCCCTTTAGGGTATGTGCATTTCCTTCTGGATAAAAAGTGGTATCATGGTATGTAGCCCAGATACTTAACTTATGTTGCTGTTGCAATTTGTTGGTGAATCCCGGGATAAAGGTTGGTTACGACCGGGGGATGGCATACTCGTGTAGTAGTTACCTAGTTACAGAGGTAACCCGGCCTTATGTTGGCAGAGATCCGGTTAGGTTCTCAGGGCGTCCCTCCAGAGGCGTACCCAAGTGGCATAGGAAGTTCCTTAGCCTGACCATTTGTTGGAAATCCAAAGAAACAATACGCGCCCTGTACGGTTTTAGTTGTATAACCTGCCATGGAATGTGGCGGTAACCTGCTATTGAACATGGTAGCTATAGTAGGCATACTACGAAATGTTTATGCTGGCTAAGATTAATATTATACTTTCGAAATGTTTTCCCACTATGCACTAATAATAATATCAAAAAAGTTTTTCTCGTATCAAGCATGTTTGACTATCATAAGGAGAAATCTCCTCCAAGTGTGCGCTTGCATTGTGTGTGTGGCGGGAGGCCTTATGGTAGTTTCATTTTCCAAAAAACATTGCGGATTTCTTTTATTTCCCTTTGTTTTCTTTTGTTAAAGATAAACTGTTTTTGTTTGCTCACACCAGTTCCATGACTGACCTGGAGTTTATTGTTCCCTTTCTAAACTCTGGGTGCCCACAATTTTCCACACGGGCAGCTTAGAGTTAGATTTTCAGATAGTTAGATAGTAGATATAGATTCGGTAGCCTTCAGCTTTCTGTTTGGAATTGTTTGGAGTCTTTGGATTTTGGCAATCACATTCATGTCCGACCTTGCTTAATACAACTTGATGGTGGTTCGAGCTTGAAGTTTGGAGCTTTAGCATTGAAGATATCTTTCCGTTGTTGCTGCTTGGTTATTTCTGATGTTGTCTTGTATCTTTGATAGTATTGATATTCTGTTGTATCTTATTATATCGGATATTGTATCCATTGTTGTATCAATGATATTCATTCTGTTTCCGCTGTGTTTGTTATACTTAATGTGTTATAAGCTCTGGCGTACTAGATTTCGACATTTGAAGCTGCGGCGTTCAAATACGAGTGAAGTATGAATGTCGATTTTCGAGCGCCGATTTCCGGGTCGTCACACACTACCTCCACAACATCCATTTTGGAATCACCATCAGGATTAGTATCAAGCAGCCGTTGCACTTCAAAGAGCTCCGTTGTAACGACCCGACATTTTGGATATTTGAGATTGGAATATTTAATTGATTTTAAATATTCAGGTGTTAATTTTTTATAACTTGAGTTTCAAATATAACTAATGATTGGATAAAAATTATTGAATTTTATAATTGGAAATTGGGTAAAATATTGAATTTGGAGTTTCAAGCTTGTTAAAAATAATTGGAAGGCTTGTAAAATTTATATTAATAATACTGAAGATAGAAAAGTTTTAAAATTTAATTTAAGAGTTATTTGTTCAGTTTTAAAAATATATCGTTTAAATTGACATTTAAAAATAGCCTTCCGAGGCATAGTCTCGGAATTCGACGAAACTAGTTCCATTGGATCCGTAATAGTGTATTATTATCGCATTTCAAATTTCGTAACTTTTGGAGTTATCGTTTGGTCGTACGGGTTAGAAACGCGCTAAAATTTATATCGAAAATTCAATATAATAATAGGGTCCAAAAAGCTATATTTTCCATACGATCAAATTAGGACTTGAAACCTTTTTCATTGTGTTTGGAATAGGGGTATAAAATTATGAACACCTAGCGGCATGCCTCGATAGGAAGTCAAGATTTTAAGTTACGATTTCGAGACAACTGAAAATTTAAAAAAAATTGATCGGTCAAACGTATTCACATCAGCCGTTCTTCTCAAACTCAAACCAGTGTAGCTAGACAATTTCTTCACTCAAGATAATTTGAACATGCTTCCCTCCTTATCAATCTAGTCCCCCTCCCTCTTCTTTTACAACCGAAAAACATTTCAAAATCAAAAATGGTCGAACTTGAATTGAAACAAAAAAAAAGAGTTTGCTTGGAGAAATTTTTAATGGCCGAACCGTGTAATTAAAAAGAAAGAGGGCATCTGTATTCGTTCAAAAATTTTGTTCTCTTCTTCTGTTCCAGATCAAACAAAATCATGTCTTTCCCCTCTTATTCCCTACTATTTGAACGAATTCGTTCGCGTATAAAAAAATATATATTCAAAATCGAGTTCGGCGAACTCATGAAGCCTGGACGGGCGCATGGACTCTTTCGGCGTCGTGCCCTGAGTGGTATAAGGCTAGGGCTCGTAAATCATGGCGTTCGATTTCATGAAGAAACGGTTGAGGAGGATGGCGCGCATATGGGGCGGTCAAGCAGGGGTGATTGACGATGGATTTGGTCAGTTCCGGCGAATGCGTGGGGTCTCGGGTACGGGTGAGGAGGAGGGGGAACGGAAGAAGAAGGCTAGTTCGTTTGTTTGGGCCGGGTTTGGTGTTTGGGTTTGGGTCTTCTTGGTGGCACTCGGGGCCAAGTCAAGGGAGTTGCGGCAGTTAGTAGGGGGGAAGTAGTGGTGGATTCTGGTCATGCCAAGGGTGGATTCGTGGACTGCGAGTATGAGTGTTAGGAAGGTAATAAAATTCAGAGGCATTTTCTTTATTTATGATAATCATGTTTAAACTTATGAAAAGAAAAAAATATATATAAAATTACTTATTATAAAAGTTATACCATTTCAGAGAATCATTATCAACTATGATTATTTCTTATTTAAAATTAAGTGTATAAACTATTAGGGTACCAAAGGTATTTATACCAAATGTAAATTAGATTGGTTAATTATTATTCAAAACTAGTTAATTAAATTTATTAAATGGTAATTGATTGTACGGTTATTTCAAATGTTAATAAACTGAATAATGTTTATACGAGGTCTAAAATCGTGGAGAAACAAGTCGAGTTGGAGTGGAATGCAAAGTAAAAATCAAAGGTGAGTAAAATGTCACTCAATTGGATTACTGGAATAATTTAGAAATGTTGAATTTGAATTATTGGTTCTTTGGTTGATTTTATCAAATTACTATCTGTTGAATGTTAAATATATATAGTGTAATATATATATATATATTAGAGTGATTGATATTCCCACATTATATAGCGGATGAGACCTTATACGCCCCGCATAATAGCGGATGACCCTATATACCGCGATATCCCCCTCGAAGTGGGATTGGTATTTTTATATTGTTCTAACATCTGTGGATGCAGGAATAACAAGTTTGAGGGATCCAACTGGATTCCTCAAAAATATTGAAAATATTTTTCATATTCAGTGATATGATTTATTTAAACAATCTGTGATAGATTATATTGAAAATTGAAATTATTGGAGGCTACGATGTTGCTGGATATATTTTTGGCATTTTATCAAAAATATAAAAAATTGGATATTTGAAGGAAAATAAAAAGGAAATTGTTAAGTAAAATATTTATAGTGAAGTTGAACAAATTAAAGAATAAATTTGGGAAAAAGTAAATAGTTTGATTTTAAAATTTTATTTAATAAATTCTGAATATGGAAAAATAGAGATTTTTGAGTAAATGTGAAAAAAGGGTTTTTGAAAGAATGTATTTTAATTTAAGATTAAATAATTGGGAAAATAAAAGGCTGAATTTTTGAAATAAAGTATGAAATTGATGTTCCAGATTTAAACAAGATTTTAAATCAGAAAAAGGAAGTGAATATGAAATTATGGGTTTCAGAATAAATTTGGGTAAATCAAGAAATAAACTTTTAAAATGGAATTTAATTCAGGAAATCGATTTGAAAATCGACTAAGTGTGTGAAACAGTGATTCAAGGGAAAATGGGACTATGCAAATCATAAACGAGGTTTATAAAATAAAATGAAGTAATTATCAGTGGATATTTGAAGTTATAAATGCACGGTGGGAATTTATAAGGAAATGGGTAAATTGTTTTAAAAATAAATGGTAGATTTATTTTTTAAAATGTGAAAAGGAATTTACGAAATTGGACGTAAATTAAGCTGGGAATAAATCGAGAGGGATTTATAAATAATTAGACTGGCTATATTGGAGTTGAATTATATCTTCCGGAAAAAGGTAAGTTTATTTTAAAAGGAAGATTTTAATTATTAATTAGAAAATTAAAGGTGTTTAAAGGTATTTTTTAGAAAAATATTATTATTTATTATTTAAAATTTTTAAAGTGAATATTAATTAAGTTAGTTATAGTAGTTAATTATTATTAAATGTTAAATAGGTATTTTTATTTTAAAAGGGATAATTATTCAATATTTATATTTTATATAATGGCTTTTATTTAAAAGTAGTTTTTGTCTAAGGTAACTTGGAAAATTATTAGAAATTTCGTAAGTATTATTTTGAAAGTTATCAAATTAAGTTTTGGGAAAAAGTATTAGTATACTCGCGTGGCGCAAATCGGAGGTAGTGAGTGCCTGCAGCAAAGTCTTGAATTTGTGATTGAGACGTAACCATTGAGCTGTGATCCATGGTTTGATACCGTAGTGGTACTTTTTCACATTATTTTTAGAAGGGTTTTCAAATATTTTTGAAAAGGATAATTTGTGAATATACCGAATTCGATAAGATAAGTGTATATTTTTGGATAAAGAGATTTAATTTATTAAAATTAAATTAAAAAGAGATTTGGAGTTTTTAGTGGAAAATGAAGTGTTTGGTTGAATTGATTGTTTATTTGATAGTTAAATAATCGACTATCAAATCTGGACTCAAATATAACTTTGGAAATATCTAGAAGAAGTACGGGAATTATATGGTACAGTTACCATTTGAGGTGCTATAATATACGTATAAACTCGTTTCATTCTTCTAAGACGTTTATAAGGAAATCCGCCCACTAACGGTTAAGAGGTGATCTTCGATCTTATTTCCGTCTGTTTATTTCCTAAAGAACTGGGGTTGAGTTTACCGGGAAATGGCGGACGTTGTTTCGAAGAGATAGGGATCAGATTTGCGATCTGAAAACCACTTCGATCCAACGAGTACGTTTTCAAGATGAACACAAGAGTTTGGAGTCGAAGATGGAGCAGTGAAGTGCAAGGGCTAATCGCTACTAATCCTGAGGGTGATTTCAAAATGGATGTAGTAGGAATAGAGCCTTCGATTCCGTTCGAACCGGGAACATTCTTGTATGGATGAATGCTATCAGTACATTGTCATTGTAGGACAATGAGCATTCTAAGTGAATAATTCTAAAAAGGTAACGCTTAGCCTCGAGCCTCATCAACTGGGAATGACTGAAAATCAGGGGAGATGTAGTAAGGCTAAGTGGGTCGCACCCAAGTAGGCTAAGGTTACCCCTATCTAGAGTCCTTTTCTTTTATTCCGCTGTGTGGTGTGGTTGCTGATCCCAACCGTGGGGTAATCTTATACGGGCTATCCAGTTTAAGGGGTAGTCCGGTCTTGTTGCAAGGGACCTCGGAGTGTTACTCGGTAAGGTGTTTCTAGACAGGTACCATGACAGGTGGTACCCCAGTGCCTAGTCATTCAGTTGGAATCCATTCTCCAATAAGCGTTGTACGGTTTTGAGTGCCCAACTATGCTGGAATGTGAGATGCAAGCATTTCAGCTATTTGAATAAGTATTTGTACTTAGACACTATTATAATATCAGAGGATTTTGATATGAAATGTTTTGGTTATCGTAAGGTAAAAACCCGTCGTGTTTATTTGTGGCGTGCTTACGAGATACCTTTGATTTTCAAAGGATTTTGAACTTTAATAATTAAATTGAGTGTATTTTCTCACGCTGGTTTTCCAGACCGACTCGGGTGTTATTTTATTATAATGCTTGGGTCAGACCGAGTATTTCAGATTCATGATAGGATGCTATGGAACTCAGGAGACGAGCTGGATGACGAGACGTATCACACGTACTTGGTGTATATTCCGTTGTGTATTGTAAGCTGTATAGTCAGCTTTTGTGAGGACAAGTTATTATAACTGTCTAATGTTGTGCTATTGTTTTGTGTTGTACTCTGGTGATGTAATGTATAAAAACAATATAGTTCTTTTGTATAAAGATCAGTTGTTATCTATTATATATTGTTCCGCTGCGATTGTGAGATTCTGTGTTGTTATTTCTATTTTCTTCTTCTACCTCTTTCTTCTTTCCCTAACGATCTGGTATTTCCGGCATCCGATTGTTCAGCATGTAATACAGTAGACGTATTGTTGTTGATTTTCGGAGGTCGAAAATCCGTTCGTGACACTTGGTATCAGATCAGAAGGTTAAGCGAGAACCTTGGCTCTAGGGGGATTACTCATTAGAGATAGGGTCAGTACCACCCTAGAATGTGTTTGAGCGTACTAATAGATATTAGCGCTTATTTGTCAATGAATATAAAATTGTTTTATATTGTGTCGATTGGTTTGTTTAGTGGCTTATGGATTCTGGTCAATACGAGTAATTAACGTCATTGATAGGGATCTCTAAACATTATAACAGAACAATTCGACATAGTATTGTTTTAAAATGGAGTAAATGAAATAACTTTACCTAAATTATTTTTATATATAAAAGAAATAATTTTCGTAAATTATTATAATTAGATATAGTTTGCTTGGTTGTTAAGAAATGATAATATTAAATTATTATCATTGTGTTGTGGAAATTGAATAAGAAATTAATCTTATAACTAAAAGTTAAGGGAAATAATTCATAGTACAAAACGAAATTTGAAAATATGAATTTATAAATGTGATTTATAATTGGAAATGAAATTCCAGAGGAATATTTAGAATACAGATTTAAAAGGATTTAAAATTTGGAAATTTGGGAATTTAAAATTCCGTTGGTTTTGAAGATGTTTTTCAAAGTTGTGAAAATAATAGCAATATCATTTGGAAATATTTGTGAATTGGATATGAAATCTGGTGAGATTTGGTATTAAAAGTGTTTGGAAATGTATTTTAAAGGAATAAAAGCACTAAACTCACTTCGGTCGCTGGAAAATAATTTCGGTGATGACTGCAGCATCATCAACTTTCATTTTCGAGTTTCCAAAGGAGGGATAGCTACCTCAATGATTTGAATTGGAGTTTGTTTGCAAAACTGGTTTTGATTTGGAATTCAAAGAAATAATTTGATATACCAAAGGATTTTGGATATAGTTGATTTCAACAGTGATTTTGAAATATTGAGTAATTGTTTACACTCTGGAATTTTATTTAAATGTTTTATGGAATATAAATGAGTTTAAAGACTTATAAGAATTTGAAATTTGTTTAGAATAAAATTGAACTTAAGAAGAGTTAAATAAAAGTAAGTGTGGTAATGAAATAAATTAGTAAGGAAAACCAATTAAATGAAGTAATTGGGGAAAAATGGTTAATAGAATATTTGTAAGTTCGATAAGTTAAGAAATTTTGAAATTCGAATTTGTGGAGTGAGATTTAACTTGAATTAAGCTAAATAAAAGTGAATTTTGAGGAAATAAGTCTAAGTAGGCTAAATGAAATGGCCATTGAAATAAATTATTAAGTTGGAAATAAATGTGTGGATGAACAAATTGATTTAGTTGTAACTAAATGGAATTGGGGCTGAATATTTGAATAATATTTAATCTGAATTACGTTAAAATAAAGTGAAATAGAAGATTAGTTCGAGCGGACTAAATGAAATAAAGTTTAGAAATAAAAATTTATTGAGATTTGAAATAAATTTAGGGAATGAACTAATTAATTGAATTAGTAAGTTAAACGGATTTGAAATTTGATTTAATTTGAAATGAATTAGTGGATGGAACTAATTACAATAACTAGTGAATTAAATATGGGTTGAGATGTGGTTGATAAAATTCAATATTTAAATTTGAAAATAAACTGAGTAAAATTTGAAATTAAAAAGTGAATTTGAATAGAAATGGATTTAAACCAAAGTGATGAGGTGGAAATAAATCTAAGGACATTGAATAAAAATGTTATAAATTTACATAAGAAAAATTTGAGGGTAAAATTCTTAAGTAAAAATTGGTATTAGAAATATACCAAGTTAATCTTTGGACGAAGATTTAATAAAAGTTGAGTGAAAGGACAATTGAGAATAATTGAATGGAAATGTAAGTAAATGTGAATAGAAAGAAATCGATATAAATAATAATCAATTGGAAATTAATACGTAAGTTGTACGTATATTATTTTATTCGCATAACAATTTGATCCAGATTCGAGCATAGAATTTTGAGATAGTTATATCGATCCGAGTTGGGATTTTTCACTCGATTTTCGATGGCGAACCCTGGATATGGGTTTTTGATTGATTTTGGAATTCTCTATCATAGTGTATGGCTATGCAAGGAGAATGATGGTTTCTGATCAAGGAACCAGATCTGAGTCCGCACTAGAGAGTCATGTGAACGATACTAGTTCAGAAGCGAAATTGTATGATCGAGTGAGCGATCAGATTTGATGTTGCATATGGATGATATATGTACATCGTACGGCCTTAAGTAAAGCAAATATTGAAAATCTTGTAAAGGGATGAATAAATGATTTGAATTGTATGATTGGACACTATTGGTAGATAAGGTGCAGGTATTTAAAAGCAAAAGGAAAAACTGATGTCTTCGATTTCAGAAGATAAATTTGATTGCCCGACAAAAATGTATGTATTTAAATTACCCTATGAAATTTGATGGATTTCTGATCTAGCCACTCAGCTTTTGTTTTCTTTTAAAATTGGGGGGTCGTAGAGGCAATTTTGTAGTTGTTCCAAGCTAGCCGCGCAAATGAGACGCTGGCGAATTTTTTTGAAAATTTAAGAAGTTAGAAAAATTTTGTGGAAATTTGATAATTTAAAATTTGGTTTTAAAATTATAATTGGAATTATTGGGGGAATAATATTAGTTGTGATCTATGGATGAGTTTGGGAAGTTAATAAGAGTGATAATGTGTCTTTAATAAAAAGATTGTTTTTGGGAAGTTGTTTGAAACTATGTGGGTTCGGAAATTAGTTATTGGGTTTTGGACCATTCTTCTTACCTAGCAATTTCGAGGACGAAATTCTTATAAGGGGGAGGAATGTAATGACTTGGAATTTTGGATATTTGAGATTGGAATATTTAATTGATTTTAAATATTCAGGTGTTAATTTTTTTTAACTTGAGTTTCAAATATAACTAATGATTGGATAATTAAATTATTGAATTTAATAATTGGAAATTGGGTAAAATATTGAATTTGGAGTTTCAAGCTTGTTAAAAATAATTAGAAGGCTTGTAAAATTTATATTAATAATACTCAAGATAGTAAAAGTTTTAATTTAATTTAAGAGTGATTTGTTCAGATTTAAAAATATATTGTTTAAATTAACATTTAAAAATAGCCTTTCGAGGCACAGTCTCGGAATTCGACGAAACCTGTTCCATTGGATCCGTAATAGTGAATTATTATTTGATTTCAAATTTCGTAACTTCTGGAGTTATCGTTTGGTCGTACGGGTTAGAAACGCGTTGAAATTTATATCGAAAATTCAATATAATAATTAGGTCCAAAAGGCTATCTTTTCCATACGATCAAATTAGGACTCGAAACCTTTTCCATTGTGTTCGGAATGGGGGTATAACATTATAAACGCCTAGCGGCCCGCCTCGATAGGAAGTCAAGATTTTAAGTTACGATTTCGAGACGATTGAAAATTAAAAAAAAGAAATATTTTGACCGGTCAAACGTATTCACATCAGCCGTTCTTCTCAAACTCAAACCACTGTAGCTAGACAATTTCTTCATGCAAGATAATTTGAACACGCTTCCCTCCTTATCAATCACATCCCCCTCCCTCTTCTTTTACAGTCGAAAAACATTTCAAAATCAAAAATGGCCGAACTTGAATTGAGAAAAAAAAGAGTTTGCTTGGAGAAAATTTTAACGGCCGAACTGTGTAATTAAAAAGAAAGCGGGCATCTGGATTCGTTCTAAAATTTCGTTCTCTTCTTATGTTCCAGATCAAACAAAATCATGTCTTTCCCCTCCTATTCCCTTCTGATCGAACGAATTCGTTCGTGTATAAAAAAAATCAAAATCGAGTTCGGCGAACTCATGAAACCTGGATGTGTGCGTGGACTCGGTCGGCATCGTGTCTTGAGTGGTATAAGGCTAGGGTTCATAAATCATGACGTTCGATTTTGTGGAGAAAGGGTTGAGGAGGATGGTGCGCGTATGGGGCGGTGGAGCAGGGGTGATTGACGATGGATTTGGTCAGTTCCGGTGAATGCGTGGGGTCTCGGGTACGGGTGAGGAGGAGGGGGAACGGAAGAAGAAGGCTGGTTCGTTTGTTTGGGTCAGGTCTGGTGTTTGGGTTTGGATCTTTTTGGTGGCACTCGGGGCCAAGTCAGGGGAGTTGAGGCTGTTAGTAGGGGATAAGCAGTGGTGGATTCTTGTCATGCCAAAGGTGGATTCGTGGACTGCGAGTATGAGTGTTAGGAAGGTAATAAAATTCAGAGGCATTTTCTTTATTTATGATAATCATGTTTAAACTTATGAAAAGAAGAAAAAAATTATCTGAAATTACTTATTATAAAAGTTATACCATTTCAGAGAATCATTATCAACTATGACTATTTCTTATTTAAAATCAAGTGTATAAACTATTATTTCAAGGGTACTAAAGGTATTTATACCAAATGTAAATTAGATTGGTTAATTATTATTCAAAACTAGTTAATTAAATTTATTAAATGGTAATTGATTGTTCGGTTATTTCAAATGTTAATAAACTGAATAATGTTTATACGAGGTCTAAAATCGTAGAGAAACAAGTCGAGTCAAGTTGGAACTGAATAATTGATTGTTCGATTATTTTTGGCATTTTAAAATATCAAAAATATTAAAAATTGGATTTTTGAAGGAAAATAGAAAGGAAATTGTTAAGTAAAATATTTATAGTGAAGTTGAACAAATTAAAGAATAAATTTGGGAAAAAGTAAATAGTTTGATTTTAAAATTTTATTTAATAAATTCCGAATATGAAAAATAGAAATTTTTGAGTAAATGTGAAAAAAGGGTTTTTGAAAGAATGTATTTTAATTTAAGATTAAATAGTTGGGGAAATAAAAGGCTGAATTTTTGAAATAAAGTATGAAATTGATGTTCCAGATTTAAATAAGATTTTAAATCAGAAAAAGGAAGTGAATATGAAATTAAGGGGTTTGGAATAAATTTGGGTAAATCAAGAAATAAATTTTTAAAATGGAAATTAATTCAGGAAATCGATTTGAAAATTGACTAAGTGTGTGAAACAGTGATTCAAGGGAAAATGGGACTATGAAAATTATAAACGATGTTTATAAAATAAAATGAAGTAATTATCAGTGGATAATTGAAGTTATAAATGCACGGTGGGAATTTATAAGGAAATGGGTAAATTGTTTTAAAAACAAATGGTAGATTTATTTTTTAAAATGTGAAAAGGAATTTACGAAATTGGACGTAAATTAAGCTGGGAATAAATCGAGAGGGATTTATAAATAATTAGACTGGCTATATTGGAGTTGAATTATATCTTCCGAAAAAAGTTAAATTTATTTTAAAAGGAAGATTTTAAGTATTAATTAGAAAATTAAAGGTGTTTAAAGGAATGTTTTAGAAAAAATTATTATTTATTGTTTAAATTTTTTAAAGTGAATATTAATATAGTTAGTTATAGTAGTTAATTATTATTAAATGTTAAATAGGTATTTTTATTTTAAAAGGGATAATTATTCAATATTTATATTTTATATAATGGCTTTTATCTAAAAGTATTTTTTGTCTAAGGTAACTTGGAAAATTATTATAGAAATTTTGTAAGTATTATTTTGAAAGTTATTAAATTAAGTTTTGGGAAAAAGTATTGGTATACTCGCGTGGTGTAAATCGGAGGCAGTGAGTGCCTGCAGCTAAGTCTTGAATTTCTCTGTGATAGCGACGTAACCATTGAGCTGTGATCCATGGTTTGATAACACAGTGGTACTTTTTCACATTATTTTTAGAAGGGTTTTCAAATATTTTTGAAAAGGATAATTTGTGAATATACCGAATTTGATAAGATAAGTGTATATTTTTGGATAAAGAGATTTAATTTATTAAAATTAAATTAAAAAAAGATTTGGAGTTTTCAGTGGAAAATGAAGTGTTTGGTTGAATTGATTGTGCATTTGATAGTTAAATAACCGACTATCAAATCTGGACCCAAATATAACTTTGGAAATATATAGAAGAAGTACGAGAATTATATAGTACGGTTACCGTTCGAGGTGCTATACTGTACGTGTAAACTTGTTTCGTTCTTCTAGGACGTTTATAAGGATATCCGCTCACTAATGGTTAGGAGGTGATCTCCGATCTTATTTCTGTCTGTTTATTTCCTAAAGAACCGGGGTTGAGTTTACCGAGAAATGGCGGATGTTGTTTCGAAGAGACCGGGATCGCATTTGCAATCCGAAAACCACTTCGATCCTACGAGTACGTTTTCGGGATGAAGACAAGAGATTGGAGTTGAAGATCGAGTAGTGAAGTGCAAGGGCTAATCGCTACTAATCCTGAGGGTGATTCCAAAATGGATGTAGTAGGAATAGTGCCTTCGGTTCCGTTCGGATCGGGAATAGACTTGTATGGATGAATGCTATCAGTACATTGTCATTGGAGGACAATGAGCATTCTAAGTGAATAATTCTAAAAAGGTAACGCTTAGCCTCGAGCCTCATCAACCGGAAATGATTGAAAATCAGGGGAGATGCAGCAAGGCTAAGTGGGTCGCACCCAAGTAGGGTAAGGTTACCCCTATTTAGAGTCCCTTTCTTTTATTCCGCTGTTTGGTGTGGTTGCTGATCCCAACCACGGGGTAATCTTATTCGGGCTATCCATTTTAAAGGGTAGTCCGGCCTAGTGTTGCAGGGGACCCCGGAGTGGTCCTCGGTACGGTGTTTCTAGACAGGTACCGTGATAGGTGGTACCCCAGTGCCTAGTCATTCAGTTGGAATCCATTCTCCAATAAGCGCCGTACGGTTTTGATTGTACCCAACTATGCTGGAACGTGAGATGCAAGCATTTCAGCTATTTGAATAAGTATTTGTACTTAGACAATATTATAATATCAGATGATTTTGATATGAAATGTTTTGGTTATCCTAAGGTAAAAACCCGTCGTGTTTATTTGTGGCGTGGTCTTACGAGATACCTTTGATTTTCAAAGGATTTTAAACTTTAATAATTAAATTGAGTGTATTTTCTCACGCTAGTTTTCTAGACCGACTAAGGTGTTATTTTATTATAATGCTCGGGTCAGACCGAGTATTTCAGATTCATGATAGGATGTTATGGAACTCAGGAGACGAGCTGGATGACGAGACGTATCACACGTACTTGGTGTATATTCCGCTGTGTATTGTAAGTTGTATAGTCATCTTTTGTGAGGACAAGTTATTATAAATGTCCAGTGTTGTGCTATTTTTTTGTGTTGTACTCTGATGATGTAATGTATAACAACAGTATAATTCTTTTTGTGTTGTGCTGTTGTTCGTAACATCCATCTTCCATTCCATCATCTTCAAGATGTCTTCACTTCGAAATGCTTGATTTGGATCGAAGTGGTTTTTGGATAACATATCCGACCTCGGTCTCTTCAAAAAAACATTCGAATGTTTTTCGATAAACTCAACCCCAGTTCTTTAAGAATAAACATTCAAAGCTAAGAGCGGAGATCACCTCCTAACCATTGGAGGATGGATTTCTATATCATTTGTCCTAGGAGAACGAAATGAGATTTATACGCACGTTATAGCATCATCGAAGATGACTGTGCCATATAACCTACGTGTTTCTCCTAGATATTTCCAAAGTTACGTTTTGGGTCCATTTGTGATAGTCAGTTATTTAACTATCAAATAAACAAACAACAACCAATTCCATTTGAGATTTATTTATCCATAGCAACCACTAAGCCTCAAAACAAATCTTTATTTAATAAATCTCTTTTTAAAACGTTTGTCTAAAACATTCATATGCTTATCTCTCTGACATAAGTATATTCACAAAACATTTGCGAATAACTTCTTACTTTCAAAGCAGGTTAAAAAGGATTAAGCAAATGTTGTTTAAATTGGAGGTAAGGACAACCCTAAATACTATTCCCTTGGTGTTAAGTATAGAACGATGTTCCATGCCACCATTTTTTAAAAGGTCAGTTTAGAGAAACCCAAATCTCAAATTAATTTTATATATTTATTTCGATAAATCCTTTTTAATCAAATCTATTTCATTCATAAAATCTCTTTTACTTGAAATCCAAATACATTTCAGATTACTTTCCAAACTTCCAAATTCATTTATAAAACCCTTTTATAAATATTCAAAATCACTTATATAAATTGTTTTATAGAAATCCAACTTTTCATATAAATTTCTTATAAGTATCCAAACCTTTTTATAAACTCCCTTTATGAATATCCAAATCATTTTCTAAAAATTCTTTTATAAATACCCCAAAATCATTTATAAAACTTTTTTATAAACCTTTCCTATTTAAATAACTTCCTAAATAGCCTTAATTAAATTAGCTTCCTTCAATAAGAAATCCATTTTATAAATCTCCCTTATTTATGAAATCTTCTTCGCTTAAAAACTCAAATCCATTTACTCAAAAACACTTTATAAATTTCCAAACTCCTTTATAAAACTCCTTATATAAACTTCTTTTTATAACATAGAAAACCATTCCCATTAGTTAAAAACATCTTTAGTAAAACCATTTGTGGAATCATTCTTAAATATCTTGCTCAAAATTTAATAACTTTGAAACCAATTCAAAAGGAAAAAGAAATATTCATCCTAACAAAATCAAATAGAGGCTTAATGACCACAATGGTGCTTTTAATTTGGTTTTACTTATCTAGTCTAACATGGCATCACGTAACAACAGGTACATAAAGAATCAATAAATAACAATCAATCAATTTAAGTAAATGTCCAAGTTAATTGTAATAGCACAATGGTGTTTTGTTCTGCTAATAGGTGTCATTTAATTATTCTTATTATATGAGGTTACTTAATAGTAAGTGACATAGAAACCCCTTGATTTAAAACAAATTGAAAGAAAACAGTTTAAAACAAAACTGTTTACTTAAACTCAAAGTGATTTTAAAATAAATTAAAACCCTTGTAAATGAGAATCAAATCCTTGTTAAATAGTAATTAAACTCTAAATAAAGATAATTAAACCTTACTAAACCATAATTAACTTTAATCAAATATTAATTAAATAAAACCATTTCTAAAATAATAATTAATTAATAATTATCTTAAATAAATAATTAATTAATAATTAATCAATAATTAAATAATAATTAACTATAATTAAGTAATAAATCATAATTAACTTATTTCATTAACATTTAAGTTTAAAAACCATTGTTAACAAATGATTAAGTACTAATTACCTTTATTAATTAATTAATCGTTAAATAAATAATTAATTAAATTATTGTTCCCTAATTACTAAATTGAAGTTATAAAACATTTTCTAAAACGATTTCTAAATGAAAACAAGTTTATATTAGAAAAACAGTTAGATTTTCCGAATTGTGCGTATAGCGACTATCGCTATACGGACCCGTAATTTTCAAAACTTGAAATTTTGATCTTCCAACTTTAAAAACTTCAACTTTTAACTCTTTTCTTCTTTAATACATGAAAATAAACTTTTGAAACCAAAATTAAAGATTTAAACTTAAAAAAAACATTTCGCTTTGAAATAAAAACAACTTTTCGACAAAAAGATGGATTTCTAAGTCGCTTTGGTTAGCGAATCGCTATCTTCTTGTCATGAACCCACATATAACACATAAAACATTCAATCACAATACCACATCATAAGATTATAGCATAATCATAAGCAAGAATATTACTTCACAAATACTAACCAACTTTTTCAATATTTAAGGTATAATCTTTTTCGCCTACTCAAACTTCAGCATAAGCAATCAACTCCAATTAAACAAATATGCATGCATACACAACATGTAACTTTACTACATACTTAAGCAACATTTTAACTCATAAATTTTACAACTTTAAAAAGTTAGCAACTTGAGTTTTAAAAACACGAACTTTAATCACCGAACTCTTACTAGCTAACAACTTGAATACAAGCTAGTACTTTGTCTAAACTTGCAAATATGGAACCTTGGATAGCCCAACACCCTAGAATGGGCTCGGCCTTGGGTGCATTGGGCTCGGCCTAGCAACAAAAGGGCTCGGCCCTTGAATTTTTTGGGATGTAGGGGTTTGTTTTGATGGAGGATGATATTTGGAAATGAAGTAAGGCTATTTAGCTTGATTTTTAGAAGTGTATTCACTAATTTTAGCTTAGAAATTTCTCTTGGAAAGCATGGATGAACTTGTAGTCATGAAGAGGATATAAATGAATACGGGAATGATGGTGTAAAGGAAAAATGTGTAGAGATAGGAGGTATTTATAGATAATGAGAGGGGTAATTTAGTAAAATGACTTTTAGTATAAAATAATAATAAACCTTCATGAAAGCATGCTTGCCATACCTCCCACCATCCCTCTCCACATGTCCTCCCCTCCCCCATACTATCATGTACTAACCTAGGTGTTTTAGATGATGTTTAGGTACTAATCTAGGTTATATTATATATATAATATGTATATAAATATGCATAAATAGTCATATCATGAATGTATATGTATATATTATTGAGTATTCATATATGTATACATGTATATGCAAGTATATTATTTGGAAATTTTACCAAACCCTAGTTTATAAGTGTGTGCATGTTTAAAACAAATGTGCATAAGGTTTTCCGATAACTTTTCGGTGTCGAAAAGTCAAAATTTCGGAAAACGTTCTTCGGTCACATTTTCTATTTTTATTTGAACTATCTATATTGGTAAAAAAAATTGAAAAATATTTTATCATCATTATTAAATAATTAAAATAGGTTTATTTGCTAATAAAAATCCATTTATTGATTATATAAAATATATTTAACTAGCCTATTTGAAAATGGCAAAATCCTAGGTTGTTACAATATGGAATATATTTTCATATGTAAATCCTGATAGTGGAGTTGTCCATTATAAAAAACTTGACCCTTTAACATTATCGAATGTTGGTTCGGAGACACCGGGATCAAATAGCAGTTGTTATCCGGAAACCACTTCGAACTAACGTAAGCATTCAAATTGGAAATAGTGAAGGCAAGGTCCAAGATGAAGACATTGAAGTGCAAGGACTATTTGCTACTAACCTTGAGGGTGATTCAAAAATGGGTGTAGTGGAAGTAGTGCCTTCGATTCGTTCATCTCCTGAACGACTTGTATGGATGAGTGCTGACATTGTGTTAACATCTCAAAGGCAATGTTAGCATTCCAAGTGACAATGCTATAGTAAAGGTAAACATAGCCTCAGGGCTCATCGATCAGAAATGACCAAAATAGGGCATGCAGCAGGGCTATGTGGGTCGCTCCCATCAGGGTATATCATCACCATATATAAAATCGATATTTGACCTATTTTGAATGCTCCAATACGGTTGTTGATCCCAACCGTGGTGGTGATGTATTGGGTACTACTAGTCAAGTGGTAGGCAGGTTCTGTGTAGCTGGGGTACAAGATGTTCTTACCAGACCCCAGGTGTGTTTTATCTAGAGGTGCACCTTTCAGAAGGTAGTTCCTTACCTAGTCATGTATGGAATCCATTCTCCAATAAGTACCGTACGGATTTAGTTGTACCCAAATATGTTGAAATGTGAGATGCAAGCATTTAAGCTATGTTCTATTTTACTTGAAAACCCTAGACATTATCATAATATCACCAGTTTACTATATAAAGTGTTTTGGTTATCGTAAGGCAAAAACCCGTCCGTGTATATGTGAGGCGTGGTCTTTGAGATACTCTTGATTTTAAAAGTGTTTTAAAAGTAATAATTCAGTTGTTTGAGTTTACTCACACCAGACCCATGTCTGATCTATAGTTTTATTTTTCTTTCCCTAAAAACACTTGGGTACTCAAATTTTTATGAGTAGCCAAGTGATCCAGGTTTCTCACGATTGCATTTTGGAGGACCTAAAGCAAGTGGCTTCAACCTTATCTAGTTACTATCTTATTCCACTATGTATATATGTATGTATTTTGTATTAGTGATGTAAGGACAGGTAGTTATAACTGTCTTAGTTTGGAACTTGTACTATTATGGTAGTATTTATGTAAAATCTTATGTTGATTAAGATATGTTGTTTCATTCCTTTATGAGATTCTATGATTGTTTTATTTTCCCCTTATCTTTCGAAGTAAGGAAGGTAGTTTGTTACACAAAAGAAATCAACAAATTAACAAAGAAAAAGGGGGACTAAATCATATCAATAATAGTGAATATATTTTGAGATGAGACGAAGGGCAAAAATAAATCTAAATTAAATCAACTTTACTAACATACTTTCAACAGAGATAGAGATAAAAGGGGTTTTGAATTATTTGTTACAAGATAAACCATAAAAAATAGATGAATCATATGGGATCCAAACACATAAGTAATATAAGTAAATTAAATTAGATAATTACCTAAGGATGTTATCAAAAAATCACACCTTGAAATGATGAATTAATCCTCCTTGACTCAGCGAAATCAATCTTTGGAATTTGCAAGAATCAAGAGATGAGAACCTTCATATGTTTTTTTTATTTTATTTGACTTTTGATTTTGAAAATTTTAGGATTTGGAAGCTATTACTTTTGGCTGGGTTGGAAGATGAGAGGAATAAACATGGATTGTCTAAAGAGTATTATAAAGGGTATTATTACTGACACTCCACCTTTGGATATGAGGCAGTCATTTTTTATTTTCACTCCACTAAAAATAAGACTACTAAGAGGGGTACATAAACTTGGTTAAAAATATTTACTATTACCTATTCTACCCATCATTTTTACCCTAATTTACTTTTTACCTTTCTTCCTCCTTCCTTCATCTCATTTAGCTTAATCATGGTTCGAACTAAAAATACCGCACGCTACAATCTTCCAAATCCAAAGTTGATAGAGAAAGTGATCAGAATACCCGATCTAAAGCTAATCACAGTTCCATGTCACCAAGCATATTGAACCCTAGAAATTAAAAAAACTAATTGATTCGTTGAACAAAATCTACGTTACGTATACTTTCTTCAGTAAGAGTTAATCTACTTTCTTTCTGGTTTGGAGGAATTTCATTCGTGTTTGATTGCTCCATTGATTATTTGATTATTGATTTTGATTATAGATTAAAGATGGATATTGGTGGAGATGATATGAATTAGGGTAAAAAATAAAAAGGTACATTGGTCAACTTGCAATATAATTTTATGAGGAAGTTATTTTTAGTAGTACCCCTCATAGTAAAAAAATGATTAAAAAAATGACGTCCTCATATCCAACAGTGGAGTGTCAATAACGATCCCCATTATAAAATGAATAAGAGATGATATATTTCAAAGAAAATATTGAAACTTTGCAATTCCCATCTTTAAAACTCTCTTTATTTAATTCACAATTAAATCTAATCAAATCCTCTTCCTTTCTTTATATCTATGAACTTCCATAGTGGGTGTCATATGGCCATCAAAAATTTTCAAAATCACTTAGGATTTGTCTATTTAAATCCAATTTAAATATTCTATCGATATTGTATATCGATACGTGCGTTTACAACTTTTATATATGCACTTCATTAAATATTAATGGTATTCAAAAAAATCAAACAAAATTTTCATAATTTATATTTCACAAATATTAATTAATTTAATTTAATTTGAAAAATCATTTAGTAATTATTCTATTTAAATCCGATCTAAATTTATTTTGGAAAAGCACTTAGTATTTATTCTACTTAAATCCAATTTAAATTCCACTAATATTGTATACAGATAAGTGCATTTATAACTTCTATATACACACTTTATTAATTACTAATTGTATTCAAACAACTCAAGTAGAATTTAATAATTAATATTTCCTAAATATTAATTATTTAATTAATTTATAATGATTAAAAATTGATTAATCATGTGGTTCATTCGGAGTATTCATCATTTCAGTTACGTGACTCAAAGGTGTAAATTCAATTAGCAATTAATATCGAACAGTTCAACTATTAACATTCACACTTCACCCTAGATAGTGGTATAAAACTTGGGCTTAATTTATCAATTACACATCTTTCGATAATATCCAATTTTACTTATTACAAGTGATACCCAGTAGTAATGATTATTTACACCAATTCTCTTCATTAAAACTATATCAAATTAGGACTTATGGAATTTCATGTTGGTCGAAACTCCAACATCGTCCACATTCAACTTTGTAAGTCCAAACAAAATTCCTTTATTCAATAATAACAATTATTATTAATCGTATTGCATTGGCTAGAGACTTCGACTTTGAATTGACTACAGTTGATCGTGGTACCAACCTCATATACCTAAGCAAATGAATTCTCTATTGAATAGTGTTTCACTTTAAATTATTCAACTCGGACCCAACTATAATCGTTTGATAGACATCAACCCACAATTTAACTATAATCAAAGTAGAGTATCCACATTAATGTTCCACAGTATTCTCAAGTCGAGAGAATTGTGTAACATTGTCACTTCGAGATTCTCTGTTTGACCATAATTATATTAACCAACAGAAAACTCTAAAGTGAGTCATTTCATAGTTATCCAATAACTATCGATACAAAACACCATGGTGCTCAAGTAGTCATGAGTAATACACTACTTAATATTTGGATAGAGTTACATACTTTAGTCTCAACAGATGTATCGATATCCCATCTTGAAACATCTTAAGTAGGAAAATTCAAAATAGTATGTTATTTTTAATATAATAAATTTCTTATGATTACAACACATTGTAATTACTATCATATAACATATCATTTGAGGATTTTCAATTTAATATACTTTAATTTAATTACTTATTAATTAAATCACAATATAACAAGTATATAATAAAAAGAAAACACCTTTTATTTTGAACAAGGTTAGTTATCGAGTTGATAATGTAACAAATTATATAATTGTCCCTACGGCATATACCTAACTTTATTAGTCTCCAACTAGCACTTAGATATGATTATGGAATCTTAATCTAACTTCTTCGACCAGTTTTCTCAAAACTAACTAGGTCAGTCCCTTAGTGAACCGGTATGCTATTTTAATTTTAATTGTCTACTCTATCAATTAACTCTTTCCATTGTTGATAAACAGCCTTTATCATATGGAACTATTCAGAGTATGTCTCTAGACATTTATTGAGCTTTAGGTTCTTATACGAACTGTATGACAACATTCTTATCATATAGCAATGTCATTGGATAATCAATACTTATGATAGAGATAGGGGTATGCCTTAGTGGCAATTATGTAATTTATTACATATTTATAACTCAATAACCGACCTTGTTAAAAAAATAGGCATTTAGAAATATACGAATTTCATTGTGACAAACCAGATTTTCAACCCTCGAAAATCGACACTAATACGTCCATTGTATCACATGCCGAACATTCAAGTGCCGGAAATACGGTTTGTTAGGGTGAAAAAAGGAGGTAGAAGATAGAAGAAAACTAAACAGCATAGAATCTCAAAATGCAGCGAAAGATATATAATACAACAATGATCTTTACAAAAAGGAAACATCTTTATTCATATAATATCAGAGTACACTAGGCTTATCCTAAATTTGGACAGTTATAGAAACCTGTCTTTACATTGACAAACATACAGACTTTATAATACAGCGGAAGAAAAATATACGTGAATACGTCTTGAACATCCAGCTCCTCTTCAACTCAAAGTATCCAGCTAAAACTGGGAAAAACATGCTCGATCTGACCTGAGCATTACATAGAATAACGCCCGATCGGTTTGGTAAACCAGCGTGAGTAAAACTCGATAACAAGTAATAACCAAACTGATTTCTACATTTGAAAACCTTTCAAACAAAGGGTATCTCGTAAGATCACACCGCACATACAAACGGATAGGATTTTACCTTACGATAACCAAAACATTATATATCAAAATCCAGTGATATTATCATAATGTCTAGGTTTAAAGTAAATAGATAAAATAGCTGAAATGCTTGCATCTCACATTCCAACATACTAGGCTCTACAATCGAAAACGTAAGGCACGTATTGGAGAATGGATTCCAACTAATGACTGGGCTACTGGGCTACCGCTCGCCATAATACACCCCTAGAAAAATGTACTGAGGTCGTACCCAACGACCCCTGCCAACGCATAACCGGCCTACCCCTTACTGGATAGTACTGAATATATCATCACCCCGGTTGCTTTGCAACCTTTAACCTAATGGGTGCGACCCACATAGCTCTGCTGCATATCCCCTGTTTTAGTCATTCTCGATTGATGAGGCTTGAGTGTACATTTTACCTTTTTGAATAGCAGTCCCTCTTGGAATGCTAACACTGCCCTCCCGGCAGTAATGCAGTACCAACATTCATCCATACAAGTTGTCCAGGATAAGGACAAACCGAAGGCACTACTTCTACTACATCCATTTTGGAATCACCCTCAGGATTAGTAGCAAGCAGCCATTGTACTTCAATGGCCCCGTCTTCGATCCCATGCTTCAAGATGTCTTCATTACGAAATGCTTGGGTTGGATCGAAGTGGTTTTCGGATAACATATCCGATCCCGGTCTCTTCGAAACAACTTTCAATATTTTCCGTTAAACTCAACCTCGGTTCTTTAAGAAATAAACAGACAAATGACAAGAGCGGAGTTCACCTCCTAACCGTTTGTGGATGGATTTCCTTATCATTCGACCTAGAAGAACGAAACGAGTTTATACATACAGTATAGCACCTTCGATGATAACTATACCATATAATTCTCCTGTTTCTCCTAGATATTTCCAAAGTTACGTTTTGGGTCCAACTTTGATAGTCGGTTATTTAACTATCAAATAAACAAACATCCAATCATGGTATAATTTCCATATGGGATCCGCTAAGCCTTTATTAATTCTCTTTAATTAATAAAACCACTCTATAAAATCTGATCAAAAGATCTTTTGAAAACACTATTCCCAAACCTCTTACATTTCCTTTATACTTGGAAACCTTTATATACTTATCTTAATGGTATAAGTATATTACCAAAACATTTTACTTTTCATGCCTTGAAACAAAATCATATACTTATCTTATCAGTATAAGTATATTTACAAACTTTTCAAAGTTTCCTTCTTCCCAAATCAAAACATTTCTTCCAAATAAAACATTCAGCTTATCCTTTATCAAAAATTCCCTTTTTAAAACTTCATCTCATATTTCAATTAACTTATAACTTTCAAAATAAAGTTATAACCCACTTTTATAAACCTTTAAGTTAATTTATAAACCTCTTTCCAAATCTCTGAAATGATTTATAAACCTTTTTCCTATTTTTAAAACTCTTTAAATAAACCTTTCTATACTCCTTTATAAAACATCCTTTATGAATATCATTTACAGAACAACATTTGTATAACACCTTAATAACCCTTTTCGTTAGAAAAACCCCTTTCTATAAACAAGTTATCATTTATAAATACCTTTATAAGAGTTATATAACTTGAAAAACTATTTATAAACCCTTAGCCTCAAATTGATTAAAGAATTAAAGTAAATTCAAACCTTACTTTACAAATTCCAAATGAGGCTTAGTAGTCTCAATGATACTAATTTAAGTTACCATTTAATTTCAATTCGATTTCCAAATCACATAACAATTATTTATATAAGCTACTATATATGTAAATACAGTTCATATCCAATCAGGGAATAACACGTCAATATAACCAGTTGGCATATACAAGTCCAAATAACATAACAACAGGATGATGATTTATCATGCTAAATAGATGTCCAAACAATTCAATCAATTTATATTAGAACGGGAATTTATTCTTCTTAACACATGTCCACACAATCAAATCACTTACACTATAGCAGAATGGTGTTTTGTTATGCTAACGGATGTCATTTAATTCTCCTAATCATATGGTTACTTAAAGGGTCCGGACAAGAGATCCTTTGATATGGAATCAATTTACTTTGAAAAAGAAAATTGATTAAAACACATTCTGTTTAGTTTAAAATCACCTTTGAAAAGTTAAAAGTATATTTATTTAGCTTAAATCCTAACTAAATCTTAATTAATCCAATTTGAATCAAGATTAAATCATAATTAAACTCTAATTAGGCTTAATGAACTTGATTAAGTACTTATTAACTTCCTAATGCAACTTGGTTAAGGTTAAACCAAATTGTTTAAGAGTTAAACCCTAATTAATTAAATATTAATTAAATAACCCATTAATTAAATATTAATTAAATAACCCATTAAATAATTAATTAATTAACCACTAATCTTAATTAAATAATTATTAATTACATAATTACTTCTTAACCCCATTAATCACTAATTAAAACTTTATAAATCAATTAATAGTCATTAACTTAACTTAAGTGATGATTAACCTCTAATCACCTTCTTAATTACCAATTAGGTGCTAATTACCTTTTAATTAACTAATTAATTATATTACAACTTAATTACTTTTTAATATTAATAATTAAGTTTGAAAACCTTAGTAAACTAATTTCAAATAAAACAAATTTGAAATAGAAATTCAAACCTTGGTCGAACTACATCCATAGCGACTATCGCTATGAGTGCAGTTTGCTCTAACCCACCTTTAAGCGAAGCCACTTTACTAAAACCATTCTATTTCATGATTGAAACATATCTTAGTAAATTTTCACACTTTAAAACCAATTACACAGACTTTAACCATAATTTAAACTTTAAACTCTTGAAACGAGTTTTATTTCAAATCCGACCTCAAATCCGTCGCGACTACATACAAAGTTTCAACTTTGTTTTCAATCCATCATGACTATAGTCAATTTCATGACTATAGTCAAGAAAAACTACATTTGAGTTTGAAATGAGGAAGAAAAGCTAGGTGGAAAGAGGAGGAAAAATGGAGAAACATATGGGCTATTTATAGGTAAGATTTCACACCTAATCACTTTGTCAAGTCACATCAAAAATCTTTTATAATATATATATATATATAATTATGTTTAATCACATCACTCTTTTATATATATATATAATTATGTTTAGTCACATCACTTTCTTATATATATATATATAATTATGTTGTTTAGTCACATCACATCACTTTCTTTATATATATATAATTATTATGTTTAGTCACATCACTTTTATTATATATATATATATATGTTTATTTCTTAATTAACTAAGATGTGAGAAGAGATAATTATGGTTAATGATTACAAATCTTAGATGTGACAATATTTAATATATATATATATATATATATAATGTTTATTATTTTTAAAACTATGTTTTGTTACATCATTTACTAATCCAAATTAACATAAGATAATTTATTTCTAAGTGTATTATTATCTAGTTAATTAACTCTTATATATATGTACATATAGTGCATAAAAACGAACAACATTCTCGACAACTTCCCGGTGTCGAAAGGTCGAAATTTCGGAAAACGTCTTCAGTCATACTTTCTATTTTTCTACCAACTATTTAATTTGGCAAACAAATTTTGAAAACGATTTTACCATCATTATTAATTAATAAAAATTAGTTTGTTTTCATTATAAAACCTATATATTGAATTTTTAAAATTAATTAAATATTCACTAATCAAAGCAGTGAAATTCCGGGTCATTGCACTCATGTTTATATCAAAACTATTTAATTGAAATTATTTAAATCTTTTGTTCATTTATAAATATGATTGACCGAATTTATTTGATTTAAGATATATAAATTTTGAATAAATGAAACTATTTCCAATTTCACAATAATTTTACATACATATATTTTTAATGTTAGTATTTAATTCATTAAGTTTCTTTTAAGATGTAAACTAGATCTAAATTCTGAATAAAACTTATCAAAACAAACTTTGTTTCCTTATTTGTGAATTTGGATGATTAAGTTTGTATTAATCAATTTATGTTAAGTTTTGCATAATGAATCATTGTTATTAATTTTAGACCTTATCATATTTTGCAATCAATTAAACATCTCACATAATAAGACTAAATTAAGGAAATGGAAATGTGTACATTTAATGTCATTGTTGTTGCCTGTTGTGTTATTTGTAATATGGTTGATATCTATACATGTATATCTTATTTGTCTTGTTAACCGTTCATTATCACATTTCCTTTGAATGATGATTAGGCACAACTATAGTAGAATATTTGCAAAAGAGGAAGGTGTAATCAATTATTGATACCACCTTTTCATCTTTCCCTATTAGATCTTAATGTGATTACATTTAGATCTAATATGTTCACCCTCATTTTACACCTTTTAAGAATATAAATATGTTTGATATATTTGTAGATTTTTACTTTATACTTCATAAACATAGATTTAATAAATCAAATTAGAAACTTAAATAAAATTAGATTTTATTTAAATGAATTAGATTGGATCTAGTGAAACCTACACTTCATAAGCCTATTATGATTTTTTTTGAAATCTAAGCAATGTTATCAATGCTAAATAGTTTATATGATCTAAATTAGCAATGTTAGGGCTAACTGATTAAAGTTTGCCCATTTAGTACGGTGTTTAGAAAGGTAGTGTCAAAGGAATGGATTTAGGTAGTCCAATATTATATCCTACCTGACTACTAATGTGGCCCGAAAGATAAACTAATCACAAAGGTTATGCCCAATATAAAGGGCCATATTAATTTTGGGCCTTGGGCTAGTTTTCGAAAAAAATTGAAAATTTAAAATATATTTTAAATTTGGAGTTTAAGTTCAAAATATAAAAGAGAATATTGTAAAAGTTATAAATTACAATCAAATTTATCAAAATTATTTTGAGAAATTAAATAATTAATTTTGAGATTTTAAAGTTTAATTAATATGATTAATTAAATAAATAAAATAATTGACTAAAGTTAATTAATTAAAACATATATTTCTTTTTTAGCAAAACTATGCAGGGTTGACTGGACCCCTACCAGTTTATTGCAAAACAATAAATTGAATCATAACATGCTATGATCGAAGAAACAAGGAAAACAAAGCAATGAAAACAACTAAGACCAGCAATTAATATGGATTTGATCAAACTCGTATGTGCTCGCAATTATACCATTCTTAATAGCAGGTAAAGTCTCAACTCTCATTTGCAAATCAGATTTGTACTTCCCAGTGAATAGCCTTGAATTTCACTCAAACCATATAACATGAATGAATTTCTTTAGGACTAGCAGTAACAAGAAGGTCTCACTACTCCTCTATCTGGTGGCTTTATAGATAAAGTTCCATTCAATCTCACTATTCATACTAGCATTCCTTTGGCCAACCTTGATCATGAGACTATTCCAACAAGAAAAAGTCATTAAGCAGCTGAAAAACAGATGTAAATTGTCTTCGATCCCATCATTATAGAAAAGGCAAGAAGGGCTGACACTCACGCCCCTAAATAAAAGCCTCTCCTTAATGTGCAGAGCATTTCTCATCACTTCCCATAGTAAAAAATTGCCACCCTCTTTGAAGTAAGGGTTCTGTTAGCACCAAAATTGGTCACTAACCTCGTTGAGAAAGATTGTGTAGAGATGTAAGTGATGAAGTTAAATTAAACAAGGAAGAATATGCTAATTTAAATGCAGAAAGTAAGAACACCGGATTTATAGTGGTTCAGCGTAATTGCCTACGTCCACTTTAAGGTTAAACTATATTGCTTTACTTGATGATTGATTACAGATACAATCCGTAGACCAAACACTTGAATACAATTGCTAAGTAAAGAGGATGAGTCTTGAAAGCGGCAGAGTCTCCCCCGTGTTCTCCCAAAAAAGGTCCCTTTCACTATGCCCCTGCCCCTCTATTTATAGACAAAGGTGGGTTGGACTTCTCTGGCGGGCCTGGTAGCTGAAAAACTCGGTCCAGATAGACTGGTCCATGTGTGCCGAACCAATCAGGCCGAACAGTTGGGTGCCGAACCACTCTCCTCATGCCGAACGAGGCGCTTGCTGTGTGGGAAGAGTAAGCCGAATAGCCATCAAAGCCGAATGTGCCTCCTGGTCGAGCGAAGTATCTGGCCGAACGTGTCTTCTGGACGAACGAAGCCCCTCTGGCCGAACGAAGCCCTTAGGCTGAACAAAGCCCTTGGACGGACGATGTCTCTGGCCGATCGATGCCTCTAGCCGAACATGTCTTTATGCCGAACAAAGCCCTTGGCCGGACGATGTCTCTGGCCGAACGATACCTCTGGCCGAACGTTGCCTGATGTCGAGCGCTCCTAGATGCCGAGTACCCCTGGATGCCGAGTACTCCTGGATGCCGAGTACCCCAAGATGCCGAGTACTCCTAGATGTCGAGTACTCCAAGATGCCGAGTACTCCTAGATGCCGAGTACTCCAAGATGCCGAGTACTCCTAGATGCCGAACACTCAGTTGCCTGGCCAAATCTCCAGGAAACACTTGCCCCCCAAAGTGTGTTACGTGACTGCACGTAATACGCTTTGAACTATGTATCCTCCATGTCTCGTTTCAAATCCTTGACTAAATTCTAATGGAGATGCCTTCTTGAGAATATTAGTGGTTGTGGTGTGCGCCTGATGTGGTATAAATGCCGAATGATACGTTCGAAGCCGAACGTTCCTCATATGCCGAGCAACTCTGCGTTTTGAAGCCGAACGCTACGGCTTTGACCGGTTCTACCGGATATAGCCCCTTCGACTTCCACTTTCTCCCTATAAAACCAAGCACCTTCCCTCTTCTCTCCTTTTACACTTTTACTTCTGTCACTCCATAAAGACTCGCAATCCCCACCAGCCGATCAGACTTAAAGCCTAATCAATCCTTCCTAAGCTCCGATCTACAAACTAGGTATTACCCCTTCTACGATTTAAATAGTTTCAACACGAGACAGCCGAGTGGGTTATGCAGAGAACTTTTGATTAGGTCGTCTTTATTGCTGAACGATACGAGGCGAGGAGGAATGACCAGGAGTGTTCGCACATAAGATCATTGGGCGATTAGCTCCTTCATGCCGAATCGAAGCTAAAGGAGAAGAAAGAAAAGTGGAAGTATTGGAGGTGGTAAGGGTGTCGAACGGCATAACTCTAGTTCGGCGTATGTTATCATGCACCGGACAGTGAAATGGAAGGCTAAGGTAAAGGCATGAATTAGTGGGATGCCGAACGATTACGAATGCCGAACAAAATTTTAGCCGAACAAACGTAAATACCGAACCATGTTAAGGCCGAACACTACTCAAATGCCAAACAATATCCTAGCCGAACAATACCAAGGCCGAACACTATTTAAATGCCTAACAATATCTCAGCCGAACAATATCCTAGCCGAACAATACCAAGGCCGAACACTACTTAAATGCCGAACAATATCTCAGCCGAACAATACCAAGGCCGAACGCTACTTACTGCTGAACCATACCAAGGCCGAACAATATTTCAGCCGAACAATACCAAGGCCGAACATTACTTAACTGCCGAACCAATATATGTCGAACAATATAAATGCCGAACAATGAAAATGCCGAACCACCAAGGCCGAACAATACTTCAGCCGAACAATACCAAGGCCGAACATTACTTAACCATGCCTATTCATATAGCAAAACAAGGACCAGGATCTAAGCATACTAGCATATATGAAACTGACCCGGATCATTAACATCCTAGCTTTAGTAGACATAAATATGAACTTAGATTAACATACGTTTTCTGAACCTGGAACTGTAATCACCACAAGGCGGGCTTTTTGAGACGGTCAGCGATGACGGTCTTCGAAGGCGACGATTCGAAGCTCATTTTCATATCCCTGTAACCCTCAGATTCTCAATGCTTATACACGATTGCTTGCACTAGTTTTACACACCACGTGGGGGGAATACTCATGCTGTTAATTCTAACATTGAACGTTTTTCAAGTATAGTTTTCATAGGCGCTTAGACAGATTCATTATTTATTAGGGATGTCTAAAAAGTCTAGCTCCGCCACTATATCTGATAGGCCTGGGCCGTCATCAAGGCAAGAAGTCGCTGACACTTCAAATCCGTCGACTTCTCCTGCTCATAACTTAGCTCCTGATGCCCTGGAGTCAACAATTCTCTTAGACAATCTGATCGACTCACAAGCTTCGAAGATTAATGAAGTCGCACTTCGGCGAATATGCTCCATCCATGGAATCCCCTTTGCCAATGTGTTGGTCCCGTCGCGACACGATCGTCCTCACCTGCCCCCAGTCAGATATACCGCTTGTAACAAGTTCATGTGCTGGATGGGCAGCGTGCCTCCATTCAATTTATTTCTTCGGGACGTGTTGCAGTACATAGACATCGCCCCGTCGCAGCTGCATCCAAACGGTCACGCGTTCATATATGGGACCTACCTACTTTTCACGGCCGTCTTCTCAAGGCCTCCAACTTCTGGCGACATAAGATATATTTACATGATCAAAAAGCGGAAAGATAGCCCCTCTTTTATGTTCCTCGAGCCGTACCACAAGTGCCAGATTCTAACCGGGGCATGTAGCAAATTCTCCCTGTACAAACAGGAATGGTTCTATGTGCGTTGCCCATCCAGTTTCGCGAGGAGATGGGTCGAAGGCAGTAAGTCTCCTCCCTGAGTCGACATTCACGCTCAACCGGAGCTATGCTTTTTCTAACTCCTTGTTTCATCTTTTTCTGGCATCAACCCGCGTCTTGAGGGCCGAGGATATTCCGAGGCCGTCGAAGCCATTAGAGCTCTTCCTGCCGAGGAACGGGACATCCGAACCCTCCTTTCAAATGAATCACTATCGAGGTTCGGACTGTTAGCAAGTGGTCGCCGGATTAGTCTCCCGGAGGGTGTTTCCATTCCCAAGCCTGCATCCGGTAAAGGGAAAAAACAAGTTGGATCGTCATCACGCCATACTCCCGATGCACACGAAGGGGGTGAACACAAGGAGGATGAAGCTCCTGAGACTCAAGGCGAGAATGTGGGTCCCGCTTGGAACCCGACGGTCGAAGTGCACGATATTGAAACGTCGTCCTCCCCTTCGAAGGGAAAGAAGAAATTGACGTACAAGATACGGAAGGAGAAAGTTGGCGGAACTTCAAAAGTTACGCTCACCCGTCCGAGAAAGAGGCTTCTTCACAGAATATGGAAAGTTCTTTAAAGGGTCTGTCGAACCTTACCATCCCCGACGATATACTCAATTATGATTTCGACGATCCGGAAGCCCTTAAGTTTCATTCGCCTGCTAGAGGCAACGCGGGAGTTCAACCCCCAGTCCAGGGAGATAACACTCCAATCAGTAAAGATAAAGGAACCGGTCCGTCGGGGGGAACACTAGGACACACACGCACACACGCACTTCACCAAACACTTCAAGTTTTTTCATTACCACAATTTTTCTTAACTCGTTGTTACTTTTATTCTTTGCAGGTGACATAGGGCGCTCCCACGGACTTGATCGCCTCCACAGTTCTTCTATATTCCACCATCCCGGACGGGATTCGGGCTTGGGTAGACGCAGAGACAGAGACGATTACGAGGATCGAGACAACCGTCCTCGCGATTCTTCTTATCGAAAGAAAACACATTCTCAATCTTCACATTCTCGTGATCCTCTTCCTCAAACTGAGACAGATAGAGAGAAACTTTCACAGAAGGGGTCCCTACCCGATGTCTCCCGAGAACAACATTCCGGTTCGTCGAGCACGAGGCAAACTCAGGAGCATCGGAAAAGAGCAGAACTTTCAAAGCCTCCTCCCCTTATTCCTGCGGCTGACCCCACTATAGCAGAGAAGATGGTCGAACTTAAGGCCAAATTCCCAAAAATCTGTTTTGATGGCCTGAAATTTCTCCCAACTATTCATCACATCCCAGGGCATGTCAAACAGAGCGCTCTTGCCTGCAACAACGACGTCTATGTTCAACATGACGCGTTTGCACATTTGGTCGAGAAAGTCTCGGAGGTATCTGTTGAGCGACAACATGAAATTGATCGTTTGAGGTTGGAAGCTGGCTTTGACAAGGATATCATCAAGAGTCAAGATGAAGAGCTTGCTTCATATAAGTCAAAACTTGAAGCTGCAGAGCAGAGTGCAAAAGACACTGCCGAGGCCGTCACACGTCTAGAGGCGACCCATAAGAAGGAACTCGATGAAGCAGTTCAGCGCAGCGGAGCCCTTGCCTTAGAAAAAGATTCTATCCAGAAAGAAAGGGACACGCTTGCCCTGCAAGTCAGAGAGTTGAAAGAATTGCTCTCTAAAGAGAAAGAGGAGAAAACAACTGCTCAAGAAGAGTCCCAACGATATTGTGACGAAATCGTTGCTACGCGGCTCTTGAAAACGAAGCTCGACGACGAACTTGCTAGGGTTGAGATAGTGAAAAACGAAGCCCATGAGGAGGGAAAGAGGAAAGCTTCTGAGGAGATTGTCTCTCGCCTCGAAGCAGCTGCAGAGGCCGGTAGGGAAGAGGTCAAGTGCATGTTTGACCCGTTGATTGCCGAGTACGGCGCCCGCGTCCTTATGCATTGCGACTTGACATTCCTAGGCGAGGGCTATCTTGAATCTCTAGCTGAGGCCTGGGAAACTTTAGTGAAGATCAGAAAAATCGAGTCGGGCTCTGAAGGAGTCAATGAGGATGCTCTGGTGAAGAAATTTCTTAGAGGGAACAAGCCAGCGGATCTATCTGCAGCTTTGGCGCTTTATGGCAAAGGCTCTCCCCTACCAAAAGAGAAAAACGATAAAGCTGGTCCATCTGGGGATAAGACTGCAGCTCCTCATTCTGCTGCTCCTTCCTCTGCTCAATCGGCCGGTCGCCAACACTTGACCCATTCGAGCAGCATGTTAGCTACGATCCAGAAGATCCCGGGCTTGGCGTTCATGTGCTATCCCCCATTCTAGAGGGTGAAACTCCATGCGCGACTGATAGCCAGCCAGAACCCGGTACAAAATTCTTTTTTTAGAAGCTAAAAGATCTGTTACTTTCCAGTGGTGGTTATTTGTCCTAATTTTCATTCTTTATGTTTTCATGTAGGCTGCTCTGATCCTGAGCCAACTCCGAGGAGCGACGACGCCAAGTAGGAGGCAGAGAAAACAAGTGATGTTGCTCATGCGGGAGTAACTCTGGCCCTGACGCTCAAGTGATCAGGGCGCTAGATGATGATAAGTTTGACACTTCATCTCCTGCCGAAGGGAGTTATGAAATCGAGATCACTGGTGCCTCCGAACATACTTCGAAGATGAGCATGAAAGAGCGTCTCGCCGAAGAGGAGAAAAAGAAAGTCAAGATCAAAGTTGAGCCTGAAATACTGGAACTTACCGACCCGCGGAATAGACCTTTGAAGATCATTCTCCCTGGCAAATCCAAACCGCTGGATGTTCCTTCTCCCACTCCTGACTCCACTTCTTTAGCAAGCAAGAAATCCAAGAAGAAGCGTGAGGGAGAGGAATCGTCTGAGAAAACAAAGGAAGACAAGAAGAAGAAACCAAAGAAATAGTCGCTACACTCGTTCAACGAGATTTTGCTTAAGTCTTGTAACTACTTTCATCTTTTGTTTCCGAAGTTTATGTAGATAGGTTCTTGACTCCAAGTTTTGGAGGAATAACTGTGTAACCCCATTTTGGACTATTAAATAAAGTTTAGTTCCTTAGTCATTTGAACGATTCTTTTACTTCTTTAGCTTTTTGAATAACTGCGGTCAAAACTTAAGCACTTATGAGTTGCATATTTCCCAATCCATTCTCGCGTTGTTTGAACATTCCTCGGAGTGGCATACTTCTTGTTCTACATTTCTTGAGTACTTAGATTTTTTTCTAAATCCACGTTCTAGGGATTTAGAGTAAGTTGATCCGCACTCAGGGGATGCGGAGATTCGAATCGTTTATACTCGATTCCGCACTCCGGGGACTTAGAGTACTCCGGTCCGCGCTCAGGGGATTCGGAGATTCGAATCGTTTATACTCTAGTCCGCGCTCCGGGGACTTAGAGTACTCCGGTCCGCGCTCAGGGGACTCGGAGATTTGAATCGTTTATACTCTAGTCCGCACTCCGGGGATTTAGAGTACTCCGGTCCGCACTCAGGGGACTCGGAGATTCGAATCGTTTATACTCTAGTCCACGCTCCGGGGACTTAGAGTACTCCGGTCCGCGCTCAGGGGACTCGGAGATTCGAATCGTTTATACTTTGATCCGTGCTCCGGGGACTTAGAGTACTCCGGTCCGCACTCAGGGGACACAGAGATTGAAATCGTTTATACTCTAGTCCACGCTTTGGGGACTTAGAGTACTCCGGTCCGCACTCAGGGGACACGGAGATTTGAATCGTTTATACTCTAGTCCGCGCTCTGGGGACTTAGACTACTCCGGTCCGCGCTCAGGAGACTTGGAGATTTGAAGTCGTTTATACTCTAGCCCGCGCTCCGGGGACTTAGAGTACTCCGGTCCCCACTCAGGGGACTCGGATATTCGAATCGTTTATACGAGTTCGCATATCATACAGAATAAGGTAACTTCAGCAGTTCATCGCCCGACTATGAGATATAGAAACATTAGTAATTCATGAAAAAGACGGTTTCAAGCCTTTATTAATGAAAACCAACTATACTTCCTGATTACATGGTTAAAAAGAAACTAAGTGATGACAGAATGAAAACATACAGGAAATAACTGTGCCTAAAACAGGAAAGAAACATGCTAAATGTAATAATGTCGCAAATGTTCACTGTTCCATGCTCGGGGGAGTGTCACGCCATCAACGGTCGCTAGCTTGAATGTTCCCTCTCCAAGCTTCCGTTCAACGACGTAGGGACCTTCCCAGTTGGGGTTCATACATGATGGTACCGGGAAAACTCGTTTCAAAACGAGATCACCCACATCAAAAATCCATGGGCGGACTCTGCCGTCGTAGTAACGCTTGACTCGGTGCCTATGTGTTGCCGCCCTTAATTCAGCCTCCTCGCGTTTTTCATCGATGCAGTCCAGTGATTCCAACAAGAGATCCTGATTCATCTTGGGATCATAATATGTCACTCGATGTGATGGAACTTCAAGTTCCACGGGTATAACGGCTTCCGAGCCGTATGCCAGGGCGAATGGAGTGTGGCCGGTCGTGGACTTGTGGGTAGTTCTATAAGCCATAATGTCGTCGGGAGTTCATCTATCCACCTGCCTCCGACTTTCTCCAAACGCTTCTTCAGTATGGACTTGATTATTTTGTTTACGGCCTCGACTTGTCCGTTAGCTTTTGGATGCGCAACGGCGGCGAACTTCTTCTCAACACCATACTTTAAACAGAACTCTTTGAACTCTCTGCTTTCAAACTGCGCCCCGTTGTCCGTAATGATGGTTCGAGGGAGGCCAAAGCGGCATATAATGTTTCGTACAACGAAGTTAATGACCTTCTTAGAGGTGATTGTGGCCAAAGGTTCTGCCTCAGCCCATTTTGTGAAATAGTCGACTACAACTATCGCGTATTTCGCACCACCTTTGGATATAGGCAAAGAGCCGATTATGTCGATTCCCCAGATTGCAAATGGCCAGGGACTAACCATTTGTGTGAGTTCTGTTGGTGGAGTCCTCGGGATTTTCGCATATCTTTGACACTTGTCACATTTCCTTGCGTAGTCTGCAGCGTCCCGATTTACGGTTGGCCAATAGTATCCATAGCGGAGGATCTTTTTTGCTAGTGTTTGCCCCCCAGGATGGTCACCACATTCTCCTTCGTGAACCTCCTTCAAGACCCTCTTTGTCTCATCATGTGCGATGCATCGTAATAAGGGGACCGAGAACCCCTTTCGATACATTAGTCCATCCTGCATCACATATCGCGCGGCCTTTCGAATTACCTGTCGTCTTTCGCTCCTTTTTTCTGGTAAAACCCCGGTCGTTAGGTATAGTTTGAATGGGGTTATCCACGATTCCCTCTCAATTCCGGTTTCCAACACAAAATCAACTTTCATCGCGTCTATGCTTGGAGCATGCAAGGCCTCAACGGGAAACAATCCCATTTGCTGCGCATCGCCAGTGCTTGCGAATTTTGCCAATGAGTCGGCTTCTTTGTTCTGTTCATGCGGGACGTGCGAAGCTCAAGGTTCGACAGTAGTTCTTGAACCAGAACAAGGTATGGAGCAAGCTTCTGTCCCTTTGCTTGGTAATCTCCCCGCACTTGGTAGACCACCAACTGTGAGTCACAAAAGATTTCAACTGATTTGACCCCGAGTTCTCTAATGAGTTTTAAGCCAGCAATCAGTGCTTCATAGTCTGCTTCATTATTCGTGGCCGGGAAATCGAGCTTCAAAGCGTAACAAATCGATCGATTTTCCGGAGTTACAAGAACTATGCCAGCGCTGGAGCAGCGGTCGTTTGATGCCTCATCGGTGTACAATTTCCATCGAACGGGGGGAATGACATTGTGATTATCTGGTTCGTCGGATACAGTAAATTCAGCGATGAAATCTGCTAATGCTTGCCCTTGTATGGTTCTACGTGGCAAGTAGGCGATATCGAACTGGCTCAACTCGATATTCCATTTTAACAATCTCCCAAAAGTTTCTGGTCGTTGGAGTACCTGCCGTAGGGGTTGATCGGTATAGACACTGACTGAGTGTGCTTGGAAGTATGGGCGTAGCTTACGTGATGCAATCACCAAGCAATGGGCCAATTTCTCAATTTTAGGGTAATTTCTTTCTACCCCCGTTAAACGCTTACTAACGTAATATACCGGCTTTTGGACTCGGTCCTCCTCGCGAACCAAAGCTGCACTTATAGCATGTGGGGATACGGCCAAGTATACGTACAACATCTCGTGGTCTACTGGTTTTGACAGCACTGGAGGACTTTCTAGATGCCTCACCAGATCTCGGAATGCTTCTTCACAATTAGATGTCCATTCGAAATTCCTCTTCCCTTTCTTTATTATATCAAAGAAAGGAATGCACTTGTCTGTGGCTCTGGATATGAATCGACTCAGCGCAGCCACTTTTCCATTCAAGCTTTGCACCTGTTTTATAGTTCTAGGCACTTGCACATCTCGAATGGCTTAGATCTTTTCTGGGTTAGCTTCAATTCCCCTAGCATTGACAATGAATCCCAAAAACTTCCCCGACGCAACGCCGAAGGAACACTTCAGAGGGTTGATCTTCATCCCATAAAATCTGAGTATATCGAACATCTCCGCTAAGTCTCGAATGTGGTCATTTGACTGTCGTGACTTTACGAGCATGTCATCCACGTAGACTTCCATCGTTCTACCAAGCTGGTCTTTGAACATTCGATTCACTAAACGCTGATAAGTCGCTCCTGCGTTTTTCAATCCGAAGGGCATTACTACATAGCAATATAGCCTAATGTCTGTGACAAAACTGGTGTGTTCTTGGTCCGGAATATGCATCGGGATTTGATTGTAGCCCGAGTATGCATCCATGAATGATAACAGCTCGTGTCCTGCAGTGGAGTCAACCAATTGATCAATCCTAGGCAACAGGAAACTGTCCTTGGGGCATGCCTTGTTTAAATCGGAATAGTCTACACAAGTTCTCCATTTTCCATTTGCCTTTTTCACCAGCACGGGGTTCGATACCCATTCAGGGTAGAGGGCGTCGTGGACGAACCCATTGGTTTTGAATTTGTCCACCTCCTCTCTGAGAGCAGCGGACCTCTCTGGGTCCGTCCCTCTCCTTTTTTGTTTAACTGGGACGTATTTCGGGTCTATGTTCAACATATGACTCGTAATGGCAGGAGAAATCCCGCACATATCAGAATGCGTACAGGCGAAAACGTCAAGATTTGCTCGGAGGAAATCACTAAGGTCTTCAGTCATTGCGGGACCGAGTTGCGATCCGATCTTCAGTACTCGCGATGGGTCGTCTCGGCTGACTGAAATGTCAACTGTTAATTCAGCCGGCGCTGCCTTTTCTTCCCTGGGTTTCTCATCGTCGTCTCTCGAATCTATGTCTCTGAAGATCCGAGAATTATGCCCGAGCCAGGGCTCGGGCACTACTTGTCAATTATCAGAATTGTGGATGCGAACGGGATTGTCCGCAACCTTTCCTTTCTCCCTCCGATGAGCCTCTCGGAGCTCAACTACATAACAGGCACGACCAGTCGCTTGGTCGCCATGAACAACACCTACTCCTTTGTCAGTTGGGAACTTCAAAGTTAAGCACCACGGGGCTAATGCTGCCCTAAACTCAGCCAGGGCCGGTCGGCCCAAGAAAACATTATACGGAGAATCCACATCCAAAACTACGAAGGGTAGGATTCGCACCCTCCGACATTCGCCTTGTCCCAGTTCAATTGGTAACTCAACATACCCCACTGCATCGGTTGCTGCGCCATTAAAGCCATGTATACGAGCTTTGGACGGTTTCAAGTCCTTTGTTTCCATTTTCATATGGTCATAAGCCTTCTTGAAGATGATGTTGACAGAACTTCCACAATCAATCAGAATTCTTTTCACATAGGCCGGTCCGATTGTCGCGAATATGACCATCGGGTCGATGGTAGGAGCTTCAACTTGGTCAGCATCTCTGTTTCTGAATACTATATCGTCTGTCATTACGCGCAGCTGTTTAGTAGGGGTCCCATCCTCTGCGTTGGAACAACACTCAAAATTTGCGTGCTTCAGGGAACTAGCATATCGCTCCATCTCTTGCCAATTCTTATCCGCGGGGTGAGGCCCGCCGATGATCGTGTTAATGACTAGTCTACCCACAGTCCGGGCAGGCTCTTCGGGATGACGTGGAGCTGGTGCACGACCTGGGTTGGATGTTCCCTGTCCTCCCTCCTATGGATCCTTCACAAACTCCTATAACTTTTTCTGCTTGATCGAGTTAGAAAATAGCCGAACGAATTTTGAAATAAAAATAACCGCAAGCGCACGGCGTACACTTGTAGTACGTGGCGAATACGGGTCGATCCGTAGGGAATTGATGATTTTAAAATTATATTCAATCAAATTATACCAAAGTCGAGAGATTGTTAAGCTAGAAAAATGAGAAAACTAACAAAGAGAAAAGAAATGCAAATATAAGAGTTAAATGACAATTTAAAGAATAAATCCACTCTCTAGATCATGTAGTTCAACACATATGAAATCATACTCTCTCTTTTATGGTCATTAGTGCTTTAATTGATGTGTTTATCATAAGTATGACATATTTGTGCTATTGATTAGCCAACATAAGCCATCAAACTATAACACACCCCTTAAACCACTTACTAACTTTCATGAAACTTGACAATGAAAGTGAAAATGAAATCTATTTTAAGTATGGCCTATTAACTATTGATTAGAAATATAGACCATCAAATTTTAATTTCAAATCACTTTCTTATGCCATAATCATATTTTGATGAAGAGGCACTTGTGTTAGTGATTGTTTAAGCATAGCCTATTTGGTGTCAACAATATAGGCTATCAAATTCAAAGCAAGAACAACAAATAAAACACTTCATTGATCATCATTAAGCACAAAAAGAGAGCATGAATTAACAAATAGTTGAATCTACATAATTAGAGAGCTTCATTACCCCTAAATTGAAGGGGTTTAGCCTCTCATATTTGTCATTTGATTAACAAATGTAGCTTGCAACATGAAAGCAAAAGGAAAGCAAAATGAAAGCTAAATGAAAGAAAACTATTCTAATTGCATAAAAGAAAATCTACACTACTAGCATGAAAGGAAATGAGCATATAATTAAAAGGAAACAATAATTACATTGCATAAATAAAAGGAAAGTTACATGAAGTAGAAATGGCTAAGTAGCCATGAAAAGAAAGAAGAGAACTTGATTTATTTTTGAGCCTAAACTAAACTAAAGAGAGACTAAGAGAAGAGGGGAGTTACATGAAACATAAGGGGTCTTTATACTTGTATGAAACCCTAATTCATATTTTTGGGGAATGCCCAAATTGCCCTTGAGGTAGTGTGGTAGCCAAGTAATCATTAGCCTTCCATAATCATCCATTTAAGTGTGCATGAAGATTTGATGGCCATTAGCATGTGGATTAGCTTCTAATTTGTACATGAAGGAAGGTGGGTAGGTGGGGTCCTCCATTATCTTCACTTTGAATTATTTCCATCTTCATTTCTTCTCTTCACTCTTGTGCATGCATATATCATCATGAAACCACTTGTATATGAATTCAAATTCCTACAAAACAATATAGAAATTTTCAATTAAATTTTAGAAAATTAATATATGCACAATAATGACCATTTTGCCCTTGGATGAAGATGAATATGTGACAATTTGAAAATAATATGAATTTTGGTTTAAACAAGTTAAAATACCCGATATGATAGTTTATTTAATTTAAATAGATTAAATATGGTGGTAAAAATATACACATTTACGTGCACATCAATACGGACCGCGTAGGAAGTCGGGTGAACCACATAGTAGCGATCCCAGATAGAGTAATTGGAAAGCATCTACACTTGGTTGCATCATTTGCTCTAGCTGAATCCATCATCCACTCGTACCTCATGACATGCTGTCTAGGATCAGTCTTTCCCTCATAAGCAGGGATAGTTGGCATACTAAACTTTCTGGGGTATGCTGCCTGTAGAACAATGTCTGTGAATGGAGTATGACTTCTTGACACTCCCCAATCGTCATTCGATAAGCCTTGATTCTCTTTCATTAATTTCCTGATCATGGCTGTCAGGTTTGGTGTTTGTATAGAAGGTGGAAGGCTGGAATCAGTTCTACGTGACTGATCATGCTGATGCCTCCTCTGTTGGCGATCTGCCAAATGCGCATCTTGAGGTTCAACATCGTTAGCGTTTTGATGGTCTGGGCCTCCAGCCTCCACCTGCACTCCAGCTCCTAAGTTTCTAGCTCCGACTTGGTCACAGTCTCCAGTTGTTCGGACAGCAGCTCCTGCCCGCGCAGTTTCAGTCTTACGGCGCCTACGCCTAGGAGGTTCATCGGATGAAGTTGAGTTGTCGGATGAGGAGTAAGGAGTGGGATTGCCCCCAGCATTCTGTTGCTCTTGTTGAGTGAGTTGTGCCATCAGGTTGGCGTTAGCTTGCATCTGCTCTCCTAGTTGTCTCCTGCTTTCCCTGAGTTCTCTCATCAAGTCGTTGAACTCTATTTTGGTAACAACCGGAGTCTGGTCCTGGGCGGTAATTCCTACACCCGGAATCGCTGGCTGATTGCTAGGTCCTGCTTGTTGCACGCTAGCAGTCTCGTGGGCGTCCGCATTATGAGAAGTTGACCTGGTACGCGGTCTTGCCATTGTAGAGTTATTGGTATGAACTCTGAGTAGAATCAACAGACGTCCTATCAATGAGTCGGATCTTCTTTGGGGGATTTATTCAATCCAGTAGCTTCAAAGCAGATCCTTGAGGTCTGAGAATTCAATTCTCAGTGAAAGCACCAAAGTGTTTGCACCAAAATTGGTCACTAACCTCGTTGAGAAAGATTGTGTAGAGATGTAAGTGATGAAGTTAAATTAAACAAGGAAGAATATGCTAATTTAAATGCAGAAAGTAAGAACACCGGATTTATAGTGGTTCAGCGTAATTGCCTACGTCCACTTTGAGGTTAAACTTTATTGCTTTACTTGATGATTGATTACAGATACAATCCGTAGACCAAACACTTGAATACAATTGCTAAGTAAAGAGGATGAGTCTTGAAAGCGGCAGAGTCTCCCCCGTGTTCTCCCAAAAAAGGTCCCTTTCACTGTGCCCCTGCCCCTCTATTTATAGACAAAGGTGGGTTGGACTTCTCTGGCGGGCCTGGTAGCTGAATAACTCGGTCCAGATAGACTGGTCCATGTGTGCCGAACCAATCAGGCCGAACAGTTGGGTGCCGAACCACTCTCCTCATGCCGAACGAGGCGCTTGCTGTGTGGGAAGAGTAGGCCGAATAGCCATCGAAGCCGAACGTGCCTCCTGGCCGAGCGTAGTATCTGGCCGAATGAAGCCCCTCTGGCCGAACGAAGCCCTTAGGCCGAACAAAGCCCTTGGCCGGACGATGTCTCTGGCCGAACGATACCTTTGGCCGAACGTGTCTTTATGCCGAACAAAGCCCTTGGCCGGACGATGTCTCTGGCCGAACGATACCTCTGGCCGAATGTTGCCTGATGCCGAGCGCCCCTGGATGCCGAGTACCCCTGGATGCCGAGTACCCCTGGATGCCGAGTACCCTAAGATGCCGAGTACCCCAAGATGCCGAGTACTCCTAGATGCCGAGTACCCCAAGATGCCGAGTACTCCTAGATGTCGAGTACTCCAAGATGCCGAGTACTCAGTTGCCTGGCCAAATCTCCAGGAAACAGGTTCCAAATCCTCTTGTTCTAGGGAATGGTTGGCAACATAGTATATGTTGATATATGTGTATAAATGTAATTATTGTAGTTCTCTATTTATCTTAAAATTGTTTATGATAAATTAAATTAAAATTTCAAATTTATTAATTTTTTTAATTAAATAAAATTAATTAAGTAAAATTAATTAAAAGTTTATTAATTAAAATGTCAACATATATTTATGTGTACACATTAACAAACTATAATGTAATAGTTAATTATCTTAAATTGTTTAAGATGAGTAATGTAAAATTTTAGAAATTTTGTATAAAAAAATTAAATTAGATAAATATGACTAATTAATATTAATTAAAATTAGTTAAATAAGATTAAATTAATAATATATGTATATGTGAGAATATAATTTAAGTTTTTAAATTATAAAAGATTATAAATAAATCAAACTTGTAATATGAATGTATAATATAGATGGAACTGGAAAGAAACACTTGAATCACGAAGATATTTGATAAGAAATATATTGTTCCCTAAATTGCTATGACTCAAAATAAGTATATTAAAGATTATGAATCTCTATTATAATATAAGTTATCCTCTACCATTTACACACCAATAGATTACTTTCATACTCTTTAGTTGTTGATATTCCTCAAGCTAGAGAGTTTGTGTATAAAACTATTAATATATTGACTAGACTCGGTAAGATACATGCACATATTTTTTGATATTTCTCAAGGTACGTGCATTATATTTAAGCTATCGCAAAATGGTAGGTATGAGTGAATAATCTCTTTCAATTTGCTGATATTCTATAGTTCGAGATGAGATTAGGACATAGACCATGGTTTAGGAGCTATATATGATACAATCGATAAAGTGTTATGCATCAGTTGCGGGCTAATGATTTATTAATATTCCTCAAGATCAGAATTCAAGGCAAGCGAGTCCTAACACCTACTAGAAAAAATAGAAAGATTTCTATGTTTTTTGTAGGGTTTAGAGGATCACAAAAATCTGATAGGAGACTTATTAGAAAAATGAAAAGGCAAATTTAATCTTTCAAACATTGTAAGAACATTTGTTATATAAAGTTAAAATTAGGAAAATATGCACAATGGCAAACTTAGAAAAAATTTAGGCTGAAAGAGAGAAAGTTCGTTTTAGGCTGAAAGACAATACTAGTTATAACTAACATTTAGTATAGTGTAAAATTAAATATAATGTTAGTTGTAAGTAGCATTTAGTATAGTGTAAAAGTTGAATATATTGCTAATGATAACTAGCATTTGTCCTTCAGCCTAAAAATAAAACTTGATGTCCTTCAGACAATTTTTTTACAAAGTTTATCCTTTTCCCTAATTCAATAATCTACATCGATAAATTTGTTCAACTGATAACTACTGATAAAATGTTTATTAATTAAGATATAGAAATGGACTAAATTAAGATTGATAAGGAAATATAAAATATGCTTACTTAAGACTTTTGGTGCGTTTTCACTTCATAACCAATGCAGGAGCCAATTTACAAAACCACTAAAACATTCATGCCTCAATCGCTTAAGATTTTATATGTCCAAGACTGCACATTGTGTTTTAGGAGTTTTGAGCTTTAAAAAATACAAGAATATAGATATTTGATCCATATTCAATCACATATAAATGTTATATGGGCAACGGTCGTTGTTTGTAATGTATGAAACTTCAATGAAATTAGTTCATTGAAAATAAGCATACAATTGACTACAATAAGGATTTTCTTTTGAATGTTTCGACCATTTATAAAAGAAAAGCAAATTTACAAGAGTGGATGTACCCTAGGTGTAACGACCCAATTTTTCGACGCTTGAAAGTCGACATCAATACGTCCATTGTATCAAATACCGAACCATCGAATGCCGGAAAACCGAACCGTTAGGGTTAAAGAAGAAGAAGATAGAAGAAGAAACAGAAACAATAACAGAATCTCACATTCGCAGCGGAACAATATATAATAGATAAATGAATAATCTTTAAACAAAAGAACTATATCAGTTCATACAATAGATCATCAGAGTTTACAAAAACAACACACAACACTGGCAGTTATAATAACCTACCCATATGATTGAATACACAGTGGAATGATAATAATATACGGAAGTACGTCTCGCCATCCAGCTCCTCCCTTGAGCTTCACAGCAATCCATCCAGAGCAACTGATAACCTGACTCTAGGCTGCCCATGCGGAAAATTATGGGCACCCAGAGTTTAGAAAGGGAACAATAAACTCCGAGTCAGTCATGGGACTGGTGTGAGCAAACATAAAACATTTATTTGGACAAAAAGAAATCCGTTATGCTTTTTGGAACCATAAGGCCTCCTGCCACACACACAATGCAAACGCAGAATTGGAGGAGATTTCTCCTTATGATAGTCAAACATGCTTGATACACAAAAAATCCTTTTGATATTATTATTAGTGCATAGTGTGGAAAACATTTCGATAATGAATCCATAAGTAATTGATCCATTTTGAGTTAATTAAATTAACTTTAATTATGGGATTAATTAATCTTGCTTATGATTGATAAACCTGAATTGAATGCCTTGGTTTGTTTGAATATATCTTATATGTAATTTATGATACTCTGTGATGTGAATTGTTTTGGATTGAGCTGTGATATCTGTGATATATTACTGTGTGAATGTGAACTTCTGAATTGAATTACAATTTTTTACTTAAACAACTTGGCCTTTGAAATGGCATTTGAATTTCGATGCGACCGGGGGTTGGATTCCAGATGGTTATTCAAAACCCACATCGAATCTTAAAGGTGAATCTTTTGTTTAAAAGATTATAAATGGAAATTTGTTGTGACTTATGTATCCACGTGTTTTTAAATAAGCACTCATTATTCGGTTAAGCCGGAAGAGGACATTAAATCATAAAACCCATTCCGAATAATGATACGACGAAATGGGAGTGCATTTGAAGACGGTGGTGAAGACCGAGTATTTTCGAGAACGAAAGGATTACCTGTCGATTGTCTCTGCACTGAGTTGCTCCGGTATAGAGATCTCCATATGTGATGGGGAGTCCGGTCGAGATCGTGGATATCCGGATTTGCAAGGACTTCTTTCGAAGTGCCATCGTTTCCATTCAGACCCAGGATGGACTTGTATGGATGTATGTCTGACGTTACACTTTGAGATATAAAGCTGGTTTCTATCAAATACATTTCTGTTTGATGGTGGAGAATTTATTCTCTTAGCTTAACACCCTTCTCTGAGACGTATGAGCTCAGAGGTTATGTAGTTGATGGTTATTAGTGATATATTCCCAATTTAATAATGTGGCATGTTAAGTGTTGATGATCATTTGATGATCGAAGCATGGCTTTTGTGAAAAGCGTAGCTTTGTGGATGAGACTTCGTCAGACCTCACAACTGGAAACGATCAAAACAGGAAAGATGTGGCAAGGTTGTTTGGGGGTAGCGCCCTCAGGGTATGTACATTTCCTTCTGGAAAAAGGTGGTATCATGGTTTGGAGCCCAGATACTTAACTTATGTGGTTGCTGCAAATTTATTACTTTGTGGTTGTTGGTGTTGAGGATCCTCAGATAAAGGTCGGTAACGACCGGGGATGGCATAGCTCACAGGGTTATCTAGTTACAGCTGTATTACAGCGTGAGGTAACTCAGCCTTGTGTTGGTAGAGATCTAGTTAGGTTCTCGGGGCGTCCCTCCAGAGGCGTACCCATGTGGCATAGGAAGTTCCTTAGCCTGACCATTTGTTGGAAATTCAAAGAAACAATACGCGCCCTGTACGGTTTTAGTTGTATAACCTGCCATGGAATATGGTGGTAACCTGCTATTGAACATGGTATCTATAGTAGGCATACTACGAAATGTGTATGCTGGCTAAGATTAATATTATACTTTTGAAATGTTTTCCACACTATGCACTAATAATAATATCAAAAGGACTTTTTGTGTATCAAGCATGTTTGACTATCATAAGGAGAAATCTCCTCCAATTCTGCATTTGCATTGTGTGTGTGGTGGGAGGCCTTATGGTAGTTTCATTTTCCAAAAAGCATAACGGATTTCTTTTGGTCCAAATAAATGTTTTATGTTTGCTCACACCAGTCCCATGACTGACTCGGAGTTTATTGTTCCCTTTCTAAACTCTGGGTGCCCATAATTTTCTGCACGAGCAGCCTAGAGTCAGGTTATCAGTTGCTCTGGATGGATTGCTGTGGAGCTCAAGCGACGAGCTAGATGGCGAGACATACTTTCGTATATTATTATCATTCCACTGTGTATTCAATCATATGGGCAGGTTATTATAACAGCCAGTGTTGTGTGTTGTTGTTGTAAACTCTGATGATGTATTGTATGAACTGATATAGTTCTTTTGTTTAAAGATTATTCATTTATCTATTATATATTGTTCTGTTGCGAATGTGAGATTCTATTATTGTTTCTGTTTCTTCTTCTATCTTCTTTTTCTTTAACCCTAACGGTTCGGTTTTTCGGCATTCGATGTTTCGGCATTTGATACAGTGGACGCATTGATGTTGACTTTCGAGCGTCGAAAAATTGGGTCGTTACAGAGTGGTATCAGAGCAAGTGTTCTTGTACCCAGACATGCACACATCATTTACATGTATATATATAAATACAGGCATGTTTTATATCCATACTTCAAATATTAATCACAAACATCAAATTATAGATCAGATTCAATGTGGTTTACTCACCTATTTGATGATAATAGAGAACCTGGAATTTGATTTGAAAACTTTGAAACTGGAAAACTTGATCTTTTGACTTTGATCTGAACTTGATTATTGATTTGCTTGATGTTTGATCTTGAAACTTTGATTTTCTTAGATAGCTTCAGATTTGAGATTTGTAAAAGTTGTTTGATTTGTTTTTTGGTTTTACATTTCTTGCTCAGGTTTTGTTTTGAAGATGAAGAGAAAAAATTGATGAAGTTTAAAATTGAAAATAGCCTGGTTTTCATTTATCATTTCTATATTTAACCAAATAAATCTTTACTTTAAAGATTTAAAAACAACTTAAGAAAATAATTTCTCCAAAGCATCCTTTTTAAAACCATCCTTAAAACTTTCAATTTATATTTATCAGCTACTTTGAAAACATACTCGGCTTTCCAGTGAAAATATACTTTCCATTTCAAAATGATCCATTTAAATCAATTAATAAATCCTTCTTGACTTATTTCAGTTTACATTCCAAATCCGTAATTTCTTTCCACACTTTTTAAAATAAACCAATATTTATTTTTAAAACAAATAACCCGTTCCTTTATAAATTCCCATTGTGAATTTACATTTCCAAATATTCATTGATATACAATTTTCAAATCGATTTCCAAATATTCACTTTCAAACACCAAATCAAATTCCAAATATATTTCAAACACCAAAATCAAATTCCAAATTTATTTCAAACACCAAATCAAATTCCAAATTGATTTACAAATTGATTTCCAAAAATTTATTACCTTTTAAAATAAATCTTTACTTTAATTTTCAAAAATCCAATTATATATCCTGGTATTTTAAAATACCAGAATATATTCGGCCAAACCATAGCCTTCAATAAATTTCAATCACCAATATAATCATTCACAGATTATCAATAATCACATCACAACATATGAAATAAATTCAACAATTTGAGGAATCCAGTTGGATCCCTCCAACCTGTTTCCCTACATCCACGGATGTTAGCACAACAATTAAATACCAATTCCACTTCGAGGTGGAATATCGCGGTATATGGGATTATATAATATCATCTGCTATTATGCGGCACATAGGGTCTCATCCGCTATATAATGCGGGAAATCAATCACTCCAAATATATATATACTGCTATCATATATACTATCATCCAACAGATAAATTATTAAATTCATCCAAGCACATCCAATAATTTAATTTTTTTCATTTAAATTAACTAGGCAATCAAGTGAGTGAGAAAATCTCACCTTTGCTTTTATTTTGCAATCCATTTCCAATCCCGATTTTTCTTCACAGTATTAGACCTCGCTATCTCCAAAGCAACGTGCACACAAATCGAAGCCATCACGATCTCGATCTCGACTCCGACCACACGCGAATGCCACCATCGTAGGCTCGAAATCACCTTCAGCTTTGATTCTCCTGTGGACGTACGAACTGTCGCGGCTGCAAATCGAAGATGCCGCTGCACCCTAAAACCATCGAGCTTGCGACATCATCGCCTTCCACTATGCCCCGAGCTGGTCGAGACTCCCCCAGATGCCTCGAACGCGGTTATGAATCATGACCTACTTTTTTTCCATGAGCGACTCTGCCATGGATACGCGCATGTAATCTTGCCTCCATCACGATTTGATTTCAAACTCTAGGTCACTGCGAATCTCCTCCCTCGGCGATAGCGAGGATTCCTTCTTTTTCGAAAGATCGAACTGCCCTTTTTTTACCGCCTTTAATCTTTTTTTGGTGTGGATTTGATTTCGCTCTGCCATTTATTTGATTTTAAATATTTGGAAGTTAGTTTAACTTGAAATTCAAATATCAGGATTTATTTGGCAATTAAATTATTAAACTTAATTTTTGAAGTTGGGTAAAATATTTAATCTTCAGTTTTGAGCTTGTTAAAAATAATTTGAAGTCTTGTAAATTCTATATTGATAATACTGAAGATAATAAAAGCTTCAGAATTGAATTTGAAACTGTTTTATTCAGTTTGAAGTTTTATCGTTTAAATCGATATTCAAAAATAACCTTCCGAGGCACTTGAGATAAAAACTATTTTTAAACACTTTATCTAAAACAAATAACCCATTCGACTGGAAACGATCAACAAATGGTCTTGGAGAGATAGCGGGTTTGGCTTGAGAATTTTTATTACTGCGTCATCGTTAGTTGACCGAAGTTGATCGCTCCGATGGGATTCGAAGCTTAGAGGTTCGACGTAGTTCTAGCCGGCGTTGCGTGACCTCTGATGGTCGGAAGTGAAATTGTGTGATCGAGTGAGCGATCGAGTTTGATATTGCGTACGAATGATATGTGTACATCGTACGGGTTAAGTACAACAAATATTGAAAAGTTTGTAATTTCTTCCCCCCTTAAAAGAATTTCGTCCCGAAATTACTAGTTAAGAAGAGATTTTTCAATTTCAAATAACCAAAAATTCCGGGTCGTCACACTAGGAGTACTTGGAATGAAAAGAGTGAATAGTCAACTCTACTTTATGAAGTGATGGCGAAAATGAAAATTGTATGAAATACTAGTAAATAGTTAATACGGAATTAGAAATGTAGTTTTTATTCCAATTGTGTTTTTCATGCATAAAATTGTTTTCTATAAAAGTCATTTCCATGAGTTCAAGAATTTGATCGAAAACTCTTGACTTAAACTAGTTATAATAAAAGAAATAAATTGCCTATAATAAGTAGTTGAATGGAGCTTTGTATTTTATACGCTATTGTAGTACTGGCAGATATAGTGGGAGCATGCTATGAATCAGCGGAATAAGGATCTTAATGCTAAATTAACACTAGAAGGGTTGAATAGTGCTTAATGGATTATATGAATATTTTTCGAATTCTTTAAGAATCTACTTGAAATGATGTAATTAACAATCATAGAAACAATCACAGAATCAAAGTGCGGATAAAAGTATATGTAGTAAAAGTAAAAAGAAAAGAACATACCAGAATTTTATACTGGTTCGGAGTTACCCTACATCCAGTCCTGCACAATTCCTTGTACGAATTTCTTTTCAACTAGTAAATGCAAATACAACCTCGATTTCAAGGCTATGAGACATACCCTCCAGAATCCCGACCTCTGGGAAGAGTTACTTGATTTCTGGGCTACAAGCGCACCCACTAAATTTACGGGCTACTAAGCACACCTAATTGATTTTACGGGCTACAATCACACCCACAAGTATAGCAGTATGATTTGATAGAGTTTTACAGACTCAGATCTTCGATCTTGATTACAATTGATCTTATAACTCTTGAATAGCACTTTGAACTTAGTTTGAGTGAGAGAGATAAGAGAAATCAGAGAGTAAATGAAGGAGAATCAAACTAGTGATGATTAAATTTGATTTTGATTCAATTTCAGCAGAGTTTGGGTATATTTTGATTTAGAAAATGTGAGTGGAAGGAGAAGAGATGAATAAGAAAATTATAATGTAAAATTCGTATAGAAGTCTGGTATTTGTAGAGGAACAACGGTCATATCCTTCGTGAAGAGATACGACGAAAAGACACTTCTTTTGAAATTTAAATTTTGAAAAATTCGACCACTTTGTTGACATACATAGAGTATGTCGACACTCATTCTAAAATTTAAAAATACTTTAAAACATTATTTTGAAAATTCGTTGTTTTGTAAAATAGTTTGATACTTTGTAAAATCATATAAGCATAGTTTATACATATTTTAATCATAATAAAACTTAGTAAAACTTTATATAATAATTCTGAAAATTTTAATATAATGTAAATAATATATATATATACATACATATATATATAATCAATATAATTATAACTTATTAAAGTATAAGCAAAAATTCAACATATATATAAACTTAAAAACACTAAATTAATATCTTTATAAATATAAGAGATTAAAAATCATTTTGAGAAATATTTTGAAAAGATTATTTTAAAACCAGGATATTTGAAAAACAATTTTAAAAAAAATTAGAGAATGAGAGAGATCAGGAAAGTGCTATCAAGGTTTTAATATAAATTCTACGACTCTATAGCTTATCTGGAATATCTTGAAATCATGAACTCTTTAATACTCATGAGTCTTCATTCTCCAACTCTTGAAACTCTATATTAGCATTTTGAATCTACTCTTGATATTGTACAGTCTTCTCTATCAACACCTATCTAATATACTGCACTATATACTATATATAACTTAATAAAACATTAGTATTTATATTTTATATAATGTCTACAATTGTTATCATCAAAACCAATACCTAAGGTACTAACAATCTCTCTTTTTTGGTGATGACAACTCTGTATATAAAATATAATATAACTCCTATTGGATTACAAAACTCCCTCTTAATCTGTGCTTAGATGTTATATATTTCTCCCCCTTTGTCATCAACAAAAATAACTACCTAAAACTAACTCCTCCTAAATAAAATATTATGGACTAATGACATATAATGATGATGAGAATGATTTATATAAGAACAATAAGTGATATCTAAAATGAGATAATCATGAAATGGAAATAATGATAAGAATGATATATAAGAAATGATAAGTGATAACATAAATCATTAATAGTAACCAAAACAATCTACATATTCATTCAATACCACACCATAATCCACTCACATCTTAAAATGTACATATAAGTAAGCAAAACAAATGTTAAATTAAATTAAATATACACACCACAAAATCAAATTAACAAAGACAAGTACCATCCTAGCGTGATTTCCTAATGATCGGGGATTTGTGAATAGCACAGTGAGGATAATGAAGGAAAAAGTTCCCCTTTTTGTTCGACGAAATTTTCATCTCGATCGAAACATACTTTTCCGATGTATTGGACTTTGTCATCTTTCTCCATGTGTTCTTCCTCTTCTTCTTCTTCCTCTTCTTCCTTGTCATCGCTACCTTGAATGAGGTTATGAATGGCCAAATTTTCAGAATCATCTTCAACAACATTGGATTCGTAGGACTATCCAATATATATTTGTGCAAACTGCGAAGAATTTAACATTGTCTCTCTTGTTCTTTGGACATACAAAGTTGTACAACTTGTATTTCAGGCAACATCTCCAGAACATTCTTCATTTCTCCTTCCAATTTAATAGCTTTGGCCACAGTAGTGTTCTGGAATGGGCCTTTGGTAGGAGAAGGGAAGGAAAATAAAGAATTCTCTTCTCTAGAACGTATGGGAATAAAGGAGGCCATGGTTTATTTTTTTCATAAGTTTAAAACAGAGAGAATACAGAGAAATAAAGAAGAAAGTCGAAATTTGGTTACTATATATCCACTAATTTGAATTTTAGAGGGAAATCTAAAAAACAAAAATTACCGTTATATGTCGACATAGCGAGATAGGATATGTCGACATATATGTAATAATTTTGATTATTTTATATTTTCTTTATATTTTATCATTTTTACTTCATTATTTTTATATTTCCAACAGATAACAAATTCCTAACTCTCTTCTTAACTTAGTAAAAGATGTTTTATTCAATGGTTTTGTTAATATACCAGCTAAATTTTTAGTGTTTATAAATTCAAGTGATATTATTACTTTGTTTACATTATCTCTTAGAAAATGGTTGTAAAGGCCCGCAAATCCGTACCCCTTTTGAGCCGACAATATTCCATACCAATTCAACTCAAAACGGGCGGAAATGCGAATCTTTAGGGTTAAAGAAAGAAAGAGATAGAAGAAGAAAGAAACAGAACAATATCAGAATCTCACATTCGCAGCGGAACAATATATGATAGATGAATGAATAATCTTTATAACAAAGAACTATATCAGTTTATACAATACATCATCAAAGTTTACAACAACAACACACATCACTGGACATTTATATAAACTTGTCCACATAACATAATACACAGCGGAATAATACTAGTATAAGTGATACGTCTCGCCATCCAGCTCGCCTCCAGATTTCCACAGCAATCCATCCAGATCCAATTGATAACCTGATTCTAGGCTGCCCGTGTGGAAAATTATGGGTACCCAGAGTTTATAAAGGGAACAATAAACTCCAGGTCAGTCATGGGACTGGTGTGAGATCTTAAAAACAGTTATTGGTATTAAAAAGAAATCTGCAATGCTTTTTGGAAAATGAAACTACCATAAGGCCTCCCGCCACACACAATGCAAACGCAGAATTGGAGGAGATTTCTCATTATGATAGTCAAACATGCTTGATACGCAAAATCTTTTTAATATTATCATTAGTGCCTAGTGTGGAAAACATTTCGAAAGTATAATATAAATCTTAGCCAGCATACAACCATTATTGTATGCCTACTATAGCTACCATGTTCAATAGCAGGTTACCACCACATTCCATGGCAGGTTATACAACTAAAACCGTACAAGGTTCGTATTGTTTCTTTGGATTTTCCAACAAATGGTCAGGCTAAGGAACTTCCTATGCCACATGGGTACGCCTCTGGAGGGACGTCCCGAGAACTTAACCAGCTCTCTGCCAACACAAGGCCGAGTTACCTTTGTAACTAGGTAACTACTACTCGAGTATGCCACCCCCCGGTCGTTTGCGACCTTTATCCGAGGACCCTCGATCACAAAGCAACAACCACACAGTAAATGAGATTGCAGCAACCACATAGGTAAAGTATCTGGGCTCCATACCATGATACCACCTTTTTCCAAAAGGAAATGACATACCCTAAAGGGTGCGACCCTCATAACCTTGCCGCATCTTTCCTGTTTCGACCATTTTCGGGGTGTGAGGTCCGATAAGGTCTCGTCCACAAAGCTACGCTTTACACGAAAGCCATGCTTTGATCAACAATTGATCAGCAACACACAGCAGCACTCAGCATGCCACATTACCAAATTGGGAGTATATCATTGATAACCTTCAACTACATAACCTCTGAGCTCGTACGTCTCAGAGAAGGGTGTTAAGCTAAGAGAATAAATTCTCAACCACCAAACAGAAATGTATTTGAAAGAAATCTGCTTTATATCTCAAAGTGTAATGTCAGACATTCGACCATACAAATCTGTTCTGGGTTCGAACAGAATCGAAGGCACTTCGTCCCATAAAGGAAGAAGCCCTTGCAAATCCGGTCTTCAATTGCAATCCATAACGTCGTATCATTATTCGGAATGGGTTATATAACACAAAGGTCCTCTCCCGGCTAAACCGAATAATGAGCGCTTGTTTTAAAAACAAATTCAAGTGCCATTTCTAAGGCAAATATTGAAAGTCGGTTGTTTCCTAGAGATTTGACCAGGCAACTAGTGCTCGGCATACTACGAGAACTCGGCATCAAGTAGTACTCGGCATCCAGTGGAACTCGGCAACAGGAGTACTCGGCATCAAGTAGTACTCGGCATCCAATGGAACTCGGCAACAGGAGTACTCGGCATCTAGTAGGCGTTCGGCATCCAGGAGTACTCGGTGTCTAGTAGCACTCGGTGTCCAGAAGCACTCGGCATCTAGGAGTACTCGGCATCCAGGAGTACTCGGCATTAGAAGGCGTTCGGCGTATATGACTACTCGACATGGCAGTATCGTTCTGCCAAAGGGATCGTTCGGCCAAAGGGATCGTTCGGCCAAAAAGCATCGTTCGGCCAGAAGGTACGTTAGGCCAAGGAGGATCGTTCGGCCAAAGGGATCGTTCGGCCATAATGCATCGTTCGACCAGAGAGCATTGTTCGGTCAAGCGCTTCATTCGGACAGAGGCACGTTCGGCTTCAACTAACAACCATTCTACACTTCCCACACATCAAACATACCGTTCGGCATAGAGAAGGTGGTTCGGCATCATTGAGTTCGGCCTACTTGGTTCGGCATACAGCGACCACTATACTTGGGCTAGAGTGTTCGGCTACCGAGCCCACCTGGGAAGTCCAACCCATCTTTGTCTATAAATAGAGGGGCAGGGTCACAGTGAAAAGGGACCTTTTGGGAGAACACTGGGGAGACTCTGCCATTTTTCAGACTCATCTTCTTTACTTAACAACTTCATTCAAGCATTTGATCTACGAATTGTATTTGTAATCAATCATTAAGAAGATCAATAAAGTTTAACCTCAAAGTGGACGTAGGCAATTACGCTGAACCACTATAAATTTGGTGTTCTTACTTTCTGCATTTAAATTAGCATTGTCTTCTTTGTTTAATTTACCTTCATCACTTATTTCTCTACATAATCTTTCTCTACGAGGTTAGTGACCAATTTTTGTGCTAACACTTTGGTGCTTTCACTGAGAATTGAATTCTCAGACCTTAAGGATCTGCTTTGAAGCTACTGGATTGAACAAATCCCCCAAAGAAGATCCGACTCATTGATAGGACATCCGTTGATTCTACTCAGAGTTCATACCAATAACTCTACAATGGCAAGACCACGTACCAGGTCAGCTTCTCATAATGTGGATGCCCATGAGACTGCTAGCGTGCAACAAGAAGGACCTAGCAATCAGCCAGCAATTCCGGGTGTAGGAATCGCCGCCCAGGACCAGACTCCAGTTGTCACCAGAATAGAGTTCAACGATTTGATGAGAGAACTCAGGGAAAGCAGGAGACAACTAGGAGAGCAGATGCAAGCTAACGCCAACCTGATGGCACAACTCACTCAACAGCAGCAACATAATGCTAGGGGCAATCCCGCTCCTTATTCCTCATCCGACAGCTCAACTTCCTCTTATGAACCTCCTCGGCGCAGACGCCGTAAGACTGAAGCTGCACGGGCAGGTGCTGCTGTTCAGACAGCTGGAGACCGTGACCAAGCCGGAGCTGGAAACCTAAGAGCTGGAGTGCAGGTGGAGGCTGGAGGCCCAGACCATCAAAACGCTAACGATGTCGAACCTCAAGATGCACATTAGGCAGATCACCAGGAGAGGAGGCATCAGCCTGGCCAGTCACGTAGAACAGACTCCAACCTTCCATCTTCCATACAAACACCAGATCTGACAGCCATGGTCAGGCAATTGATGAAAGAAAATCAAGGATTATCAAACGATGATTGGGGAGTATCAAGAAGTCATACTCCATTCACAGATGCGGTGCTACAGGCGGCGTACCCCCGGAAGTTTAGTATGCCTACTATCCCTGCGTATGAGGGAAAGACTGACCCCAGACAGCATGTCATGAGGTACGAGTGGATGATAGATTCAGCTAGAGCAAATGATGCCACCAAGTGTAGATGCTTTCCGATCACTCTATCTGGGATCGCTACTATGTGGTTCACCCGACTTCCTCCGCGGTCCGTATCCAATTTCGAGGAGTTGGCGAAGAAGTTTATTGAGCAGTTCAGAATACACACTACTCGTCCAAAGGACGTAATGTCTCTATCAAGTGTAATCCAAAATCCTGGAGAGACATTGAAGGAATATTTACAAAGATTCCATGTTGCGGCAACTGAAGTCAGTAATCCCAATGATCATGCAATTCTAATGGCTGTAATGAGAGGTGTGGATCCGGACTCTGAATTTGGAGACTGGTTGGCAGGAAAACCTCCGACCACACTAGAACGTTTTTACTCAAAGGCACATCAGTTCATAAGAAGAGAGGAAGCTAGGTGGGTAAGGCGAGATAAGGCACCAGGACCTGTCCAAGAATCCGTGAAAGGCAACATTGCTGTGAAGCAGTCCGGAGCAATACAGGAAAGGTCCAAGTCAATGTCCAGAACAAGCCTGGGTAGCCTAAGGAGTCCGGAGGAAGAAATCAAGGGAAAAGGAGAGAAGCGGGGAAGTGGAAGTCGAGAATTCCAAGCTACAACGAGTATACCCCACTGAATGCGTCTCTCGAGAATATTTACCTCTCAACCTGCAATACCTTTCAATACAGAAAGCCACGTCCAAAAGAGTCAACCGAGGAACAGAAACGGACTGGAAAATATTGCCGCTTCCATGAGACTTATGGGCACAATACGGAAGAATGCAGACACCTACACGACGCAATAGAGAAATTGATCAGGCAGAAAAAGCTGCAGGAATTTGTGAAGGATCCTCAGGAAGGAGGACAGGGAACGTCCAACCTAGGTCGCGCTCCACCTCCGCGTCATCCCGATGAACCTACCCGGACTGTGGGTAGGCTAGTCATAAACACGATCATCGGCGGGCCTCACCCCGCGGATAAGAATTGGCAGGAGATGGAGCGGTATGCTAGTGCCCTGAAGCATGCAGATTTCGAATGTTGTTCGAACACGGAGGATGGGACCCCTGCTAAGCAGCAACGCGTAATGACAGACGATATAGTGTTCAGAAACAGAGATGTTGACCAAGTAGAGGCTCCAACCATCGACCCGATGGTCATATCTGCGACGATCGGACCGGCTTATGTGAAAAGAATTCTGATTGATTGTGGAAGTTCTGTCAACATCATCTTCAAGAAGGCTTATGACCAGATGAAAATGGAAACAAAGGACTTGAAACCGTCCAAAGCTCGCATACACGGCTTTAATGGCGCAGCGACCGATGCAGTGGGCTATGTTGAGTTACCAGTTGAACTAGGACAAGGCGAACGTCGGAGGGTGCGAATCCTACCCTTCATAGTTTTGGATGTGGATTCTCTGTATAATGTTTTCTTGGGCCGACCGGCCCTAGCTGAGTTTAGGGCAGCATTAGCCCCGTGGTGCTTAACTTTGAAGTTCCCAACTGACAAAGGGGTAGGTATTGTTCATGGCGACCAAGCAGCTGGTCGTTCCTGTTATGTGGCTGAGCTCCGGGAGGCCCATCGGAGGGAGAAAGGAAAGGTTGCGGACAATCCCGTCCGCATCCTTAACACGGATAATTGACAAGTAGTGCCCGAGCCCTGGCTCGGGCATAATTCTCGGATCTTCAGAGACATAGATCCGAGAGACGACGATGAGAAACCCAGGGAAGAAAAGGCAGCACCAGCTGAACTAACGGTTGACATTTCAGTTAGCCAAAACGACCCTTCGCGAATACTGAAGATCGGATCACAGCTTGGCCCCGCAATGACTGAAGACCTTAGTGACTTCCTCCGGGCGAATCTTGATGTTTTCGCCTGGACGCATTCTGATATGTGTGGGATTTCTCCCGCCATCACGAGTCATATGTTGAACATAGACCCGAAATACGTCCCGGTTAAACAAAAGAGGAGAGGAATGGACCCGGAGAGGTCCGCTGCTCTCAGAGAGGAGGTGGACAAACTCAAAGCCAATGGGTTCGTCCGTGACGCCCTCTATCCTGAATGGGTATCGAACCCCGTACTGGTGAAAAAGGCAAATGGGAAATACCTTGGTATTTATTGATTTATTTCGTGGTTCTTTTTCTTGGTGTAAGAAATAGTTTGACTTTACTATACAGTAAGTGTATAATACCTTGGTTCAAATTATCAAATTAGAAATTCCAGTAAATGAGTTGTAATTTCTATTTCCAGGCCTATCACATTCTAATAAAACAAAGTAGTCAATAATTTACTCCAAATTGCTTATATTTGACTAAATCGCATTCTACAGATCTAGTTCTTTGTCTCATTTTCAAGTTAAATCTTATTTTACTTTTGATTTATAACATAAATTATAATTACATATCTCACAGGTTATATAAATTTGCAGGACTGAAGCAGTGCCCTGATAAGGGAAATGCCGAGGTATCCATGCAAAATAGGTGACCAGTAGTAGCTTAAACGCATATGTAGATGTGTTGTTGAAGTAGAGGCAAAATTAAGAATGTGGACATGAAAGAGAGCCCAGATGCAGTAGTTAGCTAAAGCTCAGGTGCAGTAGTTGGATGCTTGTTTTCTTACCTTTTACTTATTTTCCACTCCTAAAAGCAGTAAGACTCATCTCAGTTGCTACATTTTTACTTGACGAATTATGAATATGAAAGTCATAAATTGTTTTTACTCAAAAGCTTGAACTAGCAGGCCATAAGGTCAATGACATCAATTTAGCATAATTTTGGACCTGCATTGAAAAACTTTAAAGTAAAAACAACAACCTTATATTGATCTCCCACTTATTTAAAACCTTAAATCTGATATAGGTGTGGTTGCATGCAATTCTTATATCATACATTAAACTCCTAATGACAGTTTATATCTTGAATCCATGCAGATCCGAGCAATGGATATTCAATATGTAATGGTGGTTCAAATGTAATACCTAAAGTATTGACTAAACTATCTATTGCTTCATTTGGATTAGCATCATACAAACTAAACGGTTCGATTTGGACAACAAATAAGCCGTATGAACTGCAACAAGCTAGCTCATTATTCGAAGCAGCAGATGATTAGCTTCACAGATTAAATGTAGATCATCCTGATTTTCAGTTCTTTTTTTCATGTTACAGTACACCTTGGAGGTAATCAATGCTGGTAAGTTTAGCTTGCTTTTATTAGGGCTAATTTTGTATCTTACATCTTATTTAATTTAAACATATCATGCACGTACATTTTCAGTCATTTGTTCAGCCTTCCTATTCAGCAAACACGAATGTAGAATAATAGAAGGAAGCTTAAATTCAAGGAGCATTATTGGTTACAGCAGTGGAGTTGGATCAGTTATAAGCTCATCCATGTTCGAACAAATGCTAAAGCACAGAAACGATGTAGTTTTCCCAGCTAAAGGATTCTACACTTACGACGCCTTCATAGCTGCAGCAAACTCATTCGATGGATTCGGAACTACTGGTGACATCAACACCCAAAAGAGAGATCGCTGCTTTCTTTGCACAGACTTCTCATGAGACAACCGGTTAGTCATCTTTAAAATGCATCTATCAAACTGTTATACGTACTTGCATAGTAATATATATGTAAAATGGGAAGGTGGATGGCCGACTGCACCTGATGGTGCATTTGCATGGGGCTACTGCTTTGTGGAAGAGCAAGGGACTCCTTCAGATTATTGTGTTGTAGATGATCAGTGGCCATGCGTTGCAGGCCAAAAATATTTTGGTCGAGGGCCCATCCAAATCTCATAGTATGTCTATTTATTTTATTTTCCTTTCACATAGACATTATATACATTGTACGTTTCTGATTATATGATATATTTTGAACAACAACTATAACTATGGTCCAGCTGGAGAATACATAGAATATCGAGTTATAGATTACATAATTTTCACATATATATATATATACATGTATATATATACATATATATATATATACACACATATATATATATATTGTTGATTGTTAAACTCGTTCGCAGGTAATTAGCTATTTCGAAGCGAAGACTGTCGACAACAAAGAAATATTGATAATCAAGCAACGAACATGAATTTAATTGTTATATATGTTGTCGTATTTTGTTAGTACCATTTGTGGAAACTTATCTGTGAATGCTTGTAGTATGCGACTTATTTTGTTGAAAAACTACTGTCGAATTAATTATGGATATTATATTTGATTGTGAGATTAGCATGTTTTTGCAATTATTTGAATATGATGATCATATGATTGATTGTTTGTATATGCTAATTATGTGATTTGATTGTTTGTTTGAATATATGAAAATATGCTACCAAACAACCAATAACTTTTAGAGCGTTTCAGAAATGTTACAGAAACAAATGTAAACTAATATAAAAATTATACAGTTGCATTTTAAAAACGGCACTGAAAATCAAAAAAAGCATATAAACAAAAAATGAAGACTTATGGTAGCGTTTTTTAACCCTACAGAAAAAACCTATAGCTGCATTTAAAAGTGACTTTTGGTAGCATTTTTTAAATCCTACAGAAAATACCTATAGTTGCATTTAAAAGTGACTTTTGGTAGCGTTTACTACAACGCAACAAAAAGTTTTAGACTTTTAGTTGCATGTCGTATAGCAGCGTTCTCTAAAACGCTACCATAAGTTATGGTAGCGTTTTTTCAACGCTACCAAAAGTCTTTTCTGGTGTAGTGTACTATTCCGATTTGAACAAAGCGTGCCCCAAGGACAGTTTCCCGTTACCAAGGATCGATCAGTTGGTCGACTCCACCGCAGGACATGAGCTGTTATCATTCATGGATGCATACTCGGGATACAACCAAATCCCGATGCATATTCCGGACCAAGAACACACTAGCTTCGTTACAGATGTCGGGCTATATTGCTATGTAGTAATGCCCTTTGGACTAAAGAACGCAGGAGCGACTTATCAGCGTTTGGTGAATCGAATGTTCAAGGACCAGCTTGGTAGGACGATGGAAGTCTATGTGGATGACATGCTCGTGAAGTCACGATAGTCAAACGACCACATTCGAGACTTGGCTGAAATGTTCGACATACTCAGGTATTACGGGATGAAGATCAACCCTCTGAAGTGTTCCTTCGGCATTGCGTCGGGGAAGTTTTTGGGATTCATCGTCAATGCTAGGGGAATTGAAGCTAACCCCGAAAAGATCCAAGCTATTCGAGATGTGCAAGTACCCAGGACTATAAAGCAGGTACAGAGCTTGAATGGAAAAGTAGTTGCGCTAAGTCGATTCATATCCAGGGCAACTGACAAGTGCATCCCTTTCTTTGATATAATAAAGAAAGGGAAGAGGAACTTCGGATGGACGTCTAGTTGTGAGGAAGCATTCCGGGATCTGGTGAGGCATCTGGAGAGTCCACCAGTGCTGTCAAAACCAGTAGACCACGAGATGTTGTACGTATACTTGGTTGTATCCCCACATGCGATAAGTGCGGCTTTAGTTCGCGAGGAGGACCGAATCTAGAAGCCGGTGTATTATGTTAGCAAGCGTTTAACGAGGGCAGAAAGAAATTACCCTAAAATCGAGAAATTGGCCTATTGCTTGGTGATTGCATCACGTAAGCTACGCCCATATTTTCAAGCACACTCAATCAGTGTTTATACCGATCAACCCCTGCGGCAGGTACTCCAACGACCAGAAACTTCCGGAAGATTGCTAAAATGGAACATCGAGTTGAGCCAGTTCGATATCGTCTACTTGCCATGAAGGGCCATACAAGGGCAAGCATTAGCAGATTTCATCGCTGAGTTTACCATACCCATAGAACCAGATATTCATGACGTCATTCCCCCCGTTCGTTGGAAATTATACACTGACGGGGGCATCAAACGACCGTTGCTCCGGCGCGGGTGTAGTTCTTATAACTCCGGAAAATCAATCAATCTGTTATGCTTTGAAGCTTGATTTCCCAGCTACAAATAACGAAGCAGAATATGAAGCACTGATTGCTGGCTTGAAGCTCGTCGGAGAACTCGGGATCAAATCAGTTGAAATCTTTTGTGACTCACAGTTGGTGGTTTACCAAGTGCAGGGAGATTACCAAGCAAAGGGACAGAAGCTGGCTCCGTACCTTGTTCAGGTCCAAGAACTACTGTCAAATCTTGAGTGTTATGACATTTCACATGTCCCGCGCGAACAGAATAAAGAAGCCGACTTGTTGGCTAAGTTTGCAAGCACAGGCGATGCGCAGCAAATGGGATTGTATCCCGTTAAGGCCTTGCATGCCCCGAGCATAGACAAGATGAAAGTTGACCGTGTGTTGGAAACAGAAATAAAAAAGGAGTCGTGGATCACCCCGTTCAAACTGTACCTGACAACCGGGGCTTTACCAGAAAAAAGGAGCGAAAGACGACAGATCCTTCGAAAGGCCGCGCGATACATGATGCAGGATGGATTAATGTATCGAAAAGGGTTCTCAGTCCCCTTATTACGGTGCATCGCTCATGACGAGACAAAGCGAGTCTTGAAAGAGGTTCACGAAGGGGAATGTGGCGACCATACCGGGGGGCAAACGCTAGCAAAAAAGGTCCTCCGCTATGGATACTACTGGCCGACCGTGAATCGGACGCTGCAGACTACGCAAGGAAATGTGACAAGTGTCAAAGATATGCGAAAATCCCGAGGACTCCATCAACGGAACTCACACAAATGGTTAGTCCCTGGCCATTTGCAATCTGGGGAATCGACATAATCGGCTCTTTTCCTATATCCAAAGGTGGTGCGAAATACGCGATAGTTGCAGTCGACTATTTCACAAAATGGGCTAAGGCAGAACCCTTGGCCACAATCACCTCTAAGAACGTCATTAACTTCATTGTACGAAGCATTATATGCCGCTTTGGCCTTCCTTGCACCATCATTACAGACAACGGGACGCAATTTGAAAGCAGAGAGTTTAAAGAGTTCTGTTTAAAGTATGGGATCAAGAAGAAGTTCGCCGCCGTCGCACACCCAAAAGCTAACGGACAAGACGAGGCCGTTAATAAAATAATCAAGTCAATATTGAAGAAGCGTCTGGAGAAAGTCGGAGGCAAGTGGGTAGATGAACTCCCGACAGCATTATGGGCTTATAGAACTACCCACAAGTCCGCGACCGGCCACACTCCATTTGCCTTGGCATACGGCTCTGAAGCCGCTATCCCCGTGGAACTTGAAGTTCCATCGCACCGGGTGACATATTATGATCCCAAGACGAATCAGGACCTCTTGTTGGAATCACTAGATTGTATCGATGAAAAACGTGAAGAGGTCGAATTAAGGGCGGCAGCACATAGGCACCGAGTCAAGCGTTACTACGACGGCAGAGTCCGCCCAAGGATATTTGATGTGGGTGATCTCGTTTTGAAACGAGTTTTCCCAGTACCTTCACGTATGAATCCCAGCTGGGAAGGTCCGTACGTCATTGAACGGAAGCTTGGAGAGGGAACATTCAAGCTAGCGACCGTTGATGGCGTGACACTCCCCCGGGCATGGAACAGCGAGCATTTGCGACATTATTACATTTAGTATGTTTCTTTCCTGTTTTAGGCACAGTTATTTCTTGTATGTTTTCATTCAGTCGCAACTTAGTTTCCTTTTAACTATGTAATCAAGCAGTTTAGTTGTTTTTCATTAATAAAGGCTTGAAGCCGTATTTTCCACGAATTACTAATGTTTCTATATCTCATAGTCGGGTGATGGATTACTAGAACTACATTATCCTGTACGATGCACGAACTCGTATAAACAGTTTCAAAACTCTGAATCCCCAGAGCGCGGATCGGAGTACTCTAAGTCCCCAGAGCACGGACTAGAGTATAAACGATTTCAAATCTCTGAATCCCCAGAGCACGGATCAGAGTACTCTAAGTCCTCAGAGCGCGGACTAGAGTATAAACGATTTCAAATCTCTGAATCCCCAGAGCGTGGATCGGAGTACTCTAAGACCCCAGAACGCGGACTAGAGTATAAACGATTTCAAATCTCCAAATCCCCAGAGCGCGGATCGGAGTACTCTAAGTCCCCAGAGCGCGGACTAGAGTATAAACGATGTCAAATCTCTGAATCCCCAGAGCGCGGATCGGAGTACTCTAAGTCCCCAGAGCGCGGACTAGAGTATAAACGATTTCAAATCTCCGAATCCCCAGAGCGCGGATCAGAGTATTCTAAGTCCCCAGAGCGCGGACCGGAGTACTCTAAGTCCCTGGAGCAAGGACTAGAGCATAAACGTTACGAACCTCTGAATCCCTTGAACGCGGATCAACTTACTCTAAATCCCTGGAGCACGGATTTAGAAAAAGTCCAAGTACTCAAGAAATGTGGGACAAGAAGTATGCCACATCTGGAAATGTTCGAACAACACGAGAATGGACTGGGAAATAATGCAACTCCTAAAAACTTGAGTTATGACCACGGTCAGTCAGCAAACCAAAGAAAAGTAAGAGAATTATTCAAGCGAAAAAGAAACTAAAACTTCGTTCAATAGTTCAAAATGGGGTTACACAGTTATCCCTCCAAAGCTTGGAGTCAAGAACCTATCTATACTAACTACAGAGACAAAAGATAAAAGTAATTACAAGACTTAAGCAAGGAACTCGTTGAACGAGTGTAGCGATTATTTCTTCAGTTTCTTCTTCTTGTCTTCTTTTGTTTTTCCGATGACTCCTCTCCCTCACGCTTTTTCTTGGATTTCTTGCTCACTAAAGAAGCGGAGTCAGGAGTCAGGAGTAGGAGACGGAACATCTAGTGGTTTAAACCTGCCCGGGAGAATGATTTTCAGAGGTCTGTTCCACGGGTCGGTGAGTTCCAGTATTTCAGGTTCGACTTTGACCTCGACCTTTTTCTTCTCCTCTTCAGCGAGGCGTTCCTTCATGCTCATCTTTGAGGTATGCTCAGAGGCGCCAGTGATTTCGATTTCATCACTCCCTTCGGCAGGAGACGAAGTGTCAAGCTTGTCATCATCTAGCGCCCCGATCACTTGAGCGTCAGGGCCAGGAGTTACTCCCGCGTGAGCAACATCGTTTGTTTTCTCTGCCTCCTCCTTGGCGTCATCGCTCCTCGGAGTTGGCTCGGGATCAGAGCAGCCTGCATGAAAATATAAAAAATGAACATTAGAACGAATAACCAATGCTGGAAAATAACAAGATCTTTCGGCTTCTAGAAAAGAAGAGTTTCCTACCGGGTTCTGGTTGGCTATCGGTTGCGCGTGGGGTTTCACCCTCCAGAATAGGAGATAGCACGTGAACGCCAAGCCCGGGATCTTCAGGATCATAGTCGGCATGCTGCTCGAACGGGTCAAGTGTCGGCCGACCGGCCGGCTGAGCAGCGGGAGGAGCAGTAATATGAGGAGCCGTAGTCTCAGCCCCAGACGGGCCAGCTTCATCACTTTTCTCTTTTGGAAGGGGAGAGCCTTTGTTATAAAGCGCCAAAGCTGCGGATAAATCCGCTGGCTCATTCCCCCTAAGAAACTCCTTCACCAAGGCATCCTCATCGACCTCTTCAGAGCCCGACTCGATTTTCCTAATCTTCACTAAAGTTCCCAGGCCTCAGCTAGGGATTCGAGATAGCCATCGCCCAAGAATGTCAAGTCGCGGTGCATAAGGACGCGGGCTCCATACTCAGCAATCAACGGGTCAAACATGCACTTGACCTCTTCCCTGCCGGCTTCTGCGGCCGCCTCGAGGCGAGAATCAATCTCCTCCGCAGCTTTTCTTTTGCCCTCCTCACGGGCTTCGTCCTTCATTTTTTCAACCCTAGCAAGTTCGTCATCGAGCTTCATTTTCAGGAGCCGAGTAGCAACGATTTCATCACAGTATCGTTGTGACTCTTCTTGAGCAGCTACTTTGTCCTCTTTCTCCTTGAAAAGTAATTCCTTCAACTCTTTGACTTGTATAGCGAGCGCGTCCCTTTCTTTTTGGATGGAATTTTTTTCTAGGGAAAGGGCACCGCTACGCTGGACTGCTTCATCAAGTTCCTTCTTGTGAGCCACCTCTAAACGAGTGACTGCCTCAGCAGTATCTTTTGCGCTTTGCTCAGTGGCTTCCAGCTTCGACTTGTACGAAGCGAGCTCCTCGTCTTGGTGCTTGATGATGTTCTTGTCACAGCCAACCTCCAATTTCAAACGATCAATCTCATATTGTCGCTCAACAGACACCTCCGAGATCTTTTCAACCAAGTGAATGAACGCGTCATGTTGAACATAGACGTCGTTGTTATAGGCAATGACACTCTGCTTCACGTGTCCAGGAATATGATGGATAGCTGGGAGGAATTTCAGACCGTCAAAGCAAATTTTTGGAAATTTGGCCTTAAGATCGACCATCTTTTCTGCTACAGTTGGGTCAACCGCGGGAGTAGGGGGAGGAGGCCTTGGAAGTTCTGCTCTTTTTCGTTGCTCCCGAATTTGCCTCATACTCCACGAACCGGAGTGTTGTTCTCCAGGAGCATCGGGTTGGGACCCCTTCTGTAAAGACTTCTCTCTATCCAGCTCAGTTGGAGGAAGAGGATCACGGGACTGTAAAGATTGAGAATATGCCTTCTTACGATGAGACGAATCGCGGGGACGGTTGTCTCTATCTTCATAATCATCTCTATCCCTGCGTCTGCCCGAACCTAAATCCCGTCCGGAATGATGAAATATGGAAGAGCCGTGAAGGCGATCGAATCCGTGAGAGCACCCCATGTCACCTACAAAGAATAGAGATAACAACGAGTTAAGAAAGATCAGAGAAACAAGAAAAAACTTGAAGTGTATGATGGAATGCATATGTGCGTGTGTGTCCTAGTGTTCCCCCCGACTGACCAGTTCTTTTTTCTTTACTAATCGGAGTATTGTCTCCCTGGACTGGGAGTTGAACTCCCGCATTGCCTCTAGCGGGCGAAGAAAACTTGAGGGCTTCAGGATCGTCAAACCCGTAATTAAGTATATCGTCGGGGATAGAGAGATTCGACAAACCCCTTAGAGAACTCTCCAGGTGCTATGAGGAAGCCTCTTTCTCTGGCGGGATAGGCATAACTTTTGAAGTGCCACCAACTTTCTCCTTCCGAATCTTATATTTTAACCTCTTCTTTCCCTTCGAAGGGGAGGATGACGTTTCAATGTCATGAACTTCAACCTCCGGATTCTAAGCGGGACCCACATTCTCGCCTTGAGTCTCAGGAGCTTCATCCTCTTTGCGCTCACCTTCTTCGTGCATATCGGGAGTGCGGCGTGATGATGATCCGGCCTGTTTTTTCCCTTTACCGGATGCTGGCTTGGGAATGGAGACGCCTCCGGGAGGCTAATCCGACGACCTGGGGCTAGCAAGCCGAACCTTGACAATGATTCATTCGAAATGATGGTTTGAATGTCTCGTTCCTCGGCAGGAAGAGCTCTAATGGCCTCAACGGCCTCAGAATATCCTCGGCCCTCCAGACGCGGGTTGATACCTGAAAAGATGAAACGAGGAGTTAGAAAAAACATGACTCCAATTAAACGCGAATGATGACTCAGCGAAGAGACTTACTGCCTTCAACCCATCTCCTCGCAAAACCAGGAGGGCAACGCACGTAGAACCATTCCTGTTTGTACAGGGCGAATTTACTGTATGCTCCTGTCAAGATTTGGCATTTGTGGTACGGCTCGAGGAACATGAAGGAAGGGTTGTCTTTCCATTTCTTGATCATATAGATGTATCTGATGTCGCCAGAGGTTGGAGGTCTAGAGAAGACGGCCATGAAGAGTAGATAGGTCCCATATAGAAATGCGTGACCGTTCGGATGCAGCTGCGACGGAGCAATGTCGATGTACTGCAACACGTCCCGGAGGAATAAATTAAACGGAGGCACGCTGCCCATCCAACACATGAACTTGTTGCAGGTGGTATATCCGACTGGGGGCAGGTGAGGACGATCGTGTCGCGAAGGGACTAACACATCGGTGAAAGGAATCCCGTGAATGGAGCATATCCGTCGAAGTGCGGCTTCATTGATCTTCGAAGCTTGTGAATCGATCGGGTTGTCTAAAAGAATTGTTGCCTCCAAGGCATCGGGTGCTAAGTTATGGGCAGAGGAAGTCGACGGATTTGAAGTATCAGCGGCTTCTTGCCTTGATGACGGCCCAGGCCTGTCAGATATGGTGGCGGAGCTAGACTTCATAGACATCCCCAATAAATAATGAATCTGTTTAAGTGCCTGCGAAAACTATACTTGAAAAACGTTAAACGTTAGAGTTAACAACACGAATATTCCCCTCGTGTGGTGTGTGATCTAGTGCAAGCAATCGTGTAAAAGCATTGAAAGTTTGAAGGTCGCAAAGTTGTTGCTATAAAACTGAGCATCAAGTCATCGCCTTCGGAGACCGTCATCGCTGACCGTCCCCAGAAGCCTGCCTTTTGGCGATTACAATTCCAGATCCAGAAAACGTATGGTAATCTGAGATTCAGATTTACGTTTACGGAAGCTAAGAAGTTGGTGGTCCAGGTCGGCTTCACATATGCTAGAGTGCTTGGGCCTTGTTTCTCGTTTGCTATATGGGTAGATATAGTTAATAAATGTTCGGCATTTGCGACTATTCGGCTAAGTCTGTTATTCGGCTAAGTCTATTGTTCGGCTAAGTCTATTGTTCGGCTAAGTCATTGTTCGGCTATGTCATTGTTCGGCTATGTCATTGTTCGGCTAAGGCTAAGACATTGTTCGGCTATGTCATTGTTCGGCTAAGTCAGTGTTCGACTAAGTCTTTGTTCGGCTAAGTCATTGTTCGGCTAAACCTGTGTTCGGCTAAATTCTGGTTCGGCCAAGTCATTATTCGGTGTGTAAGTCGTGTTCGGCCTTGTTTTGTTCGGCATGTTTTAGCCTGAGTGTGGTACGGTGTTTATGACTGTTCGACTGTGATGACAATCGGCATGCCGTCCTTAACATTTGCCTCATCTCTTCCTCCATCCACACCGAACCACGAGGGCACATCGTTCGGCAAGTTGCGCCAGGCCATACCGCTCGATGCCCCTGATCATCTCCTATTTCCTCCATGTTTCTCCTTCCACCAATCTGGTCCGCATAAAATACTTATGCCGAACCACGGTGTGACTACCAATGATTTCCTACCACCCTCGTCGCGTGACTCGACACTTTAGTCAAGGCTCGATTTATCCCATCAATTAAGGGAGTTCGAGCGTAAAGGCTGCAGTTAGGTGAGAGGATCAGTACCTAGTGGGTAAGGTAAAGACTTGGGAAGAATCAGTTAGTTGTATGTTGGCTGGTAGCTTCGGCAGGTGCAAGGCAGAGGTTAGAAGTGTGAAAAGAGAAAGAAGGGTAGAGGTGCTGGCTTTTATAGGGAAAACAGAAGAAGTCGAAAAGGCTACATCCGGTGGAACCGGTCAAAGTCGTAACGTTCGGCATCGGCGTATAATGATGTCCGACACTAAAGGTTCGTTCGGCCAGAAAGCATCGTTCGGTTACGAATGTCTCATTCGGCATTTAGAACACGTTCGGCACACACCTAAACCACTGGAATTCTCAAAAAGGCATCTCCGCTCGAGGTTAGTCAAGGATTTAAAACGAAATGAAAAGATTACATGACACAAAGCGTACCACGTTCGGTCACGTGATACACTTTGGGGGGCAAGTGTTTCCTGAAGATTTGACCAGGCAACTAGTGCTCGGCATACTACGAGAACTCGGCATCAAGTAGTACTCGGCATCCAGTGGAACTCCGCAACATGAGTACTCGACATCAAGTAGTACTCGGCATCCAGTGGAACTCGGCAACAGGAGTACTCGGCATCTAGTAGGCGTTCGGCATCCAGGAGTACTCGGTGTCTAGTAGCACTCGGCATCTAGGAGTACTCGGCGTAGTACTCGGCATCCAGGAGTACTCGGCATTAGAAGGCGTTCGGCGTATATGACTACTCGACATGGCAGTATCGTTCGGCCAAAGGGATCGTTCAGCCAGAAAGCATCGTTCGGCCAGAAGGTACGTTAGGCCAAGGAGGATCGTTCGGCCAAAGGGATCGTTCGGCCATAATGCATCGTTCGGCCAGAGAGCATTGTTCGGTCAAGCGCTTCGTTCGAACAGAGGCACGTTCGGCTTCGACTAACAACCATTCTACACTTCCCACACATCAAACATACCGTTCGCCATAGAGAGGGTGGTTCGGCATCATTGTGTTCGGCCTACTTGGTTTGGCATACAGCGACCACTATACTTGGGCTAGAGTGTTCGGCTACCGAGCCCACCTGGGAAGTCCAGCCCATCTTTGTCTATAAATAAGGGGGCAGGGTCACAGTGAAAAGGGACCTTTTTGGGAGAACACTGGGGAGACTCTGCCATTTTTCAGACTCATCTTCTTTACTTAACAACTTCATTCAAGCATTTGATCTACGAATTGTATTTGTAATCAATCATTAAGAAGATCAATAAAGTTTAACCTCAAAGTGGACGTAGGCAATTACGCTGAACCACTATAAATTTGGTGTTCTTACTTTCTGCATTTAAATTAGCATTGTCTTCTCTGTTTAATTTACCTTCATCACTTATTTCTCTACATAATCTTTCTCTACGAGGTTAGTGACCAATTTTGGTGCTAACATCGGTTATTTAACTATCAAACAACATTCACAACAATCAAGCCTCAATAATTTCCCCAAATTGTTTATACTGATAGTTGGATATTTTACTATCAAACAATATTCACAATAATCATCCAATCTAAATAATTTTTTCAAATTATTAAATTTCAAAATATCTTTGCAAGATATATATTTTCCACACTTCATCACTTTGAAAACCAATTTCAAATCACTTTTCACTCGCAGAATAAAATTCCCGATATTATTTATTTCCACTGGAAATCTGCTAAGTCCGAATACTTTAAAGTAATTTAAATCACTTATCCAAAATATACTTGGAAATATTTTAAAATAAAACTATCTTTAAACTCTTACGTAAATATTAGTTATGAAAATATTATACTAATATCTCATATAAAATTCAAGTCCAAACTAATAAAATTTGTAGATAGAGTATAAATATTTCCAAAAAAACAAACATTTGCAAATCGATTTCCAAATTAATTTTCAACACAAAATCAATTTTTCATTCAAACACCAAATCAATTTTCATATTGATATTCCAAAGATTTATTTTCCAATACCAAATCAATTATCAAATGGATTTCAAAAAAATTTATCACCTTTTAAATAAATCCCTTTATTCTTTCCAAATTATTTAAAATTCCATTTTCAATAAATTCTTCAACTTTTAAACAATATTAATCAAAACCCATTTATTAATATCTTTTCCTATATTTTGGAAATAATTCGATAAGATTCCAAAAATCAACTTTATGCTTTTAAATTTCTTCTTTTAAATTCACCCAATTCTTTCAAAAGGGATTTACTTAAAATTTCCTACATTAATTTCAAAAATCCAATTTTATTTATTTCTGGTATCCAACGATACCAAAAATACATTCGGCTAAATTATAGCCTTCGACAAATTCAATCATCAATATAATCATTCACAGGTTATCAATAAATCATCACACAACATATGAAACAAATTCATACAATTTGAGGAATCCAGTTGGATCCCTCCAACCTGTTTCCCTGCATCAACAGATGTTAGTACAACAATCAAATACCCATTCCACTTCGAGGTAGAATATCGTGGTATATGGGATTTATATAATATCATCCGCTATTATGCGGCGCATAGGGTCTCATCCGCTATATAATGTGGGAATATCAATAACTCCAAATATATATATATATATATATATACTACTATCATATATACTACCATCCAACAGATAAATTATTAATTTCATCCAAGCAAATCCAATAATTTGAATTAACTAGGCAACAAATTTGAGTGAGAAGATCTCACCTTTAACAATGCATGCAATCCATTTTCCATTCCCGCTTGTTTTCTACACAGTTTTAGACCTTGTATAAATATTTATATAGTTTATTAATATTCGAAACAAATCGAATAATCAATTATCATTTATAAATTTTAATTAACTAATGATTTGGTTTAAAGCTGATTTACTTTAACAAATTATCTTTAGTAACCGAAAAAATTGATTAACCGGTTAAACAAATTATTTCCTTTTGAAACTCATATACACTTATAAAATAATCCATATGGATTTCATAAAAATCTCATCTACATAAACTTTCAACATTAAAAATTCCTATATATATATAAATATATTTTTCTTTTCTTTGTACAAATTCTGAATCCTATGCAGTAAGTTGAAGTATATATTTATTCATTCTTCCAATAATCAACACAAATAGAATTTCCTTACTGTATTTTTTTTGTAATATATCCATATATACATGTTATCAAATTTTAAATCGAATCATATACCTCACTGTAAATATTATATATCCAGATATAAAATTTTAAATTGGAAAAAAAGGAAAAAAACAAATAACCTCACCGAAGATTGCGATGCCCCAAATTCGAGCCTCGAAATCGAACGTCGCAGAGCTTCCCTTTCGATCGAAGTCGAACTCGACCACGTTGCTGCCGAGTGTCCTCCTTCCAGTCGCGAGCTTCTATCGGCCCAAAATCCATCATTACTGCACGAATTCGACGCGGCAGCACCCATGCCCTAGCTCGATCGAGCTTCTCGATCTCGAGCTCGAACTGGTGGTAGAAGAAATACGTCGCGACCCCATATTCTCGATCTCGACTTCCCTTAGCTCGGTCGCCATAAGCTTCGAACAAATCGAATTCGATTTTGAATTAAGTGAATTTTGGTTGCCATTGTTTTGATTTGAACGAAAAGAGTTATCGTTCGCTCGTTTTTTTTTCGAACACGAATTTGATTGCTCAGATTTAAGGAAGATTTTAGGGGTAAGCGGAAGATTAAATTTTGGCCGCCATTATTCTTCTTCCATCGGTATTTATTTCGTCCCTTACATATTTGAATTCGAGCCTAGGGAAAACGAAGACGTTCGTGATTTTAAAAGTAATAAAATAGCGTGATTGAGAAGGAGGGTAGTTGCGTGTAAGATAAGAGGTACAATAGATAGATGGAGAAAGGAAAAAGTTCTGATGGGAAAGAATTTCGGCTGAAGGAATTTGACAGGTCAAATAATATATACATTATATTCAAATTTTTAAATTTAAATTTTCTTGAATTTGCTACTCAAAATTTTGACCTCCTATCGAGGCATGCCGTTAGACGTTTATAATGTTATACCCCTATTTCGAACGCAATGGAAAAGGTTTCGAGTCCTAATTTGATCGTATGGAGAAGATAACTTTTCGGACCCATTTATAATATTGAATTTCGATATAAATTTCAGCGCGTTTATATATCGTACGCTCACACAACAACTCCGAACGCTACGAAAACTGAAATCCGATAATAACACATTATTACGGATCCAATGGTACTGGTTTCGTCGAATTCCGAGACTGTGCCTCGAAAGGCTATTTTTAAATTCAATTTAAACGATAAAATTTTAAAACTGAACAAAACACTGTTAAATTCAATTTCAAAATTTCTATCACCTTCAGTTTATCAATGTAAATTTTCCAAGCCTTCAAATTATTTTTAACAGGCTTAAAACTGAAGATTCAATAATTTACCCAACTTTCAATAAATTAAATTCAAAAATTTAATTGCCAAATAAATTCCGATATTTGAATTTCAAATTAAACTAACTTCCAGATATTTAAAATCAATTAAATATTCTAATTTCCAATGTCAAAAATTCAGGGTCGTCACAATGGTGTCTTATATCAATATGTTTAGTTCAAGCATGATGAGTTGGATTTTTAGATAGATTGATCGCACTTGTATTATCATAGTACATTGGTGATTTATTAAAATTTAAACCAAAATCTTTTAATGTTTGTTGCATATAGATAACTTGTGAACAGGCGAATGCTGCTGAAATATATTCTACTTCTGTCATAGATAGAGATACAGAGTTTTGCTTCTTACTAAACCAGGAAATCAGAGAGTGTCCTAAAAAGTGAAAAGTTCCACTTGCACTTTTTCGGTCTGATTTAACATCACTGTATGAAACTAATTCAAAGGAGTCTTCTTTTGGGTAAAAGAATCCATGGTCTAATGTGTTATTTACATATCTCAAAATTCATTTTATGGATTTTAAATTAGTTTCTTTAGGTTGAGATTGATATCTTGCACGGAGACAAACACTATGCATTATATCGGGTCTACTAGCAATTATATAGAGTAGTGATCCAATCATTCCTCTATATAATTTTTGATCTACATCTTTTGAATTTTATTCTTTATTTAATTTTTCATTAGTTGCCATGAGAGTTTGTAACGAACTGCTTTTTCGACCCTCAGATGTCGATAGTAATACATCCACGGTATTCACGTGCCTAGCATCCATGTGTCGGGAAGATGAATAGTTAGGGTAAAATAAAAAGAAAAAGAAATAGAACAAGAAAGAAGAGAACACGATATCAGAATCTCGCATGCAGAACGATAATATATAATATCTCAAAAGGTCTTTACCAAAAGAAAACCTTTATATACATATATCAATTAGAGAAAACTAACCTATCATCAGTCTGGACAGTTATAACAACCTATCCTCACAAATGTTGATAGATAAAAATAAGTAATGCAGCGGAAAATAAGTATGGTAGGAAATCATACAGCTCCTCTCCAAGAGCTCCAATAAACCACAGTTAAATCTGGAAACAAACTCGAATTGATTCGAGCATTATAAGAGAATAACACCCGGATCGGTCTGGTAAACCAGCATGAGAAACTCAAATCAGATAGAATTTATTATATCTTAAAACCTTTCAAAATAAGTGTATAGCATAAGACCACGCCGTCAATAAACGTGGATGGGTTTTTCCCTTATGAAAACCAAACCATTCTATTATAAAATCTAGTTATAATATAATAATGTCTAAGGTGTGATATATAAATAATCACATAGCTGTGATGCAAGTGAGTGTACATCGCAGCAATAATAGGTATACAATCACAACCGCTAAGGCACTTTTGCTAGTTGTGTAGGATTCCACGTAGATCTCTTTGGGGAAGCCGAATTCAAGCTACTACGCAAGGATCAGAGATATCCTTTCGAGCATCGTATATCTCTAGAGAAAATATACTAGGAAAACATAGCTAGTCCACGCCCGAACATGTGGCACCGGGTCACATCGCTCTCGCATGCATATCCGTAAGTAACACTAGATTGGAGTGCATGCACCCTTTAAGTCAGCTAAACCCCGTAAGCCATGTCTCATATCTCTATTTATGTCATTATCGATGGTGAAGTCATGTTCAACATCTCAGCACACGAGCCATAACTCGAACAGATCTTCCACACGAGCTCCAACTCGAACAGATCTCGGAACCACACATGGATTCCCATATTTCAATAGATCTTGAAACCACACATGGATTCCTCAACAGATCTCGGAATCACACATGGATTCCTATATCTCAATAGGCCTCGTAATCACACATGTATCCCCACATCTAGAATAGATCATGAAGCAATCACGAACCTCTTCCAAAGTTTAGAACACGTATATGGTTTTGGAATGGTTACGGTTTCAAGTCATCTCATATAAGTACACTCCCCCGCTTACCATGTGCTCCAAAATCAACCGATCGATTTCCTAGAAATCTCAACCCCGGTTCTGTGGGAAATAAATAGACAATACATAAGATCGGAGATCACCTCCTAACCGTTTAAGCAAACGGATTTCATTATCATTTGTCCTAGAAGAGAAAAACAAGTCAATACGTACTGTATAGCATCACCGAAGATATTTGTACTATATAATCCTCGTGTTTCTTCTAGATATTTCCAGAGTATATTCTGGCCAAGATTTGATAGTCGGTTCTTTAACTATCAAATAAACAAACAATCCAATACAATTAGAATAATCACATACGGGAAATCAAGTCCTCGTATATCGTCCATAAGCAAGTAACATACAAAACACGATCGAAACAAACTAGCATGATCAAGTCATATAAACGACTTCTAATCCCTTTTTAATTAATCTTCATTTATTAATTAAAACCCTCTTTTATTAGTAAAACTCATTTTTACTCAATAAACTTCTTTATAGATGAATCCATTTATTAATTAAACTTTGCTATTTAATTAAACATCACTATTCATTTCAACACATTCCAATACTTCCCAAAAGTATTCATTATCTCAACCGTAAAAGTATATTCGCAAATCAATTTTAAAGGGCTTAAGACAAATGTTACTCAAACACTGTCACTAAAAACCCAAAACTATTCAACTTATGATTATCTTTAAAACTCCATTTCAAAGATCTATTTACGTTCACAAGTATAACCAAAACGGGATAAAGGCAAATGTTACTAACACATTGCCATAACAAACCCAAAACCAGATCATCTTGTTATTTACTTTTAAAATTCTATTATTAAAGATCTAAATATTTTCCAAACTGGTTTACAATATTTTAACACTTTAAAATATTGTCAAAGGGCTTAAAAATGAATGTTACTAAAACATTGTTTACAATAAACCCAAAATCACTTTACTATCCCGTTACGTTTGAAACTCCATTTGTAATTAAATGGGTTAAAACAGATGTTGCACAAACATCTATACTATAAACCCAAAATCGATTTTATACTTGCCATTAACTTTAAAATATCCATTTAAAGTTCTAAGTACTTCTCCCTTTATTAAACAAGGTAATATACCTTTTTAATCAATTTATAAAACAATCCATTATAACAAAATGTTATAATCCAAAACTCCTTTATAATTCCTTTACACATACTAAACTTCCTTTTCACAACTTCTATATATTAAAATACTTTTAAAAAGATGGATATTTACATATTCTAATTTACTTATAAAACAAAGATATTAAAATTCTACATATCATTTGTAAAATATTATAATATAATCCTTTTAACAATCTTTATTAAAATCTTTAATAACTTTTAAAACCATACACACACACACACTAAAAATATACTTTTAAAATAACTATGATATATTTTAAAACCTTTTATTTAAAACACCGCTTTAAAACCTGTTTTATAATTTAGAACCTTATCTTTATAAATCCATAAATGATTTTCAGAAGTATATTTAAACCTTTTTATTTTCCCGATAATAAGTATGCTAACAGTACTTATTAACAATATGAAGAAGCCCTAGGATGTCTTTCAAAGTTAACTTTAAAATCGTAGATCACAGCGATTTCAAAGTGCATCCATTGCTACCGTTTCGCTTCTACCATTTTCAATTTCCCTTTCCAATTTCCCACAAATGTCCAAACTAATCCCATTTATGTCAAACACACCCAAACGTGTGTAGAACAACCTAATATATATATACACACATATATATTTCCACAATTTATCCAAATTATCCAATTTAACATATGTCAGTTATCAGGAATTTCAAAGCACGTTTATAATGACTAAATCATTTATAACATTCACAACATACTATTACTTTTCAAAGAGCAATATCAAACATGTAAACAAGTAGTCTGGGCCATGGTAGATGTTATAGATGATCAACATAAATATTATACTCAATAATAATAATAATAATAATAATAATAATAATAATAATAATAATAATAATAATAATGTTCTCACTTGTTTTACAAAACAAGGCGGAGTTCAAAAGTAACAACTTGCATTGTTCGTTATACAGTTTATATTTTCAATACAACAACAATTATATATACAATAATATATAATTAACTGGTAAGTAAAATTCACCCAAGCTCTAGTTAGCGCTTTCGCGTTTTTGAATAGTCCAAAATCGAACGCCATTCGATTTTTACTAAAGTTCCTACAAGCTTCAAACTTGATGAATCCAACTCCATTGCGTAGATAATCCCAATACGAATGCAACGGCGATTATGGCGCTTCAATCGGACCTCGTATGAACAAGATACGGGTTTTATAAGTTTGTGAATTTTATAATATAACTAATTTAATTAATTAATCATTAACCTCTTAATTACCTTTTTAAACCGTTCTCCCTCAATTTAAAAACTGCTGCCTAATCTCCTCCATCTTCATTTGCTGTAGCCAACGCCACACATCCCCAGAGGCGACTGGAACAACTCCGACTAACTCCATCCAGCCCCACGCGATGCCACGAGTTCAACCATCCCACTTCGACGACCTCCAGCACCTTAAATCGAATCGTGACACCTCTCCACCTAATCCATGACCCCTCATTGACCGTCCTTTCCCACCGCCTCGACCATCAATCAACGTCGCCACCACGGCCGAGATTCTCCCCTAGCCAAGACACACACGCCCATGCCTGACACCCTACCTCTAGTGCTCCCCCATGGTTCGCGATTCAAAGCCAGAAAACGAAACACCCAAGTTCATGATTTCCCATAGCTAGCCGCACCACCTTTCGAACACACGGATGAGAAGCCCCTTCCTCCTCGAGCTCAATGGATTTGGAATCAGCTTATATCGTTGCCCCTACCTCTCGAATTAATTCTATGAATATGGCAACTAGTGTATTCTTTGTAGAGGCAAAAGAAAGAAAGGAGGGAGAGGAGAGGAGATAATGAAAAATTAGGTTTTAAGATGGGTTATTTATAGAAAAATAATAATAATATTTTATACTTTATATTTAAACGCTACGCGTTTCAAGCATACACAACCACGTAGTACGTCCGATCGTCCTGAAACTCGTCGGCATACAACAATTTAATATTCCGGATCCAATGGCACTAGTTTCGTCAAAATCCGAGACAGTACCCTGGAATGATAATTCCATACGTTAATTAAAACGAATTATTATTAAAACAATTTTAATCACTTAAATCGTAAATTAAAATTTACAATAACCATTTATTATTTAAACTGAATTTAATTAAGCTTTTGAAATTATTTTATTTGAATTAAATCCAAGATTTAAATATATAAATAATTCCAATTTTTAATTATGAATCGTTCCAAAAATCCAGGTCATTAAAGAGTTGATTTACCACTGGTATTTGACATACCAAATTTCTTAACTAAATCTTTAGCATATTTTTGTGGACTAATATAAATTCCATTACTTAGCTGTTTTATTTGTAATCCTCGAAAATAATTTAGTTCTCCCATATGACTCATTTTAAATTCCTTAGTCGTCATTTTTAAGAATTCCTTATTTAGTTTATCATTAGTAGATCCAAAAATGATATCATCTATATATATTTGTATTAACTGAATATCATTTTTATCTCTTTTAATAAAAAAAGTGTACTGTCTACTTTGCCTATTTCAAAATTTGAATGTAATATACAGGATTTAAGTCTGTCATACCAAGCTCTTGGAGCCAGTTTCAGACCATACAATGCCTTCTTTAATTTGTAAAAATGATCAGGTAGTTTTTCATCTTCAAAAAATGGGGGTTGTTCTAATTTACATCTTCTTTAATAAAACCATTTTAAAATGCACTTTTAACATCCATTTAATATAAATTAAAATTATTATGGTTAGCAAAAGCAAGTAAAATTCGTATAGCTTCTAATCTTGTTATGGGTGCAAAGGTTTTGTCAAAATCTATTCCTTCTTCTTGACAATAACCTTGTGCAACTAATCGAGCTTTATTTCTCACAGCCTCTCCTTGTTCGTTCTTTTTGTTTTTATATACCCGTTTAATTTCTATTATGGATTAATCCTCAGTTCTTAGGACTAATTCCCATACATTATTTCTTATAAATTGATTCAACTCCTCTTGCATAGCAAGAATCCATGAATCGTCAGTTGATGCTTCCTTTGGATTTTTAGGATCAATAGTTGAAATAAAGCAACATTACTCATTTTATTTAGTTGATTTCTAGTTTTAACACCATATTCAATATTTCCAAGTATATTTTCTATAGGATGATCTTCCAAGTACCTTGTCCTTTTATTTGGATGTGAATTTTCTGAATTATTATTATTTTCAATTTCGGTAATCTCGTTATTACTAATTATGTTTGGGTTATCAATGTTTACTTCTTCATTAATATTTGGATTATAAACTTTAAAATTTTCATCAAACGAGACATGTAATGTATCTTCAATAGTATTAGTTCTGGTACTGAAAACTCTATAAGCTTTACTTTTATTTGAGTATCTAATAGAGATTCATTTGTCTGATTTAGCATCAAATTTATCCAAATTATCTTTAGTATTAAAAATAAAACATTTACTACCAAAAACTCTAAAGTATGATACTTTAGGATTTTTACTATAGAATAATTCATATGGTGTTTTCCTAGTTAATGGTCTTATGAAAATTCTATTTAATATGTAACATGCAGTACCAACTGCTTCAGTCTAAAAATTTTTTGGTAAATTACTATTATTTACCATAGTTCTAGGACATTCTTGAATCATCCTATTTTTATGTTCCACCACTCCATTTTGTTGTGGTGTTCTTTTAAATGAAAAATTATGAGTTATACCTTTCTTATTACAGAAATTCCCAAATTTTTCATTTTCGTATTCTTCACCATGATCACTCCGAATAGTTTTGATTATACTAGTTATTTGATTTTGAATTCGTTTAACAAAGATTTTAAACAGTTCAAAAGTATCACTTTTAAGTTTTAAGGAAATCAACCAGGTAAACCTAGAATAATCATCTATGATTACAAATACATATCTACTGTGATTTATAGAATGTACCTCTCAACCCCTTGAATTTCTTCACTCAGATCTTTTCGGTCTCTCAAGATGAATCATATCTTTTGATTTAAAAGAAATTTTTCTAAGTTTCCTAATTGACAAGCATCACATAAATTATTAACTTTAAAATTCATTTTGGGAAGACCTCTAACTAGATCATTTTTAGAAATTTTAGATATTAGTTTGAAATTCAAATGACCAAATCTTTTATGCCAAATCCAAGGATCGCTTGATTCAGCCAAAAGACACCAATTATCATTTGAGATTTTCATACTTAATATATAGATGTTTCGTTTCCTAATACCTTCAAAGATTATGTTTGACTCATTATCTTCAATATGACATTTATCTTTTACAAATTTAATTTTGAAACCCTTATCATACCATTAACTAATACTCAACAGATTATGCTTTAAATTCCTAATGAACAAAACATTAGAAACAGTCGGAGTTTTAGAATTACTGACATTGTCGATGCCAATCACATATCCTTTAGAGTTGTCTTCAAAATTTACTGATCCACCATCTTTGTAAACTATATCTTTCAAAATCTTCAAATTTTTAGTCATGTGTCTTGAGCATCCACTATCCATTTGTCCTTTTTGATCTGTAGAGTTTGATCATCAGGTGTTTGTTCATCAAAAGCTATGTAACACATTTGTTCTTGTAATTCATACTTTTTCAAAATATCATGTGATTTTTTATAATGAATAGATGCAAATTTATGAAACAACATTATGATGATTTTGCAAATTATCTTTTCAAAAGTAGTGTTAAAAATATTGTCAATAATTGCCATTGAAACTTTTTCAAAAATCAGATTATGGATACTCTAAAAACCAATGCTCTGATACCAAATGTGAATCAGCGGAATAGGGATCTTAAGGCTAAATTAACACTAGAGGGGGGTGAATAGTGTTTAATGGGTTATATGAATATTTTTCAAATTATTTAAGATTCTACTTGAAATGATGTAATTAAAAATCACAGAAAAAAATTATAGAATCAAAGTGCAGATAAATGTAAATGCAGTAAAAGAAAAAAGGAAATAACACACTAAGATTTTATACTGGTTCGGAGTCACCCTACATCTAGTCCCGCACAATTCCTTTTACAGATTTATTTTCAACTATTAAATGCAAATACAATCTTGATTTCAATGCTACGAAACACACCCTCCAGAATCCCAACCTCTTGGTAGAGTCACTTAATTTCTAGGCAACAAGCACACCCACTATATTTATGGGTTATTAGCATACCCAATTGATTGTATGGGCTACAATCGCACCCACAAGTATAACAGTATGATTTGATAGAGTTTTACAGACAAAGATCTTCGATCTTGATTACAATTGATCCTCTAACTCTTGAATAGAAATTTGATCTTGGTTTGAGTTAGAGAGATGAGATAAATTAGAGAGTAGATGAAGGAGAATCAAACTAGTGATAATTGAATTTGATTCTGGTTGAATTTCGATAGAGTTTAGGTATATTTTAATTTAGAAAATGAGAGAGTAGAAGGAGGAGGGATGACTAAGAAAATTGTAAAATTCGTTTGAAAGTTTGGTATTTATAGAGGAACAATGGTCATATCCATTCTTGAAGAGATATTATGAAAAGACACTTCTTTTGAAATTTAAATTTTGAAAAAATCGGCCATTTTGTCGACATACATAGAGTATGTCGACATAATCTTTTTAAAATTTAAAAATACTTTAAAACATTATTTTGAAAACTCATTGTTTTGTAAAATAGTTTGATACTCTGTAAAATCATTTAAGCATAATTTATACATATTTTAATCATAATAAAACTTAGTAAAACTTTATATAATAATTTTGAAAATTTTAATATAATGTAAATAATATATATATAATCAATATAATTATAACTTATTAAAGTATTAACAAAAATTCAATATATATATAAGCTTAAAAACACTAAAATAATATCTTTATAAGTATAAGAAATTGAAATTCATTTTGAGAAATATTTTGAAATGATTATTTTAAAAACAAGATATTTGAAAAACAATTTAAAACAAAATTAGAGAAGGAAAGAGAGATCATGAAAGTGATATCAAGATTTTAACATAAATTTTACGACTCTGTAACTTATCTGGAATATCTTGAAATCTTGAACTCTTCAATACTCATGAGTCTTTATTCTCCAACTCTTGAAACTCTATATCAGCATCTTGAACAGCTGTTGATACTGTACAGTCTTATTAATCAATATCTATCTAATATCCTACACAATGTACTATATATAACTTGATAAAACATTAGTATTTATATTTTATATAATTTCTATAGTTGTTATCTTCAAAACCAATACCTGAGTTTCTAACACATGCCATATAATACTTATCAGTGGATACATTAAGGTATGAAAAATTATTTTCGTAATTCTACCAAATATTATATATGAAGTAATAATTAATTTCAGTATTGATTAAAAGTGAAGATGGCTTTATTTTGTGATGAATGTTTTGAATATTCATTATGAGATAAATCTATTAGAATAATGGCATTTGTTACACTAGCTAAATAACACATAAGTATAGTTTGTTAAAATTATTTCGGAATTAAGGACAATGCACCTGTTTAGTGGGAGAAACTTAAGAGTTGGTGAATTTGTCAGTTTAATACATAATGATGTATGCAGTCAAAAGTCTAGTAATACCAAAAACATTCAATCTCAAAACTCACTTCTCCTTATAATATGTAATGTAATGATGTATCGATAAGGAGTACATAGACTTTGTTGAACAAAGTATAACTGACAATGAGTAAAGTTGAGCTAACTTCTTTTTGTTAGTCTTCTACTTAATAGTAGGTACATAAGGCTAAATATAAATTCATCCAAGACAAAGTTTATAAGATCCTACAAGATAAGAGTTTATAAGAAATCCTAGCATATCCTAGGTCAAGGAGTTGACAGGTTGTGTGACTTGAAAGACTACATGTAATACTTGTTCGAGTTTGGGACCGATCTATATTTATCAGCCAATTTATGTTATGAACATAAGTTGAGTAACCTTAAAAACCAAATCATATACATGTACATAGGCAATCCATGAAATGTTTATGAATACATGTTGTGTTAGACTGAGAAACAATTATTATCTAAAGAAACATCAGTTTCGTGACGAAGGAATTTCTTTAAGAAATTAATTGTAGTAAAATGGATTTAGATATGATTCAAAGATAAAACTAATTACAATGGATGAAATAAAATTAACCAAACCAAATAGAAACGGCACATTATAATGTCTAATAATTAGTTTCAACCATTAAATAAAAAATATGATATTTTTATCGATGTCGAGACAAGAATTTCTTCAGTCGACAATGAGCCATTAAGAGTATTGACTCTACCATATGATATGATGCACAAATCCTAAATAGATTCCAAGTACATTATCAAGATATGATTTTGATGGTTGTTGTAACGACCCGAAATTTTGAACACTTTATATTTAAATATCAATTTTTTTTTAATATTTAAATCTTAGATTTCATGTAATAAATTTTTTTTAAGAGAAATGTGTGATCCTCTACAGCAGAGGAGAGCACACATGTACATATATATAACACCGGTAATAAAGGAGCTGCCAACAAACCTGGCAGGTAGCCAAAAACCGCCCATACAAGAAGACATAAAAATAAAAAAACCCACCCAAAAGCCTAAAAAACTAAAGACTCGTCCTAAACTAACAACAAAAACAAGAATAAAAAATGCCAGGAACGCCTCCACGAAAAGAGCAGCCATCTATAACAACTCCCACAACCTCAACCTCAGCAACCATACCAGAAAAAACCACAAGAATCATACCATATCTGCACAATCCACAAACAGTCTTCAAAACAACAAAACCCAAAAAAAACTCACCAAAAAAGCCATCAATCCTCAAGCATATGACATAGAAGCCTTGTGTTTCAATCGAGGACTTCTTCTAATGCAAACTGCTGAAGAACACCTACTACTTCTTTTACCAGCTTTGGGTGAATGAGTAGAATCACAAACATGGATGGAAGATGGCGAAGATTTTCTTAAAGATGCGAGGCAGCAGTACACAATAAATTTGAAAGGCCCAACATAATAATAAATGACCTTGTTAGAGTCACTATACAAATCCCTTTCAGAATAAAGCCTCCCAATATTAACTTCTATACCCAATCTCACCTGAAAACTCATCACCCTATTTACAACAAAACTCGATGATCTCAACTCCTCAGGTAAAAAAATGTCACCAGAAACTGACCACAAAACTAGCTGATTAGATCTCCCACCATCAGTTCATCAACCCTCAAATGAAAACCAGAGTAGCTACGCTAGTATAAAACAAATATAAGCATAGACCTCATCCTATACACACACTGACCCCATACCGAATTAGCAAAAACTACATGTAAGTCAACAAAAGAGAAGTCATTGCTCAGATCCCAATCATTAACATACTCCTCCAAACTCATAGACATAAGCACATCTCTACCCAAGCTCTTAATATCATTAACCACAAAATCATCAGAAAATTGGAAATCGTAATACTATTATCAACTCAATCTTAATACCATCAGCTAGCATTTTCGATTCATATCTCGAATAGAACAAATCTGAACTGTCAATCTTTTTAGTTGACACAATATCAGAAAACATGCACACATCAATCTGACTACAACCGTAATAAACAATTCCAAGAAAATGATCAGAGTAAACAGCAAAGACATCCAATTCAATTAGACTGTCCAAACAATTAGAAGTTCCAATCTTCAACTTCCCTTCTCTATAAGACATGATCTTGAGATCAGAACCATTAAGCTTGAATCCAGAATTTTTGAACTTATTAAAATCAGAACACTTCTTTTTGATAGCACTATAATCAATATCAAGGAAAACATCACTAGAGACAGTTGAGATATCCTCCCACTCACATGACACAGTCAAGAAAGAAGATTGACTAACCTTATCTAACATCATCACCGATGGATCTAAACTCATACAGCCAGGGAACAAAATTCGAGGAACGTCATCTACCAAAGAATCATCTTTAACAGGAATCATGAAATCATCAGTAAAATGCCTAAAAATAGAACTATCCACTGACCTCAAACAATTCTCAGAGGCATCCTTACAAGAAAAACTCAAACCATCTTCCTTAATATCATTCACAAATTCAGAATCACCAAATTTATCCTTATAATTCATTCCTATATTAATAGAGTTAATGACTTCAAAGTTATTAAACAGATCCTCCAGGAAATTGAAACACTTATCTCTACGAACCCATAAACAATCTAAAAGGATTCTTTTCAACTTCAAAAAATTTAATACGAATTGAAAACCATGCTCTGGAATACTAAGATGTTTAAAATAACCAGATTCAGAATCATAAGAAACCTTCAAACAACTAACCCTTTTATGCCCGAACTCCTCACAATTAAAAAAATGTAGCGGCAATCTGCAATCCCTAGCGAAATGTGCATAACCCCCACATCTGAAGCAGATGAGATTCTTCTGTCTTGAGCTCCAATTCTTAATGGGTGGATAAGAATGAGCAGAACGCAAATACAAGTTTGGAAAACCCTGATCAAAAGATCGAGAATCTTAGTAGTTGGAATTGGGGACGAACGATTTAGGTGGAGGAGATGTCTGAAAATGATTGGGAAAGACAGAGTTAGGAGCGATGAAAGAAGAGGACACCATGTTTTAACGTATTTAACTCCTTTTAAATAATAAATGATAATGGTAAACTTTTATTCAATAATTAAACTCATTAAACTTGTTTTAATAATAATTCATTTCAATCATTGTGTGAAATTATCATCCTGGAGCACTATCTCGGATTTTGATTAAACTAATGTTATCTAGATTAAAATATTGAGTTGTTGTGCACCGACGAGTTTCGTGTTGATTGGATGTCCTCTGTGATCGGGCGAGCTCGGAACGTTCGATGATTTAAATAAGAAAATTAAAATATAATATAATTTTACTGTAAATACCCCTTTAACCTGCCTTCCTCTACAAACTTTCCTATTTTCCTCTTTCTAGTTTTATTTTCATTTTCCTGTAAATCAAAAGTAGTTGCCACCATAAATTGAATTCTTCCCGAAGCTTCCCTTAACAAAATCGAATGGCGTTGGATTCGTTGAACTCATATGGAAGAGAGCTCCGTGTTGGTGTGTACGATGTTAGGCGCGATGTCGATTTGGGAGGAGCGACGTTATAGGTCGAAATTAAGGTTGAAGTTAGTTGGCGATTGATGTATTAGGCTATAGCAAGGGTGGCATTGTGCTTGTTAGGCAAAGATAAGTAGATGGAGGTGATTTGACATGGTTCGGCATTGGATTGTAGTGTGTGAAATTGCCTTGTCGTGTTGTGAGGTGAAGATCATGACAAAGTAGGTTGGCCGAAGGTGAAAGAAAATGTTCCATTGGATTAGTAGTGGCGAGTGGAGTTGTTGGCATTAGTCGGAGAGGCTATAGTTGGCCAAGGCAAAATGCGACAATGCGAGGGAGAGGGGCAGCAACAAGTTAGAACTGGGTTGGTGCTACCGAGCTCAACTTGGCCATGTCCGATGGCGAGAAGAGGCAAAGTGGGAAGTGTCGGCGAAGTCCGTTCGTCGATCCGTCGACCAGAGCTCCAAAAAGAAGCGTGCATGCACGTTTGAGGGTAGTTTCCTTTTGCTGTGTGTGTATAGGAAGCATATTAGTGAATGGGAAGATGAATAATAGCGGTAAGTTTGGTGATTAGTAAAGTTACTTATAATTAATTAATGTTTTAAATTCAAAATCTTTAAATCCAAAATCTTATAAAAATCGTAACTTTTGCATACGAGGTCCAATCGAGACGTCGTTCCACTTATATCTGGATCCTCTACATCTTCGATTGGTTTGGGCTTGGGTGAGTTTATTCACCAGTTGATTTGTATATTATTATGATATAATGTTTATTGTGCAAAATATAAATTAAAATAGATAGCAATGCAAGTTATTATTATTGGATCCCTCATTGTTTTGGAAAGCAAGTGACAATAATATATGTAGTATAATCGCTCTTTTAAATCCTCTATAACACATATTATGGCCCAGACCACTTATTTACATGTTTGATATTGTTGTTTGATAAAGTCGAAAAGTGTGTGAATGGTTGAAGCGAAATTGTTGCTAGAAACACAATTTGAAATCTCTTGTATTTGACATATGTTAAATTGGTGCAAATGTGAATATATTGTGAAAATATATATTTGATTATTCTTCAACTTATTCGGGGTGTTTGATCTAAAAGATTTGATTTGGAAATTTATGGAAATTGTGAAAGGATGTTGCATAAGTTAATATAGCGAAATGATCGCTACAGATGCATTTTTAAAATTCTATTTTAATAAAGTATAAAGTGGTTGGATACTTCATGTATTTTTCTAAAATCTTTTAAAGGAGTTTGTAAATGGTATTAAAGTATTTTGAAAGGAAGTTTGAAGTTTAAATATTATTTTCTAATCATTTGTGAATGGTTTAAGTGAGGGTTTTCAATTTTAAAATTTGATTTATGGTTTTTAAATTATAAAATAGCTATTTAATGTAATATTTTGAGTAAGTGTTTTAAACCATATTATAAGTATTTTAAAGAGGTTTTTTCAGATTATAACACTTGCGTTATCATGAATGGTTGTGTAAAAATAATTAAAAAGGTATATCATCTTGTTTAAAAAGTAAAGATGTACTCAAATCTTTAAATGGATGTGCTTCAAAGTTAACGGCAAATATATAAGTGATTTTAGGTTTACAGTAATGATGTTTAAGCAACAATTGTTTTTAACCCATTTAGTTATACTTTTGAAAAGTTATATAATCTTTAAAAGAGAGTTTAAATATAAAATTTAAGTGGGAAGTGTTTTGGGTTGTACTAAACGGTGTTTTAGTAACATTTGTTTTTAAACACTTGAATTATATTTTAAAGTGAAAAAATATTGCTAAATGATTTTGGGAAATATTTATATCTTCAATAATGAAATTTTAAAGATAATAACAAGTATGGAATCTATAGAAAAAGATAGGAAAGTATAAATTTTAAAGTATAAAAGAGAGAAGGGGTTTATAGTAACAATATTTGAGTGACATTTGTTTTTAACCTCTTTGACTGTGTTTAAGTAAGTAAAACTTGTTATTGATTTGTGAATATACTTATATCGTTGAGATAAGTATAAGAATGCTTTTGAGAGTATTGAAATGTGTAGAAATGAATAGTGATGTTTTAATTAAAAAACGAAGTTTAATTAATAAGTAAAGTTTTAATCAATGAAAGAAGTTTTATTAGATAAAAAGGAGTTTTACCAATAAAAGAGGTTTTAATTAATAATGGATTAATTGAATAAAAAAGGGATTAGAAGTCGTTTAGATGACTTGATCGTGCTTTTTGTGTGTTAAGCATACTTGTGTGATTACTTATGTATGTAAAGTACACGGGACTTGGTTTCCCATATACGATCATTCTCATTATTATTGAAATTGACCAAACTATAACTTTGAAAATATCCAGAAGGAAAAAAGGAATTATGTGGTACAGTTATCTTTGATGATGCTATACTGTTTATATATAAAGTCATTTTGCTCTTCTAGGAAAAATAATAAGGAAATCTAACTCCATCCGACTGGGAGGTGATCTCCGCTCTTATGTATTGTCTGTTTATTTCCAAAAGAACTAGAGTTTAGTTTACTGGAAATCAATCGATTGGTTTTTGGAACACCCAGCAAGTATAGGAATGTACTTATATAAGATGACTCGAAACAGTAACCACTCCAAAACCATATACGTGTTCTATGCGTTGGAATAGGTTCGTGATTGGTTCGAGATGCTGGAATCTATATGGATGTTCAAAATCTTTTTGAGATGCTCGAACACATGTAGTTATTGACGATCTATTCAGGATGTCGGAATTCATGTGTGATTCTGAGATCTGTTGAGATATGAGAATCCATTTGTGATACCGAGATCTGTTGAGGTACGGGAATCCATGTGTGTTTCCGTTATCTATTCGAGTTGTGACTCGTGTGCTAGAATAACGGACGTAGCCTCACCAGCAGATATGACTAAAACCAAGAAATGATGCATAGACTAAGGGTTTTGCTAACCCCAAGGGTGCAAGCAAACTCTGCCCTAGAGATACCTACAGTTATGCATGCGTGAGCGGTGCACTCGGCCTTATGTTATGGTCAACTATGTATTTCCTATCTACATTAGCTAGGGGTGTATGTTGCTTCGAAAGGATATCTCCGACCCTTGTGCAGGAGGGCCATTCTCGAAGTTCTATGGGCACCTCCATGGAATCCTACACAACTAGCGAACGTGCCTTAGCGGTTTTAATTGTATACCTACTATTGGTATGGTGTACACTCACATGCATCACATCTACTTGATTATTCACACCCTAGACATTATTATAGTATCACTAGATTTTCTAATAGAAATGATTTAGTTATCGTAAGATAAAATCTCGTCCGTGTTTATTTGTGGCATGCTCTAACGAGGTACCTTTAGTTTTGAAGTTTTTATAAATATAAAAGTCCATATGATTTGAGTTCTTATGCCGGTTTACCAGACCTACCGGGTTTTATTTCTTATAATGCTCGGGTCAGCTTCGAGTATATTTTCAGACTTAGTTGGACGCTTTGGAGCTTCAGGAGACGAGCTAGATACCTCCAAGATCTATTTATGTATTTATTTTCCACTACATTTCTTGTATTGTATTTATCAATGTTTGTGAGGACAAGTTATTATAAATGTCCATGCTGATGATAGGTTAGTTCATTCCGATTGTTGTATGTATATAAAAGTTTTCTTTTTGGTAAAGATCTTTTGAGATATTATATATTATCGTTCGACATATGAGACTCTAATATTGTGTTCTTCTTTCTTGTTCTATTTCGTTTTCTTTTACCCTAACACTATGTCTTTCTAGCACTTGGGTATTCGGCATGTGAATACCGTTGATGTATTAGTGTCGACATTCGAGGGTCGAAAAGGCCATTCGTTGTATTTGGTTTCAAAGCTAAAGGTTAAGCGAGAACCTTGGCTTTGGAGGGGAATAACTCATTAAGAGATAGGGTAATGGAATGCATTATTATGAGTTGAGTGTATTATATATATGAGAGTGCATATTTGTTATTGTTATAAAAAATGGTTTTGTATTATGTTGAGTGGTTTATAGATTCTGGTCAATACGTGTTGCTAACATTATTGATAGAAATCTCTAAACACTAGAATAACACAAACCGACAGAGTATTATGTTGAAATTGGTAAATGAAATAATTTTGCCTAGGATTATATTTTATATATAAAAGAATAATTTTCAAAAATTGGTATACTTATTTATGATGTGTTTGTTTGTTAGGAAATGATATTCAATTATTACCATTTATTATTTGATTAGTTATACTCGGCCAATTTATGAGCGGTTTTACCTTTTCACTGCATGGGTTGGATATATAGTAATTTAGGGGAACATTGAAACAAACACCTTGTGAATTAAGTTTCACAGTTTAACTATAAAGCATTCGGGGATAATGTTAGGTTAAAAGTTAACTTTAATAATAAAAAATTATTATAGCTTTAAAGAAAGATAAGATCTTTTTAAAGATATACATTTGAGAAATGGTTTAGATAAGGAAGTAACTTTATATAAGTATGGTTTATAAAGTATAGTTTATAATAAAAAGATTTAAACTGAGAATTTGAGAACTTAAATCCCGATGTTTTTAAAATTATTTTTGAAGTTTTGAAAAAATAATGATAGTATTATTTGAAAGCATTTATGGATAGAAATGTCTTCAAAAGCATTCTAAAAGAGATAGAAAGTAGGAGAACTCACTTCTGTCATTGAAAAATAATTCTGGTGATGACTGTAGCGTCATCGATGTTCATTTTCGAGTTTCAAAGCGGGAAATGCTACCATGGTAGTTTACTTCATAGTTGTTTAGGTAAAACAAGTTTTGATTTAAATTCCAAAAGTATGATTTGATATACAAAAGCTATAAGTATATATTATTTCAAAATGTTTTGAAATAAAACCCGGTGTTTAGTTCTTAAGTTTTATATTAAGTTATAGTATGGACGCATGTATCCTATGCATTATGGTAGTTGGTTGTGCATCTTGTTTAATCTATTGATTAGTAGTTTTCAATTATTGGAATAAAACAGAATTTTCGACGATTTTGGACAGTCGGAAACTTCTAAATTGGTATAGAAATTGAAGTTAAGTGTTTTTGTGTAAAATATAAAAGATGAGTTTTTGTAACTCAAAAATTGAAAGATAGTAGAATTTCAGTAAGTTTTAAATGGATTGAACATCTTTGTTAAGTAGAACAATCGATGTTATTGAGCCAACTAATACACGTCTTTAACTTAGGATTGCCTAAGAAAAGTAAACTCTAGCCTTGAGTTTTGATACCAGAGTCCTGCTCTTCCAAGCTACTTGCCTAGCCCAATGGATAAAGGCGTTTAAAAGGTTGACTCAATTATAAGGTCTAAATTTATTTTGGGCATTCATCGGAATTTTAGTAAGTAAAATGAAAATTATTTTTTTATTTACTCTTAGGATGTAACGGAGTATTATATAAGTATGAACTTAAGTTATGGAATGTTTATAAAATAAAGGTAAAGTTTTAAGGATGTGAATTAAAATGAAAAGTAATTGGTGTAATTAAGAAACACAATTAAATAGAGTATGTAAGTTTTACATAGATCATTTTATTCACATGACAGTTCTTGATCTAGGATTCGAGTACATGATATTGAGGTGACTTTCTCCGGTCCGAGTTAGGATTTTTCACTCGATTCTCGACGATGAGCACCTAATATGGATTCTTGATATGATCCTGAAGTTTTCTATCATAGTATATGGCTATGTAAGAAAAACAGAGGTTTCTGATTAAGGAACCTGATCGAAGTCCACACTAGAGTGGTCAAGTGTGGTGTACTAGTTCGAAAATGAAATCTATGTGATCGAGCTAGTGATCAGTATTGGTGTTGCGTACAGATGATATATGTAAATCGTACGGGCTTTAGTATATTTGTATGTTATGTGTGTTGGCTTGTGGATAGTTTGGGAATGACTCCTCAATTTGTTCTAAGGTAGCATGAGTAATCGACTGAGTAATATCTGAGGCTGTTGAGCGTAAGGTACGCTTAGTAGGTTATTCATCATCCTTGTGCGATGAGAAGAGTTCTGAACTTGGGTAAATTGTGAGCTTTGGTTGCTAGTAATTACAATACTGTGTAGTATTGTTATGTGATTGTGTCTCTGGTTGCTAGTGACTGCAATACCGTTAGGTATTGATGTGTGATTGTTGTTTTTGTCGCTCATCTCAGTATCGAGGATGAAATATTTTAAGGGGGAGAATGTAAGACCGGGAATTTCGAACACTTTATATTTAAATATCGTAATTATTTAAGTATTTAAATCTTGGATATAGTGTAATAATATTTATTTAATAAGCCTAACTCCTTTTAAATAATACATGATAATGGTAAAATTTTATTTAGTATTAAAGTGATTAAACTTGTTTTAATAATGATTCTTTTCAATCAATGTGTGAAATTATCATCCTGGGGCACTGTCTTGGATTTTGATTAAATTAGTGTCATCGAGACCAGAATATCGAGTGGTTGTGTGCCAACGAGTTTCGTAGTGATCGGTCGTCCCGTGTGATCGTGCAATCTCGGAATGTTCGACGATTCAAATAAGAAAATTAAAATATAATATAATTTTACTATAAATACCCCTTTAACCTACCTTCCTCTACACACTTCCTATTTTCCTCTTTCTCTTTTTATTTTCATTTTCCTGTAAATAAAAAGTAGCTGCCACCATAAATTGACTTCTTCTCGGAGCTTCGCTTAACGAAATTGAGCAATGTTGGATTCGTTGAACTCATGTGGAAGACAGCTCCATGTTGGTGTATACGATGTTGGATGTGGTGTCGATCTGGGAGGAGCGACGTTAAATTAGGGTGGAAGTAAGTTGGCAATTTAGGCAGCATTAGGCTATGACGAGGGTGGTGTTGTGCTTGTTGGGCGAAGATGAGTTGTTGGAGGTGATTTGAGGTGGTTCGGTATTGTGAGGTGCATGTTGCGACGAAGTAGGGTTGGCCGAAGGTGAAAGCGAATGTGCAGTTAGATTAGTGGTGGCGAGTGGAGTTGTTTGACATTGGTCGAAGGGACCGTAGTTGGCCGAGGAAAAATGTGATAGTAGCAAGGGAGAGGGGCGGCTACAGGTCGGAATTGAGTTGGTGCTGCCGAGCTCAACTTGGGTGTGTTCGATGTAGAGTAGAGGCAAAGTGGGAAGTGCTGGCAAAGTTCGTTTGTCGATCCGCCGACCGAAGCTCCGGCAAGAGGTGTTGAGGGTGGGTTCCTTTTGCTATGCGTATGCACAAGTGTATTAATGAAGTAATGAAGGGAGAAGATGGAGTATAGGGGTATGTGTGGTGATTAGTAAAGTTAATTATAATTAATTAATGTTTTAAATCCAAAATCTTATAAAAATCATAACTTTTGCATACGAGGTCCAATCGAGATGTAGTCTTCACCATTGCACTTGTATTGGGATCCTCTATGTCTTGGATTGGTTAGACTTGGGTGAGTTTACTCACAAGTTGATTTGTATATTGTTATGATATAATGTTTGTTATGAAAATATAAATTAACATAAATAACAATGCAAGTTATTGTTTTTGGACCCCTTCTTGCTTTGGAAAGCAAGTGAAAACAATTATATTGTATAATCTCTATATTAAATCCTCTATAACATGTACCATGGTCCAAACTACTTGTTTACATGTTTGATATTATTATTGATAAATTTGAAGTGAGTATGAATAGTTGATGCGAAATTGTTGTTATAAACACACTTTGAAATCCCCTGTATTTGACATTTGTTAAATTGGTTCAAATGTGAATATATTATGAAAATTTATATTTGGTTATTCTTTACACCTGTTCGGGGGTGCTTGATCTAAAGGAATTGGTTTGGAAATTTATGGAAATAGTGAAATGATGTTGCATAACTTTGTATAGCGAAAAGGTCGCTATAGATGCATTTGGAAAAATCTTTTTTAATAGAGTATAAAATGGTTGGATACTTTAGATATTTTTCTAAAATCTTTTAAAGGAGTTTGTAAATGGTATTAAAGTATCTTGAAAGGAAGTTTGAAGTTTGAATATGATTTTATAATCATTTATGAATGGTTTAAGTAAGGGTTTTAAATTATAAAACTTGTTTTACGGTTTTAAATAAATTATTAAATAGATATTTTAAGTAATATTTTGAGTAAATGCTTTAAACCATATAATAAGTATTTTAAAGAGGTTGTTGGGGATTATAACACTTCTTTATCATGAATGATTGTGTAAAAATAATTAAAAAGGTATATCACCTTGTTTAAAAAGTGAAGATGTACTCGGATCTTTAAATGGATGTGTTCAAAGTTAAGACAAATATAAAAGTGATTTTGGGTTTATAGTAATGTTGTTTAAGCAATAATTGTTTTTAACCGATTTAATTATACCTTTGAAAAGTAATATAATCTTTAAAAGAGGGTCTAAAGATAACAATTTAGTGTGGAGTGTTTTGGGTTGTAGTAAATGGTGTTTTAGTAACATTTGTTTTTAAAACTTGAATTATATTTTAATGTGAAAAATCTTGTTAATAGATTTTAGGAAATACTTAGGTCTATAATAATGGAATTTTAATGATAATAACAAGTATAGAATCTTAGAAAAAAGATAGAAGAGTATAAAATTTAAATAATAAAAGGTAGGAAAATGATAGGAAAAAGATTTTTTCTTAAAACATAGAGTAATGATGTTTGTAGTAACATTAGAATTAAAATGGAAAAGCTAGTGAATGAAATTTTAAACATAAATGAAATAGAAGAAATAAAGAATTTAAATATTTCAGAAAAAATGTGCTTTCTAATTTAAAAGAAGAATTAAATAAAATAATTATTTAAGAAGAAATAATGTGGAAATGATGATCTAGAGTCCAATAGATGAATGAAGGTGATATAAATACTATTTTTTTTTCATAAAGTGGCAAATGGTAGAAAACGTGGCAATACCATCAATTCCATATCAATAAATGATAATGAGATTTTTGATCGAGCATAACTCAACTATGAGTTTACTAATTATTATAAAGATATTTTTGGAACTTCTAATAGTCATAGAATTAAAGCTAATTGTGATATGCTTTATACTGAAGAAATCAAGATTGATTTAGTAGGGTTAGATAATTCATTTACGAAAGAGGAAGTTTGGAAGGCTATTAAGGATATGCCCAAGGACAAAGCTCTGGGTTCAAATGGTTTTCCTATTTTATTTTGTGAAACTTTTTGGAATGTGTTAAAAACGATATAATGAAAATGTTCAATGAATTTTACGATGGTTCCCCTTCCAAGCCATGGCCTCCGCCTCTAATCTCCACAATTGCCCCCTCCTCCGCAACCTGATACTCCTCCAGACCATCTCCCTGATGACCATCCACTAAATCTACAGCCATCTGATGATGGCTTCACCATGGTGTCCTCAAAACGTTGGAGAAGACAACCAAAATTCAATCCTTCCCCTTCCAAGCCCTCGCCCCATAAACCTGTCCAACCTATTAGCTCTTGCGCTAATACATCCTCCCCTATTGTCCAAACCTCTTGCCCTAACCCGCCTCTAGGTTTTGCCCGCAACTCGCCTCCAGGTTTTTCCCCTAACATGCCATCTTCCCTTCATGCTAACCATCCTACGCCTTTTAATCATTGGATGAAACCCCCTAGCACAAGGCAAGCATGGAATGACGTTGTTAAAGGTAATCAAATTCCAGTCTACGCTCCCTTTAAATTCTTCAAATCAAGAGAATTTAATTCCCTTAACTGTGCTAAAATGACTTATGATGTGGTTCAAAAAGCTAAGAAACAATGGAATGGTGTGATTTTTATTTATGTTGTTGGTTCCAAGCCTCATTATCCGTTTTTCAAAGCTTATATTCGTAGAGTCTGGAAATCGATGGGAGATTTCACTATTTATTCGAAAGAAAATGGTTTTTACATGATTAAATTTGAAAAAAGAAGGATTGTGATAAGGTTTTAGAAGGCGGTCACTATTTCTATATTAAGAAACTTATGATGATGAAAAGGTGGAGTTTAGGAATGCATTTAAATAAGGAATTGCTTCACACTATTCCTATTTGGATCCGACTCCCCAAGCTCCCGTTGGATTATTGGACGGGGGAAGGGATTAGCCGTATTGCTTCGGTCTTAGGCAATCTGATAAAACTGGACAAGTTCACTGAAGGAATCATAAAAATTGCCTATGCTAGAGTTCTTGTGGATGTTGCAAACTCTTTTGACTATCCTAAGCATATTCCTATTCTGACAGAAAAAGATAGTATAATTATGCAAGAATACCTATGAATGGAAATCCCCTAAATGCCTAAACTACTTCAGCTTTGGACATTCGGAAAACTTGTGTCAATTTACAAAGGTATGGGTAAGAAAAGAGACAAATTCTTCTAATATTAATAGGAATGAAATGGACATTGATAATAACAAACAAAATATTAACGCATCAACGGATCACATGATAACATGAACGTAACTGATAACATAGTTTTTGAGTGTTCATGGTCACATAAAGAAAATACTGCCAATGTACAAGGTACAACTAAACCTTTAGTGGTTAATTACCGACATCTATCACACTCGAAAAATAAAGAAAGTCCGGCTAATCATACAATACAAGACTCAACTAATAATAACTATAATATTGAGGGTGACAGCAATATTAACATACACGAGACAAGCCCAGAATACATCTCATTTGATACCATGGAATGGTTGATCTTTACTGGCTCTGAATGTGCCAAACCAGCTGGATAAGAGTTCAATTCTTGATGATAACTCCATCCTGGAAAATAATAGCTCTCATCAGCACTCTACTAGATTCAAGTCTATGAGAAAGACAAGAACCGATGAGGGGCATTTTGTTTTTAAATCTACCCAAAGCCTAGATTCAGGTGTCATAGCGAATCCTACGTGGAATAACATGGTGAACGCAATTCAAGACAAGAGGAGAAAATCCAAGAGATCCAAGGAAATAGGGATGTCCACTACCCCTGAAAGTAGTAGTGACCCTCATTATCTGATCAATGATGCTCCTAGTTTGGAAAATTAGGGGATTGAACTCCCCTCACAAGCAGTTGGAAAATTTTCAGCTGTTGATAGTGGAAAATATTCTTTTATGGGTCTAGGGGAAAATAAACTTTCTTCCAACAACATAAGTCAATATTTCCAAAAAATTCACATAAAATGGAGGTACACACATAACTGCAACATGGAACAAAAGAGAAAATTATGTTAATCTGGGACTCATCTTTCTGGTCCAATATCATTGTACACACTAATGACCAGTACATGTATTATGCACAATGCCATAGGTATAAGCTTACTGTGTACTATTATTTATGCTCATAATTTTTTAGACAGCAGGAAAGAACTATGGTACTATTTGGATGAACAAGCAAAACAAACAAACCTACCATGGATCATTATGGGAGATTTTAACACCATGCTTTACAATCAAGATAGAATGAATCAAGGGATATATAATTCTTTTAGGGACTTGGAATTTTTAAATTGCATAAATTCTGCCAAATTAACTGAACCCAAGTATACTAGAAATTATTTTACATGGAGAGGAGGACCTTATTTCTCTATTCACGGTAAAATTGATAGGGTATTTGTGAATCAAATCTGGGTTAACAAGTTTAATAAATATGGAATTCATTTTGGCAACCATTCCTTGAGTGAGCATACGCCCATTTGTTAAATTTGGAGAATCTCAGTTTATTAATACCAGAATCCCATTCAGGTACACTAATGCTTTGCATTTAAACCCTGAATACTATATATTGTACAGAATTCCCTAGATACACATGCAACAGGCAACTCTCTGTTCATTCTTATATGCAAATTAAAGGTAACCAAATCTGCTCTTGGAGAATGGAAAAAATCTATAAGTAATAGCCATGTCCAGAGTGGCCAGTTGAGGGACAAAGCTAATAACAAAATATGAAAAAATGGTTCTCAATCCTACAGATGCTCTAACAATCAGGCAGTGTAATCATCTGTTGAACATTTATCTAATTTTATGAGGAAAATGGCTTTAGAGAACACACAAAAAATGAAGATCAAATAGCTAACTCAGGGTGATAAAACATCTAATTTCTTTCACAGCAAGATGAAAATTCCTCCAATGAATCACATAGGCAAATTCACTCTGGACTCAAATGGTAATCTCATATCAGCATCAGATAAGGTCGCTCATGAAGCAATTAGCTACTTCACAGATTTGTTCAACTCATCAGTGAACAAGAGTCACTTTCCAAGCATAACATGCGAGAGAATTCTCTCTGAGAATGAAAGAGCAAATCTAACCAAACCATTCCAGTTAGAGGAGGTCAAAGAGGCTCTTTTCCAAATAGAAGACAATAGCTCCCTTGGGCCTGATGGATTCAACTCTAAATTTTTCTAAATTCACTAGGACCAACTGAAGATGGTCCTTTTGGATGCAATGCAGGGCATACAGAAAACAAGTAAAATTATTACGGAAATCAACCATACTTTTACATGTTTATTACCCAAAATTCCCTCTTTTGAAGCAATTACTGACTACAGACCCATATCCCTTTGCAATGTCATATATAAAATCCTAGCGAATCTATATGCAACAGAATGAAAGCATATATGCATGAATTAATTTCACACAATCAAACTACATTTATCCCTAGCGGAATTATTACTGAGAACTCTTTAGTTGCTTATGAAATGGTAAGGGGTTTCAATAAAAAGAATTCAATAACCTATGCCTGAAAATTGACCTTTATAAAGCCTATGATAAAATTAATAGACACTTTATTCATCATATGTTGTTATTTTAGGATTCCCATGTGAATTTGCCAACCTAATTTATGAGTTTATCTCTACTCCACTCTCTTCTATTCTTGCCAATGGGTCACCTTATGGAAAATTCAATAGTGATAGGGGACTGAGGCAAGGAGGCCCTCTCTCCCTCCTATTTGTTATCTATAGCCATGGAATTTCTCACTATTCTACTTGATATTGAATATTTACAAGATAATATCACACCAATTTACCAAGTAGAACCAGTGATAACTCATACGTTGTATGCGAATTATATTTTAATAATGTCTAAAGCTATTGAAAATAGTGCCACAGCCATATCTAGAGTTATGCGGGAAATTCATGTTGTGGGAAATTCTAACTCAAGACCACTCAAATCGAAATCCCAAAGCATAGCGAAAAAACGAGATCATGGTAAGAAGTGCAAAAACAACCAATCAATATCTCAATCCAAATCTCAATCCAATCGAAAACCAATCACAATCTCCAAACAAGCAGTAGAAAACCAAAGCATTAATGATAAAATAAATCACACACCGATTTATAGTGGTTCCACTAACGTCTTGTTAGTGTACATCAACTTTGAAAGATAGCCTTTATTAACACCAATGAGAAGAGTACAAGAGATTGATTAAAATGATCAAAATTCTAATAGAATTAATTTGTAGAGAAGAGAATTGAAGAAAATTAGGTTTAAATAAACCCTAGTTAATGGAGGCTAAACCTTAGATTAAACCCTTAATCTCTTGCCATCTCGTAGTCTCGAAACCTGAAAATAGCTTATATAGTGAACCATCCATCATTGACAACCCTTGAAGCCCTACAAGCGAATACACAAATTCTGGGTCAAAAAAACAAAACTGCACCTTGACATACGTCTATTACAACCTCTCAGACGTCTGTCGCAACTTTCGGGTTGCAGTAAGCCTACTGACAGACTTTTGTCACAAGATGACAGACGTCTGTCATACCTCTCGGGTTACCAAAACCCAGAGCTCAGATGTCTGTCACCTGTTGTTCCAGTAGCACTTCATCTTTTTCGCCATATCTTCCTCCTCCGAGCTCCGATTTGCGAACTGTTTTTACCGTTATAAAGCTACTTCTGACCTCTTCAATTCTCCATATAGTGTAACCAAAATTCAACACTCCGCCATTACACTATATCCATCTCCAACTCCAATGGTACCATACCATCATCAAATACCGATAGCACCAACTATCACCATTTCTACCTTCAATCAAACGTGAATGCTTTCCCAATGAGCTCCGACAAAGCCACCGCCCATTGCACTCCATCAAAGAGCTCAGGCAAAGCCCCCGCCCGCTAATGAAGTGTTGAAAGCACCCAAATCAAAACCGTCTCACCAAAAGACTAAAGTGCTAAGGAGTGTAAACTAGCACTCACCAAGAAGATAGAATCACAATCTCTCACCGATACTCTTCCTCATCCATAACCAAGCTCCTCTCTCAACCGTGCCACCCCCTGGCACCTAGCACTTCAACAAACGAATCAAGCTTGAGCAATGCTCGAAATCTCAACCGGCAATGCTTTAGTGAACATATCTGCGGTGTTATCTTTTGTATGCACTTTCCAAAGATATACTTGCTTATCTTCATCCATGTCTACTAAAAATGACTCTCTCAATTCAATATGCTTAGTCCGTGAGCTAAATGCTGAATTCTCCACCAAGTCAATAGCACTCTGGCTATCACCTTGAACATCGACACTATCATGCTCGTATCCCAAGTCACACAACAATCACCTCAAGTAAAGTGCCTCCTTTGCCACCTCCACCATGGCTATCAACTCCGTCTCCGTAGTGGATAAAGTAACCGTGGTCTGCAATCTCGATCTCCAACTTATGACTGTACCACCAAGTGTGAAGATATATCTGGAAGTTGATTTTCATCAATCCCTCTCACTGGTGTAGTCCGAATCAAAATAACCAACTAACTTGCAATTGACCCCTTTACCACCGCCAAAAAGAGGACCATGAGATGATGTACCTCTAAGGTATCGCAACATAAGCTTCACAGCGTCCCAACGCGATTTCCCCAGATTAGCCATATACCGACTAACCATCTCGACGGTATTTGCAATATCAGGCCTTGTACACACCATGGCATACATTAAACTTCCAACCGCACTAGCATATGGCACATTTTCCATATTTGCATTGTCTTTCTCCAAGATAGGCGATCCCTTACTCGAAAGCTTCATATGCAAAGGTAAATGTGTATTTGACGCATTTGCATTCTCCATGCTAAACCGGCAAAGTACTTTCTCTTTATACTCCTTTTGAGTTAATTTCAACTCAAAACGCTTTCGATGCCTTTCTATTTCCATGCCCAATATCCTTCTTGCTTCTCCAAGATCCTTCATTTCGAATTCCGATTTTAGGCTCAGTTTTAACTTATTGATTTCATTGTTATCCTTAGAAGCAATGAGCTTGTCGTATACATACAAGAGTAAATACATTCAACAATCATTTTTCAACCTCTTGAAATATACACAAGCATCCTTGATGCTTCTATCAAAACCATTTTCAAGCATAAAATGATCAAATCTCTTGTACCATTATCTAGATGATTGTTTTAAACCATATAGTGATTTCTTTAACTTGCAAACCAAATTTGACTTATCATCCACAACAAAACCTTCCGGTTGCTCCATGTAGATGTCTTCATCCAAGTCACCATGTAAGAAGGTGGTTTTCACATCAAGTTGCTCCAACTTCAAGTCGTGAATAGCAACTATAGTAAGTAATATCCGGATTGAAGTATGGCGCACAACCGGTGCAAATATCTCATCACACTCATTCCCCTTCCTTTGTGCAAACCCCTTAGCCACTAGTCTAGCTTTGTATCTCCCATCGTCCTTCACCTTGTATATCTATTTGCACCAAATAGCATGGTTTCCTTTAGAAAGTGGAACCAAATCCCAAGTTTGATCATTCAACAACAATTGCATCTCTTCCTCCATGGCATAAATCCACTTCGAGCTATCACACGACTCCACGACGTCATCAACGTCCATTGGCTCATCTTGAACTACATGAAGAGCATAGTCCAAATTATCACAAAAGCTAAGATAGTTCCAATCACAATATCTATCAGGTGGCCTTATAGTACGACGACCCACCCGACTAGCAATACCATCACCCAAACTCCTTTCGGCTCTACCCTGAACCGAATCCTCTCTAGAATCATGTACATCACCAACACTACTAGAGGTACCCTATGGACTATGTGATGTAACATTAACCGTTTCCTCCTCACAAGCATCTCCAACTACTCTATTCCTTGGACAAATGTGGAAATAACTTCCTTCTCCTTTGATTCACCACGAACCAAATCCGAAACTTCCGATGAGTTCTCATTCTCCTTGAACAGAGCTGAATCATCAAAAGTAACATGACGAGAATTCACAACCTTCTTCGTTTCCGGATTTCAAATCCGATAGCCTTTTACTCTCTCCGTATAACCAAGCAAGATTCCATTGAAAGCTCTAGGCTCAAGCTTATCATTTCCCAGATCATGCATATAAACCAGACTACCAAACACACAAAGATAACTCAAATCAATGCTCTTTCCCTTCCACACTTCCTCCGTAATTTTGTGACCAACAGCTGGACATGGAATTCGATTAATAATATGCACCGCGATTGACAAATCTTCAGCCCAAAATCCCTTAGACAAACCCAATGTCAATCTCAGGCATCGAAATTTCTCAACTAGAATACAGTTCATCCTCTTCGCAACATCATTCGTCTGCGGATCTCCCGTTGTAGTAAAATGCTTTGAATCTGTAACAACCCGGGGTTTTATAACAAATTTATAATTGTCATTAGACGACTAATTTTGGTTGCTAAATTATTTTCGTCATCAGACGATTTATTTCTGCTGGCATAGCTGGTTGTTGATGGAGTTTTAAATCTATGAAATTCCTTTCATCAATTTTGTTGAAATGTTTTGCGGGCTTTAATTGGACCTTGGTCCACGTTCGTTAGCTTTGAGTCGTGGTAATTATCTAGGGTCGAAAACCGTTCCTCCTTTATCACTTTTTCCCATTTGTAAAAACCTAAGCAAACAGTCGAAAGAAAAGAGAATGGCGGCCTCGTTCAAAATTAGGGCAGACTAGTCTCGTTATTCTTCGGCGTCCCCAAAATTCAAATTAGGGCTCCGATCGATTCGTGGCGTCGCGACTTCGAGTTGCTCGAGCGAACGGTGATTCCTTGTCGATCATTCGTCGCGAAGAGCTCCGCCAGGCTTCAAATCTTCTTCGTTCGTTCGTACGAAGTTAGAGCTTCGAGAAAAAAAAGAGAGGTGAGTAATCCTATTTACTCACATCTAGTTCTTCTTAGTACTGAGTTTATGCCATTCGATTTTGTTTGATATTGATGATTTCTCTGGCTTTGTAAATTTCATATGGTTTGATGATGGTTTGTTCATCATAGTTTCAAATTGTTTTCGTGACCGCCCTGCCTTGTTTGATTTTATTGATATTGATTTTGTTCTTCGTTCCCTTTGATTCCAGTCTGTTATTCACGGCTTTGGATCGAAATTTGATATTACCTAACTTTGCGTTGACCTTGATTGCATAGCTATGTTTTGAACTGTAGTTTGACTTCGTCATATTTCTTTTGACATCGGCATTGCTTTGAATTCTTGACAACTACGGGCTTGAACCTTGTTTTGAAACCTGTAAAATCTTGCTTAGTGCCGTGAATTTGTGAAGGCTCAGGCCACTTAATCTTGTTGGTGAATTTAGTTATTTATATCTGAGTTTTCTTGTGGTCTCCAGTTCGAGTGTGACTTGGTTACACTCGTGATCAATTGCTGTGTTGTACCTCTGACAGAATTCGTATATACTTCCTTTAGTTTGTTGCATAGCTTTGAGTCTTTTTACTTGAGCTCTGGTCACTTCCAGTTTGGTGTTGGACCTTTAATTGTTGCATTTACGTTGAACTCAGTTCGGATGTTGCCAGTGCCTTTGTTGTTTGCCGTGTATCACAGCAAACTACATGTAGTATTTTTTGAATTAACCTGAACTTAGCTTTGCTTCATGAGATAAGTAAAACTTTCGTCTGATGCTTGCGTCACTTGTGTCTGCACCTGATTTACCCAAATTCACAGTTGCATACTTGATCGGCATTGTTTTGTCACTTCTTTGGTGGGGTTGCAGAGCACTTGATCACTGCATATCACTGCATATCATTACATTGTCACCTATAATGTTCAGTAGTCAACCCTTTCACTTTACTGGTCTTGCAACATTTATATGAACACTGTTGCTTTATGTTGCATTCGTAGTTTGAACTGGATTCTGGTTCTCTTGACACTCCGGTTAGTCGAAGCTATAGTGTCTTTGTTGTTTGTATTAGCTCGTGTGCTTCACTGCTATATGTGCACGGTGCTTAGAGTCTAGTACCTAGATTCACAGTGGTCTGCATCTGCTTGAATACTTATCTTCATATATTTAAACTGCAGCCTCATTTACTTGTGTTCACTGTAGACTTAGTTTGGTGCAGTTTCACAAGGCCATCTCTGTTGCTTTGGTTAACTGTGCATATGTATTAAGGGTGTAAATGATGAGGCTTTGATTCGATTAGTTCTTTATTGACCTGTAGTGTTCATGAGTTCATTTAATATGCTGTTAATTCACGTAGCTGTGGGTCAACTATCTCCTAGAGTTGAACTTTGATGGTATTTGAGTTTTGTTCCTGGTTAAGTTCATTACTAAGTTGTTTCACTGGAGCATTGCCTTTGTGAACTTCATTGGCTTTACTGGTTATATGTTTTGATAGTTGTGTCCTGACTTGTTCATGTCTTACACAATTGAATTCTTAGAGTCTCTGTTCGACCATATTAATGGCATTTGGATTGAACATTGTCGTGTTGTGAACTTTCATTGATTCAGTGAGCTTCTGTATACTTCATCACTATAGTGGCGAGGCAGTACACGCGTGCGTGTACTGCAGCCCTACCAGAAGTGATGTTTTAAATTGATGATTTCAATTATTGGAATTGTTTCGTGTTGCCAACTCAAAATAATTGGTGTCGTATTCTGATTTGGTTTAGGTTGATGATTTAGTTGATATCTAATTATCTTTTAGATAATTAGATTATATGCCTCCTAATTATCGTATCGATAATTAGACTTTTGTTGCTTACGTTGTTTGGTTGGCTTGGGTTTCACTTTGACTCTACAATTTTGATTCTATTAGTACTCACTGTCATGATGATTTCGCGTACTGTGTGGCGAGGCAGTGCACGCGTGCGTGTACTGCAGCCACACAGAAATTTGATGTGTTTGATCATTTTAAGATTTCTGATTTGTTGATTTACACTGTTTAGTGTTATATCTGCCGTTATCCGATTCTTTTATCGAGGAGTCGGATATACGAGATTTCTGTGATTGTCGTCTATTTAAATTATTACTGCCTATATGCACTAATAAACTGGTTTGAATTAGACTGGCCTGGGTATTATTTTCTTTTGAATGTAATACTCGGGTCAGACCCGAGTTATTTCAGGTTGTAGATTTTCTTCTTTGAGTTGCTGTTCAGGATTTGAAGACTTTTCACACCTTCTGAAGTTGTCAGTGTCATTTTGTAGTAGTCGTGTCATTGTATAGAACGATATGTATTCATGTATATTAGTCGATAATGTACTTGTATATATAACTTCTAGAGTCGACAGTTGTAGTTGTATCATATGTATCGTGTCAACTATGTATTAACTGACATCAGTTATATATATATGAGACTTTTGTTTTTATCTGTGTTCCGCATTTATATTATCTGTGTTATTGTTATATCTAATGTCCTAAACTATTATGAACCGTCGTAGATCGTTTTATACTAGTATTGGGTGTGTCGATGGGAGTAAACAAATCATAGAAGAAAAATAAAAAGTATATACCACTCCTATCGAGATAACTAATATTAGTGTAAGGCCAATTACGGATGGTCGCTCCTATCCAGCCTTATTCTTCGTAATAATAGACAGTATTTCTTTTAATACTCTTTGTTATTATGAGCATAGAGGTGGGGCGTCACAGTTGGTATCAGAGCTTGGGGTTTATGGACATAATATAAAACATAACTTGGATGGAACATATGTTACAATTATTGGTCGATGTTTTATCTGTGATTTGAGTCAAAACTAAAGTTTTAAAATTTTGATGAGATTTTTAAATATCTTTATTTAAAAATAAAAGTGGAATTGTGTTTTGTCGTTTTGATGATTTGATTGATTGTGTTCTATTTATCAGAGTGCGCGGCGGAAACAGTGAAACTGTCTTCGCTGAGTACAACTGATAATCTTTTTGATTTAAAAATCAAAATACGAAATTGATATGAATTTAATTTGTTGTTTACATATCTGTAATTATTTTGTTTCTTTGCGAATTTCGAATCCAAATTGAGGATTCGAAGAAATTGCAGATATGTGATTTTTGTTGAAATTTCCGCTGGCTTTCTTTTGTACTAATCATCTATTGATTAGATTTTTACCGTTTTAAATTATCTTCATTGAAGATACATTTGAATGATTCTTTGTCCATTTTGTAGTACGTGCATAAATTTAAATTGCACGTTATTGCCTTTATTTTACGTTGAACCGATGCTTAGTTATGAAACGTATTTTGTTGCCGTTATTGTTATAACGGGATTTTACACCAATGCTATATTTTGAAGCATGGTGTTTTGTGGCATTTTGATGAATGAAAATTCTCTGATATTACATTTAAATGTAAATTGTTTTGATGTGATTTTGACGTTTTAAAATTACTGACGCTTTGGCTTCAGTAACCGTCAAATTTTAAAAGTGGATTTTCAAGCGGTTATTCCGCAATATTGATTTGTGACCGTTTTTACGGTATTTTGAGAAGTACAATTTCCTTATCGAAATTGTTACTAATATTGCTGCTTTAATCACGTGATTGGAAAATCGTTTTAAAATGAAAATTGTTTTATAAATTTTTAACGGTTTACGTTTTCAAAAGAATGAGAAAGCGACTTAAACGATTCAGCAAAATCGAGGATTATGACCCCTTTCTTTTACTGTTTCGCTTAACTCCGGACTTGTCCAGTTGAGAATGTGAATTGTTATTTTTACAAAATAAATAAAATTGTTTTCAGAAATTTTAACAGTTTGCGCTTTCAAAAGAATGAGGAAGCGATTTAAACGTTTCAGCAAAATCGAGGACTATGACCCCTTTCTTTTACTGATTCGCTTAATTCCGGACTTGTCCGTTTGAGAATGTAAAGTGTATTTTTACAAAATACACAATTTTGCACTTTCAAGGAAACGATGAAGTGATTTAAACGATTTAGCAAAAGTGCGGAGTATGGAACCACACTTTTACTATTTCGGTTAATTCCGGACTCGTTAATTGAATATCTGTTGTTTTGATGATTCTACACTTTCAAGGAAACGATGAAGAGAATTAAACAATTTAGTAAAACTCGTGGTTATAGGACATGAGCGTTTGCTATTTTGGTTAATTCCGGACTCGTTAATTGAAACATTTTGATGCTTTCGTGTGCTTTCGAGCCACTATGAGGACCTTCGGGTCATTTGTTGGACCTTCGGGTCATTTGTTGGGCTTTCGAGCCACTCTGCGGACCTTCGGGTCAAATACCAGTACTAGACCTTCGGGTCACTCTGCGGACCTTCGGGTCAATCTGATGGGCGCCAAAATTATGTTGAGTACTTGGTAGGCTTCGGCCATATGTTGTTGCACGTGCGGCGAATTAAAAACTCGCCATCTGATGGGATCGATCCAAGCTTTTATGTTGATTTTCTAGTCTTCTTAATTGATTTCTAGATATTTGTTGCATCCAATTATCTGCAGGTAATTGGATATTTGTTGATATGAGTTCTGATTATCGTTTTTGATAATCAGATATTTGCTGTTTCTAATTATCGCTTGTGATAATTAGATATTTGTTGATATGAGTTCTGATTATCGTTTTTGATAATCAGATATTTGCTGTTTCTAATTATCGTTTGTGATAATTAGATATTTGTTGATATGAGTTCTGATTATCGTTTTTGATAATCAGATATTTGTTGTTTCTAATTATCGCTTGTGATAATTAGATATTTGTTGATATGAGTTCTGATTATCGTTTTTGATAATCAGATATTTGCTGTTTCTAATTATCGCTTGTGATAATTAGATATTTGTTGATATGAGTTCTGATTATCGTTTTTGATAATCAGATATTTGCTGTTTCTAATTATCGCTTGTGATAATTAGATATTTGTTGATATGAGTTCTGATTATCGTTTTTGATAATCAGATATTTGCTGTTTCTAATTATCGCTTGTGATAATTAGATATTTGTTGATATGAGTTATGATTATCGTTTTTGATAATCAGATATTTGTTGTTTTTAATTATCGTTTTTGATAATTAAATATTTGTGGATATGAGATTTAATTATCGCTTTTGATAATTAAATATTTGCTGATTTGAGATTTAATTATCGCTTTAGATAATTAAATATTTGTTGATATGAAATATAATTATCGCTTCAGATAATTAAATATTTTTTGATTTTAGATTTAATTATCGCTTGAGATAATTAAATAATTGTTGATTTGAGATTTAATTATCGCTTCAGATAATTAAATATTTGTTGATTTTAGATTTAATTATCGCTTGAGATAATTAAATAATTGTTGATTTGAGATTTAATTATCGCTTCAGATAATTAAATATTTGTTGATTTTAGTTTTAATTATCGCTTTTGATAATCAAATATTTATTGAATTTGGAATTTGATTATCGCTTGAGATAACCAAATATTTGTTGAATTTAAAATTTGATTATCGTTTTTGATAATCGAATATTTGTTGATTTGAAATTTTAAATTACCGGTTGTGGTAATAAGATATGTGTCGATTTGTTTTCTGATTATCGTTTGAGATAATTAGATAATTGATGTTTGCTGATTTTATTGATATGAGATTTCCTAGTCTCCAATTGATTCTAGAATATACTGATTTTATTGAATCGCTGTTTTCTATCTATTTCTGTTAATAGTCAGAGTTTACTAATTTTGAAATTTGTGTTTCCTAGTTAATTATTGAATAACTAGATATTTGCAGTTGTGATTTGTGATTGGTGTTTCATAATTATCCTTGTTGATAATTATGTTTTGTTGTTCTCTAATTATCGTATCGGTAATTAGATATTGTTGTTTTGAGATTTTCTGTATTTTAATTATCTAGTTGATAATTGAAGATTGCTGATAATTGTATTTATCCAATTTTGCTGTTTTCTGAGTATCTAGTGATGGTTAGGCTTTGTTGAGAACTTGTAAAACTCTTTTATGCAGTTAAAAGATTTCGTGGCATTTGAATTCCCGTCTGTATTTTTCTAGCTTAACCAGTTTATGTTAGAAGAATAATTGTTATAGACAACTTTAAGTATGAAAATTGCGGGGACGCAATTTTTATAAGGAGGGGAGTCTGTAACAACCCGGGGTTTTATAACAAATTTATAATCGTCATTAGACGACTAATTTTGGTTGCTAAATTATTTTCGTCATCAGACGATTTATTTCTGTTGGCATAGCTGGTTGTTGATGGAGTTTTAAATCTATGAAATTCCTTTCATCAATTTTGTTGAAATGTTTTGCGGGCTTTAATTGGACCTTGGTCCACGTTCGTTAGCTTTGAGTCGTGGTAATTATCTAGGGTCGAAAACCGTTCCTCCTTTATCACTTTTTCCCATTTGTAAAAACCTAAGCAAACAGTCGAAAGAAAAGAGAATGGCGGCCTCGTTCAAAATTAGGGCAGACTAGTCTCGTTATTCTTCGGCGTCCCCAAAATTCAAATTAGGGCTCCGATCGATTCGTGGCGTCGCAACTTCGAGTTGCTCGAGCGAACGGTGATTCCTTGTCGATCATTCGTCGCGAAGAGCTCCGCCAGGCTTCAAATCTTCTTCGTTCGTTCGTACGAAGTTAGAGCTTCGAGAAAAAAAAGAGAGGTGAGTAATCCTATTTACTCACATCTAGTTCTTCTTAGTACTGAGTTTATGCCATTCGATTTTGTTTGATATTGATGATTTCTCTGGCTTTGTAAATTTCATATGGTTTGATGATGGTTTGTTCATCATAGTTTCAAATTGTTTTCGTGACCGCCCTGCCTTGTTTGATTTTATTGATATTGATTTTGTTCTTCGTTCCCTTTGATTCCAGTCTGTTATTCACGGCTTTGGATCGAAATTTGATATTACCTAACTTTGCGTTGACCTTGATTGCATAGCTATGTTTTGAACTGTAGTTTGACTTCGTCATATTTCTTTTGACATCGGCATTGCTTTGAATTCTTGACAACTACGGGCTTGAACCTTGTTTTGAAACCTGTAAAATCTTGCTTAGTGCCGTGAATTTGTGAAGGCTCAGGCCACTTAATCTTGTTGGTGAATTTAGTTATTTATATCTGAGTTTTCTTGTGGTCTCCAGTTCGAGTGTGACTTGGTTACACTCGTGATCAATTGCTGTGTTGTACCTCTGACAGAATTCGTATATACTTCCTTTAGTTTGTTGCATAGCTTTGAGTCTTTTTACTTGAGCTCTGGTCACTTCCAGTTTGGTGTTGGACCTTTAATTGTTGCATTTACGTTGAACTCAGTTCGGATGTTGCCAGTGCCTTTGTTGTTTGCCGTGTATCACAGCAAACTACATGTAGTATTTTTTGAATTAACCTGAACTTAGCTTTGCTTCATGAGATAAGTAAAACTTTCGTCTGATGCTTGCGTCACTTGTGTCTGCACCTGATTTACCCAAATTCACAGTTGCATACTTGATCGGCATTGTTTTGTCACTTCTTTGGTGGGGTTGCAGAGCACTTGATCACTGCATATCACTGCATATCATTACATTGTCACCTATAATGTTCAGTAGTCAACCCTTTCACTTTACTGGTCTTGCAACATTTATATGAACACTGTTGCTTTATGTTGCATTCGTAGTTTGAACTGGATTCTGGTTCTCTTGACACTCCGGTTAGTCGAAGCTATAGTGTCTTTGTTGTTTGTATTAGCTCGTGTGCTTCACTGCTATATGTGCACGGTGCTTAGAGTCTAGTACCTAGATTCACAGTGGTCTGCATCTGCTTGAATACTTATCTTCATATATTTAAACTGCAGCCTCATTTACTTGTGTTCACTGTAGACTTAGTTTGGTGCAGTTTCACAAGGCCATCTCTGTTGCTTTGGTTAACTGTGCATATGTATTAAGGGTGTAAATGATGAGGCTTTGATTCGATTAGTTCTTTATTGACCTGTAGTGTTCATGAGTTCATTTAATATGCTGTTAATTCACGTAGCTGTGGGTCAACTATCTCCTAGAGTTGAACTTTGATGGTATTTGAGTTTTGTTCCTGGTTAAGTTCATTACTAAGTTGTTTCACTGGAGCATTGCCTTTGTGAACTTCATTGGCTTTACTGGTTATATGTTTTGATAGTTGTGTCCTGACTTGTTCATGTCTTACACAATTGAATTCTTAGAGTCTCTGTTCGACCATATTAATGGCATTTGGATTGAACATTGTCGTGTTGTGAACTTTCATTGATTCAGTGAGCTTCTGTATACTTCATCACTATAGTGGCGAGGCAGTACACGCGTGCGTGTACTGCAGCCCTACCAGAAGTGATGTTTTAAATTGATGATTTCAATTATTGGAATTGTTTCGTGTTGCCAACTCAAAATAATTGGTGTCGTATTCTGATTTGGTTTAGGTTGATGATTTAGTTGATATCTAATTATCTTTTAGATAATTAGATTATATGCCTCCTAATTATCGTATCGATAATTAGACTTTTGTTGCTTACGTTGTTTGGTTGGCTTGGGTTTCACTTTGACTCTACAATTTTGATTCTATTAGTACTCACTGTCATGATGATTTCGCGTACTGTGTGGCGAGGCAGTGCACGCGTGCGTGTACTGCAGCCACACAGAAATTTGATGTGTTTGATCATTTTAAGATTTCTGATTTGTTGATTTACACTGTTTAGTGTTATATCTGCCGTTATCCGATTCTTTTATCGAGGAGTCGGATATACGAGATTTCTGTGATTGTCGTCTATTTAAATTATTACTGCCTATATGCACTAATAAACTGGTTTGAATTAGACTGACCTGGGTATTATTTTCTTTTGAATGTAATACTCGGGTCAGACCCGAGTTATTTCAGGTTGTAGATTTTCTTCTTTGAGTTGCTGTTCAGGATTTGAAGACTTTTCACACCTTCTGAAGTTGTCAGTGTCATTTTGTAGTAGTCGTGTCATTGTATAGAACGATATGTATTCATGTATATTAGTCGATAATGTACTTGTATATATAACTTCTAGAGTCGACAGTTGTAGTTGTATCATATGTATCGTGTCAACTATGTATTAACTGACATCAGTTATATATATATGAGACTTTTGTTTTTATCTGTGTTCCGCATTTATATTATCTGTGTTATTGTTATATCTAATGTCCTAAACTATTATGAACCGTCGTAGATCGTTTTATACTAGTATTGGGTGTGTCGATGGGAGTAAACAAATCATAGAAGAAAAATAAAAAGTATATACCACTCCTATCGAGATAACTAATATTAGTGTAAGGCCAATTACGGATGGTCGCTCCTATCCAGCCTTATTCTTCGTAATAATAGACAGTATTTCTTTTAATACTCTTTGTTATTATGAGCATAGAGGTGGGGCGTCACAGAATACCATGATGCTTGTAAAACTCCAAGAACTCTTCGGAAACATACTCTCCGCCATTGTGGGACCTTAGAACCTTCAAAGACTTGTCACTCTCATTCTCAACAAGAGCTTTCCATGCTTTGAACTTTGCAAATGCCTCCGACTTGGCCTTCATTACATACACCCATACCTTTCGAGACCAGTCATCAATAAAAGAAATATAATAGCTACCGGTGCTGATCCCCAAACATCCGTGTGAACATACTCAAGAACCCTTCTCAGATCATGATTTGCCTCACCAAATGAAGCTTTTGTTTGCTTCCCCATGACACGGTTCTCGCAAAGCTCTAGTTTGTTGAAACTCTCTCCATCGATCATCTCCCTCTTCCGAAGAATATCCAAACTCTTCTCTGAGACATGACCTAACCTCAAATGCCACAACCTAGTCGCATCCAAGCTACGAGAACTATCAACTCCCACACAAGTTTCACCTTCAATAGTCACTCCTTGAAGCAAATAAACACCATGAGTCCTAGCACCCTTTATCACCAAAAGCGCACCCTTCGAAACCCGCAAGCTATCACTCTCAATAGTGATCTTACAACCTAAATAATTCAACTGCCCCAAAGAGATAAGAGACTTTTGAAGTCTAGGAACATAGCGCACATTAGTGAGAGTACGTACCACTCCGTTAATCATCCGAATTTGCACGGAACCAATGCCTTTTGACTTACAAATAGCACCATTACCCTAACAATTGAATTTCCTTCTTTGTTGACATAAGAAGAAAAACAATTCCTATTCGGAGTCATATGATAAGACGCCCCCGAATCGAGCACTCATTCGCTACCCGAAACATCTGATGCTACTGCCGTCAACACATCTACGTCTCCTTTACCAACTCCACTCTCCACCGCTATAGATGAAGATGCCACTTCCTTCTTTGCCTTCTCTTTGTCCGGACACTCATTCTTGGGCTTCTTACAAATATAGCACTTGCTCTTTCTTTCCTTTGACTTTCCTCTCCAACCAGGGTTCCTTGATTTAGAACGTCCAAGGTTCTCCTTCTTCGCATATCTCTCCTTCTCCACAAATAAACCATGACCATTACTAGCACTACTACTTCCATCACCCAACTTCTTCATTTGATCCCGCAACTTCTCGCTAAGAAAACCTGTTTTGACATCATCTAGAGCCAAATTATCCCGGCTATAGATCAAACTATTTGAGAAACCCGTATATCGGTCCGGGAACGAACACAACAATATCATCGTATTTTGCTCTTCCTCAATCTTCAAATCTACCGCCTTAATCTTCATTAGCAAATCATCAAAGGTATTCAAGTGCGCCTTTAGCGAAGTATCTTCCTTCATCTTATAGGTGAAGAACGTTCGCAATAAGATTAAACGATTAGTTAGTGACTTCTTCATATACAACTCCTCCAACTTGTCACAAATTCCCTTAGCGGTAGTCTCACCACTAATTTCGGAGATATCATTCTCCTCCATAGCAAGTTGAAGTGTAGTGAATGCCCACTCTTCAATTTCCTCTCTCTCAACATTCGAGATGTCTACCGGCAACAAATGTTGATCAAACACTACACGATGCACCCGATTCCTCCTTAGAACCGCTTTCATCTTCCATTGCCACTTTTCAAAATCATTATTACCATTCCACTTGTCTATAACCAATTGTGATCCTGAAGCTACGTACGATCCACGTACATAAGGCGCTACTCCACTTGGATTAACCATTGAGGAACTACCTGAGGTATTATCTGATTTTGGCATTTCTACAACCATCTACCAACACCAAAAGCACTGATACCAAATGTCATGGGAAATTATAACCAGAGACCACTCAAATCAAAATCCCAAAGCACAGCGGAAAAACGAGATCGTGGTAAGAAGTGCAAAAACAACCAATCAATATCTCAATCCAAATCTCAATCCAATCCAAAACCAATCACAATCTCCGCAGTAGAAAACCAAAGCGATAACGATATAATAAATCACACATCGATTTATAGCGGTTCCATTAACATCTTGTTATTATACATCCACTTTGAGAGAGAGCCTTTATTGATACCAATGAGAAGAGTACAAGAGATTGATTACAATAATAAAAATTCTAATAGAATTGATTTGTTGGGAAGAGAATTGAAGAAAATTAGGTCTAGATAAACCCTAGCTTAAACCCTTAATCTCATGTCGTCTCGTAGTCTTGCATCCTAAAAATAGTTTATATAGTGAACCAACATTCATTGAAAAATACCCGATTTTACCCTTGAAGCCCTACAAGCGAATACATAAATTCTGGACCGAAAAAACAAAACTGCACCGCGACAGACGTCTGTTGCAACCTCTCAGACGTCTGTTGCAACTTTTGGGCTGCAGTAAGCCTACAGATAGACGTGTGTCACAAGATGACAGACGTTTGTCATAACTCTCGGGTTACCAAAACCCAGAGCTAAGACGTCTGTCATTTTGTGACAGACGTTTGTTACCTGTTGTTCCAGCAGCACTCAACCTTTTTCCCCATATCTTCCTCATCCGAGCTTCGAATTGCGAACTGTTTTCACCGTTATAAAGCTACTTCCAACCTCTTCAATTTTCCATGTAGTGTCACCAAAATTCAAAAATTCATAAAGTTGCATGACTTCAGATGAATGAAAACAAGTCCAGATTATATTTCAGTAAGGGGGTGCATAACAAACAAAGTATAACCGATATCATCAAAATCAAGCCTGATAATCTGCCCTATTATTTATCTTGGGATTCCTCTATCCTATAATAAACTGAAATCTAAAACCTTTGAACCTTTAATAGATAAGATCAATAAGAAGTTTTCCCATTGGAGCATCATACAACTGAATATAGATGAGAACTCATTAAGGTTGTAATATACCATGTGATATCTTTTTGGATGCAATTTAACCAAAAGTCCGCAAACATTATTGGTAAGATCAACTCTACATGTGCAAATATCTTATGGAAATCTAAATTGCATAGAATGGCTTGGGATGATGTTTGCAAACCCAAGTCGGATGGTGGTCTGGGTATTGGAAGGTTGGATGACCTTGTAAAGGCAATATCTATTAAAATGGTATGGCATTATCTTCAAGGTGATAGCTTATGGGCCAAATATTTGAAGAATAAGTACTATAAAAATAGGAATTTCTGGACAATGCAACCTGACAATAATGCATCAAACTCATGGAAATCTCTCTTAAGAACCAGACACCTCTGTAAAGGTCTTACAGGCAGGAAAATCAGCAATGGGGCTGACACTCAGTTGTGGTTCGATCCATGGATCAATGGACATTCCCTTATTGGTAAACTGGGGTGGCACTATTTGTCATTGGTGGGTGGCTCTAATCATACTATTAATCACCTGATTTCTAACAATCAATGGAGGGATGATTTTAACACATTGCCTAATAGTATCGGTCATTATATCCGCAAGATTAAAATTCACAATCAAGCAAGTAGAGACTACTGGTTCTAGGTACCAAAATATAATGGGGAATTCGAACTTAAGTCAACATAAGAGCAAATTAGAAGTAGTGCCATGGAAAACAAATGGTGTAAACTAATCTGGAACTCCAAGTTTGCACCCAGAATGACAGTTTGTGCATTATTAGCTAAACTAAGCAAGCTCAACCCAAAAGATAAAATCTGCAGATGGAACAGTTCTATAGATAAATCATGTGTTCTATGCAGCAATCATCACAAAGACAGAAATCATTTATTCTTTAACTGTCAGTATTCTAAGACTCTATGGGACATTATAATGGACAAGCTTAAAATCAACCAATTCAGCAGTTATGATATTGAGCAGAATATAACTTGCAAATCTAAAGATAGACTCAAAAATCATGTAGCAGATAATTAGTATGACTATCACTACTTTAATTTGGCATATCTAGTGTGAAAGGAATTCAAGATTATTCAGTAACATACAAACTCCTATAGAAATTAGATCTATAATGGTAATTCAAGATTGTAAAAACCTAATAGCGTAGTCAAAAATCTCATATATATCTAAGCTATAAGAAAAGGTCTTATCTTAGAAGCTTTCGGTATCGACATTCCTCAGATTTCTAGAGTTCAAGCTGCTTAGTGCAGGTCCTCCTGATTGCTGGTCAGTAAGGTCCTGGTTAATCGATGTCTTTGTTTCTTCTTTGGAATTTTCTTGTCCAGCTACCATTATTGAACTTAGAGGAATTGCATGGGTTAAATCAATGAATGGTCTGTGAAGTGGTGGACAGCTGTCCTGCTCCCCTTTTATGATTGATCTTAGCATGTTTTTATTGTTGTATATGGATTGTGGTCATTTTTTCATTTGTCCAGTTATAATTGTACATATGGTTTTGAGTATTTCATCCATTCTCACTCTCTCATCTATTTGATTCGCTAGACTTATAAATTAACAGACTATCTATTGTATCTTGGTGTAAGTCAATATATTTCCTTATAAGGTACTCATTTAGGTTAGGAAGATTGTAAGGTTTTGATGAGGCATATTATGGAAGTATATGTTTTTCGGTGTTAATAAAAGTAAGTACTTTTTCCAAAAAAATTACAATGGTTTGCTGTAGTTAGGTAGATTTAATTTTGCAAATGTTATTTTTTACATAAAAAACTAGGCGCTAACCAACTAAAAGATTTTGAGCCTATTTCATTACTAAATTGTTCCATGAAAATTATTTCTAAAGTTTTAGGCTATAGACTAAATTCTAAAATGAATGAATTAATAGATAATACTCAAACGACATTTATTAAAGATAGGAATATCACGGATGGAGTAACAGTAGTTCAAGAATATATTACCATTGTTGTAAAAATAATATTACTTGTGCTCTTTTAAAACTTGATTTTGCCAAAACTTTTGATTCAATTGATTAGATTTTTCTTAAAGATTTATTAATGGCTAGGGATTTTAGCACTAGATGGATATGATGGATTATGTCCTTGCTTAAGACTGATAATTTTAGTATAATGGTTAATGGTATTCTAGAAAATAAAATTCAACCAAAACGTGGACTTAAGCAAGATGATCTTTTATCACCTTTATTGTTTAACTTGGCTGTCGACGCTTTTTCTAGAATCATCAAATTGGCTGCTAGTAATACGATATTGGATGATATAGGTAATGAGATTACTAGTAATGGACTTTCCATTCTACAATTTCCGAAGATACTATTATTTTTACTTCTCCTTTTCCTAGTCATATTATTTCACTTAAATTTATTTTATATAGTTTTGAACTCTTATCTGGTTTAAAGATTAATTTTGAAAAAAGTTCAGTACCAGTTTTAAATGACATAAATAATATAGAAATTCAAATTGTATGCACATTGAATTGTAAAACGATGAAATTCCCTATAGAATATTTAGGTTTCTTAATTAGACCTCAAAAGCTTGAACATCGTGATTGGATAACTATAATTGATAAAATCAATAGAACATTGTCTAAATGGAATGGTAAATACTTATCGAGAGCAGGTATGATTGTTCTTATTAACTCAGTTTTATCCGCATTACCCATTTATTGGATGTCGTTTTACCTTTTTCCTAAATGAGTAATTGATAAAATTAGGAGAGACTTTTTATGGAGGGGTGATAATCCAACTTGTAAGTCAAAGTTTCTTGTTAATGGGAAATGATTTGTAAGTCTAAAAACGAGGGAAGGTTAGGAATTGTTAACTTACATAACTTAAATATATCTTTATTAGGAAAACTGATATGGAAATTTAATGATAATAACGAAAATTTGTTATGGAAAGAAATAATAGTGAATCAACGGTATGGAGGCACTCATAATTTATATCATAATACTACTAATAATATAAGCAATATGTCCCATTTTTGGAGATCGATTATATTAAATTTTGACATATACAATTTAGGTATTAATAATGTTGTTCATTCTGGTAATAATACATCTTTTTGGCATGATTGCTGAATTTCAGCTATTCCACTTAAAGTGGAACTTAGGGAGTTATGTAATATCTGCAATTTCAAAAATGTGTTAATTTCAGAAATATATAGGCCAAATCTAAATTTTTCTTGAGAATTTAGTTTTAATCGTAGGCTAGCGGGCAATACTTTAGAACAATTTGCATTATTGTAAGCTAAACTAGAGTTTTACAATATAGATAATGAGAAGGACATCAAAATTTGGTATTGGGATAAAAGTAAGAAATATTCATCTCATTCATTTTATAATTTTAGAAACTTTTCAGGAATTAAACCGAGTATATTTAAATACATGTGGAAAGTTAGTGCTCCCCTAAAGCAAAAGTGCACATGCGGTTAGTTTTACATGATAAATTGAATACTATAGAACTTCTAAAAAAGAAAAATATTGTTAATGACAAAAAATGTTATTTTTGTAATGATGAATTGGAAAATATTATACACTTATATTTTGAATGTATATAACTAGTTTTATTCTAGAAACAACTCTTAATATTTTTTATTTTAATCTAAATTATAGACATATTAATTGTGAATTATATTGGGAAAATATTAGATTTTATTGTAAGAGTCATAACAGGTTTTTAATTGGCACTATCTACACAATAACGTGTTGGTATATTTGGTTTGAAAGAAATAAACGTATATGTAATAATATTATTATTGATTTAGAAAATTTAACTTATGGAATTTCTCTTTTTAGTTTTAATTGGATTTCAAATCCTAGTTCTAAATTAAATAAAAATTTAAGTTTTAAAGAAATTCTAAAAAAAATAAAAACACGTATTGAGTTTATAAAGAATATATAAAATCAATGTAAATAATAGGAAAAATAATAATAAACTAATTTTAATTTCTTTAGATAACATGGTAGTTATTGATTCTTTGTTATAAGGTGTTTGAACGTTAGTCTTGGTAATTTCACAGTTATGATGGCATAAAGTATTTTTGATGACTTAATTGAAGTTTTTGTTCATATGAATATTGTATCAAATATGTAATAGTTAATTCATATTAAGAGGTAGGAACTTAAATGAACGTTTTTCCCAAAAAATAAATATATTTATCATTGTCAACCCTATGTGTACTTACTTTTATATACAATTTGGATAAGAGAATGGAGTGCTAGAAATCTTTTTCTCAGGGTCATATGGAAGGTTAGTGAAAAGTTTGTGATGGACTTTGGTATACATTTCCAAATATCACCGAAATTACAATTAACAATGCTCTTAATGTGAAATTGGCAAGTAAAGTTTGGACATTTGATTTTAGGTAGCAATTGGTTGATATAAAATTTCGAGTCCAAATATACTAATCAAGACTTTGTATCAATTATTGTTGGTTGTAGTTTGAGTGTGAATGAGTTTTAGACTGACTTTTTAAGAAGGAAATTGAGCTAAATATGAGTCAGATAGTCTATATGGTTTAAAACTTCTGACATAAAATGCACTTGCATGTAGTTTCTAATTCTCAGTGTATTTGGTGATCAAATTCCATAATAATTTTATGCATGCGGTCATTCTCATTGACCAGCAGCTACAAACAAGGGAGCATGGATAGTACATTTGTTTCATTAGTGCTCTGGTTGCTCAATCTTGCTTTTCTGTTTCATTGAAACCTCTGTGCTCATGTGTTTTCAACAATGCAAGAATTTCTCTAAAGGAAACCTCAGATGTACTCATTATTTGCACCAGAAAGTACTAAATATAATGATAAAATCATTTTATAACGCAAGGATTAGAAACTACTTCAACTGGGCTTAACAGGGAACGGGTGTAGTTACAGATAGAGTCATTCACTACAAAAAAACAAAACGGTTCGTATAGCATCGGATGGGGCAACGGCTAGCGACGGCAAAAAAAGCGGCCGTCGCTCGACCTGTATATCTGCCAAACCCGAGCCTTCTTCTTCCCCATTCTGCAAAACGGAACAAAACAGAAAAGAAAAAAAAACCCCGTCGCCCCGCCGATTCGGTACTCAAACATTCGCTCCCTACCTCCCAAATTGATCTGGTATGTGTTCTAACCCTATTTTCTATTCAATTAGGGTTTAATTAGGGTTTATTTGCATGTTTATTGGGTTTAAAAATTGGTTGTTAATGGCATGTTTATGGATTTGAGATTGGTAGTTATGTGGTATATGTATGGTGATAGTAGTATTGTAGGTTGATTTGAGAATATAATCATTTTATTTCGACGTTGAAAACTATGATTAACGTATACTATTATGATGTTGGTTATTGTAGAATTAATGATTGGTGATGTGATTTGGATTAAGATGGTGATAACATGTTTAAGATGCTTATTGATAAGTTTATGCAATGTCGGTTGTCGATTAGGTGAAAATTTTATTATTTAGCATGCGTTAGTTATAAGTGTAAGTACACTACAACTGTATATTTTGTTCAAATATATCATTTATGCTCACTTGCAATGGCCATGCTAAAGTACTCATAGCCTATACAATGATTCACTTTTGTCTCATTGTGGAATTTCCAATTAAACGTATATAGTTTAAAATAAAAATAATTCAATTTATTATAAGTGCTAACTTCTAATTTGATTTAAAAAAATTCGTTATTTAAAAAAATTCGTTATTTAAAATTTGACTTATTGTTTGTAAGTGTTCCCCGTAATGAAGAAGCTGTTGAGCATGATTCTTCTCAAACAATGTTATCTATTTTTAGACAACATGGAAGACCTGCCGGAAAATGTGTGGAAATATGGTTAGATGATAGAGACTACCATGTGGCACACACATATGTTCTTTTAAATTGTGTTGAAGTTGCACCATTTATCAGGTAATACTGAATGATTGTACAGTTCAATTATACGTGTATTTATATATTAATAATTAGGGGAATATAATATATTTATTTGCAGCATATACGAATCACAACATTCATCTGGTGATTTCAGTAAACAATTTGCTTGTTGGTTTGCAAGCTATGTTCACGATCCGAATAACAGTGTTGTTGACGAAGGAATACGACACCTTGCTACCGGACCAAGAAGAAATGTCAAGACCTATCATATATACTTCGTCAACGGATTTAAATTTAACACCAAAGATTATGGAGCTGAAAAATCAACGTATAACAGCGGTGTATTTATCAAAGGCAGCGATGATCCAAAAGAGCATATAAAAGATTTTTATGGAGTCTTAACACAAATTTTAGAGTTGACTTATTATACACAACCACTAGAGAAAGTTTTTTTATTCAAATGCAACAGGTTTAGCAACGTTTCCGGTTCTGGAATTAACGTACATAAGGATTATAAGTTAATTGAAATAAAGCATACGTCACATTACTATAAATATGATCCTTTCGTGTTAGCTAAGCAAGCATTACAAGTTTATTTTGCTCCGTATCCATCCTTAAAAAAAGATAAAGCAGACTGGTGGGCTGTTTTTAAAACAAAGGCAAGATTTACATTTGATGGAAATAATATTCCAGATGAAGCAGCGTATCAAGCAGATCTTGAGCCATATTCCGAAATAATAATAGCCGATGACATCGATGTAGGATCGTTGAATGATGAAGCGAATGTTTTAATAGATGCATTTGTTAGTAACGAAGAAAACGATATAGAGTACGAGACCGAGACGTCTGAATCAGAAGATGATGAAGAATGATCACAGATGGCATCGTTTGTTGTATTATGTGATGTACTATTCTGAGTTATGTCATGTGTTATATTGAGCCATGTATTCACTTATGCAATGTACTATTCTGAGCTATGTATTCACTTATGCAATGTACTATTCTGAGCGATGTACTATTCTGAGCGATGTATTATTCTGATTTATGCGTTATCGTTTTATTGTATGATTATGTGATGCTCATTTGATCATTATGCTTTTATATATAATATATGATTGTGGCAGATATGGCTGATAGAAGACGTAGGAGTACATCTCAGCCTTCTCCATCTCAGCCTTCTCCATCTCAGTCTCCTGGAGCTGCAGCGGGTCCTAGTAGCTTAGAGGCAGATACACGCCGAGTTGCAGAGATTATTCCGAAGAGTGTTGGGTAAATGTTAAATTTATTTCAATTATATTATTTAAAATATATAAACTATATAAAATATGCACGTTAACAATTACAGGGGGTTCGAGGTGGAACCATCACAGTTTATTTTAGATGTCTCGAAGAAATCATATAAGGGTCGGATGTCAGCAGTTTGGCCGCATTGGGATAACATTCCAGCTCATATTAAAAATGATATATGGGCCGACTTGATGGTAATTACAATTTATATATTTCTATTGAAAATAATATGTTGTATGTAATTCAAAATAAATTCAATATGCAGGCTGTTGTACGAGTGGAGCCGCATGATTTAGATGTTTTTAGCAATAATTGGAACCAAAAAATGCGGAAGAATTATAGAGAGACAATATCAAGGGCGAAGAAGGCTGGCAAAAAGCCAGGTTGGATGAGCGATGAAGTCTGGAACGGATTTCTCACATATTGGGAGTCAGAAGCAGCTAAAGTAAGCTATGATGAGAATGCTTACAATTATGTTAATTACATTAATTTAATCGTGTATCTAAATTAATAGGAAGTAGCAGCAAGAAACCAAGCCAATAGGAATAAGAATCCTGGTTTACATCGAGGTGGCTCTAAATCTTTCCAACAGCATAGGAGAGAATTGGTAAATATAAAATATATTTAGCATATGGTGATGCATATCTTCATGTATAACATTTATGCTTATTTTCAATATATCTTATTCGTGTATATCTTCACACTACTACAAAACAGGCCATTTGCATCGGTTGTTTATCCCCCTTTTGCATCAGTTCAACAACCGATGCATATGCAACCGATGCAACAGGCTTAACACTTTTGCATCAGTTCTGAAACCGATGCAAAAAGATCCTTTTTGCATCGGTTGTTACTAACAACTGATGCAAAATATCATGGTTGATTGCTTGAACACAGCCCCCATGTTGCATCGGTTGTAATGAAAACCGATGCAACAAAGGAACTTGTTGCATAGGTTGTTGTTGAAAACCGATGCAAACTAATCCCTCTATTGCATCGGTTTTTTATAACAACCGATGCAAACTAATCCCTCAGAAACCATTATTACAGTACTCAAATAGACTATATATATATTATTGATAATCTTTATATATATATATATATATATAAAAAGAAAAAAAAAACATACACAAAAAAGAGAACATTGCATTCATCTTAAATTTTGTTACAGATTTTCAATTACATTTCAATTCATTGGCACTCTCATCACTGTACATTCTCGATTTCTATAAAAAAAAATACACTACACTATGCACTGTCCTCTACCATCAACATTACAACTGACTCAGTCACAGTCCAACCACCTTCTGCTGCCTTCCAACAACCACCTTCACCAGTTGCACACTACTTCAAACAACCTAAAGTCCTACCACCAACCTGAAGTTTACCCACCAACCTCTAACCATCCTTCACTATGCAATTCAAACTTCACTATGCAAACTCTCCAAAATCCATACCACAGTTTTACTCCTACCTGAACCAAACTTCTGATTGCACCATAAACAAGATCTCACTCATAGTGGAATACTTCACATCTGGGTAAGTTGAGTCCATCTAAACCAGATGATTCAATGCTAAAATAAGTATTATCACCCTTTATGAAAATAGAATATATGAATATCAACTCCATGTTTGCTAGATATGGCACCTCTATAATACATCAAATTAACAAATGATTACTCACAATCTGAAATAGAGGCTTCTTTGATGATTTCAGCCATTAACTGCTTCACCAAACATGTAGTTATAGAGGTCATGCAACTGCACTTGGATTTAACCCAGTTTACACTTAAACATATAGATAATCACACTGATTATTGAATATATATGGAACTAGAATAACAGTGTAAACAGTTATTGAATATGATCTACCTACTATGAATTCTATGTTAACCAAAAAATGATGTGAATTTGATATCTCTGGCACATTCATTAATTTTCATGTTTTTTGGGCTCATAATCTCTGGCACATTCATCATAATTTCAGTCTATATATTATATATATTAAAAAATATCTTTGGTTATTCATACTTTAAGACTACCTTTAATTCTCTAAGAAGCTTCTCATCAGATACGAAGATTCTGTCAATTTGTTTGCCAATTTTACCCTCCCACATCTTAGCTAACTCATTCATGGACAAAACATTGCCAGGTGGTCTTAAGTAGATTGTCTTATTCAATTTACAAGGATCTTCGATTGTCCTAACTGTGAAGGTAGCCGCATCACAATCCTTGACAAACACAGCTGCAATGTACAAGGCCTAGGTTAAATGAGGCGACAACAAAATAATAATCATGATATTAGCTGATGATAATTATGACTATTATTGACTTCAGAAAATACATGGAAATTCCATAAACCTTGGTCTTTCATTTGGATAGATCATACTTACTTGGAAATTTTATCAAAATGGGGCACCTTTAAAAACTGATTTCAATTTAAGACCAATTTGAAAGCTATGCAGTGCGGGGGCTTAATTTCTTTTATAGTAACTATTTGGAGTAGTGGACAGAGCATATGCAGTGCAGGGGCTTAATTTCTTTTATTATTTCCACTACTGAATCATTCAAAGTATTACAACCTTTATTTTTCCTCTATTTATTATTATTATTATTAATCACCCTTTTATAGTAACTACACAAACGTATAAAACACTCATAAATATAGGCAGTGAAGACAAACCTAAAATGTCTGCCATAAGAGCTCAAGTTGGTCCCTGCATATTATTTTGTTAAATTGTTGTTATCAGTTATATCTTAAATTTTATATATACACTCATAAATAATGTTATGAAATTGAAAATATTTGGCTTACTTGCACTGCGTTGTTGGAAAAATCCAAAACCCAAAAGCTGGAAACAAATATAAGTGCTGCTTTCCAGCAAGAGCCAATGTAAACACTGTAAATTCATTTAATTAGTTTTAGCCAAAGTTGATCTGAAAATGATGGCAGTAAGAAAATGAAAAATATATGCAATCCTCTTTGGTATCGCCCAATGCATAGCCAAGGTCTGAAGAAAAGGAAATCACGATCACCTACGATAAGTTACATTTAGGCACATAAACAGGGAAGTTTGGTTCCAGTAACAGCATCAACAGGATCTCTGATTCCAATAAGTATAAATTACAGATTAATCAGAAATAGTTTTAATGATAATCTATAATCTATCTGCATAAACAGAAGTAAACTAAACGAAAGCTATGGAAGATTAATGAAATAGGCTATTGATTTCGTGCTAATTTCAACATATTGCTAAAATACCTTTTATGGTTAATAAGATATTAAAGTGCAGAATTTCAAGATTTTGATATTACTTGGATATTTTGCCTTATTTATAGAAAAAAAAACTTGGATATTCAATGCCATTCATCAAGTAAGGTACTAGTCACTAGTAATAAAAATTAAGTACTATAGGATTTAGCAGACAAATAAAAACTTAAGAGAAATAAAACCCAAGCATATTTAGGGAACAATTTTTTTTACCAGAAGAAAATTTCATAGGCCACCAGTTGCAAATTATTCGTTATAACCAGTATTAGGCTTACCCGAATCATAGCTGAACTCTATGATTGAATCATCTGGTTCAATGCGCTTGAGAAGGGATGACAAAAAGGAAACATTCTGGAATAGCATGAAGTGAAAAAGAGTATAAGCATATGCATTAAGAATTCGGTTTTACTCTACCAGTTTAGAAGCATATATCCCTATTACAGCTTGTTTTAATGTTCTTCCAATTACATCAGCTTGCATCTTACTCAATCAAGTAATAGTAAGAAATATTAACATGCATTAATCTTCAACCTAATTAACTTTTGAATTATTATTATTTTTGAGTCAAAAATATATGATGATATTGGTCTTAACCAGCATACTCTAACAGCTAGTACAGTACGTACCATTCATGCATATGGCTGCATATGGTGTATCACATATGAATAAATAAATATGTATAAGCATTTGAATAGACAAAACAATGAATTAAATTGCTGCAAAAACTGCTGCTGCATTGTACAGCAGAGATGCATGATTTTGAAACACTGACCAGGGGTTGAATCGGATCAAGATGCTATATTGAAGTTGCTGCCTGATCTGATACTGAGTGTAATAATCGTATTGAGGGTGCTGTCTGAGTAGAATAAGCATGAAGTGGTTAGCATTAAACCGCTTCAGTTGGATCAGTAGCACAAAAACCAGTTCGTTGTATGCTTAATATGCCTTGAATGTGTTGCATGCGAAGTGGAACAATTCATGTCTGCATTTGAGAGAAGGTGTTGCGAGTTCATAGGGGCGTTGTTGTATTGTAGATGAACTAGTGCAGGTGAACTAGAGTAGGTGGTTTGTTGAGATGGGGATGTACTGCTGTATTACATGCGAAGTGGAACAGTGTTGTATTGCATGGACTGGTATAGTGAATAATGAGGAGTACTGTTGTATTGCTTAAGGATAGGTTTAATCTCTGTCCAAGTTTGAGTGAACCCCTGGACAGGGGAGACGAATGACTGAGGGTACGTAGGTGAGCTGCATGTACCTGATCACAAGAGAGAAAATCGATGAGGTCTACTGCTTATGTGCATGCAATTATTATGTGTATATGTGCATGCAATTAATAAATGTTTTAAAATTATTGTCATCCTGCTAAGTTTGGATTGCTATGTTATTAACACTACAAGAATTACTATTGTAGTGTAAGTATGTGAAGTTCTGTTAATTTCATGCTCACGGAGTCTATGAAGGATGTTATGACATGAGATCTGTAGTGTAGTTAAATATTGAACTTAATTTGTGATCTTTGATTTCTTGACACTTTGTAGTTTGTATACAGAAAATGAGAAAACCAATGATTTATCTGTTCAAGTGTATAACTATTTAATGTGTTTGAAGACTTAATTTGTTAGTTCGAAACTTCTTTTTTTGGATATCAGTTGTCTTAACTATTTTATGATCTGCATTCTATATGTATCACATATGCATAATATCAGAACTATATATAAACATGCAAGTGCATTTTTTAACTGAGCTGTTATATTATACATATAATATTCGAACATTGAAACCTTAAGCTATGCAATTAAATACCTTAAGTTGTACATATAATATGTATTATGAATTATGATAAGCAGTACAATACTGTGCATAATCAAAAGAAGCAGAACCGGAATATGAAAACCTAAAACTACAGGAATATTATTAATTAAACTGCAGGAATCTAGTACCAAATAGGCAAATTTCTTTTAATCAACCAATTAAAGCCAACTAAATAACCTGAAATATTATTAATTAAATGACATCAATACACCAATATCCTCTACATGTTCTGTAAGAATCGTTTCATCATTTTTAATCTATAATAATACATAGCATTCAAACATTTATAAAACAAAGCTTGTTTAAAAACTTACTTCATCTTGCGAACAGGATCCCAATCCCACAGAACAAGCATAACCAGATTCATCATGTAACACAGTATAATTGTAACTGCTCACATTTCTGAAGTATCATCCATCCGTGCTCTCGTATTTAAATGACCGGCATGTGAAGAAAAACTATGAATTCACGAATTCTGAAACCAAAGTTTGGAACCAAAGATGGAACTCGATCTGGCCATTATATTCAGATTCATGAATTCATGAAATATGGAGATCATGAAGTCTGAAAATTGTGAAGTTTGGAACTCGAATTCATGAAGTTTGGAACTTTATCTGGCCGTCATACTCAAATTCACGAATTATGAAAGCAACGAATTTCCAATTTCATTGTAAGTGGATTAGGGTTCGGGCTTGGATTCAGAGCTGAGGGAGTGGAGAATGGAGAGGAAGAAAGAGAGGTGGGGAGAGCTCGTGATAGAGGAAATTATTTACGGGGATGAAGCTTAGATTTAGATCAGGTTTAGCCGATTTTGGGAAAGATGAAAAGAGGGAGAGGGATTTAGGGTTTTCGAGTGAAGGACGATAAGAAGAGGTTCCCGGTGAAAATGAGAGGGAGACGAAATAATTTACCGCTAACTTTTCATCACGGTGTTCAACGTGGAATAGTATTTTTGCATCGGTTTTAAATAAAACTGATGCAACTAACACTATTTGCATCGGTATATTTTCTTCGGTTGTCGATGATAACCGATGCAAATTGTATTTTTTTACTATCTACTGCTTTCCACATACCAAATGCATCGGTTGTTAAAGCGTAATCGATGCAAATACTTCTATTTGCATCAGTTGTTGTAACAACCGATGCAAATGAGGCGAAGCAACATGCGTATTTTGTAGTAGTGTCAGTTTGCAAAGTACGGAAGGGAGCCTACAATGGCTGAGGTTTTTAGAGCCACACACGCAGTTGAGTCTGTTGATGATGAGGGGAATGCGACCTATGATTGGACCGACAGCAAAGCTGAAGCAGCGATGGTAAATATGCTAACTCGTGATTCAAATTGTATATATGTAAATTGTATACCAATTATTTCAAAATTATGTTTGTAATTGCAGGGGCGATATGAGGCAAAGGCATCGGCATTGACACGGGCGAGTGGAAGAGCAGAGCTTACAGTTGAGGAGTCCAACAGGATTTGGGATTCCGTTATTGCACCGCCTACTCGAAATAGGCGTTATGGTTTCGGCAATCAGGAGGTAAACCATTTCACTAACTTCATATTAAAAGATCCACATTATTCTCACATCAATACAAATTTCCCTCCAATGTTGTGAAGTACTAGCTTATTTTAGCCCAATCAAGTACATTTATTTAAATATGATACAATTGCATATCTAGATCTCACATCGATCAATAAATTTATAATAATTATGATACAATTGCTCACATTCAACTTTATAGTCCAATTACACATACTTTGGCATAATAATTATTATTGTTATTGACACATACTTTATAGTCCAAATACACATAATAATTATTATTGTTATAATTTGACAACAGTCAAAGCATATAACTTCATATTAAAAGATCCACATTATTCTCACATCAAAAGAATTATTTATATACTATCCAATTCATTCAAAATTCATGTGAAATGCTATCGTATTAACTTCAGTTATTTCACAGGCTGTTAATTTTCAAAGAGCTTATGGCAAATCGATGGAGGAGGAGCGTATTGCTCAGATGTAGAGGCAGCTAGATGAGCTCAACGATTGGCGAAAGGGCCAACTGGCACAGCAGATAGATGAGCACATTGCAGCATTTTATCAGGAGCACGACTCTATGCCTGGGGAGCAGGGAGATGGATCTAATGATGCCGAGGAGGATGATGATGCATAGTTTTACTATTCTTGTGGGTATGTATTTATGTACATATTTAGACTAGATTTGATACTTGGGCTTGGATACTTGGTATTTTGGATGATGTTTGGGTTTGGTTATATTTAGATTTGATCCTTGTACCTTGATACTTGGTTTGGTTGGTTTTTGTGTTTTTTTGGTTATATTGTTGAATATTGATGTTGTGGGTATTGTTGAGATGTGTTATTGTTGATATTATTGAGGTTTGAGATGAGGTTTGGGATGAGGTTTGATGGAAGAATAGCTGCTGTGTGCACAGCAGATTTTGCCCAGAAAAGCGACGGCTAGCAACGGCTAGTAACGGCTTTCTGGACCAAAAAAAGCAACGGCTAGTAACGACAAGTAACAGACTTTGGGAAACAAACTAACTGCCACGTGGCGTTGACACGTGTAAGATACCGTCGCTTGCCGTCGCTATTTTAGCGACGGAGCCGTCGCTTCTGCCGTTGCTTTTCCTGGTGGCAACGGATTGAATAGCGACGGCCATTAGCGATGGCTAGCGACGGCCACCAACGCATTTTTGCCGTCGCTATACGCTGCCTTTGTTGCAGTGATTGCACTATGCACTTTACATTTATTATGTAATATATATAATATGTATATAAGAAACTATAGAATTGATATGAAGATAGATGGAGACTAGGTTTGTTAACTGGGTGGAAACAATATGGAAATCTTCCTGATAGTAAATCCGAGCTAAAGTTGAAAAAAATAGGACAACGAGAGTGTTATATAAGTCGACCAAGACAGTTCTATTACTGTAAGATTTTTTGTTTCTTTCTCGTGTCTTGTTTTTATGCAGACTGGATGTGTCATGCATTAAGTTGTACTGCAGGAAAATTTATTTTATTTTGGTGAACATGATATATTTCAGTAAATAAGTTTTAATAGTGATAAATTCTTCCATAAAATAACATTAATCTATAAAAATTTGGCCTATATAGACATGAATTTTCGAACAGATTTGCCTTCTCTTATGTAATCTTTTTTCTGATTACTATTTTTATAACATTGCTGAACAGTTTCGGACAATGCTCCTATAATGAATGTAAAATGTGTTTGATATGTGCATTTTATATAAATGAGTTTGACATCATCTTTTCCATTTCAATATCTAAATCAACAAGTTAAAGTTAGTTATAAATAAGATATCGGTTCTGAGAAAACACACTTATCCTTTATCACTCTCTCTTTACATCAAAGCCGTCAGTTTCTTTCAATGGTCCAGATGCACTTTATTTTTTGTTTCGGATTACTAATGTTTGGGCTTATTTTATTCAGCCCGTTTATGTACATATAAATACCTTTGTTTGTACATTATTACAATCATCAAATTACATTGTAATCATTGAGTTCTATAACAAAGATAATTCTGCAAACATTGTTTCTTCATTCTCTAATATGGTATCAGAGCCACTTTAAAGTCTAACGACTTATCATCAGAATTTGGCCTGAAGATCATCATCGAGCCATGTCAGGAAGGAGGTCTGTTCATCCCCCTTCGGTTGCTCTCAGCTTTGATCAGGAAATTCATCATCTGATTTTTTGGTGATACCTTTTCTTGATCTTTTGCTCTTTTTCATCTAGCGTTTTATCTGTTCTGTTCAGATTCGATCCTCTTTTGCATTTTTCTGCATTATAGTTTGTCAAGAATCATATTCTTGATAAACTACAACTCTTTTCTGTGTAAACCCTTGTTTTCTTGGCTGCAAGATTATATCTGCCTTGCCGAGAAATAAAGATATGGCTGGAGATGATGATAATTCTGCAACTACATCACCCACAATCAGAAACAAATCTCAAACTGTCAAAGAAACCCTGTCAATTGTTAAACCAAAGGGACAGTTAGCAGTTCAGTTAGATGAAGATAACTATTTACTGTGGAAATATCAGATTGAAACTGCAATTCGAGGATATGGGCTTGATGAATATATAAATGGTACACTGACCATACCACCAAAGATGGTAAATGATGATAAAGGTAATGTTGCAGCAAATCCAGAATATAGTCACTATCTGAAACAGGATAGTCTCCTTTCCTCTTGGTTAATGTCATCAGTTAGTATCAGCATCTTGTCTCAAATAGTTGGATGTAAAACATCTCAAGATATATGGGAAGCTATAGAACAAATTTTCAACTCACAAACAGCTGCAAGAGTCATGCACTACAGAAAGCAATTCCAGAATCTAAAGAAAGGAAATATGACGATGCAAGAATATCTTACTAAAGCCAAGAGTTACTGTGATAAGCTTGCTACTGCTGGGCATAAATTTTCTGAATCTGAACAAATTTTAACTATTTTAGGAGGGCTTGATGAAAATTATGAATCTCTCATTACAGTAATATCGTCAAAGAAAACTCTACCAAGTCTACAATATGTTAATTCAGCTCTTTTGTCCTAAGAAGGCAGAATAGAAGAGAAAAAGGAAAACAGTTCAAAATTCTCAATAAATTTCACATCCAACAGAGGAAGAGGTCAAGGCAGAGGACAGTACAATAGAACAAGTCAAAGAGGTGGTGAAAGTTTTAGAGGAAGGGGCAGAGGAAGATGGACTGGAAACAACAGAATCAAGTGTCAAATTTGTGAAAAACCAGGGCATGTTGCTTCTAAATGCTACTTCAGGTTTGATCAGAACTTTGTTCTGAATCAACTAACCAATAATAGTCAGAAAGGTCCAAATGTGAATTTAACTCAAGCTGATTCAAAAAGTCAAGGTGGCAGTTCAAGGAATCACGGTGATACTGATTCACAAATCAAGTCAGATGATTCAATATATGAAGACTGGTATCCAGATTCTGGAGCATCAAATCATGTCACTAACAGTCTAGAGAATCTTAATCTTGGAAACAAGGAGTATAAAGGTACAAAATCTGTTTACATTGGTAATGGTAAATCTTTGAAAATTACTCATATAGGCAGTGCAAAATTTAATAGCAAGAGAGGTTTACACTTAAATAACCTATTAAGGGTTCCTCATATTAAGAAAAAATTTGATTAGTGTATCTCAGTTTGCTAGGGATAATCATGTGTACTTTGAATTTTATCCAAATTTCTGTCTGGTTAAAGATCTGACTAGTAAAACAATTCTGTTACAGGGTAAAATGGAAAATGGACTGTATAAATTCAATCTGTACCAAAACAGTGAACCAAGACAGAAAGAAATTTGGTGTAACTATTCAAAGAGTGATGATAAGGTTGATTGTATTGATAACAACTTTGATATTTGGCACTATAAACTGGGTCATCCTAGTATAGCTATTGTTAAGAGTATTATGAAAGATAATGGTGTTGAATTCAAAGATATATCATTACCATATGTTTGTGCTTCTTGTCAGTTAGGAAAATGTCACAAATTACCTTTTAACAATTCCATAACCAAGTATAATCAACCACTTGAACTGGTTGCAGTTGATCTATGGGGTCCTGCACCAGTCAACTCTGATTATGGAATGAATTACTACATTTCATTTGTTGATTCCTATTCTAGATACACTTGGATTTTACTGCTTAAATCCAAATCTGAAACCAAGAATGCAGTCATTCATTTTATCACTCAAGTTGAAAATTTAACTAATCATAAACTCAAAACCATTCAAACAGATGGGGGTACTGAGTTTAAAAACTGAAAGAGTATTTTTCTGAAAAAGGAATTAATCATAGAATTACCTGTCCATATTCCTTTGAACAAAATGGTTTAGTAGAAAGAAAGCACAGACACATTGTTGACACAGGTCTGACATTACTTGCTCATGCATCTATGCCACTTAAGTTCTGGCCAGATGCTTTTACATCTGCTGTTTATCTTATAAACAGAATGCCTACAAAAGTTTTGAAAAATAAAACCCCATTAGAACTTCTGCATAAAACTAAACCAGATTACTCTTTTCTCAAAACTTTTGGTTGCTTATGTTTTCCATATACTAGACCATATAATAAACATAAGTTGAGTTTTAGATCTTTACCATGTACCTTTCTTGGATATGCTATCAGTCAAAAGGGCTATAAATGTCTGACTAATGAAGGTAAAATAATTATATCAAGGCATGTTGCATTTAATGAACATGTTTTTCCCTTCACTAGTTCAGACATGAAAGTCACACAAAAGGTTTATAGTGCCAAGAAGTTTCTTTCACTCATACCTGTATGGGAGAAAGAAAGTTCTGAAAATATCAAAGATAAACAAGGTGTGAGCTCAGATCTCCAACACACTGTGTCCAGTAATGGACCAGGTCAGAGAGATATTTTGAGTTCATGTAATTCTGGTGAAGCTGTTCATGAAGATGAAGACATCCATGATACTATCAACTCAAATCAGGAGCTCTTCATCAAATAGCAGTGATGATACACCTGTTCAGAAAGGACATCACATGGTTACTAGGTCTAAACATGGTATTTTCAAACCAAAAGTTTACACTGCACATATTAACTATAAGGAACCATCAAGTTTTGAGGAAGCAAGTAAATGTGACAAGTGGAAAGCAGCTATGGATGAAGAATACAAAGCTCTAATTAAAAATAATACTTGGAGCATAGTCCCTAAACCAACCAACAAAAATATAATTGGCAGCAGATGGGTGTATAGGTTAAAAGACCTACCAGGAGAAGGAAAAGTCAAATATAAGGCCAGACTTGTGGCAAAAGGTTACACCCAACAATATGGGTTTGACTTTTTAGAAACATTTTCTCCTGTGGTCAAGCCAACATCTATAAGAATAATTCTGACAATAGCCTTATATTATGGATGGGATATTAGGCAACTTGATGTTAGCAATGCATTTCTAAATGATGATTTGCAAGAAGAAGTTTATATGCAGCAACCACAAGGATACATTCAGAATAACAACAAGGATCTGGTATGCAAGCTACATAAGGCAATTTATGGCTTAAAGAAAGCACCAAGGGTCTGGTATGAAAAGTTAAAATCAACTTTACTTTCAATGGGTTATCAGGTATGTAAATCTGACAATTCTATTTATACCAAAATAAATGAAAAATGTACTGTTTATATTTTGGTGTATGTAGATGATTTTATAATAACAGGAAACAATGATGATGAGATTAAACATGTTATTAACTTCCTGGATAAGACCTTCTCTATTAAAGATCTAGGTAAATTGCATTATTTTTTAAACATAGAGGCAATCAGAACTACTGATAATGAAATCATATTATGCCAACAAAAGTATATAGCTGAAATTTTGAACAGGGCAAACATGAGTAGTGCTAAGCCAATGCCAACACCTATGACAAGCAATTTACATTTATCTAAATACACTGGAGAACCAATTGATAATGTTAAACAGTACCGAAGTATAGTGGGTGCCTTGCAATATGTAACAGTTACTAGACCTGACATATCATTTTATGTAAATAAAGTTTGCCAATTTATGCAGAATCCATTAGATCAACACTGGAAAGCTGTAAAGCGTATACTCAGATACTTAAAAGGAACTGCAACTCAAGGAATTAAGCTAAAGAAAGGCAAAAACTTATATATTCAAGGGTTTGCAGATGCTGATTGGGCGTCCGATTGTGATGATAGAAGATCAACCACGGGACATTGTATATTTCTGGGCGGAAATCCAGTCTCTTGGTGTGCTAAAAAGCAGCCCACTATATCTCGCTCAAGCACTGAATCAGATTACAGGAGTGTTGCTTCAGCCACAGCTGAAGTGATGTGGATAGAATCTCTACTTAAAGAGTTAGGGTTCGGATCTCAGCATAAAGCCACCATCTGGTGTGACAACTCCAGCACGGTGGCTCTCTCCGCCAACCCAATTCTCCATGCAAGGACGAAGCATATAGAGATTGACCTATGTTTTGTCAGAGAACAAGTTGCAAGAGGAAAGCTTGAAGTTAATCATCTTCCCGCTACTTGCCAGATAGCAGATATACTTACGAAAGCTTTGTCTCGTAAATATTTTGAAAGATTAAAAACAAAATTGTGCATAGAAGACATGACAAAGGAATTTGAGCAGCAGGAAGAAACCCTAGCCGCAATTGAAAGGGGGAAATAAGATATCGGTTCTAAGAAAACACACTTATCATTTATCACTCCCTCTTTACATCAGAGCTGTCAGTTTCTTTCAATGGTCCAGATGCACTTTATTTTTTGTTTTGGATTACTAATGTTTGGACTTATTTTATTCAGCCCGTTTATGTACATATAAATACCTTTGTTTGTACATTATTACAATCGTCAAATTACATTGTAATCATTGAGTTCTATAACAAAAATAATTCTGCAAACATTGTTTCTTCATTCTCTAATAGTTATAAAGATTTGTCACATGTTGCTTGGAGTTGATTGGTTCACTTATTTAGAATGTTTCTTTTATGTTAGAATTTGGTATCAACCAGTGGAGTCGTTTGTATATTTACTTCTGGTTCACTGTATCATTGCTTTATCACTGTAACACTGTATCACCGTATCACTTTCAGATATGCATACAACACTCTCATAACATCATTCAGATTGAGTCGCTGTATCGCTGCTTTGATGTACCATTGTATCACTGTATCAATCTGAGTGTTCTTCCTCCATAGCAACTTCTTTAAACAGCAGCTTATCTTTCCCCTTTTGTTGACTCAATATGTCCTTTTTTTTTAGAATAGTATATTTTATATCTATTTCACACATATATAAACAGCAACTTATCTTTAAACAGCAGCTTAAGTGTGTATAATGAATCGTTTCCTTCGGTTTAAGTTCTTACCAGTTTAATTTGATGAACTATTTTCATTCCATTTTGTTGGTTCTAATTTGAGTTTTGTTTTGAAATTCGTATTAATAAATTTGTTGTATATTTGTTCTAACTTGTGATAGCTAAGCATCATTCGTTCTTCTGTTCATGTCATACAAATTTCTATACATTGTCAGGGATTACTAATCTTGTATAATGTATGGGTTAAATTCAAGTTTTCTAGTCTAATATTATAGTCTGCTTGTTTCCTTGTTAATGAAGATTTATGTATCTTGGTAATATTGTTTAAGTGTTTTATTTTTTTTTTATTTTTTTTGGTTCTGTTGTGTATCTCTTTTATGATAAACTCATGTTGTTTCTGGCATCATCTTCTGCCTGAAGTAAAGGGACGTTATTATACTTGCTGGATGAACTTCTTATTTCGTGTGTAACAGTTCTTGGTGGCTTGTGTAAACTCATGTTTCCTTGTTGTTATCTATTTTTTTTTATATAACTCAGTAGAGCCAACCCAGCTAGTCCGATCAGAGCCAGGAATGAGAGGTTAGCCTGTCCAGCAGGAAGCATTCGTTTCCCAACCATTTTTGTTGAATTTAACAGAAAACACAACTTCTCGCCACATGAGGGAGTAGGGCAGATGAATATCAAACTCGTGACCTCGTTAACAGGTTGCAAGTGTCTCTACCACTGCGTCACTACTTTTGGCTTATATCATAATGTATTTCACATTAATAGTTTAGTTTATTTTTATTATGCATATATATGCATATAAATATATATTTATATACATATAAATGTATCGATATTAATTTTTTGTGTAGATTCTTTGCAGATACATGTATAATTACTACATTAGATGGATTCTGCCGAGCTCGAAGATTTGAGCATTTATCACATTATGTTTTGTTGTATGTTTTTATTATGAACCTTAGTTACTATAACGATCCAGATTTAATCGTTAAATAAACGAATATTTAAAATACATTATAAATAGTAAATAAATGGATTTTTATTAACAAATAAACCTATTTAATATTTTCTAATGATGATAAAATCATTTTCAAAATTTGTTTACCAATATATATAGTTCATGGAAAAATAGAAATGTGGCCAGAATTTATTTTTCGAAATCTTAATTTTTCATTGGTTAAAAGTTATTTAAAATGTTAAAACACTATAGAAAACACATGTGTGCACACTACAAACTATCTTAGCATGATGTGTACATGTATATATGCATGTATATGTTTTCTCCTTAAGTGGTGTGTATATATATATATATATAAGATAAAAGGAGATTTTATTTATAAAAAAAAGATATATATTTTAACATATAAAAATATTTTTCTCCACATAAAGGACATAAGATCATGGCTCGAATAGTGACATGATGGAGGGGGATACATGGAGAGGGTAGAAGTCATAGGAGGGAGATTGATGCAGCGCGTACCTCAAACTCGCGATCGACATGGCTAAATCGCGAAACCCTAGAAAACAAAGTCGAAACCGCTCCAGAATTCTTTAGGTCGCGAGCGACCTACCGCTTCCCTAAATCGTGAAATCTCTTAAGTCGAAGCTCCTCCTTAAGTCGCGGCTCCAGCCTTATCTCGCGAAGCCTAGGTCGCGAAGCGAGCTTCTTTATGTCGCTGAACTCCGGTTAAGTCGCAAAGCTTCTACGTCACGAATTTCTTAGGTCGCGAGCAGATGTTCCAGAGTTTCTTAAGTCGCGATTTGCTTATGTCGCTGCCGAGTTTGTTTAAAGTCGCTCTTGGAAGATGAAGATTTGCTTATGTCGCTGCCGAGTTTGTTTTAAGTCGCTCCTGGAAGATGAAGATTTCTTATGTCGCGAACAACAATCCAGTTAGGTCGCTGAAGCTTAGGTCGTTGAAGCTTAGGTCGCTGAATTCCTTATGTCGTTATTTCTTAGGTCATTGCTGTTTGATTTGTAAGTCGCGTGCTGTGTTGTGATTAGGTCGCTGTTTGTATTTTGTTAAGTCGTAACTCGTGTTTTGTTAAGTCGTTGTTGTTATATGTCGCATGTATTTTGTGTGTGTTGTAATTTTCCCTATAAATAGGGGTGTGTTGTCATTGTAAAAAAGGAGTTGAATTTTTAATAAAATTTGGTTTGTACTTCTTGTCTCCATTAAAATTGGTAGTTGAGTGTTATCTCCACTTTCGGCATTCGAGTGCGCTCGAATCAACGATTGTTGAAGCCAATTCACGAAATCAAGTACGCTTGATCAACGTTCGAAGAATTGTAGATCTTCTCTCACGGCATCGTGCGCGATCAACGTGTAGAAGATTGCTAGAATCCGGTATCTTCGTGATCAACGGATTTGGGCGTTTGGGTATTCTTAAATTCACCGATTTATCATCGTTTCACCGATTATTTCCACTAATCGTGTGAGATCCTGGACGGATTCGATTTACATCGTCGAATTCGCTTCCTAGGCTGCATCAGTTTGGTATCAGAGCTAGATCGCAAGAAGTTTGCATCATTTGGAGAATTGGGTTTCGAGAATTTGAAGTTTGGTGTTCATCGTGTTCATCGTGAAGTTGCAACAAGTTGGGAGTTTCGATCCATATCATTTTGGATCAAAGTTCGGAAAGTGTTTGAATTTTTGAAGATTTGTTGAAGATTCGACAATGCCTCCAAGAAGGGTTAATCGTCACCAGAATGTTGCAGATGTGTATCGAAGAGAAGATGCTGAACAAATGGAGCAACGAATTAGTGATAAATTCAATGAGAAGTTTGATGAGGTGATTGGTCGATTAGAGAGAATGATGTTTGAAATGAATCAAAGTAGAAGAAGGGTTTTACCTGAATCGAGCCATGGGGAAAATAGAGTTTCACCACATTCAGATCGGGAGAGAAGAGAAGATCATGATCGTAGAAATGTTGACGATCGTGATAGGAATGTTGATGATCGAAATCGTAGAAATGGTGGTGGTAGAGATGTTGGTGGTCATGATCGACATCGATATGCATTAGATTTTGATGAGGAGTTTGATGGTGGTAGTGTTCATTGTCGAAATCGAAACCAAGGAAGAAATCATTCAGAGTATGATCACAAATGGGAGTCCGGAATGAAAATTGAAATTCCAGAGTTTAAGGGTGGTATGCAGGCTGAAGAATTTCTAGATTGGTTATCTAATGTTGAAGAGATCTTTGATTTCAAGGAGGTTCCGGAAGATCGTCGAGTGAAGTTGGTTGCTCCTAGGTTGAGAGGGAGAGCTATGGCATAGTGGCAGCAAACCAAACTTACACGAGAACGGATAGGGAAGTCGAAGATTATTGCTTGGGAGAAAATGAAGATGATGATGAAGGCTACATTCTTGCCTTACAATTATCAATCACTTATGTATCAGAGGTTGCAGAATCTGAGGCAAGGGACGAAGACTGTTAATGATTATGCTGATGAGTTTTATCAACTGATTGCTCGAAATGACATTATGGAGACGGAGGAACAATTGACTGCTAGGTTTGTTAGGGGGTTGAGGATCCAGATCCAGGATATGGTAAATATGTTTGACCCTAGATCTGTGGCTGGAGCGCACCAGAAGGCATTGGCTTAGGAGAAGCAGGGAAGACGAGGAGGTGGTGTGTTTCCAAGTTCCAATACTCAGAGCAAGGGTGCTAGTGGGAGTTCCAATGTTTCTAAAGCTGTCAATAAACCAGTTGTGAATGAAGTTGCGAAGGCGAAGGTCAACAACAGTTTCAAGTGTTATAATTGCCAAGAAGTGGGTCACAAGAGTAATGAATGCCCGAAACCGAAGAGGCGAGCTATGATTGTTGAAGTGGAAGGTGAGGATGTTGATGAAGGTTATTCTAGTCCAGTTGAGGAGGATGAACAGGATATCGCGTCGAGAGATGAAGGATGTAATCTAATGTTGAGGAGATCATGTTTGACACCGAAGCAGGAAGAGGAGGCTAGTTGGTTGAGGAGTAATATCTTTCAGTCGACATGCACTATACTGGGGAAGGTGTGTAAATTTGTGATTGACGCGGGAAGTTGTGACAATATCATTTCTACCGAAGCTGTGAGAAAGTTGAAGTTGAAGACGGAGAAGCATCCAAATCCTTACAAGTTAGCGTGGTTAAGGAAAGGAGGAGAGGTGAAGGTGGACAGGCGAGTTCATGTTCCATTTTCTATTGGGAAGAAGTATAAAGATGAGATCTGGTGTGATGTGGTGGAGATGGATGTTTGTCACTTGCTTTTGGGAAGACCATGGCAGTATGACCGAGCAGTGCAGCATGATGGTCGAACCAATAGCTACAACTTTATGTTTGAGGGTACTAAGATCATTTTAGTTCCGAAGAAGAGACAGCAAGGAGAGAGCAAGTCAGAAGAGATTGAGGAGCTGAAGACTTTGTTGACTTTGAAGGAATTTGTTGAAGAAGTAGAGGAGAGTCCAGAGGTGTTCTTGTTGATTGGACATGTAGCTACTGAATCTGTTGAAGTTCCAGAGGAAGTAAAGTCAGTGTTGGAAGAATTCAGAGATGTGTTTCCTGAAGAGTTGCCAAAGGAGTTACCACCATTGAGAGATATTCAACATCAGATTGATCTTGTGCTGGGGGCGGCATTACCTCACAGGCCACATTACAGGATGAGTCCTAATGGGCATGAGGAACTGAGAAGGCGGGTGGAGGAGTTGTTAGAACAAGGGCGTGTTCAGGAGAGCTTGAGTCCTTGTGCAGTGCCAGCCTTATTGGTACCGAAGAAGGATGGGACTTGGCGGATGTGTACGGACAGTCGGGCTCTAAACAAGATCACTGTGAGATACAGGTTTCCTATGCCGAGGTTCGATGATTTGATTGATCAATTGAGTGGGGCTGTTGTGTTCTCAAAGATTGACTTGAAGAGTGGATACCATCAGATTTGTATTAGACCGGGTGATGAGTGGAAGACTGCTTTTAAAACTAGGGAAGGTCTATACGAATGGCTGGTTATACCGTTTGGCTTGTCAAATGCTCCTAGTACTTTTATGAGAGTGATGAACCATATTTTCAGACCATTTATTGGGAAGTTCGTAGTAGTTTACTTTGACGATATTTTGATCTATAGTGGGAGTATGGGAGAGCATATCCAGCATTTGCGAGAAGTGCTGTTGATTCTACGACAGGAGCAATTCTATGCAGCAACGAAGAAGTGCGTGTTCATGATGCACAGCGTTTTGTTTCTGGGATATGTTCTGTCGAAGGAGGGTATTCAAGTGGATGAAAGCAAAGTGGAAGTTGTCAGGAGTTGGCCGTATCTTTTTATCGAAGATTCATTCCACATTTTAGCAGTGTGATGTCATCTGTAACCGATTGCATGAAAGGAAAGAAGTTCGTGTGGACAGAGGAAGCAGAGTTAGCTTTTGAGAAGATCAAGACACTTTTGACGACAGCACCCATTCTGGTACTGCCGGATTTTTAGATATTGTTCGAGTTACACACTGATGCTTCGAAGGTTGGGATTGGTAGAGTATTGAGTCAGAATGGAAGACCAGTTGCTTATTTCAGTGAGAAGTTGTCTGGAGCCAAGTTGAGATATAGCACTTATGACGTGGAGTTTTACGCAATTATTCAAGCTGTGAAGCACTGGAGACATTACCTGTTTCAGAAGGAGTTTGTTCTTTATACGGATCATGAAGCTTTGAAACATTTGCAAGGGCAGATAAAATTTCAGCTAGACAAGCTTCATGGGTCGCGTATCTGCAGCGGTTTACTTTTGTTGTAAAGCACAAATCAGGGGTGACGAATCGTGTAGCTGATGCCTTGAGCAGGAGAAATCATTTGTTGACGACGATGAAGGTTGAAGTGACAGGATTTGAACTATTGCCAGAATTGTTTGAGGAAGATCCTTACTTTGCGAAGATTGTTGAGAAAGTCAAGGATGGGAGTACTGATGAGTTTGTGTTGGTATATGGATTCTTATTCAAGGGGAATCGATTGTGCGTACCAGATTGCAGCTTGAGAATGAAAATTGTAAAAGAGTTGCATGAAGAAGGACATGTTGGTCGGGATCGCACATTGCAGTTGATTTCTCAGTCTTATTATTGGCCCTCGATGAAGCGGGAAGTTGAAAAGTTTGTTCGAAGATGTCATGTTTGTCAAGTTTCGAAAGGGACAGCTACAAACGCGGGTTTGTATATGCCTTTACCTGTTCCTACAAAACCGTGGGTTGATGTAAGCATGGATTTTGTGTTGGGCTTGCCGAGGACTCAATGGGGAAATGACTCTATATATATTGTGGTGGACCGTTTCTCGAAGATGGTACATTTTGTTGTTTGTAAGAAGACGGCAGATGCAGTCCATGTGGCACAGTTGTTCTTTAGAGAGATCTATCGCTTGCATGGTTTACCAGAATCTATAGTTTCGGACAGAGATACCAGATTTCTGAGTCATTTTTGGCTGAGTTTGTGGAAGATGGTGGGAACGAAGCTGAAATTCAGTATTGCTTATCATCCACAGACAGATGGACAGACTGAAGTTGTGAACAGATCCCTGGGAAATTTGTTGCGGTGTCTTGTGAAGGATAATTTGAAGAGTTGGGATGTGAAGTTATGTCAAGCGGAGTTTGCCCATAATCATGCTATCAACTGTAGTACGGGTTTCAGTCCATTTCAGATTGTATATTCAAGCTTGCCAAAGGGGCCGTTAGATTTAACGATGGTGCCACAACCGAAGGGGACAGTTAAGCAGGCTACTGATTTTGTTGATGGGTTGACAGAATGCCATAGAATCGTTCAAGAACGATTGGAGAAGACGAATGAGAAATATAAGCAATCCGCAGATATTAAGCGACGACATGTTGACTTCAAAGAAGGAGATTTTGTATATGCAGTATTGACCAAGGATCGATTTCCTGTTGGTTCTTACAACAAACTAGCTGCTAGAAAGATTGGTCCTTTGGAAGTCGTGAAGAAGATTAATGAGAACGCATATCAGTTGAGATTGCCGGATCATATCCATACTGCTGATGTTTTCAATGTCAAACACTTAATTCCGTATTATGGGGAGATGCTTGAAGAGGAGAGCGTGAATTCGAGGACGAATTCTTTTCAACCAGGGGAGGATGATGCAGCGCGTACCTCAAACTCGCGATCGACATGGCTAAATCGCGAAACCCTAGATCACAAAGTCGAAACCGCTCCAGGATTCTTTAGGTCGCGAGCGACCTACTGCTTCCCTAAATCGTGAAATCTCTTAAGTCGAAGCTCCTCCTTAAGTCGCGGCTCCAGCCTTATCTCACGAAGCCTAGGTCGCGAAGCGAGCTTCTTTATGTCTCTGAACTCCGGTTAAGTCGCAAAGCTTCTACGTCGCAAATTTCTTAGGTCGTGAGCAGATGTTCCAGAGTTTCTTAAGTCGCGATTTGCTTATGTCGCTGCCGAGTTTGTTTAAAGTCGCTCCTGGAAGATGAAGATTTTCTTGTGTCGCTGCCGAGTTTGTTTTAAGTCGCTCCTGGAAGATGAAGATTTCTTATGTCGCGAACAACAATCCAGTTAGGTCGCTGAAGCTTAGGTCGTTGAAGCTTAGGTCGCTGAATTCCTTATGTCGTTATTTCTTAGGTCGTTGCTGTTTGATTTGTAAGTCGCATGCTGTGTTGTGATTAGGTCGCTGTTTGTATTTTGTTAAGTCAACTCGTGTTTTGTTAAGTCGTTGTTGTTATATGTCACATGTATTTTGTGTGTGTTGTAATTTTCCCTATAAATAGGGGTGTGTTGTCATTGTAAAAAAGGAGTTGAATTTTTAATAAAATTTGGTTTGTGCTTCTTGCCTCCATTAAAATTGGTAGTTGAGTGTTATCTCCACTTTCGGCATTCGAGTGCGCTCGAATCAACGATTGTTGAAGCCAGTTCACAGAATCAAGTGCGCTTGATCAACGTTCGAAGAATTGTAGATCTTCTCTCACGACATCGTGCGCGATCAACGTGTAGAAGATTGCTAGAATCCGGTATCTTCATGATCAACGGATTTGGGCGTTTGGGTATTCTTAAATTCACCGATTTATCATCGTTTCACCGATTATTTCCGCTAATCGTGTGAGATCCTGGACGGATTCAATTTACATCGTCGAATTCGCTTCCTAGGCTGCATCAGAGATGGAGGTGCATGCATGTGTGTATTATTTTATTTAAGTTCACTTTGTATTTTAATAATTTCCTAAGCCTACGTATATCACTTCCCTTTCATGTTACTCATTTTACAATCCTCCTCTCCACTTTAAATTTCCTAAAAAGCTTGTGAAAAAAATTTCTATACTTCCCTTCTTATTTTCTAGTTTGATAAAATCACATCTTTTCCACTTAAAACACTTCCAATTATTGGTAAAAACAATTCTACACATACTGCGACCCTCACTTCCAAAATACAAGCACCCGCTCTCCAAATATATGCATGGTCGAGCCTAGTCTAGGTGTTTAGCCACTTAACAAGTTCATTTTTGCAAAGATCCTAGGTTGATTTCAAGTTCTAGTTGAAGTTCACCTTGAGTTAGTAAAGTTTCGGTAAGTAAAACTCTTATTTTTGGAAAAGAAAACAACTCGATTTTGATGAACTATATGTTGTAAAACTATAGTTTTGTTGTTTTGAAATATCATGTTGTTTGGATGATATATGATTGCAAGTTGGTTGTTTTGTGTAAATTTGTGATTTGGATAATATGTTGATATGTTTGGATATGGTTATGTGATGTTGGTTTATGATATAATGGTAGCATTGTTTGTGAAACGAAAACCAAGTATGTGATGGAATGGTTATGAAACTAACACTTTAAAGGGTCGCAAAAAGACTTGAGATCTGATGGAAAAAGAAAATCTTATTTCTAGTTTTTGCTTTTGAAAACGTTTTCCAAGTTTATATCCTTTGTTTTATTTTATTTTTCTTCAGACTTTTCAATTATGTTTTCAAATATAGAAGTAAGACGACATTTGCTTATCACAAATACCGCACTTCGGGAACGTGATGAATACAATAGAGTTAATTCTGATAAGTGGGTCATGATAATCTAAGCATATGGAACGTATGTTCATATGTAAATCTTTACACCCTAACAGTGGAATGGTCCACTATAAACAACTTGACCCTTTAAATTATCGAACGTTGGTTTGGAGAGACCAGAATCGGATAGCAATTGTTATCCAAAAACCACTTCAAACCAACGTAAGCGTTCAAATTGCAAATACTAAAGTCAAGGTCCAAGATGAAGACTTTAAAGTGCAAGGGCTATTTGCTACTAACCCTGAGGGTGATTCCACAATGGGTGTAGTGGAAATAGAGTCTTCTGTTCTTTCATCTTCTGAACAACTTGTATGGATGAATGTTGATATTGCATAAACATCTAAAAGACAATGTTAGCATTCCAAGAGGGAAGTGTTATACTGTAACGACCCATAAATTTTAATGGTTTTAATAACGTAATTAACTGAATGTTTGTGAAATTTTAAATAATTGAATTTGAAATAAAAATTTAATATTTGAAATATGTCTATTTAGACATAGCAAATGGTAAATTTTCATCAGATAATATGGAGGTTTATTTTATTGTGTAATTTTATTTCAATTTAAATCGGTTAACATTTGACGATAATAAAATATTTTTAAAACCTGAATATTTTTATATAATAAATTTGTAAATCATCTTTTGAGTGAGACGCCATATTTCGTTTCGTCAAATTTGGACTGTTATTGCCCCGTTTATCTTATTTTTGGCGTTTTAGCAGCATTTTCGGTACCGATTATCGACTTTTGATAGGATGGTCGTACCACTGATATATGTATACCATTTTGATCGTTTCGTCGTGCTGATCTCTGCAGTATATTTACTTTAGTGTTCGGAGTCCGAAACATGGCGGAGCCTGTGTAATGGATAATCGTATCGGTACCCATTTTGGAGCTTTTAATATTCTGTGACCATTCAATTTTCAAACGGCTGAAATGAATAGCCACTTGATATTAATATTATTTGAAATCAGTGTTCGTGCCTTTACATTTTCATTTGTTTCATATTATTTGCCTGTTCAAAAGAATTGGGCTATTTCATGTGTCAGTTTCATTTTTCCCATTTTCGTGCCTATATATTTTCATTTTCCATTTGCCATTCAAACTGTGCTGTGCATCCTAAGATCTCAAACTCATCTTCTCCTCTCATATTTCTGTCTTCTCTTGGGAAGAAATAATAATAATAAAATCATATATAGTTGCATTCTTTATTACTGAACCCAAACTTCCCCAAGCCTCTACCTACAACCCATTCTCTTGGCTTTCCCCACTACACCATAACAGCTATTTGGCAACACTTATTTTTTTCAATTGGCAACACTTATTTGCGTTGTAAATTAATCACAGCAATATCCGTTGCTAAGTTAAAAATGTGTGGCTAAAAATACATATTTATAATTTTTTTATTGCCAACATATATTTGTGTTGGAAAATCTGGTTAAATTGAAATTAACCCAAAAGTTGCTGGGGCAAAAAGGTAAATTAGCATGCTTTCTTACATCCGTAGCCCTAATACTTCTCAACGCTTATTGAATTCAGTGGAATTCAACTTTGGCCGCCCTCCAAACAAATCGACTTCAATGGCGCTCCAAACGAAATCGTTCTCTCCTTTTCTTTTGTTAAAAAACGTTCACTGCTCCCACTCAAAAAATAATCGCCTGCTCCTAGAAATTTCCGCCGAAGCTTGCGTATTGGCCTGGAATTGTTGGTGTCGCGATTTAGATTTGGAAACATGCTGGAGTTGCTTGCGACCTAGCTTGCTCGAATCGGAGATGGATCTGAAAAGCAGTGCCAATTTTTGGATCTGGAGATGTCGTGCCTGCTATGTGAGTTGTGAAATCTGAAGTTGCGAGTTAGAGTCCGACTTGTTGAACGAGATTGTACTCAGAGCAGTTTGTGCTCACTTGAAACTACGATTTGCTCATTGCTATAGATCCGTGAACGAGAAAAAAAACCAGTTACGTCTGTTACTTGTGATGCTTGGTTCCGTTTGTACTGATACCAATCGATGATGCCCTTGATACGTGAATGCAATGCCGAAGTTTGTTGTACTGCTTTCCACAATCTGAAAGCGCTCGATGTATGCTACTCAGTGATGGTATGATGCCTCTTAGTGGTGGAGGAGGTAACTGTTCTTAATATTTCATTTCGTCCTCTCCATCTAACTAATCCTTTCCAGAATTGCCTTATGCTTATTCAATGAATCTCCTTTTGGTTTGGAGAATATAAATGTTTATGCAAATATGCTGTACTTTTAAAAAAATGCACAAAAACTTTGAAATAAATATTTGTAATGCATTTTACAAAAGAAACTTTATCAATGTGAAGTCTGTAACACATGTAATAATGAAAAAAATAAAACATTTGTAAAGTACACATGCACCAAAACAGGTGATTCCCAACGAGTATAACTGTCGCAAACAGTTTCAGCAACGCTTATTAGCGTCGCTGTAGGGGCGTCGCAATTTATTGCCAACGCTTATAAGCGTTGGGGAGTTTAGTTTCCCAACGCTAATAAGCGTTGGAAGGTTGTATTCGCCAACGCTTATAAACGTTGGTGTATATTATTTAGCAACGCTTATAAACGTTGGCAAATTAACCATCCAACATTGTTTAATTTTCTATGCTGACGCTTATAAGCGTCGGTAAATTTTAATTGCCAATGCTTATAACGCTGAAATATTTAATTTTTTTGAAATTTGGTTCATTTTTATTTATTTTCCAAAGATATTACAAAATACAGCTCATTACAACTCCATTCAATCACTGATTGAACTCATATATCCTAGTCATATATCAGACCATTATATGTACGCTAATAACACATATACAACATATAATGCTGAGCAACTATTCCAGCATAAATCTTCAATATAATTTCCCAAAGAGCAACCAGATGCATACGTTACAAGTCAAATATCGTGCTAAGTACTCAAAAGCCAGGCCCATTATGAATATAATTACGTTTAGTAGCCCATTGTAATTTAAAATTGCAAGTCCTCACTCACGTGCCTTGTCAAACAGTTCTTCACATGATCTAGAAATCACGTTTGAGTATATATTGGAGCAGCCAGAATATTAAATCTGGGAATTCAATGGATACATGGATGTAGTTACTAGTGCCTGGAACATTACTCCTCTGGAATCCTCTTTTTAAACTGTTATGCAAAATTAAAAACATCAAAATACATCTAAAAGAGTGGAACTAAGCAAGAACAAGAATACAGGAGATTGTTGAGGAATTGACACGGTCAAGTAATGAATTGTATATAAAATTGTTAACGGAGCCAGGAAATGACAATTTAGTACAACGGTAAAAAAATAACTTGCTAAGAGTGGAGAGAGTTATACACAACAAGGCAATTGAAATGAAACAAAAATCTAAAATAAGGTGATTGATAGAAGGTGACCGATGTTCAAAAATTTTCTGTTCTCAAATGTCAGCCAATACAAATCAATGCAATTAGCTTTTATTTGAATTATATAATTCAGAAAACAGTCAAAGAAACTTCCCAGCACTCACATGAAACGCTTATAAGCATATGACCTTCCAAATCAGAAATATTATTTGACCTTCTCAGATAAACTAACTTCTAGAGCAATCTACCAACACTTTTTAAAGTAATAAAAAGAAAATAATTTGTTAATAAGTGAATGCACAATACAAGCAACAGTGAAAGTTGGAATATCCACATACTAAAATATCTAACTGGGTATTCTAAGACAATTTGGAAGATATTTCTTTAGTGAATTAAGTGTGTGTTGAATGATTATTATCCAGTTGCAGCTTTTCTTCTTTTTCCAAAATTAATAATGTATGCACTTACTAATTTTTCAAAGAGGATTCATTTGTGTTATGTACCACTACACTAAAACAAAGGATTCCCAACCTGTATAACAATGATATAAATGAACAATAGAAATAAGAATAAGCTTTAAAAAGAGGTGTTATTAATTTAAGTTGCATTCACCTTAATTGAGGCAAATGATGCGGCAAGAGCTTCAAGTGCCTGACTGCGTTGCTGATCAACAGAGAAAAGCTGCTTATTATTTAGCAGTTTCTGATCGCAGTTGACTCATTGATTCCAAGGACCTAGGTGGGCGGGTGATGAAGTCGTGAGAGACAGCGACGAAATGTGTGCATTTCTTGACGACAGCCGAGGGAAGATGGGAGCTTTAAGTTCTTTAGCGTAGCCTTTCTATAAGTTGCCCCTTTTTGCTTCTTCAATGGAAGTATCAATAACCTGCTATTGTACAAGATTTTTTAGAGCTTCTAATAAAACCAGACAATATATAAATATTTAACTTGAAAATAAAAGGTTTAATGCCTTACCAGTGGTAGGATACCACAATATCAGTCTATGGCCTTAGGGATGCCGACCAACTGCACTTTTCAGTCACCTGTTTTAAATTTCCTACAAAAAAATTCTTAAGATTACACCATCAACAGTTGTTTTTTAACCTTTTAGGCATCAGATAACATTACTTCATATAATTCAAGTGACCTCAGCATAATGCTCGAATAATATTTTTTATTTTTCCTCAACTGTAAGCATTTCTGAATTTAAATGACACAAATTTAATTTTTCTTTTTAACTTTGCCCATCTAATGTTTATGTATGCTTCACCACTTACAATATCAGTTCATGTTTGATGTCACATATCAGCTTTACAATATCAGTTTATGTTTGCTTTTGCTCAACGTTATTTCAATGTCAAATTATATTTAATGTTCATTGACCTTGATTATTCATTCACAAGTTTAGATTTTTTTCCAAACTTACATTGAAGTTTGACTATTGTTCTTTGACTATTGTTTCTGCTACTTTTATTAGCACTAATAAAATTAGAACTTGAGGTTTGTTTGCCATGAAAGTAGAAGTAGAACTTGACATTCAACATTTGATCAAATGTCTGGCTATTACATGAATCACTGCTTGGTTATTTAGCTAATACATTAGAATTGGATGTTATATAAACCTGAATTTCATCAAAACTTGGTGTGCAATTTTATGATATATAGACATCACATATAAGAGTCAAATTTACCTCTCCAAAAAGCACTCTTATGACCTTAATTATGTACATTAAGGTATTATTCAAAATATATGGTCTTATAGTTTAAAGTGACCTCAACAAACATATAAAAAAGTTACCCAGATTTTACATTTATAAATGTGTTTATTTTGTATATCTGTACTTTACAAATGTTTTATTTTTTTCATTATTACATGTGTTACAGACTTCACATTGATAAAGTTTCTTTTGTAAAATGCATTACAAATATTTATTTCAAAGTTTTTGTGCATTTTTTTAAAAGTACAGCATATTTGCATAAACATTCATATTCCCCAAACCAAAAGGAGATTCATTGAATAAGCATAAGGCAATTCTGGAAAGGATTAGTTAGATGGAGAGGACGAAATGAAATATTAAGAACAGTTACCTCCTCCACCACTAAGAGGCATCATACCATCACTGAGTAGCATACATCGAGCGCTTTCAGATTGTGGAAAGCAGTACAACAAACTTCGGCATTGCATTCACGTATCAAGGGCATCATCGATTGGTATCAGTACAAATGGAACCAAGCATCACAAGTAACAGACGTAACTGGTTTTTTTTCTCGTTCATGGATCTATAGCAATGAGCAAATCGTAGTTTCAAGTGAGCACAAACTGCTCTGAGTACAATCTCGTTCAACAAGTCGGACTCTAACTCGCAACTTCGGATTTCACAACTCACATAGCAGGCACGACATCTCCAGATCCAAAAATTGGCACTGCTTTTCAGATCCATCTCCGATTCGAGCAAGCTAGGTCGCAAGCAACTCCAGCATGTTTCCAAATCTAAATCGCGGCACCAACAATTCCAGGCCAATACGCAAGCTTCGGCGGAAATTTCTAGGAGCAGGCGATTATTTTTTGAGTGGGAGCAGTGAACGTTTTTTAACAAAAGAAAAGGAGAGAACGATTTCGTTTGGAGCGCCATTGAAGTCGATTTTTTTGGAGGGCGGCCAAAGTTGAATTCCACTGAATTCAATAAGCGTTGAGAAGTATTAGGGCTACGGATGTAAGAAAGCATGCTAATTTACCTTTTTGCCCCAGCAACTTTTGGGTTAATTTCAATTTAACCAGATTTTCCAACACAAATATATGTTGGCAATAAAAAAATTATAAATATGTATTTTTAGCCACACATTTTTAACTTAGCAACGGATATTGCTGTGATTAATTTACAACGCAAATAAGTGTTGCCAATTGAAAAAAATAAGTGTTGCCAAATAGCTGTTATGGTGTAGTGGTATGTATGTATGTTTTATATCAACCATCCCACTTTCGCCGAGATTTTTGAACTATATATATATATATACAACTCGGTTATTCATTTTATTTTATGATTTTGAAATAGATCTTGTAATGATCTTTAGAACATATATTGATTTGGAACTATATATATAAGCATACACATGTATATATGAAAAGTAAATATTGATTTTAAATTTTTATCTACATTACGTGAGATTATATGTATATAGTCTGGTTCGCAGTTATGCGTGAAGCTTGTTTTTACTATTGAGTTATGTATATATTATAAAGCATATTTATGTTGATTTTATAATATATAGTTTGGTTTTGAATATATATATTAGTTTATATATATATGTTGTTAGTCTACATATGCTGCTAGTTATATTTAAAGTTATAGAAAGTCCGTTGGGTTTCTAAATGTATAAGTTGATAATAGTTTATATACAAGTATATATATGTTACAGCATTTTACTATATAAGTTTACAGTGTAGATATATATAGGTTTATAAAAATTTGTAACCTGACAGTATATGTAAGTCATGTTATTATTTTGAAATATGTATATGACATTTTGAAAGGAATAAAATATAATATAAGTATTTTTCATTTTAATAAGTATATATATAAGTAGTTATTTCAAAATATATGATGTATATATGTTGATTTTTATATATGTGTTTTAATTTAAAAATGATGGATTTTGAAATACAAATATATTTAATATATGTTTGAATTTAGAATATGATTTATATATATATATATAATATATAGTTAAATATATAAAGTTCACTTATACCAATTATCTTTATCGATCCTATTCTGATTTGATTTCGTCAATTCTTATTTATCAACTTTGTTCGTCGAATCGTGTCCATCTAGCGTTGCTTTGGAATTCGTAGCTCATTTCTTTGTCAAATCTATCTAGCCTCGAAAGGTGAGCAATCACTCACGATTAACGTTCTTATATTTATTAAATTTGATTTCAATTGAAACGACAATTGAAATATGATGCTATTAGTTATTTATATTGCTATATATGCAATTATCTGTATCTATTCACCTGTGACCCCTGACACCATTATCTGTTATTTATATTGATGATATATGTCTGTTATTGATATGTTATATTATTATCATCACTGTTCTCACTCTGCAAGTTCCCTATTAGTATATAATTCCCTATGGGTTGAAATGATACATACCCGAACGATCTTGTAGAATAGGAGAAAATCGTTATGGGTTGAAATGATAAACCCAAGTGATTTTCATTGAATTGAATTTGGGATTGTGGGTTGAAAAGATATATACCCGTAGATATTTAAATTGCAGATTGAAATGATAAATATCCGTATCACTTGACCATAGGATAGAAAATTATATACAAACACCGTTGGTCTGTTTATATATATATATTGAAATTATTTCCATAGTTTTAAAAAGGATATATATATGGTTTTACATAAATATTGATTTTAAAAATTATATATATATATATATATGTTATTTTATAAAGGTTTAAATTTAGATTTTGATTTAAAGTGATTAATGAATATTTCAAGTTTAAATAAAATTGAAGAAAATCTTTAGTTTATTTGTAATTTGAGGCTTATTTATATGATATTGGATTTTATTAAGTGAATATTTCAAAACTAAATAATAATGAAGTTAAATTTGGATATAAATGAAATTATCAAATTTAGTTTTGAAATGTTGAATATTTAAAGCTTTGGAATATATTGAAATTGAAATGGTATATTTTGTGGTTTAAATCTGTGTTTGAAATCGATATAATTTGAAATGGTTTATTGAGAAACTGAATTGAATTGAAATTGTGAACTGAGAATGAATTAAATTGAATTTTGGAATTGAATTGATTTGAATCGATTTGTGAACTTTAAGGAAACTATTTTATTATATAAACTATTTTTAATATTAACTATTTTAAATAAAACTATTTTTAATATATTAATTACTTTAATATAAACTATTTAATTTATAACTATTTTATATACAAATTATTTTAACACAAACTATTTTATTTTAAAAACTATTTTATTATTTATATATACTATTATTAATATCTAAACTGTTTAAGAGGGAAGTGTTATGGATTTCAAAGTGTTATGATTTCAAAAGTTATGATTTCCAAAGTGTTATAATTTCAAAGTGTTATAGTTTCGAAAGAATTATAATTTTGGAAAGTGTTATGATTTTGGAAACGAATATTATTTTAAGTGAGAAATGATATCGTGTTGATATGGTTTTGAAATGGAAATGATATTTTGGTTTTGAAGTATAGACTATTTTGAAATGACCACGGTGTTATAATAACGTTTGGTTGTTAAAGAGACCGGGATTGGTTATTGTCATACTCTCTGCCAATACCAAAACCACTTTAACAACCGTGTATGCGGTGGAGATTCCATAATGAAGTAGGATGGTGGCGACGATTCTATGTGAGGTATATACGTGGACCTGACTCCCGTGAGTTAGCTTAAGGTGGCTAAAACAGGAGCAATTGATGGGCCAAGTGAGGTAGCTCCTCCGATCGGACACACTTCTTCGATTGCCATTCTATTACTTTGTGATTGATTTGGTGCGCAACTTTGATTTGGGAGTGTGGCTCGAGGTGGGCAGTAGTTGCGGCTATGCGTTACCACTAGCCCGTAAGTGTAATTGGTATATCTACCATGGCATTGCCTAGTTGTGCCGTGTCACCTACCTTATCGAGACCACTACGAGTTTGTTTTGTGTCGTACCAATGGAGTATCCTCTGGTAGCCTTCCGATCAGGAGGTATTATGGTACTGTATAGACTATTGGCACTATAAAATGTTTTAAGAGGGATATGTGTAACGCCTTAACGCTATTTTAATAGTTTACTTTACTTTAGACATTATTATAATAGCGTATATTACTACATAGTAGATAGTTCCACGGATCCTTAGAGGATGGTTATCCCAAACATCCTTTAAGTTACTTGTATTTCAGTTGATATTTCACTTGAGTTGGATTTATTGATATAAGAATGTTAATCCTGACTCGAGTGTTTTGTGTTTTGCTTTACACTCGGGTCAGACTGAGTGCCACAGCATTAGAGACTCACCTTTGGAGTTGGAGCTTCGCTTGGTCCATCTATCTATTCAGCTTGCAGTTATTCAGTTGACTCCAGTGATATACTCAGATTTTATTATTTGACTATTGTATTGAGACTTCCATGTATTTGAGATTTCTGTTGTATCTTGTTTTAACTCTGTTATATATTTATATAGTAGCTTCATGAACTACTATTCATTTGTTTCCGCTGCTTATTATTGTAATACTGTGTCTGTGATTCTGTGATTTATTTATTTACTGTATATGCTGAGTTTTGCCAAATATAAATTAACAATCTGATATTTTGAGCAATTCAAGTCCGACATGTGCGGATGCGAATGGCACGAAATACTGGGATGTTACAGTTGGTATCAGAGCCTGGTTTTAGGCAAAAATTAGCATATAAAGTAAATTTAATTACAGAATCACCTTCGTTCGAGCTTGAGTCTTTCCTCCACTTTGACTCAGATTTCCTTTGAATTTTGGAACGTTCCCCTCGGTTCTAAAATCCATTCTTTCTTCTCCCAATTTGTGTTTTTTTTATTCTGGAGCATCCCATAGCTCCACTATATGATTGTAACGGGGTGAAACTCCTTTACAACAGCATCGATTCATCGAAGATTTCTGTATCGACGGTTTAGATGCTTCTATCTCTTGCTATGCCCGAATCCTTTCTCTTACGATCGAATGTCGATTTGCCCTGGAATTCTACATCGATCTTATCCTTGAAGTCTCGGTTGACCCGGTTAAGGTCGCCCGTGATTTATATAAGTCTATCCATCTTCTTATTTTGAAATTTAATCATCTTATCTGTGTTTCGAGCCTATCTTCTAGTTAGAATTCTTTTGATTAGGGTCCCTCTAATTTAAATCTATATCCTTGTTCTATAATCCATCCTTGAATCATCGAGTGAGAGAGTGTATTTGTAATTTATATAAAATGTTTATATATTGTGTTGTTTAAGTTGTTAGGTTGATTTGGGGTTTCGATCGATTCGTCTGATCAACGATATCGATAGGAATTCCAAAACACCTGAACAGAGCAAACAGACACAATAAATTTTGTATGATTATGTTATATAAGTATAGATTTTGGAATTATATAGTTAAATGAAGTGGTTGTTGAAAATGATAATATTTGGTTTCCATTTATTGTTTTGTAAACCATTGACTTTTGTCACATTATAAATAAATGATACTATAAAACATGGTTTATAAATTTATTGGGAATTGAATTAACTTTAAATTAAGGATCTAAGAATTAAATTTCCGGTATTTTGAAAATTTGTTTTAAAATTTTTAGGGTATATTATTTTAAAGTATTTTCAAATAGAAATTGTTTCCGTAGAATTTTATAGTTTAAATCACTACTCTCTTCTCTTATCGCTGGAAAATAATTTCGATGGTGACTGCATCATCATCGACATTCATTTTCGAGTTTCAAAGTGGATAAATGGGTTAGTAGCTTTGCTACACTTTTGTTTTGGAAAATGGACTTGATTTGAAATTCTTGAATATGATTTGATTTATAAAATATATATGCATATAATTATTTCAAAATAGTTTGAAGTGAAACCGGAAATTTGAATCTTAAGTTTTATATTAAGAAATGGTTTCAATTATTGAAATAAAGTGCAATTTTTGAATAAGTGGAATATCTAAGATGATAAATGAAATTTAACCAACTTGAAATAGTTGAATTTGAATAAACTTATTTGTATAATACTAATTGCATTCTAATATAAATAACTTTCCTAAAATATTCAAAAAGTTAAAATGTTAGGGGTATAATAAAGGGTTATACAAGAGGAAACTTAAGTAATAAATTGTTCAAACAAAAATCTTGCTTAATAAAAATGTTGTAGCTAAAAGGTAAATTTGTATAGTGTTCAATTATATTCAAAGACATTACAAAACTTACCTGGAAGAATTGAATGTAATTGAATAATATACAATATTAATGCAAGTAATAAGATGTTCGAAAAGGATATTTTGTTAAGGGGATGTATAAATAATAAATTGGATAATAAATTGAATAATAAGAAGATAATAAATTTGTTGAATAATATATGGTTATAATATGTTTATTTCACTTAACATATTTTCTCCATATATTAAGTGAAATAAATTTAATAAATAAAAGGAAGGTGGTTAAGAGAACAAATATAGACTTAAGAATAGTTGAAAGTGAATTTTTGTGGAATCAACTTAGCTGAAGTTAAATGGATAAAATAAATGAGTTAATAAAAAAATGAATTTGTTTGAAAGAAATGTTGATAAAATGAAAGAAAATCAATTTTAAATTAAATGACTATCTATTAGCTGAATAAAGTGGATTAAACCAAATTGTTGAGTATTAATTTATTTAAAATTGAAATATATACGGTTTTGAATAGTTGAAGTTGAATGTTGAGGTGGAATTAAAAATGGTTAATCCATAGATTTAATAGATGAGTAAAATAAAACAAATTTTGTTGTGAAAATTTTGTAATAAATGTTAATATATGAGAAACAAATCGATTTAACGAAAATATATGGAAATGAAACCAATCAAATGTGAACACGATAAATTTGATTGATTAAATAAAAAGAATTGGAATCAACTAATTTAATATAAACCGATTTAAAAATAATTGTAGTTATATGGTTTTAAATTAATTGTTGTATTTGGCATTTCAATCTATGTTCTCTTTCTAGTTGTTCTATTCTTCTACCTCGTTCCTTTTCGAGGACGAAAAGTTTTGAGTGGGGGAGAGTGTAACGACCCATAAATTTTAATGGTTTTAATAACGTAATCAACTGAATTTTTGTGAAATTTTAAACAATTGAATTTGAAATACGACTATTTAAACATAGCAAATGGTAAATTTTCATCAAATAATATGGAGGTTTATTTTATTGTGTAATTTTATTTCAATTTAAATCAGTTAACATTTGATGATAATAAAATATTTTTCAAACCTGAATATTTTTATATAATAAATTTGTAAATCATCTTCTGAGTGCGACGCCATATTTCGTTTCATCAAATTTAGACTGCTATTGCCCCGTTTATCTTATTTTTAGCGTTTTAGCAGCATTTTCGGTAGCGATTATCGACTTTTGATAGGATGGTCATACCACTGATATCTGTATACCGTTTTGATCGTCTCATCGTGTTGATCTCTGCGGTATATTCACTTCAGGGTTCGGAGTCCGATACGTGGCGGAGCCTGTGTAACGGATAATCGTATCGGTACCCATTTTGGAGCTTTTAATATTCTGTGACCATTCAATTTTCAAACGGCTGAAATGAATAGTCACTTGATATTAATATTCTCTGAAATCAGTGTTCGTGCCTTTACATTTTCATTTTTTCATATTATTTGCCAGTTCAAAAGAATTGGGCTATTTCATGTGTCAGTTTCATTTTTCCCACTTTCGTGCCTGTATATTTTCATTTTCCATTTGCCGTTCAAACTGTGTTGTGCATCCTTAGATCTCAAACTCATATTCTCCTCCCATATTTCTGTCTTCTCTTGGGAAAATAAAAATAAAATCATATATAGTTGCATTCTTTATTACTGAACCCAAACTTCGCCAAGCCTCTACATACAACCCATTCTCTCGGCTTTCCCCCTCACACCTCCTACTGCTCGCACGGCCAAACTCACCTAACCCGAGCCTTGTCACTGCCAACCAGCAACCACCTGACGCCATTCTCCACCATCAACTCACGGCGACATCACCTCGGCCTCAACAGCTCAGCCGCCTCTCCTCTTTCTCCCCTTCAGCCGCATGTATATATAAGGTGCATGTTATTTGTATAAGCTGTTTTATATTTATAGTTGGAGTTTATTTATATTATATATATGTAATTATCTATAGGAATAAAATCTATCTCACTATATATATATATGTTTGTATTAGTTATATATATTATGTTGAGTTGTGTGCATATATTAGTCTATATATAAGTGATCTGCTTAGTCTTACATTTATAAGTTTATATATATATAGCCTGCCGTATATATATGTATGTTTTATATCAACCATCCCACTTTCGCCAAGATTTTTGAACTATATATATATATATATACACACACAACTCGGTTATTCATTTTATTTTATGATTTTGAAATAGATCTTGTAATGATCTTTAGAACATATATTGATTTGGAACTATATATATAAGCATACACATGTATATATGAAAAATAAATATTGATTTTAAATTTTTATCTACATTAATACGTGAGTTTATATGTATATAGTGTGGTTCACAGTTTTGATTGAAGCTTGTTTTTGTTGTTGAGTTATGTATATATTATAAAGCATATTTATGTTTATTTTATAATATACCGGAGTTTGGTTTTGAATATATATTAGTTTATATATATGTTGTTAGTCTACATATGCTGCTAGTTATATTTAAAGTTATAGAAAGTCTGTTGGGTTTCTAAATGTATAAGTTGATAATAGTTTATATATAGGTATATATATGTTATAGCATTTTACTATATAGTTTATAGTGTAGATATATATAGGTTTATAAAAATTTGTAACCTGACAGTATATGTAAGTCATGTTATTATTTTGAAATATGTATATGACATTTTGAAAGGAATAAAATATAATATAAGTATTTTTCATTTTAATAAGTATACATATATAAGTAGTTATTTCAAAATATATGATGTATATATGTTGATTTTTATATATGTGTTTTAATTTAAAAACGATGGATTTTGAAATACATATATATTTAATATATGTTTCAATTTAGAATATGATTTATATATATATAGTATATATAGTTAAATATATAAAGTTCACTTATACCAATTATCCTTATCGATCCTATTCTGGTTTGATTTCGTCAATTCTTATTTATCAGCTTTGTTCGTCGAATCATGTCCAACTAGCGTTGCTTTGGAATTCTTAGCTCATTTCTTTGTCAAATCTATCTAGCCTCGAAAGGTGAGAAATCACTCACGATTAACGTTCTTATATTTATTAAATTTGATTTCAATTGAAACGATAATTGAAATATGCTGCTATTAATTATTTACATTGCTATATATGATATTATCTGTATATGTTCACCTGTGACCTCTGACACCATTATTTGTTATTTATATTAATGATATATGCCTATTATTGATATGTTATATTATTATCATCACTGTTCTCACTCTGCAAGTTCCCTGTTAGTATATAATTCTCTATGGGTTGAAATGATACATACCCGAACGATCTTGTAGAATAGGAGAAAATCGTTATGGGTTGAAATGATAAACCCAAGTGATTTTCATTAAATTGAATTTGGGATTGCGGGTTGAAAAGATATATACCCGTAGATATTTATATTGCGGATTGAAATGATAAATATCTGTATCACTTGACCATAGGATAGAAAATTATATACAGACACCGTTGGTCTGTTTATATATATATATTGAAATGATTTCCATAGTTTTAAAAAGGATATATATATGGTTTTACATAAATATTGATTTTAAAAATTATATATATATATATGTTATTTTATAAAGGTTTAAATTTAGATTTTGATTTAAAGTGATTAATGAATATTTCAAGTTTAAATAAAATTGAAGAAAATATTTAGTTTATTTGTAATTTGAGGCTTATTTAAATTATATTGGATTTTATTAAGTGAATATTTCAAAAATAAATAATAATGAAGTTAAATTTGGATATAAATGAAATTATCAAATTTAGTTTTGAAATGTTGAATATTTAAAGCTTTGAAATATATTGAAATTGTATATTTTGTGGTTTAAATATGTGTTTGAAATCAATATAATTTGAAATGGTTTATTGAGAAACTAAATTGAATTGAAATTGATGAACTGAGAATGAATTAAATTGAATTTTGGAATTGAATTCGTTTGAATCGATTTGTGAACTTTAAGGAAACTATTTTATTATATAAATTAATTTTAATATAAACTATTTTAAATAAAACTATTTTTAATATATTAATTGCTTTAATATAAACTATTTAATTTATAACTATTTTATATACAAATTATTTTAACACAAACTATTTTATTTTAAAAACTATTTTATTATATATATATATATACTATTATTAATATCTAAACTGTTTAAGAGGGAAGTGTTATGGATTTCAAAGTGTTATGATTTCAAAAGTTATGATTTCCAAAGTGTTATAATTTCAAAGTGTTATAATTTCGAAAGAATTATAATTTTGGAAAGTGTTATGATTTTGGAAACGAATATTATTTTAAGTGAGAAATGATATCGTGTTGATATGGTTTTGAAATGGAAATGATATTTTGGTTTTGAAGTATAGACTATTTTGAAATGACCATGGTGTTATAATAACGTTTGGTTGTTAAAAAGATCGGGATCGATTATTGTCATACTCTCTGCCAATACCGAAAACCACTTTAACAACCGTGTACGCGGTGGAGATTCCAGAATGAAGTAGGATGGTGGCGACGCTTCTATGTGAGGTATATACGTGGACCTGACTCCCGTGAGTTAGCTTAAGGTGGCTAAAACAGGAGCAATTGACGGGCCAAGTGAGGTAGCTCCTCCGATCGGACACACTTCTTCGATTGCCATTCTATTACTTTGTGATTGATTTGGTGTGCACCTTTTATTTGGGAGTGTGGCTGGGTGGTAGTTGCGGCTATGCATTACCACCAGCCTGGAAGTGTTATTGGTATATCTACCCTGGCATTGCCTAGTTGTGCCGTGTCACCTACTTTATCGAGACCACTACGAGTTTGTTTTGTGTCGTACCAATGGAGTATCCTCTGGTAGCCTTCCGATCAGGAGGTATTATGGTACTGTATAGACTATTGGCACTATAAAATGTTTTAAGAGGGATATGTGTAACGCCTTAACGCTATTTTAATAGTTTACTTTACTTTAGACATTATTATAATAGCGTATATTACTACATAGTAGATAGTTCCACGGATCCTTAGAGGATGGTTATCCCAAACATCCTTTAAGTTACTTGTATTTCAGTTGATATTTCACTTGAGTTGGATTTATTGATTTAAGAATGTTAATCCTGACTCGAGTGTTTTGTGTTTTGCTTTACACTCGGGTCAGACTGAGTGCCACAGCATTAGAGACTCACCTTTGGAGTTGGAGCTTCGCTTGGAGATCCATCTATCTATTCAGCTTGCAGTTATTCAGTTGACTCGAGTGATATACTCAGATTTTATTATTTGACTATTGTATTGAGACTTCCATGTATTTGAGACTTCTGTTGTATCTTGTTTTAAATTTGTTATATATTTATATAGTAGCTTCATGAACTACTATTCATTTGTTTCCGCTGCTTATTATTGTAGTACTCTGTGTCTGTGATTCTGTGATTTATTTATTTACTGTATATGTTGAGTTTTGCCAAATATAAATTAACAATCTGATATTTTGAGCAATTCAAGTACGACATGTGCGGATGTGAATGGCACGAAATACCGGGATGGTACATATACGTAAAAAGGTAAAGATTGTAATGCCCCATGAATTCATGGAATCTTATTTTGGTTGGATTTTAAAAATATATGAATTTATTTGTATAGGAATATATGGAATTAATGGTGTGCAAGTGTGTGTGCATGTGTGCACGTGCACACTGATATGGCACAAGGAAGAACTCCAAATCTCCTGAAATTAAAACAAGAATTAAAAAGTATCACAAACATGACTTTGTAATGAAAATTATTAAACCAAATATGGATATTTGATTTCTGGAATTATATGAATCATCCCAGAAAATAAGAAAAGTAAGTTTTGTTTGGAATCAGTAAACGGATTTTATTTAAAACCCAGAAAAAATATATATATGTTACAAGGATTTGAAAACCTGTATGCACATATAGGTGCATATCTTTCTGAAATTAAGGAGGAGTTAAATAAGCCTAGATAAGATATGTATGCATATGTACATTTCTATAAGTAATGAAAGTATTAAAAAGAAATAAGCAAGGAAAAGTGTAACACTAAAATAGCAAGAAACATATTGCAAGCAAAACAATTGCTTTAGGCAGAAAATAGAAAGGAGGATTTTTAGAAAATAAACAAGTGACAATGTCACACAATTATCATGACTTGATAAGAATATGATATTTTGGAAAAGTAAAAAGGGGAGGTAAGCATCACATATGGTCGGGGTATTAAGGGTAAAAAATAAGCAAATCTGAAATGCAGAATGCATGAGTCTTAGCCAGAGTAGGAATAGGATTTTACAATGATAAAACCCTAGAAAAACCTCTCTTATAAATCCAAGTATGAACCAGAAAGATCATTGGCTACCTAAGACATTTAAGAAAACAAAGAAGAAAAATATTTGCAAGCAGAAAAACAACTTTTAAAAGGTTTCTTTTCTGGATCAAGTAAGAGAAGCATTTTTCTGTGAGTAATCTCACTAAACCCATGGAATTAAGTCCTGCTATGAGGCAGCCAAGCTTATGTTATTTTTCTACATATTTCTGATTTTATTACTATGGTTTTAATGGATGCTTTAATGGGTGTTTATGAATGCTTTTGATTGCTTTGATGGTTGAGTATTTTGCTCTGTTTGGTTACACCCAGAAATGTTAAAGTATGAAATCATGAAAGTAAATAGAGAATACTTGTAACTGGTTCAGATATGGCATGAAAAATATAGAAATCAAAATGTATATGAGTTGCATTACACTTGTGTAAGTGCTGAGGCTCAAATGAAAGATTCAAGGTTGCAATGGAAATATCCAAAAGTGTTGAACCCTTGATCAAAAAGAAAACCCATGAGCCAGAAATCTTGTTTAAGCTAGATCTTGAGTTTAGTTCAAACATGGTTGCTTATGAAACAATAATAACCCACATGCCTAGTCTTTATTCCCAGTTGTAAATATTCTTGTATTTTCTTTAAGCCAGAATATTTGAAAAAGAAATGATTTTCACTGGACATGAATGTTAGCTTGTTCTTGAATTATGCTTGTAAGCTTTATGTAATGTTTCATGTACACTGTGATTCAATCACCTAGCTATCTCATGATAGGATCAAACATGAACACTTAGTAAATAAACTAAGGATTGTGAGCCAAGAAGACTGCTGGAATGCTTGTTGTATTTAAAGTATGCAAGTTGGCACATGGCTTGTTTAAGCCCTGAGATCTTTGTGCAATATTGTGAATTAGTTTATTGCAATGTGTCCCCGTGATTCCTTATTGCAGATGAGGCTAGGAAGAAATTTGGTAAATGCAACCTTAAATTGATGAAGTAGGAACTTGAGTTATTCCTAGGTTGGTTGGACTGGAGCTATGATAGTTCTTGAGAATCTTTGTTTGACATGTATGTTTGCATAGTTGAAAGTGTGTACATAATTAGTTTTAATACTGATCATATATGCACAATATTTCAGAAACAAGATAGGCAAATTAATTAAAGAAATTAGGCCAACCCATACAAAATGCTTATGTCTCACTTATCTACTTAATATCATAGGATTTTTGATATTGCTCATACCAGATCTTGTATCTGACCCTTGTTTGCTTATGGCATCTGGGGTGTCTCATTTAAAATGGGGCTGCCTCTAATGCTCTTTCAGGGAATGCTGGTTCTAAATAGGAAGCTGCTATGGCTAATGAGAATGATTGGATAAGCATGCTAAATTAGAATTAAATAAGAACTTAGAATGAATTATTTGCATGTAATCTGGGAAGTTTTTATAGTTCTGCTTTGGTTGTTATGTAATGATCTTGAATGTTTGGATTTATTTAGTTGTTTTAATTGAATCTAGTAATGTATCGAGTTTGGGATTAACCAAAGACTTAGTTGAATCTATGCAAGAAAATATATATATATATATATATATATATTTGAGTATTATGGTAGAAATCTGTAAATGATATATGCCTGTATTTGAGAAATGGATATGTATATACATATACTGTATTAGTTAATTTCAAGTTACTTAAAACTTTAAGTTTGAAGGTTAAAAATCTGAATTTTTAGCTAGAAGTAACATTTCAAGAATTTAGTAATAATATGCAGAAGTGTTTTGATAAAAGAAGAATATATATATATATATATATATATATTTATGCATTTTATAAAGAGGTATACATGTTCTAAGAGATTTTCCAAGTGTCTTAAAAATCTGAATTCACATTGCAATAGCCAGGCACTAATGTTTTGATGATCTAGTCATGAGGTTAACCCACTTCAAAAATAGTGAGGTCTGGGTTGATCAAGATGACCAGAGTTTTTGGGTGTAAAGGAAGAAAATGCATTTGTAAAAATCTGAAGCTTTCTTTGCAAATGCAAGTACAAAGACATTTTCAAATACTTGAGCAATTCTCTTTTATTTTTGAGAAGCTTTCTTAGTCCAGAGAACACAATACAACTGATATGCACACATATTACTTAATTACTACTTTTGTTAAGTAACCATAAAATCTGGATTCTCTAAATCCAGTAAAGCAACCTGTAAATTAGATGAAAGCTGAGGTAACTCAGGGATTAGGGAAATAAATTTGGTTCAGATTAATGCAACCTTAAAGATTGTGAAAGAATTACTCAACTGACTTGGTTATAAGTAAAGGAATTTGTGATAAAATCACTCATGTTGAAAATGATAAATGAGTATATCATTTTTCCTTTCTGGCTTTGATCAAATACCAAAATAATTAAACAAAAAGTATGGTGGCTTGCTATATAATCTGAGATCACTCTACTATCTCAAACTAACAGACAATCACTATAGGAATGGTCAAAATTACTAAGTATAGATTACATATGATTATGGGATTCATTACCCTGACTCAAATATCAAAAGGCAGGGAAAATGAGCTATGTACTGGTTGACTAGAAATACAAATTCAATCAGGATGCACTCTTGCTTACCAATAATCTGATCCAAGCAAGAAGGTCACATACATCTTCACATGTATGTGAATATATTTATTAATGAACTGATATAAATATATTAGTAGAAAAATTAGGATCTTGTTAATTTAATAGAAAGGCTAAATGACTCTAGGAAATTTATTAATGTAAAAAAAAATCCTAGTAAAAATTAGGTGAAATAACTAGGGTCATTTCATTTGGTATCAGAGCTATGTTAAAATTATACATAGTTAAGAATGATTATATTGATTGATTGAAGTACTATAACCAAGTGTATGTACTGATTGTTTGTTTGAGTAAAATAATAATTCAGATAGAAAGTTATAGCAAAAGAAAATACTCATGATAAACTAACCCTATCTACCCATACTCTAGTTATCCAAACATGGTAGGAAGAGGATCTCATCACCATGCAGGATCAAGTACACCACAAATGCTTGATATGCAAGACTTTATGAGGGCTTTAAGGGATGAAGTAGGGCAGAGACTTGAGAACCCACATGAGGAACTTTCAAAACTATTAAAGACTTATACCAATCGGGGAGGCAAGAGCTTTGAAGGGACTGAAAATGTGATGGAAATTCAAGCATGGTTGAGAACACTGGACAGAATTTTCAATGACATGCAATTGGATGATCAAAGGAAGAGGCAAGTGGCCTCAAGACAACTGAAAGGTGTGGCTTTAAGCTGGTGGGAGGTAGTCATAGCTGGGAGGATTGAGAATGAAATAACTTGGAATCAATTCAATGAGATGTTGGAAGCTAGATTTGTTCCAGCATCAGCCAAAACTCTATTGCTTGAAGAATTCATCAGGCTTAGGCAGGGAACTTTTAAATGTGACTGAATATACTCATAGGTTTGAGGGATTGTCTAAATATGGAGCCATGCTTGTGGCTGATGAGGCATCAAAGAATGATAGGTATATTAAGGGTTTAAACCCAGGGCTTAGTAGGGCTATGTTGCCATATGCAGATAAAACTTTCGATCAAGTTATTGATCTGGCCTTAAAGTTTGAGCAACATGACAAGGAGAGGGAGAAGATAGGAGTTTTAAGAATAACAACAGTAAGAAAAATAAGGGAAGATATCACCCCTATGACAAAAAGAAGGAGGAGACAGAAGGCAAGAAAACCAATGATACTAAGACCACTGATACAAAGAGGAAAATAACATGTCATCATTGTGGAAAAGAAGGACATATCAAACCAAGGTGCCCAGAATTGAAGGGAGGAGCTTTCAAGTGCTACCTATGTGGTAAGGAGGGACATATCAAGAGAAATTGCCCTGAGTATAAACAACAAGGGAAGCTAGCAAGTTTGGAGAGCAAAAGCAAATCCACAGTAGAGGCTATTGCAGAAAACCATGGTCAAGTGGAAGGTACCTTATTTATTTGTACCTTACCTATATCAGTAGTGTATGATACAGGGGCAACACATTCTCTGATTTCCCATGAATTAGTTGCATTGCTTAAATTAAATTGCATACTGGTTGAAACCCCTTTGTTAGTGCAAAGCCCATTGGGAAGTTCTAGTGTTTTAAACATGATTTGTGTGGATGTGGAATTAAACATAGGAGGAAATGTTTTTATTTCCAATTTATATGTTTTAAATTACCCAAATATAGGTATTATATTGGGTGTAGACTGGTTAAGGCAATACAAAGCCATAATTAATTTAGACTCATCCAACATATCATTACAAAATTCTAGAGACCAAAGAATCACAATTGTGACGACCGCCCATGACCCCTGCACTAAACATAGAAATAGTGCGCTGTAAGGTATGCCAGGCAGCCATGGACGATCGCCAAGGTAAATTAAAACAGCAGAATCTATCGTATTACTCACAACGCATGGATAAAATACAATAGAGAGTATATATAGTGAAGCTTCACAAAATAGAATCTCATCAATTAAGCTTCATAATAGTTGAATACAAACATCTGAATAGTCAATACATCAAGCCTCACTACATATCACTCAGAGAATATACAAGCAGCGGAACATCCGGTACATATAGTAAGAATATAATATGCAAGCCTCCAGCTCGTCTTCGTCATCAGCATCGTCGGTAACTAAGAACAGCACCTGTCACCTGCTACCTAGTCTGCCCATCCCAAAATGGATGAACAGCCCAAGGTAATAAGAGTTGAACATAAAACCTTGAGTCAGACAGCAGTCTTAGTGAGCGGTAAATTAACTAACAATATACCAAAAGAGCATAAAGGTAAAAGGAATAGGAATCCAACCCTCCCACTCCACCTCTTTCTACAGTGATAGCCCCCAGACACACTAAGCAGAAATAAACATAACAAAGCAGACATTTAAAGTAAAGCAATTATCACTCGAGTCAAGGTCGATGTTTTCCAAGCACAAACCCCCAAGGCCTAAACCAAGATCAGATAAGCACCCAGAAAATATCGCTCTTGAGACCGAATGACGATACAACCAAACATCCATGACTCTAGCTATCACTGTTATCATTGCTTCGATACCACCGTTAATTGAATGACCGGCACATTCTTTCAGCCGTCCGTCAAGGGCCAATGGTAACCCCGGTTCTAGACAGAACTCCGCACGTCGTCGCAGCCCGTGCCTAGGACTATCGAATCTGCCCAGAGTACTCGACCACCAACTGTAGTCTTTAGGGACTATCGAATCTGCCCAGCGTACTCTTGCTTTGAGCCTGCTAGAACCTTCAACAACGATGAAATCTTAGCCTTCTAGTCATCCTCCTCGTCGACTATTCTCATACTAGCTCAAGCGCCTCTCGAGCCAACCATTATCCTCAAACTCGAACCGTTTCACCGAGTTACCAACATGCTTGGAATGATCCCGTCTGGATTAAACCAAGGCTATCTCACATCATGCCTCGCTTCATCTCATCATAGCAAAGCCTCATCTCAACATCATCATCAAATCTATCCATATGAGCTTTATCATCCACATCATATGCCACGAGCAGCTTTCCTTATTCAAGAGCCTTTCCCTTAGCTTATGAATCATCTTCAACCAACTTATCCAAATCAAATCATCAATTAACTAATTTACAACAATCAATCAAGTCAAACATTAATCCAAGTAATCAAGCATTCAAACATGATCTAATAAACAATTATAACAATAATGGCAATCTTGTAAATAAAGAATCTAAATCTAACAAGCATGAATCATGAGCAATATCTCTACAGCTTGATGAATGAACTTGCATAGGTTAACATGTAGTAAAATGGATGTCAAATCATCAGGAACAATAGATCTATACTTAAGTTTATGAAAATGCATGGAAATCACTATTTTAACACATAATCAAGCCACCAATCCGATATACTCCTTTGGATCCGTGTGAGAGATGACCACCACTCATCGAATCTCCTAAACACCTCAAAAGCAACACACTTCAGATCTGGACAGCGAAGAATCTAACTTGATCCGTCAAAATTCTGCTTCAAACGATGGAATCTCTCTTCGATGGTTGAAGATCTTCGATCTAAGCTCTTGGATCTTCGATTTGATCTTCGATTTGGATGGAAGGAATCACAAGATTAGAGTGGAGAAAAGAAGTGAAGAAGTGCAGCACTCGAGCTCTCAAAATGGCAGGACTTCGTCGCTTCAAAATCCGGATCCCAAAAAGTGAGGCAAGGACATGTATTTATAGGCTGAATCCTTAGGTCGTCCGCTCCTTAAGTCGTCCACGACTTTTGAAAACCCATGACCTACGACTCATAAAAACTTACGACCTAAAACCCCATGACTTAAGACCTACGACTTAACACTCACGAGCCTATGCGCATCCACGACCTAACGGTTCAACAACCTAAGCCATAACACACGTGCGCGACTTACGACCTAACAGAGATGCGACTTAACGACTCAACAGATCTTCCGACCTATGACTTATCGACTTAACAAAATGAGTCCTCACGCGACTTAACAGCTCACGACCTAACACCTTTAGGTCATCTAACGACCTAACTAAACACGCCATAGCAACTCAACGACTTAACTCCTCAACTCGTCCACGACTTAACTACACACACAGGGTCTGACGACCTAAACTTCAACGACTTATCCCATATTCCTTAAGTCGTTAACCCCGCTTAACCCCCTAGGTCATTAACTCCCCTAAGCCGCTAACTCTTAAGTCGCCGCTTCCCTTAAGTCGCCAATTCCTTAAGTCGGTCAATTCCTTAAGTCGCCAACTACTACCACCAACTTCCTTAGGTTGCCAACTCCCTTAAGTCGCTCCACGACCTATTCTTCTTCACGACCTAAGTCCCAACACGACCTAACTACCACACGACTTAAGCTTCGAACGACTTAACAATACTATCAATCTAATGACAACAGTTTTACGATGTTTCGATCCGTAAAAATACGGGTCTTTACATTCTCTCCCCCTTAGGAATTTCGCCCCCGAAATTCCAAACAAACACAAGCAATCAAAAACTATTCTGCATGCCTACCATCCATAGCAATCAACAAACCATGCGTCCAATTCTAGCCTAGCATGCAGAATTCTAAAACTAGAACAAGTTACAATGTCGTGAGATGACACGACACCTTATGGCTATACCTTGAAGAGTTCATGATGAGCTGCCTTCATCCTCTCTTCCACCTCCTATGTACAGTTGTTATCATCATCACTCCATTGTATCTTGAGCAACTTAACTACCTTCCTCCTAAGCTGTTTCGTGTCAGTTTCCACAACACGAAGCGGCTTACGAGGTATCTCAACAACTGGATAATCTCAAAATCTTCACAGCTATCAGTAAAAACCACTATATTCGAGTCGTGCACATACTTCCGTAGATACGATACATGAAAAACATTGTGCACACCCGACATCTTTTCTGGTAACTCCAATTTATAGGCGAGCTTTCCAATTCGCTCGATGATCGGGAATGGTCCAACAAATCTCGGAGTTAATTTTCCTTTCTTCCCGAATCGAATAACATTCTTCAGTGGAGAAATCTTCACAAAAACCATATCACCTATGTCGAATTCCAAATCCTTACGACGCTTATCGGCATAACTTTTCTGTCGGTCTTGGGCTGCCTTCATTCGTTGCCGAATGATCTCTATGCAATCCGAAGTCCGTCGAATCATTTCTGGCCCAAGTATCAACTTTTCTCCTGTTTCTAACCAACATGTCGGAGAGTTACACGGTCTTCCATACAATGCTTCATACGGTGCCATACCAATGCTTGACTGGTAACTGTTATTATACGAAAATTCCACCAAATGAAGGTGATCTTCCCATGATCCTCCAAAATCTAAAACGCATGCTCTGAGGAGATCTTCCAAAACTCGATTGACTCTCTCAGTCTGACCATCTGTTTGAGGATGATAAGCTATACTCAAACACAACTCGGTTCCCAGAACTTCCTGAAAGCTCTTCCAAAATCCACTAGTGAACAATGGGTCTCGATCGCTCACTATACTCTTCGGAATACCATGGAATCGAACTATCCACTTAACATACAGCTCAGCCAACTTTGATGCAGTCCTAGTTGATCGAACAGGAATGAATCTTGCATTCTTAGTCAAACGATCTACGATGGCCCAAATCCCTTCATTTCCCGCTCTGGTTCTAGGTAACCCATCGATAAAATCCATCGATATTTGCTCCCACTTCCATGTAGGAACTTCTAATGGCTGAAGCAATCCACTGGGCTTCTTCTGCTTAGCTTTTACCAACTGGCAGTTCATGCACTTGGAAATAAAATTTCCAACATCCTTCTTCATACCTTCCCAGTAATAGGTTCTCTTCATATCCCGATACATCTTATTTCCACCTGGATGAATTGTCAGCTTCGAGTGATGACTTTCCTTCAGAACTTCATTTCTCAATTCATCTATATCGGGAACAACTAGTCGTCCTTGCTTCCGAAGCCAACCCTCTCGATCGACCTCGAATCCTTTATCCTTTTCTGGGTCCAATCCAGATTCCAAATCACGGATAATCTTGACAAGCTTATCATCTCGCTTTTGGCTCTCGCCAATTCTTTCCACAAGAGTAGGTCTTATAGATAAGTTTGCCAACATCTCAGGTTCCAATTCACATCTGGGCCTGAAGTCAAATCCAGCTAAATACTCGAGATTCTTCCATTCTGAAAACATGGCTCCCAATCCTGCATGTCTTCGACTTAACGCATCTGCCACTGCGTTACCCTTTCCCGGAGTATAGGCTATACCAAAATCATATGATGCCAAAAACTCTAGCCATCGTTGCTGCCTAAGATTCAAACCTTTTGGGAGAAAAGATACTTCAACGACTTATGATCGGTAAACAACTCGAATCGAACTCCCAATAAATAATGTCTCCACATCTTCAGAGCAAATACAATTGCCGCTAACTCCAAATCATGAGTCGGATAATTCCTTTCATGTGGCTTCAGTTGTCGACTTGCATACGCAACAACTCTACTTTTCTGCATTAGCACTGCTCCAAGTCCAATACCACATGCGTCGGTGTAAACCACCATCTCATCATTTCCACTTGGAATAATCAAAACAGGAGCACTTGTCAGTCGCTCTTTCAGAATTCCGAAAGCTTGCTCACACTTAGCATCCCATCTGAATACTTGATTCTTTTTCGTCAATCCTGTTAATGGTGCAGCTACCTTGGAAAAGTCTTTGATAAATCGACGATAGTATCCTGCTAATCCAAGAAAACTTCTCACATCAAATGCATTCTTAGGTCTAACCCAATCCTGGATTGCTACCACCTTAGCGGGATCAACCGCTATTCCGCTTCCAGAGATAATATGGCCTAAGACCCTCACTTCGCTCTTCCAGAAGTGACACTTCGAAAACTTAGCCTTCAGCTGATGTTTCCGTGAGATTTCCAAAACAATACGCAAGTGCGTCTTGTGCTCTTCTTCAGTTCTGGAATAAATCAAAATATCATCCACGAACACTAGTACGAACTTGTTCAACTGATCCCCGAACACTCTATTCATAAAATCCACAAAATATGCTGGTGCATTGGTCAATCCAAACGGCATTACCAGCCACTCAAAGAAACCGGATGGTGTCCTGAAAGCAGTCTTCGGCACACTATCCTTAGCCACTCTTAACTGGTGAAATCTCGTAGCTAAATCCATCTGAGAAAACATCTTGGCTTCGTGAAGCTGATCAAACAAGTCGTCTATTCTCGGCAATGGATACTTGTTCTTCTTAGTCACTTTATTCAGCTCACGATAATCCACACACAACCTCAGCGATCCATCCGCTTTGGTTACAAACACAACTGGTGCACCCCATTCGGACACACTACGCCGAATGAATCCTTTCTGTAAAAGATCATCAACCTGCACCCTCAACTCTTACTGTTCCCTAGGCGCCATCCGCCTAAGAGGCATCACAACAGGTCTGGCTCCTTCAACTAGATCGATACGAAACTTGATCTCCCTATGCGGCGGTAACCCTTTGACCTCATCAAAGACATCCTTAAATCCATTCGCGATTGGCACCGATGACAGTCCATCCCGTGGAACAACCAGCGAATACATGAAGCTCATGAAGACGCCTTCCTCATGCTTACATCGTATCACAACCTTTCGCCCTTCCACATTCTCGACTGTCACCTCCAACCTTTCACAATCAACCTTTGTCGCATACCTCCTAAGCCAGTCCATACCCAAAATAATTCCGAACCCCGCAAAGTTCAGAACAAAACAATCACAAACAAATTAGCAATCATGACTCGATACAATCAGACCACGGCATAGCATACACAGACAAGACGAACCCCCAACTGGATTAGTCACAACCAATGGCCTATCAATGATATCCGGTTCTAAACCCAACCGGCCTACAAGTTCATTACAAACAAAAGAATGCGACGCCCCAGTATCGAATAACACTCTAACTGGAACACCACATATGGAAAGAGTACCTTGAACCACTACACTCTTTCCTTTCTCTTCAGCAGTAGGAGCTTTTGAAGATGATGGAATAGCCCCCAAAGCATAAGCTTGCACAATCTGCTTGTCCTTCCGTGGTTCTGGACAATTCTTCCTAATATGCCCCGGCTTGTCACAGTTGTGACACTTCACCGGCACCATTGGATTCTTGCAATCTCTGGAGAAATGGCCCTTCTGCTGACAATTGTAGCAGGTCACTTCGCCCTTCGGCTTCTTCTGTCCATCCTTACCCTTTTGCTGCTGCTGCTTCCTCTTCTTGTTTCCATCCTGCTGTGGTTTAGACTCTTCCCTGGTCACAGCAACAACAGATCCTTCTTTAGGAAACAGATTCTCATGCCTGAGAGCTTTCTCCACAAGCTTCTCAAATGGATCGTCCAAATGATCCACCAACTGCCTCCCAAGATAACCGTCCAAGCCTGTCACAAACTTCTCGTTCTTCTAATAAGAGATTCAATATACGACCGAGCATACTTGGACAAAGCTTCAAACTCAGAAACATACTCAAGAACTGGTCTTCCACCTTGCTTGAGCTCCACAAACTTCTTAAACAGAACAGATTTCTGAGCTGTAGAAATGAACTTAGCTTCAAATCTGGCTTGGAATTGCTCCCAAGTAATTTCTTCCTCCGGAGTATCAATGGTGATAGAGTTCCACCAATCAGAAGCTCTTCCTTGAAGCTGTCTTGATGCAAGATTCCTTTTGGTTGCATCCTCGATTCCCAAATCACCAAAGATTCTTCTACAAGCATCTATCCATCTCTGGACTTCAATGGTTGACTCCGTTCCCAAGAAAACCTTTCCTCCAAGAGCAGTATAATCTTTACACAGCTTAGCAAAATCCACCGGTTTTGGAGTTTGAACTTAAAATACAACATCTACTGATGGCCCCGGAGCTGGCATCCTTCTCATGATCGAAGTCATCATAGCCTCGAACATAGCAGCATAATCAGCAGCCCCCTCAGTAGCACAGCCTTCCCTAGCAGCTGGTCTCCCTCTTCGACTCATTCTTAATATCTATAAAAGGAATGATTAATAAACCTTGAGAACAACTGCATAAGGGGTTCAAATCATTCTAAGCTACTATATTATATATAGTAATCATCCATCAAAATACAATTACGTCTCTCATACGTAGTTACGTCAGTGAGCGTTGGCTAAAATCGATTAACCAAAGCTCTGATACCAAATGTGACGACCGCCCATGACCCCTGCACTAAACATAGAAATAGTGCGCTGTAAGATGTGCAGGCAGCCATGGACGATCGCCAAGGTAAATTAAAACAGCAGAATCTATCGTATTACTCACAGCGCATGGATAAAATACAATAGAGAATATATATAGTGAAGCTTCACAAAATAGAATCTCATCAATTAAGCTTCATAATAGTTGAATACAAACATCTGAATAGTCAATACATCAAGCCTCACTACATATCACTCAGAGAATATACAAGCAGCGGAACATCCAGTACATATAGTAAGAATATAATATGCAAGCCTCCGGCTCGTCTTCGTCATCAACATCGTCGGTAACTAAGAACAGCACCTGTCACCTGCTACCTAGTCTGCCCATCCCAAAATGGATGAACAGCCTAAGGTAATAAGAGTTGAACATAAAACCTTGAGTCAGACAACAGTCTTAGTGAGCGGTAAATTAACTAACAACATACAAGAGCATAAAGGTAAAAGGAATAGGAATCCAACCCTCCCACTCCACCTCTTTCTACAGTGATAGCCCCCAGACACACTAAGCAGAAATAAACATAACAAAGCAGACATTTAAAGTAAAGCAATTATCACTCGAGTCAAGGTCGATGTTTTCCAAGCACAAACCCCCAAGGCCTAAACCAAGATCAGATAAGCACCCAGAAAATATCTCTCTTGAGACCGAATGACGATACAACCAAACATCCATGACTCTGGCTATCACTGTTATCATTGCTTCGATACCACCGTTAATTGAATGACCGGCACATTCTTTCAGCCGTCCGTCAAGGGCCAATGGTAACCCCGGTTCAAGACAGAACTCCGCACGTCGTCGCAGCCCGTGCCTAGGACTATCGAATCTGCCCAGAGTACTCGACCACCAACTGTAGTCTTTAGGGACTATCGAATCTGCCTAGCGTACTCTTGCTTTGAGCCTGCTAGAACCTCAACAACGATGAAATCTCAGCCTTCTAGTCATCCTCCTCGTCGACTATTCTCATACTAGCTCAAGCGCCTCTCGAGCCAACCATTATCCTCAAACTCGAACCGTTTCATCGAGTTACCAACATGCTTGGAATGATCCCGTCTGGATTAAACCAAGGCTATCTCACATCATGCCTCGCTTCATCTCATCATAGCAAAGCCTCATCTCAACATCATCATCAAATCTATCCATACGAGCTTTATCATCCACATCATATGCCACGAGCAGCTTTCCTTATTCAAGAGCCTTTCCCTTAGCTTTTGAATCATCTTCAACCAACTTGTCCAAATCAAATCATCAATTAACTAATTTACAACAATCAATCAAGTCAAACATTAATCCAAGTAATCAAGCATTCAAACATGATCTAATAAACAATTATAACAATAATGGCAATCTTGTAAATAAGGAATCTAAATCTAACAAGCATGAATCATGAGCAATATCTCTACAACTTGATGAATGAACTTGCATAGGTTAACATGTAGTAAAATGGATGTCAAATCATCAGGAACAATAGATCTATACTTAAGTTTATGAAAATGCATGGAAATCACTATTTTAACACATAATCAAGCCACTAATCCGATATACTCCTTTGGATCCGTGTGAGAGATGACCACCACTCACTGAATCTCCTAAACACCTCAAAAGCAACACACTTCAGATCTTGACAGCGAAGAATCTAACTTGATCCGTCAAAATTCCGCTTCAAACGATGGAATCTCTCTTCGATGGTTGAAGATCTTCGATCTAAGCTCTTGGATCTTCGATTTGATCTTCGATTTGGATGGAAGGAATCACAAGATTAGAGTGGAGAAAAGAAGTGAAGAAGTGAAGCACTCGAGCTCTCAAAATGGCAGGACTTCATCGCTTCAAAATCCGGATCCCAAAAAGTGAGGCAAGGACATGTATTTATAGGCTGAATCCTTAGGTCGTCCGCTCCTTAAGTCGTCCACGACTTATGAAAACCCACGACCTACGACTCTTAAAAACTTACGACCTAAATCCCCACGACTTAAGACCTACGACTTAACACTCACGAGCCTATGCGCATCCACGACCTAACGGTTCAACAACCTAAGCCATAACACACGTGCGCGACTTACGACCTAACAGAGATGCGACTTAACGACTCAACAGATCTTCCGACCTATGACTTATCGACTTAACAAAATGAGTCCTCACGCGACTTAACAGCTCACGACCTAACACCTTTAGGTCGTCTAACGACCTAACTAAACACGCCATAGCAACTCAACGACTTAACTCCTCAACTCGTCCACGACTTAACTACACACAAAGGGTCTTACGACCTAAACTTCAACGACTTATCCCATATTCCTTAAGTCGTTAACCCCGCTTAACCCCCTAGGTCGTTAACTCCCCTAATCCGCTAACTCTTAAGTCGCCGCTTCCCTTAAGTCGCCAATTCCTTAAGTCGGTCAATTCCTTAAGTCGCCAACTACTACCACCAACTTCCTTAGGTCGCCAACTCCCTTAAGTCGCTCCACGACCTATCCTTCTTCATGACCTAAGTCCCAACACGACCTAACTACCACACGACTTAAGCTTCGAACGACTTAAAAATACTATCAATCTAATGACAACAGTTTTACGATGTTTCGATCCGTAAAAATACGGGTCGTTACAACAATTTTGTGTGAAGTAGCCAAAGAAAGGAAATTATATCATTTGATTGACTTAAATAAGGATCCCAGTGAGCCTTCTATTGAAGAAGTCCCCATAATTAACAAATACTTGGATGTGTTTGGAGAAGTTGAGGGTGTTCCAGACCACAGACCAGTGGAATTTCAGATTAGTCTGATACCAGGAGCAAGTCCAATTATTAAGAAACCCACTAGGATGGGGCCAAGTGAGTTGAAGGAATTGAATAAACAGTTAGAAGAATTGGAAAGCAAAGGATTTATAAGACCAAGTAATTCATGTTGGGGTGCTCCAGTAGTGTTTGTAAGGAAAAATGATGGTACTTTAAGGATGTGTATAGATTACAGGTAGCTAAACAAAGTCACTATTAAAAACAAGTACCCCTTACCTAGAATTGATGATCTTTTTGATCAACTTAGTGGAGCAAAAATATTTTCTAGGTTAGACCTGGCATCTGGATTCCATCAGATGAAGGTTGAGAACTCAAGTGTTAAGTATACAGCCTTTAATACTAGGTATGGTTTATATGAGTTTCTTGTCATGCCATTTGGGTTGACAAATGCCCCCATCATACTTTGTAGACTTGATGAATAGGATATTTAGGGATTATTTAGACAAGTTTGTGTTGATTTTTATTGATGATATTTTGATTTATTCTAAAACAGTAGAGGAACATGAAAATCACTTACACCTTGTTTTGTCTAGATTAAGAGAAAAATATTTAAAAGCAAAATTTTCTAAGTGTGCATTTTGGAAAGAAGAAGTGCATTTCCTTGGGCATGTTATATCTGCCAAAGGCATTTCAGTGAACCCCAATAAAATTGTGGCAATCCAAGCATGGAAAAGGCCAAGCACAGTAGGAGAGGTTAGGTCATTTATGGGGATGGCAGGGTATTATAGAAGATTTATAAAAGATTTTTCTAAGATGTCATCACCTCTTACCAACCTAACTAGAAAGAACCAACCCTTTATATGGACTGAGAAATGTGAACAAGCCTTTAGTAAAATCAAGGAGGCCTTAGTCAATGCACCAGTGTTGAGAGTACCAGAAGGAAATGAGGATTTGATTGTTTATACTGATGCAAGTGGTTCTGGGCTAGGAGCTGTATTGATGCAGCAAGATCAAGTTATAGCCTATGCATCAAGACAATTGAAGCCACATGAATCAAAGTATGCAACCCATGATATTGAGTTGGCAACAGTAGTATATGCACTAAAGCTCTGGAGACATTATCTTCTAGGTGCTAAGTTTATTTTATACACTGACCATAAGGCATTGAAATATCTCTTTTCATAAAAAGATTTGAATATAAGGCAACATAGATGGGTTGAGTTTCTAGCAGCATATGATTTAGACATACTTTATACTCCAGGAAAAGCTAATAAGGTTGCAGATGCTTTGATCAGGCAGCATGCAAAAGTAGCCATGTTAATGATAGAAGAGTTTAGAAATTTATCTCTACTTACTGATTTGGTAATTGAGGAAAACAGTGAGGTAAACATGGAGATGATTGAAGAAGGGAGTAAAGGAAAATTAAGTTTGATAACTTTGCAATCAGATTTAATTTTGAAAGTGAGAAAAATGCAAGAGGAAGATCCAGATTTATTAGAAAACAAAACTCTAATAGAAAAAGGAGAAGAAGTAGCAAACTACCACATTGATAAGAATGGTTACTTAAGGAATAAAGGTAGGATATGTGTTCCAAAGGATATAGGATTGAAGGAAGAGATACTTAATGAATATCATAGGAGCAAATATTCTATACATCCAGGCAGCACCAAAATGTACCAAAACCTAAAAAGGGATTATTGGTGGAGAGGGATGAAATCAGATGTGGCCAAACGTGTTGCAAAGTGTATGACTTGCCAACAAGTCAAGGCAGAAACCCAATGACCCTCAGGCCTATTACAACCCTGTAATACCCCAAGATTTTGAGGAAAATTCTTTTAAATAAATGATTAAAATTCTGGGGGAAAAAAATCAGAATTATTATATAGGTGGGATTTTCAGTGGTGCAAGGTTGTGTGCATGTGTGCACGTGCATACTAGTTATGGCATTAAGAGAAAATCCAGAATTCCTGAATAATAAAACAAAGAAGGAAAACATTTAGATAAAATGTTTTAAATAAAGTGTTTTATAGGCCTAGACATGAATATTAAAATTCCTGAGGATGTATATATATATATATATATATATGCATATGTATGACTTGTCTGGAAATTAAGACAGAAGAGAACATTGATTTATAATGAATAAGTGAAATTTTATTTGATTAATAGGTGTGTAGAAATGCACATAAGAATGCACATGTTTTCTGCAAATAAAAGAAGGTTAAAGTTAAACTAACACCCATAGTTGTATAAATGTATATATATATATACAGATATTATTTGAGCAGAAAATTAATAAAGGAATCACTAAAATAGTAAGAACCAAAGTGCAAGAAAGCAAATGTACATAGGCAGAAAATAGAAAGTCACACCATTATCATGTTTGAGGTAAGTATAATAAAAATACTTAAAGTAATCACTTTCTGAAAAGAAAAGAAAATGGGCACAATTTAGCCTTGTTTTAAAATATTGGCCGGGACATTAAGGGTTAGGAGGGAGAGAATATGCAATGCCAAATGCATGATTCTGGTTTGGGCTAAAATAGGGATTTTGCATCACCCAAAAACCCTAGGTAGAACCCTTATATAAATCAAGAGCCTAACCAGAAAACCACTCTCTCACTGAATTAATTAACCTAAGGAAGAAGAGGAAGAAAAGGCTAAAGATTTGAGGGGTTTTCTGGATTAAGCTTGTGTAAGCATTTAGGTGAGTATCCTCACTCATATACATGGCATTAAGACCTGGGATTAGGCAGCCAAGCTTTTATATGCTATATTTTGCATGTTTTGATTTACAAACCATGTTGACTACTGATAGTTTCATGAATGCTTGATGAGATATGATCTGCTATGATGGATGTATAACTTTATTGTTCTATTTTCATCCCTGCATGTTATACCAAAACCTTAAAGAACATGTAAGAGAGTATTTGTAACTAGTCTGAATCATGGCTTAAAATAAAGAATGAAGGAAAAGAAAACTATGAGCTGCATATACAATGGTATAGTGCTGAGGCTTGAAATAATTGGTTAAGGGTGCAATGGAGTCTTTCTCTATAAGTGCTGAGCCCTAAACCAAACAGAAAATTTACAAGCCTAAAAATTATGTTTAAACAAGGTTAAAAATCTGGCTAAACATAGTTGCTTGCAAAATCAAAATAAACCCAATAGAGCCATGCATTTATTCTCAGTTGCAAACATTCTGGTATATGTTTGAATAGGGTGTTTATATGCTAAATAATGTGAGATGGAATGACTGGGTGTTATACCTCTAGAAAGTAACCTTTAACTTGCTTGCAATATTATGTCTGCAAGGTAACTAGAATGTTTCATGTGTACAAGTGGTCTGTACACCTAGCTATCATTGATAAAATGAACATGAATACACTTAGTAATATAACTAAGGATTTTGTGCCAAGAAGGCTGCTGGAATGCTTGTCCTATTTGAAGTAGACAAGTTGACACATGGCTTGTTTAAGTCCTGAGATCTTTGTGCCATGATGTTAATTAGTTCATGGCAATGTGTCCCTTTGATTCCTTATAGCAGATGAGGCCAGGAATTTATAAGAAGAAAAGGCAACCTTAAATGATGATATAGGAAACTTGAGTCTTTCCTGGATTAGGGTTGGTATGAGGAACCTTAGTAGTTCCAGATAAAAATTGTTTTAATGCATATGTTTGCTCTTATGTATGTATAGGGGAATACCTGATCAATTTATACATTAACCATTTATGATAATACCTGTCAAGTTATGCAAGGTATATTTATGCTGTATCCTTAGCTTAATATCATGGATATGTTAGAAATGCTCACACTAGATCATAGATCTGACCCTTATTGCTCATGGCACATGGGGGTGTCTCATTCATAATGGGGCAGCCACTAATGCTTTTGCAGGTTGTGATGGAGCTAAGTAAGCAAGATTAAAAAGATATGGAATAGAGGATGCTAAGATAATTAGAAATAAGAGCTAGAATGTGTTAATTCATGCATGTATTCCCTGATTGATATGGCTATCTAAATGTATTAAGTAGGAAGAACTTGTAAGAGATATGTACTATGTTGTTTCTGGTTATTTCTGGTTTGGTATGTATTAAGGATATTGATGTTAAACTGATTTGAAAATCTATTTGCTAAAGTTGTTTTTGATTTAGAGGAAAAACCTGGATTTTATAAGCATAATCATTTTATGATGATTTTAGTTCATCCTAAGTTCTTTCAAAAGATAGATATATAGGAAGCTATATTGGGAAAATCCAGAAAGAATTATAACTGTTATATTTTCAAGTCATGATATTGATATATGTTCAAATGCAAGTAAAAGTGTATATACCCTGAATATGCATTTTTAAAAGAGAATTATGGTTAGGAAGGATGATATAAATCTGATCACAAGGTGTCTGATTCATATATATATAAACATGCTTTTGAAAAGAAGGAGTATCAATGTTTTGGGTAGATTCTGGTTTGTAAAATGCAAATAAAAGAATGGTCAGATTAACCACATGGTTAGACCATAGGTCAGGCCAAATGTTCACTTCAAATCAATGAAGCAAGGAACCATTTGAGCTCAGTTTTCTGGAAAATGAGCAAAGACATTGACATGTACATGTATATCTGTGTACATGTTGATATTTGGGCAAAAATATAAATATAAATTCCTAGAACAGTTGTAGGAAAGGGTTTTAAAAATAATAAAGCAAGAAATATTGTTTTGTATGTTAGATTATAGGCAAAAATTAAGTATATATGTGCAGATATAGGTAGATATCATATTTTAAACCATACAGGAGAAAAATAAAAAGAAAAACAAAAATTGGGTTTGAACCGACCAGCATAGCACTCGAACTCGTGACCTCTCATGTGTAAGTTAGGCGCGTTTCCATTACGCCTAGATGTTGCTTGTGTTCACTCATGATCCACTTTCTTTTAGCCTGAGTTTGATACTATACAGACTTTAACACAATCATCCATCTTAAAAGCTTGCTTTCCACTGATTATTACTTGATCATTTCTTAATTAGAATAACAGACTAAAGAACATGTTTCCAGTGGATTCTATGGTCAAAAAATCAGGATACAATAATTAATCTTTTATCAGGGAATTATCACCTTTTTATAGATTTAAAAGGATTTCTACTTACATATTATCATGCTCTGATTCTAGTAGAATATAACATAGATATCTTCATATATGTATGTTAGGAATGATTTAGATTTAAAACAATATTTTTATATTGTGAAAGATCCTGGATAATATAAGAATAGGGAAGGATGACCCTAGGTAGTCTTAGCTAAGTATGAAAAAAAAAAATTTATTGGTTAAGAATTAGGGTCATTTCATTTGGTATCAGAGCTATGTTTTAATTGACATAGCAAAATATTTGTGTGCTTATGTTTATACTAGGTTTGTTTGTGATATATTTGACTGTTTATAAGTATTCCCTGAATGTATGTGTGTGCATGTGACATACACAATGATTAAATAGGAAAGATACAACCAATTTAAAATTAAAGCAAAGTATTATAAACTAATAAAATGAAATACATATACTTTTAGAAATATGGTAGGAAGAGGGTCTCATCATCAAGGAGGATCTAGCACACCACAAATGCTTGACATGCAGGAATTTGTGAGAGTTTTGAGAGATGGAATTGGGCACAGACCTGAGAACCCATATGAGGAGCTCTCCAAGTTAGTGAAGACTTATACCAACTTGGGAGGCAAGAGCTTTGAAGGAACTGAAAGTGTAATGGAGATTCAAGCATGGATGAGGACATTAGAGAGGATCTTCACTGATATGCAACTAGATGACCAAAGGAAGAGGCAAGTGGCCTCAAGGCAATTAAAAGGTGCAGCTTTGAGTTGGTGGGAGGTGATCATAGCTGGCCGGAATGAAAATGATATTAATTGGAATCAATTTAAGGAGATGTTAGAGGCAAGGTTTGTTCCAGCCTCAGCAAAAACCACTCTACTTGAGGAGTTCATCAAACTTAGACAGGGGACTATGAATGTCACAGAATACACCCAGAAGTTTGAGGGATTGTCAACCTATGGGGCAATGTTAGTGGCTGATGAAGCATCCAAAAATGATAGATACATCAAGGGATTGAACCCAGGGCTTAGCAGGGCTATATTACCTTATGCTGACAGAACTTTTGATCAAGTGATAGATTTGGCTCTGAAGATTGAGCAGCATGACAAGGAAAGAGATAAGTTTAGGAGCTTCAAAAACAATAGCAACAAGAAGAACAAAGGGAAGTACCATCCTTATGATAAGAAGAAAGGAGAGGCAGATGGTAAGAAGGCAGTAGATGCAAAACCCAATGAAGCCAAAAGAAAAATAGTTTGCAACCATTGTGGGAAAGAAGGCCATATTAAGCCAAGATGCCCAGAGCTTAAAGGGGGAGCTTTCAAATGCTTTCTATGTGGGAAGGAAGGGCATATGAAAAGAAATTGCCCAGAATACAAGCAACAAGGGAAAGTGGCAAACCTGGAAGGTAGGGGCAAGGCCATAATTGAGGCTAATGCTGAAAACCATGGTCAAGTGGAAGGTACACTATTTATTTGTACCATACCTTTAGCTGTAATATATGATACCGGGGCAACCCACTCACTCATTTCCCATGAAATAGTTAAAAGGTTGAAAATGAACTGCAATTTGGCTGAAATACCTCTGTTAATACAAAGCCCTTTAGGAAGTTCTAGTGTATTAGATATGATTTGTGTGGATGTGAATTTGAACATAGGGGGAAACACATTTGTTTCCAATTTATATGTTCTAAATTTCCCAAATATAGGAGTTATATTAGGGGCAGATTGGCTAAGACAATTCAAAGCCATAATTGACCTAGATGCATCCACCATTTCACTACAAAATTCTAAAGGCCAAAGGGTTACAATTCTGTGTGAACCTATCAAAGAAAACAGGCTAAATCATTTAATTGAATTAGAAAATAATCCCAAGGAAATAGCTATTAATGAAATCCCCATAGTTAAAGAATACTTGGATGTATTTGGGGAAGTAAAAGGTGTCTCACACCATAGACCTGTTGAATTCCAGATTAACCTTATGCCTGGGGCTAGCCCAATTATCAAAAAGCCTACAAGGATGGGGCCAAGTGAATTAAAGGAGCTAAAGAACCAGTTGGAAGAATTAGAAGCCAAGGGGTTTATAAGGCCAAGCAATTCATGCTGGGGTGCTCCTGTAGTATTTGTTAAAAAGCATGATGGCACCTTAAGAATGTGTATAGATTATAGAGAATTAAACAAAGTAACCATCAAAAACAAATACCCATTACCCAGGATAGATGATCTCTTTGATCAACTCAGTGGAGCTAAAGTGTTTTCTAGGCTAGACTTGGCATCTGGGTTTCATCAGATGAAGGTTGAGGAATCAAGTGTTAAATATACAGCATTTAACACAAGATATGGTTTGTATGAGTTTCTGGTTATGCCATTTGGGCTAACAAATGCCCCTTCTTACTTTGTAGACCTAATGAATAGGATATTCAGAAATTACTTAGACAAGTTTGTTCTGATTTTTATAGATGACATTCTAATCTATTCTAAAACAATATAGGAACATGAGAACCACTTACATTTGGTCTTATCTAGATTAAGAGAAAAAGATTTGAAAGCAAAGTTCTCTAAGTGTGTGTTCTGGCAAGAGGAAGTACATTTTCTTGGACATGTTGTCTCTGCTAGAGGGATTTCTGTAAACCCCAATAAGATAGTAGCAATCCAAGCATGGAAGAAGCCTAACAATGTTAGTGAAGTTAGGTCATTCATGGGGATGGCAGGATACTATAGGAGGTTTATACAAGGATTTTCTAAAATAGCAATGCCACTCACTAACCTGACTAGGAAGAACCAAAAGTTTATATGGACTGATAAGTGTGAACAAGCTTTCACCCAGATCAAGGAGGCTTTGGTAAAATCACCAGTGTTGAGAGTACCAGAAGGCAATGAGGGATTAGTTGTATATACAGATGCATGTGGGTCAGGGCTAGGGGCTGTGTTGATGCAGCAAGATCAGGTCATAGCCTATGCATCTAGACAACTAAAACCCCATGAAACTAGATATGCAACTCATGATCTTGAGTTGGCAGCAGTAGTATATGCCTTGAAGCTCTGGAGGCATTACTTATTAGGTGCAAAGTTCATTCTATACACTGATCACAAGGCCTTAAAGTATCTCTTTTCACAGAAAGATTTGAATATGAGACAACACAGATGGGTTGAATTTCTTGCTGCTTATGACTTAGATATACTTTATACACCAGGCAAGGCTAATAAAGTGGCAGATGCATTGAGTAGGCAGCATGCAAAAGTGGCCATGTTGATGATGGAGGAATTTAGAGACTTGACCATGCTCACTGATTTGGAAATAGATGAGAGCAGTGGGATAAGTATGGAGATAGTTGAGGAAGAAAGGAGTAAAGGAAGGTTAAGTTTAATTACTTTACAATCAAATTTGGTCTTGAAGGTGGCAAAGATGCAAGAAGAAGATCAAGACTTAGCAGAAAAGAGGTCTCTCCTATTAAAGAAGGAGGAAGTGAAGGATTATCACATTGATGTAAAAGGATACTTAAGGTACAAGGGTAGGATATGTGTCCCAAACATCATAGAATTGAAAGAAGAAATCCTTAATGAGTACCATAGGAGCAAATATTCCATACATCCAGGCAGCATCAAGATGTACCAAAACTTAAAAAGGGACTATTGGTGGAAGGGAATGAAGTCTAATGTAGCAAGACATGTTGCTAAGTGCATGGTTTGTCAACAAATAAAAGCTGAGACCCAAAGACCTTCAGGGTTGTTGCAGCCACTTAGCATACCACAGTGGAAGTGGGAAGACATATCTATGGATTTTATATATGGTCTTCCTAGATCCAAGAGGGGAAATACAAGTATTTGGGTAATTGTAGATAGGCTGACTAAAGTAGCCCACTTCATACCAGTAAAAGCAGACAGAAATGCACCTAGGCTAGTCCAAACTTTTATGAGAGAAGTGGTAAAGTTGCATGGTGTTCCTAAAACTATAGTGAGTGATAGGGATACAATCTTCACTTCAAGATTCTGGAAGAGCTTCCAAGAAGCTATGGGGAGTGAATTGTGCCTAAGCACTGCTTATCACCCCCAATCAGATGGGCAAACAGAAGTGGTAAACAAGATTTTAGAGGATTTGCTTAGAGCATGTGTGTTAGACTTTGGAGGAAATTGGGAGGACCATCTCCATTTGGCTGAGTTCGCATACAATAATAGCCACCAAAGCACAATTGGAATGGCACCCTTTGAAGCCCTATATGGAAAGCCATGTCTATCACCTATGTGTTGGGCTGAGGCAGGAGAGAAAGCTATCCTAGGGCCAGAATATGTCAAGGACATCACAGAGAAAATAGGACTGGTGAGAAAGAGGATGGCAGCAGCTCAAGATAGGCAAAAGAAATATGCTGATGCAAAGAGGAGGTCAGTGGAATTCAAAGTAGGTGATTATGTCTTCATTAAGGTTTCACCAATGAAGAAAGTCTTGAGATTTGGCAAGCAGGGGAAACTCAGACCCAGATATGTTGGACCATACAAGATTTTGGCGAGGATAGGCTCACTAGCCTATAAGCTGGAGCTTCCAGAGGAGATGAGTGCAATGCACAATGTGTTTCATGTATCACAACTAAGGAGATGGGTACATGACAAGGAGGAAATCTTAGAAAAGCCTACTGAAGTTCAGATTAATCCAGATCTAATCTATGAGAAAGAGCCAGTGGGAATTGTGGCAAGGGAAGAAAATAAATTAAGAAACAAGACATTGAAGCTTGTAAAGATTCAATGGAGTATAGATCCTAGTGATTGTACTTGGGAGCTAGAGGATAAAATCAGGATGGATTACCCTAGGCTCTTTGCAAATTTAAAAGGTAAATTCTTAGATTACTAAGAAAGTTTAATATGTATGATAGACAGTGACTAATTGATTTGCTCATGCATATTTGAATAATTTTTCCCTAAGAAATTAGAAGTACTCAAAGATTATGTTGCAAATTGTGAGGGCACAATTCCTAAAAGAAGGGGTGATTGTAATACCCTAAGATTTTGAGGAAAATTCTTTTAAATAAATGATTAAAATTCTGGGGGAAAAAAATCAGAATTATTATATAGGTGGGATTTTCAGTGGTGCAAGGTTGTGTGCATGTGTGCACGTGCACACTAGTTATGGCATTAAGAGAAAATCCAGAATTCCTGAATAATAAAACAAAGAAGGAAAACATTTAGATAAAATGTTTTAAATAAAGTGTTTTATAGGCCTAGACATGAATATTAAAATTCCTGAGGATGTGTATATATATATATATATATATATATATATATGCATATGTATGACTTGTCTGGAAATTAAGACAGAAGAGAACATTGATTTATAATGAATAAGTGAAATTTTATTTGATTAATAGGTGTGTAGAAATGCACATAAGAATGCACATGTTTTCTGCAAATAAAAGAAGGTTAAAGTTAAACTAACACCCATAGTTGTATAAATGTATATATATATATACAGATATTATTTGAGTAGAAAATTAATAAAGGAATCACTAAAATAGTAAGAACCAAAGTGCAAGAAAGCAAATGTACATAGGCAGAAAATAGAAAGTCACACCATTATCATGTTTGCGGTAAGTATAATAAAAATACTTAAAGTAATCACTTTCTGAAAAGAAAAGAAAATGGGCACAATTTAGCCTTGTTTTAAAATATTGGCCGGGACATTAAGGGTTAGGAGGGAGAGAATATGCAATGCCAAATGCATGATTCTGGTTTGGGCTAAAATAGGGATTTTGCATCACCCAAAAACCCTAGGTAGAACCCTTATATAAATCAAGAGCCTAACCAGAAAACCACTCTCTCACTGAATTAATTAACCTAAGGAAGAAGAGGAAGAAAAGGCTAAAGATTTGAGGGGTTTTCTGGATTAAGCTTGTGTAAGCATTTAGGTGAGTATCCTCACTCATATACATGGCATTAAGACCTGGGATTAGGCAGCCAAGCTTTTATATGCTATATTTTGCATGTTTTGATTTACAAACCATGTTGACTACTGATAGTTTCATGAATGCTTGATGAGATATGATCTGCTATGATGGATGTATAACTTTATTGTTCTATTTTCATCCCTGCATGTTATACCAAAACCTTAAAGAACATGTAAGAGAGTATTTGTAACTAGTCTGAATCATGGCTTAAAATAAAGAATGAAGGAAAAGAAAACTATGAGCTGCATATACAATGGTATAGTGCTGAGGCTTGAAATAATTGGTTAAGGGTGCAATGGAGTCTTTCTCTATAAGTGCTGAGCCCTAAACCAAACAGAAAATTTACAAGCCTAAAAATTATGTTTAAACAAGGTTAAAAATCTGGCTAAACATAGTTGCTTGCAAAATCAAAATAAACCCAATAGAGCCATGCATTTATTCTCAGTTGCAAACATTCTGGTATATGTTTGAATAGGGTGTTTATATGCTAAATAATGTGAGATGGAATGACTGGGTGTTATACCTCTAGAAAGTAACCTTTAACTTGCTTGCAATATTATGTCTGCAAGGTAACTAGAATGTTTCATGTGTACAAGTGGTCTGTACACCTAGCTATCATTGATAAAATGAACATGAATACACTTAGTAATATAACTAAGGATTTTGTGCCAAGAAGGCTGCTGGAATGCTTGTCCTATTTGAAGTAGACAAGTTGACACATGGCTTGTTTAAGTCCTGAGATCTTTGTGCCATGATGTTAATTAGTTCATGGCAATGTGTCCCTTTAATTCCTTATAGCAGATGAGGCCAGGAATTTATAAGAAGAAAAGGCAACCTTAAATGATGATATAGGAAACTTGAGTCTTTCCTGGATTAGGGTTGGTATGAGGAACCTTAGTAGTTCCAGATAAAAATTGTTTTAATGCATATGTTTGCTCTTATGTATGTATAGGGGAATACCTGATCAATTTATACATTAACCATTTATGATAATACCTGTCAAGTTATGCAAGGTATATTTATGATGTATCCTTAGCTTAATATCATGGATATGTTAGAAATGCTCACACCAGATCATAGATCTGACCCTTATTGCTCATGGCACATGGGGGTGTCTCATTCATAATGGGGCAGCCACTAATGCTTTTGCAGGTTGTGATGGAGCTAAGTAAGCAAGATTAAAAAGATATGGAATAGAGGATGCTAAGATAATTAGAAATAAGAGCTAGAATGTGTTAATTCATGCATGTATTCCCTGATTGATATGGCTATCTAAATGTATTAAGTAGGAAGAACTTGTAAGAGATATGTGCTATGTTGTTTCTGGTTATTTCTGGTTTGGTATGTATTAAGGATATTGATGTTAAACTGATTTGAAAATCTATTTGCTAAAGTTGTTTTTGATTTAGAGGAAAAACGTGGACTTTATAAGCATAATCATTTTATGATGATTTTAGTTCATCCTAAGTTCTTTCAAAAGATAGATATATAGGAAGCTATATTGGGAAAATCCAGAAAGAATTATAACTGTTATATTTTCAAGTCATGATATTGATATATGTTCAAATGCAAGTAAAAGTGTATATACCCTGAATATGCATTTTTAAAAGAGAATTATGGTTAGGAAGGATGATATAAATCTGATCACAAGGTGTCTGATTCATATATATATAAACATGCTTTTGAAAAGAAGGAGTATCAATGTTTTGGGTAGATTCTGGTTTGTAAAATGCAAATAAAAGAATGGTCAGATTAACCACATGGTTAGACCATAGGTCAGGCCAAATGTTCACTTCAAATCAATGAAGCAAGGAACCATTTGAGCTCAGTTTTCTGGAAAATGAGCAAAGACATTGACATGTACATGTATATCTGTGTACATGTTGATATTTGGGCAAAAATATAAATATAAATTCCTAGAACAGTTGTAGGAAAGGGTTTTAAAAATAATAAAGCAAGAAATATTGTTTTGTATGTTAGATTATAGGCAAAAATTAAGTATATATGTGCAGATATAGGTAGATATCAGATTTTAAACCATACAGGAGAAAAATAAAAAGAAAAACAAAAATTGGGTTTGAACCGACCAGCATAGCACTCGAACTCGTGACCTCTCATGTGTAAGTTAGGCGCGTTTCCATTACGCCTAGATGTTGCTTGTGTTCACTCATGATCCACTTTCTTTTAGCCTGAGTTTGATACTATACAGACTTTAACACAATCATCCATCTTAAAAGCTTGCTTTCCACTGATTATTACTTGATCATTTCTTAATTAGAATAACAGACTAAAGAACATGTTTCTAGTGGATTCTATGGTCAAAAAATCAGGATACAATAATTAATCTTTTATCAGGGAATTATCACCTTTTTATAGATTTAAAAGGATTTCTACTTACATATTATCATGCTCTGATTCTAGTAGAATATAACATAGATATCTTCATATATGTATGTTAGGAATGATTTAGATTTAAAACAATATTTTTATATTGTGAAAGATCCTGGATAATATAAGAATAGGGAAGGATGACCCTAGGTAGTCTTAGCTAAGTATGAAAAAAAAATTTATTGGTTAAGAATTAGGGTCATTTCAAACCCCTAAGCATACCACAGTGGAAGTGGGAAGATATATCTGTGGATTTCATAGATGGTCTGCCTAGATCAAAGAGAGGAAATACAAGCTTTTGGGTAGTAGTTGATAGATTGACTAAAGTGGCACATTTTATACCAGTGAAGGCAGAAAGAAATGCACCTAAACTAGCTCAAGTATTCATGAAAGAAGTAATAAGGTTGCATGGAATTCCTAAAACTATAGTGAGTGATAGGGACACAATCTTTACATCCAGATTTTGGAAGAGCTTTCAAGAAGCCATGGGAAGTGAGTTATGCTTGAGTACTGTATACCACCCCCAATCAGATGGTCAAACTGAAGTGATAAATAAAGTTTTGGAGGATTTGTTAAGGGCATGTGCATTGGATTTTGGAGGTAATTGGGAAGATCACCTCCATTTGGCTGAATTTACATATAACAATAGTTATCAAAGCACCATAGACATGGCACCATTTGAAGCCTTGTATGGCAAACCATGTTTGTCACCAATATGTTGGGTTGAAGCAGGAGAAAAGGCTGTCTTAGGGCCTGAGTATGTTAAAGAAACTACAGAGAAAATTGAACTTGTGAGGAGAAGAATGGCAGTAGCTCAAGATAGGCAAAAGAAGTTTGCAGATGTAAGGAGGAAGCAGGTAGAATATGAAGTTGGTGATCATGTTTTCATCAAAGTTTCACCTATGAAGAAGGTGTTGAGGTTTGGCAAGCAGGGAAAACTTACCCCAAGGTATGTTGGACCTTACAAGATTTTGGAAAGAGTAGGTTCATTAGCATACAAGTTGGAGCTTCCAGAAGAGATGAGTGCAATGAACAATGTATTTCATGTATCACAACTTAGGAGATGGGTGCATGATAAAGAGGAAATTCTAGAGAAACCAACTCAAGTTCAAATAAATCCTGATTTGGTCTATGAGAAAGAACCAGTGGGGATTTTAGCTAAAGAGGAAAAGAAGTTGAGGAGCAAAACTTTGAAATTGGTAAAGGTTCAATGGAGCCTAGACCCTAATGATTGTACATGGGAGTTAGAGGACAAGATAAAGATGGATTACCCTAAGCTTTTTGCAGTGGAAGGTAAAATCTAAATTTCTAAAAAAAATTTAATATGTATGGTTGTTTTGACTGAATTGTTTGCTTATGCAATGTTTGATAGATTTTATAAAAATCTGGAAATGTTTAAAGCCAAAATGAGAAAATTGTGAGGACACAATTCCTAAAAAGGTGGGGTGATTGTAATGCCCCAGAAATTCATGGAATCTTATTTTGGTTGGATTTTAAAAATATATGAATTTATTTGTATAGGAGGTGTGCAAGTGTGTGTGCATGTGTGCACGTGCACACTGATATGGCACAAGGAAGAACTCCAAATCTCCTGAAATTAAAACAATAATTAAAAATTATTACAAACATGGTTTTGTAATGAAAATTATTAAACCAAATATGGATATTTGATTTCTGGAATTATATGAATCATCCCAGAAAATAAGAAAAGTAAGTTTTGTTTTGAATCAGTAAACATATTTTATTTAAAACCCAAAAAAAAATATATGTTACAAGGATTTTAAAACCTGTATGCACATATAGGTGCATATCTTTTTGAAATTAAGGAGGAGTTAAATAAGCCTAGATAAGATATGTATGCATATGTACATTTCTATAAGTACTGAAAGTATTAAAAAGAAATAAGCAAGGAAAAGTGTAACACTAAAATAGAAAGAAACATATTGCAAGCAAAACAATTGCTTTAGGTAGAAAATAGAAAGGAGGATTTTTAGAAAATAAACAAGTGACAATGTCACACAATTATCATGACTTGATAAGAATATGATATTTTGGAAAAGTAAAAAGGGGAGGTAAGCATCACATATGGTCGGGGTATTAAGGGTGAAAAATAAGCAAATCTGAAATGCAGAATGCATGAGTCTTGGCCAGGGTAGGAATGGGATTTTACAATGATAAAACCCTAGAAAAACCTCTCTTATAAATCCAAGTATGAACCAGAAAGATCATTGGCTACCCAAGACATTAAAGAAAACAAAGAAGAAAAATATTTGCAAGCAGAAAAACAAGTTTTAAAAGGTTTCTTTTTTGGATCAAGCAAGAGAAGCATTTTTCTGTGAGTAATCTCACTAAACCCATGGCATTAAGTCCTGCTATGAGGCAGCCAAGCTTATGTTATTTTTCTACATATTTCTAATTTTATTACTCTGGTTTTAATGGATGCTTTAATAGGTGTTTATGAATGCTTTTGATTGCTTTGATGGTTGAGTATTTTGCTCTGTTTGGTTACACCCAGAAATGTTAAAGTATGAAATCATGAAAGTAAATAGATCTTGAGTTTAGTTCAAACATGGTTGCTTATGAAACAATAATAACCCACATGCCTAGTCTTTATTCCCAGTTGTAAATATTCTTGTATTTTCTTTAAGCCAGAATATTTGAAAAAGAAATGATTTCCACTGGACATGAATGTTAGCTTGTTCTTGAATTATGCTTGTAAGCTTTATGTAATGTTTCATGTACACTGTGATTCAATCACCTAGCTATCTCATGATAGGATCAAACATGAACACTTAGTAAATAAACTAAGGATTGTGAGCCAAGAAGACTGCTGGAATGCTTGTTGTATTTAAAGTATGCAAGTTGGCACATGGCTTGTTTAAACCCTGATATCTTTGTGCAATATTGTGAATTAGTTTATTGCAATGTGTCCCTGTGATTCCTTATTGCAGATGAGGCTAGGAAGAAATTTGGTAAATGCAACCTTAAATTGATGAAGTAGGAACTTGAGTTATTCCTAGGTTGGTTGGACTGGAGCTATGATAGTTCCTGAGAATTTTTGTTTGACATAAATGTTTGCATAGTTGAAAGTGTGTACATAATTAGTTTTAATACTGATCATATATGCACAATATTTCAGAAACAAGACAGGCAAATTAATTAAAGAAATTAGGCCAACCCATACAAAATGCTTATGTCTCACTTATCTACTTAATATCATGGGATTTTTGATATTGCTCATACCAGATCTTGTATCTGACCCTTGTTTGCTTATGGCATCTGGGGTGTCTCATTTAAAATGGGGCAGCCTCTAATGCTCTTTCAGGGAATGCTGGTTCTAAATAGGAAGCTGCTATGGCTAATGAGAATGATTGGATAAGCATGCTAAATTAGAATTAAATAAGAACTTAGAATGAATTATTTGCATGTAATCTGGGAAGTTTTTATAGTTCTGCTTTGGTTGTTATGTAATGATCTTGAATGTTTGGATTTATTTAGTTGTTTTAATTGAATCTAGTAATGTATTGAGTTTGGGATTAACCAAAGACTTAGTTGAATCTATGCAAGAAAATATATATATATTTGAGTATTATGGTGGAAATCTTTAAATGATATATGCCTGTATTTGAGAAATGGATATGTATATACATATACTGTATTAGTTAATTTCAAGTTACTTAAAACTTTAAGTTTGAAGGTTAAAAATCTGAATTTTTAGCTAGAAGTAATATTTCAAGAATTTAGTAACAATATGCAGAAGTGTTTTGATAAAAGAAGAAAAAATATATATATTTATGCATTTTATAAAGTGGTATACATGTTCTAAGAGATTTTCCAAGTGTCTTAAAAATCTGAATTCACATTGCAATAGCCAGGCACTAATGTTTTGATGATCTAGTCATGAGGTTAACCCACTTCAAAAATAGTGAGGCCTGGGTTGATCAAGATGACCAGAGTTTTTGGGTGTAAAGGAAGAAAATGCATTTGTAAAAATCTGAAGCTTTCTTTGCAAATGCAAGTACAAAGACATTTTCAAATACTTGAGCAATTCTCTTTTATTTTTGAGAAGCTTTCTTAGTCCAGAGAACACAATACAGCTGATATGCACACATATTACTTAATTACTACTTTTTTTAAGTAACCATAAAATCTGGATTCTCTAAATCCAGTAAAGCAACCTTTAAATTAGATGCAAGCTGAGGTAACTCAGGGATTAGGGAAATAAATTTGGTTCAGATTAATGCAACCTTAAAGATTGTGAAAGAATTACTCAACTGACTTGGTTATAAGTAAAGGAATTTGTGATAAAATCACTCATGTTGAAAATGATAAATGAGTATATCATTTTTCCTTTCTGGCTTTGATCAAATACCAAAATAATTAAACAAAAAGTATGGTGGCTTGATATATAATCTGAGATCACTCTGCTATCTCAAACTAACAGACAATCACTATAGGAATGGTCAAAATTACTAAGTATAGATTACATATGATTATGGGATTCATTACCCTGACTCAAATATCAAAAGGCAGGGAAAATGAGCTATGTACTGGTTGACTAGAAATACAAATTCAATCAGGATGCACTCTTGCTTACCAATACTCTGATCCAAGCAAGAAGGTCACATACATCTTCACATGTATGTGAATATATTTATTAATGAACTGATATAAATATATTAGTAGAAAAATTAGGATCCTGTTAATTTAATAGAAAGGCTAAATGACTCTAGGAAATTTATTAATGTAAAAAAAAATCCTAGTAAAAATTAGGTGAAATAACTAGGGTCATTTCAAAGATGTAGCCTTAGGCCTCATCAACCAGGAATTGCTAAAACTGGGGAGATGCAACAAGGCTAGGTGGACTACTCCCATTAGGGTATGATCACTCCCATCTAGATACCTACTCATGTATGCTTCGATACGGTTGTTGATCCCAACCGTGGGGTGATCGTATTCGTATTATCCAGCAAATGGTAGGCCAGTCTTGTGTTGGCATGGGTCGATAGGTTCAACCTCAGTACACAAATCTAGAGGTGTACTATGATGGGCAGTACCCCAGTAGCCCAGTCATTGTATGGAATCCATTCTCCAATAAGTGCCGCACGGACTTAGTTGTACCAAATATGTTGAAATATGAGATGAAAGCATTTCAGTTATGTTCTATTTTACTTGAAAAACCTGGACATTATGATATTATCACTGAAAGTTTTATAAAAGTGTTTTGGTTATCGTAAGGTAAAAACCCGTCCGTGTTTATGTGCGGCGTGGTCTTACGAGAAACCTTTGATTTTCAAAGTGTTTTATAAAACTAAAAATTAAGTTGTTTTGAGTTTACTCACACCAGACCCATGTCTGACCCGAAGTTTACTTTCTTTTCCCTAAACTCTTTGGTACTCAAATTTGTATAAGTAGCCAAGTGATACAGGTTTCTCACGGAAGCATTTTGAAGGAGCTGGAGCAGGTAGTTTCACCGTTAGCTAATTATTTCTATTTCCGTTGTGTATGTATGTATGATCTATGTATTTTGTAGGGACATGAAGTTATAACTTTCCCAGTTTGGAGCTTAAATCATTAAACTCTGATATAATATTATGGCAGTGACTATGTAATATCTTATGTTATCCATTATATGTTGTTCTGATTCATGGTGAGATTATGTGATTGTTGAGTTTTTCTTATCTTTCTTTTTCTTATACCCGTAATGGCTCGTCTTTCGGTGTAAGAAAGACGGTTTGTTATAGTTACATAAGTTTTTGGGTGGGTTTTTTTTTTCTTTCATTTGTGTGGGGATTTTGCTACCTGCCAGGCTTGTTCGAAGCTCCTTTTTAAGTGTATAATAAAATTATATGAGTGCTCTCCTCCTTGTGAGGATCACTCATTTTTCTAAAAAAAGAATAAAAGAGAGAAGGGGTTTATAGTTACAATGTTTGAGTGACAATTGTTTTTACCCTCTTTGACTGTATTTTAAGTAAGTAAAATTTGTTATTGATTTGTGAGTATACTTATACCGTTGAAATAGGTATATGAATTTTTTGAGAGTATTGAAATGTATAAATGAATAATGAATTTTTAATTAGAAAGTGAAGTTTAATGTAACGACTGCCCTTTTCGACCTCGAATGTCGACACTAATTCATCCACGGTATTCATATGCTGAGTAACCAAGTGCTGGAAAGACCGATTGTTAGGGCAAAAGAAAAGGAAGAAAAGAAAATAGAACAGAAAGAGGAGAACAAAAACATTAGAATCTCACAGCATAATGATAACATAACATATCTCAAAAGATCTTTACGAAAAGAAAATTTTAATATACGTATAACAATCAGAGTAAACTAACCTACCATCAGGCTGAACAGTTATAACAGCCCGTCCTTACAATTGCTGATATAAATACATAAAGTAATGCAACGGAAATAAATACTATGGTAGGAAATCATCCAGCTCCTCACCCAGAGCTCCAAGTGTTTACAGCTAATTCTGGAAATATACACGGGGCCTACCCGAGCATTATAAGAAAATAACACTCGGATCAATCTAGTAAACCAGCGTGAGAAACTCAATCATTTGAATTATTTAATGTTATAAAAACTTTCAAAAATAAAAGTATCTCGTAAGACCATACTGCAAATAAACAAGGACGGGTTTTTACCTTATGATAACCAAACCAGTTTATTTAAGATCCAGTGATATAATAAGGTCTAGGGTTTAAAATAAATATTAATCATAGCCGAAATGGTTACATTTGTTACATTCCATCATACATAGTATACATCGCTAAGGCGCGTTCGCATATGGATTTACCATGGAGACCACCCCAGTAACACTCGTAAGCATACTAAGACCAATCTCCATGACAAGGATTGGAAAATACCTTCCGAACGTCATACATCGGTAGATAAAATATAACATAAGGTGAACACGAGTGACCCACACCCTAACACATGAACCAAGCATAATCAACTCCCCGCACGCAACATATCGAAAGCATACTCAAGATATGGAGTTGATATACCCCCTTTGGGTTAGCTAAACCCGAGATCGTTAATCCTACTCTGTCTTCAGTCATATACCGCTGGTGAAGTCATGTCCAGCATCCCTGCACACAAGCCACCACTCAAATAGATCTTCCACATGCTCTAACTCGAACGGATCTCGGAACCACACATGGATTTCCATACCTCAACAGGTCTCGGAATCACACACGGATTATCATATCTCAAAATAGACAATGAACCTCTACATGGGTTCGAGCATCTCAAACAGACCTTGAATCTCAACATAGATCCAGCACCTTGAACCAATCACGAACCTCTTCCAAAGCATAGAAAACATATATGGTTTTGGAGTGGTTACAATTTCAAGTCATCATATATAAGTACACTCCCCCGCTTACCGGGCGCTCCAAAACCAATCGACGATTTTTTGGTAAACTCAACTCCCGTTCTTTTGGAAATAATCAGACAATACATAGGAGCGGTATCACCCTCTAACTGTTTATGTGAACGGATCTCCCTATCATTTGTCCAAGGAGAAAAGAGCGAGAATTATATGCACAGTACAACATTAAAGAAGATGACTATGTCATATAACTCACGTATTTCTCCTAGATATTTCCAGAGTTATATCCTTCGTATTAAGTATGGAAAGAGAATTTCCATACCACCAAAATTAAGAAGGATTATTTAGGCCAAGATTTGATAGTCGGTTATTTAACTATCAAATAAAACAAACAACAAATCATAGGTTTAATTTCATAAGAAACCAAGCACGGTTAAACACATGAGCACGATCAAGTCATATAAACGACTTCTAATTCCCTTTTTAATTAATTAGTCCTTTATTAATTAAAACTTCCATTTTCTACTTGTATACATATACATATATATATATAATATCTTTACAAGGGTATATACAAGTATTCCACAATTCCATACTCATTGGCACTCTTTTCAATACTTCAAAAGGTATTCATATACTCATTTCTACGGTATAAGTATATTCACAAATCAATAACAAGATTTACTTAATCAAAGAGATTAAAACAAATGTTTCTTGTATGTTGTTATTATAAACCTCTTCTCTCTTTTATACTTTAAAACTTATAGTTTTCCACCTTTTCCCAAAAGATTTTTTACTTGTTATTATCTTTAAAATTCCATTATTAAAGAACTAAGTATTTCCCAAAATCATTTAACAATATTTTACCACTTTAAAATATTATTCAAGGGTCTAAAAACAAATGTTACTAAAACATTGTTTACAATAAACTCGAAACACTTCACATTTGATCATTGTCTTTAAAACTCTCTTTAAAGATTAAACTCATTTATTATACGGGTTTAAGACAATTGTTACTAAAACAATGTTACAACAAACTCAAAAACATCCTCTTATAATTATCTTAAAGTATTCATTATTAATGTCCTGATTAAAATCTTAATTATAATCCCAATTAAAGTTTTAATTATAATCTAATTATAATTGCTTATCTTAATTTAACCAGTAAATGTGCTTTATCTTAACTTCACAAAACTATTCACTTTAACAGAAGTGTTAAAAAAAATCGAAGTCTTGTTTTATCACTTTTTAAAGACTTAACTTACTTTTCAAAACTCATATAGATTTACTAAAAACCCTGTTTATAATAATATTTATATATATACTAATTTATTTAAAAGCTAGGATATTTAATAGAGTTCAAAAATAATTTAAAAGGTATTATATTACTTAAGCTTTAGATTTCTTAAATAAAGTACTTTAATTTTCTAAAACAAGATATACTTGAAACATCACTTAAAAATACTTATAATATGATTTAAAACATTTACTTAAGGTATTTCTCAAAAATACTTATCTTATAATTTATTTAAAAACAACATAGTCATGTTTTATCATTTAAAATTCTTTATTTAAAAATCCACAAATAATTTTAAAAACCTATTTAAACTTAAAATTTCCTTTTAGATTACTTTAATAAATTTTCTCAAAACTATTTAAAAAAGATTGGCAAAATATCTAAAGTCAAAGTCCTTTATACTTTACTAAAAACTAAGATTTCCAACAATACTTTGTTTCACAGATCTCAATAAATTTCCCAAACCAATTCCTTTAGGTCAAACATAGCCAAATATATGTGTATAATAGCCTAATATAAATATCCATGATATATCACATTTAACCAATTTAACAAGTGTTAAATACATGGGATTTCAAAGTGTGTTTATAGCGACGATTTCGCTTCAACCATTCACAATACAATTTCAAATTCTATCAAATAAAAATATCAAACGTGTAAACAAGTCTGGGCTATGATACATGTTATAGAGGATTAAAAGAGAGACTACACAATTTATATTTCTGTCATTTGCTTTTAAAAGCAAGGAGGGTCCAAAAGTAATAACTTGCATTGTTATCACTTTTAACTTATATTTCACAACAATAATTATCACACAATATTCAAATCAACTGGTGAGTAAACTTACCATGTTTCAGTCATCACTTATGCATTCCTGCACGAGCACAAATTCGAACGTTGTTCGAATTTAACCTAAAATTTTACTTACTCCAAACTCGACGAATCCAACTCCAATACATAAGTATCATCGCTACGAGTCCAATGCAAAAGACAGCATCAAAATCTGACCTCGTATGAATAGGATACGAATTAATGAACATCTTGAGATTAATTAAATTATAATGAACTTTAATTAATAGGTAATTAACTTAATCACCTTCCTCTACCCAGGCTGCATAAGATAACAAACCCAAGTTGCCACTTCCCAAACGTGCCGCCGCTGTCTCAGTCGATTTCACGCCGCCGCATTCCTATCGCCGCCTCCTCTGCCCAAGCCGAGCCCATCGCCACCTGGGCCGCCTCCAATTGCGCCTCTGTCATCGAGATCGAACTCTAAACGTCGGCGATGTTCAACTCGACTTTGCCGCCGTCGTGGGCCACCATAACCCAATCCATCCAATCATCTTGCTCGTCTTCTCAAGCCCCACAACTTTATAGTTGGTCACCCTGACTGAATCAGCCCTGATCACCATAGACGGTGCGGGCCGTTGGATTTAGGATGGTTGGGTTAGGGTTTTTGCAAATGAGAAACGTGAGGGGCCTTATATAGAAAATTTATCTGACACTATTAAACTTCCAAAATCAAAAACTCCAAACGAGGCATGCTCACTGACGTTTCTAGCTAAATACTCCTATTTCGAACACAATGGAACTAGCATCGGGGCCTAATTCCATCATATACAGAATTTAGCTTTTGAAATCAAATTATTAGATTTTAATTCCTTAAATTAGTCGCTACACGTTTCGAGCTTGCAGACCACACAGTACGTCTGATCTCCAGGAAATTATTTAGCATACAAAAATTCATTATTCCAGATCCAATGACACTAATTTCGTCCAAATTCGAGACAGTGCCCAGGAATGATAATTTCACACGTTAATTGAAACAAATTATTATTAGAACGAATTTAATCACATTTAATTCTAAATTAAAAGTTTGCTATTATCGTTCTTATTTAAACATAATTTAAATAAGCTTTGAAATTTTGTTTTAGTCATATTAAATACAAGATTCAATTATTTAATTAATTTCAATATTTAATCATTCATCGTTCAAAAATATGTGTCGTTACATTTAATTAATAAGTGAAGTTTTAACTAATGAAAGAAGTTTTATTAGTTAAAAAGGGGTTTTACTAATAAAAGAGGTTTTAATTAATAAAGGATTAATTAAATAAAAATGGGATTAGAAGTCGTTTATATGACTTAATCGTGCTTTTTGTATGTTAATCATACTTGTGTCTGTAAAGTATATGAGACTTGTTTCCCATATGCGATCATTCTCATTATTGTTGAAATTAACCAAAATATAACTCTGGAAATATCTAGAATAAACACGAGAATTGTACGATACGGTTATCTTCGATGATGCTATACTATACATATAAACTCGTTTTGCTCTTCTAGGACATATGATAAAGGAAATCCAACCACGTCCAGTTAGGAGATGATCTCCGCTCTTATATATTGTCTGTTTATTTTCAAAAAATGGAAGTTGAATTTATTGAAAATCGATCGATTAGTTTTGGAGCATCCAGTAAGTGGGGAGTGTACTTATATGAGTTGACTCCTTACCATAATCACTCCAAAACCATATACGTGTTCTATGCTTTGGAAGAGATTCTTGATTGGTTCGAGGTGCTGGAATCTATGTGGAGATTCGAGATCTGTTTAAGATGCTCGAACACATGTTAATCCATGTATGATTCCGAGATCTGTTGAGATATAGGAATCGTTGTATGAATTCGAGATCTATTGAGGTATGGCAATCATGTGTGGCTCTGAGATCTGTTCAAGTTTTGACTCATGTGCTGGAATGTTGGACGTAGCATGTAACGATAGCGATCTTTCGACGCTCGAAAGTCGACATTAGTACGTCCATTGTATCAACTGCCGCACAATCGAATGTCGGAAACGGAATCATTAGGGTTAAAAAGAAGAGGTAAAAGAAGACAGAAGAAAAGGAGAGCAAAAAACAGAAACAGAAACAATATCAGAATCTCACATTCGCAACGGAACAATATATAATAGATAATCACTAGTCTTTTAAACAAAGAACTATATCAGTTTATACAATACAACAATGAGAGTCAATATACAACTCAATACAACAATGGACAGTTATATAAACCTGTCCTCATACAGAATACACAGCGGAATAAATAAACAAGTACGGGAGTACGTCTCGCCATCCAGCTTGCCCCCAAAGCTCCAGAATATCCAGAATATCCTGATAACATAACTCTAGGCTGCCCGTGTGGAAAATGATGGGCACCTAGAGTTTAGAAAGGGAACAATAAACTCCGAGTCAGTCATGGTGACTGGTGTGAGATCGTAAAACAGTTATTTTCACAAAGAAAATTAAAGAAATTCGCAATGCTTTTGGAAAATGAAACTACCATAAGGCCTCCCGCCACACACACAATGCAAACGCAGAATTGGAGGAGATTTCCCCTTATGATAGTCAAATATGCTTACTACAAAAAATCAGTTGATATTATTATTAATGTCCAGTGTGGAAAACATTTCGAAAGTATAATATCAATCTTAGCCAGCATAGGCATTTCGCACTTATGCCTACTATAGCTACTATGTTCAATAGTAGGTTACCGCCACATTCCATAGCAGGTTATACAACTAAAACCGTACAGGGCGCGTATTGTTTCTTTGGATTTTCCAACAAATGGTCAGGCTAAGGAACTTCCTACTGCCACATGGGTACGCCTCTGGCGGGACGTCCCGAGAACCACCTGGCTCTCTGCCAACACAAGGTCGGTTACCCCCTTCCCGGGTAGTAAACCTGAGATATGCCACCGCCGGTCCTTTGGGACCTTTATCCGAGGCGCCTCGATCACAAAGCAACAATCACACAGAGTAAATGAGATTGGAGCAACCACATAGGTAAATATCTGGGCTCCATACCATGATACCACCTTTTTCCAGAAGGAATGGTCATACCCTAGGGTAGCTACCCCTGAAACCTTGCCACATCTTTCCTATTTCGACCATTTTCGGTCTGTGAGGCTCGATGAGGTCTCGTCCACAAAGCTACGCTTTACATGAAAGCCATGATTTGATCACAAATGATCAACGAATGATCATCAACACACAGCAACACTTAGCATGCCACACTACCAAATTGGGAGTATATCACTGATAACCTTCAACTATATAACCTATGAGCTCGTACGTCTCAGAGAAGGTGTTAAGCTAAGAGAATAAATCTCCGCCACCAAACAGAAATGTATTTGAACAGCTTTATATCTCAAAGTGTAGTGTCAGACATACAACCATACAAGTCTGTTCTAGGTTCGAACAGAACCGAAGGCACTTCCAAAGAAGCCCTTGCAATCCGGGTATTTACAATCCCGACCGGACTTCCCATCACAAGAAGAGTGATATAAATCTCTATACCGGAGCAACTCGGTGCAGAGACATTCGACAGGTTGTCCTTTCATTTTCGAAAATACCCGGTCTTCAACACCGGTCTTCAATTGCAATTCATAACGTCGTATCATTATTCGGAATGGGTTATATGACACAAAGTCCTCTCCCGGCTAAACCGAATAGTGAGTGCTTGTTTTAAAAACAAATTCAAATGCCATTCAAAGGCAAATATTGATAGTCGGTGATTTAACTATCAAACAACATTCACAACAATCATCAGATTTAAATAATTTTCCCAAATTATTTAATTTCAAAATATCTTCACAAGATATATATTTTTCCACTTCAACACTTTGAAAACAAATTCCAAATCACTTTTCACCTTTCAACTTTTGAAAATAAATTTCAAATCAATTTCCTTACACGGAATATATTTCCAAATATTTCTTTTAAAAACCAACTTTAGAACCTTTAATTTATATTTTTAAAAGCTACTTTGAAAATTACTCGGCTTTATAGTGAGAATACACTTTCACTTCAAAATGGTCCATTTAAACCAATTAAATAATCCTTATCGATTTATTTCAAATTTACGTTCCAAATTTGTAAATTTATTTCCACAATTTAAAAATAAATCAGTGTTTATTTTTTAAACAAATTTTCCCTTTCCTTTATAAATTCCATTTTGAATTTACATTCCCAAATATTCACTTTTTATACGATTTTCAAATCGATTTCTCAAAAATTTACTTTCAACTCCAAATCAATATAAAAATGATTTCTCAATTTCATTTCAAATCCCAAATCAAATTCCAAATTGATTTCTAAATTTACTTCAACACCAAATCAAATTTCAAATTGATTCTACCATTTATTTCCCATACCAAATCAATTTTACAAATTGATTCTTCCAATTTATTTTTCAAACACTAAATCAATTATCTTATTAATTTCCTTAAAATTTATTTCCCAATACCAGATTAATTATCAAATTGGTTTCAAACAAATTTATCACCTTTTAAAACAAATCCCTTTATTCTTTCCAAATTATTCAAAATTCCATTTTCAATAAATTCTTATGCTTTTAAACAATATTTTTCAAAACTCATTTATTTATATCTTTTCCCATATTTTGGAATTTATTCGATAAGATTACAAAAATCAATTTTTAATACTTTAATTCCTTCTTTTAAATTCACCTAATTCTTTCAAAAGGAATTTTCTTAAAATTTCCAACTTTAAATTCAAAAATCCAATTTTATTTATTTCTGGTATCCAGCGATACCAAAAATACATTCGGCTAAATTTTAGCCTTCCACAATTTCAATCACAAATACAATCATACACAGATTATAATTAAATCAACAAACAACATTGAAACAAATTCAAACATTTGAGGAATCCAGTTGGATCCCTCCAACCTATTTCCCTGCATCCACAGACGTTAGCACAATACCAATTCCACTTCGAGGTGGAATATCGCAGTATATGGGATTTATAAAATATCATCCGCTATTATGCGGCGCATAGGGTCTCATCCGCTATATTAAGCGGGAAATCAACAACTCCAATATATACATATTCCAATATATATATATATATACTGCTATATACTACTATATATACTATCACAATCAGGCAATCAATCAATAACTGCAATTCAATTTTTATTTGAGTGAGAAGATCTCACCTTGCTTTTTATTTTGCAATCCATTTCCATTTCAATTTCCACTTGTTTTCTTTAAGATTTTGACCTTGTATAAACAATTCACGATTTATTAATATTTAATCAATCGAAAATCACTTATCATTAAATAATTTAATTAATTAATGTTTTAAATTTTAAACTAAAAATTTTCTTTATTAATTTATTTTGAGTAACCAAAATAGTTAAATAAGTTGATTAAAACAGTTAAATCTCCAAATCCATTATTTTTAAAATAACTAGTAGATTAAAATATTCATATGTGTATATTTTCTCGAACTGCATATAAAATATTTTACACAGATTTTATATAAATCTATTTTTACCTATATAAATTCAACATTTCTGAAATTCCTATATATATATATATTTATATGTTTATCTTTCTATGGATATCAAGATTCAAATTAAGGGAATAATCTCAAATATACCTATCTGTTTTACTGTATATATATATACACTATCAATTTAAAATAAAGAAGTTGTACATTCATTTAATTAAATTAAATGATAAAAGCAATATACCTACTGGAAATAAACTCAGACGACCATCACGACCTATACCCTGCTCGATGTCTCTACCAACCCACGATGGACCTTCGTCCAACCCCACGCGCGTATGCGTGTAGACAGTCGCGACACCGCCTCTACGTTGACCTAAAGCCCTAGCTGCTCCATGCGATTCGCCAGACTTCCACGCGCGCTTCCAGGTCACCGCACGCGAACGTCTCCCCTCGCCTTCAATCGCGAGTCGATCGCGAGTCTCACCTCCATGCCGTGCTTAAAACCCCACGACTCGAGCTCAATTTTGAATCGAACTAAATTCAATTTGAAATCGGCTGCCCCCTTCTTCTTTTTTATTGTAATCGATCTCGAGTAGATCTGGAGAATGGAGGGATAAAAGCACTGGAAGCAATTCTCGAGTCGGTCATTAATGTTCGTATGAACAGAGAAGAGGGAGTACGAGATTTGATTTTGAATTGCGTTTTTTTCTCTCTTTTTTTTTTCTGTGTGGTTTTAAAGATGTGGAGGAGAAAAGATGTTTGAATGTTAAAGAAGGGTTGCGTGAAGGATTTCTCTGCTACAGATATTTTGAAAAGAAAGGAAAAAACTGCGATGTGAAAGAAAGTGGGCTGATGGGAATTGTCTTGACCAGTATAAAAATATATCTTCAATTTAAATTCAAATCCAAATCGTTCCGATAAAGTCAACTAAAAATTTTGACTTCCTATCGAGGCGTGCCATTAGGCATTTATAATGTTATACGCCTATTCAGAGTGCAATGGAAAAGGTTTCGAGTCCAAATTCGATCGTATGGAGAAGATAGCTTTTTGGACTAGTTATAATATTAAATTTTCAATTTAATTTCAGCGCATTTGCTTATCATACGGTTAAACGATCACTCCAAACATTACGAAAATTGAAATCCGATAACAATACACTATTACGGACCCAATGGAACTGGTTTCGTCGAATTCCGTGACTGTGCCTCGGAAGGCTATTTTTAAATTCAATTTAAACGATAAAATTTCAAAACTGAACAAATCATTTCCAAATCCAATTCTGGAGCTTTTATTATCTTCAGTATTATCAATATAAATTTTCTAAGCCTTAAAAATATTTTTAATCAGCTTAAAACTGAAGATTCCAATTTTTACCCAGATTTAATAATTAAATTCAATAATTTAATTACCAAATTCATTCAAATATTTGAATTTCAAATTGAACTATCTTTTCAAATATTTAAAATCAATTAAATATTCAATTTTCAAATATCAAAAATTCAGGGTCGTTACAATCTTCCCCCCTTAAAAGAATTTCGTCCCGAAATTACAAGTTAAGAAGAATGCTCCAATACCCGTTAACTATTTTCCCAAAACCAAACAGTTTTTATCAACTCGCCAAAATAATCTTTTATTAAAGATCTATTATCACTTCACTAACTTTCCACAATCAACCATAAGTTCCAAATAATATGGTTTTCTTAACAATTCAAATTTCATTTCAAATTTAAATTTTTGAATTCAAAATTTTCTCAAAATTTTTCTAACTCTCTAAATTTTCGAGAAATTTCGCCAGCTTCTCCTTTGCGCGGCTAGCTTGGTACTACTACAAAATGTCCCTACGGACTGCCAAATTCCAATAGAAAACAAAATGCCAAGTGGCAAAATCAGAATTCCATCAAATTTCATACTGAAATCGAAATGCATACCTTATTGTCGAGCAAATTCAAATTTACCTTCGAAATCAAAATCCAATTCCATTTTCCTATAGCCTTTATAATCCCTGTATACTTTACTTAACAATAATATCCCATTATTAACTTATTGGATTCCCAATACCATTTTTTTTTTACTAAAGAATTTCATTCTTTATTTCTTAAGTTCAATATAAGTATTTACATACTTCTTATATTTATTTTCACTTCACAAACAAAGTTATATATTCATTTCCATTCAACTTTGCATTTACAATTCCATTTGAATTCAATTTACAATTTCAATTCTATTTGAATTCATTTTATCTTCAAAAATTCACTTAATGAAAACTCGATATTCACTTTTTCCAAAGCTTTCAACTTCAACCAAAACAATGGTTTTCATTTTCTAGTTCAATTCCTACGTTCCATTGCAATTTGAAATATCAATTTTCCGTTAACAAAAATTTTCCAAATTTTTTTTCAAAAAAGTTTTCTAACTCCCAAAATTTTGGTGGAGTCTCCCTTGTACGGAGGAGCTTTTGCAATTTGACAAGGGATATAAATATATATACATCGACCCACACGGTCGGAAAAGCAAAAACAGTTCATATTTCCTATTTTGTATTGCGTAGGCGTACCATTTTAGCATTTTTAAGCAAAGCAGTTATTTATTAGCTTATTAACGCAACCAAATCCAGCAAACGGTAGCCCCGGTACCTGCACTTACTGAATTTAAACGTGTAAGCGACATATATAAGAAGTTATTAACATTTCACTTGTTTTCAATAGCAAACACATAGTTTTTCATAAGCAAAACATTCAAAACAAATTCCATTAGCAATTTACAAAGTTTCAATACAAATTTTAATTGCTTACAACTACAACACATCATTTCCATTCAATTTCAATGGGTCACAACACACTTTCATTGCATTTAAAATTCGAATCCATTCACTTACATTTCATTTTATTTAACTAACTAGTTCCATTCAAAATCATTATGATTTCACATTTTAATCCACTTCCGAACTTACTTTATTTATAATAAAACTATTTCAAGTTTTATCTCTATCCACTTAAATTTTATTTACCACTCAAATCGTCGCTATTTCAATTCAACTCTATTTTATTTAACTTGAGTTCATTGAATCAATATAGCTTTGGATTCACATTCAATAATTCATTTCTGAATTCATTTTGTTAATAACAAGGCCATTTCCAATTTATTTCTACTCAAACCAATTTTTATTATTTCTTCCACCTTTATTATCTTTAGTTCATTTCGAACCAATTTTACAACTTCATTTTATTTCACACAATTCAAATTGGTTATCAATATTTCAGTTTCAATTCCAGTTTTATTCTTTTATTCATTTCCAAACACAATTCGATTTCAATTCACCATTTTTAGTTTACAACCATTTATATTTAAACTGGATTTCAAATTCCATATGAATTTAATTTACCCTTCATCTATAGATATTAGATTCAATTCATTTTAAACTTTACCCATTTGGTCATTCATCAATTAGTTTCACTTACTAATTCACTTTAATACTTCACTTAGTTTATCACAACTCAAATCCAATTCCAATTCAATTCTATTTACTTACAAATTCGAAATGAATTTCAACATTCAATTCACTTTCATTTACTTGCAATTGCAAATTTATTTATTTATTCACAATTTTATTTTCATAATTCAAACTCAATTCAAATTCATTTGTTACTACCCCAAATTTATTTTTAACTTAATAAATTTTCTTTAAGTAATCATTTCACTTAGCCTCCTTAGACCTTTCTTCAAATTCACTTTATTTAATTAATTCACTTATACTTACTTTAATTTAACTCCATCCTTTAAGTTAAATTTATTCTATCAAAATTCAAATTGTATAAGTTATCAACTCATTTATTATTCCCATAAATATTTTAAATAGGATTCCAGAATCTTTTCAACCTTTCAAAACCATTTTTGAAACCAATTCAAATTATCTTTTGAATTTCCAAAACCAAACCCAAATTTTCCCAAACAACTTCCATTTTAAAACAATTTGGCAGCAATTCCTCTCCTGGAAACCCGAAAATGAACACCGGTGATGTCGCGATCATCATCGGAATTATTTTCCAGCGACCTAAAAGAGTTTAGAGCTTTCATCCCTTCAAAACACTTTTCTAAAACCTTTGAAATTCATTTCCAAACCAAAAGGAATTTAAACTTTTCCAAATCTCCAAAATTTCCAAATTCTTTTCAAAACATTTCTCTGAAATTCCATTTCAAATTACAAATCACATTTAAAATTTATATTCTCAAATTCCATTTGTATGTGAATTTATTTCTTAACTCTTTGTTATGATTTCAATTCTTATTCAATAATTAATGAAAATAATTTAATATTATCACTTCCTAACAACCAAGCAACCATATACTACTATAATAATTTACAAAGATTATTTCCTTTATCTACGAAAATAGTTTTGGGTAAAATTATTTCATTTACCCTATTTTAAAACATTATCGTGCCGAAGTGTTCAGTACGAGTGTTTAGAGATCCCTATCGATAGAGTTGTCCAGACTATACCGACCAGAATCCATATACCTGTAACAACCCGGGGTTTTTGCATCGATTTAATATCGTCATTAAACGATTAATCTGCTAGTTAATTGCTCATTTGAGTTTTTAATCGGTTGAAATCCTTTTGAATAATGGTAAAATGTTGAGTGGGCTTTACATTTTGAATCATGGCCCATGGTTCTTTGTTTAGCAGAGATAATATCTAAGGAAAACCCGATCCCCTCTTTCATTTTCATTCGAACCTTAAACAAAAACGAAAGAAAGAAAAATGGTGGCGGCTCTGGCTCGTCCTCGTTCGTGCCTCTTTTCAAAATTAGGGCTTTCTGCAATCTTGAAGTGCCGACTTTAGATTGATCGAATCAGTGGGTATTCGCGTGGAGCTTCGTCGATCGTTCGTCTACTTGAGTGCGTTCGGCTGCTTCAATTCGTCGAAGAGGGTTTCGTTCTTGGCTTCGATCGACTTAGTGATGCCACAGCTTCAACTCGGAGCTGTTCGATCCTCGAATTCATGCTAAGGGAAACTAAAGTGAGTGACTTTTATTTCACTCACATCTAATACGACTTGAGTATTATGCCTTGACGGTTCGATTTTGTTTTGACGTTGATTTTGGGCTGTTCGTTTTCTTGGTAATTTCGTTTCGGTGTTGATTCTTTTGACTTTGGTATGTTTTGTTGGCCACGGCTTTGATTTTCAACTTTTGCCATCTGTGTTCGTCCCGGTAGCATTGATTTGAAACTACTGCTCCTCTATCTTTGATTTTGTGAGCTGATGCTTGACTTCGTGATTACGAACCTGCTGTTATTGTACTATGATGTTGTTTGGTTATTGACTCCGAGATGTTTATGTGTATATATGATTTACTGTCTGGACTGTTTGATTGTTTCCTTGGTCATTTCAACATATTACTCATTGTTGTCTTGATAGTGTCACTGCTATCTTGCTGTACTTGATTCAATTGAGTCCTGTTTCAGCTGTATACCCTTCCTGGAATCAGATTCCAATGTACATGTCTGTTGCACATGTATACATGTAATTTTGCTTGCATGATGGACTTTGTACATATTGTGTTGGAGTCCGTCTTGGAGCATTTTGTTGCCAGTCTTGTTTTCTTCATTGATTTGTGTTGCAGTGATATTGAACTTGACCATATACATTTTTACTACTATTGCATACATGTTAACTTTATGTTAGCATTGGCTTGTCTCAACTTCACTTGAATTCAATTGATCTGGTTTAGTGCATATTCATGTTGCCCTATGTCTGGTAATGTATCAGTGCATTCCATATTGGTGACATTTGGTCTGTTGTAGTTGTACACTTGTGGCTTTACTTCTACATGGTTGCCAGATCATTTGGGCTTTGCTTTTGCTGGTTCACCTTGTCTCTGTGCAGTTGTAGATGAACTGTGTTGCACTACTACCTTTGTTCTCGAATCTGATACATTGCATTGATGCTTTGTATTCATTTTCATTTGGTCACTGTGCTTCACTGGTGACATTATTTTCAAGTGAGGCTGCTCTGCGTCTTTTTCTGTTGTGTGTTGTGGTGCCATATCCTTGGTGCTCTCACCTTCAGTTGCTGTCTTCCTGTAGTTGCACCACTGTTGTCATCTTCTCTTGCCATTTTGGAACTTGAATTGTTGCATTCTTGTGGTGACTACAGTTTCGTTTGTATGTAGTCTTGCCCTTGTTGGTTTGCATTGCATTGATGCACTATATTCATTTGCATTTTGATTTGCTGAGCTTTTGTGTAATTCATCACGGTAGTGGCGAGGCAGTACATGCGTGCGTGTACTGCAGCCACACTGAATTGTCGTTTTAATTGATGGTTCAATTATTTGAATTGTTTTGTGTTCAATTCAATATTTGGGAATTTTATTTGATTCAGTTCGATTGATCATTTTGTTGTGTCTAATTATCTATTCGATAATTAGATTCTGAGTTTCTAATTATTATTTAATAATTGGATTTTGTGTTAATTATCGTCTAGACAATTCTATTGTTTTCTAAACTATCTTCATTGATAATCCTTTTTATTTATCTTTGTTGATGATTTGGATTTGCTGATATGTTGTTTAACACTGTTTAGTGTTATACCTGCCGTTATCCGATTCTCTTATCGAGGAGTCGGATATACGAGATTTCTGTGACTGTCGTCTATTTGTTATTTGATTATTATTGCTTCTGTGCATTAATAACTGAGTTTGAATTAGACTGACCCGTGTATTATTTTCTTTTGAATTTAATACTCGGGTCAGACCCGAGTTATTTCAGGTTGTAGATATCTTGCTTTGGGTTGCTGTTTGAGCTATGAAGACTTTTCATATCTTTTGGAGTAGTCGTGTCATAGTATAGGTTGATATGTATTCATGTATATTAGTTGATAATGTACTTGTATATATAACTTCCAGAGTCGACAGTTGTAGTTGTATCATATGTATCGTGTCAAATGTATTGTAACTAACATCAATTATATATATATATATATGAGACTTTTGTTATCTGTGTTCCGCATTTTTATTATCTGTGTGATTATTATATATATTGTCCTAAACTATTATGAACCATCGTAGTTCGTTTTATACTGGAATTGGGTATGTCGATGGGAGTAAATAAATAAGAGATGAAAAATGAAATATATATATCACTCCTATCGAGGTAACCAATACTAGTGTAAGGCCAACTACGGATGGCCGCTCCTATCCAGCCTTATTCTTCGTAATAACAGACGGTATTTCTTTTAATACTCTTTGTTATTGTGAGCATAGAGTTGGGGTGTCACAGTTGGTATCAGAGCTTGGGGTTTATGGACATAATATAAAACATAACTTAGATGGAACATGTGTTACAACTATTGGTCGATGTTTTATTTGTGCTTTGAGTCAAAACTAAAGCTTTGAAATTATGATGAAATATTTAAATATCTTTATTTAAAAATAATAGTGAAACTGTGTTTTGATGATTGAATAATTTGTGTTCTGTTATCAGAGTGCGCAGCGGAAACAGTGAGACTGTCTTCGCTGAACACAGCTGATAATCTTTTTGATTTAAAAATCAAAATATGAAATTGAAATAAATTTTATTTGTGTTTACATAGATGTGTTTATTTTGTTTCTTTGAAAATTTCGAATCCAATTTGAGGATTCGAAGCGATTGCAGTTATGTGATTTTTGTTGAGATTTTTGCTGGTTTCTGTTATGCTAATCATTTATTGATTAGATTTTGCTGTTTTGAATTATCTTCATTGAAGATACATTCGAATGATTTCTTTGTTCAGTTTGTAGTATACGTGCAAATTTGAGTTGCACGTTACTGCATTAATTTTACGTTGAACCGGTGTTAGGTTTAAACGTATTTTGTTGCCATTATCTTTATAGCGGGATTTTTACACCGTTGTTAAATTTTGAAGCATGGTGTTTTGTTGACATTTGATGAATGAAAATTCACTAGTATTACATTTTGATGTGAATTATTTTGATGAGATTTTGACGTTTAAAAATTACTGTCGCTTTGGCTTCAGTAACCGTCAAATTTTAAAAAGTGGATTTTCAAGCGGTTATTCCGCAATGCTGATTTTGAGATCCATTTTACGGTGTTTTGGGAAGTGCGATTTCCTTTTCGAAATTGCTACTGATGTTGTTGCTTTAATCACGTGATTGGAAAATCGTTTTAAAATGAAAATTGTTTTATAAATTTTTTTACAGTTTGCGCTTTCAAAAGAATGAGGAAGCGACTTAAACGATTCAGCAAAATCGAGGACTATGACCCCTTTCTTTTACTGATTCGCTTAACTCCGGACTTGTCCAGTTGAGAATGTGAATTGTTATTTTTATAAAATAAATAAAATTGTTTTCAGGAATTTTACAGTTTGCGCTTTCAAAAGAATGAGGAAGAGATTTAAACGTTTCAGCAAAATCGAGGACTTTGACCCCTTTCTTTTACTGATTCGCTTAATTCCGGACTTGTCCATTTAAGAATGTAAAATGTATTTTTACAAAATACACAATTTTTCACTTTCAAGGAAACGATGAAGAGAATCAAACAATTTAGTAAAACACGTGGTATGGGACATGTGCGTTTGCTATTTCGGTTAATTCCGGACTCGTTAATTGAAATATTTGATGTTTTGATGATTCTGATGATTTGTGTGCCTTCGAGCCACTATGATGGACCTTTGGGTCAAATGTTGGACCTTCGGGTCATATGATGGACCTTCGGGTCAAATACCAGTACTAAACCTTAGGGTCACTCTGCGGACCTTCGGGTCATTTGTTGGATACCAAAATTATGATGAGTACTTGGTAGGCTTCGGCCATATGTTGATGCACGTGCGGCGAACTAAAAACTCGCCATCTGATGGGATCGATCCAAGCTTTTATGTTGATTTTCTAGTCTTCTTAATTGATTTCTAGATATTTGTTGTTTCTAATTATCTGCAGGTAATTAGATATCTGATGTTATGAGATTTAATTATCGTATCGGTAATTAAATATTTGCTGTTATGAGATTTAATTATCGTATCGGTAATTAAATATTTGTTGTTATGAGATTTAATTATCGTATCGGTAATTAAATATTTGCTGTTATGAGATTTAATTATCGTATCGGTAATTAAATATTTGTTGATTTGAGATTTGATTATCGTATCGATAATTAAATATTTGCTGATTTGAGATTTCTGATTATCGTTTTTGATGATTAGATAATTGTTGATTTGAGATTTCTGATTATCGTTTTTGATAATTAGATATTTGTTGATTTGAGATTTCTGATTATCGTTTTTGATAATTAGATAATTGCTGATTTGAGATTTCTGATTATCGTTTTTGATAATTAGATATTTGCTGATTTGAGATTTCTGATTATCGTTTTTGATAATTAGATATTTGTTGATTTGAGATTTCTGATTATCGTTTTTGATAATCGGATATTTGTTGTTTCTGATTATCGTTTTGATAATCGGATATTTGTTGTTTCTGATTATCGTTTGTGATAATTAGTTATTTGATGATTTGTGATTTCTGATTATTGTTTGAGATAATTAGATATTTGATGTTTTCTGATTATCGTTTTTGATAATTAGATATTTGTTGATTTGTTGTTTCTGATTATCGTTTTTGATAATTAGATATTTGTTGATTTGTGATTTCTGATTATCGGTTTTGATAATTAGACATTTGTTGTTTTCTGATTATCGTTTGAGATAATTAGATATTTGATGTTTTCTGATTATCGTTTGTGATAATTAGATATTTGTTGATTTGTGATTTCTGATTATCGTTTTTGATAATTAGATATTTGCTGATTTGAGATTTCTGATTATCGTTTTTGATAATCGGATATGTGCTAGTTTTGCTGATTATGAGATTTTCTAGTCTCTAATTGATTCTAGAGTATGCTAATTTTATTGAACTGCTATTTTCTATCTATCTCTGTTGATAGTTAGAGTTTGTTGATTATAGAGTTTGTGTTTTCTAGTTATTTGTTGGATAACTAGATATTTGCGGTTTTGCGATTTGTGATTTGTGTTTTCTAATTATCTTTGCTGATAATTAGATTTTACTGTTTTGTGATTCCTGAATTTCAATTATCTAGTTGATAATTAAATGTTGCTGATAATTGTATTTATTCCGTTCTGCTATTTTCGGATTATCTATTTGATAATCAGACTTTGCTGAGAATTTATGAATTTCTTTTATGGAATTGAAGGATTTCTTTGGCGTTTTTGTTTTAACATTTATTTTTCTAGCTTAACCAGTTTATGTTAGAAAAATAATTGTTATTGACGACTTTAATTATGAAAATTGCAGGGACGCAATTTTTATAAGGAGGGGAGTCTGTAACAACCCGGGGTTTTTGCATGATTTAATATCGTCATTAAACGATTAATTTGCTAGTTAATTGCTCATTTGAGTTTTTAATCGGTTGAAATCCTTTTGAATAATGGTAAAATTTTGAGTGGGCTTTACATTTTGAATCGTGGCCCATGGTTCTTTGTTTAGCAGAGATAATATCAGAGGAAAACCCGATCCCCTCTTTCATTTTCATTCGAACCCTAAACAAAAACGAAAGAAAGAAAAATGGTGGCGGCTCTGGCTCGTCCTCGATCGTGCCTCTTTTCAAAATTAGGGCTTTCTGCAATCTTGAAGTGCCGACTTTAGATTGATTGAATCAGTGGGTATTTGCGTGGAGCTTCGTCGATCGTTTGTCTACTTGAGTGCATTCGGCTGCTTCAATTCGTCGAAGAGGGTTTCATTCTTGGCTTCGATCGACTTAGTGATGCCACAGCTTCAACTCGGAGCTGTTCGATCCTCGAATTCATGCTAAGGGAAACTAAAGCGAGTGACTTTTATTTCACTCACATCTAATACGACTTGAGTATTATGCCTTGACAGTTCGATTTTGTTTTGACGTTGATTTTGGGCTGTTTGTTTTCTTGGTAATTTCGTTTCGGTGTTGATTCTTTTGACTTTGGTATGTTTTGTTGGCCATGGCTTTGATTTTCGACTTTTGCCATCCGTGTTCGTCCCGGTAGCATTGATTTGAAACTGCTGCTCCTCTATCTTTGATTTTGTGAGCTGATGCTTGACTTCGTGATTTCGAACCTGCTGTTATTGTACTATGATGTTGTTTGGTTATTGACTCCGAGATGTTTATGTGTATATATGATTTACTGTCTGGACTGTTTGATTGTTTCCTTGGTCATTTCAACATATTACTCATTGTTGTCTTGATAGTGTCACTACTATCTTGCTGTACTTGATTCAATCGAGTCCTGTTTCAGCTGTATACCCTTCTTGGAATCAGATTCCAATGTACATGTCTGTTGCACATGTATACATGTAATTTTGCTTGCATGATGGACTTTGTACATATTGTGTTGGAGTCCGTCTTGGAGTATTTTGTTGCCAGTCTTGTTTTCTTCATTGATTTGTGTTGCAGTGATATTGAACTTGACCATATACATGTTCACTACTATTGCATACATGTTAACTTTATGTTAGCATTGGCTTGTCTCAACTTCACTTGAATTCAATTGATCTGGTTTAGTGCATATTCATGTTGCCCTGTGTCTGGTAATGTATCAGTGCATTCCATATTGGTGACATTTGGTCTGTTGTAGTTGTACACTTGTGGCTTCACTTCTACATGTTTGCCAGATCATTTGGGCTTTGCCTTTGCTGGTTCACCTTGTCTCTGTGCAGTTGTAGTTGAACTGTGTTGCACTACTACCTTTGTTCTCGAATCTGATACATTGCATTGATGCTTTGTATTCATTTGCATTTGGTCACTGTGCTTCACTGGTGACATTATTTTCAAGTGAGGCTGCTCTGCGTCTTTTTCTGTTGTGTGTTGTGGTGCCATATCCTTGGTGCTCTCACCTTCAGTTGCTGTCTTCCTGTAGTTGCACCACTGTTGTCATCTTCTCTTGCCATTTTGGAACTTGAATTGTTGCATTCTTGTGGTGACTACAGTTTCGTTTGTATGTAGTCTTGCCCTTGTTGGTTTGCATTGCATTGATGCACTGTATTCATTTGCATTTTGATTTGCTGAGCTTTTGTGTAATTCATCACGGTAGTGGCGAGGCAGTACATGCGTGCGTGTACTGCAGCCACACTGAATTGTCGTTTTAATTGATGGTTCAATTATTTGAATTGTTTTGTGTTCAATTCAATATTTGGGAATTTTATTTGATTCAGTTCGATTGATCATTTTGTTGTGTCTAATTATCTATTCGATAATTAGATTCTGAGTTTCTAATTATTATTTAATAATTGGATTTTGTGTTAATTATCGTCTAGACAATTCTATTGTTTTCTAAACTATCTTCATTGATAATCCTTTTTATTTATCTTTGTTGATGATTTGGATTTGCTGATATGTTGTTTAACACTGTTTAGTGTTATACCTGCCGTTATCCGATTCTCTTATCGAGGAGTCGGATATACGAGATTTCTGTGACTGTCGTCTATTTGTTATTTGATTATTATTGCTTCTGTGCATTAATAACTGAGTTTGAATTAGACTGACCCGTGTATTATTTTCTTTTGAATTTAATACTCGGGTCAGACCCGAGTTATTTCAGGTTGTAGATATCTTGCTTTGGGTTGATGTTTGAGCTATGAAGACTTTTCATATCTTTTGGAGTAGTCGTGTCATAGTATAGGTTGATATGTATTCATGTATATTAGTTGATAATGTACTTGTATATATAACTTCCAGAGTCGACAGTTGTAGTTGTATCATATGTATCGTGTCAAATGTATTGTAACTAACATCAATTATATATATATATATATGAGACTTTTGTTATATGTGTTCCGCATTTTTATTATCTGTGTGATTATTATATATATTGTCCTAAACTATTATGAACCATCGTAGTTCGTTTTATACTGGAATTGGGTATGTCGATGGGAGTAAATAAATAAGAGATGAAAAATGAAAAATATATACCACTCCTATCGAGGTAACCAATACTAGTGTAAGGCCAACTACGGATGGCCGCTCCTATCCAGCCTTATTCTTCGTAATAACAGACAGTATTTCTTTTAATACTCTTTGTTATTGTGAGCATAGAGGTGGGGCATCACAATACCACTCAACAAACCAATCATCACAATTTAAAACAATTTTATATTCACTAACAAATACGCGCTCATATCTATTATTACACTCAAACTCATTCTAGAGTAATACTGACTCTATCTCTAATGAGTAACACCCAACAAAGCCAATGTTATCGCTTAACCAAATGCTCTGATACCACATGTAACGATAGCGATCTTTCAACGCTCGAAAGTCGACATTAATACGTCCATTGTATCAACAGCCGCACAATCGAATGTCGGAAAACCGAATCATTAGGGTTAAAAAGAAGAGGTAGATGAAGACAGAAGAAAAAGAGAGCAGAAAAACAGAAACAGAAACAATATCAGAATCTCACATTCGCAGCGGAACAATATATAATAGATAATCACTAGTCTTTTAAACAAAGAACTATATCAGTTTATACAATACAACAATGAGAGTCAATATACAACTCAATACAACAATGGACAGTTATATAAACCTGTCCTCATACAGAATAAACAGCGGAATAAATAAACAAGTACGGGAGTACGTCTCGCCATCCAGCTTGCCCCCAAAGCTCCAGAATATCCAGAATATCCTAATAACATAACTCTAGGCTGCCCGTGTGGAAAATGATGGGCACCCAGAGTTTAGAAAGGGAACAATAAACTCTAAGTCAGTCATGGTGACTGGTGTGAGATCGTAAAATAGTTATTTTCACAAAGAAAATTAAAGAAATTCGCAATGCTTTTGGAAAATGAAACTACAATAAGGCCTCCCGCCACACACACAATGCAAACGCAAAATTGGAGGAGATTTCCCCTTATGATAGTCAAATATGCTTACTACGAAAAATCAGTTGATATTATTATTAATGTCCAGTGTGGAAAACATTTCGAAAGTATAATATCAATCTTAGCCAGCATAAGCATTTCGCACTTATGCCTACTATAGCTACTATGTTCAATAGCAGGTTACCACCACATTCCATAGCAGGTTATACAACTAAAACCGTACAGGGCGCGTATTGTTTCTTTGGATTTTCAAACAAATGGTCAGGCTAAGGAATTTCCTACTGCCACATGGGTACGCCTCTGGCGGAACGTCGCGAGAACCACCTGGCTCTCTGCCAACACAAGGCCGGTTACCCCCCTTCCCGGGTTGTAAACCTGAGATATGCCACCCCCGGTCCTTTGGGACCTTTATCCGAGGCGCCTCGATCACAAAGCAACAATCACACAGAGTAAATGAAATTGGAGCAACCACACAGGTAAATATCCGGGCTCCATACCATGATACCACCTTTTTCCAGAAGGAATGGTCATACCCGAGGGGAGCTACCCCTGAAACCTTGCCGCATCTTTCCTGTTTCGACCATTTCCGATCTGTGAGGCTCGATGAGGTCTCGTCCACAAAGCTACGCTTTACATGAAAGCCATGCTTTGATCACAAATGATCAACGAATGATCATCAACACACAACAACACTTAGCATGCCACACTACCAAATTGGGAGTATATCACTGATAACCTTCAACTACATAACCTCTGAGCTCGTACGTCTCAGAGAAGGGTGTTAAGCTAAGAGAATAAATCTCCGCCACCAAACAGAAATGTATTTGAAAGAAATCAGCTTTATATCTCAAAGTGTAGTGTCAGACATACAACCATACAAGTCTGTTCCGGGTTCGAACATAACCGAAGGCACTTCCAAAGAAGCCCTTGCAATCCGAGTATTTACAATCCCGATCGGACTTCCCATCACAAGAAGAGTGATATAAATCTCTATACCGAAGCAACTCGGTGCAGAGACATTCGACAGGTTGTCCTTTCATTTTCGAAAATACTCGGTCTTCAACACCGGTCTTCAATTGCAATTCATAAAGTCGTATCATTATTCGGAATGGGTTATATGACACAAAGTCCTCTCCCGGCTAAACCGAATAGTGAGAGCTTGTTTTAAAAAAAAATTCAAATGCCATTTCAAAGGCAAATATTGATAGTCGGTGATTTAACTATCAAACAACATTCACAACATTCATCAGATTTAAATAATTTTTCCAAATTATTTAATTTCAAAATATCTTCACAAGATATATATTTTTCCACTTCAACACTTTGAAAACAAATTTCAAATCACTTTTCACCTTTCAACTTTTGAAAATAAATTTCAAATCAATTTCCTTACACGGAATATATTTCCAAATATTTCTTTTAAAAACCAACTTTAGAACCTTTAATTTATATTTTTAAAAGCTACTTTGGAAATATACTAGGCTTTATAGTGAGAATACACTTTCACTTCAAAATGGTCCATTTAAACCAATTAAATAATCCTTATCGATTTATTTCAAATTTACGTTCCAAATTTGTAAATTTATTTCCACACTTTAAAAATAAATCAGTGTTTATTTTTAAAACAAATTTTCCCTTTCCTTTATAAATTCCATTTTGAATTTACATTCCCAAATATTCATTTTTTATACGATTTTCAAATCGATTTCTCAAATATTTACTTTCAACTCCAAATCAATTTAAAAATTGATTTCTCAATTTCATTTCAAATCCCAAATCAAATTCCAAATTGATTTCTAAATTTACTTCAACACCAAATCAAATTTCAAATTGATTCTACCATTTATTTCCCATACCAAATCAATTTTACAAATTGATTCTTCCAATTTATTTTTCAAACACTAAATCAATTATCTTATTAATTTCCTTAAAATTTATTTCCCAATACCAGATTAATTATCAAATGGGTTTCAAACAAATTTATCACCTTTTAAACAAATCCCTTTATTCTTTCCAAATTATTCAAAATTCCATGTTCAATGAATTCTTCTACTTTTAAACAATATATTTCAAAACCCATTTATTTATATCTTTTCCCATATTTTGGAATTTATTCGATAAGATTACAAAAATCAATTTTTAATACTTTAATTCCTTCTTTTAAATTCACCTAATTCTTTCAAAAGGAATTTTCTTAAAATTTCCAACTTTAAATTCAAAATCCAATTTTATTTATTTCTGGTATCCAGCGATACCAAAAATACATTCGGCTAAATTTTAGCCTTCAACAATTTCAATCACAAATACAATAATACACAGATTATAATTACATCAACAAACAACATTGAAACAAATTCAAACATTTGAGGAATCCAGTTGGATCCCTCCAACCTATTTCCCTACATCCACAGACGTTAGCACAATACCAATTCCACTTCAAGGTGGAATATCGCGGTATATGGGATTTATAAAATATCATCTGCTATTATGCGGCGCATAGGGTCTCATCTGCTATATAATGCGGGAAATCAACAACTCCAATATATACATATTCCAATATATATATATATATACTGCTATATACTACTATATATACTATCACAATCAGGCAATCAATCAATAACTGCAATTCAATTTTTATTTGAGTGAGAAGATCTCACCTTGCTTTTTATTTTGCAATCCATTTCCATTTCAATTTCCACTTGTTTTCTTTAAGATTTTGACCTTGTATAAACAATTCACGATTTATTAATATTTAATCAATCGAAAATCACTTATCATTAAATAATTTAATTAATTAATGTTTTAAATTTTAAACTAAAAATTTTCTTTATTAATTTATTTTGAGTAACCAAAATAGTTAAATAAGTTGATTAAAACAGTTAAATCTCCAAATCCATTATTTTTAAAATAACTAGTAGATTAAAATATTCATATGTGTATATTTTCTCGAACTGCATATAAAATATTTTACACATATTTTATATAAATCTATTTTTACCTATATAATTTCAACATTTCTGAAATTCCTATATATATATTTATATGTTTATCTTTCTATGGATATCAAGATTCAAATTAAGGGAATAATCTCAAATATACCTATCTGTTTTACTGTATATATATATATACACACACACACTATCAATTTAAAATAAATAAGTTGTACATTCATTTAATTAAATTAAATGATAAAAGTAATATACCTACTGGAAATAAACTCAAACGACCATCACGACCTATACCCTGCTCGATGTCTCTGCCAACCCACGATCGACCTTCATCCAAACCCACGCCCGTACGCGTGTAGACAGTCGCGACACCGCCTCTACGTTGACCTAAAGCCCTAGCTGCTCCACGCGATTCGCCAGACTTCCACGCGCGCTTCTAGGTCACCGCACGTGAACGTCTCCCCTCGCCTTCAACCGCGAGTCGATCGCGAGTCTCACCTCCATGCCATGCGTAAAACCCCACGGCTCGAGCTCAATTTTGAATCGAACTAAATTCAATTTGAAATCGGCTGCCCCCCTTCTTTTTTTTATAGTAATCGATCTCGAGTAGATCTGGAGAATGGAGGGATAAAAGCACTGGAGGCAATTCTCGAGTCGGCCATTAATGTTCGTATGAACAGAGAGGAGGGAGTACGAGATTTGATTTTGAATTGCGTTTTTTTCTCTCTTTTTTTTCTTTCTGTGTGGGTTTAAAGATGTGGAGGAGAAAAGATGTTTGCGTGTTAAAGAAGGGTTGCGTGAAGGATTTCTCTGCTACAGATATTTTGAAAAGAAAGGAAAAAACTGCGATGTGAAAGAAAGTGGGCTGATGGGAATTGTCTTGACCAGTATAAAAATATATCTTCAATTTAAATTCAAATCCAAATCGTTCCGATAAAGTCAACTAAAATTTTTGACTTCCTATCGAGGCATGCCGCTAGGCGTTTGTAATGTTATATGCCTATTCCGAGTGCAATGGAAAAGGTTTCGAGTCCAAATTCGATCGTATGGAGAAGATAGCTTTTTGGACCAGTTATAATATTAAATTTTTGATTTAATTTCAGCGTGTTTTCTTATCATACGGTCAAACGATCACTCCAAACTTTACGAAAATTGAAATCCGATAATAATACACTATTACAGACCCAATGGAATTAGTTTCGTCGAATTCCATTAGTGTGCCTCGGAAGGCTATTTTTAAATTCAATTTAAACGATAAAATTTCAAAACTGAACAAATCATTTCCAAATCCAATTATGGAGCTTTTATTATCTTCAGTATTATCAATACAAATTTTCTAAGCCTTAAAAATATTTTTAATCAGCTTAAAACTGAAGATTCCAATTTTTACCCAGATTTAATAATTTAATTATCAAATTCATTCAAATATTTGAATTTCAAATTGAACTATCTTTTCAAATATTTAAAATCAATTAAATATTCAATTTTCAAATGTCAAAAATTCAGGGTCGTTACATAGCATCACCGGCGAATATGACTAATACCAAAGATAGGATGCACTGCCTAGAGGTTTAGCTAACCCAAGGGTGTAGGCGTACTCTACCCTAGAGATACTTACAGTTGTGCATGCATGAGTGGTGCACTTGGCCTCATGAAACACCCCACACCCCTTAGTATACCCAAACAGGACATACTAAAGGATATGGTGTGTTATAGGTATAGCTAAGCATTACAGAGACTAAGATTCACAAGACAAATAAATAATAAGAGCGGAAACATTTAAATAATAACTTGATATTCAAAATTAAACTTCATAAAATAATGTCATAAAACAGAGTATGTCTCAAATACCAAATACACATGTCTTATGAAAAATATAATCTCAATCACATCATCAGAGTACATAATAAAAATCATCCCTCTCATAAAGTACCAGTACATCAAAAGTCAAATGAAAAGAAAACTGAAAGGAAGAAGAATACATGAAGAATGAGAAAGCTCTGCAAATGGGTCTCCAAGAAATCCAAATCTACCGTCCTTGCCTCTACTGGCCTATGGGGGAAAAGGGGAAATAAAGGAGTGGGTCGGACTAAAAGTCTGGTGAGTCAAAGTAATTACTAGCATTTCTAAGCAAGATAAAGATAATAGACTAAGCAACAGTTCTAGTATAAAGGAAATAAAGGAAAAGATAAAGTTGGACAAAATACTGTTTAACTGATTCTGTATGCTTTGATTGTGATTGTTTGCACTTGTCTTAGATTACAGCTTTGATTAGTGATGTGCACGTAAATGTGCATATATTTACATCCATATTTTATCTCTTTTTATTTAAATAAACATCATATTTGGGCATTTTTACATGTTAAAACCAAAATTCAATTATTTTCAAACCATCGTATTTTCATCTTCATTCTGGGGCAAAATGGTCATTTGTGTGCAGGTGTTAATTAATGAATTTTTACTTGGACAATTTTTATGATTTTTTAGGATATTTTGATGCATATGGAAGTGGGATTCATGATGTTATATGCATGCACAAGGAAATACAAAGGAATGGAGAGGAAATAATTCAAGTTCAAGATCATGGAAGACCCCACCCACTTACCTAAATGTACAATTATGAGCTAATGGACAACTAAGTGGAGGTTAAAGCTTCATGTATATCAAATGATGGATTAATTAGTGGCGAATGGTTACTTGGTGGCCACACTTCCTAAAGGGCATTTTGGGAAGAAACCTAAAAATAGAAATAGGGTTTTATGCATGTTTAAATAGCCCTCTTATGTACATGTAAATATCTTCTACCTTCCGTATTACTTAGAAAATTAGAGTGCAAAATTGTAAGCAATGTTTCATGAAATGAAAAATGGCTTCTTAGCCTCTTTCTCCTCTCTTATTTACATGCTTTTATTTATGCTCTTTCTTTTTCTTTGTTAGTAGATTAGTTTTACATTCATGCAAGTAGTGTAGCTTAATTCCTTTTGTTGTAAGTAGTTTAATTACATTCTCTTCTTTGCTTATTTTCTTCTCTTTTTAGTGTTGAAATTTACTTGTGTTGCTTCAATGCCACAAATGAGTAGCTAAACCCCCCAACTTAGGGGTAATGAAGCTCTCAAGTGTTATGTAAATTCAATAATTCTATGATTTATGATCTCTTGTATTTGTGCTTCATGAAAATTGATATTGATGTAAGTTTATACAAGTGGGTTTGATAGCTTATGTTGCATTTGCAAATGAGCTATTCTTATTCAATATAAACATAAGTTACATCATGATTTGCTAATTGATTTTTGATTTTGAAATGAACGTGAAAACAAAATTTGATGATCTATATTACTAATCACAATAGTAAATATATTATACCTAAAAATAGTTTTTGCTTAGTTTCATTTTCATGAGAATTAACAAGTGGCTTATTTGTTGTATTATAGTTTGATGGTTTCCTTTATGTTAATTAATGACATAAATAAACCATACTTATGATAAATACAACAATAAGTTCATTTAATATCAAAACTTGAGATCATAGATTATTTCTTTGATTGATTTACAAAAATATGAGAGTGGATTGGCCTTAAGTTGTTCTCTAATTTCATAGTTTTTAATCTTATTTTTATTTTAGTTTTAGCTTCTCTTTGTTTACAAATAGTAGAAAACAAGTTTCTCTCATTTTGGTCTAATTTGATTGAATAGTAAGTTTAAAATCTTAAAAATTCTCTGCGGATCGATCCGTATTCACCACGTACAACAAGTGAACGCCGTGCGCTTGCGGTAAATTTAATTTGAAATTTCTCGACTATTTTCTTAACCGATAGAAAATTAGCCGATTAACAAGTTTTTGGCGCCGCTGCCGGGGAATTGGCTTGATTTTAATTTTCTATTCTTTGGATTTGTTTTGTTTTGTTTTGTGTGTTTATTTTGTGTGTGTTTGCATTTAAAAAAATATCATTTTGTTTGTTGTTTGATTTTGCTTGCATTTTCATTTGTGTGTTTGTGGTTGTTCTATTTCCATTTGCATTTGCATTTCATATTAAAAAAATCATATACACAATTTTATTTGAAAATAAAAAAAATTCATTGCATTTTTCAATTTACATTTCAATTTTCAATTACAATTTACAATTCAATTTACAAGTCAATTTCTTTTTACAAACTTGATTGCCTAAAACTGTTCTGCGCATTTCCCCTCTCTATCATTGGTTTGCCTCATACCATCTGCTGTAATACATCACTCTGCATACCCTGCCTGTGCACATCCTTGCACCGTGCACACATCTGCGCAACTATGCATTTTAACTCACTTCAACTTGCCACTCTACTTCACTTCATTTCAAAACAGCACCTGATCCACCATTAACAACACCTAACTGCCTTCTTCCTTCATCACCATCAATCTCAATTACATTGCTAACCAAGCTTCATCACTTCTGTCAATCGCATACCCACTCCACTTCATCAATTCCACTAACTACAACCACATAGCTGCAGCTCATCTCCACCCTTTACAGTCGAGACCACTACCCACCTGTACCATTTTTCTTTCATTCCACTGACATCATCATAGTTGCTTCTGCCTTGTTGCACTTCCCCTGCCTGACTCATACCACACTTGCAACAGTCAAGTGACCATCCCGCTGCACTTTACAGCTTATCCTCATACAACCAAACCCCGGCCACATCACTATCTTACTATTGTACCTCACATCACCATCAACATTTTCACGACTACAAACACTACAAACCACCATTGAACAGTGACAAAACAACTCAACAACTCACATTACCAAACCATCACTCACACTATACCTAATCAAATACTCACCACAATCACCAGACAGTGATCAATATCACCATCTTCTCACAACCCACTGACCATCCTATTGCAATATGCTTCCAAACATCACACTTATGCACATACAACAAGCTTGCAACATTACTCGCAACAGCCCTGACCTCACTGTCTTCTTCTTCCCACTGACTACCTTCTAACTGCCTCCATCTCACTGTCTTCTTCCCACAGCACTTCAAATTGCAGCTCCTACAACTTTCCCACTGACTGTCTCCTCACTGCAATCACCTACCTGACTACCATCAATATACCATAACTACTCACTACACCATCATCATAACTCACCACATCCATCTACATACTTCAAACTGTATTGCACAACTACCATAACTGTATTCCACATCTACCATCGACATACTTCTCACCAGTCTTTCTTCATCAAATACAACCACCAAAAAAACCTGCACCAAATCATCTGCCTTCATCAAAGCAATTGCCTCTTACTGTTCCACCCTACTTCCCTTCATCTTCTTGAACCACCCAACTACATCAAAAAATCACCTCTCCAGTAAAACCTATCACCAGCTACACTTCATCTCAGTACAAACTGCCATTACCACAACTAATACTACTGCCATTCTCCCTGAACCATCCATACAACCAAGTCGCCTTCACCCCAAACCAATCTTCATCCACACTACAAGCATCGAACAATCATCAACGACATCCACCTCCCACCGAAATACAAATCAAAACCAGCCTCAAACACTACGAAATAGCAGTTCATCCCATCACATCGCGATCCAAATCGAACAGCATCAACTGCAAATCTCCATCATCGGCAAATCGACCGCCTCAATCAATCAATCCCCAAAATCACTCGTTGCCTCCCAATCCACCTTCGCCTCGACCATCACCACGCTTCTAACTCCAACTAGAAACCAATCGCGATAATATTAATCCAAAGCAACAACTGAAATATTTTTAAAATTTGGGAAACTGTATTCGAATTTTGGTCTTGTGATTGGAAATATAGGAGTGCGCGCTGAATTGAGGAAATTTGAGGATATGTATTTTCTTATTAAATTTTGATCGAGGAATATCGTTTCTGTGTGTGTCAAGACGAGTTGTGATTGAAGAATTGTGGATTGGTTTCAAAAATTTTAGTTTAATTGGGCTGGGCCCTAGCTACCAAAAAAACAAGTGTTTTGTTTGTTCTCTTCATAATAAAAAAACAAAACAACTAAGCTTCCTTCTTTCATTTGTCTTGTTTTGTTTCATATTGATTTCATTTTTATTTGTTTTAGTTTTTTTTCTAAAAAAAGACATACAAAAAAAAGAGTTTGCTTTCTTTTTGTTTTATCCTTTGAAGAAAAAAATTTAAGTTTTAAATTTGTTTTAGGTGCCATCCTTATATTTTACAAAAAAAACCCTTATATATACCTTTATTTTATTTTCAGATTGCCAAAGCAGAAATTCAAAGACAGAAGTGCTTGCTAAAAATAAACCACTTTAATTGCTTGCTAAAAAAAACTGCCGCTTTAAAATAATTGCTAATAAAATCTGCACGCTCTGGTATCATGCCCTTTTCTCCTGTTTTTATTTGCTTTGCATTGTTGGTTGCTTGCATTTGCATTTAAAAAAAACATTTCCAAATCCAAAAACAAAAACAAAATTCATTTTAGTTGCATTGTAAATTCACGTTTAATTTTTTCTTTGCATTCATCTCATCTTATTTTATTTTCTAAGGGCAATACCCCAATTCACATAAGGCGAGTAATTTCATCACCCTTTCCTTAGCCCACAAAAGCATTTCATTGTAGAATTTGACTAATAATAAAGGTTAGACATTCGACTTAAGGGTGTCACGAGCTCATATAGGGCTTAATTGTATCTTCACAATTGTTTTAATTGAGCAATTTTATTTCTTGGTGTTTAGGCTACGGCAGAGTAATAACCAGTTATAAAAATTATGGTGATACATAAATATTATACTGGTTGTTCCTCTGAAGGTACTTAAACCTTCGGCTGCATTGCTACGGTTATTCGTGGTGCACCGATAACCCCTTCCCATTACCTGGCTGAGAAATATTTTTGTTGATTTAAGACAAAGTGTGATTATACAATTTTGGGTTAGGAGCTACTAATGATAGAAAATTGTAATTAAGTCCTCTGCATTCATTTAGTTGCATTAGTTCATGCATATTTAAAAAAAATCAAAAAAATCAAAAATCCAACATCCAAAAAAAATTGTAAATTCTACTTAATTTTTTTAATCCAAAAAAAAAATCTTTTTTTCTTTTCCTTTGAAAATTTTCAATCAAAAACAAAAATCCAAAAAAAATATAAAATCCTTTCAAAAAAAAATTTTAAAATTCAAAAACCATAAAAAAAATTGAAAATTCAAAAAAAAAATCAAATTTCATTTTCTAAAAACAAAAAAAAAATTGAAAAAAAATCCTTTTGGTAAATATTTGAAAATTCAAAATTCAAAATATCTATATATATAAATTTGAAAAGTCGAAAACAAAACAAAAATCAAATTTCTCTTTTGAAAATAAATTTCACTTGGTAAATATTTTTCTTCTTCTAAAAAAAAATTTCACTTCGTTTTTCAAATCTTCTTTCATTCTCTAAACTCGATTCTAACTTCTTTCTCTTCTCGACTTTCGCTTGTGCATGAGTGCTTGGACTCGTGACACAACAACAAATTGTTGGACTCGCGACTCGACAACTAATCGTTTAACTCGAACAAACGATCCTCCCAAAATGGCGAACGAGAACGCCCCTCAAACTCTTATGGATAGAATCTTTCCCGATAGAGTTTCTATTCCTTCTTGCATCACGTTACCCGCCCCTACGGTAACCATTTCGAAATTCACTCGAACCATATTGCCACGCTTTCAAAATTTGGCAATTTCGAGCACGATGACCCATACATTTTCTTGACTAAATTCGAACAAGTTTGCGCAACCATTAAACTTCAAAAACTTTCTGATGACGGAATCAAACTTCGATTAATCTCATTTGCTCTTATGGATTACGCTGAAAAATGGTTGTACAGCTTACCATCGAACTCGATTAAAACGTGAGAAGAATTCGTAAAAGCTTTCTTGAAAAAGTTCTACCCCTAGGAAAAAACGAGTAGAATCTGAAACGAAATTGTAAATTTTAATCAATTCAAGGGAGAACCATTCGGAAAATATTTTGAAAGATTCAAAGAGCTTTTGACAAAATGTCCACACCATAACTTTGAAAAATGGACGATTTGCCAAATCTTATACGATGGACTCGAAAACAGCTCACGAACCATGCTCGAACCAATGTGCCAAGGCAACTTTCTTGCCCAACATCACGACGATGCTTGGCAATTTCTTGAAAACCTCACTGAAAAATCATCCCAATGGGAACGTTCGACCGAAAAATCAATTTACTCACGATCGAGTGCAAACTAGATAGGATCTTCTTTTGCTTTGGAAGCTAAGATCGACGCAATGATTAAAAAATTCGATAACGTTTTCTCATCGAATCAAATGAACCAAGCTTCCCAACCAATGTGTTATAAATGCAACGATCCTAATCATATAGCCGATCAGTGTCCAATCTGTCGAACAAATCAATGCTTTCAATAAAGCCAAAAACGACCCGTTTACTCCAACGTACAACCCTGGTTGGAGAAATCATCCGAATTTTGCGTGGAACCAAAACAATCCCAACACGAATACGATTTGTCCCAATTTTTAAGCATTCTCGAATAATGCTATCCTCCCTTTCAACCCAACAATTTTCAACCAAACTTTGCGGGTCCGTCTCATAATCAACCGCAACAATCAAATTTTCAACCAAATTCTGCTCATCCTCCCCAAGACGATAAACGTTTAAGTTCACTTGAGAAAAATCTTGAAACGTTGGCTAAGGCAACTACTCAAAGCCTTCAATCAAACAGCAATTTGCAAAATTTATTGACTTCATATATGCAAAACACAAACCAATCAATTGCAAAACTCGAAATGCAAATGAGTCAATTAGTCACGTCTGTAAGTGAACGCGAACGAGGAACATTCCCAAGCCAACCCATTTCAAATCCCAGAAATCAAAACTCAAATTCAAATCAAGCCCATATTGTTCAAGATAGCAACGTCACCCAACTAAATGCTATCACAACTTTACGTTCCGGTAAACAAATCGATAATCAAGTCGTTAACCAAACGATTTACCAGAAACTTCTCTCGACACTTCTAAAACAACGAATGAAGCTGAACAGAACGCGGAGCCAAACGTTGAATCGAATTCCAATCAAAATTCTTCTTCTTCTACTCGAGTAGACCCGCCTACCGAGTACCGTGTCCCATTTCCACATCGTCTTCGACCAAAGAAACACTCGGACCAAATGGAAAAGATGTTGGAAATTTTTAAACAAGTCAAAGTTAACATTTCGCTTCTTGACATTGTTCAACAAGTCCCCACTTACACAAAATTTCTTAAGGACTTGTGCACCCAAAAGCGACACACTCAAGTGCCGAAAACGGTCTTCCTAGCTGCCAGTTTGAGCAAATTCTTGTCCCAATCCATGCTCATCGAATACAAAGATCCTGGCTACCCTACGATTTTGTGTACAATTAGTGACAAGATGATTAATAAATGCTTGATAGACTTAGGTGCGAGTGTCAACTTGATTCCATATTCTATGTACGAACAATTAGGCTTAGGTGAGCTCAAACCCACAAAAGTCATGCTTCAATTCGTCGATCGCTACATTAAGAAGCCCATGGGAGAAATCGAGGACGTGCTCATTCGAGTAGGGCAATTCATATTCCCTGTTGATTTTATCGTTCTCGAAACACAACCCGTGATGAATCCCTCGAGTCAAATTCCATTGATTTTAGGCCGACCATTCTTAGCCACCTCAAATGCCTTAATCAATTATCGTAACGGTTCGATGAAAATTTCTTTTGGAAACATGACTTTGGATCTCAACATTTTCAATCTTGAAAGCCAATCGAATGAACCTCGTGACCAAACATTGAAAGTTAGTGCCATTCATGAAAAATTTGAAAACGAGACACTTGATCTTAACGATGAACGTGAGGTCGAGTATGAAAAATTGTTTCATGAAATTCCCAACGAGATTGAATACACTCTTCCTTTTGAATCGCTTCCAGTTGAGTCTGAATCTCAACCCAATTATTTGATCGAAAAACTCACTAAGTTGGACCTCAAACTACTTCCCGATCACCTTAAGTACTCATACTTAGGTGATAACGAAACGTTGCCCGTAATAGTTTCCGCAACTCTTTCTCTTGACCAAGAAGCTTCGCTTCTCTCTATTCTTTCGAAAAACAAGGAAGCGATTGGATGGTCGATCTCCGATATAAAGGGAATCAGTCCTGCAATTGTTTAACATCGCATCCATTTAATCGACGATGCCAAGCCTATTCGTGACGCGCAACGAAGGCTTAATTCAAAAATGAAAGATGCGATGCGTGATGAAATTCTTAAACTTCTCGACAGCGGAATCATTTACCCAATCTCTGATAGTTTATGGGTTAGCCCAATTCACATTATACCGAAAAAGTCTGGGCTAACCGTAGTCAAGAACGATTCAAATGAACTTATTCCAACTCGTACTCAAACGGGTTGGCGTGTTTGCATTGACTATCGAAAACTAAATGCCGCAACACGAAAAGATCATTTCCCACTTCCTTTCATTGACCAAATGCTCGAACGTTTAGCCGGCCACGAATTTTATTGCTTCCTTGATGGTTATTCCGGCTATAACCAAATTCCTATCGCTCTCGAAGATCAAGAGAAAACGACTTTCACATGTCCATTCGGTACCTTTGCTTATCGACGTATGCCATTCAGACTTTGTAACGCTCCTGCGACCTTCCAACGATGCATGGTTGGAATCTTTTCCGACATGATTGAACGCTTTCTAGAAGTTTTTATTGACGATTTCTCAATCTTTGGCGATTTTTTCCCAATGTTTACATCATCTCGAATTGGTTCTAAATCGATGTAAAGAAAAACATTTGACTTTGAATTGGGAAAAATGCCACTTTATGGTCAAACAAGGCATAGTCCTTGGACATATCATCTCAAATAAAGGCATTGAGGTAGACAAAGCGAAAATCGATGTCATTGCAAATCTACCCATTCCAAAAACTGTTAAGGACATTCGATCATTTCTAGGAAATGCTGGCTTTTACCGACGCTTTATGAAGGACTTTAGAAAAATCGCTCGTCCTTTGACGACTCTTCTTGGAAAAGACGTTCCTTTCGATTTTAACTCTGATTGTATCTCTTCTTTTGAACGTCTTAAGAACGAACTCATTTGCGCACCCAATTGGGATCTTCCATTCGAAATAATGTGTGATGCTTCGAACTTTGTCGTTGGTGCTGTCTTAGGACAACGCATCAACAAGATCCTTCACGTCATTTACTACGCAAGTATGAATTTGAACGACGCTCAAATCAACTACACAACAACTGAAAAAGATCTTCTAGCTGTCGTTTTTGCTCTCAAAACATTCCGACAATACTTGATAGGTTCACACATTACTGTGTACACGGACCACTCTACACTTCGATATCTATTCGCTAAAAAGGATGTTAAACCCCGTTTGATTCGTTGGATCCTTTTACTTCAAGAATTTGACCTTACAATTAAAGACAAAAAAGGATCTGATAACGTCATAGCCGATCACTTGTCTCGTCTTCCGAACGCACCATCTTCTTTTCCAATCAATGAAAACTTCCCCGATGAACAACTTCTTTCAATTTCTATTGATCCATGGTACGCTAATATAGTGAACTACTTAGTCACTAAAGAAACTCCCTCATCTTGGTCCAAACAGGAAAAATGAAAATTCATGTCCCAAGTGAAATATTTCTATTGGGACGATCCATACTTGTTCAAATATTGTCCCGACCAAATCACTCGACGTTACATTCCGGATAATGAGATCAGGAGTGTTCTTTCGTTTTGCCACGATCAAGAGTGTGGTGGACATTTTAGTTTCATGGCATTTTTGAATTTTCATTTTTCTTTTAACTTAAAAAAATCTCAAAATTTCAAAATCTCAAAAACATTTTCTTTTTAGCATTTTGATTTATTTTTGAAGAAACACTATGGGATAAGTATAAGTTTTGGTTAATAAATTGAAATATTTGAAAATTTATTTGTCTAAACAAAAAAATAAAAATGAAGTTTGATTACAAATAAGAATGGTTTAACTAGTATATAGGAAGGATCATATGTGTTAATTATGAAGTATGTTCTAATTAAAAATCTTTTTTTAAAAAAGTGGTAAATTTAAAGTAAATGATATAACATTTTTATCTTCTAAGTTAAATGATGCTAAGATGATTTTGCAAAACTCTCTCTTTCTAAAAAAAATTGAAAAAAAAACATTTGTATATATGTGTATATATATATATTTAACACCTAGAGTCATGTGTTCACACTCGTGTGTTCACTCGCCATGCTTTGTACCCTTCTCACGTAAGCCCGAAAGGCAGTGCATGATCGGTATATCTGGCCTCAGTTTATCTGAGTTAGTTGTATGTATATAAAAATTCTTTTTAATAACGCCTACAGTCGATAAGTGTTCACACTTGTGTGTTCACTCGCCACGCTCTTTATTCCCCTCACATCAGTCCGCAATGCAATGCACGGGTAATATATCTGGCCTCAGTTTACCTGAGTTATGCATATGTAAATATTGTTATTAAAATTTTCAAATAAGAGAGAGTAAGCAATTGAAATCCAAGCACTATTTTAACTTGTTTGATTCAACTTGTTATTGAAAAGAAATGAGAATACCACTTTGGCAAATTTGATAATCAACTAAGGATCCATTTCATAATTACATTGTGTTATCAACCGAAACAACGAGTTAAACTATTGTCTATTTGCTATGATAACTTGATTTTTTGTTGGAAATTTTGACGAGTAAATGACTTAAATTTTCAAGACAATGACCAAAACCTATACTTAACATATGAGTGTCGAATTGAAAGTGAATCCTTCATTTGTAAATATTTTCAAAATTTTGCATGCATCCCATTGTAAATAAATCTTGCACTTTGTAAATATTTTCACTTTGCATTTGGATTTTATGGGTAGTATCCGCTGAAAACCCTCACGAGACAACACTCGTCTTACTGGGCACACCGAGAGGTTTAACGGCTTGTTGCATACACTCAATGCGATCGTGCTCCCTACGAAAACGGATTTATCTTAGTTTTCCTTTATTCGAGGACGAATAAAAAGATAAGTGTAGGGGTATTTTATGTGCACGTAAATGTGCATATATTTACATCCATATTTTATCTCTTTTTATTTAAATAAACATCATATTTGGGCATTTTTACATGTTAAAACCAAAATTCAGTTATTTTCAAACCATCATATTTTTATCTTCATTCAGGGGCAAAATGGTCATTTGTGTGCATGTGTTAATTTAAGAATTTTTACTTGGACAATTTTTATGATTTTTATAGGATATTTTGATGCATATGGAAGTGGGATTCATGATGATATATGCATGCACAAGAAAATACAATGGAATGAAGAGGAAATAATTCAAGTTCAAGATCATGGAGGATCCCACCCACTTACCTAAATGTACAATTATGAGCTAATGGACAACTAAGTGGAGGTTAAAGCTTCATGCACATCAAATGATGGATTAATTAGTGGCTAATGGTTACTTGGTGGCCACACTTCCTAAAGGGCATTTTGGGAAGCACCCTAAAAATAGAATTAGGGTTTTATGCATGTTTAAATAGCCCTCTTATGTACATGTAAATATCTTCTACCTTCCGTATTACTTAGAAAATTAGAGTGCAAAATTGTAAGCAATGTTTCATGAAATAAAAATGGCTTCTTAGCCTCTTTCTCTTCTCTTATTTACATGATTTTATTTATGCTCTTTCCTTTTCTTTGTTAGTAGATTAGTTTTACATTCATGCAAGTAGTGTAGCTTAATTCCTTTTGTTGTAAGTAGTTTAATTACATTCTCTTCTTTGTTTATTTTCTATTTTCTTCTCTTTTTAATGTTGAAATTTACTTGTGTTGCTTCAATGCCACAAATGAGTAGCTAAACCCCTCAACTTAGGGGTAATGAAGCTCTCAAGTGTTATGTAAATTCAACAATTCTATGATTTATGATCTCTTGTATTTGTGCTTCATGAAAGTAGATATTGATGTAAGTTTATACAAGTGGGTTTGATAGCTTATGTTGAATTTGCAGATGAGCTATTCTTATTCAATATAAACACAAGTTACATCATGATTTGCTAATTGATTTTTGATTTTGAAATGAATGTGAATACAAAATTTGATGATCTATATTACTAATCACAATAGTAAATAGATTGTACTTAAAAATAGTTTTTGCTTTGCTTCATTTTCATGAGAATTAACAAGTGGCTTATTTATTGTATTATAGTTTGATGGTTTTCTTTATGTTAATTAATGGCATAATAAACCATACTTATGATAAATACAACAATAAGTTCATTTAATATCAAAACTTGAGATCATAGATTATTTCTTTGATTAATTTACAAAAATATGAGAGTGGATTGGCCCTTAAGTTGTTCTCTAATTTCATAGTTTTTAATCTTATTTTTCTTTTAGTTTTAGCATCTCTTTGTTCACAAATAGTAGAAAACAAGTTTCTCTCAATTTGGTCTAATTTGATTGAATAGTAAGTTTAAAATCTTAAAAATTCCTTGCGGATCGACCCATATTCGCCACGTACAACATGTGTATGCCGTGCGCTTGCGGTAAATTTAATTTGAAATTTCTCGACTATTTTCTAAACTGATAGAAAATTAGCTGATTAAAAAGTTTTTGTGGATTTATTCTCCAAATTGTCACTTAACTCTTATATTTGCTTCTCTTTTCTTTTAGTTAGTTAGTTAATTCTCTAGCTTAACTTTCACTTGAAATTGGTATAATTTGATTGAACTGAATTTTTAAAATCATCAATTCCCTGCGGATCGACCCGTACTCGCCACATACTTCAATAGTACGTCGTGCACTTGCGGTTATTTTATTTCTAAATTCGTTCGACGGATTTTCTATCGGTTTAGAAAACCGTCGAATGAATTTCGAAATAATATAACCGCAAGCGCACGGCGTACTATTGAAGTACGTGACGAGTACGGGTCGATCCCCAGGGAATTGATGATTTTAAAAATTCAATTCAATCAAATTATACCAATTTCAAGTGAAAGTTAAGCTAGAGAATTAGAGAATTAACTAACTAACTAAAAGAAAAGAGAACCAAATATAAGAGTTAAGTGACAATTTAGACAATAAATCCACTCTCTAGATCATGTAGTTCAACACATATGAAATCATGATCTCTCTTTTATGGTCATTAGTGCTTTAATTGATGTGCTTATCATAAGTATGGCATATTTGTGCTATTGATTAGCCAACATAAGCCATCAAACTATAACACACCCCTTAAACCACTTACTAACTTTCATGAAACTAGACAATGAAAATGAAAATGTAATCTATTTTAAGTATGGCCTATTAACTATTGATTAGAAATATAGACCATCAAATTTTAATTTCAAATCCATTTCTTTTGCCATAATCATATTTTGATGAAGAGGCAATTAGTGTTAGTGATTGTTTAAGCATAGCATATTTGGTGTCAACAATATAGGCTATCAAATTCAAAGCAAAAACAACAATTAAACCACTGCAATCGTTCTTACTAAGCACAAAAAGAGAGCATGAATTAACAACTAGTTGAAGCTACATAATTAGAGAGTTTCATTACTTCTAAATTGAAGGGGTTTAGCCTCTCATATTTGTCATTTGAACAAATGTAGCATGCAACATGAAAGAAAAAGAAAAGGAAAAAGAAAGCAAAGTAAAGAAAAACTATTCTATTTGCATGAAAAATAAATCTACACTACTAACATGAAAGTAATAAGCATGAAAAGGAAAAGAACAAGTATTGAAGTTGCATAAAAAAAATTACATAAAGAGAAATTGCTAGGTAGCCATGAAAAGAAAGAGAGAACTTTGATTTTTATTTTCTAAGCTAAAAACCAACTAAAGAGAGACTAAGGAAGAAGAGGGTTGCATGAAACATAAGGGGTATTTATACATGTGTTAAACCCTAATTCATATTTTTTGGGAATGCCCAAAATACCCTCTTAGGAAGTGTGGAGGCCAAGTAATCATTGGCTTCAACTAATCCTCAATTAGATGTGCATGAAGCTTTAAACTCTATTAGCATGTGCATTAGCCTCTAATTTGCACATGAAGGTATGTGGGTAGGTGGGGTCCTCCATGATCTTCACTTTGAATTATTTCCATCTTCATTTGTTCTCTTCACTCTTGTGCATGCATATATCATCATGAAACCACTTGTAAAATTCACTATATTTCCTACAAAACAACATAAAAAATTCCAAGTAAATTTTTACAATTTAATAAATGCACAAAAATGACCATTTTTCCCTTGAATGAAGTTGAATATGTGATAATTTGAAAATAATTTGAATTTTGGTTTAAACGATTTAAAATACCCAATATGATCATTTATTTAATTTAAATAGATTAAATATGGCGGTAAAAATATGCATATTTACATGCACATCAATTAGGCCGAAACCCTAATCCTATTTTAATTAGGCTGAAATCCTAATTCTACCCATTGATTGGCCTTCTATCTCTGTTGTGCCACTGTGAGCTAGTCCAATCCTGTTGGTCCCACAGCAAAAGACATCTGTTTAGCGCTTGGAACGCAGTAGCGACTTATCTACCCTAATCGATGTCGCACGCTCGGTCATCGTCGGTACACGCTAACTGTCGCTCCCTCTTGTGACCTCTTATTTACCCTAATCAGCATAAGCGTGCTCAGCCTCACCTATCTGTTGTGAGACCATCAGTCCTAGTCTGAAAGGGTCCTGCCCAGCCTCACCTAAGTGTTTTGTGAGACCATCAGTCCTAGTCTGAAAGGGAATACTGCCAGTATTGGTCCTAACAAACAAAATCTAGTTGTGCCCCTTGCCCAAATCCCCCGATTTGAGCTTCTACCTATTAGCCCCTTATTTACCCTAGTTAGCATAAGCGTGTCCTAGCCTCACCTAACTATTGTGAGACCATCAGTCCTAGTCTGAAAGGGTCATGCCCAGCCTCACCTAACTATTGTGACACCATCAGTCCTAGTTTGAAAGGGAATGCTGTTGGTACGGGCCCTGCTTCTATCTTTGCTTATTAACTTAGTGTAAGTTTTAAAATAAGTCTCTTCTGTTATTTCTACTGTATTTGCTTATTAACTTAATCTAAGCCTTAAAATAAGCCTTTTCTGTTATTTCTAATTATAAACTATGTTATAATTTGCTTATTAACTTAGTCAAAATTTTAAAATAAGCCTTTCTTTTCTTTTTGCTTAATTATAACCCACGTTATAATTTTTACTCTTCTGTTTTATCTTTTTAGTTATAACCACTAGTTATAAACATGCTTGCAAATGTCTCAAATTTACCTATTTCGGTCTATCTTCTTTTTATTACAGTTTTTCTTATTTTACATATAATTTCTGTAAATTTAGTGTTTATTTCTATTTAATCCATATTAGCGAATTCTTCTCTTTTTAATGTTTTATTCGCGTAGAAAGGGATAAAAAGAAACTAACATTTACAGGCTAAATTTTAATTTAAAACAGATGTAAATAAAATGCAAATAACTGTAAATAACTGTAAATACCTGAATAAAATAGCTAAATAAAAATAGCTGAATAAAATAGACTGAAAAGAACTTTAAAAATTAACTGTAAATAACTTATATAAAAACTGTCTCAAAATTGCAGAAAAACTACAACTATTGAGAACCCTATTAGTTTAAATTACTTAAAAATCTAAAATAATTATTAAACACTCACCTGTGGTCCTTAGCTCTATTCCTTGGCCTTCTCGGATCCACTTTCTATGGTGTGAAATATTTTAATTAAAAAGATCTCCTCCCAAAAAAAATTCTTTTTAGCGTCCAGCTTCAGGCAATGAACCCAATTGGGAGAAAATCTGAATGAGAAAAGTACCTAGGTCTAGGGTCTTATTTATAGTGTCACTTAGGGATCTCGTTGCATTTGAAGATTAAATCTGGTGCAACCATGTCATAGGCTCACTGGGAACCGTCGGATGGAAGCACGAACGCACAGGATTGAAGAAAAGTTGCAAAATGACGTGTTCGAACAAAACTGGGTGAATCTACGTACAAAACAAAGGCGGGTCGACCTTTATATTGTGAGGGTTGACCTATAGGTCAACCTGGCTATGGTGAGGGTCGACACTAGGGTCAACCTGGCCTTAGTTTGGGTCTACCTGATCCTTATTACTATTATTATTTTCTTCTTCTCTTTAATTCAATTCTTGTTTAATTCTTATCTTCTTCATATTTACTCGGATTTTGACAAACTATATATGGAAATTGATCAGGAAATCACCATGGACACAATGGTGCAACTCCCGTAGCTTGATTCTGATAATTTCACAAACTTATTTTATTATTTAATTAATTCGTTAATTAATTATTATAGTTTAAATTTTGGGCTGTTATATTCTCCCCTCCTTAAAGGATTTCGTCCTCGAAATCTCGAAGGACAGAAGAATGAAATAAATATTTTCATCCAAATTCTACAACCAAATATTCAACCACCATCCATTGTCCTTAAGCTTTCTAATGCAATTTATGTTATATGCAAAAGTGTAGTGTCAATGTCCCTAACTAATGCAAAAGATTAGGCGGTCTACTGATTCAGTCGACCTCCTTTTTATGCAATCATGTCCGTGCTATGTATCCAAATGAATGCAAATTCCCTAATGACAACTGATAGTTCTATATGCGTGCTACAATCATCATCCAAATGCAACAATCATATGATAATCATCCATTTATAGCAACAATGGAAATAAAATAAGAATGCAAATGAGCACACATCCATATGCATATGCTGTAGTGACCTAGTTAGGCCGATCACTAAGAGATAATAGTGCCTAGTGTATATATATGTGTATATTAGCATCCACTAGCAAACACTTGCAACCACTAGCATCCATCATACATAACATGTTATAGTAGCATGTTTATATTCAGTCCTACCATCCATAGGTTAAGTCCTAAGATCTACCCTCCCAAAGGATACTAAAGGAAAGAACCTATTCAAAACTAAAGATGAAAATAGGAAATTCAAAACGTACCATCGAAAAGATACGAATAAAAAGTACGCATTTTCTCCTCAGCCTCCCACGTAGCATCCTCGATGTTGTCTCCCCACTGCACCTTAACCAAAGGAACTTCCTTATTCCTAAGCTTCTTAATATCACGCCCAACGATCTTGGTAGGAATGCGACGAACCAATGCTTCTCTCTCCACTTCAACTTCTTAAAGTTGGCTAGGTTCCACTACCTCTGCTGAGTCATGTAAGCACTTTCTCAAGTGTGAAACATGTAAAACATCATGAACTCTTGCGAGCCTCCGGTAGCTTTATCCGATACGCCATCTTCCCTACCCTTTCCACAATGCGAAACGGTCCTACGAATCTGGGAGCCAGTTTCCCACTTGATCCAAATCTTACTACCTTTCTTAGCGGAGATACCTTAATGAAAACCAAGTATCCTACCTCAAACTCAATATCCCTTCTGCGCTTATCTGCATAAGATTTCTGCCTATCTTGAGCCGTCTTCATCCTCCTTCTAATCAAATCAATCTTTTCCGACATCTCTCTAATCATGTCGGGACCAAGTAGCAATCTCTCTGTAGACTCCAACCAACACGACGATGACTTGCACGGTCTTCCATAAAGAGCTTCAAAAGGTGCCATCCCGATGCTAGCTTGAAAACTATTATTATAAGCGAATTCCACTAAAGGAAGATGATCCTCCCAAGTTCCTCCAAAATCAAGAATGTGCATCCTCAACAAATCCTCAAGAACTCTATTAACTCTCTCCGTTTGGCCGTCCGTCTGAAGTTGATAGGCCATACTCAATCTAAGCTGTGTTCCTAAAGCCTCTTGCAAGCTTCTCCAAAACTCGCTAGTAAAGATAGGGTCTTTATCGCTCACTATGCTAGAGGGAACTTCATGAAGTCGGACTATCTCACGAACATATAAGGATGCCAAATAAGGTGTTGTCCTCTTACTCTTGACTAGAATGAAGTGGGCGCTCTTAGTCAAACGATCTACAATTACCCAAATACTGGTATTCCCCTTCCTAAATCGGGGTAAACCATCTATGAAGTCCATCGACACACTATCCCACTTCCATTCGGGTACATCCAATGGTTGAAGCAATCCGTCGGGCTTCTGCTGCTCCGCCTTAACTCTTTTGCAAACAAGACACCTGGCTACAAACTCTGCCACATCCTTCTTCATGCCGCTCCTATAAAACACTCTCTTCATGACCCTATACATCTTATCACCACCCGGATGAATAGTCATTCGGGAATGGTGTGATTCTTCTAGAATATCTCTCATCAAATCACTAGTGCGGAGGACATAAAGTCTTCCATCTCTCCTTAGCCACCCTCTACTATCAATGGAATAGCGTTGGAGATGTTTAGAGACTTCTCCTCTGCTAATTCTCTCTAGGATATCCATAAGCTCTCAATCCTCATGCTGCTTTGAGCCAATCTGATCTACGAGGGTAAGCTTAACCTCAAGTGTTGAAAATAATCCAGGGGTAATGTCCGTAGAGGGCTTAAAATCAAAGGTGGAAATAAACTCTAGGCTTTTCCACTCTACGAACATTGGACTAAGGGTTTCTCTCTTCCTACTTAACGCATCTACAACCACATTCCCTTTACCAGGGATATAGGCTATCTCAAAGTCATATAATGCTAGAAACTCCATCCAACGCTGCTACCTCAAGTTTAAATCCTTTTGTGAGAATAGGTACTTCAATGATTATTGTCAGTGAAAAGCTCGAACCTCTCTCCTAGCAAGTAATGTCTCCAAGACTTGAGCGCAAAAACAATAGCAGCTAACTCCCAATCATGGGTAGGGTAGTTCTTCTCATGAGTTCTCAACTGTCTACTCCCATAACATACTATCCTCCCTTCTTGCATCAATGCTGCTCCAAGACCCATCCCACATGCATCAGTGTATATTGTAAAAGGCTTAGCTCCATCGGGTAAAACTAACACCGGTGCACTAGTAAGGGCCCTGTTTAGCATCGTGAAGGAATCCTCACAATTCACATCCCACACAAATGCCGCATTCTTCTTAGTGAGGCGAGTAAGCGGTGCTGAAATCTTAGCGAAATCTCTGATAAACTTTCTATAATAGCCAGCCAAACCTAGGAAGCTTCTAACTTCGGTAGCATTCTTGGGGGCCTTCCAATCTTGCACTGCTACTACCTTAGCGGGATCAACAGCTAGACCCTCTCTTGAAACTATATGCCCCAAGAAACGCACCTCCTTACGCCAAAAGTGACACTACAAGAACTTTGCTTTCAACTGATGAACACGAAGTGTATGAAGAACCTCCTCAAGATGAATAGAATGCTCTTACATACTCTAGGAAAACACCATAATGTCGTCCACGAATACTACCACGAACTTATTTAGGACATCTCGAAAAACACGGCTCATCAAATCTATGAAATAGGCTGGGGCATTGGTCAGCCTAAACGACATAACCAACCACTCAAAGAATCCATCAGGTGTCCTAAATGTTGTCTTATAAATGCTATCGTTAGCGACCCTAAGCTAATGAAATCCAGTAGCTAAATCGAGCTGAGAAAATACTGAAGAGCCAACCAACTGATCGAAAAGATTGTCTATCCTAGGAAAGGGGTAACGGTTCTTCTTTATGAGCTTATTCAACTCTCTATAGTCTATGAAAAGTCAAAGGGAACCATCCGCTTTTGTAGTGAAGACGATTGGCGCTCCCCACTCAGATATGCTCCGTCTAATGAAGCCTTTCTCTAATAGCTCACAAATCTGCTTGCTTAACTCCTTCCTCTCCCTAGGAGCCATATGTCTCATGGGTAATTCCACTGGCTTAGCATTGTCATTCAGATAGATCCTAAAGTCGATCTCTCTCTTAGGGGGTAGTCCCCTAACCTCCTCAAAAATGTCTGGGAAATCTGTAATGATTGGAACAGAATCTAACTCTCCTAGTGATGAATCAAGGGAATAAAGGAAGCTCAACATGACTGACCCTCATGGGTCGCAAGAAACCTCGAGAGTCTTACCGCTGCATGTCTCTAGTCTGATGACTCTTCTCTAGCGGTCCAATATCGCTCCATAAGTGGATAACCAATCCATCCCCAAAATCATCTCATATCTCGAAAATCCCAGTACATAGGCGTCACAATCAAACTCTACGCCTAGTATAAAAAATTTCAAACCCCTACAAATCATGGATAAATGTGCTGATCCTCCTATGGGGTTTGAAACAACTATAGGGTCTATTGCTAGAGAGATATCTAAGTGCAAACAATCAACAAAAGTACTAGAAATGAAAGAATGCGATGCTCCGGAGTCAAAAAGAGTCCGAATAGGAAAATCCAAAATAGAGATCAAACCTTCTACAGAGACTTTCCTACCTCTATCCAGTCCACTACTAGAAGGTGTTGCATCCAAAGCCTATACTTGCGCTATAGGTGCGCCTGCTCTCTGCCCCATCTTCTGAGGACAAGCTCTGCTAAGATGGCCAGGCTGCCCACAATTGTAACACCTCCCCTTCATCGTGTCCTTCTTACAGTCCTTTGTGAAATGCCCAACCAAACCACAACTATGACACTTCTCGCCTTTCTTAATCTGCTTTTGAGGTCCTCCTCCTTTCTTCTTATCTTTATCCTTCTTGTTCTTCCACCATTGCTTCTTAGAATTATCTAACTTAGGAACCTCCTTAAGCTCTCCTTCCTTAACAGCACCTGACATGAGCGCCATCTCCACAAGTGACTCATATGTCACTCCCATAAGTACATGCGTCAATAACAACCCGTGGAGGGGCTGAGTCAAACCCTTAGCAAACTTTATGGCCTTCTTATGCGGTGTATTAACAAGCCCCATCCCGAACCGTGACAACTCATTAAACTGATTTATATACTCCTTCACCAAAAAATTCCCTTGCTTCATACCAACGAACTTCTTCGACTGGATGCTTTCCTCGGCTTGCGACAAGAACTTCCTCTCAAACCTTTCTTGGAATCCAAACCAACCAATATCTCTTCCTTCCATTTCTATGATATCCCACCAATAAGAAGCTTCTCCTTTCAGCTACCAAGATGCAAGCTGAACTCTCTGTCGGTCCTCCAATCCTAAAAGCCCAAATATTCGCTCTGTACTCCTTAACCAAGCTCGTGCCACTACGAAATCTTCTATACCAGAAAACGTCTTGCCTCCTAGATTAGCGAACTCCTTGCATAGCTTAGTGAAATTGGCTGCTGCAGGTGGATTAATGGGATCTCTACGCACTGGTGCTGGATTAGGCGCTTGCCCTCTCACCTCTGGTGTCATAGCTTGAAGGTATCTACAAAACCAGCCAGGGACTTGAACACCGTATGGAAGATTCGGCGTGTCCGCCATATTATGCAAAGAAAAAGAGAATTTAAGCTCGAAAGAATCGAAAGAAGGTTGAACTGGACTTTGAGGGGATTTTCATAAAACTCTTTTATACTTGAAAACCATTTCTATAATAAGAGTTTCTTTCTAAAAAATACTTTTGGTTTGAAGATAAGTTATTTTCGAAAAATACTTTACTTTTAAAACAAGTTATTAGGAATCCTGTAACCTTAGACTCTGATACCAAGTGAAACACCCCACACCCCTTAGTATACCCAAAAAGGACACATTAAAGGATATGGTGCATTATAGTTATAGCTAAAGCATCATAGAGACTAAGGTTCACAAGACAAATAAATAATAACAGCGGAAACATTTAAATAATAACTTAATATTCAAAATTAAACTTCATAAAATAATGTCATAAAACAAAGTATGTCTCAAATACCAAATACACATGTCTTATGAAAAATATAATCTCAGTCACATCATCAGAGTACATAATAAAAATCATCCCTCTCATAAAGTACCAGTACATCCAAAGTCAAATGAAAAGAAAACTGAAAGGAAGAAGAATACATGAAGAATAAGAAAGCTCTGCAAATGGGTCTCCAAGAAATCCAAATCTATTGTCCATGCCTCTGCTGGTCTATGGGGGAAAAGGGGAAATAAAGGAGTGGGTTGGACTAAAAGTCTGGTGAGTGAAAGTAATTACTAGCATTTCTAAGAAAGATAAAGATAATAGACTAAGCAACAATTCTAGTATAAAGGAAATAAAGGAAAAGATAAACCTGGAAAAAATATTGTTTAACTGATTTTGTTTGCTTTGATTGTGATTGTTTGCACTTGTCTTAGATTACAGCTTTGATTAGGCTGGAACCCTAATCCTATTTTAATTAGGCTGAAATCCTAATTCTACCCGTTGATCGGCCTTCTATCTATGTTGTGCCACTGTGAGCTAGTCCAATCCTATTGGTCCCACAGCAAAAGACACCTGTTTAGCGCTTGGAATGCAGTAGCGACTTATCTACCCTAATCGATGTCGCACCCTCGGCCATCATCGGTACACGCTAACTGTCGCTTCCTCTTGTGACCTCTTATTTACCCTAATCAGCATAAGCATACTCAGCCTCACCTAATCTGTTGTGAGACCATCAGTCCTAGTCTGAAAGGATCCTGCCCAGCCTCACCTAAGTGTTTTGTGAGACCATCAGTCCTAGTCTGAAAGGAAATGCTGCCGGTACTAGTCCTAACAAAAAAATCTAGTTGTGCCCCTTGCCCAAATCCCCCGATTTGAGCTTTTATCCATTGGCCCCTTATTTACCCTAGTTAGCATAAGCATTTCCTAGCCTCACCTAACTATTGTGAGACCATCAGTCCTAGTCTGAAATGGTCCTGCCCAGCCTCACCTAACTATTGTGAAACCATCAGTCCTAGTCTGAAAGGGAATGATGTTGGTACGGGCCCTGCTTCTATCTTTGCTTATTAACTTAGTGTAACTTTTAAAATAAGACTCTTATGTTATTTCTGCTGTATTTTCTTATTAACTTAATCTAAGTCTTAAAATAAGTCTTTCTGTTATTTCTAATTATAACCTATGTTATAATTTGCTTATTAACTTAGTCAAAGTTTTAAAATAAGCCTTTATGTTCTTTCTACTTAATTATAACCTACGTTATAAGTGTTACTCTTTTGTTTTATCCTTTTAGTTATAACCACTAGTTATAAACATGCTTGCAAATGTCTCAAATTTGCCTATTTCAGTCTATCTTCTTTTTATTATAGTTTTTCTTATTTTACATCTAATTTCTGTAAATTTAGTGTTTATTTCTATTTAATCCATATTAGCGAATTCTTCTCTTTTTAATGTTTTATTCGCGTAGAAAGGAATAAAAAGAAACTAACATTTACAAGCTAAATTCTAATTTAAAACAGATGTAAATAAAATGCAAATAACTATAAATAACTGAATAAAATAGCTGAATAAAAATAGCTGAATAAAATAGACTGAAAAGAACTTTAAAAATTAACTGTAAATAACTTATATAAAAACTGTCTCAAAATTGCAGAATAACTACAACTATTGAGAACCTTGTTATTTTAAATTACTTAAAAATCTAAAATAATTAGTAAACACTCACCTGTGGTCCTTAGCTCTATTCCTTTGCCTTCCCGGATCCACTTCTAGGGTGTGAAATATTTTAATTAAAAAGATCTCCTCCCAAGAAAAAATTTCTTTTTAGGGTCCAGCCTCAGGCAATGAACCCAATTAGGAGAAAATCTGAATGAGAAAAATAGTTAGGTCTAGGGTCTTATTTATAGTGTCACTTAGGGATCTCAGGCTGTTGGATTTGAAGATTAAATCTGGTGCAACCACGTCATAGGCTCGCTGGGAACCGTCGGATGGAAGCACGAACGCACAGGATTGAAGAAAAGTTGCAAAATGACGTGTTCGAACAAAACTGGGTGAATCTACGTACAAAACAAAGGTGGGTCGACCTTTATATTATGAGGGTCGACCTGGCTATGGTGAGGGTCGACCTGGCTATGGTGAGGGTCGACTCTAGGGTCGACCTGGCCTTAGTTTGGGTCGACCTGATCCTTATTATTATTATTTTTTCTTTTTAATTCAATTCTTGTTTAATTCATATCTTCTTCATATTAACTCGGATTTCGACAAACTATATATGGAAATTGATCATAAAATCGCCACGGACATAATGGTGCAACTCCCATAGCTAGATTCTGATGATTTCACAAACTTATTTTATTATTTAATTAATTCGTTAATTAATTATTATAGCTTAAATTATGGGTTGTTACACCTCATGTTGTGGTCAACTAGTATTCCCTATGTACATCGGCTAGGGATGTATGTTGCTTCGGAAGGATATCTCCGATCCTTGTGCAGGAGGACCATTCTCAAAGTACTGAGGGTACCTCCATGGAATCCTACACAATTAATGAATGCGCCTTAATGGATTTGATTGTATATGTATTATTACTGTGTTGTACACTCACATGCATCATAGCTACTTGATTATTTATATTTCACACCCTAGATATTATTATAGTATCACTGGATTTTCTAATAGAAATGATTTGGTTATCGTAAGGTAAAACTCCATCCGTGTTTATTTGCGACATGGTCTTATGACGTACCTTTATTTTTAAATGGTTTTATTAACAAAAATGCATATGATTTGTGTTTCTCATGCTGGTTTACCAAACTGATCTGAATGTTATTTCTTATAATGCTCGGGTCAGCCCTAAGTATACTTCCATATTTAGATGGATGCTTTAGAGCTTTAAGAGACAAGCTGTAAGCCTTCAAGACCTATTCACATATTATTTTTCCACTGCATTTCTTGTACAGTATTTATCAGTGTTTATGAGGACATGCTTTTATAACTATAAAAGCTGATGATAGGTTAATTAACTCTAATTGTTGTATGTATATAAAAATTTCATTTTGTCAAAGATCTTTTGTGATATTATATACTATCATTCCGCATGTGAGATTCTGATATTGTGTTCTTCTTTCTTTTCCCGTTTCGTTTTCTTTTTCTTTTACCCCAACGTTCTGTCTTTTTAGAACTTAGGTGCTCAGCACGTGAATACCGTGGATGTATTAGTGTCGACATTTGGGGGTTGAAATTGCCGTTCATTACAATTGTACCCGAATAGATATGATCCCTCGGCCGTAAAGGTATTTTCGAAAAAGGACCAACACAGTTTGAATATAGTAAGCTACATAAAAAGAACAAACAAAGTAAGTTTCAATTCTTAAAATTGATGTAATAGATTTGTCATTCAACATATGTAAGTTAATTTGTATTTGACTCACAAAATTATCACTCAATATGATTTTGAGTTTTGGAATATGGAATAGAAATTCTAAATAATGGTTTAGAATGTGTTGTTTGCGCTTAGGTGTTGTTTGCGCATAGTGACCAAAGTGTCTAAAGGTCGGTGGAAGCTATTTTGAGTCTGTGGGTTATTGGATATGATCCAAAAATGATACCAAACTATTATTAGATGAGCATCAAAGTTGAGCAAGTATTTTGATAGAGAAATCAAATATTTTATTTTCAATCAAAATACATAGAAAGCATGTGTTTGAAAGAAAGAATATTATAAGTACTGAAAATTTTCTAGAACTATAAGTTAACAATGAGCTTGTGATTATTAACGATAAATTAAAGTTAAATTCGTATTGGTTTGGTTGTTTAACACCCGACATTGGATTTGAAAATGACGAGTTTTATTATTAGTATAAAAGGATGTTGATATTATCACAAATGATAAACACAGACATGATATTAATTTTTTTTATATGCAGCATATAAGATGGGTTCCTTATGCATTGGCAATAGAAATCATCATATATGTTATAAATACCACTATATCACACTTCGCTCATGTATTAGATAAATAAGGAAAATAAATAATCCGAACTAAGGTCACTTAATGACTGTTTAAAGTGTTCTCAAGTATTTATGAAATACTAGAGAATTGTTTATAGAGACAACAAACCCTTTATGAAAGAGTGCATGGACTCGGACTTCATTAATTATATCGAGTATAATACGTCAATCCTAAATTCATGTTAAATCGTAAGTTAAGAACTTTAAGTCGAAACCGTTTCAAACAATAAGTAGTCGCCAATTCAACTAAAGGCTATGTACATCGCTTTAAATAACATTGCAATATAAGAAGTATAAATAAATGCACTGATTTACAACTGAGTTGAGGGTGATTCCAAACAGTGAGAATCTCATGACATTGTTATAAGACAACAATGTCGCAATATTGTTCGTAAAAGAACCTATAACTTACTAGAAGTCGAGACATACTCCAAATAGTTCCACATGATAAAGATAGGTTATCAACGTCGAAGAGAGTTGATGGACAGAGTAGATAATTAATACAAAATAACATATCCATTCACTAAGGGACTGATCCGATTAGTTTTTGAGAAAACCAATCGAAGAAGTTAGAACAATATTCCATAATTGATCCTAAGTACAAGTGGGGAATTGATAGAGTTAGGGATATGCATTTGGGGCAATTACATAATTTGTTACATATATCTAACTCGATAACCAACTTGTCTAAAATAAAAGGCATTTAGAAATAAACGAGTCTCATGTTCATATTAACAACATCTAATTGAAATTACTGAAATCTTTATTCATTTATAAATATGGTTGAAAAAATTTATTTGATTTAAGATATATATACATTTTGAATAAACAAAACTGTTTACAGTTTCACAATTATATATATATACATATATTCTTAATGTTAGTATTTAATTCATTAAGTTTCTTTTCAGATGTAATCTAGATCTAAATTCTGGATAAAACTTGCCAAACCAGAGTTAGATTCTTTATTTTTGAATCTAGGTATTGACGTTGTATTAATCAATTTATGTTAAGTTTTGTTTAAAGAACCATTGTTATTAATATTTATATCTTATCATATTTTGCAATTAATTAAACATCTGTCAAAATAAAACTAAATTGAGGAAATGGAAATGCGTGCATTTATTGTCTTTGTTGTTTATTATGTTATTTGTAATGTAATTAATATTTATACATATATCTTATTTTTCATGTTAACCACTCATTATCACATTCTATTGAATGATGGTTAGGCATAATTATAGTAGAATATTTGCAAAAGAGGAACATGTAATCAATTGTTGATACCACCCTTTCATCTTCACTATTAGACCTTAATGTGATTAAATTTAGATCCAATATTAATATGTTCACCGCTTCTTTCACCTTTTAGGAATATGAATATATTTGATATATTAATAGATTTAAGCTTTATACTTAATATACATTTATTTAATAAATTAAATTAGAAATATAAATAAAGTTGGATTTTATTTAAATTAACTAGATTGGATCTAGTGAAACCCATTAGACTGCATATCTCTACCATGATCCGAATAGGAATTTTTTGAAGTCTACCTGTTCACCCAATTCTGACTAGCCCAGTTCCAACAATTTGGAACCAACCCTAGCTCGGTTATAAATTAGTGCATTTATCTATACCTCTTTTATTGTAGTGCTTATTCAAGGGGATGTACGTACTTGGCCTTTGATTGAGTCAGCCGCTACTTATTGTTTGAAAATTTCCAACTTATAGTTCTTAACTTAATGAAATTAGGATTGACACACTATACTTGATATCACTTATGGGTTGCGGAATTATGGATCGTAAGGCTAATTAAACACTTGGGGTGAATAGTGTTTTCTAATTTTTGTAAATCTTTTTAAATTTCTTTCTAGTTAAATTTTAGATTTCAAATTAACAACACAGAATTATACTATTAAATAGTCACAGATAAAAAAATAAAAGCAATAAAGCAAAGTAAAGAGTTGACATACGACATCGGGATTCTATACTGGTACGGATTTCTCCTACATCATGTCCCGTACAATTGCCTGTACAGATTTCTTTTCAAATGCCAATCTTTAAATCGGCAGAAGGAAAACCCAATTACAATCTCAATTCTGAGCCTACAAGACACACCCTCCTGAATTCCAGTGATTGGGGTATACCCACTTGATTTGGACGGGCTACAAGCATACCCACTTGATTTGAATGAGTTACAAGCATACCCAAGCAAATACAAATAGTTTGATGGTTTTTCCAAAGATAATTTCTTGAAGTTTGAATTGATTTTATATGATTTTGAAGAGAATATAGTATATTTTTAGTGGAGTTTTCAAGAGAGTAAGAGGAGGGAAGAAAATAAGTTAATAACTGTCATAAAATTTGTTTGAACTCCCTTTATATAGTGAATAAATAGATATGTCCATTTGTGAAGAGCTGGGACGAATAGACACTTCTTTTCAAAATTTGAAAAACCATTTGATGATGTGTATGTTGACATATCCATATTATATATGTCGACATATACTTGTATTTTTGAAAACTAGTTTCTTTTAAAAATGTTTTGAAAATCCTATACTTTGTAAAATAATTTGATACTTTGTAAAATAGTTTGAACATAGTTTATAAACATTTTGTACTTTGAAACACTTTTATAAAATAGTTTGAAATATATTTTGTAAAATTTATTTTGTTTTAAAAATATAAAAGATACAAAAATAAAAGATAGAGATCAAAGATTGCTACTATGGACTTTAACAATATACTATGACCATATACAGTATATTATAATCTTGAGATCTTCATATCTTAGTCTTTGTACTCATGAGTCTTCATATCCATTTCTTGAGTCTTTATACTATACAGTCTTCGTTTCAACACCTGTATAATATACTGCACTATATACTATATAACATGGCAAAATATTAGTATGTAGATTTTATATGAATACAGTTATCAAGGTTGTTGTCATCAAAATTAATAATTGAGGTATTAACAATCTCTCCCTTTTTTATGATGGCAACCATTAAACATTCCTGTATATATAAAATATGATATAACTCCACCCGAGTTAAATAACTCCCCTGAATATATGCATTTTATATTTTTCTCCCCTTATGTCATCAACAAAAATAAAAACTCCCCCTAACCAAAATACGTAAAAACTATAGAGTCAAAATCGATAAAAAAATGTTTAAAGTATACAAAACATGATATGATAATGATATATGGAGACTTATAAATAAAATAAGAATTTATTTATACAATTTAAACCATACATATCAAACCATCAATCCAAGCATCCAATCAAACCAAAACAAGCAAATCCAAATACCAAGACAATCAAATCCAATCCTAAGAGTATTAATTCAAATTATATCACACAAATCCAATCAAATAAATCCACATCAAATAAATACACACACTTACAAAAAATATGTAGAAAACTAGACATTCTAGGAACTTCAACCCAACCGTTGGATCCAAAGATTGGATCTGCTTTGTTGGTATCCCAATCTTCATTAACCTTGTTAATATGTAATTTTGGGTTTTTGGATTGATCATCTTTGATTAAGGAAGAAACCATCCATCGAAGGGCATTGAAATTCTTTTCTTGCTCTCTGATCATCTGCGTTTGAGTTAACTCTAAATGCCTTTGATTTCTTAAGATAAAAGTAAGAATATCCTTGAAAGATTGAAGTGTTTGTTAAAGGTTTCACATAATTTTTGGTGTGGAGAAGACATTTTGTTGGAAAAATGTTTGAGAACGAAGAGAGAATATAAAGTAAAGTGATAAGTGGATTTTTTTTGGAAGAAATAGGCTTATATAGGAATGAAAAGCCGTTTGGAAAGATTGAATAGGTGGTCTTTATTTTATTTTAAATTTTAAAAAATTTGCCTAATGGCTCATATATAGAAATATACACATTATATGTATGTCGATTAATATACCTAAAAATGCATAACTTTTTGGTTTTTTTATAGTTTTGTTTTTATCTTATACCACTATATGTTTACAACTTCCAGAGACTATTAGAAAAATATGTAATAGTAAGAACAAGATTTCATTGCTAATGATGGAGAAGTACATGGATTAAAAAGAAATACATGAAAATAACATGAATTTAAACTAAAAACACATATTACTAAGGAATACAAAGCTATATATCATAAGGAAATAACTAGATAGGCTTAGAAAGATGTAAATGATGATGACGAATTTCCACCAAGTTTGCGAATGATCTTCCCAAAGTATTTTTCCAATTTATTGGAAAGAGAAATGAACTTTTTACTAAAGGAACATTTAAGCTTCTTTTGGTTTTTAAGAAGTTTCTCTTAGTTCCTTAGAATCTCTTTGTTGGAGGGGTGAGATGGCTTGTTGAAACTTTCTAAAGAAGTATCCATTTCTTTATCCTCCTCTTCTTCCTCTTCTATATCCATTTTGTCGCCTTCTTCTTTTTCTTCTTGCTGAATTTCTCGCTCCTCTTCATATGTTAATCTTTCTTCCTTCTCGGTAAGAGTCTCATATGGTTCGAAGTAAGGTGGAATGTGCATAAGATAAATGTTGGCCTGATCGAAAACTTTTCGAGGATGAGTTGATTCTCCTCCTAAATCAACGTCAAAATATATGAAAATTCTAGTAAGATACACACCATGGTAGAGTGTGTTATCATGTCTAGAAATGTTCTTTTGAACAAAATCATCTAAAATGACTTGTGCCTAATTGATGTCATAGTTTCCGCAATCAGTGAAAAGAGCTTTAAAAAAACTTTGAGTAGGGTTATTCTAATTACCCATCCTCGGAGTGATACTTTGTTGTAAAATGAGACTCATAAATCTTGATTTTGGTCGAAGATTCTTGTGTCATAGTCAAATTATTCATCACTTTCAAAAATGTCATGAAATATTTCACGATTTTGTTTATCAATATGAAAAGTGGAGAGTTCAATTCCACTAGATTTGCAACCAAATATATAACTCAAAAGTTCACAATTTAAAACAGTACGAGCGTTATTTACATTGCTCCAAATTTTTCCCTCTTCTCCTGGAAAAATTTTTCATTTAAATTTGCATTAAACATTTTGACTAAATCAAAATAACAAACAAAATCGTTTTAAGAAGAGTCGACCAAACCAATAATTTCATTTCGTAAACGGAGATCATGAAGACCGTAAGAGAAAAATTATCAAATTTAACAAATCTTCGGGGAAAAACTTTTCCAAAAGTAACATACTCCATATAGGTATCAATGACTTCTTTTTCATTGCAGAGAAAGCTTTTGGTTCTCCTAGAGATCCTTGTGGTTTAGGAGTTTGACTTAAGGAGGGCATTTTTAAGGTTTTGAGGAGATAGGAGAATGAAGAGATATTTGAAATAAAGTGAGTGATTTGAATAGATAGAGATAAGGTGAATTAATGGAGAGAGAGCTAACATTTCAGTTTTGAAAAGATGCTCTTTCAGTTTTTGAAATAAATGCAAAAGAGTGGGAAATTCAAATTTCGAATTTGAAAAGAAACTTCAAAATTCCGGCATGTATGTCGACATATGGTCTGGAAGTATGTAGACATATATCCCGAAAAATTCAAAATTAAAACTAAGATAATATATTCCTATATATATTTGTATGTATATTAACATACTTATATTCATCCAATATTATTATTAATCTATATGTTATTCTTAAAAACACACAAAACATAAATAAAGGAAATAAAAATTAAATGTAAAAAGTACCGCTTTTTGCTCCTTTTTCGATTTGTTCTGATTAGTCAACTATTGTGTGAAATACATGTTTGCATCCTCGGTATCTGGTTCATTGTCGCTTGAGGAAGTATCTGAATCATCCAGTGTTGTTGTATAAGCCCTCTTTTTTTGGATGTATCAATAACTGGTGAGAGCTTTGATTTATTCGCATGCGGACGGTCTTTTTATAGATGATCGAGTTCATCGTAGTTGAAACATCTAATTGTAGTTGCAATTCCAGGAGTCCTGTTTCCAGGTCTTCGAAAGTTGTTCATCCTTCTATACTTCGGAAACTTCCTGAAATTTCTAGTTATGAAAGCAATTTCTTCATCATTGTCATCGTCTAAATCCTGATCGTTGTTTATTGCATTGAAAGCGATGGATTTCTTTTCTATTGCCTTGCTTTCTCTTCTGCCTTGCAATTGTGCTTCCTAGGATATTAAATTTCCTATTAACTCTTCAATTTTCAGAGTACTAATATCATTAGCCTCTTCTATTGCTAGAGTTTTTGATCCCACTCTAAAGAGAGTGACTTGAAGATTTTTCTAACTTAGTCCTCTTCAGAAAAGTTTTTACCTAATGCTAATGAATGCAACTATATCTTGAAATCTAAAGTAAATGTCAGAAATAGACTCACAGAAAAGTTTTTACCTAATGCTAATGAATGCTATCTTGAAATCTAAAGTAAATGTCAAAAATAGACTCATTTGGATTCATTTTAAACAATTGAAACTGATTAGTAATTGTGAAAATTTTGGTTTATTTAACTTTACTAGTGCCCTTATGTGTAACTTGTAGTGTTCTCCAAATTTCATATGTAGACTTATCAATAGAGACTCTATTAAATTAATGTTTATCTAGTGAACAAAACAAAATATTCATGGCGTTAGAATTATTCTGTGCAAGTGCTTTTTGGTTAACAGTCCATTGTGCAAAATTTATCTGGGGTTCAGTGTACTCATTTTGTGTAAAATTCCAAATATCTAAACCATTAGATTGTAAATAAATCTTCATCCTACATGACTAATAAGTGCAATTACTGCTAATAAAAAAGTGGAGGTCTAACAGTAGATTTTCCTTCAACAAAAGTGTTAACAAATGTACGAACAGTGTTGCTAGTCATTAAAAATTTTCAAAAATCAAATTACGAGTTTTTGAAAACTTAGTGCTCTGATACCAAATGTGGATTGTGGAATTATGGATCTTAAGGTTAATTAAACAATAAGGGGGTGAATATTGTTTTCTAATTTTTGTAAATTTTTTTAAATTTCTTTCAAGTTAAATATTAAATTTCAGATTAACAACACAGAATTATACTATTAAATAGTCACAGATGCAATCATAGATAAAAAAATAAAAGCAGTAAAGCCAAGGAACGAGTTAGAGAGATGACACCAAAGATTTTATAGTGGTTCGGATTTCTCCTACATCAAGTCCCGTACAATCGTTTGTAAATATTTCTTTTCAAATGCAAATATTTAAATGGGTAGAAGGCAAACCCAATTACAATCTCGATTCCAAGACTACGAGACACACCCTCCTGAATTTTTGGGCTCAGGGTACACCCACTTGATTTGGACAGGCTACAAGCACGCCCACTCAGATTTCCGGACTACCAAGAACGCCCACTTGATTTGAATGGGCTACAAGCATACCCACACAAATAAAAATAGAGTTTAATGGTTTCTTCAAAGACAATTTCTTGAACTTTGAATATAATGGATCCTATAGCCTCTTGGATAACACTTTGACCTTTGATTTGAGAGAGAGAAATTATTCCAAAATAGTAAGAAAGTAGTTGTGAATTAATACAATGAAGTTTGAATTAATTATATATGATTTTGAAGATAATAGGGTATATTTTTAATGAATTTTTTAAGAGAGTAATAGAAGAGAAGAAAATGAGTTGATAACTGTCTAAAAATTCGTTTGAACTCCCCATTGTATGGTGAATAAACAGATGTGTCCATTCATGAAGAGTTACGATGAATAGACACTTCTTTTCAAAATTTGAAAAACCATTTGGCAGCATGTATGTATCCATATCATGTATGTCGATATATATATGTATTTTTGAAAACTAGTTTCTTTTAAAAATGTTTTGAAAACCTTATACTTTGTAAAATAATTTGATACTTTATAAAATAGTTTGAACATGGCTTATAAACATTTTGAACTTTGAAAAACTTTTATAAAATATTTTAAATTTTATTTTGTTTTAAAAGTATAAAAGATACAAAAATAAGAGATAGAGATCAAAAATTGCTACTAGAGACTTAACAATATACTATGACTCTATATACTATATTATAATCTTCGGATGTTTATATCTTGGTCTTTGTGCTCATGAGTCTTTATGTCCATTTCTTGAGTCTTTATACTGTACAGTCTTCATTTCAACACCTGTGTAATATTCTACAGTATTTACTATATAACTTGACAAAATATTAGCATCTGTATTTTATATGAATATTGTTATCAAGGTTGTTGTTATCCAGCCTTTTGGCCTGGCTATATTCGAACTGACTAGACAAGTTAAACTCGACTGTCATCGGGATCGACAAGTCAGATTAACAATCACAAAGCCTAAAGATCAGGCATAGATGGTAATATGATGCAGTGGCAAAACGAAAGCAGAAGACGGACTCAATAGAATGCTAAAAATATGAAAATATACCATTTACTGAAAATGGATCGTGTACAATCCATTTTCACCAGTTTGGATCTTACCGTACCGATATTATAGTTCAACTCGGAAGAAAACGATTGATATCTCAAAATCTACAAGTCGAATACACATGAAACTTTGAGAACATCAATATATTGAAGAGTGGATCCCACCATATCGATCGCATGCCAATGGAGCTTACAAAATGATCGGTGTCGATCGTTATTACAAATGATGTGGGACCTGCGAACGATATTGTGACTTCTTCTACATCTGGAGACTCCGCTATCGAAATTTTAGGTAGATATTTTGCCATCTTCCCCTATGAATACATTGTTCAATTTCGGGATCTTTACGCTGCTGTTTCCTTGGTACTCCATTGTAACTACGGATCATACCTAATCCATCCATGTGTATTTAGCAATTCAAGTGATTAATCATGTTATTTCTCCAAAGTAACGTAGGCTTTTAACGTTGAACCGCTATAAATCGTTGTTTCTTGTTATTTCTTATTTTCTATTATTTTGTTGCTTGTTTCCTCTGTTTTCATTGGATTTTCTTCATTTATTTCTCTACAAAATATCTATTGGGTGTTTGTGCCAATTTTTGGTGTAAACATTTTGGTGCTTTTACTGAGAAGACAAATTCTCACCTCGACTGGATCTCATAATCTACTTATGGATTCCCGTATTAGTGAGATAGATTTAGCTTTCTACCAACAAAATTCCGTTTCAACTCAGATTTGAAGAAGAAATCTATAAGGAAAACTATCAATAATGGTTAGGAACATCAGATCTACCACTCAAAACGCAGAGGGTAACGAGAACGCCAGCATCTAGCAAGGAGAACAGAGCAATCTACCAGCAGATGTTAATTGTGACGACCCGGAATTTTTGTATATTTGAAATGTGAATATTTAATTTATTTTAAATATTCGAAGGTTAAATTTTAACTTTAATTTCAATTATACAATATTTATTTGGATAATTAATTATTGAATTTAATTATCGGGATTGGGTAAAATATTGAATCTTGATTTTAAGTCTGTAAAAAAATAGTTCAAAGGTTCAGAAAATTTATATTGTTAATACTGAAGATGATAGAACTTTTAAAATGGAATTTTAAAGAGTTTTGTTCAGTTTTAAAAATATATCGTTGAAATTGAATTTAAAAATAGCCGTCCGAGGCACAGTCTCGGAATGCGACGAAACCAGTTCCATTGGATCCGTAATATTGTATTATTATCGGATTTTAAATTTCGGAGCGTTTGGAGTTGTTGTGTAAGCATACGGTATATAAACGTATAGAAATTCAGAGCATGTGTCCTTCCTGGCAACGTTCTCTTCTTGCCTAAGTAATTAGATGTAGATACGTATATTAATTTAAATACGTGTTCAACTGGTAGAACACGCGTCCCCCTTAAAAATAAACAACTCAACACGTGTAACGTTTTAAACACGCCATTCCATCCCAGTTTATAACCGCATATCCTTTCCCTTATCCCCTTTAATTCAAAATGAAATCGAATCAGAAATTCCTCCTTCTCAATTTAAATTCGAACACGAAAGAAATATATATATTCAATCGCACTTGCTTATTCGCGAGCCCATACTCCTGCTCGTCTCGAATCGCCGTTCACTAACAGCTAGGGTTTCTCGAACTACGTGAGGCAAGGCGGTAGGGCTTCGATCGAAGGGGGAAATCGCGTTGAGCTGTACGTGTGGCTGACGTCGACAGAGATAGGCGCGTGGCCGTAGGGTGTAAGTGCGCGTGGCAGTGGGGTTTCGCGTATACGTTTGAGTAGGGCTCGTGCTCGAGTCCAGTAGGGAGAAGGGAGGTCGCGTGGGCAAAGGTGTGGGGTTAGTTCGCTTCCGCGATGATAGGAGTCGCGTCTGTTGGACGAGGTGAGGGCGGGTTGTCGATTACGGCGGCAAGTGGATGGGGTCGCGTTCGTTCGAGCAGGTCGATGGGGGAAGATATTCGGCAGTTCGAAGTTGTGACCATCTGGAAGTGGAGCGACGACGACTTCATTCGATTTGATGGTGGCGAGGTCTAAAATCGAGAAAATACAAGTCAGAATGGAACTGGAGTGGAATAGACTGCAAACAAAATCAAAGGTGAGTTAATCTCACTCAGTTAAATTATAATTTAATTTAATTGGTTAAATTTGAATGTCTGGTTGAATGATTGATTTGATTGATATGGTATATATAGTAGTATATACCAATATATATATATTGGCATATGTATATATTGGAGTTGATGTTCCCGCAATATATAGCGGATGAGACCCTATGCGCCGCATAATAGCGGATGATTTTATATAAAACCCATATACCGCGATATTCCACCTCGAAGTGGAATTGGTATTGTGCTAACGTTTGTGGATGCAGGAAAACAGGTTGGAGGGATCCAACTGGATTCCTCAAAATTTTCTAGACTGTTTTATATTCTGTGTTATGAATATTGATATCCTGTGATGATTTTATTGGTAATTGAAATATTAAATAATATGGTTGGATTGAATATTTCAGAAAAAGAAATTATCAAAATGTATTGAATTGGATTTTTGGAAAGAAATAAATCTTAAGTTAAAAGTATTTTGAAATAAATGAAATGAGCAAGGAATTTATTTCAAAGTAAAGTAAATCGGAAATCAATTTGGGATTTGATTTAAGCGTTAAAACGGGATTTTTAAAAGAGAAGTGAGATTTTGGAATTTATAAACTGGGTTTATAAAGTAAAATAAAATATCAGTGGATATTTGAAAAGATAAATTCAAGGTGGGAATTTATAAAGGGATATGAATTGGTTTAAAAATAAATAGTGATTTATTTTGAAGAATGTGAAAGAAAAGTGTATCTCCCTGAATAGCCAAGTATGTTTTCAAAATAAACTTCTAAGTATAAGCTAGAGGTTTAAAGTTGATTTAAAATATGTTTTTGGAAAATCTATTATTTATAAATGTTAAACTTTAAAGCGAGTATCTTTCAAATTTATTTTAATAGTAATTGTTTAAAGATGGTTTGGTATTATGTTTTAAATGATAAAAATCTAGTTTTATATTTTATTACGTAGCTTCATTTTGAATATTCTTAAAGTATAAATTTTTGAATAAAGTATTAAAATAGTTTTAAATTTAAATGTTTTAAAGTATATTTTATAATAAAGTGTTTTAAATTATTTTTAAATCTAAAAATATTTTGTACTTGGTGTTTCAGAGGAAATAAACATTTGGGAAATGTATTCCGTAAGCGAAAACTTTTTGAAATTATTTCAAATGAGTTTTGAAAATTTGGAAATATATCTTGCGAAGATATTTGAAATTAATAAATAATTGGGAAATTTTTTATTGTTTGATGGATGATTGTGAATGTTAATTGATAGTTAAAGAACCGACTATCAATATTGGCCAATGCGCTGATCGTTTCGAAGAGACCGGGATCGGGTTTGCTACATTACAGCGTGATAGGGGGTTCTCGCTTTGCGTTAGGTGGCGAACGGGAGACTCTTACCCCTACATGTCCCCGGGGGTAGTATAAGGCCTTTTGGGGTTGGTTGCGACTCGAGAGGGTGGCCGTAAAAGCAAACCCGAGGTATCACTGTGAGCCACAGCGGGGCTGGGATGGTTGAAAAGCCTACCGGTCGTGAACCGTTGCTGAAGAAAAGCCTAGGACGTTACAGTGGTATCAGAGCTTAGGCTAGCGATAACCTTGGCTCTGGTGGGAATTTGAGTGTATTAATAGATATGAGCGCGTATTTGTTAGTGAATATAAAATGGTTTTATATTGTGTTGGTTGGTTTATTGAGTAGTTTATGGATTCTGGTCAATACGAGTAATTAACGTTATTGATAGGGATCTCTAAACACTTAAATAGAACAATTCGACACAGTATTGTTTTAAATAGGGTAAATGAAATAATTTTACCCAACTTACTTTTGTATATGAAAGAAATAATTTTTAGAAAATTATATATTTGGTTGCTTGGTTGTTAGAAAGCGATGATATTAAATTATTATCATCGTTGTGTAAAAATTTAATCAGAAATTGGAAACTTATAACCAAAGTTGGAAGAATAAATTTATATAACAAATGGAATTTGAGAATGTAGATTATAAATGTAATTTATAAATTCAAATAAACTTTATATATACAAATGAGATTGTAATTTTGAACTGAAATTCCAAAGTAATGTTTGAATATAAAATTGTATGGGTATTGAATTTGGAATTTTGAGAAAGGTTTGAAATTCCTTGAGATTTGAAAATGGTTTTCAAGGGTTTTGGGAGAAATAATAGTGATATTATTTCGGAAATATTTTTGAAATTGGATTGAAATCTGGTGGGATTTGGGATTAAAAATATTTGAAATGTTTTAAAAAGATAAAAGCATTTAATTCTCTTTTGGACGCTGGAAAATAATTCCGATGATGATCGCGACATCATCGGTGTTCATTTTTGAGTTTCCAATAGAAATTGCTACTAAATTGTTTTAAATTGGAAATGATTGTGAACTGGAATTGGTTTTGAAATTCAAAAGGGATAATTGAATTTACCAAAGGAGTTTGGATGTAGTTGATTTCAAAAGTGATTTTGAAATTTTGGAAATTGTTTAGGACTCTGGATTCTTATTGAAAAGGGTTTCTGAGATAATAAAAATATATTGGTAAAATAAAATGTGAATAAAATTGATTTTAAATAGATGGAAGTATGAATATAACTAGAATGTGACTTATAACATTTAGAAGTGGGATAAATAAGCCAGATGAAATTGTTTTGTATTTTGAGAAATGGATAAAAGTCCAAAATTTGATTTATTAAGTAGATTGAACTTCTGTAAGATAATTAAAGTGGGTGTTGAAAGAAAATCAAAGATTTAGTAAAACTAAAATAAACTTCTTGATAAATTAATGGAATATGGAAATGAAACTCGAATTGGTTAATTAAAATTTGGATTGTGAATAAATGATAAATTGGAAAGTGAAGCTTGAGTTATTAATAGAAATTCAACTTGAAATTTTAAGTGAATTAAATATGAATTGAAGTTAAATGGAATTCAATATTTAAATTGATTTGGAAATAAATAGAAAAAAAAAATTAAAGAAAATTAAATTCAGAATGGAATTGGAAATTCTAATGAGATAAGTTATAAAATCATAACTTGGATTATAAATTAGATTTAACTCGAGTAAAATAATGAAGTGATTTTGGAAGATAGAAATCAAATATTGATTTGGGTTGTAGTCGTTACCATTATGAAAGTTGATTAGAATATTAGCCAAAAGAAATTTAGCTTGACTGTAAAAACATAAGGTGTTGTTATATGTGGTTAGTATGTGAGGTATTTTCCTTAATCCTATTTCCACTGCTAAATCAAACTATAGGAATAAGAAGAAAAAAAAAGGTTGTATAGTAGTATTTTTATAGTGTAAAACCTCTTAACTTATAACCTTTAAAACTGTCAGTACCATATGATTTAGTGACCCGTATACATTGGGTTTTAACAATCATATACTTCAAAGCTTTTAATATATGATGACTAATGGAAATAGTGCATCTGGGTACTGCATATTTTTTTTTACTTCAAGGCTATAGTAACTACTAACTAGTCTTTGAATTATCACAATCCATGGATCCTGTAGTCCTTTCCCTTCTTTTCACAACAATGAAGAAAGTGATGCAACTTCTTATTCATAAATATCCATCTTGCCTGCCTGGAAAAGTAGCCTCATGTCAAAATTAGGTTACATCAGATTATCATATCCACATCTGTTTCTCTTTGAATTTCCTTTTCACCTTAAGTTCAACTATTTACTTTATCATGCCCATACTTCTGATTAATAAATAAAACCAAATAGCATGAACATAAGAAGTTGAGGTGAACTTTGGAATGTCTTTGAAATTTATTGAACAGTCTTGTCCTCATTATTGCATGTATCTAATCTTATATGGTGGTTAATATGAAAAATATGACAATGATTTGTTCAAGCCAACTTGATTATGTGTTATATAGGAACATCTATCAAAATAGCTGTGAATCTAAAATGAATTTTGAGATTTGGTACAAAGATTTTGGTAAGCTATGATGTTTTTGAAATATCAGCTTTAACTAAATAGCAGCATAAGATCTGTCTGAGAACAACTTATTGTATAAATATTTAAAAGCAGTTTTAAATAGTAACCTTTAAGTAGTTTTAAGTGAATAGTAAAATATAAGTGAAATGCATGTATTTAGCTATTGAAATTAATTGAAATGATAACAAACTTTGTATATTTGTCACTTACCTGTTTAAATTGAGTTAGTACAGGTTCAGGGAAGCCGTTTGGCTGGTTTTGATCGCGCAAATTTCTAAAATAAATAGCTGCTTGCTTAAAAATGCTAAAAGAAGGTACGCTTACGCAAAAATTCAAAATAGGAGATATGAACTGCATATATTGATATATATTGTGATTTCCAGCTTGAGGCCGATGTATATATATATTTGTGCATCCTGCGATATCGCAGAAGTCCCTCCGTACAAAGGAGACTCTGCCAAAATTTTCTGGAAATTTTGGGAGTTAGAAATTTTTTGAAATTTTGAAAATTTTCACTAACGACAAATGATTTAAAATTGGTAAGCAAATAGAATTGAAACTGAATGTTGAAATCTGATTTAAAATTTGTATGTAAAGTAAGGTGAATAAAATTCAATATTCAGAACTTGCAGACAAATTGAATTCAAGTAAAATTGAAAAAGAAAATCTGACTGGAAAATTGGGAAAAAGTATTTAGATTTGAAATAATTTGTAAATTGAAGAAATTTAATTCAAATGGAATTGTGAAGGCAAAGTGAATAGAAATGAATAAAATGATTTGGATTCTGTAATGGGATATTATTGCTAAGCAGGATATACAGGTGTTTTAAAAGCAAATTGGGAATTTGGGATTTTTGATTTCAGAATATAAATTTGAATTGGCTCGGCAAAGGTATGTATTTAAATTTCTGTATGAAATTTGATTGGGTTTTTGGATCCAGCCACTTGGCTTTTTGTTTTCTTTTTGAGATTGGGAGGCCGTAGAGCCATTTTGTAGTAGTACCGAGCTAGCCGCGCAAAGGAGACGCTGGCGAAATTTTTCGGAAATTTAGAGAGTTAGAAAATTTTTGAGAAAATTTTGAAGGTTTAAAATTTGAATTGATAAGTAGGTGATATGGGTTGAACTTATGAATAAGTTTGGGAAGTTAAAAGATGATTAGTGTATCATTAATAAAAGATTGTTTGGGTATTGTTAAAACTGTTTGAATTTGGAAAATAGTTAACGGGAATTTGAATCATTCTTCCTAACCGGTAATTTCGGGGACGAAATTCTTTTAAGGGGGGAGGAATGTGACGACCCGGAATTTTTGTATATTTGAAATGTGAATATTTAATTTATTTTAAATATTCGAAGGTTAAATTTTAACTTTAATTTCAATTATACAATATTTATTTGGATAATTAATTATTGAATTTAATTATCGGGATTGGGTAAAATATTGAATCTTGATTTTAAGTCTGTAAAAAAATAGTTCAAAGGTTCAGAAAATTTATATTGTTAATACTGAAGATGATAGAACTTTTAAAATGGAATTTTAAAGAGTTTTGTTCAGTTTTAAAAATATATCGTTGAAATTGAATTTAAAAATAGCCGTCCGAGGCACAGTCTCGGAATGCGACGAAACCAGTTCCATTGGATCCGTAATATTGTATTATTATCGGATTTTAAATTTCGGAGCGTTTGGAGTTGTTGTGTAAGCATACGGTATATAAACGTATAGAAATTCAAAGCATGTGTCCTTCCTGGCAACGTTCTCTTCTTGCCTAAGTAATTAGATGTAGATACGTATATTAATTTAAATACGTGTTCAACTGGTAGAACACGCGTCCCCCTTAAAAATAAACAACTCAACACGTGTAACGTTTTAAACACGCCATTCCATCCCAGTTTATAACCGCATATCCTTTCCCTTATCCCCTTTAATTCAAAATGAAATCGAATCAGAAATTCCTCCTTCTCAATTTAAATTCGAACACGAAAGAAATATATATATTCAATCGCACTTGCTTATTCGCGAGCCCATACTCCTGCTCGTCTCGAATCGCCGTTCACCAACAGCTAGGGTTTCTCGAACTACGTGAGGCAAGGCGGTAGGGCTTCGATCGAAGGGGGAAATCGCGTTGAGCTGTACGTGTGGCTGACGTCGACAGAGATAGGCGCGTGGCCGTAGGGTGTAAGTGCGCGTGGCAGTGGGGTTTCGCGTATACATTTGAGTAGGGCTCGTGCTCGAGTCCAGTAGGGAGAAGGGAGGTCGCGTGGGCAAAGGTGTGGGGTTAGTTCGCTTCCGCGATGATAGGAGTCGCGTCTGTTGGACGAGGTGAGGGCGGGTTGTCGATTACGGCGGCAAGTGGATGGGGTCGCGTTCGTTCGAGCAGGTCGATGGGGGAAGATATTCGGCAGTTCGAAGTTGTGACCATCTGGAAGTGGAGCGACGACGACTTCATTCGATTTGATGGTGGCGAGGTCTAAAATCGAGAAAATACAAGTCAGAATGGAACTGGAGTGGAATAGACTGCAAACAAAATCAAAGGTGAGTTAATCTCACTCAGTTAAATTATAATTTAATTTAATTGGTTAAATTTGAATGTCTGGTTGAATGATTGATTTGATTGATATGGTATATATAGTAGTATATACCAATATATATATATTGGCATATGTATATATTGGAGTTGATGTTCCCGCAATATATAGCGGATGAGACCCTATGCGCCGCATAATAGCGGATGATTTTATATAAAACCCATATACCGCGATATTCCACCTCGAAGTGGAATTGGTATTGTGCTAACGTTTGTGGATGCAGGAAAACAGGTTGGAGGGATACAACTGGATTCCTCAAAATTTTCTAGACTGTTTTATATTCTGTGTTATGAATATTGATATCCTGTGATGATTTTATTGGTAATTGAAATATTGAATAATATGGTTGGATTGAATATTTCAGAAAAAGAAATTATCAAAATGTATTGAATTGGATTTTTGGAAAGAAATAAATCTTAAGTTAAAAGTATTTTGAAATAAATGAAATGAGCAAGGAATTTATTTCAAAGTAAAGTAAATCGGAAATCAATTTGGGATTTGATTTAAGCGTTAAAACGGGATTTTTAAAAGAGAAGTGAGATTTTTGAATTTATAAACTAGGTTTATAAAGTAAAATAAAATATCAGTGGATATTTGAAAAGATAAATTCAAGGTGGGAATTTATAAAGGGATATGAATTGGTTTAAAAATAAATAGTGATTTATTTTGAAGAATGTGAAAGAAAAGTGTATCTCCCTGAATAGCCAAGTATGTTTTCAAAATAAACTTCTAAGTATAAGCTAGAGGTTTAAAGTTGATTTAAAATATGTTTTTGGAAAATCTATTATTTATAAATGTTAAACTTTAAAGCGAGTATCTTTCAAATTTATTTTAATAGTAATTGTTTAAAGATGGTTTGGTATTATGTTTTAAATGATAAAAATCTAGTTTTATATTTTATTACGTAGCTTCATTTTGAATATTCTTAAAGTATAAATTTTTGAATAAAGTATTAAAATAGTTTTAAATTTAAATGTTTTAAAGTATATTTTATAATAAAGTGTTTTAAATTATTTTTAAATCTAAAAATATTTTGTACTTGGTGTTTCAGAGGAAATAAACATTTGGGAAATGTATTCCGTAAGCGAAAACTTTTTGAAATTATTTCAAATGAGTTTTGAAAATTTGGAAATATATCTTGCGAAGATATTTGAGATTAATAAATAATTGGGAAATTTTTTATTGTTTGATGGATGATTGTGAATGTTAATTGATAGTTAAAGAACCGACTATCAATATTGGCCAATGCGCTGATCGTTTCGAAGAGACCGGGATCGGGTTTCCGTATACCGGGATTCTAGGTCTGGAGACTCGAATACCACTTCGATTCGGTTTGTACGTTTCGTGTAACGTGTTCAGAGTCGAAGATGGAGCAGTGAAGTGCAAGGGCTAGTCGCTACTAATCCTGAGGATATTTCCAAAATGGATGTAGTAGGAATAGTGCCTTCGGTTCCGTTCGGACCCGGGACGGACTTGTATGGACGAATGCTTTCGTGACATCGTCAGGTGGGCGATGGGCATTCTAAGGGATATGTGCTGTAAAGGTATCGTTTAGCCTCAAGCCTCATCAACCGGGAATGACTGAAAATCAGGGGTTATGCAGCAAGGCTTCGTGGGTAGCTCCCACTGGAGGGTAAGGTCATCCCTGTCTAGATGTCCCTTTTTATTTCGGCTTAGTGGTGCGGTTGCTGATCCCAACCGTGGGGTGATTTTATTCGGAATTATCCAGTAAGGGATGGTTCCGGCCTTGTGTTGTAGGGGAGCGGGCGTACTCCTCGAAACTGTGATCTAGGCCACGTACTGTGACAGGTGGTACCCCAGTGCCTAGTCATTCGTTGGAAATCCATTCTCCCTACGTGCCTGTACGGTTTTGATTGTGCCCAACTATTGTTGAAATGTGAGATGCAAGCATTTCAGCTAGATTCTATTTTACTTTCTGTAGACACTATTATAATATCAGAGGATTTTGATATAAAGTGTTTTAGCTATCGTAAGGTAAAAACCCGACATGTTTATTTGTGGCGTGGTCTTACGAGATGCTTTTGTTTTCAAAAGATTTTGAAACTTTAATAATCAATTTGAGTGTGATTTTCTCACGCTGGTTTTCCAGACTGACTCGGGTATTGTTTTATATGATGCTCGGGTCAGACCGAGATAAACAGGTTTAGGATATGATGCTGTGGAGCTCAGGAGACGAGCTGGATGACGATACGTACTCCCGTACTTGCTATTATTTTTCCGCTGTGTATTCAGTTGTATGTTATGGATGTTGATGTACTCTGATGATGTATTCTGATGTATTGTATAAACAGATATAGTTTTGATTTGTGTAAAGATCTGTTGATATATTATATTTTATTCCGCTGCGATGGTTAGATTCTGATGTTGTTTTTCTTTTATTTTCTTCTTCTACCTCTTCTTCTTTTAGCACAAATGGTCCGGTTTTTCGTGTATGAAAAACCCGGGTTGTTACAGTGTTAATGCTACCAATCCAGTTGATGTCCATAATCCAGCTGATTTCATCACAAAAGCTGATTTCCAGATTCTGATGAGAGAGCTCATGGATAGCCGCCGACGGTTGAACCAGCAGATTCAAGCCAATATCGATCTAATGAACCAACTCAGGGATCAACATTGTGGGAAAACTAGAAGGGAGCCAACCCCCTATTCTACATCGGAGAGCTAAACTTCATCAGATGACCATCATAGGCACAGACGTCATAGAACCGACAGATATCATGCGAAAGCATTCGGACATAAACACGCAACCAATCCCGGGCTGCCAGGATCGATCGGACCCGATCCATCTATAGAGATCGAGGCTAATTCCTTTTCTACGGGAGGAGCCTTACCTTTTTTGATGGAACTCAAACTGCAGCCGTTGCGGTCGATTTGGATGCTGGAGTTCAAGTTAATGCAGATCAGTTACCTCTCCGGAATAACGAGGATGTGAATGCACATTAATAGGGTGTTGAGCCAGGAAGGCATGGAACGACTCATGGATATAGACCGGACCATTCACGTGAGGTGAAGCACGACCACCGCTTGGCTCCAACTATCCAAACGCCAGACTGGATGGCTATGATCAAGCAGCTGGTAAGGGAGAGCCTAGGCTTGACAAATGATGATTGGAGGATCTCATTAAGCCATACCTGATTCACTTACAATATTTTACACACGGAATATTCGAGGAGATTTAGCATGCCGTCAATACATGCCTACGAGGAAAAACCGACCCAGGAAGCACATCAAGAGATGTGAATGGCTAATGGATTCCGCACGAGCTGATGATGTCACAAAATGCAGATGTTTTCCTATTGCTCTCTAGCATAGCGACAATGTGGTTTATGAGATTACCCCCATGGTCAACCTATAGATTTGAAAATTTAGTAACAAAGTTTGTGGAGAAGTTCCATATGCATGCAACTCGCCCCAAAGATGTAATGTCCCTATCAAGCGTGATCTAGGCTCCGGGAGAATCATTGAAAGATTACTTGGAGAAATTTCATACTGCTGTCACATAAGTCAATAATCCGAATGACCATTCAATATTGATGGCGGTAACAAGAGGGATTGATCCAAAATCTGACTTTAACGATTGGTTAGCTGGCAAACCACTCGCGACGTTGGAGGTTTCTACGCAAAAGCAGCTCAATATTTGAGGAAAGAGGAAGCTAGATGCTCTAGGAAGAAGAATGTTGTAGGACCAAGTGGAGATGGAGTGTAGAGTAACATTGCAGTGAAACGGTCCGAGGAGAGTTCTTGAAAAGTTAAAGTAAATGTCCAAAATAAACCAAATCAGCAAAAGAAAGATGGTGATAGGAACCGTGAACGAAAGAGGGATTCGGGAAGAGGAAAGTCAAGGATTCCAATGTATGATACCTACACACCACCAAATACGTCTTTAGAGAACGTCTACTTGTCTACATGCAATACCACGCAGTATAGGATGCCGCCTCCGAAGGAATCGATGGAGAAACAAAAGCAGACTGGAAAATATTGCCAATTCCACGAATGTTATGGTCACAACACAAATGAGTATAGGAATATCCAAGATGTTATCGAGAAACTGATTCGGGAAAGGAAACTACAGCAGTTTGTTAAAGCCCCGCAGGATGGCAGACAGGGGACATCCGACCCCAACCGAGGACAAGCGCCGCACAGGGCTAAGGAGCCTGCGCGGACTGGTAGAAGATTAGTTATCAATACAATAGTTGAAGGACCATACCCAGTGGACAAAAGTTGGCACGAGATGGAGTGCTATGCTAGTGCAATCAAGTATGTGAATTTTGAGTGTTGTTCTAATATAGAAGATGAGGCTACGGCTAAACAACAACGTACAATGGTAGACGACATTGTATTCAGAAACAGGGATGAAGATAAGATGGAGGCACCGATGATCGACCCAATGGTCATTTCGGCCATGATCGGCCCCGCTCTAGTGAGAAAATTTTGATTAACAATGGTAACTCGGTGAATAATATCATTAAAAAGGCGTACGACCAGATGAGAATGGAAGCCAAAGATCTGAAACCATGTAAAGCCCATATTCATGGCTTTAATAGAGTTGCAACGGAAGCGGTAGGCTATGTCGAGCTACCGGTGGAGTTAGAAGAAGGTGACGATAGGAGAGTATGGATGCTGCCATTTGTTATGTTAGATGTGGACTCTCCATATATACGGATGGAGCATCGAACTAAGACGTCTTGAAGGTTACTGAAGTGGCACATTGAACTGAGCTAATTCGACATCACTTATCTCCCTCGGAGAGTCATCTAGGGATAGGCACCGGCGAACTTTATAGCTGAGTTCACTGCATAGGATTATCTCCCAGAGAGCAGTGAAGCCCCTACCATTCGGTGAAAAATGTATACGGATGGAGCATCCAATGATCGTTGTTCTAGAGTTGAAGTGATGCTAGTATCTTCAGAGGATCGATCAATTTGCTATACTTTGAAGCTTGACTTCCCTGCAATGAATAACGAAGTCGAATATGAAGCTGTGATTGCCGGACTCAAACTTGCCAGAAAACTGGGAATAAAATCTCTTGAAATCTTTTACGATTCCTAGTTTGACTGACTTTGAGTATTATGAAATCATGCACATTCCCCAAGATCAAAACAAAGAGGTCGATTCATTGGAAAAGTTTGCTAGCACCGGGGATGCACAATAAATGGGCTTGGTTCCAGTCGAAGTACTAGACGCTTCGAGCATAAACCAGATGGAAATCGACTGGGTATTAGAGACGGAGCCTGAGAAGGAGTCATGGATGACACCGCTTAAAGATTCTTTACTACATGGAGTTCTTCTCAAATGGAGAAATAAAAGACGACGAATCCGTCACAAAGCTTGACGATATATCATTCAGAAAGTAGTCCTGTATAGAAAGGGCTTTTCCAATCCCTTGCTCCAGTGTATCGATCATGATGAAATAAAATGAGTCCTAAGGGAAGTTCATGAAGTGGAATGTGGCGATTACACTAGGGAGCAAACCCTAGCAGAGAAAATACTCCGTTATGGGTATTACTGGCCAACTGTTAATCAAGATGCTGCTGATTACGCTAAGCTATGTGAAAAATGCTAGATGTATGTAAAGGTTCTGAGAGCTCCGCGAACGGAAATTACGCAAATGGCCAGTCCATGGCCGTTTGCCACATGGGGCTTAGACATTATTAGTTCCTTACCAATCTCTAAAGGTGGTGCGAAGTACGTCATCGTAGCAGTTGATTACTTCACCAAATGGGCCAAAGCAGAACATTTAACCACGATCACGATGAAGAAAGTAATCAACTTCATTGTTCAGAACATCATCTTTCGTTTTGGCCTTCCACAAACCATTGTAATTGATAATGGAACCCAATTCGACAGTGCTGAATTCAAAGGCTTCTGCCATCAGCATCATATTGAAAAGAGATTTGCGGGAGTTGCTCACCCTCAAGCAAATGAACAAGTTGAAGCTGTGAAAAAAATCATAAATTCCATTCTGAAGAAATATTTGGAAAAGGCTAGAGGCAAGTGGGTGGATGGACTCCCAATAGCAATATGGGCTTACAGAATCATCCACAAGTTCGCGAGTGACCTACTACGACCCTAGAGCGAATAAAGATCTCCCTTTAGAATCCCTAGACTTGGTAGATGAGAAATGCGAAGAGGCTGATTTAAGGGCAATTGCACATCGATATCGAGTCGCCCGATGCTACAACACTAAAGTCCGACCTAGGACCTCCAAAATCGATGATCTCATCTTGAAACGGGTTTTTCTTGTCCCGTCACACATGATTCCTACTTGGAAAGAACCTTACGTCATTGAACAGAGGCTTAGATAAGGAACTTTTAAGCTAGCGACCATTAATGGCATCACACTCCCAAAGGCGTTGCATGGCGAGCATTTACGATGCTATTTCACTTAGTTTATTCTTCTTCATTCAGTTGTGTTCAATTTTCGAATTTGCTTTAGCATTTGATTTTCCAGATACGTAATAAGACAAATTATATCATTTCTTTCCATTTGGCAAATAAAGTTTGAAATTTCCTTCATATTTGTGATTGATGTAGCATTACATATTAGTTACGATACCCGACTAATTAATATTGACATGTCCAAGTAGGTTCGCATAGTTTGTAGCCAGCCGATTACACAAGTTCACGATAGAACTAAACAAAATGAACGTCGTCCGACCATTCATTCGATGATTCTTGCTTGCAACCCAATGGATGGAGTACCTAACGAGAAATGGATGTGACTTGATCATCCAATAATCAAATTGATCCCACCAAGCGATGGGACAGACATGAATCAAAAGCGATTGTGACAAGACCGATCACTCACTAAGTAAAACCCTAGACTTAGGGGCAAATGAATCAATTAAGGAAAGTATAGTTCTACTATTTTCCGAAATAACTCTAAGTCCCTAGAGTTTGGACTGGAGTATAAACACAAATTGGATGTGATTCGATCACCTGCCAACTAACACTTATCCCAAGAGTACGGATATGAGTATAAACAAATAGATGAGTGCAATTTGAACACTCATTGTTCCATAAACTCTTACCAGAAACCGATAGAAGCAGTATAACTTCGCTGAAGATGGAATTCGACCATCCACTATCTAAATCCTTTAACCCGAGAATTAGGGCAGGAGTATAATCACTTAAACCGCTGAATCCGACAGTGTAACACCAGGGCTTGAGTCCAGTGTCTAGCATGACTTGAGGCCACGACCATATGGAGGCCTTGGGACAAAGTTAACGGATTATCATCTGAATCAATGAGTGACGAATTACAAGTACATATAAAGGAAGATGTAATAGCTCAACCTCTTAAGCAAATTCATAGCAAAAGTTAACCAAAGTAAAAGAACTTTATTTACATAAGCTTGAAAAGTCAAGTACAAGTATTCATAGCAAAAGAATCAAAAAAGGAGGCTAATCCCGTACAAATCCGGCCAGCAAAACCTAAAAGGATTGGGAGCATGAGTGCACGCAAAGAATCACTTACTTCTCGGCTTCCTCTTCTTCTTCTTGGAATCTGGGGAGATTTCAGTCGGACTTTCCCCACTCCTCTTCTCTCCTCTCTTCCCGCTTCCTTGGCCTTTCACCGGAGTAGTCTAAGTTGACCCAATTGGTGCATCTTGAGCAGGTTCTGGTTGAGGAGGTGAAGCATCCATAGTTTCTCCAAGCAAAACGATGGAGATGGGAGGGGGAACGATCTCCATTTTCTCCTGCTTAACTTTCATCTCAAGGGAAATGTCTGCCCCGAGTTTCTGTGCCACTTCTTGCATAGAGGGGCTTGACAAGGATTGGAAAGCTCCGATAATCACAATATCATCATTAACAGGAATCTCTTAACACATATCGCTTTCTTCCCTCAACAAAGCATCCACCAAGTGCTCGTCGATCACAAAAACTTCCTCTTTTGGGACATCTTAGGTTGTTACCGAAGCCGTGACAGTAACGGATTCTATCGTAGGCACCTGAGTTCCTGGTTGAGATTCTTGATGAAGAGGTGGAACTATAGTCGGCAGATCTAAAGTTGAGGAAACATAACTAAAGAGATTAGGTATATCAATAGGGGACACTCCAGCTTTCTGAAGGACAGGCGAGTTTAATGAAATACCTTCTCCAGATTGGTCCCTCACGTGAGCCGAAGTGCCACCAGAACCTCCTTCCCTAACCGAGGAGAGGCCACTGGATGTAGCAATATGCGACTTCTCCGAATTGTAACCAGGCTCGATAGAAGAATCCACAGTGGTGTTGGGAATAGGTTGGGTCATCGGATTCTGCTCATCTGCGACATTGTGTAACACGGATCCGAAATCTACACCAGCTTTATGTTGAGAGGTTGCGGCATGCTCTTTTTGGAGTATAAGCTGGGTTTCATGTAGAATCTTGGGTTTGTCACCCAATAGAATTTCACCTTCTAGCCTCATCAGATCGATTTTTTCAGTGCCAAGATCCTTTTACTTTTCCTGAACAGGATGCTTCCAAGCACGTACAAGATGGTAAGAGTAGTCATCCCGGAACCACTACAAGTTTCTATGCTTCAAGACGTTAGTGTTGTAAATAATAAGTAGTGGATCTAGTTCTTCCATAACCTCCTCCTTGGCATTTTCTTTCGCGGCCTCCACTTCTCATTTAACGAGTGCATCAACGTCTTTGGCCTTTCAACAGCTGCGTTTCTTTCAAGCCTGACGGTAACCAATTCATCACAGGCATCCTGACCAAGTTTCAACGCTTCCCCTTTAGCATTGGATTCATGCTCAAACTTAGTTTTGTACTCAACTGCGCTTCTTTGGGCCGCGTCCCTTCCTAACACCAGTTTATGGTTCCGATGATGAAGTGCTTTAACCTTGGCCAAGTGCCAGGCTTTCTCATCCTCGAGTGCCTTGATGGTCGTTTCTGCTTTTTCTCGACTTCTTCCTGTGAGCTCCTTGAAGATTCTAACTCATGGTTAGAGTTTCGATGATCCCCTTATCCTGGGCCTCTAGGCGTTTCAACTTCTCAATCTCTGCCACTCTCTCCCAAGATACTTTAGAAATCCTCTCCGCCACTTTCATCCACTCATTATACTTCTTGTGGATATCATTTACACAATCCATAGTCATTTGTTGGACTCTTTTAGGAACTCTCTTAAGATTAGGTACAAAGAAAAATCCATCGAGACACACATTTGGAAAATCCAACTTAAGTTGAGCCATACAAGCGGCGACATCGGCTTGTTGAGCTGGGGTGACAACTTGGGTGTCAGCGCTTTCTTTTCCCGGCCTTCGTTGATGAACATCATGCTCACTGTAACACCGACGATCGCTGGGTCATTGAGGATGAGATGGAACAACGGACTGTGAAGAAATTGAAGTGCAAGGTGGACCACGAGAGGTGTCAATGGGAGGAACGTCGTTACGGGGATCTTGTTGCCTTTTAAAGCTTTTAGGATGAGGAGATATAGACTTGGATCGATGCGTATCATGGTAAGACCTGTTTCTGTCACCTCTATTCTAATAATCTCGATCCCGGCTGGACTATGGCTAGGGTCGTATTCACAACCACTACCTAGGTGGTATGGGCGCAAATAAGAACCAGGTGTCTGGCGTGTTTCCTATAGAGACTGAAACATGTGCTTCTTCCTCAATATTGTTTTTGTAAGAAAAAAAATAAAGAATGAATTAGCTCTAAGTATTGAAGGATGCTAGATAAGTGCAATGCAATATTGTGAAATGCGTGCGAATGTGTGTGTCCTTATGTCCCCTCAACGGACCAATTATTAAAGATTTATTGGCAGGAGTAACCTCTCACTAGTGGTAGAAAGGATTCTAGCCCCAGCTCTGGAAGGAGATTCTGATCCACCGATGCTCATGTCAGTAAAATGAAAGGCATCAACATCATCCGGTATCAGAAGATCAAATAATGCCTCAAATTTTTTGTCTAAGTGCTTTGAAGGTTGAGAAGCAGACTGATCTGGAATAACCTGAGGGGTGATGGATAACTTGGGTTGTTTGAAGAGGCGACTCTTAGGGAACATACAAACGAGTTTCTTCCTTTTTCCCTTTTCGAGAGCGGAGGGCTGTAAGGTTTGCGAGGATCTGACCGCAGCCCCGAAACTAGAACCTGCGTCATCATCACCGGGGTCATCACCCTCATCTCCTGCTGCGTCTTTATCGGTAACTTCTTGAGCCCCCTCAACTGGAGGCAGACATGATCACCTTGTTGGCCTTCATCATCATGTGCATCCCGCTGCTCAGTCATTGTAACTCTAGCAGTGACCGATAGCCCTATGCTATGACCCTCTTCCATCATATAGTAGGTAATGAGGCGTCCATCAGTAAGGAGATTATCAATGTCTCTATCTTCTAAAAGAACCCTTTTGAGTGCCAAGACCGGGTCTGTGTATTGTTATCCATCGGGTCATGAATAAGAACCTGCACAAACCAAAAAAGTTGATTAGTTCAGGATACGACCTGTATACAAGCACACAAGAAATTAAGGAAGGAGTAATACTTACGTCCTTCTAACCAACGTCTAGAAAAGTCGGGCGGACAGCGAATATAGAACCACTCGCTTTTGAAAGCGTTCAACTTATTCCAAGTACCAGTCAGGATCTAGCACTTCTTGGCTGACGCAAGAAATTTGAACGAAAGACTTCCCTTTCATCACTTGAAGATGAAAAGAAATCGAATGTCTTTAGGAGTTGGAGGACGAAATAAAAACTCCATGAATGACATGTAGATACAGTTAAGCAGGGCATAGCAGTTTGGATGCAGTTGTGCTAGTGCTAACCTCATATGAAGTAGCATCTCTCGAAAAATGAATTGAAGGGTGGGATGCATCCTGCCCAACACATGAGCTTATTGCATGTAGTGAACCCCTATGGGGGCATATGAGCTATATCATTTCGAGTCGGTATCCACACATCGTCGAACAGAATCTCGTATGTAGCATAAATTCTAAAAAAAATGGCTTTATTAATTTTTGAAGCCACGGAATCCTCCTAATCTTCCAAAAATATCGCATCTTCTAGAGTATCGGGAGCAGGGTCTATTACTTCTACTGGAAGGACAGGAATGACAGAGAAAAAGTCGAGTAATGGACAAGAACTTTCCGTTTTTTCAACTTGATGTTCGAGGGAGAGTCTATCGGAAGTAGTTGCGGAGCTCGATTCAGAACCTGTATTGTTATGCTGTGATGGCTGTCAAGAAGACATGGCAACTAAATGCTCCGAGCATTCATAACCCATAACTACTAAACTCAGTAGATAATCATCATTAGAAAAAATAACCCATTTCCCCCGTGCAAAGTGTGTGCTAGTGCAGAGTGGTGCAGTGTCGTGTAATGCAGTGAAAAATAGTCTAGAATTAAAGACTACAACTATGACGAGACCTCGGGGTTCGATCGGAGTGACTGTAATTGCTGACCGTCTCAATCGATTCTCTATGTCACTAGCTAAGGATTTAGTCTAAGCATTGGGATCAGTTGTTGGCATGTTGAAGTATGAATTGTGCGTTCGAAAGTGGATGAGCTTCAAAATTTTGTCCAAGGCATAGGCAACAAATACAAATATGCAGGAGATTAGTCAAGTTCGTTCCACAGTTCGATTGTCATATACGTCTGAATTTGCTGTCCATTTCATATACAAGTCATATACGTCCATTCAAGCGTTCAAGCCCGAAGCTCATCACAAAGTTCTAATTAAGATTTAAGGATTTTAGCTATGTTCATCAAAGTTAAACCAACAACCGATCCAAAATGATGTTACGACCGATCTATCCCAATGCACATGACCAACCTATTTACTAACGGCTAACTTCTAATAACCGATCATTTCTGTACGATCATTTCACAACTAATCATTTTTGAAACTTCAACCGATCGTTATCCCATATTGATCGTTGCGATCGATCTAACCTTCGACTCCGGTTCTATACTTCACTTCAATTCAAATCTCCAACCATTGATCCAGAGAACGATCGGCCAAAACTCTACCAGAAAATGATCGGTGCAATTTCTCTTCATTTTTTCAAGTACCAATCCATCAATACGATCAATCGAACTCAATTTCATTACCATATGCTATATTTTTTAGATCAATGTGGACCGACCGTTTTATACTTTACTACATCAATTTTGTTAGGAACGATCGGTAATAGTCCATCTTTTAGAACTCCAAGAATGATTGGATAAAATCTATCTTCCACCCTTAACCACTAAAGCAAATGATTGGTACAACCACGATCGTTTTGATTGCTCCATCACCATCTCCAATCATCTTCAATTTCAAAATACAAACGCCGCCACGATGCCATGACTCACTTAGACCAACTTAAGTCAACCCCAAATGTCTCATCACAGAAATCAAAACGAATGAAAAGAATCGAACCTACCTATGTATAAAAGTGGAAGATGGAAGCAATTTAGATTCGAATGTGAAGCAAGATCTAAGAAGATGGAGGCGGTGATGGTGGATATAGTGAAGTAGTTGATCGGTTAAGAGATGAATGAAGTTTTGGAAATGATTTTGGATCTGAGAATTTAGGTCGAAATTGAAAGGGAGGAAGAAGATGGAGTTTGCTTTCATTTTGGTTCAGTTAGTATACCCTTGATAATGAAATGAAGTGGGAAAATAATCTAAGTGTCCAAGTATATATATGAAAGAGTGGAGTGAACCAACAGAGCCTGCATTTCAATCAAATGACCAAATCAAGAAATGATCAGCTGTAATCGTTCTATGGTGGATGTATACCGATCCTTCTTTTTAATACGCAGTGCAATTGGTTTGTTCAACATACAATTGGATCATGTATGATCCAAAACTAATGGCTTTGGAACGATCCATCATTTTCTTCAAAAAAAATGATCGGACCTAACCTAATATCAATGGATTTGACCCGATCAATATTAGAAATGGATAAAGTATGATCCACTATTAATGGACACATGTCGATCCATCTAAAACATATATGGAAAGTTAATAACGAACCGTGAACATGCAATCGCGATCAGGAGTCAGGGATGAATACGTATATGTGCAAGTGTACGTCCCAAAAAAAATTGATTTCTTGAAATCAAAAGAAATTGAATTCTCACATATATTAATCGGAGGAAGATTTGAACTAGACAACCAAGGGCTACTAACTCACTGAAACGAAGACTTAGTTGACCACTATCAAGACGTGACCTATAATTTATACTATTGGAAATCAACCAATCGTCATATCAAACAGAAAGAGAAGCGACTCTTCAAGATAAGCAATTCATCGAAGGGATGACTTCTATTCAGAAAGCTAGATGGATTCCTTTTCGATGACTCTAACTTGCATCGACTCAAAGCACGTCATATTGAAACAAGACATACTTTGGGAGGCAAGTGTTATCCAGTCTTTTGGCCTGCCATATTCAAGCTGACTAGCAATCATGAAGCCCAGAGATCAGGCACAGATGATAATATGAAGCCGTGGTGAAGTGAAAGCAGAAGACGGACTCAATAGAACACTAAAAATATGAAAATATACTATTTACTGAAAATGGATCGGGTACGATCCATTTTCACCAAATATGGATCTTACCGTATTGATATTACAGTTCAACTCAGCGAAAAACGATCGGTATCTCAAAATCTACAAGTCGAATACACATGAAACTTTGGGAACATCAATATATTGAAGAGTGGAGCCCACCATATCGATCGCATGCCAAAGAAGCTCACAAACGATCGATGCCAATCGTTATTACAAATGATGTGGGACCCGCAAACGATACCGCGACTTCTTCTAGATCTGGAGACTACGCTGCTGAAATTTCAGGAAGATATTTTGCCGTCTTTCCCTATAAATACAGACTTGATTGTTCATTTTTGGGATCTTTACGATGTTGTTTCCTTGGTACTCCATTTCAACTATGGATCATACCCGATCCATCCCTCTGTACTCAGTAATTCAAGTGATTAATAAAGTTATTTCTCCAAAGTGGACGTAGGCTTTCAATGCCGAACCACTATAAATCATTGTGTTCTTGTTATTGCTTATTTTTTGTTATTTAATTGCTTGTTTCCTCTGTTTTCATTGGATTTTCTTCATTTATTTCTCTACAAAATCTTTATTGGGTGTTTATGCCAATTTTTGGTGCCAACAGTTGTTATCATCAAAATCAATAACTGAGGTATTAACATCACTTACCAAGTTCAAGTCTATGCACTTCTTCATTAGGAGATCGATCATTGTTTCTATAAACAATTCTCTAGTATTTCGTAAATTCTCGAGAACACTCTTAGTTCTCATGTAGTAATCTTAAATCAGATTTAATACTTGCTTTATATATCAAATACATAAGCAAAGTGTAATATTGTAAAGAATATAAAATGTATGATAATTCCTATTACCAATGCATAAGGAGTCCATCTTACATGGTCCATACTAAGCAACCCTAATATCATGTCTGCGTATATTGTTTTGGGACAATCCCAACATACTTATACTGATTACAAAAGATGTCATTTTCAAATATAATGTCGAGTGCCAAACTAATAAGATTTTAACTTAAGTGCATCTTTAACAATCATAAGTTTGTTGTCTACTTATAGTTTTAGAAATATTTTTATACTATTAATATTCTTTCTTACAAACTGAAGCTTCCTCTGCATTTTGACTAAAAATCAAATTATTTAATTTCTTTGTGAAAATACCTGCTTAACTCTAATGCTTATCGAATAACTTTTGTATCATTTCTTGGATCATATCCAATAACCAACAAACTCAGAATCGCTCCCACTGACTTCGAGATGCTTTGGTTATTAAGCACAAACAGCATATTCTAAATCATTATTTAGAATTTTTGTTTCATATATCAAATCTCAAAATCATATCGAGTCCTAATTTTTGAGTAAAATCTGAATTAAATTAAATACGTTGAACGATGAATCTGTTATGTTAATTTCAATAATGGAACTTACATTGTTATTCTTTTCAACATAGTTTACTATATTGCAACTGCATTGGTCTTTTACTCAAAAACACTTTTGTGGCCAATGGATCATATCCTTATTAGAAGCGATGTAGTACTAATGTGAATGGATCTTAAGGAAACTTTAACATTAGAAGAGGGTGAATAGTGTTTTATAACTTTTATGGAACTTTTTAACTTATTTCAAGACTGAATCAAATATAGATAATCAATCACACACACACACACACACACACATATATATATATGCTAACAGGAAATCACGGATATAAATAAATACTGTAAAAGTAAAGCAATGAGTTAGAGAGATGACACCAAGAGTTTTATACTAGTTCGGATATCCCCTACATTCAGTCCTGTACAATTTCTTGTATAGATTTTATTTTCAATCGCCTACTTTAACCAGGTAGCAAGCAAACTAGAATACGGTCTCGATTTCAAGGATACGAGATACACCCTCCTGTCTCGTGAGTCTAGGGTAAACTCTCTTGATTTACCAGACAACAAGTTCATCCACTAGATTTTGACGGGCTAGTAAGCACACCCACTTGATTTGAACGGACGACAAGCATATCCAAACAAATAAAAGTACAGTTGTTGATTTCCCAATACAGACAATTATACTTAGGATACAATATATCCTATGGTCTTTCTAATAGCAGTTTGATCTTTGAGTTTGAAGAGAGAATGCTTCCAAAATAGTAGATAGTTTATAGAGAATTAATCTAGTAGAGTATGGATTGATTCTATGTAGATTTTGAAGAAGATAGAAAGTAGTTTTCAAGAAATAGAGCAAGAGAGTAAGTAGTAAGAAGAAAGTGAGTAAATTAACTAAAAAGTTCGTTTGCACTCTTCTTTATATAGTGAATGAACATAAGTATCCATTCGTGAAGAAGTGCATCCAAATGATACTCCTTTTTAACATTTAAAAAACAAACCAACGGTCATTACATCGATATATCTAGTGGGGTATGTCGACATACCCTTGTTAATTTTGAAAAATGATTTTTCTTTTAAATTATTTTCAAACTTCTATAGTTTTGTAGAAATAATTTTAAACATGATTTTTAAATACTTCAAACACATAGAAACTTTTATAAAATATTTGTAAAAATATATTTTGAATTTAAAATAATTTATTTTGATTAAAATATCAAAGGTCGAAACTTTTGGTAAAGATCAGAATCTGCTATCAGGGACTTTAACAATTTATTCTAATGACTCATATTAAAGTCTTGAACTCTTCGAGTCTTATGTCTCTAAACTCATGAGTCTTGATCATTGTCTCTAAATCTTCATTCTTGGACTCTATACTGATCAGTCTTCAAGTCTAATCATTTTGTACTTGTGTAATATTCTGCAATATATACTATACAACTTGACAAACCATTAGTTTTATATTTATATGGTTGTTGTCATCAAAATCAATATCCGAGGTATTAACAATCTCCCCTTTTTTTATGATGAAAACCATGTAAATATTCCTATATATAAAATATAATATAACTTCACCTGAGTTAAATAACTCCCTCTTAATATATGCATTATATTTTTCTCCCCCTTTGTCATCAACAAAAATGGGTAAAAAACTACACTCCCCCTAAATGTGATATACTAATGAATTATGGAGTCAAAATCAATATTTAAATACTAAATCATGGAGACTTTTAAATGAGACAAAATAAGTTTTATCAATAAATCAAGCTATTACACAATTCAACAATTCCTAACAAATAAATTCAAACTATACAATCCAAATCAAACCAAATCAAATATTATATACAAAGTTATATCAATACAAACCAAACTATATTATTTACAAAATAATCAAATTTAAATACATAAGTTTCAAAACATATACTTACAAATTATAAACAATTAAAGATACTAGATTTTCCTTGGAACTTCAACCCATCCTTTGGATCAAAGACTGGATTTATTTTGATGACATGACAACCTTCTTGTTCCGCATTTGCCTTAGAGTTTTGAGCATTCAGGATTGTTGTTTTGATCATCTTTGATAAGAGAGGAAATTAACCAACGAAGGTCATCAAAGTACTTCTCTTGTTTCTTTATCACTTGCAATTGGCTTAGTTCCAAATGCCTTTGATTTCGGAGAATGAAACGGAGAATACCTTTGAAAGATTGAAGTGTTTCTTCTATGTTTTCACAAAGTTTTTGATGTGGAGAACTCATTTCTATGAAAGGAAATGTTCAGAAATGGATGGAGATCGAATATGAATCAGTGTATGAAATTTTTTGGAAGAAAATGGTTTAAATAAATATAAAAAGTCGGATTAAATAACTATTTTAAAAGTAGGTACAAAAATTTAGAAATTTAAAACTTTCAAAAATGGCTATTATGTAAACATATTTATGTAGTGTATGTCGACATATGTGCTGCTTTAATTTGCACATTTATGTTTTTGTTCTATTTTTTGTTTCTGCTTAATACTATTTTATTTTAATAATTGGCAAAGACTATGATAACATAATTGAACAGCAAGAAGTAAATTTCATTAATCAAAATATAAAGATACATGAATTCAAAGCAAAATACATGAAAATGACATAAAATAAAACTAGTAAACCATGTAACAAAAGGATACAAAGGTAGACAACGATCTAAAAAGATGATGCTGATGAAGAAGAGTTTCCACCTAGCTTTTTAATGACCTTTCCAAAGTATTTGTCCACTTTGTTGGAGAGAAGTGAACTTTTTACTAATGGAGCGTTTAAGCTTCTTTTGATTATTGAGAAGGTTCTCTTGGTTTTTGAGAATCTCTTTGTCGGAATAGCAAGAAGGTTTGTCAAAACTTTCTAGGAAAGCGTCCATTTCCTCCTCTTTCACTTCATATTCTTCCTCCTCTTCAATTTCCATATCATCACCTTCTTCTTCTTATTGAATTTCTTGCTCTTCTTCTCACGCCAATCTTTCTTTCTTTTCGACAAGAGTTTCACAGGGTTCGAATTCCAGAGAGAGGCTGATTTTGTCAAAAACTTTGTGAGGCAAAATGTTTTCACCTTTTAGATCAATACCAAAATAATTGAAAATTCTAGTAATATACACACTATGGTAAAGTGCGTTTTCATGCCTATAGATTTTCTTTTGGACAAAGTCATCCAAACTCACTTGAGCCTAATTTATATCATACTTTGCGAAAACAGCAAAAAGAGCTTCGAGAACTTTTGACTAAGGTTATTGTAATTCCCGTCCTCGGTGTAATACTTTGTTGTAAAATAAGACTCATTAGTCTTGCTTTAGGCCTAAAAATTTTTTTCCTTTAAAACCATATTCTTCATTATTAGAAAACAAATCGTGCATACTTTCTCTATTAGCATAATTAATTTCAAAAGTGGAGAGGTCATTTTTACTACTTTTACAACTAAAAATTTAGGAATCGATACCAAAATAATTGAAAATTCCACCAAGGAAAAGTATGTTTTCATGCCGATAGATTTTCTTTTGAACAAAGTCATCCAAAATCACTTGAGCCCAATTTATATCATACTTTCCGAAAACAGAAAAAAGAGCTTCGAGAACTTTTTGAGTAAGGTGATTGTAATTCTCGTCCTCGTATAATACTTTATTGTAAAATAAGACTCATTAGTCTTACTTTAGGCCTAAGATTTTTTCCTTTAAAACCATATTCTTCATTATTAGAAAACAAACCGTGCATACCTTCTCTATTACCATAATTAATTTCAGAGTGGAGAGGTCATTTCCACTATTTTTACAACTAAGAATTTGTCCCAAAATTTCACAATCCAAAACAACAGTAGTTCTTTTACATTACTCCAAATTTGACCTTCTCCTTGAAAAAACTTTTCATTTAAATTTGCATAAAACATTTTTACCAAATTGGGATAGCAATCACAATCATTTTGAGATAAATCTGTTAAACCAAAAATACCATTTTCTAAAGCAAGATCTTGTAAATCATAAGAAGAAAATTCATTAAAATTTGCAAACCTTCCCAAAAATATTTTTCCATAAATAGCATACCCAATATAGGTTTTAATAGACTCTTGATCATTATGAATTTGACTTTCGATCTTTTTAGTGAGCCTAATGGTTTTGGATGAGGAGGGTTGGCCTAAGGAAGACATCGTTGTGAAGTTTCGATGGTAAGGGAGTGAATAATGAATTTGAATTTTAAAATAGTGTGAGTGAATGAAGAGATAGAAATAAGATGATTTAATAGAGGGTGAACCGATATTTTTCTATCGAAAAGATGCCTTTTCAGTTTTTGAAATTAATACAAAAGAGAGAAAAATTTAAAAGTTTGAATTTGAAAAGATTCTCTAATTTTTTGCCATGTATGTCGACGTACCCATGTGACATATGTCGACAAATAGGCCAAAAATTTCAAATTTAAACAAAGGCAATAAATTCTTATATATATGTATGTATGTATGTATGTATGTATGTATGTATGTATGGATAAACATATGCTTAGATAAGCTTATTATTATTAATCTATATTTATTCCTAAATTTAATAATTTCAAACAAACATAAATAAATGTAAAAAGTACCATTTTTGTTGTTGTCCTTTGTTGTGATCCAGTTAACCTTCTATTATTGTGAACACATATTGATATTTTCTATATTTAGTTCGCTGTCACTTGATGTAGTATTAGAATCATTGAAAGTTGCAGCATAAGCCTTCTTTCTCTTTTTGGATGAATCAATGACAAGCGTGATCTTTGATTTCGTTTGATATGGACAGACTCTTTGAAAATGACAAGGTTCATCATAATTGTAACATTTAATTAGAGTCTCATTTCCAAAAAATTTGATTTTAGGTCTATGGAAGTTATTCATCTTTTTGTACTTCAGGAATTTTTTGAAATTTCTAGTCATAAGAGCAATTTCCTTATCATTATCATCATCACCTGAATCCTAGTCATCGGTTGTAGCATTAAATGCAATTTATTTCTTTTCAGTTGCCTTGCTTTCCTTCCCGCCCTGCAACTGTGCTTCATAGGACATCGGATTCAAATTAACTCTTCAACTTTTAAAATACAAATGTCATTAGCCTCTCTATTGCTAATGTCTTTTGATCCCACTCTGGAGAGAGCGAATTAAGGACTTTTCTGACTTAGTCCTCAAATTTTTTTTACCTAATATACTTAAGAATGAACTATATCCTGGAATCTAGAATAATATCAGAAATAGACTTGTTTTTGTTTTATTTTAAATAATTGAAACTGATTGGTTAATATGGAAATTTTTGTCTGTTTTACTTTACTTGTTCCCTCAGGTGTAACTTGCAGTGTTCTTCGGATTTCATATATAGATCTACAAATAGAAACATTAAATTCATTTTTATGTAATGAAGAAAATAAAATAGTCATGGCTTTAGAATTATAAAGTGCTTGTGTCTTTTGGTATGGTGTCCATGTTGAGTATTTAGTTTGAGGTTCAGTGTACTCATTCTGTGTAATATTTCAAATATCTAAACCACTAGACTATAAATAGATCTTCATACTACATGACCAATAAATGTAATTACTACCATTAAATAGTGGGAGTCTGGCAGTTGATTATCCTTCTACAAAAGTTTTATAAAGTGCACTACCAGTGTTACTAGCCACTTATACTTTTCAAAAATCAAACTATGAGTTTTTGGAAACCTAATGCTCTAATACCAAATGTAGAAAACGGTATAGTACTAATATGAATGAATCTTAAAGCTACTTTAACACTAAAGGAGGGTGGATAGTGTTTCATAACTTTAAATATACTTTTTAACTTATTTCAAGGTTTGAATCAAACACAGATAATCAGTCATGGATACACACACTAACAGGCAACCACAAATATAAATAAATATAGTAAAAGTAAAGTAACGAGTCAGAGAGATGATACCAGGAATTTTATAGTTGCTCGGATTTCTCCTACATCCAGTCCCACATAATTCCTTGTACATATTTTTTTCAATTGCCTACTTTAACCAGGTAGTAAGCAAACCAGAATACAGTCTCGATTTCAACACTATGAGGTACATCCTCCTGTCTCACGAGTCTGAGGTAAACTCTCTTGATTTACTAAGAAAGAAGATCACCCACTAGATTTAGATGGACTACTAAGTGCACCCACTTGATTTGAACGGGTAACAAGCACACCCAGACAAATAAGAGTAAAGTTGTTGATTTGCAAATACAAACAGTTGTACTTGGGATATAAGATATCCTATAGTCCTTTTGATAGCAGTTTGATCTTTGAGTTTGTAGATGGAATGCTTCCAAAATAGTAGATAGTTTGTAGAGAATCAATCTAGTAGAGTATTGACCAATTCTATGTGGATTTTGAAGAATATAAAAAGTAGTCTTCAAGAAATAGAACAAGAGAGTAAGGAGTAAGAAGAAAATGAGACAATTAATTGAAGAATTTGTTTGCACTCCACTATATATAGTGAATGAACAGAAGTATCCATTCGTGAAGAGGTGCATTCAAAAATACTTTTTTTCAAACTTTTAGAAACAAACCAACGGTCACTATGTCGACATATCTAGGTGGGTATGTCGACATACCCTTCTTAATTTTGAAAAATGATTTTTCTTTTAAATTGTTTTCAAACTTAACTCTTTGGGTCTTCTGTCTCTAAACTCATGAGTTTTAATCGTCATCTCTAAATCTTCACTCTTGGTCTCTATACTGATCAAGCTACAAGTTTAATCATTTTCTACATGTACAATGTTCGACAATATATGCTATGCAACTTGACAAACCATTGGTATCTATATTTATAAGGTTGTTGTCATCAAAATCAATATTAGAGGTATTAACAATCCTTTCGGGTACAACCATCAAAATTGTAACGACCCACATTTTCGACCGCCAAATGTTGACACTAATACATACACGGTATTCATGTACTAGACATCCACGTGCTGAAAAGGCAGATTGTTAGGGTAAAAGAAAATGAACAAGAAATAAGAGACCAAAATATCTGAATCTTATAATGGAACGATAACATATAATATTAAAAAGACAGTACAAAGGGCTACCCTAAGATACATAGCATTTTAGAGTTATTGTTTTAAGTACTATCATCAGCCTGAACAGTTATAACAATTTTCCCTCATAAATGCTGATATATACATACTAGTAGTGCAACAAAAATAAGAATACTAAGTAGGTGAAAACATCCAACTCGTCTCCTTAAGCTTCAACAAATATCCAACAAAAACCTGCCTTTCTCAAACTGCTTGAAAGAGCACTTGAGAAATTAAGGAAAAAATAAAACTACAAGTCAGATATAAGTCTAGTGCGAAAAACTCATGAAACATGCATTTTATATAACAGTAATTTTTGAGACTAACAGAATCACCGGAATAGTTTTCCCCTCAAAAGAACCAAACCATCTAATAAGTACATATGGCGATATAATAGATAATGTCTAAAGTGTAGAATATAAATCAAAAAATAGTTGTGTGCGTATGTAACACAACAATATTAAGTATACAATCAAAATTGCTAAAGTTCGTTTGCATATGGATTTCCATTGGAGGTGCCATCAGTACGTCAAGGCGGACCTTTTGACAAGGGTCAGAATTACGTTCCGAGCACCGTATATCTCTAGATAAAATATACCTTAAGGTGAATGTAGCTGGTCCACGCCTGTAACACGTGATACCGAATATCATCAACTCCTGTGCATAACAACCAAAAGCATCTCCAGATATGGAGTTGATGTACCCTTAGGTTAGCTGAACTCACTGGCTATGCATCCTACTCTGGTTTCTGTCATTTTCGATGTGAAGTCGCGTTCAACTTCTTCTCACACGATTCGTCATCATCACTCGAGCAAATCTTGAATCTCTCTATGGATACCGGCATCTCAAACAAATCTCAAATCTCTACAAGGATTTCAACATATCGAACAGTTCACGAATCTCTCCATGGAGTTTAGCATAAATCGTTCGATGAATGCTAACGCGGACCTCTCCCTTAGACTTAACCTTATGATAGACAGCTCAACTTTGTAGCATTTTGTTTCACAACCACTTCTAGAACAAAGAACACGTATATCGGTTTTAAAGTGGTTACAGTTACGAGTCATCTAATATAAGTACACTCCTCCGCTTACTGGACCCTTCAAAACCTATCGATAAATTTCCAGTTAACTCAGCTTCAATTCTTTCAGAAATAAAGACAACGAATAAGGGTAGAGACCATCTCTTATCCGAACGAATTTACTTATCGTTTATCCTAAAAGAACAAGACGAGTTTATACATAGGGCATAGCATCACTACGAGAATAACCGTAGCATATAATTCTCATGTTTTTTCTAAATATTTTGTAAGTTAATTTTGATCAAATTCAGATAGAAATGAAAACGATCGCATAAGGAAATCAAGTCTTGTATACTTATCACGTTTCCGACCTTCTCAGCTTTATTACACATAACATTCGACATAGTGGAATAGATAATCTCCTTCATAGCTAATCTTTGCCTCCTGCATGTCTTCGGAAGCTTTATTTGCCAAAGCTACTAAACTTGTAAACATTAACTCTCAATCTACTCAAATTTAATTTTAAGCACCCGAGAGTTTAAGGGGAAAACATAAACTTCGAGTCGGACAAAAAGTCTAGTGTGAATAATAATATGCCATCTTAGTTAATCGATATCTAGCGAGCACGCCGCTGAGCGGAACGGGGTTTCCCCTTACTAGCACCATTTTAAAACATATCTTTTGCAAATCAAAATCCTGCAACCAAACTAGTTAAGATAAACAATATAAAAAATAATATGCATGCTTGTAATATGGGTAATCATAAACAATCAATTTAAATCAAAGGACTATCCATCCCAACATCATAGTTTTCTCAGGCTGACTATAAATCTATGGACGACTTGGGCCTACCAGATATATGAACTCATCTTACCTACTATTAGAAGAAAACCGGACGGTCTGTCTGAAACTTACTATTTCTAGGGTCAACTGATCCTAATAGTTTTGTGGGCTCACTAATAACCTAACGCATCTTTTATATTCCTTTCTGCGCGTAAACCAACTTATAGTCTTACCCGTGACAAAGCCCTACACACAAGAATTTTGGACATATATTAGCTAGGGGCTACTAGGTAAAGTATAGGGCGGTACCCTGCATCAGTCCTATCTGGTTTTCTAATCTTCGAGTCAATTCATCCTATCACAATTTACCCAAAGGATTTCAACATATCGAACAGTTCACGAATCTCTCCATGGAGTCTAGCATAAATCATCCGACGAATGCAAACGCTGACCTCTCCCTTGGGCCTAATCTTAGGATACACAGTTCAACTACATAGCATTTTGCTTCACAACCGCTTCCAGAACAAAGAACACGTATATCGGTTTTGAAGTGGTTACGGTTATGAGTCATCTAATATAAGTACACTCTCCCGCTTACCGGACTCTTCAAACCAATCGATAAATTTCCAGTTAACTCAGCTCCAGTTCTTTCAGAAATAAAGACAATGAATAAGGGTAGAAATCGTCTCTTATCCGGACGAATTTCCTTATCGTTTATCTTAGAAGAGCAAGGCGAGTTTATACATAGGGCATAGCATCATTACGAGGATAATCGTAGCATATAATTCTCATGTTTCTTCTATATATTTCCTAAGTTAATTTTGATCAAATTCAGATAGAAATGAAAACGATCGCATATGGAAATCAAGTCAAAAATTATATACTTATCACAACTCTGACCTTCTCAGCTTACGCTACACCTCGGTCAAGAATGAAACTCGATAGGTTTAGAGCATTGTTTGCTTCTAAACCCTACTCGAACATCATTTTTAATTCTAACAGATAGAACAAGTCTACTTTGTCGGCATGTGCACATTTAACTGAGAAGCAGGGTGAAAACAAAGCGCATAAGAGTCTTTTTGCATCAAGCAAAAGCACACAAAAGTCATTTTAGTAAAATTATTAAATAGTAAATAATTTTCATTTTTTTATAGTGAACTGAAAGATGTAAATTTTAACAATGCTAGAAACTTTGTTTTTACATTTGTATCAAAATTAATCATTTATGTAGAGTAGAATTAGCAATATGATGAGTGAATGACTTTTTTTAGCTGGTTCAGCTCGTCATTATTTAAAATAAATGATGGTGAATACAAAAATGTTTATCTTCTAAAACATTGTTGCAGTAACAAAAATGAGAACTTAGCACTTGATAAAATAAATCAAGATCCATAAAATAGAGTTTGCTGGCTTTCGAACACCGTTATAATGATTTAGCATCTTTGTTTGTTGTAGAAGAAATGCATATTCTTCTAGTTTGAAATTTTATAAATCCGTTTCATTTTATATTTCTTAGGGATTCATCATGAAAACATTTAAGTATCACATTTCTTTTGCATAATGGATCAAAACATCATGATAAATTTCTGTAGCAAAAAATGCGTAACATTAATCTTTGTTCTTTTGGGTGAGTACCATCTTAATAATTATTCCATGTTTACAATTAATACACAGGACTTTTAATTTTATATAATCACCGCATATTAAAAAAAAGAAAAGGAACAGTTCATAGAGATTATGTTCATCTTCTCTACCAATTTCTTAAATGATTGTGGCCGACCACATGGATTCTCATTTTCCATAGGCTTCCATCTTAAGTCATATTTTTATTTAAATTCAGTTTTCTTAGATCATTTTTAATACTTTTTACCCAAGTTAATTTGGATCTTCATTTTTTTCCTTCCATGTAAAGATTATCATAGATACACAAGTTATATTTATACTTAAGTTAATAAACTACCGACATCTGTGATCAAAGCAAGTTCTTCACTTTTTTAAAAGTTGTTCTGATCGCTATGTTGTTTGTTAATGTACTTCTAAGCAAGGTTCCAACGTCCGGCCGGCATGCCGGAGTTCCGGCCATCTCGGCCCGGTTCCGCCGTGTACCGGACCGGATCTCCATAAAAAACTCATTCCGTTCACCAATTAAAAAAAATTCAAACAATAGCTTAATCAACCATATACAATTATTCTCTGAAATGAATCGACTACTACCAACATGTGATGCAAATCGACAAAGAGAAATCATTCAACTTCAAAACCCTCAATCAAATCTAACCTTGTCTGCTATAAAAAAACAAAATCAAAACAGTATAATCACGTGATTAGAAATCAATATATTCTCTATAAAAGCACACCAATTCATACAAAACACATAACAAAAATCAAAATCTTAACTGGTTTTCTTGTTCTGCTTCATCATCAGCAAGGCATCAATCTCGAATTGAATTGAAGACTGAGGGAAGAAGGTTCATCATTGAAGCATTGATCTCGAATTCATCTGCAAGCATCGACGAAGGTTTTTCAATTTTTAATTTTTTTTAATCGGCTTTCTGTTGTTTTCAATTTAAAGAGGGGAGAAGTTTTTTCTGCGTGCGGGAAGAGAGCGATACGTAGGGTTAAATTGTTAAAATCAATTGATAATGGGCTGCATGCGGCAAGGGAATTGATGATGGGGCAGGGTTTTAAATGGGTCGTATTAATTAATAGTATTATTCAGTTGGGTTTAAAATGATTAATGTTTTAGGCTTGGTTTAATTTTGAAAATAAATATTGTCATGCAAAATATTATAATGATTATGGCAAAAAAGTTAGGATTGTTTAGTTTGCAAAATAATATATATTATATTGAATAACTAAATGTTGAAATTTTTTTTTAATTTAGGTACTTGATTATGGCAAATCATGATATTGTTTGGAATTATTGTACGGCAGTTATAGGTGAAAAAAGAAAAAATATGTGTAACTATTGTCACAAAATAATTTCTGGTGGTGGTATAACACGTATGAAAGAAAATTTAGCAGGATAGACAGACGATGTAGCAATATGTTCGACTGTTCCTAAAGAAGCCAGAAAACTTATACGAGAACATCTGAATAAAAAGAGAAGCGAGCGAAATCAAGGGAAGCTCGAAAAACAACGCATACAAGAAGAGCTAATGAGCATGCCTCATCAACAAAATCAAGAAATCGACAGTAGTGGAAGTGAAGATGATAGAGAGGTTCGGTGGGTCTTTCAAGAAAGTAAAGAAAGTTATATGAACGAAGAGAGACAACGGTCAGGTGTAGGATCTAGCGGAACAGGTATACGATCTAGCGGACTAAAGCGTTCAAAATCAACCAGAATAGATAATGATTTATCAACACAAGCAGCTGGAAGGATTGATCCCTATGTGCAAAAGTGAGGAGGTAGAACTCAACCTTCTATTAGAACTGCAATAACAGACATCAAAGTTGCAAAAAAAACACATAGATCGTGCAGTATCAATTTTTTTTTACTTTAATCATATCCCACACAATGCTGCTAATAGTCCTTACTATGAAACTATGGTAGAGGTCATTCAAGAAGCTGGTCTGGAATTAAAGGACCCACGAAACATTAATTATCAAAAACATATTTAGATTTAGAGTGTGCTGAAATCAAACTACACATTGACACTTACTCCAACTTTTGGGATGAGTATGGTTGTACGTTGATGTGTGATGGTTGGAGTACATAAAATAGAAGAAAAATCATAAATTTCCTTGTGTATTCTACCCAAGGATGTCTTTCTTAAATCTATAGATGCCACAGATAAATTTCAAAGTGCTGAGTATATTTGTGGTCTAATGGATAATGTTGTTAATTTTATTGGATAAGATAGAATTGTGCAAATAGTAACTGATAATGGAGAAAATTACAAAACTGCTGGCCAACTACTGATGGAAAAAAGAAGGAAACTATATTGGACACCATGTGCAGTACATTGTATCGATTTGATTCTTGAAGATATTTCAAAAGAAATCGAGGTAAAAACGATTATTTCAAATTGTCAGTCAATAACAGGATTTATATACAATCATGGTTGGTTACTTACCATAATGAGAAAAGAAACCAATAATAAAGAACTGATCCAGCCAACAATAACTAGGTTTGCTACTCACTTTATTGCATTAGAATCCATATACACACATAAGGAGAATCTAAGAAGAATGATTTCTTCGAGGGAGTGGAGCGCAAAGATTCCTAAACTTGGTCCTAACGATAAAAAAACAGCAATTCTTATCTATAATTTGATTTACAGTGATAAATTTTGGGCCAATATTGCTACTATTATTCTCGTATTTAGTCCACTTGTAAAAGTTTTAAGAATGGTGGACAATGATGATAAAGCGGAGATGGGATATATGTATGAAGCAATGGATCGAGTAAAGGAATTGATTAAGAAAAATGTTTGTGCAAGACAGTATCAAAAGTGGTGGAATATAATCGATAAAAGATGGAAAAGACAATTGCACCGACCTATTCATGAACAGGTAACTTTTTTTTTAATTATTTCACAATTATAAAAGTACATATCATGTCAATATTTTTTTAAACTATTAAAATTTTTTAGGTTATTTTCTCAATCCTCATATACAATATGGAGACAAAGCAATAAACAACGCTGAAGTTTTAAATGGATGGACAAATGTTCTTAAAAAAATGGTACCTGATATTGCTATGCAAATTGAAATTTCAAAAGTGGTAATAAACAAATTATTAAACTACTCATGATTCATGTTATTATATTTAGCACAAAGATTAACTTGGTTTATTAATGAATGTTGTGCAGGTGGAAAAATACAGAATGAAACTTGGTGTATTTGGTTTCGCAAAAGGGAAACATGCAGTTAAGTCGTGTCTTCCAGCTATGTGGTGGTCAATAATTGGTAGGGAAACTGCTCCAAATTTAACACGCATAGCTATGCGTATTCTTAGCCAAACAGTTTCTTCTTCAAATTGTGAAAGAAACTGGACTACATTTGCGATGATTCACACGAAGTGTGACGCCCCACCTCTATACTCACGCTAGCGAAGGACACTAAGGTGTAATGCCGTCGACTAGCGCGAAGAATAAGGCTGTTGATGAGCGACCATCTGTGTAATTGCTTTGTGCGAGTATCGACATGTCAGAAAATATAACTTACACTTCATTTCAAGAGGAAATCTGACATATAAAATACAAACTCAAAGCTACCACACAGTGGCTAAGTGGACCTCAGAAACAAATGTAGAAATAAACGTAACACAAATCAGTCACAGACATTCATATCACAAAGGCAGAAACAGATATGAATATAACACAAAGAAGTGTACATCAAAGTAGTGGTCATAGAAGATCCACTACATCACAAAAGAATATGTACAAGTGCTAGGCAAAAGAATGATTATACATCAAGGAGTCCGTATCTCAAATGTATAATAACAAAAACTACTAATCTAAAGTAGTTAGGCAAAAGAATCAGATGATAATCCCTGATAAGAAGTCAAGCAGGAGCACCTGAAATACCTCGGTCTGACCAGAGTATTATTTAAGAAGAAAATAATAAACGGATCAGTCTAGCTATAAATATCAGATAAAATGAGATAGGATAAGAGATGTGACCAAAAACGTATGATAACAAAGAAATGTCATACTGTGTCAAGTATACATCAAATAACAACAAAAATCATACAATATCTCCAATCATCTCAAAATACCAAAAAGAATATCATATTCTTTATTTTATTCACCAAACTACAAATATTGACAAACATATAAATGCCAAACGCAAAAGTTGGTGAAACATAAATTCCAAAAATCATCAATTAGAAATACAGGAATCACAAGGGGGGAGGCCTATTACAAAGGAATGCTATTCCATGGTCGCTAACCATCGAGCCGGTGCAACGGCGTAGTACAATAACGGTACGCCCAAGGGACCAAAAACTCATATATTTCGGAACAACGACGTAGTGCAATAACGGTACGCCCGATGAACTCGAAACTCAAATAATTCGGAACAACGACGTAGTGCAATAACGGTACGCCCGATGAACTCGAAAGCCGAAGCATCGATGTAGTACAATGACGGTACATCCGATGAACCAAAAAGCCGGGACATCGATGTAGTATAATAACGGTACATCCGATGAACCGAACACCATAAAAGAACATGGATCGCTAGCCCACAATAGAAATGAGACGAAGCTCAATAAAACTGGGTACAGTCCCCCACGTGGACGAAGAGACATCGCACATTGCTAGTCTAAACCATAAAATGATCATCATCGATCATCAAGAAGTGTCGATTACACTAAGCTAGTAAATATAAGAGTTTAGCTTCATGTCCCATAACCACTAGCTTAACTTAAATATTTACGAACAAATTGTAGATTTCCACTCGAAAATTGTCACAAGAGTTTCAATCGAACAAGTTAAAGAATTAATCGACGAAGTAAACGCAAGCGTTTCATACCACTTGTTTTGCTAAGCCGTTTAACTAGATTTTCTCGTACGAATGAGGTAAAGGTTTGTATATACTAATAGGTTAGAAAACGGTTTTATAAACGAGCTTTGTATTAAAAACAGAGTTGAAATCATCTTTGTAAAGAGTTTGAGTATTTACTACTAGTATAGAAACCTTTGTATTTTTAAAGTGACAAGCCATAGAAATGATTGTAGAAACAATCAATCATCAAAAATTCACATACGAAGACGTGAATCAAGTCCATATAAATCGATGTCGAATCCTTCAAAATGGATATACCAAAAATCCCGAAATAGAAGTCACCAAAATCGATAATAAATGATAACAACAAATCGGATAATCACGAATCTATTAACATTGGAATCTCAAGAAAAATAATCAAATGGAGCTGAAGCAAGCAGGTCATTCGACTAAACCAGGTGGTCATTCGACTGACACAGGGATACATATTTTGTATCCCCAGAGTCAGTCGACTGACCTAGATGGTCAGTCGACTGATACAGACCCAGGCAATTTCCTGGGTCTGGTTCAGTCGACTGAACCACTGGTTAAGTCGACTGAACCTGCTTCTAAGCATTTTTCGACTTTGGTTCAGTCGACTGAACCTGCTTCTGAAGCACATTCAGTCTAGCCCCCCTTGTGGGGCAAAAATCCAACAAACGGCGATCGGACGAGCAACGGGCGCTAAGGGTTTACGCCAATCGGCAACCCAGCCCTATATATAGGCTCATCGATGCTTCACCGAAAACATGTTCAAACATCCGTAAAAGGATTTTCCCCAAAATTGGACTTTAAAACCAAAAATTGGAATATTCACCAAATCAATCCAAATCAAAATCAAATGAACATGTAAAGATGTTAGGAATTCATACCTAATAATCAAAGATAGTATAGACATAGATGTGAGATAAAAATCTCACCTTTAATCCCAAAAACAATGAATGAGAAGCTTGAAAGCAAAGGAAGATCAATCAATCAACCACTTCAACTCTAGAAGCTTGAATCTAAGCTCAAAAGAAGAACATTTCCTAAGTTAGGTTTAGGAAATTTCTGAAATCAAAGAGAGAATGAGTTGGAGAAGAAGAAGGAGATACTTACCAAAGCTTTGCCTTGATTTTGGAGCAATAATTGAAGCTTGCAAAAGGAAACTAGGGTTTTGAATTTCTATTTTCAATCTTTTTCCCCATTATCAGTTGAGCATGAGAGTGTTATGAAAAATGAGAGTGAATGGAGAGGAGGGGGCTGAGTTAGGGTAATAGAATGAGTTGGGTGAAACCCAAACCCAAAAGCCCACTTAGAAAATAGCAAAATTCAACTTACTCCAAACATATCGAAGCTTATACTCAAAAAAGTCGCAAACGCCATTTTGGACTCAACGGAAGTGGTCTCGAGTCCCAATTCGACTGTTTGCAAAAGGTAACTTTTCGGACTTTAATCCGACTAACGACGCTATATTTAAATAAAATATTTAAATATACAATCGTAAAATATGCGGGTTGTTACATGAAGTTAAGAAACAGAATAAAAATTGAGAACTTAGAAAAACTTGTATTTGTACATTATAATATGCGATTAAGAGTACGACATGCTAAACGACAACAAACAACCGATCAACTTATTGACCTAGATTATATATTTCATGAGGATGATCCACTTGGACTAGAGAAGCTGAGAATCCACTACTTGATAATGCAAGCGATAATCCTTGGTCAGACAATGATAATGTATCTGTAGAAAATACTGAAAATGATAGTTCATCAAATGATGATTCAAGTAATGCTGGTGGTGACGGTATTGGTTCTAGTGGTTATGGTGTTGATTTCACTTTTGATGATTCTCAAAGACATATCCAAAATTATTTTAGAAGAGATGCAGATGACTCTAGTGGACGAAGAGATAGAAATTTGAACGTTGAACATGAAGATCAACGTAATTATGATGGCAGATATACTTATAACAATCTCCCCGATTATAGTTATTATACATCTGACTATACCGGAGATTATTCGTTTTGTGGGATAAATCAACCGTATATATGCTGCTGAACCATCAAGTAGACAAGACGAACCATCGCCCTTTGATAATATGATGACGACATTTTTAAGTTCGGATCAGATGCAACAATATGCTTTTTTAGCATATTATAATCCGACACAAGATGAACATAGCAATGGATAAAATTTATATGATGCTCAGAGAAATAGTTTTTGGTATTAATTTTTTATGTTGTATGTTTTTTATCTTCTATGTAACTTGAATAATTAAACATAATTGACTATTAGTATTGCATATTTGTTTGGTATTTATATAAAAGAAGTACCGGAATTCACAAACCGGAATTAAAACGGAATTTCCGTAAATTCCGAAACGGGACCGAAATTTTAAAATTTTCTAATGACAGGAACGGGACTTCAATCCTTGGTTCTAAGTCGATTTGCATAGTCTTACATTTAAGTTCATTGATTTAATATTCATCTTATATCAACATTTAGCTCACGTATGTTGACTTCTCGTTTCCTTTTTCTTCTTCACGTGTTATTTTTTTTTCCCTAACATTTTACATGTATATGTAAGCAAAAAATGCAGCATCCAATCTTGGAGAAGAATGGAATGGAGAACATGACAGTCTACTTCCACTTGTTATAGGAACTATCTACGATTTATTGGTCACTATGAAAGTAACTCTTCCTCAAGTAAATTGAATCTAACTAGTAGAGAATCTCATGTTGTATACTAAAATTTAAAGGAAATGGAGAATAGTGGCTGGTTGGATCGAGTAATTCATAGCGAAGCAAGCAAGGTGATCTTTCCTCCCTCATTTTTAATTAAATACTTCAAACTGAAATCCTTAATTTGTTACTTTTAATTTGATTTTTGATGGTTGATTGTAAGTGAATTATGAAAGCTAGAGATAATACCCTTTACCGTTAGTTTTGAGTCATTTCGATTCTGTTTCCAGGGTAAGACACATTATGCATATACAGACATCAGTTCATGTTCTTATCTTCCAAAATAACCATGTTTATCAATTTTCCACTATGCTGCACTTAATGAGCTTAGCGTCATTGCAATACTACAAGTTCTAACATACACCTCCTACGAGGTCGGCTTTCTACAATACTCATTAAACTGAAAGAAAAAAAAAAGATTTATATTATCATAAACTAATATAGCTTGTTAGTTGGTCAAATGAGAATGCATACATGTAATTCCAGTAACTAAAAATAAAAAAAAATCAATGCATTATTTACTTACCATGTTATAGAATATTTCCAGCAAAAACTTTGGTCCTCTTTTCAATCAGGTGCACAGAAAATAGCAAACATATGAAAATTTTGTATATATAATTTAGTCAAGGGTGTCAAATAAGACAGCTAAAAACATAAAATGAGGATATCTAGTCAAGACTCAAACAGAAAAAGAAGGCATAGATTTATATATAAATATGAATGATTATAAATAGAAAGAAGCTTAAATATATAATACAGGTGATTTAGCAAAAAATGGAATGATGAAGCAAATATAGTATCAAATCAAACGGCACCATAGCTAGAATGAAATACATATTTGGGATGCTTTTATTATGTGATTTAGACATGGTAAGGGATAGCAGTAATTAAAATCTGTAGTAAAAGATGACAAACCAGAGCAATCACACTACCACAATTTGTACAATGATTAATGTAATGATAAAAAAAAATAGACAAATGAAACGTAATCACATATACCTTCAAAAGCACCTACTGGCTAGTAGCAGCCAATCAATCAATTACCACTAGCATATCACTTATCTGAGTTTCAAAAACTCGAGTAAATGTTATGTCTAATGGCTGAGTCCTATAAGGTAGTTTAAACTATACGCGCTTACCCAAGAATTAAATTTTGGAGCAAGTGCATACATGATTTTAAGTTGTTGCGTTGGGATCAGCTATCGGATATTAATAAGTATCAAATATTCTTCTCTGTGCCTTAAATTTCAAGTAGCTTTTAAAATATTTAATGTAATTAACCATCACTTACTTAGACTGTATGATACATTTTTTTCAATTTGTTCGCTTATTCTTACTACACCGGAAAAAATATCAGTTATCATAAACTTTATAGACTGGATGCGGTAGCTAATTTGGGAATATAATTAGCACAGGCATGGAGTAAAATATTGGACACCTGTAACATTCAGCTGTAGTGAAAAAAAATTGTTTTTTTTTTCACTAATGCGGAATAGTCTAAAGTCAAGGTCTAGATTTGCCGATTTAACACCTCCCAATCCAATAGCAATTATTTACTACTCAACAATAAATAAACAAAACAGAAAATGAAGGAAGACAACAAAATTTAACGTGGTTCGATCTAATTGATCCACATCCATGGATCCAACAACTCGTTCTAATTTGAAGAGAGTACAAAAGATTTTCTTATTACAAGATTATAGTTGTCAAAGTGGAGCAAACAAAAACTACAATCGATGTAAAAACTAGAAGAGATAATTTTTGATGATAATAGAATGGTTGAGATTTCACTGCTTTTATATAGATGCTGATGGAGCATATATTTTAGATGTTCAAACTTTTTCAAAGCAAAATATGTGGCTGCTTTTGATTTTGATTGGATTACCATATCCAATATATCTCCACGTCACAAGCTTTTGATATGTTCAATATTAGTTTTGACTTTGTATGCAGCAACAACTTTTGAAATAAATAAATTTATTTATTTATTTCAAAACACTAATTTTCTTGTAACTTTCACATATGAACTCCTTTTTGCAAACCGTCTTCTTCATCCTGTCACATATTATCTCCTCATCGAATGAGTATAATATTGTATCGTTTATTTTCAACACTCCACCTCAATACAATATTACTGCATCTCTTTTTATCTCGAATCAATTAGTGACTACCAGTTGTTGGGTCAGCGCCCCATGGCGCTAAGTAGCTGTATACAAACTAATTAAGTTTGAGCAATGCTCAAATATGTTTACGAAGTGACTTCATCATCATATCTGAAAGATTATCCAAAGTATCACATTTACCACCTTGATCTTGCTTCGTTCTTCCTCTAGCATAAGAAAGAATCCTCTGACATCAACGTGCTTTGTCCGAGAACTATAGGCTTGATTTTCTACAAGATGAATCGCGCTTTGACTGTTTAAAAATAGCTCCACTGTCCGCTGCACCACCGAGAGATCATCCAACAACTGAAGTAAATACAATCTCTCCTTAATCGCTTCCACAATCGATATCAACTCGGCCTCGGTAGTCGACAAAGCTACTATAGATTGCAGCTTTGATTTCCATGAAATCGAACCTATGCCAAGTATAAACACATAGCCCGACACCGACTTCCGTCCGTCTTTATCCCCAGCATAATCTGAATCACAGTAGCCTCTAATAGAGATATCACCATCTAGTCCACCATACTACAAACCAACTGAAGAAGTGCCACGAAGATATCTGAGAATCCACTTCACAGCTTGCCAATGCTCTTTGCTTAGATTAGACATATATCGACTTACAACACCCACTGCATGTGCCAAATCTGATCTCGTGCACACCATAGTATACATGAGACTACCAATAGCACTAGAATAAAGTATATCAATCATATACCTTTTGTCTTCATCCGATGAAGGAGATAAGTCTTTCGATAACTTAAAATGAGAGCCTAATGGAGTGCCAACCGGTTTAGCTTTCTCCATAACGAATCGAGCGAGAACCTTCTCGATGTACTGCGCCTGAGTGAGTCTCAACTCTCTCAGCTTTCTATATCTAAATATCTACATTCCCAAAATTCTTTGTGCTTTTCCCAAACTCTTCATATCAAACTCCTTGCTGAGCTCCGCTTTCAACTCCTTAATTCTGACCATACTCCGAGATGCAATAAACATATCATCAACATATAACAAAAAATATATCATATATCCATCACACCTTCTAAAATAAGCACACTGGTCTTTGAAGCTTCTAGAATATACCTGTGAAAGCGTAAACTTATCAAATCTCTTATACCATAGTCTAGGAGACTATTTCAGTCCATATAGAGATTTGTTAAGTTTACAAACATAATTTGGCCTGCTACTATCAATGAACCTCTCCGGCTGCTTCAAATAAATCTCCTCGTCCAAATCACCATGCAAGAATGCAGTTTTGACATCTAGTTGCTCGAGTTCTATATCATAATGAGCAACTAATGCTAAGATAATATGAATGGAAGTATGCCTAATAACCGAAGTAAAAATATCATAATATTCTACCCCTTTCTTCTAAACATACATCTTTGCTACTAACCTTGCTTTATATTTAAAATCTCCATTGTTGTCGTCTTTAACTCTATAGATCTACTTCTATTCAATAACTCTCTTGTCGGTGAGAAGAGGCACCATATCCCAAGTATGATTTTTTAACAAAGATTCAATCACTGGGCTCATCATAGAAAACATCCAATGCATATGTTGTCATGTCATCGAAGTCAATGTCTTCGATGCTCAATCCAACAAACTCATCAAGCCACTTAGGCTTCCTTCTCTGTCTAAAAGGCCTAGTCTCTGATCGAACTTCACCTTGAGTCTGATCCTCTGTACTAACATCGAAACTATCCTCATCAACCACGGTGTCATCGAAAACACCATCTGAACCTCTATGAAAATAATCTGAAGATGACTTGCCTTGTGTTTGGTATTATGAATCTATCCTCACATTTTCATCGGACGAGGAAGGCTCCACTTTCAACATAGTCTTCCCGTCAAAAGTCACATGTCTACTGATAGTAATCTTCTTGCTGATAGGACATCACAACCTACATCCCTTCACTCCTCTTCTATAATCCAGAAAGATACACTTGGGAGCTCTAGGTTCCAGCTTTCCTCTGCTCTCATATTAATAAGCTGGACATCCAAACACTCTGAGAAATGAATAGTTAACAGGCTCTCATTTCCATACTTTTTCGGGAATTTTCATATCTATGGCAGTAGAAGGTGTGTGGTTAATGAGGAAAGCTGCCATAGATAGCTTTAGTCCAAAATCCCTTCTTCAACTTAGCAGTCAATCTGAGGCAACGAGTTCTCTCAGCCAATGTCTGATTCATCCTTTCAGCAACTCCATTAGACTAAGGGTCGTCAGGTGTGGTGTAATGCCTCTTAATGCCTTCAGACTCAAAATAATCGATGAATTCATGTGATACAAATTCACCACCATTATTCGAACAGAGAACTTTTAACTTCTTCTCTTCTCTGACTGCTTCTCAACCATAGATTTTCACTTTCGAAACCTAGTAAAGATTTCACTCTTAGACTGTAGTACCCGTACGTTGCGAGAGAAATCATCTGTAAATGAAACGAAATACCTGGCTCCACCTAAGGATGGACAAGGGGAGAGACCTCACACATCTGTGTGAACATACTCCAAGACAACCTTTGCTTTGTGCTCTCTTGTACCAAAAGAAATCTTTGTCTGCTTTCCAAGAACACACTTTTCACAAAAGCCAAGCTTTGAATACTATACTCCATCAATCAAACCTCGCTTTCTCAACTCATCCAAACTGCGTTTGCCGATGTGACCCATCCGCAAGTGCCACAATCTGGAAGAATCTGAATCAACAAAAGTAACTAAAGTTGATTCACCAACTACATTAGTGTCATTTAATAAATAAAGATTTCATGCCCTCGCTCCTTTAATCATGGAACCCTTCAATATCTTCATTTTCTCTCCCTTAACTACAATCTTCAAACCAAGCCTACTCAAAGCCCCAACAGAAATCAAGCTCCTTCTCAAATCAGGTACATGCCTAACATCAGTAATAGTACGAACAACACCATCAAACATTCTGACAATTCACACTACCAACACCAAGCATACGGTAAGAAGCATCATTGTCCATCAGAACTTCTCCTCCACCAATCTCACGGTAAGTGGAAAAGCAGTTCTTATCAGGTGTCATATGATAGGATGCATTAGAATCAACCAGCCACAACTTGCTCTTCCCTAAAAGGCCGGAAGCTATACATACATCGGTATCACTCTCTGTATCTGATTTCTTTATAGTAAATGCTAAAACTTGCTTTGGGTCTTTTCTTCTTCCTTCAGTTTGGGACATTAAGCTATAAAGTGCCTTGGCTTCTTACAATAATGGCAAGTCAACCGCTTAAGCCCCCTAGACTGAGACCTTGAATTACTTCGACATCCACCATCCTTTGACTTGCTTTGGCTTAAACCTCTCTGTACAGATAAGCCCTTTGTATTACTATCCAAACTAGTGTTCGTCAATGACTCAATCTACATCTCAACACTTCATTATGAAGACTAGCATTTATTTTCAGATAGGCTAATCTTATTGCGACCATATATTATGGAATTAACAAAAACAGTATACTTCTTAGGCAAGGAACATAAGAGGATCACTGCTTGAGCCTCATTAGTAATATCAACTTCCGCTGCTTTCGGGTTCATAATCAAAGTGGTCAAAACATCTACATGCTCCATAAGATCAGCTTCATGCTTCATCTTAAACGAATAGAGTTTTTGCTGAAGAATAATCCGATTAGTGAGAGACTTGTCTTGATATGCATCAAATAATGCATACCATAATTCATTTGTCGTCTTCTTCTGAGAGAATTCTCTTAGAACTTCATCTGAAAGACTCTGGATGGTTGTAAGAGCTTCTTCTTCCATCTCTTCCAAAACATTCCTCACTAGATCTTTCAGTTTATCCGACTCGGAAATAATCTTAAAAGTCTTCTCTTCTTTTAGTACGGCCTCCATCTTCATCTTCCATGTGCCAAAATATCATTTTCCATCAAAACGAGTAACAGCGTGATTGCTACCGGATCTACCTATCTTCCCTGAAGCCATAGATGTTCAAATCTAAAACAAACCGACTAGCACTGATATCAATCTGTAGCGGAAAAAAAACATTTTTTTTCAATAATGCGGAATAATCTAACGTCAAGATCTAGATTTGCCGATTGATCACCTCTCAATCCAATAACAATTATTTACCACTCAACAATAAATAAACAAAACAGAAAATAAAGGGAGACGATAAAATTTAATGTGGTTCGGTCTAATTGACCTACGTCCACGGACCCAACAACTCGCTATAATTTGAAGAGAGTACAAGAGATTTTCTTATTACAAGTTTATATTTACCAAAGTAAAGCAAACAAAAATAATAATCTCTGTAAAAACAAGAAGAGGTAAATTTTAATGATAATATAGTGGTTTTATATAAATACTGACGGAGCATATATTTCAGATGTTCAAACTTTTTCAAAGCAAAATATGTGGCTGCTTTTGATTTTTATTGGATTACCATATCCAATATATCTCCATGTCACAAGCATTTAATATATTCGTTATTAGCTTTGACTTTGTATGCAGCAACAACTTTTGAAATAAATAAATTTATTTATTTAAAAACACTAATTTGCATATAACTTTCACATATGAACTCCTTTTTGCAAACCGTCTTCTTCATTGTCTCACATCACCTCCTCATCAAAATGAGTATAATATTGTATCGCTTATTTTCAATATCAGTATACTCATATTTACTGTAAATGTGTGCTAAATGGATGTAAAATTGAACTTATATATATATATATATATAACTAACTCTAGAATTATATAGACCTTAATTCAACACCAACATTTAATCAAAAATCAACTAAAACACAAAATTTAACTGTCTTACATTGACTTAACTAATAATTCAGTTAATAGAAATGTAAACAACTTGTTCCCATATGTGTGTTTCCTTTCATATAGACTGAATATCATTTACTTTATCCTCAATCCCTCTGATTCCACCTTAGGTTTTTTCCAATTTCATAATGGTAAAACTAATATTATGATTACATTTATTAATATATATTTATTTAATTTTGTCCTCGCATGTGATATTACATTTATTAATCAACAACTCTCTTACATGTAACCTGTCAAGACTTTAATGTGTTTGTCTATGCTAAATCTTTTACATTTAAAGACTTTAATTTTAAAAAAACAATGTCTCTGTTTCTAGTTTTTATTGCATATTTGATGAAATATTTAACTTCATCAGCGTGAAAAAAGTAATAAAAATGAAATAAAAGGTATGGGAAAGTAGTATACATATCAATCATGAATATTCAACTTAAATTCTGCTTTATTAAATATGAACCACATTGTTGGTGTTCATGACTATCAACCAAGGATTGGAGTAGCCTATGCATATGGATTCATTTTGATAGCATATGAACTCCGTATTATCACTAAATGTACCAAAAATCATAATAGATGGAGTAAACATATTTTTTATAAATACTATATGGAAATACCTATGATACATAGTATCCTTTATTATTTGAAGCTTACAGATATTGCTTAAATTAATCTCTTATTTTGGATGACGAAAAGTTTCACATTCCATAAAGGTATAAATCGGGTGAATAGCCATTTTGATGGCAAAATACTGTAAACTATGACTGTTGTCAGCTGTTGCTGCACCTACTGCATATGGTTAGCCAAATACCAAATACGCCCCTAGTGGATACAGGTAGAACCACAACAATAGCCAATGCTAAACTTTAAAGGTACTTCCAGATTTTGTATCTCTCTTTTAACCAAAACATTATTGATTACTATGATCTTACCACTTCTTATTCCAAAAATACACAAATAAATTAGGCATTTTTTGAACTATTCATAAATATAATTGCTTAACCAAAACATTATTGCTTAACCAATGCACATGATAAATACTATGACGGATATATTGACATTAATGTTCTTCCATGCAACTTTTTTTAGAACAGTGTGATACAAGAAATAGAAATATGCAAAACCGACGATTTTATTTTGCTAGTATGAATCATATGTCCCGGAAATATTCAGATTATTTCACTTAATATGGTGATCGTTTGATATCACAGATCCAAAATGTAAATGAAACAAGCACTAACCTGTCAAAAAGCCCAAGTTTGACAGTCACATCAGTAAGATTTGAGTTTGTCTTCCCCACAAGTTGGAACAACTTCTTTCTTTTCAAGTTGAAATTTCTAGTCTTTTCCATACCTTGATCTATACCTGTAAATACTTATATCGTATCGTCAACCTATTAGACTAGAAAATCACCTGTAATAACATTATTAGGTGTGAATCCCATATGTTGCATGGCATCACATAAATTTTCTATGTCCATTAAAAAAAATGTGATCAAATAGAACAAACCTTTCTGTAGTGATTACCTTTATTCCCAGACCCTCAAACCTTTTTGTGACTTGTCATTGTTATGCTTACAGTATTGCCTTTTTCTGTGTAGTGATGCACCAGTTTTCAGATTTCTATTAGAACCTGCTCTTTTGTAGAATACTTGTTGGATATGAAACCAATTGTTGCAAATTAGTGCTACGTACTGTCAGTACTTTAATAATATTTACTTATGTTATTGTTTGTGTTTACCTAGTCTTCCTTTTATTTAGGTAGATCCTTTGGTTTAGGATCTGGTAGTTTGCTTAGTCGTATATTGTGCAGCTATTGCACATGATATTTTCTATATATAAGTTTTGCATTTTATGTAATAGTTTAGTTCTTTCAAGTTAATAAAACATCTTAGTTTTCTGTGAATTTGTTACATGGTATCAGAGCCTTTGTTGTTCACAAGATGAATGGTGGAAATAGTTTGTCCCAATCTGCTGTCGAGAAGTTGACCGGTGATAACTATAATTATTGGAAGCTTTGTATGGAAGCTTATTTGCAAGGGCAAGATTTGTGGGAGTTAATCCTTGGTGCAGAAACGGTAATTCCACAGGACACTCCGCAGAATGCCGAGCTGCGCCGGAAATGGAGGATTAAGTGTGGGAAAGCTCTATTCGCTTTGAGAACTTCGATTAGCAGAGAGTACATCCAGCATGTTCGGGATATGAATACACCAAAGGATGTGTGGGAGACTCTTGAAAAGCTTTTCACTCGGAAGAATACAATGCGGTTGCAGTATTTGGAGAACGAACTTGCTGGGATAGTTCAAGGTAATATGACAATTCCAGAATATTTTTAGAAAGTTAAGTCTTTGTGTTTTGAAATTTCAGAACTGGATTCGTCCGAGCCCATTAATGATGCACGATTGCGTCGTTACCTTATCCGTGGTTTGAGGAAAGAGTTCATGCCGTTCATTTCGTCGGTGCAAGGATGGGCAAATCAACCCTCCATCGTTGAGCTGGAAAATTTGCTCTCAAATCAAGAAGATCTTGTCAAACAGATGACCAGCAAATCTCCTTCACAAGAAGATAAGGTCCTTTATATTAGAGACCAAGGAAAAGGAGATGGAAGTAAGCATCTTGAAGTAGAGAAGGAGATAAGAGGTAGTTCTAGAACCTGTCACAGATGTGGAATGGAGGGGCATCTAAAGCGTGATTGTCGAGTGAAAGTAACATGTTCTAGATGTGGCAAATCAGGCCATATCAAGAAAAATTGTCGAGTCAAGCTTCATGACGAGGAAGCAAACACTGCTCATGAAGATTTTGATGCTCCAAAATGGGAGCAATGTTTTTCTATTGAGGTCATTGATCAACCTGAAAGTATAGCCTCCATGATGTATCCTACTGAACATTGCGACCCTATTGATTGTGAAAAGGATTGGATCGTTGACTCGGGATGCTCGCATCATGCCACAGGAGATGTGAACTTGCTTTCTAATGTTCGACCACACATAGGAAAGCGAGTCATCGTCACAGCTGATAATTCATTGCATCCTGTAATGAAGGAGGGGAATTTTGAAGGAAACTTCAGCGCTGATGTGGATAACTCAAAGGGTGGTGAAATTGTTTCTCTTAAGGATGTGTATCATGTTCCAGGCCTAAGAAAGAATCTTGCATCTGTCTCGCAAATTACTGACAGCGGTAAGTACGTTTTATTTGGTCCAAATGATGTTAAAATTCTTGATAATTTTAAATCTGTTGATGTTGATGTCCTTTCGAGTGGAAAACGGAGGAATTCTCTGTATGTCTTATCTGCCAGTGAAGCATATATTCAGAAGACAAGCAGGAATACCAGTCCTTCAGTTTGGCATGCTCGGTTAGGTCATATTGGCTATTAATTGTTGCAGCAAATTTCAACAAAAAATTTGCTCAATGGTGTTCCTGTGTTTAAGAATCTAAATACAGATGTGGTATGTGCTGGCTGCCAATATGGAAAATCGCATAGGCTTCTTTTCCAGAAATCAGCAAATCAAGCAACTTCTGTGCTTCAGCTAATTCACTCTGATTTACTGGGACCTACAAAAATACCAAGTTATAGTGGTTTTCAATATGTAATGATCATGGTGGATGACTTTTCCAGATACTCTTGGGTTTATTTTTTGCAGCATAAAAATGAGGCTTTTTCTCAGTTTGTTCAGTTTAAGACACGAGTGGAGCAAGAGTTTGGTTGCAAAATAAAGTGTGTGCGAACTAATAATGGAGGTGAGTATATGTCTGAAGAATTTCTCACATACTGTAATAAGCATGGGATTAAAAGGCAAATGACATGCCCGAATACCCCTTAGCAAAATGGTGTCGCTGAACGGAAGCTGGCTCATCTCACTGTTGTATGCTTGTCATGGTTGCATGATAAAAATCTTCCTAAGGAGCTATGGGCTGAAGCATTTAAATGCGCTTGCCATGTCATCAATCGGCTGCCTCCTTGGCCTGGTAAAGAATTATCTCCTTTCGAAACTCTTTATAATGCTAAGCCAGATGTGAATTACTTTAGAGTTTTTGGGTCATTATGTTTTGTCCATATATCTAAAGGGAGTCGAACTAAGCTCGATCCAAAGGCTCAGAGATGTGTTTTTGTTGGCTATGACACTAGGCGAAAAGGTTGGCGGTGCATGAATCCCGAAACAAACCAGTTTGTTGTTTCTCGTGATGTGGTTTTTGATGAGACGTCTTCATATTTCCCTGTTTCTGAATGTAAATCAGCATCACTTGAACCATTCTTTAGTGATGAAGAATGTAGAGAAAGAGGGAGTAATGGTTCACAAATTGAAGCACCAATCCAGCAAAATGAACCAGTTCAAGTCCAGGAAAAAAATGAATCAGCTGCTCAAAGAGCAACAAGGGAAAGAAGGCAGCCTAGCTACTTAGATGATTATGAAACCCAACTAAACTACTCTACTGTGACTTCCTGCTTCTTTGCAGGGTCATTATGTGATGATGAACCGAATTGTTATAAAGAAGCTCAAGGAGTGGATGAATGGGAAGCTGCTATGAATGAAGAGATTGAAGCCCTACATAAAAATGGTACATGGGAGTTGGTACCAAAACCAAAGAATGCTGAAGTAATAACCAGTAAATGGGTTTACAAGTTAAAGAAAAAAACAGATGGGTCGATTGATAGATACAAAGCTCGCTTGGTTGCACGGGGGTTTTCTCAACAATATGGACTGGATTATGAGGAAACATTTAGCCCGGTTGCCAAGATGGTGACAGTTTGTACTATTATTTCATTAGCAGCATGTAGCAACTGGAAGATATGGCAACTTGACGTTAAAAATGCTTTTCTTTATGGGGAGCTAGATTGTGAAATTTTTATGGAGCAGCCTCAGGGATTTATTTCACATAAATATCCTCATCATGTGTGTCGACTTAAGAAGGCATTATATGGCCTCAAGCAAGCTCCACGTGCCTGGTATGGTCAAATTGCTCAATATCTATATTTTTGTGGCTTTAATTCTTCAAATTCAGATCCTAGTCTATTTGTAAAGATCGCCTCGTCAATGTATACCATACTTCTTCTCTATGTGGATGATATGATTATAACTGGTGATAATAATGCTGAAATCACTCAACTTCGCGACGAGTTATTCATTCGCTTTGAAATGAAAAATTTAGGAGAGGTTCATTCTTTCCTTGGATTAGAAATAATCAAGAAAAATGGATTCTTTCTTTCTCAAAGATCTTATGCCTCAATTTTGCTGAGTCGGTTTGGTATGAGAGATTCCAAACTAGTAGCCACTCTTATGGAGCCACAACTGAAGTTGCAGAAAATAGAAAGAGAGTCATTGGCTGATGCTATGAAGTATCGACAACTTGTTGGTAGCTTGTTCTATCTCACTATTACAAGGCCTGACATAGTATATGCGGTTGAAGTTATATCTCAACTTATGGAGAGTCCTTGTGTTGGTCATTTAATCGCTGCAAAGCGAATTCTTCGTTACGTGAAAGGGACATTGAATTATGGTCTTCTTTATAAGGCGAATGTGTCTCTCTCCTTTCATGGTTATACAGATGCCGATTGGGCCGGAAATGTCATAGATCGACGTTCAACCTCAGGATACTGCTTTAGTATTGGTTCTGCTATGGTTTCTTGGTGTAATAAAAAGCAACCAACAGTTTCACTCTCAAGCACAGAAGCAGAATATGTAGCAGCCACTGCTGCCACACAAGAATGTGTCTGGATTAAACGACTTCTTCAAGATATTGGGTTTGCTGTGAATTACCCAACTCCTATTAGCTGTGATAATGAAAGCACAATGAAGTTGGCTGGCAATGCAGAGTTCCATGCTCGTACAAAGCACATAGAAGTTCATTATCATTTTGTTCGTGAGAAGGTGTTGAAACAAGAGATCGTACTGAAGAAAGTTGGAACAAATGATCAAGTTGCAGATGGCTTCACAAAAGCATTATTGCAAGCCAAGTTTGAAAAATTCCGAAGCGCTCTTGGTGTTATGGACAGCACGCTTGCACTAAGGGGGAGTGTTGCAAATTAGTGCTACGTACTGTCAGTACTTTAATAATATTTACTTATGTTATTATTTGTGTTTACCTAGTCTTCCTTTTATTTAGGTAGATCCTTTGGTTTAGGATCTGGTAGTTTGCTTAGTCGTATATTGTGCAGCTATTGCACATGATATTTTCTATATATAAGTTTTGCATTTTATGTAATAGTTTAGTTCTTTCAAGTTAATAAAACATCTTAGTTTTCTGTGAATTTGTTACAAAGATGATATATCTCAAGTAAATTCTAGATTCATGGATCATGTGAACGATTACATTTTGGTTGAAGTAGGTTGGGGACTAGAGTTAGAAATATTGCTAAGGCACACTATCAAACTATCATCTTTTAAGAATGTTTTAATTTGGTTTGAATGAAAATATTTTCTCAAGACAAAATGTAAATTGTATATAAAAGTTAACATTCTTCGTACAGAGAGAACTAAAACACTTGTTTCTAGAATAGATGATTCATTTACCAGAATAAAAATAATAATTCTTTGTTCGTTCAGATGATCTTTGTTGCTGTAATAGCAACAATATTTATAGAACTTCTGATGACTGTTAAAGGTGTGTGCTGAAGATGACGGTTGAAGCTTGCAAACAACTTTTGGTGTTCACAAAGTATATATAAGCATAACTGTAAGTGTTAGAATATGAATTTTTATCACCAAGAGACATGCGTTGGAGGTGATCCTCTCTATCTAGCTAACCCTCTGTAGTAGTAAAGATCATAAAAAATTTACGAAAAATTACAACAAACCACACAAAGAAAGTTGAAGAAAGAGCACCTGCAAAATCAACACAATGGATCCTTATCAGTGTACAAATCAAGAAAGCCAGACTTTACCTTGACTGTTGGATCCGGGCATAGTATCCCATCAAATGTAACAGGTCTGAGCAACTGTGCCTCTCCAAGCAACCACTGTATCTCTCTTCCTAATCACCTTGTTTCTTCATTACTGGACAATAACGGTTATACATAAAGGCTAGTGTGTGGTCCGTGCTACACACGGACAATTGTGCAAGTTAAAGTTTTGAACGGTGAGTGTATTGGTAATCTTATTTTATTGATAGAGTCTATATTGATAAACATATATTTGATGAATTCATGAATGCCCTGTGTTTGTGAACTGTGTACTTTTTTCTATGTATTAAAACTTTTGTGGACTTAGGAAACTAAAGGACAATATTTTAAACAAGGCTCGGTCAGAAAACTATTTGTGCAAATAGACTCAGCGGAAAACTACTTGCAAAAATAGACCTCGTTTTTATATAGCTTGTGCAAATATGGATTGCGCAAGCCATAAATCAGGCTTTAAAATTCCAGCAAGCACAAAATCTATTCCACACTTCTCGAACCCCTCTCCTTCTTCTCAAAATCCATCTCAATCCCCATTCCAACCAACTATTTCCCAAATCAAACTTCTGCAGGTCTTCCAATCGAATTCCTAAGAATCTGTCTGGTCTTATCGCACATTTTAACAAATCTTCCAGGCTCGACTTCCTTCGTTTTGCAGGTCGATGCCACAATTATTCCGGTCGAGCTATTTCGAGTCTCCATGGCATCGTTATCGATATTATACTTATAATTTCTAGGGTTTGTTATTGCATCGTCATCATCAACCCAATTCCAACCCATGATTTTACTCTTTTCATGTGGTGCTTTCCCTCTTTCTATCGAATTCTAGCTCCACATATATGAATAACCAAGCTTTTTAATGTAAAGATACCAAATTCTTTGAAAGAGCAAGAAATAAACTAGAGAAAACATTTATGTAAGAAACGCAAGTATTATTGTGTTTTAAACTTGTGCAATATTAGAGCAAATCCAAACAAATATTGTATTAGATATATATATTGATATCCGATCATATATAATACTTGCTAGATGGGACCAAAATTTATATGAAGTTTGTTTCTTTAAGGTATAACACTTTATACAATATATCAACTCATATACGTATTGAGAAAAATTAATATTTTTAAAACTAATTTAAAAATTAAGGAATTTCTAGTTTAATAGTATTCTTAATTAATTTAAAAAATAATTTTTTTTAAATGCATTACTCCTTCAATTTCACCATTGACAAGTAATTATAAAGTTGCACAGAGGAAGGGCATTCCTCGTAGAACCCCTTTTGCGAGTTTTATATTGGAGTACTAGATAAAAAGGTTGCTATATAACATATTATTGAAATGGCGCCTTAGTTTCAACTAATACAGATATTGAAATCAAGTCTACAAGTTTTTAAAGAAACTGACAACTTGGATTTTAGTCTATGCGCGAGTTCATGGCTACCAAAGCTTTTTGGAAACCCTTTTTTACCATTGTCAGTCTTGTATAATTGTACCTACTTATTTATCAAACACAATGCTATTTAGATTAAAAAATATACCAAAGCTATAAATCTTCAAAAATAGAATTTGGTTTCAGAAGACAAAATCTTTACATGTGTGCTATCCAGCCTTTTGACTAGACAATATTCGGACAGACTGAACAAATTGGACTTGGATTATTAAGGTAGGAAGCTCGGAGATATAGCCCAAAAGTCTAGAAACCAAGTGTAAGCAAAGTCATAGGACAAGCACACAACCAAAACAAAAAACCAAAAGACCGGATCCACCAAAGTGGTGGATCAGTACTGATCTAAGATCTTGGATCAGTACCGATTCAATTTCCTTCATCCAAATTTGCCCAACTTCTGCCTATGCACTCTACTTGATGCTAGAAGCCTACTTCAGGTGTTGTTTCATCAATCACATGCAATTTTCTGTCGATCTCTAGGAGCACTTGAATCAGCAACTCTACTTCTCCATAGTTCCACCATTTGAACTCAGAAACAAGCTAGAAATATTGCAAACTACTATGGAATCATGAAGCTAACAACAAATCTAGCCAATGTAAGAAGATCGAAACCATCCATATGAAGAAATTATGGATTGGTACCGATTCAGGAGGTTGGATCGGTACCAATCTGTGATTGTTGTTGAGCTGTCCACCTATTTTCTTGGAGAATTAATCTATGGCATGGATAATGAGGAGCATGGCTCATTTTTATGGATCCTTTTGGTTATGTCTTTCTCTACTCTAACTTCTTGTAATCACCTATAGATTTATACTAATCCGTAAGAACAACTGCTTGTAATCCAGTGATCTAAGCAATGAAATCAATAAGTGGGCGTAGGCCAAGTTTAGCCGAACCACAGTAAACGATGTGTGTTCTTTCCTTGCTCATTTTTCCATTTATTTTCTTCACTTTTTGTTCTCTACATAATCTTCTAGGTGTTTGTGTCATTTTTAGTTCAAACATTTTGGTGCTTTCATTGAGAGAGGTATTCTCAGGCTACTTGAATCCATCATCTACTATTGGATTTTTTTAGACCCGAGAGATAGATCCAATTTTCCAACACTACAATTTTACTATTCATATTTTCAACAATCTACTAGAAGTTATTCCCTATGGCCCAAAGAAGAGAGCATTCTACAAATTCTAGAGTTGTTACTAATGCTGAGAATCAAGATCCTCAGCATGTAGATGAAGCTGTCCAGCTACTCAACCGAAGATCCAGAATCCAGATGATGTCATGACCAGAGTGGAAATGGATCACATGATGAAGCAGACGGAGGACGGATTCCAAGAGATTCACAATGAGATGAATCAACAGATGCAGCAGAGCTTGAGACTGGTGAATGAATTGACTCAAAACAGTCTTAGGAGAAACAAGAGAGATTTAACACCTTCCGAATCAAAATCTGAAAGTTCCTCTTCATTCAAGTAGAGATGGAGAGATAGGAGGCAGAAGAGGACTCAAAATGCAGCTGGGACTTCATATCAGGAGAAGAGACCGATCCGCGGCAAAAACCGTGGATCGGTATTGATCCAAAATCTTGGATCGGTACCAATCCAGCTTATGCTGGCTCCGGGGATCGACCTCTTGAGGGTGATGTGGACTTGGCCTCTAGGCGTGTTGTTGAAGGTCAAAACTTAAAACATCAAACTACTGCCAATAATACAACGCACGAGAATCAAACAGGTCGGACTGTTAGTCGAATGGATCTCCCGGAGTTTGAAGAGCCTAGGTATCGAGAGTCTACCTAAGAGTGTTCGCCGGGCCGAACACTTGGAGCAGACCCCAATCACTGCCATTCAGTCGAAGCTGTAGACCCGGAGTACTTGGAAGACATGGTTAAGAAACTTGTAAGTGAAAACTGATTTAGAAGCAATGATGAATGGGGTACTTCTCCTAGTCGGAATTTGATTACTAAGGACATCCTGCGCGTGAAGTATCCATGAAGGTTTGTAATGCCGATAATGCCATTGTACAGTAGAAAGACGGATCCAAGGCAGCACTCGATGAATTTCGAATGGCATATGGACCCTATTGGAGCGTTTGATGCCATGAGATGTCATTGTTTTCCAATTTTTCTAGATGGGGTAGCGACAATGTGATTTACTTAGCTCCCACCGAGATCCATATCATCTTTCACTGAGTTGTCACGAAAATTTCTGAAGCAATTTTGTTTACACACTACATGTTCGAAAGATATGATGTCATTATCAAACCTCTTTAAGGAAGCGAGAGAGTCGTTAAAGGATTTCTTGAACTGGTTCCATACAGTTGTGATGAAAGTAACAAATCCCACTGATGACATGGTATTGATGGCACTGATCAAAGGGATTCATCCCAATACCGACTTCAACAGATGGTTAGAAATGAAGCCCCCGTCGATGATGGATATTTTCTATAGAAAGGCTAATCGGTTCCTGCACCTGAAGGGGCACACAATCGTCCCCGAAGAGGTGAGGCTGGGAGTTCAGCTGAAGTGATACAGAGTAACATTGTTGTTAAACAATCCGAGGGGAGTTTCGAGAATGTGGATGTAAACATTGGCAACAAGAGCAGTGGTCAAAAATAGAATGATGGTGAGGCTAGAAAGCAAAAGCCAGATAATAGGAACCACCCTAAGATTCCTAAGTATGATAATAATACTGAACTGAATATCTCAATCGAGATCATATATCTAACAACTCAAGGTACTAAGTAGTACAGGAAGCTGGCTTCGAGAGAGTCGACCGAGAAGGAGAAGAGATCTGGAAACTTTTACAGATTTTATGAGACGCACAGTCATAATACCAATGAATGCAGACACTTGTGTGATATGATTGAGGAGTTGATTCGAAAGAACAAATTGCAACAGTTTGTGAAAGCCGCGTAGAATGGCTTGCAAGGAAATTCTAACCACCTTGGATCATCTTCCCAACGGGGGCAAGCTTGTCCTAGCGGTGAGGAGCCTAGGCGACTTGAAAAACGTTTAGTGATAAATACAATCATTAATGGACCCATCCAGCAGATAGGAGTTTGAATGAGATAGATAGGCATGCTGGTGCTTTAAAGCATGATGAGAATGAGAGTTGTTTGGCAATAGAGGATGGAACTTGAGCGAAACAATTCAGAACCATGACAGATGATATTGTTTTCCAAAGCAGAGATGTTGATAGGGTGGAAGCCCCAACGATTGATCCATTGGTTATAGCGGCCACGATTGGCCCTGCTATTGTACAAAAGGGGTTGGTTGACTATGAGAGTTTGGTCAACATTCTATTCAAAAAATCCTATGACCAAATGCTTCTGGAGGGCAAGGACTCAAAACCATGTAAATTTCGGATCTAGTGATTTAACGTGATAGCTATGGAGCTATTCGAATATGTTGAATTATCGGTGTTGCTTGGAGAGGGCGACCGCAGGTGAATGCAGGTCGTGCCTTTTGTGGTGTTGGTTATTTACTCCGCTTACAATGCATTTTTGGGTCGACCGACCTAGGCCGAATTCAGAGCGGCTATATCTTCCTAGTGTTTGTCACTTAAATTTCCTACGGATAACGGCGTGGGAGTAGTGCACGGAGATCAAGGGCTTGGCCATGGATGTTATGCCACCGAGCTAAAGGAGGTGAGGCGAAGAGAGAAAGGAAATGGTGTAGAGGGGACTCTCTGCATCAAGGATTTGGACGCATAACAACCAATATCTGCGACCTAGATCGGGTAGCATAGTCGGTTCCATAAAGGTATGGATCTGGGGAAAGAGCCACTAGATGGAAGAGAAGCTCCTGCCGAATTAACAATCAATGTTTCGTTCACTTAGGATGATCCGACGTGGGTCGTGAAGATCATTTTACAGCTCAGCGTGAGAATGATGAAGGAGTTGGTTGATTTTCTCCGGGTGAACCTAGATGTACTCGCCTGGATGAACTCTGATATGTGTGGAATCTCGTCGGTGATAGCGAGCTATGCACTAAACATAAATCTCAAATGCTTTCCTGTAAAATAGAAGCACCGCTACCTGGATCCAGAGAGATCCATTGCACTTAAGGAAGAGGTGGATAAGCTGAAGGATAAAGGCTTTATCCATGATGCCCTATACCCAAAATGGGTGTCAAATCCGGTCTTGGTGAAAATGTAAAACAGGGAGTGGAGGACAAGCGTTAACTATTCTGATTTGAGTAAGGCATGCCCGAAGGACAACTTCCCTCTCCCAAGGATTGATCAGTTGGTAGATTCAACCGCCAGCCATGAACTGCTTTCATTCATGGATGCGTGCTCTAGATACAGTCAGATTCCAATGCATGTCCCAGACCAGGAACATACCAGCTTTATTACCGACTTGGGATAGTATTGCTACCTGGTCATGCCATTCGGACCAAAGAATGCTGGAGCAACTTATTAAAGGCTAGTGAATAGGATCTTCAAAGATCAAATTAGGTGTTCAATGGAAGTCTGTGTGGATGACTTGCTCGTGAAGTCACGAGTTTGAGAAACCACATTGATGATTTGGTAGACATGTTTGGTGTTCTTATAAAATATAGGATGAAGCTCAATCCTTTGAAATGCTCTTTTGGTGTTGCATCAGGGAAATTCTTAGGCTTCATTGTGAACTCCCATGAGTTTGAAGCCAATCCAGAAAAGATAAAGGCGTTAAAGGACATTGAGGCCCTAAAGAAAGTTAAGGAGGTCTAGAGCTTGAATAGGAAGGTTGCCGCTCTAAGTCGATTCATCTCCAAAGCCACGTACAAATGCATCACTTTCTTTAATGTAATTAAGATGGGAAAAAGTCCAAATGGAAAACGGAACTTCGCTTGAACGCGGGAGTGTGTAGACGCATTCCAATCTCCGATAGATCACTTGGAGAGACCTCATATTCTCTTGAAGCCGATGGATGATGAGGACTTGTTTATATATTTGGTAGTGTTGGTGCATGCATTGAGTACCGCGCTTATTTGAGAGGAATCTTTCATCCAACGATCGGTCTATTACATTAGTAAGCGATTGATAGAAGTAGAAAGAAATTACCCAAAGCTTGCATACTTCCTGTTGATCACTTCAAGGAAGATCCACCCCTACTTTCAGGCTCATCCGATCAAAGGCCTTATTGACCAACCTTTGCGACAAGTCTTGCAACGACCCGAGATTTCTGGAAGGTTGTTGAAATGGAACATTGCATCGATCCAATATGATATAACATATCACCCTCGAAGGGCTATCCAGGGTCAAGCTTTCGTAGATTTTATAGCTGAGTTCACTATGCATGATGATATTCTGAAGGGCAGTTGTGAGGAAAACACTAGGTGGAAGATGTACACGGATCGTGCATCAAACGTACGTTGTTTCGGTGCTGGAGTTGTACTTGTCACTCCCAAGGAATGTTTATTGATATGCCCTGAGATTCGACTTTCCTGCAACAAACAACAAAGCGGAGTACGAAGCATTGATTGCGGGACTAGGAATTGCCAAGGAACCGAGAGTTAAAACTTTGCACATCTTTTGCAATTCCCAATTGGTGATGTGTCAAGTTAGGAAGGAATTTCAGGCGAAAGGAGCTAGGTTGGCTCCTTACCTAAACCAGACGCTTGAGCTGCTTAGTGGCATTGAATATTATACAATAACTCATATTCCCGGAGAGGAAAATGCGAAGGCCGATTCACTGGCCTAGCTGGCTAGTTTAGGAAATGCGTAGCTCATGGGCCTGGTTCCGGTGGAAGTATTATCGACTTAGAGCATCAACCATATGGATGTCAATTGGCTCTTGGAGGCCGAGCATGAGAAGGAGTCATGGATAACTCCCATAAAGAATTACTAGTAGAGAGGAATCCTTCCAGATAGGAAGAGCGAATAATGGAAGCTCCTTTGCCAAGTTTTGATATACATCTTTCAACAGGAAGCACTTTATAAGAAAGGATTCTTAGTCCCACTACTACGATGTGTTACCAACGATAAGGCCAAACAAATCCAAAGAGAAGTGAACGAATGGGCCTGTGGCGACCACACTGGGGGCAAACCCAAGCGAAGAAGATTCTCCGCTATGGGTACTTCTAACCAACTGTTAACCGAGATGCAGTCGATTACACAAGAAAATGTGACAAGTGCTAGAAGTTTGCTAATATTCCAAGGGCCCCACCAATGAAGATTACTCAAATGGTCATTCCCTGGCCAGTTGCAGTCTGGGGAATTGATATTATCCGTGTATTGCCGATATCTAAAGATGGTGCGAAGTATGCTATCGTTGCAGTTGACTACTTCACCAAATGGACCAAGGTGGAACCACTGGCCATAATTACCGCAAAGAAAGTAATCAACTTCGTGGTCCGGAATATCATCTGTCGTTTTGGAGTTGCACAAGCGATCATTATCGATAACGGAACCGAATTCGATGGCACCGAGTTTAATGATTTGTAACGACCCCACCGCGATACACATATTATTAAAGGACAATATAAATAATGTCATCTAATAATACAAATAATATGGCTGGTTAAGGACGACCAAATGTGAACATATCTTTAATCTTACAATGACACATCACACTTACTCTTTTAAATAAATTTCTGGAATGAAACTTAGACGTGTACAGTCTCAGTTTAAAGAAATAAACACATCAGTTTTCTTAAAACCAGAATAATATATCATATAAATAACAATCGCATATCACAGCGGATAATTTACATCATATACAATACATAAGGTGGTCTGCAAAATGAAATACTAGACTCACATAATATACATCCAAAATAAGTCACTGTCTCAAATAATACATCCCATAATACATCATGTGAATATATACAACAGAAGATAAACTAAGATGTCAAAATGTCTATCATCTGCCAACACACCTACCCAAAACCTGAGCGTCCAGAAAACCTAAAAAGTCTTGGCCTGACCCAAGTATTATAAAATAAATGGGTCAGACTATCTCTAAATATTCACAACGGTGAGAGCAAGATGTAACATAGGGTATATGGTACTAAAAATGCACAAAACTCAAGAACATTTTAAACCCATAAACACTAGAAATCCATGATAACTGAAACAAAACACATCGATCACCTAGATCGTTCATACCGATCATAATGATCATCCATACCGTGGAAACAAACTAGTATCACTTGTGCCGATCTGATACTAATGATCGTCCATACCGTAAAACAACCCTAGTCAGTAACCAGGAGTTGTCTGTACCGATCCAAACGATTGTAGAACACATAGCACAATACGAAAGGATTTAAAAAATCGATAAGTATATCTTTTAAGGATTTATCGGACCTCGGCTGAACTCTAAAAGAAAATATACTCTAAAGTGCCAAGTACTATCACTTTCAGTAATCGCTAGAACTTAACCAAAACATCCCATACAGCATAGTGAAATTCTAGTATTTACTAGAACCTGGTAAATCTCACTCGTTACGGATACCACCAGATAATCTGAACTATATTCTCTTAAGGATCTAGCAGCCCCATGCCACACACCAAAAGTGAATACAACTCTAAAGTGTTAAATACTTTCTAATAGCAATTACGCGAATTTAATCAAGACATCCCATACTACCTAATGAAATTCGAATATTCACTAAAGGGCTAGTAAGTACCACTCAAATATTATATTCAATGAGTTGTAGAATATTCAATGAAGTTTCACTTGAGAGCATTTAAACCAATCAGCAACACTAAGTCAAATATGAGTATTTTCCAAATTATAGAATTAAGGTTCTCAAAACATTTTCATTTTAAAAAAAAGTCTCACAGGATTGCCAAATGATAGAAAATATTATAAGAGTTTAAGGTTCGAAAGTAATTAAATATAATCTTAATATATATATATATATATGTTTTGTAAAATTACTTTATATAAAATATTACTTTTGAGTTCCTTTGTTCAAAATCCATAATTTAATTATTATTCAACTTTATATAAATAATCCCTATTTGATAAAATATTACATAAATTTGAATTATTCCAAAAATGCACTTATATATGTATATTTATCTCAAAATTCCATACATAATATTTATTTAATAAACCATGTTTCGAAAATAAATATAAGTCCTTGTATTTTATAAAATCCATATTGACTCTTATCCAAAACTATATATTATTTAAACCTCAAATTAAAAATAACTTTATTTACATTTCAAAATCATTCTTATTATATATAACATAACTTTCTTCTTACAAAATTAAGTAGAAAAGGTTCAACTAGAAAATCCATTCTCTTTGAAAATCCTTGTTGAAAACATGCGACGGAGATTTAATGTTGTGCTATGAACGCTATGTTCCAAAACAAATTCACAATTCAAAATCTGGAAATAACATTGAAATCATCACAAAACGGCATGAAACAGGACAACAAAAACAACTAAATCAACAAGGAAACAAGCGGCAAGCAGGCAAGCTAACAGAGCGATTGGGGAGCGAAACGAGCATGACTTAAGGCTCAACCCAAGCTGCGACCGGTGCACTGGTTTAGTAGGACCGTTGGATCGATGACATGGCCTAGGCTGAGTCCTAACCAGTGCACACGGCTTGCGATCGTCCGTCGGTGGGAATTTTTCGCTTAATTGAACCTAGACTTCAACTACACTAAATTAGCTATCATGCAAGCAAGCAACCAACTTCAAATTGATGATTTAAAGGATCATATAAACAAAGGTTTCCAATAACAGTAAATTTTATAATAGAAAATGTAAACACCCAAGCAATCCAGATAGATTCGACATCCAATTCATCCAAAATGGCAAATACATCCAATATGAATCTAGAGATAGATTGTGTGAGTTGTTAACTCACCTTTGTATCTTGATTTGAAGATTAAAACTTGAATTTGCCTAAGCCAAGACCTTTCAGCAACGACCTAGGTTTAATTTTAGAAATTTTCAAAAAGAATTATTATAATCCCTAATCAAAACTGAAATAAATTAGCAAAGTAAACACAATAGAGGGTAAGGAAGATTACCTTCTAATGATTCCTACAATAAATTGCTAAAAGCCCTTTGATTTTGAACTAGTAATTGGAGATTTAAGAACTAGGGTTAGAGGATGCTTTGAGTTTTGCTCGCATAATACAGTAAATGAGGAAGAGAGTTTTGTACATATTTTTCTTCTCATTCTTTATTCTTATTTTCTTGGGCCAAGAGGGTTTGGGTATAACCCAATAACAAGTGTTACTAATTTTCTATTCTAAAAGAAGCGTTGCAACTATTTTGTTTTGTTTTATTACTTATTACATATCCAATTATACTAAACAAGGTTTTATATGTTACCAATTTGATTACATAAAATTTGTCAAATACTAGTATGTTAGAAATTATCATTTTAAATCAATAATAAAATGTTTCATATATAAATTTAATCCAACTTTAGCAATTACAAAATATTATAATTTTAATAAATGGATTAATATTTCCAAAAATCTAATTTTTAACAATTATTTCAATATGAACAATTTTCTTAAATGCCAAATTTAAATACTTGGTTTAATCATATTTACAACTTCACATGAACAACTTCACAATTAAATTTTCAATATGAACAACTTCACAATTAAATTTCACAAATTACAATTTGAAATTAATTATCCGAAATTAAACTTAATTAATTAGTTAGTTAACAACAGACTTGTTATAGGATTTCTACCGCTGACATCGCATAGAGAAGAGATATGCTACGATGGCACATCCCTAGGCGAATGAACAAGTTAAAGTTGTAAACAAGATTATCAAGTCTATTCTGAAGAAGTGATTGGAAAAGGTTAAGGGCAAGTCGGTTGATGAACTTCCATTGGCACTTTGGGCGGCTTATCAGACGACCCACAAGTCAGCGGCTGCCATTCTCCATTCGCCTTAGCCTACGGATCATATGCTATGATTCCAACTGAACTGGAAGTATCTTCTCATCGAGTGATTCACTACAACCCACGCGCGAATGAAAAACTCCTTCTGGAATCTCTTTACGTGATCGATGAGAAGCGAGATGAGGCTTTGGGAGCAGCTGCACACCGAAACCAAGTCGTCCGATAATACAATGTCAAGGTCATGAATCGGACCTTTGAGATTGGCGACCTGGTTCTCAAACGAATATTCCTAGGCCCTGGGAACTTGGGCCCAACATGGGAAGGTTCGTACGCATTAGAGCAAAACCTTGAAGATGGCACTTTTAGGCGAGCAATGATGGACGGGATATCACTTTCGAGGGCATGGAATAGCGAGCACTTAGACGTTATTTCACATAGAAATAAATTTGCACATAATTGAATAAAGCCATGTAACAAGACAGAACATGTCATTTCCCATCTTCAATAAATGAAATGGCTTTATGGATCTGTGTTTTTGTCTTTACATAGCTTAAAAGTTGTGAAATATGACTGACTCAAATGAACCTGATATGAACAATGCAGGTATGCAGGTACTGGAGCTAGGTGCCGACCAAACTTCTTCGGTCCATGATCGGACCCTTCAAATTTAACTATTCTTGGCTCCCAGAGATGGATGCCGACTAACTCTTATCCTTGATTTGGGGGCAGGAATATAAACTGAATATGATGTGATTTGACCGTCCACCGACTAACTCTTGTCCTTGATGTAAGGTCAGGAGTATTAACCAAATAGGACGTGATCTAACCGTCCGCTAACTAACTCTAGTCCTTGACGTGGGAGCAGGAGTATAAGCCAAATAGGACGTAATTTGACAGTCCATCGGCTAACTCTTGCCTTTGATGTAAGGGCAGGAGTATAATTCAAACTGGATGTGACACGACCATCCATCACTAACACATTGCCCGGAGTAGGCAAAACGAAAGATCCATGCCCGGTGTAAGGTGGGATCTTATCTATAAACTTGGATCAACGCCCAGAGTTAGGTGTGATTAAAGTAAACATCCTAGATGACATTGTGAAAACTACAATCTTAAGTAATTAGCTCAAACCAGCGCTTGAAGCTTTGTGCGATCGGATTTCATTATCCTACAAAAGGATACCCGAACTGTTATACTGGATGGTTTACCCTAATCGATGCCTAGAGCTTAGCACTTCAACAATTACCTTGCATTCGCTAGAATGATAAAAGGTTGGCAAATCATGGAATGGACTAATGATTTAATCCGATAATGACCATGAAAAGAGATGGATCACAAGTACATATAATGTACTTGCACATTTCTTAAGTACTTGGACACATATAAAAAAAGATTTGACAAAACAGAAGTCTTTATTAGTCATAGTCAAAATAAGACTTGAAAGAAAAAGTACAAGTTTTATTTACGTCTAAGCGGAAAAGCAAAAGCGGAACTCGAATCCACACTGCACCGGCCAGAAAAAAAAGCAAAAAGTTAGAAAGTGCCTAACTTTGCAACCAAAACAAAATAATGATCACTTTTTATGTTTCTTCTTCTTGGATTTTTTTTCTTCTCCTCCCTAGAAGGAGGTGTAATTTAATCAGGCTTCCTCCTAGCTCTTCATGAACCCTTAGACGGAGTGCTTTGCGATGACCCAGCAGGCACGCTCTGGGTGCTCCCGGGCGAAAGAAGAGTGACAGGAACAAAGATAGTCTGATCGAGCAGAGCTATGGATAGAAGAGGAGGATAGTTCTCTATTTTCTCTAGCTTGAACTCTTTGGTTAGGACCAGTTCCTGCTCAAGCATACTTATGGTTGTACCCTGCAGAGGTTTGGAGGACCGTTGATAACATCATCATTATCGGTTTGAGCCCCCTAGAGCTTATTAGTCCCTTCATCATATAGAGCATCTATCTATGAGTGAGCATCGGTCGGTTTGGTTAGTTTGGAGGTAAAAAAGTTTCAAACTGAACTGAAACAGAAAAAAATTAGAACCGAACTGAACCGAACCGAATTAATTTTGGTTAATTCGGTTGGTAATCGATTTAACCGAACTAAAAAGGTAAGTATTCAAATGATCAATTTACTTAAAGGAAAACATAAATTTATATTTAGAGAAACCATTTCAAGTACTTTTTTAAGTTTATAAGAATAATGAACATATTTTCAATAGATAAAATTTGTTCTTTTATTATTAAACAAATTATTTAGAGTATTACAATGCCATGAATTTGAACAATATAATAAAAGTTTGGTTAATTCGGTTAAACCGATAACCAAAATAAAATTATTTTACAAACCGAATTCAAACCGATACAATTTCGTAATCGAACCAAACCAACCGAAATGAACTGGTTTGGTCGGTTATTTGTTCAAACCGAATATTGCTCACACTTACATCCATTATTCGCTCACCGGGCCCAGGAGTCTGACCAATCGGGATACTCAACACCGTCATTGAAATGGTCATGGTTACCGATTCCATTGTAGATGTTTGTTATCCCAACTGGAGACCTTTTTTGGGAAGCATAACGACTTGGGGCGGATTTGAAACTTAAGAGACAGAAAAAGAGGATTAGCGATGTCAACCAGCGACATATGGACTCTCTTTAATACAGGTGAGATCAACAAGATACCTCTTTTAGCTTGGGATTCAGTGTGGGCTAGACCATCAGAATTCCCTTCCAAGATGGGAGAAAGGATGGTGGACTTTAGCATTTGGGGTCGATCTGGATTATACCTTGGGCCCGAAGATGAATCATGAGTAGTTTTGGGTCTGGAGGTGTCTCCAATAGTCGCATCTTGGGGTGATTATCTGAAGCCTTTGCCTAGGTCTTTCTACACTATATCGGCTAGCTTCAAATGGAGAATAAGTTGGCCCTCTTTTAGCACCTTGGGCTCATCTCCTACTAAGATCTCCTTTTCAAGCTGTGCTAGATCCACATCACCGCCTTTCAAAAATTCTCTTTCTTCCTCGATGACTTGTTCCAAAGAAAGTGCATGAACTCTGTGGTAATCATAGTCGAACCATTTTATGTTGTGGAATTTGAGCACATTGGCATTGTACTTGTTGACCATTGGTTCAAACTTCTCCATCATCCGCTTTTCTATGGTTTCAACTTCCTTCTTGACAAGGGCATCCACGTCTCTAGTGCGTTCGACCGTCCTATCCTTTTCATCTCGAGTAGTGGGCAGCTCTTCACAGTAGTCCTGAGTTTGTTGGAGAGTGTCGTTCTTCTCTTTTGTCTCGCTCTCGAGTTTGGCTGACAGCTCAATCACCTTCTTGTTTGAGCCATCCCTTTCCAACAGTAAGGCATGAATCCGTTGATGCGTAGTCTCAATCTCATCACGATGCTTATTTCTCTCATCTTTATGTGCCTTGATGGCATCCTCGGCTTTCTTCTTGGCTTCAGCTTGACATTTCCTTAAGTTTTCAACCTTAGCATCGAGATGAGTGATGATTCTTTTATCCTGCGACTCTATTAGTTTCGGATTATCATTCTCAAGTTTTCTTTCCCTCGAGATTGCAGAGATCTTCACGGCTGCCCACCTCCATTCACTATATTTATCATAAGCGTCTGATATATAAGCAACCATCATTTCCTTTATTCCATAAGAAATGTCCTTTAGATCGGGAACAAACATAATTTTTTCAAAGCATACATTTGGGAACCGTTCCCTTAGCTCAGCCATTCAAGCATCGATGGAAAGTTGTTGCTCTACCGTGATGACTGGACTTCAATCGTTTTCTTGCCAGCCTTGTGATGGGAAGTCTCAGAACTGCTCTTATGGTGACGGCAGTCAAAGATCGACTATATTGGGATGTAGCATAGGAATGGAAGATGGAGGGAGTGCAGGAGAAACATCCCTCGATTGGAAGTCATCACAATGGTCAGAATGTTTGTCTAAGCCTTTTGGAGGAGGTGATCTAGACCTGGAACGATGTTCAGAAGTAGAGTCCCGCGATGGATAATCTATGCTATAAAAACCTTTATCGCGACTGCCTCTATCATGGTTAGACCAGAAACCGGATTCAAAATCTTGGCCACTGCCTTGATGGTATGTGCTTGGACGATGACTATGTGGTCAAGATAAATTTTCCTCAAGAGATTGGAATATATACTTCTTCCTCTCCATGGATCTTATAAAAGAAATAGGAATAAGTTAGATTCGAGGAATAAGGGTGCGAGTCAAGTGTAGTTTAGTGCCGTGAAGTGCATGTTTGCGTGAGTTTCTAGTGTCTCCCCGATGGACTGTGTACTAGAGCTTTGCTCATGGGTGTGGTTTCTCCCGCACTGGTGGGAAATATGTCATCACAGAATTGAATAGGGAAGTCGAGACCCTTAAGACTAATATTGTCAATACTTAAGGAGCCAAACTCGATAGGAATTGGCCCTAAGTTAGCAAATATGTTTGTTGAGGGAAGAAAAGGAGTTTTCTCTGCTGTTGTAACTGGTAGGGGCTATGTAGAAGTCTACGCTTTGGTTATCTTCACAACCAGCTTTTTTTTGGGACAGGCTATTGGTCGTCTTTGGGTTGTTCAGTCAAAGACTCGTGGCCCACATTAGTACCATCGTGGCCAACTTCATTATATCCACCTATAATTTCTCCTTCCTTGGCATGTTCTTCCCTTTCTTAAACATTTTCTTCAACTTCCATCCTTGGACTTAGGACTAAAGGCACGTCCGGATTAACATCCCCTCCTCCAAGCAAGTTGTTATCGTCATCATCCTCATCATCTTCACCGAAAGCCACTTGGACTTGACCAGCGCTACGGTCTACTTCCAGTAAGTTGTGGGCCAATAGGTTCTCATCTAAGAGGAGAACTCTGATATCTCTATCTTCTACCGGGAGTGCCATGAGAGCTCCAACAACATCTACAAGCACTGTGCTACTGGGCACCACCAGGACATCTAAATGGTAAAAAGAGTAAGTCGAGCTTATAGATTATAAGGCAAATTCTTATAAGTAACATGGAATGGAACTTACGTCTGGATAGCCATCTACGTGTAAAACCAGGTGGATATCAATCTACGTGCAAAACCAGGTGGATAGCAAACATAAAACCATTCATTCATGAAATAGCTAAGTTTGCTCCATGTGCCAGTGATAACTCTGCAACTCTTAGCTGACTCTAAATAAGTCAAAAATGGACTTCCATTTCGACTCTTGAAACTGTATATGTACTGGATCTCCTCATCACTAGGTACTCGGTGTAAATGTTGGAAAAAGTACGTGTCGAGAAGGAAGGCATAACTATTCGAATATAGTTGTATCGCAGCTAATCTCATGAAATTTAGAACTAGATGAATGAATGGGTTGAATGGTGGAACACATCCCGCCAAGGTGTCTATTACAAGCAGTATAACCCGATGGGTGATCATGAGCTCTTTTGTGACAAGAAGGGACTAGTACATCCTCAAATGGAATTCAGTGCTTATCATAGATTCTATGGAGTGATCCTTCTTCTATTTTTGAAGCAATGGAATCGAAGGGATTGTCTAAAAGAACGGCGTCTTCGAGAGTGTCAGGAGCACGTTCAACTTCAGGCCCTTCTGCGGGTTTTTTTGGATTTTCCAGGACTTGTTGTTTGACTTGTGGATTTTCTTGTTAATGTGTCGGCTATACTGGTCCAAAACGCGCAGGAGTCGTAGTTGAGCTTGACTCATCATCGATTCAGTGTATTTGGAAGCAGATGGACCTGTGTGACCTGAGTGGCGAGACACTCGGAATGTCTTAGATTGATTGCTATAAAAAAAACTCGACAAATAATCAATATCAGATTAATTATAAGCTGTACCCCGTGCTAAAGTGAAACCTAGGGCGGTGTTGTGCAGTTCAAATTTTCAATATTATATAACAGTTCATTCTGGAATCTGGATATCGCCCAAAGTGACCATCAGTGCTGACCGTCCCAACAAGCATTACGTTATCGGTCATGCTTTGGAAATGCTTTGGAACCAAGAAGAAGAAATTCTCATTAATCCACAAAGCAAAGTTCATTTGTGAACATTGGAGTTCACAATATTCACCCAAGTGTTGGATTTATACCAATCCAGCTCCATGGGATAACTTTGCCCTTTTCTTTCCTCTTGCCTCTGATCCCAAATCAAGCCACCCATGCCAAGTTCGGCCACGTCCAAATCCATCTCCACCTACCTAGTTCGGAAAACCTACAAGAGGAATTCAAGTGCTGATTTTGGATCTAAGTGGTTCAATTTCCTAGGTAAGGTTACTTCTTGGATCAGTGAGCAGGGTTTGGCCATGGTGAGGCGAACGATGTAGGAATCAGGTAGATGTCAAGCGGCGGCGGACCTAGTTTTGAGGGGAGGCAAAGTTCAATTGGGAAAATAAAAGATTTAATGGCGAGCTCAAGTTTTTAGATCGGTAGCAAAAGCAAGTGAGGATGAAGATAGAAGAGAATGGGTTATATAACCCTTTGGATCTGAACCTTTAGGCTATAAAGTTGTAGATTTTTCTCTAACTTTCGGATCGGTATCGATCCAAAGTAACAGATCGGTACCAAGTCTTAAAAAAGGATATTGAATGGTTGATGGAATTAGCTTAATACATGCCTACGTGAGTATGTACATGTGAATGAGAGCTTCTACATAAGCGTGCACATGAGTATGTGTATGTGTACTTGTCTAACACCCGACGACTAAGGCCAAAGGAAATCAGATTCAAACCTGAAGAATCCGTAAAAGGGACCAGTTCAAATTTACAGGATTTGGAATAACAGATCATGGAAATACACTCCAGATTTATAGTACCAGATACTGGTAAAACATCGCGATGAATGGCTATAGAAATAACTCTTCATAGAAATGATTCACAAGAAGGATAACGACCGTTCAGAACATAGAGTGGAATCCTTCACAGTGATCCCAACTTGTCTCGATTCAAAGCACATCATGTTTGGAAGAAAATGTACCTTGGGAGCAAGTGTTATCCAAACTTTTGAATCATTTTGATGGATCTTTTTGGCTCTTGCTTTCTCTACTCTAGTTTCTTGAAATCACCCATCGATTTATACCTATCCATAAAAACAACTACTTGTAATCCAGTGATCTAAGCAATAAAATCACTAAGTTGACGTATTCCAGGATTAGCCGAAACATTATAAATGTTGTGTGTTATTTCCTTGCTCATTTTTCATTTATTTTCTTCCCTTTTTGTTCTCTACATAATCTTTTGGGTGTTTATGCCATTTTTGTTCAAACTATATGTTTTATTGTTCTACCACTCTGCCTTGTTATGGTTCAACTCTATAACTTGTGCCTCTTTGACATGCTTAAAGTTATTTTAATTCTCAGTCTTTAATGCTATAATTAATTATACTAGAGCACTCAGAAACTACGTACAACATATTTAATTGCTACCTTGAATATGTTAACATTTGGTGGTATGTTTTTTTCATGTTCCAACTTATAGGTTGCATATAGTATTTAACAAGTTAGCGATTACATGTCGATTGAATAGGGAAAGACACATGATAATAAAATCAAGACAACCTTATGACCTTCCGAATCTGACATTATTGCTATGAATTTAAAGTATTATTCGTCTTCATTGAATTTAGGAATAACACAGAGTGAAATGAAGGGCCGGACATAATTCTACGAAATAATTATATCACATTGCAGTGAAAATGAAAAGCATCGGCAATTAGAAGCATGAACTAAACATTCCCACTTAGATTATAATTGATCGAAATGACGCAAAGTACTATTGGTATGAAATCAAGATTCATAAGATTTGCACATTATTTTAAATTATAATCAACAAACATAAAATTAATTAAGATTAAATTCCTTACCTGCAATGGTGAAGCGGAGAAGATGCGGTGATGGTGAAGCAGAGACTATCGACGGGGAGTAGAGATTGACGAAGGAGAACCAGGATTTTTTTCGGATTTGGTATTTTCTGGAGAGTTTTTTAATATCATTTTTGAGTGAGTGTTGGGGTCGATGGGCACATAGGCATGGTCTGTCGTATAATATAAAATAAAAAATAATTCAGAACAATTGATTTAGTGTTTTCTACTATAATATGTTTTAGTTTTTGATATATTCGACCATTAAACAATTTAATCGAAAACTATTTGGTTCATTCAAAAATAAATAACTTAAATTGAGATGAACTGTTTGTGCAGGAAGCAATAGTTACGTATGTTTCATGTAACGTACCGTGGGTTGAATTTTAAAACAACAAACATATATTTTTATATATTTGTTTACTAAATTTTATTTAATTGAAAAAACTACAACATTATTGTATCATCAAAACCATAGAAAATGTCTTAATACTATACCAAATTTTGAATCATTAACAGATTATATATAAATAAAAAAAATTAATATGTAATAAAAAATAATAGTTATTATTTATTCATTGTTAGCTAATTAGAAATGAGTAATATTTTCTAGTTTTTAATTTTGGTAGATTATTATGAAATTATGATAAAATATATAGTAAAAGTAAAAAAAATTAATAAAATAAAACTATGTTTAATAATATTAGTTTTAGCGTTATGTAAGGAGATTTAGTGGGCGTAGAAAAGACGTAGAAAATTTATATGTCACGCCTATAGTCGTACGCAAGGCATAAGAAATTCGCTACGCCTTTCCTATGCCTAATCGAAGCTGTAGAAAATAACCGAGGCATCAGAAAGTGGTAAGAAACTTCAAATGTCTCCCCTACGCCACCTTTTATCATAAGAAATTTCCTACGCCTTTCTTATGTCATGGTTGTTCTTTTACAAACTTAGGAAGGCGTGGGAAAGACATTGAAAACTGTCTATGTCTTTCCTATGCCTACATCATTCCTACGCCTTTTTTACGCCCTGTCTTATGTCATAGGAAAGGCGTAAGGAATTTAACGTAGAAAATTAAAGTGTTTTCCTGTAGTGTATCACTAATTTTTTGATGCTAGTTTAAATAGCATTTTCTGAACTGTAAAATGAATAGAACGTTAGTTTTTTAAAATACTACATTAATTTAGCATTTTTAAAACTCTAAAAATGAATACAACATTGTATTCATGTAATGCTAGTTTAATTTAGCATTTTATAGTCTTGTTGATTATATTATTTTTACTATTCCTCGATGTTGTTTTATTTGTTGGAATTTGGTGAGGTGGAGTGGCGAGATCTAGTTTTCAAATTTCTTGGCGTTATTTAGGGTTGAGACAAACGATGACGGAAGTGGTGGAGTTTCGATGGCAAGGGTGGAGTTTTGGCTTTGAATGATGTTGGTAAAGGCAACGGGGTACGACTTCTAATGATGGAGGCGGTGGAGTTTTTGTAACAACCCCATCTCGAGGCCTAAAACTAAGCACTACGGATTTTGCAGTCATCCATAGTAATTAATTTCCGATGACAAAATACGGCTATGTTAATCATATCAATAACCAGAAGCACATGAATATGGAAAAAATTTAAACACAATTTAATAACAACTTTCACATTTCATTTCAAAAATAACATTTCATGTTCACTACATAATCTCATTCGCGATCCCACGTTCAGAGAAAATATAATTATTACAAAATACACCAAGAGTGACATATGAACATGCCCCATTGGCTAATCAAAGCCTAATATTTGAAAATTATATAACTTGCCATTACATCCATTCAGACAAAAGGAAAGTACACGTCGGATAAATAAAAACTTCTAATATAGCTAGATTGCCTCATGCACATCTCTGGAAGCTTATTCATCTAACTGGAAACCTGAAATCCCTTACTTCCAACCTACTCAAATAAGTACTCGAGTGTTTAAGAGGAAAAACAAAAACTTCAAGTCAAACAAAGAGTCAGGTGTGAATAATAACCTACCATCTCGAACCAAAAATAAATATCTAGTGAGACCACGCCGCTAAGCTGAACAGGTTTTCCCCTAACTAGTATCTTAACCAAGACACAATAACCATATACCATGCTCCTGCATCCATAATGGTTAGAACATAGAAAATAAGCATTTGCAGTCATGCAACAATATACTGGACTACCCATCCCAATTTATTAGACTATCCGTCTTAATTTCATCTGTCTATCCGTCTTATAGTTATGTAGACTACCAATTTCACATACAAATATATATATTTTTGGATTATCTATCCCCTCCCATTAGAACTACCCATCGGACATGGTTTCATTACCAAAGTTATGTGGACCATCCATCTCACATAATTCATTTATTTAAAATGATGTGGACTATCCATCCCACATCCCATGGTTTTTCTAGGATGACCATGAACCCTTAATTTACTATATAGAGACTATACATCTCTGGCATTATGTGCACTATCCATCACACATACCATAGTTTTTCTAGGATAAATATGAACTCATCACTTATTAATTTTAATTCATGTTTAATCCAAACGTTCAACCTATGTCTATTGGTGTCCACAATTAGGGTGTATACTCCTTAAACTTATAACATCTCAAAATGATATGCATTGGTATCACCAATGGTTTATGTCGAAATTATAGAATGAAATACATTGGTATCCCCAATGATTAATATCGATTCATAAAACAATGGTATCAACAAGATAAACATTGGTATCCCAATGAACAATGTCAAATTTATAAAGCACATAGCATGTCGAAGTTAATCTACATTGGTATCCCAAATGAACAATGTCAAATTAAACCTATGGCTCACCGCCGTTAATATAGAAAATATGCGGAATTCATGTTGTACTATACAATGCTGAACCTCTATCCAAGGTTAGAAAACAAAAACTTGACTTTGTAAATCACGTATCTAACTGCCGAAATCATAAGGTTATCGACCTTTTTAAACATAGGCTATCTTGCCTCTTTAAAACATACTTTTAGTTAGCATAAAATAAAGCCTCGTCGGAATTGAAATAAAGAGTAGCGGCATCAATGCTGCATGGCATTATCGCCGAAATCTGTCACTTGCGGCATTAAAAATATAATGTCGAAAAATATAGTACTTTGGCTCTATACCGTAAAACATAGGGTGTCAGCATTGACGACCCATAATACAATAATAACGGCATCCTCGCCATACAACAGTTAATATTGAAAATAGTGCTTATGGAATCACTGCCTAGAGCTATGGCATCGATATAGAAAACATGCGGCATCCCCGCCTTAATGTAGTTGGTATCAAAATGGCGGTATGCAACATCATTTAAAGCTATGGTGAAAACTTGCGGCATTGCAATGCGGCATCGATATGTGGTATCAAACCATGCAGCATCATTGATACCGAAGGCATGAGTGCCGACCTTACTCACACTTCTCACTTCAACCAAGTGGATTCATTCCATACCAACTGAGATTGATATCATATGCATCCACTATAACTAATGCCGAAAATCATAGCTACGACATAGATTATTGCAGCATCAATGACGACGATGATGGCAATCCCATAATTAATATAAAAACTATTTTATTTCTATTAAAGGCATTTTCATTTAACCAACTCTTAATCTTTGTCAAATTTATATTGGATAACAATATACTTCTGTCCAAATCTTTTCAGAAATACGCCAAAACAAGTTTTACTTTCCCAAATCATATATCAACTTTAATTAATTAATATCCTTAATTAATTAGTAATTTAAATGCTTATATAGCATAATAAATTCATAATAAATCATAATCACTTGGGAAAAATCCCCAAAAATCATAAAAATTTAGAAATATCATATTCTTACCATGTAAAAATTTTAGGATCAAAAACCATATTTAACTGTTTTTAATAATTAAAACCCGAAACATACTCTATTTCCACCTTAGTAGATTCATAAAATATTCATTTTAACTAGAAAAATTAAATTAAAAATTCATCTCCAAAATAAAATTTTACTCAACATATCAGAAAATCAAATTGATTGGAGATTAAAAACTTAGGTTTTACCCTTAAAACCCACTCAAATAATTTTATAACAATTCCATGGTCCATTATGTTATCCAAATAATGATCATACATCCAATACATGGCATAAATTATCAAAATAATTCGGGTACAACTCATAGCCGAATTTGAAAAAAAATTGAGACGGTCCACTTATTATTCACCTTAAAATGAATGATGGAGTTGAGATTTGATGAAGCTTTTGAATCTCTACGTTTCCCCATTGATTTCGTTCCCTTCTTCTCCTTAGAAATGGCCAGCCTCTAGGTTTTTCTTTTGATTGTTTGTGAGTGTGAAAAATGAGAAATGAATGAGAGATTAGGATTTAAAAGATAACATATGGGTCTACTCCTATTTTACCCTTCTTATTTATTCCTTCTTAGATTAAGTTTAAACAATCTTGTTGATTAATCTTGGCTCGACCATATTAATTATCGAATCTCATTCCTATCTCCCATTACATTATTCTATTTAGCTTATCCAATTAAATTTCCTGAATAATGTTAAACTAAAATTAAGGGTGTTACAGGCTCCCCTCCTTAAGAATTTTGTCCTCGAAATTCAATAAGGACTACATAACATGCATATTAAACATGCACACAAGGCTAGTATATCCTCCAGCTACGTAGTCTATATACAACAAATATAGAACATATTATCATAATAGCTCATGATACGTACTCCTAATCATGTCATCAATCTCCCAATTACAGTCTTTCCCGTTGCCACTCCACAGGACTTTCACCAATCTGAATGTCTTATTCCTTAACTTCTTCTCATCTCTTGCTACAACGTGAACTAGTTGTCTAACAAAAATCAGATCCAATTCTACTACTAAATATTTCAATGTAGTCGGAACAATAGTAGTCTCTGGACCATGTACATACTTCCTAAGATAAGAAACATGAAAAATATTATGGACACTCGCCAAACTACTCGGTAACTCTACTCGGTACGTGAGTTTCCTAATCCTCTTTAAAATAAAAAAAGGTCCAACATATCTCGGTGCCAGTTTACATGACTTTCCAAACCATACCACACCCTTCATCGATGATACTTTAATGAAAACACGATCTCCAACTGAGAGCTCTAAATATTTACACATCTTATCTGTGTAACTTTTCTGCCTAGACTTATATTCTCTCATCCTAACTTGGATTAACTCAATCTTCTTTGTTGCTTCTCTTACATATAATGACCAAGGACCAATCAGTCTTCGGTCTCTAACCAACATGCTGGTGATTTGCACGGCCATTGATACAAAGCTTCAAAAGGCGCCATTTTTATACTAGTCTTGTGACCATTATTATAGGAAAACTCAACTAAGTGCAAATGGTCTTCCCATCACCCGCAAAAATCTAGTACACAATCTCTCAACAAATCCTTAAGTACCTTATTGGCTCTCTTTGTTTGCCCATCCATCTATGGGTGATAAGCGGTACTCATCTTAAGCTTGGTACCTAACACTTCCTATAGACTCTTCCAGAATTATCTAGTGAACAAATTATTTCTGTCACAAACTATACTACTAGGAATCCCATGCAATGTAACAATATTCTTCAACTTAGGCAATACAGGTGTCGTTCTGGTTGACTTAACGGGAATGAAATGTGCACTCTTGGTCAGTCTATCCACTATGACCCAAATACTTTCATTTCCCCTATTCGATCTAGGCAACCCGTCGATAAAATCCAAGAATATCGAATCCCACTTCCAAACTGGAATGTTTAAGGGCTGAAGCAATCAGCTCGGCTTCTGATGCTCGGCTTTAACTTGCTGGCAATTCATACATTACTTTACCTATAAGCCTACATCCCTTTTTATACCTTCCAAGAAGAAACTTCTTTTCATCTGATACATTTGAGTTCCTCCAAGATGTATAGTAAACTTCTGCGGGTGACATTCCCTAAGGACATCCTTTCTCAGGTCACAACATTCAGAACACATAACCGCCCCTTCTTTCTTAACCATCCTCTCTGGTCAAGACTAAAATCTTTTAGATCATCAATCTCAGTTCCACTTAACAATCTTCTAATCCTTTCAGCTGACAATGTATCATCTCTCTACTTAGAAGCAATCCTCTCGATCAATACTGGTTGAACTTCCAAGTAAGACAACATGGCAGTATTTTGACTAGAACTAGCAGTCGATCTTAACTGCACACTAAAGTAGTTAACGCCTCCAAATCCTTCCATTCTGCCAACATAGCTAACACCACATTTTAATATTTTCTGCTAAGTGCATCTGCCTCTTTATTTCCTTTCTCTTGTGTATACTCAAAACCAAAATCATAAGCTGCTAAAAACTCTAACCACCTCTACTATCTCATATTCAATTCTTTCTAAGAGAATAAATACCATAACGACTTATGATCCGTATACAACTCGAACCTTTCTCCTAAGAATAGTATCTCCACACTTTCAATGTGAAAATCACCGCTGCCAACTCCAAATCATGAGTTGGATATCTAACTTCATGTGGCCTAAGCTATCGAGAAGCGTAGGCAATCACTTTATCCCTTTGCATCAATACAACTCCTAGTTATGTTCCATGCGCATCCATATACACCACTAATTCTTGATTACCATCTAGCACAACTGACATGGGTGCATTAGTCAACAAATGCTTTAACTTAAAGAATACTTCCTCACATTTATCAGACCAAACAAACTTTATGTCCTTTCTGGTTAGTTTAGTCAGGGATGCTGCTATCTGAGAGAAATCCTTAATGAATCTTCAGTAATAACCAACTAGCCAAGAAAACTCCTTATCTTGGTCACTATTTTGGGTCTCTTCCAGTTATTAATAGCTTCAATCTTAGTTAGATCCACGGACAACCCTTTTGTTAGAACATCTCTTATTGGATTTTAATGACAAAACCTATATAATTATGCCAAAGAACATCTAAGCTAACTTGTAATTGCATGATTATAAAAAAGAGAAACAAATAAACAAATTGAAGACAAAAGCATAGACATGGAGATACAATAATGAAGCCAAGACGATGATGACAAACAAAGTGATATTAGTCATAATATTTTATGTCTAGAAGTATATGATTGTTAAAATCTCTTCAAAGTGATATAAATACACATACACACAATCAAAATATTTTATAAAAGTAATGCAAGTTTTCAAAAATGCATGAAGTAAGATTCGAACTCAGGTCATTGGTGCACTCATATTTTAAATGAAAATCAAGCTTTTAAAAATGCATGGAGCAAGACTCAAACTTGAGTCACTGGTTTAGAAAGCAAGTGCTCTAATCAACTGAGTTAAGGCAACTTTTATTTTAAACAGAATTCAGTCGCCTAACTTGGTATATTCAGTCGACTGAATCTGTGTTCTTTGAACTATTTTCACTGCCACTGGTCAGTCAGCTGAATTATTCAATTTAGTCAACTAACCATGTATTCAATCGACTGAATCAAGAATTTCAGTCGACTGAAACTGCTATTTTTTGTACTAATTTCTTTCAGGAAATATTTTAGTGTCATTTAGTCAATTGAATTACTTTGTCTAGTCATTTGAATGTCACAATTGTCATTTTATTTTAAAATACTGAAGAGATCCTCTTCCTCGCAAAGAGTCACTTCTCCTCATTAATGGCTACAACTCTTCTAATGGTTATCTATCTTTACAAATAGTTGTAACCATTCATTTTCTACATAAAGCAATCTCCATTCTTGAATTCATAACTTAATCTACTACTTTCTATCTACAATCTTGTTTGAATTATCTGATTATTCAAAATAGTCAATTGCTTTCTATTTGATCAGTTGGTCTTACAAATCTATGTCTACAGTGATCAGTCTACTTCTATTTTCTTCATGAACACACATTATACCATCAAGTGAAAGACTATAGAAAGGGTGTATGTGTTGTCTCATTCGTGTTATTCAAAGAGCATAAAAAGTCACAAACTTAACTATTTGTAATAGTCGAAGTTTTGTTTGAGATCTTCAGGCACGAAGTCCTGTTCGGTAGCTTAGGCAGTCTATAATACTTTTTCCTTTGAGTTAAGTGAGAATGTTGTTTAAATCCAGAAGGAGTCTGGGACTGGATGTAGAATGGGAGTTCAAACCAATATAAAAATCTTTGATGCACTTTGTTTTGCTCTTTAATTCCATTGCTATTTTTTATACAATTATTAAATTAGTAGAATTATTCATATTACTAGATCCATAGCGACTTTCATTTGATATCAGAGCGTGAGATTCTAGAGATCGTAACAACATCCTAGAATAAATGGTCACAAAGAGATCTAGTAAAGGCAACAGGAAGAGGAAGAGCAATAACGAATAATCAAAGGAGCAAACAAGCAAATGCTTCATGGCTAAACTTAGATCACAATCGGTATGCTTAGACTCTTTATATAAAGATCTTTTGTTAGTACATGATGAATTTGTTAAAAGATTATAAAAGTTTGAATAAAGTTAATAGAATTGCATTGGCTAAGTTAAAAGATTATGAGCAAGAAATTTTCAATTTAAAAGAGGAAAATAAATTTTTGGCAAAACAAACTAATTTTTTTGAAAATACGGTATAAGAACTTGTTTTACAAAAAGATTTCCTACAAAAAGAAAATGAGTAGTTAGAAGTTAAAAACAATGATCTTTAGGAGGAAATCGATGTTTTGTGAAATAAAAATATATTTTTGAAAAATTCTAGCTCTTTAATTTTATCTCTTTAAAAAGAGAATGAAGCTTTAATTAAAAAGAATTTAGAATTATCAAAAGAATGTGAGATTTTAAAAGATAACATTTATATTTTGCAAAAAGAAGTTTGTGATTTTAAAGAACATTTTGAAAGATTAAATGATAAAACCATAAATTTTAACAAAGGTAAAGATATGTTATCTTCCTTGGCTATAATTCGAAAGCTCGCAATGATAAAAGCGGTTTAGGCCATAAACAAGCTAAAAGTAAAAACAGTACTAGATATGCATTCGTGTACACTAATTTTAGTGCTAGTACTAGTAACAAAGATAGTCCTAAAACCACTTACAGTCATAATAGTACTTTGTTTAGAAATGATAGAAAATATTTTTCAAGTACTAACCTAATGACTAATAGTTTTAGAATATGGATTCCAGCTAATACGATTGATCACGATAAACGACTTTATATTTGCAACTATTATAAGAAGGTGATTTATAATGAAAACTATATTTCTTAAGGTTCAACCACACCCAAATGGGTATGGTTTTCTAAAACTTAGGAAATTATAAGAACCTTGGGTATCGCATGCTTTAAATGTTATTTTTTTTACCGATACCTTAGTTTATAAGTAGTAGTTATTTATTAATGATTGGTTGTCCTACTTACAGCTCCAAAACATAGCAGTTTACTACGAAATTCTATAAAAAGTAGGATTCTTTACAGCACTTTGACTAAAATACTACTGTTTTAATGCTATCAAAAGTACCGTAAAGTAATTACTATTTGATGAAAATGTTTCATTGCTTTTATTTCTTTTAGAGGGTACAACCGCACCTATTTTGGTAAGGTTTTCACCCTATGATTAACCCTTGACCCTAACGTAGTAAGTGAGTACCAAAAATGATTATTATTTATTGCAGGTACTTGAAGAAACAAAAGGAAAATAATAGATTTTGAAGTTTAATAATGTTTCATACATTTGATGGAATTATGTGCTTACAATGAAATAAAGATTCAGCGAATTCGATAAAATCTAACTTGTTTTCTCCATAATTAATATTAGGTTAATCTATTATTTTTGAGAAATACTAAGCTATTTCTCAAAAATAATACTCATATTTTGGACATAGTATAACTTGAGTCCTTTTGAAATATCCACATTTTTATATATAGATATAAAGAGAACGCATGTTGAAAGAATATATTTTTAAACAATATTTTCAAATAAATACATATTTACTTAAAAGATTTTCATTTTCACTTAGAAATATTGTAGTTAAGAAGAGATTTAAGTATTTTCTCTTTATAATATATTTTATAAAATTTATTATTACCTAAAAAGCAATATTTTTTAATCCCTTATTCTTTTTTATAATGATAAAGGGAGAGAAATACATATGTATATTGATAAGAGAGATATTATACTTAGGGGAGCTTTAATTATACTATAATATCATTTTATATAAAATAAATATTTTCAAAAATTGTATAGTTTTCATCATCAAAAAGGGGGGAGAAGGTTGAAAACACGATTTTAGTGTTTTGATGATAACAACTGTATGACAATGCTACTAATGTGTTTATTAAGTGATTTCGAGACAAGTAGCTACACGATCGATGGTAAATTTGTATACGACCTATAGTGGAAATTACGGCAGGAAAATAATAACAATGAGGAGGTACTCTCTGTTTATTTGGTTATGGAAGGAAAAAGTGGAAATAATTTGTTGAAAAAATAGGAGAAAGCAAAACTCGAAGTCGGGTGCAAAGGAATAAGACAAGACTTTGTACCAACCACACTACAACCCATTTTGTTTAAAGTTTATTAGCAGACATGTTTTGTTGGCCTAGAAAAATCAAAATCAAAGCAGAGGGGGGATTTGAACCCAGACCATATGAGAAAAATCGCACACTCTACCAGCAAACCACACCGACGTTTGCATTCATGCGTGCTACCAAGTTATAAAGGAAATGGAAATAAGAAATGAAAAAATAAAAGGGCGAAGGTGGGATTCAAACCCAGACTTTCCAGGAGAAACACATGAGCCCTTACCAGTTCACCATAATCATTTTTGGAAAGCTGTATCATATTTTATTATCCATAAAACAAAGAAAAATAAATTTTAGAAAAATAGAGTAGGTGGGAATTGGACCTTGGTCTCATGGGAGAGGAGAGCGTGCACCAACCAGTATACTACATATCGCTTCAATTCAAAGCATGCTATGACATTACAAGGCCGTTATAAATGATAAGATCAAGTGTCCATTCAAGCATCTCTTTCAAGTGTTGCGAAGTTCCAATGGATGCATCGCTTCCGAACTAAATTACCAAAGAGTCGCTGCTTTTCAAAGGCATCTCATCACTTCTATATAAGCCTTCCACCATCCCAAAAGCATACATAATCCTATGCTCTCAAATTACTTCCATATTGCTTTCTAAAAGCCATAAAATCTATATTCATTCCAAAAGCAAACTTAGACTAGTGCTTTTTCACTCCACAACATTTGAATATGGTCCTAACTCACTCCCTAGCCTCTGCACACTCATTCTGCATCACTTTTAAAGGTTATAAAAGTTGTACTCTAGTTTGACTACTTACTGTATTGAAGATACAATATATAGTCGAGTTATTTCTTTGTAAAATAAAAGATTGAAGTCACATTTAGCTGCTCGAGCAAGTGTACTGAAATCATGTTCTGCTGCTCGGGTGCCTATTCCTCTGGGCATAGTGAGGGTATTTGTTAGTTAATTCCAGAAGGACTCTGGGACTGGACGTAGGACTGAAAATCCGAAGCAGTATAAAAACTCTGGTGTGACTGCTTCTTGCTTTATTTTTCTATTTATTCCCACTGCAATTATATTTATATTGTTGTTGCTGTGATTACTATGCTTCAATTATATATCTATATATTTGACCATCAACGATCCAGTGCATAGCGACTATTACTCGACGCTAAGCGACTAAAATCTTTTTCTAAAACTACATGACCAAAAAACTTCACTTCTCTCTTCCAAAAATGGCACTTTGAAAACTTGGCCTTTAGTTGATGCTGCCTCAATGTCTGAAGCACCATTCTAAGATGAATCTCATGATCTCTTTCGTCATTAGAATATATCAAAATGTCATCAATGAATACTACCACGAACCTTCCAAGTGCTCTTGGAAAATCCGGTTCATCAAGTCCACAAAGAAAGTAGGTGCATTAGTTAACCCGAATAGCACTACTAACCATTCATACAAACCATACCTCGTTCAAAATGCCATTAAAGGAATACTATCATCCGCCACCCTCAATTTATGGAACCCCGTCGCCAAATCCAACTGGGAAAACACTTTTTGACTCCACTCAACTGATTAAATAAATCATCGATCCTCGATAAAGGATATCTATTCTTTATTGTCTTCTCATTCAACTTACGGTAATCAATACATAATCTCAACGGCCCGTCCTGTTTCTTCACGAACACCACGGACTCTCACTAAGGCGAACTGCTTGGTCTAATAAAATTCTTTTCTTCTAAGTCCACTAGCTGCACCTTTAACTCCTTCATCTCGGTAGGTGTCATCCTGCTATGTGGTCTACTAACAGGTTCAGCTCTAGGTAAGAGATCTATTCGAAACTCGATAGCTCATTTCGGTGGTTGTCCTACCACTGGCACAAAAACATCTCCAAATTCTCTTACAACTAACCCGATTTAGCTCATCTTCCATCACAGTGGCACCCAATAAAGCACAAACTTCTAAACTTGAATTCTTAACTAAGTATATGATTTGGTCACTACTATTAGGGTGTCTAAATGATATTTTCCTATCCTGGCAAAATATTATAGCATCATATTTGCTCAACAATCCATACCAAAAATAAACCCAAAGCCCACAAAATCAAACACAAACAAACTGCAGGTAAAAGTATAACCTAAAAACTCTAACTCTAAATGGTCACATCTCATCCCAAGAGTTGCATACCCTCCTATTGGATTTTCTACCCTTAAGAAAGTAACAAGGTATGATGGTTCTAAATTTAACTTATCTACTAAACACTAAGAGATAAATGAATGCGATGCTCCAATATCCAATAAAACTCTGGTTGGTTTGCTATGAATCAAAAGCATACCTTCCATCGTAGACTTTCCTTTCTCAGCAGCAGTCGGTCTCGATGCAAATGGTTCCAAAGAAAACACCTTTCCTTTATTAGCCTTGACCGCTTTTGGACATTTGTTCTTGTAATGCCCTACTTGGTCATAGTTAAAGCACTTCACATTCCGCCTTCCCTTAACCGTCTTGCATCACCCGATCGACACTCATTAGCACAGTGCCCTTTCTTGTCACACTTATAACAGATAATATCATCTTTCCCTTTCTTGGTAGCTCCAACCTTTTGAGCTCCCTTCTTCTTAAAGAATTCCCTCTTCTGACTCTGAGAACTCTGGGTTTCTACCGACTTTCCTTTCCCAAAAGTCGCAAGCATCTCCTCATTCCTTATAGCCATCACCACCACTACATTACTCAGATTCCGAAGATGTGGCATAGTCGCCTTAACTATCTCTGGCCTCAAACCCTGGATAAACTTCTCATTTCGCTTAATCACGGTGTCGATGGTAGCATATCAATACCTAGATAGCTTATCGAACTTCGTAGCATATTCTAACACCGACATTTCCCCTTGCTACAATTCCATAAATTTAGCAAGGTTGACTTGGCTACTTCAGATAAGAATCTCTCCTCGAATCTCCTTTGAAATTTTGCTCAAGCCAATTCCTCCTCCGGTACACATACGGTCACCCCCATTCCACTAATAGAATGCAGCTCCCTGCAACTGCCTGGAAGCCAATCTCGTTTTCTGCTCGTCATTCAAACCCAAGTCATCAAAAATCTTGTCACAATGCAACAATCATTTTTCCACTTCAATAGCATCCTCAGTTACAAGAAAAAGATTTCCTCCAAGAATAGTATAATCTCGGTTCAGCTTAGCATAGTTATTACCAACCGGCGCCATGGGGTTAATTCCTCCTGCATTAGCAGCATTTCCTCCAGCTAAACTTGCAGCTGCTCCAGCTTACATTATGTTAGCGAAGAACTGATATATAGTCCCCATATATACTAGTGGGGTTATAGCACTCACATTGGCATTTGCATTTTGATTGGCATTTTCATGTCGATCTGGATTCCTTCTAGTGTTGAGTTGAGCATTCTCGTTAGTTGTGGTGCTTCCGCCACCTAGATTCACTCTTCTGTTTCCTATAGCTATGGCCTCACTACCCAGAGCTATGACATCGATATAGAAAACATACAGCATCGCCACCTTAATATAGTTGGTATCAAAACAATGGTATGTGGCGTCATTTAAAGCTATGGTGAAAGCTTGTGGAATTGCCATGCGGCGTTGATATGCGGCATTAAGTCATGCAGCATCATTGATACCAAAGGCATGGATGCTGACTTTACTCACACTTCTCACTTCAACCAAGTGGATTCGTTCCATACCAACTAAGATTGATATCGTATGCATCCACTATAGCCAATATCGAAAAGCATATTTGCGGCATAGATGATTGTGACATAAATGATGATGACGATGGCAATCCCGTAATTAATATAAAAACCATTTTATTTCTATTAAAAGCATTTTCTTTTCACCAACTCTTAATCTTTTCAAATTTCTATTGGATAACAATATACTTTTGTCCACATCTTTTCAGAAAACTGCCACAACCAATTTTACTTTTCCAAATCATATATCAACTTTAATTAATTAATATCTTGAATTAAATGATTATATATCATAAATAATTCATAATAAATCATAATCATTTGGGAAAAATCCCCAAAAATCACAAAAATTCAAAAATATCATATTCTTTACCATATAAAAATTTTAGGGTCAAAAATTATATTTAATTATTTTAATAATTAAAACCCGAAACATACCCAATTTCCACCTTAGGAAATTCATAAAAGATTCATTTTAATTTGGAAAAATATGAAATGAAAAACTCATCTCCAAAATAAAATTTTACTTAACATATCAGAAAATCAAATTGATTGGAGATTAAAAACTTAGGTTTTACCCTTAAAACCCATTTAGATAATTTCATAAAAATTCCATAATTCATTATTCTATCCAAACAATGATCATACAACCAAAACATGACATAAATTATTAAAATAAATCGGGTACACCCATAGCTGAATTCGAAAAGAAACAATAGAGATGGTTCACATATTATTCACCTTAAAATAAATGATGGAGTTGAGATTTAATGAAACTTTTGAATCCCTTGGTTTCCTCTTTGATTTTGTTCCCTTCTTCCCCTTAGAAATGGCTAGCCTCTAGGTTTTTCTTTTGATTGTTGTGAGTGTGAAAAATGAGAAATGAATGAGAGGGTGAGGGTTTAAGGGATAAAAGATAGGTCTATTACTATTTTACCCTTCTAATTTATTCCTCCTTTGATTAAGTCTAAACAATCTTACTTAGTTGATTAATCATGGCTCGACCCTATTAATTATCAAATCTCATCCCTATCTTTCATTACATTATTCTATTTAATCTATCCAATTAAATTTCTTGAATAATGTTAAAAAAATTAGGGATTTTATAGTTTTGGCGGCAATGCGGTGGAGTTTTTGCTTTCAATGATGGAGGCGGTCCTTCTCCTTAGTTTTGAAATTTTTTGCCTATCTCGAAAAAAATTCTCAAGTATGTCCTTTTATCGGTATTATATTTAAAGTACAAACTGGTGAGCTTTTTTAGACTTTAAGTTATTAGCTTTTAAAATTAGTCAAAAGGACAAAAAAATGCATATTTTCTTCTCCAATCACATTTCCCTACCCATCGCCCTTACCACTGTACCTCATTCCGCCACTTTTACTAGTGGCATATCGACCTTCGCACTCCCCGTGTTGCTATCATATGTGCCGCCACCAACCTCTCCCAACACCTTACTCCAACATCTTGCAGCCACCACCACTAACTCAATAAGCCGCCACCACTAACTAGATAACCTAGTTTATTTTTACAGCTTTGACTAATTCTACACCTTATGAAACCCTATCTTACCTCAATGCATGCCATGCCACCAACTGCTATACCACCTTGACTTTCCTATATTACTCGACATCATTTTCCCTTTATGTTTCCCTAATTTCTCATTATAACAAAAAAAACAATAGCAGATAAGAAAATGATACCATAATAGCGTGTTTTTTTAAGTATCAGCTACAAAAATGATCTTCTATGGTAGTAGGTATGAAAATGACACTATACAATGTAATTATATTTTCTTCTAAAGTACAAGCTACAAAAATGATAATGTATGGTAGTAGAAAATGAAACTAGATGGTATCATCGTATGTTTCTTATTAAAAAAGGTATCAGCTATAAAAATAATTACAAGTGGATACCGTAGCATTTAAACAAAAATGCTACTCTACCATAGCATTTAAACAAAATTGCTACAAAAAATAATATTGCAACATAAGATTATACACTTCGTTTACAAAAAATGATATTACAATTCATAAAATACTAATACAAATTTAAAAAAAATGCTAATATAGTATATAAACACTACAAGAAAATACACTTTTTACAACAGACAATACCTATTGTAATAGGGGGTTCGTAACGGGCCTGCGCCCATCGTATTATGTGATGTTATAATATACTTAAAAAAATTTACAATGTTTTAAAACTATTGTAAAATCCGTTATAGTAAATATTTTTTACAACGGTCCATTGTCCGTTACAATAGGGTCTTTTACAACTATTTTTGCCCTTTGCAATAGAGACTTTTACAACTGTTTTTAACCGTTGTAATAAAGTATTTTACAACTGTTTTTGCCCATTGTTCAAAAAACTCAAATGAGTAAAAAATATAAATACTATTATATTGCACTCATAAATTTAAAATTAATTTACTACTGAAACCAAAATATTGCACCAATAACAAACATATTCATTCATATCTACTAAAGATAGAAAAGATTTATATTTATACATGCTAAAAAGATTCATGTATTCTCAATCTCTTATAATACATAACATATAGAAGAAATACCTATGCCTAGCTATGCAATGGAAATATAATGAATATAGGATTCATCTAACTTTGTGTATGCCTTCACCCTTGAACTTTTGCAGCTTGAACCCCAGCATCAGCTCTTTTAGCAACTACCTATAGGTTAGCGAAGCATTTATTTTGATGGTGATCTAAAAGTAATAATACATTAATCAGAAATATACGGAATGGCAACATGAAATCAAATGGGACTACATCAAACTTACAAGATTTAGTATGTTCTCCTTTATAAGGAATGATGATACATACGCTTAAGACGCCAAAAAAGCTTCAATTAATAATGCGACAACTTGCTAGCTTTTGCACCAAAAATCTTTAGTTGCCTATAATGAAGAAATTTAATAATTAGTGATCAAATATAATAAACAAAAATCTTTAAATACAAAAAAAAAACATGTACTGCATATTTCCTTCTTACTTTTGTAGTCATTAAATGATACGATCAAAACATTGACAGGCATAACAGGAAAAAATGTTGATCATGCACACAAATAAAATGTCAGAAGAACAAACTCAAAATGTAAAAACAACTATTGATAGTGGTATGACATTTAATGGTGTAACTAATAAACTTGATATGCTAAAATACAAAATCAAATTAGAGCTGGTTTTTGGACTTTGTTACCTGAGATATAAAAGTGATTTGTAGGTCATTATGAATGATCTAGAATTGCGACACTCACAAAAGGAGAATATAGCATTCACATAGATATAATTATATAAATGACATTAATCTCCTAAACAACAATTACTTAGTTTTGTACATAGATAACATATCAGTTCTACTGCAACTTATTATGCATTGATATAAATAATGTACATACTTTTAACAGTGTAGAGTAGAATAATACATATAAGATAAGAAATATTGTAAAGAAATGGACAAAAATAAATATGGGTAGCTAGAAGATGTACGACTTGACATTTCAACAGGCACCCGGTCACTTAGCATACCAGCCTGTAGGGGTCTATCGCATGAATCCTCTTTTGCTTCATACCAAATAATTGAATACTTACTTTTTTATTCCAATAAGAAAATGCAATGAGGGAAAAGGGAGGTAAACACTAAATTGCAGAACTAGTCTAGTTGTAGAGTTGCGAAGAACATTGAACCCATTGAAGGAAAAATAAAATGTAATTTATTTTACATGAAAATGACTAATTTTGATTGGAGAAGAAACACAAAAGAGAGGGTCTATGCAATACAGACCGATCAAAGTATGGAAAAGAATCACTTATGCATATATGATACAAATTTCATTCAAGGAATAAGAAGACAAGGCAAAGACTAGTTCTACCTTTTGTCTCGAACAAAACTTTATCTCTAGTAGGCGAATAACCCTTTTCTGTTGTGTAACAGTTTCCTCCGCATCACTCCAACATCAAACTACACAAGCAAGGTTGAAGCTAGATTTTATTTCTTAATTATTAATTATTAATAGGAATTATCAATAATTGGCATCTCTTACAACTTTATAGCAGTAACATCTTTTCAATCTTTCTTGATTCAGGTGGCATTTGTGTTTGCAGTTCTTCACTTGCTGGAAGTCCCATATCACACCGAATTTTCCAACTGTTGCTATTAGATGCCTCTCATGCTTCTCGTTTTCAGTCACCTGTATATAGAACCCATACATTAATAGCCAATGCTTTTCATCATAAACATTGTTGATTATATGGGTCACTCATTTAGTAAACAATATATGATTGCATTAATACATTAATGAAATATCTAACTAGCATATCTTTATGGTTGTAACTGTTTGACCAAGTAATAAGCTCAAAACATTTAACACAATGGCCTTTCTTTTAGTCAATTTTAACAGAACTTGCCAATTTTCCTCAAAATAATCACTGCTTTCGACTAAACCGGTTATACTACTTTAGTGAAATTACCTTCGAAAGTTGTTTAGACTATCAAAGTGCCATAAATCTTCATTATAAGCAATGTGGTCTCTAGTAAATAATATTATATCTAAGGTATAACAACCCGCCTTTCTGATCCTCGAAAGTCGACATTAATACATCCATGGTGTTTATGTGCCGATCATCCAAGTGTCGGAAAGACAGATTGTTGGGGGAAAAGAAAGAAAAAACAAAATAGAATCTCACATCATGACGAGTAATATATAATATGCAGCATATCTTTACGATAGAAAAGCTATAATATACATACCATCAAATCAGAGTACGATACAATTCATCAGCCTGGACAGTTATAATAACATGTCCTCACAACTGTTGATAGATACAACTAACAAATGCAGTAGAAAATAGAATATATATGAATATGTCTCGGGCCTCTAGCTCGTCTTCTGAAGCTCCAAACCATCCAAACTAGATCTGAAAATATGCTCGGTTCGACCCAAGCATTATAAGAAAAATAACGTCTGGATTAGTCTGGTAAACCAGCGTGAAAAACACAACTCAATTGGATTTTTATGTTATAAAAATCTTTTAAAATAAAGGTATCTCGTAAGACCACACCACACATAAACATGGATAGGTTTTCACCTTACGATAACCAAAACATTTCTATAGAAAATCCAATAATATTATAATAGTGTCTAGGGTTTAAAATAAATATTGAATATAGCTGAAATTGTTACATTAATTAAATTCCAACATAATAGGTATACAACCAAGTCCAAAGGCACTTATTGGAGAATTGATTTCCATACAATGACAAGGCGTTGGGGTACCGCATGCCACAGTACACCTCTAGAAAATGTACCAAGGGCCCCACATGGACTCCATGTGAATTAGGACTGGCCCTACCCCTCACTTGATAGTTCTGAATATTTCATCACCCCGACTACTTTTACAACCTTTTCCGATAGCTCTCATACACAACCAAATCCATAAATGTATATATCTAGAAAGGGTGATGACAATAAGCTAATTGGTGCGACCCACTTAGCCCTGAAACATATCCCTTGTTTTAGTCATTTCCCACTGATGAGGCTTGAGACTACATTTTATCTTTTAGATTGCAATCCCACTTGGAATGCTAACATTGCCCTCCAAGCAACAATGCAATGCCAGCATTCGTCCATACAAGCTGTTCAGGATAAGAACAAATCAAAGGTAGTACTTCTACTGCATCCATTTTGGAATCACCCTCAGGATTAGTAGCAAGTAGTCTTTGCACTCAAAAGAGCCCTGTCTTTGATTTTCTACAAGATATTCTAATTTAAAGCGCTTATGCAGGTTCAAAGTGATTTTCAGATAATATATTCGATCTCGGTCTCTCTGAACCAACAATGATAGTTTAAAATAGGCCAACGTTTGATAGTCGGTTATTTAACTATCAAATATAAACAAACAATACAACCAAAGATTTTAATTCCATAAAGAAGATAACACTGGTTAAGCACAAATCACCTATTTGCCTCTTTAATTAACTTCCAAAACATTTTTAATAAATAATAATCAGTAATTCCTAAATGTTATTAATAAATACTAATTATTAATTATCTTCAAACAATACTACTTATTTAAATAAATAACTTTTTACAATATTAAAATATTGATAAATAACTTCAAAACAATCAAATATAAATAAACAAATTTTAAAACACCATTAAACAATAATTAAACAACTTCAGAACATTTTTAAATAGTTTAGAAAAGATAAATAGAAATGTTGAGGTAAAATATAGAAGTTCAAAATCCGCTTAAATAAAAATATTTCAAAAAATCCAAAGGTTAGATTTAAAATCAGTCTCCGAATTAAAAACCAATTTCAAGCCAAAACAACAATTAATAGTATTCCGAAATACTAAATTGCGGCCAACAGCCACAAAAGCACTTAACCAACATTGTTATTGATTTTTTTATCACTATAGGAGTTACGTTTTGAATATATAACAATGTCATAACTAATACTGCTAAACAATCAAAATTCAGCCATTAACAATTTATATAATAGAGTTATAACTAAAATACAATCAACAAGAATATAACTGGAAATTTAAAAGTAACAATATCGAGAAATCCAAATTTTTCAATAAAATTCTGGTATTTCAATTTTAAATAACAATCACTTATAAAAGAGAATGTTTAACCAAACAGTCAATAATTTCAACCAAACACAAGCAGTAAATTTTTATCTACCATATATATCATACTGATTAACCAAAAAGGTGAGTTAAACTGATCGAATTTCCAATTGTCGCCGAAGCGTTCTGGTTCCATCCAAAATCAAAAGATGCCCGATTTTAGCTTGAAATTCTACAAGCTCCAACCTCCACCAATTCAATTCCATAACGTAGCTTACGTTGTATGAGTCTAACGCGACCTACCGCGCTCGAATCTGACCTTGTGTGACAGAGTTATACAATTTTTAAGTTATCGATTTTTAAATTATAATTAAATATACTAATTACAATCGTTAATCTAATTACCCAAACTAACACTTCTTCCTCCCTCCCAATTTTCAAAGTCCCGCTACTACTAGAAACCCACATCACCATGGTCAAACTCCTCTCCCTCCAAACACCCTTATCTCTCTATTAACTCGCGAACCGGAAGATGCTAAGAACTCCTCTACCCCTCCTCTTCCTGGCCATCACCAAGACCAAGCACCCGACCTTACCCCTAAAACCGCGACACCATACCCTTATATGCGACCACTGTAAGTCATGTTTCCCTATGTGTAACCGCACGTCACCAAATTTGGCCAATAGGTGCTCCTCAACACCACGAAGCCAATGAAACAAATCCTACTGCCTCTCATCGCACGAATCCATCTAAAACTAAAACCCTAGTCTCTATCTAACCCATTGTAAACTGTCGAACACCTCCACAGTGAAGATGCGTCCTCCCCGAACCAACCTATATGTAGATCTAAGCATATAAAACTCAAAAGTCACCCTCTTTATTTTTCTAATTTTATTATTATTTATTTTTGAATTTAACAAGGAGATGTTTGCTTTTCTTTGTTTTGTTTAATATGAAGAGGAACAAAGGCAGAGAGGTTAAGAGGAAATGTACTGAATGTTTAAGTGTTGATATATAATTTGCGATTTTTGGCATTTCGCCACACAGATCTCCATTCGAGTACGAACCCTAAACGACAAAACAAAAATACGGTCACGCTTCAAACAACAACATGCCTCAAAACAATAATACGAAAAAGTTTGCCTACCTTACGCACTTGACGATTTACTGCTTATTGAATTCTGTAAAATAAAAAAAACACCGCCGTTTGCCCAAAAATCATCAAACGACAATTTAAATATTTTTCAAATTAAAAATTATGGAAAAATAAAATAAATTTAAAATATGTTAATGAAAATCGAGTCATAAAAATAAAAATAAAATTTCTGATTATTCATTCAAACCATTTATTACTGTAATAAATTTACAAATTGAATTCACTATTATTATTTATAATTTAAAAGGAGCTAAACAAGTCCATTAAATCCATAGAGTTAATATTCAATTTAAAATCCCAATATTTAAATAACTATTTAAATATTTTATTCACAATTTAAAGATTTTAAATAATCTCTAATTTAATTCAAGTTTTAAAGCTTTTAAACCAATATTTCAATAACTAAAATTAATTAAATATTCAAAATCAAATGACTAAAGTTCCAGGTTGTTACATATTGGATACAGCTCAGACAAAATTTCTAGTAACAACAGAGCGTATGCATCAAATGATTGGTAACTAATATGCTAACAAGATGTGAGGTTACATCATACTTCGAAAGGAAACGATATGGATGTAAAGGTAAACATAAATTAGATAGGCTAATAATACAAAATTCATAATTCAAAGCCAACATTTGAAAACAGAAACACACACAATTCAACATGTTTCACCAAATATTCTCATATAGCAGCCAATCAAATGAAAACAAAAGCATACTAGAAAGAACTGCCAGTAATCGAAAACTGTCATATGTGTATTCTATACTTCTAACACAGTACCTTATCTTGACCTTCAACATCCCAACAAGCACTCAAGCAAGGCACATTAGTTCGAGTTACATCACACATTCAAGCAAGACACGTAGTCCAGCGAGCATTGACTAAACTCCAATAGGCAACTTAGATCCAAAGCAACATCTGGTTCATCGATCAACCAACAGAAGGTGGATATCAGTCCTAAAGAAGGATGGTGAATGCATTTGGATTCGTGTTGGCTTGCAACCTGTACGTCGGTTCATGGAAGGGTTTGGTGAAGGATTGAGGATGGGATTGGGGTTAACTGGGGAATTGAGGAGAGACGAAAAAATTTAGAGAATGAAAGAAGGATTGAATGTGGATCTAGGATTTAGGGATTTGAGAAATAGAAAAGATAATGAGAAAGAACGGGAAGAAGAAGGCAGAGCCATGGGACCATTAAAAAGCAATGATTGGAGTCAAAAACTATGAGTTGAGCCAAAATATTTAGGTTGGAGGAAAGCATGGAGCCAAAATTTTCATTATATAGAGCCGAAAATACATGTATATGTAGATGAATATAATTATAAAAACAAAACATCGAGATGAATATGAAAATTTTGAATATTTAATAAAATTTGAATGATTTATGAAATTTTGAATATTACGGAATTAAATTTTTTTTCATGTTTGAACATTTAATAGTGGTAATAGACATCTATTACAACGGGCAAACAGAAAAGAGGTGTTTATTTGAAGATTGGCATATATTATAATTTGGCAAAAGAAAATAGTTGTATTAGTTATTAAATATTAGCCTTAACCATTAATTATTAATTATTAATTATTTAATAGGAATCATTATTAATTTGTAGGGTAATTATTAATTATTAATATTATTAATTATCAAATATTAATTAATATAAATATTATATTACTGATAATTAATTATTAATTATTATTAAATATTAATATTATTAATTAATAATAATAGTTATTAATTATGAATTATAAAATATTAAATATAATCAAATGTTAATTGTGAATTATCAAAAATTATATTAAATATTACTAATTACTTATTAATATTAATTGTTACTTCTTGATTATCAATTATTAATGTTAATTATTAATTATTGATCATTAATTCTTAACTATTAATTATTAAATATTTAATAATAATAATTTTTTAATTATTATATTAATTAATAATCAGTGATTATTATAATTAATTATAAAATACAATTAGTTGTTAATTATGAATTATCAAAAATTGATTACTAAATATTCAATATTACTACTTAATTATTAATTAATTTTTTTTTAGCAAAGGCTAGCGAGGTTGACAGGACCCCTACCTGATTTATTGCAAGAAAAATAAAAGGAAAAAGAAGCTCAGAACAAAGCTCCAAGCCACAAAAACAAACACACAAAGAAGAACAGAAGATAACAACACAAGCACACAAGGTATATAAAGATGACACTAGACAGCATCTTTACTACTGACATATTCTTCTCTAATTTGAAGTTACTCCTCCTTAACTACCATCACCACATCATCTTTAAAACATAACTGACATCTTCATTATCATCGCCATCAACCATTGCACTCCAACCTCGAACAGTCATCGTCGTCCAACTTTAAACCCAAGCCGACCTCTTCTGATCCATCGCTACCAACATAATAGCCCGTCATCCATCTCCAAACTTACGTCGATGTTTTCTCTACTAGCCGATGATATGGGTTGAAGCCTTAATTTTTTTGTCGCCACCACCGCGTCTTCTTATTTCCCATCGCGCCTCCCTATGCGATAATTTTATCATCTCAACTTTATTCTTGAAACAAAGAAATAAACATGCTATCTTTGAGGTCAAAAAAGACCTTATATTTGTCATTCAAACAATTTTCCTGTTATAATATTCATGTCATAAACCAAGAAAAGGTTGACTTTCAAAATTATCATTTAATTTTTTATTTACATGAAGATATTCACCTAACTACACTAAAAGAGAAAGTGATCATATAACTAAATATACAAAATTCAAGAAAGAGAAAGCCTTGGATTCGTAAATCTACTTTTCTCATTCTTAAATAAGAAACTATGGATGACAATAAAAAAATTAAATAAAATCCAAAATAAACAAAGTTAATTGTTGGATCTTACCATTCTTAAATAAGAAACTATGGATGACAATCAAAAAATTAAATAAAATCCAAAATAAATAAATTTAATTGTTGGAACTTACCTTAAGATGTTCTTGACATATCTACTTCATTACTCAACGTTGAGAAATTAAATATTGCGAGGATAAAACATTCAAGCTTTGAAACGATTTTGTTTTTATGAGAGATATGAAATAAATGATTTTTATGGTTGAGTATAGAAGAAGTATAAAGTGAAATTAACATGAGAAATATATCGATCAAATGTGAAGAAGTACGGAAAAAAAAGAAAAAAAATGAATGCTTAATAATTACTTGAATCAAGAAAAGAAAAATGTGTTATGGGAATTATAACTCGAGACCACTCAAATCAAAACCCCAAAGCACAATGGAAAATGAGATCGTGGTAAGAAGTGCAAAAACAACTAATCAATATCTCAATCCAATCCAAAATCAATCACAATCACCAAACAAGTAATAGAAAAAACCAAAGCAATAACGATAAATTAAATCACACACCAATTTATAGTGGTTCCACTAACGTCTTGTTAGTGTACATCCACATTGAGAGAGAGCCTTTATTAATACCAATGAGAAGAATACAAGAGACTGATTACACTGATCAATATTCAAATAGAATAAATTTGTAGACAAGAGAATTGAAGAAAACTAGGTTTAGATAAACCATAGTTAATGGAGGATAAATCCTTGATTAAACCCTCATAGTCTGTCTCGCTTTGAATCCTGAAAATAGCTTATATAGGGAGAGATTTTTCCTTGGAAAATTCTCGAAATAACCCTTGAACCTTCACAAATCATCATAAAACTGCCCGAGCTGAAAATAGGCAGAAAGTCGTTACAAACACCTGTTACATTATGACAAACATCTGTCATAAATTTTAGGAAAACATTCCCTGAAACCACAGACATCTGTCCCAAGCTTCGGATTCCAAATCCTGCCATCACAGACGTCTGTAGCATAATGCTGACCACGACACTCCACCTTCTTCGCCTTATCTTCCTCCTTCGAGCTCCAATTTCCGAACCATATTCTCCGTCACCAAGCTACTTAATCCACTTCAATTCTCCATATAGTGTCGTCAAAATTCAACACTCCACCTCGACTATATATCCATCTCCATCACCAAGAACCGATATTACAAAACTATCACCACTTCTACCTTCAACCAAATAAGCTTGAATGCTTTCCCAATAAGCTCCGGCAAAGCCACCGCCTATTGCACTCCATCAACGAGCTCAAGTAAAGCCCCTACCCGCTAACAAAGTATTGAAAGCACCCAAATCCGAAACCGTCTCACCAAAAGATAAAAGCACTAAAAAGTGTAAACTAATACTCACCTAGGAGATAGAACCACAACCTCTCACCGATACTCTTCCTCATCCATAACCAAGCTCCTCCCTCAACCGTACCACACCGTGGCACCTAGCACTTCAACAAGTGAATCAAGTTCGATCAGTGCTTGAACTTTCCAACCGGCAATGCCTTAGTGAACATATTCGCCGCGTTATCCTTTGTGTGCACTTTCCGAAGATATATTTGCTTATCTTCTTCCATGGCAACTAAAAATGACACTCTCACTTCAATATGCTTAGTCCGTGAGCTAAACGCCAAATTCTCCACCAAGTGAATAGCACTCTGGCTATCACAATGAACATCAATGCTATCGTGTTCAAATCCCAAGTCATACAACAGTTGCCTCAAATAAAGTGCCTCATTTGTCGCCTCCACCGCGACTATCAACTCCGCCTCCGTAGTGGATAAAGCAACTATGGTCTGCAATCTCGATCTCCAACTTATGGCCATACCACCAAGTGTGAAGACATATCCGGAAGTTGATTTTCTCCGATCCCTATCACCGGCGTAGTCCGAATCACAATAACCAACCAACTTTAAATTCATCCCCTCACTGGCGCCAAAAACAAGACCATGAAATGATGTACCTCTAAGTTATCTCAAAATAAGCTTCACAGCTTCTCAATGCGATTTCCCCGGATTATCCATATACCAACTAACCATCCTGAAGGCATTTGCAAAATCGGGTCTTGTACACACCATAACATACATTAAACTTCCAACCGTACTAGCACATGGCACCTTTGCCATATAAGCCTTGTCTTTCTCCAAGATGGGTGATTCCTTGCTCGAAAGCTTCACATGGAAAGGTAAAGGTGTATTTGATGCCTTTGCATTCTCCATGCTAAACCGGCAAAGCACTTTCTCAATGTACTCCTTTTGAGTCAATTTTAACTAAAATCGCTTTCGATCCCTTTCTATATCCATGTTCAATATCCTCTTTGCTTCTCCAAGGTCCTTCATTTTAAACTCCAATTTCAAACTCAATTTTAACCTGTTGATTTCATTTATATCCTTAGAAGCAACAAGCATGTCATCCACATACAAGAGTAAATACAACCAACAAACATGTTTCAACTTCTTGAAATATACACAAGCATCCTTGATGCTTCTATCAAAACCATTTTCAAGCACAAAATGATCAAATCTCTTGTACCGTTGTCTAGGTGATTGCTTTAAACCATATACTAATTTCTTTCACTTACTAACCAAATTTGACTTACCATCTACAACAAAACCTTCTGGTTGCTCCATGTAGATGTCTTCATCCAAGCCACCATGCAAGAAGGCGGTTTTCACATCAAGTTGCTCCAAATCCAAGTCGTGAATAACAACTATGGCAAGTAATATCAGGATTGAAGTATGGCGCACAACCGGTGCGAATATCTCATCATACTCCTTTCCCTTCCTTTGTGTAAACCCCTTAGCTAAGAGCCAAGCTTTGTATCTCCCATCGTCCTTCACCTTGCATATCCATGTGCATCTAATAGCATGGTTTCCTTTATGAAGTGGAACCAAATCCCAAGTTCGATTCTTTATTAACGATTACTTCTCTTCCTCCATGGCACAAATCCACTTTGAGCTATCACTCGACTCCACGATGTCATACAGAACCATCGGCTCATCTTGGACTACATGAAGAGCATAGTCCAGATTATCACAAAAGCTAAGATAGTTCCAATCATCATATCTATCGGATGGCCTTATAATACGACGACCCACCCGAGTAGAAATACCATCACCCATACTCCTTTCGACCCTACCATGAACTGAATCCTCTCTAGAATCATGTACATTACTAACAATACTAGAGGCACCCTGTGGACTATGTGATGCAACATCAACCGCTTCCTCCTCACAAGCATCTCCAACTACTCTACTCCTTGAATGAAAGGTGGGAATAACTTCCTTCTCCTTTGATTCACCATGAATCAAAACCGAAGCATCCGATGAGCTCTCATTCTCGTTGAATAAAGCCGACTCATCAAAAGTAACATGACGATAATTCACAACCTTCTACGTTTCCGAATTCCAAATCATATAGCCTTTTACAATGTCCGTTAACTAACCAGACTACCAAACATACGAAAATAACTCAAGTCAATGCTCTTTTTCTTCCACGCTTCCTCTAGAATTTTATTACCAATAGCCAAGCACAGAATTCAATTAACAATATGCACCGCGGTTGAAAAAGCTTCAGCTCAAAATCTCTTAGACAAACTCGATGTCAATCTCAAGCATCGAGCTTTCTCAAGTAGAGTATGGTTCATCCTCGCTGCAACTCCATTCGACTGTAGATCTCCTGGTGCGGTAAAACGCCTCCGAATACCATGATGCTTGCAAAACACCAAGAACTCTCCGGAAAAATACTCTGCGCCATTATCGGACCTTAGAACCTTCAAACACTTTCCACTCTCATTCTCCACAGGAGCTTTCCATGCTTTGAACTTTGCAAATGCCTCCAACTTGGCCTTCATTACATACACCCATACCTTCTGAGAAAAGTCATCAATAAAAGAAATATAATAGCGAGCTCCCCTTAAAGAAGCTATCGTTGCCGGTCCCCAATCATCCATGTGAACATACTCAAAAACCCTTCTCAAATCATGTTTTCCTTCACCGAATGATTTGTTTGCTTCCCGATGACACATTCCTCGTAAAAGTCTAGTTTGTTTTAACTCTGTTCATCGATCATCTCCCTCTTCCGAGGAATATCCAAACTCCACTCCGAGACATGATCTAACTTCAAATGCCACAATCTACTCGCATCTAAGCCACGAGAATTATCAACACCTATACAAGTTTCAACTTCAACAGTCACTCCTTGAAGAAAATAAACACCATGAGTCCTAGCACACTTCATCACCACAAGCGCACCATTCGAAACCCGCAAGCTATCACTCAATAGTGATCTTACATCCTAAAGAATCAAGTTACCCCAAAGAGATAAGAGACTTCCGAAGTCTCAGAACATAGCGTACATTAGTGAGAGTATGAACCACTCCATCAAACATCTAAATTTGCACAGAACCAATGCCCTTTGACTTACAAATAACACCATTACCCATAACAATTGAATTTCCTTCTTTGTCGACATAAGAAGAAAAACAATTCCTATTCGGCGTCATATGATACGACGCCCCCAAACCGACTACCCATTCGCTACCCAAAACATTCGAACCGCCGTCAACACATCTACGTCTCCCTCACCAACTCCACTCCCCACCACTATGGATGAAGATGCTACTTCCTTCTTTGCATTCTTCTCGTCCGGACACTCATTCTTCCAATGACAAGGTTTCTTACAAATAAAGCACTTGCCATTTCTTTCCTTTGACTTCCCTCTCCAACTGGGCTTCCATGATCTAGAACGCCCCCGGTTCCCTTTCTTCTCATATCTCTTCTTCTCAACAAACAAACCGTGACCACTGCTAGCACTACTACTTCCATCACCAAACTCCTTCATTTGACCCCGCAACTTCTCGCTAAGAAAACCTGTTTTGACATCATCTAGAGTCAAAGTATCCTGGTTATAGATCAAACTATTTGAGAAACCCATATAATAGTCCGACAATGAACACAACAATATCATCGTCTTTTGTTCTTCCTTAATCTTCAAATCTACCGCCATCGTCTTCATTAGAAAATCATCAAAGATATTCAAGTGCACATTTAGCGAAGTACCCTCCTTCACCTTATAGGTAATGAACATTCGCAGGAAGATCAAACGATTAGTTAGTGACTTCTTCATATAAAACTCCTCCAACTTGTCCCATATACCCTTAGCGGTGGTCCCACCACTGATTTCAGAGATAACATTCTCCTCCATAGCAAGTTGACATGTAGTGAATGCCCACTCTTCCATTTCCTCTCTCTCAACATCCGAGATGTCCACTGGCAACAAATGTGTATCAAACACTACCGGATGCACTTGATTCCACCTAAGAACCACTTTCATCTTCTATTGTCACTTTTCAAAATCATTCTCGCCATTCCACTTGCCTATAACCAATTGTGATCCCGAAGCCACGTGCGATCCACATGCATACGGTGCTACACCACATGGACTAACCGTTAAGGGACTACCCGAGGTATTATCTGATTCTGGCATTTCCACAACCACCTACCAACACCAAAGCTCTGATACCAAATGTTATGCGAATTCTAACTCGAGAATACTCAAAACAAAACCCCAAAGCATAGCGGAAAACGAGATCATGGTAAGAAGTGAAAAAACAACCAATCAATATCTCAATCCAATCCAAAATCAATTACAATCACTAAACAAGTAAAAGAAAAATCCAAAGCAATAATGATAAAATAAATCACACACTGATTTATAGTGGTTCCACTAACGTCTTGTTTGTGTACATCCACTTTGAGAGAGAGCCTTTATTAATACCAATGAGAAGAGTACAAGAGATTGATTACAATGATCAATATTCAAATAAAATAGATTTGTGGAGAAGAGAATTGAAGAAAACTAGGTTTAGATAAACCCTTGAAGTCCGTCTCGTTCTGAATCTTAAAAATAGCTTATATAGGGAGAGATCTTTCCCTGGAAAATTCTCGCTTGAACCTTCACAAATCATCACAAAACTACCCGAGCCGAAAATAGGCTGAAAGTCATCACAGACATCTGTCCATTATGACAGACGTCTTTCATAAGTTTCAGGAAAACATTCCCTGAAACCACAGACGTCTGTCAAAAAGTGATAGACGTTTGTCCCAAGCCTCATATTCCAAAATCTGCCATCACAGACGTCTGTCGCTTGATGTTGACTACAGCACTCCACCACAGCACACCACCCTTGCAGCCAGTCTCGCTTTGAATCCTAAAAATAGCTTATATAGGGAGAGATCTTTCCTTGGCAAATTCTCGAAATGCCACTTGAACATTCACAAATCATCACCAGACTACCCAAGCCGAAAATAGGTTGAAAGTCATCACAAACATCTGTCACATTATGACAGATGTCTTTTATAAGTTTCAGGAAAACATTCCCTGAAACTACAGACGTCTATCCCAAGCCTCGGTTTCCAAATCCTGCCATCACAGACGGTTGTCACTTTGTGCTGACTACAACACTCCACCACAGCACGCCACCCATGCAGTCCATCTCGCTTTGAATCCTAAAATTAGCTTATATAGGGAGAGATACTTCCTTGGCAAATTCTCAAAATGCCACTTAAACCTTTACAAATCATCACAAAACTGTCTGAGCCGAAAATAGGCTGAAAGTCGTTACAGACATTTGTCACATTACAACAGACGTAAAGTTTTAGGAAAACATTCCTTAAAACAACAGACTCTGTCATAAAGTGACAAATGTCTATCCCAAGCCTCAGATTCCAAATCCTGCCATCACATACGTCTGTCGCTTGATGCTGACCACAACACTCCACCTTCTTCGCCATATTTTCCTTCACCGAGCTTCAATTTGCGAACCGTCTTCTCCGTCACCAAGCTACTTCTAACCACTTCAATTCTCCATGTAGTGTCGCCAAAATTCAACAATCCACGTTGACACTATATCTATCTCCATCACCAAAAACCGATAGCACCAAACTATCACCACTTCTACCTTTAACCAAATAAGCTTGAATGTTTTCCAATGAGCTCTAGCAAAGCCACCACCTATTGCAGTCCATCAACGAGCTCAGGCAAAGCCCCCGCCCACTAACGAAGTGCTGAAAGCACCCAAATCCAAAACCGTCTCACCAAAAGACAAAAGCACTAAGGAGTGTAAACTAGTACTTACCAAGGAGATAAAACCACAATCTCTCACTAATACTCTTCCTCATCCCTAACCAAGCTCCTCCCTCAACTGTGCCATCCTGTGGAACCTAGCACTTCAACAAGCGAATCAAGTTTGAACAATGCTTGAACTTTCCAACCGGCAATGCCTTAGTGAACATATCCACCGCGTTATCCTTTGTGTGCACTTTCCGAAGATATACTTGCTTATCTTCATCCATGGCTACTAAAAATGACTCTCTCAATTCAATATGCTTAGCCCGTGAGCTAAACGCCAAATTCTTCGCCAAATGAATAGCACTCTGGCTATCGCACCGAACATCAATGCTATCGTGTTCAAATCCCAAGTTACACAACAATCGTCTCAAATAATGTGCCGCCTTCACCGCCTACACTGCTGCTATCAACTCCACCTCCGTAGTGGATAAAGCAACCACAGTCTACAATCTTGATCTCTAACTTATTGTTGCACCACCAAGTGTGAAGACATATCCGAAAGTTGATTTTCTCCGATCCCTGTCACCGGCGTAGTCCGAAGCACAATAACCAACTAACTTGCAATTCATCCCCTCACTACCGCCAAAAACAAGACCATGTGATGATGTACCTCTAAGGTATCTCAAAATAAGCTTCACAGCTTCCCAATGTGATTTTCCCGGATTAGCCATATACCGACTAACCATCCCAATGGCATTTGCAATATCGGGCCTTGTACACTTCATAGCATACATTAAACTTCCAACCGCACTAGCACATGGCACCTTTGCCATATAAGCCTTATCTTTCTCCATGATATGCGATTCCTTGCTCGAAAGCTTCATATGCAAAGGTAAAGGTGTATTTGACGCCTTTGCATTCTCCATGCTAAACCGACAAAGCACTTTCTCAATATACTCCTTTTGAGTCAATTTTAACTCAAATCGCTTTCGATCCCTCTCTATTTCAACGCCTAATATCCTCTTTGCTTTTGCAAGGTCCTTCATTTTGAACTTCGATTTCAAACTCAATTTTAACTTGTTGATTTCATTCATATCATTAGAAGCAATGAGCATATGATCCACATACAAGAGTAAATACACCCAACAATCATTTTCCAACTTCTTGAAATGTACACAAGCATCCTTGATGCTTCTATCAAAACCATTTTCAAGCATAAAATGATCAAATCTCTTGTACCATTGTCTAGGTGATTTCTTTAAACCATATACTGATTTCTTTAACTTGCAAACCAAATTTGACTTACCATATACAACAAAATCTTCCAGTTTCTCCATGTAGATGTCTTCATCCAAGACATCATGCAAGAAGACGGTTTTCACATCAAGTTGCTCCAACTTCAAGTCGTAAATAACAACTATAGCAAGTAATATCCGGATTGAAGTATGGCGCACAACCGGTGCGAATATCTCAACATACTTCTTTCCCTTCCTTTGTGCAAACCCCTTAGCCACTAGCCTAGCTTTGTATCTCCCATCGTCCTTTACCTTGTATATCTATTTGCAAGCAATAGCACGGTTTCCTTTAGGAAGTGGAACCAAATCCTAAGTTTGATTCTTTATTAACGATTGCATCTCTTCCTCTATGGCACAAGTCCACTTCGAGCTATCACTCGACTCCATGACACCATCAAGGTCCATCGACTCATCTTGGACTACATGAAGAGCATAGTCCAAATTATCATAAAAGCTAAGATAGTTCCAATCACTATATCTATTAAGTGGCCTTATAGCACGACGACCCACCCGCAATACCATCATCCAAACTCCTTTCGGCTTCACCTTGAACCGAATCCTCTCTAGAATCATGTACATCACTAGCACTACTAGAGGAAGCCTGTGGACCATGTGATGTAACACCAACTGCTTCCTCCTCACAAGCATCTCCAACTACTCTACTCCTTGGATGAAAGGTGGGAATAACTTCCTTCTCCTTTGATTCACCATAAACCAAAACCAGAACATTCGATGGGCTCTCATTCTCCTTGAACAAAGCCGACTCATCAAAAGTAACATGACGAGAATTCACAACCTTCTTCGTTTTTGGATTCCAAATCCGATAGCCTTTTACACCATCCGTATAACCAAGCAAGACCCTTTTGAAAGCTCTAGGCTCAAGCTTACCATTTTCCGGATCATGCACATAAACCAGACTACCAAACCCACGAAGATAACTCAAGTCAATGCTCTTTCCCTTCCACACTTCCTTCAGAATTTTATTACCAAAAGACGAGCACATAAATCGATTAACAATATGCACCGCGATTGACAAAGCTTTGGCCCAAAATCCCTTAGACAAATCCGATGTCAATCTCAAGCATTGAGCTTTCTCAAGTAGAGTACGAGTCATCCTCTCCGCAACTCCGTTCGATTGTGGATCTCCCGGTGTAGTAAAATGCCTCCGAATACCATGATGCTTGCAAAACTCCAAGAACTCTCCGGAAACATACTCTTCGCCATTGTCGGACCTTAGAACCTTCAAAGACTTGCCACTTTCATTCTCAACAGAAGCTTTCTATGCTTTGAACTTTGCAAATGCCTTCGACTTGGCCTTCATTACATACACCCATACCTTTTGAGAAAAGTCATCAATAAAAGCAATATAATAGCGAGCTCCTTCCAAAGAAGCTACCTGTGCCAGTGTAACGACCCGTAAAATTTCAACTGTTTTAATAACGTAATTAATTGAAATTTTACGAAATTTTAAATGATAAAATTTTAAAATAAAAATTTAATATTTGGAATACGTCTAGTTAAACATAGCAACTGGTAAATTTTCGTCCGAAAATATGAGAGTTTATTTCGCGCGTAAATTCACTTCAATTTAATCAGTTAAAAAGCGATGAAAATAAAATGTTTCCGAAACCAAAATATTTTTACATAGAAAAATTCTAAACCATCTTCTGAGCAAGATTTCAGTTTGTCGTTTTTCCAAATTCGGACATCTTTGGCTCCGTCGATCTTATTTTCAGTGTTTTTCTTGCATTTTCCACCAGTAGAAAAATTCGAATTTTTATAATTCGATCATACCACTGATATCAGTATACCGTTTTGATTGTCTCGTCGTGCTGATCTTTGGAGTATATTCAATTCAGTATTTGGAAGTCCGGTACACAGCGAAATTTGTGAAACCGATATCGGTACCGATTTCCGTATTTGACCCTTTTGCTTCTTTTGTCTTTTCGATTCCCAACCATGTGATATCAACGGTCTGTGCTTTTATTTTATTTTTTTGAATTTACTGATGACTTTTGCTATCCCAACTTTTCGATTTATTGTTGAGATAAATTATTTTATGCGTTATCTTCATATTCACATCTATTCTCATTCCTCTTCATTTCAAAATGCCTATTCCCCACCTTTCCTCTTCAGCTTCCCACCTCTCTTCCACATCCTCCCTCTTTCCCCTCGCCTCCCACGCACACAACACCTAACACACACGCCCCACAGCCCATGGCCACCATCACATGCTGCATTCACCTCCTCTCATCGCTGCCCGATTTCCACCACACTCGAGACCTGCCCACCACCAAGTCAAACAGCACGCCACCCTCTCCTTGACCCTATCCGCCTATGACAGCCCACATGCCAGCCTTCCCTCCCCTCAACGTTCCAGCCTCCGCACCTCACCCTGCCTAGATCTCCTCGACCCTATCTCCTCCCCTTCAACCCACTCGGCAGCGACCACAGCCATCAACCGAAACCCCAGACTGCTGCCGCTTTGCTTATCTCCTCCCCTTCGAGCGTGCGTGTAAGTATATAGTTAAAAAGGTATATATATAATAGTTAATGTATAGAGATTATATATAAATATATATACGCTTAGTGGTGTGTCTGCATGCATGTAAGTTTAGCGCAGTTACATATATGGTTATAACTTTGAAGCTGCATATTGTTATAGTTTGGTGGTATATACAAAGTACATTTGTTTAAATTACTTTCGCATAATGTTATATACGTATGTATATGTCTTTATATTAGTATATATGTTGTCCATTTCGTATTTGTTTTATGTTAAATATAAACTATATATATACATCTCCGTTTGAGGGCTGTTGATGTTGCATGGCCAAGCTTTTATAAAAGTTTTGTTACCAACTTTTGTTTGTTGAAACAGTTTTTGTGACTATACTTTATACATAGTTAAACGTATATGGATATAAATTCTTCAAATTGTTCACCTGAATAATGTTTGACATTTTTAAGTTTACAACACTTACGGTTTTAGATAGTATAAAGATATTTATTCGGTGAGTGATTTGTTTTCATGATATTTTTCTGATACTTATAAATTGTATGAATTATTTGAAGCTATTTTGTTTTAGAATTTCGATCTATATATATATAAGGGTTTATACGTATGTATATAAGTTTTCATCCAAGCAGGTTTGTTAGGTATAAGTACATAGTGTGTTGTGTAATATAAAAATTTAATAATATAAGTATGGTTTCATCTATAGCTTATATTTCGTACTGTGTACTAGATGTGAAAAGGAAATACTGTATGGGCTATTTTAATAATGGAAGTGAGTATGGTTCCAATGCATTTAATGAAAAGGAAGTAATGCATATATAATATAAAGGTATTTTTAATGGGCCTGCACGTTTTATACATTAAGTTTGTTCACTTATAAATATATGTTTGCAAACTTTTGAAGGACATGTATTCGTATAAAATGGATTCTCAATATATGGTCTGCAGTTGTATATCCATTTGCATTGTAAAATATGGCCTGTTTTTATATTTTGGAGTAACTGGTACACGTGTGTATATAGTGTTTTCAAGGTATGTGCTTTGGTAGTCATATGGATGATTTTACATACGATCGTATATATATGTTTCTATAGGAAATACAATCGATAGGATTTTCTTACGTAAAAGTTATATATTTTATACGTGTGTAATTTAAATATGAATTTTTGAAAATTTTATATTATTTTGGAATTTGTCTTGAATTAAAATTTTGAAATTATATATATATAGTATAATAATAATGTATATTTTCTGTTTCTATTCCACTGATTTGATTCGTTTTCATCAACTTCTGTTTATCAGCTTATCCGTCGAATTCGTGTCAATTTCGCTTTACTTTGGAATTCATTTCTGGATCCGTAACTCATCTCATTCTCGTTCATCTCTCTAGCCTCGAAAGGTGAGCACTCACTCACGATTAACGTTCTTTTATTTATTAAATTTGATTTCAATTGAAACGACAATTGAAATATTGCTGCTGTTAGTTATTTACACTGTTATTACCTGTATCAGTTCATCTGTGACATCTGACACCATTATCTGTTAATTATTTATGCGATGATAATACAGTTTGGCTGATAATTGATTGATTGTTGATGTTTATATTGGACGTTAAATTGTGAATGTTAAATTGATAAACAGTATGAATTGAACTTGATATAGGATAAATAAATGTTAAATTTGATTAACTGACATTTGTATAATATGACCCCTTTAACTGTTGAATTTATTGACACGTAGGATTTGTTTAATTACATTTTGAACCATTGAATGTATGTTGTTAAATTGATGATGTATGAAATTGTAAATAGATGACAAGTGAAAAACCGTAATGTAAAAATCTTTAATCTACATGAAATGATAGTGTAGATTCTAGAAATAATTATATTAATTCGTACAAATAACAATGCGAATTAATACGGTTATTTTGGGATTATTTGAATTGATTATTGGATTGTTATTGATTGTTGTTATTGATTGTTGTTATTGCTTGTTTATTTACTTTGACACCATCTCTGTTATCACACTGCAAGTTCCCTTTGTTATACTTTGATTTTTGAATTGAATTGGAATCGGGTTGAAATGATAAATACCCAAATTGAACTTTGACCTAGGATAGGAAATTAAATAAAACCCGATTGGTCAAATAATTTGATTTAAAATTAAAACGAAGATTTTATTTGAATAAATAATATGGTTTTGAAATGAAGTTGAAATTTGAATTTTAATGAAAGGAAAATGTTAGTATTTAATAAATATGAAATTAAATATTAACAATGTAATTGATGAAAGAACGATGTTTGATTTGAGAAATGATTTGATAATTAAGTTTGAAATTATAATTAAGTTTGAAATTATTAAATTTTGAAATTATTTAATAATTAAGTTTTGAATTATTTAAAAATTAAATAAGGTTAAATCATTTAATGATTAAATTGAATTGAAATCTTTAATAAGAGAAATTGATCTTTTGAATAAGTGAATTTACTTTGTAAATAATTGAAATTGAGTTTTCTTTATTAATTAAGTTTTTGGAAAATTATTTAAGTAAGTAAATAAGTGAAATTGAATTTCTTTAACAAGAAATAAAATGTGATTTATTGAAATTAATGTAAGACTTGAAATTTAACGAATTTGATTTGATGAATTTAATTTAATTCAAATTGTAAATTTTGATTTAATAAAGTTGAACTTAAGAATTGATTTAATGAAAGGTAATAGAAGTTGTTTTGAATGATAAATTTACTTTTCGAATATTGAATGAAATCGATAAATGAATTTGGAATTGATTTGAATGTTAAATTAAATTAAATTAAATGTTTTTGAAATGAAACTTATATACGAACTTGAATCAATATTTGGATTGTTTTAAATAGAAATTGAATTTGAATTATAAGATTTTGAAATGATAATTTGGAAGTTTGGAACGTAAATTATTGGAAATTGGTTTTGAAAGACAAATGAAATGTTGATTTACGAATGCTATTTGAAATTGAAATTGATTTGGTTTTGAAATAAACAAACGACCAATCGGTGTAATAATTACGAAAGTTATTAAAGAGACCAGAATTCGGTTATGGATATACTCTCTATCTAAACCGAAAACCACTTTAATAACTATACGCGGAGTGATGATCCAGAATGAAGTGGTTGGAATGATGTACGCGATGATTGAAGAAAGTGAACGATAATGGATAGCCTTGACACTTGTGTCAAATTGGAAATGACTAAAACAGGAGCTGTGCCGGGCCAATGGAGGATTGATACCTCAAGTGGACACACTTCTTCGAACAACTTATTACTTGTTGTCGATTGGTGCACCCTTGATTTTGGGAGTGTTGTTTCACGGTGTTGCGGGTGCTGCGGCGTTGCGTTCTCACCAGTCCGGATCAGGCGAACGGTAGTATCACTACCTTGGGTATAGCCTCATGTGCCTTGTCATACTTGTATTCCATTTATGCGCGACCACTACGAATTTGTTTTGTACCTTGAGTATATGGATTGCCCTCTGGTGACTTCCGGTTTTGGGGAAACTACGGTCTTGTATATGCTTGTGGGAATAAAAATGTGTTAAGGGTGGAATGGGCCATGACTTAACGCTATTTTGATATCTTTATATATTACTGATAGACATTAACTACTTAGCGTATATTACTACCTAGTAGATAGTTTAACGGATCCTTAAAAGATGGTTATTCCAAACATCCTTTGAGTTACTTGTATTTCAATTGCTATTTCACTTGAGTTGGATTTATTAATATAAGAATGTTAATCCTGACTCGAGTGTTTTGTGTTTTGCTTTACGCTCGGGTCAGACTGAGTAGTTCAGCTTTCGAGACTCACCTTTGGAGTTGGAGCTTCGCTTGGAGATCTAGCTATCTACCCAGCTTTCAGATATTCGATGATTCCAGTGATGTATTCTGATTTGTATCTGTTACTCTTCCGTTGTATCTGGTTTAACTCTGATGTATCGTATTACTCTTCTGTTGTAAACTCTGATGTATTTTATATATTCATATAGTAGCTTCATGAACTACTATCTCTTTTATTTCCGCTGCACTTATTACTCTGTGTCTGTGATCTGTGATTATTTATTTACTGTATATGTTCAGTTTTGCCAAATTTAAATTAACAACGTGGTATTTTGAGCAATTCAATTCCGGCATGAGTGTCTACCTATACACTTATAATGGATGCGAATGGTCCAAAATTCTGGGTCGTTACAGTTGGTATCAGAGCTTTGGTAGCTCTAGGCAAAACTCAACTTATAGGGTAAATGTATTTATAGAATCACTCTCATTCGAGTTTCAATCTCTTCCTTTGACTCAATTCCTTTGAATTTTTGGAACGTTCTCCTCGGTTCCGAAATTCATTCGTGTCCCTCACTATTCGTCTTCTTTCAATTCTGGAGCACCCCATAACTCCATTTTGAATGATATCTATAATAGATCGGCGGTCTCGCCAATCTTCGAATAATTCGTAAAGGAGTAAACTCCTTTATAATAGGCATCGATTTACCGGAAATTTCTGTATCCTTGGTTTACGATGTTATCTATCTTCTGCTATACCTGAATTCTATCTCTTGAGATCGAATGTTGATTTACCTCGGAATTCAGCATCGATCTTATCCTTGAAGTCACGGTTGACCCGGTTAAGGTTGCCCGCGATTTATATAATTTATCAATCTTCCTACTTTGTTAGTTAATCATCTTATCTTTGTTTCGAACCTATCTTCGGAAAAAAAAAATTCTTTGATTTGAGTCCATCAAATTGAATCTATATCCTTGCTTTAAAATCCATTCTTATATCGTCGAGCGAGGAAGTGTATTTATAAATAAATTTTAAAATGTTTTATTTGTGTTTTTTGAGTTGTTGATGTTGATTTGGGTTTTCGATCGATTCGTCTGATCAACGCTATCGATAGGATTTCCAAAACACTTGAGCAGAGCAAACTGACACAATATCGTTTTCAAATTTGTTAAATAAAATAGAAGTTTTGTATGATTATCTTATATATAAATATAAGTTTTCTGAAATTAAATTTTTAATGAATTGTTGTTTGAAAATAATAATATTTGATTATCATTTATTGTTCTAAATAAATTTATAAATACGGTTTATAAATTGATTTGGAATTTGAAATGAATTTAATTCAGAAACTTGAGAATTTAGTTTCTGGTGATTTCGAACTTTGGTTTTAAAATTTTAATGTATATTATTTAAAGTATTTCGAATAAAAATCGTTTTCAAAGAATTTTTAAAAATGTTGAAATCAGTGCTCTTCTCTTTGTCGCTGGAAAATAATTTCGGTGATGGCGGCCGCATCATCGACGTTCATTTTCGAGTTTCGAAGTGGAGATACTATTCTGTAGCTTTGCTACGGTTTTGTTTTGAAAATATTTTGATTTGAATTTCTTCAGTATAATTTGATTTATATATATAAGTACCTTATTTTAAAATTTAATTTGATTGGATATAAAAATATTATATATATCTCAAAATTGTTTAAAGTTAATCGGAAATCTAATTCTCAAATGTTGTTAAAGGATGATTTTAATTATAAATAAAACCAAAATTTGGAATAAATATTTAAACTTGAATAATTGAATTGGGAAAATTTTATTTGTATATTGTTCAACTGCATTCTAATACAACTTACCTAAATCGTTCAGAAGTTGAATATGTAATCGGATAATATATAAGATGAATTGAATTTATAAATAAAATTTGAGTGTTTATAATAAATGTTATACACTAAATTTTGATCATAAAGATGTTAATAGAGTTAGATAGGATAATAAGTAAACTCAGTGAATAATGAAATAAATTTGTTCTGAAAGTATTAATAAAATTGTTTTTAAGAAATATATAAAATGAAATTTGATCAACTTAGGAAAATACCTTGAATTTAAAAGCAATTGGTAAATATAAATTAATTTAAATTGAAATTTATATGGTTTAAATTAATTTATATGGTTTCAATATATGTAATAAGATATATTAAGTGAAACAAAATTAACAGTAATGTGGAATAAAGAAGAATTTAAAATTGTCGAAGAAAATATGATTATAATAAAAGACTATTCAAATTTATGGTTTTAGAAATTGTAAATTTAAGAAAATTGGATAATAAGATAATGAATTTAGAAATAGTTGAGATTGATTTTAGTGAAATCAAATGGATTAAATCAATTATTGAATATCAATTAATTTAAATTTACATGGTTTAAATTAATTGTTATTTTGTATTTCAAATCTGTTTTTCTTTTCAGTTGTTTCTATTCTCCTACCTCGTTCCTTTTCGGGGACGAAAAGTTTTGAGTGGGGGAGAGTGTAACGACCCGTAAAATTTCAACTGTTTTAATAACGTAATTAATTGAAATTTTACGAAATTTTAAATGATAAAATTTTAAAATAAAAATTTAATATTTGGAATACATCTAGTTAAACATAGCAATTGGTAAATTTTCGTCCGAAAATATGAGAGTTTATTTCGCGCGTAAATTCACTTCAATTTAATCAGTTAAAAAGCGATGAAAATAAAATGTTTCCGAAACCAAAATATTTTTACATAGAAAAATTCTAAACCATCTTCTGAGCAAGATTTCAGTTTGTCGTTTTTCCAAATTCGGACATCTTTGGCTCCGTCGATCTTATTTTCAGTGATTTTCTTGCATTTTCCACCAGTAGAAAAATTCGAATTTTTATAATTCGATCATACCACTGATATCAGTATACCGTTTTGATTGTCTCGTCGTGCTGATCTTTGGAGTATATTCAATTCAGTATTTGGAAGTCCGGTACACAGAGAAATTTGTGAAACCGATATCGGTACCGATTTCCGTATTTGACCCTTTTGCTTCTTTTGTCTTTTCGATTCCCAACCATGTGATATCAACGGTCTGTGCTTTTATTTTATTTTTTTGAATTTACTGATGACTTTTGCTATCCCAACTTTTCGATTTATTGTTGAGATAAATTATTTTATGCGTTATCTTCATATTCACATCTATTCTCATTCCTCTTCATTTCAAAATGCCTATTCCCCACCTTTCCTCTTCAGCTTCCCACCTCTCTGCCACATCCTCCCTCTTTCCCCTCGCCTCCCACGCACACAACACCTAACACACACGCCCCACAGCCCATGGTCACCATCACATGCTGCATTCACCTCCTCTCATCGCTGCCCGATTTCCACCACACTCGAGACCTGCCCACCACCAAGTCAAACAACACGCCACCCTCTCCTTGACCCTATCCGCCTATGACAGCCCACACGCCAGCCTTCCCTCCCCTCAACGTTCCAGCCTCCGCACCTCACCCTGCCTAGATCTCCTCGACCCTATCTCCTCCCCTTCAACCCACTCGGCAGCGACCACAGCCATCAACCGAAACCCCAGACTGCTGCCGCTTTGCTTATCTCCTCCCCTTCGAGCGTGCGTGTAAGTATATAGTTAAAAAGGTATATATATAATAGTTAATGTATAGAGATTATATATAAATATATATACGCTTAGTGGTGTGTCTGCATGCATGTAAGTTTAGCGCAGTTACATATATGGTTATAACTTTGAAGCTGCATATTGTTATAGTTTGGTGGTATATACAAAGTACATTTGTTTAAATTACTTTCGCATAATGTTATATACGTATGTATATGTCTTTATATTAGTATGTATGTTGTCCATTTCGTATTTGTTTTATGTTAAATATAAACTATATATATACATCTCCGTTTGAGGGCTGTTGATGTTGCATGGCCAAGCTTTTATAAAAGTTTTGTTACCAACTTTTGTTTGTTGAAACAGTTTTTGTGACTATACTTTATACATAGTTAAACGTATATGGATATAAATTCTTCAAATTGTTCACCTGAATAATGTTTGACATTTTTAAGTTTACAACACTTACGGTTTTAGATAGTATAAAGATATTTATTCGGTGAGTGATTTGTTTTCATGATATTTTTCTGATACTTATAAATTGTATGAATTATTTGAAGCTATTTTGTTTTAGAATTTCGATCTATATATATATAAGGGTTTATACGTATGTATATAAGTTTTCATCCAAGCAGGTTTGTTAGGTATAAGTACATAGTGTGTTGTGTAATATAAAAATTTAATAATATAAGTATGGTTTCATCTATAGCTTATATTTCGTACTGTGTACTAGATGTGAAAAGGAAATACTGTATGGGCTATTTTAATAATGGAAGTGAGTATGGTTCCAATGCATTTAATGAAAAGGAAGTAATGCATATATAATATAAAGGTATTTTTAATGGGCCTGCACGTTTTATACATTAAGTTTGTTCACTTATAAATATATGTTTGCAAACTTTTGAAGGACATGTATTCGTATAAAATGGATTCTCAATATATGGTCTGCAGTTGTATATCCATTTGCATTGTAAAATATGGCCTGTTTTTATATTTTGGAGTAACGGGTACACGTGTGTATATAGTGTTTTCAAGGTATGTGCTTTGGTAGTCATATGGATGATTTTACATACGATCGTATATATATGTTTCTATAGGAAATACAATCGATATGATTTTCTTACGTAAAAGTTATATATTTTATACGTGTGTAATTTAAATATGAATTTTTGAAAATTTTATATTATTTTGGAATTTGTCTTGAATTAAAATTTTGAAATTATATATATATATAGTATAATAATAATGTATATTTTCTGTTTCTATTCCACTGATTTGATTCGTTTTCATCAACTTCTGTTTATCAGCTTATCCGTCGAATTCGTGTCAATTTCGCTTTACTTTGGAATTCATTTCTGGATCCGTAACTCATCTCATTCTCGTTCATCTCTCTAGCCTCGAAAGGTGAGCACTCACTCACGATTAACGTTCTTTTATTTATTAAATTTGATTTCAATTGAAACGACAATTGAAATATTGCTGCTGTTAGTTATTTACACTGTTATTACCTGTATCAGTTCATCTGTGACATCTGACACCATTATCTGTTAATTATTTATGCGATGATAATACAGTTTGGCTGATAATTGATTGATTGTTGATGTTTATATTGGACGTTAAATTGTGAATGTTAAAATGATAAACAGTATGAATTGAACTTGATATAGGATAAATAAATGTTAAATTTGATTAACTGACATTTGTATAATATGACCCCTTTAACTGTTGAATTTATTGACACGTAGGATTTGTTTAATTACATTTTGAACCATTGAATGTATGTTGTTAAATTGATGATGTATGAAATTGTAAATAGATGACAAGTGAAAAACCGTAATGTAAAAATCTTTAATCTACATGAAATGATAGTGTAGATTCTAGAAATAATTATATTAATTCGTACAAATAACAATGCGAATTAATACGGTTATTTCGGGATTATTTGAATTGATTATTGGATTGTTATTGATTGTTGTTATTGCTTGTTTATTTACTTTGACACCATCCCTGTTATCACACTGCAAGTTCCCTTTGTTATACTTTGATTTTTGAATTGAATTGGAATCGGGTTGAAATGATAAATACCCAAATTGAACTTTGACCTAGGATAGGAAATTAAATAAAACCCGATTGGTCAAATAATTTGATTTAAAATTAAAACGAAGATTTTATTTGAATAAATAATATGGTTTTGAAATGAAGTTGAAATTTGAATTTTAATGAAAGGAAAATGTTAGTATTTAATAAATATGAAATTAAATATTAACAATGTAATTGATGAAAGAACGATGTTTGATTTGAGAAATGATTTGATAATTAAGTTTGAAATTATAATTAAGTTTGAAATTATTAAATTTTGAAATTATTTAATAATTAAGTTTTGAATTATTTAAAAATTAAATAAGGTTAAATCATTTAATGATTAAATTGAATTGAAATCTTTAATAAGAGAAATTGATCTTTTGAATAAGTGAATTTACTTTGTAAATAATTGAAATTGAGTTTTCTTTATTAATTAAGTTTTTGGAAAATTATTTAAGTAAGTAAATAAGTGAAATTGAATTTCTTTAACAAGAAATAAAATGTGATTTATTGAAATTAATGTAAGACTTGAAATTTAACGAATTTGATTTGATGAATTTAATTTAATTCAAATTGTAAATTTTGATTTAATAAAGTTGAACTTAAGAATTGATTTAATGAAAGGTAATAGAAGTTGTTTTGAATGATAAATTTACTTTTCGAATATTGAATGAAATCGATAAATGAATTTGGAATTGATTTGAATGTTAAATTAAATTAAATTAAATGTTTTTGAAATGAAACTTATATACGAACTTGAATCAATATTTGGATTGTTTTAAATAGAAATTGAATTTGAATTATAAGATTTTGAAATGATAATTTGGAAGTTTGGAACGTAAATTATTGGAAATTGGTTTTGAAAGACAAATGAAATGTTGATTTACGAATGCTATTTGAAATTGAAATTGATTTGGTTTTGAAATAAACAAACGACCAATCGGTGTAATAATTACGAAAGTTATTAAAGAGACCGGAATTCGGTTATGGATATACTCTCTATCTAAACCGAAAACCACTTTAATAACTATACGCAGAGTGATGATCCAGAATGAAGTGGTTGGAATGATGTACGCGATGATTGAAGAAAGTGAACGATAATGGATAGCCTTGACACTTGTGTCAAATTGGAAATGACTAAAACAGGAGCTGTGCCGGGCCAATGGAGGATTGATACCTCAAGTGGACACACTTCTTCGAACAACTTATTACTTGTTGTCGATTGGTGCACCCTTGATTTTGGGAGTGTTGTTTCACGGTGTTTGCGGGCGCTGCGGCGTTGCGTTCTCACCAGTCCGGATCAGGCGAACGGTAGTATCACTACCTTGGGTATAGCCTCATGTGCCTTGTCATACTTGTATTCCATTTATGCGCGACCACTACGAATTTGTTTTGTACCTTGAGTATATGGATTGCCCTCTGGTGACTTCCGGTTTTGGGGAAACTACGGTCTTGTATATGCTTGTGGAAATAAAAATGTGTTAAGGGTGGAATGGGCCATGACTTAACGCTATTTTGATATCTTTATATATTACTGATAGACATTAACTACTTAGCGTATATTACTACCTAGTAGATAGTTTAACGGATCCTTAAAGGATGGTTATTCCAAACATCCTTTGAGTTACTTGTATTTCAATTGCTATTTCACTTGAGTTGGATTTATTAATATAAGAATGTTAATCCTGACTCGAGTGTTTTGTGTTTTGCTTTACGCTCGGGTCAGACTGAGTAGTTCAGCTTTCGAGACTCACCTTTGGAGTTGGAGCTTCGCTTGGAGATCCAGCTATCTACCCAGCTTTCAGATATTCGATGATTCCAGTGATGTATTCTGATTTGTATCTGTTACTCTTCCGTTGTATCTGGTTTAACTCTGATGTATCGTATTACTCTTCTGTTGTAAACTCTGATGTATTTTATATATTCATATAGTAGCTTCATGAACTACTATCTCTTTTATTTCCGCTGCACTTATTACTCTGTGTCTGTGATCTGTGATTATTTATTTACTGTATATGTTCAGTTTTGCCAAATTTAAATTAACAACGCGGTATTTTGAGCAATTCAATTCCGGCATGAGTGTCTACCTATACACTTATAATGGATGCGAATGGTCCAAAATTCTGGGTCGTTACAGCCGGTCTCCAAACATCCGTGTGAACATACTCAAGAACCTCTCTCGAATTATGTTTTCCTTTACCGAATGAAACTTTTGTTTGCTTCCCCATGATACATTCCTCCTAAAACCCTAGTTTGTTGAAACTCTCTCCATCGATCATTTCCCTCTTTCGAAGAATATCCAAACTCCACTCCGAGACATGATCTAACTTCAAATGCCATAATCTAGTCGCATCTAAGCCACGAGAATTATCAACACCTATACAAGTTTCAACTTCAACAGTCACTCCTTGAAGAAAATAAACACCATGAGTCCTAGTACCCTTCATCACCATAAACGCATCCTTCAAAACCCGCAAGCTATCACTCTCAATAGTGAACTTACATCCTAAGGAATCCAGCTGCACCAAAGAGATAAGAGACTTCCGATGTCCCGAAACATAGCGTACATTAGTGAGAGTATGAACCACTCGATCAAACATCCGAATTTGCATGGAACCAATGCTCTTCGACTTACAAATAACACCATTACCCATAACAATTGAATTTCCTTCTTTGTCGATATAAGAAGAAAAACTATTCCTATTCGACGTCATATGATAAGACACCCCCGAATCGAATACCCATTCCTTACCCAAAACATCCGATGCTACCACCGTCAACACATCTACGTCTTCCTCATCAACTCCACTCTCCACCGCTACGGATGAAGATGCTACTTCCTTCTTTGCCTTCTTCTTGTCCGGACACTCATTCTTCCAATGACCAGATTTCTTACAAATAAAGCACTTTCCATTTCTTTCCATTGACTTTCCACTCCAACCGGGCTTCCTTGATCTAGAATGTGTTTGGTTCCCTTTCTTCTCATATCTCTCCTTCTCCACAAATAAATCGTGACCACTACTAGCACCACTACTTCCATTACCCAACTCCTTCATTTAATCCCGCAACTTCTCGCTAAGAAGACCAGTTCTGACATCATTTAGAGTCAAAGTATTCCGACTATAGATCAAACTATTTGAGAAACTCGTATAATGGTCTCACAACAAACACAACAATATCATCGTCTTTTGTTCTTCCTCAATCTTCAAATCTACCACCTTCATCTTCATTAGCAGATCATCAAAGATATTCAAGTGTGCCTTTAGTGAAGTACCCTCCTTCATCTTTTAGGTAAAGAACGTTCGCAACAAGATCAAATGATTAGTTAGTGACTTCTTCATATACAACTGCTCCAACTTGTCCCATATACCCTTAGCGGTAGTCTCACCACATATTTCGAAGATAACATTCTCCCCCATAGCAAGTTGAAGTGTAGTGGATGCCATTCTCTTCCATTTCCTCTCTCTCTCAACATCCGAGATGTCCGCCAGTAACAAATATGTATCAAACACTACCTGATGCACTCGATTTCGCCTAAGAACCGTTTTTATCTTCCATTGCCACTTTTCAAAACCATTATCATCATTCCACTTGTCTATAACCAATTGTGATTTCGAAGTCGCGTATGATCCACGTACATACAGCGCTACACCACTTGGACTAACTATTTGGGGACTACCTGAGGTATTATCTGATTTTGGCATTTCCATAACCATCTACCAACACCAAAGCTCTGATACCAAGTATTATGAGAATTCTAACTCGAGACCACTTAAATCAAAATCCCAAAGCACAGCAAAAAACGAGATCGTGGTAAGAAGTGCAAAACCAACCAATCGATATCTCAATCCAAAATCTCAATTCAATCCAAAATCAATCACAATCACCAAAGAAGTAATAGAAAAAACCAAAACAATAACGATAAAATAAACCACACACCGATTTATAGTGGTTCACTAACGTCTTGTTAGTATACATCTACTTTGAGAGAGAACCTTTATTAATACCAATGAGAAGGGTACAAGAGATTGATTACAATGATCAATATTCAAATAGAATAGATTTGTGGAGAAGAGAATTGAAGAAAATTAGGTTTGGAAAAACCCTATTTAATGGAGGATAAACCCTTGATTAAACCCTTGCAGTCCGTCTCGCTTTGAATCCTGAAAATAGCTTATATAGGGAGAGATCTTTCCTTAGCAAATTCTTGAAATATCCCTTGAACCTTAACAAATTATCACAAAACTGCCCGAGCCGAAAATAGGCTGAAAGTCGTCACAGACATCAGTCACATTATGACAGACGTTTGTCATAAGTTTAAGGAAAACATTTTCTGAAACCACAAACGTCTGTCCCAAGCATTGGATTTTAATTCCTGCCATCACAGATGTCTATCACCTTATAGCAGACATTTGTCACATGATGCTGACCACAACACTCCATCTTCTTCGCCATATCTTCCTCCTCCGAGCTCCGATTTGCGAACCGTCTTCTCCGTCACCAAGCTACTTCCAACCACTTCAATTCTTCATATAGTGTTGCCAAAATTCAACAAAATGGATATAAACTAAGAATGAAAATGGAAAAAATAAAGATAGCCAACAAATAAATTGGTTAGACAGATGCCATGATTATAAATGAATTGGAGGGAATAATTGCAGTTTGTTTACTAAATGAAAGAGGGATGAATATATTATTTTAGGCCGAATAAGAAATAAACATACAAACAGTCATATTATCTTTTTTATATATAATAGAATAAAATTAAAATTCGTTTGATGACAAGTCGACCATGGATTGGGTTGTCTTAGTGAAAAAAAAGGGCAAGAGAATGAACATAAAAAAAAAAAATCAATTTTGTTGCCTATATGATTCAAACTTGTGTCACCATGCTACAATGACAATTAAATAACCACTCCACATTGATAAATATATGTTACAATAATTATATTTGGAACTTAAAACATATAATCATTGTTCTTCTTCATCATATTGCCTTCATATGATGGTTGGCCGATTCAATTGCTTCATGGGTCTTGTCCTTGGACCGACCGTGTTTGATTACTCTCCTAATTGAAATTAATGTGCATTTGGAGTGCACAAAACAAAAGTGCTACTAAACCTTGGTGCATGTGTGCTCACCCAATAACCACTAGTGAACTAAAGGATTTTCAAATTGATTTTTTAACATATTTTGTAGCCACGTAAGGAAACAAGAAATTTTAAAAAGTCAGTAACACCTATCCATACGGGTATTGAGATATAAAGATATTAAAAAAGGGAGAGGGACCCTTTAGACAAATTGACAAACAACGAGGCGAAAATATCTACTCCTCTCCAATTGCAAAAGCAACCAGGTGGCTCCAAACAAACCGCATAGACAATTTGCACGCTTACGTGTCGCCATACAATTCCAGTGACCTTTTCATATCTCCTTTCTTCCTCTCCGCATAAAATATCTGCTTTTTTTTAATCATCTCCCCACCTCCATTTTGCATTCAAAGTAAGAAAAAATGGAGGGCGCAGATGGATCCAAGACCAAAGAAGAGGCGATGAACGGTGGAGATTCTTCGAAGCAGGTGATGAGGTGGGAGAGCATCTTGCCTCGTAAATCGCTGAGAGTTCTGCTTGTTGAAAGCGACGATGCGACGCGGCATATTGTCACGGCTTTGCTCAGGAAGTGCAATTACCGCGGTTAGTTTTCGCTGCCTTTGGCCTTCTTTGATTGTATCATATCCAATTCTCGGTTATGTACTGTAATTTGAGATGAGTAAGAGTGGTTTATCACAAATCACAATTAACTAAGGTTGTTGCTAGTTGCTACATGTTGCTGTTAGAGTGCTTAAATTGTAATTTGAAGTGAACTATTTGTATCTTTTTGCTAAGTCTTTAAACCAGCTCATAATTAGTAAGATAACCTCTTTTTGATTTTAGGATATATAGTAATGATTGGACTATGCTAAACTTACGGAACTGATAGTTGCTTGTGGTATATTTGACATGAAGGCGTTTAGTTTGATTGAAGCTCCACTTTTCCTCTTTGTTTGATTGTTCTTATCTTTATAGTTGCGGCTGTTGCTGATGGAATGAAAGCGTGGGAAGTGATGAAGGAAAAGAAATATATATTTGATTTGGTTTTGACTGAAGTTGCAATGCCTACTTTGTCGGGGATTGGGCTTTTGACAAAGATTATGGGTGCTGAAGAATACAAGAATATACCTGTTATCAGTGAGTTTTATGTAACTTTTTGGTACTTGATGTATTTAGATTAGGGCCAACCTATAAGGGGGTTGGGAGGGTCGACCTCTCCAAATCCTATTTATAAGTAGGTCCCGAAGTGTACGGATGTGCACACTATTTGTAAAAGTTTATACAAATACCCTGTTGAGGTAAATGAGTATACATACCTTTATTTGATTTTGAATTCTAGAATGCGTAGTAGGGTAAAGTGTACAAATTCCATTTTGGCACAGAGCAAATGGGTAATAAGGGACTTCTTTTATATGTACTATATTTGTGATGCAAAATCAATAGAGAAAAGGAGTCTTTGTATTTTTTTAACTTTGCTCACCATACAAAATGACATCTTTGACCTTAGTAATAGACCCCTGATTTCCAAATATACCCTCAAATCAAGGGTATTTACGTCAAAAATTATCAAATTTCCAATACAAACTCATTTACCCCAATCTAATAATACAAATTATAATGTAGTCAAGTGGAAGAATATTAATAGAAGTTCACAATTTCATGTCTTACTTAAATTATATGTTTAGCTTCTTTATTTATTTTCTATTATTTCCTAAAATAACTTTAAGTTTAAACCCAATAGGAAAATTAACTAATCAATGTAAATAATTGAAACTAGCTCGTTTCTGTTGATGTTACATTCGACAATGTCTATATGAATTAAAAAAATCTGCCAGCACCAATTTTGAATTAGTTTATAATTTTCATTGAAGGTAAACTTTTGATATTCAATTTGATGTTTTATATGAATTGAGAAAATAAATGTTATCATGCTCTTGTGGGTTTGTGCTGGTTATCAAAACGAGGATTTATATTGTAAATTGTAAAGTCCAAAATTTAAATCGAACTGGGATTTAAATCATATATCGGAGATTCAAAAACCATATTTTATGTTTTTTTACACAATTTGAAATTGATTTTCATGTTTGGACTTATATATATAAATCTAAAATTCAAATTTCTCTCTTATTCCTATCATGTTTAGAACACAATAGAATTGCAATTGTGGATCCAAATAAATATATTGAATATATGAATATGGATTGAATGATTTTTGTCAATTGAGGTTTTACTGGATTTGAATCGGAATGTAAATCAAATCGCAAATAGAAGGTTCTGATTTGAAATGGGATTTAAATAGTAGGAATTAAGATTTATGCAAATATGTGCATGCGTGCACGCTTGTGAGTTTATGCCCAACTGGTCATCACAATTTTACGCTCATATACTTTCTGCTCATCCTCACAGTGATGTCCTCCCATGACTCTGTGAACGTTGTTCTTAGCTGCATGCTTAAAGGTGCAGTAGATTTTCTTGTGAAGCCTGTTAGAAAAAATGAGCTGCGAAACCTCTGGCAGCATGTTTGGAGGAGACACTGTGCAGTATGTCAGTCTAACTTGGAAGATTCTAAATGTTAAATATACTACTGATTGCCATTTTAGACAATACTAACTATGTTACTGATTAACACAGTCAAACAGCTCTTTAAATGCATCAGATAATACTACTGCAAGTAATCAGATTAGCGTGAATGTTGGTGATAGATCTAAGAGTGATGAAAACAGTGATGAAAAATGTGATGCTCAGGTAACTAAAATTTATCTTCTGACTACTTTTACAGCGTTATTTGACATATAACAATCACTAAGAGCAGTGTAGAACAATCTTAGCTGCGTTAACTATTTGTAGTCGATGGTATTTCGTATTAAATATTATTAGTTTGAGCAGAGTTCCGGTAATAAGCAAGATGCCAATAAAGAGAGCATGCAAAATCCTGACCAACCTTCTCAATCTGAAGACAAACTTATGGATAAGGTGGAAGTAAACCGACTATCTGATAAAGATCTCATATTAGAAAAAAGTGCATCAAGGATAGCTAATGGTAAGCTGCCAGTATAATAGCTTAAGTTATACGTTCTTTTGTAAAGAACACAGTCAAATAATTGGTTGCCTTGCAGATCATTATGTGGCTAATGTAAGAGAACAAAGCTATTCACACAATATTTCACATCCTAGGGAAGCGGACACTGATCTTATGAGAGAATTTGATGGAACTTATGATCCCAGATTGTGTATTGAAAACAACTCTCCAAACCCTGATGGTTCTGTACCAAAGATGATTGTTGTTGTTGAGCCTAAGTATGATAGGCAATGTACCTTTTCTGTGTTAAAAAATGACACTGTTGAGGGTACATACGTTGGAACTACAAAATCATCTTTTGCAAATGAAGAGTCGACTGTGGTTACTACACCAGTATTAGAACTTTCTTTGAAAAGACCTCATGGTTGTGGGCATATAGAGATAAAAGAAAGGAATATCATTAAACCATCAGTTGTCTCAGCCTTTTCAAGGTAGGATTCAACTCTAATATTCTTTAATTTTTTATTGCAAAATCTACCCTTCATTTGCACTGTGGATAATTTTGTTTGCTCATTTTTCTTAGAAACTAGTATGATTCTTATCATACGCCATATCTTTAAGAAGGGTAATACAGTTTTCATCTGCTCTTAGAACTCATGAAATTGTACCATGTCCAAATTAATTAATTTTTGTTGAGTGTAACTTCATTTACACTTGCATTGCATTTAATTTCGTCTGAATTCATCAATCTAATTACTTTAGCATTATATAGTTGTCGGGACTTGGGGTTACACACATACGATCTCTTAGGGGTTACTTAATCTATCTTTCATTCAAATTTATATCAAAATGGTAAGTAGTATTTCCTTTTGTTGTTTTGGTACTTTGAAATCCCATAAATATATATATATATATATATATATATATATATATATATATATATATCCATTGTCTTTGCATAGAAGAAGGTTGTATCACATTTATTTGTGCCGCCATATACGTAGTTCAAGTTATATTACATATTCCGTCTCTGCAGATAGTCATGTACACGCCATGCTATGCTAAAGTTTGTCATACGAAGTCCTGCAAAATTGATTCCACTTCTTGTTACGAGTAAAGGGCATAATATATATAGGGCAAGGATCGGCTACATCTCATTTTTGCTACACTTCAAATTCCCCTGATTTCAACCCCACGTTCTGAGTTATATAATTATACTTTTTCTCTCTTGCCACTTCACGCAATTATTTAATTCAGAACTTGTGGTTGAAATCAAGAGGATAAGAGGTGTAGCCGATCCTTGCTCATATATATCTATGTAATGTATGTATGTATGTATGTTCAATTCTTATTTTAAAGTTGTCCTCTCTGTCTTTTAAACTTGCAATTATCTTCTGCTTTATGAATCTAGTGTGTTTTATATTTTCCCAGGTATGATGATAAAAGGGCTCAGCCTTCAACTGTACATGTTGAAATGTTAAATGCTAGCGAAAAGAACACATCCATCACATATACAGATAAAAGATCATCACCGCAAAGAAATGGAATCAAAACTACGATTTATTTTCAAGTCTCTTCTACTAACAATGATAAAGACAGTTTACCTCCGCAACCTATAAGGAATACTGATACTAACCCTATTCAGTACCCTCAATTTGGTTTCCTTCCTATTCCTTTCGGACCATTCCCTTACCATAACTTTTGCCAAGGATATGGATCGTTAATGCAACCTATGTTTTTAACGGAACAGGGTCCTTCTAAGCATGCAATTGATATATCAGAACCAAGAGATCCAAGGGAGCTATGTTATATTAACGAAAAAACATACAATAACGGTAGCTGTAGCCATGACTTTGTTAAATTCAATGGAATCAATGATAGTAAAAAGACCGAAGATGAAACAAGAAATATTGGAGTTTCTGTAGATGGTGCGAATGAGAGTGCTGTACAAATGCTGGATCGATCAAGACGCGAAGCTGCATTGCTTAAATTTCGATTAAAACGAAAGGATCGGTGCTTTGAAAAGAAGGTATATTAGAAGCATCTCTATTATTTCATTTAGGCTATCATCAAGTACTTGGTAAAAGCCATTAAACCAGCTTAATCGCTATCTATTTCCTCTTCATTTAAAAAACTTAATATTACGTTTTTTTTTACAGGTAAGATATCATAGTCGGAAGCAGCTCGCTGAGCAGCGACCGAGAGTAAAAGGTCAGTTTGTAAGTCAGAAAGTTACAACGACCTCAACAACAGAAGCAAATAGCTGACACTGATCATAGCAATATTTCAAATTTGCTGCTTACTGTAAAAGTAGTGCATTATATTGGAATAGGTACTTACTCAGCTAGCTTGGCAAATGCTAGATTCAACCAGTTGTATTCAGCATAGATAATTTCAATAATAATAGAAATTTATTTATAATATGTATGTATGTTTCTTACACCTAATATGATTTATATTCACGGTTAATTTCTGTTTTGAGATACATGTTGAGCAGGTTAGGCGTTGAAATTGGTGCTTTTCAAGAACTTGCATACCACTGGTATTTCTTTATCTGAGAAGCACATTAAGGTAATGCGCTCTAATAATCAAATTTTATATGTTAACAAGTGTATTTTTATTTATTCTGCGTCTTCACCTGACACCTGCACGTACGTATTTTGTTGGAGAACATCTTGAGCGCAAGTGTAACATCATATGCCTATTTTTGAGGTACACACATTGCATACATAGACATGCCTTTTACTGGAACATATGCATGTATTAAAGATATGTTCTAGCATTACTTTTATAGTTTATGCTATATTTATTTTGCATTTGATAGTAGTTCATATATTCCAGTAAATTGAATAATTTTTATATGGGAAACTAACTTCAATTTAGTAGCGATTTCTATATGGATGTTGTCTGCCGTAGAAACGTAAGCTTAACCGTATAATTTGGGTTTAAGTTAGGCACTACAAAATCATAATTGGTCCGGACTATAAGGAAGTGTGTATTGTAGCTATTGTATAGTCCAAAACAATTCCTAGCTAGCAGCCTATAAATCATGTCTCATTTTGAGATGCACACCTTGTCAACTAGTACCAATTATAAGCAAGCACTTTCGACAATCCGTTGTAAATTTATAATCATGGTCTTTTATAGTTGAAAATTTCAATAATTAAAATATGTCTTCGTTATGTTTTTATATGGTTTGTGTTTAAATATGGGCATTATAAACCCATAAAACATATAAATATGCAATGATGATCATAAAAAATGATCTGTAAAGATGTAAATATACTTTTTAAATTTTTATTAGAGAAATCAAACATAAAGTTAAGTGCTGTGCTACTTTAACAAGGAATTTTCTTCACACAGCACAATAAGAGATAAACAAATGTCAATAGGATCCATAAGCAGTAGGCTTCGTTGAATTCTTTCTCCTTTTGTTTTGCTATGTATGTATATTGGAAATATACAAGTACAAATGTGGTGTGGCGTCATTTTCAACCCCATCACGGCCTCTGATGCATCAAATGCTAAAAAGTTGTAGAACACATGTTGAATGAGAGAACAAAAGAATGCCTTTCCCCACTGGTAAAAATTGTAACGATGGCATTTGGTGCGGACTACTAAAAAGACAATACAATTATTTATCTTTTTAGTTTCAAAAATAATAATATAATTGTATTATGTAGAAATGATATTATCTTCCTAAAAGTGAAAATGAAACCAAATAAGCATACATCCCTTTTTAAAATATGATGACACAACTAACCTAATATAAAAAATAAACGTATGGCACTTTAGATATCATGTTAAAAATTGTACGTGGAGACATTACTCCTATGTTCTACCTAGGATAGGAATGAAAATGCAGCGAATTGAGATCCGTTTTCCGTGTTCAAAGACCATCTTTGGTTTGCTAAACCCCACCCTAAAAATGCTTTGTGAACAGGGTGTGGATTTGTATTTTCACCTCATTATTTTCCTTGCTCGTTGTATACATATTTTTTTAATGTAAAATAAATCATTTAAATGGCTTACTTTTTCAACAGCGTGTGTAATTTAGACAGTTCTGAAGTGAATATATATAGAATCATGAGACGAATAGGTTACCCGCGACTCATATGGATTGCGAAGTGGGGAAAATTTTGCCAACCTAGTCGGATAGCTTATTAATATCAAAATACAAGATTATATTGATCGGAACATTGTACTATTTATATTATCAGCGTAAATCTTCGCTACACTCACCAAAGGTAGAAGAGCTAAACTTTGGTGAAGGGACCTTATTTTCGAATTGAATTTGAAGGGTCTAAAATGCTGTAATAAGTGTCTATACTATCATATTATTATCAAGTTGCATTTCAAGAACGCATAAGCTCCTTGAGTATTTTGTGAAATGAATAGTCTTCTATGCTATAATATTAAAATTGAATTCCTCTAGGAGCTTTTTAATCATTTTGATATTTCATTTTCACTTTTTTAGTTTTCCGTCTGGTATTAATCAATTATATTTAATGATTCAATGAAACGTTTCTCTCTCACCACTCCCATGGACTTTTTCCTTCCTCTCTTTTACGTTTTCAACGCATCTTTCTCATTCTTTGTATGCATCGTAATTTCATCTTCTAGCTTTCCCTAATCTTCTGAAATTTCAAATTTTCATACATTAGCAGAAAACAATTTCCTCAAACTTTTCGTATTTATATTTGCCTTCCGTTTTCGCTCCTCTAATTTTGCAACGAATTATTTGCATAGTTGCATGTTTTGTTACACCTCAATCTTAATTATCCTAACGTTAAACAACGGTCATTTAGAAAATGAATCATCTCTCCTACAGCGTTATGGCATCGGCGATGAATTAGCACGGGTTAATATTCTTGTGGTATATTGCTTCTCTTCTCTAAACAGGTGTGCTATAACCCTAATTTTGTCATTTCGATTGTTTGTTTCGCTTTGTTCTTTCTGGTTTTTACTCTGTTCAATCGTTTTCAAGAACTTCCCCTTTGACTCAATCCATTTGTGAGATTCTATTTGTCGAGCATAACCCTGAGATCGGTATGTCTATTATTAGTTTCAATTTCTTATTTTACTATTTATTTTGCTTTATTTTAATTGCTTCTTTGATTCGGTCCATGCTTAACTTTCTTCCTGTTAGTATGTATTTCGTAATTTTGCTCTTTTGCTTGGATTAATATAGTTAGCATGTATTATTGTTTAATTGCCTTTTTTATTAGGCCTATTTGTATTTGTTTTAAATTATAATGTTTAGTTATTGATACCATTGGTGAGTGAAAATATAAAATTAGTATTCATCATAATTTAGTTGTCAATATAATCACCTGTTTTTACCATTATGAAGCTTATATTTTGTTGTTCTTTCAGTTATTGGCTTCTTTTTTTTGGATTCAAGAACAAACTATTATATTGATGCTAATTAATAATACCTTTGTTATTTCAGTTGAGCAAATTTGTTTACAGGTAAGATTGTCTAGAATCATATTGTTGTAGTTATGAATAAGTATTTTCGCTATCTCCTCAACTTATTTAAGTTGAGGGATTCATTATGGTATTTTCCTTCTTATTAGCAATGTGTAAGTGGTCTTATAAATGTAAATTTGTTTCATAAGAATACCAAAGTTATACATCATTTACTTTCAAATTATGATAATTTAGCACGTAAGGAGTGAAAGGTATTTGCAGTTATAAGTTCTTTATAGTAAGTACTTAAAAGAAGTGTTTTAAAGATCCGATCCAACCACGATTTGACCATGGTTAATATTTGATCTTGGAGCATTACAGTTTTGAAAATCAAATAACTTTGCATGTATGAACTGATGGGCTAACCTCAAAACCTTGAAAAAATCTATGGACCAACATCTTTGAACGACACAGTTATTCAAATTTAAGAAAAAAACTATTGCTTCATTCTTTATTTTTCTACATAATTAATTAAAAAAATAATTTCATAATCTCAACCATTAATTTATTTAGTTAACTTATCAATTTATGTACAATTTCAGAATTTTTGTTGAACTGTACCTCTTTTATTTCAGAAAACAGAGAATTTACACTTTTGTACTAAAAGATTTTTTATATAATATTTCCAATTAATATTTATTTCAAATGTTCAAAAATAATTGTTTTTAGAAATTAATATTTCAAATTCACCATGTTATATTTATGAATGAACCCTTTTTATTATGGCTTTCTGATTCTTACAAACATGACTTTTCAAAAAACTCTGTTTGTAACATAACTGCTCACTGTATGCAGTTGAATTTGAAATAAGCGTAAGAATTATCTGGTTTTGGGAATTAATAGGAATGAAAATCGTTTATGGACATTGAAATTTTTTTGTTGTTCAACAGATATTATTTTAAACAACTTCCCCAATTCAAATGCACCAATTTCAACATGTGGAAGGCTACCGGCCTGTCCGTTATTCCTGAAAAGCTCTGCAAATTGATGTATGTTAGTTTTCTACTATCTTCGAACCTCCCTCATCTCTATGTAAGAATTTAATATTAATAATATTCAACTATAAGCTTAGATTTACTATTTATTATTTGAATAGAAAGAACCGACAGAAGAATCATGAAGGCAGAGACCTGTACAAGTCACTGGAACAATGTCGAAGGTTGCCTATTCGTTCGTTATAGCTGATAAGCTTTGGAAGTTGATTTTGAAAATCAAATAACCTTGCATGTATGAACCGATGGGCTAACCTCAAAACCTTGAAAAAATCTATGGACCAACCTCTTTGAACGACACAATTATTCAAATTTAAGAAAAAAACTATTGCTTCATTCTTTATTTTTCCACATAATCAATTAAACAAATAATTTCATAATCTCAACCATTAATTTATTTAGTTAACTTATCAATTTATGTACAATTTCAGAATTTTGGTTGAACCATACCTCTTTTATTTCAGAAAACAGAGAATTTACACTTTTGTACTAAAAGATTTTTTATATAATATTTTCAATTAATATTTATTTCAAATGTTCAAAAATAATTGTTTTTAGAAATTAATATTTCAAATTCACCATGTTATATTTATGAATGAACCCTTTTTATTATAGCTTTCTGATTCTTACAAACATGACTTTTCAAAAAACTCCGTTTGTAACATAACTGCTCACTGTATGCGGTTGAATTCGAAATAAGCGTAAGAATTATCTTACTTTGGGAATTAATAGGAATGAAAATCGTTTATGGACATTGAAATTTTTTTGTTGTTCAACAGATATTATTTTAAACAACTTCCCTAATTCAAATGCACTAATTTCAACATGCGGAAGGCTACCAGCTTGTCCGTTATTCCTGAAAAGCTCTGCAAATTGATGTATGTTAGTTTTCTACTATCTTCGAACCTCCCTCATCTCTATCTAGGAATTTAAGATTAATAATATTCAACTATAAGCTTAGATTTTACTATTTATTATTTGAATAGGAAGAACCGACAGAAGAATCATGAAGGCAGAGACCTGTACAAGTCACTGGAACAATGTCGAAGGTTGCATATTCGTTCGTTATAGCTGATAAGCTCTGGAAGTTGATGTATGTTAGTTTTCTGCTGTCTTTAATCCTTTGTTGTTTCCTTCTAGGCATTTATAAATTCTACATAATCTTTTCTATATAATAATTTATTGCTGACACCTAGCTATTTGTATGAAATTTAGAAAGATTTTCACCAGATGAGTTGATTTAAATTGGTATTCATTATCTTATGCTCTTTGCGCCTAGGGACTTTATACTTTGACCATAATTTTGACTTATTCTTTTATTTCTCACATCTAGCAATTTGTTTAATCTTTCCTTGCATGTTCTAAGATATGTATGTATGTATGTATGTATTTTGACTTATTCTTTTATTTCTCACATCTAGCAATTTGTTTAATCTTTCCTTGCATGTTCTAAGATATGTATGTATGTATGTATGCATGCATGCATGTATGTATGTACAAACTTCTACAAATCTTCCATTATTATTAATAAGCACCCAAGTTGATGTGTTAATACTGTATTTAGTTTGAACCTTAACTTATGCTTACTATAAATAGACTTAGTAATATACAGTTACCAGTGAGCATGTGTGTGTAATTTATTTTAACCTTGACTTATGCTTTTTATAATTAGATATGGTAATGGACAAATGGTAATTACTGTAAATATATACCTACAATTGGTATATACATCAACATAACTTTGATGTTATGTTCAGTCTTTGGTGTATTAGTAAATGTGAATTTAGCATAAGTTTATTAATATTACACAAGGCTTAATACCCACATTCAAATGGTATTGTGATATTTGGTAATATTTACATGCTTTTATCGTACCTATATGCGCTACTATATTAGTAAAATAAATTGTAACTATAACTATACCTTTTAGTGCATAAATTATCTCTGTTAACAAAGCAATTCGTTTAGCTGGCTACGCATTCATTTGTTTCCTAAACTATTCATGATCTTATTAATACAGAAAATAACTAAATGAACGATATATTAGGATACTCGATACTTTTTTCTTTTTAAGTTGTCTTCTTGGTAAACATATCTATGATAGTATTAAGTGGTGCTATATTTAGTTTACAAAAACAAATTTGAATTAGAAAATATACTGCCAAGAACTTGAACTTAATAAAGCATCACTATACATAAGGTATGCCATGTTTTATTATGACTTTAATTTTGATGTTCTCAATTATTTAGATTTATCAGTTTCTATATATGGATATTGCAAATTTATTACTGCATATAACTACATTAAATATATTATCAACGTTTAGTTTCATTTCATAAAGATTGTGCTACCATACCGTTGATGTGGATTTATTTGTTTATTTATTGGCATCATAGACTTTTTCTTGGAATCTAACCATGTGTGCTAACAATTTTTTTTCAGTTCATTCCTTTTAGTTGTTTCACCTGCCAATTGAAGAGACTGGTACAAAACCATATAATTAATTGATAACGAGGATAGTAAGTTCTATGTATCAAGTGAAGAAATGTGTATGAAATGATGCAACTAATTGATGATTGGAATGGAACTTCTACGCATCAAGGGAAGAGATGACTGCGGTCGGGTAAACCAATTTTTAAGTTACTTTTTAGTTGCAATATTAGGTCATATCAGCTGAAGCTTGACTTTCTCCTTATGCTCATTAAATTTGCATATTTATTGCTTTCGATTTTCATGGTACTTAAAGCATCTGTAACGTGTCAGCAATATTCATTCATTATCAATATAACCTATCTTTAATAATACATTATATTTTACTTTTGGAGTATTAGCAAAGAAAATGTCAATTGTAAAGCATTTACTAAATGTGGCTACCAATACTTATAGATTTTGACTAACATATCTCCAACTCATACACTTTTATAGCTTAAAAAATATAAACAATATGTGAAAATATATTTTGATTAAAAGATTCATTTCTTTCAATAAATCACAAATATGTATATATGTAGCTAGGCCTTATATTTAATGGAATGAAGTAACCAGAAAAAGAAAGAAAGATTGAATGATGAACTTTATTTATCGAATGATGTATATCAGTTGATTGTGTTCCCGTTCAGTCTACCATTGTTTTTGGAATTAATACTACCTCAATTCTTTGATTTAATGGCATCCAGCCATTGGAACTTTTGTTGTACTAACTGCATCAAATTATACTTGAAGCATATAAAATTTCAGTTGGTAATTTCTACCCACGTTTTAACACTAACTTGCAGCAGATATTCCGACTGATGTGGAAAGCTCATATGAAAATTAAAACACTGCATTCATTGAAACTAAAAGGGGTACAAATTCGAACTTAACTCCACGATAATAGTAGAGAATGGTAGACAAGTCAAAATAATAGCCAAGTTGAACGAGTAAGGTAGCATTGTTCCATTCATAATTAGTTTGTCTTTGCTCGACATGATCAACACTGACAGAAACAAAGGAGGTAGACATTAATGTGGTGGATTCCATTACCATGGACGCATAAAGGCAACATGAGGTTGTCGTTGTCTTCAGTGCGTGGATTTTAGTGATGTATAGGTAGAGCTACATGGGTGCAACAACTTATACTGTCAGTAAACTATGATAACACTATTATAAAATACATGTTGAAGTCTGTGGTATTTTTAAAAGGATTAAAGGATGCGCATCCATGTATATTTTATAGTAACAATGAATTCTCAATAATTTTGATCAATTGTAATTTAGTATAGTTTTCAGACATATCCGCAATGCATCCAAATTGTTAATGTTGTGGCCTACCTTAAAAATATATGGATGGTTTTATTTTTTTTCCCGTTATGTTTGTTATTATTTCAATCGAATACATCCATGTGTAAGCCTATTCTATCCAAAATCAATATTTGTTTTGCAACAGAAGGAATATGCTCATCGTTTTCTTAGCACAAATGAAGCTTACATGGTAGCACTAGGTATTCACAGGCATGCATATTGTTTTCCATAATGTGGGTAATGTGAGACAACACTGAGGAGTTGATTTTCATTTTAATTTTATTCGATCGTCTTTTATTCAATTTTTTTGAGTACTGATGAACTAATTAAAGACGGGAGAGCTTTGTTTTGAGCTTGGTTTTTAGCATTTATTTTTAAAACAATTATGGTACCAGCTCTATTATGGGAGGTTAGATTTTCTTTACTGTTTGTTGATGGTTGTAGATGTGTTTCAATTTTTATTTGTTTTCTTATTGATCTTAGATGTTTTCATTCTTATTGAGTTTATTGTGCCTTTGATATTTCCTTATAATCAGTTAACTTCTAATCGCTATAAATTTGCACTGCGGCTAAATATATCAGTCAATTATCATTCTAAACAAGTATAAAGATGCAACAATGAGTGAACTATCATTTGACTACCAATTGTTTTTTGATTCATGTTACAAATAGATTACCTTTTATTTTTGTAATTTTAAACGAAAACCGTGTGCGAAGCACGGGTTCGCACTAGTAAACAATGAAAACAAAGTAAATACCGAGAGTAACAATGTAAATATAGAAAATAATAAAGAGACAAATATTTACAAGTTAAGACTATTCGCCATTAATTCTAATATAGAAAAGTGCACTTTTATCTTAATATTCGGAATGATTTTTCTAACTTCTACATTGGGTTATACGTCTTTTATATGGGTTTGGAATGAGTGCATATTGATGATGTGGCATAGTAAGTTGGGATGACAATTGAACGGTTGACATTGGTCGTTAATCTAATATGCTATGAGTAGTGTTTAAAGGATAATGACTTATACTTTGTTGATATCTCGTCGTCTGTCTCTTGCCTTATGTGAAGCGTGACACTTGGCTTGTTTGGATGGCGGAGATTACATAGAATCTTATTGTGGAAGATGAATTTGCCACCGCGCCTTTTTAAGTTGATTTGCTCTTTATTGCTTATGATTGTTGGTGTTGATTTTTGGTGAAGTGACACAACAATGGTAAAATCAAACCCGCGTCAAGGCACGTTGATGATGCTTTTCTTAAGACATTATTTGCCTTTATTACTCGTCTGACTCTGAATAAACAAATGGGTGCTGTGACTTAAGACAAATCGTCTCTCAAGATATAGTGGACTCGAGATGATTAGTCTCTTTAATCAATTGCGATAGCACCGTTGAAATCAATTCAAACTATCTTTTGAGTTGGCTGCATGAATAAGAGTATCGAGTTTGTGATCTGCAGTATCACAAATCCGAAATAGTATTGAATGAAATAAGAGAGGAGAAGATAAGGAGATTTGAAACAAAGGAAAATTGAATTCTGAAACGCTTTTCAGGTGTTTATGTTTTCAGAGAGAAGAAGATTAAAACTGAGAGGCTCTTTAGGCGTTTCTATTTATAGTTGCGAATAAGTGCTTTTTCGTTGTGACAAGACGTGTGCATTCGTTTCATTTCAAAACATCCCGTCGTTTGTAACACACGTTTTCCACCGTTTATGTGTTGTTTGCAACAGTCAATTCTCCCACCGTTTCTGTTTATTTGATTTTGCATTCTTGGCTTGTTAACGGGTTAATATTTGATCCGTTTTAATTAAAGTAATTTTGTCCAAAATTATAATTTGGACCCAAACCCAAACTCAACACGGTCTGGTCGGACGGACGACGGTGGCGGTGCACGTGCGTGTTGGTTGTGCATAACCTCTCTCCTCACTAAAGAGCAAGCATTAGATGCCCAACCTTCTTTTCAGGAATCTATATTTAAACGAAAATAATTTCTACTCTTTTATTGTCTGGGACTATTCCCAATCCCACTTCTTCTTCTACTATTTCTCTTCTTCTCATTTTTACACAAATAACTTACAGAAATAATTTTATAAAAAATTTCACTAACAATACTCCACCAAAATTTTAATAAAATTTCTCTTGTTATATGTTGTAGAAAATCTTGTGCATAAGTATATATGTCTTGTGGACTTGAATCTATACATAGTGATAACCTATCAGAGCACGTCAGGATGGAGTGGTTGACTAAACATTGAACCAACGATCTTATGCGATGTACCGGATGTGTTTCACACACTCGTTTTCTTTTCTTCAAATAGTTCATAAGCCAACACGTGGATTGGTCTTGTGTCTATATTTTGGTTTTATGAAATGCCTTGGAGACTTAAGCCATAGTCTCGCAGAAGGCGGCACCACCTTTGTGCTTTCATATAGATAGGTTTATTGCAAGTGCCCTATAACTATACACTTCAATCGTATTTCTGTTATAAACCTATTATGTACTAAGTAGTACAACATCTACCATATCATTATAGGTATTAAGCACTCTTTTTGAATGGATATAATATTATTGTTCAGAGTATTATTATAGTGCTTCAAATCACATCATATAATGTAGTTCAACTCATTGAACTCAAGATAATGAATTTCATTATGTTGAGTTGAGTTTCCATCATAGGTGATTTCTATGTTGGCTTTAAACCATTCTTTTTGAAGTTTTCAACATCAAATCTCTTGCAAGTCTTTTTGTAAATGGATCGGTCAAGTTTTAACTAGATCCCACGAAATCTATGGTAATTACCCCATTAGTGAGCAATTGCCTTACTGCACTGTGCCTTAGGCCAATATGTCTAGATTTTCCATTATATACTTGACTACATGCTCTTGATAGTGTTGCTTGGCTATCACAATGCACATATATCAAAGGCATTGGTTTTGGTCATACAACAACAAATTTCTTAATTATTCTACGTTTACTATAAGAAGCCAGTGCTATAAATTCAGTAGCCATGGTAGAATCTACAATACACTTTTGTTTCTTTGAGGCCCAGGATATTGTTCCCCCCTAAGAGTGAATATCCATCCACTGGTTGATTTATTAATATCATCTCTTCCAGTGTTTCAATGGGCATCTGTGTATCCTTCAATTACATTTGAATACTCACTGTACAATATATTATAGTCCTTGGTTCCTTTTAAATATTTTAAAATTCTTTGTATAGCTAGCCAGTGAATATGGCTAGTGCTACTGGTATATCTACTCGTTTTGCCAACAACGTAGGCAATATCAGGTCTTGAGTGTTCTTTAGTTCACGAATAAGTTAAGTGACCTCCACCATTTCACGTGTAGATGTATAAATCTCCACCGTTTGACTAATAGATGGATTGGATGGAATAGACATGAATCTATTTTCATAGCATCTCTAGATTATATTATTGTGTTTACCTGAATCAAATTATTAGGTTCTATTACTAGAAACCAATAACCCTTGTTGTGTTGATTGTATCCTAAGAAAATACATTCAATGCCCTTTTGTCCCAATTTCCTGATTTTTTGTTCAGGTAATCGAACAATGGTTCTTCAGCCCCAAACTCGATGATAATCAAGATTTAGTTTGCGTGTCTTCAAAGTTCATAAGGCGTAACTTTGGTCTTATGAGGTATTCTGTTTAAGATGTAACAGGCGGTAAGTAGTGCCTCACCCAAACTAATATTAAGACCAGAATTACATAACATAACATTAACCATTTCCGTAAGGGTTCTATTTTTACGTTCTGCTACTCTATTTTTTTATGGAGTATAAGCTACAAATGTTTCATGTATAATTCCTATAGATTCACAAAATGCAGGGAAATGATATTCACCTTCTCTATCAAATCTAAGGGTCTTAATTTTAACATATATTGGTTTTCTACTTCAGTCTTCTAAGTCATAAATGAATTTAATACTTCATCCTTAGTATTCATTAAATAAACATAACAGTATTTTGAATAGTCATTTATAAATGTGATAAAATATTTCTTTCCTCCTTTAGTAGGAGTACTATGCATATCACAAATATCACTATGAATTAATTGTAACAGATTAGTGGTACTAACAGTTTTCAATGGAATCGGTTTTCTAGTTATTTTGGTTAATGAGCATATCCTACACTTATCGTCAAATTTATTATCATATTTAGGGATCATGCTTAAAGACACCATATTATCCGTATTTCTAATGTTAACATGTCTTAATCTACTATCCCATAAAGAAAAAGAGTCAACAATATAAGCAAAAGCAAACATCTTATTAATATTTAATTTGAGCATTCCATCACACATGTACCCTTTTTCAACAAACATTCGGTCTTTGGTCAATACATATTTATCCGACTCAAGGACTTTTTTGAAACCAAACTTATTTAATAGACTACCAGAGACATGGTCCTTTCTAACCATGGGTACATAATATACATTATTTAATGTCATAATTTCCTCGGACGTGAAATTCAAGTCTACTGCCCCCTTCCCATTGACCGCTGCTTTCGCTGAGTTTCCCATATAGAGATAATTTTCATCCTCGAATGGTTCAAGCTTCTTGATAAACTCTTGTTGTTGCAGATATGCTTAGTAGCACCAGAGTCGATCCACCAAGAATCCTCTCTTTCAATCATGTTGATTTAATAGATTACGACCGTTAAGTTTTCTTTTGCGATTGATGTTTCTTTTAAGAAAACGATAATCTTTTTTAAAGCGATAAGGTTTTCCACAATTGTAGCATTCATTCACTTTATTGGCCTTCTTGCTATCAAAGTTTTTCTTATTTTGAAATTTTCTCTTTTGATTAAAAGATTGCTTAGAGGTTTTATTTTCCTCTTTTTCCTCCACCACATACATCTTAGATAGAAACATTATTGGTTCAATTATTTCTTTCTGCCTAACTTGTTCTTCTACTTGCAAATACCGTGCAAGATTGTTCAGACTCATACATTCCTTCTAGTGTTTAAGGATTTTCCTTTGACTTTCCAAGAGGGGGGAAGTTTGTCTATCATGGTGAGACTTTTATCTCATCATCCATATTCGTATTATGCTAGTTGAATTGGTTAGGATATGCATAATATCATTGAATTGCTCTACTACTGGCCTAAAATTAGTCATTTTATAGTTAAAAAATTTAGTAGACAAAAATTCTTACTTGTTGCATCCTCCATTAAATACTTGGCCTCCAGTGCACCCCAGACTTCTTTGGCAGTTGATTTATTGTAGTACATATCGAACAAAGTATTCGTCATTGCATTGCATATATGCCCCCTTGCATATGTAATCATGTTTCTCCCATTTCAGTCTTGATCGTGCTTGCGCAATACTCTCATTTTCTATTTTCTCTGACTTTGGCATCGTAAGAACATAAACCACTTTTAGTCTGGCCAATAGGAAATGCATTTTCTTCTGCCAACGCACGAAATTAACACCATCGAACCCTTTTAATTTGGTGAAAACGAAAGCGAACTCTCTCAAACTGTGCAGTGCCATTGTTGAATAACGTCTTAAGATTGTTGGTGTCGATTTTTGGTAAAGTGGCACAGCAATGGTAAAATCAAACCTACAGAGATCACTCCAAGGCACGTTGACGTTTTCCTTAAGACGCTATTTGCCCTCACCACTCGTTTGAACAAACAAATGAGTACTGTGAGTTAAGGCAAATTCTCTTGCAAGATACAATGGAGTCGAGATAGTTAATCTCTTCAATCGATTGCGATAGCACTGTCAAAATCGATTCAAACTATCTTTTGAATTGGCTGTAGTGACAAGGGTATCGAGTTTATGATCTGCAGTATCACTGTAACAATCCACCTTTTCGATCCTCAAAAGTTGACACTAATACATCCACTGTATTCATGTGCCGAGCATCCAAGTGCTAGAAATTCAGATTGTTGGAGAAAAAGAAAAAAAATAACATAACAGAACCTCACATCATGATGAGTAATATATAATATACAATAGATCTTTACAAAAGAAAAAAACTATAATATACATAATCAATTAGCATAAACTAATCTATAATCAGTCTGGACAGTTATAACAACATGTCCTCACAAATGCTGACAAATACAAAACAACCAATGCAGCGGAGATAGAGAAATACGTGAATACGTCTTGTAGGCATTTAGCTCGTCTCCTAAGGCTCCAAAGCATCCAAATATAAATATGAAAATATGCTCGGTCTGACCCGGGCATTACAAGAAAATAAAGACCAAATCAATCTAATAAACCAGCGTGAGAAAACACACATCATATGGATTTTAATGTCATAAAACCATTCAAAAATAAAGGTATCTCGTAAAACCATGCTGCATAAAAACACGGACGGGTTTTTACCTTACGTTAACCAAACAATTTCATAAGAAATCTTGTTATATTATAATAATTTCTAGGGTTTAAAATAAATATTGAACCATAACCGAAATTGTTGCATTAATTAAATTTTATCATAAGACATGTATTGGAGAATGGGTTCCATACAATGACAAGGCACTGGGGTACCACATACCAAAGTATACCTCTAGAAAATGGAACAAGGGCCTCGCCTAGACTCCAGCCAACACAAAACCGACCTACCCCTTACTGGATAGTATCGAATATGTCATCACCCTGGTTTCTTTGCAACCTTTTCCTCAAGGGCTCTCATGCACAACCAAATCCCCCCCACACACACTGGTGATGACATATCCTAATGGGTGCGGCCCGCATAACTCTGCTGCATCTCCCTTGATTTGAGTCATTCACGGATGTGAGGCTTGAGGCTATGTTTTATCTTTTATTTAGAGCAATCTCACTTGGAATGCTAACACACTGCCCTCTAGGCAACTATACAATGCCACCATTCGTCCATACAAGTTGTTCAGGGTATGAACAAACTGAAAGCACTATTTCTACTACATCCATTTTGGAATCACCCTCAGGATTAGTAGCAAGTAGTCCTTACACTTCAGAGAACTCCATCTTTGCCTTCATCATCTTCAAAATGTCTTCAATTCGAAACGTTTGTGCTGGTTTGAAATGGTTTTCGGATAATATATCCGGTCCTGGTCTCTCCGAACCGACAACGATAATTTTAAAATCGATCAAGATTTGACAGTCAGTTATTTAATTATCAAATAACAAATAATTTAACTAGAGATTTAACCAAGCACGGTTAAGCACAGGGCAACCACTAAACCTCTTTAATTAACCATCTCGTTAACTAAAACCACTTTGTAAATACCTGTATCGAATACTTTTACAAAGATATATTCACAAGTCTCCTTTACTCTTTTCCATACTTTGAAAATATTGATATACTTATCTCAACTATATAAGTATACTCACAAAACATCTCACTTTCAAAACTTAGGAAAAACTTTCCCATGTACTTATATCAACCGTATAAGTATATTTACAAATTTTAAGAAGATCTTATATTCAAAAACCCTACATATTTGGGTTAAAACAAATGTCATTTAAACATTGATAATAATAAAAAACCCTAACGCTTTCCTTTTGGCGTAAGTAAACGGATCGTATGGAAATTAGACTAAATATACTTACCACCACTTTCCGATTTCAAACAATACTATCCCTTGATTAACAATGAAATCAGACAAGTTAGAAAACTATCCTTGCATCGATACACATTCTTAATTCTCAAGATAGAGACGAGTTTACATACCTCGAAATTTGGTGTTAAGTATGAAAAGAATATTTTTCATACCATCGTAGTTTAAAATGATCATTTATGGAGATCAGATCTCAGTCTTTTTATAAATCCATTTTTATAAAATGCCTTCACAAAATCCCTATATTTACAAACTTCTTTGTAAAATATTATTTATAAATTATAAAATTCCCTTTATAAATATCTACACATAATTATACCTCCTTTTATAAATCTCTCAATTTATCTAATAAACTCCTTTATAAACATTCTTTATACTTTTATAAAATTCTTTTATAAAACTTCTTTTATAAAATATCATTTATAAAACTCATTTTATAAATTCCCAAATTTATTTACAACTCTTTTTATAAAAACCCCAAATTCATTTATTAAACTCCTTTTATAAATTTCTAAATATGATTACAAAAATCTTTTTTATAAAACAAACTTCAAATATAAAGCAAACTCAAAATAAAATTTTAAATCTCATATACTTCCCATAACACGATCGTTCCATATATTACAATAAATTCACATCTATGATTTATTACTCCAATGTATAAAAATGATAATATTTCCTTTGTAAAATACCATTTATAAATCTATCACTTTATTTATAAAATACCTCTTATAAATCTCTTTTAATTTATAAAATACCATTTATAAATCTGTTCTTTTATCACAACATTTTATATAAAATGTTTCACAAATATTTATTCCAGAATATATCTATCTTACTTTAAAAACAAAAATCACTTTAAAATAAAAGATAAACCCCTTTTATTTCCTTTAAAATAAACATTCGTTATTACAATAACTTTCCATAAAGATACATACTTTTAAGAAAAATTAAAAGGTTTACATACATACATACATACATATATATATATATATATATATATTAGAAAAGAATAATAAAAGATATTGAAGTAATATAGAAGAGTACAAAAACTATTTTTATATAAAATATTGCAGAAAATCTAAAAAGGTCAGAGTAAAAATCATTTTCCCATATCGAAACCATTTCCAAATCAAAACAGCAATTAATAGTATTATCCAAAATACTATAACGAGGCTAATGGTTACTATGACACTTAACCAATGCTATTACTACCTTTTCCAATAAAAAGTTCAACTTTTAACATATGTCAGCGTCACATTCAATATGGCCAAACTATCAAATTTTGACATTTAACAATCTATATATCAAGTATATAACTGGAATTAAAAATAACGACGACGAGAAATTCAGATTTCTCTGTATTTCATTTTAAAAGTCACCCACTTTTCAAAAACAGATATTTAACCAAACCAAACCAAACGAATAATTTATCCAAACACAAAACAGTAAATTTTATCTAATGTCTGTCATATTGATTACCCAAAAAGATGAGTTTAACTCATCGAAATTCTAGCGGACGCCCATGTATTCCAGTTTGAATTAAAATCGATCAACATTCGATTTTAACCCAAAATTCCACTTGCTCCAATTTCAACAAAACGGTCCCAGCACGTAGCGACATTACTAGCGCAACGCAAAAGACCGCCTCTCGATTGGACCACGTACGAGATAGATATACATTTTATAAGTTATTTAATTAATTTAAATAATTAATAACCATAATTAACTTAAGTAATACTTAATTACCCAAACACTTTCTTCCCTAAACGTCTTCCCTCCAAAATTTTAAATGCCTGCACACCAAAAACCGACATTGTCATGCAATTCCCCCCACGACATGGAGCTCTGGTCGACGAACTCAAAATCCGACTTCGCCACTACACTTCTCTTCGCTTCCACTACGCACCGCACCCCCAAACTCCATGCTCGAACCTCCCACTCCAATCGCGACCTGCTACCCTTCCTCCTTCGACCTAGAACGACGTGCCTCCCATTCCACCACCGACCTCCCTAAAAATCACGGCGTCCAAGTCCTTCGCCAGATAATCCATTGCCACCATCCCTGAAGCCTCTCGTCGACTACAACTTCCGCAATCCTAAACCATAGTTTACTGACCCAAACTGACTTCGCCCAATTTGTTGCCACACACAACATATGTAGATCTAGTCAAAAGCAGAACAAAAATGTTTGTTTTGGAATTTTTATTTCAGTATTTTAATTGATTTTGATTTTAAAGCTTGGAGCCATTCTTCGTTAACTGGAAATGAAAGTAAGGAGGGAGGGAAATGGAAACAGAGAGAATGAGGGGAGGTTGAAATTGAAATTCATAAAAATGGGTTAAGTGTTGGGTCTTTTATTTTATCTTTATAAATAAAATCATTTTACTTACTTATCTCTTAAGCAAAACAATATTCTTAAGCAAAACAAAATTTTCAAGCCACCTATCAACTCATCATCAAGTCATGATGAAAATTTTGAACTTTTGATTTGATTTCAAAAAGTTTTGGAAAGAAGATTTTGCGGTATTCCGCTACACAATATCCCGTTCTAGTATGGACGGTGAACGACAAAACAAAAATACGATCGCAAACAAAAACGCGATGCAATCTCAAAATAATAATAATATACATCGGTTATCTTACCGTGTAAAATTTTAAAAATACACTCATTTGCCAAAAAATCATCAAACGATAATTTAAATATTCTCTAAATTAAAAAATTATGGAAAAACGAAATAAATTAAATTAAAAATACATCAATCAAAATCGAGTCTATTTATTAACAAATGATTTTCTTATTATTTATTAAATTTGAATCAAATCCGAATATATAAATAAATTAAATATCCTTATTCGAAATGTTAAAAATTTTAGATCGTTACATTCTTCTCCCCTTAAAAGAATTTCATCTCTGAAATTCCCAAAGAAAGAAAAATATCCTCTCGCCCTTAAGCTTTAAAACTAAATAATTATAGTGAGTTATTAAACTTTCAAAGTCTCATATGTTTTTCGGCAGCACCTCCTTTGCACGGCTCTATCGAAAAAACTACATTTGGCCACAATAGGCCCAAATCAATCAAAAAAACAAAAGCCCAAAAGTGGCATTCCATATCCGGGGCATAAAATCATCAAAAATAATGTAAACTTATAGCTATTAGTCGAGCAAACAAACTGTACATATGAAACTCGAAAGCATCAAACTAGCCTTTACTTCTAAATACCCGTATCTCGCGTACAAATAATATTCAATCAAATAACTGCATTTTCTAATGTCAACAACATACAATTTATTGAAGCATGTACGATGTACATATACCATCAGTACGCAATATCAAATCCGATTGTCCGTTCGATCACACGAATTTCACTTCTGAACTAGTATCGCTCACTTGACTTCCCTACTGTGGACACCGATCAGGTTCCTTGATTAGAAATCTCCATTCTCCCTGCATAACCATTTATTATGATAGAAAACGTCAAAAATAAATCAAAAATCCATATCAAGTGTTCATCGTCAAGAATCGAGTGAAAAATCCTTACTCGGATCGAATCTAAATCACCTCAAAATTGTGTACACCAATTATTTTTAATTCACATTTATTGACACCAATAGTATTTCATCTAATACTAAAATCATTTAATTTGTAACCATTTCTAAAACTTTTCTTAAGTTTATAAACATCATATACATACAACTTATGTTATCAACCCTTTAAAACTTAAGTTCAAATTCTTATAATACTCCCCAACATCCAAAGGAGTATACATACAAATTTCAGATTTGTTTTACTTAATCAGGATGTCCAACAAATTTATAATTTGTTTTAACTTACTATTTTCTCAAATTTTATAAGTTACAAAAAAAATTATTTTCTTAAATTTTCACAAAACACTTGGCTTCAAGTTCCCAATTAACTTGGAAGTTTTCGATTGTCCAAAATCATCGAAAATTCCATTTCATTTCAACAAACAAAAATATCAAACAACATATCATAATGAGATACACAAACCAAACTATCATAATGGATCGGATACACGAGTCTAGAATATCACTTAACTGAAAACTCCAAAATTAAACATCCAGATTTTATTTCAACTTTATTGAAATAATAATATACATATCACCTTTTGTACAAGGAATCATACTTTCGGGTTTTTAAATCAAATTTTGTTTTACCAAACTACTCTGAAGCGAAACTACTACGGTAGCAATCCGTTACTTAGAAATTTGAAAATAAACGCCGATAATGCTACGCTCATTACCAGAATTATTTTCCAACGACAGAAGTGAGTTCAGTACTTTCTATTTCCTTTAAAATCCATTTAAAATATTACTATTCAAAAATACTTTCAAATAATACAATTGTTATTTTCTCCAAACTTTGAAAAACAATTTTCAAAAAAGCCGGGATTTAGGTTCTCAAATTCTCAGCTTAAGTCCTTTTATTTATAAACTCTATTTATAAATCATACCTATATCAATTTGCTTTTTATATAAAAACATTTCACCAATGTATATCTCTATTTAGGTTATAATAAAACACTTTTATTAAAATTAAATTCTAATTTTAACCCAACATTATCACCGAACACCTTATAGTCAAACTGTGAAACTGAATTCACAAGGTGTTCATACTTAATTCATTCAAAACAATAAATGCTTATAAACTATCTAAGCACAAACAATTAATTAACAAACAAATAGTCGATGCTCCTAAATTGAACGAGCATGACTAATTAAACAAAATATGATAATAAATGCATATTATCATTTTCTAACAAACAAACACATTATAAATTACTTTATCAATTTCTGAAAATTATCCCTTTTATATATAAAATATAATTTAGGTAAAATTATTTCATTTACCCAATTTCAAAATAATACTATTTCGATTTGTGTAACGGTCCGCCTTTCTTACTCCGGAAGATAGGCCATTAATAGTAAAAGAAAAGGAAAGATAAGAAGAGAAGAAACTAAACAACACAGGATCCTACAATGCAACGGAACAATATATATTAATCAACATAATATGTTACAAAGTCATTCAAAAATATTACATCAGAGTCATACTAATACAAATTTTACCCTAGGACAGTTATAACGGCCTGTCCCTACCTAACTGATACAATATACACATAATACAGCGGAAACAAGGAAAATAACTAGCTATCGATGAAGCCACCTGCTCCAAGCTCTTCCAAGGTAAATATGCGGAAAAACTGAACTACCTGGCTGCCCATTCAAATTTGAGCATCCATGAGTGTAGGATTAGAAAATAAATTCCAGATCAGACATGGGTCCGGTGTGAGGAAAGCATATATTTTAACTTCATAAAAACCTTTAAATCAAAGGCATCTCGTAAGACCACGCCGCACATAAACACGGACATGTTATTACCTTACGATAACCAAAACATTTTCTATAGAAAATCCATTGATATTACAATAATGTCTAGGGGTCAAAGTAAAATATGAATATTGAAAGTCTTGTGGATCGTATATTATCTAACTTGTGTATAATGTGCATATGTATAAGTTGATCCAATAGTAGGCAATTAATAGTAAAATATAAAAAGCGTGCAAACTGGAGTTTTTATACTGGTTTGGACCTCCCGTCCTACGTCCAGTCCCGAAGCTCCCCTTCGGTATTTCCTTTAAAAATAATTACCCTCATTTCGCCCGGAGGAATAGGCTAATACAAAAGTATCTCTGATAATCTTGTGTTCCAAATAACACAGTTTTTGACTTATAGTACAAATCTTCCTATGATCTCCTTTTGAGTATATGAATATGAATGCTTTGAGTTGTAGGAAGTAATTTAACCAAAATTCTATTTTTGTTATAGTAGATTGAGAGTATGTGAACAATGTATATGCAAGAGAGTGTTTAGAAATCAAGAGAGTAAAGAATAGATTAATTCAAGTTAGATGAATTCTACTTCTAAATCATAGTGGTATTTATAGATTTAAAAAGGTGCAGATAAAGAGTTGTTACTACTTGAGAAAGTCTATTTATTTTAATGGCTGCAACCTTTCATTGAAAAGTGATTTTCTTTTGTTTCAAAACAGAAGTTTCTATTTGTAATTGACAGTTTTAGTCCATGACAGACGTCTGTGGTAAAATCCTCAAACGTCCGTGACTTGTTTTAATTTTTAACCCGAGACTTGTCACAGACGTCTCTGGTTTTATCACAGATGTCTATGAGGTGTAAAAACAGTTTTTCACCTTAATTTTGATGTACATGAAATTGTGTGTGCTCGTGTATACCTATATACTCAAGAAGACCTTAACAATATTATATCTAGGACTCTTTTATAGTAGAATAACCTAAGTATGGTCAATGAATCTTCGTTTCTCTTTGAGTCCCAATATCTTCAAGCATGGTGTCTTCTTGAAGCATATACCTGCAGTCTTGATAAAGTCTATATATGTATATGTTTGTATAGTTGTTATCATTGAAATATAAATTGGAGATTCTAACAGTCTCCCCCTTTTTGATGATGACAACTATACAATCAAATATCAACTATACATATATTAACTATATGATCAAAATATTAACTATGTAATGGAAGTATTATTATGTTTGTTTATGTCTGTCTCCCCTGTGTATATGCATCTCCCCCTATGTATATGCATAAATTTCTCCCCCTTTATCATTATCAAAATGGAGGGAAACGATATATGATACATATATAAACGATATAAATAGTCATAACATGTCATCATTTCAGATTATGGAAAATCAAATATGAAAGTTCAAAGCAAAATTTAGAAGCAATCGTAACAAAAATTATACACAGGAAAACAAACAAGCATAAGAGTTGCAAAATAAAAGAAAGCAAAGTCTTATTGTGCTGATTTTGAGAATAAGATAGGCCTCCGTAATTCTCGTAATACTCTCAGTAAGCGGATGGATCCTGCTCATATGTACCTGGCCATTGTGTTTGGTCATTGTACTCCTCATCTTTGTTAATGGACATGCCTTGAAATGCCATGTATGATTGTTGTTGAAAATGTGGAGCATCAAATATGTACATTTCATCACTGTCTTCCTCATGTTGTGCATGAATAGGAGCTTTTCCTCGGTCACCTCTATCGTGTGACATACCTTTGGGTGAAGCTTGGGAACGATAAATTGGTCTTTGCACCCGACGTGGAGGTGTTGGGGAAGGCAAAGATGAAGAGCGTGAGGAAGATCGGCCATGTACTTATCGCATCACTTTGCCTAAAGTTGAGACGACTTTATCCAAAGTCTTCTCCATCTTTGTCATCCTATTGGAGAAAGAGCGTTCCAATCCTGTCATTTTTCTACTTAAAGCTTGCTGATTGGTCGTGATCATTTTTTTAGTTTTTGATTGCCAAATCAGGAAGAGATTCATTTGGCGTTAGTTCAACGCGAGCTTCTTGTATTTCGAAGTCCGAATAATATTCGGTACCATGATTAGAAGAAAGTGGATGTTGGGTAGGATGAGGGGAGTAGGTTTGTTGAGGAGCGCTAGTTAGAGGAGGACCATGATGCTCTTGTTGTTGTTGTTGTTGAGTCCATTGGTTGAAGGGAATGATACGAGGTGGACTTTTAGGAAGATGCATCAGTAAAAGATATCGTGGTCCACTATCTTTAGTTGGAATTTCTTCGTATTGTGAGATGTATGAAGGAACTCCAAGATTTTGCAAGATGCGCATTATATATGGAGCATAAACAATGGAACGATAATGCGTAGACCAAAATCCTTTAATTTGGTCATCAATAAATTTTGCCCAATTAACCAGTAGACGTGCAAATATTGCATACAAAGCTCTATGGTCATTGGGATAAATTTATTCGTGACTATCAAGACAAGGAATGATGGTATTAATTATCATTCGATTTAATAGTCTAGCTCGTGGTCGAAGGTAAATAGATTTCCGTTGTGGCATTCTATCTTCCCATATTTAATGGGTAACTTCATCCCTGGTAAAAGACTGTGATCCAGTATATTGGTTAAATCAATCCCCTCATAACAATGTCCTAAAATACGACAAATGGTATACACATCAATTTTAACTTCTTTCCCGTAAACACCATAACTAACCATCATAATTCTCCGAATTTCAAATCTCCGAACTACATAGATTGGAGTAGAAGAGGTAAATAACTAGAGGATAAATGATTACCTTATTTGCATCATAGCTAATCAAATTGCAACAGCCGACATCCGTAGTTATTCCTAGGATTTCATATTTCATTACATTGCAATTGCGATAAAAAAGACCAGAGTGGATCTTCTTTTGGGTAAGCGCCTCAAATCGTTTGATTGCATTGGGATTATTGTGGAGCCATTGGTTAATGTGAGCTTGTGCGACCGGTGCTTGAGAGGAGGATGAAGATTGACCTTGCTTTTGCTTTTTGGAGACGGTAAGCTTCTTGGATGTGACGACCCGGAATTTTTGTATATTTGAAATGTGAATATTTAATTTATTTTAAATATTCGAAGGTTAAATTTTAACTTTAATTTCAATTATACAGTATTTATTTGAATAATTAATTATTAAATTTAATTATCGGGATTGGGTAAAATATTGAATCTTGATTTTAAGTCTGTAAAAAAAAAAAAATATAGTTCAAAGGTTCAGAAAATTTATATTGTTAATACTGAAGATGATAGAACTTTTAAAATGGAATTTTAAAGAGTTTTGTTCAGTTTTAAAAATATATCGTTGAAATTGAATTTAAAAATAGCCGTCCGAGACACAGTCTCGAAATGCGACGAAACTAGTTCCATTTGATCCGTAATATTGTATTATTATCGGATTTTAAATTTCGAAGCGTTTGGAGTTGTTGTGTAAGCATACGATATATAAACGTATAGAAATTCAGAGCATGTGTCCTTCCTGGCAACGTTCTCTTCTTGCCTAAGTAATTAGATGTAGATACGTATATTAATTTAAATACGTGTTCATCTGGTAGAACACGCGCCCCCTTAAAAATAAACAACTCAACACGTGTAACGTTTTAAACACGCGTCCTCACCTTTTTGTTTTCAACCGAATACTTCACAGTAAAGGTAAAAATGAAATCAACTTCAAAAGAAAACAAACAAAAAATGGAGGCCGCAGAATTCCAAAATCACGTTCGTTCTTCTTTTCCATCTACACTCAAATTCAATTCGAGCGAATAACATGTTGATGCGTGAGCGGGAGATGATTCTCGTTCGAGCTCAAATACGAGACTCAGGCGATGGCGCGGGCGGTAGGTGAAGCACGATGCTGTTAGGGCATGACGATGTGCGAGGCGATTCAGTTTAAATTGGAGGCTCGGCAGTCTTTCGGAGGTAGCGAAGCTCGTTTGGCATGCGAGAGGTACGGGGATCGATAGGGGAGTTCGTTTCGTCTCGTTCTGGGTTCGCGTTCGCGATGGGCATCTCCGATAGGTGGTGGGTGATGTCGTTTCAAGGCGCGGGGTCGCGATTGCGACTCTGGGATGGTACGATTTCATAGTCGTGACTGCAGATTGGAGATAGGCTCGGCATGATGAGTGACGATTGGAAGAAGGAGTTTTGGGTTCTTTAGGGGCTGTAAGGTATATTTTACAGATTTTATTTATTTACTAGAAGCAGAGAATAAAATGTTCAAGGGTATATAAAATTATTTTCTAGTTTTACAGTAAAACATTTCGAAGGCAAAATTTTTTTCTAATTTATTATATATATATGATTAGGAAAATGTATATATAAGGATTTTGAATATTAAAAGGGTTAATATAAAAATAGATTTTTAAATCTATATAAATTATTTAGTTACTAAAGATAATTTGTTAAAGAAAATTATTAGTTTAAAACTTTTAAATTTAAGTATAAGTTAAAATAAATAAGTAAATGTTAGTTGATTATTGGATTTATTCAAGTGTTAATTAACTATATAATGTCATATAAGGTCTAAAATCGAGAAACAAGCTGGAATGGGAATGAATGGAAATAGACTGCAAATCAAAAGCGAAGGTGAGTTAATCTCACTCAGTTAGATTTAAATTTAAATGGTTAAATTTAAATAATTGATTGGATGATTGCATTGATTGATGTGCTATACTATATATAGTAGTATATACCAATATATATATATTGGCATATGTATATATTGGAGTTGTTGATATTCCCGCATTTATATAGCGGATGAGACCCTATGCGCCGCATAATAGCGGATGATATTTTATAAAACCCATATACCGCGATATTCCACTTTGAAGTGGAATTGGTATTTTATATGGTGCTAACGTCTGTGGATGCAGGGAACAGGTTGGAGGGATCCAACTGGATTCCTCAAAATTATTAGATTATTTAATATTCTGTGTTTTGAATATTTGATATCATGTGATGATTTTATATTGGATGATGTGGTTGATTTGGATTGTCCAGTATAATAAATTATAAAATCTATGGAATTGAATTTTTGAAAAGAAATAAAGGAATAAAAGTTTAAGTAAAATAATTCGAGGAATTGGGATAAAATTTATAACGAATTGAAATAAAAATAAGGTGATTTTGGAGTTTTAACAAATATGAAAAAGGGGATTTTGAATTCACAAGGGATAATAAATTTTATACTTAAGTGATATTATTTGAAGAATAAAAAGAGGTTATTTTTGAAATTTAGGATTAAAGCTAATTAAAGAATAAATAAGGAGTTTTGGAAATCTGTAATCGATATTGGTAAAAAGGGGTTTAACTCGTAATAAGGAATAAAAATCTAAAGGTTAATGTATTTTGGAATAAATGAAGTAGCAAAGAAAATTTATTTCAAAGTAAGTAGAGTAAATTGGGGAATCAATTGGAAATTGATTTAGTTGTTTAAAATTGGAATTTTAGAAGAGAAATGAGATTTTGGAATTTATAAACTGGGTTTATAAAGTAAAATAAAATATCAGTGGATATTAGAAAATATAAATTCAAGGTGGGAATTTATAAAGGGATATGAATTGGTTTAAAATGAATGTTGATTTATTTTTAAAGGATGGAAATGAGAAGTGTATTTCTCTGGATAGCCAAGTACGTTTTCAAGGTAGTTTTAAATATAAGTTAAAAGTTTTAATATGTTTTAAAAAGCATGTTTTAGAAAATTGATTTTTTTTTAAATGTTAACTTTTTAAAGTAAGTATTTTCAAAAAAATATATTATTGTAGTAATTATATAAAAGTGATTTGCTATTATGTTTTAAAAGGAGAAATTTAGTTTATATTTATAAAGTGGTTTATTTTAAAGTATATATTTTTAATAAAGTATTAAAGTAGTTTAAATTTCAATGTTATAAGATATATTTAAAATAAAGTGTTTTTAAATTATTTTAAATTTAAAAGTATTTTGTACTTGGTGATTCAGTGGAAATAATTATTTGGGAAATGTTTTCCGTAAGCGGAAACTGTTTTGAAATTGTTTTCAAAGGAGTTTGAAAATTTGGAATTATATCTTGGAAAGATATTTGGGTAAATAAATAATGTGGGAAATTATTTATTGTGTGATGGTTGCTATGGATGTGAATTGATAGTTAAATAACCGACTATCAATATTGGCCAATGCGCTGATCGTTTCGAAGAGACCGGGATCGAGTTTCCGTATACCGGGATTCTAGGTCTGGAGACTCGAATACCACTTCGATCCGGTTTGTACGTTTCGTGTAACGACTTCGGAGTCGAAGATGGAGCTGTGAAGAGCAAGGGCTAGTCGCTACTAATCCTGAGGATATTTCCAAAATGGATGTAGTAGGAATAGTGCCTTCGGTTCCGTTCAAACCCAGGACGGACTTGTATGGACGAATGCTTACGAAACATCGTCAGGCGGACGATGGCATTCTAAGGGATATGTTCTGAAAAGGTATCGTTTAGCCTCGAACCTCATCAACCGGGAATGACTGAAAATCAAGGGTTATGCAGCAAGGCTTCGTGGGTAGCTCCCACTGGAGGGTAAGGTCATCCCTGTCTAGATGTCCCTTTTTATTTCGGCTTAGTGGTGCGGTTGCTGATCCCAACCGTGGGGTGATTTTATTCGGGATCATCCAGTAAGGGATGGTTCCGGCCTTGTGTTGCAGGGGAGCGGGCGTACTCCTCGGTACGGTGATCTAGGCCACGTACTGTGATAGGTGGTACCCCAGTGCCTAGTCATTCGTTGGAAATCCATTCTTCCTACGTGCCTTGTACGGTTTTGATTGTGCCCAACTATTGTTGAAATGTGAGATGCAAGCATTTCAGCTAGATTATATTTTACTTTCTGTAGACACTATTATAATATCAGAGGATTTTGATATAAAGTGTTTTAGCTATCGTAAGGTAAAAACCCGACATGTTTATTTGTGGCGTGGTCTTACGAGATGCTTTTGTTTTCAAAGGATTTTGAAACTTTAATAATCAATTTGAGTGTGATTTTCTCACGCTGGTTTTCCAGACTGACTCGGGTATTGTTTTATATAATGCTCGGGTCAGACCGAGTATTATAGATTACAGGAAAAGATGCTATGGAGCTGGATGGCGATACGTACTTCCGTATTTGAGTTATATATTCCGCTGTGTATTCAGATTGTGAGGACAAGTTATGATTACTGTCCAGTTGTATGATATTGATGTGATGTACTCTGATGATGTATTTGGATGATGTATATGTAAACAGATATAGATTTCTTTTTGTGTAAAGATCTGCTGATATATATTATATTTTATTCCGCTGCGTATGTGAGATTCTGTTGTTGTTTTCTATTTTTTTCTTCTTCTACCTCTTCTTCTTAACCAAATGGTCCGGTTTTTCGTGTTAGAAAAACTCGGGTTGTTACACTTGGTATCAGAGCTTAGGCTAGCGATAACCTTGGCTCTGGTGGGAATTTTGAGTGTATAAATAAATATGAGCGCGTATTTGTTAGTGAATATAAAATGATTTTATATTGTGTTGGCTGGTTTATTGAGTAGTTTATGGATTCTGGTCGATGTGTGGGACGCCACAACATTGATAGGAATCTCTAAACACTTGAATAGAACAATTCAACACAGTATTGTTTTAAAGTAGGGTAAATGATATAATTTTACCCAAATTATTTTTGTATATAAAGAAAGGTTTTGTAAACTATTTCTAGTTAATATATATATGGTTGTTTGGATGTTAGAAGTGATAATATGGAATTATTATCATTAATATATGGAAACTTAACTAGAAAGTGAAATTTATAACCAAAGCAAAGAATAAAAATTTTATAATAAAATAAAATTTGAGATATAGATTACAAATGTAATTTATAAAATTGAAATAAACTTCATATACAAATGAGATTTGTACTTTAAAATAGAATTCCAGAGAAATGTGGAAAATAAATCGGAATGGATTTTAAGTTTGGAATTTTGGGAAAGGTTTGAAATTCCTTGAGATTTGAAAATAGTTTTCAAAGAGTTTAAAGAAATAATAAGTGGTATTATTTCAAGAATATTTTGAGTTGAGTTTGGAATCTAGAAAGATTTGAAATTTAAAAATATTTGAAATGGTTTAAAGAAATAAAAGCATTTAATTCTCTTCCGGTCGCTGGGAAATAATTTCGGTGATGACTGCAGCATCATCGATGTTCATTTTCGAGTTTCCAAAGAGAAATTGCTACCTAGATGTATGGGCTGGTGTTTGTTTGCAAAACTGAGTTTGGTTTTGGAATTGAAAAGGGTTTTGGGTATAGTTGATTTCAAAAGTGATTATGAAATGTTGAAAGTTGTTTAAACTCTGGAATTTTATTAAAATGATTATGGGATAATAAATAAAGTTTGGATAATTACAAAAGGTTGAAGTAAGTAAGAAAACGGGAATATATATATATATAATAAGTTAGAGTATAAGCCAATTAATAGAAGTAAAATAAAATTGATTTCGAGATCAATTGGATTGAATATGAGCTTGTTGGATTAAAAATGAATAAATCCAAACTGGAATTATAAAATAATATTGAACTCAAGGAAAGATGATGTAGTAGTTTTTATTGAGATAAAACCAAATATTGGTTTAAAAATTGAAAGTAAGCTGTTTATCTAAATAAATTGTTTGATAAGTATGTTAATGAAACTTAACTCGACTATATGGATTGTGAGTTAATAATGAAGCCTAGAAATAAATTTGAATTAAAAATAGAAGTTGACTGGAATTTATAGTGAACTGAAAATAAGTAGAAATGTTGAAACTAAAAATAAAAATGGGATTGAAATAAAATGGTATTGATTTGTATTGTAAATAAAATTGTATAATCCGAGTTAAAAAGTAAAAGGCGAATAGAATTGGTTTTAAATAGGTGAAAGTATGATATAAAGAAGTTGCGACTTATAAAATTTAATAGTGGAAGAATAGCTAAATGAATTTGGTTGTATTTTGGAAAAATGGATAGGAAGCCAAAACTTGAATTATAAAATAGAGTTGGATTGAAATGGTTTATTTATTTAGTGGGAAGTAAATTGAAATAGCCTCAGATTGATTGGAAATTTTGTCGGAACCTTGTAGATTGGCTTATGGAAGTGTTTAGTGGATATCGCTTATGTTATACAAATGTTAACTATTGAAATTTAGTAAGATGTTAATGAACTTTGTATATTTGTCACTTACCTGTTTAAATTGAGTTAGTACAGGTTCAGGGAAGCCGTTTGGCTGGTTTTGATCGCGCAAATTTCTAAAATAAATAGCTGCTTGCTTAAAAATATTAAAAGAAGGTACGCCTACGCAAAAGAATTTAATAGGAGATATGAACTGCATATATTGATATATATTGTGATTTCCGGCCTGAGGCCGATGTATATATATATTTGTGCATCCTGCGATATCGCAGAGGTCCCTCCGTACAAAGGAGACTCTGCCAAAATTTTCCGTAAATTTTGGGAGTTAGAAAATTTTTGAAAATTTTGAAAATTTTCATTAACGATAAATAATTTTGCTAAGCAAATGGAATTGGAACCGAATAATTCAATCTAGTTTAAATATGAATGTAAAGTAAGTGGAATCGAAAGAACTAAGGAAAGTAAGCTTGCAAGTAAACTTTTAATTGAGATTTAAATTAATTTGTAAGTGGAACTAATTCAATAGTCAAATGGAAGCCAATTTGAATTCAAATGAAGTTGCGTGGGCAGAATGAATAGTAATGAAAATAAACTTTGATAGTAAAGTGAAAATTAATGTAAGAAGTGTATAAATATTTATATTAAACTTAAGGATTGGAAAAATGAAATTCTTTAAGTGAAGTGGGTATGGAGGAAAATTATTCTAGGTGAATAATTGAATGACGATTAAAATATGAAGATGTAAATGGGATAGTTATGAATAAGGGGATAACAATCAAAATGAATGTGAATAAAAGAAAATTGATATAATTGGTAATCAATTGGAATTTATACGTAAGATGTACGTATATTATTTTATTCGCATAGCTATTGGGTCCAGATGTCGAACACAGAATTTCGAGATAGTTTTATCGATCCGAATCAGGATTTTTCACTCGATTTTCAACGGCGAACCTGGATATGGATTGTTGATTAATTCTGGATATTCTCTATCATAGTTGGTGGCTATGTAAGGAGAATGACGGTTTCTGATCAAGGAACCAGATCTGAATCCGCACTAGGAAGTCGGGTGGACGATACTAGTTCGGAAGTGGAATTGTGTGATCGATTGAGCGATCGAATGTGATATTGCGTACGGATAATATATGTGCATCGTACGGGCTTAAGTAAAACAAATAAGGTAAATTTGTAAAGAAAAGTATAAAATGACTTTGGAATTGTGAGTGGATATTATTGCTTAGTAGGATATACAGGTATATAAAAGCAATGGATAAATTGGGATTTTGATTTAGAAGATAAAATTTAATGGCCCGACAAAAAGGTATGTATTTGAATTTCTATATGAAATTTGATTGGGTTTTGGATCCAGCCACTTGGCTTTTTGTTTTCTTTTTGAGATTGGGAGGCCGTAGAGCCATTTTGTAGTAGTACCGAGCTAGCCGCGCAAAGGAGACGCTGGCGAAATTTTTCGGAAATTTAGGGAGTTAGAAAAATTTTGGGAAAATTTGATAATTCAAAATTTGAATTCAAATTTAAATTTGAATGGATAAGTAGGTGGTATGGGTTGAACTTATGGATAAGTTTGGGAAGTTAAAGGATGATTAGTGTATCATTAATAAAAGAATTGTTATGGAAAATTGTTAAAACTATTTGGATTGGGAAAAAGAACGGGTATCGAATCATTTCTCTTAATTGGTAATTTCGGGGACGAAATTCTTTTAAGGGGGGAGGAATGTGACGACCCGGAATTTTTGTATATTTGAAATGTGAATATTTAATTTATTTTAAATATTCGAAGGTTAAATTTTAACTTTAATTTCAATTATACAGTATTTATTTGAATAATTAATTATTAAATTTAATTATCGGGATTGGGTAAAATATTGAATCTTGATTTTAAGTCTGTAAAAAAAAAAAATATAGTTCAAAGGTTCAGAAAATTTATATTGTTAATACTGAAGATGATAGAACTTTTAAAATGGAATTTTAAAGAGTTTTGTTCAGTTTTAAAAATATATCGTTGAAATTGAATTTAAAAATAGCCGTCCGAGACACAGTCTCGAAATGCGACGAAACTAGTTCCATTTGATCCGTAATATTGTATTATTATCGGATTTTAAATTTCGGAGCGTTTGGAGTTGTTGTGTAAGCATACGATATATAAACGTATAGAAATTCAGAGCATGTGTCCTTCTTGGCAACGTTCTCTTCTTGCCTAAGTAATTAGATGTAGATACGTATATTAATTTAAATACGTGTTCATCTGGTAGAACACGCGCCCCCTTAAAAATAAACAACTCAACACGTGTAACGTTTTAAACACGCGTCCTCACCTTTTTGTTTTCAACCGAATACTTCACAGTAAAGGTAAAAATGAAATCAACTTCAAAAGAAAACAAACAAAAAATGGAGGCTGCAGAATTCCAAAATCACGTTCGTTCTTCTTTTCCATCTACACTCAAATTCAATTCGAGCGAATAACATGTTGATGCGTGAGCGGGAGATGATTCTCGTTCGAGCTCAAATACGAGACTCAGGCGATGGCGCGGGCGGTAGGTGAAGCACGATGCTGTTAGGGCATGACGATGTGCGAGGCGATTCAGTTTAAATTGGAGGCTCGGCAGTCTTTCGGAGGTAGCGAAGCTCGTTTGGCATGCGAGAGGTACGGGGATCGATAGGGGAGTTCGTTTCGTCTCGTTCTGGGTTCGCGTTCGCGATGGGCATCTCCGATAGGTGGTGGGTGATGTCGTTTCAAGGCGCGGGGTCGCGATTGCGACTCTGGGATGGTACGATTTCATAGTCGTGACTGCAGATTGGAGATAGGCTCGGCATGATGAGTGACGATTGGAAGAAGGAGTTTTGGGTTCTTTAGGGGCTGTAAGGTATATTTTACAGATTTTATTTATTTACTAGAAGCAGAGAATAAAATGTTCAAGGGTATATAAAATTATTTTCTAGTTTTACAGTAAACCATTTCGAAGGCAAAATTTTTTTCTAATTTATTATATATATATATAAGATTAGGAAAATGTATATATAAGGATTTTGAATATTAAAAGGGTTAATATAAAAATAGATTTTTAAATCTATATAAATTATTTAGTTACTAAAGATAATTTGTTAAAGAAAATTATTAGTTTAAAACTTTTAAATTTAAGTATAAGTTAAAATAAATAAGTAAATGTTAGTTGATTATTGGATTTATTCAAGTGTTAATTAACTATATAATGTCATATAAGGTCTAAAATCGAGAAACAAGCTGGAATGGGAATGAATGGAAATAGACTGCAAATCAAAAGCGAAGGTGAGTTAATCTCACTCAGTTAGATTTAAATTTAAATGGTTAAATTTAAATAATTGATTGGATGATTGCATTGATTGATGTGCTATACTATATATAGTAGTATATACCAATATATATATATTGGCATATGTATATATTGGAGTTGTTGATATTCCCGCATTTATATAGCGGATGAGACCCTATGCGCCGCATAATAGCGGATGATATTTCATAAAACCCATATACCGCGATATTCCACTTTGAAGTGGAATTGGTATTTTATATGGTGCTAACGTCTGTGGATGCAGGGAACAGGTTGGAGGGATCCAACTGGATTCCTCAAAATTATTAGATTATTTAATATTCTGTGTTTTGAATATTTGATATCATGTGATGATTTTATATTGGATGATGTGGTTGATTTGGATTGTCCAGTATAATAAATTATAAAATCTATGGAATTGAATTTTTGAAAAGAAATAAAGGAATAAAAGTTTAAGTAAAATAATTCGAGGAATTGGGATAAAATTTATAACGAATTGAAATAAAAATAAGGTGATTTTGGAGTTTTAACAAATATGAAAAAGGGGATTTTGAATTCACAAGGGATAATAAATTTTATACTTAAGTGATATTATTTGAAGAATAAAAAGAGGTTATTTTTGAAATTTAGGATTAAAGCTAATTAAAGAATAAATAAGGAGTTTTGGAAATCTGTAATCGATATTGGTAAAAAGGGGTTTAACTCGTAATAAGGAATAAAAATCTAAAGGTTAATGTATTTTGGAATAAATGAAGTAGCAAAGAAAATTTATTTCAAAGTAAGTAGAGTAAATTGGGGAATCAATTGGAAATTGATTTAGTTGTTTAAAATTGGAATTTTAGAAGAGAAATGAGATTTTGGAATTTATAAACTGGGTTTATAAAGTAAAATAAAATATCAGTGGATATTAGAAAATATAAATTCAAGGTGGGAATTTATAAAGGGATATGAATTGGTTTAAAATGAATGTTGATTTATTTTTAAAGGATGGAAATGAGAAGTGTATTTCTCTGGATAGCCAAGTACGTTTTCAAGGTAGTTTTAAATATAAGTTAAAAGTTTTAATATGTTTTAAAAAGCATGTTTTAGAAAATTGATTTTTTTTTAAATGTTAACTTTTTAAAGTAAGTATTTTCAAAAAAATATATTATTGTAGTAATTATATAAAAGTGATTTGCTATTATGTTTTAAAAGGAGAAATTTAGTTTATATTTATAAAGTGGTTTATTTTAAAGTATATATTTTTAATAAAGTATTAAAGTAGTTTAAATTTCAATGTTATAAGATATATTTAAAATAAAGTGTTTTTAAATTATTTTAAATTTAAAAGTATTTTGTACTTGGTGATTCAGTGGAAATAATTATTTGGGAAATGTTTTCCGTAAGCGGAAACTGTTTTGAAATTGTTTTCAAAGGAGTTTGAAAATTTGGAATTATATCTTGGAAAGATATTTGGGTAAATAAATAATGTGGGAAATTATTTATTGTGTGATGGTTGCTATGGATGTGAATTGATAGTTAAATAACCGACTATCAATATTGGCCAATGCGCTGATCGTTTCGAAGAGACCGGGATCGAGTTTCCGTATACCGGGATTCTAGGTCTGGAGACTCGAATACCACTTCGATCCGGTTTGTACGTTTCGTGTAACGACTTCGGAGTCGAAGATGGAGCTGTGAAGAGCAAGGGCTAGTCGCTACTAATCCTGAGGATATTTCCAAAATGGATGTAGTAGGAATAGTGCCTTCGGTTCCGTTCAAACCCAGGACGGACTTGTATGGACGAATGCTTACGAAACATCGTCAGGCGGACGATGGCATTCTAAGGGATATGTTCTGAAAAGGTATCGTTTAGCCTCGAACCTCATCAACCGGGAATGACTGAAAATCAGGGGTTATGCAGCAAGGCTTCGTGGGTAGCTCCCACTGGAGGGTAAGGTCATCCCTGTCTAGATGTCCCTTTTTATTTCGGCTTAGTGGTGCGGTTGCTGATCCCAATCGTGGGGTGATTTTATTCGGGATCATCCAGTAAGGGATGGTTCCGGCCTTGTGTTGCAGGGGAGCGGGCGTACTCCTCGGTACGGTGATCTAGGCCACGTACTGTGATAGGTGGTACCCCAGTGCCTAGTCATTCGTTGGAAATCCATTCTTCCTACGTGCCTTGTACGGTTTTGATTGTGCCCAACTATTGTTGAAATGTGAGATGCAAGCATTTCAGCTAGATTATATTTTACTTTCTGTAGACACTATTATAATATCAGAGGATTTTGATATAAAGTGTTTTAGCTATCGTAAGGTAAAAACCCGACATGTTTATTTGTGGCGTGGTCTTACGAGATGCTTTTGTTTTCAAAGGATTTTGAAACTTTAATAATCAATTTGAGTGTGATTTTCTCACGCTGGTTTTCCAGACTGACTCGGTTATTGTTTTATATAATGCTCGGGTCAGACCGAGTATTATAGATTACAGGAAAAGATGCTATGGAGCTGGATGGCGATACGTACTTCCGTATTTGAGTTATATATTCCGCTGTGTATTCAGATTGTGAGGACAAGTTATGATTACTGTCCAGTTGTATGATATTGATGTGATGTACTCTGATGATGTATTTGGATGATGTATATGTAAACAGATATAGATTTCTTTTTGTGTAAAGATCTGCTGATATATATTATATTTTATTCCGCTGCGTATGTGAGATTCTGTTGTTGTTTTCTATTTTTTTCTTCTTCTACCTCTTCTTCTTAACCAAATGGTCCGGTTTTTCGTGTTAGAAAAACTCGGGTTTTTACATTGGAGGCCATTGATTTAAGAATTTGAGTGTTTTGAGAGCTAGGGTTTCAGGAATTAGGAGTTGAAATGAAGTTAAAGTGAAGAGAAAGGTTAAGTTCTTTATATACGGCCGTTGGAAAATTTTTGCCAGAGCAGCGATAGACGTCTGTGGCTTAAGTAAAAATGAAGTGAAGAGATTCAACAGACGTCTGTGATGGTTCCACAGACGTCTGTGGCTCCAGAAGATTTAAACAGAGAGTGTTCACAAACATTTGTGAGGTTTCCACAGACATCTCTAGTTACAGGGAAAATTTTCTCGTACCCGATGACAGACGTCTGTGGTATATTCACAGACGTCTGTGATATTTAATTTCTGTCATCTAGAGGAAAATTTTAATATGAATGAAAATTTTATTAAAATTTTAGCATAATAAACAGTATACATACCAAAAATAAATAAATATGAAGTGTAACGTAAGTTTTAGTTTTTTCGGAGAATTCCAAATTATTGATTTGTTGTATATCCCATGAATTTGGTTTAACTTTTGTATCGTCAAGTAATGGCCTTAGCGGAGACCAAATTGGATGAGCTGGAGTGTCAATCCAAGCTTGGTTTGATGGTCCTGGTTTGCACAAATTTCTCGGAGTAATGTTATGCGCTTTTGTAGGAGTTTCTTTTAATCGAGGAGATTTTTGGTGTATGTAATTTTTTTTGTTTGTGAAAGACCACAAATTTCTAGAATACACTTTTCGAGAAAATTTAGATGAGATCCTTGACGTCGTTGCTCATAATACATTTCACGTTGAACGCTGATCATTTCTTATTGATAGTGATATATCTCATCGACTTTGTCGGTGAGAGATGTTGATTTCAGATCAATTGATCGTTTAGCTTTCTTTCCTTTAGGAGAAAAGCCGGTGTGGTATGTTGATGATGCAACAATGTTTAAAGTGTCTAAACGAATTGATGTCAGTGTGGATATAGTTGGTGAGACGTAAGTGCTATTTGACGAGGGGGATTTATAGTCGATAGTTGAATAGGTGGAGTCGTGATCGGAAGACAATGTATTATTTGCTGTAATAATTTAGTTGTGTTTATTTATGTTTAAGTAGTATATAACTGAATTTATAAGATAAATTTAGCTCTATTTAGAAAATTAGTTGAGAAAAATGAGTTAGGTCATAGGAATTTTAACAGACATTAGTTTTTTTTCAAATGGTTGTTATTTAAAATAAAATTATGTGGCTATTGTTAATTCCAAGTTATAAACTTAATTATTCAGTTGAAATTGCATATAAGCTATTATAAATTTAAGCGAACAAAACATTATTTCTATAACTTTAGTTAACCAATTCATTGAATGAACAAATTCCTAGATCCCGTCTTAACTTAATAAAAGTTAGTTCACTTAATGGTTTTGTAAAAATATCAGCTATTTGATTTTCGGTATTAACAAATTCTAGAGTTATTATTTCTTTTTCAACATTATCTCTCAGAAAATGGTGATGAACATCTATATGTTTTGTTCGTGAATGATTAATTGAATTTTTAGATAAATTTATAGTGCTAGTATTATCGCAATATATTGGAGATTTTTTTATCATTTTCCCATGGCCTTTAAGTGTTTGTTGCATATTACTTGAGCGCAAGATAAGGCAGCAGAAATATATTCGGCTTCACATGTTGAAAGAGAAACACAATTGCTTTTAACTAAACCACGAAACTAACGATTGACCAATAAAGTGACATGTGCCACTTGTTATTTTTCTATCCAATTTACATCCACAAAAATCTGCATCACTGTAAGATACAAGTTCAAATGTACCGCCTTTCGGATAAACTTGACCATAATCTTTAGTGTTGGTTAAATATCGTAAAATCCGTTTAACTACCCGATGATGTGATTCTTTAGGTTGTGCTTGAAATCTTGCACATAAAAAAACACTCATCATAATATCTAGTTTACTAGTGGTTAAGTATAGTAAGGATCCTATCATGTTTCGATATAGTTTTTGATCGAACTCTTTTCCATGTTTATCTTTATTTAGATGAGTAGTAATACTCAATGGAGTGGTTTACTTGATGTATTATCCATTCCAAAATGTTTTAGTAATTATTTACAATATTTTTCTTGATTTATAAAAATGTAATTATTTATTGTTTTATTTGTAATCCTAAAAAGAAATTCAATTCACCCATATGAGACATTTCAAATTCGTTTGCCATTATTATAGAAAATTCATCACATAAATTTTTGTTAGTAGATCTAAATATTATATCATCAACATAAATTTGTACAATTAATATATCATTCTGTTATCTTTTAATAAATAATGTTGTATCTATTTTACCAATTTGAAAACTGAAATTAATTAATTGTAATTTTAATCGATCATACCAAGCTCGAGGTGCTTGTTTTAACCATATAATGCTCTTTTAAGTTTAAAAACATGATCTGGATATTTTTCAAGAACAAATAGTGGTGGTTGTTCTACGTAAACATTTTCTTTTATAAAACCGTTTAAGAAAACACTTTTAACATCCATTTGAAATAGCTTAAAGTTATGGTGACATACAAAAGCAAGTCATATTCTTATGCCTTCAAGACGTGTCACAGGTGCAAAAGTCACTTCATAATCAATTCCTTCTTCTTGATTGTATCCCTGTGCCACTAATCTTGCTTTAGTACGTATAATATTTCCATTTTCATCAGCTTTGTTTTTAAAAATCCATTTTGTTCCAATTACCGACTAATCTTTTGGCCTTGGTACTAGTTCCCAAACATTATTTCGTTCAAATTGATTAAGTTCTTCTTGCATTGATAAAATTCAGAAATCATCATTTGATGCTTCCTTATAATTTTTTGGTTCAAAATTAGATATAAATGCTAAATTACTCATTTGATTTACTTGTCTTCTAGTCGAAACTTTGTTGTCTAGATTTCCAATTATGTTATCAATAGGATGATCTTTTAAAATACGAGGTGGTAATTTCAAATTACTGTTATTTTGATTATCATTATTATTATTTTCAATCATAGTTTCAATGGATTTATTTTGATTAGTGTCAAAAATTTCTTCGTCATCTTTATTTATATTTTTAAAGTTTTCATTAAACGAAACATAAAGACTTTCCTCTATACCATTTATTCGTTTGTTAAAAAATTCTGTAAGCTTTACTTTGATCGGAATATCCAAAAAAAATTCCTTCATCTGCTTTCGAATCAAATTTACCAAGATTATCTTTTGTATTTAGAATAAAGCATTTTGATCCAAATATTCGAAAATATGATATTGTTGGTTTCTTTTTGTAAAACATTTCATAACATGTATTTTAGTCATATGTCTAAGAGTTACATGATTTAATACGTAACATGCAGTAGCAATTGCATCGGACCAAAAATTCTTTGGTGAACCAGTGCCATTTAAGAGAGTTCGAGCCCATTCTTGCAAGATGCGATTTTTTCTTTCAACTACTCCTTTTTGTTGTGGTGTTCGTCGAAATGAAAAATTATAGGTAATTCCTTTTTTATTACAAAAGTTTGTAAATAATTCATTTTCAATTTCTCCATCGTGATCGCTTCTTATACTTTTTATTTTTAGATCCATTAGTGTCTTAATTTGTTTAGCAAAATTTTTAAACATTTCGAATGTATCACTTTTATGCTTTAAAAATAGCGTCCAGGTATATCTTGAAAAATCATCTACAATTACAAAGACATATTTATTGTGATTTATCGAACGTACTTGAGTTGAACCAAATAAGTCCAAATGAAGTAATTTCAAGAGGTTGTTCAGTAGAGATTTCTTTTTTAGATTTAAACAAGCTTTTCTTTAATTTTCCAAGTTGACACGCATCGCATAGATTTTTAACTTTAAAATTTATTTTGGGCAATCCTCTTACCAAATTGTTTGTAGCTAATTTGTTTATATATTTGAAATTTATGTGACAAAATCTTTTATGCCATATCATGGATCATCATGATTTGCGATTAAGCATAAATCATTATTATGATTAATATTCATGTTTAGAATATAAATATTTCGATTTTTTTTCCTTCAAAAAATTAAGGTTTTATTTTGATAATAGATATTGCATTTATCTTTTTCAAAATCGATTTTAAATCCCTTATCGCATAATTGGCTTATAATAAGTAGATTATGTTTTAAGTTTCTAACTAATAAAAGATTTGAAATAATAGGGGAAGTAGATATACCAACATTGATGACATTTCCAATTCCGATAACATATCCTTTGGAATTACCCCTAAAAGTGACCGTGCCACTGTCCATGTAACTGATGTTTGATAGCATGTATGCAGTTCCCGTCATATGTTTGGAACATCCATTATCGAGTATCCATTTCTCCTTATTAGTTTTTTTTGGGTACCTCTAAAATAAATAAAAAATTAATCGGTACCCGATTTCTCTGTTAGAGTCTTATGTGTTAGTAGGAGAAGGTAGATACCCATGAGGGTTTGGAACCTTTAAAGATGTAATTTTTATTATAAACTATATCTTTTAGATATACATCTATGTGTTTTTCTCTAATCAATTTGTTATTTGTTTTAGGAATCCATATTTTAATCATTTTTGTTTCCATATTTTCATGTTTAGATTTTGTTTTTCTAAATTTTGTATATAATGTGCTAAACTTCATGAATCTTTGATTATTATTAGAAACCAGATTATTTCTAGGATGTTTATGAATTTTTTTCGTTAAATCATAATCCCTTCCTATTTCCTGATGGTTTTGATATCTTTATCAAATTATCTAGATTTTGCTTTCCTTTATTAACTTTTGAAACATTATTAGTAATTTTATCTAATTTATTTTTGAGATCATAAATTTCTAAATTAGCTAATTCTAAATTTCGTTTTAGTTCATTCTTTTCTTTTTCAAGTTTATAATTCTCTATTTTGTTATTCTCTATATCATGTGTTAAAGTAGCATTTTGAGATGATAATTTTTTACATTCTTTTTGTGCTAATTCTAGCTCTTCTTCTAAAATAGTTTTCTCGTCTTTTAACAATCCAATTTTTAATTCAGCTCTATTTAATTTTCTCATATTTTCTTTACTTAATTTTTTTTAATTCTCTATACTTGTCATCTAATTCTATACTAATTTCAAGAATTTCATCATATGTTAATTCACGACGTACCTTATTTGTGTTAGCCATGAAGCAAAAATTTGCTTGTTCTGAGTCACTATCACTATCAGATGATGAGGAAGAGTCGGAATCATCCCAAGTTATTTGAAATGCTCTTTTCTTTTTCTTGAAATTTTCGAATTTGTTTTTCTTTTTATCATTGTTGATATGACCAAATTTATAACACCCGAAGCACTTCATCGATGTTTGATTTGAGGAATTTGTGTTGCTGTTGTTTTGAAATTTCGTCATCTTTTTGAACTTCTTGAACTTGTTGTAATTTTTGGCTAGGAAAACACTCTCATCTTCTTCCAAGTCGGAGTTGTCATTACTTGCTTGAAATGCGATGTTTTTCCTTTCTTGATTTTGTTCTTTTCTTTCCTATAAATTAGCTTCATACGACATCAGATTTCCTATTAACTCTTCGAATTTGATTGGGAAAGATCGTTAGCTTCTTCGATGGCTAAAACATTTCTTTTCCATTCAGTTGTCAAAGAGTTCAAAATTTGTGTGACTAAATCAAAATCAGTGAATTTAACTCCTAGTACCATAAGATCGTATTATGTAGTTTGAAATCTAGCATACATGTCAATAATTGACTCATTTGATTTCATTTTAAAAGACGAAAATTGATTTTGTAGAATAGAAATTTTGTTTGCTTAACTTTGCTTGTGCCTTCATGGCTAATTTGTAATGTACGCCATATATCATAAGCAGTCGTGCAAAGCATGACTCGTGAAAATTCATTTTTATTAAGTGAGCAAAATAAAACATTCATAGCTTTGGCATTGTTAGATGCCTCTGCTTTTTGTGCATCAATCCATGTGCCAATATCAGTGTCAGATGCTTCATATTTATTTTGAGTTGCTAGCCATATTTCTAATCCATTTGCGTCCATAAATATTCGCATGTGTGTTGACCAATAAGCATAATTAGAACCAGTAAATAGTGGGGGACGAGCAGTTGATTGATCTTCTTGAAATATACTTGCCATTGTAATGATTTCAATTACGTGTTACAGTAGATTGAAATGACCAAGCTCTGATACCAATTGAAAGTCTTGTGGATCGTATATTATCTAACTTGTGTATAATATGCAAGTGTATAGGTTAATCCAATAGTAGACAATAAATAGTAAAATATAAAAAGCATGCAAACCAGAGTTTTTATACTGGTTTGGACCCCTCGTCCTACATCCAGTCCCGAAGCTCCCCTGCGGTATTTCCCTTAAACAAATTACCCTCACTTCGCTCAGAGGAATAGGCTAATACAAAAGCATCTCTGACAATCTTGTGTTCCAAATAACACAGTTTTTGACTTATAGTACAAACTTCCTATGATCTCCTTTTGTGTATATGAACATGAATGCTTTGAGTTCATTCTGGATTGAACGAAATGCTTTAGAGCTCCGACTTCAATTACATCATCTTCAAGATGTCTTCACTTTGAAACGCTTGAGTTGGATCAAAGTGGTTTTCGGATAACATATCCAATCCTGGTCTCTTTAAAATAACATTCAATAGTTTTCGATAAACTCAACACCGGTTCTTTAGGAAATAAATAGTTAAAGATAAGAGCGGAGGTCACCTCCTAACTGTTAGTGGATAGATTTCCTTATCATTTGTCCTAGGAGAGCTAAACGAGATTTATACGCATAGTTCAACATCATCGGGGATGACTATGCCACATAACCCACGTGTTTCTCCTTGATATTTCCAAAGTTACGTTTTGGGTCCATATTTGATAGCTGGTTATTTAACTATCAAATAAACAAACAACAACCAATTCATTTTGAGATTTATTTATCCATAGCGACCACTAAGCCTCACAACAAATCTTTATTTAATAAATCTCTTTTAAAAACTTTTGTCTAAAACATTCATATACTTATCTTTTTGACATAAGTATATTCATAAACATTTGCGATTAAATTTTTACTCCCAAATCTTTTTAAAAATGATTAAACAAATGTTGTTGAAATTGGAGGTAAGGACAACCCTAAACACTATTCTCTTGGTGTTAAGTGTGGAACGAATGTTCCATACCGCCATTTTTAAAAGGTAAGTTTAGAGAAACCCAGATTTCAAATTGTTTTTATACTTCTTTCAATTAATCCTTTTTAATCAAATTTATTTCATTCATGAAATCTCTTTTACTTGAATTCCAAATCCATTTCAAACTACTTTCCAACTCCTAAATCCATTTATAAAACTCTTTTATAAATATTCAAAATCATTTATATAACTTCTTTACAAACCTTTCCTATTTAAATAGCTTCTTAAATGACTCTACATCAAATTAGCTTCCTTTAATAAGAAAAACCATTTTAACAAATCATCCTTATTTATGAAACCTTTTTTGCTTAAAAACATAAATCCATTTACCCAAAACACCTTATATATTTCTAAATTCCTTTATAAATTTTTTTGTAAAAACTACTTTTTACAACATGGAAAACCATTCTCATTAGTTAAAAACATCTTTAGTAAAACCATTTGTCAAATCATTCTTTAAATATCTTATTCAAAATGCAATAACTTCGAAGCCATTTCAAAAAGAAAATGAAATATTTATCCTTACAAAATTAAATAGAGGCTCAACAACCACAACCGTGCTTTTAATTTGATTTTACTTATCCAGTTTAACATGACACATAACAACAGGTATATAAGGGATCAACACATAACCTTCAATCAACTTAAGTAAATGTCCAAGTTAATTGTAATAGCAGAATGGTGTTTTATTCTGCTAATGTATGTTATTTAGTTTTCCTTATCATATGCGATTACTTAAGGGTAAGCGACACATAAATCTCTTGATTTAATAAAATTTCAAAAGAAAACAGTTTAAAACAAAATTGATTACTTAAACTCAAAGAGATTTTAAAATAAATTTAAACCCTTGTCAATGAGAATCAAATCCTTATTAAATAGTAATTAAACTCTAATTAAAAGTAATTAAACCTTATTAAAAATAATTAACTTTAGTCCAAGATTAATTTAAATAAAATCTCTTTTAAAATAATAATTATCTTAAATAAATAAATAATTAATCCCTAATTTTTAATTAAATAATAATTAAATTTAATTAAGTAGAAAATCATGATTAACTTAATTGATTAACATTTAAGTTAAAAACCATTATTAACAAATGATTAAGTACTAATTACCTTTATTAATTAATTAATCAATTCAATAATCATTAAATAAATAAATAATTAAATAATTGTTCTCTAGTTACTTTATTAAAGTAAGAAAAAAATTTCAAAAATATTTCTAAGTGAAAACAAGTTTAGATTAGAAACAGAGTTAGATTTTCCAAACTACGCGTATAGCGACTATCGCTATACGGACCCGTAATTTCAAAAACTTGAAACTTTACTTTCTATCTTTTAAAACTCCAACTTTGAACTCTTGTCTTCTTTAAAACATGAAATTAAACTTTTCAAAACCAAAATCAAAATTTTAAACTTGAAAACATTTCTCTTTGAAACAAAAACCAGACTTTCGATAAAAAAACGGATTTCTACGTCGCTTTTTGTTAGCGAATCACTATCTTCATGTCATGAGCTCACGTACAACAAATACCACATTCCAACATAATATCTCATCATAACATTATAGCACCATCATAAACAAATTATTACTTCACAATACTAACTTTTCCAATATTCAAGTTATAATTTTTATCGCCTACTCAAACTTCAGCATAAGCAATCAACACCAAATCAACGTATATGCATGCATACACAACATATAATATTACCACATACATAAGCAACATTTTAACTCATAAATTTTACAACTTTAAAAAGTTAGTAACTTGAGTTTTAAAAACATGGACTTTACTCACCAAACTTTCACTAAATCAAGGCAAACTTCTACGGAACTTGAATACACGCTAGTACTTTGCAAAAATGAAGTCGTTGAATGCCTACAAGCCTAAAGTGGGCTCAGCCTTGGACAATTTGGGCTCGGCTATGGATGTTTTAAGGTGGATGGGCTTGCAACCCGGAAGAGAAGAGGTTGTAGTATATGTAAAAGTGGTTTAGTGGACTAAAGAGGAGATTTTGAGTAAAAAGAAGTGATTTTTCTTACTTTAAAATTTATGAAGAGAAGCCATGGATATATATTTTCAAGATTTTAGGAATTTGAAAGTGGAGAGGAGGATTTTAAAATGAAAATTATGAAATGGAAGGAGTATTAATAGGCTTAGGAATATATTTTTAAAATATAAAGTGCTTATAATTAAATATATATACACATGCATGCACTCCATACCTCCCTCCATCACTTGTACACGTTCTCCCCTCCCCTTTTCATGCATTGAATCATGCTAGAGCTTCCATGTGTGTGTACTAAGAATATGGATTTGATTTGTATACATATAAGTGTGTTTATATGTATATATACTTTTTATTACATAATTTGTCACATCCATGCTTATGTATAAATATTATAAGTTAATATACATAAGTATGCTTAATTAATACTAATCCTAACATGTATAAATGTGTGCATGTTGAACCAAGTGCGCACAATGTTCCCGACGACTTTCGGTTTTCGAAAAGTCGAAATTTTAGAAAATGATCTTCGGTCACATTTTTTTTTTATTTGAATTATCTATATTGGTAAAAAAAAATTGAAAACAATTTTATCATCATTATTAAATAATTAAAATAGGTTTATTTTCTAATAAAAATCCATTTATTGATTATATAATATATTTTTAAATAGTCTATTTCACAGTGGCAAAATCCTAGGTCATTACAAATCTATTTTACCATCATATGTTATTACTTAAAAGAGTTATATTTTAATTATAAACCTATTATTTGAATATTTAAAATTTATTAAATATATGAAAATCAAGGTGGTAAAATTCCGGGTTGTTAGAATTTGCCTAATTCAAGTGTTTAGGAACCCCTGTCGATACAGTATCGAACAGAATTTAAAACCACTCAACATATAAATCAACACAATTTAACACATTTTTATAGCATTAAAAATACGCGCTTATATATACACTCAAACTCATTCTAGGTGTTACTAACCCTATCTCTAATGAGTCTACCGCACCAACGCTTAGGTGGTCGCCCAATCTAACCACTGATACCATTTGTAACCACCCGTCTTTTCGACCATCAAAAGTAGACACAAAAACATCCACGGTATTCAGGAGATGAGCTGGATGCCTCTAAGACATATTCATGTATTTCTTTATCTCCGCTGCATTAGTTGTTTTCTATCTGTCAGCATTTGTAGGGACATGTTGTTATAACCATCGAGGCTGAATATAGATTAATTTACTCTGATTGATGTATGTATATTATAGTTTTTTTCTTTTGTAAAGATCTATTGTATATTATATATTACTGGTCATGATATGAGGTTCTATTGTCTTTTCCTTGTTTCTCCAACAACCCGCCTTTTCGGCACTTGGATGTTCGGCATGTGAATACCATGGATGTATTAGTATTGACTTTTGATGGTCAAAAAGGTGGGTCGTTACAATCACAAACCCGAAATAGTATAGAAAGAAATAAGAGAGAAGAATAGAAGAGATTTGAAACCAAGAAAAATTGAATTCTAAAGCGCTTTTCAGACGTTTCCGTTTTCAGAGAGAAGAAGATTAAAACAGAAAAGATTTTATTGCGTTCCTATTTATAGTTGCGTATAGGTGCCCTTTTGTTGTGAGAAGACGCGTCCATTCCTGTCGTTTCAAAATGTCTTGTCGTTTGAAATAGTCGTGTTTTCCACCGTTTTTGTATTGTTTGCAACAATCAAATCTCCCATTGTTTCTATATATTTAATTTTGAATTGTGGGCTTATTAACGGGTTAAGATCTGGTCCACTTTATTTAAAATAATTTTGTTCAAAATTATAATTTGGACTCAAACCCAAAACCGACCCGGTCCGGTTTGTCGGACGGACGGTAGTTGCACGCGCATGTGTGGTGGTTGTGCATGACCTCCCTCATCATAAAAAAGCAAGCATTAGGTGCACAAAGGGCCCAACATTCTCTTAAGGAATCTTTATTTAAACAAATATAATTCATACTCTTCTATGATATGGGACTATTCCCAATCCTGCTTCTTCTTCTACTCTTTCTCTTCTTCTCATTTTAAAATAAATATCTCACATAAATAATTTTATAAAAATTTACACTAACAATGATATTTGTCTCGAGATACTTTTGGGAATGTATAGCTTCAACATTTAGCATCTAAATCTCGTACTTACATAATAGTTGAAACATGACATTAAATACATAATAACAAATTAAATATAAGCTCTTTGATGTTATGGATTTATTAACAACTTTATATGAATCAAACCCTAGAATATTCAATTATGCTTTCGTTATCTCGGCTATTGAGCTTAGATGCTCCTCCCAACTTTTGTCGAATAACTTACAGAAACTCCTTAGCTCGTAGCCCTCGTATATCAAATGAATAAAAGGGAAACCCTAAGCAAAATGTAGTATGACCTATGCCTCCCAAAAATTGTTTTGGTTAAGTACAAGTGAAATTTGATGAAGACATGACTTTTGTATTTGCTAAGTGTTGTTTTTACCAGTCGGTTTTACCTATCACATCATGCATTAAATGAAGCATATACATGGCTTTCTACCATTAGATAATGATGATCGTAGCTCTCTTTTTCTCCGCCTAAACGTTTCGACTCCTAAAAAGGTAAAATTTCAAAGTCTTTTCATTATTATTTTATTTTAGTGGTACGGTTTTGCTTAGTCACCCCTAAACCAATGACTATTTTCTTTCTAGATTATCTATATAAAGAAGTTCTAATTCATTTTTTTTACTTTTGCTACTATAAAATTCTACCATAAAATGCTCATGTTCTCAACAAAACCTCATAAAAAATCATCGCTTTACTAAAGAACCTTCTAATTTCGATAAGATTTCATTGCTTTTCATCATAAAGTTATTTGTTTGCACTGATGTACTATTTTGTTTTGCTGTTTTTATTGAGATTTATTTTAATTTATATATTTTCATTTCCATTTTCATGTCTTTGTTCATATTGTATGAGAAAATAAGGATAACTATTTTGGTAGCATTTTTTTTGAATTAAAATATGTTATTTTGATCTTCTAAAAGCTAATTTTCTATCAATAATGTTGTTAGAGATATATGGGCTTTATTAGACTATATTAGATGATGTCTTACTATTAGCTTGCTTAAGTGTTTAAACTTAGGGCTTTGTACCTATATGTTTGAGTATTAAGTAAATATATTTTAAGTAAGAAGAGCATTCAACGACACTCCAGACAGTTCCGCACCCCAGTTGCCCTCCAACTTCCACCCTAAGTTCCTATTTAAGTATTGGAGTTAGTGGAAAGAGAGAGAAAAAAGTGTTGTTTAAATAGGAACTTGTGGTGGAAATCAGGGGGAAATTGGGGTACTGCACTATTTGGTGTTTCATTAAACGCTCCTCTTTAAGTACTAGACTATGTACGGTCCCTTAAGGCTCCTTTCACAATTAGAACTAGAGTCTGTTATCTTACACCAGAATTAGACTCTATTATCTTACACTTTGACGTAATTGGTTCGAAATGACAACATCGAGCCCTAGTGGTATCTGGTTTGAGCCTCTGGTGGCTGCTTTATCTAGAGTGTGGAATACCTCCAAGTAGGTGCTTTACTATCAATAGTCGTTTCTTCTTTGATTTGCTTAACTTCTACAACATTAACCTATTTCAGCTCAACCCAATCGCTTACAACCTTCTGAGTTCTCATGGTTATTTAATGAATTGAGGGTACACAAACCCTACATTTATCGAGTTCATCATTGTTGTAGTTTAATGGATCAAATTGATGACCTTGATCATCCTCTATATAATCTTCAAATTCTTACGAAATAACCCTTTAATTAATCTAATGGGCAATGCGGTTATTCACTCCACTTTAATTTTCTTAAGTTTTGACTTTCATATATTGTACTTATTTTGAGGTAGCTGCAAAAGGCAGGCAAAGATCTAGCTTTTGATGCTCGTATTCTAGCGATCAATAATCACCCGATGCGAAAACGGGAGGAGATGCTTGTTACCACCGAAAACCTTTGACAATGAGGACAAATTCCTTTTATTTATTTCACAAAGATCAAATTTACCCAAGCAGGTCGAAAACTTGATACCTTTACTGTAAAAAAGAAGGTGGTCAGAACACCTATCGTTGCAGTGATTGTAATGATTGTTGTAACAACCGAGGAGAATGTGCTCACTATTGACGAAAGTCGGGAGTTTAACCCAAAAGCTACAGATACTTCTACCTCTACCTCCTAGGGTATACCTTGGAGCTTAGACTTCAAGACTTTAAGATTCACATTTAAATACTTAATAAAATTTTAGCTGGTAAAATACTTATTCTTTCGTTGCTCTTACTTCGTATAAATTACATGTTTTTCATTTCCGAGAATGGATATGGAAGATATCATTGGAGGAGTTCTCATCATTGGAAGTGATAAGCGAGTTAACAAGACTTAGGAAATTATTCCTTAGGTTCCCATAAATCCAAACATTAGGAAGTCTATTCTCGTAACCAAGTCTATAAAACCCGAGGACAAGACTTTGGGTAAAAAAACAACAGAGTTATTTCGGAGTGATCCTCCTCCAAAGGTTCACTCTATTGAAGACTTCCCTCACCACTGCATTAGGAAGTGGCTTCTGCAAATGTCATTGTTAATATCCCTTCATCCTTAGGGGATGGAATTTATAATACTACTACAAGGGCAGGGACTAATAAGCTTCAAAGGCATATTCTCGAGGATCGGTTCTCATGTCTTTATAACATACTGGAGGTTTAGGGTTATTTGAACCGGAGCCCGCAAAGCTCCTTTTATATAAGTAAATATTAGTATAATATGCAAAATGTTAAGTACCAACTACTTATATATACTTACATACATACGATGCAAAGAATAGCTTAAGACATAGCTATATAGGAAGGGTTTGACAGGCTAAGGCAAACCCATAAGAAGTCATGTGAGGTGACCGAGGTCGAAACTAGTGATAAAGTTAGGGATATGCCCTATGGGCAATTATGTAATTTGTTACATATATCTAACTTGATAACCAATCTTATTCGAAAAGGTGTTTTCTTTCTATTGTATACTTTTTATAATGTGTTATAGATGATTGATTTTTCAAATTTAAGTATATTTGATAGAAAATTCATTAATGGTGTTTTTTGTGATAGTAATTACAAGGTGCTAATCATGAGCAATTTATCATAATATAATAAACATATTTTTTTAAATATTTCTAGTCAAGATGTATCAAGACTGAATATCGATGCATTCGTTGAGACTGGAGTACGTAACACTCTCTAAATATTGGGCAGTATATTACTCATGGTTGTTAAACGGACCAAGGGGTTACGTACTGATAGTTATTGAATAACAATGGAATGGCTCACTTGATATTTTCTATTGGTTAATATTACTAAGGTCAAACAAAGACTATTGAAGTGACAATATTACAAAATTCCCTTAACTTGAGAATACCATCAAGCTTCAATATGAATACTCCACTTTGATTATAGTTAAATCATGCATAACATTCATCGAACAACTATACTTGGATCCAGGGGAAGCATTAAATGTGAAAAACTGTTTAACAGAGAATTCGTCTCCTTGGTCATATGAGGTTAGTATCACGGTCAACTATAGTTAACTTAAAGTCAAAATCTTTGGCCATAGTAGTGCGATTAATAACAAATGTTCGTATTGAACCAAGGACTTTATTTTGGACTAACAAAGTTGAATGTGAATGATGTTTGAATTTTCACCAAAACCAAATTTCATAAGCCCTTACGTGATATAGTTTTCACGATGAGAATTGGTGTAAATAATCGTTAGTACCTGGTACTACATATAATAAATAAAATTGGATTTTACCAAAAGATGTGCAGACAATAAATTTAGCCAAAATGTTACACGACTAGCTAAGATGATGTGTGAACGTTAATGTTTGAACCTTTCAATATTAATCGCTTACTAAACTTTGAACCATACAACCGAAATGATGAATTTTATGAATGAACCACGTGATTTAATTAATATTTAATTATTGAAAATTAACTAAATTAAGTAGTATTTATGAAATATTAAATATTTAATACTATTTGATTTATTTGAATAATAAGATTATTCAATAAAGTGCATGTATAAAAGTTATAAATGTGCGTACCAAAGTACGAAGTAGTAAAATGCTTGAATTAGATTAAAATAGAAAATTACCAAGTGGGTTTTAAATAAATTAAATGAATTAGTATTTGTAAAATATTAGTTATTAGTTTTTCATATTTGTTTTTTTGAATACTATTAGTATTTAATTCAGTGCGCATATAAAATTTATAGACGCACTCAGCAAAATACGATATCTACGGAACATTTAAATTGGATTTAAATAGAATTAATACAAATGGGATTTGCGAACTTTGAGGGACTATATGGCAACATCTAGAGCCGACCATGCATGTAGAGGAGAGAGAATTAATTGAGATTTAAAGAGAATTAAAGTGGGAAAGTTGTAAGGAAGGAATATGAAAGGTTTATATTACTTCTTTGAAACAAAATCTCCCATTATTTCTTTTATATTATTCATTTTGGGTATTGTTATTGACACTCTAGTTTTGGTTATGAGGGTGCCACTTCTCTATAAAAGATTTTCTTACTACGAGGGGTACTAATCAACTAACCTCCTCATAAAATTATAATCACATTGACCTAATTACCCTTTCTTTTATTTACCTTAATTTTTCTGTTAATCATCATTAACATTTAATCCAAAATCATTAATCAAATAATGGAGAATTAAACGCATCTCTAAATGGAAGTGCAAATATAAAGGAGGTGAGGTTGAAGTTTTACTCAAGAAAGAATTCAACATGCAGATTCTATTGAAGAAAACGATATAAGTTGATTATGATTGACAAAATTTTAACTATAATTTTAAACCCTAATTTTACCATATTTAAAAAAGACCGCATGATAAATTGAATTAAAAATTACCTTTCCATAACCTTCTTAAAATATTTTGGATCTGCTTTTCATGATTAAGTGAAATTTTTTGTTCGCAATATTCTTTTTTGTTTGAAAAGGTAGAATGAGAGAGTAAATGAAAATGTTTATAGTTTCGATGTTTTTACCAAGATCAAAAATGACAAAAAAATATATATTTATTTATAGGATGTTTACCCTTTATAGCAATTTAATTTTGTATGGAGTGCTCGTAAAATTTTACCCCCTCATATCCAAAACTGAAGTGTCAGTAATAACACCCTTTATTTTTCTTTCCTGGTAATATTTTCTCCTCCCCTCCATCTTCTATGACCGAATTCCCATGAAGGCTAGGGTTCCTTAAAACTACAAAATAAAAATTCAATACAAAAGAAAATTAAAAGGCGGTTCTCTCCCTTGATTATTGCAAGATCCATGAAGCGATTGAATGAATCAAGGAATCATTTCTTCATTCAAGGTGTTTCTCTTGGCTACATCAGAAAGGTAATTTCCTACTTTATTTATATATAAATTATAATGTCTATGTGCTTTTAATCTTCTACGTCTTCCATCTCTTTTGCCTATATTAATTTTAGATTATGAATTGAATAACAAATTTCTCCTTTTCGAATCAATTGTATTGACATCATGTTGATACGTTTTAAAATTCCCTTTTCTTCTATCTGTTACCTATCTATTATTAATGATAGTAATTATGGATTCATTACTAATCTTGTATGTTTGTCCATATTGTGTATATAATTTAGATCTATATCTCATCATCATGAATTTATATATGCCTAAATCATCAAATTCTTTTAGTTTAGATATCATTGTTTGAATAAAATTTTGTAGCAATTTTATTAATGGATTAAGTTTCATGTTATAATGATTAAGAATTGAATATATTTATTATAAGTTGTTGTGAATCAATTTTGATTATTGTTTACATGAAAAAGTAAATGAATTTATAATTCATAAGTTGTTTTCAAAAAAAGGACAAACTTTAAATCTTTTGATTTGTTTCTCAAAGTAACAAAAGGACAAACTTTAAATCTTTTCATTTGTTTCTCTAAGTAACAATTGGATCTATTTTAGGCTATTATGTTTAAAGATTTGTTTCATTACTCTACACACACTCATGTGTGTGTGTGTGTGTCTGTGTATGTGTGTATGTATATGTATGTATATGTATGTATGTATGTATATGTTTATGTATGTTTTTAATTCAAAGTTTATTAAATTAGACTTCTATGTAAAGTATTATAACAGTGCTTTAAACGATCTTTTAATTAAAATCAATTTTAGATGCCTACTTTAACTTTAACATGTATATAAAGGTAAATCTTATTTTGTCCAAAAAAACTTACTTTGGATGATAAATATATATATAAAGGTGAATGTGTTCATTGCGGTGTAAATCTCAACACCTAAGCACATACGCATTAATCATGTACACTACTTATTTGTTGCACTTACACAATATTCACTATATATTTGGGTGTACTTATTATTTTATGCTATGCATATATTGCTCATTAACGATATTTAATACATCATTCAATTCAATTAAAGTAGAGAAACAAAAGGTTTCTCTCTCCCAATTGCATTAGTTTCAAAGACAGAATGTAACGACCCGAGAATCCTCACAATTCAAGTTGACAATAAAGCACACATGTCCAACCCAAATTAAGCGGAAAGACGGATAGTTATGGGAAAGAAAGAAGAGAAAAGAAAAGAAGAGAAGAAGAAACTAAAACTACACTGAATCTCACAATCGCAGAAGAACAACATATAATATAATATCAATGATCTTTACAAAAGAGAAACCCTAATACATATACATCAATTAGAGTACAATAATAAATCAATAATCATCAGCCTGGACAATTATAACAACATGTCCTCACAAATGATGATAAATTTAAACAACAATGCAGCAGAAAAGAAAATAAACATTTACGTGAATACGACCTGAAGACCTCCAGCTCGTCTGCTAAAGCTCCTAAGCATCCAAATATAAATCTATAAATATGCTCGTTCTGACCTAAACATTGAAAGGGAAAAATGCCCGGATCAGTCTAGTAAACCAGCATGAGAAAACACATCTCAATTGAATTTTAAAGTTATCAAATTTTTTTCCAAACAAAGGTATCTCGTAAGACCACGCCGTACATAAACACGGATGGATTTTTATCTTACAATAACCAAAACATTTCATATCAAATTTTGTTATATTATACTAGTGTCTAGTATACAAATAATATTAATCATAGCCAAAATTGTTACATTGGTTAAACTTGACGGCATAATAGGTTTATAAACAAAATGGAAGGCACATATTGGAGAATACATTTCCATAAAATGTCAAGGTAAGGGGCTACCTTCCGTACAGTACATCTCTAGAGAAATGCACCGAAGATACACAAACAGTTCGCCACATTTAGCAAGACCGGTCTACCCCTATTTGGCACTCAGACATGGCCTGGATAGAAATTGAATATGTCATAACCCCGGTCATAACCGACCTATCCAAGAGCTCTCTTAGCATACACAATATACTCGACATATATAGAGTAATCTAGAAGGGTAATGATCATACCCTAATGGTTGCGAACTGCATAGCATTACGGCGTACCATGTTTAAGCCATTACCAGGTGATGGGGCTTAAGGTAACGTTTACCTTTCACAAAGCACATTCCACTTTGAATGTCACATTGCCAATTCATAATCACACAACTGATTTCTACAAACATAAAACTCCTGAGCTCGTAGGTCTTAGGAAAGGGTGTTAAGCTAAGAGAAGTTGCCTTCTCCGCCAACAAACATATGATACATTTATAGAGATCAATCAATATGATTAGAAACGCAACATCAGACATTCGTACATACATGTTTTCCAGGAACATGACAAAACAAAGGAACTCTCCTACCACATCCTATCGAGAATTACCCGTAGGGTTAGTAGCGAGAAGTCCTTGCATATTTAAGATTTTCATAACAAAGCACTACTTCCATCCTCGTGGGTCTAGTGACAAGTAACCATGTACCATGAAGACCTCCGTCTTTAAAAATCATAATAATAAACCAGCACTTTCGAACACATGCATTGGTCCGAAGTGGTTTTTAGATAAATTCGATCCCAATCTCTCCGGACCAACAATGATAAAGAGGCCCCAACCTCATAAGGAAACCAAGTCTCGTAGACTTATCACGTTTCCAACTCTCTACTTACTATCCTTCGGCCAAGGAGGAAGCCCGGTAAAGTAGAGTACCATAATCACTCCGCAATATTCGGGTCAACATTCTTAACACCAAACGATAATCAAGCCTACACAGTTAGCTTCGTGCTAAGTGCATGACCAATCAGTTCCCACATCAAGTCAAGGAACCAAAAATAGCCAAATTTGATAGTCGGTTATTTAACTATCAAAGAAACAAATAAAATCTAGCACATAAGCAGTCACTAGGCCCATTTAATTAATCTTGTATTAACTAAATCAATTTTCAAATATTTACTTCAAATTATCTTTACAAAGATATATTCCCAAAACCATTTCAACTGTTCGATATTTGGTGTAACAACCCGCATATTTATCGATTTTATATTTAAATATTTTTATCGTTAGTCGGATTTAAGTCCGAAAAGCTACTTTTTGCATACGGTCAAATTAGGACTCGAGACAACCTCCATTGAGTTCAAAATGACGTTTGCGATCTTTTTGAGTGTAAACTTCGATATGTTTAGAGATAGTGAAATTTTTGTCACTTTTTGCTTGGAGCTTTGGTTTGGGCTGAACCATTTGTTAACTCAGTCCCAATCCCCTCTCCTCTTCACCACTTCATCAAACACTTCAAGCTTTATCAAAAATGGTGGAGGGAATGAGAAATTAAAATTCCAAGCTCAAGTTCTTTAGCAAATTCAACATCTAACTCCAAATTCAAAGTGAAGACATTGATTCAGGCTTGTGGTTGATCTTTGCTTTGCTCCCGAGCTTCATCTTCATCAAATTCCGTGAAAAGGTGAGATTTTTATCTCACATTCTTGTCTATAACTATCTTGGACTGTTGGAAAGGGATTCCTATCACCTTAGCATGCATATTTGCATTTGGTTTGGATTGGATTGGCGAAAAACTCCAATTTTCAGCGTTTTTGGAAAATTTCTGCACCTAGGTCGTTCTGGGTAAGTTAGGTCGGTGTACCGTTGAAAAGTCGCGCACCACTTAGGTCGTTTCCGACCTTAAATCCTCTATGCAGTTAGGTCGCTCGCGTGTTATGCCTTAGGTCATAGGTCGCTCGCGAGTTAACTATAGGTCGTTTGGCCTTTATGAAGATAGGTCGCTCGCGTGTTGAAACTTAGGTCGCACGACCTCGTTAGGTCGCAACCTTCCTTAGGCCGCTCGACTCCTCCACACTAGGTCGCTCGGCTTGCTTGAGTCGTAGGTCGTTGGACCTTAAGTCGCTCGCCTCTGCTATTTCGTTAGGTCGCTCCGCTCTAGCACTGATAGGTCGCTCGAGTTTAGGTCGTTCCCGACCTTGTTTCTCTCGGCATCATTAGGTCGAACCCCGTAGCGGGGGTGTTGCCCCCGCACCCCCACCTAGGGGGTTGCCACCCCCCTGGACCCCCCTCCGTAGGCGATCTTATCTGTAAAACATTCAACAGGATTTCTACTATGATGGTTTTGGGATTGATTTCTTTGGACTTTACTCACGTCTTCGAATGTGAATTTATGTGATTCGATTTGTTTCAACAATCGTTTTGTGACTTGTCACTTTAAAAATATAAAGGTTTCAATACTAGTAGTAAATATCAAAACTCTTTCATCAAGACGATTTCAACACTATTTTAAATATAAAGCACGTTTTCTCAAACCGTTTTTCAATCTACTAGTATATACAAGCCTTTACTTCACTCGGATGAGAAATCGAATTAAACGACTTAGTAAAACGAGTGGTATGAAACGCTTGCGTTCACTTCGTCGGTTAGCTCTTGGACTTGTTCGATTGAACCCTTTTTGTGACAATTTCCTAGTGAAGATCTACAGTTTGTTCGTAAATATTTAAGTTAAGCAAGTGGTTATGGGACATGAAGCTAAACTCATATATTTACTAGCTTAGTGTGATTGACACTTCTTGATGATCAATGACGATCATTTTCGTGATTTAGACTAGCAATGTGCGATGTCTTTTTGATTCGGTTCATCGGACGTTACGCTGTACGACGTCGTTGTTCCGTATTATCGTGATTTGGTTCATCGGGCGTTACGCTGTACGACGTCGTCGCTTCATTTCACTATGTGTTGGATCATCGGATGTTACGCTGTACGATATCGTTGTTCCTTTTTATTGTGTCTCAGGATCATCGGACGTTACGCTGTACAACGTCGTTGTTCCATTTTCCTATGTGTTGGTTCATCGGATGCTACGTTGTACGACGTTGTTGTTCCGATTTATTGTGATTATGGAGCACCGGACGTTTCGCTGTACGACGTCGTTGCTTCGAATTATTTGATTTCTGGAATTTATGTTTCACCACCTTTTTCAGTTGGCATTGATATGTATGTCATTTATTGTGGCTTGGTGAATTAAATTAAGAATATGACATTCTTTTTAATCTTTGAGAAGATTCTTGTGATATTGATTAATCTCTTGTTGATTATCATTTACATACTTATAGTAGTATGCCATTATGGTTATTACATGTTCATGTCATGTCTTTTACTTTATACCTTATCATCTGATATTTATATCTACACTGATCCATTTATTATTTTCTTACAAATAATACTCGGGTCAGACCGAGATGTTACAGGTGCTTTTGTTTGACTTCTCGTCTGGATCATTCTGACTTTTGGCTAACTACTTAGATTAGTAGTTTTTGGATGTACACATTTGAGATATATACTCTATGTTGTGTACTTATTCTTTTGTATAGCACGTGTTGCTATTCTTTTGTATTATCGTGGATCTTTCTGACCACTACTCTGATGTACACTTTTATGTGTTATATATTTATTCATATCTTCTTCCTCCTTTGTGATATGGATGTCTGTGACTGATTTATGTTATGATTATTTCTATGTTTGTTTCCGAAGATTATATATAGCCACTGTGTAATAGCTTTGGGTTTGTATCGGTATGTCGGATTTCCTCCTTAAATGATATGCATTCTATTCTATCTGACATATCGGTGCTCGCACAAAGAAGTTACATGGATGGTCGCTCCTCCACAGCCTTATTCTCCGTGCTAGTCGACAACACTACACCGTAGTGTTCTTGTCTAGCGTGGGTATAGAGGTGGGGTGTCACATTTGGAAACATTTCTATATACTTATATCAATAGTATAAATATATTTAATAACACTACCATTTTGGAAACACACTAAATAGATTTCTATAACCGTACAACTCCCGAGTTCATACGTCTCAGAACATGTGTTAAGTATAAGAAGTAATGTTTCCTATACCACCAAGCCTTTAGTACGATCATAAGAACCAATTCGCATATTTCACAATGGAAGGTCAAAACATAATTAATTGGGTCAAAAGGAATGTTGCATAAAACATCGTTACAACAACCCAAAACACTAGTATAGGTATTCGATTATATATATATATATATAAATCCCGTATACTGTATAAAAATTTCCTATCGGAAATCATTTACTGTAACAGTGTTATAGTCCATCCTTCCTCACTTTTCCAAAACGTCTATTACAACAATAAATGTTGAGATCTATGTTCTCGTCACTTAACATATTTTAAATCACTTTTTAATCCATTTAACTTTGTTTGAAAATATCCCTTTCAAAACGTTCATTTAAAAGATTATCGTTTTTTAAAAACCATTAATCTCCATATTAAATTTCAACATAAGTCATTTTCGTATTTATAAAACCATTTTTATGACTCACTTTTCTATTTTGTAAAATTTCTATTTATAAAATCTCTTTATTTATAAAATTCCATTTATTACTCCATTCTTTTCTAAATCCCATTTATTATTAAAAATCAATTTATAAATCTGTTTCTTTATAAAGATTTACAAAATCCATTTATAAATCCATGCCTTTATAAATCTCATTTACAAATCCATTTATACACACACACACACACACACACTTATAAACTTCGTTTATAAATCTATTTCTTTATTTATAAAATATCACTTTTATAAATTCCTTTTATAAACCATTCAAAAATCTATATTTAAAGTATTTCTCAAAAACTATAATTTTATAACATCAAACATCATACGTTTTTATTTATTTAAAATAAATTCATTTCTTTTAACAATTTAAAATTATTAAAACATATAAACTTTCAAAATCACTTCGTTTTTAAATCAAAATCATTATTTTATAGTATTTTAAAATACCAAAAATAAGACCCAGTGCTACAAAAGCGCTAAATAAAGGAAATCATATCAATGTCATCAAATATGGCATCCAAAACATCATATATTAAAATATATGAAAAGTAAAATCAACAGTGTGAGGAATCCTGTTGGATCCCTCCTTCCTATCCTCCTACATCACATAGAGTATATAATCAAATAATATAAATCAACCGCTTCGGGGCGGGATTGTATACAAAGGATCATCCGCTCATACACGAGAACGTAATATGGTATCATTCGCTCCAGGGATGGGAATATATCCAAACCAACTCATAAAATAGTAAATCATCCAAACAGTCAACACACAATCAACAATAAAATTATCCACACTTATATAAAAATATAAGTGGGCTAGAGAGGTGAGTTAACTGACAGAAATTCTAGAAATCGTCAAAACACTCCGGTTTGAATTAAAATTGAACAGGCGTTCAATTTTAACCTAAATTCCTACTAGCTCCAAATCCATCTAATCCAACTTCGTAACGTAGAAGTCGCTACTACGATCGCAACGTAACTTGTCGCGTTCAATTTGTACCTCGTATGAATTAGATATGAATTAATGAACGTTGATATTATTTAAATTATAATTAAATTTAATTAATAAAATTTAAACTTAATTTTTTTTACCCTCCCTCTCGCTCATGCTCGTAACCATCCCCAGGCCGAAAAACTCGACCATATTTTTCCTCAATTGCCACCGTTGTTGATCACCGTTCACCGCCGCGACTTCGCTGTGCACCACCCCGCCTCAACCACGCCTCCAGATAGCTGTGACACTCTCGAATCATCGCCGATTGCCATGAAAATCCCCTAACTATGCTGTCATTCATGCTCCCTTAACCACTACCACCGACCTTCGATCGACAATCCACAACCATGGATGAGTTTGTGGCGACGAGCTCTACAACTTTCATGTTGAACGTTTCCCCTAATTTGGCCCTGACCATCGCGTGCAATTTGATTGTAGGATGGAGCTATATTTAATGGCGGCTAGGATTTAGTTGGTTAGGGTTTGAGCAAATGGAGAAAGTTAATGTCCTTTTATAAAAAAAAAATTAAAGCACTATTTACGCGTTAAATTTTCGAACTCCAACCGAGGCGTGCCGCCTGGCGTTCTATATGTAATACCCCTATTTCGAACACAATGAAACTAGTATCGAAAGCTAATTCCATAATATACAAAACTTAACTTTCAAAATCAAATTATATAAATTTAAATTCATTTAATTAATTTTTACACGTTTCGAACTCGCACAACTAGACGATACGTCCAATCATCACGAAATTCGACGGCTATAAATATATTAATGCTAGTTTTATAAAATGATGATTATTATTAAAATGATTATTATTAAAGCCAGTTTAATCACTTTTAAATTCAAATTTAAAAGTTTACTATCTTCATTCTTATTTAGAATTTAAATCAACTTTCGAAATCATTTTCATTCATATTAAATTCAAGATTCAGTTATTTAAACAGTTCCAAATATTAAATTTAATAATTTAATTATCAAATAAATCACTATATTTGAAATTCAAGTTATTTAACTTATAAAATTAAATTTTCAATATTTAAAAGTAATTAAATATTCCAAATTCGAATGATCGAAATTCTGGGTCGTTATAGAGAAACCATTGGTTTCCTTCTCTATATTAATAAGTAATTGTTACGCACATGGGTGTATTTAATACACCTATACATTTAAATTAAATTAAATTAAATTCAAACACTATTTTAAATAATTTAAATAAAATCTGCATTTACTAAATTTTTTATTAGAGTAGATATAATATACCTTTAGACTTCATTGGCCCGGTAGATTCAAAATAAGAATTTTTTTTGAAATCTATTTATTTCGCCTACTTCCGACTAGCTCGATTCCATCAATGGAATTAGAGCTAAGTTGTTTATGCAGTTTAAATTAATCATGTTAGGCCAACAATTAAACATGCTAATTTGGTAGGGTGTCTAGAATACTTTTGTCTTGGCTTGATTTTGGGTAGTTAAGTGCCATGCCTTCCCTAATTATAGGCGTGGCTCAAAAAGTAAAGTGAGCCCAAAGTTTGTCCCTAATAAAAAAGGCTCAATTTGTATTGGGCCTTGCGCTAATTTTCAAAACTATTTTAGAATTAAAATAAGAATTACATTATAAATGTTATAATGTGATTTCAAAATTGGCTTTGAAAGAGCTATATATTATAAATGTTATAATATAATTTTCAAAAATGTTGAAAATATAGGAAACATATTTCAGAAATTTTAAAATATTAACAAGACTAATAGATTAAATTAATTAATAGTTAATTAATTAAGGTATTTACATGTATATATATATATATATATATATTGATATATGTTACATTATCTTGAATTGTTTAAGATGATGTAAGTGTATACGTATACACATAAGAAAATTTTGAAATTAATATTTAATTAAATATTTTAATTAAATAAGTTAATTAACAAATAGTAAAACACATATATAAATACACATATATAAAGAAATATATGTGTAACGATAAACGTTATGGTATACAATTCAATTAAAATGTTTAATTAAATAAAATAAAAGTAATTAAAGTGTTAATTAATTAAACAAGATTTAATTAATGTAATATACATAAGATTATTATATAATTTAATTAAATTATAAAAGTTATGTAATAAAAAAACTTATATAATATGAATGTATAATAAAATGTGGAACAATAAGAAACCCAAATGTGACTTAATAGATAAATACGTATGTATATTATGCATACTGTGATTTCCAATGTGTCCGACACTTGAATCACGAGATATTTAATAAGAAATACATTATCTCATAAGTCGATATCACTCAATTAAAAATAATAAAAATCATGAAACTTTAATATAAAGTTGTCCTCAACAATTTATATATTAATAGATTACTTGCATACTCAATTTCCCCAAGCTAGGGATGTTATTTGTAGTACTATTAATATATTGAATAGACGAGGTAAGATAGTTGCACATATTTTACTTAAACTTGGGTACGAGTGAATAAATTCTCTTTATTTTTTGAGCTTTCCTCAAGGTAAAGATGAGATTAGAAAAAGGAACCATGGGTTTAGAGTTGCATATGACACAATCGATCAGAAGTTATCCATCGTATGCGGGTCTATGATTTATTGAGCTTTTTCAAGGTCATAATGTTAAGTCACACGAGTCCTAACACCCACTAGAGAAGTCGAAAAATTTCTATGTGTTGTCTTAGGGTTTTGAGAAACATAAAAATCTAGTGGGAGCCTTATTAGATAAGTGAAGGGATAACATTTAACCTACGTCATTTTGTAAGAATATTTGCTATATAAAGGTAAAATAATCTACATCGATAAATTTGTGCAATTAATAATTATTGATAAAATGTTCATCAATTAAGATATACAAATGAACTGAATTAAATTTTGAGAAAGTAATATAAAATATACTTACCTTAAATCTCTTGCATGTTGTCGCTTCAAGACCCATGCAAGAGCCTAACTATACACTACTAAACACATTTGTAAGTTGGTCGCTTATGTGTTTATTTCACTAAGACTTTTTATTGTTTCCATGGGTTTTGAACCCTTAAGCACAATAATGTAGGTATTTGATCCATATTCGATCGTATACAAATGTTATATGATGAACGGTCATAGCTCGTAACGTACAAAATTTAAATGAAATTAATTCATTGGAATAAACCAAGAAAACATAATATGAAATCATATTCAATATGATTGATTATAGCAAGGATTTCCCCTTGTATGGTTCAACCATTTAGAAAAGGAAAGCAAATATATAAAAGTGGATGTAACTTAGGCACAGTTGAGATGAAGGGAGTGAAAAATCAACTCTGCTTCATGAAGTGATATTGGAAATAAGAATTGTGCAAAATGCTAGTAGATATTTAGTATGGATAAGAAATGTGATTTACATTCCAATTGTGTGATAATATAGAATATTATTTTCCGTAAAGGTTATTTGTATGAGTTTAAGATATTTGACCAATAACTCTCGATTGTAAACTAGTTACAGTAAAAATAAATATCACATAATAAGTAGTTGAATGGAGCTTCATATTTTATATGTTATTATAGTAATGGTGGAAATAGTGGGAGCATGCCAAATAATACCTAACAGTGGACACGTCTACAAAAATTATTTTCGTAAATACACCAAATATTATTTTTGAAATAATAATTAATTTCAGAATTTACTGAAAGTGAATATAAACTTATTTTGTTATGAATGTTTTGAATATTCATTATAAAATCAATCTATTAGAATAACAGTATTTTTTGCATTAACTATATAACACATAAGTATCTAAATTTTTACAATTATTTTGGAATTAAGGACAAAGCATCTATTTAGTGGAAGCAATGTAAGAGTTGATGAACCCTTCAGATTGATACATAAAGATATATGTAGTCAAAAGCCTACACTACAAAAAAATTCATCTAACAACTCAACAAAAACATTGTTAAAAAACATAAACAACATTTCTCATAATGTTGTTATATCAGCAGTTGTAAATGAGGAAATTTTTTGACAACATTTGCAGAATTATTGTAGAGAATGTTGTGAAACTGTTTTCTATGACATTTTATATACATAGTAGAAATTTTGCAAAATAACAATGACATTATTTCAACATTCTTAAAATGTTGTAAGAAATATCTTTTATAATTAATTAAAAAAATCGATGTTTGAATATTTTAGCTATACATTTCCAGCTATTTTAAAACATTGTTGATATAAAACTATAAATAGTTGCAGATTCAATATTTACAGCACCAAACAAACATCTAAGAATATCAACGATGTATCATAATTGGAATTATAATTATACACAAAAGTAAAAAAAAGACTTTTATTTCTTATGCACATTTTAGTCATAGTGTTATTTACAAAGGAATCGTTACACATAAAACCAAAAGTACATAAAATGTACATTTTTAGGTATGCCATCAAATCCGTAGGTCTTCATTCGATGTCCATGTTCTCAGGTAGTACCTTCTTATTGCTCAATGAAGTCCTTTTTTTACTAATGACTGCCTGGGAATAAAACGAATTAAGTTAGAATCATAAATAAGACCAAGCATCTAATATTACATAATCTTTGCTTAAGTTGAAAAGTAATATATTAAGAATAAAGAATCAAAAAGTTGAACTTAAAATACAAAACAATGGTTCATCAAGCACAATAAGAAATGCGTTTCACTTCCCCTTCAACTCTATAATGATTCAATCAACATAAGAAAATTCAAATTTAATGATTTGTATTAACTAATACTCATAATTTACTTCCTAAACTTAAAATACAACATAGCGATCCAATCAGTATAACTTAAATCTTAATGTAGCAATCTTTAATCAAAAAAACAATAATCTAGATTAATATTGTATAAATACTTCCTAAAGTACCCAAAAACGAATGACCTAGAAAATTATAATAGCTCCATACATACAAATGAAAAGGACAATATAATGACAATAGTAGTATAAAGCTATATACTCACTTGCGTTGTAATACTCAATTATTTTGATGAGTTTCCAACTTCCAACTTATTGCTAGAAAATCTAGAGAAGCCAAGCCTAAACATAGCCTAACCTAAATGGACGAAAAAATAATTTCGTTTAGTCAAAGCACATAACTTGCCAGGAGCACATCATGAATATTTGGTCAGGAGCATAATTTTCATAGTAGGGAAAAAAAATCTACGAGTAAGAAGCTATTAGATTAGTAAACATGCTAGTTAATACTTGAACCTAAGCTACGATTTAAAGAGTATGTGACTTGGGTGAATGCATATTATATCACATTTCTTGTAAATGTCATCGTTGTTCAAACTACTAGATTCAAACAAGTAAATTACATTTGCTTTACAAATGATATATTGCTATATAATTATGAGTTCTCAAATTAAGTACGAAGATTCACTACAAGCTAAGGAAAGAAGTATAAAAAGCCACACCGGAGTGTATTATCATACAAAAGCGTAAAAGAATGAAAAATAATAAAAAAAACAATTTCTTTCATATTATTGTCACAAAAAGTCGAAAAATAAATGGACAAAAACATGAAGTGATAAGCGTTATTATTTTCTCAACTTCAAAAATCATTTTGCACAAAATCATTTTTAAACATAAAACTAGTGTTACTAAGAGCTTGTTAAAAAGTAGACTTATAATGATGGGAAAAAAGAGTAAGGAGCAAATGAAAGAAGCAATTGTAATATGATGAAAGGCCTCCAAAGCTTTCAGAATAATGCACAAGCAGCGGTACAAGGCAAGCTTATGGTTAGCACTACTGAGAGTGAGGCCTTGGATCAAGAATAAAAGCAAAGGCCACTAATCTGAAAAATCATTAGATATGGCCATCATTAGAGATTAAATTGCGATACGTATTTTTACATCAAGATCAGCTGAAAGCATGTAAATTTACCCTACACATTGTAAGTGGTATACATCGCCTATACGATCTTATAAAGATTTTACACATCAAATTTTCTTGTGTAAACGAATTGATTACCGTACAGATGTGTTTCTCATTGTATTTTGTTATTTTGATAATCTAAAATAGCTGATTACTGTATTCCAACCGAGTAGGGAATAGTACAGCCGCATGATATTTCTTAGGGCGAGCTTAAGCGTGGATCAACTTGGTTGATGTGTAAGCTAGAGATCAATCAATTTCAATGTAAAAAAATATAATATAAATTTTGAAACACCAAGGGCACAACCAACAATGGGTTGTTCAATTGAAAAACTAGATACGAAGCAACCAGGTGTGACTTGTTTACTTTCCCGTGGCTAGTTCACTGAATAGTGACTAGTTTTTATAACGGCTAAGCTTTCGCCGTTATAACTTTATAATGGAGAAAGCTTTGCTGTTATAAGTTGTAGTGCCATTATAAACTTATAAATTTAGGGTATAAGTTTATGACGGTGAAGCTTTCGCCGTTATATTTATAATGGCGAAGACTTCACCATCATAAGTATATAACGGCGAGAGCTTCGTCGTTATAAATCCTACCGATTATTTAACTTCACTGGTCCATTGGTAGTTTCGCGGTTACCTGGACGCGTAACTCTTTAATTTAGTCTAAAAGTAGGAGAGATAGAGTGAAGTGAATAGGTCGAGTTGTTGGTAACGGTCCAATGTACTAAATGTAATGAATATTCTTGAATCAAAAAAAGAAGGAAAATTAGAAGCAAAAAAGGAACCTAAATAGAGAGAGGAATTAGTGGATTTAAGACTGATATACAGACAGGATCAACGACGATGAATAATATATTCAAAAAAATTAAACTTATACTAGTTTGTATAGCATAGCTACAATATTTCCTCAAGCATAGCCATAACTCTCTTCGTTCTTTTTCCCTTTGTAATTTCTATCTTGCAGTGTATAATATATTCAAAACTGACATTATAACAACAATAAACATGTGGATGGATTAAATAAAAAAGAAAAAAATAGTTAAACATGAAGCGTAACTTACATTCAGGTCAAAATATTTTCTCACAATACAAATTTAATGATAGATCCAAGAATCAATGCATTGATATAAAAAACATTTTGGTTGAATGAATTCATACAGCGATGTTGCAATGCATACCCTTGATTCCATTTTTGAAAGAGCATAGCAAAAATTATCTTTATATGGTTTGTTAGCTTGAATTGATCTTCTATATCTATTTGAAATTTAAGGCTCGATGGCAAACAATTATCTCCTATACCCAATTGAAGTTTGATGAATATTCCTATCATCTGTATGGACAAACATTTTGCTATGATGACATGCAATGAAGAACATTAACAATTTAAACAAAAACTGCTCGAATTGATCTGTATTATATGCCTAAATCTTACCTTGAATTGCTTTTAAAGTAGATGATGCTCGAGGAGAAAAACTTTCGCACGTCACTATCAAATATTAATCACCTTGCTATGGTATGACATAAACAATTTCACAAAACAATGTCAATCTTTAAGTGAAGTATATAAGCATATAGATAAAATGAAAAAGATAGTACGACTGAAATAAGGAAAACATAAGAACATAAGAGAATGTATTAATGCATAAAGACACGGTGAAGAGAAATTTGCAGTGACAACACTAACCAAGCATGAGGTGTAAATTTGGCCATAGAATACTAGAGGAAGCATAATTTTGGATAGTAAAGTTTGTTAAACAGTAAGTGAAATGTAATCTTGCATGTGGCTTTAATTTAACCTTATCAATTACCAGTAGATAGAAGCAGGTTATAGACCAACATCAATTTTTGTATGCACCTTGTGTTATTATTGTGTTTAAATTTCAAATTTACTTCATTGTTATTATTAGCATCTTACCACCATGGTGGCATGAGTTGGTAAATAAGAGAATAAAGCAATATGATATTGGCTTCAAAATCGTTGATAACTACTGGCTGGTAAGTTAACTTATGTTTTCATGGCCATACTATATAAAAGTGAGTGATGGTTTCAATGGCTAATCTAGCATTTATTCACCGTGCAACCACTTAATAGTCTAAGATTTCATGATTAAAAATAATAAATTTATTAATGTGATGGTTTTTGAACATAATCAACATACATTCGAGATGTATTTATTTAGTTCAAAATCTGACATCTAATATCTTCATATATAATGAAGATTTCACTTATGTGAAACATGTAGCCGATATTATAGAATATAAACTTAAAGAACAGGTAAATTATTGAATGTTTGAGTGTTAACATACTAAGTCAAAGTATAAAGTAGGCTACTTAGTGAACTATAAGATGTTATCAGCGAATAATCTAAGCTATGAATTAAATCGATATTCTTTGCGAACAAAATTTTCATATAGTTTGCCAACCAAAACAACAAAAGGACTCTTCAATTTCAATTGCAAAAGTACATAAAAATTGGTTGATACTGAACAATTTATAAGCAATAAAACTGCAACCTACAAAGAAAAATTGACATAATTCAAAACACGTAGAGTACTTGATGTCAACAACAATCTTCTCCCTCCAACTCCACCAACAACTCATCTATCTTTAAAATCAAAGTCCTCTTCTTTTCTTCAACCTTAAATATCCCTCAAACTGCTTGGTTGACAGATTTGAAATTACATGAATCTATGCCCTACACCCACGTCCAACAATTGATGGAGACGAGTAATAAAAAACATGATGAAGAATTGATTTGATCAAAATATCTAAGATCATTATGGCTTTGGTTGTTGGATTAGGGATTTTAAATTAGACCTAGAATAGAAAGGGAACGTAAAAAAGAGAGAAGAATCATGAGAAATCTGTCGCTGCCTCCTTTTCAAGGTTATTTTGTGCAATATAGTTAATATCAACCGGTAGATGTAATCCGATGGTTCAAATTAGCAATCCATGTCAGTTTTATTGTTTTTTGTAAGTAATTAAATGATAAGACATGGATCACCATCAATCGAGTGTGATTTATGAAGTTTTGAATCAGAAAATAAAAATCAAGTTGGAGTAAAGGAAAAACTTATAAAAGACAAAAAGGTAATAAAATAAAAACATATATATATATATATATAGAAAATAATGGGAAGAGATATTAAGCTCAAAAATTATTATATTTAGTGTTTTTACAGTATTATAAAAAGTCATATTTAAGCACTTCAATAACAAATAATAAACATTATAATTTATCACAACGACGATTTACAACTATTTTATGAAATGTTCTTGAAAAATATTAATTTTAACACTTGAAAAAATAAATGTTGTCTCCAAAAGTTTATTGCAATGATTTTTAAGAAAATATTGTAAATGACATATTTATCTACAACGATTTAAGAAACTGTTGCAAAACCCGAGTTGTAAAACAGGCTTTTTCTTGTAGTGCTAATAATACCAAAACGGTTCCACATACTTCGATGAGTATGACTGACGATGAGTACAGTTGAGTTAACTTCTTTATGTAAGGTTGAGTACTTAAAAGTAAGTACATAGGGTTAAGTTCAATTTCATCTAAAATGAGGTTTCAAATATGTACAAGATAAGCATTTATAAGAAACACCAACGTATCTTAGGCCAAAGAGTTGGTAGGTTGTGTGAGTCGAACGACTATACATAATAATTATACGTGGAGGTTCTTATATGAATCGCCCAAAAAAGAATTTGGGAACGATCGACATCAGATGATCAATTTATGTTTTGAAGATAAGTATTGTAAATTAAAACAAAATTAGTTTTATATATAAGGCAATTCATAAAGTGTTTATGAATACCTATTCTTTTGCATTGAGAAATAGTAGTTATTTCAGAAAATACAAACTTCGTAACAAAGGAATTTCTTTTAGAAATTGTTGGTAGTGTGCAGTTAAAGCCCTGCAAAATCCACGCTGTAACGCGTAGCGCTCTTCGACTGCTATGCTTTTTCAATATAGTGCTATTAAGCAGTAGATCTACTTTAAGCCTCGATGTTTTCTATTACACCCACTAAATCAATGCTTTTTAGCACCTTCTTTAGCAACATTAATACAAAAAAGTTGATTTTACCAGTTCTATTTTGAGCTAAAGCAAAAAAGTTAGGGTAGAGACCTAATTTTAAGGCATAAGTGCTCAATATACGTTAGAATTCTATCGTAGTCCCCAAATTTGGATTGCATAAATCATGATGTTCCTTGGTATTATTATATAAGATTAAACAATATTTATTTTCCTACACAAACGATGTGAGAATGAGAATAAATTAACTTAGAATATTTGGTTGTATATCTAATGAAGCTTGCACCTCCGCTATTTTTCGCTATATCCTTGCTATAACTTTTTGCACCTCCACACTATGGAACCGCTAAGCGCTTTAACTACACAGTTGGTAGTAAAATGAATCTGGTTACTATCCAAATATAAAACTGATTACCAAAAGTGAAATGAAATTAACTAAACCTAAATGAACACGAAGTATTAGAATGTCTAATAAGTATTCTTGCACATTAAAGAGAAACTATGAGTTTCCCATCAATGTCAAGAGTAGATAATTCTCAGTCGGTTAATAAAATCATTAAGAGTATTGACTCCGCAATATGGTATTATGCCAAAATCTGAAAGTATTCCAAGTACGCTATCAAAATATGATTTTGATAGTTGACCCGAAAGGATGTTATCCAATTGGTCGTAAATGCATCTTCAAGGGAAAGACTAATACAGTTGAAATATTATGAGCAACATTGATAATTAAAAAAATCATGAATTTCAATTGTTGAAATTACCGCAATAAATTCTACATTCAATGTACTCATGTTAGTTCGGATTTACTCACAATATTATTTCCAAGCATGACTTTGTGTTTTGGTCAATGTCTATTGAAATGGAAAAATCTAAATAATGATTTAGAATAGACTGTTTGCGTATAAACCAATGTGTCTTGAAATTAGTGGAAGCGATATTAAGTTTTTAGATTTTCAGATATGTTCCAAGAACAAATATGAAAGTATCGTTCAAAAAGCATCAAAGTTGAACAAATGTTTTGATATAAATATCAAATAGTTTGACTTTTTGTCAAAATGTGGAGGAAGTTTCTGTCTACATGGAAGAACATTAAAAGGTACATATATTTTTCTTTATTATAAGTAAACAAAATAATGCTGATTATTAATGATGTAGTATGTTAAAATCAGTTCTAGCTTTGATGTTTGATAGTCGATATCGATTTGTAAATGATCTCTTTTATAATAAATACAAAGGACGTTAGGAATGACCCAAATAATATGAAAAGGCCCTTATTAAAAAGTTTAATATAAAATATGCCAGATGGATGCTGTAACGACCCGTATTTTTCCGATAATTTAAATATTAAATTAAATAAGATTTTGGAAATGTAATATTGTAAGAAATTTAAACTTATGATTTATTATCGGGTAAATATTTAAAAATATGATTTAATAATATTGTTTGAATGTTAATAACAACTATTTTAATGTAATCTCAATCGATCGGAATAATTGTAAAGTTAATTTGGTTATAAACTGTGAATAAGAGATAAATGGAAAGTTGGATTTAAATGTTGTAATTATATGTTATTAATCGGAATATGAAAATAAATTAACCAATATGTAAATTTATTAGCTTTCATTTGTAAACAATAAACATAGAAATGTGTTTGAATTATTAATGTGTAGTAATTGTTATTTATCACATATTTATTTAATCTGTTGAAATTAAATTGGAAATCAATTGCAATAAATCTATTTAAATATTACAGTTAATATGAATTAAAATGATAACTGTAGAATATTAATGTAATAAGATGCAAACCAATGTTAATTATATCCATAAGGTGATAGTTGATTGAATAATAAGATATAAATCAAAATAAATGAATTTATTTGAATTTAAATTATAATTAATGAATTTATTGCAATTGAAATTGAACACTGTAATTAGTGCAATATTTAACATTGGATTTGAGATGGAAATTTATTTAAAAGATTATAAATTTACTAAGTAATCAAAAATGATAAAAATTGGCAAACTTTTGAATTTAAATATAAAAGTGATTTAATCAATTTAATAATAATTTAATCATTTAACGTGAAAATTGCCATTTTGGCCACTGTCTCGGATTTCGACGAAACCAGTTTCATCGGACCCGTAACGGTGAATTATTGTAGGATTTCAAGTTTCGTAGCGATCAGACTTGCCGTTTGAACGTGCGGGCCCGAAACGCGTAGAAATCAATTTAATCATTTCAATTTGAAATAAGCTGATTTTAAAAGCTAACTTATGCATACTTTTGAATTAGGGTTTGGAACTTGTTCCATTGAGTTTAAAAATATCAAAAACATATATTTTGATATATAGGATGACCTACTTTCATTTCGGAAGCAGAATAGGCTTTTCGGGTAGTTATTGTCATTTCGAACCAATTTGGTATGTCATTCATTCTTATCGGGCCTTGTCTATATAAATAGATTTTTCTAACCCCAGCAGCCTTTCTATTTCTTATTTCTGTACGTACAAATCTATTTGTCTATTCCTATCTCCTCTCTCCAATTGCAGTAATCTCAAAAACCCTAATTCAATTTCAAATTCAAATCGAAAATCAAACTCCTCAAAACTTTGTCATATTATATATCATTGGAAAGCTCTCGACGAGCGTAATCTGCTGCAGTGATTCATTTTTCAATTGGATGCATCGTTTGGTCAGAAATCGAGGATGAACCTCGGCCGTCAAAATTAGGTTTTCGCGATCCAACGGTGGATCTTCCTCTGATCGACGATCTGGAGGCGACGTTGGGAAGAGGGAGTCGAGAAGGTTGTTGTGGTGTTGTTCATTCATCCCCAGGTTGTGCGAATTCACCGTGATTGGCCATTGAAAGTCACGGCGGTGCCGAGCGCCTGGAAGCTCGATGGGTGGTCGCGAGTGTAAGGGTGGAGCGACCTGAGGTGGTGGAGGCGGTGTAGGGGTCAGATCGAGGTGGATGTGGGCGTAGCGGCGGCGATAATAGCTTGAATGGTGGCGGCTGAATGTTTATCGTGTATGCGAGTTGATGTCCGATGCTAGGGTTTCGAACGTTGAAAGGGTATGACGTGGTATGTTTTATATTATTTTATTTAATTTAAATTCAAACTTTAAATGTTCTAACTTACATATCTTTTTCATACGAACTTAGATTCACGCGCGGTTTTCTCCGTTGCGATCATATCCAAATTCTGGACTTTATGGAGTTGGTTTGGTTGGATTCTGAAACGTTGAATTTTGGAGCTATTTTTGTATTTTAAATCGATTGGAATTCAAAGGTGAGTGTTTTAACCCACTCACAACTACTAAATTATCTTATGTTAGTTAAGTAAAATTTATGATGTGATTAGAAATTGATTGGTTGATGTTTGGTATATTTAAATCGTTATTCCAGTTAAATATGACTTTTATTGAATTTAATCGCCATTTAATTTAATATTGAATTTTAAATTACCAGTTAATACCTGTTTTTGATAATCAGTCAATTGTTGTTAGTTATTGGTTGGTTTGAATGATGATTGTGATGGATGTTTAACTGTTGATATTGGATGACTGGATGTTATATTTATATATTGTTATCACACTGCAACTTTCCTTAGTTATTGCTAGGAAAATCACTATGGATTGAAATGATAAATACCCGAACGATCTATAGATTAGGGAAAAATCGTTATGGGTTGAAATGATAGACTCGAGCGATTTTATGGATTTTGAATTTTAATTTGGGATTGCGGGTTGAAATGATATATACCCGTAAATTTAAATTTATTGCGGGTTGAAATGATATATATCTGTATCACTTGACCATAGGGTAGAAAATTATATACGGACACCGGATTGGTTAAATTAAATGATTTTTAATCCTTAAATTTTGATTCGAGTTAAATGATAGTATGAAACAAAATTTGATTTATATGAACTGAATTACTTTGAAATCCAAGCTTTTGAATGTTGAAATTGGAATTGGTTTAATGAATTGTTCTAAGAATTTCAATTGAAATCTGAAAGTTGAATTTTGAAATATAAATGAAATTTATCAAATTGAGTTATTGTAAATGTGAGATATTTAAATTTTGAAATCTATCGAATTTAAAGTGGTTTAAATTTGTATCTCAACATGGATTTGAAATCGATATAAATTGAAATGGTTTAAATGAGAATTTGATTGAAATATAAAAATTGAGTTTTGTTGATTTTAAATCTTGATATGGTTCAGATTTGTTGAAATGGAAGAAACAGTTGATTTGAAACTATTTCAAAATTGATGATTTTAATATAAACTATTAAAGATATATCATTTTAAATTTCTGATTTATTTAGATTTTTAAATTATTTACTATATAAACCATTCCCAATAATCAAACCATCTTATATTTAAACTATTTTTTATCTAATTTTAATCTATTTAATCTATTTTAATCTATTTTAAACTATTTTAATTTATTTTAAACTATTTAAACTATTTTAATCTATTTTAAACTAATTTAAACCATTTAAACTATTTTAAAGTATTTTAACTATTTTAAAACCATTTAAACTAATTATGACTATCTAAACTATTTTCAAAAATTCAAACTGTGCAAGGCTGAATTGTTTATATTTAAATCCTGGATTTAAAGCGAATATGGTTAAATAATGTTATAACCCACGTTGGAATTTGAAAGGATATTTTCCAATGAAATGACTTATTTTGAGTAAATATGATGATTTTGAAATAAGGGTTCAACCTATTTTGTGGATTTGATTTCAAAAGTGATATGATTTCGAAAGTGAATATGATTTTTAAAGTGATATGATTTTTGAGAATATTATATTTTGATTTCAATTATGAATCGGTTTTGGAAATGTAAAAGAACCATCCGGTGTGAAATAAGTGTTTGGTTGTTAAAGAGACCGGGATCAGATATTATCATACTCTCTGCCAATACCGAAAACCACTTTAACAACTGTGCACGTGGTGGAGATTCCAGAATGAAGTAGGATGGTTTGGCGAATGATTCTGTATGAGGTATTAACATAGCCCTGACTCCCTTGAGTCAGCTTGATATGACTAAAATAGGAGCCACGCCGGGCCAAGTGAGGTCGCACCTCCGATCAAACATGCTTCTTCGATACCATATTATGACTTTGTGATTAATTTGGTGGCTACCCCTCGATTTTGATTATAGGAGTGTGTTCCGAGGTGGGCGGTAGTAGCTGCTATGCATTACCACCAGTCCGGATCCACAAAACGGTAGTATCCTACCCTGGGCATTGCCTTACGTGCCTTGTCACATGCCTTATCGCGCCCATTACGAGTTTGGTTTGTACCATACCCATGGAGTCCCCACTGAGTAAACCACCGGTTTGGTGGAGCTTACAGTATCTATATAGACTACGGGAACATATAAAAATGTGTTAATGGGGATATGGGTAACGCCTTAACGCTATTTTAATACTTTGCTTTACCGATAGACATATTATAATAGCGTATATTACTACATAGTAAATAGTTTAACGGATCCTTAGGAGAAGGTAATCCCGAACATCTCTTATGTTATTGCACGCACGTTAGACACTGGATAGGAGATGTAAAACCCCGTAAACATCTCTGAAGCCGTTACACTCATATTTATTTACTGTTGATTTAAATTACATAAGATCTATTAGTTCTAACTCGAGTGTTTTGTCTTTTCATTACACTCGGGTCAGTCTGAGCTTTTCAGTGTATTGAAGACTTTATTTTTGAGGACGAAGACAGAGATTTGTATGCTATTTATTATTATTATCCCACTGCATCATATTGTTCCGCTGCATTATTTATTTATTCCTACTGTATGTAACTCTGATCTGTATTGTAAAAGTGTAATAAAATGTTATTTGTAAAACAACTTCATGAACTGTTATTTGATTATTAGATTTTGTCATTTCACTGTGAGATTTTGTGTTTGTTTGATTTCTTTCTCTTCTTTTTCTTATTTATCCCATAACAATCCTCCCTTTTGAATGGTTTGAGTTTGACATGTGTGGTTTATTGTTGATTTAAACCGTCCAAAAAGGGTGGGTCGTTACAGATTCCTTATGCATTGGCAATATGAATCATACATGTTGTATTGTCTACAATATCGTATTTTGCTTATGTATTCGATGTGTGAAGCAAATATCAAATCCAAATTAAGATCATAAAATGGAAGTTTAAAGCATTCTCAAGTATTTACGAACTACTAGAGAATTGTTTATACAAACAACGAACTCCTTGTGGAGAAGTATTTGGACTCAAAATTCATAAGTGATATTGAGTATAATACGTCAATATCAAATTCATGTTCGAACCTTAATTAAGAAGCTTTAAGTTGGAAATGTTCCAAAGAAAGGTTGTAGTTGATTCAATGAAAAGGCTAAGTACATCGCCTTGAATAACGTCAAAATAAGAGCAATGTATAAATACAAATGCACAAATTCATAACTGAGCTAGGGGTAATTCCAAATGTTGAGAATTCCATGACATTGTTATATGATAACTAGATCAGAATACAGTTCGTAAAAGAAGGTAGAGCTCACTTAAAGTTAAGAGACATACTCTAAATTGTTCTACATGATAAATGTAGTTTATAAACGTCGGAGAAATTTGATTGACATAGTATATAATTAAACCAAAATAGCATACTTGTTCACTAAGGGACTGACCCGATTGGTTTTTGAGAAAACTGATCGATAAATTTGGGAACCCAAAGTGCAAGTGAGAGATTGATAGAGTTAGTGGTTTGCCCTAGGGGCAATTATGTAATTTGTTACATATATCTAACTCGATAACCAATCCTTTTCAAAATAAAATGGTGATTTCTTTCTGTTATATACTTGTTATACTGTGTTATAAATAATTGATTTTTCAATTTAAGTATATTGAACATTAAATACTTGTTATAACTTTTAACATCAAAATACACATTAGCCTTGATAAACTCAATCAAAAAATGTCCTCCCTCTAAATCAATTTCAAGTAATTCTACCATAACCCTAATTTTATCTTCCTTTCCACCCATGTAAGACTTTCCATCCCTTACCCCTCCTCCTCGACCGTCTTTCTCCCCCCCATCTTTCATTCATCCGCCTATCACTTATCCAAAGATGGCCAAGAAAAGAAAGGCAAAGCCCCGTTTCTCTACGTCTATTAAGCAATGTGCATCCGCCACCAGATCTAGTCGCTTCTTTGCTCCGATGCCTAATGTGTCCTTTTCTGATCCCGCCCTGCTCCGCTCATTCCATCTATAATTGATGCTCTTGTCGACAATGCAATTTTTTGAAGAAATAATGTCATCGATTCTCCAATAATTAAATTTTTGATGATGTCTGTGTTTCTATGGTCACTACCCCTCTCGATATGCCGAACTTATTCAATAATCTAGTTGATGGATATGCTTCCTCTCAAAATGTTTCGGACCAGTTTTTGGTATTTTGAATATTGGTTCTAACACCATGATTTCCTCCTTACTTGTGTCTTCTGTCTAAGGTCAGGGAAGTTGGGTTAATTCAAAATGTCATATCAATAACATTAGTGATATTGAAGGGGTTGAGGGAGTTTTGTTGAGGTGGTTGTGCCTCCTGTATTACAATGCTCACCATCTGTTTGTGAAGGAGACAAATCAGTGTTTGCCCAAGAATCATCATCTGGCAATAAATCAACTAGTGCTTCTGCTGCTCATGTGCTGCAGTCAAGGAGCCTTTGTGTGAATGATTTGCCTGTAACTAATTCGGAGAAAAATGAAGCCTGTTCTAGCCAATCTAAATCTTTTGAACCGAATCCTGTAGTCCCTAGTAGGGATAATACTAGTGCTGAAAATAAACAGAATACTCCTTTGTGTTAGGCTTCTCTATTCCATGTAATGCTGGTCCATACTTGCAACAACCCGCCTTTTCGACCATCGAAAGTCGACACCGAGTACATCACCAGTATTCCAATGTCGAACATCTAATCGCCGGAAAGGCAGATTGTTAGGGTAAAAAGAAAAAGAAAAGAACATAAAATGAAGAAATCAGAGTCTTACAGTGGAATCGACAACATATAATATAACAAAGACAATAAAAACTATTACACCAAAATACGATATACATCAAAGTTAAAAACAAACCCTATAAGGTGGACAGTTATAAAATTCCGACCTTACAATTTGTGACGACCCACCTTTTTGGACGGTTTAAATCGACAATAAACCACACGTGTCTAACTCAAACCATTCAAAAGGGAGGATTGTCAATGAGGTAAATAAGAAAATAAGGAAAAAGAAGGTAAAACAAAACACAGAATCTCACAGCGAAATGACAAAATATAATAATCAAATAAACAGTTCATGGAGCTGTTTTATTATATACATTTGATTACAAAAATTTTACAATACAATCAGAGTTATACATACAACAAGTATAATAGGATAATGCAGCGGAATAATGCTAATATTATAATACCAAACTCCGTCTTCGTCCTTCAGAAATAAAGTCTTCAATACTGAAATGCTCAGGCTGACCCGAGCGAAATGAAAAGACTAAACACTTGAGCCAGAACTAAAAGATCTTATGTAAGTTAAATCAACAAGTAAATATGAGTGTAATGGCTTCAGAGATGTTTACGGGATTTTGTATCTCCTATCTAGTGTATAACATGCGTGCAATAACTTAAGAGATGTTTCAGGATTTTCCATCTCTTAAGGATCTGTTAAACTATTTATATGTAGTAATATACGCTATATATATGTAGTGTCTATCAGTAAAGTATAATGTTGAAAATAACGTTAAGGTGTTACCCATATCCCCATTAACACATTTTTATAGGCATCGTAGTCTATACAGTACTATAAACTCCACCATATACTGGTGGGCTATCAGGTAGCACTCCATAGGTAAGACACAAACCAAAATCGTAGTGGGCTCGATAAGGCACACGACAAGGCACGCGAGGCAATGCCAGGGTAGGATTCTACCATTTTGCAAAACCGGGCTGGTGGTAACGCATAGCCGCAGCTACCGCCCACCTCGAAACAACACTCCCATAATCAAATCGAGGTTGGCCACCAATCAATCACAAAGTAACAGATATGGTATCGAAGAAGCGTGTCCGATAGGAGGACGACCTCACTTGGCCTGGTTATGGCTCCTGTTTTAGTCATATCAAGCTGACCCGAAGGTCAGGGCTATGTTCTTACCTCAAACCAGTAGCATTCACCAAACCATCCTACTTCGTTCTGGATTCTCCACAACGTGCACAGTTGTTAAAGTGGTTTCGGAATTGGCAGAGAGTATGACAATATCCGACCTCGGTCTCTTTAACAACCAAACGCTTATTTCACACCATGGTCATTTTATAAAACATTTTTAATAATAAATCTAGAAAACAGTTTATACCTTTATATCAAGATATCCATATACTTATTCGAAAAGTATAAATATATTCATAAATACCGAGGAAGATTTCTTTCAATCAATTTTCAAAGTAACTTATAAATCTCTCTTAAACCATTTATAAACTATTTATATGCATTAGTACCATTTATAAAGCTATTTATAAATTCCAAAACAGTTTACAACTCTTCCCCTTTTCATAAACTTCTACGCAAATTCCTTTAAAACCCTTCCAAATCCCTTTATAAAAGTTCTTTTATAACACCCTTTATAAAATCCTTTAAACCTTTATAACTCTTTTATAAAACCATTATAAAATCCTTTATAAAAAATCTTTTATAAAATCCTTTAAATTTGATTTAATTACAAGTTATTCTCTACTTAACTTCTTAAATTTTATTTATTAAAGTTATCATATAAAAATCTAAATTTATTATACTAAATTAAAACTATATTTGTTATATGGTATTAAACTTAAATAAATCTCTTAAAACTATATAAAATATTTTATTAAATTAAATTTTAAAATATTTAAATTATATATTTAAAACTAAATAAAATTATAAGTAAAATCTTAAATTTACATTTAAAACCATATATTAACTTATAATTTGAAACTTTGAAAACATATAAAATAAATTATTTTCCAAATATAAATTTCAAATAAAATCAACTAATTAAATTTAAAAATCAAACATACTCTACCATTTAGAAAATAATTTAAAACCGACCAATGGTGTCCGTATATAATTTTCTACCCTATGGTCAAGTGATTGGGTATGTATCAATTCATCCCAAAATAGTTAAATTTTTCGGGTATATACAATTTCAACCCGTATCCCAATAATTTTCAAATCAATAAAATCGCTCGGGTATGTATCATTTCTACCCATAACGATTTTCCCTAATCTATAAGATCATTCAAGTATGTATCATTTCAACCCATAGTGATAACAGGGATATAAACATCCAATCATCCAAAATATCAGCAAATAGACATCTATGACAATCAACATCCAAATCAGCCAATAAATCACAATATGTAACTGGTTATCATTATCAGGTATTTAACTAACAATTTAAATTCAATATAAATTTAAAAGGCAATTTAATTCAATATAAATTCAAATTAAGTTTAAATAAGAATTTAAATTATTAAACATCAATCAATAAATTTCTTATCACATCATAAACTTAATTCAACTAACATAAGAAGGTTTAGTATTGCGTGAGTGGGTTACATCACTCACCTTTGATTTACAGTCGATTTAAAATCCAATAAAAGCCCAAAAAACCATTAGTCTTAGAATGCAGCCAAACTAGCTTCATATCGTCCGAAATTTCGATACGAATGCAACGGAAGAAACTGCACGCCAATTGGAGTTCGTATACAAAAGATATACGGGTTAGAACGTTTGAAATTAAATTTTAAATTAAAATAAAAGATAGGGGTAACATTGTAAATACGCTCATCTTCCCAAACCTTATCACGCACGTTCACCCACAGGCCGCCGACGATCAACTCCAAAATGCCACGCCTATAGCCATCATCGCTCAGATCCAACATCACCATCATGAAGCCCATCACCTCCTCTCCCAATGTAACAACCCGCATATTTTACGATTATATATTGAAATATTTTATTTAAATATAGCATCATTAGTCGGATTTAAGTCCGAAAAGCTACTTTTTACAAACAGTCGAATTAGGACTCAAGACCTCTCCCATTGAGTCCAAAATGGCGTTTGCAACCTTTTTGAGTATAAACATTGATATGTTTGGAGCTAGCTAAAATTTCGACCTTTTCACTTAGGGCTTTGGGTTTCAGCCCATTAACCTAACATATCAACCCAACTCCACTCCACTCCTCTTCCTTACTTCATAATATTTCCTACAACTTAAGCTTTAGCAAAAATGGTGGTGGAGATGGGAAATTAAAATCATAAACCCTAGTTTCTTTAGCAAATCCAAGTTTTAGCTCCAAATTCAAAGTGAAGCTTAGGTAAGTATCTCCTTCTTCTTCTCCATCTCAATCTCTCTCCAATTTTAGAAATTTCCTATAACCTAATTTGGGAAATTATTGCTTCTAGACTTAGAATGGAGCTTCTAGAGTTGAAGTGGTAGAGTAGTTGATCTCCCTTTGCTTTCAAGCTTCTCCTTCATCGTTTTTGGGTTTAAAGGTGAGATTATTATCTCACATCTACGTCTATATCTATCTTTGTTGTTAGGTATGAATTCCTAACATCTATTCATGATCATTTGCTTTTAATTTGAATTGATATGGTTGATTTACCAATTTTTGAATTTGAAGTCCAATTTTTGTGAAAATCCTACAATGGATGTTTGGATATGTTGTTTGGGGTGTATCGAAGAGCTTATAAGGCCGGGTTGTTGTTTGGCGTAAATCCTTAGTCGTCGTTGCTTGCACAATCGCTCCCGAATTGATTTGGCCATTATGGCCTAGGCAAATTGTTGCCTTTACCAGGTGTTCAGACGTCTGGATACCAATGCCAGACGTCTGGTTTTTCTTCTTGGAGAAAAAATAATACACGACAAAAATAAAATAAAAAGGGCAATGACTAATTTCAGACGTCTGAATTATCGTTCCAGACGTCTGGTTGGTTTTCTGGAATATTTCCAAAAACCAAAACCAGACATCTGAATTTACCCCCAGACGTCTGAAAGGATTTCAGACGTCGGATTTAGGCTTCAGACGTCTGTATGGTTTTCTGGAATATTTCCAGAAACCAAATCCAGACGTCTGGAACAACCCCTCAAACGTCTGGAAATTCCCAGTTTTGCATATTTGCCTAATTTTGAGTAAAATTCCAATATTAATCGATTTTTGTCGATCCAATTAGTTGTTATCACTATCATCATATTTGATGACTTCTTTTTATGGATTTTTGGTAATAATAATTTTTATGGATTTGGTATCGATTTCTTTGGATTTAATTCACGTCTTCGAACATGAAATTTTGGTGATTGATTGTTTTTACAATCATTTTTATGGTTTGTCACTTTAAAACGCAAAGGTTTCTAGACTGGTAGTAAATATTCAAACTCTTTTACAAAGATGATTTCAACTCTATTTTTTTATACAAAGCTCGTTTATAAAACCGTTTTTTTCCAACCTATTAGTATATACAAACCTTTTCCTCATTCGTTCAAGAAATCCAATTAAACGACTTAGCAAAACAAGTGGAATGAAACGCTTGCATTTACTTTGTCGGTTAATTCTTAGACTTGTTCGATTGAAACTCCTGTGACAATTTTCGAGTGGAGATCTAAAATTTGTTCGTAAATATTTAAGTTAAGCTAGTGGTTATGGGACATGAAGCTAAACTCATTTATTTACTAGCTTAGTGTAATTGACACTTCTTGATGATCAATGATGATCATTTTGTGATTTAGACTAGCAATGTGCGATGTCTCCTTGTCTGCGAGGGAGACTAAACCCCGTTTCTATGGAGCTTCGGCTCAAAATTGGTGGGGTAGCGACCCATGGTCTTCGGGCTGTTTTGTGGAGCCTCGGCTCAAAATTAATGGTTAGCAACCATGGAATAGCGTTCCGTTTTGTGATACACGTGTTGGTGAGTTTTCATGCTTTCGTTTTGTGATAGGCCTCCCCCCCTTTTTGTGATTTCTGGATTTCTATTGATGATTTCTAGAATTTGTGTTTCACCAATTTTCGTGATTTCATTGATAAGATTTATCAATATTTGTGCATTGGTGAATTTGTGTTTCTCCAACTTTTACGATTGGCATTGAGGTGTTTGCCAACATTTGTGACTTGGCGAATAAAAAAAAAGAATATGATATTCATTTTTCTTTGATCTTTGAGAAGATTCTTGTGATATTGAATGATTAATGGTTGATTTTCAAATATATACTATCTCAGTATGGCATTATTGTTATCACATGTTTTTGTCATACCTCTTACTCTATCTCATTTTGTCTGATATTTATAGCTAGACTGATCCGTTTATTATTTTCTTATTAAATAATACTCGGGTCAGACCGAGATGTTTCAGGTGCTTCTGCTTGACTCATTATGGGATCCTCATTATCTGACTTTTGTCTAACTACATTAGATTTGTAGTTTTTGTTGTTATACATTTGAGATAGAGACTCCTTGATGTATACATATTCTTTTGTTTAGCACTTGTATCTATTCTTTTGTGATATTGTGGATCTTGTTTGACCACTACTCTGATATACACTTCTATGTGTTATATTCATATCTATTTCCGCCTTTGTGATATGGATATCAGTGACTGATTTATGTTATGTTTATTTCTATATTTGTTTCCGAAGATGTTATAGCCACTGTGTAGTAGCTTTGAGTTTGTACCGGTATGTCGGATTTCCTCTTAAAATGAATTATACTATCTGACATATCGGCGCTCGCACAAAGTAATTACACGGATGGTCCCTCCTCAACAGCCTTATTCTTCTTGCTAGTTGACGGCATTACTCCGTAGTGTTCTTTGCTAGCATGAGTATAGAGGTGGGGCGTCATAGCTTGGTATCAGAGCCAAACTTCGGAACAATGTAGAATAATCTAGCAAGGATCATTGTCCTAAGTCTTTCTTAGGAATCGTGCCATAGGATTTAATTCGGGTCTTCGAACCGTTCTATCCTATATTCTTTATGATGCCTTGTTTTATCAATCAAGTTTGTTTGATATTCATTTCGTGAATAACCTTTTTCTCCTTTTATTTCTTTCTTAAAGAAGAAAAATGGTTAGACCTGGCCGTCCCAGTGCCGGTAAATCGAGTGCTACTCCTCAGGATGGAGTATTTATGTCTGCTCAGCAACTTCTAGACCTTGTGAGAAATTCTCAAGCTGCCGGACCTATTCCTGAGCCCACACATCCTAAATCTGGGTTTGCACGCTTGTGTAGTGATTACACCAATTTGGGTGGAAAGCCATTCAAAGGTTCCGAGAGCATTATAGAAGTCCAAGCTTGGCTTAGAACATGCGATCGCATCTTTTCTCGCATGAATCTTATTGATCTCCATCGAGTCCAAGTGGCTTCTAGCATGCTCCAAGAAAGAGCATTAGACTGGTACGAGCTTTTGATCTCTGAAATTAGTGAAGCGGATCTTACTTGGGAGCAATTCCGGGAAAGATTCGAGTTAAAATTTGTGCTAGAAGATGAAAAAGTATCTCTAGCTCGACGCTTCATTGACCTTGTTCAAGGTGAATCTTCCGTGACGGACTACGTCGCTTCTTTCGAATCTCTATCTAAATATGGGGTCGAGTATATAAATACCCCATTGAAGAAAAATCAGAGGTTTATTTATGGCTTGAATAAGAATCTCAAAAAGCCTTTACTTCTGAAACTGGATGTTTCTTTTGATCAGCTCGTTGATATCGCCCTTCGACTTGAAGAGGCAGATAGAGAGAGTGATGTTGAAGTTGGGAGTGCCAAACCGAACTTCAACAACAACAAGAAGAGGCCTAATAATGTGACGACCGCCCATGACCCCTGCACCGAACCTAGAGATAGTGCGCTGTAAAGTGTGCCAAGCGACCATGGACGATTGCCAGGGTAAATTTAAACAACAGAATCTATCGTATTACTCACAGCGCATGGACAAAATACAATAGAATATATATATAGTGAAGCTTCACAGAATAGAATCTCATCAATAAAACTTCATAATAGTTGAACACAAACATCTGAACAGTCAATACATCAAGCCTCACTACATAACACTCAGAGAATATACAAACAGCGGAACACCCAGTACATATAGTAAGAAGATAATATGCAAGCCTCCAGCTCGTCTTCGACATCAGCATCGTGGAAAGCAAGAACATCACCTGTCACCTGCTACCTAGTCTGCCCATCCCAAAATGGACGAACAACCCAAGGCAATAAGAGTTAAAACATAAAGCCTTGAGTCAGAAAACAGTCTTAGTGAGCGGTAAATTAACTAACAACATACCAGAAGAGCATAAAGGAAAAAGGAATAGGAATACAACCCTCCCACTCCACCTCTTTCTACAGTGATAGCCCCCAGACACACACTAAGTAGAAGCAAACATAGAAAAGCATACAATTGAAAGTAAAGCAATTATCACTCGAGTTAAGGGCGATGTTTTCCAAGTACAAACCCCCAAGGCCTAAACCAAGATCAGATAAGCCCCTAGAAAATACCGCTCTTGAGACCGAATGACGATATAACCAAACATCCATGACTCTGGCTATCACTGTTATCATTGCTTCGATATCATCGTTAATTGAATGACCGGCTCTTTATTTCATCCGTCCGTCAAGGGCTAATGGAAACCCCGGTTCTAGACATAACTCCGCACGTCATCGTGACCCGTGCCTAGGACTATCGAATCTTCCCAGAGTACTTGACTACCAATCAGTAGCCTTCAGGGACTATCGAATCTGCCCAACGTACTCTTGCTTTGAGAATGCTGGAACCTTCAACAACGATGAGATATCAGCCTTCTAGTCATCCTCCTCGACGACTATTTCCATACTAGCTCAAGCGCCTCTCGAGCAAACCATTATCCTCAAACCCGAACCATATCACCGAGTTATCAACATGCTTGGAATGATCCCGTCTGGATTAGACCAAGACTATCTCATATCATACTTCGCCTCATCATCATCATAGCAAAGCTTCATCTCAACATCATCATCAAATCTATCCATATGAGCTTCATCATCCGCTACATATGCCACGAGCAGCTTTTCCAATTCAAGAGCCTTTCCCTTAGCTTTTGAATCATCTTTGACCATCTTGTCTAAATCAAATCATCAATCATCTAATTCATAGAAATCAATCAAATCAAACATTAATCCAAGTAAACAAGCATTCAAATATGATCTAAATAGACAATTATAACAATAATGGCAATTTCGTAATTAAAGAGTCCAAAGTCTAACAAGCATGAAAACATGAGAAATATCTCTATAATCTTGATGAATGAACTTGCATAGGTTAACATGTAGTAAAATGGATGCCAAATCATTATGAACAATGGATCTATATGGATCTATACTTAGGATTAGGAAAATGCATGGAAATCACTACTTTAGCACAAAATCAAGCCAACGATCCGATATACTCCTTTGGATCCGTGTGAGAGATAATCACCACTCACCAAATCACCTAAACAACCCAAAAGCAACACACTTTAGATCTGGACAGCAAAGGATCTAACTCGATCTATCACCAATCCGCTTCAAACGATGAAATCCCTCTTCAATGGATGTAGATCTTCAATCTAAGCTCTTGGATCTTCAATCTAATCTTCGATTTGGATGGAAGGAATCACTAGATTAAAGTGGAGAAAAGAAGTGAAGAAGTGTAGAAGTCGAGCTCTCAAAATGGCAGCACTTCATCGCTTCGAAATCCGGATCCCAAAAATGAAGAAGAACCCTCCTATTTATAGGCTGAAATCCACCTTAGGTCGCTCACTCAGAGTTAGGTCGTCCACGACCTACGACCTAAAACCCTACGACCTAAAACCCTACGACCTAACAACCCCAAGCCTTTACGACCTAACCAGATGCGCTTCTACGCGACCTAACGCTTAAGCGCTTCTTCGACCTAACGACATAGCGCATCAGCGACCTAACACTCACACAACCTAACACACACGCGACCTAATAGACTAATGGCCTAGCGACCTAACTTCAACACAAGGTCTCACGACCTAACTATACACAGGTCATACGACCTAACTACTCCTTCCTTAAGTCGTTGCCGACCTATCCTTCTTAGGTCGCTAACTTACCCTGTTTCCTATACCGCTAATCTCTTAGGTCGCTAAACTTCCTTAGGTCGCCTAATTCTATAGGTCGCTAACTCCCTTAGGTCGCCACAAACCCTTAAGTCGCTCAAAACCTTAGGTCGCCAACATCCTATAGGTCGCTCCAACCGACCTAACCTACCCCACGACCTAAGCCACCACACGACCTATCTTCTAAACGACCTAACTATCACACAACCTAACTCCTTAGGTCGCTCCACTTCACTAAGTCGTCTACCCCTTAACTTGCCAACTTCCTTAGGTCGCTCCAAACCCTCATACGACCTAAGTCTTAAACTCTGGATGACTTATCAACAATGCGACCAAATGTCAACTGTTTTACGACGTTTCGATCCGTAAAAATACGGGTCGTTACATTCTCTCCCCCTTAGGAATTTCGCCCCCGAAATTCCAAACAAACAAGAGCAATCAAAGACTATCCTGCATGCCTACCATCCATAGCAATCAACAAACCATGCATCCAATTCTAGCTTAGCATGCAGAATTCTAAAACTTAGAACAAGTTACAACGTCGTTAGATGACACGACACCTTAGGGCCATACCTTGAAGAGTTCAGGATGAGCTGCTTTCATCCTCTCTTCCACCTCCCATGTACAGTCGTTATCATCATTACTCCATTGTATCTTGAGCAACTTAACTACCTTCCTCCTAAGCTGTTTCGTGTCGGTTTCCACAACACGAAGCGGCTTACGAGGTCTCTTATCGACTGGATCAACTTCGAAATCTTCACAGCTATCAGCAGAAACCACTGTATTCGAATCGTGCACATACTTCCGTAGATACGATACGTGAAAAACATTGTGCACACCCAACATCTTCTCTGGTAACTCCAATCTGTAGGTGAACTTTCCAATTCGCTCGATGATCGGGAATGGTCCAACAAATCTCGGAGTCAATTTTCCTTTCTTCCCGAATTGAATAACATTCTTCAGTGGAGAAATCTTCACAAAAACCATATCACCTACGTCGAATTCCAAATCCTTACGACGCTTATCAGCATAACTTTTCTGACGATCTTGGGCTGCCTTCATTCGTTGCCGAATGATCTCTATGCAATCCGAAGTCTGACGAATCATTTCTGGCCCAAGCATCAGCTTTTCTCCTGTCTCTAACCAACATGTCGGAGAGTTAAACGGTCTTCCATACAATGCCTCATACGGTGCCATACCAATGCTTGACTAGTAACTGTTATTATACGAAAATTCCACCAAATGAAGGTGATCTTCCCATGATCCTCCGAAATCCAAAACACAAGCTCTGAGGAGATCTTCCAAAACTCGGCTGACTCTCTCGGTCTGACCATCTGTTTGAGGGTGATAAGCTGTACTCAAACACAACTCGGTTCCCAAAACTTCCTGGAAGCTCTTCCAAAATCAACTAGTGAACAATGGATCTCGATCGCTCACTATACTCTTCGGAATACCATGGAATCGAACTATCCACTTAACATACAACTCTGCCAACTTTGATGCAGTCCTAATTGATCGAACAGGAATGAATCTTGCACTCTTAGTCAGACGATCTACAATGACCCAAATCCCTTCGTTTCCCATTCTTGTTCTAGGTAGCCCATCAATAAAATCCATCGATATTTGCTCCCACTTCCATGTAGGAACTTCTAATGGCTGAAGCAATCCACTTGGCTTCTTCAGTTCGGCTTTTACCAACTGGCAGTTCATACATTTGGAAATAAAATTTCCAACATCCTTCTTCATACCTTCCCAGTAATAGGTTCTCTTCATATCCCGATACATCTTATTTCCACCTGGATGAATTGTCAACTTCGAGTGATGACTTTCCTTCAGAACTTCACTTCTCAATTCATCTATATCGGGAACAACTAGTCGTCCTTGCTTTCGAAGCCAACCCTCTCGATCGACCTCGAATCCTTTATCCCTTTTTGGGTCCAATCCAGATTCTAAATCACGGATAATCTTGACAAGCTTATCGTCTCACTTTTGGCTCTCGCCAATCCTTTCCACAAGAGTAGGTCTTATCGATAAGTTTGCCAACATCTCATGTTCCAATTCACATCTAGGCCTGAAGTCAAATCTAGCTAAATACTCGAGATTCTTCCATTCTGAAAACATGGCTCCCAATCCTGCATGTCTTCGACTTAACGCATCTGCCACTGCGTTACCCTTTCCCGGAGTATAGGCTATACCAAAATCATATGATGCTAAAAACTCTAGCCAACGTTGCTGCCGAAGATTCAAATCCTTTTGGGAGAAAAGATACATCAACGACTTATGATCTGTAAACAACTCGAATCGAACTCCCAATAGATAATGTCTCCACATCTTCAGAGCAAAAACAATCGCCACTAACTCCAAATCATGAGTCGGATAATTCCTTTCATGCGGCTTCAGTTGTCGACTTGCATACGCAACAACTTTACCCTTCTGCATCAGCACTGCTCCAAGTCCAGTACCACATGCGTCGGTGTAAACCACCATCTCATCATTCCCACTTGGAATAGTCAAAACAGGAGCGCTTGTCAGTCGCCCTTTCAGGATTCCGAAAGCTTGCTCACACTTAGCATCCCATCTGAACACTCGGTCCTTTTTCGTCAATCCTGTCAATGGTGCAACTACCTTGGATAAGTCTTTGATAAACCGTCGATAATATCCTGCTAATCCAAGAAAACTTCTCACATCTGATGCATTCTTAGGTATAACCCAATCCTGGATTGCTGCCACCTTAGCAGGATCAACCGCTATTCCATTCCCAGAGATAACATGGCCTAAGAACCTCACTTCCTTCTTCCAGAAGTGACACTTTGAAAACTTAGCCTTCAGCTGATGTTTCCGCAAGATTTCCAAAACAATACGCAAGTGCGTCTTGTGCTCTTCTTCAGTTCTGGGATAAATCAGAATATCATCCACGAACACTAGCACGAACTTACTCAACTGATCTCTGAACACTCTAGTCATAAGATCCACAAAATATGCTGGCGCATTAGTCAATCCAAACGGCATTACCAGCCACTCAAAGAAACCGTATGGTGTCCTAAAAGCAGTCTTCGGCACACTATCCTTAGCCACCCTTAACTGGTGAAATCCCGTTGCCAAATCCATCTGAGAAAACACCTTAGCTTCATGAAGCTGATCAAACAAGTCATCTATTCTCGGCAATGGATACTTGTTCTTCTTAGTCACCTTATTCAGCTCACGATAATCCACACACAACCTCAACGATCCATCCGCTTTGGTTGCGAACATAACCGGTGCACCCCATTCGGACACACTACGCCGAATGAACCCTTTTTGTAAAAGATCATCAACCTGCACCTTCAACTCCTGCTGTTCCCTAGGCGCCATCCGCCTAAGAGGCATCACAACAGGTCTGGCTCCTTCAACTAGATCTATACGAAACTCGATCTCTCTATGCGGCGGTAACCCTTTGACCTCGTCAAAGACATCCTCAAATCCATTAGCGATTGGCACAGATGACAGTCCATCCCGTGGAACAACCAGCGAATACATGAAGCTCATGAAGACGCCTTCTTCATGCTTACATCGTATCACAATCTTTCGCCCCTCCACATTCTCGACTGTCACCTCCAACCTTTCACAATCAACCTTTGCCGCATACTTCCTAAGCCAGTCCATACCCAAAATAATTCCGAACCCCTCAAAGTTCAGAACAAAACAATCACAAACAAAAGAGCAATCATGACTCGATACAATCAGACCACGGCATAGCATACACAAACAAGACGAACCCCCAACTGGATTAGTCACAACCAATGGCCTATCAACAATATCCGGTTCTAAACCTAACCGGCCTACAAGTTCATTACAAACAAAAGAATGCGACGCCCCAGTATCAAATAACACTCTAACTGGAACACCATAAATGGAGAGAGTACCCTGAACCACCACACTCTTTCCCTTCTCTTCAGCGGTAGGAGCTTTCGAAGATGATGGAACAACTCCTAAAGCATAAGCTTGCACAATATGCTTGTCCTTCCGCGGTTCCAGACAATTCCTCTTGATATGCCCCGGCTTGTCACAGTTGTGGCATTTCATCGGCACCTTAGGATTCTTGCAATCCCTGGAGAAATGGCCCTTCTGCTGACAATTGAAGCAGGTCACTTCGCCCTTCGGCTTCTTCTGGCCATCCTTGCCCTTTTGTTGCTGCTGCTTCCTCTTCTTGTTTCCACCCTGCTGTGGTTTAGACTCTTCCCTGGTCACAGCAACAACATACCCTTCCTTAGGAAACATATTCTCATGCCTGAGAGCCTTCTCCACAAGCTTCTCAAATGGGTCGTCCAAATGATCCACCAACTGCCTCCCAAGATAACTGTCCAAGCCTGTCACAAACTTCTCATTCTTCTGGTACGAAGATTCGATATACGACCGGGCATACTTGGACAAAGCTTCAAACTCAGAAACATACTCAAGAACTGGCCTTCCACCTTGCTTGAGTTCCACAAACTTCTTGAACAGAACAGACTTCTGAGCTGTAGAAATGAACTTAGCTTCAAATCTGGCTTGGAATTGCTCCCAAGTAATCTCTTCCTCCGGAGTATCAATAGTGATAGAGTTCCACCAATCAGAAGCTCTTCCTTGAAGCTGTCTTGATGCTAACTTCCTCTTAGTCGCATTCTCAATTCCCAAATCACCAAAGATCCTTCTACAAGCATCTATCCACCTCTGGACTTCAATGGTTGGTTCCGTTCCCAAGAAAACCTTTCCTCCAAGAGCAGTATAATCCTTGCACAACTTAGCAAAATCCACCGGTTTTGGAGTTTTAACTTGAACTCCAACATCCACCGATGGCCCCGGAGCTGGCATCCTTCTCATGATCGAAGTCATCATAGCTTCGAACATAGCAGCATAATCAGCAGCCCCCTCAGTAGCACGGCCTTGCCTAGTAGCTGGTCTCCCTCTTCGACTCATTCTCAATATCTATAAAAAGGAATGATTAGCACACCTAGAGAAACAACTGCATAAAGGACTCAAACTCTACTAAACTACTATATTATATATAGTAATCATCCATCAAAATACAATTACGTCTCTCATACGTAGTTACGTCAGCGAGCATTGGGTAAAATCGATTAACCAATGCTCTGATACCAAATGTGACGACCGCCCATGACCCCTGCACCGAACCTAGAGATAGTGCGCTGTAAAGTGTGCCAGGCAACCATGGACGATTGCCAGGGTAAATTTAAACAACAGAATCTATCGTATTACTCACAGCGCATGGACAAAATACAATAGAATATATATATATATATATAGTGAAGCTTCACAGAATAGAATCTCATCAATAAAACTTCATAATAGTTGAATACAAACATCTGAATAGTCAATACATCAAGCCTCACTACATAACACTAAGAGAATATACAAACAGCGGAACACCCAGTACATATAGTAAGAAGATAATATGCAAGCCTCCAGCTCGTCTTCGACATCAGCATCGTGGAAAGCAAGAACAGCACCTGTCACCTGCTACCTAGTCTGCCCGTCCCAAAATGGACGAACAGCCCAAGGCAATAAGAGTTAAAACATAAAGCCTTGAGTCAGACAACAGTCTTAGTGAGCGGTAAATTAACTAACAACATACCAAAAGAGCATAAAGGAAAAAGGAATAGGAATACAACCCTCCCACTCCACCTCTTTCTACAGTGATAGCCCCCAGACACACACTAAGTAGAAGCAAACATAGCAAAGCATACAATTGAAAGTAAAGAAATTATCACTCGAGTCATGGGCGATGTTTTCCAAGTACAAACCCCCAAGGCCTAAACCAAGATCAGATAAGCCCCCAGAAAATACCGCTCTTGAGACCGAATGACGATACAACCAAACATCCATGACTCTGGCTATCACTGTTATCATTGCTTCGATATCATCGTTAATTGAATGACCAGCTCTTTATTTCATCCGTCCGTCAAGGGCTAATGGAAACCCCGGTTCAAGACATAACTCCGCACGTCATCGTGACCCGTGCCTAAGACTATCGAATCTGCCCAGAGTACTTGACTACCAATCAGTCGCCTTCAAGGACTATCGAATCTGCCCAACGTACTCTTGCTTTGAGCATGCTAGAACCTTCAACAACGATGAGATCTCAGCCTTCTAGTCATCCTCCTCGACGACTATTTCCATACTAGCTCAAGCGCCTCTCGAGCAAACCATTATCCTCAAACCCGAACCATATCACCGAGTTATCAACATGCTTGGAATGATCCCGTCTGGATTAGACCAAGACTATCTCATATCATACTTCGCCTCATCATCATCATAGCAAAGTTTCATCTCAACAACATCATCAAATCTATCCATATGAGCTTCATCATCCGCTACATATGCCACGAGCAGCTTTTCCAATTCAAGAGCCTTTCCCTTAGCTTTTGAATCATCTTTGACCATCTTGTCTAAATCAAATCATCAATCATCTATATCATAGCAATCAATCAAATCAAACATTAATCCAAGTAAACAAGCATTCAAATATGATCTAAATAGACAATTATAACAATAATGGCAATTTCGTAATTAAAGAGTCAAAAGTCTAACAAGCATGAAAACATGAGCAATATCTCTATAATCTTGATGAATGAACTTGCATAGGTTAACATGTAGTAAAATGGATGCCAAATCATTATGAACAATGGATCTATATGGATCTATACTTAGGATTAGGAAAATGCATGGAAATCACTACTTTAGCATAAAATCAAGCCAACGATCCGATATACTCCTTTGGATCCGTGTGAGAGATAATCACCACTCACCAAATCACCTAAACAACCCAAAAGCAACACACTTCAGATCTGGACAGCGAAGGATCTAACTCGATCTATCACCAATCCGCTTTAAACGATGAAATCCCTCTTCAATGGATGTAGATCTTCAATCTAAGCTCTTGGATCTTCAATCTAATCTTCGATTTGGATGGAAGGAATCACTAGATTAAAGTGGAGAAAAGAAGTGAAGAAGTGTAGAAGTCGAGCTCTCAAAATGGCAGCACTTCGTCGCTTCGAAATCCGGATCCCAAAAATGAAGAAGAACCCTCCTATTTATAGGCTGAAATCCATCTTAGGTCGCTCACTCGGAGTTAGGTCGTCCCCGACCTACGACCTAAAACCCTACGACCTAAAACCCTACTACCTAACAACCCCAAGCCTCTACGACCTAACCAGATGCGCTTCTACGCGACCTAACACTTAAGCGCTTCTTCGACCTAACGACATAGCGCATCAGCGACCTAACTGCTAAGCCCTTACGCGACCTAACACTCACGCGACCTAACACACACGCGACCTAACAGACTAATGGCCTAGCGACCTAACTTCAACACAAGGTCTCACGACCTAACTATACACAGGTCATACGACCTAACTACTCCTTCCTTAAGTCGTTGCCGACCTATCCTTCTTAGGTCGCTAACTTACCCTGTTTCATATACCGCTAATCTCTTAGGTCGCTAAACTTCCTTAGGTCGCCTAATTCTATAGGTCGCTAACTTCTATAGGTCGCTCACTCTCTTAGGTCGCCACAAACCCTTAAGTCGCTCAAAACCTTAGGTCGCCAACATCCTATAGGTCGCTCCAACCGACCTAACCTACCCCACGACCTAAGCCACCACACGACCTATCTTCTAAACGACCTAACTATCACACGACCTAACTCCTTAGGTCGTTCTAATCCTTAGGTCGCTCCACTTCACTAAGTCGTCTACCCTTTAACTTGCCAACTTCCTTAGGTCGCTCCAAACCCTCATACGACCTAAGTCTTAAACTCTGGACGACTTATCAACAATGCGACCAAATGTCAACTGTTTTACAACGTTTCGATCCGTAAAAATACAGGTCGTTACAAATAAGCTCAAGGATCCTTATCCCAACAAGAAAGGGAAGCAAGCAACAACGGTAGTAAAGACTCCTACCTCTAGTGGAGGGCAATGCTACAACTGCGGTTCTAAGGATCATTATGCAAATAAGTGTTCAAAGCCCCTTGCTTGTCGCTATTGTAAAAGTTCGGGTCATTATATATCTACATGTCCCAAACTTCAAGGAAAGAATGAGGGAAAGCTAAATGTTGTGCAAGCCCCTAGTAACACTTCTCGTGGTCAAGGTATTTCTCATTCTATCCTTGATGGCATTATTATGTTTCGTGATCAACCTATTCGAGTTCATTTTGATACGGGTGCATCCCATTCTTTTATATCAAAAGAACTTGTTGATGCTTTGTCTTTGAATGTTATTGGCTTGATGACTTCATTGAGAATTGCAAATCCGGTTGGTGGGTCCGCAACACTCAATTTACTTTGTAACGATGTCGAAATTATTTTATGTGATTATGCTTTCCAAGCCGATTTGCATATTATGCGTTACCTTGGTTTTGGAATGATTTTGGGAATGGATTGGCTTAACCGTTATGAAGCCCATATTCTATTTCCTGAACGGACTATATATCTTCGGCATCCTCAATCTGTTAAGCAGATTTCTCTTGTTCTAAAAGATTCAGATTCCAATTCGAAAGCATCCTTGTATTCTCTAAATCCTCATGATGACGATAATGATGACGAGGAAGATGCCATTTCTCTCATTCACATCGTTTGTGAATTTCCCGACATTTTTGAGTCCGTTTTAGGATTACCACCTAAGAGAGCAATTGAGTTCAGAATTAATCTAATCCATGGAGCTCTGCCTATTACTCGTCCTCCTTATCGTATGTCCAATAAAGAAAATGAGGAGATGCGTAAACAATTATCTGAATTGGAAGCGAAGCAATTTATTCAATCTAGTTCCTCTCCATGGGGAGCTTCGGCTATTTTTGTGAAGAAATCTGATGGTACACTTAGGCTTTGCGTTGACTACCGCAAGCTTAATGATCTCACCATCAAGAATAAATATCCCTTACCGCGATGATCTATTCGATCAACTTAGTGGTGCTAAAGTCTTTTCACAGTTAGACTTAGCAACCGGTTTTCATCAGCTCCGTATTGCAGAGGATAGCATTCCTTTGACATCGTTCCGTACTCGTTATGGATCTTATGAATGGCTTGTTATGCCATTTGGTTTGATGAATGCTCCAGCTTATTTCGTTGACCTTATGAATCGAGTTTTCAAAGACTTCCTCGATCGATTTGTTCTCATCTTTATCAATGATATTCTTGTTTATTCTAAAACCGAGGAAGAGTATGAAAATCATCTTCGGATTGTGTTGGAAACTCTTAGGAGCAACCAATTGAAAGCAAAATTTTCTAAATGCCACTTTTGGCAATCTCGTGTGAAATTTTTGGGGCATATTATTTCTGAATCCGGAATTTCCGTGGATCCTTCAAAGATTGAAGCGATTCAAAATTGGAAGAGACCGGAGAGTGTGACGGAAATTCGTAGCTTTCTCGGATTGGCGGGCTATTACCGTCGGTTCATAAAAGACTTTTCTAAAATTTCCGTACCTCTTACTAATTTGACAAAGAAGGGAGTTAAATACATTTGGTCTAACAAATGTGAAGCTGCTTTTCAGAAACTAAAAGAACTCCTTTTCGATGCTCTTATACTTGTGATTCCCGACGGGAACCAAGACTTTATTGTTTACACTGATGCTAGTCGGGTTGGTTTGGGTGTCGTTCTCATGCAAAGGGAACATGTTATTGCTTCTGCTTCTAGGCAATTAAAGCCTACCGAGACTAGATATGCCAATCATGATTTAGAACTCGCGGCTATTGTTTTTGCCCTTAGAATTGGCGTCATTATCTTTTGAGAGAGAAATTTGTTCTCTACACTGAACATAAATCATTGAAGTTTTTATTTTCTCAAAAGGAACTTAATTTGCGTCAACAACGTTGGCTCGAGTTCCTCGTATCTTATGATCTTGATATTCTTTATACTCCCGGAAAGGGAAATCTTGTTGCTGATACCCTTAGTCATAAGCAATAAGCGGTTGTTTCTATGATGATATCTAAGTGGAATGATCTCGAGACTTTTTCCACTTGTGAGATTCGAGATCGTGAATCCGATCTATGTTCATCTCTTGTTTTATGTAGCCTTGAGGCTCATCCATCACTTTTAGACCGCATTCTTGAAGCTCAAAAGCATGATCCCGAATTGGTTCTTCTTAGCCAAAGTTGTAGGGATAAAATTGATATTGAAGGTTTGAAAGAATTTGATACTGATGTTCGTGGCGGTATTCGAAAATTTGGTAGACTTATTGTGCCAAATATTATTGATCTTCGTAATGACATTTTAGAAGATTCTCATCGATCTAAATTTACCATTCATCCCGATAGTAGTAAAATGTACGCGGATATGAAGCGACTTTATTATTGGGACGGAATGAAACCGATATTGCTAATTTTATTAAGCGTTGCATGACTTGCCAACTTGTGAAGGTCGAGCATCAAAGGCCCGGTGGGTTATTGCAACCTTTGGACATTCCAATTTGGAAGTGGGATCAAATTTCCATGGACTTTATTGATGGCCTTCCCCGTTCTCGTTCGGGTCATGATAACTTATGGGTGATAGTTGATAGACTAACAAAATCCGCCCATTTTATTCCCGTTCGGTCCAATCGGACCATACCTCTTTTGGCCAAACTCTTTATTAAAGAAATTGTTAGATTGCATGGGGTCTCTACTTCTATTGTTAGCGATCGTGATCCATTGTTTACTAGTGGATTTTGGAAGAGTCTTCAAAAATCTTTGGGAGAAAAGCTTAATTTTACACCGCTTCTCATCCTCAGTCCGATGGACAAACCGAGCGTGTGAATCAAACTCTTGAAGATCTTCTTCGTGCATGTGTTCTTGATTTTGGTGGAAGTTGGGAAGATCATATTTCTCTTGTTGAGTTTTGCTATAATAATAGCTTCCAATCTAGTATTGGTATGGCACCTTTTGAGGCACTCTATAGAAGGCCATGCCGATCTCCTTCTTGTTGGCTTGAGGCCGGTGAGAAGCTGGTTTTGGGTCTAGATTTTATTCGTAATTCCACAGAAAAGATTGACCTTATTCGTCATAGAATGAAAGAAGCTCAATGTAGGCAAAAATCCTATGTCGATAACCAAAGAAGGAAATTAGAATTTTCTGTGGGAGATTTTGTGTTTATTCGTGTTTCACCTATGAAGGGTGTTGTGCGTTTCAGTCGATCGGGAAAGTTAGCACCTCGATATATTGGTCCATTTCCCATCACTGAACGTATTGGTTCCGTGGCTTATCACCTTTTGTTACCGGCTCAATTTTCTGCTATTCATGACGTATTCCACGTCTGTCAACTACGGAGATGCCTTCGAAATTCCGATTCTATTCTTGAGCCAAGTGTTGTGGAAGAAATTGAAGTTTCGCCTAATTTGACTTATGAGCAACATCCTATTCGTATTATTGCTTCGGAGGTAAAACGCCTTCGAAATAAAGATGTCCCTCTTGTGAAAGTTCAACGGTCCTCAAATCCTAAGGATTGCTCTTGGGAATCTAGAGAATTCATCGACCGAACACATCCGGACTTACTCTCTCGTGCTCTTTGAGGTGAACTTCTTATTTCAAATTTCTTTTGTGTTGATATGCTTTTATGGTTGTTACTTTTTACTTCCTTCTTAAGTATTGTGAGCACGCAATTTCTTTAAGGAGGGGAGTCTGTAACAACCCGCATATTTTACGATTATATATTTAAATATTTTATTTAAATATAGCATCATTAGTCGGATTTAAGTCCGAAAAGCTACTTTTTGCAAAAAGCCGAATTAGGACTTGAGACCACTCCCATTGAGTCCAAAATGGCGTTTGCAACCTTTTTGAGTATAAACATTGATATGTTTGGAGCTAGCTAAAATTTCGACCTTTTCACTTAAAGCTTTGGGTTTGGGTTTCAGCCCATTAACCTAACATATCAACCCTACTCCACTCCACTCCTCTTCCTTACTTCATAATATTTCCTACAACTTAAGCTTTAACAAAAATGGTGGTGGAGATGGGAAATTAAAATCCTAAACCCTAGTTTCTTTAGCAAATCCAAGTTTTAGCTCCAAATTCAAAGTGAAGCTTAGGTAAGTATCTACTTCTTCTTCTCCATCTCAATCTCTCTCCAATTTCAAAAATTTCCTATAACCTAATTTGGAAAATTATTGCTTCTAGACTTAGATTGGAGCTTCTAGAGTTGAAGTGGTAGAGTAGTTGATCTCCCTTTGCTTTCAAGCTTCTCCTTCATCGTTTTTGGGTTAAAAGGTGAGATTTTTATCTCACATCTATGTCTATATCTATCTTTGTTGTTAGGTATAAATTCCTAACATTTATTCATGATCATTTATTTTGATTTGAATTGATATGGTTGATTTAACAATTTTTGAATTTGAAGTCCAATTTTTGTGAAAATCCTACAATGGATGTTTGGATATGTTGTTTGGGGTGTATCGAAGAGCTTATAAGGCTGGGTTGTCGTTTGGCATAAATCCTTAGTCGTCGTTGCTTGCTCGATCGCTCCCGAATCGATTTGGCCATTATGGCCTAGGCAAAATCTGGATACCAATGCCAGACGTCTGGTTTTGCCTCCTGGAGAAAAAATAATACACGGCAGAAAAATAAAAAGGGCAGTGACTAATTTCAGACGTCTGAATTATCGTTCCAGACGTCTGAAAGGATGTCAAACGTCTGATTTGTGATTTCAGACATCTGGATGGTTTTCTGGAATATTTCTAGAAACCAAAACCAGACGTCTGGATTTACCCCCAGACGTCTGAAAGGAGTCAGACGTCTGATTTTAGGCTTCAGACGTCTGGATGGTTTTCTGGAATATTTCCAAAAACCAAATCCAGACGTCTGGAACAACCCCTCTAACGTCTGGAAATTCTCAGTTTTGCCTATTTGCCTAATTTTGAGTAAAATTCCAATGTTAATCGATTTTTGTCGATCCGATTAGTTGTTATCACTATCATCGTCTTTGATGACTTCTTTTTATGGATTTTTGGTAATAACAATTTTTATGGATTTGGTATCGATTTTTTTGATTTAATTCACGTCTTCGAACGTGAAATTTTGGTGATTGATTATTTTTACAATCATTTTTATGGTTTGTCACTTTAAAACGCAAAGGTTTCTACACTAGTAGTAAATATTCAAACTCTTTTACAAAGATGATTTCAACTCTATTTTTTTTTATACAAAGCTCATTTATAAAACCGTTTTTTTCCAACCTATTAGTATAAACAAACCTTTTCCTCATTCGTTCGAGAAATCCAATTAAACTACTTAGTAGAACAAGTGGTGTGAAACGCTTGCGTTTACTTTGTCGGTTAATTCTAGACTTGTTCGATTGAAACTCCTGTGATAATTTTCGAGTGGAGATCTACAATTTATTTGTAATTAAGTTAAGCTAGTGGTTATGGGACATTAAGCTAAACTCATTTATTTACTAGCTTAGTGTAATTGACACTTCTTGATGATCGATGATGATCATTTTGTGATTTAGACTAGCAATGTGCGATGTCTCTTTGTCTGCGAGGGAGACTAAACCCCGTTTATGTGGAGCTTCAGTTCAAAATGGGTGGGGTAGCGTCCCATGGTCTTCGGGCCGTTTTGTGGAGCCTTGGCTCAAAATTAATGGTTAGAAACCATGGAATAGCGGTCAATTTTGTGATACACGTGTTGGTGAGTTTCCATGCTCCCGTTTTGTGATAGGCCTCCCCCCTTTTCGTGATTTCTGGATTTCTATTGATGATTTCTAGAATTTGTGTTTCACCAATTTTCGTGATTTCATTAATAAGATTTATCAATATTTGTGCATTGGTGAATTTGTGTTTCTCCAACTTTTATGATTGGCATTGAGATGTTTGCCAACATTTGTGACTTGGCGAATAAAAAAAGTAAAGAATATGATATTCATTTTTCTTTGATCTTTGAGAAGATTCTTGTGATATTGAATGATTAATGGTTGATTTTCAAATATATACTATCTCAGTATAGCATTATTGTTATCACATGTTTTTGTCATACCTCTTACTCTATCTCATTTTGTCTGATATTTATAGCTAGACTGATCCGTTTATTATTTTCTTATTAAATAATACTCGGGTCGGACCGAGATGTTTCTGGTGCTTCTGCTTGACTCCTTATGGGATCCTCATTATCTGACTTTTGTCTAACTACATTAGATTTGTAGTTTTTGTTGTTATACATTTGAGATAGAGACTCCTTGATGTCTACATATTCTTTTGTGTAGCACTTGTATCTATTCTTTTGTGATATTGTGGATCTTGTTTGACCACTACTCTGATATACACTTCTATGTGTTATATTCATATCTATTTCCGCCTTTGTGATATGGATATCTGTGACTGATTTATGTTATGTTTATTTCTATATTTGTTTCCGAAGATGTAGCCACTGTGTAGTAGCTTTGAGTTTGTACCGGTATTCGGATTTCCTCTTAAAATGAATTATACTATCTGACATATCGGCGCTCGCACAAAGCAATTACACGGATGGTCGCTCCTCAACAGCCTTATTCTTCGTGCTATTTGACGGCATTACTCTGTAGTGTTCTTGGCTAGCGTGAGTATATAGGTGGGGCGTCACACCCAACGTCGAAACCGTGGTCGCCTCCGCTTCGCTAGAATACCGCCGTCGCCGCTCGCCTATGATGCCAAACCGCCGTGAATATAGGCGCCTCTGGCATGAACGAAGACCACAAATGCACTCTTCTCGATGTTCTCTACGCTCCAATGCTTCCCGATCGTCGATTGGTCGGCGATCTACCGTTGATCGCGAAACCCTAACATGAAAGGCCGAGATTTCTTCGTTGGTTTCTGGCCAAACCAAACCTCCAATCGAAAAACGAATTGCAGATGTGGATTACGCTCGTCGAGAGCTTCGTGATGATATATAATATGATAGGGTTTGAGGAGTTTGAATTTTTGATTTGATTTGAAATTGGGAATTTAGGGTTTCTGCCATTGGGAAGGTGTGATATCCCGGAAATTTGAGCAATATCAATTTAATAATCTGTTAAATAATTAAATTGATATTGATGATCTTTGATAATAAAATTTGAATTTAATTTAATAATCTAATTAAATAAGTATCAAATATGTTATTTCAAATAATAAGTATAATGTATTATTTTTATAAATATGAATGGATTTTTAAAGACTATAGAATTGTTATTTTTAAATTGAATGAGTAGTTGTATATATATATATAACTTGAATTTTTAAATTGAATCTTAGGATTTAATTTAAATTGAATTTGAATTTAAAGTTTTGAAATTCAAAGATAGATATTTTAAATTGTTTTGGATTTTAGAATATTTGTATAAATTTTTATTTATAAATATAAATTAGTTTTCTTTCTTTAAAAAGTTATATATATATATATAGATAAATATTTAATAAAAAAAAGAAAAGGGCTTTATAAACATTTAAAATAAATTAAATTACTTAAGAGACATGTGTTATTTCCTAAAGCCCTTATTTTAACAAGTGTACATAAATGATGAACTCAAATGACAAGTGTCTTTATTTATTTTCTTTTCTTTTATTTTTATAAAATCACAAATTTACATACATATAAACATTTGCACTTCTTTATTTCATTCTTTCTATTTTCTTTTCAAAACAAGATAAACTCAAAACCTTTCCTCTAGAACAAATCTAATCAGTAACCTTTTTCTCAAACAAAATATGATCATGTTCAAATCTGATTTTCAATACTCAAAACTCCTCACAAAAACCACAATTTCAATTCATTTCAAAGCCTGTAAATCTTCTTCAACCAGAAATTTAATACCCTGTAATTCTTTTTCAAATCAAATCCACTCAAGCTAAACAATCAAAAGTCTTCTGTCTGCATTCTTTCTTCAACCTGGAAGCAACATGCAAGTAGTTCAAAGCAATTTAAAGCTTCAACAACTCAAGTTTTTAAATCAAAAGAGGCATTCCAGTTTAAAGTTCAAAACAGTTTCAAGTTTTTCAAAAGATAAGGCTCTGTTTCATGCATATCAGGTGAGTAACATTTTTAAAAATAAACTTAAGTTGATTCTGAAATTCATGTTAAGTTCTGAATGAAAGATTGCATGTGAATCTTTATAAGTAGTTCTGCATATATATGTATTGATGTATGAATATACAAGTGCATTTTCCTGTATGTATATGTGGATGTATGGTGTGTATATGTGACTGTACTCTGTTCTTGTTTTGTTTGCCCAGACTCAAAGTTTCATTTAAAAGCTTGTACCACTTGATCTAGTTTTTGTTAGAACTAAATTTACAAACAAGAATTGTTTGATTTATCATATACTAATGTTTAAAAATTTTAGTTAAGTCAAATTTAAAGTCTGAGTGTCTCTGTAACTAAAAACAACAAATGCATGTATATAAAAGTGATAGCTCAAACCTTGTAATTCATAAATCCAGGATTATAAATTGGATACCTAAACTATAACATGATTTTTAAGAATGTAATCATAATTTTTAGTTCAGTAATGTAGGTGCAGTTCTGGTTTTAACTATAAATGAATTTTGGGTTAGAACTGTTGATCTAGGAGGTTGGATTGACCAACATTGTTTCTGGTAGTAGTGGGATGATCGAAGATGTAGGGAAAATTACTAGAATTTGAATTAAAGCAGTGAGGCAGAAATGATTTAGGATTTAAGATTTTAACCCTAGTTTTAACTAGTCTAGATAAATCGATCATCACGACTTCTACTATGGATCGAGTGCTTCAGGCTTTTGAGAGAGGGAAGTTTGGTCGTAGGCGAGGCTGTGGCCGGTGGTGGAAGCTCTCTGGTGGACGGAGCGCCGTGGGGAAAGTGCTGACAGGTTTTGGTGGGAGTTTGGTCTGTGTTTCAGTTTTTGGTGCTCACGTTCTCGATTTCGATTTCGAGTATAGATCGAAGAGGTGATGGTCGTAATCGGGTTTGTGGTCGATCGCCGATGTGTTGGAGTCGTCATCGATGGTCGGAGGGGACTGGTTGGACGGTGCATGTGCACGCGATCGTGAATATCTGGGTGAAGTCTGGGTTTAAAGCAGAGGAAGGCTACTCGAGTTTCTCGAGTTTTGTTGCGTGAGAGGCTCGAAGTTTTTAGGCAGGCGACTCGAAGTAAATTATGGTGGGCTCGAGTGCTTTTGTGTTGCCTGTTTTTATTAAAACCTGTCAGTTTAAATTAAACTAAATTTAATTTGAAAATAAGTTTAAATCTAAGTGTAATCTGGAATCTAATTTAAATCTAGATCTCAGATTTGAAATGGAAGAAAGTTTTTAAATTAAATTGTTTTAATAATTTTAATTGTTTAAAATGTATATTATATGGTTAGAATTTAAAAGTAAATTTAATTTAAATTCTTTAAGTTCTTTTATAAGATGAGTATTTCTTTAACTTGTAAATAAAAGAGTTTTAGAAATGATGTTTAAAACGTTGTTAAAGATAATTTGTATTCATTTTAAATCTTTAAATTTAAAATGAATTTTGAAGATAAAATTTAAGTAAATTGATTTAAAATACTTTGTAAATGATAACTTGATTTTCAATAAGAACAAAGTTTATCTTAAAGTAATTAAAGATTTGTGTTCATTAAATTAATTAGGAAATTTAATGGATAATTAATTTGTTTGATTAATTAATCATTTGGATTAATTAAATAAGTAATTAAAGGTTTAAACTAATTTATTTATGATTAAGATTTATTAATTAGGGATAATTAATTTTTAATTAAGGATTATGAATTAGGATATTAATTAATGGTTAAGAATTAATTAATAGAGTAATTAAATATAAATTAAGTAGGGTTAACACTTAATCAATTAAATAATTAAAGTTTAATTAATTGGTTATTAAGATTTATTAATTTGAAATTAATAATAATTAATATAAGTTAATTATTTAAGAAAAGTAATTAAATAATTGTTAATGAAGGTCATTAACTTTGGATTATTAAATAATTAATTTATGTAATTAATTTTAATAATTAATTAGATTAATTAATTTAAAGATAATCATTTGTGAAATTGTTTAAATGGAATTACTTAATGGAAGTAATTAAGAATTAATTACTTATTGTAATTAATTGAAGTTAATTTGATTAGTTAAGTTAATTAATTAAGTTTAATTAATTTAGAATAATCAAGAGTTGATTTGATAAATAATTACTTAATGTAATTATTAAGGTAAGATTTTTTAGGGAAGTTAATAATAAATAATTACTGGAAGTAATTAAGTGAATAATGATTTTATTAATGGAAGTAATTTGAGTTTAATTACTTGTGAATTAATCAAGGGATTAATTAAGAAATTAATTAAGGGATAATTAATTTAGTTAATGAAAGTAATTAAGGGTAGTTAATTACTGATTGAAGATTAATCAAGGTGATTAATAAATGTGTTTTAATTAAAGGTTAATTACTTAATGTAATTAATTTAATTTTAGTAATTAATAATCAATTTGTAATTAAGGATCATTAATTAATATAATTAATGATGTAATTAAGATTGATTAATTAAGTAATAATTAATAAATGAAGTGATTAATTAATGTAATTAATTAAGGATTAATGTAATTAATTATAGTTGATTAATTTAATTAATTATAGTTAATTAATTAATGAAGTAATTAAAGGTTAATTATTATAAGTGGTTAAGGTTAATTAATTTAAGTAAATAATTAAAGGATAAATTACTTGGATATAATTAAAAGGTAATTAATCAAAGATGATTAATTGAAATGAATTATTAGAGGATAATTAATTAATTGATTGTAATTAATTAATGGTTAAGTAAGCAGGATTTATCAAAATGAAGTAATTAATTTAATTCACTTTAAATTAATTAGAGATGATATAAATCATTACTTATGGATAAATAATATGGAATGCTTTGCATTGATTTATATCTCTGATGAGATATATGCTGTGTGATATGGATGTTTTAGTTGAATTATGATGATAATATGGATTATCTGTTTATATTGATAATGTTGATTATCTATTGTGATATTGTGAATTATCTTTCTATGTGTATAAAGATAATGAATTGAATTGTTTAACCTTTAAAACAACTTGGCCTTAAAAGATACGTTTTGAATTTCGATGAGACCGGGATCGGGTTTTCAGATTTGGATATCCGAATACCACATCGATCAAAATTAACGATAGGTCGTGAATCAAGTGAAGATGAAGATTCAGAGTGCAAGGGTTATTGTCGTTAACTCTGAGGGTGATTCCAAAATAAGTGTAACGAGATAATGCCTTCGGTTTCGTTCGAACCTGGAACGAACTTGTATGGATTGAATGCTTTCAGCACATCGTCAGGTGGACGATGAGCATTCTAAGATAGATGTGTTCTATTTAAAGGTAATCGTGACCTCAAGCCTCACAAACCGGGAATGGCTAAAACAGGGGAGGTGCAGCAAGGTTAGTGGGTAGCACCCAAGTAGGACAAGATTACCTCTGTCTAGATGTCCCTTTCTATTTTCGACTTAGTGTGTGCGGTTGAATCATGACAACCGTGGGGTATCTTGTGCGGGAATTATCCAGTAAGGGATGTTCCGACCTTGTGTTGCAGGGGATTGGGCGTGATCCTCGGTACGGTGATCTAGGCCACGTACTGTGACGGGCGATACCCCGGTAGCCCTGCCATTGTATGGAACCCAATTTCCAATAAGTGATAACGGACTTGATTGTATACCTATGTATGCTGGAATTTAATGAATGTAACAATTTCGGCTATGTGAATACTTATTTGAAAACCCTAGACCTATTATAATACAATCGGATTTCCTATCAAATGTTTTGGTTAGCGTAAGGTAAAAACTTACCCATGTTTATTTGTGGGGAGTCTTACGTGATACCTTTTCTTTCAAAAGGTTTTGAAGTTAAGCAAGTTTAACCTGTTACTCACACCAGACCCATGTCTGACCCAAGTGTTTATTTCTGTTTTATATAAACTCTTGGGTACTCAAATTTTTACGAGTAGCCAAGGGATTCAGGTTAGCTTTGACGAATTGTGGAGGAGCAATGGAGCAGGAGGCTTCAGCGTTGTAGATATAGATAGTTTCCGCTGTGTTGGTCTTTGTATAGATCTTTGTATTGTATTGAATTGTAATAACTAGACAGATGTTTATAACTGTCTAGTATGTGATGTATAATCTGTGTAACTCTGATGTATATGATACTATGTAATATCTTATGTGATATATTATATTTTGTTCCGTTTCCGCTGTGAGTATCTGTTGTTGTTTTTTTTCTCTTTTCTCTTCTTTTCTCTTTTCTATCCCTTTCTTTCTTACTGTCGATGCGTCCTCCTGGGCATAGGAGGTCGGGTCGTCATAGAAGGAAGAGGAGATAGAAATTTGTACATAGAGAAATCAGAATAGAAGCTGCTGGGGTTTCAAGAAATATCTATTTATATAGACAGAGATGGATAAGAATGGATGGAGCAAATCGAATGGATCAAAGCGATAACAAAGACCCAAAAAAGCCAGTTTCGATCCCGAAACGAAGATAGGTCATCCCATATATAAGAATATAGGTTTTCAATATTTCTAAATTCAATGGAACTAGTTTTAAACCCTAGTTTAATTGTATATAGATGTTAGCTTTCAAAATCGAATTATTTTCATTTAAATTCTTTTAATTGATTTCTACGCGTTTCGAGCTCGCACGATCAAACGATAAGTTTGATCGCTACGAAATTTGAAATCCTATAACAATTTACTGTTACGGATCCGATGAAACTTGTTTCATCGAAATCTGAGATAGTGCCCAAATGGAAAAAAATTCATGTTAAATAAATAAATTATTAATTTAAAATCAATTTAATCATTTTTAAATTTTAAATTAAAAGTTAACAATTTTTATCATTCTTGATTACACGGAAATTAATAATCTTTTACAATACCGTTTCCATGTTAAATCCAATATTTAAATATTACATTAAAGCATTCAATTACAACTGTAATAAAATCCCAATTTATTATAATTTAAATTCCAATAAATTCTTTTATTTTGATTTTCATTCTTATTATTTAATTAACCAAAATCTTATGAATTTATTAACATAAGTTTCCACTTTATTACATTCATTATTCTACACTTAACATCTTTTACCATATTAATTGCAATATTTCAATTATATTAATTTTTATTGATTTCCAAATTAATTTCAAATGGGTTAAATAATAAGACAATAGTTAAAGCAATTGTTATACATTAATAACACCATCACATTCCTAAATTTATTATTTACAAATAAAAGCTAATAAATTTGTGTACTAGCTATTGATTTCATATTCAATATGAGCCAATTTTCAATTAATAACAAATAATTTCAACATTGAATCCAACATTTAATTTATTCCTTATTTACAATTATAACCAAATTAATTTTACAGTTATTTCAATTGATTGAAATTACATTAAAATGGTTGCCAGTAACATTAAACAACATTATTAAATCATATTCTAATTATTTTTCTCATTAATAAATCATAAATTTAATTTCTCACAATATTAAATTTCAAAATCTTATTTAATTTAATAGTTTTTAATTATCAAAAATACGGGTCGTTACATAATTACTGATAGGTATACCATATAATACAGCGGAATATTCAACACTACGATTGGCAAACATCCAACTCTTCTTCAATAACTCCATATCACCAAAGCCAGCCTGGAAAAAACTCAGTCTGAACCGAGCATTATAATAAAATAACACCCGGGTCAGTCTGAAAAACCAACATGACAAAATTCAAGTAATATGATGAACATTTAAAATTACCATGAGACCATGCCGCTAATACGGAACGGGTTTCTACCTCACAAGAATAATTTCCATAAATAAAGAAATTGGAAATAAATCAAAACAACAATCCAATCAATTAAGAGTGGAAATAAACAACAGAAACAATCCAAATAAAGGGCGAGTACTAGCAAGGATAAATCCCATGCTGAATGATTGAGCATAATAATACAAATTCTAGACATGAGAGAGTGGGCACAAATAATTAAACATTGAGAAGAGCGCAAGGCAGTTCTCAATGCAATTAAGGAAACAATTCAAAGATTTGAATCAACAACAATGGAAAAGAGAAGTTTTTCCAAAAATGACTAGGAGGGTGCGTCCCCCTTACCGAAAGTATACCTCTAGAAATATACTTGAGAACTCCGATGGATCTCGGAAACCTCCAAGCCAGACCCCACCAATTGTTACCGAGAATCCAAGTATTTCACATCTTAATGCGCAATATCGAGTCCAATCTAGAGTGGATGTGAAAATACCCTAATGTGAGCAACCTCACATAGCTTGGCCCCCACTTGCTCTTTGGTTTTAGTCATTTCCAACAAAGGATAACAAAGCTCAAATGAGCAATACATCGTCATAGAGTGACGAAATAAAAAGAAGGAAGAAGAGTCAAAGTCGATATCGATAAATCAACTATCGGGAATGATAAGATGGTTGTTTTCACTTGTGCTTGAATTCTAGATCACAATTCTTTTAAAGACATTTTAAAAACGTTCTTTTTTAATATATTCCTTTTTAAAAGGGCAAATTATATTTTCTAAGTGTATTAAAACCAGGGCCAAAACAAATGTCAAATCATTGTTTATTATAAACCCAAACCATTTACACTTAGCTTTATTTGAAATAATTCCTTTTAAAAGATCTTCTTTATAAACTATTATTTATAAATTTTAAATCAATACATATTATCCCAAAGATAATAATCAATCAAGTTACTTTTATAAATTATAAATCAAAGGTTAATCATCCTGAAGGATAATTTAAATAAACTTTTTATAACTTTTTAAATCACATAAATTTTACCAAACAAAATAGATCAAATTAAAATCCCTTTTAGAGACCAACATAAATTATCCTGAAAGATAATTAATCACATTATACTCTTATAATTTTAAAAAATAATATTACATTGCTCTAAAGATAGTTAATCAAATTTATAATCTATTTAATAAATCAATTCATTATCTTTTCTTTTAAACAGTTAATTATCTCAAAAATACCATGATTTAATCAGTAATTTAACTTTTAAAACTTATTAAATCAGTTCATTAACTTTAATATATTATATCAGTTAATTAACTTTTAAACACTTTTATTAAATAAATTAATTTACCTTAGACTCTTTTATTAACTCAATTAATTAATTTTTAAAACTCCATTAATTAAAAATATTAACTAATTTCAAATGTCATCAATTAAAATGATAAATTAGACTCAAACATCATTAATTAAAATGATTAACTAAATTTAAAACATCTTTAGTTAAAATAGTTAATTAAACTCAAATATCATTATTTAAAATGATTGATGTTTAAACATCATTAATTAAAATGATTTATTTAACTCAAATATCATTAGTTAAAATGTTTAATTCATTTAAATATCATTAATCAAAACAATTAATTAAATTCAAACACCTTTAATTAAAATAATCTATTAAATTCAACTAATCATTATTAGAATGATTAATTAAATCCAAATATCATTAACTAAATGGATTAACTAAATTCAAACATCATTAGTTAAAATTATTTGTCAAATTTTAAACATCATTAATTTAAATAGTTAATTAATTTTAACATCATTAATAATATTGATTAATGAATTTAAATATCTATTTTGTGAAAATCCAAGCTCAAGACAACACACACGAAGGGTTTAGGAGATGATATTCAATAATTGACGATATAGCGAAAATTGCTATAACGACATTTAAACAATTTAAATAAAATATCACGATTAATTACAACTAAACATCAATATAAGCAGCATATGGAATAATTAACAAATCATTAGCGTGAAACCCCTTAGGGTCTCTATACAAATATTCCTTGCAAAACAATGGTTATGGATACTATATATATAATCAAAGGGGTACATAATGATCAAATTAATATGTCATCCATTTTCCAAAACGAAAATTCAACCAAACAAGCAATCAAACAATTTAACTAACATCTAAGCAATCAATAAATGTTAATAACATCATAGGTATGGTATAATAAAATTTAATGTGAGTTAAACTCATATTGATTTTCGTTTTCGGCGAAATGTTCTGGTTTGGACTAAAATCGAATGGTCGTTCGATTTTAGCCTAAATTCCAATAAGCTCCCAATTCGTCCGATCCAACTCCATAACGTAACACTCGCCGATACGATCGCAATGCAACTTGTCACCATCGCAACGGACCTCGTATGAACAAGTTATGAATTAAATAATATATGAGATAATTAAAAATTGATTAAGTTAATTTTAACCTTAACATTTTCTTCCTTCCTCACGCGACATTCCCAGGTTATGCTCGATTTTTGCTTTTTTTTTTGCTTTTTTCGTTCGAATGGTCGCGCCCAAACCACCGCCGCCGCTCACCACTGTCATGCCGCCTCGACCACCGTTCCAGCCCCACCTGCCATCCACCATTCAATGCGCGCGCGTACGCACATGATCCAGCGAACCCATATTTGCTGCTCGCGTCGAGCCCCTTAGCCGTTGCCTTGCTCCACTTAGGCTCGATCCAACTAGTAGATAGCTTCCTCATATCGAGCCGAACAACTTAGCTGGAATAGATTCTAAAATTTCCAAGTCTTTCAAATTCACCCACCTATACCAACTAATTCCCTTCCATTTATTCTTTTCCAAGTTATAACTCAAAAATCAAATTTTAGTTGTCAAATATTTTTTCCCAAAATTCTCAAAAATTTTCCAACTCTTAAATTTACGCAAAATTTCGCCAGCACCTCCTTTGCGCGACTCAATCGGAACAACTACATGTTGCCACTACGAGCCTCAATCTAATCAAAAGAAAACAAAATCCAAGTGGCCTCCCATATCTAGGGCATAAAATCAGCCACTGATTCCAATTTCTAAATCTAATACGTGCCTTTATGCATTTAATTTGTATTTTAACAAGCATTTTATTATCTCGATGCAAATACAGGCGCACAAGAAGTCAAGTAGTGATCTCTTGCTTCCCTATACTTACATAATCCAAAAGAGTCATACTAATAAAAGAGAAATATACTAGCTATCTCTATCATAACTCAAACAACATAAACAATGTAACAATCATATGCAACAAGGTAATAAGATGCATTGATAATAATGATGCACCCTACATACTAAAACTACCATGATATAAATTTTCATGCAACACTGATATGAAATAAAGCTGTATGCACCCAAAAGTAACATATCAACCATATGCAACAAAATACAGAAAATATTCTGTAACAAATGTTATGCATCCAATATTTTCAAGCCATAAATTTAGAACCAAATTACCGGGTTTTATATTCAAAAATATGTTTTAAAACTTCCACAAGAAGAAACATATCAAAACTAGATCCAACATGACTAGTAGGGTGCTCACCCCTTCGAGCATGGTATAACTCTAAACAAAAATAATGAGCTTCCGGTGGTATTCTGGTACCTCCTAAAACAATAGAGTAAATACACCTGGCGAGTCCGAAAATGGGGGAAACTCTCAATCGCGCTTTGATTTTAGACATTCATCAAAATTAATAAATAAAATTGTAAACACTTTTCAAATATCTATTGGAACAAATTCAAATTTTTATCAAAATAATTATATTTCTCAAAATTTTCAAATCATAATATTATTATATCTTTCCACAATCTTTCCAAAAATTCTTTTAAAACGATTTCAAAACCACCGGGATTTAAGTCCTAATAAATAATAATTTAGAAATTTCTGTTTATAAATTAAAACTTTATAAACAATGGTATATAAATCACATGACGAACTAATCAAACCTAATTAAATTCCACAAAGGAATATGCTAACACCAATCAAATTCGATAGTGAAAAATCTAACACATAACAATATTTTAAACTATTAAATGACTAACAACCTGATTTAGAATTTTGCTTAAGTCCATAATTTTCCTTAAGTCACATACTAAGTATACAATTATACTTAAGTCTGTATGATGTACATAAATCATCCGTACGCTATATTTGATCTGCTCACTTGCTCGGATACATAGACTTCTACTTTCGAACCAGTATTACTCACTCGACCTCCCTTAGAGCGGACTACGATCAGGTTCCTCGATTAGAAACTTTCTTTCTCCTTGCATAGCCATAAACTATGATAGACAACTTCAGTATCATATTAAGAATCCTAATCAAGTGTTCGCTGACAAGAACCAAGTGAGAAACCCTTTTTCGGACTGGTGAGAATCACCTGAAGTTATGTATTCGAATCTTAGATCAGAACCCATGCGAATAAAATGATCTATGTATAATTTACGTACTTAGTTTGATTGGTTTCTTAATTATACCACTCTCTTTCTAAATAACTCATAATTCCATTTAGTATTACATTCAACACTAAAATTATTTTATGAACTACTTCATAAATTTTCACCTAAGTTTATAAATATTTTACAAGGATGATTCTTTATTAAACAACAAATAAAAGCTTGCTCTGTTTTATTTACTTGTATAATACACTTCAGATCCTAAGAGTACATACAAAACACCAATTTTACTTTATTTATTTGTTATTTATTTTATTTTTTCAAAATTTAATTGGAAGTCCAGACACAATATGGGTTTTCAAAATTGAGTCAACCCTTCGATTACTTTACCGTAGAATGTGCTAAGGAAAGATACTTATGGGTTGGCCCAATATACCAAATAGTTTACATAACTTAGATCATAAACGAAACTGTGGTCTTTAGTTAAAATAATGCTAATTAAAATATTCCTATCCAGTTTAACCCATTTTAAACTTAAGTTTAATTATTTCTTTTCTATCCAAGAGTTTTAAAAAATTTCTCTTATCAAATTATTTATCAAAACACCTTTTTATTTTAAATAATTTCCTATAAGGAAACTTTAAAATTAAATACCCAGTTTTAATTCCAAAAAATCATTTTTGAAAGCATACCACATATATTTTTATATGAATAACTTCAAATGATTTATTTATTAAAACTCATTTTGGGTTCATTTAGATTTGAACTCATTTCGGTCGCACAATGATAAAAAGAATAATTTACCAAGTACTCCACAATGTTCATCTAAGCAAACATATGATAGTTACTTAGAAGATTATTCAGATCATCACAAAACTAATCAAGATGTTTTCCTCCGAGTTATCCCAAAGAAAACGCATTCCATTTAAAATTTCACTTCCCAAAACAATTTTACCTTTAAATACTTCCAAAAGTACTACTATTTCATTTCTTAAAGTCCTTTTGAAATTATTTTCAAAAATTTCGGGTTTTAAATTCAAAAATCATTTTTAAAACCCATTTTATAAACTAAATTTGTATAAAATTTCCTTTATATAAATCACTTCATATTATAATAATTCCCCTATATTATAATAAAATTTTCTCAAATGTTTATTTTCTAAATGTCTTATCTTAACATTTAGATTATTTTTGAACAACTTTTTATCAAAAGTAAACCTTTAACTTTACACTATAACCGAACACCTTATAGTCAAATTGTGAAAATTAATTCATAAGGGGTTCTTTTATAAATTCAAACAACAAATGCTTATAAATAAGCTAATCACAACTAATTAGCAACCATTAAATGACAATTAATGCTCCTAAATTAATCAAGCATGACTGATTAAATAATAGTGCTAATAAATAAACATTATCAATTCCAAATAAACAAACACACTCTATAACTATATCTAAATTTTTGAAAATTATTCCTTTATATATATAAAATAGAGGTAAAATATTCCATTTACCGATTTTCAAAATCAATATTATGTCCGTTTGTCTTGTTCAAGTGTTTAGAAATCCCTTCGACGTAGCATTCCACATTCTCGACCTGAATTCATAAACAACTCAATAGACTAGTTAACACAATATGTTTTTATAACAATAAAAAATACACTCTCGTATATATATAATACTCGCAAACTCATTCTATGGTGTCACTTACCCTATCTCCAATGAGTCACTTACTCTAGGATATTACTAACCCTATCTCTAGTGAGACATACCCTACCAAAACCAAGATTCTCGCTTAACCTTCAGCTCTGATACCACTTTGTAACAACCCGCCTTTTCGACCATCGAAAGTCGACACCGAATACATCCCCTGTATTCCAATGCCGAACATCCAATCGTCGGAAAGGTAGATTGTTAGGGTAAAAAGAAAAAGAAAAGAACAAAGAACGGTGAAACCAAAGTTTCACAGCGGAATCGACAACATATAATATAACAAAGATAGTAAAAACTATTACTCCAAAAAATGATATACATCAGAGTTTAAAAAAACCCTATCAGCTGGACAGTTATAAAAATATGACCTTACAATTGTTGATAGGTATACCATATAATACAGTGGAAAATAAAACACTACGATTGGTAAACATCCAGCTCTTCTTCAATAACTCCATATCACCGAAGCTATGTTGAGAAAAACTCGGTCTGACCCGAGCATTATAATAAAATAACACTGGGTGAGTTTGGAAAACTAGCGTGAGAAAACTCTAGTAATTTGTAGAACATTTAAAAATTCTATGAGACCACACCGCTAACGTGGAATGGGTTTCTACCTCACAAGAATAACATCCATAAATGAAGAAACGGAAACAAACAAAACAACAATCCAATCAAGCAAGAATGGAACTAAACAACATAAACTATCCAAATAAAGGGTGAGTACTAGTAAGGAAAATGCCATGTTGAAGGATTGAGCATCGTAATACCAAATTCCAGACTTGAAAGAGTGGGCATAAATAATCAAAAGTTGAAAGGAGCGCAAGGCAAGTTCTCAATGCAATTAAGGAAAAATTCAAAGATTTGAATTAACAACAATGGAAAAGAGAAGTTTTTCCAACAAATGACTAGGAGGATGCGCCCTCCTTACCGAAAGTATACTCTTGAAATATACTTGAGAACTCCGATGGATTTCAGAAACCCCCAAGCCGAACCCCGCCAACTGTTACCGAGAATCCGAGTATTTCAGATCTCAATGTGCAACACTGAATCCAATCTAAAGTGGATGTGAAAATACACTAATAGGAGAAAACCCACATAGCTTGACCCCCACTAGCTCTTTGGGTTTATCCATTTCCGACAAAGGATAACAAAGCTCAGATGAGAAACACATCGTCATAGAGTGACAAAATAGACGAAATAAAAAGAAGGAAGTAGAGTCAAAGTTGATAGTCGATAAATCAACTCTCGGGAATGATAAGATGGTTGTTTTCACTCGTACTTGAATTCCACATCACAATTCTTTTAATGACACTTTAAAAACATTCTTCTTTAAAATATTCCTTTTTAAATGGGCAAATTATATTTTCTAAGTGTATTAAAATCAGGGTCAAAATGAATGTCAAAACATTGTTTATTATAAACCCAAACCATTTACACTTACCATTATTTGAAATAATTCTTTTTAAAAGATCTTGTCTATATACTATTATTTATAAATTTTAAATCAATACTTATTACCCAAAATATAATAATCAATTAAATTACTTTCATAACTTTTAAATCAAAGGTTAATCATTCCGAAGGATAATTTAAATAACCTTTTTATAACTTTTTAAACCACATAAATTTTACCAAACAAAATAGATCAAATTAATTCTTTTAGAAACCAACATCAATTATCCTTAAAGATAATTAATCACATTATACTCTTATAATTTTAAAAACAATATTACTTGTCTCTAAAGATAAATAATCAAATTTATAATCTCTTTAATAAATCAATTCATTATCTTTTCTTTTAAACAGTTAATTATCTCAAAAATACCTTGATTTAATCAGTAATTTAACTTATAAAACTTATTAAATCAGTTCATTAACTTTAATATACTAAATCAGTTAATTAACTTTTAAACACTTTTATTAAATCAATTAATTTACCTTAGACTCTTTTATAACTCAGTTAATTAATTTTAAAAGCCCATTAATTAAAAATATTAACTAAATTCAAATATCATTAATTAAAATAATAAATTAGACTCAAACATAGTTAATTAAAATGATTAACTAAATTTAAAACATCTTTAGTTAAAATAATTAATTAAATTCAAACATCATTATTTAAAATGATTGATTCTTTTTAAACATCATTAATTAAAATGATTTATTTAACTCAAATATCATTAGTTAAAAAAATTAATTCATTTGAATATCATTAATAAAAACAATTAATTAAAGTCAAACATTTTTAATTAGAACAATTTATTAAATTCAACCGATCATTAATTAGAATGATTAACTAAATCCAAATATCAATAACTAGATGGATTAATTAAATTCAAACATCATTAGTTAAAATGATTGTCAAATTTTAAACATCATTAATTAAATCAATCAATTAATTTAAATATCATTAATAATATTTATTAATAAATTTAAATATCTATTTTGTTAAAATCCAAGCTCAAGGCAACACACACGAAGGGTTTAGGAGATGATATTCAACAACCGACGATATAGCAAAAATTGCTATAATGACATTTAGACAATTTAAATAGAATATCATGGTTAATTACAAGTAAACATCAATATAAGCAGCATATGGAATAATTAACAAATTATTAGCAAGAAACACCTTAGGGTCTCTCTATAAATATTCCCTCCAAAACAATGGATATGAACATTATATATATATATAATCAAAGGGGTATGTAACGATCAAATTAATATGTCATCCATTTTCCAAAACGAAAATTCAACCACATAAGCAATCAAATAATTTAACTAACATCCAAGCAATCAATGAACATTAATAACATCATAGGTATGATATAATAAAATTTAATGTGAGTTAATCTCACATTGATTTTTGTTTTCGACGAAACATTCCGGTTTGGACTAAAATCGAACGGTTGTTTGATTTTAGCCTAAATTCCAACAAGCTCCAAATTCGTCCAGTCCAACCCATAGCGTAGTACTCGCCGATACGATCGCAACGCAACTTATCGCGCTCGAAATGGACTTCGTATGAACAAGTTATGAATTAAATAATATTCAAGATAATTAAAAATTAATTAACTTAATTTTAAACCTTAACCTTTTCTTCCTTCCTCACGCGACATTACCAGGCAACGCTCATTTTCTTTTCTTTTCGTTTTTCGTTTGAACGCTAGCGCCCAAACCACCACCACCGCTTACCACTGCCGCCCCGCCTCGACCGCCGCTCCAGCCCCCCTCCCGTCCATGCGCCAGTCAATATGCACGCGTATGTACGCGATCCAAACCCAGCAAACCCATATTTTATGCTTGTGTCGCAGTCCCTTAGCCGCTTCCTTGCTCCACTTCGGCTCGATACAACCGGTAGATAGCTTCCTCTCATCGAGCCGAACAACTTTACTGTTGGGGTCGAAGCCTAAAAATGAGCGTGGTGGCACCGATCGTTGTTGGCCATTGGATGGAGTTCTTTTTAATGGTGGCTGTTGATTTAGGTTTAGGGTTTTAACAAATGAAAGAAGTTGAGGGCTATTTATAGAAAATTTTCACGGCACTATTCATCCGTGAAAATTTCGAACTTCAAACGAAGCGTGCCGCTTGGCGTTCTATATGTTATACCTCTATTTCGAACATAATGGAATAAATATCAGGAGCGAATTCCATCATATTCATAAGTTAGCTTTGCAAAATAAAATTATTTTAATTTTAATTCCATTAATTAAATTCTATGTATTTTGAACTCGCACGACCAAATGATACGTCCAATTATGACGAAATTCGAAGGCATACTATAATATATTATTACGGATCTAATGAAACAAGTTTCGTCGAAATTCGAGACAGTGCCTCGGAATGCTAATTTCACAAATTAAAATATTGTTTTATATTTTTGATCCAAAATCTATATTTATCCGATATATTTATTTTTGTAATTAAGTTTACAAATTCAATTCACCAATAATATTTATTAATTAAAAGGAGTTAAACAAAATTATTGAATTCAAAAATTCAAATATTTAAACATTCCCTATATATGAATAATAAGGTATTAAATTCAAAAATCCAATTATTTAAATATTTAAAATTAATTAAACATTTAAAATCAAATGGCCAAAATTTAGGTTGTTATAGTACTCCCCTCGCTCTTTTGAATTAAAAATTATTAATGGCATTATTATTTCTCCTTTAGAAGTTATTGAAGTAGGTTCCTCTTTTTGGCATGATCAGTTAGTTGGTTTTTTTCTAGATGAAAACCCACATTTTCTATTGTTAGATATCATTTGATGAAGCAGTGGAAACTTAAAGGAAAAATTTAAAATAACAAGCAACGGTTCTATGGTTTCTTTGAATTCTCATGTTTGGATGATAGATTGAAAATCCTTAAAGCAGAGCCTACTATTATACCAGGGAAACCGTTCATTATTACATTCTGGAATCCTTCTATGATTCTGCTAGAGAACGGGTATTATCTATACCTGTTTGGGTCCAATTTGCTAAAATTCCATCTGTGTTACAATCTAAGATTGGCATTAATTGGTTGGCTAACCTCATTATAGACTTGGATTGTTTTGATGTTACTATAGTTAGTAGGGAAAAGCTTAGTTATGCGAGGGCTTGGATTGAGATTAAACTTGATAGGTTGTTGCCTAGTGTTCTTCCTGTAGAACCTACTCCTGGGCAAGTTGCTATAGTGGAAGTTAGTTATAAGTAGAAACCTCCCATTTCACTACTTGTTTTTTTGTTTGGTCATTTGGCGAATATTTGCAAGCATCTCTCTAAGGCTTCGCCTCCATCCCTTTGGTGAAGGAAGATATTAAGATTCCTCCTATTTTGAAAATTCCTTTGCCGAAGGTGCGAAGCATATATGGGTTCGTAAGAACAGTTTGCCTGTTTCTTCCACTCCTCATATTGTTATTGGGCCTATGGGGTTAGTCATTGACACTGCATTATCCAGCACTAGCTCAAGCACGTCTCCAGACTTGATATCTTGGTACTCTAATGGGCAAGTTTGGGTTTATGAAGACACTTAGTTTCGATGTTCCCTCGTGCGAGATTGTTATTATAGATATGTTGCTGATGTGGTGGGCGAGTAGAGATATTTAATCTATTAGTTATCAGGTGATTCACTTACTATATCGTAGGATAAAGAGCAAGGGGATCATAACAGAGATATTCTTCGGGATGATAGTCGGGTTAGGATTTTCTTATATTCCGAGGATGCTTTTGATTTCGCCCCTCTCCTTCGGAAGATGTTTAGTTTATATGTACATGTAATTGGAATAGACTTGTCTGATGACGGGTCTATTCCTTCCTCTTCTAATAGGGAATAGTTTGTCTGCCTTTTTTTTTTGTAGTTTTAGCTTTTTTTGTGCGCATGTGTAGAAACCTATTATAATTTCATTAATAATAGTGGATGGCCCACTATAAAGCTGGCTAGCCTTGCTAAACATTAAATCCATAAATGGTGTGTATTGTTATAGTTACAAGGTGTTGTAATCAAGAGAAACTTATCACAATAAAATAAACATATTTTTTAAATATTCTCAGTCAAGACGTATCGAGACTGGATATGGATCCATCCGCTGAGACTGGAGTATGTAATGCTCTCCAAATATTGGGCAGTGTATTACTCATGGCTGTTAATGGGACCAAGGGTTACGTACTAATAGTTATTGGATAACTATCAAATGACTCACTCGATAGTTTTCTATTGGTTAGTAAATTAAAGATAAATAGAGAATATCGAAGTAACAATATTAAACAATTCCCTCAACTTGAGAATACTGTCAAGCTTAAATGTGGAAACTCTGCTTTGATTATAGTTAAATAGCGGCACGATGTCCATCGAACGACTATATTTGGGTTGAGTAAAAGCAATGGAAGTGAAACACCATTCAGTAGAGACTCATCTCCTCGGTCATATGGGTTATTATCACGGTTAATTGTAGCCAACTTAAAGTTAAAATCTCTGGTAAGACTTGTATGTTTAGTAATAAATGTTATTATTGAACCAAAGACTTTATTTTGGACTTCCAAAGTTGAACATGGATAATGTTTGAATTTTGACCAAAACCATATTCCATAAGTCATAATGTGGTATAGTTTTGACAATGATAAATAATCGTTACTACCGGGTATCGCTTATAATAAGTAAAATTAGATTTTACCAAAAGATGTATAAGTGATAAATTCAACCAAAATATCACATGACTAGCTAAGGTGACGTTTGAACATCAATGTTTGAATTATTCAATATTAATCACTAACTGAATTTACATCTTTGAGTCACATAATCAAAATTATGAATATTCCGAATGAACCGCATGATTCAATTAATTTTGAATTATTGAAAATTATTTAAATTAATTAGTATTTATGAAATATTAATTGTTGAATACTATTTCATTTGTTTGAATACCATTAGTATTTAATAAATTGTGTACATAAACGTTATAAATGTGTGTATCGATATATGATGTCAGTAGAATATTAAAATTGGATTTAAATAGAAAAATAATAAGTGGATTTTAAATAAATTAAATGAATTAATATTTGTGAAATTTTAATTATGAAATTTTTTATTGTATTTATTTGAATACCATTAGTATTTAATAAAGTGCACATATAAAAGTTACAGACGCGTGCATCGATATACAACATCAGAAGAACATTTGAATTGGATTTAAATGAAATTAATGCTAATGAGATTTTGGAAACTTTAGGGGACCATATGACAACATCAAGAGCTAGCCATGCACGTAGAGAAGGGAGATAATTAATTAAGAATTAATAGAGAATTAAAGTAGGAAAGTTTTAAGGAAGGAATATGAATTGTTTATATTACCTGTTTGAAAGAAAATCTCCCTTTAATTCTTTTATTCTATTCATTTTTCTTTCCTGATAATATTTTCTCCTCTCCTCCATCTTCTATGGACAAATTCTCATGAAGGCTAGAGTTCCTAAAACTTCAAAAAAAAATTCAAAATAAAACAAAATAAAAAGGCGATTCTCTCTCTATTATTACAAGATCTAGAGAGCCATTAAATGAATTTAGGAATCAATTCTTCATTAAAGGTGTTTTTTTGACTACATTGATGTTTGCGCCAAAATTGGTAACAAACTCCAAAAGGAGCGAAAGCACCAGTGTATATACACAGATTCACAAAATTCCAACACAGATCTCAGATCCAAATAAAGTAGAGAATAAAGATGTAGAAACAGTAAAGTTAAAATGGAAGAAACATGAAAGAACATAAGGTTTATAGTTGTACGGCAATCCGGCCTACGTCCACTTTGAATCAATCCCTTTTATTCCCTTTGTACTGTAGTTACAATTACAAGCCTTTAATATCAATCACAAAAATGGCAGAGCTTCAGCTTCAGAAAAGGAGCCGATCCCTCTTTTAGTTGTTATAGCACTCCTATTTATAGGTGTAGATCCGAAAATATCCGCCTCAAAACCTGGAATACCTTTTCTCCTGCACAGGTGGGCCTGTCACATCGATCTGTAGCAATTTTGGATCGATGCGTGTTCAATTCGTATCGATCCAAAAGTGGTCCAATCGAGCTGAGATCGATCATAGATGTTCTCGAATGCATCAGGAAGCTCCTCTCAATATTTCATAGCATTTGTACATGCAGATGTTGAGTTATGATCGATGCAATTGTCGTTTGTGAGTAGGCTGGAAGCTTCGTATCCATGAATTCGTCTCCATCCCTTCTATCCATCCGCCCTTCGTGTCCATCTCGTTTGCATCGATGACGTGGCTCAGAAACCCAGGGGGGATCCATGTTTTATGCCAAGTTGACTGCTTTTTTATTCAAACACGTTTCCTTCGTATCGATCTGGGATGCTTATTTCGCATCGATGATTCAATGGCCTTTTCATATCGATCCTTAAGCACCCCGTAAGCACATGCTCTCGTATCCATCAAACCTGCCTTCATCGTATCCATCGATTTAGTTTGTTCGTATCCATCAACCAGCCTTCCTTCGTGTCCATCCAACGTTGCAGCCTTCGTATCGATCCAGTACCATGTTCTTCGTATCGATCCCATGCTTCGACCGATACAAAATGCATCGAGACGAAGACTGACCGATCCAAACCAAATGCAAAATACATTGTTAGTCCACACCCATATCCATCCTGATCGATACGAAAGCATCGAGTACATTCCTGATCGACACGGTAGTATCGAGTTTATTTCTGATCGATATGAAGTAGATAGCCGAGCCCACACCGATCGATATGAACCTCATCGATACGAATTGATTACCAATGAATTTTGATCCATCCATAACTCGAGCATACGAACTACGATTGACCTGAAATTCAAAACGTATCCCTTCCTAGCCTCGTTCATCATTCCTAATCGATTCTGTCTCAATTGGAGCTTACTCAAATTTTGATGGTATCGATCATAGCCTTGTTTCCAATCGATCTCAATCCTGATATCCATCCTTTCCAGCCAATTTTTTGATATCCCGGCCTTGGCCAAAAGGCGGGGTAACAATCGAAAAGAATTTTTTTCTATTTTATTCATTTATTTTTATTTATCTTTTTAACCAAGTGGGCTTTCACTCGAATTTGAATGTAAGGATGGAGAATAATCGATCCACGGACTTGGGAACATGCTTGAAGGGACCATAGGAGTGGACTCCAGAAATTGCAACATAATGGGAGCTAAGGGTAGTACTAGGTACCAACACTATCTACTCGGTATCGATCACATTTTGTGCCTTGTATGGTACTTTGATGTTATGGTTCATAGATAGATGGCTTGTATGATCATCTTAGGGTGCATTTCTCAACGAATAAACAAACAACTCCATGGAAGTTCTAGAGGAAAGCAGATAAGTTCAAATGATATTATAACCTCTCAGAAACAATCCGATCTCTAAGGAAAAGCACTTAAAGTACAATAGAACAAAGATAAACGTCCAAAGGAGGTAAGGAGTAGCTCAACTTCAAAAAATCAGGTCGACACCAACCACTTCTGGTATGTGTACCGAGTTGATTTTATAGCTCAGGAGACTTCGTCTTCCCCTTCTGCATTCTCGAATCTGGATCTAGTATTTTGTGATTTTAGACTCTGTTGGACCGTTTCCCTAAAAATATAGCACTTATGGCATTTAGAAAAGGACCTTTGGTCTTTTTATTCTCTTCATCTTCTATCTTCCCTCACCATAGTTACTAAGGAAGTCATTGTTGGCTGTTCAAGGATGTAAGGACATGACAATCCCTTGTACTAGTAACCTATAATCTATACATCAATAAAACAACAGTGGATATAGGCCAGACATTGCTGAACCACTTTAAAAATCTTGGTGTTCTCTCTGTTATTCATATATTTTCTGCTAGACCTCAATTTATTTCATGTTGTTTTGAGTGTTGTGCTAGTTTAGGTCAACATATATAAATTATAGTGTCAATATGCTTTTAATCCTCTACATCTTCCATCTCTTTTACCTGTATGAATTTTGGATTATGAATTGAATATCAAATTTCTCCTTTTTGAACCAATTGTATTGTTATCATGTTGATATGTTTTAACATCTCGTTTCTTCTATCTATTACTCATGTGTTACCAATGATAATAATTATGGATTCATTATTGCTCTTGTATGTTTGTTCATATTGTGTATATAATTTACATCTGTATCTCATCATCACGAATTTATATATGTCTAAACCGACTAATTCTTTTATTTTAGAAATCGTCGTTTGAATAAAATTTTGTAACAATTTTATTAATGAATTTAGTTTCATGTTATAAAGGTTGAGAATTGAATACATTTATTATAAGTTGTTGTGAATCAATTTTGATCATTGTTTACATGAAAAACTAAATGAATTTATAATTCATATGTTTTCAAAAAACGGCAAACTTTAATTCTTTTGATTTGCTTCTTAAATTAACAATTGGATCAATGTTATGTTATTTTGTTCAAAGATATGAATTTTAAATTACAAACTATTAAACATGATTTTAATGTTGTTTTGTCTCAAAATATTGATTCATTTTTTTGGGCATGTAGACACACACATACACATGTATATGAATATGCATATACATATACATATACATATATATATACACACACGCACACACACACACACAAACAGATATATATATATATATATATATGTTTTTAATTCAAAGTTTTATAAAATTAGACTTTTATGTAAAGTATTGCAATAGTGTCTTAAACTATCTTTTAATTAAAACCAATTTTAATTACCTAGTTTAACTTTAACATGTATATAAAGGTAAATCTTATTTTATCAAAAATCATATTTTGGATGATAAAGACATATGTAAAGCGTGAATATATCCGTTGCGATGTAAATCTCGGCACCTAAACACGTACACAGTAACCATGTACACTACTTATTTGTTGTACTTCTACAATATTCACTAGAGTATATTTGGATATACTTACAATTTTATACTATGTGTATATTGCTTACGAATGATATTTAATACATCATTCAATTCAATTAAAGAGAGAGAGAAATGAAAGGTTTCTCTTTTTAAATAGTGCAAAATCTTCCCTCGATTAATTGTAATAATTCTAAAGAGATAAATGAATGGTTTCCCACCCTATAGTAATAAGTAATTGTTACACATATGGATATATTTGAAGCATTTACGCATTTAGATTTAGATTAAATTCAAACAACATTTTAAACAATTTAAATAAAATATGATTTTATTTAAAACTTTATTAGATGGGATCTAATATACCTTTAGACTTCACCCAGCAGAACCAAAATAGTTTTTTTTAATGAAATCTACCAATTTCACCCGCTTCTGACTGACTTAGTTTCGTCAACTAGGAAGTTGGATGGCCTGCAACAAAAGAGGGAGGACAAGATAAAATAATAAAGGAATTTTAATAACGGGTAGATGACACCGAAGCTGCTACAACGTCCTAGAATATTGTGATTCTAAAGTTAAAGTGAGATTTAAACTTCAGTAGAGACTCTAATGTTGGCAGTACTCATGAATGTTTGTCTAGATGTGGCTGATAGGAAGGCTCAATCCAAAGCCTTTGAATTTTTATGCTCATCATATGCCTATAAAATTAACCAAGGTCAGACTTTCTCATTATCATTCCTAAAGGGCAACAGGGTTACTGTGCAAAAGAATTTTATCGAGACTTATGCTATGTCCATCAGCCAAAGGGTGGTAGCTAATCCAATCCTCCACCTTCTCTTAAAAAACTGCTTCCACTCATGTGCGGAGGAAGCTGGACTGAACATCTGGGTAGACCCCTAACTATTTGTAATTTACTTTGTATAACTTATTTAAAGATCAAGAGTATGTACTTTTATATAGTTTATGTAATTTTTTTTTAATTTACTATATTTATGCCTTGACGATTATTTATGCTTGACTTTTTTTTAATTGACTAAACTAAGAAAGCATGTATCTTCAAATATTTTTCATAGTAGTGTCTTATTAAACAAAAGTAGAGATAAACACTCTCGGCTACTTTAAGTCATAGAACGTCTCAAAAATCAACTACATGTGAATAGACTCCATAACATAAACTTGGTTGACCACTTAAACAAAGTCAAGGAATCTCTTAACTAAACATGTGCTCAAATATTCAAGTCATTAATATTGAAAAAGGTCATAGGTTAAGGTAACAACCCGGTATTAAGAAGAAATTGGTTAACATTAACAATAGTGTTTTAATCAGTTAAAGTAGATTTTTAAAGATTTATTGAGAATGATTTTGAATTTTTATGAAAATATTAAGATTTAATAATGAAGTGTATTATGGGAAGATGGAAATTTGATGACAAACCATTTTTTTGACAAATATGTTAAAGGTGATTATTATTACTAAATGAAGAATTTAATTATTTTTGAGAAATGTTGATGCTTTAAGATTAAAATGCTTTTAAAAATATTAAAAATTGCCGTGATGGTTTTATAAACTTAATAATGATAATAAATAAGGTTTGAAGTTTATTTTAGAAAGAAAAGGAATTTTATTTTATTTTAATAAGGAGTTTTGGAACTTATTTAATGAAAGGGAAATGGGTTAGAATTTGTATAAGGCCCAAGCCAAACTTTTGTTTCATAAAACCCATACCTAGACAATTCTTTGTCTAGAATTATCTTCACTCATCACTCAATACCTCACGTTCAAGCCTCCTTCTTCGTTTTCATTTTTCTCCTTCATGAAACTAAATTATTTCAAAATCCTCTCCTCTTCTAAAAACAAAAATAAATAGTAATTAATTCTTAAAAATCACCAAATTAATATATTTGCATCTCAACACCGCAACACACCTATTACCATGAAAAGGTTATGAATTTGCTCAAGTTTTGGCGCCATGGGAATTTTCAAGTAAAGGAAAAGTAGAGACTGTTAGAGCCAAGGAAGAATATGGAGCTTCACACTCTAAGGTGAGCGAATTCTAGTCATAAATCTATGTTATAATGCAATGTAAAATGTGTGTATGCCTCTGGTTGATCTCTGTAGTAATCTGTAAATTGTTAGTGCCTTGTTGTTTGCTTACTATTAAACAGTCAAACCACTCAATGTTAAGAAAATCCACTTTGTTGTGTTGTAATATTGTGTTGATATTGTATGAATTTGGATGTTTAAATTGATGCTTGAGTATGTGCTTGAAATTAGGTTCAACTGAGGAAGAAGCGGTCAAATGAAGGACAATGAGAGTAGGAAAACCTAAAGCTTGACCCAAGCGGTTGTCCCCTCTTTATGAGCAGTCAACCGCTCATGGTTTGCAAGTCAACCGTTGGCAGTCGACCCTTGGAGCTTGTAGCTCTTGGTTTATTCGATGCATTATTAAAAAAAATTCTTTTATGAAAAATTAAATAACAATTATTTTAGAAAGTAAAAATAAGATGCTTTTCTAATATGAAGTTGTTTTGTTAAAAGAGTTTATTTTTCAATAAAAATAAATTAGGAAAAGACTTATTCATTTAAATGAATAAGGAATAGGTTTTAGGGATTAAAAATTCATTTTAAAATCCTATAAAATTCTAGAAAAATATAAAATGAATATCTTACGGCTTTCTAAGTATATTTCATGAATTTTGAATAGAATCTAAAGTTCTGAAAAACATATTTTATGGATTTGGAATAAAAGAAATTGATTTAAATATTATAAAAATTTATTTAAAAATAGTATTCAATTATATAAAATTATGAAATAATTGTTATGAGTAATAATTGGTTTTACAAGCTATTTCTAAGGTTTCAAAATATAGGAATCAGTTTTCGAAAGTTGTTTATGATTATTAAAATTCTTATTTAGATTTACAATAGGTGGGGAAATAATTAAATTAATAGTTTAAAATATATTTGCTTTTATTAAATATATTTGTATTTCTTTTTAAACAAATCTGTGTGTTATAGTTGCTCTACTTCTATGTAGCGCAAAATCTGAATAAACGGCTTAGTGATACTGTTTGGTATGAGACTTTTGATAGTACTTTTTTTAGTTATTCTTTGGACTCATTATATTGAATAATATTCTATGGAATTCTAAATTGTGAGAAATTTAAGTAACGGATTAGTAATACTATTTGGTATGGGACTCTTGGTAATATTTTTCCACATACTCCTAAGACTCATAGTATGGAATATTAGTCGAGTGTAGTTTACAAGCATTGAGTAAACGTTCGAGTAACTCCAAGTGGTATGAGACGTCCAAGCTAATGCTTGTTTGATTACTTTTTGTAAGTAGACATCACCCGACTAGGTCAAGTCTACGGGGTATTATATTTTTGGTGATGTGAACTGAGAATGAATAGGCAGAGAGCCATAAGTTTATCCATGTATTGTGTGTATACTCTTATTATACAACATGGAGTAAACAAAATTGGCTAGTATCCATCCTATCGGCCCAATTACGAGGTCGCATTCCGAATCTCTAGCACACTATTGATGTGTGTATGGCGCAAAGCCACTGCCCCTATGTCACCAAGGCCAACAGTTTGTTACCATTGGGGCACTTGGAGCGTCATGACCATCGCATAACGTGGACTGGCCTTAGATGGATATTGGGTCATGATAGCCATCGTTGAAACACCCCGTGATTTTACAACAACTAATTAAAAATAAATTTAATAAATAAATAATAGTGCAAATTTTTTTTGGACAAACTTCAGTATTTGGCTACAAAACTTATACCATTGGTTTCATGGTGATTTTCTGATCAATTTTTATATATAAAGTTTTCCGATCGGAGATTAAACAAAAAAGGTATTAGCTTTTAATGTTTTTGAATCACAAATAATTATATATGTAATTATGGTAATAAAAATAAATTAAACATTAATTAGTAACATTAATGAAACCTTAGACACTAAGAAATGTTAACGTTAAAATCAATTCTTAGAAGATATGTAAAATGGGAAATGAACGCAATCGGTTACATAAAGAAGACAATTAAACAAATCAGGGCACTAAATAAATCACCATTTAAATAAACAACAATCGACCCAAGATGCTTCTAGGTCGATCAGTATCCATCGACCTAAGGTAATGAATAGTCTCATGTTGGCTATGTTGATTCGACAGTAAATTCTGGCCAAACGACCCTGATTTATTATAATTTAATCGGATGGCTGACATTGATTTGAACCCTTATAAATATAGACCTAGACCATTACTTATAAACTCATATTTTCGAAGCGATGCCAGAGTTTTGCCATTTTCTCTTTTTCTTTGTAACAAACAACCCTCTCTACCTCCGAAATTTCGACACTAAGACGTCCACAGTATTCACATACCGAGCATCCAGTACTGGAAAGACGAACTGTTAGGTGAAAAAAAAAGAAAAAAAAGAAATAGAACAAGAAAGAAGGGAACAAAACATCAGAATCTCACTAGCGAAACAATAATATCTAATATCAAAGGAACAATACAATGGGTTACTTCGATACAAAAATTTCGGAGTTACAGAACCTAAGTACTATCACCAGCCTAGACAGTTATAACAACCTGTCCTAACAAATGCTGATATATACGATATACTAATGCAAAAGAAATAAGGATACTATGGTAGGTGAAACATCTAGTTCGTCTCCTTGAGCTCCAAAGAACATTAACAAAAACCTGCCTTTCTCAGATTATTCAAAAGAGCACATAAGGAATTTAGGGAAAGCAAAAGCCATGTGTCAGACATAAGTTGGTATAAGAAACTCAAGAAATATATGACCAACATATAACAATATTTTGGGACCGCATGGAATGTTATAATGGTTATCCCCTCAAAAGAACCACCATCTAATAGGTACATGAGGTGATATAATAAATAATGTATAGGTTGTAGAATATAAATATTGTAATATAGCTGGAATGCTTACATTGGTTACATTTATCAGCATATTAGAGGGTACAATCAAAATCGATATGGGACATTCGCATAATGGATTTTCCATCGGAGACATCCTCGGATAAACCGAGCCCAACCTCCCAACAAGGGTAGAAAGTACCTCGGAGCACCGTATATCTCTATAAATAAAATATATCATTAAGGTAAACACAACTAGCCCATGCATGAATGAGCGATCGAGAACCATGTGGAACCAAGTACCATCAACTCCTATCGACCAACAATCGATAATTATCTCTAGATATGGAGTTGATATACCTCGTCATGGGTTAGCAAAAACCCAGGCTGTGCATCCTACTCTGTTTTCCATCATTTCCGATGTCGAGATTACGTTCAGCACCTTTCTCATGAGTCTTCATCACTCGAACAGAACACAGATCCCCAATTGGATTCCCACTTCTCTAACAGATATTGAAACCACATATGGATTCTAGCATCTCGAACAAATCCACTTTCAAGAGATATAACACGTATCTCAGCCTTGAAATGGTTTTTGATAAGTAAAACACTTACTGATCTCAGTCTCTTCAAGTCTGAATCAATGAATGGTTAACCAACGATAATAAGAGCAATCACATATGGAAACCAAGTCTCCATACTTTTCACATTTCCAATATTTCCATCTCACATATCCCTCAATCAAGAGTGAAGTCAGTAGGTTAGAACTCTATTACTCATATCCCTACATTAACATCAATTGTAATTCCCATAGATAGACAAGCCTACTTTATCGGATTTTAGTGCTTAGTATACGAATAAATGTTTTCCATAAATGAGTAAACATACAAAGCATGATCAAGTTATACAAAGCACAATTAAATAACATGAGCGACTTCTAATCCCCTTTTTATTCAATTAATCTTTTATTAATTAAAACCACTTTTATTAGTAAAACTTCTTTAATGTAATAAAACATTATTTATCACTTTCTAATATTCATTTTTACTCTTTCAATACTTCAAAAAGTATTCATATACTTTTCTCAAATGGTATAAGTATATTCGCAAACCATTAACAAGATTTCTTTCTTTAAATCTTTGTTTTTTCTATCTTTTTCCAAAAAAAATTCCTTACTTATAATTTCCTTTGAAATATCCATTTTAAGGATCTAAGTACTTCCACAAATCCATTCAAAAAGGTTTAAGACTAATGTTACTTAAACATTGTCACTACAACCATTTCACTTATGCTTATCTTTACAATATTCTTTTAAAAGATCTATTTACATTCATAAGTATAATAAAAAAAGGTTAAAGAAAATGTGATTAACACATTGTCACAACAAACCCAAAACCATTTCATACTTATATCATCTTTAAAACATTTTTTTAATGATCCAAATTAAAAATATTTGTTTAAGTTTGATAGTAGACTAAGCGATCCAGTTAAAAGAATTTCTTATACAAATCAATTTTCATATATTTAACTCATTTTTGACATTTCAGCTTATACTATTCCTCGCCCAAGAGTGAAGCCAGGTAAGTTAGAGCACTGGTTGCATTAAAGCGTTGCCTAGACACTTCATTCTTGAATCTCACAATTAGACAAGCCTACTTGTCGGCTTTTAGTGTTAAGTATAGTACCAATGATTTCCATAAACAAGTAACAAATAACATGATTAACTCATTTCCGACATTCGCGACTTAACAATTCCTCGTTCAAGAGGGAAGCTCCATAGGTTAGAGCTCTATCGCTCCATCCCTACTCGACATCAATCTTAACTCTTACAAATAGATAAGCCTACTTCTTCGGCTTTTAGCGTTAAGAAAAATTAATTACCTTTTAAACAAGCAAGTAAACAACAAGATTAACATGTTTTCAACAATGCAACTTACTATTCCTCATGCAAGAGGAAAGCTCGGTAGGTTAGAGCTCTATTGCTCATATCCTTACTCAACATCATCTTAACTCTCAAAAATAGAGAAGTCTATCTCGTCAGCTTTTAGTGTTAAGCCTAGTCAATTACCTTTTTCAAAATTTATATATACTTTAAAAATACTTTTAACTAGGTTTTAAATATCTATGTAAAATATTACTAGAAATTAAGTAATTTATAATTTGATCAAAACATGTTTTTATATCATAAAACCACTTTACTTTGAAAATACATATATAATTATTAAAAATATATTTAAACTTATACCAACTTTAAGGTACTTAAAAATGTGTGGGAATATCTCGAAAAAGATTTGAGAAAAATACCAAATTTAAATATCATTTTTAAACACTTGAAACCATAAGTGACTTACTACAACAATTATAAATGCTAGTAAAATTCCTTGTTAAAAACAACATCGAAAAGAATGATCTTTGTGACTAGTTTTCACCAGTTTAACAAATGATTTAAGATTTGAAATTTTTATAGTAATTACTAACATTATGTTACTTAAAACTATGGAAAATAGTCCTAAGAATATCTTTCCATTTATTATAAAAATACCCGAAAACAAGGGATTCAAAAGTGCACTTATAACAACTATTCTCACTTCAATCACTTTAAAACTTACTTCAATTTAACACACAAGTTAAAAAATCATTTAAACATCACGTCAAGGTCACGCCCACATGTTTAAGAGGGCAGTACAAGTGATGTTATACAACATAAAGTTATCATTTGCTTTCAAAAGCAAGAGGAGTCTAAAGTTTATAACTTTACTTAGTTAATGTCACTTTAATTTTATTATTCAAACTCAATGTAAATATATATATATAAACAATATATTACATCATGCATGACATCATCCAAAAAGATTATTTCCATAAATGGTAAAACGTTTTTATTTCGTTTTATTAGTTTCCTAAGCAAACAAGTGTATGTAAAAAATCTGAACAACTTCTGATGGTTAAAAACTATTTATCGATAAAATGATTTTCGGTCGCATTATTGATTTTTTTTCAAAATATTTATTTTTTTAAATATTTTTCCAAAATAAGTTTAGCATCATTGATTATGATTTAATAGAGGGTTTAAAAGCTTATCTTATTAAATCATTTTAATAACATTTAATCCAAGATTCAAACATTTAAATAATTCAGATATTTAAATACGAAGTGTTCGAAGTTTCGGGTTGTTACATCCCCCAAAATTCGAAATTCTTAAAAATAGTTCTAGTTTATAAGTATACACAATTGGAGAATAGTACAAGATGATTGAAGGAGAAATAGGTTCAATTCAAACCGCCAAAGCCAAGTAAATTCTAAACCTGAATCTAAATACAACTCAAATTCAAAATCTATTTTCTAATCTAGACCTCTGATAAACCAATATATGCTTTCGGTGTATAAATCCAAAAAGAGAGAAGAAGGGAGTCAAAGTGGAATAACAAGAATTAGATCCGGATATTTGGAAAACCAAAAAGGTGAGGGGGAATTACATATTTTATAATAATATTGGATTTATATCGTTGTAGATCTATTTCATTTATTCCTAATGTTATCCACATTATTTCTAAAGGCCAGTAGCGAAGGTGTTTAATGTTGAGGAAAACGATGTTAAAGTATTTAATGCTATAAAACATGATAACAAAGAGATTGACACTGAAGAAATATCAATGTCTTAGGATAATTCATGCCGTAATTGGTAATATTGGTTCTGCGGTCGGTAGTGTTGATGCTGCACTTAGTGATATTGAAGTCGTCAGTTGGTGGTATTGACCGAGGTTGGTGAAGCCAAAGTTGGTGATATTGATGTAGTTAGCTTCATGGCAAAGCTTAGGAATTTACGCCGAAGTTTATGATGCCGGAGATTTATTAATGTCGATAGCTTCATGCCAAAGCATAGAAATTGATGTTATAGGATATTCAATGCCATTGAAGTAAATGCTAGCACAAGTCTTTTGATGCTGCTAATATGATGATGTTGCAAGTTGATCAATATCGCAAGTTATCAATGCTGCATGTAGACCATAATGTATATTATCAATGCCACACTTAATCGATGCCGCATTATATCAATGTCGCATCTCTTTGATGTCGCTTTCTCTTCAATGCGTCCTCTATCTCATGCCGTCACTCTTCAATGTCATCTCTCAAACAATACCATGCTCAGTCCATGTGCACTAACTCCATGTCATGTATTAGCCACACCGTGCTTTATTATTGATGCGTACCATCAAATTCACAAGGAATATGGACTAAAAGCATCCCACAAGCCACAAATCTATGTCGTATCTCATGAACATAGTGTGATTGTTGATGTCGCACAACATCTATGCTGTAGGATGTCAAAGATCATGCAAAGAGAGAGGAATAAGATGATTCACAAAGGCATATTCATGAGGATTTAGTGTATTATCCTCCATAAAGCATCAAAGGCCTTCACATTCATTCACAAGCTCTATGTTGAGGCCACCATCAACATAGAACCAAATGGCACCATAAGTCCCACATCGTCGATGGAAACAAACCTATTTCCCTCTAACTACTATAATATAGATGCACCCCCTCATGGATAAGGGCCCTTAACATTTTCTCGCTCTTATAACTTTTTTCAATTAGGATCTTCTCCTAGTTCTCTTCATTGAGAGCTTGAGGACAAACTAATGGCATAAAGGATAATGAGGGAGAAGATAACATATTTGTAAACAAGGGTCTATGCAATTAGATAATTACATATTTGCACCATTTTGTAACATGTTCATGATTGAATAAAGAACATGACTTTAGCATACTTCCTATTGAATCTTGGACTTGCCTATTGACTTTTGGACTTGCCTGTTTTATCCTTTGAACTAATGAATTATATTTCGAGCTATTGCACGAATAATCATAAAACCAAGGGGTATTATTGGAATTTTGTTAGAACATGCCTTCTTGTACACATAACTAAAACGTTGAATCAAATTTCGGTTTAATATTTTGGCTCTAGAAGGCGAACTTCGAAATGTTTGGAAAATGACAGAAACACCCTAAAGAGATTTGAATTTCGTAATTTAAAAAAAAATTTGTTTATTAAATTTTAAACTTGGAAGCTAATTATTATCAATTATTTGTAGTGTATAAGCAGAACAATAGCGATTCCGCTTCATCCTCAATACAATGCAAACCTATCTCGACTGTCTCTAACCCGTAGTTTATTCAACTTCGACTTAGCAATATCGCTTTAGTTTTTATTTTGTCCATCTTCCGCATAGATTTTCCAATTTGATTTTCCATTCAACCCCGAATTATACTCATCCCTCTCTCGATTGACATAAAAATTCACCATTCAATATCAATTCACCTCCATTTTATATCTTTTCACCATCAATTCCGCATCTATATTCAATGACAGTCGAGTTTAAAATCCAGATAAAAGTCAAATTCCTAGATCTAAATCATTTCAAGTTTATAGATTTAGAGAGCCTAGTATTTATAGAAAGCGTTGGATCTTGAATCAAGGCCGAAGTCCAAGGCTAACAGCATAAGATATTCAATGCTGCGGATAAGTAATGGCATAGGAAGTTGATATCACTAAAATTATTTATGTCAAAGAAAGCGATATTGAATTGATAAGGCCTAAATAAGCGACATTGAACTGTTGAGGCTGTAGGAAATAAAATCAGTATATAAAAATTAACTTTTATTAACTGCTACTGCAACAAATAACAAAGCACTACATACATAAAGCAAATTGACCTGAAAGTTCTCCGTCTTTTGTGGCACAAAAGCAACTACATGCGGCAATATTAAAGCACATGCTAAAAGACCGATTCAACAAACTTATTTAACTAAACAAAAACAAAGGAATGAAACACCACAAATTTGTTTCCAGTTTCAGTTTATTTCAAACTCCAACAGCCCCTCTTAAACTCAAACTTTCAAAGCTACAGACTCCTATCTTCTTCTTCAAAGTATAGAACGCCTCAACTGGTAATGGCTTGGTGAGAATGTCAGCAACTTGCTCCTCGGACTGACAAAACTCCATTTGAATTTCAGATTGTTTAACCAATTCACGGATATAATGAAACTTGATGTCAATGTGTTTGCTCCTGCCATGAAACATCGGATTTTTTGTGAGAGCAATAGCAGACCTGTTGTCACATAAAATCGGTGTTGGAGAAGCCTGTGACTGCTATAACTCATGAAGTAATCTTCGCAACCAAACAGCCAGGGATGCGCAAGATGCAGCTGCAATATATTCTGCCTCAGCAGTGGAAAGAGCAACCACCTGTTGCTTCTTTGAGGACCAAGATATGGCTCCGGAACCAATGTTAAACACATAACCAGAGGTGCTCTTCCGGTCTTTGACATCTCCTGCCCAATCACTGTCTGTATAGCCTTCAAGAATGGAATTCGTATTTGCAGAATAAAGGATACCATGATTCCGAGTACCATTAACATAGCGAAGAATGCGTTTCGCTGCTCGCAAATGAACCTGACTAGGCCTCTCCATAAAGCGGCTGATGAGACCAACACCATAGACAATGTCTGGTCTAGTCGCTGTTAAGTATCGAAGACTTCCTACCAAATGACGATAATAATTAGCACTTACAAGTTCACCACTCCCATCCTTTTGCAAGTGCAACTTTGCTTCAGTAGGAGTCTTGATAGGATGACATGAATCCATGTTAAATCGTTTCAGGATATCTGCAGCGTATTTGTGTTGCGAAATAAAAATGCCTGTTTCAGTTTGTGCAACTTCAATACCAAGAAAGTATGACATAAGACCCATATCCATTATCTCAAAGTTGCAAGTCATAGACTCCCGAAACTCATCAAACATGCTGATATTATTTCCTGTAAATATCAGATCATCTACATATACACAAACACACAACATATCTCCAGTCGAGTTAGATTTGACATATAATGTAGGCTCATAAGGACATTTAACAAAATCATTTGCAGAAAGATAAGTATCAAGACGGGAGTACCATGCCCTCGGTGCCTGCTTCAGCCCGTATAAGGCTTTCTTAAGCTTGAATACTTTATGCTCTTGACCCGGCTTCACATAACCTATAGGCTGATCCACATAGACCTCTTCTTCAAGAAAATCATTGAGAAATGCAGATTTGACATCCATCTGATGTATCTGCCACTGATTTTGAGCAGCCAAGACAAACACCATGCGAACGGCGTCGAGTCGTGCTACAGGAGCAAAAACTTCATAGTAATCTATTCCTGGCTTTTGCTTGTATCCTTTCACAACTAGTCGTGCTTTCAATCTATCCACTTGACCATCGGGTTTGTATTTCGTTTTGTAAACCCATTTGACACCAATAGATTGCTTTCCATTTGGCAGCGAAGTTAGCTCCCAAGTATCATTTTTTTCAATGGAATGGATTTCTTCATCCATAGCACAAACCCATCCATCATGTTATGCTGCTTCTTCAAAAGTAAGTGGATCACAATCTGCAAACAGTGCAAAATTGACTAGTTCCTCATTAGCAATAACCGTGGCATTAGTAACAATGTAATCTTTTAAACGTGTAGGCATCACACGAGAACGAGTATAGTGGCGTGTCTCAATAACAGGACCAGGTGAGTTTGGCTCCTGGAGTTGGACAGTAGGTTGCTTTTCTGAGTCATCAAGTATAGGAATTTCCACATGCTGTTGCATGTTGTTCACCCAATCCCAGGCCTCGTCTTCTTGAAACTGAACATCTCGACTCACTACTACTTCTTGCGTTATGGGATTGAAAAACTTGTATCCTTTAGTATGATCGTTGTAACCAATAAAGATACATTTATCACCTTTAATGTCAAACTTTTTCCGCTTCTCAACAGGCACGTGAGCATATGCTACACATCCAAAGACTCGCAGTGATTCAACATCTGGTTTAGTTCCACTCCAAGCTTCCTCGGGGGTCATATCAGCAACACTTTTAGTTTGACACCTATTTAGGAGATATACGGCACATGAAACAGCTTCAGCCCAAAATTCTTTCGACAATGATTTACCTTGCAGCATGCTACACGCCATTTCAACAATAGTGCGGTTCTTCCTCTTGGCGATGCCATTTTGTTGCGGAGAATAACTTGTAGTGAGTTGATGCTTGATTCCATGATTTTTACAAAAATCAGAGAATGTAGTAGAAATGTACTCTCCTCCTCTATCTATTCTAAGCATCTTTAAAGAGTATCCACTTTGTCTTTCGACATAAACTTTAAATTCTTTAAACACTCCGAATGTTTCAGATTTTTGCTTCAAGAAATAAACCCAAGTTTTCCGACTATAATAGTCAATAAATGTAAGAAAATAATGATTACCTCCATGTGATGTTGTCTCCATTGGTCGGCAAATGTCTGAATGTACAAGTTGTAGTGGTTGAGAAGCTCTATGCGATCTTCCAACTGGAAAAGAACCCCTGTGCTGCTTTCCAAGAATGCAACCCTCGCATAACCGAGTTGAACCTTCCAACGTTGGCAATCCTGTAACCATTTTCTTTGTTGCCAATAGCTGTAACCCGTTAAAACTGAGATGACCAAAGCGAAAGTGCCATAACCAATTCATATCCATGACAAGAGTATTAAAAGCACAAACAACTTCAGTATGTAAAGGTAAGGGAAACTTGCGATTTTTGCTCATCTTAACTACAGCTACAAGCTCATTCTTATGGTTCTTAATAGTGCAAACACCATTAACAATAGTGATTTTGAGCCCTTTTTCAGAAAGTTGGCCCATACTTAGTAGATTCTTGTGTAAATTAGGAACATGAAAAACATCTGATATATGTTCATAAGAACCATCTTTCAATCGAATGAGAACTTTACCTTTACCCATAATTGAAACTTTATCTTTGTTGCCGAAACTGACTTCCCCACGCACAGATTCATCAAGGTGAGAAAAAAATGCCTTTTTGCCACACATATGATTACTGCAACCAGTATCCAAATACCACTGATCCGTGTATACTTCTTTTGGAACATTGCATGCCAACAACAAAGTTTCTTTTTCCTGTAACACATCTTGGGTACAATTAGCATGTTCGGAATCTTTCTGAGGCAATTTAGCGCGACATTCAGATTGATAATGACCATACTTATTACATTGATAACACTTCACCTTAGATTTATCACGCCGCACTTTGGATTTACCATACCTTTGTTCTTCAGAATTTTGATCCTTCCCATTGAAATTATTTTTGAAACTTTGGGACTTGTTACCCTTGCCTTGGGTTGATGCCTTTCCGCCATGAAATCCACCTTTCCCTGTTAGTATCACCTTGCTCTGAAGAGCTTGTTCAATGGAACATGTAGCCCTTTGATTCATTCTATGCTCATGAGAACATAACAAACCCATTAATCCTTCAACAGTCATAGTTGTCAAATCCTTTCCTTCCTCAATAGCAGCGACAACATAATCAAACCGAATTGTTAAGGATCTCGTAATCTTTTGAATAACTCGTAAATCATCTAATTTTTCACCATTAGGCTGTAATTGATTTATAACAGGTTGTACTCGTGCAAAATAATTCGAAATGGATTCAGAGTCATTCATAAAAAGAGTTTCGAATTCACCTCGTAAGGTCTGTAGCCTTACATTCTTTACCTTTTCATCGCCTTTGTAGGATTTCTGCAACATATCCCATGCCTCCTTAGCTGTTGTCGCACTTGAGATTCGTTCAAAAACAACCTCATCTACTGCCTGGTAAAGAAAAAACAGCGCCTTCTTGTCCTTTTTCCGATTCTCCCTCAAACTGTCCTTCTGGATTTGAGTGAGAGCTGCTATAGCAGCTTCATCCACAAGCTCAACATACCCATGCTCGATAATCTCCATCAGCTCCTGAAAGCCAAACAAAGCTTTCATCTGAATACACCATTAATCAAAGTTCTTTCCGCTGAACTTTGGAAGCTGAGGTTGGATTGATCCATTCATTGTTGTTATACTGCTTTCAAGCACTCTGAGAACAACAATAAGAACAAGGCTCTGATACCAGATGTAGGAAATAAAATCAGTATATAAAAATTAACTTTTATTAACTGCTACTGCAACAAATAACAAAGCACTACATACATAAAGCAAATTGACTTGAAAGTTCTCCTGCTTTTGTGGCACAAAAGCAACTACATGCGGCAATATTAAAGCACATGCTAAAAGACTGATTCAACAAACTTATTCAACTAAACAAATACAAAGAAATTAAACACCACAAATTTGTTTCCAGTTTGAGTTTATTTCAAACTCCAACAAAGGCCAAAGTAAGCGACATCAAATTTGAGGCCGAAGTGAGCAGAAGTTGAATTTTTGATGTTGAAATAACAGCATAGATACAAGAATTATGGATGAATGTTGAAGTATGTAGCATTGGTACTAATGCCGAAGTGAGTGATATTGATGTCATCAGAAAGTGATGCTGCAAAAATCAATGTTGTTAGGCTTATCAATGCTGCTGAGAAGTTAATGTCGCATGGCTAATTAATGGCGCTAAAAAATCAATGTAATATGGATGTTTTAATGTTGCAGTTAAGTAATAAAGTCATGCCACAAATTGAGTAATGTCAAAAATACCTGCCACATCTCAATGCCCTAAGTTATTGGAGCCGGCCATATCTCAACGCTGCAAACATTTTGTAACGACCCGTAAATTATATTGGTTTTAATAACGTAATTAACTGAATTTTTGTGAATTTTAAATAATAAAATTTTGAATTAAAAATTTGATATTTGAGATACGTCTAATTAAACATAGAAAATGGTAAATTTTCATCTGATAATTTGAAAGTTTATTTTCTTGTGTAAATTCTATTTTAATTTAAATCAGTTAAAATTGATGGTAATAAAATGTTTTCCAAACCTGAATATTTTTCTATAGAAAATTTGTAAATCATCTTCTGAGGGAGACGTCATCTTTCGTTTCTTCAAATTTGGACTGTTATTGCTTCGTTTATCTTATTTTCAACAAATTTGCAGCATTTTCGGTACCGATTATCGACTTTTGATAGGATGGTCATACCACTGATATCTGTGTACCGTTTTAATCGTCTCGTCGTGCTGATCTCTACGGTATATTCGTTTGTATATTTTGGTGTTCAGTACGCGGCGAAGCCGCAAAAATGATTCACCGTATCGGTATTGGATGCATGACCTTTTGTTTTCTTTTGAATTTCAAACTTCAGCCGTGTCATCCAAGCAACAATAATTGCTTTAAATATTTCAGCTGAATCAACGTGAGACTGTTGCCATTTCCTTTCCTTTCCCGTTGTTTTTTTTTTATTATTTATTTCTTACGTTTTACTCTGCCTAATATATTTACTGGAACATATATTTAGATCTGCATATTTCTCAAATCTCGTTTCTAAATATTTCCTACAGCAAAACTTCTCCGCCCTCTACTCCCTTCCCCTCCGCGTGAAAATATTCCTCTCCACGTCATCAAACCAGAGCCGCCACCTCAGCATCGTGCCTTCCCCCTCGCCCTCTCACTTTCTCACTCACCTTCCACCGTACCGATCCCTTCACGTGAGCCACCACCTTAGCCTCCCGCCACCAGACCCAAACCCGAGACCACCCTCCACCACTCGACTGCTTAACCGAGCCTTGCCTTTCGACGCACGCAACCCAAGGCCGGAGCCTTCCCCTCCAAGCGGCCACATGTCCACTCTTAACCCTCACCTACTCTGACCGAACCATCCTCACCTGACTTGCCTAGATCCGCCACCACCCTAGCCTGTGTCTGCCTCGTCGTGTTCACACCCAGCCCAACTCGCCCAAGCATACACCTCGGCCGAACCTCTCTGATTATATATATATAAGGTATATGCATATAAATACTTTTATTTTATTTGTTTAAATATGTATTTATTTTATACTTATGGGTGCTATTATATATATATACATACATACATACATATATATATATATATATATATATATATTAGTATACACTTATTTGGATTGTATGAGTTTAGTTTACATGATTGTACGGTATTTTATATTTTATTATATATATATAATACGTTTTTATATTAAAGAGTGTTTATATATATATATATGATTTTACTGTATATATTAGGTATACGCAGTTAGTTATATATGTTTACATATATGTTAGTATAATTATACTATGATTTATTGGCAATGATCTATGTGAACGGTTTGCATATATTGGCTCACATATTTGAACTATTGGATTGCAATGTGTGTCTCTGTTTGTTATAAAGTATATAAAGTTATGGTTTTACCTGTTGTTTTAAATATAGTTTACAAAGTATTTTATTTCACGGTAGAAGTATATATATTATTGTAAAGTTGGCCTGTAAAAATATATATATATATAATACATAGTTAGCTATTGAATACATATATATGATTTATATAAAGTCAGTGAAATTATTTACAGAGATATATATATATGTTAATGTATATAGTATATTATATGTTATGTGTTATCCCGCCTTTTGGCAAGGCCAGGACATCAAGGAGTTGGGTTCCGAATGTCGTTTGTCATGGATATCGATGAATTTTGACCAAGTCCGGATCAAGCCCCAATCGATGGGACATGATCGGGAAAACTAAAGCAAACCAACGCTCCAAGTTTCAGATCGAACCGAGTTCGTACGCTCAAGTTACGATGGATGCAAGGCAAAGGGAAGAGCGCATTTTCGTATCCATCAATGAGCGGCAGTTCGTATCGATGGATTTCGTATCCATCGATGGTCCTCGTTTTCGTATCCATCAGACAGTGCCTACGTCGTATCCATCAGACAGTGCCTACGTCGTATCCATCAGACAGTGCCTACTTCGTATCCATCAGACAATGCCTACTTCGTATCCATCAGACAGTGCCTGCTTCGTATCCATCAGCCAGTGTCAACTTCGTATCCATCAGATAGTGTTTGCCTCGTATCCCAGGATGAAGTCCTACTCGAATCCATCAGGTCAACCAGATTGGATAACGTGTCATTTCTCGAAGTGAACGAGGCGAAATACATGGAGACGATGCAGTCAACGCGGAGCAAATATCGGATCGAGGCGAAGCGCACGCACCACGTCTTTTCCTGATGCGAATGCGCCGAGATGTATGGAGTCGACGCGGTCGATTCGGAGTGAAGACCGGATCGAGGCGAAGTGTGCGTTCCACGTCTTCACAGAGGCGCGTGATACCATCGAGTCGAAGCTCAAAGCGCAGGGAAATGGATACGAACCAGACAGCCTATGAGGAATTCCAGTTCGTATCGACCATATCTCGTAATCCACTGATCCAAACATGATGAAATTTTAACTGAAGGTTGCACACATAACAAGGAACGTCTCCACCAATTTTGAGCTCAATTGGAAGTAATCCTGATCGATACGAAATTATTTCGTATCGATCACAGATTGGCTTGAAACTCTCTGGAAGTGGTCGAATGGGTCCCCTCACGTGCCAGGCCAAGTCTCCCGGAGTTTGAGCGAAATCCAAGCCTCCTACGCCTATAAATAGAGCCCCAGAATCAATGGAAAAAGGAGCTTTTTTCTCTGAAGCATCCAGACTCTGCCGGATTGAGATTTGCATCATACTTTTGCTGTCAATTTCGAATTCTAAACTGTAATCCGCTGTTCATCGCTGTAAACGCTTGTAATCATTGAAAGAGAATCAATAAAATCATCAAAACTTCATAGTGGACGTAGGCTATACGCCGAACCACTCTAAACTGCTTGTCTGTGCATTTTACATTCCTATTTGTTGGAGTTTTTGTTAGATAATCTCTGTTTTACATTTATAATCTTCATTTTATCTCTTCAAACAACTCCCGAAGAGTGTTGTGCCCATTTTTGGTACAAACACTTTGGTGCTTTCACTGAGAGAACCAGCTTTTTCTCCTGCTCGTTGGATCTGCCGTCGATACCGGATTGCACAAATCCAAGAGGAAGATCCAGATATCCAGTCCGGAATCCTTCCCTTCTATTCAGATTTGCTCAAAATCTAGGAAAGGACTCCACCACCGACAATGGTCAGCACAAGAACTGGCGCCACCGCTACAGAACAAGAAGGCAGAGACAGGCAAAATCCCACACAGCCGCCTTCTTCCAATCAAGACAATGCCACTCATTCAGACTCAACGGGGCTAGTCACCCGACAGGAGTTTCAAGTATTGCTCCAGGAGCTGACCCAAAGCCGTCAGCAGTTGGCAGAACAGTTACGCGCCAATATCGAGCTAACCAATCAGCTAAACCGCCGGGGGCACAGAAGGTCCAGGAGAGATGATGTCTCCAGAGCATCTACAGAAAGCTCAGCTTCATCTGATTACCACCGCCAAACTACCCGTCCTCGACTAGAGGGGAATCGCGCTCAAGCTGCTGAATATCAGCCTTCCTTAACTGTTGGGCAACTGAGGGTAGGACCGTCGACCAGTTTCCAAACCGGTCCCTCAACACGAGGAGGCACTGCCCCACAGTACACCACCGATAACCGCGCCACAACCGCCGCAGCAGAGACAAGGGTCGATACCCGAAATCAATCTGAGCCGATCAATCAACAGCGAGGACATACTCCTGAACCTTATGTCCCAGAAGACGTTGAGCCAAGGAGGCGAGATACGGGTCGTCGACAACGCCCGATCCCTACTCGCGCCGTGGAACCCGACCACGCCTTAGCTCATCACGCTCCGAATCCGCCTGTTTCGGATATATCAACCATGATACGTCAAATGATCCGCGAGAGTCAGGGGCTCACTAATGATGACTGGGGAATTTCCCGTAGTCATACCCCTTTCACAGACGAAGTGTTACATGCCGAACCCCCTAGGCGATTCAGAATTCCGACTCTCCCGATGTATGAAGGGAATAGTGACCCCAACCAGCATATTCTGAAGTATGAATGGTCGATGAGCGCTGCAAGGGCCGACGACGCAGTGAAGTGTCGGAGTTTCCCCATCTCTCTGGGAGGAATCGCGACAATGTGGTTTACCCGCCTACCACCTAGATCAATTTCTTCGTTCGATCAATTGGCCAAGAGGTTTGTGGAGCAATTCCGGATGCATGTTGCTAGGCCAAAGGACGTCAACACCTTGTCCAGCGTCACTCAAGCTCCTGGAGAAACACTCAGGCGTTACTTGGAGAGGTTCCACGCAGCATGCGTCGAGATCACCAATCCCAACGATAATTCAATCTTAATGGCTCTGACCAAGGGGATTGATCCTGATTCTGAATTCGGAAACTGGCTGGCTGGAAAACCGCCCGCGTCGTTGGACCGTTTTTACTCCAAGGCCGCTCAATTCCTGCGGCAGGAGGATGCAAAACAGTCTAGGAAGCAGGACGATGCGAGGCCCAGCATTGAAGGAATACAGAGCAATGTGGTAGTTAAACAGTCCGGCGAAAGTTCCGGGAAATTTCAGCTGAATATACAAAACAAGCAAACCCAACAGAGAGGAAACAATGGCCAGAATAAGAAGAGAGATGAGAACCGAGGTCCGCGACGTAGAGCTCAGATGTTTGACAGTTATACACCGCTAAACACGTCATTGGAAAACGTATACTTACAGACTTGCAACACTGTACAGTATAAGAAGCCTGCTCCGAAGCCCTCATCGGAGAGACAGATTCAGACAGGGAAATTCTGTAGGTTCCATGAGAGCTATGGACATAATACCAATGAATGTCGACACTTACAGGACCTCATCGAGAAGCTGATTAGAGAGAGGAAGCTAGATCAGTTTGTATGGGCGCCGCAGCCTGGCGGAGCGGGCCCCTCGAATCAAAATCGTTCACAAAATCAGGAAAGAGAGGATGAACCCGCTCGTGCGGGCGGAAGATTAGTTATCAACACAATAAGTGGTGGCCCCCATCCGGCAGACAGAAGCTGGGGGGAAATGGAGTCGTATGCCAGTTCTATCAGGCATGCGGACTTCGAGTGTTATAGTAATTGCGAGGATGGAACCCCGGCAAAACAACAAAAGATAATGTCCGATGATATCGTGTTCAGGAGCCGAGACGCCGATAAAGTCGAAGCCCCTACTATCGACCCACTAGTCATATCTGCCCAGGTAGGTCCTGCTTGGATGAAGAGGATCCTGGTTGACAGTGGGAGCTCTGTAAACATCTTGCTCAAACGGGCTTACGATCTGATGAAGATGGAGACAAAGGATTTGAAACCCTGTTTATCCAGAATCCATGGTTTCAACGGAAGTGCCACGATACCCATCGGAATAACTGAACTCCCAGTCGAGTTAGGCATTGGAGAACGCCGGAGGGTCCGCATGTTACAATTTGTTGTGCTAGAGAAAGATTCGCCATACAATGCGTTTCTGGGTCGACCAGCTTTAGCCGAGTTCAGGGCGGCGATCGCCCCATGGTGTCTGACTTTGAAATTTCCCACTGATCATGGGATTGGAGTTGTTCAAGGAGATCAGGCCTCGGGAAGGGCCTGTTATGTTGCCAAGCTGCGCAGGGCGCAACGTAAAGAGAAGGGGAAGGGCGTAGAGGAATCTCTCTGCGTCCGTTCTATCGACAATTGACAATTGACGCCTGGGCCTCGGCCCGGGCACCACGACCAATTCCTGAAAGACCTGGACCCCAGGGACAACGAGGATAAAGACGAATCAACGGAGAGTCAAGCCTCTCCAGCCGAACTGACTGTGGACGTCCCAATCAGTGAGGATGATGATTCAAAGATGCTGAAAGTTGGGTCCCAACTAAACAAGCAGACACAGCAGGAGTTGGTCGAATTTCTTCGGGCGAATCTCGACGTTTTCGCCTGGACACATTCAGACATGTGCGGGATCTCGCCGAGCATTGCAAGTCACTCCCTGAATATAGATCCGCGACATGTCCCAGTGAAGCAGAAAAGGCGCGGTATGGATCCAGAGAGATCTGCCGCCCTTAAGGAAGAAGTTGATAAACTACAATCGAATGGGTTCATTCGAGATGCCTTGTATCCAGAATGGGTGTCCAACCCTGTACTGGTTCGGAAACCAAACGGGAAGTGGAGGACTTGTGTTGATTACTCTGACCTAAACAAGGCCTGTCCAAAAGATAGCTTCCCACTTCCACGAATCGATCAGCTCGTAGATTCGACGGCCGGACATGAACTACTATCCTTTATGGACGCTTATTCCGGCTACAATCAGATACCCATGCATCTGCCTGATCAGGAACATACCAGCTTCGTGACCGACCTGGGACTCTATTGTTACAAAGTCATGCCGTTTGGTCTAAAGAACGCTGGAGCAACATACCAACGCTTAGTCAACCGAATGTTCGCTGATCAGATTGGGAAGACCATGGAGGTTTACGTGGATGACATGCTGGTGAAGTCCCGATTTTCCACCGATCACGTCAGAGATTTGAATTCAATGTTCAGCATCCTCCGGGAGTATGGGATGAAGCTCAACCCACTCAAATGTCACTTTGGCGTTGCATCCGGAAAATTCCTTGGGTTCATTGTCAACGCTCGAGGAATAGAGGCGAATCCTGAGAAGATCTGGGCTATTAGAAATTTGCAAACCCCTAAAACTATAAAGCAAGTCCAGAGTCTTAACGGGAAGGTCGCAGCATTGAGCAGGTTCATTTCAAAGTCCACCGACAAATGCATTCCTTTCTTCGACCTGATTCGGAAGGGCAAACGAAACTTTGAATGGACCACGGAGTGTGAAGGCGCGTTCCGATCATTAGTTCAACATCTCTCCACACCTCCGATCTTGTCAAAACCGGTTGACCACGAGCAATTATATCTCTACCTAGCAGTATCTGAACATGCGATCAGTGCTGCTCTAGTCCGGGAAGAAGACAAAGTGCAAAACCCGGTCTACTATGTTAGTAAGCGACTAACAGGAGCTGAAAGAAATTATCCAAGGCTGGAGAAACTGGCTTATTGTTTGGTTATTGCCTCAAGGAAGCTCCGTCCTTACTTCCAAGCTCATCCGCTTATTGTGTACACCGACCAGCCGTTACGACAGGTCCTTACGCGGCCTGAAACGTCCGGTAGGTTACTCAAGTGGAACATTGAGCTAAGACAATTTGATATCGCATACGCTCCGCGGAGGGCCATTCAAGGACAAGTCCTGGCTGATTTCATAGCCGAATTCACCGTCCCGGAAGACTTACCCGAAACCAGTGAATCTCCCGAATACATCTGGAAGCTGTATACTGATGGTGCGTCAAATGATCGGTGTTCGGGCGCTGGGGTTGTACTTGAGACTCCCGAGGGCCGATCCATATGTTATGCTCTTAAATTCGACTTTCGTGCAACTAATAATGAAGCCGAATATGAAGCCCTCCTAACCGGCCTAAGGCTTGCCAGAGATTTGAGAATTATCGCTGTAGAAATTTATTGCGATTCGCAGTTAGTGGTATGCCAGGTGCGAGGAGAATACCAGGCAAGAGACCGAAGACTGGCCGCTTACTTGGCACGAGTTCAGGAAATCCTAAACCAGTTTGATTATTATGCCATCTATTATGTGCCTCGGGAACGCAATCAGAAAGCCGATTCACTGGCAAAGTTAGCCAGCACAGGCGAAGCGCAACAAATGGGACTTGTCCCCGTTGAAACTTTGGCCACTCCGAGCATCGATCGGATAGAAATGAACTCTGTATTTGAAACCGCTCCCAATAGAGAGTCCTGGATGACTCCATATCGGAATTACATTGAGAATGGGGTGCTACCTGAACCTAGAAATGAGAAGAGACAGATTCAGCGAAAAGCCTCACGGTTCGTTATCCAAAACGGAGTCATGTACAGGAGAGGTTATTCCGTTCCTCTCCTCAGATGTATCGCCCACGAAGAAGTCAAGCGAGTGCTACATGACGTACACGAAGGAGAGTGCGGCGATCATACCGGCGGGCAAGCTCTCGCTAAAAAGATACTCCGATATGGATACTACTGGCCGACAGTGAACCGAGATGCGGCAAACTATGCCCGAAAGTGCGATAAATGCCAGATACATGCCCGAATTCCGAGAGCTCCGCCAACTGAAATAACCCAAATGGTCAGTCCCTGGCCATTCGCAATGTGGGGCATTGACATCATCGGCGCTTTACCTTTAGCAAAAGGCGGTGCGAAATACGCCATCGTCGCAGTTGATTACTTCACAAAGTGGGCTGAGTCCGAAGCCCTAGCAACCATTACGACAAAGAAGGTGATAAATTTCATGGTTCGCAACATCATCTGTCGATTTGGACTCCCGCATACTATCATCACTGATAATGGAACCCAATTCGAGAGCGCAGAATTCAAGAATTTCTGTCAACGGTTTCATATCCGCAAAAAGTTCTCGGCTGTCGCGCACCCCAAGCGAATGGGCAGGTTGAAGCTGTCAACAAAGTTATAAAATCGATCCTGAAGAAACGACTAGAGAAGGCTGGGGGCAAGTGGGTCGATGAACTTCCTATGGCATTATGGGCCTATCGAACGACCCACAAAACCGCGACCGGACACACTCCGTTTTCCCTATCTTATGGCTCAGAGGCCGTTATTCCGGTCGAGACAGAAGTGCTCTCTCATCGCGTGACTTATTATGATCCAAAAACAAACGCTATACTCCTAGCCGAGTCTTTGGATCTATTGGATGAAAAACGGGAGGAGGCTGATTTGAGAGCAGCCGCGCATCGAAGCCGGGTCGCCCGATTGTACAACACCAGAGTTCGACCTCGAACCTTTGAACTCGGCGACCTCGTGCTCAAGAGAATTTACCCAGTTCCTTCACACATGAAACCGAACTGGGGAGGGCCGTATGTAATTACACGAAAGCTCGGAGATGGTACATTCAAGCTGTCGACTGTGGACGGTCTCGATTTACCGAGAGCTTGGAACAGTGAAAGTCTCCGCCGCTACTACATATGACAGGCTTTATTTGTTTCATTCTATTTAGCAATTTGTTTCTGCATTTCGAAATTTGAATTTTGTAATAAGGCAACTGACTTTGCCGCATTTTCTTATTTCAGCAATAAAATGCCACTTCTTCGAGCCAGAGCTGTGATTCATTATGTACGATATACAACGTCACGATGCATGAAGAGCTAAATCCCATCACGCAATGGGACTTATTCAAATGGAGAGTGGCTGTGATACGACCGGCCACTCACTAGGTGAAACCCGAGCTCGGGGACAAGCCATGACACCGATATTAATAGGATTGACACACGACAATCCTACAATCAATTCCGTATTCCCAGAGTGCGAAGCGGAGTATAAACATCCAACTCCGTATTCCCAGAGTGCGAAGCGGAGTATAAACATTTAACTCCGTATTCCCAGAGTGCGAAGCGGAGTATAAACACTCAACTCCGTATTCCCAGAGTGCGAAGCGGAGTATAAACATTTAACTCCACATTCCCAGAGTGCGAAGTGGAGTATAAACACTCAACTCCGTATTCCCAGAGTGCGAAGCGGAGTATAAACACTCAACTCCGTATTCCCAGAGTGCGAAGCGGAGTATAAACATTTAACTCCACATTCCCAGAGTGCGAAGTGGAGTCTAAACACTCAACTCCGTATTCCCAGAGTGCGAAGCGGAGTATAAACATTTAACTCCACATTCCCAGAGTGTGAAGCGGAGTATAAACAGTCAACTCCATGTTCCCAGAGTGCGAACAACCGCTTACGAGATGACGCATATCCCCGGAGTGTGGATGGAACGATTCATAAGAGAACAAGCGTGGTTCGACCACTCGGTCCTCGCTTGGTGCCATCACAAGCTGATCATCACAACTTGACCCGAAACTGGGGGCAGAAGCAAATGTTAGTCATTGCCCGAAACTATGCGATGCTCAGCTCCGATGCGATCCCCTATCACAACTCGAGTCCGAGAGTTCCATACTTAACAAGTAAAATGAGCTATTCTTGAAGCAATCAGAAAATGCAAATACACTGGACCAAAGTCCGAACACTGCAATATTCAAGCATAGAAAGGAACGCAAGCTGAAGCTAAAAGACAAAATTTTATTCCAACTAACTCAAAAACAATGCTTCATACATGAGTTCTTTCCAAAATGTTCCTACTAGCAGGGGCCGAACCCGCATCTAAACACGGCCTACAAAAGGGAAAAGCAAAAAAAAAAGATAACAAAAGTCCCTAACTGCCTATGAGAAGAACGTCTAATCCTTCTGTTTCCTCAGCTTCTTCTTCCTCGAGGAACTACTGGAGCCACCAGTACCCTTTCGCTTGGAGCCTTTCTCCTTAGGCAAGCTCCCTTCGGGTGGAGGCATAATGTCAATATCCTCGTCTGAGCTGGACTCTATAGGGATGCTTCCCGCGGGAGGAGTGGGAGGAACAGACTCCGCAGCCGGAGGAGGGGCTGGTACATCAGTATCAGTAAGTGTGCCCCCAGGAGACACAGTCATAAGAGGAATGGGGCACTGTGCTGCCGCTCCGCCATCTACTTCACCGCCGTGCGCCGCAGCCGCCATCTCGGCATTGATCTCGGCTAACATCGCCGCTTCCCGCCGTGCTCTGGCCTCGCTAGGAGCCGTAGTAGTCTGAGACAAGGTGTCAGAAGTAGCCGTGAATCCCCCCAAGCCAAATGGCAAGTCCGCAAAAGGATCACTTTGACGACCAAGGAGCTCGTTTATCATCTGCTCGTCGAAAGAAAGTGAGCTCCCCTCCGTCACTCCAACTGGTGCCATTGCTGCGACGGAGGTCGCCTCAGAAACGATGGCTCCTGGCGCTTGACCTAATACTTGGGTGGTAAGAGGCGCGGCTGGTGCAACTCCTGTCACTGATCAAAGGAAAAGACATGTCATTAGCAACATTTCAACACGGGTTCTTCAATCCAAATATACTGGAAGTTAGTTCAAAGTACCTTCCTCGGTTTGGCTCGAGGTTGTCTGAACTACTTCAGAAGGATGTTCCTTAATAGGAGATAAGTGCGGTTGATCTGGGTCATACGCTGGGATAGGCTGGGAGTAGATCATTGAAGTTGGCTCAGACTGAGATGACACGACTATCTCAGAACTCGTAACATGGTGTTCTGCACCAGAGCTCTCTCCGACTTCCTGGATCTGAGCACCAAGCCTCACCTTGTCATGGGAAATCATGGAGTCATGGAGAACTTTCTTTTCGTCATCATTAAGGATGCGGTTCTCCAGCTCGAACTCATCAGGGGCTTCATCAGGGTGCCCAGATCTCTCCTCATCAACCAGTAGGTTCCAGGCGTTATAGAGATGTGTGGGGTAATCGTCAAGCCATGTCAAGTCTCGGTGCCTTAGCACATTGGCGTTGTAAGTGACGAGTAGCTCCTCCACCTCGGCCTCAATCTTGGCCTCCGCCTGCCGTACTTTCTCATCAACTCCAGCCTCAGCCTCACGGGCTTGTTTTACAGCCGCTTCCTTCTCCTTTTGGAGTGTCACTGCCTGGTCACAGGCTTCCTGCGCAGAGACATTAGCTGCGTCTTTTTCCTTAGCCATCTCTGAAAACTTTGACTTCAGCTCATTAAGCTCCTTGAGAGCGGCATCCCTCTCGGCAGTAATGGAAGTGTTCCTGTGACCCATGTCCTCAATTGCGGTGTAATGTTCTTGCTTCATCCTGGCCATGGCAGCGGTCACTTCATCAACTTTCTTTAAAGCCTCCATTTCAGACTTACGAGAAGACTCAGCCTCTGAGTTGAGCGCTTTTATGATTTGGTCGTTGCGACCCAGCTCCTTCTCAAGTTTCTCGATGGTGACGCCCCGCTCAAATGCTACTTTAGATGCCTTCCTCGCGGCCCGTCCCCACTCCCTATATTGGAAAAAGATGTCCGCGACATAATCGTGGATAGTGGTCTCCGCGGTTGGCGGGATTCTCTTCAGATGCGGGGGGAAGACATACCCATCAAAACAGATGTCAGGAAATTCCTTCCTCATCTGTGCCAATTTGAGCGCTCCTTCGCTAGACGCCTCGGTCGGGACCGACACAGTAGCCGAAGAGGTGGCTATTTCGGTCCTACGCGGAGGGTCGGACCTCAAAGCTTGAGAAGGCGGCCTAGACCGTGAAGTTTCGGGAGGACGAGTAACTGCGACCACAGGAGGTGCAGAGGTCCTGGGGGGAGGAGAACGAGATCGGGATCGGTGAACATGTCCCCTATCTCTGTCAGACTTCTCCTGACCAGAGTGTCCCGTGTCATAATCTCTCTCGCCCTCTCTCCTGCGTGGCTCGTGATAACGGCGCTTACGCAAACTACCAAGCACGGAACCTTTCCCAGACATCGTACCTGAAAAGAAAACAACAAAGAATCAGTAACCGTTTGCGATGTGTTGTTTATGGTTAGGAAAGTGTGTTGTGCCGTGAGGAGTGTGTGAATGTGTAACCCCCCGGACCAACCAGAAGTGTCAGTCGCATTGGCGAGCTCAGACTCGCTAACATCGTCGATATGTCGCGGTCCACCTGACCCAACATCGTGTTGCTCCAGCTCGGTGTCAGGGACTGGAGGGTCAGTAGGCCCTTCGAATTGATCTCCAGCTTGCGGGGAGGACGCCTCCGTAATCTTAACTCCTGGCGAAGGACGGTGCAAAACCACAGACTTCCGCCTCCCAGACTTAGGCTGTTTCGAAGCCACAGCTTTGCCTTTCCTCTTAGCATCGGACTCTGGGGTTGCATTAGCGGGTCCGACCAACGGTTCTTCGTCAGTGTGGGTTTTCTCGGAGTCGGGTTCCTCGATTATCACAACCCTGGGCTTCATCCGCTTGACCTTTTTCCTGGAGATGGTCTTTAATGCACCGTCGAGTCTTATGCTCTGCCTCCGACCGATCAGCCCAAGGACTCTGAGATTCCGATCTGTCATTAACAGTTCAATATTCCTTTCTTCGCAAGGAATCTCTTGGAGGACCCAAACTATCTCTTTATAGTAGCCACCCTCAGGCCGCTGGATGATAGCTGACAGAAAAAGAGAAGAAGACGTAAGTTTAATTTCACTCCGAAAATTGCCCTGTCAATTACTTGGGAAAAAAGACGATACTCACGTCTGAATAACCATCTTCTGGCAAACCCCGGAGGACATCGGACATAGAACCACTCCGACTTAAAATAGCTTAGCCTAGTCCACGACCCCACGACAACTTGGCAGTTCCTTACAGACTCCAAGAACGTATAAGATGGGCTGTCAGTCCGACTCTTGAAGTTAAACAAGTATCTTATGTCGGTCATACGGGGAGGACGATGGAGGTACTCCATGAATACAACGAACAAGCTGTTGAGTGAGGCATATCCGTTTGGATGCAATTGAGATGGAGCGATGTCCAGATAAGCCAACACTTCTCTTATATAGTCGTTGAATGGAGGAAGTGTGCCGGCTGCGCACGCATGCCGATTAAAAGCAGTATACCCCTCCGGGGGATTATGTGGCCTATCATCCGGTCCAGGCAACAATACCTCATCCAAAGATAAACCGTGCCTTAAGCATATCCTCCCCAGCATGTCTTCGGAGATATTGGATGAGACGGAATCAGGTGGACTGTTAATGAAGGACGCGTTGGGCAACTCGTCCGGAGCTGGGCCAATAGCTTCGGTCTCGATGACCGGAATCTCAATTCTGGGAAGGATAGGGTTTTGAGTTTCTTGCTGCTGCGAACTTGATGGTTCCATCACTAGCTAACTCACGAGAAACCATCATTAGGTGACAAAAAGCCCGTGCATTCCCCAGTGTAAAGTGCATGAATGTGTTGTGTAGTGCGAGTGTTGTGCGTGACTTGAGCAAATTCTGCAGAATTAAAGAAAATGTGCAAGCGACGAGATTCTGGAAGACAGACAAACATGACCGTCATCGCTGACCGTCATGACTGCGCCATCCAGATGATAACGATCGATTCAAGATTAAAGAGTTCGTTGTACTTTTCTGTTAAAAGGCAGTTCCATCGACGAGCTTCGAAAGTCAGTCAAATATGCAATCCTGTAATCAAGTCCAATTATGCAAGGCAAAAGCTCGTCGGAGTCGAATATAAGAACATGCAAAAGTTCGCTAAGTTCGTCAAATTTCAGCATGGAATCGATCGTAGTTCAAGTTCAAAATCAGTCGGAGGCGTGATGTCTTTTGTATCGATCCAGTTCGAATCGATACTTTCGTATCGATCAGGTCAACTCGATGCCTTTCGTATCGATGTCAGTTCGTATCGACCGGAGGAGGAGATTTCGTATCGATCAGGTAGGCTTACTTCGCATCGGCCAAGGGTTAACGGCTGTAAGACAACCAAGTGCAATAACTTCGCATCAATCTGGGGCTATCGATATGGGACCAATGAGATCTCTTGGTCTTCGTATCGATCGAGAGAGGTAGATTTTCGCATCGATCGCGCCGGCCAAGCGCTTACATCAATCATCTCAGTTCAACACAAGCCCCAACCACCTTAGATCGATGCGAACCTCTGCATCCCCTTTAACCCATCAATCGATGCGAAATCATGAAATCTGGATCGAGTCGAACCCTCCTGTCCCAGATCGACACGAACTAGTGGTGAAACAATTACTCCAGAACTCTTTCTTCTCCGATTGAAGCGAGCATAGCCATGGCCATCCTCGACCAAGCTCTGGTCCAGATCTGGCCTTGGCACCACCAAAATCGATAATCAGCAAAGGCACGATGGATCTGAGATCTGAACTTCGTCGCTCGAATTTAGCCGTGATTGCTTATTTACCTGAATCGAATTGGAGTTTGGGAAATAATAAGGTGATGTTTTGATCGATTCGAAGATTGGAGTAATTCTTCTCTCCTGCTTGTCTGTGAATCGATACGAGAAGGCAGAAGACAACAGTAAAAGTAAAAGGTAAAAAAGTGAGAAATGGCAAAGTCCCAGATATTTATATGAAGCCTAGGACGGAACCGAGTCGATTCGACTCCCAGTCAATCTGACCGGTCGCAACCAGTCAAGCAGCGCATCGATGCGAGCATTCGTATCGAACCCACTAACCTTTATCGGTTCGAAGCGCACAGGGAGGCCAGGTGGATGCGATGGGTAGATGCACGCGCTTTCCTCGTATCCATCAAGCTGTGCATTCGTAGAGGCGAAATGTTCACCAAACACCATCGTTTCGAAACATCCAAAGTATGGGCCATCGATTCAAAACAGAGCAGACCTGTTAATACGGGCGTCCATTTCGTATCCACTAGAATCTATCGATGCGAACATCCATTTCGTATCCACCGGATATCGCCAACTCGAATCAGGATTCGCCGCGATGTGTGACCATCGATACGAATGATCATTTTGGCATCCGTCAAGTCAACCCGCATCGATACAAGAGAATGGCTAAAGGGTACGACTTCCAAAGTTATTCAAAGAAGGCCTGCAGCTTTTCAAAGCACGTCATGTTTTCACAAGACGTACTTTGGGGGGCAAATGTTATCCCGCCTTTTGGCAAGGCCAGGACATCAAGGAGTTGGGTTCCGAATGTCGTTTGTCATGGATATCGATGAATTTTGACCAAGTCCGGATCAAGCCCCAATCGATGGGACATGATCGGGAAAACTAAAGCAAACCAACGCTCCAAGTTTCAGATCGAACCGAGTTCGTACGCTCAAGTTACGATGGATGCAAGACAAAGGGAAGAGCGCATTTTCGTATCCATCAATGAGCGGCAGTTCGTATCGATGGATTTCGTATCCATCGATGGTCCTCGTTTTCGTATCCATCAGACAGTGCCTACGTCGTATCCATCAGACAGTGCCTACGTCGTATCCATCAGACAGTGCCTACTTCGTATCCATCAGACAATGCCTACTTCGTATCCATCAGACAGTGCCTGCTTCGTATCCATCAGCCAGTGTCAACTTCGTATCCATCAGATAGTGTTTGCCTCGTATCCCAGGATGAAGTCCTACTCGAATCCATCAGGTCAACCAGATTGGATAACGTGTCATTTCTCGAAGTGAACGAGGCGAAATACATGGAGACGATGCAGTCAACGCGGAGCAAATATCGGATCGAGGCGAAGCGCACGCACCACGTCTTTTCCTGATGCGAATGCGCCGAGATGTATGGAGTCGACGCGGTCGATTCGGAGTGAAGACCGGATCGAGGCGAAGTGTGCGTTCCACGTCTTCACAGAGGCGCGTGATACCATCGAGTCGAAGCTCAAAGCGCAGGGAAATGGATACGAACCAGACAGCCTATGAGGAATTCCAGTTCGTATCGACCATATCTCGTAATCCACTGATCCAAACATGATGAAATTTTAACTGAAGGTTGCACACATAACAAGGAACGTCTCCACCAATTTTGAGCTCAATTGGAAGTAATCCTGATCGATACGAAATTATTTCGTATCAATCACAGATTGGCTTGAAACTCTCTGGAAGTGGTCGAATGGGTCCCCTCACGTGCCAGGCCAAGTCTCCCGGAGTTTGAGCGAAATCCAAGCCTCCTACGCCTATAAATAGAGCCCCAGAATCAACGGAAAAAGGAGCTTTTTTCTCTGAAGCGTCCAGACTCTGCCGGATTGAGATTTGCATCATACTTTTGCTGTCAATTTCGAATTCTAAACTGTAATCCGCTGTTCATCGCTGTAAACGCTTGTAATCATTGAAAGAGAATCAATAAAATCATCAAAACTTCATAGTGGACGTAGGCTATACGCCGAACCACTCTAAACTGCTTGTCTGTGCATTTTACATTCCTATTTGTTGGAGTTTTTGTTAGATAATCTCTGTTTTACATTTATAATCTTCATTTTATCTCTTCAAACAACTCCCGAAGAGTGTTGTGCCCATTTTTGGTACAAACATTATGTAATCGGTGTAGTTGGGCTATATATATTTCCAGACTGTTGTATATAAGCTTACATAGTTTACATCGATTTATTTATAACGGTTTTGTTGTTTATATGAAATACAGGAACTATATATTCTGTTATATACGATAGTTTGCATATGTATTAAGTGTTTGGGTTATATGTATAAGTATATATATTATTATTAAAGTTAGTTATATTTTATCTATAGGGAAGTTTATATAAATTTATATTTCAGTGAGTTATATATATATATTAGCTGTACTTCAAGATTTTTTAGTATATATATGTTTACCGGGTATTATATTATTAAAGGTATCATATTGCACTGTTTAAAGGGATATAAGTTGCATATTAGTATTTTATTGGTTTTATTATAGTAATAAATACAATGGTCGGTCTACTTGTCTTTTTATACAAGTATATTGATCTTATTTGTATTATTTTATCAATATAAATTTGTAGATAGTAATAAATTTGTATGATGTTGTGATAGCTTTAATTATTCATATATATTGTTTAAAGATTTACCAGAATTTTATATCTATTTCATTTTAAGTATATATTTCTAAAAATTGATTTTGGGAAATATGTAGACAATATATATTTGTTTCAGTTTATACCAAACCGATTTGATTGTCTTCATTAATTTCGATTTATCAGCTTGTCCGTCAAATTCGTGCCAATCTAGCTTTACTTTGGAATTCATGTCTGGATTCATAACCCATTTCATTGTCAAACTTCTCTAGCCTCGGAAGGTGAGCAATCACTCACGATTAATGTTCTTATATTTATTAAATTTGATTTCAATTGAAACGACAATTGAAATATGCTGCTGTTAATTATTTAATTGTTATATATGCTATTATCTGTAATTGTTCACCTATGGGATATGACACCATATCCCGTCGTTTATATTTTATTGTTATTGATAATATATGCATGTTATTATTATTACCATATCTGTTATCACTCTGCAAGTTCCCTGTTAGTATAGAATTCCCTATAGGTTGAAATGATACATACCCGAACGATCTGTAGAATAGGAGAAAATCATTATGGGTTGAAATGATAAACCCAAGCGATTTTCATTGAATTGAATTTAGGATTGCGGGTTGAAATGATATATACCCTTATATATTTAAATTACGGATCGAAATGATAAATATCCATATCACTTGACCATAGGATAGAAAAAATTTATACAGACACCGTTGGTCTATATATAAATCTTTAAAATGATTTATGTGGTTTTGAAAGGGAATATATATGGTTTTATTTAAATTTGAAAATATTATGTATATGAATAAGTTTTAATATAAAGTAGATTTAATAATAAGTTTTAATTTAATAAAGTATGATTTAATTAATATATAATATGTATAAGTATTTATTTTAAATTTTATTTTAAAAATAGATTTTTATAATGATTCTATAAGTTAGGTTGGAAAGATAAATTTGAACTTATTCGGAATTGTATTTAATTAAGAATTTTGTTTAATTAAATCGATTTGAAACTTATTGAATTTGAGGGTTTTAAGATATGATTTTATAACTTGATTTTGATTTAAAGTAATTAAATGGATATTTCAAGTTTTAAAATAAATCGAAGGAAATATTTAGTTTAATATAATTTAAGGTTATTTAAATGATAATGGATTTATTAAGTGAATAATTCAAAACTAAATAAGAATGAAGTTAAAATAAGATATATATATATATATATGAAATTATCAATTTAGTTTTGAAAGTGCCATAATTTGGATATATATATATATATATATATATATTTGAGATGGAAATGATATTTTTGTTTTTGAAGTATAAATTATTTTGGAATGACCACGGTGTTATAATGACGTTTGGTTCCACGGATCCTTAGAGGATGGTTATCCCAAACATCCTTTAAATTACTTGTATTTCAGTTGATATTTCACTTGAGTTGGATTTATTGATATAAGAATGTTAATCCTGACTCGAGTGTATTGTGTTTTGCTTTACGCTCGGGTCAGACTGAGTGATACAGCATTTGAGACTCACCTTTGGAGTTTGGAGCTTCGCTTGGAGATCCAACTATCGATTCATCTTTCAGCTTGTTCAGAGATGTCATCTGTTGTATTCGAGACTCAATTGCATTTGAGATATTCTGCTGTATTTTATTTCTAACTCTGATGTTTATATAGTAGCTTCATGAACTACTATTTATCTATTCCGCTGTATTATTATTATATTACTCTGTATCTGTGATTTCTATGATTTATTTATTTACTGTATATGCTGAGTTTTTCCAAATATAAATTTACAATCTAATATTTTTAGCAATTCAAGTCCGACATGTGTGGATGCGAATGGTTGAAAATATTGGGATGTTACACATTTGATGTCGTAAATGGATAACATCACAAGTATCTGACGTCATAGATGCTGCAAATAGGTGACATCGCAATATAAGTTCAGAGTGTTGGGACGGGATTCCAACTGGAGACCACTCAAATCGAAACCCCACAACCACAGCGGAAGACGGGATCGTGGTAAGAAGTGTAAAAACAACCAATCAATAACATAAATCCAATCTCAACCAATCCAAAAGCAATCACAATCCCAAACAAACAATTCAGAAATCAAAGCAATAATGAAAAATAAATCACACAGCGATTTATAGTGGTTCCACTAACGTTGTGTTAGTGTAAATCCACTTTAAGAGAGAGCTTTTATTGATATTGATGAGAAGAGTACAAGAGATTGATTACAATGGTCAAAATTCTAATTAGAAAATGATTTGTGGAGGATAATTGAAGAAAATTGGGTTTTGATAAACCCGAATTGATGGAGGCTAATATCTTGCAGTCGCTTGCACGCGCCCTAGATTTGGAACCTGAAGCTAGCTTATATAGGAGAATAGAAACCCTAGGCAATGTTCTGAAATTGCCCCTGCAGATATCAAAAATCTTCACGCCAAGTCCACACGTGAAAAACATGCGGATGTCGCCTCAGACGTCTGACCAAAGTGGTCAGACGTCTGACTTAAGTTACTGGAAAATTTTCTCTTCAGCTCAAACGTCTGACCATTTGGTCAGACGTCTGACTAAAGGCTATGGATCAATTCTGCACAGACTCAGACGTCTGACCATTTTGGTCAGACGTCTGACCTCTGTCAATTCAGCCCACTTCACCTTTTCCCTTATAACTTCCACCTCCGAACTCCGATATGCAAACCGTTTTCTCCGTTACGAAGCTACTTCCGAGCTCTACAATTCTCCATATAGTGTCGCCAAAATTTAACACTCCACCTCGACACTATATCCATCTCCAACTCCAATGGTACCATACCATCAACGACAACTGATAGCACCAACTATCACTTCTTCTACCTTCAACCAAACATGAATGCTTTCCCAATGAGCTCCTGCAAAGCCACCGCCCATTGCACTCCACCAACAAGCTTAGGCAAAGCCCCCGCCCGCTAATGAAATGTTGAAAACATCCAAATCCTAAGCTATCTCACCAAAGATTAGCACTTACCAAGAAGATAGAACCTCAATCTCTCACTGATACTCTTCCTCATCAACCACCAAGCTTCTCCCTTAACCGTGCCACCCCGTGGCACCTAGCACTTCTCCAAGCGAATCAAGTTCAAGCAATGCTCAAACTTCCCAACCGGCAATGCCTTAGTGAACATGTCCGCTGCGTTATCCTTTGTGTGCACTTTTCGAAGATATACTTGCTTATCCTCATCCATGGCTACTAGAAATGACTCTCTCACCTCAATATGCTTAGTCCATGAGCTAAATGCCAAATTCTCTGCCAGGTGAATAGCACTCTGGCTATCACATCGAATATCAATACCGTCATGCTTGAATCCTATGTCACACAACAATCGCTTCAAATAGAGTGCCTCCTTTGCAGCCTCCACTGCGGCTATCAACTCCGCCTCCGTAGTGGATAAAGCAACTACGGTCTGCAATCTCGATTTCCAACTTATGGCTGTACCCCCAAGTGTTAAGACATATACGGATGTTGATTTTCTTCGATCCCTATCACCGGCGTAGTACGAATCACAATAACCAACCAACTTGCAATCCATTGTCTTACTACCGCCAAAAACAAAACCATGAGAAGATGTGCCTCTAAGGTATCTCAAAATAAGATTCATAGCTTCCCAATGCGATTTCCCCGGATTAGCCATATATCGACTAACCATCCCGACGGCATTTGCAATATCGGGCCTTGTACACACCATAGCATACATTAGACTTCCAACCGCACTAGCATATGGCACCTTTGCCATATAAGACTTGTCTTCCTCCAAGATAGGTGATCCTTTACTCGAAAGCTTCATATGCAAAGGTAAAGGTGTATTTGACGCCTTTGCATTCTCCATGCTAAACCGGCAAAGAACTTTCTCAATGTACTCCTTTTGAGTTAGTTTCAACTCAAAATGCTTTCGATCCCTTACAATTTCCATGCCCAATATCCTTCTTGCTTCTCCAAGATCCTTCATTTCGAACTCCGATTTCAAACTCAGTTTTAGCTTGTTGATTTCATTCTTATCCTTAGAGGCAATGACCATGTCGTCCACATACAAGAGTAAATACACCCAACAATCATTTCTCAACTTCTTGAAATAAACACAAGCATCCTTGATGCTTCTATCAAAACCATTTTCAAGCATAAAATGATCAAATCTCTTGTACCATTGTCTAGGTGATTGCTTTAATCCATATAGCGATTTCTCCAACTTACAAACCAAATTTAACTTACCATCCACAACATAACCTTCCGGTTGCTCCATGTAAATGTCTTCATCCAAGTCACCATGCAAGAAGGCGGTTTTCACATCAGGTTGCTCCAACTCCAAGTCGTGAATAGCAACTATAGCAAGTAATATCCGGATAGAAGTATGGTGCACAACCAGTGCGAATATCTCATCATACTCCTTTCCCTTCCTTTGTGCAAACCCCTTAGCTACTAGTCTAGCTTTGTATCTTCCATCGTCCTTCACCTTGTATATCCAATTGCACCCAATAGCACAGTTTCCTTTAGGAAGTGGAACCAAATCCCAAGTTTGATTCTTCAACAATGATTTCATCTCTTCCTTCATAGCACAAATCCATTTTGAGCTATCACTCGACTCCATGACATCATCAAGGTCCATCGGCTCATCTTGGACTACATAAAGAGCATAGTCCAAATTATCACAAAAGCTAAGATAGTTCCAATCACCATATCTTTCGGGTGGCCTTATAGTACGACGACCAACCCGAGTAGCAATACCATCACCCAAACTCCCTTCGGCTCCACCTTGAACCGAATCTTCTCTAGAATCATGCACATCACCAACACTACTAGAGGAACCCTGTGGACTATGTGATGTAACATCAACCGCTACCTCCCCGCAAGCATCTCCAACTACTCTACTCTCTCTACTCCTTGGACAAAATGTGGAAATAATTTCCTTCTCCTTTGATTCACCATGAACCAAATCCGGTACATCTGATGAGCTTCTATTCTCCTTGAACAATGCTGACTCATCAAAAGTAACATGGCGAGAATTTACTACCTTCTTCGTTTTCGGATTCCAAATCCGATAGCCTTTTACTCCATCCGTATAACCAAGCAAAATTCCCTTGAAAGCTCTAGGTTCAAGCTTATCATTTCCCGGATCATGCACATAAACCGGACTACCAAAGACACAAAGATAACTCAAGTCAATGCTCTTTCCCTTCCACTCTTCCTCCGGAATTTTGTTACCAATAGCTGAGCACGGAATTCGATTAATAATTTGCACTGCGGTTGACAAAGCTTCAGCCCAAAATCCCTTCGCCAAACCCGATATCAATCTCAAGCATCGAGCTTTCTCAAGTAGAGTACGATTCATCCTTTCCGCAACACTATTCGACTATGGATCTCTAGGTGTAGTAAAATTCCTCCGAATACAATGATGCTTGCAAAACTCCAAAAAATTTCCGGAAACATACTCTCAGCCATTGTCGGACCTTAGAACCTTCAAAGACTTGCCACTCTCATTCTCAACAAGAGCCTTCCACGCTTTGAACTTTGCAAATGCCTCCGACTTGGCCTTCATTACATACACCCAAACTGTGATAACCCTGATTTTTGTGAGTAATTTCATGATTTAATTTAGTTTGTATTTGTTTGAAATTACATTGAAAAAAAAAAATAGGAATAGGAAATTGGTTTGCAGATACCAAGTATAAAACATGTACAGGTGCACAAGGCAGTGCACAAACATGTACACAGTTTTCTGTGTGATAAAATAAGCAACAATCAATAGAAATAATAGGATATATGAATTACAAGTATATATGCATGTAGGCAGAAATCATCAAGCCTTGAAGAAAAAAAAAGAGACTTAGGCCAGGGTAGGCATACATGTATTATACATGTGCACAAAATAATACTTGCAGAAATAAAAAGAAAAATTAACATTTGCATGAAAATGGTATGAGCTCTTGGACAAGTACTTTATCCATTTTTAGCAATTCCTTTTTACTTTAGAAAAAAAAAGAAAAGAGAAGAAATCATGCAAATAACATGACCGGGGCAATGAGGTATATTTTCTGGAAAATATACCATGACTATTTACCCATTTTCTCTAAAATGTTAGAATAAGAGGCATATCATAGTTGGTAGGGTAAAATTGGCATTTGGTAATTTCCTAAAACCCTAGTAGCAGCCAGAGTTCATATAAGAAGACCTGGTGTGGTAAGGTTTTATGTTTGCTCTACCTCTTAAAAAGAAAATATACAAGGTATAAACCAGAGAAAATGGGAGAAGGCAGAAGACTAAAAAGGGGTTCATAAGGCATAGGAAGAAGAAGGATTAATGTGAGTAATCTCACTGAAAACTTTGGCATTAAGACCTGAATATTGAGGCAGCCAGTTTTGAACTAATTTTCTTTTATAAGTTATGTTTTATGATTGGATGACTTTGGCTTGTTAATGATTTGTTTTAAGGGTAAAACCTCTATCTGATTTACCCAGAAAATAAGAGTCATGGATTCATGAACTAAAAATGTTTGTCTGAGATATGGGTTAACTTTGAGATGGGGTGTTTTCTTTGATAAGTTTTCTTTGTAAGTTGTTTGTAAAATCCCCGGATTCAAGTAGTGGGTATATGGTCTAAAGGTAGAAAGAAATATGGGCTGTGACATTGTGTTGTTGCTTATGCCTCATATTAATTAAAACAAAAGAAAATGTAGAAGTGCAATGTTGTACATGTGCTGAGCTTCTATGTTTTATGAAATACCCAAATCAAATATACTTGTGGTTTAGCCAGATCATGAATCTGATTGAACCAGAGGTAGGGAAGAATATATATATATATCTGGAAAATTACTCAGGACCATATGCTTACATCTTGATCCAGTGAAACCCATAGGCAAAATAATGTGCTAAGAAGTCACCTCACTCTTTTATGATAAAATGGTTGCTTCTGAGAATTTAACTTACCAAACTCTGGATGAATATATGTTGCTTGCATCATTTATGTTTCTCTGATTAAGAAGTGAGATGCAGAAGGGATTAGCACTGCTATGAAAAATATTAAAACACTTAGTAGTTTAACTAAGGACTTGGGATCTTAGGGCTACCAAAGTATAGCTTGGCAATGGGAATATTGCAAGTTCACATTATATTTATACCCAGGGGCCTGAGTGTGCTGGGTTAACAGAGAAAGGTCCCAGGCAGTGTGTGTTTAAAAAGAAGAAAGTAGCTAAAGACCCTGATAAATTTGATAATGAATTCTAGGAATAGATTCAGTAGAGGTCTGGGCAAAATCCCTGATGGCCAGTAAAGTTGAAAAGGAGATGATAACTGGATTGAAGTTTGTATTTGGTTGTTTTGATGCTTTATTGGTGAATCTTGTGGTTGTTTTCTATGAACTAAACATTGTGATCATATATAATCTGTTTGGCACTAATATGAATGCACATGCTTCACAAAAACATGCACACAGAAGATATTGAGTTTCTTATTCTTGCAAAGTACAGGAATATAAATGGAATTGAAATAAATCATGTTTTCAGTTAGATTATTCACACCAGACAAATAGTCTGACCCTTTTGTGTTCATGCACCATTGGGTGTCTCATATTTATATGGGGCAGTTCATGGTGATCTTGCAGGGAAATAGGGATTGCTTTGATCAGGCTTTGGATGTTAAACTGCTTAAGATTTGGATGCTATGTTTTTAAAAGTCTTTGCTGAAGCTAAATTAGATATTCATGTTGAACTATGTTAAGCTATTTGTTTAAGTTGCTTAGAAAAACCAATGTATTGTTATTTGCTGTTTTGTAAGTGTTGAATTTATATGTATCAGTTGGAACTTATGTATTTTGTTTTGCAAAATGCTTTGTTAAGAAAATGAATTTCAAGTTTCAAGAACAGTTAGGCTAAAATGATAGAAAATCTGAGATTGAAAGAATTTGTGGTTTATATATATATCAAAAGATCTGGCATAAGAGAATCCTTGTTCAAGTCAAAAATAAAAATCTGATAAAAGGGTTTGAGTTGCTTTGAAAAGAAAATGTTATAGCAGATACTTTGTATCAGAATAGTGCAAACCAGAACAAGGCTAACATAGCCATTTTCTTAAGCCTGGGCTAAGACAGCACCCAAGTGTTTTTAATTAAGTTTTAGATCTGTTTCATAGCCAAATACAGGGTAGACTCAGGCAATTATGTAAACAAGGGAAAAATAAAAAGAAAAAAAAAACAAAAATTGGGTTGAACCGACCAGCATAGCACTCGAACTTGTGACCTCTCATGTATAAGTTAGGCGCGTTTCCATTACGCCTAGATGTTGCTTGTGTTCACTTAGGATCCACTTTATTATAGCCTGAGTTTGAACACACCTGCACAGAAACATGCACACACACATGCACAAGTAAAAGCAAAGTTACCCAGTAAGAATGTCAGAAGAATTTATGTAAAATAAGGAGCCTTGAGTCATAGAATCAATAGTAATCATTAACCTAAGCCTTTGGGAAAACCTAGTTTTGAAAAAGAAACACTATTGCTATGTAGAGAGTATTTCTTTCAGCAATACTCAAACAGGTTTCTACCTTCAAAATTTCTATACTCTGATTTAGGTAGAAGATGACTTATATATCTTCATATATATAAGTTTAAGATAAAATGATTAAACCAATATTTATTGGCAGAAAGGTCCTGGATAGAAGAAAAATTGAATTAAATATTTTTCTTGATTAAATGGCCACTGAATGTTAAAAAAAAAAAATTAAGTGGGTCATTTCACAAACTTTCCAAGAAAAGTCATCTATAAAGAAAATATAATAGCGAGCTCCACCTAAAGAAGCTATAGGTGCCGGTCCCCAAACATCTGTGTGAACATACTCAAGAACCCTTCTCGAATCATGCTTTCCCTCATCGAATGAAACTTTAGTTTGCTTCCCCATGACGCATTCTTCGCAAAACTCTAACTTGTTGAAACTTTCTCCATCGATCATCTCCCTCTTCCGAAGAACGTTCAAACTCCTCTCCAAGACATGACCTAACCTCAAATGCCACAACCTAGTCGCATCCAAGCCACGAGAACTATCAACTCCTATACAAGTTTCACCTTTTACAGTCACTCCTTGAAGCAAATAAATACCATGAGTCCTAGCACCCTTCATAACCACAAGCACCCCCTTCGAAACCCACAAGCTATCACTCTCAATAGTGATCTTACAACCTAAAAAATCCAGCTGCCCCAAAGAGATAAGAGACTTCCTAAGTCCCGGAACATAGCGCACATTAGTGAGAGTACGAACCACTCCGTCAAACATCTGAATTTGCACGGAACCAATGCCTTTCGACTTGCAAATAGCACCATTTCCTATAACAATTGAATTTCCTTCTTTGTCGATGTAAGAAGAAAAACAATTCCTATTTGGCGTCATATGATAGGATGTCCCCGAATCGAGCACCCATTCGCTACCCGAAACATCCGATGCTACCGCCGACAAAACATCTACATCTCCCTCACCAACTCCACTCTCCACCGCTACTGATGAAGATGCTACTTCCTTCTTTGTCTTCTCCTTGTCCGGACACTCATTCTTCCAATGACTGGGCTTCTTACAAATATAGCACTTGCCTTTTCTTTCCTTCGACTTTCCTCTCCAACCGGGGTTCCTTGATTTAGAATGCCCCCGGTTCTCCTTCTTCACATACCTCTCCTTCTCCACAAATAAACCATGACCATTACTAGCACCACTACTTCCATCACCTATATCCTTCATTTGATCCCACAACTTCTCGCTAAGAAGACCCATCTTGACATCATCAAGAGTCAATGTATCCCGGCTATAGATCAAACTATTTGAGAAACCTGTATAGCGATCTGGCAATGAACACAACAATATCATCTCCTTTTGCTCTTCCTCAATCTTCAAATCTACCGCCTTCATCTTCATTAGCAAATCATCAAAAGTATTCAAATGCGCCTTTAGCGAAGTACCTTCCTTCATCTTATAGGTGAAGAACGTTTGCAATAAGATCAAACGATTTGTCAGTGACTTCTTCTTATATAACTCCTCCAACTTGTCCCAAATACCATTAGCGGTTGTCTCACCACTAAATTTAGAGATAACATTCTCTCCCATAGCAAGTTGAAGTGTAGTGAATGCCCACTCTTCCACCTCCTCTCTCTCAACATCCGAGATGTCTGCTGGCAACAAATGTGTGTCAAACACTACCCGATGCACCTGATTCCTCCTTAGAACCGCTTTCATCTTCCATTGCCATTTTTCAAAATCATTATCGCCATTCCACTTTTCTATTACCAATTGTGATCCTGAAGCTGCATACGATCCACGTACATAAGGCGCTACACCACTTGGATTACCCATTGAGGAACTACTTGAGGTATTATCTGATTCTGACATTTCTACAACCACCTACCAACACCAATGCTTCGATACCAAATGTTAGGACAGGATTCCAACTGGAGACCACTCAAATCGAAACCCCACAAGCACAGCGGAAGACGGGATCATGGTAAGAAGTGTAAAACAACCAATCAATAACACAATTCCAATCTCAACCAATCCAAAAGCAATCACAATCTCAAACAAACAATTCAGAAATCAAAGCAATAATGAAAAATAAATCACACAACGATTTATAGTGGTTCCACTAACGTTGTGTTAGTGTACATCCACTTTAAGAGAGAGCTTTTATTGATATTGATGATAAGAGTACAAGAGATTGATTACAATGGTCAAAATTCTAATTAGAAAATGATTTGTGGAGAAGAGAATTGAAGAAAATTAGGTGTTGATAAACCCTAAATGGTGGAGGCTAATCTCGTGTAGTCGCTTGAACGCGCCCTAGATCTGGAACCTAAAGCTAGCTTATATAGGAGAATAGAAACCCTAGGCAATGTTCCGAAATTACCCCTGCAGATATCACAAATCTTCACGCCAGGTCCACACATGAAAAATAGGCGGAAGTTTCCTCAGACGTCTGACTTAAGTTACTGCAAAAAAATTTCTTCAGCTCAGACGTCTGACCATTTGGTCAGACGTCTGACTAAAGGCTCTGGAATCAATTCTGCACAGACTCAGACATCTGACCATTTTGGTCAGACGTTTGACCTCTGTCAATTCTGACCACTTCACCTTTTCCCTTATAACTTCCACCTCCGAACTCCGATTAGGGAACCGTTTTCTCCGTTATGAAGCTACTTCCGACCTCTACAATTCTCCATATAGTGTCACCAAAATTTAAAATAGAGTTCCATATCAAAACTAAAATCGGTGTTGAATCTTAGACCAAACTTCATACCGGCACTTCAGCCCGAGGATTCACAGGTTATAAAAATTAATCATTTTGTGTTTCAAAAGGTGATTTTTTGAAATAAGCGTATCTGATCTTAATTGGTTTCAAAAATATTTTATTTCAAAACTTGCAATTTATTGACGTCAAAGCCAAGAGATTTCCTGCTTATTGATTCCAAAAGGAAGAAATTTCAAAAATTGAGGAATTTAATTTCATAAATCACTTGATTTCATCTCAAAATCATGTATTTCAATATAAGGATAATGGATGTATGAGCCTTCAAAAGGTATACGTGGATTCAGTGTTTAAACATAATAGGTACATGGTTTTATACATTTAGGATTTCAAAGGTATTAGTATCGCATATATATACATCTAGGTTTAAATTTGTGAATGATTTTGAGAAAAGGTTAACTTAGAAAGGAACTTATTTTGAGGTATAGAATTTCGTATACTTGAAGTTTTGAAGGGTGTCTCGCATAAGTATTCAGATCTATGTTAGTCCCTAGTATACGAAGTTTTGTATGTGAAAGCTTCAAATGGATATATGGCTTTGAAAACATATATAGCATGAGTACACCGATTTTCAAAAATATGAATTTGTGAATATTGAAATTCTTATATATATATAGCTTTATACATACAAATGTTAAATGTATATATAAGTAAATTTGTATATATCAAATTTCACAAATGTGGGGTCGAATAAATATGTGATTTCAAGTGCATAAGAATTTCAAAAGAATTAAATTTTATTTGGGTTTCAAATTCAAATGGGTATATTATTTCAAATATATACCTTCAAGTGCATAAGCTTCTAAATAAGTGTAATATCTTATATACTGGTTTGAATGCTAAGTTTAAAGAGTATACACTTTTTGCATGTGTACAGATTTTAAATGTATAATTTTTAATACATATCAGGTTTACTAAAAACAAAATCTTATATTGTTGACAAATATAGAGATTTGTATACACCTGGGCTACAAATATATAACGCTCGATTTTGAAGATAATTGATTTCGAAAATGAAATAGTTTCATATACCTATAAGTGATGTTGCACATGAAGTTTTTGAAAACACTGTTTTACATGTGCATAAGGATCCATTTGCATCAAGTTTCTTGAACATTGATAGATATGTTTAGGGACTTTGAATATACTTACTTTTGTATATAAAAAGATTTTGAGTAAATAAAACTTTATGTATATATGGTTTCACATTCAACAGTTCTACATATATCAGGTTTCGAAATGAACAAGTGTTGGCGTCAAAATTGGCTAGCAACACCCAATTATGTAAACGTACCAATATCCAGTCCAATCACAAAAATATGAAGAGAAATAAATGAAGAATAAAATTAAAACATTTAGAAAGCAAGTAAAAAGAGACAAGATTTATAGTGGTTCGGTTAACTCTGACCTACGTCCACTCCCAAAAAATCCTTTTTTTATACTGAAGTTTGTTTATAGTTACAATCCGAATCAAAGAATAAAATTGGCAGTGATGTAACAACCCGAATTCCAGTGGGTCCGGATTTTTCGCAAAAATGCTAAAATCCAAACCCACTGAAGCCCGAGTTGGGTATATCCTGCAAATAGGCAAAGATAAATATATCAGAGCTCAAATAAATATCTCATAGCGGAACTGACTAAAATATAATAGTAAGTAAATACTCACCAAGGTAATAACACTTTCTAAACAAGTGTCTCAAAGCTGGAAAATCTCTGTCATCTATCTAACCTGTGGAATGATATGAGGAGGGGGTCAGAACTAAAGTTCTAGTGAATGGACAAATTATACACTTCTAAGCATAATTCTACATATACCGTTCTATTTCCATTTTCTGTTGTATTAAGTTTATTGAGTTTATAATACTCTCGCCTCTGTGCGTGAATCATACCCATCTACTCCCTAGTAGATTAAGACCTAATAACCAATATATATATAACTACATGCCCAAAGACTACATCGGTCCTATGTACTACCCATAGTACCTTCTGTATCCTCCTCGAAAAGGACTCCATCGTCTTGCTACTAGAGCGTACTATAACTACATCTGTAAATGACAGCTTCGTGAGGCCTATAATACAAATGTTCCGTCGTCTACTATGAAAACGTGAAACTGCATCCGAACTAGCTTATACTAGTGCTCGGGCATCCACAATGTACCACCCAGTGCGTACCTTGAGGACTACACATAATCGTTTTGTCCACTCCATGAATTCCACCAACAAGGTTTACCTTGTACGGAACTCAATCGGGGATTTTCTATATCTGTAAAGTTCCGCTTCGTTAGGCATACAATACAGATATTCTACTTGGTCTGTCTCTTTTCTCATCATGGCTATGGCCCCACGCAGCCCCTCCTCAACTAATCGAAAGACCTTTCAAGAGCTAAGTGGTTGTGCCCCTCATCCAATTTCCCGATAGTGAAAGAATCATTAGCCTGTTGGTTTTACTCTAGTCTTTCCCGAACTCGCTCTGACTGATGATGGCTGATCTCCGCATGCGACTATCCTTTTGGGTCCTGCCCACTATAACCTACTCGCAAACTAGAGTACGGTGTCATACAAATATCCTACTCCACCATCAACCTTTTGACTGCCTACAAAGGTCTACTTCATTAGGCCTGCAATGCAAAAGCAGTCAAGGCATACTCTCTTGATGGAACACCTACAAACCTGCCTCCGGGGGTGCAGCTTCATTAGGCTTACCCCAGAGGGCCATCCTAGAGTATCTTCATGTCCTATTGAAGTATCGTACTTTCTTCTAACCCAAACTAACTAAGTTGGACGTGCTCTTTCTGTACTAAAAATCTACGATGAGCTGCTTCGTTGAACTCTTTATCCAGATTCTCTTTGGGCTACTCCAAACGCACCTTACCATTTTATTAGACGCTGTGTCTAATATTTTACTATGCATTTAGTTTACTTTTCTTATTCTGTTGGCTACTTATTTACCCTAATCAGCATGCCCATCCCCATCCATGTGTGAGACCACCAGTCCTAGACCTGAAAGGGAATGCTGCCAGTATGGGCCACTTCTCTTATAAAATTTACAGTTTCAACATAACTAACTAGTAGAACTAAATATTGAAATAAATGTTGAATTAAATATTTAACGGGAATCTAACGATATTATATATCATAAACATAAAAGAGATATAATTTAAATCCACTCACCTGTCGTCCTTAGCTTTAATCCATGGCCTTCCTAGAAATATTTTTATTAAAAAGATATTCTCCCTAGAAATATTTTCTATTTAGGGTTCGGCCTCAGGCAATGAACCCAATTGGGAGAAAATCTGATTATGAGAAAATAGCTAGTCCTAGGGTTCTATTTATAGTGAATCTTAGGGATCTCAGGCTGCTGGATTTTAGGATTGAACCTGGTGTAACCACGTCACAGGCTTGCTGCGAATCGTTGGATCCACAATACAACGCTCGAGGTTGCGCGAAAATCCAATTATTAAACTTTAACTTTTAACCTTTGTCTATTCATTCTAATTAATTTCCATTAATTACAAATTTAATTCCCTTTATAACACATGTTTATTTTGAAATTCAAACGTTGCTAATTAATGTAAATTAATATTCTTTAATTGCTGATTTGATTAACATTGCCTATTAATGTTAATTAATTGCCTCTAATTGCTGATGTCAATTAATTTCCTTTATGACGCGCGTCTATTTTTAGAACGCACGTTATTTATTGAATTTAAGCGTGCATATATTTATAAACAAATATATTCACGCACATTTACACGTATGATTATTTTTCGATACGGAACTTCGAACGTCAATAACATTTTCATACGAAGTCCGTTCGAGGCATATTATATATGTAAATTAATCATAAACTTGCCACGAACACAATGGTATAAGTTTCGAGGCCATATTTTGACAATTTCAAAAGCGCTTTAGGAAATTTCGTCCTTGAAATTCTATAAGGGTAAAACTATGTAATTCTCTGCATCAATCACATCCATTTTGTATACATCCAATTTTGCGACCATCCGTGTCTTTGTGTAAAGTGTCATTTAACATAAAATATATGCATGTACATGAATTTCTAAGCGGTACCTCTTATATGAATACTTTTTTCTTTAAAAACCCCTTTTTAAAATATGATGCACACATTCTAAATATACCTTGGAGGAGTTTCTAACTTACTACAAATGGGGACTTTCTACAAATGGCAAGCAACCTATACGCAAAATCAATGGAAAAATATGAAATTTCCATTGCTTAGCTTTCCTACTAAGGCTCCTGGCTCTCTATTATATCTCTCCTAACTAACATTGTCTCTATTTATTACACTTCTTATTACACCTAATGGTTTTATACCTTGATGTATTGGAACTGCATTCTCTTATGAGAAACCATTAACGTTAAAACCTCATATGAACCCTTTAAAAGAGGATTTCATGTTTATGTGAAATTATAATGAACTTATTTTATAATTTATCGAAATAGGCTATACAAAATATGGTGTTTTCCATACTTTGTACATCTTTTTCACGTATTCCTTATAACTTACACAAAACATCTTTATTTGTGATTTGGTTTCATAGAGAATTATATCATTATTCATTTCATTCCAATAGATTAAAGTATGTTTAATCTATATTCACTTACAAAAGACATTTCCTACGAAATTTATTATTTAACTTACATCTTTTTCTTCTTCAGAAGAACTCATTTTCAAAACTGTTTTGGTATTTTTCATAACTAGAAAAAATTTCCGTATACTTATTTAAATAATAAGTGTACTTACAAACCACTTTATTTCTATACTTAGAAATTATCTTCAAAACACATTTTTATTTGGGTAAAAACAGATGTTGCGTAAAACACCGTTACTATAACCCAAAAATACTAGTATATGGATTCAACTAAAATAAATATTAATAAATCTCATATGCTATGTGAAAACATTTTCTTTGGGAGTCACCTACTATAACAATAGTGTCATAGTCTATGCTTCCTTTATTTTTAACGAAAACATCTGTTACAACAATAAATGTTGTAACCTATGTTTTCGATACTTAACACACTTTAGGTTTTTATATTTAAAATCTTTGTTTACCTACAAAGAAACTAGCAAGCTGTACATGCTCTATAATTCTTCAAAAAGATTTTCACTTTTAACAAAATTTACGTCATATAAAAACCAATTTAAATTTCATACCACTTGTTTTTAAAAATCCAATATTTACTTCCTCAAACATATTAACAATTATATTTTTCAACTTTTCAATTCCAAAAGTTTCATTTTATTGGGTTAGGCATAAAGTGGATTTTCTTCTTACTACCCTAGGAATACCCTTCCTAAACCTTGGAAATCTCATTTCCTTACTAAAATCTGTTATTCCTTTCAAAATAAAAATACTCTCCCTACTATCCCTAGGGAACTTTCCCACTTTCTATAACATATGGATACCAATCTTATCTCAAAAAATAGCCTATTATACACTATAAATCGACAATAACATAAGGCTCAACATCATTGGGTCATCCCAAACCCAACTAGAAAACTATGCACAAATATACTTCTAAAAATTTCCATATGTTAAAATCTATAATCGGGGACTATTTGGATTTTAGTACATAATATATTTATATTTTATTCAAAATTACAAATACGTTCACTCATATTTCCTAATTTACTTAGGATCTACTAACCTAAGCTCTAATACCAAATGTAACAACCCGAATTCCAGTGGGTCCGAATTTTTCGCAAAAATACTAAAATCCAAGCCCACTGAAGCCCGAGTTGGGTATCTGGTATCCTGCAAATAGGCAAAGATAAATATATCAAAACTCAAATAAATATCTCACAGTGGAACTGGCTAAAATATAATAGTATGTAAATACTCACCAAGTGTGACGCCCCACCTCAATACCCACGCTAGCCAAGGACACTACGAGGTAATGCCGTCAACTAGCACGGAGAATAAGGCTGTTGAGGAGCGACCATCTGTATAATTGCTTTGTGTGAGTACCGATATGCCAGATAAAAATATAACTTTTCATCTCAAGAGGAAATCTGACATACCGATACAAACTCAAAGCTACTTCACAGTGGCTATATGGACTTCGGAAACAAATATAGAAATAAACATAACACAAATTAGTCACAGACAATTCATATCACAAAGGCGGAAATAGATATGAATATAACACATGAAAGTGTACATCAGAGTAGTGGTCAAATAAGATCCACAATAACACAAAAGAATAGGTACAAGTGCAAGACAATAGAATATGTATACATCAAGGAGTCTAAATCTCAAATGTATACAACAAAAACTACTAAACTAGAGTAGTTAGCCAAAAGTCAGAAGATGGCTCCAGATAAGAAGTCATGAGGAAGCACCTAAATCTCAGTCTGACCCGAGTATTATTTAAGAAGAAAATAATAAACGGATCGGTCTAGCTATAATTATCAGATAAAATGAGATATAAGAAGAGATATAATAAAAACGTATGATAACCAAAAAGGTCATACCTCGACAAGTATACATTAAAAAATCAACAAAGGAAAATCATACAAATATCTCACGAATCTCATAGCATAAAAAGAATGTCATATTCTTTATTTAATTCACCAAGCCACAATAAATGACATACATATTAATGCTAACTGAAGAAGGTGGTGAAACATAAATTCCAGAAATCACAACGAGAAATCCAGAAATCAAATAATCCGAAGCAACGACGTCGTACAGCGTAACGTCCGATGATCCAGAGACATAACAAATAGGAACAACGACGTCGTACAGCGTAACGTCCGATGAACTGAAGCAAAATAAAAAGGAACAACGATGTCGTACAGCGTAACATCTGATGAACCAACACATAGGAAAATGGAACAACGACGTCGTACAGCGTAACGTCCGATGAACCGAAGCAAAATAAAAAGGAACAACGATGTCGTACATCGTAACATCCGATGAACCAACACATAGGAAAATGGAACAACGACGTCGTATAGCGTAACGTCCGATGAACCAACACGTAGTAAAATGGAACAACGACGTCGTACAGTGTAACGTCTGATGAACCAAATCACGATAAAACGAAACAATGACGTCGTACAGCGTAACGTCCGATGAACCGAATCAAAGAGACATCGCACATTGCTAGTCTAAACCATAAAATGATCATCATCGATCATAAAGAAGTGTCGATTACACTAAGCTAGTAAATATAAGAGTTTAGCTTCATGTCCCATAACCACTTGCTTAACTCAAATATTTACGAACAGATTGTAGATCTCCACTAGAAAATTGTCACAAGAGTTTTAATCGAACAAGTCTATCAATTAATCGACTAAGTAAACGCAAGCGTTTCATACCACTTGTTTTCTAAGCCGTTTAATTATATTTTCTCATACGAATGAGGTAAAGGTTTGTATATACTAATAGATTGGAAAAAAGTTTTATAAACGAGTTTGATATTGAAAATAGAGTTGAATCGTTTTAATGAAGAAGTTTTGATATTTAATACTAGTATAGAAAACCTTTATATTTTGAAGTGACAAATCATAGAAGTGATTGTAGAAACAATCAATCATAAAAATTCACATTCGAAGACGTGAATAAAATCCAAAAAAATCGATATCAAATCCATCAAAATGGATATTTCCAATAACTCCCACAGAAAAGAAGTCATCAAAGTCGGTAATAAATGATAACAACAAAAGAGAAACCACACGAATCGATTAAAGTTGGAAATCACACAAAATAGGCGAAATAGGCAAATAGCATCAGGTCGGTCGGCCGGCTTTAGGGCTCGGTCGACCGGACCCTGTTCTGAAAAATAGTTCGGGAAGTAGGTCGGTCGACTGAGCTCTGCAGCCGGTCGACCAAACCCAAACAGAGAAGTGCTTAGCACTTTTGGAAGCAGGTCGGTCGACTGACTACAGAGCTCGGTCGACCGGACCTGTTTCCAGCACTGCCCAACTTATCAAGTTCATTGGCCGAATCTCGACCGAATTGCATTTTCGCGAGCAACGACACTAAGGATTTAAGCCTAACGACAACCCGGCCTTATAAGCTCTTCAATGCATCACAAAAATCATGATCAAAGATCAAAGTTTGGATTTTTAAAGAATTGAACTCAAAACACTAAAAATTGGAATATTCACCAAATCAATCCAAACCAAGTGCAATTGCACCAGAATAAGTGTTAGGAATTCATACCTAACAATCGAAGATAAATATAGTTTAAGATGTGAGATAAAAATCTCACCTTTTTACAAAAACAAAGAAGAAGGAGCTTGAAAGCAAAGGGAGAATCAACCACTCTTCAACACAACCCAAATGAGCTTGAATCTATGCTCAAAAGAGAAATATTTCCTAAATTAGGTTTAGGGAATTTTCTGAAATTGAAAGGAGAACGGGTTGGAGAAGATGAAGAGGAGACTTACCAATAGCTTCTCTTTGAATTTGGAGCAAGAACTTGAATTTGCAATGGAACTAGGGCTTAGGAATTTCCTAATTCTTTTTCTCTTCCCCCATTTTTGATGAAGCTTGAGACTTAGGAAATGAAAGTGAAGTAATGAAGAGGAGAGGGGGTGGAGTAAAGATATAACCAGATTTGGGCAAGTGGGCTGAACCCAACCCAAAGTCCAAAGTGAAAAAGTAGCAAAATTCTACTAACTCCAAACATATCGAAGCTTATACTCAAAAAGGTCGCAAACGGCATTTTGAACTCAATGGAAGTGGTCTCGAGTCCTAATTCGACTGTTTGCAAAAAGTAGCTTTTCGGACTTCAATCCGATTAACGATTCTATATTTAAATAAAATATTTAAATATCAAATCGTAAAATATGCGGGTTGTTACAGACTCCCCTCCTTAAAGAAATTGCGTCCTCGCAATAATTAAGAGGAAAATAAAAGTAACAACCATAAAAGCATATCAACACAAAAAAAATTTGAAATAAGAAGTTCACCATGAGCATGAAAGAGTTAGTCCGAACGTGTTTGCTCGATGAGTTCTCTGGATTCCCAAGAGAAGTCCCTATGATTCAAGAACCATTGAACTTTCACAAGAAGGATATCTTTATTTCGAAGGCGCTCAACCTTCGAAGAAATGATGTGAATAGGATGTTGCTCAAAAGTCAAATCTGGTGAAACTTCAATCCCTACAATAACACCAAGCTCAAGAATAGAAATCGAAAACCCTGAGGCATTTCCGTAGAAGAAAGACGTAAGAAAACGTCATGGATAGCAGAAAATTAAGCCGGTGCAACGGCGTAGTACAATAACGGTACGCCAGAGAAATGAGAAACTCGAATAATTTGGAACAACGGCATAGTACAATAACGGTACGCCAGATGAACCAAAGCTCAAATAATTCAAAACATCGACGTAGTGCAAACGGTACGTCAAATGAACCGAACACCATAAAAGAACATTGGACGCTAGTCCATAAAAGAAATGAGATAAAGCTCAATAAAACGAAGTATATCAAAACGTCCGATGGACTTGATAAAAAGATAATTCCATACAGACATCATCAAAGAATCAACCACTTGTTGTTTACAACAAAGTGCATTGGCAGCACGGTTCCTCTTTCCGGGAATATACAAAGAATATCAAGATCATAAGATGCAAGGAACTCGATCCAATATTAAGTTCCATATGAGAAAATAAATATTCCAAGATTTATGATCGAGGTGGAGAACAAATTTCTCCGCCAAACACAATGAGGCCAAACTCTGAAAGTGAAATCAAAAGCCGCGAGCACTAGGTCATGAGTGGCATACCTAGTCTCGATAGGCTTTAATGGTTTAGAAGCACAAGTGATAGCACGTTCTCTTTTGCAAGAGTACGGCATCCAAACCAATACGATTAGCATTGGTACAAAAGATAAAGTCTTGGTTCCCATCGGGAATCACAAGAATAGAAGTATCGGAAAAGAATTCTTTCAAATAATCTTCTTTCCCGAAAAGCTAAAACTTTCAAAATCACAATTATCTTCATGTAAAATCCTTTCTAGAAAAAATTTCATTTTACAAGTCAATATATCGTGTCTGATTGTCTCATCTAAGCGTTTAGGAAATTCCTATCGATAACGTTGATCAAGCGCATCGACCAGAATTCTTAAAGCACTCAATGGGCAATACAATCACAAAATCATCTTCTATATGATAAACAGGCTTCTTAAAAACCTTTAAGAATATTCTTTGCTCGTTTAAGAGCAAAATTAAATTGTACTTATAAATAAATCTTATGAAAAAGATTTGCAAAATTTTAAATTATTAATTCCATCCAAAATCAATGAATACAAGAATGGAGTCATCGAGATCGTAGGATACTCGATACATAAAATGGATGAAATAAGCTGGACAAACTGAATGACATAATAAGTCATTCATAAGAATCATAACGAGTACGGAATGCGGTAAATGAAATGCTAACTCCCGCAACTCGTAGCAAATGAAAATCGGTGGCAAGGTCGAGCTAAAAAGACCTTATCACTACTCAAAAGATTGCTTAGGTGATAATCCTAAGACAAACTCAAAAATACCGGAAAATTCTCAAACTACATGAATGAGAGAAATAACACTTTCCTCATTATGTGAGCTTAAAGAATAAAATGATGCCATCAAATTGGGATCAAAATCACAAAGGGAAAAACAGAAATCTGCTTAACAGATTGAAAATGTCGAAGATGAATAGTCCCCATGGGACAAAGGATGTGGCTTCATAATAATAAAGCCAATCCTTACAAAAGTCAATTCCGAAGCATAAGTAAAAATCGGCTCGGAAAGAAAAATCACATAAAATAATTTCGACATCAATAAAAAGCAAATTGAGTGTTGCGGATCCACCAACCAGATTCGCAATCCTCAAAGAAGTCAACAAGCCCAAAAATGTTTAAAGAAAAGGAATCACAAGTTCTTTTGATATAAAAATAATGAGATGAAACCCATATCAAAAAAAACTCGAATAAGATAATCACAAAATAAATGTCATCAAGGATAGAATGGATACCTTGACTAAGAGAAGAGTTGCTAGGGGCTTGCACAATATTTAGCTTTCTCATGTCCTTGTTCAAAAGTTTGGGACATGCAGATAAAAGATGACCCGGTTTTTTGCAATAGCGACAAGAATGGGGTTTCGGAAACATATTCGCATAGTGTTCCTTAGAATTACAATTGTAGCATCCTCCACGATTAGGGATTGGAGTCTTTGCTACAAAAGTAGTTTGCTTCACTCTCTTATTGGGATTAAGGCTCTTGAACTTAATATGGCTCTTCTTGGAAGTCCCAATATCACAAACACTTCCTTTACTACCATCTTCATGTTGAAGAGAGATATCCACAAGCTGATTGTAAGGAACTTCAAGTTTCAAAGGTAAAATCTTTTCGGGGTTCTTACCCAAAGCACAAATAAACCTTTGATTCTTTACAAGATCCAAAAGTTGTTGGGCCGACATGAATACGCCATCCAGAGAAGGACTACTGGATTGACCAGCGCTAGGACTGCCAGAACCAACCATTTCTTTTCTTTAAGAAAGAAAGAAAAGAAGAAGAAAAGGTTATTCTTAGAATGAATATCAAACAATCATGATTGATAAAACAAGGAATCATAAAAGAAAATAGGATAGAACGGTACGAAGACTCGAATCAAATCCTATAGCACGATTCCTAAGAAAGACTTAGGACAATGATCCTTGCTAGATTATTCCACATTGTTCCGAAGTTTGGCTCTGATACCAAGCTATGACGCCCCACCTCAATACCCACGCTAGCCAAGGACACTACGAGGTAATGCCGTCAACTAGCACGGAGAATAAGGCTGTTGAGGAGCGACCATCTGTATAATTGCTTTGTGCGAGTACCGATATGCCAGATAAAAATATAACTTTTCATCTCAAGTGGAAATCCGACATACCGATACAAACTCAAAGCTACTACACAGTGGCTATATGGACTTCAGAAACAAATATAGAAATAAACATAACATAAATCAGTCACAGACAATTCATATCACAAAGGTGGAAATAGATATGAATATAACACATGAAAGTGTACATCAGAGTAGTGGTCAAATAAGATCCACAATAACACAAAAGAATATGTACAAGTGCAAGACAATAGAATATGTATACATCAAGGAGTCTAAATCTCAAATGTATACAACAAAAACTACTAAACTAGAGTAGTTAGCCAAAAGTCAGAAGATGGCTCCAGATAAGAAGTCATGAGGAAGCACCTGTAAAAGCTCAGTCTGACCCGAGTATCATTTAAGAAGAAAATAATAAACGGATCAGTCTAGCTATAATTATCAGATAAAATGAGATATAAGAAGAGATATAATAAAAACGTATGATAACCAAAAAGGTCATACCTCGACAAGTATACATTAGAAAATCAACAAAGGAAAATCATACAAATATCTCACGAATCTCATAGCATAAAAAGAATGTCATATTCTTTATTTAATTCACCAAGCCACAATAAATGACATACATATTAATGCCAACTGAAGAAGGTGGTGAAACATAAATTCCAGAAATCACAACGAGAAATCCAGAAATCAAATAATCCAAAGCAACGACGTCGTACAGCATAACGTCCGATGATCCAGAGACATAATAAATAGGAACAACGACGTCGTACAGCGTAACGTTCGATGAACCGAAGCAAAATAAAAAGGAACAACGATGTCGTACAGCGTAACATCCGATGAACCAACACATAGGAAAATGGAACAACGACGTAGTACAGCGTAACGTCCGACGAACCGAAGCAAAATAAAAAGGAACAACGATGTCATACAGGGTAACATCCGATGAACCAACACATAGGAAAATGGAACAACGACGTCGTACAGCGTAACGTCCGATGAACCAACACGTAGTAAAATGGAACAACGACGTCGTACAGCGTAACGTCCGATGAACCAAATCACGATAAAATGGAACAACGACGTCGTACAACATAACGTCCAATGAACCGAATCAAAGAGACATCGCACATTGCTAGTCTAAACCATAAAACGATCATCATCGATCATAAAGAAGTGTCGATTACACTAAGCTAGTAAATATAAGAGTTTAGCTTCATGTCCCATAACCACTTGCTTAACTCAAATATTTACGAACAGATTGTAGATCTCCACTAGAAAATTGTCACAAGAGTTTCAATTGAACAAGTCCATCAATTAACCGACGAAGTAAACGCAAGCGTTTCATACCACTTGTTTTGCTAAGCCGTTTAATTATATTTTCTTATACGAATGAGGTAAAGGTTTGTATATACTAATAGATTGGAAAACAGTTTTATAAACGAGTTTGATATTGAAAATAGAGTTGAAATTGTTTAAATGAAGAAGTTTTGATATTTAATGCTAGTATAGAAAACCTTTATATTTTGAAGTGACAAATCATAGAAGTGATTGTAGAAACAATCAATCATAAAAATTCACATTCGAAGACGTGAATAAAATCCAAAGAAATCGATATCAAATCCATCAAAATGGATATTTCCAATAACTCCCACAGAAAAGAAGTCATCAAAGTCGATAATAAATGATAACAACAAAAGGGAAACCACACGAATCGATTAAAGTTGGAAATCAAACAAAATAGGCGAAATAGGCAAACAGCATCAGGTCGGTCGGCCGGCTTCAGGGCTCGGTCGACCGGACCCTGTTCTGAAAAATAGTTCGGGAAGCAGGTCGGTGGACTGAGCTCTGCAGCCGGTCGACCAAATCCAAACAGAGAAGTGCTTAGCACTTTTGGAAGCAGGTCGGTCGACTGACTACAGAGCTCGGTCGACCGGACCTATTTCCAGCACTGCCCAACTTATCAAGTTCATTGGCCGAATCTCGACCGAATTGCATTTTCGCGAGCAACGACACTAAGGATTTAAGCCTAACGACAACCCGGCCTTAGAAGCTCTTCAATGCATCACAAAAATCATGATCAAAGATCAAAGTTTGGATTTTTAAAGAATTGAACTCAAAACACTAAAAATTGGAATATTCACCAAATCAATCCAAACCAAGTGCAATTGCACCAGAATAAGTGTTAGGAATTCATACCTAACAATCGAAGATAAATATAGTTTAAGATGTGAGATAAAAATCTCACCTTTTTACAAAAACAAAGAAGAAGGAGCTTGAAAGCAAAGGGAGAATCAACCACTCTTCAACACAACCCAAATGAGCTTGAATCTATGCTCAAAAGAGAAACATTTCCTAAATTAGGTTTAGGGAATTTTCTGAAATTGAAAGGAGAACGGGTTGGAGAAGATGAAGAGGAGACTTACCAATAGCTTCTCTTTGAATTTGGAGCAAGAACTTGAATTTGCAATGGAACTAGGGCTTAGGAATTTCCTAATTCTTTTTCTCTTCCCCCATTTTTGATGAAGCTTGAGACTTAGGAAATGAAAGTGAAGTAATGAAGAGGAGAGGGGGTGGAGTAAAGATATAACCAGATTTGGGCAAGTGGGCTGAACACAACCCAAAGTCCAAAGTGAAAAAGTAGCAAAATTCTACTAACTCCAAACATATCGAAGCTTATACTCAAAAAGGTCGCAAATGGCATTTTGAACTCAATGGAAGTGGTCTCGAGTCCTAATTCGACTGTTTGCAAAAAGTAGCTTTTCGGACTTCAATCCGATTAACGATTCTATATTTAAATAAAATATTTAAATATCAAATCGTAAAATATGCGGGTTGTTACACCAAGGTAATAACACTTTCTAAACAAGTGTCTCAAAGCTGGAAAATCTCTGCCATCTATCTAACCCGTGGGATGATATGAGAAGGGGGTTAGAACTAAAGCTCTGGTGAATGGACAAATTATACACTTCTAAGCATAATTCTACATATACCATTCTATTTCCATTTTATGTTGTATTAGGTCTATTGGGTTATAATACTCTCGCCTCTATGCATGAATCGTACCCATATACTCCCTAGTAGATTGTGACCTAATAACCAATATATATGTAGCTACATGCCCAAAGACCGCATCGGTCCTACGTACTACCCATAGTACCTTCCGTATCCTGCTCGAAAAGGACTCCATTGTCCCGCTACTAGAGTGTACTGTAACTATATCTGTAAAGGACAGCTTCGTAAGGCCTACAATACAAATGTTCCATCGTCTGCTATGAAAACGTGAAACTGCTTCCACACTAGCTTACACTAGTGCTCGGACATCCACAATGTACAACCCAGTGCGTACCTTGAGGACTACACATAATCGTTTTGTCTACTCCCTGAATTCCGCCAACAAGGTTTACCTTGTACGGAACTCAGTCGGGGATTTTCTATATTTGTAAAGGTCCGCTTCGTTAGGCCTACAATACAGATATTCTACTTGGTCTGTCTCTTTTCTTATCATGGTTATGGCCCCACGCTGCCTCCCCCCCTCAACTAATCGAAAGACCTTTCAAGAGCTAAGGGGTTATGCTCTACTGCAAGCAATGTAAACATCCAATTGGCTATGCCCATCATCCAATATCTCGATAGTGAAAGAATCATTGGCCTGTTGGTTTAACTCTAGTCTTTCCCGAACTTGCTCTGACTGATGATGGATGATCTCCGCATGCGACTATCCTTTTCGGTCCTGCCCACTATAACCTACTCGCAAACTAGAGTACGGTGTCATTTGAATATTCTACTCCATCATCAAACTTTTGACTGCCTACAAAGGTCTACTTTGTTAGGCCTGCAATGCAAAAGCAGTCAAGACATACTCTCTTGATGGAACACCTACAGACCTGCCTCCAGGGGTGCAGCTTCGTTAGGCCTACCCCAGAGGGCCATCCTAGAGTATCCTCACGTCCCGTTGAAGTCTCGTACTTCCTTCTAGCGCAAACTAACTAAGTTGGACGCGCTCTTTCTTTACTAAAAATCTACAATGAACTGCTTCGTTACGCTCTTTATCCATATTCTCTTTGGGCTACTCCAAACGCACTTTACCATTTTATTAGACCATACGTCTAATCTTTTACTATGCATTTAGTTTACTTTTCTTATTCTGTTGGCTACTTATTTAGCCTAATCAGCATGCCCAGCCCCACACATGTGTGAGGCCATCAGTCCTAGACTTAAAAGGGAATGCTGTCGGTACGGGCCACTTCTATTATTTTGTTTATTAACTTAATCTAAGATCTAAGTTTGATAAAATAAGTCTCTTCTATTTCTTTCTTTTTAATTATAACCTGCGTGTTACAATTATACTTGCAATTGTCACTTTTATATTTTTTTTTCTTTTATTACCTACATGTTATAAATGTAATTACAAGTGTCTCTTTTCTATTCTAGTATGTCTTCTTTTATTATGATACTAAATTTTCTTTAGTTCTCTTATATTATATAACAGTCTTAACTTAGGACTACGTCCAACTGTCATAAGTTACTTATCATAATAATTGCTTTAATTTTTACTCTATTATCTACGCAATAAATGCACATCTAGTCGTATTTTTTGTTTATTGTTTCTAGTCTTGTCAATTAATTAACTTGATTATTTCCTCTTCTTTATTTTCTTTAACGTTTCACGTTATTCTCTTTTATTCTAGGAAGTAGTTCTATTCTATTTGGTTGGTTACAAAAACCATGCTAGAAATCCATTTCCATATTTTAATACTAAATAATGTTATAAACAATAACTCGTAACTGCAAGATATTTCTTTTATTATTGGGTAATGCAAAATACAGTAATATCTCTATTTTGCACTAATTCCATTTTTCATGCTTTTATTCTTGCAATTACGTTTATTGTTATTCTTACAATATCAAACTATGGAAATGTATTCCCTTTTCTAAACCAACCAACTAATCTATCACTAACTTCCAAATCAAGTTATTAGATTTCCCCTTTTTAATTCATTTCTCCCGTTTTAACATAATTTACTGTATATTTCTCACTTTTAGGCTTATGTCTTTCACTACAACTTCTAAGCCTAATATTACTTATATTTAATTGGATTACTTTCCTTTTCCATATAAATGACATTTAAATATAAGTACACTTCTCTTATAAAATTTACAGTTTCAACATAACTAACTAGTAGAACTAAATACTGAAATAAATGCTGAATTAAATATTTAACGGGAATCTAATGATATTATATATCATAAACATAAAAGAGATATAATTTAAATCCACTCACCTATCGTCCTTAGCATTAATCCACGGCCTTCCTGGATCTCCTTCTAAGGCGTCTAATATTTTTATTAAAAATATATTCTCCCTAGAAATATTTTCTATTTAGGGTTCAGCCTCAGGCAATGAACCCAATTGGGAGAAAATCTGATTGTGAGAAAATAGCTAGGCCTAGAGTTCTATTTATAGTGAATCTAAGGAATCTTAGGCCATCGAATTCAAGATTGAATTTGGTGTAACCGCGTCATAGGTTTGCTGCGAATCGTTGGATCCAGAAAACAACGCTCGAGATTGCGCCAAAATCAAATTATTAAATGTTAACTTTTAACCGTTGCATATTCATTCTAATTAATTTCCATCAATTGTAAATTTAATTCCTTTTATAACACATGTTTATTTTGAAATTCAAACGTTGCTAATTAATGTAAATTAATGTCCTTTAATTGCTGATTTGATTAACATTGCTTACTAATGTTAATTAATTACCTCTAATTGCTGATGTCAATTAATTTCCTTTATGATGCGTGTCTATTTTGAAATTTAAACGCGCATTATTTCTAGAATTTATACGCGCATATATTTATAAACAAATATATTTATACACATTTACACGTATAATTATTTTTCGATACGGAACTTCGAACGTCAATAACTTTTTTATACGAAGTCGTTCGAGGCATATTATATATGTAAATTAATCAGAAAATCACCACGAACACAACGGTATAAGTTTCGAGGCCATATTCTAACAATTCCAAAAACGCTCATTTTCACTGTTTATAATTATTTTGGTTATTTAATTATCTAAAAATGCAGGGTGTTACAAGTGTGTGCCTAGGCGAAAGATAAAGAGAAGTAGAAAGAAGATCCTTTTTTGATGCCATGGCATTTGTATTTATAAGGGAAGATGTCCACGGATCGGGCTGAAATTTTGATAGAAGGTTCGGAAGACCAAGACGAGGCCACCTAAAAATTTCTGAGCCCATTGGAGCCCACAATAGGAATCAGTACCGATCCCTATTAGTGTGTGCAAATAGGCTGTGATCCCTATGAAGAGTGCCACATGATGTTAGTTACCTACTCCCTAAATTTCGTGCAATTTTGAGGTACGGTCTGTGAAATATCGCATTTTCCATGAAGTCGTGTTGCTTGAATTCTGATTTCTGCCGATTCCTCTAAAGGGATAGGTACTGATCCCTCCAATCTCTTCCAAATGCCATGTGATCCCTAGTGGAGCTTCTCCATATTGTATTATGCTTAGCCTCTAAGTTTCATGTCAATTGGATTAGTACTACTCGAGTTATCGATCAATCTTTGTTGCAATATGTTTTAAAGGAAGATTATGGCCGATCCCTATGGAGGGATAGGTACCGATCCCTCCAACTTGCTCCAAATGATATGCGATCCCTATGAGGTGTTCCACATTTTCTACTTAGCTTGTCCTCTATGTTTCATGTTAGTTGGATGTGTAGATGTTGAGATATTGATCGATCTTTGCTATAAAGTTGGGTTTAGCCGATCCCTAAGAGGGAAGAGGGTCGATCCCTCTTTCTTCATCCTTTTGGTGTACGATCCCTAAGGTAGGCTCCCTAGGGTCGGCACATCTTGCTCATAAAATTTCATATGCATTGGACTTATGTATTTTGAGATATTTATTGTTTTCCATTGAGTTGTACTTGCTTGGCTGAAATATGTCGACTCCTTTTATACCGATCCCTTTTTATACGATCCCTTTTATACCGATCCCTTTTTATACGATCCCTTTATTAGGTAAAGTAATTTTCCCATAAATTGTGCATACAAACTCCAAACGACTTGTGATTTGAAATGTAGCCTTGTGGAGCCTTTCTTGTCACTTTATACTGGTCTCACCTAGTCTGGGACAAAAATTGAGGACATGTGCCGATTTCCTAGAGGAAGGGATGGGTACCAATCCCCTGCTTGGGCGAGGCACTAATCCGTACTTAGAATATTCTAGAGATTCTATCTTTTGGTATCGATTGATCGTCGCTTCATATCATTGCCTGCACTTGATTTTTGGACCTCACAATCATCGCTCTTGACTAATGGCCTTGATATACGTGAAGTCCATTGGGTTAAATCTGTCTATCTACTGCCTTGGCAAAAGGTGGGTTAACACTTTGCTCCCCAAAACATGCCTTGCGAGAGGAAGGTGTGTTTTGAATTGCCATAAATCCAAAATCCAAAATCAATAACCCATTGATAGCTGTATTTTCCAATCTAGAATCCAATCCAAATACACGGTCTCTCCGGATCATTTTATCCGAATCCGCATCCATCAAAGCCAAATCCATTGCTGTTCGAAATTGATATCCAAATCCATGACCTCTCCGGGTTATTATCCTAATCCAAATCCTCGATCTCACCAGATCCTTGCTGAGCAAAATCCATACTAGATGACCTGAGTAGGCCGATCCATTGCAATCGAGTGAAGCGACCTACCCTTTGCTAGGCATAGTCCATACCTGACGATCTTGATCTCTTTGGATCCTTACCGAGCACAATCCATACTCGATGGCCTGAATTTGGCTCTGATACCAAGTAGTGACGCCCCACCTCTATACTCACACTAACCAAGGACACTAATGGGTAATGCCATCAATTAGTATGAAGAATAAGGCTGTTGAGGAGCGATCATCTGTGTAATTGCTTTGGGCGAGTACCGATATGTCAGATAGTATGTCATGCATTTAATTTCAAGAGGAAATCTGACATATCAAATACAAACTTAAAGCTACAATACAGTGGCTATGTGGCCTTCGGAAACAAATATAAAATAAGCATAACATAAATCAGTCACATATATTCATATTACAAAGGCGGAAACAGATATGAATATAACACATATAAGTGAACATCAAAGTAGTGGTCATACAAGATCCACTACATCACAAAAGAATAGGTACATGTGCTAGACAAAAGAATATGTATAAATCAAGGAGTCTCTATCTCGAATGTATAAAAACAAAAACTACTAAGCTAAAGTAGTTAGCCAAAAGTCAGAAGCTAGTCCCTGTTAAGAAGTCAAGTGGAAGCACCTGAAACACCTCGATCTGACCCGAGTATTATTTAAGAAGAAAAATAAGAAACAGATCAGTCTAGCTATAATTATCATGCAAGATGAGATAGGATAAGAGATATGACAAATATATATATGATAACAACAAAAAAATCATACAATACCTCGAATTTTCTCAAACACCAAAAAGAATGTCATATTCTTTATTTTATTCACCAAGTCACAAATATTAATAAAGCTTATCTAAGAAAATCACAAATATTGGTGAAACACAAATTCTAAAAATCATCAATTAGAAATCCAGAAATCACAAAAAGGGGGGAGGCCTATCATAAACGGAAGCATGAAAACTCACCAACACGTATATCACAAATGGGACGCTATCCCATAAAAATACGGGGTACAGTCCCCCCCTTAGGGACTGATAAGCTGAACATCGACGCACCTAAAAAGATACGCCCCATGCACAGGAGAACATCGACGCACCTAAAAAGATACGCCCCATGCACATATTTATTGAGCCGAACATCGACGCACCTAAAATGGTACGCCCCATGCTCCGAACTCGTTGAGCCGATTGCTCCACAAATGGTCAAAAGACCAGGGGTTGCTAGCCCCTAAAAATGAGACGAAGCTCCATAATACGGGGTATAGTCCCCCACGCGGACATGCATATCGCTAGTCTAAACCATAAAATGATCAACATTGATCAGTAAGAAATGTAAATTACACTAAGCTAGTAAATAAATGAGTTTAGCTTCATGTCCCATAACCACTAGCTTAACTTAAAAATTTACAAACAAATTGTAGATTTCCACTTGAAAATTGTCACAGGAGTTCAATCGAACAAGTCCAAGAATTAATCGACGAAGTAAACGCAAGCGTTTCATACCACTTGTTTTGCTAAGTCGTTTAATTAGATTTCTCATACGAATGAGGTAAAGGTTTGTATATACTAATAGATTTGAAAACAGTTTTAAAAGCGAGCTTTGTATTAAAAGTAATTGTTGAAATCATTTTAGCGAAAGAGTTTGATTATTGACTACTAGTATAGAAACCTTTGTATTTTAAAGTGACAAACCATAGAAACGATTGTAAAAATAATCTATCACCAAAAATTCACATTCGACGACGTGAATTAAAACCATAAAATAGATATCAAATCCATCAAATGGATATTCCTAAAAATCCAGAAAAGAAGTCATAAAAGTCGATAAATAGTGATAACAACAAATCAGATCAACCAAAAATCGATATAAATGGAAAGCCACATAAAAATAGGCAATTTCCCTGAATTTAACAACGACAAACGTCTGGGGGTTTTCCCAGACGTCTGAGCTGAAGGTTTGGAAATTTTCTTCTAGTTCTCCCAGACATCTGGGGATAACCTCAAACGTCTGAGCTGTAAGTCTGGAATTTTTATTCCGACTAACTAGACGTCTGAGCGTTAACCAGACGTCTGAACTGAAGCTCAGGGCAAAAGTTAGCTTAGGCCATTGATGGCCAAATCGGTTCAGAAGCGATCAGATGAGCGATGGTGGCTAGGGATTTATGCCAAGCGACTACCCAACCCTATAGGCTCTTCAATACACTCCAAACAACATGTCCAAACATCCATAGTAGGATTTTCTTAGATTTTGACTTCTAAATACCAAAATTAGAAAATTCACCAAACCAATTAAATTCAAAAGAAAATGAACATGAAATAGATGTTGGGAATTCATACCTAACAACTATCAAAGGTATAGACATAGATGTGAGTTCAAGAACTCACCTTTGAATTCAAAAACAAGGAATGAGAAGCTCTAAAACAAAGCAAGATCAATCTCTCTTCAACAACACCTCAAGAATCTTCAATCTATTATCAAATGAAATGAATTTCCTAAGTTAGGTTATAGGAATTTCTGAAAATTGAAGAGAGATTGAGATGGAGAAGATGAAGATGATGCTTACCTAAGCTTCTCTTTGATTTATAACTTGAAGTTGAATTTCCTAAGAGAATTAGGGCTTAGGAATTTCTAATCTCTTTTTTTCACCCATTCTTCTAGGGCTTGAGTGTTAGGAATTTAGAATGTGGAATGAATGAATGAAGAGGAGTGATATGTGTAACGACCCTGAATTTTTGACATTGAAAATGAGAATATTTAATTGAGTTTAAATATTCGAATGATAGTTTAATTTGAATTTCAAATATCAGAGTTTGTTTGGTAATTAAATTAGTGAATTTAATTGTTAAAATTTGAGTAAAATTTTGAAATTGGAATTTCAAGCCTGTTAAAAATAATATGAAGTCTTGGAAAATTCATATTAATAATACTGAAGATAATAAAAGCTTCAGAATTGAATTTGACACTGTTTTGTTCGGTTTTGAAATTCTATCGTTTAAATTGAATTTAAAAATAGCTTTCCGAGGCACAGTCTCGAAATTCGACGAAACTAGTTCCATTGGATCCGTAATATTGTATTGTTATCGGATTTTAATTTTCGTAATGTTTGGAGTGATCGTTTGGCTGTACGATAAGCAAACGCGCTGAAACTAAATCGAAATTTAATATTTTAACTGGTCCAAAATGCTATCTTCTCCATACAATCGAATTTGGACTCGAAACCTTTTCCATTGCATTCGGAATAGGGGTATAACATTACGAATGCCTAGCGGCACGACTCGATTGGAGGTCAAGTTTTTAAGTTGCTTTTATCGAGACGTTCGAATTTGAATTTAAAATTAAAATATATTTATATATCCAAAGTCAATAGCTGAGATCCCTTTCAACTCAGCCACCCTACTGCCTACTTTGTCTCCTGCCTTTTCGCACGAGCACGTATATTTCTTGTCCCCTCTTTCCTTTTTAAATGCCACGCGGCAGATCTTTTGAAAACAAAGAAAAAAAAGGGGAAAAAACGAAGCCCTTTCAAAATATGGGAAAAGATACTAATAAATGGATTTTGAATAATATTGTTGAAAAGTTGAAGAATTTATTGAAAATGGAATTTTAAATGGTTTGGAAGAGATAAAGGAATTTATTTAAAAGTGATAGATTTCTAGAAATCAATTTGTAAAATTGATTTGGAATCATGTAACGTCTCGACTTTTCGACGCTCAAAAGTCGACATTAATACGTCCACTGTATCAAATGTCGCGCAATCGAATGCCGGAAAACCGAACAATTAGGTTTAAAAAGAAGAGGTAGAAGAAGACAGAAGAAAAGAAAGAATAGAAAAACAGAAACAGAACAATATCAGAATCTCACATTCGCAGCGGAACAATATACAATAGATAACCACTAGTCTTTTAAACAAAGAACTATATCAGTTTATACATTACATCACATTAGAGTCAATATACAACTCAATACAACAATGGACAGTTATATAAACTTGTCCTCATACAGAATACACAGCGGAAATAAATAAACAAGTACGAGAGTACGTCTCGCCATCCAGCTTGCTTCCCATGCTCCAGAATATCCAGAATATCCTGATAACATAACTCTAGGCTGCCCGTGTGGAAAATTATGGGCACCCAGAGTTTAGAAAGGAAACAATAAACTCCGAGTCAGTCATGGTAACTGGTGTGAGATCGTAAAAAAGTTATTTTCACAAAGAAAATAAAATTAATTCGCAATGCTTTTGGAAAATGAAACTACCATAAGACCTCCCGCCACACACACAATGCAAACGCAGAATTGGAGGAGATTTCTTCTTATGATAGTCAAACATGCTTACTACGCAAATCATTGGATTATTATTATTAATGTCTAGTGTGGAAAACATTTCGAAAGTATAATATTAATCTTAGCCAGCATACAACCATTATTGTATGCATACTATAGCTACTATGTTCAATAGCAGGTTACCGCCACATTCCATAGTAGGTTATACAACTAAATCCGTACAAGGCTCGTATTGTTTCTTTGGATTTCCAACAAATGGTCAGGCTAAGGAACTTCCTACTGCCAATCGGATCGCCCCTGGATGGACATCCCGAGAACCAACCTGGCTCTCTGCCAACACAAGGCCGGGTTACCTCTGGGAATAGGTAACTACTACACGAATATGCCACACCCCGGTCCTTTGGGACCATTATCCGAGGCGCCTCGATCACAAAGTAACAACCACAAAGAAATGAGATTGGAGCAACCACATAGGTTAAATACCAGGGCTCCATACCTGATACCACCCTTTTCCAGAAGGAAATGACATACCCAAAAGGGCGCGACCCTCATAACCTTGCCGCATCATTCCAGTTTCGACCATTTCCGGGGTGTGAGGTCTGACGAAGTCTCGTCCACAAAGCTACGCTTTTTCATAAAGCCATGCTTTGATCAACAAATGATCAATAAATAATCATCACACAGCAACACTCAGCATGCCACATTACCAAATTGGGAATATATCGCTGATAACCTTCAACTACATAACCTCTGAGCTCGTACGTCTCAGAGAAGGGTGTTAAGCTAAGAGAATAAATTCTCCGCCACCAAACAGAAATGTATTTGAAAGAAATAAGCTTTATATCTCAAAATGTAATGTCAGACATGTAACCATACAAGTTTGTTCCGGGTTCGAACAGAACCGAAGGCACTTCCAAAGAAGCCCTTGCAATCCGGGTATTCACAATCCCGATCGGACTCCCATCACAAAAAGAGTGATATAAATCTCTATACCGGAGCAACTCGGTGCAGAGACATTCGATAGATTGTCCTTTCATTTTCGAAAATACCCGGTCTTCACACCGGTCTTCAATTGCAATTCATACACGTCGTATCATTATTCGGAATGGGTTATCTGACACAAAGGTCCTTTCCCGACTAAACCGAATAATAAGCGTTTGTTTTAAAAACAAATTCAGATGCCATTTCAAAGACAATATTGATAGTCGGTGATTTAACTATCAACAACATTCACAACATTCAACCGATTCAATAATTTACCAAATTATTAAATTTCAAAACATCTTCGCAAGATATATATTTTCCACACTTCAACATTTTGAAAACCAATTTCAAATCATATTCATTTGCGGAATGAAATTCCCGATATTATTTATTTCCCTTTTTCTTAATAAATTCCCACTGTGAATTTAAATTTCTAAACATTCACTTTTCAAACACCAAAACAAATCCCAAAGTTGATTTCAGATTCATTTCAATCACCAAATCGATTCCAAATCGATTTCCAAATTTATTTCAAACATTAAATCAATGACAAATTGATTTCTAAGTTCATTTCCAAATACCAAGTCATTTTATCAAATTGATTTCCAAATTTATTTCAACACAAAATCCCATTTTTATTCAACACCAAATCAATTTTCATATCGATTTCCCAAAGATCTATTTTCAAATACCAAATCAATTATTAATTGGATTTCAAACAAATTTTTCACTTTTAAAATAAATTCCTTTATCTCTTCCAAACCATTTAAAATTCCATTTTCAATAAATTCTTCAACTTTTCAACAATATTATTCAAAATCTATTTATTAATATCTTTTCCCATATTTTGAAAATAATTCGATAAGATTACAAAAATCAACTTTATACTTTTAAATTCCTTCTTTTAAATTCACCCAATTCTTTCAAAAGAAATTTACATAAAATTTCCAACTTTAAATTCAAAAATCTATTTTTATTTATTTCTGGTATCCAACGATACCAAAAATACATTCGGCTAAATTATAGCCTTCAACAAATTCAATCACAGATATAATCATACATAGATTATAAATAAATCATCACACAACATATGAAACAAATTCACATAATTTGAGGAATCCAGTTGGATCCCTCCAACCTGTTTCCCTGCATCCACAGATGTTAGCACAATACCAATTCCACTTCGAGGTGGAATATCGTGGTATATGGGATTTATAAAAATATCATCAGCTATTATGCAGCGCAATAAGGTCTCATCCGCTATATAATGCGGGAAATCAACAACTCCAATATATACATATGCCAATATATATATATATATATATATATATATATATATTGCTATATACTACTATATATAGTATCACATCCAAACAGTCAATCAATAACTGCAATTCAAAATTTCATTTTGAGTGAGAAGATCTCACCTTTGCTTTTTATTTCCAATCCCATTTCCAATCCAGTTTGTTTTCTTTGCGATTTTGACCTTGTATAAAAAATTTATTAATATTCGAACTAATCGAACAATAAATTTCCATTTTTAACAAATTTAATCAACTATTGATTTAATTTAACTTAATGATTTAATTTTAATCAAAGGATTAAATTTTAAACAAATTTCCTTTTTAAAGAAATTATTTTTTAGTTACAAAAATAATTCCATTAAATAGATTTACTTATCTAACTTTTATATAAACCTATATATATTTTCTTCCAAAATCTTATAAAAATTTCTTGTATATATATCAATTTTAAAATAGGTATATAAAAATATGTGAGTGTATTATATATCTATAAATCTCTTTTTTTCTGTAAAATAAACTACACCTATGCATTTATATTTATTTTAATATTTTCCTCACTGCATTTGAATACATACATATAGATATATAAATAAATTATAAATTAAATAAAATCAGTTTTATACCTGATTATAATATATTTCAAATTTCGTTCATTAAAACCTATTTATATATATAATATATAATTTGAATAAAATAAATTACTTTATACCTTACTGTCCTGTTCCACGAGAGATTGAGTTAGCCCAGGAAACTACGTCGACGACTTCGTTCGCCCAGAACCCCCTTAATCCACGACTTGAAGAGAAACCCTAGCCACAAACGCGAACGCGCTCCGCCTTGCCAAAGGTGGCCTGCTCCTCCTCCTCGCACGAGCGCGTACTCGCCATCGCGCTCGACTCGAGAATACTGTTCGACATCACCTGCAGCTCCTTCCAGTTGCCACGCGAATCCACTATCGCGCGTATGCGCGTGCCACTCGAGCTTGAATGCCACGCTTGAAATTTCGATCGCAATAGCCCCCTTTTTATCTTTCTTCGATTCGACAATGGGGAGAGGGGAATCGGGTTTGATTTCTGCTTTTCTTCTTTTATTGGAAAGTCGATTTCGATCTTCTGTTGTTTTTTTTTCTTCTAGCAGAAATTGATTTTAATTCGATTTAAATTTGATAATGGGAGCGGCCATTTTTCTCTTCGTTTTGATTCAAAGGAGATCAGCTATTATTCTGTTTTTATTTCGAACGAAAGGGCTTCATTTTTTTCCCTTTTTTTCTTTGTTTTCAAAAGATCTGCTGCGTGGAATATAAAAAGAAAAGGGGGACAAGAAATGTACGTGCTCGTGCGGAAAGGCAGGAGACAAAGTAGGCAGTAGGGTGGATGAGTTGAAAGGGATCTCAGCTATTGACTTTGGATATATAAATATATTTTAATTTTAAATTCAAATTCGAACGTCTCGATAAAAGCAACTTAAAAACTTGACCTCCAATCGAGGCGTGCCGCTAGGCATTCGTAATGTTATACCCCTATTCTGAATGCAATGGAAAAGGTTTCGAGTCCAAATTCGATCGTATGGAGAAATAGCCTTTTGGACTAGTTAAAATATTAAATTTTCGATTTAATTTCAACGCGTTTGCTTATCGTACAACCAAACGATCACTCCAAACATTACGAAAATTGAAATCCGATAACAATACAATATTACGGATCCAATGGAACTAGTTTCGTCGAATTCCGAGACTGTGCCTCGGAAAGCTATTTTTAAATTCAATTTAAACGATAAAATTTCAAAACCGAACAAAACAGTGTCAAATTCAATTCTGAAGCTTTTATTATCTTCAGTATTATTAATATGAATTTTCCAAGACTTCATATTATTTTTAACAGGCTTGAAATTCCAATTTCAAAATTTTACTCAAATTTTAACAATTAAATTCACTAATTTAATTACCAAACAAACTCTGATATTTGAAATTCAAATTAAACTATCATTCGAATATTTAAACTCAATTAAATATTCTCATTTTCAATGTCAAAAATTCAGGGTCGTTACAATCTTCCCCCCTTAAAAGAATTTCGTCCCGAAATTACAAGTCAAGAAGAATGCTCCAACACCCGTTTATCATTTTCCAAAACCAAACAGTTTTCAACACTTGCTAAAATAAATCTTTTTTTATTAGAGAGTCATTATCATTTCAACTAACTGTCCAAATCTTAACCATAGTTTTCAAACAACTTTTATTTACTTCACAATTCAAATTTAAATTTGAATTCAAATTTTAAATTATCCAAAATTCCGCAAAAATTTTCTAACTCTCTAAATTTTCGAAATTTTTTGCCAGCGTCTCCTTTACGCGGCTAGCTCGGTACAACTACAAAATGTCCCTACGGACTCCCAATTTCCAAAAGAAAACAAAATGCCAAGTGGCAAAATCAGAAACTCATCAAATTTCATACCGAAATTCAAATTCATACCTCTTGTCGAACAAATTCAAATTATCTTCAAAATCAAAAATCCCAACTTTCTTTTTCTTTATAACCACTGTATATTTTACTGAACAATAATGTCCAATTACAACATTCTAGTTAAATTTATTCACTTATGAACTTAGAATATTTCTCAATTCTAAATTTTACTTAAGAATTTTCTCCATTCCTTTCCTAAGGTCAATATAAGTATTTGCATACTTCTGATATTTATTTTCACTTCACAAACAAAGTTATATATTCATTTCCATTCAACTTTGTATTTTCAATTCCACTTGAATTTCTATTCTATTTGAATTCATTCTATCTTCAAACTCCGAAAATTCACTTTCCTAGTTCAATTCTTACATTTCCATTACAATTTGAAAATCAATTTTCCGTTAACAAAAATTTTCCAAATTTTTTCAACTTTTTTTTTCTAACTCCCAAAATTTTCGGAAAATTTTGGCGGAGTCTCCTTTGTACGGAGGAGCTTTTGCAATTTGACAAAAGATATAAATATATATACATCGACCCACTCGGTCGAAAAAGCAGAAAAACAGTTCATATTTCCTATTTTTATTGCGTAGGCGTACCTTTTTAGCATTTTTAAGCAAAGCAGTTTATTATTAGCATTTGCGCAACCCAAAATGCAGCCAAACAGCTCCCAAAATCCTGTACTTACTCAATTTAAACACGTAAGTGACATATATAGGAAATTTATTAACATTTCACTTATCTTCAAAAATAAACATATTGTTTTCAAAAGCAATGCATTCAAAATAAATTCCAATAGCAATTCATAGGGTTTGAATTCAACTTTAGTCGCTTACGACCAATTCACATACCATTTCCATTTACTTTAAGTGATTTAGAACTCATTTTCTTCATTCTATTCATTTTTAGCGAAACGAGCTAATATCTAATTCTATTGATTCCAAAATCAATTCTATTTGTTTTTATTAAGCCATAGAATTTATATATCTTGTTTACGTCAAACGACAAACAAATTTTTATGCAATTCGACGAAATTTATGTAAATAAACTATCACTTGAACTCATAACCATTTTAAATTGATTCTAACTCAATTCATATCAGTTTCATTTCCATTTTCATTCAATCTTGCATTATCAATTTCATTCTTCATATTTTTTTAGTTCAATATAAATATTCCATATACGCATTATATTTATTTTCAATTTGCTACTTCGGTTAATATCCACTTATATTTAAACTGGATTTCCAATTCCATTCGAATTCAATTTACCTTTCATTTATAATTATTGAATTCAATTCATTTCCAAATCATATTTACTTTGTCATTCCTTCAATTAGTTTCACTTACTAATTTTATTTCAATACTTCACTTTGTTTATCAAAAACCAAATTAAATTTCCAATATTCAGCTTGAATTTCATTTACTTACAATTGTAAATTCCATTCATTCATTTGGAAATTTATTTCTACTTACTTGGATTTTATCTGCAATTTTAACTCACAATTGAATTTTTATTTAACTAATTCAACTTTCAATGCATTATTTCATAAATTAATAATTATCAAGTTAGTTTACTTGAATTCAATCCATTTTATTTTATTTTTTCCAAGTTTGGATTTTTATTCAACTTGATTCAAATCAAATCTCATTCTATTTTCCAATTCCAATTTATTTATTTACGAATGTAAACTCATTTGTTCATTCACCATTTTTGTTCCATCTCAATAAATTTTATTCCAAATGATTTAGTCCACCAGATTAAATTCTCAAATTTACTTTTATTCAAATCAATCCAAGTTAAATTCAGTTCTAATTTGAATTTTTTTCTAAGTTCCCAAACTCATTTCAATTTTATAGAACTCATTTATAAGTTCACTTTACCATTTCATTATATTAATGAATTTATTTTCTCAAATATTCTTTTGGAATTCTATTCCAAATCATAAATCACATTTACAATTTATTTTACAAATCCCATTTGTATATGAATTCATTTCCTTATATTTTTAATTCATATTTATAATTTCATTTGTTAAATGAATTTATCTCCAAATATTTGGTTATACATTTTTATTTCTTATTTGATTCCATATAGCAATGATAATAATTCAATATTATCACTTCCTAACAACCAAGCATCCATATACTATAATAATTCATAGAAAATCATCTCTTTTCTATACAAAAATAGTTTTGGGCAAAATTATTTCATTTACCCCATTTAAAACAATACTGTGTCAGTTTATCTTGTTTAAGAGTTTAGAAACCCCTATCGATTACAGTTGGCCAGACTGCACCGACCAGAATCTATAAACAATCAACTGATAAGTCAACACAATACAAACCAAAATTTGTATTCACTAACAAATACGCGCTCATAACTATTATTACACTCACACTCATTCTAGAGTACTACTGACACTATCTCTAATGAGTAACACCCAATAGAGCTAGGGTTGTCGCTTAACCGGCTGCTTCGATACCACATGTAACGTCTCGACTTTTCGACGCTCGAAAGTCGACATTAATACGTCCACTGTATCAAATGTCGCGCAATCGAATGCCGGAAAACCGAACCATTAGGGTTAAAAAGAAGAGGTAGAAGAAGACAGAAGAAAAGAAAGAACAGAAAAACAGAAACAGAACAATATCATAATCTCACATTCGCAGTGGAACAATATACAATAGATAATCACTAGTCTTTTAAACAAAGAACTATATCAGTTTATACATTACATCACATCAGAGTCAATATACAACTCAATACAACAATGGACAGTTATATAAACTTGTCCTCATATAGAATACATAGCGGAAATAAACAAACAAGTATGAGAGTACGTCTCGCCATCCAGCTTGCTTCCCAAGCTCCAGAATATCCAGAATATCCTGATAACATAACTCTAGGCTGCCCGTGTGGAAAATTATAGGCACCCAGAGTTTAGAAAGGAAACAATAAACTCCGAGTCAGTCATGGTGACTAGTGTGTGATCGTAAAATAGTTATTTTCACAAAGAAAATAAAATTAATTCGCAATGCTTTTGGGAAATGAAACTACCATAAGACCTCCCGCCACACACACAATGCAAACGCAGAATTGGAGGAGATTTCTTCTTATGATTGTCAAACATGCTTACTAAGCAAATCATTGGATTATTATTATTAATGTCTACTGTGGAAAACATTTCGAAAGTATAATATTAATCTTAGCCAGCATACAACCATTATTATATGCCTACTATAGCTACTATGTTCAATAGCAGGTTATCGCCACATTCCATAGCAGGTTATACAACTAAATCCGTACAAGGCTCGTATTGTTTCTTTGGATTTCCAACAAATGGTCAGGCTAAGGAACTTCCTACTGCCAATGGGATCGCCTCTGGATGGACGTCCCGAGAACCAACCTAGCTCTCTGCCAACACAAGGCCGGGTTACCTCTGGGAATAGGTAACTACTACACGAATATGCCACCCCCCGGTCCTTTGGGACCTTTATCCAAGGCGCCTTGATCACAAAGCAACAACCACAAAGAAATGAGATTGGAGCAACCACATAGGTTAAATACCAGAGCTCCATACCTGATACCACCCTTTTCCAGAAGGAAATGACATACCCTAAAGGGCGCGACCCTCATAACCTTGCCGCATCATTCCTGTTTCGACCATTTCCGGGGTGTGAGGTCTGACGAAGTCTCGTCCACAAAGCCATGCTTTGATCAACAAATGATCAATAAATAATCATCACACAGCAACACTCAGCATGCCACATTACCAAATTGGGAATATATCGCTGATAACCTTCAACTACATAACCTCTGAGCTCGTACGTCTCAGAGAAGGGTGTTAAGCTAAGAGAATAAATTCTGCGCCACCAAACAGAAATGTATTTGAAAGAAATAAGCTTTATATCTCAAAATGTAATGTCAGACATGTAACCATACAAGTCTGTTCCGGGTTCGAACAGAACCGAAGGCACTTCCAAAGAAGCCCTTGCAATCCGGGTATTCACAATCCCGATCGGACTTCCTATCACAAAAAGAGTGATATAAATCTCTATACCGGAGCAACTCGGTGCAGAGACATTCGACAGGTTGTCCTATCATTTTCAAAAATACCCGGTCTTCACACCGGTCTATAATTGCAATTCATACACGTCGTATCATTATTCGGAATGGGTTATCTGACACAAAGGTCCTTTCCCGACTAAACCGAATAATAAGAGGGACGAAATTCTTTTAAGGGGGGAAGATTGTAACGACCCTGAATTTTTGACAGTGAAAATGAGAATATTTAATTGAGTTTAAATATTCGAATGATAGTTTAATTTGAATTTCAAATATCAGAGTTTGTTTGGTAATTAAATTAGTGAATTTAATTGTTAAAATTTGAGTAAAATTTTGAAATTGGAATTTCAAGCCTGTTAAAAATAATATGAAGTCTTGGAAAATTCACATTAATAACACTGAAGATAATAAAAGCTTCAGAATTGAATTTGACACTGTTTTGTTCGGTTTTGAAATTCTATCGTTTAAATTGAATTTAAAAATAGCTTTCCGAGGCACAGTCTCGGAATTCGACGAAACCCATTCCATTGGATCCGTAATATTGTATTGTTATCGGATTTCAATTTTCGTAATGTTTGGAGTGATCGTTTGGCTGTACGATAAGCAAACGCGCTGAAATTAAATCGAAAATTTAATATTTTAACTGGTCCAAAAAGCTATATTCTCCATACGATCGAATTTGGACTCGAAACCTTTTCTATTGCAATTAGAATAGGGGTATAACATTACGAATGCCTAGTGGCATGCCTCGATTGGAGGTCAAGTTTTTAAGTTGCTTTTATCGAGACGTTCGAATTTGAATTTAAAATTAAAATATATTTATATATCCAAAGTCAATAGCTGAGATCCCTTTCAACTCAGCCACCCTACTGCCTACTTTGTCTCCTGCCTTTTCGCACGAGCACGTACATTTCTTGTCCCCTCTTTTCTTTTTAAATTCCACGCAGCAGATCTTTTGAAAACAAAGAAAAAAAGGGAAAAAAACGAAGCCCTTTCGTTCTAAATAAAAACAGAATAATAGACGATCTCCTTTGAATCAAAACGAAGAGAAAAATGGCCGCTCCCATTATCAAATTTAAATCAAATTAAAATTGATTTCTGCTAGAAGAAAAAAAAACAACAAAAGATCGAAATCGACTTTCAAATAAAAGAAGAAAAGCAGAAATCAAACCCGATTCCCCTCTCCCCATTGTCGAATCGAAGAAAGATAAAAAGGGGGCTATTGCGATCGAAATTTCAAGCGTGGCATTCAAGTTCGAGTGGCACGCGCATATGCGCGATAGTGGATTCGCGTGGCAACTGGAAGGAGCTGCAGGCGATGTCGAACAGTATTCTCGAGTCGAGTGCGATGGCGAGTACGCGCTCGTGCGAGGAGGAGGAGCAGGCCGCCTTTGGCAAGGCTGAGCGCGTTCGCGTTTGTGGTTAGGGTTTCTCTTTAAGTCGCGGATTAAGGGGGTTCTGGGCGAACGAAGTCGTCGACGTAGTTTCCTGGCCAAACTCAATCTCTCGTGGAACAAGACAGTAAGGTATAAAGTAATTATATTATTCAAATTATATATTATATATATATATAGGTTTTAATGAACGAAATATGAAATATATTATAATCAGGTATAAAACTGATTTTATTTAATTTATAATTTATTTATATATCTATATGTATGTATTCAAATGCAGTGAGGAAAATATTAAAATAAATATAAATGCATATATGCAGTTTATTTTATAGAAAAAAAGAGATTTATAGATATATAATACACTCGCATATTTTTATATACCTATTTTAAAATTGATATATATACAAGAAATTTTTATAAGATTTTGCAAGAAAATATATATAGGTTTATATAAAAGTTAGTTAAGTAAATCTATTAAATGGAATTATTTTTGTAACTAAAAAAATTTTCTTTAAAAAGGAAATTTGTTTAAAATTTAATCCTTTGATTAAAATTAAATCATTAAGTTAAATTAAATCAATAGTTGATTAAATTTGTTAAAAATGGAAATTTATTGTTCGATTAGTTCGAATATTAATAAATTGTATAAATTGTTTATACAAGGTCAAAATCGCAAAGAAAACAAACTGGATTGGAAATGGGATTGCAAATAAAAAGCAAATGTGAGATCTTCTCACTCAAAATGAAAATTTGAATTGCAGTTATTGATTGACTGTTTGGATGTGATACTATATATAGTAGTATATAGCAATATATATATATATATATTGGCATATGTATATATTGGAGTTGTTGATTTCCCGCATTATATAGCGGATGAGACCCTATTGCGCCGCATAATAGCGGATGATATTTTTATAAATCCCATATACCGCGATATTCCACCTCGAAGTGGAATTGGTATTGTGCTAACATCTGTGGATGCAGGGAAACAGGTTGGAGGGATCCAACTGGATTCCTTAAATTATGTGAATTTGTTTCATATGTTGTGTGATGATTTATTTATAATCTGTGTATGATTATATCTGTGATTGAATTTGTTGAAAGCTATAATTTAGCCGAATGTATTTTTGGTATCGTTGGATACTAGAGATAAATAAAAATAGATTTTTGAATTTAAAGTTGGAAATTTTATGTAAATTTCTTTTGAAAGAATTGGGTGAATTTAAAAGAAGGAATTTAAAAGTATAAAGTTGATTTTTGTAATCTTATCGAATTATTTTCAAAATATGGGAAAAGATATTAATAAATGGATTTTGAATAATATTGTTGAAAAACTGAAGAATTTATTGAAAATGGAATTTTAAATGGTTTGGAAGAGATAAAGGAATTTATTTTTAAAAGTGATAAATTTGTTTGAAATCGAATTAATAATTGATTTGGTATTTGAAAATAGATCTTTGGGAAATCGATATGAAAATTGATTTGGTGTTGAATAAAAATTGGATTTTGTGTTGAAATAAATTTGGAAATCAATTTGATAAAATGACTTGGTATTTGGAAATGAACTTAGAAATCAATTTGTAATTGATTTAATGTTTGAAATAAATTTGGAAATCGATTTGGAATCGATTTGGTGATTGAAATGAATTTGAAATCAATTTTGGGATTTGTTTTGGTGTTTGAAAAGTGAATGTTTGGAAATTTAAATCCACGGTGGGAATTTATTAAGAAAAAGGGAAATAAATAATATCGGGAATTTCATTCCGCAAATGAATATGATTTGAAATTGGTTTTCAAAATGTTGAAGTGTGGAAAATATATATCTTGCGAAGATGTTTTGAAATTTAATAATTTGGTAAAATTATTGAATCGGTTGATTGTTGTGAATGTTGTTGATAGTTAAATCACCGACTATCAATATTGCCTTTGAAATGGCATCTGAATTTGTTTTTAAAACAAACGCTTATTATTCGGTTTAGCCGGGAAAGGACCTTTGTGTCAGATAACCCATTCCGAATAATGATACGATGTGTATGAATTGCAATTGAAGACCGGTGTGAAGACCGAGTATTTTCGAAAATGAAAGGAAAACCTGTTGAATGTCTCTGCACCGAGTTGCTCCGGTATAGAGATTTATATCACTCTTTTTGTGATGGGAAGTCCGATCGGGATTGTGAATACCCGGATTGCAAGGGCTTCTTTGGAAGTGCCTTCGGTTCTGTTCGAACCCGGAACAGACTTGTATGGTTACATGTCTGACATTACATTTTGAGATATAAAGCTGATTTCTTTCAAATACATTTCTGTTTGGTGGCAGAGAATTTATTCTCTTAGCTTAACACCCTTCTCTGAGACGTACGAGCTCAGAGGTTATGTAGTTAAAGGTTATCAGCGATATATTCCCAATTTGGTAATGTGGCATGCTGATTGTTGCCGTGTGATGATTATTTATTGATCATTTGTTGATCAAAGCATGGCTTTGTGAAAAAGCGTAGCTTTGTGGACGAGACTTCGTCAGACCTCACACCCCGGAAATGGTCGAAACAGGAATGATGCGGCAAGGTTATGAGGGTCGCGCCCTTTAGGTTATGTCATTTCCTTCTGGAAAAGGGTGGTATCAGGTATGAAGCCCTAGTATTTAACCTATGTGGTTGCTCCAATCTCATTTCTTTGTGGTTGTTGCTTGTGATCGAGGCGCCTCGGATAAAGGTCCCAAAGGACCGGGGGGTGGCATATTCGTGTAGTAGTTACCTATTCCCAAAGGTAAACCGGCCTTGTGTTGGCAGAGAGCCAGGTTGGTTATCGGGACGTCCATCCAGAGGCGATCCCATGTGGCAGTAGGAAGTTCCTTAGCCTGACCATTTGTTGGAAATCCAAAGAAACAATACGAGTCTTGTATGGATTTAGTTGTATAACCTGCTATGGAATGTGGCGGTAACCTGCTATTGAACATAGTAGCTATAGTAGGCATACAATAATGGTTGTATGCTGGCTAAGATTAATATTATACTTTCGAAATGTTTTCCACACTAGACATTAATAATAATAATCCAATGATCTGCGTAGTAAGCTGTGCAGTTAAAGCGCTCGGCGGATTCAAAGCGGTGGAGGTGCAAAAAGTCATAGCGGGGATACAGCGAGGATATAGCGGGATATAGAGGATGGCTCTAAAATAGCATATAAAACTCGTACTTAATGTTTTTTCAAATATATAAATGGTAATTAAATGAAAAAATATCATTCAATTGAATTATAATTAATACATAAATAATTTTAAATAAAAACATGTGCGAATATACTTTAAATAAACATAAAACTGTTATATAACATAATTGAATTTAGTAGAATATTAGAGTATTTTCATTTCTAAAAATATATTAAAAATTAAATCAAATAAACTAGTTTCATAATTTTTATAATGTATAAATGAAAATTTTCAATTCATTTTATTAAAGAAGATATAGCGGAAATAGCGGAGTATAGCGGGAATATCGGGATATAGCGGAAATAGCGGGGCTTAAAGCGGAAAGGCTATATTTTGGGGCTATATGGAAAAATCGTAGTGGTAGAAATCCGCTATGAGATATAGCGGGGTTATAGCGGGGTTATAGCGGGGCATTAACTGCACAGGTAGTAAGCATGTTTGACTATCATAAGAAGAAATCTCCTCCAATTCTGCGTTTACATTGTGTGTGTGGCGGGAGGTCTTATGGTAGTTTCATTTTCCAAAAGCATTGCGAATTAATTTTATTTTCTTTGTGAAAATAACTGTTTTACGATCTCACACCAGTCACCATGACTGACTCGGAGTTTATTGTTTCCTTTCTAAACTCCGGGTGCCCATAATTTTCCACACGGGCAGCCTAGAGTTATGTTATCAGGATATTCTGGATATTCTGGAGCTTGGGAAGCAAGCTGGATGGCGAGACATACTCTCGTACTTGTTTATTTATTTCCACTGTGTATTCTATATGAGGACAAGTTTATATAACTGTCCATTGTTGTATTGAGTTGTATATTGACTATGATGTGATGTAATGTATAAACTGATATAGTTCTTTGTTTAAAAGACTAGTGATTATCTATTGTATATTGTTCCGCTGCGAATGTGAGATTCTGATATTGTTCTATTTTTCTGTTCTTTCTTTTCTTCTGTCTTCTTCTACCTCTTCTTTTTAACCCTAATGGTTCGGTTTTCCAGCATTCGATTGCGCGGCATTTGATATAGTGGACGTATTAATGTCGATTTTCGAGCGTTGAAAAGTCGAGACGTTACAACATGGGAGGTATTTGGTAGAAAGTTTGGGTTCTCTTATTGGGTTAGTGGGTTAACCTAAGCCCAAACAAAATACCAAAATCCTAATCAACTCCAAACATATCGATGTTTATACTCAAAAAAGTTGTAAACATCATTTTGAACTCAATGGAACCAGTCTCGAGTCCGAATTCGACTGTTTACAAAAAGTAACATTTCGGACTTTAAATTCAACAAACGATGCTATATTTATATAAAACATTTAAAAATATAATCGTAAAATATGCGGGTTGTTACAGACTCCCCTCCTTAAAGAAATTGCGTCCTCGCAATACTTAAGAAGAAAATAAAGAGTAACAACCACTCTAAGGCATAACAATACAAAAGAAAATTTCGAAGTGAGAATTTCACCTTTAGGAGCATGAGAGAGTAAGTCCGGATGTGTTCGCTCGATGAATTCTCTGGATTCCTAAGAACAATCCTTAGGATTTGCAGACCATTGAACTTTCACAAGCGAAACATCTTTATTTCGAAGGCATTTAACCTCCGTAGAAATGATACAAATAGGATGTAGCTCATAAGTCAAATTAGGTTAAACTTCAATTTCTTCAATAACACCGGGCTCAAGAATAGAATCGGAATTCCTAAGGCATTACCGTAGTTGAGAAACATGGAATACGTCATGAATAGAAGAAAATTGAGCCGGTTATAAAAGGCGATAAGCCACGGAACCAATGCGCTCAGTGATGGGAAATGGGCCAATATATCGAGGTGCTAACTTTCCCGATCGACTGAAACACACAACACTCTTCATAGTTGAAACACGAATGAATACCAAATCTCCCACAAAAAAGTCCAAATTTCTTCTTCGGTTATCGGTATAGGATTTTTGTCTACTTTGAGCTTCTTTCATCCTATGACGAATAAGATCAATCTTTTCTGTGGCATCACGAATAAAATATAGACCTAAAACCAGCCTCTCACCGGCTTCAAGCCAACACAAAGGCGATCGGCATGGCTTTCCAAAGAGTGCCTCGAAAGGTGCCATACCAATACTAGATTTGAAGCTATTATTATAAGAAAACTCAACAAGAGAAATATGATCTTCCCAACTTCTACCAAAATCAAGAACACATGCACGAAGGAGATCTTCAAGAGATTGATTCACACGCTCTGTTTGTCCATCAGATTGAGGATGATAAGCAGTGCTAAAATTAAGCTTCGTTCCCAAAGCTTTTTGAAGACCCTTCCAAAATCCACTAGTAGATAATGGATCACGATCGCTAACAATAGAAGTAAGAACTCCATGCAATTTAACAATTCTTTAACATAGAGTTTGGCCAAGAGAGGTACGGTCCGATTGGACCGAACGGGAATAAAATGGGCGAATTTTGAAAGTCTATCTACAATCACCCATAGACTGTCATGACACGAACGAGACCGAGGAAGACCATCAATAAAGTCCATGGAAATTTGATCCCACTTCCAAACAGGAATGTCTAAAGGTTGCAATAACCCACCGGGCCTTTGATGCTCGGCCTTAACGAGTTGGCAAGTCATGCAATGCTTAATAAAGTTAGCAATATCATATTTCATTTCACCCCAATAATAAAGTCGTTTCATGTCCGCGTACATTTTACTACTACCGGGATGAACGGTAAATTTAGAACGGTGAGAATCTTCTAATATGTCTTTACGAAGATCACTAATATTCGGCACAATAAGTCTACCAAATTTTCGAATACCTCCATGAGCATCGATTTCAAAGTCATTCAAACCATAACATCAATTTTATCCCTACAACTTTGGCTAAGATGAGCCAATTCAGGATCATGCTTTTGAGCTTTAAAAATGCGGTTTAAACGAGAAGGATGAGCCTCAAGGCTACATAAAACAAGAGATGAACATAAATCGGATTCACGATCTCGAATCTCATAAGTGGACAAGGTCTCGAGATTATTCCATTCGGATATCATCATGGAAACAACCGCTTGTTGCTTACGACTAAGGGCATCGGCAACACGATTTCCCTTTCTGGGAGTATAAAGAATATCAAGATCATAAGATGGAAGGAATTTGAGCCAACGTTGTTGACGCAAATTAAGTTCCTTTTGAGAGAACAAATACTTCAAAGATTTATGATCGGTGTAGAGAACAAATTTCTCTCCCAAAAGATAATGACGCCAAATTCTAAGGGCAAAAACAATGGTCGCGAGCTCTAAATCATGAGTGGCATATTTAGTCTCGGCAGGCTTTAATTGCCTAGAAGCATAAGCGATAACACGTTCCCTTTGCATGAGAATGGCTCCCAAACCAACACGACTGGCATCAGTATAAACAATAAAGTCTTGGTTCCCCTCAGGAATCACAAGAATAAGAGCATCGGAAAGGAGTTCTTTTAATTTCTAAAAAGCAGCTTCACATTTGTCTGACCAAATGTACTTAACTCCCTTCTTTGTCAAACTAGTAAGACGTAAGGAAATTTTAGAAAAGTCTTTTATGAATCGACGGTAATAGCCCGCCAATCCAAGAAAGCTACGAATTTTCGTCACACTCTCCGGTCTCTTCCTATTTTGAATAGCCTCAATCTTTGAAGGATTCACGGAAATTCCGGATTCAGAAATAATATGTCCTAAAAATTTCACACGGGATTGCCAAAAGTGGCACTTAGAAAATTTTGCTTTCAATTGATTGCTCCTAAGAGTTTCCAACACAATCCAAAGTCATGCTCTTCCTCCGTTTTAGAATAAACAAGAATATCATCTATGAAGATGAGAACAAATCGATCAAGAAAGTCTTTGAAAACTCGATTCATAAGGTCAACGAAATAAGCTGGAGCATTCATTAAACCAAATGGCATAACAAGCCATTCATAAGATCCATAACAAGTACGGAACGATGTCAAAGGAATACTATCCTCTGTAATTCGAAGCTGATGAAAACTGGTTGCTAAGTCTAACAGTGAAAAGGCTCTAGCACCATTAAGTTGATCGAATAGATCATCAATCCGAGGTAAGGGATATTTATTCTTGATGGTGAGATCATTAAGCTTGCGGTAGTCAATGCAAAGCCTAAGTGTACCATCATATTTCTTCACAAAGATAGCTGAAGCTCCCCATGGGGAGGAACTAGAACGAATAAATTGTTTTGCTTCCAATTCGGATAATTGTTTATGCATCTCCTCATTTTCCTTATTTGACATACGATAAGGAGGATGAGTGGTAGGTAGAGCTTCAGGAATTAGATTAATTCTGAACTCAATTGCTCGCTTAGGTGGTAATCCTAAAACGGGCTCAAAGATGTCGGGAAATTCACAAACAACGTGAATAAGGGAAATGACATCTTCCTCATCATCATTATCGTCATTATGCGGATTGAGAGAATATAAGGATGCTACCGAATTGGAATCTGAATCTTTTAGAACAATAGAAATATGCTTAACAGATTGAGGATGTCGAAGATGGATCGTCCTCTCGGGACATAGGATGTGGGCTTCATAATGGTTAAGCCAATCCATTCCCAAAATCATTTCGAAACCTAAGTAACACATAACATGCAAATCGGCACGGAAAGCATAATCACATAAAATAATTTTGACATCCTTGCAAAGTAAACTGAGTGTTGTGGATCCACTGTAACGCCCCACTCTGAGACCCACTATAACAAAGAGTATTACGGGAGTAATACTGTCTGTTAAAGCGGAGAATAGAGTATAGTGGAAGCGACCATCTATAATCAAGCTATAACTATCTACCGAATACGTCGAAAGGTGGAATCTATTTAAATTTTTCTCAATCAGGTGGTTCGACATATTCGGTAAATACTTATAACGAAATTACAAATGGCTAAAGATCTATCAGGACAAAGCATAATAATAAATGATAAAAACATCACAGAACAGAATCACATAACAGATATAAAATCCCAGAACAATACATCATCAATACAGATCCAAATATCATAAGTGGGTACAAAGCCACTGCTCACACATGTGAGTCAAAAATATGTACATATCAAAGTCTGAATAATAAGAGAGTAGCGGAATAGTGGACAAATAAAAGCGCTATCTATCATCATAGCAGATAATGTCCAAGCGGAAGCACAGAAGCTAAGTCCAGAGACCTAACCTGAAACAACTCGGTCTGACCCGAGCGAAAACACTCGGGTCAGGCTAGCTAAACAATCAATAATAACTGAGATATATAATAATGCGGTACATAAGTAAAACAGTACTTATCCAAAGAGAAGTATATTATGAACCACATGAATATAATGACGATCCCTAATCATCAATAAACAATAAAAATCTCCAAAGAGAAATCAACACCAAAGTGTAGAATAAATAAAATCGCCTCATATCATCGGCGTAGCCAAAGCTATAAAAAGATGCCCATAGGCAATAATCCCAAGAGTGACCAGAGTCCGTAATCAATGCCCAAGCAAAGATCGATGCTCCAAAGAGCAATGGGAATATACTGAAAAGTCAATGAAATCCAACACTGAAAAGCAGTGTCCAGAGACACTGTGAATCCACAAGGCAATCGCACTTACATCGTATGGTTCCATAGAACTAACACCGAATGGCGGTACTCGAATGGATATAAAAATCATCAGATAATACAAGTTTTGCACGTGCACCGACCAGAGTCGTTGTTGCCAAGTACTGTAAAGTTGTGATCGATCACTCGCACAGATGCGGAACGCGCGAAACGGCGAAATCCTTCCCAGAAGGATAAAGGCCCAGAGGCACACGCCGAAAAGTAAACTACTCCATAGAGCAGGTGTCCAGAGACGGTTGCCCAGAGGCATGGTGACCCAGAGGTCCAGTACTGGCCGCCCAGAGGCAAATGTGTCACTAACTTCTTGGAGAGGAACCCGTAAAGTGTTAACAATGAGTCCCATACCCCACGTTCGCACTAAACGGTTTCCTAACCAATAGCAAGCTCACACTCCAAACAATAAAAAGTCTACCTCATATCATCGGTAAACTAGACCCAAAGGTCAAAACGATCAATCGAATAGGTCGGGGATTAACCGGAAAGAAAATACACACGGTTTCCATAGGCCGGAGATTTCCTAACCGTTTAAGCACCTTTCCACTTCGCTCGACGTGCTAAAAGTGAGTGTGAGATTTTTATTATAGAAAATAATGGTGTAAAACGGATTTATAATTGATTTTCGAAATCACTTTTAAAACGGTCTTTTGAAAGGTCTCCTATTATGGAGTAGTTAATTTAATAATTAAAATAATATTATATAATAATTTTCAAAAGCCATTTTGGAGTTAAAAATCCTTTTAAAACCTTTTTATAAAGCCCGTGTACGAAATCCAGAGACAAATCTCAAAGAAATCGACGAAAACCAGAAAATCATCAAAACTATTCTAAGTGTTTGTAACCATTCAAAAACAGCTGTGAACTCAAGTTCGATAATTTATTTGGACCAGCAAACTGTGTCCAAATGTCATGAAAATTTGCAGGCATGTAGTCCAACATCCCTACTTTAAGATGCAAAAAGAATTTCTGGATTCCGAGTTGAGACGAAGTGGCAGCGACATCTCAAAGTTGGACCCAGAACAAGATTTACACTGTTTACAAACAGCGACTAGATTTCAACTTCGACACGAAATTCGAAGTACCAAACGAACTCCAATGTTGTCCAAATTTTCCTGAGATGGAGTTCGGAACTAGGGGTGTAAATTGGTCGGACCGGACCGGACGGAGGTGTGTTCAGTTATGTCCTAAATAAAATCGGACCGGACATGGATCAAACGAGATTTATGTTCGTACAAATTATGTTGTCCTAGCTCGTGTCCTAAATGAAATCGGACGGACTCGTACATACATTTTTCGGACACGGACCCGAACGGACACGGACGGACAATGCTATTTACATCAAATTTTATGTTGTTTAATAGAATTTCCATCAGATATACTGAACTATAAGAAATTCGGACGAATTCGAACGAACTCGGACCGGACAATATTTTTTCTCGTACAAATTTTCTTGTCCTAGCTCATGTCCTAAATGAAAATTGAACGGACTCGGACGGACGTATTTCGGTTACGGACACAAACGGACATCGGACACTCGTACAAAATTTACAGCCCTATTCGGAACTCCACCTTTCTAACGAGACCAAAAACGTCGAATTCCGACTTCCGATGCGAACGTGGCGGCATCGCGGAGTGGCGCTCAAAAGCTGGAAACAGAAGGGATATTTGATTTTCATTCTAAGTGTTTGACCATTCAAAAACTGCTACGAACCCAAGTTCGGCAATTTATTTGGACCAGCAAACTGAATCCAAATGACATAAAAACTGGTAGGCATATAGTCCAACATCCCTACTATAAGATGCAAAAAGAATTTCTGGAATCCGAGTTGAGACGAAGTAGCAGCTACGTCTCAAAGTTGGACCCAGAACAAGATTCACACTGTTTACAAACAGCGACAAGAGTTCAACTTCGACACGAAATTCGAAGTACCAAAAAATGCCGATGATGCCTAAACTTTTACAGAGGTGGAGCTCAAAACTCCACCTTTCCAACGAGACCAAAAACATCGAATTCCGACTTCGGATGCGATCGTGGCGGCATCGCGAAGTGGAGATAAAAAATCTGGAACAGGGTTTTAAAAAAAATTATTTATTATTTTTTTTTCTTTTTTTTCTCGGGACAGTGGTAAGAATGTACAATTTTGACCAAATTAACTTCGAAATTTCATGAAACTCAAAACATGAAAGTTTTAGCTCTAAATCTAAGCTTTGCAGAACATCCAAAATTATTAGATTTGGATAAGAAACGAGAGAGATCCATGCAAAACAATATCAGATTGAAACTCAAGATAACTTGTTAAAGACAGAATTGGTCTTCTGTCTTTGAACGCATTTCAGGTCATCTAAATGGCAATATTACAGAAAACTCACTGAACAAAAATTGTAGCATATGTTTTAAGCTTTCCGGAACATCCAAAATTATCTAATTCGGATCAAAAATGAGTAACTTATGGCCAAATCAATTTCAGCGTTTTATTTTATCAACCCTGTAGTTTGTTGTCAGGTCAGCGACAAACAAACGTGATTTCGACCATTGAAACCACAAAATTAGGCAAAGCTCAAAACATGAAAGTTATAGGCTACGGAATAAGCTTTCCAGAACATCAAGAAAATCTTAATTCCGATTTAAGATGAATGAGATATGCCTAATTTACTAACAGCAATAAACTAATTATAATTTCAGCTAGCATATATTACCTCTTTCCAAGCAATGAAAAGAAGATCAAAGAGTTTCACAATCTAAATGCACAAAAAAAAAAGAGGATTACAAAATAATTTCAGAAATTAAAGAATGAATTAGAGGTGGGTTTTGTGATTGCTATTACCTCTTTTAGTAGTTTGGATTAACTCTCTTTGATTTGGTGTAGATTGGAGTCTTGCTTAGGAGGCCATGACTAGGTTTTGGAGCTTTCTAATTAGGTTTTAGTGGTTATGAAATGAAGTGTTGGCTGAAATGGGAGAGTAAAAGATACTTTATAGGCTAATGGTTAGGGTTATTGGATCTAATACCCATTAGGACTTTGTATTATTCATGTGCATACATATATAGGCAATTTTCTCTAAGTACACTCTACATACAAATTACTAAATACATTTCAAACCATAGAAAATTATGAAAATATGTTAACAATTACTTTTAGCCATTTCATAAAATCCTATATCAACAATATTTTACATTTTAACCCCTAATTTTTCCAAAACAAACCCCGTTTATAGTTAATATTAGCCAAAATCACAATTTTGCAAATAAATTGCAAATTAATTTCCCAAATCAAATATTGCACTATTTTACACATATAAAATTTTGCAATAATATAAATTACAAATTTCCCTAATTAATTTCCTTGAAATGCTCCATTTTACACTTAAGCCAAAAATATTAATTTATTCAAAATGACTAAATTTTGAACAAATTAGCCACATTAAAAATTCATTAATAGCTCCAATTAAATTAAAATCCCAATTTTAATTTATTATTTGGTAACCGCAATCACGAGTTGTTACAGACTCCCCCCCTTAAGAAAATTGCGTCCCCGCAATTCCTTAAATATAGAAGTCGTCTATAACATCTAATCCACAAAAGGAATACAGAAGACGGAGCTCGATTTCGAATATCACACATAGAAAGAGTCTCAAGAATATCGTCGATGAAAACCAGAATGAATCTATCGATGTATTCCCGGAATACTCAATTCATAAGATCAACGAAGAAAGCCGGAGCGTTCGTCAAGCCGAACGACATGACCAACCACTCAAAAGAACCATGACGAGTGCGAAATGCTGTAAGAGGAATGCTGTCTTCCGCGACTCGTAGCTGATGGAATCCGGTGGCAAGGTCAAGCTGAGAGAAGACCTTCGCACCGCTCAATTGGTCAAACATGTCATAACGGGAATTAGAGTTAGACATGATTCAATGATAGATAATTAATTAAGGAATACTACGGAATATAACGGATTCCTAAACATATTCCTAACTTATCTATCAATAAACATAAGGATGGGATTTGATTTAATTCGGATCTAATTTAAAATGTATTGTACTAAGTGTATCTGTTCTGTGTTTATTATGCTTATTCCTGAAACCAGGCTCCGATACCAAGCTGTAACACCCCACTCTGAGACCCACTATAACAAAGAGTATTACGGGAGTAATACTGTCTGTTAAAGCGGAGAATAGAGTATAGTGGAAGCGACCATCTATAATCAAGCTATAACTATCTACCGAATACGTCGAAAGGTGGAATCTATTTAAATTTTTCTCAATCAGGTGGTTCGACATATTCGGTAAATACTTATAACGAAATTACAAATGGCTAAAGATCTATCAGGACAAAGCATAATAATAAATGATAAAAACATCACAGAACAGAATCACATAACAGATATAAAATCCCAGAACAATACATCATCAATACAGATCCAAATATCATAAGTGGGTACAAAGCCACTGCTCACACATGTGAGTCAAAAATATGTACATATCAAAGTCTGAATAATAAGAGAGTAGCGGAATAGTGGACAAATAAAAGCGCTATCTATCATCATAGCAGATAATGTCCAAGCGGAAGCACAGAAGCTAAGTCCAGAGACCTAACCTGAAACAACTCGGTCTGACCCGAGCGAAAACACTCGGGTCAGGCTAGCTAAACAATCAGTAATAACTGAGATATATAATAATGCGGTACATAAGTAAAACAGTACTTATCCAAAGAGAAGTATATTATGAACCACATGAATATAATGACGATCCCTAATCATCAATAAACAATAAAAATCTCCAAAGAGAAATCAACACCAAAGTGTAGAATAAATAAAATCGCCTCATATCATCGGCGTAGCCAAAGCTATAAAAAGATGCCCATAGGCAATAATCCCAAGAGTGACCAGAGTCCGTAATCAATGCCCAAGCAAAGATCGATGCTCCAAAGAGCAATGGGAATATACTGAAAAGTCAATGAAATCCAACACTGAAAAGCAGTGTCCAGAGACACTGTGAATCCACAAGGCAATCGCACTTACATCGTATGGTTCCATAGAACTAACACCGAATGGCGGTACTCGAATGGATATAAAAATCATCAGATAATACAAGTTTTGCACGTGCACCGACCAGAGTCGTTGTTGCCAAGTACTGTAAAGTTGTGATCGATCACTCGCACAGATGCGGAACGCGCGAAACGGCGAAATCCTTCCCAGAAGGATAAAGGCCCAGAGGCACATGCCGAAAAGTAAACTACTCCATAGAGCAGGTGTCCAGAGACGGTTGCCCAGAGGCATGGTGACCCAGAGGTCCAGTACTGGCCGCCCAGAGGCAAATGTGTCACTAACTTCTTGGAGAGGAACCCGTAAAGTGTTAACAATGAGTCCCATACCCCACGTTCGCACTAAACGGTTTCCTAACCAATAGCAAGCTCACACTCCAAACAATAAAAAGTCTACCTCATATCATCGGTAAACTAGACCCAAAGGTCAAAACGATCAATCGAATAGGTCGGGGATTAACCGGAAAGAAAATACACACGGTTTCCATAGGCCGGAGATTTCCTAACCGTTTAAGCACCTTTCCACTTCGCTCGACGTGCTAAAAGTGAGTGTGAGATTTTTATTATAGAAAATAATGGTGTAAAACGGATTTATAATTGATTTTCGAAATCACTTTTAAAACGGTCTTTTGAAAGGTCTCCTATTATGGAGTAGTTAATTTAATAATTAAAATAATATTATATAATAATTTTCAAAAGCCATTTTGGAGTTAAAAATCCTTTTAAAACCTTTTTATAAAGCCCGTGTACGAAATCCAGAGACAAATCTCAAAGAAATCGACGAAAACCAGAAAATCATCAAAACTATTCTAAGTGTTTGTAACCATTCAAAAACAGCTGTGAACTCAAGTTCGATAATTTATTTGGACCAGCAAACTGTGTCCAAATGTCATGAAAATTTGCAGGCATGTAGTCCAACATCCCTACTTTAAGATGCAAAAAGAATTTCTGGATTCCGAGTTGAGACGAAGTGGCAGCGATGTCTCAAAGTTGGACCCAGAACAAGATTTACACTGTTTACAAACAGCGACTAGATTTCAACTTCGACACGAAATTCGAAGTACCAAACGAACTCCAATGTTGTCCAAATTTTCCTGAGATGGAGTTCGGAACTAGGGGTGTAAATTGGTCGGACCGGACCGGACGGAGGTGTGTTCAGTTATGTCCTAAATAAAATCGGACCGGACATGGATCGAACGAGATTTATGTTCGTACAAATTATGTTGTCCTAGCTCGTGTCCTAAATGAAATCGGACGGACTCGTACATACATTTTTCGGACACGGACCCGAACGGACACGGACGAACAATGCTATTTACATCAAATTTTATGTTGTTTAATAGAATTTCCATCAGATATACTGAACTATAAGAAATTCGGACGAATTCGAACGAACTCGGACCGGACAATATTTTTTCTCGTACAAATTTTCTTGTCCTAGCTCATGTCCTAAATGAAAATTGAACGGACTCGGACGGACGTATTTCGGTTACGGACACAAACGGACATCGGACACTCGTACAAAATTTACAGCCCTATTCGGAACTCCACCTTTCTAACGAGACCAAAAACGTCGAATTCCGACTTCCGATGCGAACGTGGCGGCATCGCGGAGTGGCGCTCAAAAGCTGGAAACAGAAGGGATATTTGATTTTCATTCTAAGTGTTTGACCATTCAAAAACTGCTGCGAACCCAAGTTCGGCAATTTATTTGGACCAGCAAACTGAATCCAAATGACATAAAAACTGGTAGGCATATAGTCCAACATCCCTACTATAAGATGCAAAAAGAATTTCTGGAATCCGAGTTGAGACGAAGTAGCAGCGACGTCTCAAAGTTGGACCCAGAACAAGATTCACACTGTTTACAAACAGCGACAAGAGTTCAACTTCGACACGAAATTCGAAGTACCAAAAAATGCCGATGATGCCTAAATTTTTACAGAGGTGGAGCTCGAAACTCCACCTTTCCAACGAGACCAAAAACATCGAATTCCGACTTCGGATGCGATCGTGGCGGCATCGCGAAGTGGAGATAAAAAATCTGGAACAGGGTTTTAAAAAAAATTATTTATTATTTTTTTTTCTTTTTTTTCTCGGGACAGTGGTAAGAATGTACAATTTTGACCAAATTAACTTCGAAATTTCATGAAAATCAAAACATGAAAGTTTTAGCTCTAAATCTAAGCTTTGCAGAACATCCAAAATTATTAGATTTGGATAAGAAACGAGAGAGATCCATGCAAAACAATATCAGATTGAAACTCAAGATAACTTGTTAAAGACAGAATTGGTCTTCTGTCTTTGAACGCATTTCAGGTCATCTAAATGGCAATATTATAGAAAACTCACTGAACAAAAATTGTAGCATATGTTTTAAGCTTTCCGGAACATCCAAAATTATCTAATTCGGATCAAAAACGAGTAACTTATGGCCAAATCAATTTCAGGGTTTTATTTTATCAACCCTGTAGTTTGTTGTCAGGTCAGCGACAAACAAACGTGATTTCGACCATTGAAACCACAAAATTAGGCAAAGCTCAAAACATGAAAGTTATAGGCTACGGAATAAGCTTTGCAGAACTTCAAGAAAATCTTAATTCCGATTTAAGATGAATGAGATATGCCTAATTTACTAACAGCAATAAACTAATTATAATTTCAGCTAGCATATATTACCTCTTTCCAAGCAATGAAAAGAAGATCAAAGAGTTTCACAATCTAAATGCACAAAAAAAAGAGGATTACAAAATAATTTCAGAAATTAAAGAATGAATTAGAGGTGGGTTTTGTGATTGCTATTACCTCTTTTAGTAGTTTGGATTAACTCTCTTTGATTTGGTGTAGATTGGAGTCTTGCTTAGGAGGCCATGACTAGGTTTTGGAGCTTTCTAATTAGGTTTTAGTGGTTATGAAATGAAGTGTTGGCTGAAATGGGAGAGTAAAAGATACTTTATAGGCTAATGGTTAGGGTTATTGGATCTAATACCCATTAGGACTTTGTATTATTCATGTGAATACATATATAGGCAATTTTCTCTAAGTACACTCTACATACAAATTACTAAATACATTTCAAACCATAGAAAATTATGAAAATATGTTAACAATTACTTTTAGCCATTTCATAAAATCCTATATCAACAATATTTTACATTTTAACCCCTAATTTTTCCAAAACCCCGTTTATAGTTAATATTAGCCAAAATCACCATTTTGCAAATAAATTGCAAATTAATTTCCCAAATCAAATATTGCACTATTTTACACATATAAAATTTTGCAATAATATAAATTACAAATTTCCCTAATTAATTTCCTTGAAATGCTCCATTTTACACTTAAGCCCAAAATATTAATTTATTCAAAATGACTAAATTTTGAACAAATTAGCCACATTAAAAATTCATTAATAGCTCCAATTAAATTAAAATCCCAATTTTAACTTATTATTTGGTAACCGCAATCACGGGTTGTTACATCCACCAACCGGATTCACAATTCTCAGTGATGTCATCAAGCCCATAATGTTTAAAGATAAAGTATCAACAAGTTCTTTTGACATAAAAGAATGGGATACACTCGTATCAAAAAGAACTCGAATATGATGATCATGAAAAATAATAATGCCATCAAGGATAGAATGAGAAATACCTTGACCAAGAGAAGTATTACTAGGGGCTTGCACAACATTCAGCTTTCCCTCTTTCTTGCTTTGAAGTTTGGGACATGAAGATATATGATGACCCGAACTTTTGCAATAGCGACAATAAAGGGGTTTCAGACACCTATTTGCATAATGGTCCTTAGAACCACAATTGTAGCATTCTCCATGACTAGAGGTAGGAGTCTTTGCTACCGAAGTTGCTTGCTTCCCTTTCTTATTGGAATTAGGTTTGAACTTAATAGGCCTCTTCTTGTTGATGTTGAAGTTCTGTTGGGCACTAACAACTTCAACATCACTTTCTTTATCGGCCTCTTCAAGTCGAAGAGCGATATCTACAAGCTGATCGAAAGAAACTTCTAGCTTCATAAGTAAAGCCTTTTTGGGGTTCTTATTCAAACCATAGATAAACCTTTGATTTTTCTTTAATGGGGTATTAATATACTCGACCCCATATTTAGAGAGGGATTCGAAAGATGCGATATAATCTGTCACAGAAGATTCACCTTGAACAAGGTCAATAAAACGTCGAGCTAAAGTTACTTTTTCAGCTTTCGGCACAAACTTTAACTCGAACCTTTTCCGGAATTGCTCTCAAGTAAGATCCGCTTCAATAATTTTTGAAATCAAAAGCTCATACCAATCTAATGCTCACTCTTAGAGCATGCTAGAAGCCACTTGGACTCGATGTAGATCCACAAGATTCATGCGAGAAAAGATGTGATCACATGTTCTAAGCCAAGCTTGGACTTCTATAACGCTTTCGGAACCCTTGAATAGCCTTCCACCCAAATTGGTATAATCACTGCACAAGCGTCAAACCCGGATTTAGGATGAGTAGGCTCAGGAATGGGTCCAGCAGCTTGGGCATTCTTTACAACATCCAAAAGCTATTGGGCAGACATGAATGCGCCATCCTGAGGAGTAGCACTAGATTGACCGGCGCTGGGACGGCCTGGTCTAACCATTTCTCTTCTTTAAGAAAGAAAGAAAGAAGAGGAAAAAGGTTATTCTCAGAATGAATATCAAACAAAATTGATTGATAAAACAAGGCATCATAAAAGAAAATAGGATAGAACGGGTCCAAAGACTCAGATTAAATCCTAAGGCACGACTCCTAAAAAGACTTAGGACAATGATCCTTGCTAGATTATTCTACATTGTTCCGAAGTTTGGTTCTGATACCAAGCTGTGACGCCCCACATCTATACTCACACTAACCAAGGACACTACTGGGTAATGCCGTCAATTAGTACGAAGAATAATGCTATTGAGGAGCGACCATCTGTGTAATTGCTTTGGGCGAGTACTGGTATGTCAGATAGTATGTCATGCATTTCATTTCAAGAGGAAATCTGACATATCAAATACAAACTCAAAGCTACAACACAGTGGCTATTTGGCCTTCGGAAACAAATATAAAATAAGCATAACATAAATTAGTCACATATATTCATATCACAAAGGCGGAAACGGATATGAATATAACACATATAAGTGAACATCAAAGTAGTGGTCAAACAAGATCCACTACATCACAAAAGAATAGGTACAAGTGCTAGACAAAAGGATATGTATAAATCAAGGAGTCTCTATCTCGAATGTATAAAAACAAAAACTACTAAGCTAAAGTAGTTAGCCAAAAGTCAGAAATTAGTCCCTGCTAAGAATTCAAGTAGAAGCACCTGAAACACCTTGGTCTGACCCGAGTATTATTTAAGAAGAAAAATAAGAAATGGATCAGTCTAGCTATAATTATCATGCAAGATGAGATAGGATAAGATATATGACAATATATATATATATATATATATATATATATGATAACAACAAAAAAATCATACAATACCTCGAATTTTCTCAAACACCAAAAAGAATGTCATATTCTTTATTTTATTCACCAAATCACAAATATTGATAAAGCTTATCTAAGCAAATCACAAATATTGGTGAAACACAAATTCCAGAAATCATCAATTAGAAATCCAGAAATCACAAAAAGGGTGGAGGCCTATCATAAACAGAAGCATGAAAACTCACCAACACATGTATCACAAACGAGACGCTATCCCATAAAAATACGGGGTATAGTCCCCCCTTGGGGAGTGATAAGCTGAACATCGACGCACCTAAAAAGATACGCCCCATGCACAGGCAAACATCGACGCACCTAAAAAGAAACGCCCATGGCACATATTTATTAAGCCGAACATCGACGCACCTAAAAAGATACGCCCCATGCATAGGCAAACATCGACGCACCTAAAAAGATACGCCCCATGCACATATTTATTAAGCCGAACATCGACGCACCTAAAAAGATACGCCCCATGCTCTGAACTCGTTGAGCCGATTGCTCCATGAACGGTCAAAAGACCAGGGGTCGCTAGCCCATAAAAATGAGACGAAGCTCCATAATACGGGGTATAGTCCCACACACGGACAAAGAGACATCGCATATCGCTAGTCTAAACCATATAATGATCATCATTGATCAGTAAGAAGTGTAAATTACACTAAGTTAGTAAATAAATGAGTTTAGCTTCATGTCCCATAACCACTAGCTTAACTTAAAAATTTACGAATAGATTGTAGATTTCCACTCGAAAATTGTCACAGGAGTTCAATCGAACAAGTCCAAGAATTAATCGACGAAGTAAACGCAAGCGTTTCATACTACTTGTTTTGCTAAGTCATTTAATTAGATTTCTCATACGAATGAGGTAAAGGTTTGCATATACTCATAGATTTTAAAACAGTTTTAAAAGCGAGCTTTGTATTAAAAGTAATTGTTGAAATCATTTTTGCGAAAGAGTTTGAGTATTGACTACTAGTATAGAAACCTTTGTATTTTAAAGTGACAAACCATAGAACGATTGTAAAAATAATCTACCACCAAAAATTCACATTCGACGACGTGAATTAAAACCATAAAATCGATATCAAATCCATCAAATGGATATTCCCAAAAATCCAGAAAAGAAGTCATCAAAGTCGATAAATAGTGATAACAACAAATCGGATCAACCAAAAATCGATATAAATGGAAAGCCATATTAAAATAGGCAATCTCCCTGAATTTAACAGTGACAGACGTCTGGGGGTTTTCCCAGACGTCTGAGCTGAAGGTCTGGAAATTTTCTTCTAGATCGCCCAAACGTCTGGGGATAACCTTAGACGTCTGAGCTGTAAGTCTGGAATTTTTATTCCGACTACCCAGACGTCTTGTAACAACCCATAATTTTAATAAATATTTTTAAATTAATTTTTGTTTTGAAACTTTGATTTTTAAATTATTTTTAATTGAAGTTTGAAAATTTTCCTATGTATTTTGGATTTTTGTTCATTTTTTTCCAAATGCAATTAAATATTGACTTTCTGGAAATATTATATTTTGTCAAACCTTTATTGTTTATTGAAAATTTTGAAAGTTGAATTTTTAAATTTTAATCTTTTCTTTGAAACAGAAATTGGTTCTGATATCTGTTCTGTTTTTCGTTTCATCGAATTCCGTTTTAAACCTTTTAAAAATTTGATAAATTCAGCATTTTACACGCAGAATTTATCTGCATTTTTATTTTTCATTTTCTATTTTATTTGCTATCTTTTATTTAGTTTTGGGCTTTGAATTTAATTATGTGAATTTTGTTGTGTTTGGAATTTTCTATATTAGTTGTATTTTGTTTACAATTTTTAATTCTAGTTTCAATAAATTAAACTATTTTCTTTATTTATTTTCTTATTTTCCTAAGACTATTTATTTATTTTCATTCCTACTTTATTTTGATTTAACTTTTATTTTGTTAAATTGATTTTTTATTTGTCTATATTGAATTAAAAAGAAATTGGAAATTCAAAGAGACAAGCTTTACACTTTAACTTGTGACCTTTCATTCTCTTTGTCTTTTCAATTGCTTGGCCGTTCAAAAAACTTATTGTAGCCGTGCATCTCATTTGTTATTCACGTGAAAACATCTCATTACTTTCATCACTCACGACATTCTTCATTTCTGAAAAATAAAGTATGTAATGGCTTCACTTTTTTTCTACTTTTTCTCTTCTTTTTCATTGATTTTTGCTTGTTTTTGCCTTGACTTCTTCATGCCTTGCTCGGCCATAGCCACCACCATCTCCTCCGGCCACCACCACCACATCCCCTCATCACCCACGGTAGCAACCATCTCCCCTCCTCCTGTCCAGATCTGGTCGTGACACCTAAGTGAAGCCATCACCACAAAAGCTTTGCCTAAACTCTAAAAAACATGCATAGCTGTAACGGTTGCGATCTTTCGACGCTCGAAAGTCGACATTAATACGTCCACTTATCAAATGCCATGCAATCGAATGCCGGAAAACCGAATCATTAGGGTTAAAAGAAGAGGTAGAAGAAGACAGAAGAAAAGAAGGAACAGAAAAACAGAAATAGAAACAATATCAGAATCTCACATTCGTAGCGGAACAATATATAATAGATAATCATTAGCCTTTTAAACAAAGAACTATATCAGTTTATACATACATCATCAGAGTCAATATACAACTCAATACAACAATGGACAGTTATATAAACTTGTCCTCATACAGAATACACAGCAGAATAAATAAACAAGTATGGGAGTACGTCTCGCCATCCAACTTGCCTCCAAAGCTCCAGAATATCCAGAATATCCTGATAACATAACTCTAGGCTGCCCGTGTGGAAAATTATGGGCAACCAGAGTTTAGAAAGGGAACAATAAACTCCGAGTCAGTCATGGTGACTGGTGTGAGATCGTAAAACAGTTATTATCTTTAAAACAACAACAACAAAGGAAGTGGAAAATATCCACAATGCTTTTGGAAAATGAAACTACCATAAGACCTCCTGCCACACACACAATTCAAATGCAGATTTGGAGGAGATTTCTTCTTATGATAGTCAAACATGCTTACTACACAAAACAAATCATTTTTGATATTATTATTAGTGCATAGTGGAAAACATTTCGAAAGTATAATATTAATCTTAGCCAGCATACAACCATTATTGTATGCCTGCTATAGCTACCATCTAAACAGTGGTGACCACCATAAGTAAATGGCAGGTTCTACAACTAATACCGTACAAGGTTCATATTGGAAGATGGATTTCCAACAAATGGTCAGGCTAAGGAACTTCCTACTGCCACATGGAATCGCCTCTGGCGGGACGTCCCGAGAACTAACTAGCTCTCTGCCAACACAAGGCCGGGTTACCCCTTACACTGGGTAACTACTACACGAATATGCCACCCCCCGGTCCTTTGGGACCTTTATCCGAGGCACCTCAACAAAACAACAATCACACAGTAAATGAGATTGGAGTATCCACATAGCTTAAATACCAGGGCTCCATACCTGATACCACCCTTTTCCAAAAGGAAATGATATGCCCTAAAGGGAGCGACCCTCATAACCTTGCCGCATCATTCCTGTTTCGACCATTTCCGGGATGTCAGGTCTGACGAAGTCTCGTCCACAAAGCTACGCTTTTTCACAAAGCCATGCTTTGATCAACAAATGATCACTAAATAATCATCACACAGCAACACTCAGCATGCCACATTACCAAATTGGGAATATATCGCTGATAACCTTCAACTACATAACCTCTGAGCTCGTACGTCTTAGAGAAGGGTGTTAAGCTAAGAGAATAAATTCCCTGCCACCAACAGAAATGTATTTGAAAGAAATCAGCTTTATATCTCAAAGTGTAATGTTAGACATGTAACCATACAAGTCTGTTCCGGGTTCGAACAGAACCGAAGGCACTTCCAAAGAAGCCCTTGCAATCTGGGTAATTCCAAATCACGTCCGGACTTCCCATCACAAGGAGAGTGATATAAATCTCTATACCGGAGCAATTCGATGCAGAGACATTCGACAGGTTGTCCTTTCATGTAACGACCCACTATTTTAGACCATTCAAATCGACAATAATCCACACATGTCTGACTTGAATAATTCAAAATAACAGATTGTAAATAAATTTGGAGCAAATGAAATCAAATACACAGAATCACAGACACACAACATATCAGAATAACTCGCAGCGGAAATAAAATACCATAGTAGTTCATGAAGCTACTATATACAAACTCTCGAAAACATATTACATAATATCATTCTAAAAACATATACAATAGAAATCCCAAATACATAGAAGTTTATAAATACCAGATCTGAAATAGAACAACTGAACTGGAATGAAATAGATAACTAGACAAGCAGAATCTCCAGCGATTCCTAGCTCCAGAACAAAATCCAAAGCTAAGCTGTAAATACTCAGGCTGACCCGAGCGTAAAGTAAAACACAAAACACTCGAGTCAGGACAATATATACTTATATAATGTAAACCAACTCAAGTGAACTGTAGTAGAAATGCACAATAACTCAAAGGATGCTTGGGACCGCCCATCCTTTAAGGATCAGTTAAACTATAAATTAAATACATCCCGTGGTTAAAATTTCAAAATGGTATTTTATACTTCGAAATAAAATATCATTTCAAAATTCAATATCATTCAAAAATCCATTTCAAAATATCAAAATATCATATTTCAAAATAGTTTATATTTCAAAACAAATTACTTCATTTTAAATCATAAAATGAAGTTATTATATTTAATAATTAAATTATTAAATTTCCAAAAATTTAACTTTTCAAAGTTCATTCGTTCACTTAAATTAATTAAAACAATGAAAATTCAACTTTCGCAGCATTTAGAAAATGCTACGAAAAGTCACATTTAAAACAGTTCAATTTAACAAAAGACAGCATTTAAAATGTTGTAATAGGGTTACATTAGTTTCAAATAAACTTAGTTAAATTCAACCATTATAACATTTACAAAAATGCTATAATAGCCTTTAATTAAATTTAGCCATTTGGTTCATTATTATCAACTACAGCATTTACAAATGTTGTATTATCATTTACATTAGAATTAATAACATTTCAGAAATGCAGTTAATTAACTTCAAATATTCAGTATAATTTCACAAACAATTATATTTTTATATAAATCATTTTTAACTTATAAAATCATATAATTTCACTTTTAAAACAATCATTCAAATACCCTTATATTCATGATTTTATAAAGTTAAACCTCCATTCAAAAATCAAAATTTAATAATAATTCACTTATTAAATTCCAATATTAAATTATAAATTCATTAAATTAAATTAACTTAACACTTAAGTTTAAATTTTCAAATATAACTTAATTCCATTTTTATTTACTTAACTTAAATTTCACTTTTAAGCCAAATTCACAAATTTCCAATTTTAGTTATATTTCAAAATTTCAACTTAAATATTCATTCATTTCACATTTTTACTTTATTCAAAAATCATTAATATATTATAAAATCATTTAAATTAACTTTAATCCAAATTATCATGAATTTATCATATTTCATATTTAATTTAAATTCCAATTATCACCAAATTAAAATTTCCCAAAATAACTTACATTTCAGATTTTCTAACTTTACCATTAATTTATTTCACTTATAAATTTTCAAAAAAATCAATAATGCTTTACAAAAATCATTTAAATAAAATTTAAATCAAAATATTATAACATTTACATTTCTAAAATATTTTAAAATTTTTAGAAAAACATATTTTAACTACAGGTCTGTATTTCATTTTTAGCCTAGGTAAAGTGATACGGGTAATATATCATTTCAACCCGTAATTTACAAAGAAAACCCGGGTTTGATCATTTCAAACCCGCAATCCCAAGTAAATGAAAATAATTGAAAATCATTCAGGCCTATCATTTCAGCCCATAACGATTTTCTCCTATTCTAAAGTCCGTTCGGGTATGTATCATTTCAACCCATAGTGATTCTAATCTAAAGGGAACTTGCAGTGTGATAAACTGATAAAAATAATAGAACAGCATAATATAACAGTAACATATAATATAATAGGTGTTTAAGCATGGGTGAACATCATAAAATCATAACATAGCAGGTGTAACATGATAATGCATTTTACAGATTCAAAAGGGGTCAATTCACTAGTTATATATGTACATATTGTCTGGTGAGAATAACTCACTGGTTTGAGCTGGAGATACAACGACGAATACACAAATGAGATCCACACAAGCACGATAACACGACACAGAGATGAGTGGAAGAGCCAAAGTATCAATTCCCTTGAATACAAGTCACAGAAAACAATCTAATATACATAAGTTTTTAATTCAAAACTACTAAACTAGGCTAGAAATAACTGCATAAATCAAAGCTGAAATGCTTTGCACTTGCTTCCAACACACTCTAGGTTCAGCCATAAGGTATACTACAGGTCTAAGGTAAGATTTGGATCAGGTTTTGGTTGGGTATGGTCGGCCTAACATGGTTTGTTGATGAAGCAAAGGTTTGTGTGCATGAAACTGCACAACTATAAGGCACAAAACAACGTTTTCAAGGCAACAAAAGTGGTTTCCAAAGCAACAAAGGTCACGACCACAAGCAAGCATGGCACGGCCAGGTCTGTAGTGGACTGGAAGTGATGTGGCAGAGGGTTTCAGGTCTGGTAAGGGCTGGAGATGGTGGTGCAAGGGGCGGCCAAGGTGGTGGTTTGAGGTGATGAAGGCAAAGAAGCTAGGCTATGTACATATATGTGGGGTTTGCTCAATTTCTTGGTGGATCTGATCCACAAGGGTGCACGGATAGGCTTGGGTAGAGGGCTGGAGGTGGTGGAAACCTGATGTGGTGGTGTTGGAGGTGGCCATGGTGGTGGAGGAGGGAGTGGCCGAGCAAATAGATGAAGGCAAGTGCAAGTTACATAAGAAAAACAAGAAAAAAAATGGAAAAAAAGAATGAAAGTTTACCAAGCTTTCCAAGGAGATGATGGCCGAAATTTTTTTGTGGTTGAGGAGTTTTTGATTGTACGTGAAAAATATGAGAATAGTCAGCTGAAAGAATGAGAAAAGAACGGCCAAAATTGAAGTGGTGTTGGTTGAAATGAAGAGGCAAGAATACAAAGAGACTAGGTATACAAAAGGACTCAAACTCTTCAAATTTCCCTAATTTCTTTTTGCATATTAAAACAAATGAAAATGCTGATAAATAAAGATAAAACTCAGAAAAAAAATGAATTCATAAAATAAATAAATAAATTTTAATTAAATATAATTAAATAAGGAAAATAGCTTAAAAATGTAAACTAGGCTAAAAAAATGGAAACAAATTCTATAAGCTTTGGAAAAATTTTATTTAAATTTAACTACATGTAAAATGAATATAAATAAAGTAGAAACACAGCAAATACAAGTGAATGCATAAAATAAATAAATAAATTTTAAATCATATATAATTAAATTAAGAAAATAGCAAAGAAAATGGGAACTAGGTTTTAAAATTGAAAATAAATTCAATAAACTTTAGAAAAATTCTATCAACACTTTAAAAATATTTAAAAGACAAAATATATATAATATAGCATAAATATACAAATTAGAATAAGATATATCAAATAAAAATATCATTTATATAAATTAAAATAAATAATATTGTTAAATAAAACAGTTTACACTCAATATTGTAAAAAGCATAACTTTCACAATATAACTCCGATTTCAACGAAACGAAAAGCAGTATTCTAAAAATTTAATCTATTTTCATAATAAAAGATAAAATTCAAAATTTCAAATATTTAAATTTAAAATTTAAAAGTCAAAGTTTGACCCAAATTGACCAAAAATCAATATTTAGGAAAATATTCAATTTATACCAGTTTGAAATTATAATTCACATAATAATCAACATTTATATTTAAAAATGAAATGTTTGAAAAAAAAAATTTACAATTACTTAAAATAAAATAAAGTCAAATTTAAATATATGCAGAAATCTAGGGTTGTTACACTCTCCCCTACTCAAATCTTTTCGTCCTCGAAAAGGAAGGAAGTGGAGGAACAACTAGAAAGAATAATAAGTTGGAAGACATCCCGAAAGAAGGTAGGGGAAAAATAGCTAGGAGGGAAAACAAGTTGAAAGACAAGAATGAACCATTATTTAAAATTGTTGGTTAAAGAGGTAAAATATTTAAAACACTTTAAAATCCTTTAAAAAAAGGAATAACTGATCAAAGTATCATTTATATAATATTTTATCAAAATACTTTTATAACTCGATGTCTTAACAAGTTTATCCTCGTTCCTGCAGACTCTGGCAGTGCGTTGATCAGGCGCAAAGCTAGAATTCTCCAGGTACTTAGTAGACTTGTTTCAACACCCAGTGAAAATACTTGAAAAACCTTTAAAACAGATATGGAAAGTACAATCCAAACAAAAACAAACAAAACCTTTGTCTAACCATGGTTCGCAGATACACAATGGTTACGCCTGGATCCCCCAGGAAGCAATCCATATCCGTAAGCTTTCTCAGCCCTGCGAGTTACGCCATGATGACTAGTAGAATGCAGGATACACAATGGTTACGCCTGGATCCCCCAGGAAACAATCCGTACCCCCAGGCAAGACTCAGCCAAGCATTTGCGCTACTATTCGCGACCTACACAGATTGCAGGATACACAATGATTACACCTGGATCCCCCAGGAAACAATCCGTACCCCTAGGCAAGACTCAGCCAGGCAGTTGCGCTATGCAGTCACGAGAGAACAATAAGACCATGGGTAACGCCATGGAATTCGAAGGACACTCGAGTATCATATCCGGAAAACCAAAAATCAGAGAGAATAATATCGATAGAATGAATCCAAGATGTGGCCACAAATCGGATATCAAGCAGAAGGCACTTTCCATATCTTTACTTCGAAAATATGTATCATATAGTACCTTTTCAAATCACTTTCAAATATCGTACTTATATAAAATCCATTATATATAAGATTTAATTTTCAAATCGAATACTTTCCAAAATCAATAGTATATCAAATCATACTTATATAGACTTCAATTATATAAGATTTCACTTTCAAATTGAGTACCTTTTCAAATCTATAGTTTTCGAATCAATTTCATACTCATACAAATCAATTTTATATAAGTTCGACAACTCCCAAATCAAGTGTTTAGTAACATAAGGTTCTCAAATTTCAATTTGTTTCAATATCAGTTCAATTTCAAAATCATATACAATTTCACCAAATTATTTCTTCTCAAATTAATTATCTTTAGTTTCAAAGTTTCCAAAATAATAGATTTAGAAAATAAATCCAAATTTCCAAATCAATATAATTTAAGTCAACCAATTCATTTCCAAAATCAAATGTTTTCAAAATCATCTTATACTTACGTAAGGTCTATCTTACATAAGGATCAAATTTTCAAAATAATTTCGCTGTATGAAAAGCCATATGGGATTGAATATCTTTGCTTTTATGGGTTATATATCTTTGTAATTTAAATTGGAAATTTTCTTTTAGTAAGCAAAGATATTCTAACTCGACGGCTTTCAATTTCAGCGTCAAAATATATCAAAGATATTAGAATATAAGATGTACATATGTCATCATTTCGCAAAGTCACATTCGATCGCTCGCTCGATCACACAAGTTCGCTTTCGAACTAGTATTGTCCATTCACTTCCCTAATGCGGATTTCGATATGGTTTCTCGACTAGAAGCCATCAGTCTCCTTGCATAGCCATATACTATGATAGAGAATTCTAGAATCGAGCCCAAAATCCATATCAAATATTCGTCATCAAGAATCGAATGAAAAATCCTAACACGAAATGGTGTAATTCACCTCGAACTTGTGTACTCAAACTTGGATCAAATTAATTATGCGAATAAAACAGCATATGTACAACTTATATATTTATTCCAACTTGTTACCTATATAGTTTCATAAAGATGTTACTAAGTTAAAACACTTAAAATTTATTCAAAATATTTTGAAGAACAATTTCTTTTCAAAACATTTCAAATCTAAATTTCATATTAGAAAAAAAAAATTAAATTGCCTTATTCATTTACTTAACAAAACAGTTTCAACTTATTTAAATCAGATTACTTCATACTTAAACATTCAAAACAAACTTATATACTTTATCAAAATACTTTTCAAATTTCTTAGCTTTGAAAAGTTAACCTTGATTTGGAAGTACTCGAACTTCGAAATAGTTGAAGAAATCATTTTCAAATTCAAGAGTTGGAAATTAGCAACAAATCAGTAAATCAATTTTAATAGATAGGGTTATATCAAATCCAAAACTCGAGGACTGAACACCGGTTCATTTCAAATCGTTTCAAATATATTTACATATATCTTTCGAATATCAAATCATACTTCGGAATTTGAAATCAAAAATGGTTTCACAAAATCACTCGCATAGCAAAGCTATTAAAGTGGCCTCTCCCTCACTCAGAAACTCGAAAATCAATGTCGATGATGCGTGCACTCATCACCGAAATTATTTTCCAGCGACACAAGTGAGTTCTAGACTTCCATTTACTTTGAAAACTTCTTTGAAATTCCTTCGAAATCATTAAAACCCATTAAAATCATTGAAACATTACTTATTCGGAAAAATAATTTCAAATCATATTATTTATTATTTCAAAATCCTAAAACCAGTTCCAAAATGCCGGAGTTCAATCACTTAAATTCAGATTCAAAACCTTCAGTTATAAATCATTTTATATGAAACCATTTCTTATAAAATTTTCACAATTTCAAATCCTTTCAAAACTTCAAATTCTCTTTTTTTTAAAAGGTATATAATCCTTATCAAAAACATTTCATCTTTATATAAAAATATGGTCATCCTTATCAAAATAAAAACTACGATGAATACACAATTTTCAAAAGACAATTAACCACAAACTTTCCAAGGGACGATTCAAGGATGGATTTCAAAGCAAAACAGATATTCAAATTTAGAAGGACTCTAATCAAATAGAATTCTAATTCAAAGATAGGCTCAAACGAAGATAAGATAATTAAATTACCAAATAGAAGATGGATAAGCCTATATGAATCGCGGGCGACCTTAACCGGTCAACCGTGACTTCAGGAATATAATCGATGCGAAAATCTAAGGCAAATCAACCTTCGATTGCCAGAGATAGAATCTAAATATAGCAGAAGATAGAAAACATCGTAAACCGAGGATACAGAAATATCCGATGAATCAATGCCAATTATAATCATTCAAAGATTGGCGGAATCTCCACCCTATAAAGGTCATACAAAGTGGAGTGATGCAATGCTCCAAAATCAAAAGAATACAATTATGGGAGACAGGAATGGATTTCAGAACAAGTGGGAGCGTTCCAAAATTCAAAGGAATCCTATTCGATAAGAATCCAAACGAAGATTAGAGATATATAACCTATATCGATATAGAAAAATTCCCATTCAAAATTTGGAATGACTCGAATTCATAACATACGAAAACAGAAGCATAAATATCTTTAGTTGGACAACTTTAGCTAAGCAAAAGATACAACAGAGTTTACTCAAAGCATCCTAACAAACTACTGATTTTGCCATACCCAAAATAGATTCCTATCAACAAAGGATCTAGATCAATCAAGAGAGAAGTTCAAAATTTTAGAGGATCCTAATCAAAGAAATTACTAACAAGGTGGATACAAAAGGAATGAAGTTTAGAAAATTTTACTTTCAAAGCAAGAAAATTTTATATCAAAATAATCTTTGAAAATTCTTTAAAATCATTTGAAAATCATTTTATACTTCAAAAATACGTCCTCTCACAAAGAAATGATTCTGAGATTGATTTCACTCATTCTAGGGTATTTCTACCCTATCTCTAATGAGTTTTTGCTCCGTAGGCTAAGGTTTGCCTAAAACCAAAGCTCTGATACCAACTGTAACGACCCACTATTTTAGACCATTCAAATCGACAATAATCCACACATGTCTGACTTGAATAATTCAAAATAACAGATTGTAAATAAATTTGGAGCAAATGAAATCAAATACACAGAATCACAGACACACAACATATCAGAATAACTCGCAGCGGAAATAAAATACCATAGTAGTTCATGAAGCTACTATATACAAACTCTCGAAAACATATTACATAATATCATTCTAAAAACATATACAATAGAAATCCCAAATACATAGAAGTTTATAAATACCAGATCTGAAATAGAACAACTGAACTGGAATGAAATAGATAACTAGACAAGCAGAATCTCCAGCGATTCCTAGCTCCAGAACAAAATCCAAAGCTAAGCTGTAAATACTCAGGCTGACCCGAGCGTAAAGTAAAACACAAAACACTCGAGTCAGGACAATATATACTTATATAATGTAAACCAACTCAAGTGAACTGTAGTAGAAATGCACAATAACTCAAAGGATGCTTGGGACCGCCCATCCTTTAAGGATCAGTTAAACTATAAATTAAATACATCCCGTGGTTAAAATTTCAAAATGGTATTTTATACTTCGAAATAAAATATCATTTCAAAATTCAATATCATTCAAAAATCCATTTCAAAATATCAAAATATCATATTTCAAAATAATTTATATTTCAAAACAAATTACTTCATTTTAAATCATAAAATGAAGTTATTATATTTAATAATTAAATTATTAAATTTCCAAAAATTTAACTTTTCAAAGTTCATTCGTTCACTTAAATTAATTAAAACAATGAAAATTCAACTTTCGCAGCATTTAGAAAATGCTACGAAAAGTCACATTTAAAACAGTTCAATTTAACAAAAGACAGCATTTAAAATGTTGTAATAGGGTTACATTAGTTTCAAATAAACTTAGTTAAATTCAACCATTATAACATTTACAAAAATGCTATAATAGCCTTTAATTAAATTTAGCCATTTGGTTCATTATTATCAACTACAGCATTTACAAATGTTGTATTATCATTTACATTAGAATTAATAACATTTCAGAAATGCAGTTAATTAACTTCAAATATTCAGTATAATTTCACAAACAATTATATTTTTATATAAATCATTTTTAACTTATAAAATCATATAATTTCACTTTTAAAACAATCATTCAAATACCCTTATATTCATGATTTTATAAAGTTAAACCTCCATTCAAAAATCAAAATTTAATAATAATTCACTTATTAAATTCCAATATTAAATTATAAATTCATTAAATTAAATTAACTTAACACTTAAGTTTAAATTTTCAAATATAACTTAATTCCATTTTTATTTACTTAACTTAAATTTCACTTTTAAGCCAAATTCACAAATTTCCAATTTTAGTTATATTTCAAAATTTCAACTTAAATATTCATTCATTTCACATTTTTACTTTATTCAAAAATCATTAATATATTATAAAATCATTTAAATTAACTTTAATCCAAATTATCATGAATTTATCATATTTCATATTTAATTTAAATTCCAATTATCACCAAATTAAAATTTCCCAAAATAACTTACATTTCAGATTTTCTAACTTTACCATTAATTTATTTCACTTATAAATTTTCAAAAAAATCAATAATGCTTTACAAAAATCATTTAAATAAAATTTAAATCAAAATATTATAACATTTACATTTCTAAAATATTTTAAAATTTTTAGAAAAACATATTTTAACTACAGGTCTGTATTTCATTTTTAGCCTAGGTAAAGTGATACGGGTAATATATCATTTCAACCCGTAATTTACAAAGAAAACCCGGGTTTGATCATTTCAAACCCGCAATCCCAAGTAAATGAAAATAATTGAAAATCATTCAGGCCTATCATTTCAGCCCATAACGATTTTCTCCTATTCTAAAGTCCGTTCGGGTATGTATCATTTCAACCCATAGTGATTCTAATCTAAAGGGAACTTGCAGTGTGATAAACTGATAAAAATAATAGAACAGCATAATATAACAGTAACATATAATATAATAGGTGTTTAAGCATGGGTGAACATCATAAAATCATAACATAGCAGGTGTAACATGATAATGCATTTTACAGATTCAAAAGGGGTCAATTCACTAGTTATATATGTACATATTGTCTGGTGAGAATAACTCACTGGTTTGAGCTGGAGATACAACGACGAATACACAAATGAGATCCACACAAGCACGATAACACGACACAGAGATGAGTGGAAGAGCCAAAGTATCAATTCCCTTGAATACAAGTCACAGAAAACAATCTAATATACATAAGTTTTTAATTCAAAACTACTAAACTAGGCTAGAAATAACTGCATAAATCAAAGCTGAAATGCTTTGCACTTGCTTCCAACACACTCTAGGTTCAGCCATAAGGTATACTACAGGTCTAAGGTAAGATTTGGATCAGGTTTTGGTTGGGTATGGTCGGCCTAACATGGTTTGTTGATGAAGCAAAGGTTTGTGTGCATGAAACTGCACAACTATAAGGCACAAAACAACGTTTTCAAGGCAACAAAAGTGGTTTCCAAAGCAACAAAGGTCACGACCACAAGCAAGCATGGCACGGCCAGGTCTGTAGTGGACTGGAAGTGATGTGGCAGAGGGTTTCAGGTCTGGTAAGGGCTGGAGATGGTGGTGCAAGGGGCGGCCAAGGTGGTGGTTTGAGGTGATGAAGGCAAAGAAGCTAGGCTATGTACATATATGTGGGGTTTGCTCAATTTCTTGGTGGATCTGATCCACAAGGGTGCACGGATAGGCTTGGGTAGAGGGCTGGAGGTGGTGGAAACCTGATGTGGTGGTGTTGGAGGTGGCCATGGTGGTGGAGGAGGGAGTGGCCGAGCAAATAGATGAAGGCAAGTGCAAGTTACATAAGAAAAACAAGAAAAAAAATGGAAAAAAAGAATGAAAGTTTACCAAGCTTTCCAAGGAGATGATGGCCGAAATTTTTTTGTGGTTGAGGAGTTTTTGATTGTACGTGAAAAATATGAGAATAGTCAGCTGAAAGAATGAGAAAAGAACGGCCAAAATTGAAGTGGTGTTGGTTGAAATGAAGAGGCAAGAATACAAAGAGACTAGGTATACAAAAGGACTCAAACTCTTCAAATTTCCCTAATTTCTTTTTGCATATTAAAACAAATGAAAATGCTGATAAATAAAGATAAAACTCAGAAAAAAAATGAATTCATAAAATAAATAAATAAATTTTAATTAAATATAATTAAATAAGGAAAATAGCTTAAAAATGTAAACTAGGCTAAAAAAATGGAAACAAATTCTATAAGCTTTGGAAAATTTTTATTTAAATTTAACTACATGTAAAATGAATATAAATAAAGTAGAAACACAGCAAATACAAGTGAATGCATAAAATAAATAAATAAATTTTAAATCATATATAATTAAATTAAGAAAATAGCAAAGAAAATGGGAACTAGGTTTTAAAATTGAAAATAAATTCAATAAACTTTAGAAAAATTCTATCAACACTTTAAAAATATTTAAAAGACAAAATATATATAATATAGCATAAATATACAAATTAGAATAAGATATATCAAATAAAAATATCATTTATATAAATTAAAATAAATAATATTGTTAAATAAAACAGTTTACACTCAATATTGTAAAAAGCATAACTTTCACAATATAACTCCGATTTCAACGAAACGAAAAGCAGTATTCTAAAAATTTAATCTATTTTCATAATAAAAGATAAAATTCAAAATTTCAAATATTTAAATTTAAAATTTAAAAGTCAAAGTTTGACCCAAATTGACCAAAAATCAATATTCAGGAAAATATTCAATTTATACCAGTTTGAAATTATAATTCACATAATAATCAACATTTATATTTAAAAATGAAATGTTTGAAAAAAAAAAATTTACAATTACTTAAAATAAAATAAAGTCAAATTTAAATATATGCAAAAATCTAGGGTTGTTACATTTCATTTTCAAAAATATCCGGTCTTCACACCGGTCTTCAATTGCAATTCATACACGTCGTATCATTATTCGGAATGGGTTATCTGACACAAACATCCTTTCCCGGCTAAACCAAATAATAAGCGTTTGTTTTAAAAACAAATTCAAGTGCCATTTCAAAGGCAAATATTGATAGTCGGTGATTTAACTATCAAACAACATTCACAACAATCATCAGATTTAAATAATTTTCCCAAATTATTTATTTTCAAAATATCTTCACAAGATATATATTTTTCCACACTTCAACACTTTGAAAACAAATTTCAAATCAAATTTTCATCTTTCAACTTTTGAAAATAAATTTCAAAACAATTTCCCTACGCGGAATATATTTCCAAACATTTCTTTTAGAAACCAACTTTAGAACCTTTAATTTATATTTTTTTTAAAGCTACTTTGGAAATATACTCGGTTTTTCAAGGAAAATACACTTCCATTTCAAAATGGTCCATTTAAAACAATTAAATAAATCCTTATCGATTTATTTTAAATTTACATCCCAAATCTGTAAATTTATTTCCACACTTTAAAAATAAATCAGTGTTTATTTTTAAAACAAATTTCCCTTTCCTTTATAAATTCCATTTTGAATTTACATTCCCAAATATTCACTTTCAACTCCAAATCAAATTAAAAATTGATTTATCAATTTATTTTCCACACACTAAATCTATTTCAAATTGATTTCCCAATGATTCATTTTCAATTACCAAATTAAATTCCAAATCTGATTTCCAAATTTATTTCAAACATTAAATCGATTACTAATTGATTTACAAGTTTATTTCAAATAACAACTAAATTCTCATTCAAACACCCAATTAATTATCTTATTAATTTCCCAAAGATTTATTTTCCATTACCAAATTAATTAGTTTTCAAACAATTTATCACTTTTAGAATAAATCCCTTTATTCTTTCCAAATTATTTAAAATTCCATTTTCAATAAATTCTTCAACTTTTAAACAATATTACAAAAAATCCTTTTATTAAAATCCTTTGCCATATTTTGGAATTTATTCGATAAGATTACAAAAATAAAACTTTATCTTTTTTCAAATTTCTTTTAAATTAATCCAATTTTCAAAAGGAATTTACAAAAATTCCAACTTTAATTTCAAAAACCCAATTTTATTTATTTTTGGTATCCAACGATACCAAAAATACATTCGGCTAAATTATAGCCTTTAACAAATTCAATCACAAATATAATCATTCAAAGATTATAAATAAATAATCACACAACATATGAACAAATTCATACAACATATGAAACAAATTCATATAATTTGAGGAATCCAGTTGGATCCCTCCAACATGTTTCCCTGCATCCACAGACGTTAGCACAATACCAATTCCACTTCGAGGTGGAATATCGCGGTATATGGGATTTATAAAATATCATCCGCTATTATGCGGCGCAATAGGGTCTCACCCGCTATATAATGCGGGAAATCAACAACTCCAATATATATATATATATATATTCCAATATATATATATATATATATATATTGCTATATACTACTATATATACAATCACATCCAAACAGTCAATCAATAACTGCAATTTCCAATTTTAATTTGAGTGAGAAGATCTCACCTTTGCTTTTATTTTGCAACCCATTTTCCATTTTGACCATTTCTTCACGGTTTCAAACCTTGTATAAACAATTTAAAATTTTATTAATATTCGAACAAATCGAATAATCAATTATCATTTATTAATTTTAATTAATTAATGATTTGGTTTAAGACTGGTTTACTTTAACAAATTATCTTTATTATCCAAAATAATTGATTAATCCAGTTAAACAATTTCCTTATTAATAAATTGGTAAATTAAAAATATACATTTTTTTCTTTTGAAACTTCATATACATATATATATTTTCTTCTGACCAAATCTTTAATTTCATAACGGGGCATATATCAACACTGTTCATATTTTAAAGCTAAACAGTAAGCATAAATATTTGTATAGATTTTATCCTTTCCTAATCAAAACTGCTATTTTTCCATACTGTAAACATCTTCTTTTTTTTCCTATCCAATTTACATACATATATGATTATAAACTAAGTTAACAAAAAAAAATCGAGAATACCTCATTGTCGCACTACCGAGCCACACGCGAGGTGAACCACCACGATTTGCCACAGTCGCCATCACGAACTCGCCTCCAGACGAAGCTCGCACGCACCTCATCATCGCGATCGGGCTCGCGAAACCCTAAGTCACGTCGCCGCCATCGAACTCGCTTGCGACATCAGACCTACAGCCGTGACTCCAGTACTCGAACTTGTGCTCGCGAATCCCAGACTTCATGAACATCTCAGTATCGCGACCAGACCACCCTGGCCACCACACGCTCCCCTTTCAATTTCGATTTTCGAATCGAACCATGAAAAGTAGCTCACAAATTTTATTTGGGAATGGGGTAAACAGAAGGGAACGAACGCAATTTTATTTGAATTGGAGGCGGCCATTTTTTTTCTTTTGAACGAAGATAGTTTTCGTTTATTTTTTTCAAATGCTCGGCTGTAAATAATTAAAGAGGAAGGAGACACGATGATGTTGGCATGTACGAGTGGAGACAGTGATTTGAAAGCAAAAAGTTGTGATGTGAATGAAATACAGCTATGGTTGGACTAATATAAATATCCAATTTAAATTCAAATTCAAATCGTTTTGATAAATGCATCTCAAAATCTTGACCTCCTATCGAGGCATGCCGCTAGGCGTTTATAATGTTATACGCCTATTCTGATCACAATGGAAAAGGTTTCGAGTCCAAATTCGATCGTATGGAGAAGATAGCTTTTTGGACCAGTTATTATAATGAAATTTCGATTTAATTTCAGCGCGTTTGCTTATCGTACGGCCAAACAATCACTCCAAACATTACGAAAATTGAAATCCGATAATAATACACTATTACGGATCCAATGAAACCGGTTTCGTCGAATTCCGAGACTGTGCCTCGGAAGGCTATTTTTAAATTCAATTTAAACGATAAAATTTCAAAACTGAACAAAACAGTTTCAAATTCAATTCTGAAGCTTCTATTATCTTCAGTATTATCAATATGAATTTTCTAAGCCTTGAAAATATTTTTAATCAGCTTAAAATTGAAGATTCAAATTTTTACCCAGATTTAACGATTAAATTCACTAATTTAATTACCAAACAAACTCTGATATTTGAAATTCAAATTAAAATAACATTCAAATATATAAACTCAATTAGATATTCACATTTTAAATGTCAAAAATTCAGGGTCATTACAATCTTCCCTCCTTAAAAGAATTTCGTCCCGAAATTACAAGTCAAGAAGAATGCTCCAACACCCGTTTATCATTTTACCAAAACCAAACAGTTTTATCAAATTTTCAAACCAATCTTCTTTTTATTAAAGATCCATTACTTCAACCTACTGTCCAAATCTTAACCATAGTTTCCAAACAACTTTATTTTACTTCACAATTTAAATTTAAATTTAAATTCGAATTTTAAATTATCCCAAAATTTCTCAAAAATTTTCTAACTCTCTAAATTTTCGAAATTTTTTGCTAGGGTCTCCTTTGCGCGGCTAGCTCGGTACGACTACAAAATGTCCCTACGGACCCTCATATTTCAAAAGAAAACAAAATGCCAAGTGGCAAAATCCGAAACTCATCAAATTTCATACTGAAATTTAAATACATACCTCTTGTCGAACAAATTCAAATTTATCTTCTGAAATCAAAATCCAATTCCATTTACCCTGTATACTTTACTTAACAACAATATCCAAATTCACTTATTGGATTCCCAATACCCATTTTACTTAAGAATTTTACCATTTCTTAAGTTTAATATAAGTATTTACATACGTATATTTATTTTCACTTCACTAACAAAGTTATATATTCATTTCCATTCAACTTTGCATTTTCAATTTCATTTGAATTCAATTACAATTTCAATTCTATTTGAATTCATTTTATCTTCAAAAATTCACTTAGTGAAAACTCAATATTCACTTTTTCCAAAGCTTTCAACTTCAACCAAAACAATGGTTTTCATTTTCTAGTTCAATTCCTACGTTCCATTACAATTTGAAATATCAATTTTCCGTTAACAAAATTTTTCCAGATTTTCAAATTTTTTCTAACTCCCAAAATTTTCGGAAAATTTTGGCGGAGTCTCCCTTGTACGGAGGAGCTTTTGCAATTTGACAAGGGATATAAATTTATATACATTTACCCACACGGTCGGAAAAGAAAAAACAGTTCATATTTCCTATTTTGTATTGCGTAGGCGTACCTTTTTAGCATTTTTAAGCAAAGCAGTTATTTATTAGCTTTTGCGCGACCAAATGCAGCCAAACGGCTTCCCTACACCTGTACTTACTCAATTTAAACACGTAAGTGACATATATATGAAATCTATTCACATTTCACTTGTTTTCAATAACAAACAAGTAGTTTTCATAAGTAAAACATTCAAAACTAATTCCATTAGCAATTTATAAAGTTTCAATACAAATTTTAATTGCTTACAACTACAACACATCATTTCCATTCAATTTTCAATGGGTCACAACACACTTTCATTGCATTTAAAATTCGAATCCATTCACTTACATTTCATTTTATTTAACTAACTAGTTCCATTCAAAACCATTATGATCTCACATTTTAATCGACTTCCGAACTTACTTTATTTATAATAAAACTATTTCAAGTTTTATCTCCATCCACTTAAATTTTATTTACCACTCAAATCGTCGCTATTTCAATTCAACTCTATTTTATTTAACTTGAGTTCATTGAATCAATATAGCTTTGGATTCACATTCAATAATTCATTTCGTTAATAACAAGGCCATTTCCAATTTATTTCTACTCAAACCAATTTTTATTATTTCATCCACCTTTATTATCTTTAGTTCATTTCGAACCAATTTTATAACTTCATTTTATTTCATACAATTCAAATTGGTTATCAATATTTTAGTTTCAATTCCAGTTTTATTCTTTTATTCATTTCCAAACACAATTCAATTTCAATTCACCATTTTTAGTTTACAACCACTTATGTTAAACTGGATTTCAAACTCTTCATGAATTTAATTTACCCTTTATTTATAAATATTGAATTCATTTCAAACCATATCTATTTGGTCTTTTCTTCAATTAGTTTCACTTACTAATTTTCTTGCACTTGCAATTGTAAATTTATTCATTCATTCATTTACAATTTATTTTCCACAGTATAAATTTTATTCCAATCCACTTTTTATCCAACTTATTTTCGCTTTCATATTTACTTTCATCCAACTTCTCTTTAAGTTAGATTTTTATTTATTTTAACAACTTCAAACTTTACAAGTTAACAACTTAATGATATTCCATAAACATTTTATATAACACTCCAGAATCTTTTCAAATTATCCTTTGAATTTCAACCCAACCCCAGTTTTCAACAACTTCCATTTAAAACAATTTGGTAGCAATTCCGCTTTTGGAAACTCGAAAATGAACACCGGTGATATCGCGATCATCATCGGAATTATTTTCCAGCGACCTAAAAGAGTTTAGAGCTTTCATCCCTTCAAAACACTTTAATAAAACCTTTGAAATTCATTTCCAAACTCAAAAGGAATTTAAACTTTCCAAATCTCCAAAATTTTCAAATTCTTTTCAAAACATTTCTCTGGAATTCCATTTCAAATTACAAATCACATTTTCAATTTACATACTCAAATTTTATTTGTATGTGTATTTATTTTCTTAACTCTTTGTTATGATTTCAATTCTTATTCAATGAACAATGATAATAGTTTAATATTATCACTTCTTAACAACCAAGCAACCATATACAACTATAATAATTTACAAAGATTATTTCCTTTATCTACGAAAATAGTTTTGGGTAAAATTATTTCATTTACCCTATTTTAAAACAATATCATGCCGAATTATTCTGTACGAGTGTTTAGAGATCCCTATCGATAGAGTTGTACAGACTATACCGACCAAAATCCATATGCCACTCAACAAACCAATCATCACAATACAAAACAATTTTATATTTACTAACAAATACGCGCTCATATCTATTATTACACTCAAACTCATTCTAGAGAACTACTGACTCTATCTCTAATGAGTAACACCCAACAGAGCCAAGGTTATCGCTTAACCGGCTGCTCTGATACCACATGTAACAGTTGCGATCTTTCGACGCTCGAAAGTCGACATTAATACGTCCACTGTATCAAATGCCGCGCAATCGAATGCTGGAAAACCGAATCATTAGGGTTAAAAGAAGAGGTAGAAGAAGACAGAAGAAAAGAAGGAACATAAAAACAAAAACAATATCAGAATCTCACATTCGCAGCGGAACAATATATAATAGATAATCACTTGTCTTTTAAACAAAGAACTATATCAGTTTATACATACATCATCAGAGTCAATATACAACTCAATACAACAATGGACAGTTATATAAACTTGTCCTCATACAGAATACACAGCGGAATAAATAAACAAGTACGGGAGTACGTCTCGCCATCCAGCTTGCCTCCAAAGCTCTGGAATATCCAGAATATCTTGATAACATAACTCTAGGCTGCCCGTGTGGAAAATTATGGGCACCCAGAGTTTAGAAAGGGAACAATAAACTCCGAGTCAGTCATGGTGACTGGTGTGAGATCATAAAACAGTTATTATCTTTAAAACAACAACAACAAAGGAAGTGGAAAATATCTGCAATGCTTTTGGAAAATGAAACTACCATAAGACCTCCCGCCACACACACAATGAAAATGCAGAATTGGAGGAGATTTCTTCTTATGATAGTCAAACATGCTTACTACGTAAAACAAATCATTTTTTATATCATTATTAGTGCATAGTGGAAAACATTTCGAAAGTATAATATTAATCTTAGCCAGCATACAACCATTATTATATGCCTACTATAGCTATCATCTAAACAGTGGTGACCACCATAAGTAAATGGCAGGTTCTACAACTAATACCGTACAAGGTTCGTATTGGAAGATGGATTTCCAACAAATGGTCAGGCTAAGGAACTTCCTACTACCACATGGAATCGCCTCTGGTAGGACGTCCCGAGAACTAACTAGCTCTCTGCCAACACAAGGCCGGGTTACCCCTTACACTGGGTAACTACTACACGAATATGCCACCCCCCGGTCCTTTGGGACCTTTATCCGAGGCACCTCAACAAAACAACAATCACACAGTAAATGAGATTGGAGTATCCACATAGCTTAAATACCAGGGCTCCATACCTGATACCACCCTTTTCCAAAAGGAAATGATATGCCCTAAAGGGAGCGACCCTCATAACCTTGCCGCATCATTCCTGTTTCGACCATTTCCGGGATGTCAGGTCTGACGAAGTCTCGTCCACAAAGCTACGCTTTTTCACAAAGCCATGCTTTGATCAACAAATGATCACTAAATAATCATCACACAGCAACACTCAGCATGCCACATTACCAAATTGGGAATATATTGCTGATAACCTTCAACTACATAACCTCTGAGCTCGTACGTCTCAGAGAAGGGTGTTAAGCTAAGAGAATAAATTCTCCACCACCAACAGAAATGTATTTGAAAGAAATCAGCTTTATATCTCAAAGTGTAATGTCAGACATGTAACCATACAAGTCTGTTCCGGGTTCGAACAGAACCGAAGGCACTTCCAAAGAAGCCCTTGCAATCCGGGTAATTCCTAATCACGTCCGAACTTCCCATCACAAGGAGAGTGATATAAATCTATATACCGGAGCAATTCGGTGCAGAGACATTCGACAGGTTGTCCTTTCATTTTCAAAAATACCCGGTCTTCACACCGGTCTTCAATTGCAATTCATACACATCATATCATTATTCGGAATGGGTTATCTGACACAAAGGTCCTTTCCCGGCTAAACCGAATAATAAGCGTTTGTTTTAAAAACAAATTCAAGTGCCATTTCAAAGGCAAATTTTGATAGTCGGTGATTTAACTATCAAACAACATTCACAACAATCATTAGATTTAAATAATTTTCCCAATTTATTTATTTTCAAAATATCTTCACAAGAGATATATTTTTCCACACTTCAACACTTTGAAAACAAATTTCAAATCAAAATTTCATCTTTCAACTTTTGAAAATAAATTTCAAATCAATTTCCTTATGCGGAATATATTTCCAAACATTTCTTTTAGAAACCAACTTTAGAACCTTTAATTTATATATTTTTTTTTAAAAAGCTACTTTGGAAATATACTCGGTTTTTCAAGGAAAATACACTTCCATTTCAAAATGGTCCATTTAAACCAATTAAATAAATCCTTATCGATTTATTTTAAATTTACATCCCAAATCTGTAAATTTATTTCCACACTTTAAAAATAAATCAGTGTTTATTTTTAAAACAAATTTCCCTTTCCTTTATAAATTCCATTTTGAATTTACATTCCCAAATATTCACTTTCAACTCCAAATCAAATTAAAAATTGATTTCTCAATTTATTTTCCACACACTTAATCAATTTCAAATTGATTTCCCAATGATTCATTTTCAATTACCAAATTAAATTCCAAATCTGATTTCCAAATTTATTTCAAACATTAAATCGATTACTAATTGATTTACAAGTTTATTTCAAATAACAACTAAATTCCCATTCAAACACCAAATCAATTATCTTATTAATTTCCCAAAGATTTATTTTCCATTACCAAATTAATTTGTTTTCAAACAATTTATCACTTTTAGAATAAATCCCTTTATTCTTTCCAAATTATTTAAAATTCCATTTTCAATAAATTCTTCAACTTTTAAACAATATTACAAAAAATCCTTTGCCATATTTTGGAATTTATTCGATAAGATTACAAAAATAAAACTTTATCTTTTTTCAAATTTCTTTTAAATTAATCCAATTCTTTCAAAAGGAATTTACAAAAATTCCAACTTTAATTTCAAAAACCCAATTTTATTTATTTCTGTTATCCAACGATACCAAAAATACATTCGACTAAATTATAGCCTTTAACAAATTCAATCACAAATATAATCATTCACATAATATAAATAAATAATCACACAGCATATGAACAAATTCATACAACATATGAAACAAATTTATATAATTTGAGGAATCCAGTTGGATCCCTCCAACCTATTTCCCTGCATCCACAGACGTTAGCACAATACCAATTCCACTTCGAGGTGGAATATCGCGGTATATGGGATTTATAAAATATCATCCGCTATTATGCGGAGCAATAGGGTCTCATCCGCTATATAATGCGGGAAATCAACAACTCCAATATATATATATATATATATATATATATATATATATTCCAATATATATATATATTGCTATATACTACTATATGTACAATCACATCCAAACAGTCAATCAATAACTGCAATTTCCAATTTTAATTTGAGTGAGAAGATCTCACCTTTGCTTTTATTTTGCAACCCATTTTCCATTTTGACCATTTCTTCACGGTTTCAAACCTTGTATAAACAATTTAAAATTTTATTAATATTCGAACAAATCGAATAATCAATTATCATTTATTAATTTTAATTAATTAATGATTTGGTTTAAGACTGGTTTACTTTAACAAATTATCTTTATTAGCCAAAATAATTGATTAATCCAGTTAAACAATTTCCTTATTAATAAATTGGTAAATTAAAAATATACATTTTTTTTTCTTTTGAAACTTCATATACATATATATATTTTCTTCTGACCAAATCTTTAATTTCATAACGGGGCATATATCAACACTGTTCATATTTTAAAGCTAAACAGTAAGCATAAATATTTGTATAGATTTTATCCTTTCCTAATCAAAACTGCTATTTTTCCTTACTGTAAACATCTTCTTTTTTTTCCTATCCAATTTACATACATATATATTTATAAACTAAGTTAACTAAAAAAATCGAGAATACCTCATTGTCGCACTGCCGAGCGACACACGAGGCGAACCACCACGATTTTCTACAATCGCCATCACGAACTCGCCTCCAGGCGAAGCTCGCACGCACCTCATCATCGCGATCGGGCTCGCGAAACCCTAAGTCACGTTGCTGCCATCGAACTCGCTTGCGACATCAGACCTACAGCCGTGACTCCAGTACTCAAGCTTGTGCTCGCGAATCCCAGACTTCGTGAACATCTCAGCATCGCGACTCTCCCCCAGACCACGCTGGCCACCACATGCTCCCCTTTCGATTTCGATTTTCGAATCGAACCATGAAAAGTAGCTCGCGAATTTTATTTGGGAATGGGGGAAACAGGAGGGAACGAACGCAATTTTATTTGAATTAGAGGCGGCCATTTTTTTTCTTTTGGACGAAGATAGTTTTCGTTTATTTTTTTCAAATGCTCGGCTGTAAATAATTAAAGAGGAAGGAGACACGATGATGTTGACGTGTACGAGTGGAGACAGTGATTTGAAAGCAAAAAGTTGTGATGTGAATGAAATACAGCTATGTTTGGACTAATATAAATATCCAATTTAAATTCAAATCGTTCCGATAAATGCATCTCAAAATCTTGACCTCCTATCGAGGCGTGCCGCTAGGCATTTATAATGTTATACACCTATTTCGATCGCAATGGAAAAGGTTTCGAGTCCAAATTCGATCGTATGGAGAAGATAGCATTTTGGACCAGTTATTATAATGAAATTTCGATTTAATTTCAGCGCGTTTGCTTATCGTACGGCCAAACGATCACTCCAAACATTACGAAAATTGAAATCCGATAATAATACACTATTACGGATCCAATGAAACCAGTTTTGTCGAATTCCGAGACTGTGCCTCAGAAGGCTATTTTTAATTTCAATTTAAACGATAAAATTTCAAAACTGAACAAAACAGTTTCAAATTCAATTCTGAAGCTTCTATTATCTTCAGTATTATCAATATGAATTTTCTAAGCCTTGAAAATATTTTTAATCGGCTTAAAATTGAAGATTCAAATTTTTACCCAGATTTAACGATTAAATTCACTAATTTAATTACCAAACAAACTCTGATATTTGAAATTCAAATTAAACTAACATTCAAATATTTAAACTCAATTAAATATTCACATTTTAAAAGTCAAAAATTCAGGGTCGTTACAATAGCCGAGCCATTTGCCTATCCCCTTCATTTCTTAGCCATGGCCATCACCCTTAGTCACGGCCATCACCACGTGCATCACCTCCAGCCATCATTCTACCCTCTGACCTAACCAATAGAACCAAGGCCGAGCCCAAACTATGACCATAAACCGAGCCTAGGTACACAAAACTCCACTTTAGACCTTGTCCCTTTACCTTCCTTCATTTGTAACTCCTACCCTTCACATTCTTGCCTAGTCATGCCATTTTGAGTCCAAACCCGAGCTTACCTTCAATTATAACATCTTGGCTGAACCAAATAACATGTATGGTCGAGCAAAAGTGAGTTGAGATCAATGGATTTTGATGGAAAAGCTTGGTGATGTCTTGTGTAAATTCTATTTCTATTTTCGTTCTAATAAATTTTGGTATTGTATTTATATTTATATTTTGCTCTGTTTTATTTTGTATACAAGACTAACAACTTGACTCTCTCTCCACTCGAATCAAAGTCGTGTTATCGTACTTTCTGGATTTTCATTTGTGTGTTTTATTTGCAAACTCCATCGTAAAAAGGTGAGTATTCACTCATGACATTTATACTTATATAATTTGTGAAGTGACAACAAGTGAATGTGTAGAATTTTTATATCACGTTATACTTGCCTGTGATGTAAATTATATGATGTTAAACTTTGTTATAAACTTGTCACATCATCTGCTATGTTATTTTCTGTTATATTATTTATTTATTTCTGTTTCTCAGAATATAAGTTCCCTGTAGAATAGAATCACTATGGGTTGAAATGATACATACCCCCAACGGACTTTAGAATAGGGAAAATCGTTATGGGTTGAAATGATAGACTTGAGCGATTTTTATTTATTTTTATTTAACTTGGGATTGCGGGTTTGAAATGATAGAACCTGGATTTTTCTTTGTAAATTACAGATTGAAATGATATATTATCTGTATCACTTGACAGGTTAGAAAATAGTATACAGACCCGTGGTTATTTTATATACTTTTCTGGGAAGTTTTAAGTATTTTAAAAATGTAAAAATATGATAATTTGATTTAAATTGAATTTAAAATGATTTAATAATGGGTTAGTGATTTTCAATGAATTAAAAATGTTAAATAAATAAATGATTAAATTGTAATTTGAAATATAACTTAATTCGGAAATTTGTGATTTGGTTTAAAATGATGGTTTAAGTAAGGAAAATAAAATGGAAATTAAGTTTTATTTGTGAAATGATAAATTAAACTAAAAGTGTTAAGTGAATGTAAAGAATAGGAAAATTGTACACTTGAATTTAATAAGTAAAGTAAAGAAAAATTTGATATTTATTTGTGGAATTTACTTTATAAATATCATAAGTTAAAGGGTATTTAAATGACCATTTTAAAGTGGAAAAATATGATTTTTATACAATTAAAATGGTTTAAATTGAAGTTTATTTGTGGCTGGAATTCTATTTAAAATCTGGAAATTCTTTTAGTAACACTTCAGAAATGCTATCGTTTCTGAAAATGAACTAAAAACTGAACTTATAGAATCTGCAGCACTTTGTAAGTGTTGTAGTTGCAGAAGTGAACTAAAAGGCTAAAATTTTACTAAGGGCTATCACAACACTTTGTAAGTGCTGTCTTTGCTGAATTGAACTAATTTCCCAAATTGAACCCTAAACTACTATAGCAGTTTTGAAAAGCTGTCTTTTCTGAATTTAACTTGTTTTCAAATGAAACTAAACTACTACAGCAGTTTAAAAATGCTGTCTTTGCTGAATTGAATTGTTTTCAAATATAACTTACCGCGGCACTTTCTAAATGCTGTGAAAGCTGGAATTTTAATGTATTTAAGTGAATAAATGAGTTCAGAAAAGGTTAAAATTTTGGGAATTTAATATTTGATTTGAAGGTATAATGACTTCACTTTTAATGATTTAAATGAATGATTTTAATTCGGAATTTAAAACCATTTTTGAAATCTATAGCCACGGGTACACTTTTCTGTATGCCATATTATTTCCTTGTGATTTATTTGGATGCACACCTTTAATTTGAGAGTGTGGCTAGTGGTGAGCGATTACTGCAGCTCTGCGCTACCCTAGTCACATTTACACTGTTATTTGCATTGGTTTACTTTAAGATGGATATTTCTATGATAGTGTTTATTACTGCTCAGTTTATGGTTTGACTGATCCTTAAAGGATGGGCGATCCCAAGCATCCTTTAAGTTATTGTGCATTGCTATTATAGTTCACTTGAGTTGGTTTACATTGTATAAGTATGTATGTCCTGACTCGAGTGTTTTTATTTTACTTTACGCTCGGGTCAGCCTGAGAATCACAGCTTTGGATTCACCTTTTGGAGCTAGAGATTTGTTGGAGCTTATTTGTCTATCAGTTCATCGACTTCTATTCGAGTTATTTCCTATTCAGTATTGTCTCTGTATTATTTATTTATGTATCCTAACTGCTATTGTATCTATTTTGACTATGAGATTTTGTATATGTTTTGAGAGTTGTATATAGTAGCTTCATGAACTACTATGGTATTTTATTTCTGCTGCGAGTTATTCTGATATTCCGTGACTGTGATTCTGTATTTGATTTATTTGCTCCAATTTTCTTGACAATCCACTGTTTTGAAGTATTCAAGTCCGACATGTGTGGATTTATTGTCAATTTGAATGGTCCAAAATAGTGGGATGTTACGCGTCTGAGCGTTTACCAAACGTCTGAGCTGAAGCTCGGGGCAAAAATTAGCCTAGGCCATTGATGGCCAAATCGGTTCGGAAGCGATCGGATGAGCGATGGTGGCTAGGGATTTATGCCAAGCGACTACCCAGCCCTATAGCCTCTTCAATACACTCCAAACAACATGTCCAAACATCCTTAGTAGGATTTTCATATATTTTGACTTCAAAATACCAAAATTGGAAAATTCACCAAACCAATTCAATTAAAAAGCAAATGAACATGAAATAGACGTTGGGAATTCATACCTAACAACTATCAAAGGTATAGACATAGACGTGATTTCAAGAACTCACCTTTGAATTCAAAAACAAGGAATGAGAAGCTCTAAAACAAAGCAAGATCAATCTCTCTTCAACAACACCTCAAGAATCTTCAATCTATTACCAAATGAAATGAATTTCCTAAGTTAGGTTATAGGAATTTCTGAAAATTGAAGAGAGATTGAGATGGAGAAGATGAAGAGGATGCTTACCTAAGCTTCTCTTTGATTTATAACTTGAAGTTGAATTTCCTAAGAGAATTAGGGCTTAGGAATTTCTTATCTCTTTTCTTTTCCCCCATTTTTCTAAGGCTTGAGTGTTAGGAATTTAGAAAGTGGAATGAATGAATGAAGAGGAGTGATGTCAGAGGTATTTGGTAGAAGGTTTGGGTTCTCTTATTGGGTTAGTGGGCTAACCTAAGCCCAAACAAAATACCAAAATCCTAATCAACTCCAAACATATCGATGTTTATACTAAAAAAAGTTGTAAACATCGTTTTGAACTCAATGGAAGCGGTCTCGAGTCCGGATTCGACAGTTTACAAAAAGTAACATTTCGGACTTTAAATTCAACAAACGATGCTATATTTAAATAAAACATTTAAATATATAATCATAAAATATGCGGGTTGTTACACGCCATGCCTGCTGTATTTATAAGGGAAGACGTGCAAAGATTAGGTTGAAATTTTGACAGAAGGTTCGGGAGACTAAGACGAGGCCACCTAAAAATTTCCAGGCCCATTGGGGCCCACAATAGGGATCGGTTTCCTTCTCTATTAGTGTGTCCAAATGGGCTGCGATCCTTATGAGGTGTGGCCCATGATGTTAGCTACCTACTCACCAAATTTGATGCAATTTCGAAGTACGGTTTGTGAAATATCACATTTCTGTGAAGTAGTGTTGCTTGAATTCTGATTTCTGCCTATCCCTCTAGAGGGATAGGTACCGATCCCTCCAATCTATTTCAAATGTCATGCAATCCCTAAGGGAGCTTCTCCATGTTCTATTTTGCTAGCCTCCAACTTTCACATCAATTGGATTAGTAGAACTCGAGTTATTGATCAATCTTTGTTGCAATATGTTGTGGAGGCTGATTATAGCCATCCCTATGAGGGATAGGTATCGATCCCTCCAACTTACTCCAAATGATATACGATCCCTATGGGGTGTTCCACATGTTGTAATTAGCTTGTCCTCCAAGTTTCATGTCAATTAGATTCGTGGATATTGAGATATTGATCGATCTTTGCTATAAAGTTAAGTTTAACCGATACCTAAGAGGGAAGTGGGCTGATCCCTCTATCTTCAACTTTTTGATGGGCGATCCCTAAGGTTGGCTCCCTAGGGTCCCTACATCTTGCTCATAAAATTTCATATGCATTGAACTTATGGATTTTGAGATATTGGTTGTTTTCCATTGAGTTGTACTTGCTTGGCTGAAATATGCAGATTCCTTTTATATCGATCCCTTTCTTAGGTGAAGTAATTTCCCCATAATTTGTGCATACAAACTCCAAACAACTTGAAATTTGAAATGTACCCCCATGGGTCCTTCCTTGTCACTTTATACCGGTGTCACCCAGTTTGGAACAAAAATTGAGGACATATACCAAGCCCCTAGGTGAAGGGATAGGCACCGATCCCCTGCTTGGGCGAGACACTAATCCATACTTAGAATATTCTGGAGATTCTATCTTTTGGTATCGATCGATCGCCGCTTCATATCATCGCCTGCACTTGATTTCTGGAGGCCTTAATCATGAAGTCTGTTAGGTTAAATCCACATGTCTACTGCCTTGGCAAAAGGTGTGTTAACAATAAGCTTTTAATATATACAAGGCATCATGTACACAGTTTAAATATATGCAGTCTTTAGAAAATATGAAGGTTTTGATTTCAAAAATATTTAGTTTCAAATATATGAAGTTTTATATATATGGTTTCTATATTAATAGTTTTGTGTACATTGAAATTTCAAAGATTCGTATGTGTCACAGAAGTAAAAGGTAAATGGCTTCACAAATATAGGAGTTTGGTATATATCAATCTCATGTGAACAGATTTTAATATTGGCTTCAAATGTTTCTTATGCATAAACTTTGGTACCGTATATAACCCAAATAATAATTTTTCAATATACATTAGTTTTTAAGTGAATCAGAATTTTGAAAGCATGCAAGTTTTGAATGCATATATCAAGATATCTGTGATTTCAAAAAGCATTAGGTCCCAAAAATATCTTGGTTTTGAATATATAAGCTTTGAGTTTATATAAGTTCCAATATATGATAGGCTTTTGAAAATGTCTGTTCTAACCATACTTGATTTCGATAATGAGCAGTTGTAGTTGTGTATGGCTTCATACATATATGGTTTAGAATATATAAGTTTATTATATATACTTGGTTCATAAATAAAGCTTTTGAATAAAAAAACTTCAAATATATATGTCAGAATTTGAAAAAGTTTTGAGAAGCTTGCAATTTCAAATATATAACGTTCAAAATGCATACAAGTTTCAAATGAATGTCAGTTTTGAGCATATTAGATTTTTAATATATAAATCTTGGCTAATACAAACTTCAAATACATTTAATATATATAAAACTTTCCTATTATGTCCAGTTTTATACATACACAAGTCTCGATGATGTATAACAACTTTTCAGTATAAACTGATTCAAATAAACGAAATTTCAATGCATATCATCCTTCAAAGTGTTGGGCATACTAATTTTGTACAGGAAGGTTTTGGGAATGTCGGGCTTTTGGAAATGTATAAAATTTTAAATACAAAAAAGTATCAAATATAAGGACATAAGATTCGAATAATGACAACTTTGAACATGTATCATTTTCAAACATACATGGATTTTGAAAATGCAGGATTCACAAAAATAGATTTTGAATGCATAAGTTTCAAATACATAGGTTTTGAGTAAATGTAAAATTTCAAATGTTTGTCAACATTCAAACATGAAAATACTCGAGTGTCATAAATAGAAAGATTTTAAGTATATGTAAGTATCAGGTTTCATGTACACAAAGATTTTCAAATATATATAAAGCTATGTACATATGCAAGCTTCTGGAAATATTTAGCTTGAGATATTCATGTGAGTCGATTTCATAAGTGCAAACTTTAAACATGTTTTGGGTATCATGGATATAATTTTTTTTATACATAATAGTTTCGTATAAATTGATACCAAATATTGGTTTTGAAAATAATTGTTAAAGCATTGAATGAATTTATATAATTTCGAATATAAGAGCTTTTGAGTATGTGAGAAATCGATTTTGAAATATATCTCATTAAGTTTCAAACAAAAGTGATCTGGAGCAATAGCATAGTTTCAAGTTTGTATAGTTTCAAGGCATATACGATTTTATATAGAAATGATATATACAAGATTTCAAGCTTAGAAAAGACCTCGAATTTTGGGTAAGGTATAAGTGTAAGGTGATTTTGGATATTAGCAGGCAATATCATATCGCTTAACTGATACCATATGGGTGAGTTATGCCAAATAGATAAATGATGTTGTATGGATTAATGATCCCATAACCGTTAATGATTTTGGAACATATCAAGATTGGCGCACAACAAAAGGATATTGAATCCAGGTTTCAGCCAAAACTAGATGATGTTGAATGAATCAATTAATGCCGAAAGTAATAGATGACTTCAATCATATTAGATAGCATCAGGGGATGTTGGCTACATCAGCGGACTTATATGCTTTAAGAGGTTTCATATATCTTAAGTTTCTTATATGTATTTTCATATATCATGACTCCCAAATATGTGTGTGTGTGTGTATTTACAAGCATGACTTCGAATTGTAAATGAGACTTACTTATACCAATGAAATTCTAATATGATAATATAATCCTGTGAGAAATGTTAGTTCACTAGAGGGATTATTTTTTTATAGAAGAGCATGTTCTTGTCTATGGTGTCTATTAGTTTTTGAATCATGACTTTTCAGACTTATAATAAGATATTTCTTTTTGCAAAGTAAGACCCGATGAGGTACAATTTTACATCTTGCAAAGGTGTAATAATAAACACTGGTATTTATCTTAACAAGCAATTTTACACAAAGAGTTTTATCATATGCATCTCTGAGAAAATATATTTTTTCTATAAATCAAAGAATACCGATTGTTCCATGAATTAGAAAAAAAATCTATCTATTTCAAAAAGGAATTTGCTAAATCTTTAAAGTACATACTATTGAAAACGATGTCTTTCAGAATTTTTTTACCATGGCCCATTTGTGCTACAGCCTTAGTCAGAAGAGTCTACTTTCGATTGAAGAACTATTGATGCATGTATCGTGACCATTCAATCCCCTATTTGAGATTTACATTTCTATTATAAGATTTTATGTGCAACAAAATTTCCTTTAAACTTTGAATATTGAGAATAGAATCTCTTTTGCAAGCCATAAAAACGCTCTAAGTGCTTTTCGAAGAAAGGTAAAGAATCCATCAAAGGTTATGATCATGAGCAGGCAGAAGGGACCAATCAATCAAACCGGTATTTTTGTTGGAAAAGGAAGGTCAAGAATTCTAAATGAATCACTTTAATATGAATGTCTGGCGAAGTCACCTATATTTAGGGAAAGTCTCAAGAAGAATCATATGATTACCACCATCTATAGTAAAGGAAATTGATTAATCACCAACCTAAGATTGTTGAATACAGGAAAATACGAAATGATAGCCTTACATTATCAAATTCAAAGCAACCATGAACTTAAGGTAATAAGGCTAAAGAAATGAAGGGGGCTAGGAAAAGAGTCAAGAAAAGATTCTTATATGACTCACCTAGTATATAAGAAGCAAGGTAAAAGGAAAGTGAATCAATGAACCAAAGGAAATGGTCGATACTAATAAGTAAATGGGTAAGAAGGAAGAAAATTTTAAGCAAATCTACAATTCAGAAATTGAGTGATTGTCCAATATCGTAATTCTCAAGCAACAATAGATTAGATCTACAAGGATCAGAAGTCTCCCCTTAACCTAGAATTCATGTTTCCAACGTCTCAAGTAATGACAAGGCAACAAGATCAATTCAAAGTACCCTGGATAATTATGGGATTTTCATATACAAGATCAAGAATATGAATTATAGAAAGCTGGGCTTTAATTATCGATGGAACCACAAAGTGTATCTGAACAAGAAGTGCTTCAGGAATTGCCTATGCACAAAATTGATTAAAGAACTAAAGAATAAGACATGCCACATAAGTGGCCAAATATCAACAAAGGATATCAATATGTAATGACCACGAATTCAGAGAACACTATTTTTAGGGAAAAATTGAATATTCTAAAAAATCATGTTTGGACTAATCTCATCAAAAATTCCTCAACTACGCCAACATAATGGCGATATGATGATAAAATGAGATGTCGAACATTTGCGACCATATTTTCCAACAATGGATGAATGAAGAGGTTAAGGCAAGAGTAACTACTGGATCAATCATGGAAAGGAGGAAGAAACTCCTTAGATAATGGAAAAATCCTTTTCCCCACCAAGATGGCCTGGTCAAAGCGCCTCCTAGAGGGAGGTTAGAGCAAGCCTTTGGTACCGTATGAAAAGGCTTGACCAAAGCATCTGCATGCTCTTACTCCTGCCTATGTGGCCTAGCCAAGGCACCTGTAACGCCCCACCTTTATTCCTATAATACTCAAGAATATTATAAGTAATATGGAGAATACGACCGGTTAGGAGGGACCATCCGTAATATTGCTCTAGTAGAGTGTTGATATGTCAAATATTGTGACTATATCTTTTCCATTTTCTTACAAGGAAAGATTCGACGTATACAATTTAGGCGCAAAACATTAATACAGTGATTTACTAATGATTCAAAACAATATATCACATAATATAACATAGAATTATAAGTCGTGGTGGAAATAAAATACATCAAATATCTCATAATAAAGTAAGTCAACAAAAGGGGAAACTAAACTTACATTTACAACATTATACAAACATAGACTACGGAGGGTCTAAAAGTATACATGATAACTCAAGTCAACACAACAATCAAATATACACAAGTATACAAATAATACAAACATCTCAAAAGGGAACTCTATCACAAAGTTACTACTACATATATCTACTCAAGCTAGCCCACATCCAAAGTCACCGAGTCCCTGTACCGTAAAGTCTCGGTCTGACCCGAGTATTATAAAAATAATAAATATGTTAGGCTATCTCTAAATATCCTAAGGTGAGATCGTATAATAAGTAAGCAAAAACAATGAAGGTATAGAAACCATATAGTGTATTAAACTAAACAAGTTCTAATACCTAAATAATAACTCATAATGCATGATCGCAATAACTAGGAATAACCACAAGAAAGTAAATGGTAAAACATCTATTATTTCACCAAATCATGTAACAATAATATAGCCTTTCATAGGCAAAAACTGTATTATGGTGAAAACACAAATTAAATCACAAAACTCAATGTTTAAATCAATAATCACCAAATGGGCACAATCTCTCAAAGACGCAAATGGAAATCAACAAATCTCAAAGAAATATAGTCCTCCATAATCGGGGTGAATAACATCTTAAAATCAGAATTCTCATATCAAAATCTAAATATTTGCTTATCATAGGCAGAAAAAGAAAAGATGTTAAAATCCCATAGTTTGAAAATTCAAACCCAAAATCCAAAGGTATCTTACTAAGGTAGTTCGGTTCTGGTCGCTAATCACCATACTCCTAGCAATTCGAACTAGGTTGCTGACACCTCCATATAGCAATTCAGTCTTGGTTGCTAATCACCTACTCCTAGCAGTTTGGACTTGGTCGCTAACACCTCCCTATGGAACAGTTCGGTCCTGGTCGCTAATCACCTGCTTCCACCCGTTCGAACTAGGTCATTGCCACCTCCCCAGAGTGTGTCGTTTACTATCGATTAGTAACTAAATAAGTATCGCCCAATGTCCCATAACCATTTTGTGATGCTTGAATATTTACTAAACGATTGTAAATCCCACTTGGCTAAAATATTCAATTGAATAAGTCCAATAATTAACCTATAAAGTAATACAAATGTTTCATACCACTTGTATTGCTAGATCGTTTAACTAAATTTCTCATTCAAATGAAATCAGAAAATACAAGAAAGCATTAAACCTGAAAGTCACACAAAAATGCCCAAATAGCATATAAAATAGCCATAGGCTAAATTAAATAAAATCAAATTAGAGTTTAAGGTCTTGAAAGTAAATAAAATATTTTTAACATATAGAAAATGATTTCTAAAACACTTTATTTATTTATGTACTTTCAAACTCGACATTTTAAAATCCATAAACTCATTTACTGTTCAAATATATATTTATTTATTTATTTGTCACTTGATACTATAGACAATAAATTCGAATAAATCTCAAAACATACATACATACATATATATATATATAGCTATATTTGTCCTATAAAAGCTATATATAGACATACTATTATTAATTTAGAAACAATATAGGTTTGTATTTCCAAAACCAAACTTTTACATCCATAAAAATATTTCTGCTATTTGTATTTAACATAAAGTTTCTTAATAAACCATCTATAAAAGAAATTGAATCGATTTGGAAACAAGTTTGAAAGCAGTAAATTATAAAAACCTTCTTTTGTAAAATCATTTTTTATTGAATGAATCAACTCTAGAAAATCATTAAATCAAAAGGAATTGCCAAATCAATGAATCAACTCTAGAAAATCAAAAGCCAAAATAGGAACAAAGATCATTAAATCGAAGCCCGGCATTACCAGGCAAACACCCGAACAAGGAGGGAAAGGCAAGCACTTGGAGCGTGCTCCAGGCTCACGATCAGTCGACTAAACAAGGTGTTTCAGTCGACTGAACCACTACTTGAAGTTATATGCTCCAGGTAAGATTGGCCAATTGATTGAACCCGAAGTTCAATTGATTGGTCGCGAATTCCTGGAGCTGTACAGCTCCAGGTCTCATTTCTAGTGCCTACCAGTGGATAAATCCGACGAGTTTACTCGATTCCGACAACTTTCTTTTGCGGTATAAACTCGTGAAATCAGCATGCACTCAACAAAGATTTATATTGAAATCAAAACATTCAAAAGAGGAAGCAAACAGGTTTATAGTAAACAGTTTTTTTAATGGAGGATGAATTGCAACTACAGAAACACAAAATCAACATCTCAATTCACTGTCATTTACTGAAAAATCAAATGCATACAAACAATAATTTAATATAGGTCTTGTTAGGTTTACTTACCTTATCCCATGAATAAGCTTGCCAATTTGAACTAATTGGGCTTGCTTTCCCCCAATTCGGTATACCCTGATTTATTAGCTTCTAAAATGTTTATATTTGCAAGGGAATTGGATTATGGTTTCTAGGTTTTCTAAGAGGAGAGGATTTCTTCTTTCTATTCATTATCAACTTTCTGTAATTGAAGAATGAACGTATTGCTAAGGAGAACTTCTCATATCTTAATTGGGACTTAAATAAAATTTACCCAATCTAACCAAGGTAACCATTTTCTTTTAATTTATTTAACATTAGTTTTTATGAAATAAAAAGACAAGTGTTTAAAACACTAGTTTAGCCCAACCTAGATAAAACACTCTCAAATGGTTTTAATTACAAGAATAACTTATAATCTAAGAGAAGCCTATACATCACAAATTCTCTTTTGTTTAAAAATAAAAGATTCCAATCATTAAACATTTCTTTTCAAATTAAACTCTAAGTTCTAGAATTTCAATAATTTACAATTGTTCTCTAACACTTTGAAAATACTAAAATTTCTCAGTTTCACAATTATTTAGAATTAATCATTATAAAATAAATTATCCTATATAAAAGAACACAAATTCTATATTAATGGTTTAAATTCTTTAGTTTAAATAAATAATTCTTCAATTTATTTTATTGACCCAAAAATCCGGGTTGTTATAGATGTACTCCTTAAAGAAATTGCATCCTCGTAATTTCCAATTCAGAGAAAAGTCTATAATATATTTTCAAAATTTTTATTCTTCTAATTCTTCTTCAATATTCAAATTTTTAACAAAACATCTCTAGAATATGAACCTTGTTTAACTAAACTTCATTAATCTAGAATAATAATTTAATTCAACCTATTAGTTTCCAAAAGTCAACATCTTATTCATCTTTATTTTCTAGATTTGAAAATAATTTCACACTATTATTCACAATCTTTTAAAAATTAGAACACCTTTTATTGTTTATATTACTAAATAATTAAGGTGTTAAAAAGATATTCATCTTATTTAAATTCTCAGAATAAGAATGTGAAAACATCATAAAGACTTCCATTATTTTTATCTTACAATCTAACTGTTTTATTTCATTAGAAAAAATCATTTTTCCTCAAGGATTAATTTTACCTACAATATGAAAAATTACAGGAAAAAATTACAAATTTTCAACAAAAACTCAACTTTTAATTCAAACTAATTCAAATTCTTATTTTTGAAATTCATAAACTAGGAAAGCCAATTCCTAGTGAAAAGTTACATATATGCTCAATATCAATGAAATTTTCTTTCCTTCATTAAAATATTTAATTTATCAAACTTCACAGACTTCGTATGCCTTTAAAGAAAATTTTAATTTAGTATAAGTCATATTCTTACACTAAAATTAAAATTCATTTATAAAATCTCTTCTCTTGCTTTACAAAAGAAATTCTATAATCTATTTATTATTTTGTAAAGCTATTTAAAATTTAATTATCCTTATTAATTTGATATGTCGAATTCATAAACATCTCAATCAAAAAGAGAATCAACATAAAATCATAACAATCATCAAGCTTATAAGAACTTTATGGACAGTGCTTCGCAAGAAACATAAATAGACTCATGAAACCCAAAATTTTTCCTTTTATGGCAAATATAGATGAATATCAATATTCTTAAAAGTTTATTAATCAAATCCCAAAAATCAAAATTAGCTTAAAAGAGCTAAACCCCCGAAATTATGGTGAAAACTCAAGTCTCAAGAATCCAGAAATCAATAATAGACATCTAGAAAACTAAAAGGAAAAATGCCAAAAGGCCAAACATTGCCCTATTTCATTTAAAAGTAAAACTCAAGATGATTTTTGGTGAAAACTAAAATCACATAGAATCTAGAACTCAATAAAAGAAATCTAGAAAACAAAGAGGGTAAACTACTCAAAATTAACACAGATTGGTGAGCATACAAACTCACCGAACGCGAATGTTATACTCAGATGGCCCAGAGGATCCAAGGATGGATATGAAAACCCATAAAACACAGATGAGCGTAAAGCTCCACAGATCCGCTTTTACACGGATAAACACTAAAGAAAAGTCATTAAACTTATCTTAGTAAGTGTTATCTATTTCCAAATTGTAACCAATCGAGTAATGTCGGTACGTCCCTTATCATACTTATTTACTCGAATATTTACTATAAGTTAGTAAACTTCAGTCATACAAAAATAGGATTTCAATCGAACAAGTCCGAGAATTAACTGGCGAAGTAAACGCAAGCATTTGATACCACTTGTTTTACTAGTCCGTTTAATTCAATTTCTTATTCAATCGAGAACGTGCAATAGTTTGTCTTCTTGAAACTATTTTGAAAATGTTGCTTTGATAAAATTAATATTTGCTGGTAGAAAATATAACTTTTTACAAAAACCTTGCTTTTCCAACAATTTAAACCTATTACCGCATATATGTTTCCAAAATCGGGTTTATAAATAATACTTTTATTGAGAAAACAATTTGGTTTAAAACATATCTCTTTGTAAAAGAAAAATCTAGTTTGGAAACGGTGCAATGAGGTTTATTGTGCTATATCTATAAAGTAATTTCCATGGAAGGAAATATTAACAGAAGAGCATCAAATGAAGGTTTGAAACAACCCATAAGTTGAGCAAGGATAACACCACAAACTAATCCAAACAATGTCAGAACCCAAGCAAAACAATACGGCAAAAATTACAAGAAGCAATAATTCAAAATTCACTAAAAGGAATATCAAAACGGCTTTTATAGCCAAGGACAAGAATAAGGAAAGCCAAAGCAAGTTTGAAGTTTTGAAAATAATTATTTTGAATTCAACTACATGTGGAATGATTTCTAAAAGGATATATATATATATATATATATATGAATATTTTTAACATCTTTAAAATCCAAATTCATTTGATATTCATCACTTTTATATTAACTTCTTATAACTATGGCTTAAATATAAAAGTTAACATCCATTTTAAGCATAAAATGATATACACAACAAAGCAAAGATATCATACACTACTCTTCTTAGCATTTATCTTAAAAATAAACATTCACAATTTACAAATATCAAATAATGACGTGACATTGTCTCGCCATCCATTTTATAGCGCATCGCTTGGTCAAATGGTTGTTGTGTTGACCGTGAAATCAACATTGCCTCGCTACTGATCACAGCTATTGCTGATGTTTGGTGGTTGCACACGTCATCTAGAATGAACACATAAAATGTAATTTTGTATTTCATTATAATTTTCCAAACCACTAAAACTTTTAAATACATATATACATATAGATGAAATTTCCTTCTAAATTTATTTTTCAAAATAACTTTTCACAAAATATTTTATTTTCACAAATAATAATATTCAATTCCAAATCATTTACAAGATATTATTATTAAACTTCAATAATATTTCCTTTGCAGATAATCATATAGTTCATAATATTTCCTTTTATAATATTATTATTCTTCGAGCTACTTGTTTTAAACGTTATCACATTTGTATATACATGTTTATATACTATTCAAAAAAATTCTTTTTACTTCCAAAATTTATTACATATGCATGTAAATGTATTTCCCAAAATATTTATATCATTTTAAAATAATATTTAATTTACTTAAAACTTTATCTCCTCATCAAATATTATTTTCAACATATTCACAACTATTTATAATACTTTAAATATTGTAACTTAAAATTACTATGTCTGACTGTTTCGTCAAAGCAATTAGGAATCCCTGTCGATACCATGGCATCCCACGTCTCGAACAGAATTCATATAGCACTCAACGGGCAATTTAACACAAAACTAATTCCAAAACCTAAAAATCACTAAATTCTTATACAATGAAAATTTACCGTTAATAATTTATTAATGCACCATTTATCTATGCATACAACATTCAATCAAACATAAAAAAATCTAATTACCATGCTCAGTGGAAATAGTCTACCAACTTCCACTGTGCAACTCTGATCACCAACGGATCTGAACACTACAACACAACACTTAACTTTTAAAATCAATTTATAAAAATATAATTTGTAAAGTAATTCAAAATTTTCACAAATATGTCCCAATGATTATTCCCAATAATCATTTATACTTCTATTCCAAATAGGAAATAAATCCTAAATTTCTACCCAACACACACAAGGGACGTGACTCTAAGTTTGACTAAGCCAAGATTCGTGTTCTTATATTCTACATTATTTTGAACCTTGCTCTAATACCATCCGTAATATTGCTTTGGGTGAGTATTAATACATCGAATATTATGGCAATATTATTCCCATTTTCTTACAAGGACAAATTCAACATATAAAATCTAGGCGCAAAACAATAATATAGTGGCTTACTAATGATTCAAAACAATATATCACATAATACAACCCAGAATCACAAGTTGTGGTGGAAATAAAATACATCAAATATCTGATATTAGTGTAAGTCTACAAAAGGGAAAACTAAACTTACATTTACAACATTATACATATATTGACTACGATGAGTCTAAAAGTATACATGATAACTCAAGTCAACACAGCAAACAAATATACACAAGGATACAAATAATACCAACATCTCAAAAGGGAACTCTATCACAAAGTTACTACCATATATAACTACTCTAGCTAGCTCAAATCTAAAGTCACGAGTCCATGTACCTATCAAGTATCGTTCTGATCCAAGTATTATAAAAATAATAAACGTTTCAGACTCTCTTTAAATATCCAAAGGTGAAATCGTATAATAAGTATGCATAAAAAATAAAGGTATAGAAACCGTATAATGTATTAAACTAAACAAGTTCTAATATCTAAAAAATAACTCATAATGCATGATCGCAATAAATAGGAATAGCCAAAAGAAAGTAAATGGTAACACATCGCTTATTTAAATCATGTAACACTAGTATAGCCTTTCATAGGAAAAAACTAGATTATGGGGAAATCACAAATTAAATCACAAACCTCAATATTTAAATTGATAAACACCAAATGGGAATAATCTCTCAAAGAAACAAATGGAAATCACCAAACCTCAAAGAAATATAGTTTCCCACAATCGAGGTGAATAACATCCTTAAATCGGAATTCCCAAATCAAAATACCCAAATATCCGCCTATCATAGGCGGAAACAAAAAGATGTTGAAATCCCACAATTTACAAATTGAAACCTAAAAACTAAAGCACCTTCACAAATCAGTTCGGTTCTGGTCGCTAATCACCATACTCCCAGCAGTTCGAACTAGGTTGCTGACAGTTCCATAGAGCAATTCAATGCTGATTGCTAATCATCTACTCCCAGTAGTTTGGACTTGATCGCTAACACCTCCCTATGGAACAGTTCGGTCCTGGTCGCTAATCACCTACTCCCAACAGTTCAGACCAGGCATTGATACCTCCCTAAAAAGTGTCGTTTACTCTCGATTAGTAACTAAATAAGTATCGCCCAATGTCCCATAACCACTTTGCGATGCTTGAATATTTACTAAACGATTGTAGATCCCACTTGACTTAAATATTCAATTGAACAAGTCCAATAATTAACCGATAAAGTATTACAAATTTTCCATACCACTTGTATTGGTAGATTATTAATTAAATTTCCCATTTAAATGAAAGCAGAAAATGCAACAAGCATTAAACCCGAAAGTCACACAAAAATGCCCAAATAGCATATAAAATAGCCAAAGGCCAAATTCAATAAAATCAAATTAGAGTTTAAGATCATGAAAGTAAATAAAATATTTTTAACATATAGAAAATGATTTCTAAAACACTTTATTTATTTACTTTCAAACTCCATAAAAACTCGTTTATTATTCATATATACATATTTATTTGTTTGTCACTTGGTACTATAGACTATAAATTCGAATAGATCTCAAAACATATTTATATATAGCTATAATTGTCCTATAAAAGCCATATATAGACATACTATATTTAATATAGAAACAATATAGATTTATATTTCCAAAACCGTACTTTTACATTCATAAAACTATTTCTACTACTTGTATTTAATACAAAATTGCTTAAAAACCATTTATAAAAGAAATTAAATCAATTTGGAAATAACTTTGAAAGTAGTAAATTATAAAAACATTCTTTTGTAAAGTCGCTTTTTGTTGAAACCATTTATGTATATCTATAATAGATATACTTATGTTTATAAAACTCAAAATCATTAAATCAAAATGAATTACCAAATCAATGGATCAACTCCAGAAAATCAGAAGCTAAAAAGGAACAAAGATCATTAAAATGAAGCCCGGAAATCACTAAGCAAACACTTGAACACGGAAGGAAAGGCAAGCACCTGAAGCAGGCTCTAGGCTCAGGTTCAGTCGACTGAACCACTACCTAAAGCTATATGCTCCAGGTAAGATTTTCCTACAGCTCCAGGTCTCATTTCCAATGCCTACCAGTGGACAATCCGGCGAGTTTACTCGATTCTGGCAACTTGCTTTTACAATATAAACTGATGAACTTTGCATGCTCTCAACAAAGATTTATACTGAAATCAAAACATTCAAAAGAGGAAGCAAACAGGTTTACAGTAAATAGTTTTTTTTAAACAGAGGATGAATTGTAACTATAGAAACAAAAATTATACATCTCAATTCAGTATCATTTAATGAAAAATCAAATACACGCAAACAATAATTTAAAGATAGGTCTTGTGAGGTTTACTCGCCTTATCCCATGAATAAGCTTGCTAATTTGAACAAATTAGGCTTGTTTTTCCCCAATTCAGCAAACCCTGATTTTTATTAGCTTCTAAAACGTTTAGATTTACAAGGGAATTGGATTATGGTTTCTAGGTTTCTAAGAGGAGAGGAATTCTTCTTTCTATTCGTTATCTAATTTTTGTAATTGGAAAATGAACGTACTGCTAAGGAAAACTTCTCATATCTTACTTGGGCCTTAGATCAAATTTACCTACTCTAACCAAGATAACCATTTCCTTTTTATTTATTTATCACTAGTTTTTATGAATAAAATGACAAGTGTTTAAAACATTAATTTAGCCCAACCTATATAAAACAATCTCTCAAATGATTTTAATTACCAGAATAACTTATTTTCTAAGAGAAGCCTATACATCACAAATTCTCTTTTGTTTAAAAATAAAAGATTCCAGTCAACTTAATATTTATTTTCAAATTAAATTTTAAATTCTACAATTTCAATGATTTACAATTGATCTCTTACACTTTGAAAATACTAAATTTTCTTAATTTCACAATTATTTAGAATTAATCATTATAAAATCTATTATCCTCCGTAAAAGAACAAAAATTCTGGGTTAATGATTTAAATTCTCGAATTTAAATCATTATTCAATTTATTTTATTAACCCAAAAATCCGATTGTTATAGTACCTCATAGAGGGAGGATGGAGTAAGATTTTAGCACCGCCTAAGACTGCCAGGTCAAAGCACTGACCCACCCTTAGTACTGCCTATAAGGCCTAATTGAAGCACATCCTAAAGGGAAGACAGAGAAAGCCTTTAACACCCCTAAAGATGGCTAGTTCAATAAACCAAAGTAGCCTTCAGTACCGCCTACAAGGCCTGACTGAAGCATCTCCTAAAGGAAGGTCGGGTAAGTCTTTGGTTCTGTTCAAATATAGCAAGCCTAAAGCATCGGACGAGAGCCTAAACCATCACCTAAGATGGTGATAATCGGTTTGATTCAAGTTGAGATCATCACCTAAAATAAATTCAAACAATCTTCTAGAGGAAGTTCTATCAAATAGGAGTCGTTTGTGCTCCAAAAAAAGTAAGCTTTTAAGGGAAGATCTGACAAAGCAAGTTATTTGCATCCCAAAACAAAGTCAATCAATCTTCTAGCGGAAGATCTACCAAATATCGTTGCCCCATAACTTAAAACGGGAGCGTTATTAAAGTCATAAAGCCTTCTTTACTAACTCCTCGAAGTTCTCGTCAATATGACTAATCATTGCTTCTCAAATGATCGCTCAACCCAATTATAGACCTTTCATTCTTTCTTAGTGGAGTATCAATGAAAGATAGACCGTACTGCGATAGCACATCGAATTTGGCAACATATTCCATACAGATATATCGCCTTACTTCAAGACGGAAAATTTCATAAATAACATCAATTTTTGAAAATTCGAGATAGATTTTTCTTCGATGCGAACTATAAACTGATTCCAAGTAAAATGATCCTTGGGAATTGAAGCTATAAGGGTATACCACCAGATCATTGTTCGTCCTGGGAGTCATCTAAAGGTCAACATTTACCTCATTGCATCGTCTAACTTCAAGTCATCGGAGAGCCTTTCGTAGATATCCATCCCGTCTTGCATCTCAATAGCCGACTCCATTCTAAGAACAAACTGCCTCTTCAACCTACACAGTATTTATACAACTCGACAAAGTCGAATCTAGGCATTTGTACTTGAGCACCAAAATCATTTGAAGCAACTTGGGTATTCCAGAAAATGATTTGCACCATCTCTACGAACATATTTTGTAAATTAGGGTTAGTGGCCTCGATCCTGCCCACTCCTTTACTCCAGAGGTAGAGTCAATAGTATCATTTATAGTATGCTAGATCATCCCTAATTTAAAATAAGGATGATTAGTCTCTCATAAAGAAAACTACATTAATAGTGCTCGTGTGTGCAGTACAACTTATATACTATATATACTACTATATAGTTTTGAAAATCAAAACATATAACAAGTACATGCTCTCTCGTATAGGTATATACTCTAGATCTTATCTAAGGCGATGAATCTTACACTATCTATATTGGATCGTGGTATTAACTTAGGTTAGTCATGCAATCTGACTTGGATACCAAATGTAATGAAAGCCCTACACCTTCGATGCTCATATAACCGAATAGTGTGCTGCTGGAGCATCTGACTGATGTAGAACGGTTGCGAAGGGAAAGAAATAGAAGTAAAGAAGAGGAATATAAATTAAGAGAAAAGAATATAAGAGAAGAGAAAGAAAACATCAAAAAATCACATAACCTGTCGTATATCTCACGTCGCATTGAATAAAATATTAGAGTCATCATAGATATAAAATAGGAGAGACAGTAATAACTATATGAACTATATAACTAGAGTACCTAGGCTCATACAGTTATACAAAACAGTAATAGAGTTTATACAACTGATAAATAAACTCAACTCATAAACTGTCTCTAATAATAGTAAGTCAATGCTGTCAAGGCTCTATCGTGTCACAGAACGGCAATAATAAGCCAAAATATAAGTATAAGAAAGCATCGCCTCCTACAAGTCCATCTGCAGAGCTCCATGTACCATTTATACATGTTATCCAGTCTACCCATTTAAGAGTACTCAAGGCGATAAGGAGCAAAGCATAAAACATCCAGCCTGACCATAGTCTGGAGTGAGCGATAAACAATCTCAAAATACTATAAAAGTCAATATAGTATAAGGAACAGCGGGTATGGAGAATCATACCTATCATGTCCCTACATCCAAATAATTAGCTTATAGCATAAGATATATGCTAGTCTATTTCGTAATCATCATAGGTGTACTATACATAAAAGTACTAAGGGGTGTCCAACTATATACATTAATAACATCGATGTCACATGACATCCCCAGGGTGATACACAATCAAACAAACATAGCACATATCATCCATCATCACATTCATTCACTCAGTGCGTTGGATATATGACACTCATATGACCCCATCATATAGTCAAGGACTGTGCAATGTCCCGGTTTCTCAATACTCGAATCCATGCTACTCGGTAGGCCAAGAATTAGACTACCCATCTAATAGTCCAGGGTACATTGGATCTAAACATCGTGAGACGTAAGGGCCATCGTATCCCCAAGGGCCATCGTATCCCTAAGTGAAGTACCATAGGTCCATCGTATCACCATCGGATATCATTACACATACCCTTTCTTTACGAGTACACCTCGAAACAAACGAATATCAATGATCCCTTTGCACATGTCATCCATGGCAGTGATTATCTTGGAACTATCCCTACAACTCCCGTTTGAAGTTGTCACCATTGGGAACTATTCAAAACTGCCATCATTAGTTGTAGAATATCACCATTTGTCCCATAACCCTTATCTAACAGTTCCATCAATCTGACTTGTCATCTCCTACTCTACGTCTCAAAGTACAGCTATCCATCGTCGAAGCTGTCACTTCCTGTCATGGAATCATCATCGTTGAATCACAAAATCATTGCGTAGAAACATCGCATCTTTGCTCCAACGGAAAAACCACTCGTTAAAGAGCCATCATGTCAAAATCAAATTTCGGACAAAACATCGCATCATGCTCCTTGAAGCCTCACCATCGTCCATGTCAAAATTAGCTAAATCGGCCATCATCAATAGTGATAGATATCGACCACTCTAAAGTAGTCGATGGCAACCACTTTGGTCGTGTACTTAGCAAAAAAATGGGTAAGTACAAACTAAATGAAAATGTCCAACATCCATTAAGAAATATAAAGCACATCCCCAAGTCCATCTTTCATCTTCAGATAAATCAGTATGAACAAAACTCTGTGCATGAAATTTTAACATATGAGATATTTTTTAATACTATATCGCCCATAAATGGCATTTCCAACCAAACTAAGAAAACAAGCATACATGCAGCCAACTAGCATACGAACATCTATAATAGCCTATATACATATATAATAATACACATACTATACATCCAAACAACCAATGTGAGATTAATATCAAGAATAGCCTGAGTCTAGCAATATCATCAAAATAGTGCATTAATAGGAAAAATGTGATATTTGATTTAAACCAATTTTAAAAGGCTTTTTAATTTGTTTGTAGAATAAGATGTAGGTTTAAATATGTTAAAAATCATGTGTTAAAGTTAGAAATCATTTCAAAACATTGTTTTAATATTATACTAACAATCATAGTACGATGAGAGAAAATATCACTCACCTTAAAAAAGTCGTCAAATCCAACGTCAAGTCGTAGAGCTCTCCATCACGAGCACAACACAAGAAACCACATCCAAAACAGACCTCGTATGCAACATTTATTCATTTTATAAGATTTCAGATTAAACAAATGATTAATTGACTCAGTTACAAATTAATTACCTTAATCACTTTTATAATTCTTTCTTCCCAAAAATTTTCTATGCACAAAAACGTGCAAGAACCCATCCTTCCCCTCCTTCTCTCTTTAATTCTAGCTATCTAATCGATGACTCAATGCACCACCTTCACCAACGAGTCCCTCTACGCGCCCTCTCCATGGCGCAGCACCTTGCCACAATCGCATCTTCCATCCAAAATGCAACCTGGGTTATCACATGCAATTCCATGATGTCGTGTTTCATCTCGGTGTGCTACACGCCTTCAAATCTCCATGATCCACTTGTCTTCGTATGAGAAGTTCAATGCCCACGCTCGATTCTGCCTATCGTTCCTCTATCTCCCATAAACCAAAACTCTAGTCAATGGCAAAAAGGATGAGGTCGGCTAAACACCATCGCATGCTTCAATCTTTGTATGGATGCGAAGCTCTCTTCGTCGTGATCTCAACGAACTTGATTTTGTAATTTATCATTGAGTCAATCGCTCGATTTGGATTTTTGAATGGAGTGGGAAGAGGCGGCCATGATTCCTGTGTTAAGCAATTGAATAGTAATGGGTTTTGAGAGAATGGGTTTAGGTAGGGTTTAATTACATAATATTATATTATTGTTTATTAATTTCTCAAATAAACCATTCTACGTTACGAGCTGTATGATTACACGATACGTCCGATCGCAACGAAACTAGTCTGCATACATCAACTCAATTTTTCGGTCCTAATGGTATAAATTTAGTCGTTATCCAAGACAGCACTTCGGGATAATAATTTCGGGTATTGTGAGATTGTTTTGGCCATTGATCGCCCAATCTCCAAATATAGCGACGCTTTTACTCATTTTAATTCGCAATGTCAATCCAAACTCAACGGAAGTAGTCTCTAGTCCCGATTTGATCGAATGTGAAAAATTATATTTTTGGACCATCAAATAATTAACGGTTCAATATTTAAATTGATTATTTAAATATCTATCGTTAAAAATATGGATTATTACACAAACATAAGCACAAGGTTACAAACACAAGATTTAAAGAGGTAGAGTTTCAAAGTGCAAAAGCGCGCTTTCAAAGTGCGAAAACATGATTATTCCACTATTCAATATTTTTGTTGTTTTAACATTTCAAACAACAACCAAACATTTATCTAAGCAAGACGCATATAAAAGTAAATCAAAAATGGCAAGAAACCCTTTAGAGTCTCTCTACAAGTTCTCTGTAAATCACATAAATGTCATGTGCTTTCCAAAGTGGGAATTCAACCAAACCAACCCAAGAAATCATTTAAGCACACAAAATATAATTTATATCAATAGATATACCATATAGAGCTCATACAAAGGTGAGTTAACTCACCAAAATTCCAACAGACGCTTACGCATTCCGGTTCGGTCTAAAATTGAACGAAGCTCAAACTTCTACTGACCCCCAACTTGATGAAATCAATTGCAGTGCGTAGAAAACGATTCGACAAGCACAGTGCAAAAGACAGCAATCGATTTGGACCTCGTGTGGAAAAGTTATCAATTGAATAAGAATTTGGATTAATTAAATTAATCAATTTCTTAATTAACCACAAATTAATCACATTCCCCTTAATCCTTCTCCTCCCCCAATTCAAACGTGCACGGTGTACTGATATGCACACCCAACACAGCCGATCCCCCCTCTCCTCTTCTCCCTCTCATCTCTCCACGAAATTGACTTCCTTGCGCGAGCACCACATCACACTCCTAATGTCATGCTCGACACTCCGTAGGAAAATGCGATCGAACCTCCACCTTACGACATAGTAAATGTCGCAACTCCCCATCGTTGATTGCACCACTTTAAACTACACCAATCGATGCCTCTTCCCTCGAGAAACCCAAATCTAACAATGCCTTGGCCTAACTCCCCCACAATTAACGACAAATGCAAATCCTAGATCGACCAACCCAACATCGCACACCCTCAACACCATCGCACTCGACAACTCTCACAGGGATTCATAGCTATCAATCACACGAGTTTAATGGATCCAATTTCGTGATTCATCGTTGAGTGTAGCTCTTGATATTATTTTTGAAGGTGGCTGCTTATTTCGTTCTTTACTGTAAGAGGGAGGAGTGAAAAATGAATGAGGTAAAATGAAAAGTGAGATGAGGAAAACTATATTTGGGGTTTTGTTTATTTTATAATTTATGGTACTTCGCTACACAATATCATATTCACATACGAACCATAAACGACAGAAATAAAAATATGATCGCGCACAACAACCGACACGATCACAAAACAACAATAAAATATACTAGTTATCTTATTTTATGAAATTTCGAAAATACCAACGTTTGTTGTAAAATACGTCAAATGAAAATTTAAATATATTCCAAATTAAAAATTATGGAAAAATCCTATAAATCCATTCAAAAATACGTCACTAAAAACCAAGTCGATTTATTAACAATTGATTTTGTTATTTTTTTATATGTGTTATAATGTGTACATAAGAGTGCAACAACATTAGTTCGGTAAAAAGTTGAAAATCCAAAAAACAAATTTTGGTCACATTTTTAATTTTTCACCAAACTATTTATTTATGTAAGACAATTTATAAAATGATTTTACAATTATTATTTATTAGTTAAAAGGAGTTTAATAATGCTATTAATTCTATTAAATTAATATTAAATTCACAGTTCAAATATTTGAATAATTCCTATAATTGAATAACAAATGTTTATATGTTTCTAGGATATTACATTCTGTGATGACCCGCCCTTTCGACCCTCGAAAATCGACATAAATATGCTTATTGTAGAACATGTCGAACGATCGAGTGCCGGAAAGATAGATTATTGAGGGAAAAGAAAATAGGTAGAAGAAGAAGAAACTAAAACAAAACAGAAACTCACAGCGGACTGAACAACATATAGTATGAACAATACTTTACAAAAATCAAAACTGTAATATACATAGCTCACATCAGAGTACACAAATAAATAATTGCCAGCCTGGACAGTTATAACAACATGCCTTTATATTTTCTGGTAATTTCAAACAGAACACTGCAGCAGAATAAAAGCAAGTATGAGTATACATCTCGGTCTCCAGCTCGTCTCCTACACCATAGCATCCTAACCTGAACCTGAAAATACTCAGTCTGACCCGAGCATTATAATAAATAACACCCGAGTCAGTCTGGAAAACTAGTGTGAGTAAACACACTCAATTTGAATTATTAAAGTTTTCAAAATCCTTTGAAAATCAGAGGTATCTCGTATGACCACACCACACATAAACACGACGGGTTTTTACCTTACGATAACCAAAACATTTCATATCAAATCCTCTGATATTATAATAGTGTCTAATTACAAATACTTATTCAAATAGCTGAAATGCTTGCATCTCACATTTCAGCATAGTTGGGCACAATCAAAACCGTACGGCGCTTATTGGAGAATGGGTTCCAACTGAATGACTAGGCACTGGGGTATCGCCTGTCACAATATATGTCTAGAAACACTGTACCGAGGACCAAGCTGGGATCTCCTGCTACAGAAGACCGGACTATCCCTGAACCGAATAGACCGAATATGCTATCACCCCTGGTGTTCCCACCCTTTATCGAGCTCCTTCCATAAATCGTTGTAATAATAATATCCGAGGGTATCTAGAAAGGTGATAAACATACCCTAATTGGGTGCTACCCACTTAACCTTGCTGCATCTCTCCTGCTTTTCAGTCATTCCCGGTTGATGAGGCTAGAGGCTACGATTACCTTTTTAAGGAATTTTCACTTAGAATGCTCATTGTCCTCCAATGACAATGTTCTGATAGCATTCATCCATACAAGTCCGTTCCGGGTCCGAACGGAACCGAAGGCACTATTCCTAATACATCCATTTTGGAATCACCCTCAAGATTAGTAGCGATTAGCCCTTGCACTTTACTGCTCCATCTTCGACTCCATGCTCTTGTCTTCATTTCGAAAACATACTCGTTGAATCGAAGTGGTTTTCGGATAACAAATCCGATCCCGGTCTCGTCGAAACAACGTTCGATATTTCCGGTACACTCAACCTCGGTTCTTTAGGAAATAAACAGACGAAGATAAGATCAGAGATCACCTCCTAACCGTTAGTGGATGGATTTCCTTATAAACATCCTAGAAAAACAAACGATCCTACACGTATAGTATAGCACCACGAACGGTAACTGTACCATATAATCCCGTGCTTCTTTTAGATATCTCCAAAGTTATATTTAGGTCCAGATTTGATAGCTGGTTGTTTAACTATCAAATAAACAATCAACTCAACCAAATATTTCATTTTCACCAAAAAAAACCAAGTTTTATTAAATTTAAAATAATTAAATCTCTATCAAAGGTCATGTACTTATCTTATCAAATTCAGTATATTCACAAATTATCCTTTTCAAAAATATTTGAAAACCCTTTTTAAAATAATATGGAAAGTACCTGTAACAACCCGCATATTTATCGATTTTATATTTAAAATATTTTATCGTTAATCGGATTATGGTCCAAAAAGCTACTTTTTGCATACGATCAAATTAGGACTCGAGACCACTCCCATTGAGTTCAAAATGATGTTTGCGATCTTTTTGAGTATACACTTCGACATGTTTGGAGTAAGTGGAAATTTTGTCACTTTTTCCCGCCTTTGACTTTGGTTTGGACTGCACCTTCTTAATTCAGCCCAACCCTCTTCCTTATTTTCTAAAACACTTCAAGCTTTGTCAAAAATGGTGGTGGGAAAGAGAAATTAAAACTCCCAACTCAAATTCTATTGCAAATCTGTGATTCAACATCAAATTCAAGTAGAAGATTGTGGATTCAAGCTTTGGATTGCTTCTCCTTGCTTTCAATCTCCATCTTCATCAAATTCCATGAAAAGGTGAGATTTTTGATCTCACATCTTGCCTATAATTGTCATTGGACTGTTGGGAATGATTCCCTATCACTCTAGCATCAACATTTGCATTTGGTTTGGATTGGATTGGCAAAAAACTTCAATTTTCGGTGTTTTGGTGATTTTTCTGGCACTAGGTCGTTCTGGCCTTCGCTAGGTCGTACGTGAGTTAAGGGCTAGGTCGTTTGCTGTTGAAAAGTCACACAGAGCTTAGGTCGTTTTCGACCTTAATTCGTTCTGGCCATAGGTCGCCACTTTTAGGTCGCACACTTCCTTAGGTCGAACACTTCCTTAGGTCGCTCGGCTTGCTTGCTTAGGTCATTCGCCTTAGGTCGTGAGCCTTTAGGTCGTGAGTTTTAAGTCGCGAGTTTTAGATCGCGTTCCTTAGGTCGCGAGAGTTAGGTCGCGTTCCTTAGGTCGCGAGTTTTAGGTCGCGTTCTTTAGGTCGTGAGTTTTAAGTCGCGAGTCTTAGGTCGCGAGTTTTAGGTTGCGTGCCCTTAGGTCGCGAACCACCTTAAGTCGCGTACCTCGATTAGGTCGCTCGCCCCTATTTTGCCATTTCACTGTTTAGCTCGGTTATGAGTTAGGTCGCTCGCGAGTTAACCCTTAGGTCGCTCGATCACTTAGGTCGCTCACCTTCTTAGGTCGCGTACCAATTAGGTCGCGCACCCCTTTAGGTCGCGTACCTTCTTAGGTCGCGCATCCCACTTAGGTCGCAGGACTCTATTAAGTCGTAGGTCGTCTCCGACCTTACCCTTGGTCTTGTTAGGTCGCGTGAACCCTTAGGTCGTATGACCTACTTTTCCTTAGGTCGCTTGACCAGCCTGCCTTCATTAGGTCGAACCCCGTACACCTCTGCGTAGGCAATCTTATCTGAAAAGCATTCAACATAACTTCCACTTTGATGCATTTTGAGCTGATTTCCTTGGATTTTGTTCACGTCTTCGAATGTGAATTTTTGTGATAGTTTGTTTCAACAATCGCTTTATGACTTGTCACTTTAAAGATATATGAAGGTTTCAATACTAGTAGTAAATATCAAAACTCTTTTATCAAAGCGATTTCAACACTATTTTAAATATCAAAAGTTCATTTTCTCAAACCGATTTCCAATCTACTAGTATATACAAGCCTTTACTTCACTCGAATGAGAAATCGACTTAAACGACTTAGTAAAACGAGTGGTATGAAATGCTTGCGTTCACTTCGTCGGTTAGCTCTTGGACTTGTTCGATTGAACCCTTTTTGTGACAATTTCCTAGTGAAGATCTACAGTTTGTTCGTAAATATTTAAGTTAAGCAAGTGGTTATGGGACATGAAGCTAAACTCATATATTTACTAGCTTGGTGTGATTGACACTACCTTATGATCATGACGATCATTCTTGTGATTTAGACTAGCGATTGAGCGATGTCTCTTTGTCTGCGAGGGAGACTAGACCCCACTTGGGTGATGTTTCTACTCACATATATGGGGCTGCACCCCATGGTCTTTGGGCCGTTCGTGTGTCAAAGGTCTTCGGGCCATCCGTGTGTTCGGAAAATTAAATGGATAGCTTCCATGAGATAGCTTCTCGTCCGTGTGCTCGGACTTCCCCCTTTTAGTGATTTCTGGATTTCGTGTGTTGATTTCTGGGATTTGTTCTGGATTTCGTGTGTTGATTTCTGGATTTAGAACTTCACCTACTTTTGTGGTTTTCATTGATATGATATCAGTTTTTTTGGTGTATTGGTGAATTTGTGTGTCATTACCTGCTTATGGGTTTGGATCTTTGAGAAGATCCTTGTGAAATTGATTAACCTATTATTGATTATCCTTTACGTAATTATAGTAGTATGCCGTTATGGGTGTTACATGTTCATTCCATATTATTTATCCTATACATTATCATCTGATATTTATAGCTAGACTGATCCGTTTATTAATTTCTTATAAATAATACTCGGGTCAGACCGAGATGTTACAGGTGCTTCTGCTTGACTTCTCTTCAGGATTATTCTGACTCTTGGCTAACTACTTAGATTAGTAGTTTTTGATTGTACGCATTTGAGATATAGACTCTACGTTGTGTACTTATTCTTTTGTATAGCACGTGTTGCTATTCTTTTGTATTATCGTGGATCTTTCTGACCACTACTCTGATGTACACTTTCATGTGTTATATATATTTATTCATATCTTCTTCCGCCTTTGTGATATGGATGTCTGTGGCTGATTTATGTTATGATTACTTCTATGTTTGTTTCCGAAGATTATATATAGCCACCGTGTGATAGCTTTGTGTTTGTATCGGTATGTCAGATTTCTCCTTAAAAAGATATGCATTCTATTCTATCTGACATATCGGTGCTCGCACAAAGAAGTTACATGGATGGTCGCTCCTCCACAGCCTTATTCTCCGTGCTAATTGACAGCACTACATCGTAGTGTTCTTGGTTAGCGTGGGTATAGAGGTGGGGCGTCACAGTACCATTGCGGTATCAAACCATGGATCACAGCTCAATGGTTACGTCTCTATCCCAGAGAAATCCAAGACTTAACTACAGTCACTCACTGCCTCCGATTTACGCCACGCGAGTATACCATTACTTCCCGAAAACTTTATTTAAAAGTTATCTCAAAATAAAGCTTGTAAATTCTAAAATAATTTTTCATGTTTAATCTAGGCAAATATACTTAAATAAAAGTTATTATACCAAACCATATTAATATTTAATAATTATCGTTAAAAAAACAAAAATGCTGACTAGTTCTTAAATAAAAATAAATTTTTAACAATCATTATAAAGTAACTAATTTATAATTAAATATGCTTTAAACAATTTAAAATAGTTAAACAACTAATTTCCATAATATTTTTAACACTTTTAAAATTACCGAGTTAATAATTAAAAATCCTCTTTTTAAAACATGCCCAATTTCCTCGATTCTAGTCTAGTATACCCAATTTATACTTATTCCCAAATTCACTCCTATTCTTCCAAAATATTTAAAATCTCGATTTTAAAACCTTTTATATTTAAACAAGTACCATTTAAGGATTTATTGTTAAAAAAATCCTTTTATATACTTTTATTCCAAAAATCCCTGTTTACAATAACCCGAATTTGTTAAGTACAAATTCCAAAACCATTTATTTATCCAATTAATTAACCGAAAATTCTTTATTAACATTTTACTTCAAAAATCCCTGTTTAAAATTCTTCTAAATTCAAACCATATTTTTATTGGTATTTTAAAATACCAAAAATCAAGGCAAAACAACCATAGCATCCAATCATTATATATCCCACAGTAATCTATCATAGATTATTCCAACAAAACATATATCACTATATATGAAATTAAATACAACATTTTTGAGGAATCCAGTTGGATCCCTCCAACCTGTTTCCCTGCATCCACAGATGTTAGCACAATATAAAAATACCAATTCCACTTCGAGGTGGAATATCGCGGTATATAGGGTCATCCGCTATTATGCAGGGCGCATAGGGTCTCATCCGCTATACATATGCGGGAATATCAATCACTCCAATATATATATATACTACTATATATAATATCACATTCAACCGATAAAATGTATCAATTCAACCAATCAATCATTTATTAATTTTAACTATTTAAAATTAAAACCAGCAGTCCAAAATTGAGTGAGATTAACTCACCTTGAGTTTTTAATTCGCCAACGTTCCAATTTAAATTAAATCGAACGGTGTTCGATTTAACCTAAAATTTTCACTTGCTCCAAACATCTCCAGATCTACTCCAGTGCGTAGCACTCGTCACAGCGATTCTGAGGCCGCTTGTTTCGTCCGGTTCCAACCTCGTATGACAAAGATACGAGTTTTATAAGTTTTGAATATAAATTTTATAAATAAATTTCTTTTTTTTTAATTTACACAACAATACCCAGATCTGCCATTCAAATTTAAATAGAAAATCTTAGCCGCCAAATCCCTTTCTTCCTCCATCGCGTACAGCCGAACGAAACCCAACATCGCCACATTGACCGCCTATCGCGCCCTCATCGCGTGACTAGAGAATGATCCACCACCCCCTTCGCCTTCGTCTACCCACAACGCACTCCCAGCCTTGGTGCCGACAAGCTCAACGCTCATGTTCACATGCAAACCTTGTTCGAACGGCCGACAAACGCGATACAAATTTGGTTCCAAACGACGACTATAGCACAGATCCACCGTTGGATTTGAAGCTATCGACAAGCTCGACGTTTTCCTAGTTGGAAGTTTTGGCTAATAGCGTGTGGATGGGAAGAAAAATGATGGGGAAGACCACGTAGTCTCGGCTATTGAAATTAACTGTGGCGGCTGAGAATGATTTCGGCTAGGGTTACTGTGTACAAGCATATATATACACGTATACGAATTATTTTAATATTATTTTCAATTTTAACGTGCTTTTTCAAAAGAACTCCAAACGAGACGTGTCGCCTGCCATTTATAATGTTTTACCCCTATTCCGAACACAATCGAACATGTTTCGTAGCCTAATTCGATCGTATGTGGAAGATAGCCTTTTGAGTTAAACTAAAATATTAAATTTTTGATTTTTGTTTCAACGCGTTTCTATTTCGTACGACCAAACGGTAACTCCAAACACTATGAAATTTGAAATCCAATAATAATAAACTATTACGGATCCAATGGAACTAGTTCTGTCGAATTCCGAGACAGTGCCCCGGAAGGCTATTTTAACTCGTCGATTAAATCGAGCGATATTCAAAATCGTTTAAAATTTTAAATTTTAAAATTTTACTACATTATAATTCAAATAGAATGTATATTCATATTAGAAATCATTCCAATTCATACTAAATCAAAATTCAATTATTTACATTATCTCCATATATTAATTCCCACTATTAAATTAATATATAAATTTCAAACTTTAACTTATCGACTTTTAAATCCCATTCAAAAGTCCAACATCATAATTCTAATCCAAATAAAATTTTAAATCAACTTAGAAATCATTTTTATTCATATCTAACTCCAAATTCCCATTTTTACCAAATTTCCATTATCAATTTACTATTTTACCAAATCAAATAAATCGCTATATTTGGGATTTTAAACTATTTCACTGGTTCTTCCATATTCGAAATCAATTAATAATTCAAACTCAACATTTAAAATAAATTAAATGTTCAAACCTAAACGACCAAAATTCCAGGTTGTTACACATTCTCCCCTTTAAAAGAATTTCGTCCTCGAAATTATCACGGAGCGAAAAATGTAATACCCCTACCAAAAACTTTAATTACTTAGTTATATTTCTATAAAAATTCCATATCAAAAAGCTGCAATAAAAGTACAGAGAATACTCTGTAACAAAATACTATGCATCCAATCATTTCAAAAGCTGAATTTTGAGCTAAATGTTTGGGTTTTTATTTATATTCAAAATATATTTTCAAATTCCTCCAAAGAGAAATATATCAGAACAAAAACCAATCATGACAAGAAGGGGGCTCCTCCTACTGGAGCATGGTATAACACCAGAATAAAAACAATATGGAGAATCCATTGGTATTTGGGTGCCTCCCTAAACAATAACAAGAGTAAACAAATATACCTAGCGAGTCTTCCAAATTGGAAAACCCCCAATTGCCCAACTTTAGTCATAACAAACATATTTGAAAAATCACTTCACAAAAACTTTTTTAAATCTCCTGAAGCAATAATACTTCACCAAAGTTTTCCAAAATAATAACATTATTATTTATTTCGAAAATTCTTTTGAAATCACTTTTAAAAAGCATCGAGATTTAAGTCCTAATAAACAACAACATAATCCTTTGTTTATAAATTCATGCTTTATAGACCATAGTATATAAAATCACATTATCGATCAAATAAAATTCCATAAAGGAATAAATCAACACTTAACACTATTTAAACTGTTAAATGACTAACAAACAAGATTTAGAATTTTGCTTAGGCTTACAAATTTCTCGATTGTCTAAGGATATAGATAATTTCCTAAGCATACCATTACGCTCATCGACCTTTGGTTATTACTTAGAAGATTATCTAAGCTACCATAGACCAAAATTGAACGTCACTCCTAAACTTCCCTAAGCAAATATAGTATACAAATATACTTAAACCCATATTATGTACATGGATCGTCTGTATGCAATATGTGTGCCGACCACTTGCTTGGATACATAAACTTTACTTCCTTTCTCTTTACATAGACATGTACTATGATAGAAATCCTCATTACCATATCAAAAATCTGAGTCAAGTGTTCATCATCAAGAATCGAGTGAGAAATCCTTATTCGGACCTGTGTGAATTACCCTGAAGTTATGTGATTGAATCCTAGATCAAGAACCATGCGAATAAAATGATCTCCATACAACTTACTTACTTAATCCTATTAATTTTGTAACTACACAAATTTCGTTCTAAATCACTTTCATTTTTATTTATAGTATTTCATTCAATACTAAAATTATTCATGAACCATTTCACTATTTCCACTTAACTTTAAAAACATTATATAAAAACACATCTTTATAAAACATTAAATTAAAAACTTACTCCAATCTTATTTACTTGTATTATACTCTTCTCATCCTAAGAGCATATACAAAATGTCAATTTCATTTTACTTTTCAAAATTCAGATGGAGGCCCAAACATATTGTGGGTCTTAAAACTGAGGCGACTACTTCGACCTCTTTACCTATTCGGTCTGGTAAGTAGCTAAAAAGAGTAGGATGCTGGTATCCAAACTCAGTCCTAGAGTCTACTTTTTCTTAGACATTCCCAAGGTAAAGATGTTTATTAGTCGGCCCAATAAAATCAAATAGTTTATATGACTTAGATGTTTAAACAAAGATACAGTTTTAATAAAACAAAGTTTATTAAAATCCTCCTATCCAATTTAACCTATTTAAAAACTTTTGTTAAATTATCACTTTTCTATACAAGGGTAAAATTTTAATTTATCAAAACATTCTAAAACTTTTATTTTAAATCAATTTCCTTTTAGGAAACTTAAGAACTTAATAAACGTTTTTTTTTCAAAAACCTTTTTTTGAAATCATACTAAATATATTTTCATATATAAAATATCTTGAACAATTTATTCACTAACACTCATTGTGGGTTCGTTAAGATTCGAAATCATTTCGATCACACAATGATAAATAGAATAATTTACTAAGTGCGCTACAATGTTCGTCTAAGCAAACACTCGATCATCACTTAGAAGATTATTCATATAACCACAAAACTAATCGAGATGTTTTCCCCAAACTATCCAAGGAAAATGTATCTTTCTTAAAAAACTCTCTTTGAAATATTTTTACTTATAAATACTTGCATATAATACTACCATTATTTTTCTCCAAATCGTTTTGAAATCATTTCAAGCAATAGTGGGATTTAAATTCTCAAAAAAACTTTTTACTTATAAAACACCCTTTATAAATTATATAAATCATTTTATATACCATACTTATGTAAAATGAACCTTTGAAATCATGTTATATTATAATAACTTCCCTTTATTATAATAAATCTTTCACAAATTTTTATCCTTTAAATGTCTTATCTTCCCATTTAGACTATATTAAACAACTTTATTAAAGATTACTTTTCACTTATAACATTTTCAGCCAACGCCTTATAGTCAAACTATGAAACTTAAATCACAAGGGATTCGTTTTAATGCACTCACAATTATAAAATATAATAAAAGTTCATAAACTAGTCGAGCCTAAATCAACAATCGACAAACAATAGTCAATGCTCCTAAATTACGCGAGCAAGACAGATCAAACAACCATGATAATAAAGAAATATTATCATTTTTGAACAAATAAACACACCATAAATAACATTATAATTTTGAAAATTATTTCTTTATATATAAGATATATAATCCTAGGTAAAATATTTCACTTACCAATTTTTTCAAAAACCAATATCATATCCATTTGACTTGTTTAAGTGTTTAGAAATCCCTATAAGCACTGTGGCATCCCACATCTCAACTAGAATTCATAAACCACTCAACATACCAATTAACACAATATGTTTTTATAGCAATAATAAATACGCACTCGTATATATATACACACTCAAACTCATTCTATGGTTTACCCTATCTCAAATGAGTTTACCCTACCAAATCTAAGGTTCTCGCTTAAACCTTCAGCTTTGATATCAAATGTAATGACATTCCTTTTCGACCCTCGAAAGTCGACACCTATTACGTCCATGGTATTAAAATGCCGAGCATCCAAGTGCTGAAAAGGCAGATTGTTAGGGTAAAATAAATAGAAAAGGAACAGGGGAACATAATCTTATAGTGGAACGATCACATATAATATAACAAAGACAATAAAAGTTGTCACTCTAAGATATAACGTATATCATAGTTAAAAATAAACATCATCGGCCTGGATAGTTATAACTTCCTGACCTTACAATTGCCGATGGGTATACATAATAATACAGTGGAAAATAAAAATACTATGGCATTGAACATCAGTTCTACTCCATAAGGTCCAAGTCCCACCAATGGCAACCTTGAATAAGACGGTCTAACCCAAGAATTATAAATAAATAACACCCGGATTAGATTGGAAAAACCAGCGTGAGGAAACTCAAGAAATATGATGAATATATAAAAATCAATGAGACCATGCTGATAAATACGGAATAGGTTTTACCTCACAAGAACAACATCCATATATGAAAGAATGAAAAAAATTATAACAAAACCCAAACTTGAAAGAATAGGCGTAAACAAGATCAAAATCCAAACTTAAAAAATGGACATAAGTAATTAAACATCGTGAAGAGTGCAAGTCACTTTCCGATGCAGTTAAGAAAAAATCAATTCAAAGGTTTGAATCAAAAACAGGAAAAGGAATTTTTTCAACAACGACTAGGAAGTGCACTGCCTTACCGAAAGTATACCTCTAGAAAATATTCTTAAGAGGGTCATATACTCTGTGACTCTATTGGAAATGTACAAGCCGGACCCCGCCAACTCTACTGAGTATCCGAGTATTTCACATCTCCATGCGCATACAACCGAATCCAATCTAGAGTAGATGTCCCTAATGGGAGCAACCTAACATAGCTTGACGTCAACTCACTCTTTGTTTCAGTCATTTTCGACAAAGGATATCAACCTCAAATGAGCAACAAATTGTCCTAAGTTACCGAAACACATAGAAGATAGCAGAATCGATAGTCAAAAATCAACCATTGGGAATAACAAAATGATCACATATGAAAATTTCTTCTCATACCCTTATCACCACCCGTTGATTTCAAACTTGTACTATCCCTCGGTTAACAATAAAGTCGGATAAGTTGGGGCATTGTTGTCTCTTAGGCCATGCCTTGATGTACATTCTTAACTTTCAAGATAGAGATGAGTTTATATACCTCGATGTTTAGTGTTAAGTATATGCATTAGCCTTTCCATATAAGTGATATTGCTTATGGAAATTAAATCTCTTACACTTATCACTACTTGTCGATTCAAAACTAGTACTGCCCTGGAAAAATAATGAAGCCAGACATGTAAGGGCACTGTTGTTTCCTACATTTACTCGACAAACATTCTTAACTTTAAGAATAGCAAGAGTTCCCTCAATGTTTAATGTTAGGTATAAGACTAAATATATTATATAAAAGAATCAAACTTTTAAAACATTTGACTCACACTTGTGCTTGATTTTCACATCACAAATATTTATAAAACACTTTAAAAACACTCTTTAAAATATTCTTTTAAAGGGCTAACAAATATTTAAGCATATTAAAAGGAAGGCTCGGAAACAAATGTCATTAAAACATTATTTTCTATAAACCCAAAATCAATTACACTTAGCTTTATTTTTAAAACATTCTTTTTTATAGACTTCGTCATTTATAAAGTAATATTTATAAATCAACTTATTATTGTCTTTAAAGAAAAACGCCTCCAAAGATTTAAAAATAACAACAAGTATCAAGTCAAGTAGCAAGTTTTCTTAATAACTTATAGAAATAATTTATTATAATAAAAGTTTTATAATCCATGAATTCTTTTCTACTTTTCAAAATCATTTACCATAATAAAAACGTCATAATCTATTGTTTCTTTCGCAATTCTCAAAATACATTTATTACAACAATAGTGTTGTAATTTATGCTTCTGTTTTACTTTCGATAAACTCAAAATTTCTTGAAATATAGTTTAGAACATCCATTTCATATATTATTCAAAAATAAAATCTTTAATTTAATTTATATTAAAAAATCAAAATCATTTCCTTTTCTTATTTTTCAAAATAAAACTTCTTCAATAGTTTATATTAAATTATTTAAAATATATATAAATTTCAAACCACTTTTAAAACACTTAAATATATGTTAGAAAAGTTCACTAAAAGAATTGAAGAAGAAAAATCAAGTTTAAACCCATTTTATAAAAGTTGGAAAAAATGCCGCAAAACTGCTACTAAAATAGTATGGAAAATTCCTTTAAATCGGCTCTTTTCAAATTCAAATTTTCTCCACATTTTTACAAAGTATGTGTTTGCACAAAAAATGGACAAACACCTCAAAGTTGTATGATTTAGTAGATCTTATGTTGTTCTTAGTGATTTGAGTGATTTATGCAAATATATGAAAAGCAGGGGCTAAACTGTAAAAAGACATGCAGATTTATAGTGGTTCAGCCAGAATGTGCCTACGTCCACTTTATATGTTATTTCTCTTCTCTTGTTTTGATTACAAGTACAAAGCTTTGATACAAGTAAAAGAAAGTTGTTTGAAAGTTCTCTCCGTACTTGAGCTCTCAAACTTGTCCCCCATTGTTGTACCCCTGTCCCTCTATTTATAGAGTGAGGCTAGGGGTAGGGGTCTTGGAGGTATACAGCAGCTGGTGGGCTTGGGCTGATGTAATCTGGTCTGGTGGAGCGGGTCCGGCTTACTTGGTTCGGTGGGAAGCATGTTGAGTGGACCGGCTTACTTGGTTCGGTGGGAAGCATGTTGAGTGGACCGGCGTACTTGGTTCGGTGGGAAGCATGTTGAGTGGACCGGTGTACTTGGTTCGGTGGGAAGCATGTTGGGTGGTCCGGCGTACTTGGTTCGGTGGGAAGCATGTTGAGTGGACCGGTGTACTTGGTTCGGTGGGAAGCATGTTGGGTGGTCCGGCTTACTTGGTTCGGTGGGAAGCATGTTGGGTGGTCCGGCTTACTTGGTTCGGTGGGAAACAGGTTGGGTGAGATGGTATTTGGTTCGGAGAGACCGGTTGAAATATATCCAACACTTGCCCCCCAAAGTGGGGTACGTGCTTGTAGGTGCCGCGCTTTGTTTTCTTGTGGCTGAGATGGCTTCGTTCGGTCTTGGGTGTGCCAAACCGGTTGGTCCGGTCGACATGTTTTGCTTATAAATAGAGGCTTTAGGTTACTGTCATCCTTCATCGTTTTGAGATAGCCGAACCAACCTGATTACTGAATCAACCTGATTACCGAACCAGGTATGTTTAAATGCCGAATGGGCCTATTTTGAATTACCGGATGATCTCTTGCATTTGTCCTGCCGAATGGACCTTCGCATTTGCCCTACCGAATGAACCTTCACATTTGCCCTGCCGAATGAACCTTCGCATTTGCCCTGCCGAATGAACCTTCGCATTTGTCCTACCGAATGAACCTTCACATTTGTCCCACCGAATGAACCTTTGCATTTGTCTCACCGAATGAACCTTTGCATTTGCTTGTTTACATCCTCCGTTCTAACAGTACGCTTTTTATGTTGCAGATAAATGTCCCGAAAAGCAGAAACTCGATCGGACAAAAGAAGTCCCAGGGCGAAGGAGAATCTTCCTCAGTGCCCCCTGTTCAGCCAGGTCCGGAACGTCATGGATCTACCCCGAGATCACTAGTGGACGGGTACGGCCCTCAGGAGCTTCTGAACTCCCCGCCCGATTGCTTTCCCAGCTCCCTTAAGGAAGAGCATCTTGATGTCATCTCCCGTTCGTTCGGAATTGATAGGGCGCGAATGCTGTTGCCAGGGAGAGAAGTTATGCCATACGACCCTCCTGAAGGGTACTTTGCCTACAGCAGATACCACTGCATGTGTGGTGCCATTCCGCCTCTTAACGCTTGGGTAGCCAGCTTCCTCACATATCTAAAGGTGGCCCCATTCCAGCTTCAACCCAACTCCTATGCTATACTGGTGAGCCTCTTCGTCATCTTCCAGAGGAAGTATGGTCGTGCTCCTTCCAACCGGGAGATCCGGTACTTATATAATCTGAGGGGCTATAAGAAGGGGTCCCCATACATCAGCTTGGAGTCAGCTGTAACCTTCAAGCCGGTCTTGGATCTGTATTCCAAATTCAGCATGTTCAAGAAGGAGTGGTTCTTCGTCAGGGACGACTCTGTTTCTATTCGGCCTTTTACTTCTGGATGTAAGTTGATGCTTTATTTATAATTTCCATTCTGATTGCGATGCTTCTTCTCATACGTTTTCATTTTTGCTAGCGACAGGTGGCTTTGCGGTTGTGGAGACTGGTCGCCTGGTTCAGACGGCGGCTGAGATAGAAGCTATCCCCGGGAGAGATAGATCAGCTGCCTTCCTGATCAGAAATGCGACCCTTCTGGAGTATAACTTGATCCTTCCACAGCAGTCAGCAGTCAAGCTGAGGGAAACGGCGGAGGAGAGGGCGGCTGCTCAGGCTAAGGGAGGTGCCACGGCAGAGAGCGGCAAGAGGAAACCTTTCACAAAACCTCCAGCCGTCGGAGGTAAGAAACTTAAGAGGTCGGACGGTCCTTCCCCCAGCAATTTCCCACTTACCCAGGGGGAGGAAGACTTAGAGGAGGAGAGAGGTGAGGGTGGAGGTGATTGGGAAGGTGGCGACGGTGGTGATGGCATCGGGGCCTTGCTTCCTGGGCAAGCAGGCGAGATCCAGGATTGGACGGATGATGCATTCCACCAAGCTTTTGAAGGGCTGGACGGGGAACCGACTTTGATAGAGAAATCCGGAAAAGCTGACAAGGCTGGGACTGGTGCAAGAGAGTCTCCTCAGACTATTCCAGCCAAGGTGGCTCCGACGACTCAAGGTGAACTTTTGACTCCTGCGGGCTCCATTTATGATAGGGACTTAGGAATATTTCATGATCCGCTCCCGTCTTGGAATGAAATCCAGGACTCATTGCAGTATCCTACTCCTCCCCAGGGTTGGTATAACCACAGATGTGTTTTCTTTCTTCTATTATCTTTTAATTTACCGTGTTTTCTCGAATTATGGATCAATGTAAGCTTGTGACACTTTTTCTTCATATCAGGAGCAGGTAAAACGGCCAAGGCCTCAGATCTTCGGCACAGGCTTGAACAGTACAAGCTCTCCAAAGCTTCTGCCAAGCCGAAGCCTTCGGCCCACCGTTCCGGGGATGTAGTCGGCTACCGTCCTCTTCTCGGGGTTATTGACGAGGGCATTCAAAAGAGAAAGAGGAGCCATCCCTTATCCGAATCTTCACTTGGTCCTCAGCCCCCGGTTCAGCCTCTTCACGATATTACGGAGGAGGATACTGAGTTCGCACTCTCTCCGCACCCGTCTGAAAATCCTACCGTTATTCAGATCGATCATCTTGGTTTGGCTCGTAATCCATTTGCGGGTCACCCTGATCTGGATCCAGGTTCCCATGATATTACCTTTGACGAGGCTACCGGTGAGCACCTTCTTCCCCGCAATCCCATGGTACGGGTGCTTGATGAGGCTAAGTTCTTAGATCTCGATTTACTTACCACTCGGGTAATTACCATGGGAGACGAGGCCAAGGCTAATATTGATCGGGTGGCGGAGGAGACTAGGAAGCTGATGGGGCATCATGCCCGGCTGGTTAAGGCTGGAGAGGAGATTGGGAGTGCCAACATCAGACTACGATTGATGGTTTCGGATCAGGCCAAACAGCTTGCTGATTAGGCCATTCAGATTTCTCAGCATGAGGCTGCCTCTGGGCGGTTGAGGAAGACTATGGAGGAGGCTAGTAAGGCGGAATTGCGGAAGATAGAGGCTGCTTGCAAGGAGCAGATAAATATGGCCATTGCCACGGTGGACGAGGTTCGGAAAGCAGATCTTGAGCAGATAGAGGAGTTATCTGGGAAACTTGAGGCTGCAGAGCTTGCTCAAGCCAAGTTGAGGGAGGAGATGGAGGCAATGCAGAAATCCCTTCTGGTTGACTGCTCGAGATACCGATCGGAGAGAGATGCGGCCGTTGAAAGGTTGACGGCTTCCGAGGCCCGGATGAGGGAGTTTGAGGAGAATGAGGGGATGATGGACGAAATGCTCCAGGACATGTACTTCCAAACCTGGAAGTAGGGCAACCTATCCTGGATGGATGATTATCCTAGGGTCATGGCGAAGATCTATCTTCGGGCTCTGGAGGAGGCTAAGGCTGATGCGGATAAAGATGGTGGCGCGGCTTTCAGCATGGATGTGGTCACTGCCCAGTTTGCCAAGGAGGAGAAGGTGGCGGTGAAGGAGGGTATGTGGTTGCTTGCTGTTGAGGAGGCAGGTGTGCAAGTGGAGGATGACGACCAGGATGGCCAAGAAGCAGGTGTTGGTAAGTCTTCCTTTTTAGTTTCCCCATTAACTTGGTTGCTTCTCACTAATGAATCCTTTCTCTGTCTGGACAAGTGGGCAACAGGACAAGGAAAAAACTCCAATGCAGTCGCCCCCTTAATTATACCTGGAAAAACTCTTTTGTGGACTTGATAGGGTTGTAGATGTTAGTCTTAAAACAGTAAAGTAGCTTTTAGGTTGTAATATTTTGCTACTTGTAATAAATGGCTCCATTCTTGACGTGTAATTCTTTAACTTAAGATGATTTTGTCTTCTTCTGAATGTTTTGTTGCTATTTTGACATGTCGTATGAGAAATATAGCTATGTATATTCTTGTAATTGAATTGTGTTTGATGTCAGGTTCTGGTTTAAAACATAATTTCATGACTTGCAATGTTAGCGTTTGGTGTGAATAAATTGTATTTGTACACAAAAGAAGAAAATACCGCCTTTCATGTTCTAATCGTAGATGGTAGTTTTGAATATCTTGTATGACCGAGCACGGAACGCAGTTGAATACCCTGCCATCCAATTGTGAGTCCCTACACCCATTGGCGAGTATCTCCTATTTTGTATCCTGTACTTTAGGGATTGTTATAGAGGATAGGAGGAAAGCTTTTTAAGTAAAATTGAAATATGTGAAATAGTAAAACTTCCAATCACGGAAGGCCTTCGACGTGCGTAAGTTCGTGGCAAACGGGTTTTGTAGTCACTTTCCCTAGCTGTGGGTCTTGGAGACATTTGTCACCCATCTTACGCCTCCACGGGGAGTTAATTTTTTTTTACCACAGCCGCACCTAAGACACATCGGAGCCGAGATCGCGCACAGTAACTACCCGGGCCATTATGGCCCGTCATCGTGGGTATTATTCGATTTACTGTGGCCGACTAGCGTGGGTGCCGATCGTCAACTGTGAACTGCCCCTGGCTGGCCACACCTTATGTTGGGGCTTATAGTCGATTCATAGTTGCCGGCGAGCCTAACGCCGTAATGAGCTGCCTCGGCTATAGTCGGCCTTCTCGGTGGCTTATAATCGGCTCATTACAGTTGGCTTTAAGGGCCGTCGCGAGCAATGAGTTAACCCACAGCAGAGGGATGCTGGAGCAAAAGTGTCTCATTGGCGAGGGTATAGATTCGCATAGTACCTGTTAGGTTTTTCCCAGGTGAAGTTGCGCCGTGGAGTGCTTTGAGTGGAAATGCTATACGCATAGGATTTTGTTCAACATAAAAGAATTAAGTTAACAAGTAGCCAAGATATAAAGGAACAAGTTAAAAAAAGAGACAAGGTTTTTTAAAGTGGTTCGGCATGAAAAGGTCTACGTCCACTGATTCTCTTTGTTAATTCACTTCATATGGGCAGTACAAGTTAAGAAAAGTATCGACGGAGGTGCTGGATGTTCCATGCCCTCTGGAACATCTCTCCGTCCACTGTTGACAAAATATAGGCTCCATTGTGGAGATCTTTATGAATTACATATGGTCCATCCCAGATTGGGTCTAGTGCTCCGGGGCGAGGGAAGATTCGTTTGAGGACAAGATCCGCTTCTTGTAAGGTACGATGCTTGACTTTGGAGTTGTATTGTGCTGCCACTTTCTGCTTGTGGGCTGCTGCTTTAAGGACTGCATCATTTCTTCTCTCCTCAACTAGATCCAAAGACATGTGGAGGAGTTCTTCATTCTCTTCTGGGTTATAGTGGATCCTACGGTGGGAAGGCACAATGGTTTCAACTGGGAGCATAGCCGCCGATCCGTATGCCAAAGAGAAAGGAGTGTGCCCTGTTGATGTTCTGAAAGATGTGCGGTAGGCCCACAGTGCCATAGGGAGTTCATCCACCCAAGCGCCCTTTGACTTTTCGAGCTTCTTTTTGATCAGAGTTTTCAGAATTTTGTTGACTGCTTCGACTTGTCCGTTTGCCTGGGGATATGCTACGGATGAGAAGCTTTTATGAATTCCGTGCTCTTGGCACCAGTTGGCGAATTCCTCGCTGTCAAACTGAAGTCCATTGTCTGATATGATTTTGAGTTGGACTCCGTACCTGCACAGAACATTTTTGATCAAGAAGTTAATAACTTTGGCTGAAGATACTTTATTCAGAGGTTCCGCTTCCACCCATTTGGTGAAATAGTCGACTGCCACTATAGCATATTTGGCCCCGCCTCGGCCCATTGGTAGCTCGCCGATTAAGTCAATTCCCCATATCGCGAAGGGCCAAGGGCTGGTCATTTGAGTAATCTCAGTTGTTGGTAGCCGCGGAATCTTAGCAAACTTCTGGCATCTGTCACACTTTTTGACGAAATCTAAGGCGTCCTTGCTTAAGGTGGGCCAGAAATATCCATATCGGAGTATCTTTTTTGCTAATGTTTGCCCTCCGGTGTGATCTCCGCAGCTTCCCTGATGGATGTTGGATAAGATTTCCTTGGCTTCCCTCCCAGTGACACACCTTAATAACGGGTTAAAAAACCCACGCCTATAGAGGATGTCTTCTTGTATTGTGTAGCGGGGTGCTTTCCTCAAGATTTTCTTGACTTCGTTATGCCCGTTGGGTAGTGTGCCACTTTGTAGGTAGTCTCGGATGGGAGTCATCCAAGTCGCTTCCTCGGTTGCAGCTATCAGATTCACTTGCTCAAAACTTGGGGCCAGCTGCTTTGAGATGGTTACTGCCCCGAAGATGGTGATGTCTCTCACACTTGCTTGCTTCGCCAACTCGTCGGCCTCTTGGTTCTCTTCCCGAGGGATGTGTTTGACTAAGTAGTGGTCCAATCGGCTGAGAAGTAACTTGGTTTTCTTTAAATATGCTATGAGTCTCTCTTCTCGAGCTTGGAATTCTCCTAGTATTTGGTTAACAATAAGTTGAGAATCGCTATGAAGACACAAAGAATTGGCTCCGATTTCTATGGCAAGTTCTAATCCAGCTATCACTGCTTCATATTCTGCATCGTTGTTGGTGGCAGCGAACTCCAACCTTATAGCATAGTGCAGCTTATTTCCCCTGGGAGTGATTATTACCACACCTGCCCCCGAGCCTTGTTCGTTCGATGCGCCATCCACAAAGAGATTCCACTTGATGTCTTTTGCTATTTCCAATTGCTCCTTACCTTCGTTGGTAGTGAATTCTGCAATGAAATCAGCCATGGCTTGGCCCTTGACGGCGGTGCGAGGGTGATAGGTGATATCATACTGACTTAGTTCAATGCACCATTTAAGTAGTCGCCCAGAAGTGTCGGGACGATGGAGTACCTGCCTCAGTGGTTGATCGGTCAGAACTTTGATGGAATGGGACTGGAAGTAGTGACGCAGTTTCCATGACGTGATTAGTAAACAATATGCTAGCTTCTCAAGTTTAGGATATCTGACTTCTGCCCCGGTAAACCTCTTGCTGACGAAGTAAACTGGCCGCTGCGTGCGGTTGTCTTCCCTTACCAAGGCAGCGCTTAGGGCGTGAGATGACACAGCGAGGTACAGGTATAATTCTTCTCCTTCGCTTGGAGTTGAGAGTATCGGGGGTTTCTGGAGGTGTTCGATTAAGTTAAGGAAAGCGGTCAGGAATTCGTCGGTCCATTCGAACTTTCCTTTGTCTTTCTTTAGAGCTTCGAAAAAGGGGACACACTTGTCCGTTGCTTTGGAGATGAATCGGCTCAGGGCGGCCACTTTTCCATTCAGGCTTTGCATTTCCTTTCGAGTGGACGGTATCTTGATATCCCTTAGCGCTCGGACTTGTTCAGGGTTTGCTTCAATCCCCCTGGCATGGACGATGAATCCTAAGAACTTTCCTGATGATACTTCGAAGGAGCACTTTAGAGGATTCAACTTCATGCCATACTGGCGAAGTACTTGAAACATCTCGCCTAGGTGGCTTACATGATCGTCAGCTTTCCTTGACTTTACCAGCATATCATCCACATATACTTCCATAGTTTGTCCTATTAGCCCTGCAAACATCTTGTTGACGAGGCGCTGGTAGGTGGCTCCAGCATTTTTAAGTCCGAAAGGCATTACCTTATAGCAGTATAAACCCCGGTCGGTGATGAAACTAGTGTGGTCTTGGTCGGGAGCATGCATAGGAATTTGGTTATATCCAGAGTATGCGTCCATAAAAGATAGGAGCTCGTGCCCGGCTGTGCTGTTTTCAAGTTGGTCGATTCGGGGAAGCGGGAAGCAATCCTTTGGGCAGGCGTCGTTTAGGTTGGAAAAGTCAATGCAGGTTCGCCACTTCCCATTAGCCTTCTTTACCAGTACCGGGTTGGCGATCCATTCCGGGTAGATAGCTTCTCGTATGAAGTCATTGGCGAGTAGATTCTTTACTTCTTCATCGAGGGCTGCTGATCGCTCTGCCCCCATACTTCTCTTTCTTTGTTTTACAGGTGCCTTGGTAAGATCAATTTTTAATACGTGGCCGGCTATGTCGGGGGAGATTCCGGTCATGTCAGCGTGTGACCATGCGAATACATCCAAGTTGTGGCGGAGAAAATCGATGAGTTGTTCCTTCAATTCGGCTTTTAGTTGGGACCCAATTTTCAATAGTCTACTTGAGTCGTGCTTGTCTACAGATATAAACTCCATAGCCTCTGCAGGCTCGGCGGTGGCTTCCTCCTCTTTGTCCCTAGGGTCTAATGCATTGAAAGGGTCGCTGGTATATCGAAGAGGAGGGGCTTTCTTTAGTTGCTATGCTTCTAGACTTTTTGTGCAGAGGGCAATCTCTACACCCTTCCCTTTATCCTTCCTGTGGTTGTTGCGAAGTTCAGTTACATAGCAGTCTCGAGCAACGTCCTGGTCTCCTTCCACTTCCCCTACTCCATTGTCTGTTGGAAATTTCATCTTTAGGCTCCATGGGGATAGGACAATTTGGAAGTCAGACAAGGATGGCCTTCCTAAGAAGGCGTTGTAGGCCGAATGGTTTTCTATTAGCACAAACGTCTGTTTCCGTACAACGGAGCGGGGATGGCTTCCAATCTCAACAAAGAGGTCCAGTTGCCCGAGGGGCATCTTTGCATCTCTAGTGAAGCCGTGTAGTGGTTTATCGCAGGGAGATACATCCTTCATTGATAGCTTCATTTTGTCGAATGCGTGTTTGAACAGGATGTTTACTGAGCTTCCAGTGTCTACCAGGATTCGGTAAACTTCGGCGGGACCGAGTCGGGCAGAGATGACCATGGGATCCATGTGAGGGTACTGCCTTCCTTCTAGGTCACGCTTACCGAATGTGATGTCATTACTTTCTTTCCACTTCGGGTGGCGCTCTTCTATAACCGAATTGACACAGTCTTTATTGTCTCTAAGCGATTTTCCATACCTTTCCATCTCTTTCCAGCTTCTGTCCGCGATGTGCGGTCCTCCCGAGATGGTATGGACTACTATTTTCTCTTGACTAGAGCTGCTAGCGTTGCGGTTTCCTCTACCGGTGTCCGGTGAGGGTAGCCTTGGGTTTTCATTGGCAGGAGCTGGAGTCCTGTCCTGACTTTTTACATAACGTTCCAGTTTCTTCCTTCTGATGTGTTCCTCAATCAGATCCCGGAGATGATAGCATTCATTGGTATCATGCCCGTGAGATTCGTGGAAGCGACAGAACTTTCCAGATTTCTGCGCGTTATCTGATTCCTTCTTGTATGGTGGGCGTTTGTATCTAACTTCGCCTTGGGTGGCAAGGAAGATATTTTCGATGGTCTCGTTCAAAGGAGTGTAAGTGTCGAATCTCGGTCCAGGCCGATATAGGCGCTTTTCTCCCTTCTTGCCCCCAGCATTGTCTCTGGAATCATTTCTTCGAACGTCCCTTGCCACAGCGGGGGCGTTGCTGTGAGTTGCCTTATTTTGCTGTCCTGACTGCCCCTCAACGGCAGCATCCTCAAGCCTCATGTATTTCCCGGCTTCATGGAAGAAATCGGGTAAAGTAGCTGGTTTTTCTTTCGTCAACCTTCTAGCAAATTTAGTGTCCGGATGCACACGACTACAGAGGGCCATTAGGATAAGCTTCTCATCGGCATCTTGGACTGCGGCTGCTGCGGCATTGAATCGGGTTAGGTATTGCTGCAGTTTTTCTCCAGGTTTCTGTTTGACGCTGGATAAGGAATAAGCGTCCTTAGGTTGTTCCGCATGGATGCGGAACTGACTGATAAACTTTTCTTTCAACATTTCCCACGAGCTGATGGATCCCTGGGGTAGATGATAGAACCAGGAGGTAGCGAGATCTGCTAAGAATAGTGGAAAGCATTTGCACAGTACTCCTTCTGTTGCTCCACTCATGAGCATGTGCTGTGTGTATCATTGTAAGTGTACGATGGGGTCGGAGGTTCCCTTGTAAGGTTCCATTGTTGGCATCTTCCATTCTCGGGGGGTGATAGCAATTTCAATGTTGCGGGCGAAAGGGCTGGTCACCCTAGCGCCTATCCCTCGATCTCTTTGCTCCCGTTGGACGCACTCTCTGAATAAGCGTGCCATCCTTTCATCAAAATTTGGAGCAGATAGAAACGAGTTTGGTTCTGTTCTATGGGATTGATTCCGTCCAGATGACCTGTAGGGATGGTATCGTCTATCGTTCCTCATATTCTCCAGCGGCTGCCTTTGATCTTATGGGAGCATGCTAGGGTCAGCTACAGTTGGCCCTTGCCTTGATCTCCCCCTGCTGGGTTCTGATCTAAGCACTTCCTCGGGTCCAACTTCGGGCTGGACTCTAGCTCGGCCCCGTTCACCGGCGTTTCCGTGGTTAGGCAGTATGACAGGCTCAGCTACAGTTGACCTCCGTCCGGTACCTCCCCCGTTGGGTTCGGTACCAAACGTTTCCTCAGGCCTAACTTCGGGCTGTGCTCGGTCTCGGCTCCTACCATGGCTACTTCTGCCGTTAGCTCCTTCGAAGAAGGAAGATCTTTGTTGTCTCTGAGATCCTCCAGACTGGGACTCGCCCCATGTTTCAGTGTTGTGGTTGGATTCTTCAGCGTCCCTTAAGCGTGACATGAAATGGTCCACCAAGGCTTCCTGCTGGGACGTGAAGCGGTTAGTTACTTCAACCACGACTCTCTCCAAATCTGCCCTAGTAATTGCTGTAGGCTATTCTATGGCAGGAGTGGTTGGGTTAGCCTGTCCTTCATTTGTTACTGTTGCTGGAGGAGGACGATTTACTTGATTCGTGACAGCTGGATCTGGAAGACTGCTGGATGCGATGTTTTTTCCTTTGTTAACATCTTTTCTCTGTTTGGGAGGCATGTTTTCCAAGTGGCGGACGATGCTGTTAGGAAAACTCGTTAAGTGGATGAAGCTGAAGCTTCGAGCTTCTATTTCTCAGTGAAAGCACCAAAAATGTTTGCACAAAAAATGGACAAACACCTCAAAGTTGTATGATTTAGTAGATCTTATGTTGTTCTTAGTGATTTGAGTGATTTATGCAAATATAAGAAAAGCAGGGGCTAAACTGTAAAAAGACACGCAGATTTATAGTGGTTCAGCCAGAATGTGCATACGTCCACTTTATATGTTATTTCTCTTCTCTTGTTTTGATTACAAGTACAAAGCTTTGATACAAGTAAAAGAAAGTTGTTTGAAAGTTCTCTCCGTGCTTGAGCTCTCAAACTTGTCCCCCATTGTTGTACCCCTGCCCCTCTATTTATAGAGTGAGGCTAGGGGTAGGGGTCTTGGAGGTATACAACAGCTGGTGGGCCTGGGCTGATGTAATCTGGTCTGGTGGAGCGGGTCCGGCTTACTTGGTTCGGTAGGAAGCATGTTGAGTGGACCGGCTTACTTGGTTCGGTGGGAAGCATGTTGAGTGGACCGGCGTACTTGGTTCGGTGGGAAGCATGTTGAGTGGACCGGTGTACTTGGTTCGGTGGGAAGCATGTTGGGTGGTCCGGCGTACTTGGTTCGGTGGAAAGCATGTTGAGTGGACCGGTGTACTTGGTTCGGTGGGAAGCATGTTGGGTGGTCCGGCTTACTTGGTTCGGTGGGAAGCATGTTGGGTGGTCCGGCTTACTTGGTTCGGTGGGAAACAGGTTGGGTGAGATGGTATTTGGTTCGGAGAGACCGGTTGAAATATATCCAACAGTATGAATACTATACTTTATTTTTAGAACAAAATACTATGAGTCTAGTATACATTCAAAAAAAATAGAGACTTTTAAAGTCAACGGAACTCAATCAAAAGTTGTTTTAAAACTTTACTTTCAAACTGCAAAACCACGACCAAAACTTTTCTTATTTTTAAACACTTCGGAGCTAGATGTTGTAACTTTTTTCGAGCCATTAAACTTGGTTTAGACAACATTTTAAAAAGAAAAAAGGTGTGACCAAATATTAAGTGAAGAAAACGCAAGCACAAACTTATAAACACAGGATTTAAAGAGGTAAAATTTCAAAGTGAAATGGTGCGATTTCAAAGTGCGAAAACGTGATTATTCCACTATTCAACAATTTTTCTATTTTAACATTTCAAACTACAATCAAACATTTATATAAGCAAGATGCATATAAAACTAAATCAAAAGTGGCAAGAACCCTTTAGAGTCTCTTTACAAATCCCTTATAAATCACATATGTCATCTGCGTTCCAAGAAGGAATTCAACAAAACCAACCCAAGAAATCATTCAAGCACACAAACAATAATTTATATCTACAGATATATCATATAGAGTTCATATAAAGGTGAGTTAACTCACCAAAATTTCAGCTGAACTTACGCATTCTGATTCAATCTAAAATCAAACGACGTTCAATTTTAACTCAAAATTATACTTCCTTCAAACTCGACGAAATCAACTCCAGTGCATAGATATCACTCCTACGAGTGCAATGAAAAAGCCCACGTTCAATTTTGACCTCGTACGGAAAGGTGTTGATATAATAAGAATTTGGATTAATTAAATTAATTAATTACTTAATTAACTACAAATTAATCACCTTCCCGTTAGTCCTTCTTCTCCCCCGATTCAAACATGCATAGTGCACTTATATGCACACCCAACATAGCCGATCCACCTATCTCCTCTTCTCACCCTCATCTCTGCACAAAATTGACTTCCAATAGCTCCTACATCCTTCTCTTCACGTGAGCTCCAAATCCCACTACCTAATGTCAAGCTTGACACTACCTAGAAAAATACAATCGAACCTCCATCTCATGACACAACAGTGTCGCAACTTCTTATCATTGACTGCACTACTTTAAACTACACCAATCGATGCCTCTTCCCTCTAGAAACCAGAATCCAACAATGCCTTGAACTAACTCCTCCCCAATCGATGACAAATGCAAACCCTAGATCGGCCAACCCCACATCGCACACCCCCAAACACCATCGCTCGAAAACTATCATAGGGATTCAAAGCAATCACTCACATGAGTTCAATGGATCCAATTTTATGATTTATCATTGAGAATATCCCTTGATATTATTTTCTGAAGGTGGAGGCTTATTTCGTTCTTTACTTTAAGATAGAGGAGTGAAAAATGAAAGCGTGAAAATGAAAAGTGAGATGAGGAAAACTGTGTGTGCAGTTTTGTTTATTTTATAATTTCCAATACTTCGCTACATATTATCACGTTCGCGTACGAACCTCGAATGATAGAAACAAAAATACGATCGCACACAACAATGTGACACTATCACAAAACAACAATAAAATACACTAGTTATCTTATTCTGTGAAATTTCAAAAACACCAATGTTTGCGGCAAAATACGTCAAAAAGAAAATTTAAATATATTCAAAATTAAAAATTATGGAAAAATCCTATAAATTCATTTAAAAATACATCATTGAAAATCAAGTCGTTTTTATTAACAATTGATTTTCTTGTTATTTCTTATATGTGTTATAAATATGTACATTAGAGTGCAACAACTTTTGTTCGGTAAAAAGTCAAAAACCTAAAAAATGAATTTCGATCTCATTTTCAATTTTTCACCGTACTATTTATGTATGTAAACAAATTTACAAAATGAATTTACCATTATTATTTATTTATTAAAGAGTTTAATAATTCTATTGAATCGATTAAATTAATATTGGATTCACAATTAAAATATTTTAATAGTTCATATATTTCAATATAAAGTGTTTATATTTTTCCAGGATGTTACAGGAAAAGTCGAGAATGTTGGAGCCAAGGAAGAAAATGGAGCTTAGCAATCTAAGGTGAGTCGATTCCACTCAAAAATCTATGTTATAATGCAGTGTATAATGTGTGTATGCCTCTAGTTGATATCTATAAATTGTTAATGCCTTGTTGCTCACTTACTATTAAACATTCAACCCATTCAATGTTAACAAAACCAATTCGTTGCGCTATAATTTTGTATTGCTATTGATGAATTTGGATGCTTGAATTAATTCTTAGGCATGTGCTTGAAACTGGGATTGACCGTGGAAAGAAGTAATCGAACGAATGGCGACGAGAGTGGGCAAATCTAGAACTTGACCTAAGTGGTCGACCCCCTCTCCATAAGCGGTCAACTGCTTATGTTTTGCAGGTCAACTATTGGTGGTCGACCCCTAGAGCTTGTAGCTCCAAGTTTGTTTGATGAAGTATTTAGAAAAAAATTACTCTACAAAAAATAAAATAAAATTACTTTTGGAAAGCAAAAATAAGACGATTTCCTAATATGAAGTTGTTTGTCAAAAGAGTTTATTTTTCATTAAAAATGAATTAGGAAAATATTATTCATTTAAATTAATCAGGAATATGATTTGGGGTTTAAAAATTCATTTGAAAATGTTATAAAATTCAAGAAAAATACAAAATGAATTTTAATTAATATCTTATGGCTTCTCAAAGTATATTTCATTAATTTTGAATAGAATCTAAAGTTTCGAAAAAATATATTTTATGCATTTGGAATAATTGAAATTGATTTGAATATTACAAAAAAATTATTTGAAAATAGTATTTAGCTATAGAAAATTATGAAATGATTGTTATGAGTAATAATTAGTTTTACAAGCTATTTTTAAAGTTTAAAATATAGGAATGGGTTTTCGATGGTTGTTCATGATCATTAAAATTATTATGTAGATTTATAAAAGGTGGGAAAATAATCAATTTAACAATTCAAAATATACATGCTTTTATTAAAAATATTTATATTTCTTTTTAAACAAATTTGTGTGCTATAATTACTCTAATTCTGTGTAGCGAGAAATCTGAATAAACAGATTAGTGATACCGTCCGGTATGGGACTTTCGATAGTACTTTTTCGATTATTCTTTGGACTCATTATATAGAATAATATTGTGTTGAATTCGAGATTGTAAGAAATTTGAGTAAACAGATTGGTAATACCGTTTGGTATGGGACCCTCGGTAATATTTTTCAGTATACTCCTAGGACTCGAAATATAGAATATTATTCGAGTGCAATTTTCAAGCATCGAATAAATGTTCGAGTAACACCAGGTGGTATGGGACGCCTGAGTTGATACTTGTTCGATTACTTTCTGTAAGTAGTATCACTCAACAAGGTTAAGTCTACGGGGTATTATATTTATGGTGATATGAACCGAGAGTGAATAGGCCGAGAGCCATAAGTGTCTCTATGCATTGTGTGTATACTCCTATTATACGACATGAAGTAAACCACATTAGCTAATATCCATCCTAGCGGCCTGATTGCGGTGCCGCACCCCAAAACCGTGATACACCTTTGATGTGTATATGGCTGCAAGCCGCCACCCCCGTGCTACCTAGGCCAATGTTATGTTACCATCAGGGTACTTGCAAGGTCATGACGAATAGCATAGACTTGCACTAGATGGATATTGGGTCATGTCGGCCGTCGAGGTAACCAAAGACTGGAGAAATAGCATTGAGAGTGTGTGAGGAAGTCTCCTAGAGCAGGCTGAGAGCTGTCGATTTCTCGTCTGGTTATTGTTGATATTGATACAACTTATTCATATATATGACATCATCAAGAATATGACCTGAGAACCGACCAGATCATTTGTTACTACTGATGCCGATTTAGATACTTGTGTTGTTGAGAGCATATATGAATGAAAGCCCAGATGACTATCTATGATACCGAGAGTTGAGTAGATTAGTAGAGTTCTGAGAACCATATGATTAATTAGTTGGCCGAGAGTCAAATCATCTACTATGAGGCTGAAAGTCTGGATAATCATTATATGATTATCGATCTCTTGGTTTATTCATGTGACTTAGTGTCCATGAAGCTGTGTAGCCCTAAACACATCAATTTTATTTCTATCGAGGATAGTTCGAAATATTGAGAGCATGGTGTTGGACCCTATACATATATTTTATGGTTATTTGAGAGAAGGACTTGGCTACTGAGGGTACGCCATATTTTTATTGCTTGTATGTTTAATTTGGATGATTATTTGTGTATGTTTTCATATATGTTGAGTATGACGAACCCCATGTATGTCTACTATACGATTATCTAAAAGATAATCATGGACATTGTTGAGATCATGTTCAGTGTAGTTACTGATCTCTTATATTTGTAGATAGTTAAACGTATGGATGATTCACCCTTGACATTAAATTCCTACGTAGTTGACTCAACTTTTTATATGGGTAATATTACCGGTTCATAATTTTGGGTGTGATGCTATTATTGTTGTAACAACCCATACCTTAATGGGCCTAAATTTCCACAAAAATCGAAACCCAAGTCCATCAAAGCACTGATTTTTGGATTTGCTACTTGCAAATAAGCATGAGCATTATCAAATATTGATAGAAATCTAAACTCAAATTGGAAACAATAATAGGATAAGGATACTGACTATGAGTTACCTAGGAATTAATGGTATTTCTTGGATAGCAGATTGTCAAATCAGTATCGAGCATGAGAGAAAGAAGTCTCTCCAACAACAAGGCACATCCAGCTCCAATGACCTATTTCTTTTAAATTTTATCCTGTGGGTTGTAATGAGAAGGGGGTAGAAAAACATTCCGGTGACTGGAAAAATATAAAATGTCCATTACGTAAACTTATACCGAAAGGTTTCCATTTAATTGTTATGTCCATTTAGCTTAGAAATTCTAATCTAACCTTGTACTGCACACATGATTACATACTTACCCTTTCCCAAGGTATGAAATACTAATAAAGCCATATCAACCACCCAATACTTCCAAATCCATTAGCCACTAATACTTCTAAATATTAAGTGGCTTCTATAATACTTTTAAAAGAGAAATAGGCAGAATCTGTTATTCACGGCCTTAATTGAGGTAAACTCCATCATTTAAGACCTATTCCCAAGGTGGTTTTCCTATTAATGTTATCAATGGTTAGTCGGTCCTAACCACAAGACATCTAACTACTATTTAAGGCTTTTGACATTTAATGTCCAATTATTACGACATCTATCGCCGATAAAATCGCAGTAATATAATAAATAATACCCAAGCCACTTAACACTTTTTTATTAGAAAATAGACAAACTCTGGTCTTTTGCGACCTTAACTAAGGCAGACCCTATCATTTAAGGCATGCTCTAAGAGATATGTATAAAAGGGTATATATACACACAGACACCCTTAATTAAAATTGTGATATGAGTTTAAAATTGACGCTTGCTTAATGTTTGAGATAAAAATCCTTTGATTCATATATACATAGTATTAGAAAATGTTATTATGAGAGGAAGGAAATGTAATTAGAAGTCTCTTGATAAAAATATATGTTTACAAAAGTGGTATTTGATTAATTTTTAATATAAATATATGATTATTTTATAAATTATGATATTTTTGTGTAAGGTATAATAGTAAAATATTTGAAGAAATTTTGAAATAGATTAGTGTTAATCTGTTGGCTGAGTGCTTTAAGAATTCTGGTCAATGCGTCTGGCCAAAGTTATCAATAGGGGTCCCTAAACAATAAGGCGAGACATTTGGACACATTGTTTTGTAAGATTTCAATAGTTTGAAAAGATTAAAATGTTTTGAAAAGATTTGAGTGTTTAAGGGATTAAATATTTTTAACAATATCAAAATTAGTATTTTGAGGAAATTGATTATTTTGAAAAATAGATGTCTGAAGGAAAACATTTGTCATCATTTTCGAAAAGTATGTTTGAAAATAAAGTAGAGTTTTTTTAAAAGGAGTATTGTGAGATAAAGTTTATAAAAGAGAAATCATTTAGTATTTTGGTAAATTATATATAAAGTAGTTTGGTATGAAATGTATATTATTTGGAACGATAAACTACCAATTGAAAAAATATTTTATTAAATGTTTTAAGATGAGAAATTATAAATTGTTTATAGTGACGTATTGTTTTGAAAGTAATGAAGATATTTTATAATTATAAATATTTTAAGCAATGAGTGCAGCCATAAGACATTAGTTGATAGCTATGGTCACTGGTAAGTCAATACTGATCACACGATCAACATTACAAACAATCGAAAAACGTAGTCACCAAGAAATTAATGGCAAGACAACGTCATTATATTTTATAGTATTTGGAAATTAAATATACACATATTGTTAATGTATGTTTATATAAATTATATGAATTTTTTTTAATGATTGTGTGTGATTTGGTGTGGCTTCTATGATGGTTGTATTAATGTTTAATGAGAATAGTAAAATATAATTATGTGAATGAGATGGTTTGATATTGAAAGAATCTTTCAAAAGAGTAGTTTATTATTATTATTATTATTATTATTATTATTGGTAAATACTATAAACTATTTGAAATTGAGTATCTATGGTGGTAGTACATAGTTGTACTAAAAGTCTTAGGTAGTATGTAACATACTACATGTCAACATATGTCCAGTAGTTCAAATCACGCGTTATGCGGGATTTGAACCTATGGTTATAAACTATTTTTTTAAGATGACTTATAAAAGTGATTTATGAGTAATGGGTTTTATAGAATGATTATTTTAGTAAGGATAGAAGTTGAAATTAAAAATGGAGTTTGAAATGATGGAATATTTTATTTAAAGAAAAGAAAATCTCATTTTGTTTTGTGTACATCATGAATTACTAGTATACTAATTCTAGTCATTGAAATGGGAATTTTGAAATGAAAATTTAGTAGTTGATTAGTAATTAAAATTTTGCGAATTTTCTTTTTAATGGAAAAGGAAATATTTTATGAAATAAACTTTTGTGACAAATTACTTTGGAGTTTGAAAAGTTTAATATACTTAATGAAGATAAAGATATTTATTAGAGGGCTTGTTTTGGTAAGAAATATAGTTAATTGCGAAGTGTAATTTTGTAAATGTGTTTGAGGCCTTCTATGGTAAGTATATTTGAAAACCTTGATAGGAGATTAAATATTTACACATCTAGAAGTTTTGATATTCTAAATTGGAAATGTGACCGTGTTATAAATGAATGCAAAGGGTATGTATAAATTAGTTTTCAAATTAGAAATAGATGATATTAGAAGGATAAAGTTGTAATTTGAAGTTGAAGAATATTTTATAATATCGATATATATTAGCAAAGTTTAAATGGAAAATGAAAACAAAAAGATTTTGGTAAAGGAATTCTTGGTAATAAATATTTCAAGAAATGTTTGTATAATATGTATAGTCAAATATTTCAGAAGAGTACTTGAAAAGAGGATTTAATTATAATAAATTTTTTTGGAAATTAAGGAAAGTATTTTGAAATAATGATTAAACTAAGTAAAGAAACCAATGTAGTTTGTGCAGGCAAAACAAAGTATTATTATTTTGCATGGGCAAGCTAGTTTTATAATGGTCATACCACTTTACAAATGGAAAATAGGTTTGAGGCTAAGTCGCCTAACCAACTAAACTAGCTAAAGCACGGGAGTTAGGCAACATGCCTAAACTACAAAAACAAAACACTATTCTCCTTCAGAAAAGGAAGAAATATACATGTTATATGAAGAGTCTGTTCCAATCACGTGAACTAAATATCTTCCCAAGGAGAGGGACGAAGTAGTCTATTATGATACCCTTGCTCACCTTCCTGTGATAGAGTTAGAGAATCATCTGAAATCTGATAGATTAAATATCTGTGCTCACCAATAACATCAGCAACATAATTAAAATAACAATCTCTCATGGGGGAATATCAGAACTGTGTGTCTTCATAAACCCAAGTTTGTTCGTTAGAATACCAAGACATCGTGTCTGGAGATCTGCTAGTACTAGCGCTAGATCTGGGAATTCTAGTGCTTGTCCTGCCCAGACCAATCGCTATGTCAATAAGAGGGGTAGAAACTGGTAGTATTCTCTGGCAGACCCATATTCGCTTTGCCACTTTCGGCAACATAACTTTTTGTGCAAGTGGTATCTCAATATCTTCCTTCAACAAAGGGATGGCAGACGATGCCTTAGAGTGATGCTTGCAAAATTTGACAAAATGTCCAATTGAACAACAAGTAGTGCATATAGAAGGTTTTCACTTATAATTAACTTCCACTATGGCAACCTGCCACAGGGCAGGCCCCAATAAGGAGAACAAAAGGCAACAATCTGACAGACTTAATCTCAACCAAAGCCCTTGCATAACCAAGCCTTATCCTGCTAACCATAGCAACATCAGAACAAACCAAATATCCAACAAAGTTAGACAACCAGTTAATGCCAGTCATTGATTGTAAGACGGATGAGATTTTGGTGAACTGAACCCAAACAAGTATTGATATTACCTATTCTCTCGCAGAATCCACAGAAGGATTCCAACAATTAATAATGAATAGTAGGCACTGCTTCAAGAATATTCAGCCTACCTTTTGGATAGGAAAATTAAAAGTAAAACATAGTATTATCACTTCCCATCAATTTTGTCTTTCAGTCTCCATTGCTTCATCAAGTGATATTTAACAACCAATAAAGGGGGATTTTCGTTAAGGAAAAAACCAACGAGTTGATCACGCCGGAAATTGGAACCCGCATTAATAACATCCATAGGTGGAATATTAATACCATTGACTTTTTTTAATTCAAAAGGGTGTGGGGAGTACTCATCAGCCTTACATGGTTTAGATGATAATAGAGGAACCTAACTTGTATTATGCATATCATGGATGACTGGAATTGAACCAGAGATAGTATTTTTGTAGGAGCAGGTTTTATTTACCTCTGGGATAATAACAGGCACTACATAACATCCTTGGAATTGACAGTAGAGCTCACTGGTAGTGTCACATTGTAGTGCTCATTGAGAGAGGAACTAGCATTAGAAGGGCCAAGAGCCACAGAAACAGCATTATCATAAATAGATTTAGCATAAGCATAAGCAATATAAACATCGATTCTAACCACGTCAGTATAAATTTAAGATGCGATCACATAATGAAACCAGTGGCAATAGCATTAAGAACAGCCGGACTAGAAGCAACCGCGGCGATGGCAAAGGAAATTTCCATAGGTGCTACAATTATAGGTGAACCGGCTGAAGAACCGTTTGGCATTGGATGAATGAGTGACCGATCTGGTGGCGGATGCCGTAACTTCTTCCTACTTGGAGGCACAAAACTAACGGCTACGGGTGGTGCAGTCATCCATAGTTATTAACCTTCGACGACCAAATACGACAGTGCTAGATTCATTGATACATAGATCATAAGAATATGGAAAAAAATTAACGATTTAAAAACACGTATCCACATTCTAGTCAAAACATTTGATGTTCATTACATAATCCCAAAAACATTAACCACGTTTAGCAAAATATAATAATTACACATACGCCAAGTATGACATATGAAAATGCCACCTTGGTTGATCAAAGTATATAGTAAGGCTAATAAATCTGCCTTTACATCCATATACACAGCGGAAAACGATAACTCTAAATAACTAACTGCCTCCCGCACGCCTCCGGAAGCTTTATTCTTCTAAGAAGAGAAACTGAAAACCTTAAACCACAAACTACTCAAAATCAATTGAGTACCCGAGAGTTTAAGGGGAAAACAAAAGCTTCGAGTCAGATATAATGACTAGTATAAATAATAATCTAACATCTCAATCCTTTTAGATATTTAGTGAGACCAAGCTGCTTAGCGGAACGGGGTTTCCCCTCAATAGTATCCTAAAAACCTTTATAAAACCATATACTGTGCTCCTGCATCCACAATGGTTAAAAACATACATTTCAAAATATTATGATGATATGTGTACATATAAACATTGGGATTTCCCATCCCTCGTTTAAATTGACACCCTATCTTAATTATAGTTTCTAGGGTCACTATTAACCTCTTAGTTTTCATGGGCTTACTGATAACCTTTTTCATTACACATGGACACCCTGTCATATTCCATAGTTTTCATGGGGTCGCTAAGAACCTATAGGCACCTGCCAATTAACTTAATTAGTTCATGGGTCCCCCTCAACCTATTAGTCATTCCAATAACTAATCTCCTTATCCTAGTTTTCATGTGTTGACTAGGAACCTATGGATTTTATCTAGTAACTCACTTCTCATCCTAGTTTTCATGGGTTGACTAGGAACCTACTGATGCCTCCATTAACTTCTTTCTTATCCTAGTTTTCATGGGTTGACTAGGAACCTATTGACTGACGTCAATTCTTAATCCGGATATAGTTTTCATAGGTTCACTACAAACCAATTAGCATCTGCTAACTGTCCTTAATACATAGTTTTCATGGGTTTACTATGAACCTGTGGGTTACCTCCAATAACTACCTTATCATAGTTTTCGTGGGTTTACTATGAACCTATCTCCTGGACAACCTCAAAGTTTAAGCATCCTATATTTTTGGTCTCCCTGACTCCCTGGATGCAATTCTACTAATTTAGGAGTTTAATCAATTTATATTCACTACTGCGTTAACCTAGCTGGTTCTTCTACCCTTTTTTTGTCCCCAAAATACAGTTATGGGTTTGCATGTGAATATATTCGTATTTGAAGAAGCAAACATAATAATTTAACAATACCACTCCTGTGGGTTTAAGGTCCTTGAAATACATTTCATATAAAACATAGTTAATCCCTTAAACTTATATTTTTATCAAGGCAATAATTCTTCAAATTTAATTACTTAAAGTCCTTTCAAAACTACTTTATTTAGCCTTGGGTTTTTCTTTTAAAATTTGAGTTTGGGTTTTAAAACCTTTCGACACCTTCGAAACCTTTGATTTTGATATCATAGGACGACCTCCTTAGAAAGCCTAAAAATCCATTTTTAAAACATAAGGCTCCCGCCTTTCGAATACTTCAAAACATCACTTTCAAAACGTTTCGACCATATTAAAGTATTATCATATAAGTTTAGAAGCATAGCTTCAAAACCGTTTGAAATCGCTCTTTCAAAACCACTGAAAGTCCCTCTTTCGAAAGCATTGGGTTTATACTTAAAACATCATTTTTGGGTCAAAGTGAACATAAGTGAAAGCATTTCTTTTGAAACCATTCTTTAATTCAAAAAGTATTGGGTAAGGTTGATGGTGTCGAAACCATTCTTTCAAAAGCATTAAAACATCTGGGTAAAGCAATTGAAGGTTAGCTTCGGAACCCCTTCCGAAACCATTGCCTTCGAAACCCCTAACCCCTTTCGAAAGCATTAGGAAGTGGCTTGTATTTATAAAAACAGCTGTACCTTTCGACAACATTGATTTCTTTAATACCATCGGAAGGTCATCAATTCTAAGAAGGGTTTCAACTTGGTCGAAACAACCCCTTCCGAAAGCTTTAAACAAAATCCATGCCACTCCTTTGGAAGCTACTTCTGTTAAAACATAGGCGGCAGCTCTCTTTCGAAAGCATCATTGAAATACCCTTTCGAAACCATAGGTTTTGACTACTTCGAAACTCATTTATAAACGTGCAAGCGCTTTTCTTTTAAAACAAAATAAAACAAAGGAACCAACCCCTTCGAAAGCTACCTTTCGACACCCTACCTTCCACCTTTCTCCAATCCACTACGTACCATAAAAATGATACTATGTGTATTGGTTTACTGGTTTTGACCTAAAAGGTTTCAACTAGGTTAGGGGCGGAAGGTATGAGTCGGAGGGTCCTTCTAAAGAAGGCAGAACCCCTTCTTCTGAGCAAAAAGGCTATTTTTACTAAATAAAGTAAACTTTTTGTAACTAATTTGCCCACTTGTAAACACATGATTGGTTACATTAAACTTTCAAATTATTTTACTAAAATTTGCCGCATTTTCTTAGATCTAAAACATGCTAACTTTTAGCAATTAAGCCCTTCCTAATAATAAAACAATTAAATCATTTAGGTCCTCCTTTCAAAATAATTTAATTTCCATACTAAATCACTTAGTAAAAATCCCCAAAAATTCCAGAAACTCACTTTAATCATTGTATCTAACATATTAAAATTTCAGACCTAAATTCTTAACATATTTTCCAAAATAAATTTAGAAAACCCAAATAACCATATTTTCCTTTGAAAATTCATAATTAATTCTCCACGACTTGGAAAATTATAAAAATTGAAACCTAACTCCAAAATCATGTTTTCCATAACATATAATTTTTCCATGGAATTTAAAAATCATTTAACTTTGGTTTTACCCTAAAACCATTCATATCTCATTTAAAAAACCTTGTTTAAACCATATAAATCATAAATCAAGCATATCATCATTCAATAAATCATAAAAATGAGTTTATCCCTTACATCTGAACCCATATGATTATAAAACCAAAAATAGAGATGTAGTGATTATTATTCACCTTAGATTGGATAAGGAAATTGATGATTGATTGAGATTGACTTCTTCTAGCTTGATCCTAAGCTTTAGATTGATTTTCTCTTCTTTGTTATCTTCTTAATGGCCTATTCTCTTCTTCCTTATGGTTAAAATTTTACTTGTGATAAAATGAACGTGTATGGCCTAAAGAAAATGGTATAAGGGTGGAGAATGTGGGCGGCAATTACCCTAATGCGCTTATATTTATTTTATCTAACAATTAACCATTTATAAGTTCATTTGATTTAAATAAGCACGACCGCTTAGTTTATTAATCAACCTCATTCTCCTTATTTACATTATTCTATTTAATTTATTCTAATTAAATCTCCTGAATAATGTCAATAAAAAATTAAGGGTGTTACAGGCTCCCCTCCTTAAAGAATTTCGTCCTCCAAATTTAGTAAGGACTAACTAGCAAACATAACAATCATCTGTAACAACTCCTAACATCCATACTAGCTTTCCCGACTAGCAATTACTCTATATAAATCTAATATAGACATACCATCAAAGCAGATCAGGATAAGCATCTCGAATCCTGTCCTCTGTCTCGCAAGTATATTCCTTCTCGTTGTTGCTCCACTGAACTTCACCAACTTGATTGTCTTGGTCCTCAATCTCTTCTCATCTCTCGCAACAACCCGAACTGGTTGTCTAACAAAAGTCAAATCAGGCTCCACTACCAAGTCCTCCAACTCTGTGTGAGGAATAGTAGTCTCCAGATCATGCACATACTTGCGAAGATGAGACACATGGAATACATTATGGACACCTGCCAAACTGCTCGGCAACTCAACTTTGTATGCGAGCTTTCCAGTCCTTTCTATAATCTGGAATGGTCCAACAAATCTCGAGGCAACTTTCCCGATTTTCCAAATCGTACCACACCCTTCATCGGTGATACTTTAATGGAAACCATGTCTCCCACTGAGAACTCTAGGTCTTTACGCCTCTTATCTGCGTAACTCTTCTGCCTAGATTGAGCTTCCTTCATCCGTCCTTGGATTAACTCAATCTTTTCTTACGCCTCTCTAAATAGATCTGAACCTAAGAGCAATCTGTCTCCCGTCTCTAAACAACATGTTGGTAATTTGCATGGCCTTCCATACAAAGCTTCAAAAGGCGACATTCCTATACTAGTCTGATAACTATTATTATAGGAAAACTCAATCAAATGTAGGTGATCTTACCAAGATCCACAAAAGTCCAATACACAAGCTGTTAATAAATCCTCGAGTTCCTTATTGATTCTCTCTGTCCGCCCATCCATCTGTGGGTGATAAGCTGTACTCATCTTGAGCTTGCTACCTAATACCTCTTGGAGACTCCTCCAGAATTTGCTAGTGAATAAAGCATCTCTGTCGTTGATTATAATACTAGGAATTCCATGAATTCTAACTATGTTCTTCATGAATAACTTGGCCAAAACTAGTGCTGTCCTAGTCGACTTTACTGAAATGAAATGGGCACTCTTGGTCAACCTGTCCACAATAACCCATATGCTTTCATTTCCTCTCCTTGACCTTGGCAACCCATCAATAAAATCCATGGATATCGAATCCCATTTCCAAACTAGAATCTCTAAAGGCTGAAGTAACCCACTCGGCTTCTGGTGTTCGGCCATCACTTGTTGACAGTTTACAAACTGCCTAACCCACAAACCAACATCTCCCTTCATGCCTTCCCAATAGAAGCTCCTCTTCATATATTGATACATCTTGGTCCCTCCAGGATGAATCGTAAACTTTGATCGATGACACTCTTCCAGAACTTCCCTCCTTAAGTTCTCTACATCCGGAACTAAAATCCTTTAGGTCATCAACCTATGATTCTACCTCAAGCCTTCTAATCTTTTCGGCTAAAACTGGAACCTCTCTCTGCTTAGAAGCTATCCTCTTGATCAGCACTGGTCGAACTTCTAAACAAGATAACATGGCAGTACCCTGACTAGAACTAGCAGCAGATCTCAACTGCACACCACAGCTGGCCAAGGCTTCTAGATCCTTCCATTCTGCTAATATCGCTAACAGCACATTCTGATGTTTTCTACTAAGAGCATCTGCTACCTTGTTTCCTTTCCCAGGAGTATACTCGATACCGAAATCATAAGCTGTGAAAAATTCCAGCCACCTCTGCTGCCTCATATTTAACTCCTTTTGAGAGAATAAATACTTTAATAACTTATGATCGATATACAGCTCAAATCCCTCTCCTAAGAGATAATGCCTCCAAATCTTCAAGGCAAAAATCACTGTTGCCAACTCCAAATCATGAGTAGGATATTTTACTTCGTGCGGTCTAAGCTGCCTAGATGCGTAAGCAATAACTTTGCCCTTCTGCATCAACACTGCTCCCAATCCAGTTCCACATGCATTAGTGTATACCACCAACCCTTGGTTTCCATCTGGAACTACTAACACTGGCACGTTATCAGATTATGCTTTAACTTAAGGAACCCTTCCTCACATTTGTCGGACCAAACAAACTTCACATCTTTCCTAGTCAACTTAGTCAAAGGTGCTGCTATCCACGAGAAATCCTTAATGAATCTCCAGTAATAGCCAGCAAGTCCAAGAAAACTCCTGATCTCGGTTACCGTCTCTGGTCTCTTCCAATTGTTCATAGCTTCGATCTTAACTAGATAAATTGACAATCCTTCACCTAAAACCACATGATCGAGAAACTTAACCTCTTTCTTCCAAAAATGACACTTAGAAAACTTCGCCTTCAGCTAATTCTGCCTCAGCGTCTCCAGCACCACTCTAAGATGAATCTCAGTATCTCTTTCATCTTTCGAGTACACCAAAATGTGATCTATGAATACTAAAATGAACCTATTCAAGTGCGCTCAGAAAACGAGGTACATCCAGTCTACGAAGAAAGCGGGTGCATTCATCAATCCAAATGACATCACCAACCACTCATACTGTAACGACCCAGTTTTTCAATCGTCTGAATTTAGAATATTTAATTGAATTTAAATATTGAAAAGTAAATTTTATAAGTTGAATAACTTATATTTCGAATATAGCGATTTATTTTGATAATTAAATTGTTAATTTAATATTCGAAATTGCAGAAATAAATGAAATTTGAATTTAATGTGAATAAAAATAATTTCTAACGTTGTTTAAATTCTATTTGAATTAGAATTAAGTTAGAGAAATTTTAAAATTGAATTAAAAGTGAATTTACAGAAGTTGGAAATTTTAATATTTAATTAACGTGTAAAAATAATCATTTTTGACACGGTCTTGGATTTCGACGAAACCAGTTTCATTGGATCCATAATGTTATATTATTGTAGGATTTCAAATTTTGTGTCGAACGGACTTACGATATGGTTGTGCGAAGCTAAAACGCATAGAAATTTATTTAAGTAATTTTTAATTTAAATAATTCGATTCGAAAACCTATCTTCCAAATACGATGGAATTGGCTCCCGATATACATTCCATTGCATTCGGAATAGGGGTAAAACATTATAAACGTTAGGTGGCACGCTTCGATTGGAGTTCGAAAAAATTTCAGATGAATAGTGCGCAATTTTTTTTATAAAAGGCCTAACTTTCTTCAAATTTCACAAACCCTAGAAACCTAGGTTTAGCCACCACAATTATTTCAATGGCCAATATCTTCCGATCTTCTTCCCTCTTTTTCTCTTGATCCATCCATTTATTCGAGAAACCTCCAACTAGAAAAATGTCAAGTTCGTCGAGATCTTCAATCTCAACGGCTATGATCTGATATGGCGTGGTGAATCAATGGCAAATTGGCCATAAAGGGTCGGCGTTCGTGCACGCTTTTTGATGAAATGGTGGAGCCGAGTTCAACCATATTTAGGGTGGTGGTGCGACGTGCTGTGAGCTTTTATATGGTGGTCGTTGATCGACGTCTAGACGAACGATGGACGAGCGGCCATCAAAATTTTTGCCGTGCACGATGGGTTCGAACGCGTGCTCGCGTATAGGAGGAAGAAGCAAAATCAATGGCCGAGATCTTTTGAGCTGAGATGAGCGGTCCAGATTTCTCCAAGGTTTAAATAAAAAAAAGAATTTGTAAATTATATTATATATAAATCGTGTGATGTTTAAAATTGTGTAATTTCTTCATACGAGGTCAAAATCGGATGAAATGAATTGTGTTGGGTTCGTATTGACAAATACTACGCGATGGTGCTGGATTGGATTTATTTGAGCTAATGAAAATTTTGGTTAAAATTAAACGCTCGTTTAATTTTAATCGAAATAAATCGCTATCGCGACGACTGCAAGCAATGTGAGTACAACTCACTCTTTCTGTCTCGCTTATATTTTTATATAAGTGAGAATAAATTTTATTTATGATGATTGTTTGGATGAGATCTGATATTATATATATATATATTGATTGGTTTGGATATATTCCCGCATATTTTAGCGGATGAGACCCTATACGTTCTCGTGTATGAGCGGATGACCCTTTGTACGCGCGTCTGCCTCAAAGCGGACATTGTATATATTTTCTAATATGTATATTTGTTGTAGGTGACATGTTGGAATGATCCAACTGGATTCCTCACCAGGGTTGATTTTTGTTTACAGGTATGGTTATATATGCCGTAATCATGTGATATATGATGTTTGGATTGATGTGATTGATGTGAATCACCATATTTAGTGCTCTTGTAGCAATGGGGCATATTTTGGAGTTTTAAAAATATTAAGGTGATGATTTCAAATTAAAAAAAGATTTCAAAGTGATTTTGGAGATATATGTGTTTTTAATGATTTTTGAATTGTTAAAGGAAATGGTTTATTTTAAATAAATAAAAGTTATAATTTTTATGTTATAAAAATTATGGTTTTGTGAAATATAATCAAAATATGAATTTGGAATTATGAAGTTAATTGATTGTTAAAATAAGAAAAATTGGGATTTTGAACTTATTATAAATGGTTTTTATTTATAAGATTTATAAAATTGATAAATGAGATATAAATGGAATTTGTTAGTAAAGGAATTTTGTATATGGAAGTTTATAAAATATAAATGGAATTTATAAACACTGTTTTATAAATGTGAAATCAGTTTAATTTGATAAGTAAATATGAAAGTTTATTAAAGGAATTATATTCATGATTTTGGATAGTTAATAATCCTTTAAATTAAATATTTAGAAGTAATGAATTTGACAAAGGAATTATATTCACGATTTTGGATAGTGAATAATCCTCTAATAAATGTGTAGAAGAATGAATTTAGTAAGAGAATTATTCACGATTTTGGACAGTGAATAATCCTTTAAATAAAATGGATGTTTTGGAATGTGATATTATAAAAAGGGAATTTAAATGGTTTGAAAATAAGATGATTTGTAAATTTACTTATTATTAAAATAAGTATATGGAAATGTTTTTCAAATATCCAATAAGGGAAATGGTTTTGAATATTATCCTTTTAAAGATATTTTGAAGTGAATAATTGGGAAGTGTTTTGAATTATAAATGATTAATGAAATCAAGCCCAGTGATTACTTAAGTGCTAGATTTTGTTTGTTGCTTTGATAGTTAAATAACCGACTATCAAATTTAGCCATTTTAGTTCCTCGACTTGATGTGGGAACTATTTAGTCGTACACTTAGTACGTAGCCATCTATGTAGGCTTGATTATTGTTTGTGTTGAGTATTTTGATTCGTATAGTGCAGAGTGATTACTCCAATCTATCGAGCTTCCTTCTTGGCCGAAGGATAGCAAGTTGAAAGTTGGAAACGTGATAAGTCTATGAGACTTAGTTTCTGTATGAGGTTGAGAAACGCTTTTGCGTTGTTGGTGCGAAGAGACCGGGATTAGATTTATCCGAGAACCACTTCGGACCAACATATATACGACAATTGTGCAGGTTGGCCGATGATATTGATGTTTAGGATTTTCGTAGTAAAGGACTGCTTGTTGATCATTTGGGGTTAAAATCCCAATATACATATAGTAGCAGTAGTCTCTTCGTTATGAAATATCCATTGCAAGGACTATTCGCTACTAATCCTAGGGATTTCCCAACAGGATGTGGTAGGAGAGTACCTTCGGTTTGTCCTGTTCCTGGACAACTTGTATGAACGAGTGTCTGACATTGCATTTCTAATGATTACGTACATTGGTTTTTACAAACGTACATCTGTTTGGTGGAGGAGAAGGCAACTTATCTTAGCTTAACACCCTACCTTGAGACGTACGAGCTCAAGGGTTGTATTTTTGTGAGAGGCAATTAGTAGTCAACGGAAATGGCAATGTGGCATTCGATGAGATGATGTGATGTGATTTGTTATATATGAAAGGTAATCGATACCTTTTTGGCCTCACTCCCCGGAAAATGACTGAAACAGGGATAGAAGTAGCAAGGCTAAAATGGGTCGCTCCCATTAGGAGATGTCATCACTCTTCTAGATATATCTTTACATGCTATGACGTCGTGTATCTGATTATTGTTGTGTATGCTCGTGGCCACCAATAAAGGTCAGTAACGACCGGAGTGATGACATATTCGGTACTATCCAGGTATGGGTAGGTCGTCTTGTGTTGGTTTAGGCGGTCAGTATATGCCCCCTAGGTACATCACACTAGAGGTGTACTGTGTTGGTTAGGAAAGGTAGTCCCATTACCTAGTCATTTGTATGGAAATCCAAAATCCAGTACATGCTTGCCATTTTCTATTGTAGAAAGCCTTGTATTACAAGGTGTATGCAGGAATTTAATAATGTAACAATTTCAGCTATTTTTATATTATTTGTGTGCAATAGACACTATTATAATATAATGAGAATTTGATATGAGATGTTTTGGTTACCGTAAGATAAAAACCTTATTGGTATTTATTTATGACTCGGTCTTACGAGATACCTTTTGTTTTGATAAAGGGAAAGTTTTGATAACTTATAAATTCAGTTGAGGTGTGTTTTATCACGCTGGTTTACCACACTGATCCGGGCGTTCTTCCCTTTCAATGCTCGGGTCACCCGAGTATATTTACAGGTTCAGATTTGGTGCTTTTGGAGCTTCAACAGGCGAGCTGGAGATCTTCATGTCGTATACACGTATCTGTTAATTTTCCGCTACTATTGATTGGTGTTGTTGTAAATCATCAGCATTTGTGAGGACAGGTTATTATAACTGTCCAAGCTGATGATTATTTATTATGTACTCTGATATTGATTATGTATATTACAGTTTCTCTTTGAAAAGATTATTGATCTATATTGTATGTTATTCCGCTGCGATGTGAGATTTTGTATTGTTTTGGTTCTGCTTCTCTCTTTTTCTTCTCTTCTCTTCTTCTTTCTTCTCTCTTTCTTCTCACCCTCTCTTTTCTTTCTCATGATTATCTGCAATCGGTGCACTATGGTTCGGACATGTGTGGTTTATTGTTGGATTCAAAGAGTGTCGGGCGCGGGCCGTCTCACATACGAACCATATCTAGTCCGAAATGCGGTCAAAGGAATACTATCCTCCGTCACTCGCAACTGATGGAACCCTGTCGCCAAATACAATTGTGAGAACACTCTGGCTCGACTCGACTGATCAAACAGATCATCTATCCTCGGCATAGGGTATCTATTCTTGATCGTCCTTTCATTCAACTTACGATAGTTGATGCACATCCTTAACGACCCATTTGGCTTCTTCACTAATACTACGGCCGCTCCCCAAGGCGAACTGCTTGGTCTAATAAAATTCCTTTCCTCAAGATCCACTAGCTGCACCTTCAATTCCTTCATCTCTGTAGGTGTCATCCTGCTAGGTGGTTTACTGACAGGTTCAGCTCCCAGTACAAGATCTATCCGAAACTCAATAGCTTGTTTCGGTGGTAGTCTTGTGACCGGCTCAAAGGCATCTGCAAATTCCCTTGCCACTCAAACCTAACTTAATTCTTGTCCAACCTCCATGGCACTTAACAAAGCACAAACACTCTTATTGGAATTCTCCACTGAGATGATGATTCGGTTATGACTATCCGGGTGTCTCAATGATATTTCCCTATCCTGGCAAAATAACCTAGCCTCATACTTACCCAACCAATCCATACCCAAAATGATCCTGAAATCTACGAAATCAAAAACATGCAAACTGCATGCAAACTTATGACCTAACAAATCAAGTTCTAACTGGTCACATCTCAACCCTAGAGTTGCATACCCTCCTATTGGATTCACAACCCTTAAGGAAGTAACAAGGTATGTGGGATCTATACATAACCTATCAACCAAATACTATGATATAAATGAATGTGATGCACCGGTATCAAATAGTATCCTAACTGGTATACTCTGAATCAAAAGTGTACCTTCCATCACATTTTTTCCTTTCTTTGCTGCAGTAGGCCTAGAAGAAGATGGTGGTCCAACAGTAAACACATTCCCTCTATCCGCCTTGACTGGCTCTAGACACTGGTTCTTATAATGTCCAACTTGGTCGCGGTTATAGCATTTCATATTCTTCTTCTCTACAGGCTTCTTCCCCTTACCCATCCAGCACTCATGAGCATAATGGCCCTTCTTATCACACTTATAGCACACCAAATCCACCTTTGCCTTCTTGGCAGCCTCACTTTCTAGGCTCCCTTCTTCTTAAAGAATTTCCTTTTCTTTTCCTGAGGACGCGGGGATTCTACTGGCTTCTCTGTAATTGACACAGCAAGCATTTTCTTGTGGCGGATGGCCATCTCGACCACCACATTACAAGGCTCTCTGACATGAGTCATAGTCATTCTGCCTAGTTCTGGCCTCAATCAACGAATAAATCTCTCATTCCTTCTGATGTCAGTGTCAACCAAAGCATATCCATATCGAGACAACTCATTAAACTTAGCAGTGTAATCAATCACCGACATCTCTCCCTGGACAAGATCCATGAACTTCCTCATCAATGCCGACTTGGCAACCTCAGATAAGAACCTCTGTTCAAACCTTCTCCTGAAATCAGCCCATGTCAGCTCTTCTTCCGTAACTTCGGTTGTCACACTATTCCACCAGTGAAGCGCTAACCCTTGCAATTGTCTAGAGGCTAGCCTTCTCTTTTCTCCATCATCCAAGCCTAAATTGGTAAAGATACTCTCATAGTTCAAAAGCCAATTCTCAACCTCTACCGCATCCTCTGTTCCCATAAACGGCTTTCCAGCCAAACTAGTATAGTCTCTACTCAGCGTAGCATAGATATATCCAACTGGAACTACAAGATTAATTCCACCAACATTACTAGCAGCTCCTGCTTGCAAAAGATTTGATAACAACTGATACACCATCCCCACATCTACTGGCGGATTTCCAACACCTACATTGGCTTCAGCATTTGGATTAGCATTAGCCTGTTGACCTTGGTTTCTCCGGGTATTAGGTCGAGCATTTCCGTTGGTTGTGGTGCTTCCTCCACCAAGATTTCCTCTTCCATTTCCTGCTTCCATATCCTCTTTCTCGTAAATCTGCATATGAGCCTTAGTAAGATAAAGAAGAACGGTCTAAGAGAGAGGGGAATACGTACTTAGATATATACCTATATATCAATTACAAGTACGTTACTATAGCGTTAACCCGAACCCCGATCATATTTTCAAATTCTTCGGATTATGTTTCAAAATTCTTTTAGGTTTTACTTTTCCTTTAAAGTTTCATAAACCTATGCGCTGATACCAACTTGTAACATCCCTCTACTTGGAGGCCCAAAACTAACGGCTACGGATGTTGTAGTCATCCATAGTTATTAACCTTCAGCGACCAAATACGGCGGTGCTAGATTTATTGATACACAGATCACAACAATATGGAAAAAATTTAAGAATTATAAAAACATATCCATGTTCTGTTCAAAACATTTGATGTTCATTACATAATCCCAAAAACATTAACCACGTTCAGAAAAATATAATTATTACACACATGCCAGGAGCGACATACGAAGATGCCCCTTTGGTTGATCAGAGTATATAGAAAGGCTAATAAATCTACCTTTACATCCAAATACACAGTGGAAAAGGATAACACTAAATAACTAACTGCCTCCTGCAAGCCTCCGGAAGCTTTATTCGTCTAGGAAGAGAACTTGAAAACCCTAAACCTCAAACTACTAAAAAATCAATTGAGTACCCGAGAGTTTAAGGGGAAAACAAAAACTTTGAGTCAGACATAAAGCCTAGTATGAATAATAATCTAACATCTCAATCCTTTTAGATATCTAGTGAGACCACGCGGCTTAACGGAACGGGTTTTCCCCTCACTAGTATTCTAAAAACCTTTATAAAACCATATACTACACTCCTACATCCACAATGGTTAAAACATACATTTCAAAATATTATGATGATATGCATACATATAAACATTTGGATTTACCATCCCCAGTTTAAATTGACACCCTTTCATAATTTAGTTTCTAGGGTCACTATTAACCTATTAGTTTTCATGGGATTAATAATAACCGTTTTCATTACACATGGACACCCTGTCCTATTCCATAGTTTTCATGGGCTCACTAAGAATCTATAGGCTCCTACGAATTTACTTAATTACTTCATGGGTCCCCCTGAACCTATTAGTCATTCCAATAACTAATCCTCTTATCCTAGTTTTCATGGGTTGACTAGGAAGCTATGGATTTTATCCAGTAACTCACTTCTCATCCAAATTTTCATGGGTTGACTAGGAACATAACGATGCCTCCATTAACATCTTTCTTATCCTAGTTTTCATGGGTTGACTAGGAACCTTTTGACTGATGTCAATTCTTAATCTGGATATAGTTTTCATAGGTTCATTACAAACCAATTAGCCCCTTCCAACTATCCTTAATACATAGTTTTCATGGGTTTACTATGAACCTGTTGGTTACCTCCAATAACTACATTATCATAGTCTTCATGAGTTTACTATGAACTTATCTCCTGGACAACATCAAAGTTTAAGAATCCTATATTTTTGGTCTCCCTGACTCCCTGGATGCAATTCTACTCATTCAGAAGTTTAATAAATTTATATTCACTACTAGGTTAACCTAGCTGGTTCTTCTACCTCTTTTTATCCCTAAAATACAGTTATGGGTTTGCATGTGAATATATTCGTATTTGAAGTTAATCCCATTAACTTATATTTTTATCAAGGCAGTACTTCTTCAAATTTACTTACTTAAAGTCCTTTCAAAACTCCTTTATTTAGCCATGGGTTTTTCCTTTAAAATTTGAGTTTGGGTTTTAAAACCTTTCAACACCTTCGAAACCTTTGCTTTCGATCTCAAAGGACGATCTCCTTAGAAAGCCTAAAAATCCATTTTCAAAGCATAAGTCTCATGCCTTTCTAATATTTTAAAACATCACTTTCAAAACCTTTCGACCATTTTAAAGTATTATCATATTAGTATAGAAGCATAGCTTCAAAACCATTTGAAAGCACTCTTTCAAAACCATTGAAAGTCCCTCTTTCGAAAGCATTGGCTTTTACTTAAAACATCATTTTTGGGTCAAAGTGGACATAAGCAGAAGCATCTCTTTCGAGACAATTCTTTAATTCAAAAAGTATTGCGGAAGGTTGATGGTGTCGAAGCCATCCTTTCGAAATCATTAAAACATCTGGGTAAAACAATTGAAGGTTAGCTTTGGAACCCCTTCCGACACCATTGCCTTTGAAACCCCAAACCCCTTTCGAAAGCATTAGGAAGTGGCTTATATTTATAAAAACACATGAACTTTCTGACAACATTGATTTCTTCAATACCATCGGAAGGTCATCAATTCTAAGAATGGTTTCGACTTGATCGAAACTACCCCTTCCGAAAGCTTTAAACAAAATCAATGTAACTCCTTTGGAAGCTACTTCTTTTAAAACATAGGTGGCGGCTCTCTTTCGAAAGCCTCATTGAAATACCCTTTCGAAACCCATTTATGAACAGGCAAGTGCTTTTCTTTTAAAACAAAATAAAACAAAGGAACCAACCCCTTCGAAAGCTACCTTCGACACCCTACCTTCCACCTTTTCCAATCTACTACATACCATCAAAATGATACCATGTGTATTCATTTGCTGGTTTCGACCTAGAAGGTTTCGACTACGTTGGGGCGGAAGGCCTGAGTCGGAAGGTCCTTCTAAAGAAGGTGGAACCCTTTTTTCTGAGCAAAAAAGCTGTTTTTACCAAATAAAGTAAACTTTTTGTAACTAACTTGCCCACTTGTAAACACATCATTGGTTACATTAAACTTTCAAATTATTTTACTCAAATTTGCCGAATTTTCATATATCTAAATCATGCTAACTTTTAACGATTAAGCCCTTCCTAATAACAAAACAATTAAATCATTTAGGTCCTCCTTTCAAAATAATTTAATTTCCATACTAAATCACTTAGTAAAAATCCCCAAAAATTCATTTTAATCATGTTACCTGACATATCAAAATTTTAGACCTAAATTCTTAACATATTTTCCAAAATAAATTTATAAACCCAAATAACCATATTTTCCTTTGAAAATTCATAATTAATTCTCCATGGCATAGAAAATTATAAAAATTGAAACTCAATTCCAAAATCATGTTTTCCATAACATATAATTTTCCATGGCATTTAAAATTCATTTAACTTCGGTTTTACCATAAAACCGTTTATATCTCCTTTAATCAACCTTGTTTAAACCATATAAATCATAAGTCAGGCATATCATCATTCAATAAATCATAAAAACGAATTAATCCCTTAAATCCGAACCCATATGATTATAAAACCAAAAATAGAGATGTAGTGATTATTATTCACCTTAGATTGGATAAGGAAATTGATGATTGATTGAGATTGATTTCTTCTAGCTTGACCCTAAGCTTTAGATTGATTTTCTCTTCTTTGCTATCTTCTTAATGGCCGGCTCTCTTCTTCCTTATGGTTAAATTTTTACTTGTGATAAAATAAACGTGTATGGCCTAAAGAAATTGGTATAAGGGTGGAGAATGTCGGTGGCAACTACCCTAATACCCTTATATTTATTTTAGCTAACACTTAACCATTTATAAGTTCATTTGATTTAAATAAGCACATCCACTTAGTTTATTAATGAACCTCAATTTCCTTACCTACATTATTCTATTAAACTTGTTCTAATTAAATCTCCTGAATAATGTCAGTAAAAAATTAGGGGTGTTACAGATGCATGGTGCTCTAATGACACAGCAAATCACGCTTTCATAATGGGATGTAGTTTTTGCAATGGGATTCTCTCTATAAAGGAAGAATTGTATAAATTATAATTTTTGGGAAATGAATTTGAAATTAAATATTTTGAAATGAGTTGAGCTTTTCTCAATTTTACGATTTTAAAGTGAGATGTTGATTTTAAAGAGTAAATTATAAGTTGATGTTTTAAAGAGTAAATTATAAGTTGATGTTTTAATATTCTATAAATAAATAAGTATTTGGTATTTTTAAATATAAAAGAACTTGTTTAAGAATTGATTTGTTGTTTTATATTATGCTTTTAGTGTTGAAGGTTTTCGGAATACACTTCATGCTATTGATATTACTCTGAAGTTTCCCGTAAATTTCTATTATGTAAAATATTTTGATTGTTTTGCCTATGAATTTGAATTACTCAAATGAGTTCATTTGAACTCATAGTCCGTGATAATGAATAATGGGAAAGGAAGATTAAATCTGAGTCTTGTGTACGCCACCAATCAAAAGGTCTAATCATTAAATTAGTGTTGCTCTATTAATATTCTTGTCGTATGGATGAAGATCAGTATACATGCTAACCTATAGTGAAATTAGAGTAATATGTATATGTTCTGATGGTTGAATGTTTTGCATTTAAACATAAATTATAGATGGTGTTGTTTAGCTAGAAGTTATTAGCTTAGTTATAGATTTTGAGTAATTGCGAGGACGCAATTTTCTTAAGGGGCGAAGTCTATAACAACCTAACATTGAGAAACAATCAATTAACATTAATTATAATGTTTTAATTAATTAAAGTTGGTTTTAATGAATCGATAAGAATGATTTTGAATTTGTATGGATATTGAGAATTAAAAATGAAGTGCCTTATGGGAAAATGTGAATTTGATAATAAATCATTTTTGCGACAAATATTTCAAAGTTGAGAATTATTACTCAATGAAGAATTTAATTATTCTTGAGAAATGTTGATATTTTTAAGATTAAAATTATTTTAAATGTTTTAAAAATGGTTGTAATGATTTTATAAATTTAGTAATGATAAGTTTATTTTTGAAAGGAAAGGAATTTTATTTTATTTTAATGAGGAGTTTGGAATTTATTTAATGAATGGGTTTAAAATGCAAATAAAGAATGATTTAAGTAAAATGAGTTAAAATATAGAAATAATATTTTATAAAAACTATATAGTGGGTGAATAATACGAAATTGAAGAAGTAATTTTTATGCGGAGATTTGAATTAACTTTGGATTAATAAAAGAATTTAAATAGAAGAGAGTTAAGTAAGGTAATTTTGGTATAACTAAATAAAATAAAATAATTTACGGAAAAATAAATTCTAGAAAAAAATCATAATGTTGTGTAGTCACTTAAGTAATGAAAATTTGATTTTATTTGGGAGTTTGATATTGATTTTGGTAAAGTAAAGAAAAAAAAAGTAGAAGTGTGAAATAAGAGAAAGAAAGAAAGGGAAATGGGTTAGAATTTGTGTAAGGCCCAAGTCAAACAGTTGTTTCACGAAATCCATATATAGACAATTCTTTGTCTAGAATTATCTTCACTCGTCACTCAAATACTTCACGTTCAAGCCTCCTTCTCCATTTTCATTTTTCTCCTTCATGAAACTTAATTACTTCAAAACCCTCTCCTCTTCTAAAAATGAAAATAAATAATATATAGTTCATTCTCCATTTCCATTTTTCTCCATTTTCATTTTTCTCCTCTTCATGTTCATTTCCATTTGTGACTATTAAAATTCTTATTTAGATTTGTAAAAGATTTCAAAATAATTATTTAACAATTTAAAATATATATTCTTTTATTAAATATATTTAAATTTCCTTTTTAACAAATCTCTATGTTATACTTGCTCTAATTCTGTGTAGCTAGAAATCCGAGTAAATAGATTAGTACTATAGTCTGGTATGGGACTTTCGGTAGTATTTCCGGTTATTCTTTGCACTCGTTATATATAATAATATTATGTAGAATTCTAGATTGTAAGAAATTTGAGTAAACAGACTTGTAATACCGTGTGGTATGAGACACTTGTTAATATTTTTCTGCATACTCTTAGGACTCATAGTACATAATATTAGTGAGTGTAGTTTACAAGAATATAATAAACATTAGAGTAACACAAGGTGGTATAGGATGCCTAAGATGATACTTGTGCGATTACTTTCTGTAAGTAGATACACTCAACAGGGACAGGTCTATGGGGTATTAGATATAGTGATGTGAACTAAGAGTGAGCAGGCTGAGAGCCATAAGCGTGTCTATCTATCATGTGTTTACTCTTATTATACGATGTGGAGTAAACCAGATGTCTAGTATCAATCCTAGCCGCCTGACTGCGGGGTCGCATCTTAAACACACCTTTGATGTATATGTGGCTGAGAGCCACCGCCCATGTGGCACCTGTAACAGAAGTCTATTACCATTGGGTCACTTGCAGAATCGTGATCATTACAAAATATAGACTTGCACTAGATGGATATTGGGCCAGATGGCCATCAAGTTAACCGAAGACTAGAGGAGTAGCATTGGAAGCATGCAAGGACAGCTGCTGGAGAAGGCCGAGAGCTGTCAGTCTCCTTTCTAGTTATTGTTGATATAGACACTACTTATTCATCCATATGAGATCATCATGTATACGACTAAGAGCCAGTAAGATCATTTTTATGACCGATGCCGATATGGATACTTATGATGTTGAGAGCATATATGACTGGTGTTGGGCGTGTTCTCACCCGGAAGACCTCGAGACTAAGAAGCTTGATTCATTCGGCATTCTCGTTTTCCAGGGCCCATTCGGCATACCCCATTCGGCATACCCCATCCGGCAGACCTCATTCGAACTCATTCGGCAGACCAACCTCTCCTAACTCCCACCGAACCACCTCCTGCCGAACCAACCGGACCAACCCTCCTGCCAAACCAACCGGACCAGCCCATGCTGAACCATCTCCACACCGGATCAACCTCACCATCCCACCACCGGTCCAAGCAACTGCCGGTCCATTCTACACTCCAACCACCTCCGAACCAAGCAATGACGAACCAAGACGTACCAGGCCAGATCACATCAGCCCAGGCCCATCAGCAACTATACACATCCTAGACCCCTACCCCCAACCTCACTCTATAAATAGAGGGGCAGGGGTACAACAATGGAGGACAAGTTTGAGAGCTCAAGCACGGAAGGAACTTTCAAACAACTTTCTTTTACTGGTATCAAAGCTTTGTACTTGTAATCAGAATAAGAGAAGAGAAATAACATATAAAGTGGACGTATGCACATTCTGGCTGAACCACTATAAATCTGCGTGTCTTTTTACAGTTTAGCCCCTGTTTTTTATATATTTGCATAAATCACTCAAATCACTAAGAATAACATAAGAGCTACTAAATCATACAACTTCGAGGTGTTTGTCCATTTTTTGTGCAAACATTTTTGGTGCTTTCACTGAGAGCTAGAAGCTCGAAGCTTCAGCTTCATCCGCTTAACAAGTTTTCCTAACAGCATCGTCCGCCACTTGGAAAACATGCCTCCCAAACAGAGAAAAGATGTTAGCAAAGGAAAAAACATCGCATCCAGCAGTCTTCCAGATCCAGCTGTCGCGAATCAAGAAAATCGTCCTCCTCCAGCAACAGTAACAAATGAAGAACAGGCTAACCCAACTACTCCTCCCACAGAACAGCCTGCAGCAATTACTAGAGCAGATCTGGACAGAGTTGTGGTTGAAGTAACTAACCGCTTCACATCCCAGCAGGAAGCCTTGGTGGACCATCTCATGTCACGCTTAAGGGACGCTGAAGAATCCAACCGCAACACTGAATCATGGGGCGAGTCCCAGTCTGGAGGATCTCAGAGACAACAAAGATCTCCCTTCTTCGAAGGAGCTAAAGGCAGAAGTAGCCGTGGTAGGAGCCGAGACCGAGCACAGCCCGAAGTTAGGCCTGAGGAAACGTTTGGTACCGAACCCAACAGGGAAGGTACCGGGCGAAGGTCAACTGTAGCTGAGCCTGTCATGCTACCTAACCACAGAAACGCCAGTGAACGGGGCCGAGCTAGAGTCCAGCCCGAAGTTGGACCAGAGGAAGTGCTTAGATCAGAACCCAACAGGGGGAGATCAAGGCAAGGGCCAACTGTAGCTGACCCAAGCATGCTCCCAGAAGATCAAAGGCAGCCACTGGAAAATATGAGGAATGATAGACGATACCATCCCTACAGGTCATCTGGACGGAATCAATCCCACAGAACAGAACCAAACTCATTTCTATCTACTCTAAGTTCTGATGAAAGGATGGCACGCTTATTCAGAGAGTGTGTCCAATGGGAGCAAAGAGATCGAGGGATAGGCGCTAGGGTAACCAGCCCTTTCGCCCGCAATATCGAAATTGCTATCACCTCCCGAGAATGGAAGATGCCAACAATGGAACCCTACAAAGGAACCTCCGATCCCGTTGTACACTTACAAAGGTACACGCAGCATATGCTCATGAGTGGAGCAACAGAGGGAGTACTGTGCAAATGCTTTCCGCTCTTCTTAGCAGATCTTGCTACCTCCTGGTTCTGTCATCTACCCCAAGGATCCATCAGCTCGTGGGAAATGTTGAAAGAAAAATTTATCAGTCAGTTCCGCATTCATGTGGAGCAACCCAAGGACGCTTATTCCTTATCCAGCGTCAAACAGAAACCTGGAGAAAAGCTGCAGCAATACCTAACCAGATTCAACGCCGCAGCAGCCGCAGTCCAAGATGCCGATGAGAAGCTTATCCTAATGGCCCTCTGCAGTGGTGTGCATCCGGACACTAAATTTGCTAGAAGGCTGACAAAAGAAAAGCCAGCTACTTTACCCGATTTCTTCCATGAAGCCGGGAAATACATGAGGCTTGAGGATGCTGCTGTTGAGGGGTAGTCAGGACAGCAAAATAAGACAACCCATGGCAACGCCCCTGCTGTGGCAAGGGACGTTCGAAGAACTGATTCCAGAGACAATGCTGGGGGCAAGAAGGGAGAAAAGCGCCTATATCGGCCAGGACCAAGATTCGACACTTACACTCCTTTGAACGAGACCGTCGAAAATATCTTCCTTGCCACCCAAGGCGAAGTTAGATACAAACGCCCACCGTACAAGAAGGAATCAGATAACGCACAGAAGTCTGGAAAATTCTGCCGCTTCCACGAATCTCACGGGCATGATACCAACGAATGCCATCATCTCCGAGATCTGATTGAGGAACACATCAGAAGAAAGAAACTGGAACGTTATGTAAAAGGTCAGGACAGGACCCCAGCTCCTACCAATGAAAACCCAAGGCTACCCTCCCCGGGGGCCGACAGAGGGAACCGCAACGCTAGCAGCTCTAGTCAGGAAAAGATAGTGGTCCATACCATCTCAGGAGGGCCACACATCGTAGACAGAAGCTGGAAAGAGATGGAAAGATACGGAAAGTCGCTTAGAGGCAATAAAGACTATGTCAATTCGGTTATAGAAGAGCGCCACCCGAAGCGGAAAGAAAGTAATGACATCACGTTCGGTAAGCGTGACCTAGAAGGAAGGCAGTACCCTCACATGGATCCCATGGTCATCTCTGCCCGACTTGGTCCCGCCGAAGTCTACCGAATCCTGGTAGACACTGGAAGCTCGGTAAACATCCTGTTCAAACACGCATTCGACAAAATAAAGCTATCAATGAAGGATGTATCCCCCTGCGATAAACCACTACACGGCTTCACTGGAGACGCGAAGATGCCCCTCGGGCAACTGGACCTTTTTGTTGAGATTGGAAGCCATCCCCGCTCTGCTGTACGGAAACAAACGTTTGTGCTAATAGAAAACCAGTCAGCCTACAACGCCTTCTTGGGAAGGCCATCCTTGTCTGACTTCCAAATTGTCTTAGCCCCATGGTGCTTAAAGATGAAATTCCCAACGGACAATGGAGTAGGGGAAGTGGAAGGAGATCAGGACGTTGCTCGAGACTGCTATGTGACTGAACTTCGCAACAACCACAGGAAGGATAAAGGGAAGGGTGTAGAGATTGCCCTCTGCACAAAAAGTCTAGAAGCGTAGCAATTAAAGAAAGCCCCTCCTCTTCGATATACCAGCGACCCTTTCAATGAATTAGATCCTAGGGACAAAGAGGAGGAGGCCACCGCCGAGCCTGCAGAGGCTATGGAATTTATATCTGTAGACAAACACGACTCAAGTAGACTGTTGAAAATTGGGTCCCAACTAAAAACCGAGTTGAAGGAACAACTCATCGATTTTCTCCGCCACAACTTGGATGTATTTGCTTGGTCACACGCTGACATGACCGGAATCTCCCCCGACATAGCATGCCACGTATTAAACATTGATCCTACCAAGGCGCCTGTAAAGCAAAGAAAGAGAAGTATGGGGGCAGAGCGATCAGCAGCCCTCGATGAAGAAGTAAAGAATCTACTCGCCAATAACTTCATACGAGAAGCTATCTACCTGGAATGGATCGCAAACCCGGTGCTGGTAAAAAAGGCTAATGGGAAGTGGCGAACCTGCATTGACTTTTCCAACCTAAACGACGCCTGCCCAAAGGATTGCTTCCCACTTCCCAGAATCGACCAACTTGTAGACAGCACAGCCGGGCATGAACTCCTATCCTTTATGGATGCATACTCAGGATATAACCAAATTCCTATGCATGCTCCCGACCAAGACCACACTAGTTTCATCACCGACCGGGGCTTGTACTGCTATAAGGTAATGCCTTTCGGACTTAAAAATGCAGGAGCCACCTACCAGCGCCTCGTCAACAAGATGTTTGCGGGGCTAATAGGACGAACTATGGAAGTATATGTGGATGACATGCTAGTGAAATCACGAAAAGCCAAAGATCACGTAAGCCACCTAGGCGAGATGTTCCAGGTACTTCGACAGTATGGAATGAAGTTGAATCCACTAAAGTGCTCCTTCGGAGTGTCATTAGGAAAGTTCTTAGGATTCATCGTTCATGCCCGGGGGATAGAAGCAAACCCTGAACAAGTCCGAGCGCTAAGGGATATCAAGATACCGTCCACCCGAAAGGAAATGCAAAGCCTAAATGGAAAAGTGGCCACCCTGAGCCGATTCATCTCCAAGGCAACGGACAAGTGCGTCCCCTTTTTCGAAGCTTTAAAGAAAGACAAAGAAAAGTTCGAATGGACTGACGAATGCTTAACCGCTTTCCTTAACCTAATCGAACACCTCCAGAAACCACCGGTACTCTCGACTCCAAGTGAAGGCGAAGATTATACCTATACCTTGCTGTGTCATCTCACGCCCTAAGCGCTGCCTTGGTAAGGGAAGACAACCGCACGTAGCGGCCAGTTTACTTCGTCAGCAAAAGGTTTACTGGGGCAGAAGTCAGATGTCCTAAACTTGAAAAGCTAGCATACTGTTTACTTATCACATCACGGAAACTGCGTCACTACTTCCAGTCCCATTCCATCAAAGTTCTGACCGATCAACCACTGAGGCAGGTACTCCATCGCCCCGACACTTCTGGGCAACTACTTAAATGGTGCATTGAACTGAGTCAGTATGATATCACCTATCACCCTCGCACCGCCATCAAGGGACAGGCCATGGCTGACTTCATTGCAGAATTCACTACCAACGGAGATAAGGAGCAATTGGAAATAACAGGAGACATCAAATGGAATCTCTTTGTGGATGGCGCGTCGAACGAACAAGGCTCGGGGGCAGGCGTTGTAATAATCACCCCCAGGGGAAATAAACTGCACCATGCTATAAGGTTGGAGTTCGCTGCCACCAACAACGATGCAGAATATGAAGCAGTGATAGCCGGACTAGAAATTGCCATCGAGATCGGAGCCAATTCTTTGTGTCTTCACAGCGATTCTCAGCTTATTGTTAATAAAATACTAGGAGAATTCCAAGCTCGAGAAGAACGACTCATAGCATATCTAAAGAAGACCAAGTTACTTCTCAGCCGATTGGACCACTACTTAGTCAAACACATCCCTCGGGAGGAGAACCGAGAGGCCGACGAATTAGCAAAGCAAGCAAGTGTGAGAGACATCACCATCTTCGGGGCAGTGACCATCTCAAAGCAAATGGCCCCAAGTTTTGAACAAGTGAATCTGATAACTGCAACCGAAGAAGCAACTTGGATGACTCCCATCCGAGACTACCTACAAAGTGGCACACTACCCGACGGGCATAATGAAGTCAAGAAAATCTTGAGGAAAGCATCCCGCTATACAATACAAGAAGACATCCTCTATCGGCGCGGGTTCTCTAACCCATTATTAAGGTGTGTCGCCGGAAGGGAAGCCAAGGAAATCTTATCCAACATCCATCAGGGGAGCTGTGGAGATCACACCGGAGGGCAAACATTAGCAAAAAAGATACTCCGATACGGATATTTCTGGCCCACCTTAAGCAAGGACGCCTTAGATTTCGTCAAGAAGTGTGACAGATGCCAAAAATTTGCTAAGATTCCACGGCTACCAACAACTGAGATTACTCAAATGACCAGCCCTTGGCCCTTCGCAATATGGGGAATTGACTTAATCGGCGAGCTACCGATGGGCCGAGGTGGGGCCAAATATGCTATAGTGGCAGTTGATTATTTCACCAAATGGGTGGAAGCAGAACCTCTGAATAAAGTATCTTCAGCAAAAGTTATTAACTTCTTGATCAAAAATGTTCTATGCAGGTATGGAGTCCCACTCAAAATCATATCAGACAATGTACTTCAGTTTGACAGCGAGGAATTCGCCAACTGGTGCCGAGAGCACGGAATTCATAAAACTTCTCATCCGTAGCGTATCCCCAGGCAAACGGACAAGTCGAAGCAGTCAACAAAATTCTGAAGACTCTGATCAAAAAGAAGCTCGAAAAGTCAAAGGGCGCTTGGGTGGACGAACTCCCTACGGCACTGTGGGCTTACCGCACATCTTTCAGAACATCAACGGGGCACACTCCTTTCTCTTTGGCTTACGGATCGGAGGCTATGCTCCCAGTTGAAACCGTTGTGCCTTCCCACCGTAGGATCCACTATAACCCGGAAGAGAATGAAGAGCTCCTCCACATGTCTTTGGATCTAGTTGAGGAGAGAAGAAATGATGCAGTCCTTAAAACAGCAGCCCACAAGCAGAAAGTGGCAGCGCAATACAACTCCAAAGTCAAGCATCGTACCTTACAAGAAGGGGATCTTGTCCTCAAGCGAATCTTCCCTCACCCCGGAGCACTAGACCCCATCTGGGATGGACCATATGTAATTCATAAGGATCTCCACAACGGAGCCTATATTTTGTCAACAGTGGACGGAGAGGTGTTCCAGAGGGCATGGAACATTCGACACCTCCGTCGATACTTTTCTTAACTTGTATTGCCCATATGAAGTGAATTAACAAAGAGAATCAGTGGACGTAGGCACTTTCGAGCCGAACCACTTTAAAAAACCTTGTCTCTTTTTTAACTTGTTCCTTTGTATCTTGGCTGCTTGTTAACTTTATCCTTTTCTGTTGAACAAAATCCTGAGCATATAGCATTTCTATTCGAAGCACTCCACAACGCAACTTCACCTGGACAAGACCCAACAGGTACTATGCGAATCTATGCCCTCGCCAATGAGACACTTTTGCTCCAGCATCCCTCTGCTGCGGGTTAGCTCATTGCTCGCGACGGCCCTTAAAGCCAACTGTAATGAGCCGATTATAAGCCACCGAGAAGGCCGACTATAGCCGAGGCAGCTCATTACGGCGTTAGGCTCGCCGGCAACTGTGAACCAACTATAAGCCCCAACATAAGGTGTGGCCAGCCAGGGGCAGTTCACAGTTGACGATCGGCACCCACGCTAGCCGGCCACAGTAAATCGAATAATACCCATGAGTACGGGCCATAATGGCCCGGGTAGTTACTGTGCGCGATCTCGGCTCCGATGTGTCTTAAGTGCGGCTGTGGTAAAAAAGAATTAACTCCCCGTGGAGGCGTAAGATGGGTGACAAATGTCTCCAAGACCCACAGCTAGGGAAAGTGACTACAAAACCCGTTTGCCACGAACTTAAGCACATCGAAGGCCTTCCGTGATTGGAAGTTTTACTATTTCACGTATTTCAATTTTACTTAAAAAAGCTATCCTCCTATCCTCTATAACAATCCATAAAGTACAGGATACAGAGTAGGAGATACTCGCCAATGGATGCAGAGATTTACAATCGAACGGCATGGGCATTCGACTGCATTCCATGTTCGGTCATACAAGATATACAAGACTGCCATCTACGACTGAAACATGAAAGGCGGTATTTTCTTCTTTTGTGTACAAATACATGACTATAATTTGTTCACACCACACACGAACATTGCAAGTCATGAAATTATGTCTTAAACCAGAACCCGACATCAAACACAATTTAATTACAAAAATATACATAGCTATATTTCTCGTACGACATGCCAAAATAACAACAAACATTCAAAAGACTACAAAATCAGCTTAAGTTAAAGAATTACACGTCAAAAATAAGACTATTTATTACAAGTGGTAAAATATTACAACCTAAAGGCTACGTTACTATTTTTCGACTAACATATACAACACTGTCAAATCCACAAAAGGAGTTTTTCCAGGTATAATCAAGGGGCCGGCTGCAGTGGAGCTTTATCCTTGCCCTGTTGACCCCCTGTCCAGTCAGAAAAAGGACTCATTAGCAATAAGCGACCAAGTTGATGGAGAAACTAAAAAGGGAGACTTACCAGCACCTGCTTTCTGACTATCCTGATCGTCATCCTCTACCTGCACGCCTACCTCCTCAGCGGCAAGTAACCGCATACCTTCCTTCACCCCCGGATTTCTTTTTGTCTGATCGAGTTTCCACTTTACGAGACATTATCTACAACACCGGAAAAACATGTTGTTAGAACAAAGGATGTAAAAAAAGTAAGTATATAATATGGAATTTCACTCATAAAATCAGAATGTTCAAACTCCCGTTGTCATTCGGTAAAGTAAATGCAAAATTCTCAAGGCCGCTCGGTAGTTCTTATATCCATTCGGCATTTCCAACGTCATCCGGATATGACCCCATCCGGCATCTCCATGCTATAACCCACTCGGCATTCCCAACTCCATCCGTTTATACAGATATACAACTACCTTCGATAAACCATTTGTCCAACATAGAAAGGATCTCACCTGATTCAGTGAAAATAGGGAAATTGATTCGGGCACCACGTTGATTCGGCTATCACTTTGATTCAGTTACCAAATTGATTCGGGCACCACGTTGATTCGGCTACCAAATTGATTCGGGTATCACTTTGATTCGGCTACCAGGTTGGTTCGGCTACCACGTTGATTCGGCTACCACGTTCGATTCAGCTACGAAGTTTGATCCGGCAAGAGCAAATGTTTAGTTCGGCAGGTAGGAAATAGCAAAGGCGTACGGTCCCTACTTATAGACAAAAGGACACGACCGGACCATCTGGTTCGGCATCCAAGGGCCAATTGAAAATGTCAAACAAAGCACGCCATATTCAAGAATATGCCCCACTTTGGGGGGCAAATGTTGGGCGTGTTCTCACCCAGAAGACCTCGAGACTAAGAAGCTTGATTCATTCGGCATTCTCGTTTTCCAGGGCCCATTCGGCATACCCCATTCGGCATACCCCATCCGGCAGACCTCATTCGAACTCATTCGGAAGACCAACCTCTCCTAACTCCCACCGAACCACCTCCTGCCAAACCAACCGGACCAACCCTCCTGCCAAACCAACCGGACCAGCCCATGCCGAACCATCTCCACACCGGATCAACCTCACCATCCCACCATCGGTCCAAGCAACTGCCGGTCCATTCTACACTCCAACCACCTCCGAACCAAGCAATGACGAACCAAGACGTACCAGGCCAGATCACATCAGCCCAGGCCCATCAGCAACTATACACATCCTAGACCCCTACCCCCAACCTCACTCTATAAATAGAGGGGCAGGGGTACAACAATGGAGGACAAGTTTGAGAGCTCAAGCACGGAAGGAACTTTCAAACAACTTTCTTTTACTGGTATCAAAGCTTTGTACTTGTAATCAGAATAAGAGAAGAGAAATAACATATAAAGTGGACGTAGGCACATTCTGGCTGAACCACTATAAATTTGCGTGTCTTTTTACAGTTTAGCCCCTGTTTTTTTATATATTTGCATAAATCACTCAAATCACTAAGAATAACATAAGAGCTACTAAATCATACAACTTCGAGGTGTTTGTCCATTTTTTGTGCAAACAACTGGTAGTCTAGATGATTATCTATGATACTGAGAGTTGAGTTGATTAGTATAGGTCTGAGAGACCATATGATCATTTCATTAGTTGAGAGCCAAATCGTCTACTAGGAGGCTAATAGTCTATATGATCATTATGTGATCATCGATCTCTTCGTTTGTACATGTTATTGTGTGTCCATGAAGTTGTGTAACCCCATACACATTGATTACATTGCTATCGAGGATAGCTAGAGATATTGAGAGCATGGAGTTGGCCCTATACGTATCTTTTATCATTATTTGTGAGATGACCTTGGCTACCGAGGGTATGCCATACTTGTATTGTTTGTATGTTTGATTTGGATGATTATTTGTGCATGTTTTCATATATGTTGAGTATGGTGAATCCCAGATATGTCTACTATACGATTATCTGAGAGATAATCATGGACATTGCTGAGAGCATGTCCTATGAAGTTACCGATCCCTCATATTTGTATAAACTTAGAAGTGTGGATGATTCACCCTTGACATTATACTCCTAATATGTAGTTGACCCGACTTTTTATATGGGTAAAATTACTGGTTCATAATTTTTGGTTATGATGCTATTATTGTGATACATAACGACACCTCCATTTCAGACATAATCTGATCCATATGTTATTTATATAATACTCGAGTCAATTCACGACATTTTAGGCTCAAGGACAAGATGACCAATTTGTGGATGATGGACTTAGATGGAGGCTAGGGTCATATTGTATATCATCATTTATTATTTTACCTTATATATATATGGTATTGTGACATATATAGAACATCATTTTGTATTTTTGAGATAGTAGGAAATTGAACTATTTTGTTTCCCACTTAGTCTTATATATATTATATTATATGTCATTGATGCGTTATTAACTCTATGTTCTTATAATCTGCCATTATATATTGTGTATTATTCTATCTTGGAAATGCACGTGTTTATTGCTTTATGCCAATACTATGTAGGTATAGGTAACTTGTTTATTTCATTTTGTAATACGTACCAATGTTAGCCCAAGGGAATATTTACATGTGATAGTCTGATATCGCCTCATTCTCCTTATTATTTGATAGTATTACCTAGTATTATTCTTTGGTAGTATAGGTATAGAAATGAGGTGTTACATTAAGTAATAAACATTTAAATCACAAGGATAAGGTGAAAGTCATTTGTCAAAACATAGATAATCTATTTCAGGAACTTTGTCGTTTATATAAGATGCACCTCGGAGACAAATCTCTCTACCAAAAACGGTTGGACTACTCTTGCAAACTATGTAAGGTGCTGACATAATAATCTCTCCAACGACTTTACTGAGGTTTATGCTTTCGAGTCAAATTCCTTTTCCAATAGCCTGTTAAGATTTCAACATACTTCCGGATTGATTAATCATGAAACTCTAGATCTGAATAGGTGACCCATATTTATTTAATTGAGAATAAATTAGAGAAAAATAAACAAATTAGCGAAAGACATACCTAAATTTATACTTGCTAATTGGAAATTAAATTTGGTTTAGTTTTCCATATTCGCACAAGCCCTAGGTCTTATATTAGATCTGAATTATTTCCGTAAAAGAGATTAGGAGAATAACTAGAGCTGTGTAATTGGGGACCATAACCCTTATTTATAATGTTGGCATTTTCTAATTTGGCCCTTCAACAAATTAGAATTGCCCCGGTATCTATACATTAATACCATGACAAATAGCACAACACATTTTATTTTACATATGTGGCTAAAATATTGGAAACTTCCAACAATCTTCCCATGGACCATATATGTTATAACCTTATAAATGTGTATATCTTTATGAGCTCCAAAATTTGCCATTTAGAACTTAAAGTGTTTCCAAAACAATCTCATCCATTAGCTATGCTGGCAAAGAATCAATGCGGCTTTCGTTACTTTTAGCATAATTAAACCCATCAATGGTCACATATGCCAACACAATCAAACGACATAGATCAATCATTGATGCATAGCATGGAAATTACATGAGATGTGATCTGTACATGTCTATTTCTAATTGGTCCTACTTTTGTGAGATCAAAACGTTCAATATTTAAACAACCTAGAGTGCAAACTAAACTTTATCACTTTATTTTTGATATAAAAAAAGTACTTGATATATGTGTATAATGAAGTATAGAGCAATGTGTTATATGACAGTACCAAATACAAACTCCTCATGAACCAAAATATCCTTACATAAAAGTTACACCAATTGAGCAACATGCTCATGAAAGACCTTGGATGATAATCCTTTTGTAAGCGGATTCGCCATAATGGAGTTTGTCACAACATGCTCTGTAAACTACAATTTATTTTGCACTCACCCCTTATTGAAAAATAATATGTTTTTTATTTTCATAATATTACTTTAAAGGTCCTTCAATAGCTTTTTTATTCCATAATTTTGTGACAAAATTTTGCAATTATTTTCCATCGTTGGATGCCCCATAACAGAAAATAAATACTAGTTCCAAAATAGAGAAGGCTATAAGTGTCTGTATAACAAGCTCCACCACAAAAAATTGTCATTATTACTTGAAGTGGATCTTTTATACTCTTGGCGTCCAAAATATTTGGATCGTAATGCTTTATAATCTCCAACCAATCTGATCTTTTGCCTATGAGCATGTAATCTTTTATTCCTTAAAGATAACTTGTAAGCATTTTGATTACTAATCATTGATCCACTTTCAATGTCAGTAAGCTATTTGCCAAATAATATTCGCAATATCCATATGTGTACATGCCTTAGCTAGTGTTAGACTCCATAACGCAAACGCATAAAGAATCTTTTACATTTCTTTAGTTTCAGGATATTCTTATATTACTATATAAGACAAAGTTTGTCTCTTTCGACAAAAGAGAATCAACTGATTTGCACTTTTCATACCAAACCTTTTTAAGCACTTATCTATCTAGCTATTGTGTGATAATCCAAATATCATCACATGAATAATAATGGTGTGTTTGAATCCCCAATACAAACGAATAAAACATAAGTAGGTTTCTCAAGTTGTTTCATCTATATTTTCATTGAAAAACATAACTTTAATATCCATTGAATATTGGTCAAAATTACAATATGCAACAAATCCCAAAGTGTTTCTAAAGAGTCTTTCACTAAAACCAAAGAGAAAGGTTCGTTAAAAAAAATTAGTTTCCTTTTAAGTATACTCTTTGCTATAAAAGAGCCTTATACTTTTCCATATTACCCACTTGATCCTTTTTGGTTTTGAATAGTTTTTCATAACTGATGATCTTATTACTTAAGTTAGGGGAAAATCTCAAACTTTATTGTCCTTGTAGATTTACACTATATATACATACCTTAATTCCACATTTTAAATTAGTACCTTGTATGGTATTTATCTTTATGGAGAAATACTACATAGTCATCCGAAATACTATTTCTTCGTTTTCAAGTGAATTTCCTTAGTGACCTTGCACTTTGAGGTTGGCCAGTTTGTTTTCAACAGTAACCTTAACTTGAAGAAAATTTTATTTGACATTGTCTTATTATGGTTCTTAATTTACTTCTTGTTAATGATAGGAAACAAATCCTATACATTATCCGAAGAAGTAACTTTAGTTGAATTAAAGATAATGACTCCTTAAAGACAATGATACATACCATAAAAATTTTGTTTAACATTGTCTTATTACGGTTCTTAATTTACTTATTGTTAATGATAGAAAACAAATCATATACATTATCTGAAGAAGTAACTGTGTTTGACTCAAAGATAATGATTTCCTTAAAGACGATGATCCATACTTCATTTCTCCCCCCAAAATCAACATCCTCAAAAATTGTAGCATTTCCCATCCTAAAATTATTCCTTGGTGCGGGTTTATAAAACTTATAGCTTTTAAGTCGCTTAGAATATCAATAGAGTATTTGCTATCTTTAGTGCCTCAATCTAGAATTATTTAGTAAGCTGAAACAAATAATCATATTAATCACCAAATCAAAATTTAAGACTTCTTTATCAAAGGTATTTAGCATAAGTATATATAAGTTATATTTTACACATTAGGAGTTATAATTCTAATAATGTTTGAATTTATTCATAAATTAATCTTATTATTTCTAAAGGAACAATAATACCCAAATTTGTTCATATTAAAATTAGAAACTGAAATCTGTCTAAGTGACAGCATAACAACAATATCAAACAAATTCAAAACAATATGCATATCTTTTTAGACATGACATGTGTGCATCTAGTAAAATTCATTTTAAATGTCCATAAATTTCATAAAAGAAACAAACATAAATATATCCTTATGTTATTTCTTTTCTGTAGCTCCTTAGCGACTTCTGTATCCGTATTTATACATTTATTTACTATGTAAGATAAATGGGTATCTTATCATGCTTCAATATCTCTTCTTCTTACCACAATGTGAAATGAGCTCAATAAGAGGTCATTTTATTCTTAGGAAAATTAATAATAATCTTAAAATGGTTATACTATGAATAAAGAGAGTTCCAAAAAAACAATAACTTGAGTGGTTTTTAACTTTTGAATCCATATTTTCCATATAGTACTCATTTATGTTTCCTTTACTTTGACTTTATGGGGTCAAGCAATATAAAACGTTCTTGTTTCTCCTCATTGTTTTGACAAAACGCTTTTCATTCTCAGTAAAGAACTTCTTAAAATTGGTTATCCCTACAGACACCACATCCTTGAAAGCTTTTGAAATATTTTAATTTATGATCTTTTGACTATTTCCTTTTGAATTATTTTCGCCTTTGAATGTTCTTCATAACATTATAAGAGCATTAAACTATAATATGAGTGGATGTGACCCTCCTCATTGCAAGAGCTAGATTCATGAAGTTAAGAACAAACAACATGTTCTCTTACCATTCCTTAGAGTTAGTCCCAAATAAGATAAGAACACTAAAATTGGCAGTAGTCAAATTAGTTGAAAATTGAACAAAAATTAAGGATTGACCGTATATGCTCATACCCAAATATCAGCTATAGTAAATTCAAATAATTGGTACGTCTCTTCTCAATATGCCTAGCACAACATTAATATCAAGTCTTTGGACAGTAATATTAATTGTAAGCGGTACTCTTATTGTAATGATCAAACTGATAATATATTCAAGTCAAATAACAACCTTTCTTTGGGCCGATTAGTTATTCACTTATAAAACATTATAATTGTCACATATTTATCATCACACATGTGTAAGTTATTCGGTCAAATGTTAGTTTTCCTTTGGGCCGACTAACATCCGCATGAATAAATACACAAATATCAAACATTTTCATGAACAGCTAAAATAAAAGAGGTCACTTTAGTGATATATTATTTCAATTAGCTCACTTGGAATGTAGTATATTTACAATTTTTTTGCAAAGAGACACCAAAAATATATTGAATTTATTTCTTAGTGTATGTGCAATATTTCGAGTACTATAAAACACTCTCAAAAGTGCTTTAAGTCTATTTGACACTTGAAAATCTCAAAATTATAACCGTGGCACAACATGTTTTAATCATAGCTGTTATAATCTTTTGCTTTAAGTATGTGGTTACATTCATGACATTTCTTAAATAAATATGATACAAGGCATCGTAAATAAATCACATAACAAATGTTATGGATGAATGCCAGAATTAAATGCCACATAAAATTATACAAAAATGACATAGTAAATGTCATACTAAATAACATGAATGAATTTAGTAGCTATGATGTATATTTGAACCATTAGTTTTATTTGAATACTTAATTAAGGTCAGTAACCATGCATTTTTGCAAAATATGAAAATTGTTGCTCCTTTTATTTTATGATAACTAAAGCATGAAAGTGAAATATATTTTCAATGAGCATAGGTCAAACATATAAGATATTTGTAACTATCAAACATAAATACATCAAATAATAAACCATATGCATTTTCTTATTCCAGATACAAACATCACGCATTATTAAATTAATTGTAACCGACATATTTAGTGCATTTATGATAACAAATTAATTCAATTATTACCATAACAACCACATTTAATGCATTTATGATAAAAATAAATGCAATTGCCCATTATGTGGTCCAATATGTAAACTAGAGCCATGTTAAAATTTGTTTCAATAATAAAATAAACATAAGCAACACTACAAGAAAATGCTATATTGATAGCAAGTGAGGATTACACGGGAGGTTACTTGCTATAGTTAACTAGTTAATTATTATATAGGGTAGTCTTTAACGCCACCAATAATAAGTTAACGTCGTTGATAATAACGAATGAGAAATTTTCAAGGTCCAAAATTTTATTTCCCTCCATCATTTTTCTATGCCGCCCAAATCCCCTTTTCCTTTTTCACTTTCACTTCTTCTTCAGATTCTCCTCGTCACTGCAATTCTTCGTTAACCTCAAGGCTCCGCAACCCTTTCCTCAAGGCTCCTCGTCACTCCAATTCTTCGATTCCTCAAGGATCCGCAACCCTCAATGCTCCGTAACCCTCAAGTCTCTGCAACCCTCAAAGCTCGATTCCTCAACTTATTCACTGGAATCCTTCTAGGCAGCTGAAGCGCGTCTTCTAGGCTCGATTCCTCAAGTGATTCCTCATGCGGTTCTTCTAGGCAGCTGAAGCAGTATTTCAACTTCGCAGTCCTCAAGCGATTCTCGGTATTTCAACTTCGCGACCTAGGTGCTGGTATGTTTTTTTAAACTTAAGCATTTTATGATTTTTTATTGATTATGTTGATCTATTTATGATATATAATGATTATTTGATTATTAAACTAATCCGTAAATACTGAAACTATACTAATTTTTTAAAATTATTTTGATTATTAAAATTCAAGGCACACTGAAGGTTATAATCCGTAAATACTGAAACTATATTTATGTGTATGAATTTTTATTTTGAATATAGAAGCTTTGAACATGTGTTAATTTTTGAAAACATATCAACTCCTAATATACTAAGTTTCAGAGTATGTATGAGTTTTTAAATAGGTACAATTTCACAGATATGGATTTTAATATAAATTAATTTTATATTCATAACAAGTTTGTTTTAGAAGGATTTAAATATATACATAAAACCGCGCTTCAATTTGTGCATGCACAAAACGAATTTTGGCTCATGTAAAAATTTATGTTCTCTATCCTTGTTTTTATAATCGTTTTATGTCAATAAATTTTGGCTCAGGTAAAAATTTCTATTCTCTATCCTTGTAATAAATCTCTATTCTCCTGTTAGTACTTTATAGTCAGTTCATCGAATAATTCAAATCTGAATGTAGAAACATCGCACATTCCCCTGTTTGTATCTTGCTAATATTGTTAACAGCACTATCTCCAATATCTATTAGATTATTATTACTTTTTTAGTTTTTTCCTATCTGAAAATTTATGAAGAAGTGATGGTGTATTATATATTTAAAGGAGACCTTGCTCAGTGTACTTGCGGATAAGACTAAAATAGCACTAATAGAAAGGAAAAAAAAAGCAATATACACAGGAATATTTTTAAATTGACACAGCCAATGCCTAACGATATTACTGCACAGCATGGGTTTATACCAGGCCCATTATCTTTGAATGGGAAATAGATGAAACATAAAATAATAGTGAAGAATCGAAATTACTTACACTAGCATTTTGCATGTCATTGCACATGTATTTTCTGATATGCCTATCGCACATTACTAAAATGATAATTATTGTTTGCGTGTTTATTCTAATATAAATTGCGATATGTTCTGCACACATATGGGTTCTAATAGGTGGAACAATCCTCATCAAGTTCTTATGATTTACTTCTAAGAAAACTGAATAATGAATTTTGAGTAACAACTCTAATTGTTGAAAACTGTCTCTTTTATGTTGATCAAGAATCTTGCAGAGAATTCACTTCTTCGAGATTTATAGTGTCTTAAATAGTTTTGTTCTAGATAATTAAGTGTTTAGTGCTTGTGAGTTGTGATGCATAATTTTAATAAGTCTGTGTTTGTAAATATTGTTTGTTGGATCATTTTCATACAAAATTTTGGAGATTTCTAGGATATTTTGATTCAACTGTTTTAAAAATTGGATTTAAAAAGGACTATACGGTTTTTCCTAAACTTGTAAGTAGGAAGTCGCAAGTTGGAAGGAAATTCCATAAATTGTTTAATGGGCATTGTATTTCTAATTAAGAGCTTGTATTCTACGTATACCAGAATTGTGGCTGATTAACCAAATTTATTATGTTGTATATTCTGTATACATGCATGATTAAATAATATGAACCGACACAATAAGCATGAAGCTCAGCTCATGCCTTTTTTTAAAATAACAACATAGAATCATCGATGCACAAATATATCCTAGAATTAATGTCAACCCAGTTGGATGAATTTATTATGCCATTTTCTGATCAAATTTCTACTTCAAAATTGATAGTTACGATAATTATTGAGTTTCCTTTATCAAGGTTTTGAGACTGATTATACAGAACTTCTTTACTACACTTGCTTTGTTGATGTTTTCAACTGTTTGCTTTTACCATTCATGTTTTATACATCACTAAAAAGAGATTTATCATGTCAGAAATTATATAAAGGTGCTTAGAAGAATGAGATGAACCTTGGTTTTTGTAAAGAAGCAAAGATGTTATGGAACCCATGGTGAAACCTTAGTGGTTCGTAAACTGCTCCAGCATGGAAAAGGAAGCTCTTGATGTTGTCGTGGGAAGTGAGAGGAAAATCGAGATAATTCCAGAACAGTATGAAGCTGAGTGGAAGAGGTATAGATTAATTTTCACTTTTTGCCAGTAACATGTTGTTCATTTCATTCCTTTTTCCATTGTTTTGAGGAACTCAGTGATTTTCCATACATATATATATATATAATACATTGAAATAATGGGTGTTAGTGTATACACACATTAAAACGTTCCCTAGCACCTCTTAAAGAGATATTTGAAATTAAATAAAAAAACTCACTTCAAACACACTCTCTAATCAGGCATACAAAACATTTGAATGTCTATTAATTTTAGAGAGAAACTCACTTCAAATTTCTAAGTCGGCTTGAACTGTTGGTTCTCTACCCTTAATCCTTGCCATAGCTTCAATTTTTGGCACTTAAAACAGGCTTTCAAATGAAATCTTCAATTATAAAGGTTCAAAAATTATCAAATTAAGCATTATTTACTATCTGAATTTCAGATTAATACATATTTGTGGAAAATTGGAGTTAACAAAATTTGTGTGACGCCCCACCTCTATACCCACGCTAACCAAGAACACTACGAGGTAGTGCTGTCAATTAGCACGGAGAATAAGGCTGTGGAGGAGCGACCATCCATGTAACTTCTTTGTGCGAGCACCGATATGTCAGATAGAATAGAAAAATCCGACATACCGATACAAACTCAAAGCTATCACACGATGGCTATATATAATCTTCGGAAACAAACATAGAAGTAATCATAACATAAATCAGTCATAGACATCCATATCACAAAGGCGGAAGAAGATATGAATATGTATATAACACGTGAAAGTGTACATCGGAGTAGTGGTCAGAAAGATCCACGATAATACAAAAGAATAGCAACACGTGCTATACAAAAGAATAAGTACACAACATAGAGTCTATACCTCAAATGCATACATCCACAAACTACTAATCTAAGTAGTGCCAAAAGTCAGAATAATCCTGAAGAGAAGTCAAGCAGAAGCACCTGTAACATCTCGGTCTGACCCGAGTATTATTTATAAGAAAATAATAAAAGGACCAGTCTAGCTATAAATATCAGATGATATGGTATAAGTAAAAGACATGGCATGAACATGTAATAACCATAGTGGCATTCTACTATAAGTATGTAATTGAAAATCAACAAGAGATTAATCAATATCACAAGAATCTTCTCAAAGATAAAATAGGGTATCATACCCTAAACTTGTATTCATAACAAGTCAATGACACACGAATTCACCCATACACATAAATTGATAACATATCAATGAAAATCATGAAAATTGGTGAAGCACAAATTCCAGAAATCAACACACGAAATCCAGAAATCACATGAAAAGGGGGAGGCCTATCACAAGAACGGGAGCATGAAAACTCACCAACACGTGTAACACATGACGAGAAGCTATCTCATGGAAGCTATCCATTAAATTTTAACACATGAACGGCCCGAAGACCATGGGGTGCTACCCCATATATGTGAGTAGAAACATCACATAAGCGGAGTCTAGTCTCCCTCGCAGACAAAGAGACATCGCACAGTTGCTAGTCTAAATCACAAAAATGATCGTCATGATCATATAGAAGTGTCAATTACACTAAGCCAGTAAATATATGAGTTTTGCATTATGTCCCATAACCACTAGCTTAACTTAAATATTTACGAACAAACTGTAGATCTTCACTAAGAAATTTTCACAAAAGGGTTCAATCGAACAAGTCCAAGAGCTAACCGACAAAGTGAACGCGAGCGTTTCATACCACTCGTTTTACTAAGTCGTTTAATTCGATTTCTCATCCGAGTGAAGTAAAGGCTTGTATATACTAATAGATTGGGAAACGGTTTTAAGAAAAGGAGTTTTGTAATAAAATAGTGTTGAAATCGCTTTGATAAAAGAGTTTTGATATTTACTACTAGTATTGAAACCTTCATATTTTATAGTGATGAAACACAAAAATGATTGTAGAACAATCAATCACAGAAATTCACATTCGAAGGCGTGAATAAAATCCAAGGAAATCAGCTCAAAATGCATCAAAGTGGAAGTTCCCATGCGACCTAACATGGCCGAGTTAAAGTGAAAAGGAACGACCTAAAGTTAAATAGGTCGAACGACCTAAGGGTTGAAAGGTGAGCGACCTAACATTTTAAGGCCGAGCGACCTAGGAGCTAACGGCTTAAGGAGTAACACACGACCAAGAAGGTGCGACCTAAGGAAGACTCGCGACCTAACATGGCCGACCTAAGTGCAAACGACCTAAGTGGCCAAAGGGGCGCGACCTATCAGGTCAACAGGACGAGCGACCTAACATAAGTGGCCGAGCGACCTAACTGGAGCGACCTAGTGGAGGTTGCGACCAAACTGGAATGGCAGAGCGACCTAATGACCCAGGCAAGGTCGAGCGACCTAATGGAGCAAGCGGCCTAGAGTTGGCGACCAAGTGGTTGAACGACCCAGTGGTGCGCGACCTAATGGATATGCGACCTATCGCGAAGACGAGCCGAGCGACCTAAAGGAGGTAAGGTCCAACGACCTAAATTAGACGCGACCAAGGGATTGAAGCAGGACCGAGCGACCTAGCGACCTAGCGACCTAAGGTCTCACGACCTAAGTGGTTCGAACAAGCCGAGCGACCTACGACCTATCTTTGCCGCGACCTAACGCCAGAAGCAATAGCGAGCGACCTAAAGCCAGAGCGAGCTAACGACACACTGCGACTTTTCCACGTGATGACCTAGCACAGGCAGAACGACCTAAGCCCAGTCTCTTGCCAAAAACACTAAAAATTGGAGTTTTTCGCCAATCCAATCCAAACCAAATGCAAATGTGCATGCTAAAGTGATAGGAAATCATTCCCAACAGATCAAGATGAAAATAGACAAGAATGTAAGATTAAAAATCTCACCTTTTCACTAAAATGGATGAAGATGAAGCTTGAAAGCAAGGAGAATCAATCCAAAGCTTGAATCCAATATCTTCTACTTGAATTTGGAGTTGAATGTTGGATTTGCAATTGAATTTGAGTTTGGAGTTTTAATTTCCCATTCCCTCCTCCATTTTTGATGAAGCTTAGATGTTTTAGCAAAGAGTGAAGTTATGAAGGGAAGAGGGTTTGGCTGAGCTAAAGAAGGTGCAGTCCAACCAAAGTCAAAGGCGGGAAAAAGTGACGAAAATTCCACTTACTTCAAACATATCGAAGTTTATACTTAAAAAGATCGCAAACGTCATCTTGAACTCAAAGGGGGGGTCTCGAGTCCTAATTTGACTGTATGCAAAAAGTAACTAAGATCCGACTAACGATTAAAATATTTAAATAAGATATTCAATATATACTCGTCAAATATGCGGGTTGTTACAATTTGAGTTTCGCTGCTGTTTACGGCTGTTTGCAAAAGTTAAAAGAACACTTACTTTTTTCAGAGGGAAAAATTAAAACAAGAGGGGGGTGGGGATTTGGGGGTTTGGAAGGGGAGATGTGGGGTGTGGGTTATGAGGGTGAGAGAAGTATTTTACAAAAAGTTGGTGGGTTAGAGAAGGGGAAAAAGTGGGTGTATATAATAGCATTCAAAATAATAGTATCTTGATGTGCTTTTTTTATATCATATTGGTCATTTGTTTATATTCACTTAGATGGTTAGACAACATCCGAGATTGGTTCATTTCAAGACAAATGTGGTAGGATCATCAGATTCATGTTTATTATGTATCATTAGAAGATGATGTACTAAAAGATTTTGGGTCTTACAATGACTACTGGACGTAAAAAAAAGAAGAAGCAATCTTTGAGGCTAATCGCATTTTCGCTGGAAAAAAAATGAGATTAGTCAAGATCTAGATGTTTTGGACACTTGGTTTTCATTAGGATTATTTCCTCTATCAGTACTAGGGTGGCCAGATAACACTGACGATTTCAAAACATTCTATCCAACTTCTGCTAGAAACTAGACATGATATTTTATTTTTCTGGGTGGATCACATGGTGATGCTTGGGATGAAACTTGGTGGTGATGTGCCTTTCAGAAAGGTAATTATTTTAGCTTCTTGTTTGTAAAAGATGAGATATGTTGCATTACATCGCATGTTACAGATGTTTATAAGTATAGAAAAGCATGTTATATTAGCACAAATATAACTTGATTAACTGAATTTATGCCTTTTAGTTTATTATTTGAAAATATACAGAAAGCATCTAACCAGTAATTTGTGCCTTTTAGTTTGTTCATGATTGATGTGTCTATATGACAGGATTTTGCTTTTATCCCTATATCATGCTTTTATGTTTGTTGTGTAAACTGGCAATTCATCATTTGATGTGTGTTATAATTAATTTTAGGTTGCTGCTGCTATAATCGATTATTAAAGGATTCACACTGCTGTGTAGAAAGAGCAATGCATCATAATTGCCCTATTTTCTTTGAAGTAAGTTTAGTTGTAAGCTTTACTAATCATTTATATGCGAAATGAAAAAAACAGGCTATGTAGAAATACTAGATGAATATAAAGAATAAGCTAAAAGGTAATGTTTATGTATTCTTAGTTTCTTTTCGAGGTGACAAAAGACATTAGTGTTTTTCACTGGTTAAATTGGGATTCTTGAACATAAAATAGCATTGATAACACTGGTTAAATTAGAATGCTCTGTTAGGCTTATCACTAATGTAATAAATAATATCATGGCTTTCTTGGCATCTACCAAATATATATGGCCTTTTTCATTTGTATGCTTGAACTTAACAACATGCTTGTTGCATAATTTGTGCGTAAAATAATTATTTCATATTGAAGGATGGTTCGCATGTAAAGTGTTTTCTTTGTTACTTGTCCAGGTTAATGGCAGTGAACTTGCAATACTATCACTGTTGGAGTGTGAAAATGTCTTTGGGTATTTTTTTTTCTTTTTGACTCTATTATTAGTTCAGATCCAAGCTTTCTCACCATTTTAATCAAGATTGTTACTTTCTCTGTAAATAGGGGACTAGAATCTTGTTCTATGCCTCCACGATATAGTTGTTGTTGTTGCTGCTAACGCCGCCATTAATTATTCTAATAAAAAAGAAATATCAGATTTCATATTTCGTCATATCAGAAAATAATTGGAAATTAATAAGAGTTAATTTTGGAATAAAATACTTGTATAAACGTACGAAATATTCTAAGATTTTCTTTTTTATGTTTGCATGATTTACATAAAGTTTAATAGAGAGTTGATGTATGCAAATATTGGTTACATTCATTCTTATCACTATAACTGGTCATCATGAACACTTTTCTTTCCGATATTAATTTTCACTTGAAGATTTTCATCTAACAATTTGAATTGGTTATTCCAGGTTCAGGATGGAAGATTTGGATTTGGTGTTCTAGAAGGAGACAAGCAGCGAAGGGAGCTCAAGTTCTCAACTAGAGTTGTCTAAGACCCTATCTGGAAGGAGACTATCACGTGCTCGATGAGTCGACTATGAACATCAGCAATCAAAGGCCCACTGCCTGACAGTTGTGGAAGCAACCTATTGGCGTACTCGAGGCATGTTTCTACTTGTAATAATAATAATAAACATAATAACCAAGTTTATAAGTTTTATTAAAATTAAATAAGCTTTATAAAATATAACTAAGTTTATAATAATAATAAACTATAGTTTGACAAAAATTAACTAAGTTTATAATAATAATAATAAAATAACAAAGTGAACTAAGTTTTATAATTAGTAATAACAATAATAATAACAACTAATTATAAAAATTAACTAAGTTAACTATGTTTATAAAAATTAAATTAGTTTATAATAACATTATTATTAAATTAAGTTTACAATAATAATAATAATAAATTAACTAAGTTTATGGAAAATTTATAAGTTTGAGATAATTTATAACAATTAACTAAGTTAATAAAGTTTAAGTTTGAAATAATTTATAAGCTTAAGTTAACTAAAATATAAGTTACGACATTTTAAGTTTTAGCAATTGAAATAATTTACAAGTTTTAGTTAATATAAATAAAGTTTTAAATATGTTAATCGAGTTTTATAAAAATTTAACTAATTTTTATAAAATCTAACCAAGTTTTTAAAAATTGACCAAATTTTATATAACTTAACTAATTTTCTGGTGTAGTGAAAATATGATCTCAATAGTTGCTTCTTCAGTATATTTCATGTTTGGTCATATACTAAGTTTATTCTAACTAAAATGTACCTGGTTGTATAGATGTAATTAACAACTGCTAATTCTTAATAGAGTAATATGTCTGATTGCTGTCTACTTCTACTGTTACTGTTTCTGTTGTAAGGTCATTTGGCGAGGCACTGTTTGTTAAATTCTTATGTACAAGGAACTGTAACAGCCATCATGTAGGATAAAGGTATTTTACGGCGTTCTCTCTCTTTCAATATTAAATTAGTGTTAACTAGTCTTGTTTTTTTTAAACTAACAGTTCTTTCTTATTTAAAGGTCAATAACCCATTTGAAGAAAATTAGGTGGTTAGAATTACCAAATATATTGATTTTAATTTTGAACTTGCTACAAGGTATATTGTGTGTAGGCAGCAAATGATATAATTTATAATGTGGATGTGGCAACTCTGACCCTAATCATACTCCAATAACAAAAGGGCTACCTTTGGCTTTCACAAGAAAAAGAGATAACTGAGCATTGAACTGCATTATTATAAGCACAGCTCGTGCATAAACTCTGATACATGCCAAGATTTGTAAGCTTATTGTTCATCTTATTTCTATTTTCTTTTCTTGTACTCAGGTACTTAATGGATCTGAACAAGAATTCCATCATTTTTTTGGTACCAAACAACAGAGTATTGAAATGCATTGATCTTACCATCATTTCATACCTTTCTGACATTGTATTTTGTAAAACTTATTTGTCAAACTTGTTTTGTTTTTGAGTCTGTTGTTATAAATTTTGGAATACTGTAATCGACGTTATATAATTATAAAATGTACTAATTTTCAGCTGATACTTTATCTATTAGGTAGCAGTTTTTTTTCTGCAAATTGGAAAGACTAGAATGAATGCATGTTTGCATAAAACATGCATTGACTTACTATCATTTCATACCTTCCTGGCAGTTGATGATTCTTCTTTTCAAATAGTTGCAGCACGGAAAGCCAATAAGAACTTTATGTTAAAGGTGAGGTTTAGAGTTCTATTTTATATGAATTATTATAGTCGAGCTTAATTCTGTCAATTTATATTTTTCTCTTATCTGCAGGGGAAATTGGTCCATACAGCTCTTCAATAGTTGTAGCATTTAAATCTTGGTGGAAGCCTGCTTTTACATTTAGCATTACAGGTATGCATGTTCGTTAGCTTGCATATCAGAACTAATATGAAACAAAGTGTAGCTTATTATAGTGCTTACAGCAATGCCTGTATGTAATTCTCAGTTAATGGGGATGCTATACAACAATTTTAATAGAAAATATAAAGTCAAAAATTATCTTGAAAACGTTTGATATCTTTTGATTTGATTGCAACATGGCAAGGGGTCAGGAAATGTTTCTTGCCATAGCGGATATTGAAGGATGGGGATACTCCAATTCTGATATTCGTGCATACATTGCAGCTCTTGAGATCATGCAGGCAATTAACTTCCTCATAATTTGATTTTCTTGTAAACACGTCTACAATTATATCCATTCTTCTATCAACTAGATACATGATATTGTCAATAATTACAGAATTATTATCCAGAAAGACCAGGAAAGGTGTTTTTCATACACGTGCCTTATCTTTTCATGAAGGCTTGAAAATAGTAAATAATTTTCTAAAAATTAACTAAGTTTTATAATATATTAAATTAATATCTAGATATTAATAAAATTTTATAAAATTTAAATATATTTATGAAAATTAAATAAGTATACAAATTTAACTAAGATTACTAAGTTATATAAAAAATAATTAAAATAAAAATAATTACTTAATTTATAAAAATTAACTAATTTTTATAAAAGCTAACTACTTTATCAAGTTTTATACAAATTTTACTAGATTAACTAAAATTTATAAAAATTAACTAATTCTTATAAAATTTAACTAAATTATATAAAAATTAACTAAAATTATTTAACCAATTTATAAACTAAGTCTTATAAATATTCAACTAAGTTATTAAGTGAGTTTAATAAAAATAATTAAAGGGTATAAAAATTAACCAAGTTATATAAAAATTAACTAAGTTAATTGAGTTTTATAAAAATCAACAAAATTTAAATTTTTTTAATTAAGTTAACTAAGTTTTATAAAAATTAACAAAATTTAGAAGAATAATATAATATAATATAATAATAACAGTAGTAAAATAATATAATAATATTAATATAACAACAACAAGAAAATTAACTAAGTTTAAAATAGGTAATTAAGTTAATTAAATTTTAAAATAATTAAAAAAGCCAACTGTTTTTTAAAATTAAATAACTTCATAAAATTTAATTAAGTTTTATAAAAATTAATAAGTTTATAACAATATACATGCAATTTTTGAATAAAGTATTTTAACAAAATTTACATCCATTTTAGGAAATTCCATATGTTATTGATATTGTTTCCATATGATTATATAAATTAACTAAATTTTATAAAATTAACTAAAGTTTATATAAATCGATTTAATTTTATAAAATAACTAAGTTAATCAAGTTTTATATAAATTAATTAAGTTCCATATAAATTAATTAAAATTCATATAATTAAGTTACACACACATATGTATGTATAGTTATAATTGCTAATTGTTGAATTTCTTTTTCGTAGGTAATTACCCATCTATGGTGCATACAAATGGCAACATTCTGTTGTATATTAGCGATTTGAAGTTCTTTTGAAGTAACAACTTCTTTGGTTTGCACATTTAATCGTCATGTGTAGTACGATCTGTTGGGCGTGTTCTCACCCAGGAGATCTCAAGACCAAGAAGCACCAGGTTCGACTAGGCTTGCCTAAGCTTCATTCAGCATCCCTACCACTGCCGAACCAGACTCACAACCGAACCAGACTCACTATCGGACCAACCTAGCTCCCCTCACTAACGGACCAGCTACCTCCCAGGTGCTACCGGACCAACTCCTACTCCACCTACCGCCGAACCAGCCTCTACCACTCCTACCACCGGAACAATACACTAGTACCAGTCCCACCGAATCAAAACCATCACCGGACCAAATCCCACCGGACCAAGGCATTCTGGACCAACTTTGCCAGGCCAGATTGTATCAGCCCAGGCCCACCAGCAGCTATGTACATCCAAGACCCCTACCCTCAGCCTCACTCTATAAATAGAGGGGCAAGGGTACAACAAACGAACAAGTTGGAGAGCTCAAGCACGGAGAGAACTTTCAAACAACTTTCAGATATTTGTATCAAAGCTTTGTACTTGTAATCTGAACAAGAAAGGAGAAATAAAATATAAAGTGGACGTAGGCACATTCTGGATGAACCACTATAAATCTGTGTGTCTTTTACAGTTTAGTCCCTGCTTTTCATATATTTGCATAAATCACCCAAATCACTAAGAACAACATAAAATCAATTAAATCATACGACTTTGAGGTGCTTGTCCATTTTTTGTGCAAACATTTTTGGTGCTTTCACTGAGAACTAGAAGCTCGAAGCTTCAGCTTCTTCCACTTAACCTTCTTCCTAACAGCATCGTTCATCGCTTGGAAAACATGCCTCCCAAGCAGAAGAAAGATGTTAACAAAGGAAAAAACATCGCAACCAGTAGTCTTCCAGATCCAGTGGTCACAGATCAAGTAAATCGTCCCCCTCCAACAGCAGTACCAAATGAAGGTCAGGCAAATCCGACCACTTCTGCCACAGAACAGCCTGTAGCAATTACTAGGGCAGATCTAGGTAGGTGGCTGAAGTAACTAACCGCTTCACATCCCAACAGGAAGCCTTGGTGGACCATCTCATGTCACGCTTAAGGGATGCTGAAGAGTCCAACCGCAACACTGAGTCATGGGGTGAGTCCCAGTCTGGAGGATCTCGGAGACAACAAAGATCTTCCTTCTTCGAAGGAGCTAACGGCAGAAGCAGCCATGGTAGGAGCCGAGATCGAGCACAGCCCGAAGTTAGGCCTGAGGAAACGCTTGGAACCAAACCCAACGGGGGAGGTACCGGGCGGAGGTCAACTGTAGCTGAGCCGGTTGTACTGCCTAACCACGGAAACGCCAATGAACGGGGCCGAGCTAGAGTCCAGCCCGAAGTTGGACCCGAGGAAGTGCTTAGATCAGAACCCAACAGGGGAAGATCAAGGCAAGGGCCAACTGTAGCTGACCCTAGCATGCTCCCAGAAGACCAAAGGCAGCCACTGGAAAATACAAGGAATGATAGACGATACCATCCCTACAGGTCATCTGGACGGAATCAATCCCACAGAACAGAGCCGAACTCGTTTCTATCTGCTCCAAATTCTGATGAAAGGATGGCACGCTTGTTCAGAGAGTGCGTCCAACGGGATCAAAGAGATCGAGGGATAGGCGGTAGGGTAACCAGCCCTTTCGCCCGCAATATCAAAATTGCTATCACCCCCCGAGAATGGGAAATGCCAACAATGGAACCTTACAAAGGAACCTCCGACCCCGTTGTACACGTACAGAGATACACACAGCATATGCTCATGAGTGGAGCAACAGAGGGAGTACTGTGCAAATTCTTTCCACTATTCTTAGCAGATCTAGCTACCTCCTGGTTCTGTCATTTACCCCAGGGATCCATGAGCTCGTGGGAAATGTTGAAAGAAAAGTTTATCAGTCAGTTCCGCATTCATGTGGAACAACCCAAGGACGCTTATTCCTTATCCAGTATCAAACAGAAACCTGGAGAGAAACTGCAGCAATACCTAACCCGATTCAATGCCGCAGCGGCCGCAATCCAAGATGCCGATGAAAAGCTTATCCTAATGGCCCTCTGTAGTGGTGTGCATCCGGATACTAAATTTGCTAGAAGGTTGACAAAAGAAAAACCAGCTACTTTACCCGATTTCTTCCATGAAGCCGGGAAATATATGAGGCTTGAAGATGCTGCCACTGAGGGGCAGTCAGGGCAACAAAATAAGGCAGCTCATGGCAACACGCCCGCTGCAGCGAAGGACGTTCGAAGAAATGATTCCAGAGACAACGCTAGGGGCAAGAAGGGAGAAAAGCGCCTATATCGGCCAGGACCAAGATTCGACACTTACACTCCTTTGAATGAAACCGTTGAAAACATCTTCCTTGCCACCCAAGGTGAAGTTAGATACAAACGCCCACCGTACAAGAAGGAATCAGATAACGCACAGAAGTCTGGAAAGTTCTACCGCTTCCACGAATCTCATGGGCATGATACCAATGAATGCCATCATCTCCGGGACTTGATTGAAGAACACATCAGAAGGAAGAAACTGGAACGCTATGTAAAAGGTCAGGACAGGACTCCAGCTCCTGCCAATGAGAACCCAAGGCTGCCCTCACCAGAGATAGGCAGAGGAAACCGCAATACTAGCGGCTCCAGTCAAGAGAAGATCGTGGTCCATACCATCTCGGGAGGACCGCACATCGTCGATAGAAGCTGGGCAGAGAAGGAAAGATATGGAAAGTCGCTTAGAAACGATGAAGACTGTGTTAATTCTGTTATAGAAGAACGCCACCCGAAGCGGAAAGAGAGTGATGACATCACATTCGGTAGGCGTGACCTAGAGGGAAGACGATATCCTCACATGGATCCCATGGTTATCTCTGCCCGGCTCGGTCCAGCCGAAGTTTTCCGGATTCTAGTAGACACTGGGAGCTCAGTAAATATCCTATTCAAGCATGCGTTCGACAAGATGAAACTATCAATGAAGGATGTTTCTCCCTGCAATAAACCGCTACACGGTTTCACTGGAGATGCGAAGATGCCCCTCGGGCAACTGGACCTCTTCGTTGAAATTGGAAGTCATCCCCGCTCCGTTGTGCGGAAACAGACATTTGTGCTGATAGAAAACCACTCGGCCTACAACGCTTTCTTAGGAAGGCCAGCCTTGTCTGACTTCCAAATTGTCCTAGCCCATGGTGCCTAAAGATGAAATTTCCAACGGACAATGGAGTAGGGGAAGTAGAAGGAGACCAGGACGTTGCTCGAGACTGCTATGTAACTGAACTTCGCAACAACCACAGGAAGGATAAAGGGAAGAGTGTAGAGGTTGCCCTCTGCACAAAAAGTTTGGAAGCATAGCAACTAAAGAAAGCCCCTCCTCTTTGATATACCAGCGACCCTTTCAATGAATTAGATCCCAGGGACAAAGAGGAGGAGGCCACCGCCGAGCCTGCAGAGGCTATGGAATTTATATCTGTAGACAAGCATGACTCGAGTAGACTGTTGAAAATCGGGTCCCAACTAAAAGCTGAGTTGAAGGAGCAACTCATTGACTTTCTCCGCCACAACTTGGATGTATTCGCATGGTCACATGCTGACATGAACGGAATCTCCCCTGACATAGCATGCCACGTACTAAACATTGATCCTACCAAGGCGCCCGTAAAACAAAGAAAGAGAAGTATGGGGGTAGAACGATCAGCAGCCCTCGATGAAGAAGTAAAGAATCTACTTGCCAATGACTTCATACGAGAAGCCATCTACCCAGAGTGGATCGCCAACCCGGTACTGGTAAAGAAAGCTAATGGGAAGTGGCGAACATGCATTGACTTCTCCAACTTAAATGACGCCTGCTCGAAGGATTGCTTCCCACTTCCCCGAATCGATCAACTTGTAGACGGCACAGTAGGGCACGAACTCTTATCCTTTATGGACGCATACTCAGGATATAACCAAATTCCTATGCATGCTCCCGATCAAGACCACACTAGTTTCATCACCGACCGGGGTTTGTACTACTATAAGGTAATGCCTTTCGGACTTAAAAACGCAGGAGCCACCTACCAGCGCCTCGTCAACAAGATGTTTGCAGGGCTAATAGGACAAACTATGGAAGTGTATGTGGATGACATGCTGGTAAAGTCAAGGAAAGCCGACGATCACGTAAGCCACCTGGGCGAGATGTTTCAAGTACTTCGCCAGTATGGAATGAAACTTAATCCTCTAAAATGCTCCTTCAGAGTATCATCAGGAAAGTTCTTGGGATTCATTGTCCATGCCAGAGGAATTGAAGCAAACCCTGAACAAGTCCGAGCTCTAAGAGATATCAAAATACCTTCCACTCGAAAGGAAATGCTAAGCCTGAACGGGAAAGTGGCCGCCCTAAGCCGATTCATCTCCAAAGCAACCGACAAGTGCGTCCCCTTCTTCGAAGCTCTAAAGAAAGACAAAGGAAAGTTCGAATCGACTGGTGAATGCTTAACCGCTTTCCTTAACTTGATCGAACACCTCCAGAAACCGCCGGTACTCTCGACTCCAAGCGAAGGCGAAGAATTATACCTATACCTTGCTGTGTCATCTCAAGCCCTGAGCGCTGCGTTGGTAAGAGAAGACAACCGCACGCAGCGGCCAGTATACTTTGTAAGTAAGAGGCTTACGGAGGCAGAAGTCAGATATCCTAAACTTGAGAAGCTAGCATACTGTTTACTAATCACATCACGGAAACTACGTCACTACTTCCAGTCCCATTCCATCAAAGTTCTGACCGATCAACCACTGAGACAGGTACTCCATCGTCCCGACACTTTTGGGCGACTACTTAAATGGTGCATTGAACTAAGTCAGTATGATGTCACCTATCACCCTCGCACCACCATCAAGGGGCAAGTCATGGCCGATTTCATTGCAGAATTCACTACCAACGAAGGTAAGGAGCAATCGGAAATAGCGGAAGACATCAAGTGGAATCTCTTTGTGGATGGTGCGTCAAACGAACAAGGCTCGGGGGCAGGTGTGGTAATAATTACTCCCAGGGGAAATAAGTTGCACTATGCTATAAGGTTGGAGTTCGCTGCCACCAACAACGATGCAGAGTATGAAGCAGTGATAGCTGGATTAGAACTTGCCTTAGAAATCGGAGCCCATTCTTTGTGCCTTCATAGCGATTCTCAACTTATTGTTAATCAAATACTAGGAGAATTCCAGGCTCGAGAAGAACGACTCATAGCATATTTAAAGAAGACCAAGTAACTTCTCAATCAATTGGACCACTACTTAGTCAAACACATCCCTCGGGAAGAAAACCGAGAGGCCGACGAATTGGCAAAGCAAGCGAGCGTGAGAGACGGTGCCATTTCCGGAGTAGTGGCCATCTCAAAGCAACTGACCCCAAGTTTTGAGCAAGTGAATCGGATAGCTGCAACCGAAGAAGCAACTTGGATAACTCCCATCCGAGACTACTTACAAAGTGACACACTACCCAACGGGCGTAACGACGTCAGGAAAATCTTGAGGAAAGCTTCCCGCTACACAATACAAGAGGACACCCTCTATCGGCGCGGATTCTCTAACCCACTGTTATGGTGTGTCGCTGGAAGGGAAGCCAAGGAAATCTTATCCAACATTCATCAAGGAAGCTGCGGAGATCACACCAGAGGGCAAACTTTAGCAAAGAAGATACTCCGATATGGATATTTCTGGCCCACCTTAAGCAAGGACGCCTTAGATTTCGTCAGAAAATGTGATAGATGCCAGAAGTTTGCTAAGATTCCGCGGCTACCAACAACTGAGATTACTCAAATGACCAGCCCATGGCCCTTTGCTGTATGGGGAATTGACTTAATCGGCGAACTACCAATGGGCCGAGGCGGGGCCAAATATGCTATAGTGGCAGTCGACTATTTCACCAAATGGGTGGAAGCAGAACCCCTGAATAAAGTATCTTCAACAAAAGTTATTAATTTCTTGATCAAAAATGTTCTGTGCAGGTACGGAGTCCCATTCAAAATCATATCAGACAATGGACTTCAATTTGACAGCGAGGAATTCACCAACTGGTGCCAAGAGCACGGAATTCACAAAAGCTTCTCATCCGTAGCATATCCCCAGGCAAACGGACAAGTCGAAGCCGTCAACAAAATTCTGAAAACTTTAATAAAAAAGAAACTCGAAAAGTCAAAGGGCGCTTGGGTGGATGAACTCCCTACGGCGCTGTGGGCCTATCGCACATCTTTCAGAACATCAACAGGGCATACTCCTTTCTCTTTGGCATACGGATTGGAGGCTATGCTCCCAGTTGAAACCATCGTACCTTCCCACCGTAGGATCCACTATAACCCAAAAGAGAACGAAGAACTCCTTCACATGTCTTTGGATCTAATTGAGGAGAGAAGAAATGATGCAGTCCTCAAAGCAGCAGCCCACAAGAAAAAAGTGGCAGCACAATACAACTCCAAAGTCAAGCATCGCACCTTACAAGAAGGGGATCTTATCCTCAAGCGAATCTTCCCTCGCCCCGTAGCACTAGATCCAATCTGGGATGGACCTTATGTAATTCATAAAGATCTCCACAACGAAGCTTATATTTTGTCAACAGTGGACGGAGAGGTGTTCCAGAGGGCATGGAACATCCAACACCTCCGTCGATACTTTTCTTAACTTGTACTGCCCATATGAAGTGAATTAACAAAGAGAATCAGTGGACGTAGGCATTTTCGTGCCGAACCACTTTAAAAAACCTTGTCTCTTTTTTAACTTGTTCCTTTATATCTTGGCTGCTTGTTAACTTTATCCTTTTCTGTTGAACGAAATCCTGTGCATATAGCATTTCCATTCAAGGCACTCCACAACACAACTTCACCTGGACAAGACCTAACAGGTACTATGCGAATCTATGCCCTCACCAATGAGACACTTTTGCTCCGGAATCCCTCTGCTGCGGGTTAACTCATTGCTCGCGACGGCCCTTAAAGCCAACTGTAATGAGCCGATTATAAGCCACCGAGAAGGCCGACTATAGCCGAGGCAGCTCATTTCAGCGTTCGGCTTGCCGGCAACTGTGAACCGACTATAAGCCCCAACATAAGGTGTGGCCAGCCAGGGGCAGTTCACGGTTGACGATCGGCACCCACGCTAGCCGGCCACAGTAAATCGAATAATACCCACGATTACGGGCCATAATGGCCCGGGTAGTTACTGTGTGCGATTTCGGCTCCGATGTGCCTTAAGTGCGACTGTGGTAAAAAAGAATTAACTCCCCACGGAGGCGTAAGATGGGTGACAAATGTCTCCAAGACCCATAGCTAGGGAAAGTGACTACAAAGCCCGTTTGCCACGAACTTAAACACATCGAAGGCCTTCCGTGATTGGAAGTTTTACTATTTCACATATTTCAATTTTATTTAAAAAACTTTTCTCCTATCCTCTGTAACAATCCCTGAAATACAGGACACAGAACAAGAAAAATTCGCTAATGGAAGCGGATACTCACAGTGAGATACTGGACCGCATTCCATACTCGGTCACACAAGACATTCCAAGCTGCCATCTATAAGCAAAGTATAAAGGGCGGTATTTCTTTCTCTCATGTGTAAACACATGACTATAATTTATTCACACCTCACGCTAACATTGCAAGTCATGAAATTATGTTTTAAACAAGAACCTGACGTCAAACACAATTTAATTACAAGAATATGCATAGCTATATTTCTCATACAACATGTCAAAATAGCAAAAACATTCAAAAGACGACAGATCCAGCCTAAGTTAAAGAATTACACGTCAAGAATAGTGTTGTTTATTACAAGTAGCATAATTACAACCTAAGAGTTACGTTACTGTTTTGAGACTAACATATACAACAATGTCAAGTCTACAAAAAGATATCCAGGTCCAATCAAGGAGCCGGCTGCGTCGGATTCTTATCCTTGTCCTGTTGCCCACCTGTCCGGTCAGAGAAAGAATTCATTAGTGATAAGCAACCAAGTTAACGGAAAGACTAGAAAGGAAGACTTACCAGCATCTGCTCCTTGATCATCTTGATCATCATCCTCTACTTGCACACCTGCCTCCTCAGCTGCAAGCAACCGCATGCCCTCCTTCACCGTCACCTTCTCCTCCTTGGTAAACTGTGCGGTAACCACATCCATCCTGAAGGCCACACCACCCTCCTTATCCGCCTCAGCCTTGGCCTCCTCTAGAACCCTGAGATAGATCCTAGCCATAACCCGAGGGTAATCATCCATCCAGGACAAGTTACCCTGCCTCCAAGTACGGAAGTACATATCCTGGAGCATCCCATCCATCATCCCCTCGTTCTCTTCAAACTCCCTCATTCGGACCTCCGAAGCCCGCAGTTTTGCAACAACAGCATCCCTCTCCGATCGATACCGTAAACGGTCAGCCTGAAGGGACCTCCTCATCGCCTCCATCTCCTCCTTCGACTTGGCCTGAGCAAGCTCCGCGGCCTCAAGCCTCCCCGATAGTTCCTCTACCCGCTCGAGGTCCGCTTGCCGAACCTCATCCACCGTGGCAATGGCCATGTCAATCCGCTCCTTATAGACGGTCTCCATCCTCCGCAACTCCGCCCTACTGGCCTCTTCAATAGTCTTCCTCAATTGTCTGGATGCGGCCTCATGCTGGGATATTTGGATGGCTTGGTCGGTGAGTTGTTTAGCCTGGTCGGAAGCCATCAACCGTAGCCGAATGTTGGCGCTTCCTATCTCTTCCCTAGCCTTGACCAATCGAGCATGGTGCCCCATCAATTTCTTGGTCTCCTCAGCAACCCGGTCAATATTTTCCTTAGCCTCGTCCCCCAGAGTTACGACTCGGGTAGTAAGCAGATCAAGGTCCAGAGACTTAGCTTCGTCAAGCACCCGTACCATAGGATTACGAGGAAGGAGATGCTCACTAGTAACCTCATCGAAGGAGATGTCGTGAGATGCCAGATCCAGGTCCGGATGACCCGCAAACGGATTGCGAGCTAAGCCAGGATGATCTATCGGGACGACGGTCGGATTCTCAGACGGATGGGGGGAAGGTATAAACTCGGTTTCCTCCTCCTCAATATCATGAATAGGCTGGAGTGGGGCCGGAGGACCAGGAAGAGATTCAAATGTAGATCGACTCCTCTTCTTCTTTTGTATATCTTCTTCAATAACTCCAAGAAGAGGACGATAACCGACTACGTCTCCAGGACGGTTAGTAGGAGTCTTCGGCTTGGCGGAAGCTTTGAGGAGTTTGTATTGTTCAAGCCTGTGCCAAAGATCTGAGGTCTTGGCCGTTTTGCCCGCTCCTGATATGAAAACCAAGTGTCACCAACATGTATTGAGCCATCATTCAAGAATTAAAAAGAGTAAAGAGAAATTTACCTTGAACCGCAGAAGTTGCCTCAGTAGAAGCACTCCCGGAAGATAAATCGACACCGGTCCCAACCTTATCAGCTTTCTTGGACTTCTCTGTTTCCTCCAAACCTTTGAAGGCTTGGCGGAAAGCGTCATCCGTCCACTCTTGCATCTCGCCTACTTGCCAAGAAGACAAAGCCCCGGTACCATCACCACCCTGTCCTTTGCCACTGTCATCGCCGTGACGGGCACCGTCACCTTCTCCACCGCTTCCGCTCTCCGCCTCACCTCCTTCATCCTCGGCTTTTTCCCCCTCCACTTTATCCTCCTCCTGAACATCTGGATGTGTGCTAGGAGGGGGTCCATCAGACTTCCTGAATTTCTTCCCCCGGCAACTGGATGCGCCGAGAAGGGTCTCCTTTTGCCACTCTTCGTCGTGGCCCCTCCTGTGATTTTGGCAGCCCTCTCCTCCGCCGTATCTCTCTGCTTAACCACGGACTGATGTGGAAGTATCAGGTTGTGCCCCAGAAGTGTAGCATTCCTAATCAAGTAAGAAGCCAACCTGTCCCTTCCCGTAATGGCTTCTATTTCCATAGCCATCTGAACCAGGCGATCATTCTCCACGACCGCAAAGCCACCTGTCGCTAGCAAGAAATAAAAACACATGAGAAGAAGCATTGCAGTCAAAACAGAAATCATAAATAAACTCCGACTTACAGCCTGAGGTGAAGCGACGGATGGAAAAAGAGTCATCCTTAACAAAAAACCATTCTTTCTTAAACATGCTGAACTTCGAATATAAGTCCAAGACCGGCTTGAAAGATACGGCTGATTCCAAGCTGATGTATGGAGACCCCTTCTTATAGCCTCTCAAGTTGTACAAATACCGGATCTCACGGTTGGAGGGAGGACGCCCGTATCTCCTCTGGAAGATAACAAAAAGGCTCACCAGAATGACATAGGAGTTAGGCTGAAGCTGGAATGGAGCCACCTTCAAATATGTAACAAAGCTGACTATCCAGGCATTGAGAAGCGGGATGGCACCACACATACAGTGATACTTGCTGTAAGCGAAATAACCTTCGGGGGGATTATATGGCATCACTCCTTCCCCCGGCAACAGCATACGCGCTTTGTCAATCCCGAAAGAGCGAGAAATGACATCAAGCTGCTCATCTTTGAGGGAGCTAGGGAAGCAATCAGGAGGTGAGTTCAGAAGCTCTTGAGGACCGTACCCGTCCACTAGCAATCTCGGGGTGGGCCCATAACGTCTCGGTCCTGACTGGACTAGGGGCACGGCAGAAGGCTCTTCTCTGTCCTGGGATTTCTTCTTTTCTGATCGGGTTTCAACTTTATGAGACATTATCCACAACACAAAAGAATACATCGTTAAAACAAAGGATGTAGAGATATAAACAAGCAAGTGCGTATAATCCAGAATTTCGCTTGTAATTCGAAACATAATACGGGTCTCAAGGTTCATTCGGCACTCGTGCTCCCCCAGTACCATTCGGTAATACAGGTCACAAGGTTCGTTCGGCATTCAAACTCCGGGTCTCGTTCGATATTCCGAGTCATAAAAATTCATCTGCCAGTTCAAGGAAAAAGGCCATCCGGCAATATGGGTCTCAAGGTTCATTCGGCACTCGTGCTCCCCAAGTACCATTCGGTAATACGGGCCACAAGGTTCATTCGGTTATCACACTCCCTAAAGGTCCATTCGGCAGAAGGAGGGCTCACCTGATTCGGTAGGCGTAGGTTTGGTCCGGCTCTTTCTAATAGTTGTGGATAACAGGAGCTTGAAGCCCATACTTATAGGCGAACATAGAAGACCGGACCGGCTGGTTCGGCAGGAGCATCCAAGCTAACGTTATTGATTTTAAAACAAAGCACGGCATATGCCGGCATATGCCCCACTTTGGAGGGCAAATGTTGGGCGTATTCTCACCCAGGAGATCTCAAGACCAAGAAGCACCAGGTTCGACTAGGCTTGCCTAAGGTTCATTCGGCATCCCTACCACTACCGAACCAGACTCACAACCGAACCAGACTCACTACCAGACCAACCTAGCTCCCCTCACTACCGGACCAGCTACCTCCCAGGTGCTACCGGACCAACTCCTACTCCACCTACCGCCGAACCAGCCTCTACCACTCCTACCACCGGACCAATACACTAGTACCAGTCCCACCGAATCAAAACCATCACCGGACCAAATCCCACCGGACCAAGGCGTTCCGGACCAACATTGCCAGGCCAGATTGTATCAGCCCAGGCCCACCAGCAGCTATGTACATCCAAGACCCCTACCCCCAGCCTCACTCTATAAATAGAGGGGCAGGGGTACAACAAACGAACAAGTTGGAGAGCTCAAGCACGGAGAGAACTTTCAAACAAATTTCAGATATTTGTATCTAAGCTTTGTACTTGTAATCTGAACAAGAAAGGAGAAATAAAATATAAAGTGGACGTAGGCACATTCTGGCTGAACCACTATAAATCTGTGTGTCTTTTATAGTTTAGTCCCTGCTTTTCATATATTTGCATAAATCACCCAAATCACTAAGAACAACATAAAATCAATTAAATCATACGACTTTGAGGTGTTTGTCCATTTTTTGTGCAAACACGATCTTTTTATCACTTGTATTATTAACACTTCTAATGTAATGTTCGTTAAATATTACGATATGTTATGCATTATTCTATGTGAATGTTGAATGATTAGTTATTTTTCGTTTAATGTGATATATATGATTGTGTGAAATGATACATTGTGGTTATGTAAATTTGTCGATTAGAATGTGATAATGGATATGTACGTACTGCAAAAATGAGTTTTAAAACGCTATTAGGAATGCCATTAATAAGACTTTTTATAGCATGTTCAAAATGCTATAAAAACATGTTTTTTATAGCGTTTCTTCTGTTGCAATAATAGGTCACTGATTTACTACAACATGTTGATTAACAGCGTTTATAAAAACGCTGTAAAAGCCTTGTATAGCGTACTAAAAACGCCATTGATATGACTTTTTATAGCATGTTCAAAACGCTTAAAAACATGTTTTTTATAGCGTTTCTTCTGTTGCAATAATAGGTCGCTGATTTATTACAACATGTTGATTTACAGCATTTATAAAAACGCTGTAAAAGCCTTTTATAGCATTTTTTAAACGCTATTAAAGGGTCTTTTTCTTGTAGTGCAATTTAAGGAGCATACTTTATTTCTAATTAATCAAAATTTATGAAATTACCAAAATACCTTATATATATCCAAATTAATTAATCAAAGGTTGATTATTGTAAAATAATCATAGAATTGGATTTATATTACTTGCATAAATGGTTCTAATTCTATATGTGTGTGTGTATCCATACCATTTATAAACATTAAAAAATGATTGTATATATCAGATCATAATATATTCCTCACATTAAAATTCACAACTTATTAACAAAATACAAAATAATAAATATGTGGATGCTTTAACCAACATAAGTTGTTTTCGAAATTTAGAAGAATTTAGATTATTTCCTATAATTTGATGATTTAAAATTCTAACTTATTTCATAAATAACTTACAGATCATTTAGATCTATATTTCTACACTACAATAGTTTCACAGATCAACCTTTCAAATTACAATATATAGAAAAAAATTGATACTAAATCAAATCCAAAATCATCACACACAAAAATCCTTGATAAATAGATCAAGCAGATTTGAAACTTAAGTGAAATTTAATGATTTCTAAATGAAGTTTAATTTAGAACTTACTCATAGTTAAAAAACAAAAAAAAATTCCCAATAAAATCAATGATGGATATCTCTGATACCACTGGTTAGGATCTCAATATACTTTAGGATTGATTAATCATGAAACCCTAGATTTGAATAGGTGACCCATATTGATTTGATTGAGAAGAAATTAGAGGAAAGTAAACGAATTAGCAGAAGCCATACTTGAACTCATAGTTGCTGATTGGTAAAGTTAATTTGGTTTGGTTTGGTTTTCCATATTGGCACAAGCCCTAGATCTTATATTAGATCTGAATTATTTCCATAGAAGAGATTAGTAGAATAACTAGAGCTTGTGTAATTTGGGGACGATATCCGCTTATTTATAATGTTGGCATTTTCTAATTTAGCCCTTCAACAAATTAGAATTTCTTTGGTATCTATACAGTAATACCATTATAATTAAACCTTTAAGCCTTTTAACTTTAATTCATAATTTGATCACTTTAATTAGGCTTTACACCAAAATAGCACAACACATTTTATTTTACATATGTGGCTCATATGTTGAAATTTTCCAACATAGCCGAGCTAACTAACGAAGGTATTCTAATATATAATCTTATCCTTTATGCTCTAGCTATGTTGGAAAATATCATAACCAAAGGTACCTCTTCCTCATCATCCAACTGTTCATCATGTAAACTTACTTTTGGTAAGGGCAAGGATCTATCTAATTTCTACATGCTAAGACCGTCTACTAACACATCTTAAGGTTGGACAATACTCAAGTTAAATATATTGAAATGATACTTAATAATAAGTAGTTGTACTTAAAAAATTTTATAGTGCTACTTTCTCTTAACTTTTCTAATTTGTCTACTTTATGAATGAAAAATTCATATATACTTTTCTTATCTCGTTTTTAATACTAGACTATTGGAAAAGAAACTACAACTAAAAGAAAATCAGTTATGAGCTAATGCAAGCAAGTAACTGCAATGCTGAGCTAATTAACGAAAATGCAAAGTTACAGTAGTCTGTATGATGCATCGAAGCTTGTGTTTGATCGTTTTCAAAAGCTTTTCCGATTATTAAAGAGGATTTGACACGGCTAGCCAATGTAATACTAAACACTGCTACTTACCTCCATAAGGAGCTTGACAAAGTGCATGATGAACTAACAAATATAAAGCTTAATGAAAAACAAGCAAAAGGTCAGGAGGTTTTGGTATCATTTGCCCTGGGTTCGATCTCGGGAAAAGCTTAAGGAAGGGGTCCAAACTATAGTTATTTCCCCTAAGCCGGTAATTTCTATAGGGTAGAAGCCTTCTATTGAGAAGCTTCCTATAGAGTCTATCCCAAAGGTAGCAGAAGTGCTAGTCGTGAAAAGAGACGGTAGAGTTATTCTTGTTAGCCAATTCAAGGAAGAATGGGTGCAAAAGATGTACTCTTGTTTTGCTCTCATGTTGATCAGCAATGGATCGAGAATTTCGTAGAAGTTCAAGAAAATGCTGACGATCATGTTAACAAAATGCTAGATCATTTTCTAAGAATTGATGGTTTCAATGGGTATATCTTAGAAGCATTCATGCCCTCTTTTATCTATCTTTTATAATGGAGGAAGGAGAGCTTGATCACACCATGTGCATTACTTAAAGAATCTCGTTTCACTTTGCCACATATGAATCATCTGACCATAGATTTCCCTTGTCTCAAAGGGTTAGTCATATCGCTATTACTCGAGACGTTGGTGAGGTTAAAGCACGCCTGGATGCTCTCTTCCTGAATTTTGAAGAAAAGGAATAAAGTCAAGGAAAAATTATTGTCAAAGATTAACCACTGCAGTAGAACCTATTATTTGTAACTTTTGCATTTCTGTCATCATACTTTGTAACAACCTGCCTTTTTAGACGGTTTAAATCGACACACTTGCCAACTTAAACCATTCAAAGGGGAAAATTGTTAAGGCGTTACCCATACCCCCCCTTAACACATTTTATATATTCCCATAGTCTATACAGTACCGTAATTCCTCCGTAAATTGGAGGGCTATCAAAGGGCACTCCATAGGCATGGTACAAACCAAACTCGTAGAAGGCGCGATAGGGCATGTGAACACGACACGCGAGGCAATCCCAAGGTAGATATACCGTTTGTGGATCCGGATTGGTGGTAACGCATAGCAGCTTCTACCGCCCACCTTAGAACACACTCCCATAATCAAAATCAAGGGGTGGCCACCAATCATCCCAAAGTCATAATATGGTATCGAAGGAGCATGTCCGATAGGAGGAATGACCTCACTTGGCTCGGCATGGCTCTTGTTTTAGTCACATCTAAGCTGACTCACGGGAGTCAGGGTCACGTAAATACCTCATACAGAATCATTCGCCAAACCATCCTACTTTATTTCTGGAATCTCAACCACGTACACAGTTGTCAAAGTTGTTTTCGGTATTGGCAGAGAGTGTGACAATATCCGATCCCAGTCTCTTTAACAACCAAACGCTTATTTAACACCGAACGGTTCCTTTACATTTCCAAAGCCAATTCATAATTGATATCAAAATATCATATTCTCAAAACCATATCACTTTCGAAATCATATTCACTTTCGAAATCATATCCACTTTCAAAATCACATCCACTTTCAAAATTATATTCACAATTAGGTTAAATTCTCATTTCAAAATCATCATATTTACTCAAATATGTCATTTTACCAGCAAATATCATTTCAAATCCCAACTTATGTTATAACATTATTAAACCTTATTCGCTTTAAAAAAATCAAGGCTTTAATTATAAACATTTCCACTTTACACCATCTGAAATTTAGAAAATAATTTAGATAGTTATAAATAGTTTAATTAGTTTAACATAGTTTTAAATAGATATAAATTAGGTGAGATAGGTTTAAAAATAGATTTAAATACTTTAAATAGACTTAAAATAGTTTAGATGGTTTAAATTAGATTAAATAGGTTTACTATGGATTTATTTGATTTAAAATAGATTAAATGAATTTAAAATAAATTAAATAGTTTAAAAATAAATTAAAATAGTTTAAAATAATATAAAAATAGTTTAATATAGTTTAATAAAGTTTAAATGATTTAAAATAGATTAAAATATATTAGAATAGATTAAAATTGATTAAAATAGATTAAGATAGATTAAATAGGTTAATTAGTTTAAAATAGGTTAAATTAGATTAAAATAAATTAAATAGTTTAACTTGATTAAGTTGGTTTAAAATAGATTAACTTATTTTAATAGTTGAATATCTTAAAATTAAAATATAAAAGAACATTTACAGTTTACATTGAGATAATAAATTTGAAATTAACATTATATTTAACCATTCCTTCCATTCCAACAAATCTGGACCATATCCAGATTTCAAATCAAAACCCAATTTCAAATCTTGAAATATCAAATTTAACTATCCCAATTTTAATAGATTTCAAAGTTATAGTTTCCAACATTTCAGTAACTTAATTTTGATGAATGTCATTTATACTTCAAATTCGACTTTAAAATTTCAATTTAAATCCTTTAAATAATTACTTAAAACAATTCAATTTATATTAGTCAAATTCTATTTCAAATATCGTTTCATTAGATTCAAAGTTTAAAGATTTAAAATCATTAAATTTAACCAATCCGGTGTTCGTATATAATTCTCTACCATATGGTCAAGTGATACGGATATTTATCATTGCAATCCGCAAATATTTTTAATTTTTATGGGTATATATCATTTCAACCCGAAATCCCAAAATTTATTTCAATGAAAATCGCTTGGGTTTATCATTTCAACCCATAACAATTTTCCCCTATTCTATATGATCGTTCGGGTATGTATCATTTCAACTCATAGGGAACTTGCAGTGTTATAACAATATAAAATATGACATCCAGTCATCCAATATCAACAATCAAACATCCGTCACAATCATCATCCAAATAAACCAATAAACATCAATACATGACTAATTATCATTAACAGGTATTAAAGTGACAATTAAATTCAATATTAAATTAAACGATGATTTAATGCAATAAAAGTCAAATTTTACTAGAATGACAATTTAAACATACCAAACATCAATCAATTAATTTCTAATCACAACATAAATTTAATTTAACTAACATAAGATAATTTAATAATTGTGAGTGGGTCAAAACACACACCTTTGATTTCAAATCGATGTAAAATCCAAAATAGGGCCTAAAATTCAACAGTCTCAGAATTCGTCCAAACCAGTTCCATAATGTCTGGAATTTCGATATGATCGCAGCGGAACAAACCGCGTTTGAATCCAAGCTCGTACGTAAAAGATACGATCGTTAGAAATTATATGATTTAAATTAAAATAAATAAAAATGAATAAAGAAAAACACACACCAATACCAGTCTACATCCAGAAGCCCTAGCACACGGTCGAGCATCTCTCGATGCTTTGCTACAGTCGCCGCCAATCACCCATGAACGCATGCTCTCCGACCAGACCCACGATCGAAGACCCATGACACCTCCACCTCAACTCGCGCCGCTCCAGCCTGGGCAACCACGACCGCCGCTACCTGAAACGCCCAGCCGCCGCCATGAATTCAAAACCCTAATCGAATTATTAAGCTCGATCCAACCGTTAACTTCACCCATGAACCACACAGATGAACTACTTGCGAAAATCTCCACCCATCCATACCACCCAATCGATGATTTGTGCAAGTAGATCAAGACGCGATGAACGGCCGAAAATGATTTGCCAATACCGAAAAAACCAGAATCCAATTGCAAAAACGAACATAAGATTTGAGTTGCACTCGTCGAAAGCTTCGAATCGATATATAATATGATACTGTTTGAGGAGTTAAATTTTTTCGATTTGATTTTGATTTGCAATTGAATCTAGTTCTGCCATTTGAGAAGGAGGAACAGACAAAAGTTGATGTACGTACAGAATAAGAAAAATTACTGCAAGGGTTTGGGGAAACAAGACTATTTATATTAACAAAGCCCGATAAGAAAAGGAACACATATCGAATTGGTACGAACGACAAATAGCGACCCAAAAAGCTCGTTCTGCCTCCAAAACGAAAGTGGGTCATCCCATATATCAAAATAAATGTTTTCGATATTTTTAAACTCAATGGAACATGTTCAAGTCTTAATTCCATCGTATGTAGAAGTTAGCATTAAAATCAGCTTATTTCAAATTGATTTCAATTGAATTTAATTAAATCGATTTCTACGCGTTTCGAGCCCTTATTATCAAACGACAAGTCTGATTGCTATAAAACTTGAAACCTTACAATAATTCACTGTTACGGATCCGATGAAGCTGGTTTCGTCGAAATTCGATGTAACGACCCGTAAATTTTATTAGTTTTAATAATATATTTAATTGGAAATTTTATGAAATTTTAAATAATAGAATTTTGAAATAAAAATTTGATATTTGGAATACGTCTATCTAAACATAGAAAATGGTAAATTTTCATCGGATAATATAGAAGTTTATTTTATTGTGTAATTTTATTTAAATTCAAATTAGTTAACATTGGATGATAATAAAATGTCCTCCAAAACCTGAATATTTTTATATAATAAATTCGTAAATCATCTTCTGAGTGAGACATCATATTTTGTTTCTCCTAATTTGGACTGTTATTGCTCCGTTTATCTTATTTCCGGCGTTTTAGCAGCATTTTCGGTACCGATGATCGACTTTTGATAGGATGATCGTACCACTGATATCTGTATACCGTTTTGATCGACTCGTCGTGCTGATCTCTGCGGTATATTCAATTCTGTGTTTGAAGTTCGGTACGTCGCGGAAACTGCGAAATAGTCATCCATATCAGTACCGTTTTAACCTTTGTCTCCTTGCCCATTCGTTTTCTCTCAGTTGAACGAACAATCATAACCATTAGAATTTATTTCTTCTGAATTCCAATAGACCTAACTTTTGGTTTCATTTAGTTTCAGAAATTTTCTGGTTCATTTTCTCTATTTGTTTAGAATATGATAATAAAAGAACCGTGCGCCTCTTCACTTCATTCCTTAGCCATTTCTTCTTTTGCTTGCCCAGTCCTTTCGAGCCTTCCCTTCCACGCATGCTCTTCCGCATTCGCCACTTCTTCCTTCCGCCACCGTTGCACGAACCCCCACAACCAAGCTTGCAAACGCCTTCAACTGCAGAGCTTCACCATCCACCTCTTCGTTGGTCGCCATCTTCTTTCGCGCCTTGCACCCACCCATTAAATGACAGTCACGCTGACCACAACTCGACCCAAGCCAGACCTCCGCCTTGACACACCACCGCTCCGACCTCACACCCCACCAAGCTTCGCCTTCCTTCATCTCCACTTCTCAGCAAACTTCTCCACCTCCGTTGCCTTGGTCTCTGACCTCCAGCCGAGCTTTGCATAGCTGCAGCTTTCTCGTATATAAATATATAAGAGGTATATTCATATGTTAGTATATATGTTGGATCGTATAAAATATACATCTGCTAGTTTATATATTATGATAATGTAGCAGTATATACTATGTCTATATATGTTATACAAGTTATACTGATACATATAATACAGTTTTATATATAGTTGTGATAGCATTATATATTGTTTGAAACGGTTTTGATATATATAGTATACAATGTTTTGAATATATTAGTTTATATAAGCCATTATAACTAATGTTTACAGTATGTTACATATATATTTAAAGTTTATACATATACATACATACATATATATAAGCTTATATATAGTGAATGCAGTTTATGTTTACAGTATGTTAGCAGTGAATATATATGTTACAGTGTATATATTAAAGTGTATATAAGTTTATAATATTGGTTTTAATTGGCATGTGTATATATAAAGTTGAATATGATCTAGTTTTGGAAATAACTTCAATATATATAATAGATCTGTTGTTAATATGTACAAGTTTATAAATTATTTGTTTGAGTTTGTAAAGAAACAAGTTACATAGGTTATATAATTTGTTTGTATATATATAAGCCTATACATAAAATCGTTCGTGCATATTTCATTTATATTTTAATTACTGTACATATTGGTTTTAAGATATAGTAGATAAATATATATATATATATATATATATTGATTTTAGGAATATATATGCTAGTTTATATATATTAGTTTTATATATAAGTAATGATATGGCTGGGTATATATAAGTAATTATTTCAACATATATTATGTATATATATATATATATTTGGCTTTAATATATGAGTTTATTTAAACAAGGATTTTGAAATACATATATATATTTAAATTTAAAAAAAATGTGTTTGAATATAAAATATGATTTTATATATATATACATAGTTATATATATATATATATATGTTCACTTATACCGTTGATCTTCATCAATCCAGTTTGATTTGATTTCGTCAATTTCAAGCTTTTAGCTTTGCTCGTCAAATTCGTGCCAATCTAGCTTTGCTTTGGAAGTCGTGCTTGCATTTCGTAACTCATTTCATTGTCTATTCTCTCTAACCTTGAAAGGTGAGCAATCACTCACGATTAACGTCCTTATATTTATTAAATTTGATTTCAATTGAAACGACAATTGAAATATGCTGTTGTTAGTTATTTACATTGCTATATATATGCTATTATCTGTATCTGTTCACCTGTGACATCTAACACCATTATCTGTTATTTATATTGATGATAGATGCTTGTTATATTATTATCATATCTGTTATCACTCTGCAAGTTCCTTGTTAGTATAGAATTCCCTTTGGGTTGAAATGATACATACCCGAATGATCTGTAGAATAGGAGGAAATCATTATGGGTTGAAATGATAAACCCAAGCGATTTTCATTGAATGGAATTTGGGATTACGAGTTGAAATGATATATACCCGTAGATATTTAAATTATGGATTGAAATGATAAATATCCGTATTACTTGACCATAGGATAGAGAATTAGATACAGACACTGTTGGTCTATATACATATTTTTGAAATGATTTCCAAAGTTTTAGAAAGGAAATATATATGGTTTTTAATAAATATTGTTTTTAAATATTATATATATAAGTTATTTTTATAAAGGTTTTAAATTTTAGATTTTTGAATTTATATGTTTTGAAAATTTTATTGTTATAAGTTAATTTTGAAATTATAAATTTTAAGAATTTACATATAATTTTACTATTTTTAAATATATATAAATATATTTAATGAGTAAATAAATTTAATAATATGTTTAAGTTTTATTTAAAATTTTATTTCAAATATAGAGTTTATAATAATTTTTAATAAATTAAGGTTGGAACTAGAATTAGAAATTGGTTTGAAATTGTATTTATTTAAGAATTATAATCAAATAAGTTTGATTTGAGATTTATTAAATTTGAGATTTTAAAGATATGATTGTATAACTTGATTTTGATTTAAGGTAATTAAATGAATATTTCAAGTTTAAATAAATTGAAGGAAATATTTAGTTTATTGGAATTTGAGGCTTATTTAAATGATATTTGATTTTATTAAGTAATATTTCAAAATAATAATGAAGTTAAATTGAGATATAAATGAAATTATCAAATTTAGTTTTGAAAATGCTAAATATTTAAAGCTTTGAAATATATTGAGATTGAAATGGTTTATTTTGTGGTTCAAATATGTATTTGAAATCGATATAATTTGAAATGGGTTATTGAGAAACTGGATTGAATTGAAATTGGTGAATTAAGGTTGAATTAAATTGAATTTTTGAATTCGAGTTGATTTGAATAGATTTGTGAAATTTGAGGAAACTATTTTATTACATAAAATATTTTATTATATATATAAATATTTTACTTTATAAATTTATTTAATATAAATTATTTTAATATAAACTATTTTTAATATATAACTATTTTAATTCAAACTGTTTTTAATATAAACTATTTTAATATACTAATTATTTTAATATAAACTATTTAATTTATACCTATTTTGTTTTATAAACTATTTTATTATATAAACTATTTTATTTTATAACTATTTTATTATATATACTATTATTAATATCTAAACTGTTTAAGTGGGAAGTTATGTTTTCAAAGTGTTATTGTTTTCAAAGTGTTATGAATTTCAAAGATTTAAAATTTTAAAAGGGTTACACCTTTAAAAAGTGCTATGATTTTTGGAAATGTATATTATTTTAAAGGAAGTAATAATATCAAATTGATAGGATGGAAATGATATGATATTTTGGTTTTGAAGTATGATATTTTGAAATGACCACGGTGTTATAATAACGTTTGGTTGTTAAAGAGACCGGGATCAGATATTTTCATACTCTCTGCCAATACCGAAAACTACTTTAACAACCGTGTACGCGATGGAGATTCTAGAATGAAGTAGGTGGTTGGCGACGTTTTATTTGAGTTAGCATAAGTTGGCTAAAACAGGAGCAATCGACGGGCCAAGTGCGGTAGCTCCTCTGATCGGACACACTTCTTCGATTGCCATTCTATTACTTTGTGATTGATTTGGTGCGCACCTTTGATTTGGGAGCGTGGCTTGAGGTGGGCGGTAGTTGCTGCTATGCGTTACCACCAGCCCGGAAGTGTAATTGGTATATCTACCCTGGCATTGCCTAGTTGTGCCGTGTCACCTACCTTATCGAGACTACTACGAGTTTGTTTTGTTCCATACCTATGGAGTGCCCTCTGACGACCCCCAGTACGGGGGAGATTACGTGCAACGACCCGGAATTTTGGTCGTTAGATTTTGAACATTTAATTCAATTTAAATGTTGAATGTGAATCATAATTTCATTTTGGAATAAAAAGATTTTGGTTAAAACAATAAAATAAGTTAAAATTTCAAATATGGCGGTTCAATTGGATTTGAATAATAATAATTTAATATTTGGAATTGGGATAATTTGTGAATCTGGATGTAAATGGTTATGAAAATGGTTTCTAAGGTTTATTTTAAGTCTAGTTTGATTTGAATTTTAATATCGGACTTTTGGATGGAATCAAAAATCGATAAGTCAAATTTGGAATTTTATATTAATTTAATAATGGGATTTAATAATATAATAATGCAAATAATCAGACTTTGATTCGAAATGAATCAAAATGATTTCTAATGTGAATATAAATTCTATTTGATTTATAATAGAGTTAATAAAATTTTAAAAGTGGAATTTTAAATGATTTCGACGATTTTGAAAATCGCTCGAATTAATCGACGAGTTAAAATAGCCTTCCGGGGCACTGTCTCGGAATTCGATGAAACTAGTCCCATTGGATCCGTAATAGTTAATTATTATTGGATTTCAAATTTCGTAGCATTTGGAATTTCCATTTGTTCGTACGGGTGAGAAACGCGTTGAAATTTAAATCGATAATTTAATGTTTTAAATCGATTCAAAAGGCTATATTCCACATATGATTGAATTAGCCTCCGAAACACGTTCCATTGTGTTCGGAATACGGGTAAAACCTTATAAACGCCCGTCGGCACGTTTCAATTGGAATTCGTTTAAAAAGTTAAGTAATTTGTGAATATATTATTAAATTAATATATAAACGTATATATATATACGTATAACTGCAAAACCATATTCTCTAAAACGCAGCCGCCACTCACAACTTCAATGGCCGAAAACACTCTGATCTTCTCCTCTTGATCTCTCTTAATCCTCACAGTAGCAAGCTACGACTTCAACTAGGATATTGTCGAGTGCTTCGAGGCCTCCACATCCAACGGTCGAGATCGTCTAAGGGTTGATGACGAAGCGGCGAATTGACGAGAAAGGGAGGCCGTTCGAGCGTGGTTTTTGAAGCAATGTCAAGGTCGAGCTTCACCGTATTTCGGCCGTAGGTAGGAGGTGCAATGGGCTACGGCGTGGTTTCGTTCGATCGAGCTAGAGTGGATCGAAGGTAGGGCGGCGCTGGGTTGTTGGTCGCGTTCGAATGGGTTCTGTACCCTGGGAGCACGCGAAGGGAGAAGAAGATTTGTGCGGCCTGGATTTGTGAAAGCAGAATCAACGGCCTAGATCTAAGGTTTGTTAATAATTAAAATAAAGAAAAGAAATTTTTTTTAAATTTATATTCAAACTTTTAAACCTGCATATCTTTTGCATGCATTACCAGAATTCGACGAAACTGGAAGCGTCGGAATCGCAGCGACGCGATCTACGCACTATAGTAGATCCGGAGGCTTTTGGAGCAAGCAAGAATTTTGAATTAAATCGAACGGATTCGATTTAATGTAAAATTTAAACGCTCGGCGTTTAAACTCAAGGTGAGTAAATCTCACTCACATCTGGATGCCATTTAATTTAAATAGTTAATATTTAAATAATTGTGTGATTGGTTGAATATGAATATTAATATCAGTCTGGATTGATATTTGGTGTTGTGCTAACATCTGTGGATGCAGGGAAACAGGTTAGAGGGATCCAACTATATTCCTCACAAATAGAAATTATATTCATAATCTGTGATATATTTCATTGATATCCTGTGATAGATTGATTTGGAATTTTGTTATGCTGTGTTATGATTGGATAATATAATTTGCTATTTTAAAATATTAATAAAATGAAATGGGGATGTAAAAGGGAAATGAAAAGGGATTTTTGAGTTATGAATTTAAGGAAATTAAATTCAGGAAATTGGTTTGGGAATTTGAAGTGTTTTTGAAATGGTGTTTTAAAAAGGAAATGAGGAATGGAAATTTATAGACTGGGTTTATAAATGAAATGGAATATTTATCGGTGGATAAATTTTGAAAGATAGATTTCCGGTGGGAATTTCTATAAGAGGGGCAAATTGTTTTAAAAATAATAGTGAGATTATTTTTAAAAGGATGGAAAGTGTATTTTTCCTGGGCAATGAAGTATGTTTCAAAAGAGGACTTTCAAAGTATAAACTGGAAAGTTTAAAAATGTGTTTTTAGAATATTTTAGGAAAATTATTATCTTTAATTTCCTTTAAGTGAAAAATTAGTATTTATTAACTAATTATGGTATTTACTTATTTTAAAGATAAATTGGTATTATGTTTTCTAAAGGAAATTTTATTATAAGTATTGATATAATAACTTTATGTTAAAAAGAAATTTTGATTTAAGTTATGCAAGAAAACATTTATAAATTTCCAAAATTTTATTTTGATTAAAGAATTTGGTAACTGATTTTAAATAATTCAAGTATATATTTTGGGAGTGATTTCCAGGAAATGGGAATGTGATTAGAAATAAATAAAGGTGTTTATTTTTAAAGTGTTGGAAGAAATTTACGGGATTGAAACGTAAATTTGGATTGAGATAAATCAAGTAGGATTTATAAGGAGAATTCTTTGGTTTATTCTGAAATGGAAATGTATTTCCCTGAGAAGCCAAGTACGTTTTAAAGCAGATTTTTAAGTAAAAGTTAAAACTTTTAAATTTGTTTTTAAAAGAATATTATTATTATTTATATTTATAAAATGGATTTATTTAGAGATAGTTTGGTTAAAGTTTTATTTGAAACTTATGTAGAAGTTTGTAACTCTTATTTTAAAATTTAGTTCGACTTAACTTTTATTTAAAAATTAGTTTTATATTTTATAAAAATAGTTTTACCTTAAATATTCTTAAAATATATTTTGGATAAAGTGATTTAAATTATTTTAAATCTTAAGTGTTTGTACTTGGTGATTTCGGTGGAAATAGAAAATGTTTGGGAAATTTATTTCCATAAAGGAAGATGGTTTGAAACTGTTTTCAAAAGTGGTTGAAAATAGAAATATATCTTGCGAAGATATTTTGAGGAAAACATAAATTTGATGAATTATTTATGTTTGATGGATGTTTGTGAATGTTAATTGATAGTTAAATAACCGACTACCAATATTGGCCAATGCGCTGATCGTTTCGAAGAGACCGGGATCGGGATTTATCTCCCGAAAACCACTTCGATCCGGTTTGTACGTTTTCGTGGAAAAACGAGTTCGGAGTCGAAGATGGAGCAGTGAAGTGCAAGGGCTATTCGCTACTAATCCTGAGGGTGATTCCAAAATGGATGTGGTAGGAGTAGTGCCTTCGGTTCCGTTCGAACCCGGGACGGACTTGTATGGATGAATGCTTTCGGAACATCGTCAGGAGGACGATGGGCATTCTAAGTGATATGTTCTAAAAAGGTAAATGCTTAGCCTCGAGCCTCATCAACCGGGAATGACTGAAAATCAGGGGTTATGCAGCAAGGCTATGTGGGTAGCGCCCATTAGGGTGAGGTCATCCCTGTCTAGATGTCCCTTTTATTTCGGCTTAGTGGTGTGGTTGCTGATCCCAACCGTGGGGTGATCTTACTCGGAATTATCTAGTAAGGGGTAGTTCCGGCCTTGTGTTGTAGGGGATCGGGTGTGGTCCTCGGTACGCTGATCTAGACCAGGTACTGTGACAGGTGGTACCCCAGTGCCTAGTCATTAGTTGGAAATCCATTTTCCCTACGCGCCTGTATGGTTTTGATTGTGTCCAACTATTGCTGAAATGTGAGATGCAAGCATTTCAGCTAGATTCTATTTTACTTTCTATAGACACTATTAGAATATCAGACGGTTTTGATAAAAAGTGTTTTGGCTATTGTAAGGTAAAAACCTGACATGTTTATTTGTGGCGTGGTCTTACGAGACGCTTTTAATTTCCAAAGGATTTTTGAAACTTCAATAATCAGTTTGGATTTATTTTTCTGACGCTTGTATTCCAGACTGACTCGTGTGTTACTTTATTATAATGCTTGGGTCAGACCGAGTATTATAGATTACATGATAGGATGCTATGGAGCTCAGGAGAGGAGCTGGAGTTCGAGACGTATTATTCGTACTTGATGTATTATTCCGCGGTGTTGTAAGTTGTCTTGTCTGTTGGTGAGGACAAGTTAATATAACTGTCCAGTTGTGTGTTAGATGTTGTTGAACTCTGATATTGTACTCTGATGATGTATTGTATATAACAGATATGGTTTCATTTTGTGTAAAGATCTTTTATTATTTATTATATTTTGTTCCGCTGCGATTGTGAGATTCTGATGTTGTTTAGTTCCTTCTTTCTTCTATCTTCTTTCTTCTATCTTCTTTCTTTTTCCTCAAGAATCTGTCTTTCCCGGCACTTGATCGTCGGCATATTATACAGTGGCGTATTTGTGTCGATTTTCAAGGGTCGAGAAGGGCGGGTCGTCACACGTGGTATCAGAGCATAGGTTGGCGACAACCTAGGCTTTGGTGGGGGAAGATTACTCATTAGAAATAGAGTCAGTAGTACTCTAGAATGAGTTGAGTGTAATAATAGATATGAGAGCGTACTTGTTAGTGAATATAAAAATTGTTTTTATACTTTGTTGACTTATCGGTTGAGTGTTTATGAATTCTGGTCGGTACGGGAAGTACAACCGTATCGATAGGGATTTCTAAACTCTTAAACAAGATAAACCGACATAGTATTGTTTTAAAGTGGGTAAATGAAATAATTTTACCCAAAATTATATTTTGATATGAAAGAAATAATTTTCTGAAATTATTATATATATTTGGATGTTTGGTTGTCAATATTATAATCAAAAAGGAATCTAAAATTTGGAATGGTTTATAACCAAATAAAATTCTATAAGTGGGACTTATCCAAAGAAATATAACTAAGATTTGATTTAAACCAGAATTTAAATCCTGGAAATTTTGAAAAGTGTTTTAAATGAATTTAAACAAAAAGGTTTGGAAATTTAAAATCTTAGGAATGTTTGAAATATTTTCCAAAGCATTTGAAGGCAATAATGGAGTATTATTTTGGGAAATATTTTTGGAATGGAAATTGTTTTGAAAGGGAATTTGTGGAAGTAAGGAAGCACTAAGCTCACTTCAGTCGCTGGAAAATAATCCTGATGATGATGGCCACATCATCAGAATTCATTTTCGAGTTTCTAAAGTGATGGATTGCTACCATGTGGTTTGGTATATTTATTTGTTGGACTTGTTTGATAAACAAGTTGTTTTAGAAATTTCAAAAGGGGAAATTGTTTTGATGGAAACAAGTGTTTTGGAATCTGGAGATTTGATTTAATATACCAAGTGGGTATGTGTTGATTATTATTTCAAAATGGTTTTGAAATAAAACCGGGCAATTGAGTTCTGGAAAATTCTATTTAAATAATGTGAAAAGTTAAGATGAATTAACTATGGAATTTATAAAGTGAAGTTGATTTAAATGAGAAAGGGAAGATGAAATTTTAATTCCTGTAATTAAAATTTTACTTGAGTGAATGGAAGTGAATAAAATATAATTGAATTTAACTCAGGATAAGATAAATAAATTGAAATTGGAATTGAATTAAATTGGATATAAAGTTGAAATGTAAAATGGTTATAATTGTGAAATGAAAATTTATACCCTTCAGCTATTGGGTGTTATATATATATATTTATATATATATATATATATGTGTGTGTGTGTGTGTGCGTGTGTGTGTGTGTCTGTAATTGGGAATTGTGATTATAAGATGAATGTGGACCCAAATGAGCAATATAATTAAGTAAATAAGTTGGCAAACTTATGAATAAAAAAAATGAATTATAATTCATAAGTGGGAAATGGTTGAATGGTATGGTGAATTCAAAATTTAAATAGAATGGAGGAATAAAATTGGATCGAATTGGATTTAATTTAAATTAAAAGTAATTGAGTTGAATTTAGATTAAGTTGAAATCAAAACTCAGTTGTGTTATAAATAATATAGAATGGAATTCAATTCTTATTTAAAATAGTATTAAAGGGGATTAAATTCTTACTTAAATTAGTAAGGGAATGGTATGAATTTAAATTGGCTAAATAAAATTTAGTTGGACTTGAATTAAATTTGGGTAAGAATTGAATTGAGAGAAAGTTTAGTTTAGTTGAAATGGTATTGAATGAATTAAATTTTCACTCAACTGAATTCAAAAGGAATTGTATGAAAATGAATTTAGCATAAGCTAAATTAAATAAAGAGAAGTTGAAGATGAATCCAGGGTAAACTAAATTAAATGGAAATTGTATTGGAATGATAAAATTTTGGGTAGCTCGTTAAAATATGAGAAGCAAAATAAAACCCAGTTCTGATTTGGAGTAATTGGAATGGTCATATTATTAATAAATCCAGAAATGAAATGAAAAGGTGAATAGAAATTAAATGGATTACAAGTAACTAGTTGAATTAAAATTTGTAAATGGATGGGAATTTGATTGGATAAGAATCAAATTAAATTGAAAAAGAATCGATGAAAGAAAATGGGATGTAATAGAGTTGAGGCAACTTAAAAAAAATTGAAATGGTTGTTGTCGAGCTTATAAAATGGTTTTGAATGGACCTTTATGGGTAATGAAAATAAATGTAAGAATAGGGATTTAATTCAAAAATTGAAATGAAATAAGAATGTATGAGTTGTAAATAATCCAGAATGGAATGATATTAATATAAACTTAAGTTGGATGATGACCTTGAAGTGAGAAAAGGGATTTGATTTAATAATTGTAATGAAGTAAAAATTGTTTGGGTTATGAATAATTCCGAATGAAATAAATTTATATAGATTTAAGTTGGAATTAATTTTAACGGTTATAAGCTTAAGTAATGGTTACTTGTTTGAATAACAACGAACTTGCATAGAAATTAGTCGTTTTGTCGTAAACGACGGTGAATGAATTAAAAGAAGTAAATGAAATTGGTTTTTGAATCATTTGGAATGAATTGAAATCTTATTAAGGGAATTTATATATAAATGCAAGTGAATCATAAAAGAGATGCAAATGAATCAAATAGCAAATAAAATTTGATTGTGAATCAATTTGGAATTGAATTGAAGTAAATTAATGCAAGAAAAGCATGTGTAATCATATTGAAGTAAAAATGAATTGGTTGTGGTGAATATGAATTGTATATAGTAAACTTGAATGTAAATCATTCGAGTGGAATAAAATAAAGTTTGAATTTGTAAAAGAAATTAAAATGATGTTGAAACCTTGTGATAGCCTTTAAAATATGGTATACATGTAGGATTTATGGAAATTGGTTGGTTGGGCTATGTAACCGATGTGTTTGGCTATTTAAATGAATAAAATGTTGTTAAAATCTCATATTATTGAAAACTCATGTGTTTGTTTGAGTAATTACAGGTACGGGAGGCAATTGGATGGAGTTTGGAGCATGTAAATGCAATATAAATTAGCCGCTTGCTTTTAAAATGCTAATATATGGTACGCCTACGCAATAAAATTTGGAATATGATATATATTGTGAAATATTTTGTATTCCGACCGTGTGGGTCGATGTATATATATTTATATCTATTGTGATATTGTAAAAGGCTCTCCGTACAAAGGAGACGCTGTCAAAATTTTCTGGAAATTTTGGGAGTTAGAAATTTTTTGAGGATTTTGGAAATTTTGGTTTAACTAGTAAAGTTGATTTTTGAAAAGGTGTTGAAAATAAAGCTTTTGAGTTAGAAATAAAAGTAATGGTTTTGGATTGAACTAAAGGGTTTTGAAAGGTGAATGTAAGTTTTAATCAAAGTGGATTTTGGGTAGTTAATGGATTTGGGAACATTTTCCTACCTTAGCAAATTTCGGGGACGAAATTTTTATAAGGGGGGAGGAATGTAACGACCCGGAATTTTGGTCGTTAGATTTTGAACATTGAATTCAATTTAAATGTTGGATGTGAATCATAATTTGATTTTGGAATAAAAAGATTTTGGTTAAAACAATAAAATAAGTTAAAATTTCAAATATGGCAGTTCAATTGGATTTGAATAATAATAATTTAATATTTGGAATTGGGATAATTTGTGAATCTGGATGTAAATGGTTACGAAAATGGTTTCTAAGGTTTATTTTAAGTCTAGTTTGATTTGAATTTTAATATCGGACTTTTGAATGGAATCAAAAAATCGATAAGTCAAATTTGGAATTTTATATTAATTTAATAATGGGATTTAATAATATAATAATGCAAATAATCAGACTTTGATTCGAAATGAATCAAAATGGTTTCTAAAGTGAATATAAATTCTATTTGATTTATAATCAAGTTACTAAAATTTTAAAAGTGGAATTTTAAATGATTTCGACGATTTTGAAAATCGCTCGAATTAATCGACAAGTTAAAATAGCCTTCCGGGGCATAGTCTCGGAATTCGACAAAACCAGTCCCATTGGATCCGTAATAGTTAATTATTATCGGATTTTAAATTTCGTAGCATTTGGAATTACCATTTGTTCGTACGGGTGAGAAACGCGTTGAAATTTAAATCGATAATTTAATGTTTTAAATCGATTCAAAAGGCTATATTCCACATATGATTGAATTAGCCTCCGAAACACGTTCCATTATGTTCGGAATACGGGTAAAACCTTATAAACGCCCGTCGGCACGTTTCAATTGGAATTCGTTTAAAAAGTTAAGTAATTTGTGAATATATTATTAAATTAATATATAAACGTATATATATATACGTATAACTGCAAAACCATATTCTCTAAAACGCAGCCGCCACTCACAACTTCAATGGCCAAAAACACTCTGATCTTCTCCTCTTGATCTCTCTTAATCCTCACAGTAGCAAGCTACGACTTCAACTAGGATATTGTCGAGCGCTTCGAGGCCTCCACATCCAACTGTCGAGATCGTCTAAGGGTTGATGACGAAGCGGCGAATTGACGAGAAAGGGAGGCCGTTCGAGCGTGGTTTTTGAAGCAATGTCAAGGTCGAGCTTCGCCGTATTTCGGCCGTAGGTAGGAGGCGCAATGGGCTACGGCGTGGTTTCGTTCGATCGAGCTAGAGTGGATCGAAGGTAGGGCGGCGCTGGGTTGTTGGTCGCGTTCGAATGCGTTCTGTACCCTGGGAGCACGCGAAGGGAGAAGAAGATTTTTGCGGCCTGGATTTGTGAAAGCAGAATCAACGGCCTAGATCTAGGGTTTGTTAATAATTAAAATAAAGAAAAGAAATTTGTTTTAAATTTATATTCAAACTTTTAAACCTGCATATCTTTTGCATGCATTACCAGAATTCGATGAAACTGGAAGTGTTGGAATCGCAGCGACGCGATCTACGCACTATAGTAGATCCGAAGGCTTTTGGAGCAAGCAAGAATTTTGGATTAAATCGAACGGATTCGATTTAATGTAAAATTTAAACGCTCGGCGTTTAAACTCAAGGTGAGTAAATCTCACTCACATCTGGATGCCATTTAATTTAAATAGTTAATATTTATATAATTGTGTGATTGGTTGAATATGAATATTAATATCAGTCTGGATTGATATTTGGTGTTGTGCTAACATCTGTGGATGCAGGGAAACAGGTTAGAGGGATCCAACTATATTCCTCACAAATAGAAATTATATTCATAATCTATGATATATTTCATTGATATCATGTGATAGATTGATTTGGAATTTTGTTATGCTGTGTTATGATTGGATAATATAATTTGGTATTTTAAAATATTAATAAAATGAAATGGGGATGTAAAAGGGAAATGAAAAGGGATTTTTGAGTTATGAATTTAAGGAAATTAAATTCAGGAAATTGGTTTGGGAATTTGAAGTGTTTTTGAAATGGTGTTTTAAAAAGGAAATGAGGAATGGAAATTTATAGACTGGGTTTATAAATGAAATGGAATATTTATCGGTTGATAAATTTTGAAAGATAGATTTCCGGTGGGAATTTCTATAAGAGGGGCAAATTGTTTTAAAAATAATAGTGAGATTATTTTTAAAAGGATGGAAAGTGTATTTTTCCTGGGGAATGAAGTATGTTTCAAAAGAGGACTTTCAAAGTATAAACTGGAAAGTTTAAAAATGTGTTTTTAGAATATTTTAGGAAAATTATTATCTTTAATTTCCTTTAAGTGAAAAATTAGTATTTATTAACTAATTATGGTATTTACTTATTTTAAAGATAAATTGGTATTATGTTTTCTAAAGGAAATTTTATTATAAGTATTGATATAATAACTTTATGTTAAAAAGAAATTTTGATTTAAGTTATGCAAGAAAACATTTATAAATTTCCAAAATTTTATTTTGATTAAAGAATTTGGTAACTGATTTTAAATAATTCAAGTATATATTTTGGGAGTGATTTCCAGGAAATGGGAATGTGATTAGAAATAAATAAAGGTGTTTATTTTTAAAGTGTTGGAAGAAATTTACGGGATTGAAACGTAAATTTGAATTGAGATAAATCAAGTAGGATTTATAAGGAGAATTCTTTGGTTTATTCTGAAATGGAAATGTATTTCCCTAAGAAGCCAAGTACATTTTAAAGTAGATTTTTTAGTAAAAGTTAAAAGTTTTAAATTTGTTTTTAAAAGAATATTATTATTATTTATATTTATAAAATGGATTTATTTAGAGATAGTTTGGTTAAAGTTTTATTTGAAACTTATGTAGAAGTTTGTAACTCTTATTTTAAAATTTAGTTCGACTTAACTTTTATTTAAAAATTAGTTTTATATTTTATAAAAATAGTTTTACCTTAAATATTCTTAAAATATATTTTGGATAAAGTGATTTAAATTATTTTAAATCTTAAGTGTTTGTACTTGGTGATTTCGGTGGAAATAGAAAATGTTTGGGAAATTTATTTCCGTAAAGGAAGATGGTTTGAAACTGTTTTCAAAAGGGGTTGAAAATAGAAATATATCTTGCGAAGATATTTTGAGGAAAACATAAATTTGAGGAATTATTTATGTTTGATGGATGTTTGTGAATGTTAATTGATAGTTAAATAACCGACTACCAATATTGGCCAATGCGCTGATCGTTTCGAAGAGACCGGGATCGGGATTTATCTCCCGAAAACCACTTCGATCCGGTTTGTACGTTTTCGTGGAAAAACGAGTTCGGAGTCGAAGATGGAGCAGTGAAGTGCAAGGGCTATTCGCTACTAATCCTGAGGGTGATTCCAAAATGGATGTGGTAGGAGTAGTGCATTCGGTTCCGTTCGAACCCGGGACGGACTTGTATGGATGAATGCTTTCGGAACATCGTCAGGAGGACGATGGGCATTCTAAGTGATATGTTCTAAAAAGGTAAATGCTTAGCCTCGAGCCTCATCAACCGGGAATGACTGAAAATCAGGGGTTATGCAGCAAGGCTATGTGGGTAGCGCCCATTAGGGTGAGGTCATCCCTGTCTAGATGTCCCTTTTATTTCGGCTTAGTGGTGTGGTTGCTGATCCCAACCGTGGGGTGATCTTACTCGGAATTATCCAGTAAGGGGTAGTTCCGGCCTTGTGTTGCAGGGGATCGGGTGTGGTCCTCGGTACGCTGATCTAAACCAGATACTGTGACAGGTGGTACCCCAGTGCCTAGTCATTAGTTAGAAATCCATTTTCCCTACGCGCATGTATGGTTTTGATTGTGTCCAACTATTGCTGAAATGTGAGATGCAAGCATTTCAGCTAGATTCTATTTTACTTTCTATAGACACTATTATAATATCAAACGGTTTTGATAAAAAGTGTTTTGGCTATTGTAAGGTAAAAACCTGACATGTTTATTTGTGGCGTGGTCTTACGAGACGCTTTTAATTTCCAAAGGATTTTTGAAACTTTAATAATCAGTTTGGATTTATTTTTCTGACGCTTGTATTCCAGACTGACTCGTGTGTTACTTTATTATAATGCTTGGGTCAGACCGAGTATTATAGATTACAGGATAGGATGCTGTGGAGCTCAGGAGAGGAGCTGGAGTTCGAGACGTATTATTCGTACTTGATGTATTATTTCGCGGTGTTGTAAGTTGTCTTGTCTGTTGGTGAGGACAAGTTAATATAACTGTCCAGTTGTGTGTTAGATGTTGTTGAACTCTGATATTGTACTCTGATGATGTATTGTATATAACAGATATGGTTTCATTTTGTGTAAAGATCTTTTATTATTTATTATATTTTGTTCCGCTGCGATTGTGAGATTCTGATGTTGTTTAGTTCCTTCTTTCTTCTATCTTCTTTCTTTTTCCTCAAGAATCTGTCTTTCCCGGCACTTGATCGTCGGCATATTATACAGTGGCATATTTGTGTCGATTTTCAAGGGTCGAGAAGGGCGGGTCGTCACACGTGGTATCAGAGCATAGGTTGGCGACAACCTAGGCTTTGGTGGGGGAAGATTACTCATTAGAAATAGAGTCAGTAGTACTCTAGAATGAGTTGAGTGTAATAATAGATATGAGAGCGTACTTGTTAGTGAATATAAAAATTGTTTTTATACTTTGTTGACTTATCGGTTGAGTGTTTATGAATTCTGGTCGGTACGGGAAGTACAACCGTATAGATAGGGATTTCTAAACTCTTAAACAAGATAAACCGACATAGTATTGTTTTAAAGTGGGTAAATGAAATAATTTTACCCAAAATTATATTTTGATATGAAAGAAATAATTTTCTGAAATTATTATATATATTTGGATGTTTGGTTGTCAATATTATAATAAAAAAGGAATCTAAAATTCGGAATGGTTTATAACCAAATAAAATTCTATAAGTGGGACTTATCCAAAGAAATATAACTAAGATTTGATTTAAACCAGAATTTAAATCCTGGAAATTTTGAAAAGTGTTTTAAATGAATTTAAACAAAAAGGTTTGGAAATTTATAATCTTAGGAATGTTTGAAATATTTTCCAAAGCATTTGAAGGCAATAATGGAGTATTATTTTGGGAAATATTTTTGGAATGGAAATTGTTTTGAAAGGGAATTTGTGGAAGTAAGGAAGCACTGAGCTCACTTCAGTCGCTGGAAAATAATCTTGATGATGATGGCCACATCATCAGAATTCATTTTCGAGTTTCTAAAGTGATGGATTGCTACCAGGTGGTTTGGTATATTTATTTGTTGGACTTGTTTGATAAACAAGTTGTTTTAGAAATTTCAAAAGGGGAAATTGTTTTGATGGAAACAAGTATTTTGGAATCTGGAGATTTGATTTAATATACCAAGTGGGTATGTGTTGATTATTATTTCAAAATGGTTTTGAAATAAAACCGGGCAATTGAGTTCTGGAAAATTCTATTTAAATAATGTGAAAAGTTAAGATGAATTAACTATGGAATTTATAAAGTGAAGTTGATTTAAATGAGAAAGGGAAGATGAAATTTTAATTCCTGTAATTAAAATTTTACTTGAGTGAATGGAAGTGAATAAAATATAATTGAATTTAACTCAGGATAAGATAAATAAATTGAAATTGGAATTGAATTAAATTGGATATAAAGTTGAAATGTAAAATGGTTATAATTGTGAAATGAAAATTTATACCCTTCAGCTATTGGGTGTTATATATATATATATATCTGTGTGTGTGTGTGTGTGTGTAATTGGGAATTGTGATTATAAGATGAATGTGGACCCAAATGAGCAATATAATTAAGTAAATAAGTTGGCAAACTTATGAATAAAAAAAATGAATTATAATTCATAAGTGGGAAATGGTTGAATGGTATGGTGAATTCAAAATTTAAATAGAATGAAGGAATAAAATTGGATTGAATTGGATTTAATTTAAATTAAAAGTAATTGAGTTGAATTTAGATTAAGTTGAAATCAAAACTCAGTTGTGTTATAAATAATATTGAATGGAATTCAATTCTTATTTAAAATAGTATTGAAGGGGATTAAATTCTTACTTAAATTAGTAAGGGAATGGTATGAATTTAAATTGGCTAAATAAAATTTAGTTGGACTTGAATTAAATTTGGGTAAGAATTGAATTGAGAGAAAGTTTAATTTAGTTGAAATGGTATTGAATGAATTAAATTTCCACTCAACTGAATTCAAAAGGAATTGTATGAAAATGAATTTAGCATAAGCTAAATTAAATAAAGAGAAGTTGAAGATGAATCCAGGGTAAACTAAATTAAATGGAAATTGTATTGGAATGATAAAATTTTGGGTAGCTCGTTAAAATATGAGAAGCAAAATAAAACCCAGTTCTGATTTGGAGTAATTGGAATGGTCATATTATTAATAAATCCAGAAATGAAATGAAAAGGTGAATAGAAATTAAATGGATTACAAGTAACTAGTTGAATTAAAATTTGTAAATGGATGGGAATTTGATTGGATAAGAATCAAATTAAATTGAAAAAGAATCGATGAAAGAAAATGGGATGTAATAGAGTTGAGGCAACTTAAAAAAAATTGAAATGGTTGTTGTCGAGCTTATAAAATGGTTTTGAATGGACCTTTATGGGTAATGAAAATAAATATAAGAATAGGGATTTAATTCAAAAATTGAAATGAAATAAGAATGTATGAGTTGTAAATAATCCAGAATGGAATGATATTAATATAAACTTAAGTTGGATGATGACCTTGAAGTGAGAAAAGGGATTTGATTTAATAATTGTAATGAAGTAAAAATTGTTTGGGTTATGAATAATTCCGAATGAAATAAATTTATATAGATTTAAGTTGGAATTAATTTTAACGGTTATAAGCTTAAGTAATGGTTACTTGTTTGAATAACAACGAACTTGCATAGAAATTAGTCGTTTTGTCGTAAACGACGGTGAATGAATTAAAAGAAGTAAATGAAATTGGTTTTTGAATCATTTGGAATGAATTGAAATCTTATTAAGGGAATTTATATATAAATGCAAGTGAATCATAAAAGAGATGCAAATGAATTAAATAGCAAATAAAATTTGATTGTGAATCAATTTGGAATTGAATTGAAGTAAATTAATGCAAGAAAAGCATGTGTAATCATATTGAAGTAAAAATGAATTGGTTGTGGTGAATATGAATTGTATATAGTAAACTTGAATGTAAATCATTCGAGTGGAATAAAATAAAGTTTGAATTTGTTAAAGAAATTAAAATGATGTTGAAACCTTGTGATAGCCTTTAAAATATGGTATACATGTAGGATTTATGGAAATTGGTTGGTTGGGCTATGTAACCGATGTGTTTGGCTATTTAAATGAATAAAATGTTGTTAAAATCTCATATTATTGAAAACTCATGTGTTTGTTTGAGTAATTACAGGTACGGGAGACAATTGGATGGAGTTTGGAGCATGTAAATGCAATATAAATTAGCCGCTTGCTTTTAAAATGCTAATATAAGGTACGCCTACGCAATAAAATTTGGAATATGATATATATTGTGAAATATTTTGTATTCCGACCGTGTGGGTCGATGTATATATATTTATATCTATTGTGATATTGTAAAAGGCTCTCCGTACAAAGGAGACGCTGTCAAAATTTTCTGGAAATTTTGGGAGTTAGAAATTTTTTGAGGATTTTGGAAATTTTGGTTTAACTAGTAAAGTTGATTTTTGAAAAGGTGTTGAAAATAAAGCTTTTGAGTTAGAAATAAAAGTAATGGTTTTGGATTGAACTAAAGGGTTTTGAAAGGTGAATGTAAGTTTTAATCAAAGTGGATTTTGGGTAGTTAATGGATTTGGGAACATTTTCCTACCTTAGCAAATTTCGGGGACGAAATTTTTATAAGGGGGGAGGAATGTAACGACCCGGAATTTTGGTCGTTAGATTTTGAACATTGAATTCAATTTAAATGTTGAATGTGAATCATAATTTGATTTTGGAATAAAAAGATTTTGGTTAAAACAATAAAATAAGTTAAAATTTCAAATATGGTAGTTCAATTGGATTTGAATAATAATAATTTAATATTTGGAATTGGGATAATTTGTAAATCTGGATGTAAATGGTTACGAAAATGGTTTCTAAGGTTTATTTTAAGTCTAGTTTGATTTGAATTTTAATATCGGACTTTTGAATGGAATCAAAAAATCGATAAGTCAAATTTGGAATTTTATATTAATTTAATAATGGGATTTAATAATATAATAATGCAAATAATCAGACTTTGATTCGAAATGAATCAAAATGGTTTCTAATGTGAATATAAATTCTATTTGATTTATAATCAAGTTAGTAAAATTTTAAAAGTGGAATTTTAAATGATTTCGACGATTTTGAAAATCGCTCGAATTAATCGACGAGTTAAAATAGCCTTCCGGGGCATAGTCTCGGAATTCGACAAAACCAGTCCCATTGGATCCGTAATAGTTAATTATTATCGGATTTCAAATTTCGTAGCATTTGGAATTACCATTTGTTCGTACGGGTGAGAAACGCGTTGAAATTTAAATCGATAATTTAATGTTTTAAATCGATTCAAAAGGCTATATTCCACATATGATTGAATTAGCCTCCGAAACACGTTCCATTATGTTCGGAATACGGGTAAAACCTTATAAACGCCCGTCGGCACGTTTCAATTGGAATTCGTTTAAAAAGTTAAGTAATTTGTGAATATATTATTAAATTAATATATAAACGTATATATATACGTATAATTGCAAAACCATATTCTCTAAAACGCAGCCGCCACTCACAACTTCAATGGCCGAAAACACTTTGATCTTCTCCTCTTGATCTCTCTTAATCCTCACAGTAGCAAGCTACGACTTCAACTAGGATATTGTCGAGCGCTTCGAGGCCTCCACATCCAACGGTCGAGATCGTCTAAGGGTTGATGACGAAGCGGCGAATTGACGAGAAAGGGAGGCCGTTCGAGCGTGGTTTTTGAAGCAATGTCAAGGCCGAGCTTCGCCGTATTTCGGCCGTAGGTAGGAGGCGCAATGGGCTACGGCGTGGTTTCGTTCGATCGAGCTAGAGTGGATCGAAGGTAGGGCGGCGCTGGGTTGTTGGTCGCGTTCGAATGGGTTCTGTACCCTGGGAGCACGCGAAGGGAGAAGAAGATTTGTGCGGCCTGGATTTGTGAAAGCAGAATCAACGGCCTAGATCTAGGGTTTGGTAATAATTAAAATAAAGAAAAGAAATTTGTTTTAAATTTATATTCAAACTTTTAAACCTGCATATCTTTTGCATGCATTACCAGAATTCGACGAAACTGGAAGCGTCGGAATCGCAGCGACGCGATCTACGCACTATAGTAGATCCGGAGGCTTTTGGAGCAAGCAAGAATTTTGGATTAAATCGAACGGATTCGATTTAATGTAAAATTTAAACGCTCGGCGTTTAAACTCAAGGTGAGTAAATCTCACTCACATCTGGATGCCATTTAATTTAAATAGTTAATATTTAAATAATTGTGTGATTGGTTGAATATGAATATTAATATCAGTCTGGAATAATATTTGGTATTGTGCTAACATCTGTGGATGCAGGGAAACAGGTTAGAGGGATCCAACTATATTCCTCACAAGTAGAAATTATATTCATAATCTGTGATATATTTCATTGATATCCTGTGATAGATTGATTTGGAATTTTGTTATGCTGTGTTATGATTGGATAATATAATTTGGTATTTTAAAATATTAATAAAATGAAATGGGGATGTAAAAGGGAAATGAAAAGGGATTTTTGAGTTATGAATTTAAGGAAATTAAATTCAGGAAATTGGTTTGGGAATTTGAAGTGTTTTTGAAATGGTGTTTTAAAAAGGAAATGAGGAATGGAAATTTATAGACTGGGTTTATAAATGAAATGGAATATTTATCGGTGGATAAATTTTGAAAGATAGATTTCCGGTGGGAATTTCTATAAGAGGGGCAAATTGTTTTAAAAATAATAGTGAGATTATTTTTAAAAGGATGGAAAGTGTATTTTTCTTGGGGAATGAAGTATGTTTCAAAAGAGGACTTTCAAAGTATAAACTGGAAAGTTTAAAAATGTGTTTTTAGAATATTTTAGGAAAATTATTATCTTTAATTTCCTTTAAGTGAAAAATAAGTATTTATTAACTAATTTTCTACTTATTTTAAAGATAAATTGGTATTATGTTTTCTAAGGGAAATGTTATTATAAGTATTGATATAATAACTTTATGTTAAAAAGAAATTTTGATTTAAGTTATGCAAGAAAACATTTATAAATTTCCAAAATTTTATTTTGATTAAAGAATTTGGTAACTGGTTTTAAATAATTCAAGTATATATTTTGGAAGTGATTTCCAGGAAATGGGAATGTGATTAGAAATAAATAAAGGTGTTTATTTTTAAAGTGTTGGAAGAAATTTACGGGATTGAAACGTAAATTTGGATTGAGATAAATCAAGAAGGATTTATAAGGAGAATTCTTTGGTTTATTCTGAAATGGAAATGTATTTCCCTAAGAAGCCAAGTATGTTTTAAAGCAGATTTTTAAGTAAAAGTTAAAAGTTTTATTTGAAACTTATGTAGAAGTTTGTAACTCTTATTTTAAAATTTAGTTCGACTTAACTTTTATTTTAAAATTAGTTTTATATTTTATAAAAATAGTTTTACCTTAAATATTCTTAAAATATATTTTGGATAAAGTGATTTAAATTATTTTAAATCTTAAGTGTTTGTACTTGGTGATTTCAGTGGAAATAGAAAATGTTTGGGAAATTTATTTCCGCAAAGGAAGATGGTTTGAAACTGTTTTCAAAAGGGGTTTAAAATAGAAATATATCTTTTGAAGATATTTTGAGGAAAACATAAATTTGAGGAATTATTTATGTTTGATGGATGTTTGTGAATGTTAATTGATAGTTAAATAACCGACTATCAATATTGGCCAATGCGCTGATCGTTTCGAAGAGACCGGGATCGGGATTTGTCTCCCGAAAACCACTTCGATCCGGTTTTTACGTTTTTATGGAAAAACGAGTTCGGAGTCGAAGATGGAGCAGTGAAGTGCAAGGGCTAGTCGCTACTAATCCTGAGGGTGATTCCAAAATGGATGTGGTAGGAGTAGTGCCTTCGGTTCCGTTCGAACCTAGAACGGACTTGTATGGATGAATGCTTTCGGAACATCGTCAGGTGGACGATGGGCATTCTAAGTGATATGTTCTAAAAATGTAACGCTTAGCCTCGAACCTCATCAACCGGGAATGACTGAAAATCCGGGGTTATGCAGCAAGGCTATGTGGGTAGCGCACATTAGGGTGAGGTCATCCTTGTCAAGATGTCTTTTTTATTTCGGCTTAGTGGTGCGGTTGCTGATCCCAACCGTGGGGTGATCTTACTCGGAATTATCCAGTAAGGGGTAGTTCCGGCCTTGTGTTGCAGGGGATCGGGCGTGGTCCTCGATACGCTGATCTAGACCAGGTACTGTGACAGGTGGTACCCCAGTGCATAGTCATTAGTTGGAAATCCATTTTCCCAACGCGCCTATACGGTTTTGATTGTGCCCAACTATTGCTGAAACGTGAGATGCAAGCATTTCAGCTAGATTTTATTTTACTTTCTATAGACACTATTATAATATCAGACGGTTTTGATAAAAAGTTTTTTGGCTATCGTAAGGTAAAAACCCGACATGTTTATTTATGGCGTGGTCTTACGAGACGCTTTTAATTTCCAAAGGATTTTTGAAACTTTAATAATCAGTTTGGATGTATTTTTCTGACGCTGGTATTCCAGACTGACTCGGGTGTTATTTTATTATAATGCTCGGGTCAGACCGAGTATTATAGATTACAGGATAGGATGCTGTGGAGCTCAAAAGAGGAGCTGGAGTTCGAGACGTATTATTCGTACTTGATGTATTATTCCGCGGTGTTTTAAGTTGTCTTGTCTGTTGGTGAGGACAAGTTAATATAACTGTCCAGTTGTGTGTTAGATGTTGTTGAACTCTGATATTGTACTCTAATGATGTATTGTATATAACAGATATGATTTCATTTTGTGTAAAGATCTGTTATTATTTATTATATTTTGTTCTGCTGCGATTGTGAGATTCTGATGTTGTTTAGTTCCTTCTTTCTTCTATCTTCTTTCTTTTTCCTCAACAATCTGTCTTTCCCGGCACTTGATCGTCGACATATTATATAGTGGCATATTTGTGTCGATTTTCAAGGGTCGAGAAGGGCGTACTTATGAGCATTATGATTGTATGATAAACTCTTGAATTATTTTAGTAAAAAAATTAACCGAAGTTCAAAATTCAACCCAAAATAATAATATAAACTAGTCAATATACACTTATTAAATAGCTTCATAAATACAAAACAAATCAAACCCAATGGACCAGGTTCAACAAAAATATTAATCCATATTTTCTACTTTCTCCCTTCCTAACGTAAATTGTGATATTAAAAAAAACCCTAATTGCACTTCTTTCACCTTATCGTTTTCCTCATCCACCGCAGCTTCTTTCTCTCTCATCCATCGCAGCTTCTTTCTCTTCCGTCCATGGTTCCTTATCCCGCCTCTCATTTCCTCCCTCTTAGTTATTTATGAATTTTAAATTTTTTTTCAATTATACGTGGAAATGGATATACCTGCAAATTCCTGCCAGGTCATCACCAGAACCGGACCTAAATGATCAGAATTCTGACGTATCGAACGAAATCTTGAACCATGGTATGAAGGTCAATCAGTGCATGCAGATATATCAATAACACTGAAAAATAACTATGTTTCATTGGGTTGACTTAAATTAAAATCAAAACAAAGTGTAATACTACATTTTAGTAAATTTTGAAAGCATTCTTACTTGAATCATTGATTCAACAATAAAAACAAGTTTATGGAATTTGCTTTAGTATGTATGTGGTTTTGATGATATTGGTAGTAAGCGTGACTTTTGTTCTTCTCACCATTTGGTGGAGAGTAGTTTAGATAAGGCAAGATCTTCTGTGTTCTAAGAAAAATATGAGATAGTGTATTATTTAGAGGGGCGAAAGTCTTCTCGGTTTAATTGTCTTTTTCTTTTGGAGCATCTTTGGACTTTCAAGATTTTGATAGGCGATCCTTGATTCTCATTCAAATGACGTAGTCTACTCTGTTTGTTTATTTCTTCATTTATTACTTGTATTATATTTCTCATTCGAGCATTCTAAAAAATGTTCCTTGAGATGTCTTGGGATTCCCCTAATTTGAATAGCTTGGAGCTTGCAAACTGGGCAACAAGGTTTGTTATTATAATTAGTCGAAACTACCGATGTCGAACGTTAGTTAGTAACTAAATTTGAAGATTAAGAAATATCCAAGAAAATATTTCTTTGTAGATTCTAACACTTTCCGAAGATCCCGAGTTAGCATCAAATGATTCATGGTAGACTTATAAAGTAAAGGTTGAACAAAGAAACAAAGGTTTTGAACCCTCCTAGCACAAATTATTGGTGTAGATTTTCACTACATCAACCAGAGATCAAATTGCTAAGCTTTACTGATAGAACCTCATTTTTTAATTGATTTCAAAGGTCTAAAATGCTGGATTAAGTACGAGTGTTGAAAATGGAGTAAATGCCGAGGGTAACAATGTAAATGTCAGCAATGTAGAGAGACAGATTTATTGTGGTTCAAGAGATTCGCTATGTTCACCTTTTGGTACTTTTCTTATTTAGAACTTATATGTCGAGAGTTATAAGTCAAGATTGTCTATCATTATCAACATCTATAATGATCCTCCCCCTTGCATGAAGATATGCGCCTTATATATATATATATATATATATATATATAGAATTTGTGTTGATTAATGGTGTGACATACCAGGTTAATTCAGATATTAGATTGTTGACATTTGTCATTAATTTAATATGTTCTTAATTAGTAGCACATGTAGACTGGTGATGTGTAATTGTAACAACCCATATCTTAATAGGCCTAATTTTTCGACTAAACCAAAAACCTGTGTTCATTAGGATACAGGTCGTTGGTGTTGATAAACTGAAATAAACATAAGTATATCAGAGAGATATCTATATGAACTCACAATGGAATAGTAAAATATAATAAATCATATATACAGACTAAGGCATCTATCTTGGAACCAATATTATTTCTTGGATATCTAGTTGCCTTGTCAATGCTGAGCATGAGTGAGAAGACTTGTTCATCTGCAATTCTTGTCTTGCATCAATATCATGTCCCTCTAAATCTATCTTGTGGGTTGTAATGAGGAGAGGGACAGAACAACATTCTTGTAACTGGTAAATTACACACACACACAGATATATATATATATATATTTGTGTGTGTTTGTGTGTGTATATATATATATATATGTGTGTGTGTGTGTGTGTGTGTGTGTGTGTATGTGTATATATATATGTATATATATCCATAATACTAGTTTATGCCGATTGATTTCCAATTAAATGTTATGTTTACTATTCACGGATTATTCATTTAATTCTATATGCACGTACGATATATTCAAACTACTCCAACATATAAGTACATATGCGTATATGTATATATAAGCATCGTTGTACTCCCCAAAAGGAAATCATGGCCAATTAATACTCCTTAAATAGGGAAGAGGAAAACCCAACAGTCATTTAACACCTCAATCTTGAAATGCCCCTTCATAACGCGATCGACGGTCAACCGGCTCAAGCTATAAAGGCTGATGACTCCTAGGTATGACTTTACAGTTTAATGAGCCTTATTACTAACGCATCTAAAAGACTTATTTAAGGGTTAATTAGCCTACCTCTAAGCAAGCAACTAAAATTTAAGGTTTATGCTTATCCTATAGAGACTCTACAATATTAGCGAGTGTAATCCATCAGGCCGTAACCCACGTCTTTACTAACAACCACTCGAGACCGCTAGTGGTCAGAACTATGCCCAATGCTACTCCACAAATACCGGCTTACCAACAATGTTGTCATAGCATCGTCCCTCAAATCAAATAGCGTTTAGACTTACCTAATACGAGTCAAGGAAAATGCCTACTCTCCTAGTTACTTAGTACCTCTGGTTTATAATTGAAGCAGACCCCACTTTCCCAATTAGGATAGCCAAAGTTATTTAAGACTTCTTAAATAGAGAAGTGGCGGATGCAACAACCATTTAGTACCTCAACCCCAAAGTAAATCCCTTGTCCATCCTAAAGTACTTAGCTATTTAATACTTCAACTCCAAGGCAGACTCTCGGTATATTACCCACGGGTTCTATAGTTGGAGATGTCCCACGTCAGTGGTACGCATACACAACTGTTAGTGGCCCCTTACGTAGGGCAGAATTTTTTCTTGTAACTCTTCCGACCTTACATCATAATCCTTACTAAACCCAGTCATTTACAATTAAACTAAATATTGAGCTAGGCCCACTGATTCATACCCGTTGCAAACGTATTATTGATGCCATATAATTTCAACTGTGAAAATTGTTACGCCTTCTAAGTTCATTATTAATATTTATTTGTTTACTTTTTATGAACTTCCTTTTATTTTATACATTTACTATATTTAACTTCTATCCTCGTTAATATTATTGAATGTCATTGACTACTTCCTTTACCTACAATGAATGTCCCTCATCAATGACCTCATATATTTAATTTGGATAATTATTAATGACATCTATTTATCCATTTCAAAATTAATTTATCATGCCTATTTAATTTCACACTAACCACATAATTATTGCATATTAATATTGTGACCCTATAACTCCTTGATTATTACGTTATCGTATTTTAACATTTTATACGTAACTAATATAATAACTGACATTTCTTTATTTAATTCTTAAACTTATGCTTTACTATACATAAATTTGATTAATGTTATTATGACGGGTTATTTATACATAACTTTTTAGTTTCTACATTTAAGGATTTCAATACATTTTAATACATTTGAACTATATCTTTTGCAAAAAGGAAAAGCCACCATTGCAACTTTCCACAAACTACCAAAAAGTGGAATTTTTCCATATTTTCAAATTCTAAGGAAATATTTATTTTTTTTACATATTGAAATAGACAGTGCAAACTACAAAAAAAGACATCCCTACTATGCACAACTCTTTCTCTTGGCGTATTCCTTTTTATTTCAAACAATGTGCTTTTCATATGTAATTGTGGAATTGGTCAGTCTGTGGAAATTTACAAGGAAATCAATACAATTAAATCATACATTCTACAAATCTAACATATTAAAATACAGAGATCCTACATCCCAAATAAACTTAGAGCATCCCAATTGAATAATCAGTACTTGCGACCCAAATAACAATAATCTAGAATAACTTTACAATTTTATCAATATCTACCTTTATAATTTTTAGGGGTTACTCTCTCTATATTCTAGATTCAGGGTATATATGCCATTTCATCAAAATTAAATAATTTACCAAATATGTAGGCAAAGTTTAAGTTTTAATAATTCATTTAAACCTACAATATAACAGTTTTTACAAAGACATAATAACAAATATGATCCTCAACAATATAAATATGGTATTATATAAAACATATAATATCCTATTAACCTTATAGTTTTCAAATCTCCAAATCAAATCTCGTTCTTCTTACTTGACTCCTTTTTCATTCCAATTAAAAGAAATATGCATACTTATTAGAGTTAGAGATCTGAGAGGAGATTTGAGTTATGGGAAGTTTCAATTTTAAATTATTGAATTTACCTTTTTACACAGAATTCGATTTACTCCTTCTTTCTCCTTTTATTTTCCTTTCTTCACCAATATATATATATATATAAAGAGACAAACACTCATAGAAAGAGGTAGACCAATGACCATTTAATACCTCAACCATGAAGTAAATCCTTTGACCATGCTAAAGATACTTAGCCATTTAATACTTCAACATTGAGGTGAACCATGGTATATTTTCCCTCAATTCTACACGTGAGCATATATTCCCAATGGGTCCTATAGTTTGAGATGTCCCATATCAGTTGTACGTATACAAAACTATTGTTGGCCTCTTGCAGAGGGTAGAATTCCGTCGTGTAACTCCACTGACCTCGCACCACAACCCACAATAAACCAAGTTATTAATAATTAACCTAAATATTGGGCTACACCCGCTGATTCACATCTGTCACAAATGTATTATTGAGGCTATATAATTTCAATTGTGGAAATTATTACACATTCTAAGTTCAGTTATTAGTATTCATTTATTTACCTACTATAAACTTCATTTTATTTTATACGTGTTATCTGACTTTTTGACTAAGTAGATTTTCACTAGAATTAAAATGTCAAGGCAAAGACAAAACGGTTCACGAACTTGAGAACATGCTTAGAAGGAAAAAATGAGCATACTTGGAACGTTTCATAGCCAATGGACCAAAGTGGACCACTTGGTGCTGAGGGGTAGGGCTCGGTACTTAGTGCTTTTTACTACACTCTGGACTCTTAGAACTACTAGTACACAAAGCCATGGCTCAAGTGATCTCAATGGAGTTCTCTCCTTGAAGAATAGACGGATAACTCCAAGGATTCTTAAGAAGAAAGAAAAGAAAGCATAGATGAAAAAAGAAAAATCGAGAACTGTCAAAAACGACTCAATCTTCGGGGAATAGTGTTTGGAACACAATAGATTAGAGAGGAGGAAAGTGGAAGGAAAAAGGGAAATTCCCACTTACAAAAATGTATCGGTGCCAAGAAGAACCTTTCGGTATCGAGTGGTTGTTATTGGCATGTATGGCCCGAAGCTCATTTCTGAACACTTGGGCTTGGATTTGGACTTCATATCTCATAGGGCCCCAGCTCTGCTAGGGATTTCCCTATAAATACGAACCCTATGGCTACTGAAAATAGACTTTGGCTCTTTTGTTTTCTTTATCTCATATCACTCTTCCTCATAGTCACTAAGGCAGATATTATTGGCTATTCTAGGCTATGAGAATTTGTCAATCCCTTATACTAATGACTCTCAATCAATAAATTACAGTGGAAGTAGTACAAAAATTATCAAACCACTATAAAATTTCTGGAGTTCTCTTTATTTTCCTTAAAGTTTTTTCTATTCAGGATTTCTATTTCGGATTTTCCTATTCAGACAGTTTTTGACTCTGGAGCATCGCATTCTTTCATTTCTAGTTCCTTATTTGATTGTTTGCACTTAAATATTTCTCTAGTAATAGACCCTATAGTTGTTTCAAACCCCATAGGAGGATCGACACATTTATCCATGATTTGTAGGGGTTTGAAATTTTTTATAATAGGCGTAGAGTTTGACTGTGATGCCTATGTACTGGTATTTTCGGGATATGGGATTATTTTTCGGATGGACTGGTTATCCACTTATGGTGCGATATTAGACTGCGAGAGGAGAGTCGTCAGACTAGAGACTTATAGCGGAAGGACTCTCGAGGTTTCTTGCGACCCACATGGGTCAGTCATGTTGAGCTTCCTTTTTCCCTTGATTCATCACTAGGAGAGTTAGATTCCGTTCCAGTCGTTAGAGATTTCCCAGATGTTTCTGAAGAGGTTAAGGGACTACCTCCTAAGAGAGAGATCGACTTTAGGATCTATCTAAATGATAATGCTAAGCCAGTGGCGTTGCCCGTGAGACATATGGCTTCTAGGGAGAGGAATGAGTTAAGTAAGTAGATTGGTGAGCTATTGGAGAAAGGCTTCATCAGACGGAGCATATCTGAGTGGGGAGCGCCAGTCGTCTTCGCTATAAAGGAGGATGGTTCCCTTCGACTTTGAGTAGACTATAGAGAGTTGAATAAGCTCACAAAGAAGAACTATTACCCACTTCCTAGGATAGACGATCTTTTCGATCAGTTGGTTGGCTTTTCGGTATTTTCTCAGCTTAACTTAGCCACTGGATTGAGGGTTGCTAACGATAGCATCGATAAGATATCATTTAGGATACCCGATGGATTTTTTGAGTGGTTGGTTATGCCGTTTGGGTTGACCAACGCCCCAACCTATTTTGTAGATTTGATGAGCCTTGTTTTTCGAGATGTCCTAAATAAGTTCGTTGTAGTATTTGTGGATGACATGTTGGTGTTTTCCAAGAGTAAGGAAGAGAATGCCATTCATCTTGAGAAGGTTCTTTGCAAACTTCGTGTTCATCAGTTGAAAGCAAAATTCTCGAAGTGTCACTTTTGGCGTAAGGAGGTGCGTTTCTTGGGGCATGTAGTCTCAAGAGAGGGTTTAGCTGTGGATTCCGCTAAGATTGTAGCAGTACAGGATTGGAAGGTCCCCAAGAATGGTACCGAAGTTAGAAGCCTCCTAGGTTTGGCTGGTCGTTATAGGAAGTTTATCAGAGATTTCAGCATTTGAGGTTAAGCCTACCCTCATTGATCAGATTGGCTCAAGGCAGCGAGAGGATCCAGAGCTTGTGGATATTCTGGATAGGATTAGTAGAAGAGAGGTCTCTAGACATCTCCAACGTTATTCCTTAGATAGTAAAGGGTGGCTAAGGAAAGATGAAAGACTTTGTGTCCCCCGCACTAATAATTTGACGAGAGCAGTTCTAGAAGAAGCACACCATTCTTGAATGACTATTCATCCGGGTGGTGATAAGATGTATAGGGACATGAAGAGAGTGTTTTATTGGAGCGGCATGAAGAAGGATGTGGCAGAGTTTGTAGCTATGTGTCTTGTGTGCCAAAGAGTTAAGAAGGAGTAGCAGAAAACCCGGCGGATTGCTTCAACCATTGGATGTACCCGAATGGAAGTGGGATAGTGTTTCAGTGGACTTCATAGATGGTTTACCCCAATCTAGGAAAGGGAATACCAGTATCTGGGTGATTGTAGATCGTTTGACTAAGAGCGCCCACTTCATTCTGGTCAAGAGTAAGAGGACAACATAGTATTAGGCATCTATATGCGTTGGTGAGATACTCTGACTTCATGGAGTCCCCTCTAGCATAGTGAGAGACAAAGACCCTATCTTTACTAGCGAGTTTTGGAGAAGCTTGCAAGAGGCTTTAGGGACACAGCTTAGATTGAGTATGGCCTATAATCCTCAAACGGATGGCCAAACGGAGAGAGTTCATAGAGTTCTTGAGGATTTGTTGAGGATGTGCATTCTTGATTTTGGAGGAACTTGGGAGGAGCATCTTCCTTTAGTGGAATTCGCATATAATAATAGTTTTCAGACTAGCATTGGGATGGCACCTTTTGAAGCCCCTTATGGAAGACCTTGCAAGTCGCCTTCGTGTTGGTTGGAGTCTACTGAGAAATTGCTACCTGGTCCCGACATGGTTAGAGAGACTTCGGAAAAGATTGATTTGATTAGAAGAAGAATGAAGACGGCCCAAGATAGACAGAAATCCTATGCAGATAAGCGGAGAAGGGATATTGAGTTTGAGATGGGAGGTTTGGTTTTCATTAATGTGTCTCCATTAAGAAAGGTAGTGAGGTTTGGATCAAGTGGGAAACTTGCTCCCAGATTCGTAGGACCGTTCCCCATTGTGGAAAGGATAGGGAAGATGGCATATCGAATAAAGCTACCAGAGAGGCTCGTGGGAGTTCACGATGTTTTTCATGTTTCACACTTGAGAAAGTGCTTACATGATTCAGCAGAGGTAGTAGAACCTATTCAACTTGGAGAAGATGAAGTGGAGAGAGAAGCATCGATTCGTCGCATTCCAACCAAGATCGTTGGACATGATACCAAGAAGCTTAGGAATAAGGAAGTACCTTTGGTTAAGGTGCAGTGTGGAGATAGTGTTGAGGACGCTGCATGGGAGGCTGAGGAGAAAATACGTACCTCTTATCCGCATCTTTTCGATGGTACATCTTGAATTTCCTATTTCCATCTTTAGTTTTGAATAGGTTCTTTCATTTAGTATCCTTTGGGAGGGTAGATCTTAGGAGTTAACCTATGGATGGTAGGACTGAATGTAAACATGTTACTAGAACATGTAATGTGTGATGGATGCTAGTGGCTGCAAGTGTTTGCTAGTGGATGCTAATGGACGTATATATATACACTAGGCACTATTATCTCTTAGGGATCAGCCTAACTAGGTCACTAAAACATATGCATATGGATGTGTGTGCATTTGCATTTTTATTTTATTTACATGGTTGCTATAAATGGAAGATTATCATATGATTGTTGCATTGGGATGATGATTGTAGCACGCATATAGAACTATCAGTTATCATTAGGGAATTTACATTCATTTGGATACATGGCACAGACATGATTGCATTAAAGGAGGTCGACTGAATCAGTAGACCGCCTAATCTCTTACATTAGTTAGGGACATTGACACTACATTATTGCATATAACATAAATTGCATTAGAAAACTTAAGGACAATGGATGTAATGGATGATGATTGAATATGTGGTTGTAAAATTTTGATGAAAATATTTATTTCATTCTTCTGTCCTTAGATATTTCGGGGACGAAATCCTTTAAGTAAGGGAGAATGTAACAACCCAAAATTTGAGCTATAATAATTAATTAAAGAATTAATTAAATAATAAAATAAGTTTGTGAAATTTTGAAGAACTGAGCTACGGGAGTTGCACCATTGTGTCTGTGGCAACTTTCTGATCAATTTCCATATATAACTTGTCGAAATCCGAGTAAGTATGAAGAAGATACGCAAGAAATAAGAATCAGAAGAAAACGAAAAAAAATATTACAAGGCCTAGGTCGACCTAGACATGGGTTAGGTCGACCTTAGGGTCGACCCCCATAGTATATTGGTCGACTCGCCTTTGTTTTTGGACGTAGCTTTGTCTAGATACGAAGAAAACACGTTATTGTTCCATTTTCCTTCAATCCTGTGTGTTCGTGCTTCCATCTGATGGTTCCAAGGGAGCCTATGACATGGTTGCACCAGATTTAATCTTCAAATCCAACGGCCTGAGATCCCTAAGCCACACTATAAATAAGACCCTAGACCTAGCTATTTTTCTCATTCAGGTTTTCTCCCAATTAGGTTCATTGCCTAAGGTCGGACCCTAAAAAGAAATTTTTTCTCTAAAGGAGATCTTTTTAATAAAAATATTCTACGCCCTAGAAGTGGATCCGGGAAGGCCAAGGAATAGAGCTAAGGACCACATGTGAGTGTTTTGTAATTCTTTTAGTATTTTAAGTAATTTAAGATAATAGGGTTCTCAATAGTTGTAGTATTTCTACAATTTTGAGATATTTTTTATATAAGTTTATTTATAGTCAGTTCTTAAGTAAATTTCAGAAGTTCTTTTCAGTCTATTTTTATTCAGCTATTTTATTCAGTTATTTATAGTTATTTACAGTTATTTATAGTTATATACATCTATTTTAAGTTGGAATTTAGCCTGTAAATGCTAGTTTTTTTATAGAGATTTAATCCATTTTTACGCAAATAAATTAAAAGGAGAAGAATTCACTAATATGGATTACAATAGAATAACACGAAATTTACAGAAATCAGATGTAAAATAACAAAAACTGAAATAAAAATAGAGATGGACTGAAATAGGCAAATTTAAGATATTTGCAAGCATAACTAAAACAAGTGGTTATAACTAAAAAGAGAAAATAGAAGAATAACGGCTACAAGAACAATTATAACACATGTTATAATTAGAAAGAAAGAAATAACAGAAGAGGCTTATTTTAAATCTTAGATCTTGTTAATAAGCAAATATAGCAGAAATAACAGAAGTGGCTTATTTTAAAACCTAGATCTTGTTAATAAGCAAATATAGCTGAAATAACAGAAAAGGCTTATTTTAAGACTTAGATTAAGTTAATAAGCAAATAGAGCAGAAATAACGATAGAGGCTTATTTTAAAACTTACACTAAGTTAATAAGCAAAGATAGAAGCAGGCCCGTACCAACAGAATTCCCTTTTAGTCAGGAACTGATGGTCACACAATAGTTAGGTGAGGCTGGGACACGCTTATGCTAACCAGGGTAAATAAGTGGCCAACAGATAGAGGCTCAAATCTGGGAATTTGGGCAAAGGGCGCAAGCTAGAATTTGTTTGTTAGGACCATGTAACGACTCGATATTTTGGACCATTCGCATCCATTATAAGTGTATAGGTAGACACTCATGCCGGAGTTGAATTGCTCAAAATACCGCGTTGTTAATTTAAATTTGGCAAAACTGAACATATTCAGTAAATAAATAATCACAGATCACAGACATAGAGTAATAATTGCAGCGGAAATAAAAGAGATAGTAGTTCATGAAGCTACTATATGAATATATAAGATACATCAGAGTTTACAACAGAAGAGTAATACGATACATCAGATACAAATCAGAATACATCACTGGAATCATCGAATACTGAAAGCAGAATAGATGGCTGGATCTTCAAGCAAAGCTCCAACTTCAAGGTGAGTCTCGAATACTGGTACACTCAGTCTGACCCGAGCGTAAAGCAAAACACAAGACACTCGAGTCAGGATTAACATTCTTATATCAATAAATCTAACTCAAGTGAAATAGCAATTGAAATACAAGTAACTCAAAGGATGTTTGGAATAACCATCCTTTAAGGATCCGTTAAACTATCTACTATGTAGTAGTGTACGATATGTAGATAATGTCTATCAGTAATAATAAGATATCAAAATAGTGTTAAGTCATGGCTCATTCCACCCATAACACATTTTTATTCCCAAAAGCATATACAAGACCGTAGTTTACCCAAAACCGGAAGTCACCAGAGGGCAATCCATATACTAAAGGTACAAATCAAAATCGTAGTGGTTGCGTATAAATGGAATACAAGTATGACAAGGCACATGAGGCAATACCCAAGGTAGTGATACTACCGTTCGCCTGATCCGGACTGGTGAGAACGCAACACCGCAGCGCCCGCAACATCGTGAAACAACACTCCCAAAATCAAGGGTGCACCAATCGACAACAAGTAATAAGTAGTTCGAAGAAGTGTGTCCACTTGAGGTAGCTAATCCTCCATTGGCCCGGCACAGCTCCTGTTTTAGTCATTTCCAATTTGACACAAGTATCAAGGCTATCCATTATCGTTCTCTTTCTTCAGTCATCACGTACATCATTTCAACCACTTCATTCTGGATCATCACTCCGCGTATAGTTATTAAAGTGGTTTTCGGTTTAAACAAAGAGTATGTCCATAACCGAATTCCGATCTCTTTAATAACTTCCGTAATTATTTCACCGATTGGTCGTTTATTTATTTCAAAACCAAATCAATTTCGATTTCAATTTCAATTCGTAAATCAACATTTCATTTGTCTTTCAAAATCAATTTCCAATAATTTACGTTTCAAAACTTCCAAATTATCATTTCAAAATCTTATAATTCAATTTCAAGCTCTATTTAAAACAATTCAAATATTGATTCAAGTTCCTATATAAATTTCATTCCAAAATCATTTAAATAAATTTTATTTAACATTCAAATCAATTTAAACTCATTTATCGATTTCATTCAATATTCGTTAAGTTACTTTATCATTCAAAACAATTTCTATTAAATTTCCAATTCATTAAATCAATTCTTAAGTTCAACTTCATTTAATCAAAACTTACAAATTGAATTAAATTAAATTCATCAAATCAAATCCTTTAAATTTTCAAGTCTTACATTAATTTCAATAAATCACATTTTATTTCTGGTTAAAGAAATTCAATTTCACTTATTTACTTACTTAAATAATTTTCCAAAACTTAATTAATAAAGAAACTCAATTTCAATTATTTACAAAGTAAAATTCACTTATTCAAAAGTTCAATTTCTCTTATTAAAGAATCCAATTCAATTTAATCATTAAATAATTCAATCTTATTTAATTATTATATAATTCAAAACTTAATTATTAAATAATTTCAAAGTTTAATAATTTCAACTTAATTATAATTTCAAACCTAATTATTAAATCATTTCAAACTTAATTCAATCATTTCTCAAATTAAACCTCATTCTTTCATCAATTACATTGTTAATATTTTGTTTCAGATTATTAAATATTAACATTTTCCTTTCGTTAAAATTCAAATTTTAACTTCATTTCAAAACCATATTATTTATTCAAATAAAATCTTCGTTTTATTTTTAAATCAAATTATTGACCAATCGGGTTTTTATTTAATTTCCTATCCTAGGTCAAAAATTCAATTTGGGTATTTATCATTTCAACCCGATTCCAATTCAATTCAAAATCAAAGCATAGCAAAGGGAACTTGCAGTGTGATAACTGGGATGGTGTCAAAGTAAATAAACAAGCAATAACAACAAACAATAACAATCCAATAATCAATTCAAATAATCCCGAAATAACCGTATTAATTCGCATTGTTATTTGTACGAATTAATATAATTATTTCTAGAATCTACACTATCATTTCATGTAGATTAAATATTTTACATTACGGTTTTTCACTTGTCATCTATTTACAATTTCATACATCATCAATTTAACAACATACATTCAGTGGTTCAAAATGTAATTAAACAAATCCTACGTGTCAATAAATTCAACAGTTAAAGGGGTCATATTATACAAATGTCAGTTAATCAAATTTAACATTTAATTATCCTATATCAAGTTCAATTTCATACTGTTTATCATTTTAACATTAACAATTTAACGTCCAATAGAAACATCAACAATAAATCAATTATCGGCCAAACTGTATTATCATCGCATAAATAATTAACAGATAATGGTGTCAGATGTCACAGGTGAACTGATATAGGTAATAACAGTGTAAATATCAACCAGTAGCATATTTCAATTGTCGTTTCAATTGAAATCAAATTTAATAAATAAAAGAATGTTAATCGTGAGTGAGTGCTCACCTTTCGAGGCTAGAGATGCACGAGGAGATGGCACGGATACGCACACTGGTACAGACACTGAAATTTGAATGGCGAATCGAAGCAAAGAAAAATCGGCACGAATTCAATCATCAAAGCTGATAATAAGAATTAACGAAGTCAAATCAGAATTGGATCGATGACGATAAATGGTATAAGTGAATTTATATATATATACTATATTAAACCCATACTATATTTGAAGACCAACCGATATATAATTTACGTATATAGCAATATACATTATATCTCTAACATGTATAGTGTACATAAACTGACGTATATGTATAAGTAGATTACACCAAAAATCAATACAAACTCATCATATTTCCGACATTTCGAAATTGATAATGTATGCATATATAAAAGTACTGAAATACAGAGGAGTTCCAACTTGCAACTGGAAAGATAAATTTTAAAGATGAAAGCTAACACGTGTATACTATATGATATATATAATTAAACAAACACAATTGTATATACTTCTACAAATATAAACAGACAGGTGGTACATATAACCAACAAAAGATAATATTATATACTAGCATACATGCATACAGCAGGAACAGAATCGAATAGTTTAACAGCCTATACATATTACTTAATTAGTATACTAATATATAAACACATATATATATATGTATATATTTTTCTTCACAGAGACATAATATATATATACAGTCAATCTAACTTAAAGTCTATACAAGTTTATATATTTTAAAGTAAACGTATATGTGATTTATATAAATACAAACAAATCTTATAATAAAATAAATATAAACTCATACGGAACATTATATATATATACGTATATACAACTAAAAATTTAAAAACAAAGCACGGATCTTAGATTTCCTTATACCGTATATATATAAACCGAGAATATAACCAAATAGCCTTACTTACAGTACAAAATGTGTATAACTAAAATATCATATTAGCTACCACTGACATCATTTTACATATATAACTATTATAAAATATACATTGAAAACCTTATTGATTTATATAACCGATATGTAGATACTTGCATACAGCTCATGAACTTATATCTACAACAGTGATATATAACAATATACGTCGAAGCCAACAGATCAATGTTTACCCACATATACACCAAATGCAAACATATGTATATATACTAACCCCTGTTATATTTAGAAACCAATAACCTGTCACGTTTTTCTTCCATTTTGTTTTTCGTTTTAAAAAATAATAACTTGGCTTCGCACTTTATTTTCTTGCCCTTTTTTTTAGAACTTTGTAAATGAACTTAGGTTAGTGAGGTATAACTTGTATATATATACAAACATATTATATACAAACTCATATAAATTTTTTTATAAAAAACATATCTTATATATGTACCTTTATAAAAAAAAAGAATGCTGTTGTTGCCATCTACTTGTGGTGTTGTCAGGTCTATGCGGAGTTTGGCGTGGCTATTGGAGGCGTTCCAAGGGAAGGGCGGTTCCGGTGGTGGTGCTAGCGGAAGGTTGTGAGGTGGAGGAAAGGAAACGGAAGGCAGTGTGTGGCTTTGGGCGAGATGGTGGAGCTTCTATTTGTGACTGGGCGAGGCGGCAAAAGGCTAGGGTAAAGGCGGAGTTCGATGGTGGTGGTCGGGTTCAGGAGCGAGGCATGGGTTCCACTGTGGGTTTGAGGGAGGGATGGTGTGGAGGTTGCGTGGCGAACGAGACTTAGGTGGATCTGGTCGACTGGGTGGTTGGCTGGCATGGGCGGAGGGTGGAGGAGGAAGGGGTTGGCGCTTGTGGCTTGGTGGATTGCAAAGAGGTGATGGGGAAGCACGCAATAGTTCTTACCCCCCCCCCCCTTTTTTTTGAATCAAATAGAAGAAGTGAGGGTACGAATAGATCCAATGCAAAAATAAAATAAAAGGACCAGTGAAAAACCAATAGTCACAAATGAAATTTTGACGCATTGAATTCTGAAATTATTAATGGCTTTTGGTTAACAGTTGGGATAATGAAAAGCCATAAGAAAATTAATAGACTCCGATGACGGACCGTAATGTTTAACCGTTTACAGATTTCACGGCGTACCGGTGATCAAAAACAGAAATGAATACACCGCTGAGATCAGCACGACGAGACGATCAAAACAGTATATAGATATCTGTGGTATGATTGATTTTCTACTAGCGGAAAAATGCAAGAAAAACGCTGAAAAATAAGATCGACGGAGCCAAAAATGTCCGAATTTGGAAAAACGACAAACTGATATCTTGCTCAGAAGATGGTTTAGAATTTTTCTATGTAAAAATATTTAGGTTTCGAAAGCATTTTATTTTCATCGCTTTTTAACTGATTAAATTGAAGTGATTTACGTGCGAAATAAACTTTCGTATTTTCGGATGAAAATTTACCAGTTGCTATGTTTAACTAAACGCATTCCAAATATCAAGTTTATATTTCAAAATTTTATCGTTTAAAATTTCACAAAATTTCAACAAATTACGTTATTAAAACAGTTGAAATTTACGGGTCGTTACACTCTCCCCCACTCAAAGCTTTTCGTCCCCGAAAAGGAACGAGGTAGGAGAATAGAAACAACCAGAAAGAAAAACATATTTGAAATACAAAATAACAATTAATTTAAACCATATAAATTCAAATTTAAATTAATTGATATTCAATAATTGATTTAATCCATTTGATTTCACTACAATCAATCTCACTATTTCTTAATTCATTATCTTACTATCCAATTATCCTCAATTTACAATTTCTAAAACCATAAATTTGAATAAACTTTTATTATAATCATATTTAGTTTTCAACAATTTAAATTCTTCTTTATTCCAAATTATTGTTAAATTTATTTCACTTAATATATCTTATCACATATATTTAACTCATATAAATTAATTTAAAACATAAAAGTTTCGATTTAAATTAATTTAATCTATTAATTTCTTTTAAATTCAAGGTATTTTCATAAGTTGATCAAATTTCAATTTATTAATTCTCTCAAAACAAATTTATTAATTCTTTCAAAACAAATTTATTTCATTATTAACTGAGTTTTACTTATTATTCTATCTAACTCTAGTAACATCTTTATAATCAAAATTTTAGTGTATAACATTTATTATAAACACTCAAATTTTATTTATAAATTCAATTTATATTATATATTATCCAATTACATATTCAACTTCTAAATGATTTAGGTAAGTTGTATTAGAATGCAGTTGAACAATATACAAATAAATTTTCCCAATTCAATTATTCAAGTTTAAATATTTATTCCAAATTTTGGTTTTATTTACAATTAAAATCATCCTTTCACAAAATTTAAGAATTGGATTTCCGATTAATCTTAAACAATTTAGAGATATATATAATATATTTATATCAAATCAAATTAAATTTTAAAATAAGATACTCATATATATATAAATCAAATTATACTGAAGAAATTCAAATCAAAATATTTTTCAAAACAAAACCGTAGCAAAGCTACAGAATAGTATCTCCGCTTCGAAACTCGAAAATGAATGTCGATGATGCGGCCGCCATCACCGAAATTATTTTCCAGCGACAAAGAGAAGAGCACTGATTTCAACATTTTTTTTAAATTCTTTGAAAACGATTTCTATTTGAAAATACTTTCAATAATATATACTTTTAAAATTTTAAAAACAAAGTTCGAAATCACCGGAAATTAATAAATTCTCAAATTTCTGAATCAGATTCATTTCAAATTCCAATCAATTTATAACCAAGTTTATAAATTCATTTATTTATATTCTGCAATAGTCAATGGTTTACAAAACAATAAATGAAAATCAATTATTATTATTTTCAGACAACAAATTCATTAACAATTTAATTTCAGAAAACTTATATTTATATAATATAATCATACAAAACTTTTATTTTATTTATCAAATTTGAAAACGATATTGTGTCAGTTTGCTCTGCTCAAGTGTTTTGAAAATCCTATCGATAGCGTTGATCAGACGAATCGATCGAAAACCCAAATCAACTTCAACAACTCAAACAACACAATATATAAAACATTTGTAAATTTACAAATACACTTCCTCGCTCGACGATACAAGAATGGATTTCAAAGCAAGGATAGAGATTCAAATTTGATGGACTCAAATCAAAGAGAATTCTGATTCGAAGACAAATTCGAAAGAAAAGATAAGATGATTCAATAGCAGAATCGGTAGATGGGTAAGTTTATTAAATTCACGGGCAACCTTAACCGGTCGTCCGTAACATCAAGAATAGGATCGATGCTAAATTCCGAGGTAAATCAACACTCGATCTCAAGAGATGGAATTCAGGTATAGCAGGAGATAGATAGCATCGCAACCGAGGATACAGAAATCTCCGGTAAATCAATGCCTATTGTAAAGGAGTTTTGCTCCTTTACGAATCATTCGAATGTTGGCGAGACCGCCGATCTGTTATAAATATCAGTCAAAATGGAGTTTTGAGGTGCTCCAGAATTGAAAGAACATGAATAGTGAAGGACACGAATGAATTTCGGAACCGAGGGAAACGTTCCAAAATTTCAAAGGAATTGAGTCAAAGGAAGAGATTGAACTCGAATGAGAGTGATTCTGTAAATATTTTTACCCTATATGTTAAGTTTTGCCTAGAGGTACCAAAGCTCTGATACCAACTGTAACGACCCGATATTTTGGACCATTCGCATCCATTATAAGTGTATAGGTAGACACTCATGCCGGAGTTGAATTGCTCAAAATACCACGTTGTTAATTTAAATTTGGCAAAACTGAACATATTCAGTAAATAAATAATCACAGATCACAGACATAGAGTAATAATTGTAGCAGAAATAAAAGAGATAGTAGTTCATGAAGCTACTATATGAATATATAAGATACATCAGAGTTTACAACAGAAGAGTAATACGATACATCAGATACAAATCAGAATACATCACTGGAATCATCGAATACTGAAAGCAGAATAGATGGCTGGATCTTCAAGCAAAGCTCCAACTTCAAGGTGAGTCTCGAATACTGGTACACTCAGTCTGACCCGAGCGTAAAGCAAAACACAAGACACTCGAGTCAGGATTAACATTCTTATATCAATAAATCTAACTCAAGTGAAATAGCAATTGAAATACAAGTAACTCAAAGGATGTTTGGAATAACCATCCTTTAAGGATCCGTTAAACTATCTACTATGTAGTAGTGTACGATATGTAGATAATGTCTATCAGTAATAATAAGATATCAAAATAGTGTTAATTCATGGCCCATTCCACCCTTAACACATTTTTATTCCCAAAAGCATATACAAGACCGTAGTTTCCCCAAAACCGGAAGTCACCAGAGGGCAATCCATATACTAAAGGTACAAATCAAAATCGTAGTGGTCGCGTATAAATGGAATACAAGTATGACAAGGCACATGAGGCAATACCTGTAACGACCCGGAATTTTGGACCATTCGCATCCATTATAAGTGTATAGGTAGACACTCATGCCGGAGTTGAATTGCTCAAAATACCGCGTTGTTAATTTAAATTTGGCAAAACTGAACATATTCAGTAAATAAATAATCACAGATCACAGACACAGAGTAATAAATGCAGCGGAAATACAAGGGATAGTAGTTCATGAAGCTACTATATAAAAGTATAAGTTACATCAGAGTTAAACCAGATACAACGGAAGAGTAATACGATACATCAGATACAAAATCAGAATACATCACTGGATCATCGAATACTGAAAGCAGAATAGATGGCTGGATCTTCAAGCAAAGCTCCAACTCCAATGGTGAGTCTCGAATACTGGAACACTCAGTCTGACCCGAGCGTAAAGCAAAATACAAAACACTCGAGTCAGGATTAACATTCTTATATTAATAAATCCAACTCAAGTGAAATAGCAATTGAAATACAAGTAACTCAAAGGATGTTTGGAATAACCATCCTTTAAGGATCCGTCAAACTATCTACTATGTAGTAATGTACGATAAGTAGATAATGTCTATCAGTAATATAAAAAGATATCAAAATAGCGTTAAGTCATGGCCCATTCCACCGTTAACACATTTTTATTCCCAAAAGCATATACAAGACCGTAGTTTCCCCAAAACCGGAAGTCACCAGAGGGCAATCCATATACTAAAGGTACAAATCAAAATCGTAGTGGTCGCGCATAAATGGAATACAAGTATGATAAGGCACATGAGGCAATACCCAAGGTTGTGATACTACCGTTCGCCTGGTCCGGACTGGTGAGAACGCAACGCCGCAGCGCCCGCAACACCGTGAAACAACACTCCCAAAATCAAGGGTGCACCAATCGACAACAAGTATAAGTAGTTCGAAGAAGTGTGTCCACTTGAGGTAGCTAATCCTCCATTGGCCCGACACAGCTCCTGTTTTAGTCATTTCCAATTTGACACAAGTGTCAAGGCTATCCATTATCGTTCTCTTTCTTCAGTCATCACGAACATCATTCCAACCACTTCATTCTGGATCATCACTCCGCGCATAGTTATTAAAGTGGTTTTCGGTTTAGATAGAGAGTATATCCATAACCGAATTCCGGTCTCTTTAATAACCTTCGAAATTATTTCACCGATTGGTCGTTTATTTATTTCAAAACCAAATCAATTTCAATTTCAATTTCAATTCGTAAATCAACATTTCATTTGTCTTTCAAAACCAATTTCCAAAAATTTACATTTCAAAACTTCCAAATTATCATTTCAAAACCTTATAATTCAATTCCAATCTTTATTTAAAACCATTCAAGTATTGATTCAAGTTCGTATATAAGTTCCGTTTCGAAATCATTTACAGTTAATTTACTTTATCCTTCAAATCAATTCCAAATTCATTTATCGATTTCATTCAATATTCGTTAAGTTACTTTATCATTCAAAACAATTTCTATTAAATTTCCAATTCATTAAATCAATTCTTAAGTTCAACTTCATTAAATCAAAATTTACAATGTTGAATTAAATTAAATTCGTCAAATCAAATTCTTTAAATTTCAAGTCTTACATTAATTCAATAGATCACATTTTATTTCTTGTTAAAGAAATTCAATTTCACCTATTTACTTACCTAAATAATTTCCAAAACTTAATTAATAAAGAAACTCAATTTCAATTATTTACGAAGTAAAATTCACTTATTCACAAAAAATCAATTTCACTTATTAAAGAATTCAATTCAGTTTAATCATTAAATAATTCAATCTTATTTAATTATTAAATAATTCAAAACTTAATTATTAAATAATTTCAAAGTTTTAAAATTCCAACTTAATTATAATTTCAACTTAATTATTAAATCATTTCAAAGTTTAATAATTTCAACTTATTTATAATTTCAAACTTGATTATTAAATCATTTCAAAGTTTAATAATTTAAAACTTAATTATAATTTCAACTTAATTATTAAATCATTTTAAAGTTTAATAATTTCAAACTTAATTCAATCATTTCTCAAATTAAACATCGTTCTTACATCAATTACATTGTTAATATTTTGTTTCAGATTATTAAATATTAACATTTCCTTTCAATAAAATTCAAATTTCAACTTCATTTCAAAACCATAATATTTATTCAAATAAAATCTTCGTTTATTTTTAAATCAAATTATTGACCAATCGGGTTTTATTTAATTTCCTATCCTAGGTCAAAGTTCAATTTGGGTATTTATCATTTCAATCTGATTCCAATTCAAGTCAAAATCAAAACATAACAAAGGGAACTTGCAGTGTGATAACTGGGATGGTGTCAAAGTAAATTAACAAGCAATAACAATCCAATAATCAATTCAAATAATCCCGAAATAACCGTATTAATTCGCATTGTTATTTGTACGAATTAATATAATTATTTCTAGAATCTACACTATCATTTTATGTAGATTAAAGATTATTACATTACGGTTTTTCACTTGTCATCTATTTACAATTTCATACATTATAAATTTAACAACATACATTCAGTGGTTCAAAGTGTAATTAAACAAATCCTACGTGTCAATAAAGTTAATAGTTAAAGGGGTCATATTATACAAATGTCAGTTAATCAAATTTAACATTTAACTATCCTATATCAAGTTCAATTGCATACTATTTATCATTTTAACATTAACAATTTTAACGTCCAATATAAACATCAATAATCAATCAACTATCAGCCAAACTGTATTATCATCGCATAAATAATTAACAGATAATGGTGTCAGATGTCACAGGTGAATTGATACAGGTAATAGCATATATAACAGTGTAATCAACTAACAACAGCATATTTCAATTGTCGTTTCTATTGAAATCAGATTTAATAAATAAAAGAACGTTAATCGTGAGTGAGTGCTCACCTTTCGAGGTTAGAGATGAACGAGAATGAGATGAGTTGCGGGTCCAAGCACTAATTTCAAAACGAAGCAAGATTTTGCACGAATTTGTCGGTCACAGCTGATAAATCAAGAATCGATGAGAAAGAATCAAATTGGTTGATATATATGGAATATATATTGCTATTATACAAAAAAAATTTCAAAGATATGTATTAGAAATAGATAAATATATATACTAATATACATTTTATATATGCGCACGCGTCTATAAACAATCTATATAAACTAAATATGTAAATAAACTTATATATATAAATAAAATTAGATATATATAAACTACAGACTATAAATACAACTTATCAGAACTCGTATACTATAATATATATAACACAATAGGTTCCAGAACATACGTAGACTTATCTCTGTTCGAATAAACATATATACATCTGAACCTTAAAATATAGTATGTTGTAGCCTCTATACTACACACGTATATAATATGTGTTTTCATCTAATATATGCTTTCAAAACAAAATATAAAGCAGTAAATATATAAATTATAAACAACGGCCAAAACTTCCAATATACATAACATTGTGTAAGCTCTTACATACGTATCATAATATACAGTCTATAACTTATCTATTAAATTTCCAAAAGTGATGTAATGAAACCGCCCTTGAATAAATGTACGCAGTACAAGTTATACTATATATGTCATATACTTGCCTTTATCAATTCACACATAGCTTACAACAATATATTTAAGTATGAAGATTATTATATACATATATATATGAAGATTTCGAACTAGATTATATAATATATATATTAGAGGACAAAACCACTTGTATAAATTCAACTAGCTAACTCACGCATACACTAATATATATAATACACACATATGTATCATCATAACCTTTGTATACAACTATATATAAACTCTTATACAACTATGAAGCCGATTCGAACAAAATACTTTATAAATCTAACCCTTTCAAACTTGAAACATTTTATACTTATAAATATATATATACTTAAATATAAACTCCTACAGAAGAATGGATTTTGAAACAACATACGAAACTCACAAACTATATATATATATCCTTCTGTAAATACTTATATTTCAACTAATTAGCAAAATATATAAACTAACCTCTTTACATATATAACAATTATAATGGATAGGGGTGACGACACGAAACAAGGTGGCCGAGGAGCCGAAATGTGGGTGTAGGCGGTTAGAGGCTATGCGTGCTCGCTGAGACGACGGAAGTTTGGGTTGCGAGCTGGCGATGGAGGGAGGCGCGTCTGACTGGGGCTTGCGTGCTTGCTGTGGGGTCCAGGCGTAGCTTGGTCGGAGGAAAGGCAGTGGGTGTGGACGTGGGGTTGGAGGCCAGGCTGAGCTTCGGTGGTGGGCAATGGGGTGAGTGACTGCTGGCCATTGCGGAGGGGCGGGCTGCACGGTTGGTAAGACCAGATGGGGCTGGAAAATGTTCGGCAGCGAGAGGAGGAGGAGGGAAGGTCGGCACGAGGAGGAGAGGAAGAGGCACGAGCTCGATATGCTCGGTTGGAGGAAGACAAATGTGTTGCAGAATATATTTTTCTATTTTGTTCTATGATGCCAGGGAGAGGGTAGAAGAGAATGGAATCAGGAAAACTAAATATAAATGTAAACTTAGATTAAACGTATATGCTCACCTGAAAGGTCATTGAGAATTTTGAACGAACCAAAATAAAATCAAACCTAGGGAAAAGCAGAAGTCATGAATCGAACAGCCGGCTAAAATTAATAAGTTGTACAGTTCACGTGGTTAACTGAAAAGCAACCAAAAGATTATAAAACCGGTACCGATACGAAATAGTTTTATCGTTTCTGCTGCGTAAAGAACCTAAAAATACAGAAATAAATATACCGTAGAGATCAGCACCATGAGACGACCAAAACGGTATACAGATATCGGTGGTATGATTGAATTATAAAAATTCAAATTTTCTAATAGCGAAAAATGCAAGAAAAACGCTGAAATATAAGATCGACGGAGCCAAAGATGTCCGAATTTGGAAAAACGATAAACTGACATCTTGCTCAGAAGATGATTTAGAATTTTCCTATGGAAAAATATTTTGGTTTTGAAAACATTTTATTTTCATCGCTTTTTAACTAATTACATTGAAGTGATTTTACGCGCGAAATAAACTTTCATATTTTCGGACGAAAATTTACCAATTGCTATGTTTAACTAAACGTATTCCAAATATTAAATTTTTATTTCAAAATTTTATCGTTTAAAATTTCACAAAATTTCAACTAATTACGTTATTAAAACAGTTAAAATTTACGGGTCGTTACAATACCCAAGGTAGTGATACTACCGTTCGCCTGATCCGGACTGGTGAGAACGCAACGCCGCAGCGCCCGCAACACCGTGAAACAACACTCCCAAAATCAAGGGTGCACCAATCGACAACAAGTAATAAGTAGTTCGAAGAAGTGTGTCCACTTGAGGTAGCTAATCCTCCATTGGCCCGGCACAGCTCTTGTTTTAGTCATTTCCAATTTGACACAAGTGTCAAGGCTATCCATTATCGTTCTCTTTCTTCAGTCATCACGTACATCATTTCAACCACTTCATTCTGGATCATCACTCCGCGTATAGTTATTAAACTGGTTTTCGGTTTAAACAGAGAGTATGTCCATAACCGAATTCCGGTCTCTTTAATAACTTCCGTAATTATTTCACCGATTGGTCGTTTATTTATTTCAAAACCAAATCAATTTCGATTTCAATTTAAATTCGTAAATCAACATTTCATTTGTCTTTCAAAATCAATTTCCAATAATTTACGTTTCAAAATTTCCAAATTATCATTTCAAAATCTTATAATTCAATTTCAATCTCTATTTAAAACAATTCAAATATTGATTCAAGTTCCTATATAAATTTCATTCCGAAATCATTTAAATAAATTTTATTTAACATTCAAATCAATTTAAACTCATTTATCGATTTCATTCAATATTCGTTAAGTTACTTTATCATTCAAAACAATTTCTATTAAATTTCCAATTCATTAAATCAATTCTTAAGTTCAACTTCATTTAATCAAAACTTACAAATTGAATTAAATTAAATTCATCAAATCAAATCCTTTAAATTTTCAAGTCTTACATTAATTTCAATAAATCACATTTTATTTCTGGTTAAAGAAATTCAATTTCACTTATTTACTTACTTAAATAATTTTCCAAAACTTAATTAATAAAGAAACTCAATTTCAATTATTTACAAAGTAAAATTCACTTATTCAAAAGTTCAATTTCTCTTATTAAAGAATCCAATTCAATTTAATCATTAAATAATTCAATCTTATTTAATTATTATATAATTCAAAACTTAATTATTAAATAATTTCAAAGTTTAATAATTTCAACTTAATTATAATTTCAAACCTAATTATTAAATCATTTCAAACTTAATTCAATCATTTCTCAAATTAAACCTCATTCTTTCATCAATTACATTGTTAATATTTTGTTTCAGATTATTAAATATTAACATTTTCCTTTCGTTAAAATTCAAATTTTAACTTCATTTCAAAACCATATTATTTATTCAAATAAAATCTTCGTTTTATTTTTAAATCAAATTATTGACCAATCGGGTTTTTATTTAATTTCCTATCCTAGGTCAAAAATTCAATTTGGGTATTTATCATTTCAACCCGATTCCAATTCAATTCAAAATCAAAGCATAGCACAGGGAACTTGCAGTGTGATAACTGGGATGGTGTCAAAGTAAATAAACAAGCAATAACAACAAACAATAACAATCCAATAATCAATTCAAATAATCCCGAAATAACCGTATTAATTCGCATTGTTATTTGTACGAATTAATATAATTATTTCTAGAATCTACACTATCATTTCATGTAGATTAAAGATTTTACATTACGGTTTTTCACTTGTCATCTATTTACAATTTCATACATCATCAATTTAACAACATACATTCAGTGGTTCAAAATGTAATTAAACAAATCCTACGTGTCAATAAATTCAACAGTTAAAGGGGTCATATTATACAAATGTCAGTTAATCAAATTTAACATTTAATTATCCTATATCAAGTTCAATTTCATACTGTTTATCATTTTAACATTAACAATTTAACGTCCAATAGAAACATCAACAATAAATCAATTATCGGCCAAACTGTATTATCATCGCATAAATAATTAACAGATAATGGTGTCAGATGTCACAGGTGAACTGATACAGGTAATAACAGTGTAAATATCAACCAGTAGCATATTTCAATTGTCGTTTCAATTGAAATCAAATTTAATAAATAAAAGAACGTTAATCGTGAGTGAGTGCTCACCTTTCGAGGCTAGAGATGCACGAGGAGATGGCACGGATACGCACACTGGTACAGACACTGAAATTTGAATGGCGAATCGAAGCAAAGAAAAATCGGCATGAATTCAATCATCAAAACTGATAATAAGAATTAACGAAGTCAAATCAGAATTGGATCGATGACGATAAATGGTATAAGTGAATTTATATATATATATATATACTATATTAAACCCATACTATATTTGAAGACCAACCGATATATAATTTACGTATATAGCAATATACATTATATCTCTAACATGTATAGTGTACATAAACTGACGTATATGTATAAGTAGATTACACCAAAAATCAATACAAACTCATCATATTTCCGACATTTCGAAATTGATAATGTATGCATATATAAAAGTACTGAAATACAGAGGAGTTCCAACTTGCAACTGGAAAGATAAATTTTAAAGATGAAAGCTAACACGTGTATACTATATGATATATATAATTAAACAAACACAATTGTATATACTTCTACAAATATAAACAGACAGGTGGTACATATAACCAACAAAAGATAATATTATATACTAGCATACACGCATACAGCAGGAACAGAATCGAATAGTTTAACAGCCTATACATATTACTTAATCAGTATACTAATATAAAAACTTATATATATATATATGTATATATTTTTCTTCGCAGAGACATAATATATATATACAGTCAATCTAACTTAAAGTCTATACAAGTTTATATATTTTAAAGTAAACGTATATGTGATTTATATAAATACAAACAAATCTTATAATAAAATAAATATAAACTCATACGGAACATTATATATATATACGTATATACAACTAAAAATTTAAAAACAAAGCACGGATCTTAGATTTCCTTATACCGTATATATATAAACCGAGAATATAACCAAATAGCCTTACTTACAGTACAAAATGTGTATAACTAAAATATCATATTAGCTACCACTGACATCATTTTACATATATAACTATTATAAAATATACATTGAAAACCTTATTGATTTATATAACCGATATGTAGATACTTGCATACAGCTCATGAACTTATATCTACAACAGTGATATATAACAATATACGTCGAAGCCAACAGATCAATGTTTACCCACATATACACCAAATGCAAACATATGTATATATACTAACCCCTGTTATATTTAGAAACCAATAACCTGTCACGTTTTTCTTCCATTTTGTTTTTCGTTTTAAAAAATAATAACTTGGCTTCGCACTTTATTTTCTTGCCCTTTTTTTTAGAACTTTGTAAATGAACTTAGGTTAGTGAGGTATAACTTGTATATATATACAAACATATTATATACAAACTCATATAAAATTTTTTTATAAAAAACATATCTTATATATGTACCTTTATAAAAAAAAAGAATGCTGCTGTTGCCATCTACTTGTGGTGTTGTCAGGTCTATGCGGAGTTTGGCGTGGCTATTGGAGGCGTTCCAGGGGAAGGGCGGTTCCGGTGGTGGTGCTAGCGGAAGGCTGTGAGGTGGAGGAAAGGAAACGGAAGGCAGTGTGTGGCTTTGGGCGAGATGGTGGAGCTGCTATTTGTGACTGGGCGAGGCGACAAAAGGCTAGGGTAAAGGCGGAGTTCGATGGTGGTGGTCGGGTTCAGGAGCGAGGCATGGGTTCCACTGTGGGTTTGAGGGAGGGATGGTGTGGAGGTTGCGTGGCGAACGAGACTTAGGTGGATCTGGTCGACTGGGTGGTTGGCTGGCATGGGCGGAGGGTGGAGGAGGAAGGGGTTGGCGCTTGTGGCTTGGTGGATTGCAAAGAGGTGATGGGGAAGCACGCAACAGTTCTTACCCCCTCCCCTTTTTTTTTTGAATCAAATAGAAGAAGTGAGGGTACGAATAGATCCAATGCAAAAATAAAATAAAAGGACCAGTGAAAAACCAATAGTCACAAATGAAATTTTGACGCATTGAATTCTGAAATTATTAATGGCTTTTGGTTAACAGTTGGGATAATGAAAAACCATAAGAAAATTAATAGACTCCGATGACGGACCGTAATGTTTAACCGTTTACAGCTTTCACGGTGTACCGGTGATCAAAAACAGAAATGAATACACCGCTGAGATCAGCACGACGAGACGATCAAAACGGTATATAGATATCTGCGGTATGATTGATTTTCTACTAGCGGAAAAATGCAAGAAAAACGCTGAAAAATAAGATCGACGGAGCCAAAAATGTCCGAATTTGGAAAAACAACAAACTGACATCTTGCTCAGAAGATGGTTTAGAATTTTTCTATGTAAAAATATTTAGGTTTCGGAAACATTTTATTTTCATCGCTTTTTAACTGATTAAATTGAAGTGATTTACGCGCGAAATAAACTTTCGTATTTTCGGACGAAAATTTACCAGTTGCTATGTTTAACTAAACGCATTCCAAATATCAAGTTTATATTTCAAAATTTTATCGTTTAAAATTTTACAAAATTTCAACAAATTACGTTATTAAAACAGTTGAAATTTACGGGTCGTTACAGACCAGTACCGATAGCATTCCCTTTCAGACTAGGACTGATGGTCTCACAACACTTAGGTGAGGCTGGGCAGCATCCCTTTCAGACTAGGGCTGATGGTCTCACAATAGATTAGGTGAGGCTGGGCACGCTTATGCTGATTAGGGTAAATAAGAGGTCAAAATAGGGAGCGACAGTTAGTGTGTACCGGCGATGACCGAGCGTGCGGCATCGATTAGGGTAAATAATTCGCTATTGCGCTCCAAGTGCTAAATATGTGTCTTTTGTTGTGGTACCAACATGATTGAACTAGCTCACAGTGGCACAACAGAGATAGAAGGCCGATCAACGGGTAGAATTAGGATTTCAGCCTAATTAAAATAGGATTAGGATTTCAGCCTAATCATAGCAATCTAAGACAAGTACAAACAATCACAATAAAAGTAAACAGTCAAACAGAATCAGAAATAGTATTTTATCCTAGTTTTACCTTTTTTGTATTTTCCTTTTTATATTAGAACTGTTGCTTAGTCTATTATCTTTATCTTGCTTAGAAATGCTAGTAATTACTTTCACTCACTAGACTTTTAGTCTGACCCACTCCTCTATATCCCCTTTTCCCCCATAGGCCAGCAGAGTTGAGTAGATTCAGGTTGCTTGGAGATCAATTCCTGGAGTTCTCTCATTTCAGATGTATTCTTCTAGTTTCCATTCTTTTAATTTATGGACTTGGCACTTGTGAGAGGGGTTATGATAATTATTATTATTGGTACTTTTGCACTTTGATTATGTAAGACTAAGATGTAATTTTCATGAGACATGAATTTTAGTTATTTTGAGACATGTTATGTTTTATTGACTCGTTTTGAAATGAAGTTTAATGTTAAGTATTTTAAATGTTTCCACTATTTTTATTTATTTGTCTTGTGAATCTTAGTCTCTGTGATGCTTTAGTTATACCTATAACGCACCACACCTTTTAGTGTGCCCTTTTTGGATATACTAAGAGGTGTAGGGTGTTTCTCCTGTTCTTTTTTACTTGACTCCTTTTTCTTTCCAATCAAAAGACAAGTGTGTGTGTTTGTGTCTATGTATATACTTATTAGAGTTACAGATATGAAAGTAGATATGATTTAAGGGAAGCTAAATTCTAAATTATTGAATTTACCTTTTTATGAAGAATTCGATTACTCCTCCTTTTCTTCCCTTTTTATTTTCCGTTCTTCTCTAATATAATATATATATATATATATATATATTACGGTCAAATTTTCCGTAGTCTTCGAACCGACATAGATGATTGAATTGGACGAACTAATGACAAAGAAATGACCCAAGGACGTAAGAAACATCATAAAAAGGCATGCAAAAAGAAACATAAAAAATAGTTGAAAATTTGGAAAGTCACATTTTTAGGCTGAAGCACGTCCTGAAGCAAAGGAAGGAATGGCTCGAAGTAAGTCTGTACTGAGTTAACCTAAAGCGTGTCCTGAAGCGAAGTAAGGATCGGCCCAAAGTAAGTCGATACCGAGTCAGCCTGAAGCACGTCTTGAAGCAAAGCAGCGATAAGCCTAAAGCAGATAACGACTCGAAAACTTAGGAGCACACTTAGAAGGAGTATAGGAATAATCTGAGAAGTTTCGGAGGGATTGAAGCAAGTGGCATATCTCAATACTGACAAATTAGGTTTTTCATTAATCAGATTGTCAAAATGCTTAGAAAATGCAGCTTGATTCCAAGTCCTCATACATTTTATTCCCAATCCACCATATTTTTGTGGTTTCTCCAATTTTGCAAAAGCAATAGGAATGAGTTTTGTAGAATACATATCCCCAGTCCATAGAAAATGATTCATTGCTTTCCTGATGCTAGATAAAAGAGCAGAAGGTAAAATAAAGCACCTACACCAATAAACAGTCATAGCTTGTATTATAGATTTTATGATTGTGGTTATGCCTGCCTGAGATAACTTATTGCTTGCCCATCTATTCATAGCTTCAGTTATTCTTTCAAACAGAGGCAAACAAGCAGTTGCTCCAATTTTTCTAGAGCACAAAGGGATACCCAGGTGCATGGTACCCTCAGGAAGATTAGGAAGTTGACTTTCATGGTGTATGTTCTGATTGTCATTGTCATTGAGTCCTACCACCATTAGGAATGACTTGCTTCTGTTGACTTGTAGACCAGTGCACTTCTCAAAAGTGTGAAGGATGCCTTTGACACATTCCATTGAAGATACTGTAGGCTTAATAAAAAGTATAACATCATCTGCAAAAAGAAGAGAGGTAATGAGAGGATTCCTGCATTTGGGATGCAACTTGAAATTGTTGTTCCTGACTTGATTGTTAATAAGCTGAGTAAAAAATTCCATCACAATTATGAACAAATAAGAAGACATCGGGTCTCCCTATCTTATTCCTCTCTGACTTCTAAAATATCCAACAGTGCCACCATTGTAACATAATGAGAAGGAGACTGTTGAAATACATGTATATATCCAGCTGACAAAGTGGCAAGGAAACCCCATTAATCCCATAATACCAGTCAGAGCTTCCCAACTAACTATATCATAAGCTCTTCTTATATCAAGCTTCATCATAGCTCTTGGAGAAACATGAGCTCTACCATAACCATTAAGTAGTTCATGAGTAACCAGCACATTATCTAGGATACTTCTATTATTCAAAAATGCAGCTTGGTTCTCAGAAATCACTATAGGAAGCACATGTCTAAGCCTAGCAGCAATAACTTTAGATATGCATTTGTATAATATGTTACAGCAAGCAATAGGACGAAATGCATTAAGAGTAGCAGCATGCTTACCTTTTGGCACCAAACATAAGTTGGTTGCATTTATGGGAATAGGAAATTTATTGTGCTCAAAAAAATTATGCATGGCTGCCTTGAAGTCATTAGCAATGACATCCCAACAATGAATAAAGAAAACAGCATTAAAACCATCAGGACCACCACAAGAATCCCTCTTCATACCAAACATAGCATTATATATTTCTTCATCAGTTACTCTTGAAGACAAAATTTGGATATCAGACTCAGACATGACAGGCAAAGGAGTAGACATGAGCTCATGAGAGTTAGGGTTCCATGTTTCATTTGGGGAGTAAAGATTGATATAATGATCAATGAAAGCTTTGTCAATTTCATCTGGCTTGTTTAAAATCCTTCCTTCCTCATCTTGTATCTGGTGGATGTTTCTTTTTGCATTTTTAATTTTTAGGGTACTATGATACAGTTTAGAATTTCTATCACCATACAAATCCCACTCCTTCCTCAATTTTTGTTTCTTCATGCTTAGCTCAGAGGCCATTGCTTCTGATAATTGCTGTGTTAGTTCATGTTCTTGCTCAGATAGACTGCCATTACCTGGATTTTCAAGCATACTCAATTGAATAGTAGACAGTTGATTCTGCAGATTATTGGAGTTCTTGTTACCATCACCATACTTGTTCTTTGCCCATCTCTTTAAAGCTTCCTTGGTTGCTTTCAATTTTTGCTACAAAATAGACATTTTGTTACCAAATTTAGGATGATTCCATACATTAACAACTAAAGGCGTAAATTCTGGATCTTTGATCCACGAGTTAAAAAATTTAAAACTGGAGTTCCTTTTAATGGCATTGCATTCAGTGGCTAAAAAGACAGGTGAATGGTTAGAGAGCAAAGGAGGGAGGATATGATTCAGAGAATTAGGGTATTGAGTTAGAGCTTTGGTGTTGAGAATGGTTAAGTCAAGTCTACTCATGGTTCTCACTCCTGATCTACTTTTGTTGTTCCAAGTGTATTTTGGACCAACATAGGAAGCTTCATGTAAATTGGAGGAAGAGATAGCATGGTTCAGAGGAGCAATGTCAGAAATAGTAAGGGGAGTGCCACCACAACGATCATCAACAGCTAACATACAATTAAAATCTCCTAACACAAACCAAGGATGTGTTTCCTGCCTAAGATGTGGTAAATAGTTCAGCATATCTTGTCTTGCTGCAACATGGTTTTCCCAATAAATAACGGTCAGATAGAAGGAAGTTGTGGTTGGTAAATGCAAGGCATGGAAATGAATGAATTGTTTGTGGGATATAATTGGAGTGAGAGTGTAGAAGGTTGGATCAGAAAGAACCATAATTCTGCCATATGGAGCCTCAATCGGATTATGATGAACACTCCATTGTGGATTAATAAGATTGGCTGCTTTGAGCGTAAGATCAATGTTAAGTTTGGTCTCTAGAATGCCAAAGATTCCAAGATTATTATCAGAGATAATTTGTTTTTCTTGCACAAGTTTTATTTCCAAATGTGCACCTCTTATATTCCAAAACCCTATTTTTTGTAACATGGATTAAACTAATGGTTGATTAGTTTGTAATCTCATAGACCTTCTAAGGCCTGAATTTGGGGTTGTATCCTTTTCAGGTAATGTTTCTACATAGTCAACATCCTTGCCTTTGTCAAAATCTGACAGGTAACTTTCTTTTTTCCTCTTAATACTGCTGTGATTCTTATGTTGAGGGATTGGAGTTTTGGACAATGTGGATTGTGGGTTTTCTTGAGGAAGTATATAACCAGGAGGGGGAGATATATGAGAATAAGGAGGTATGGATTGATAGTTAGGGGTTATGGTTACTTCTAAAACATGCACACTGACATTGTGTGCATGTGAAGTTTCAGTTTGCTCATGATGATTGAGCATATTGATGGAATGAGATGCTTTGGTTATAGAGTTTTGAGTCAGCTTACTGGGTAACAGGGAATGCACACAATTTCCACCCAAATTGTCTTTACTTCCATTATTTTCTGAATGCTTATTTGTTTCAGCTTGCATATCTACTTTTTGTTTTCCTTTTGACAGTTCATACTCTTTTGCCTTTCTTACCCCAACCAATTCCTGAACTAGCATCCCATAGTTTTTAGCAAGTTGAGAATTATCTTCTAGATCTGCTTCATCAATTTGCACTTCTGAATTCTTCTCCTTATCTTCACCCAAACTTTCTTTAGCCACTATTGCTTCCTCAATGGTCAATCCAGTTGCACCATTTAACTGTTCAGTATAAATTTTATTTCCACTACCTCCAATACTCAGTTCTCCATTTTCCTCAGTCAAATTTTGTAGCACTTGAAATTTATTGCCCGTATTATTCTCTAATTCCTCAACAACTTCTCCTTCTTCAACTAAATCCACAACATTGTCCTTGTTATTATAAGTTTCAATTCCTACTTTCCTTGTTTCATTTTCTTTGTCACTTCCATCCCTACCACTCCCACCATCTTCCTTAGTCTTCATTAAATCACTCTTTCTTTTGCTCCCATGCTCAACTTTTTTCTAAACTCTAGAGGACTTATTATGCATAATATTGACATTTTGATCTTTCACCAGGGAACCTTTATTTGGAGCTTGTTTTGACAAAGTATTTGTATCATTCTTTATTGCTTCATCTGAATTTACACTATTTTTGCAACTAGAAATATCATGCCCAAACACCTTACAAGTTGTACATGCTTCTGGCCTCCACTGATATTCCACAAAAACAGTCTGTTTTGTTCCATCCTTACACAGTACTTGAAAGCTATCAACTAATTCGGAGATGGGTGTCACTTCCACTAATGCTTTAGCATAGGTCAATCTTTCCATTCTTTCTGTACTTTCATCCAAACATTTAACACACCCTATTCTTCAAGCAAGCCAATTGATGCCTAGAGGGGACCACGCTGCTAGTGGTATGTTGTAGATATGTATCCAAATAGGAACTGAAGTGACTGAGCCGCAAATATTGCTTACTATGGGGTCCCATTGTTTTACAATAAACAATTTATTCCTCATGATTATCGGATCAGCCTGGATGATTCTTCTCCGATCATCCTCACTTGAAAATAGGAACATAAAGACTACTCCATCTGATTTAACCTTAATGTTGCCCTTCAATCTCCACACTCTCTTAAGGTGTTGCACCACTGCTGTAAATGATAGGGGTTCGTCTAGGAAAAATCCAACTACATAATCTTGCCATATACTTTGCCCAACTTCTTGAACAGAGTCAGGAAGCACCAATGCATCCCCAACAAATTCATTGATGAAGTTAACAGGCATGTACTTCCCCGCATTGCGTGGTTTGTTCTTGAATAGAGAAGTCCATGGTTGTTTACTTGTGTTGCTGATGGGAGGGTTAGACTGAACATACATAGGAGGAGTGGAGTTAGGAATGCTTATAGAGGAAGAGGCTAAAGGATGGCCAGAGAGTAAGGGAGGGGGATCAGGGTCAGGCATAGGAGGGACAGGGGTAGGCAAAGGTTGGGCTGGAAGGGAAGGAGAAAGGTTGAGCTCTGCCATTAAAGGAAAAAAAGGAAAAGGAGTGGAGTTGATTAGCTAACTTCTATATATATTTTTATAAATTAGGTTTATTTTTATACATTTATTTAATTTTTATAAAACTTAGATAACTTTGTTAAATTTTTATAAACTTGGTTTTTTTATAAATTTATTTACATTTATAAAAAAAATTCAAAATTTAGATAATTATTTAATTTATATAAAACTTATTTAAATTTTTTTATAACTTAGTTAATTTTATAAATTTATTTTAAGTTTTCTAAATCTTAGTTAATTTTAGAAATTATTTAATTTCTATAAAACTTGGTAAACGTAGTTAATTTTTATAAATTTAGTTAACATAGTTTAATTTTGTAAACTTAGTTTTACTTGAATGCTTTTATACTAATGGGTCTATATGTTTTTCTTTATGCCTGCATTAGTACCTTTAGTCTCACTTGTTACGTAGTTATATTTGATTCTTTGGTGTTAGTCAATCAAAGCGTTATGTAGGATAAAGACATTAACGTTAGTCTAAGACTCCAAGGGAAGCATGACATAGTAATAGAACAAAATATAATAGCCAATTTATTATCTTGTGAACTATGGATCCACGTGGCATCGAAATTTTAATGTATGTATACCAAGCCTCACCTGACTACAAAAGATAGGATTTTCAATATTTCGGCATATTTGTGAAGATTTGAAAATGTGCCAGTTTCATCACACTTCATAAAATAAGATTTTCAAGAAAATGACATGTAGGATGCTTATTTTATTCAAACATAATAAATTTCTTATGTCTTTTTGTTCTTTGCAAAATGAACCATTTTTTCCTATGTAAAAAAATGGATTTTTTTTTAAAATAGTAGTCAAGATAAAAATTAATTATTGAAAATTGAATGACAAATAAAAGATACCAATAATGTGAACAGGAGTTTCCCTTCCAACCAAATCTGTAACATGTTACAAAAAGCCAACCAAATAAATTAACAAAATTTACCAAAGAGAAATTGAGCATAGATTAAGTCAAAAATTCACAATGAAAGTATCATTGAAAGATGAAAAATGCGAGAAATACAAAATACATCCTCACCTTCACATATTGTTGGGCCAAAGGTGACATTCTCTTTTTTGGGTTCACGTACCATCTTTATCATCTACATAAAATGTTTTATTAAACTACCGAGGATGAAATGAAGCCAAATGACAATAAACGTTTAATCAACTAACAAAACATTGCCAATATGTTCAAAATTCGAATGCTAGTGCACAAAGAATATGCAAAAAATGTAACCGAACTATAAATCATAGCAGCCAATAAATAATGAGATACTATTTTTCATATTATAAAACATAGAATCAAAATACAAAGCTCTAAAACATCATAGTTTCCAAGTACTAATGGAATCTTATTGTAGTTACTAGTTCCTTCTTCCACATTAAGATAAAACATGCAAAAGAATCATTTTAACGCCTTCACATTAAGCAACCAACCACCTAGATTGATTAACTCAAAACAAGCATAAAACTGCATAAAATGTATAAAGACCTGTATATATCAACATCTAAACAGCAAGATTCTTGCAACACGACAAGAAATCAAAAAATAGGTTTCCTCATCTCATTTTCCTTCAACTCACAGAGGTAAAACATATGAGACACGGGACCAATTCATACACCTAGAGCGTAAGTAGCACGTAAAAAAACACGCATTTTTAAATACTATCTCCTATATACCAGTAATATATTCTTGTTATCTGAGGAAAGATGACCCATCTGTTCAGTAAGATTAGCTTTACCTGAACATCCTATACAGTAGCATCATTGAAGATGGAAGTAGGTCCAAAACTCCTAGCAGGATTAATGGCTGAACCAATGATAGGAATGGCTGCCGAGAGCTCCATAGACACTGCAAATCCAATTGCAAGAGGTGCCAAAACCTGCATTAATCATTATAAATTTTTAATACTTATCGTGCAGAACAACTGCTCCAATAACAGCCTGATCATACACAAATCTCATTGAAACAGCAGCACTTAAAGCTTGGGTTGCACTTGATATGCATGAGAGATATGCACAGGCTGTGCTAGAGGATGGCACATGGTTGTGCATCAGTGTAAGCTTGAATCTGAAACGACTGTGCTTAAGTTCAAGTGGAGCATGATTCACTGCAACTAAGTTGCAGTGAATCAGAAACATCAGAAGGCAGAGCACTAGGCATGATAGCGTTTGAGTGGTGAGGCAAATCTTAGCTGGATACAGCATGTATATGCATTAAAGCTTGAATTGTGTAGAACATCTGGTGGGGAATGTACATGTATAGCATGTGCATAAACGGGGGATGCAGCCTGAATTGTAGCATGAGCATTTACATGATCAGCTAGTGCAACAACATGCGCACCAAAACGATGTGCTACCTCGCCACTACCAACTCTAGTTATTTTTAACTCATTATTTAGCCTTTTTGTTTTAAAAGATACATGAAAATATATTTTTCAACGAGTTTGCAAGCAAATATCTAATCAAGCAGCGAGCTCTCATGGTTTGTCCATCTTCCAACAAGAAATATAAAAACATAAAAATCACTTATTATTTTGTACAAAGTGATATGTGTTTTACGTTTTAATGTAAAATGATAATGATTTTTTATTTCTCCGTAAAATGGTAATGCTTTTATCTTTTTAAGCAAAACAATATAAGCATTAATTTCTTAATACAAAATAAAAATTAGGTAATATAACCTACTCCAAAGAAATGTCTTATGATAACGATTAGGTAACAAATTTATAATACATAAACTATCAGTAATCATGGAGTTAAAAATCAAAAATCAATACTAATACAAAGCTATGATGTTATGAACACATTTTACTTGGAGGCATATACTAAACCTATTCTTATTTACATCAAATCCATTACAAAGATATCAAGTCTTCCTTTTATTGTGGGTCTTTATGGAAAACCAAATTATTTGGTAAGTTTGAAATGAACTTATAATATATTTTGAAAGTTGGAAATAGAGTTGATTGAAAAAAAAATTGTAGAAAAAGGCTTCCTTTAATTTTAACAAACAAAATACTTCTAATAGTACCTTTTCACCATTGCTTAAAATACTACCACGTGTTTCAAATAGATTTTTTGTACACTGAGCAAAAAAAAGTAAAAATGAATAGTAAAAGAAAATGAAGAAAGAAAACAAAACTAATATAGAACTTAGATAAACGGATATAAAATATGAGAAGAGTTAGTTAAATGACCTCATTGGAGACCTTCCATGATTCATTCATGATTCCAATACTACTCTTGGTCCTATTGTTAGACTCTCGATAAAGAAGCATTACTAGCATTCATTGGTACATTTTCATCTTTTTTGCCTGCCTGCTTTTTCAGATTTGCATCTTTCTCCACTTCACTTCTTGATGGCGTATGAGAACCACAGGAAGACCTATCAAATTTCTTTTTTTACTTATCAAAGTATCAATCTCATCATTCAAGTTGTTCTTACAACTTGCATCATTTATTTCATCTTTGGGACTCTTATCCGTGTCAGATGAAGATGACTGAGCTATCTGAGCCTCAAATTTCTTTAGATTGTTAACTTTCTCTTCGCCAATACTAGTTGGAGTTATTTGAGCCTCAGTACTAACGGTTAGTGGAGCATATGCAAATCAGTATTAACAGGAGGATAAAGTGGTAATAATCCCTGTGTATCCCACCATGCAGCTGCAACTGTAGCGGCAGCTATGGCAGCTATGCTAGGAGTTAGGTTTATTTTTCGTATAGTGAGTTAATTTAACATTGATGTTTGTTTCAAAATTGAATAAATAAAGAAGTACTAATATAAAAAATATCCTACATGTAAATGGTTTAACTACATCCAATAAATGCTAGTGAGAAGAAAGAACTAACTTGAAATAGTGGATATGATATTAATTGACCAAGACAACGCTAAAAGCTGACCTGCATTTCCAGTTTTGCTAGTTTGAGTTCAGGCCTTTTCAAAAGTGGTGTTCGGGTAAGTTCCTCTTTTAGGAAGAACTGAAAGTTTGTTGGTATTTCCGAATAATCTATGCTATCTATTATGCATGTCATGTGCTTAAGTGGGCATCGAATGATTGATTGATTAGGACTTTATCCCATATGTAGAAGACTTTACTTACTTAAAACAAAAGAATAATGAGTATTGTCTAAAATATCCACTTTACGTTAATTTCTTATAGTTAGCGATAAGTCTTATCTTTTTCTAGATTGCTCCATTATGTAAGAGGAATCATTCAAAGTTAACATTGTATAGTTATCCTAGCACCGATATACAAAGTATCCATGTAGCATAACAAGATTATGTAATCTTGTTGACATTAAAAAAGGAAAAAAAATGAATAATCTTTTGTTCTGAAGAGCCAATTCATTTCCAGTAAAGACAAAATACTGAACACTTAATTACTTATAGTAATTACCTAGGACAAAGAGTGGTACATTGCTTATAATACATATGCATTGAAAGCAAGAACACCGGTAGGATCTACACCGATGGAAATTTGGAAACATAGCTAGCTGCATAATATTGAAAGGAAGAAAGGACTCCTATTATGTTGCATTTTTCATAAGCTTTGGTAAGTACTCTCCATGACTAAGCTAGCTTTTATGCCAATAGATATACCATATTTAAAACTAATGTCCTAGAATAAAAAACAAACATATTTCAATTAATCAAGTTATGTTAATGGAAAATAGGTTATTTGTCAGATTTGATGTACCTTAGGACTTTATAAAAAATCCAGCATATTTTTCGCTATAATATGTTTCTTAGACAATGGGAAACACATGGCAATAAAAAAGATCACCATAGCATCTTAGATAATGGAAAGCACATCTTAACAGACAATATCTCATACATACGTCAATAACTCATACACCTAATGCATATCGTACACTAGTATATTCACCATATCATGCATATGCTGATCATGTGAATTACATCCCTACATGTAGTCAAGGTAATACTGATAGGTTGAAGCATTACAAGATTTCCTATTGTTTGTACCGCGAATGTATGCAATTAAATCGCTGGTGTTTAACACTCATAAATAACATACATGGGAATCATTGATATTGAATAGTGCCAATATGGACAATATACAATGAAGATTCAATGGTTCAAATTCAATAGAAAACTACCAAGCAAAGTATTTTAGGTAGTCGGTTACTTTTTAACAACTATTCATCCCCTGCTATGTTTTCCAAGCAACTTAATATGGCATAATATGACTAATATTTCAAGGATATCCATTGTTTACTTGATTAAGAGTATTTGTATTGACAATATTAATATATAGAGACACAAATGAAACTCAATAATCTCTTCAGACTTTCTTTTCCTGATGTCATATTTGGAGCTCAACTCAGGCCTAAGTGTAAGTAGTACATTAAGAAAACTATCATCCTAGCGTATACATATTGTACACAACACACTCAAAACATTATATAACATAATCTACCCAATTATATCGAAATATATTTATCTTTCCAAGCTTTTGAAAAGGCACTTGCTACCTTCAGCAACCCATTTACAGCATTGGAAAAAGCACCTGTTACTTTGATTCAATAATCAATTTAGTAATTACAAGAATTTTTTTAACTAATACTCATTTTAATTAACTGTCCATTTAATGTTTTCATCTTATTAGTGGTTTTTCTCTTTCTCAACTAGTTATTAAATATATTTGTAGTCCACGGTGAATATGAGAACAAAAAAAGCTATGGTGTTACTAGGAAAAGGCACTTGTTACCTTAGTTTCATTGAATGGAACAAAGGACTAAGATAGAAAAGTTAGCCATCCATCATTATCTACAAGTAATGCACCATGGTGAGCACCAATACCTTTACCTTAATAGAGATATAAGGGTAACCCATTGATGCTAGTGATGGAGGTATTACTTGAATTTCCTCAATATCTTCCCAAAGGAAAAATAATTTGGTCTTCTATTTGAAAAGAAATAGTCTGCCACGCAAATAATCATAATGTGATTTATCAAAAGGTTAAGAATCAACTTCACCGCCAAATAGCAATGCATCCTTGTATATATTAGTGTGTATCTCATTATATGACAAATTTGTTAAATGGTATATGAAGCTGGATCAACCCATGTTCAACATGAACCTTAGGCAAAAAAAAAGCAAATTGAACCCAAGTTGCTAATACAAAAATTGACCACCCAATGAACTAAGCAATTGTGCCGCTGATAGGACATAAAGCATTTCTACATATTTTCAATAAAAATATGACCTTGAAAAACTGTACAGTTTTAAGTAAAGCTCGAGTTGCTTTTACTGCATACATATGCAACTTATTAATTTGCTACTGTATCAAATATTGCACCAATTTGATATTCTCTATATTCTCAAAATCCCAAAACCCGTCTCCAAATGAAGAATAAGTCGCCTAAGATGTTATAGGGGACATGAGAGAGTGGGATAGTTATAATCGCTAATCTCCATAATAATTGAAAGATCATCAATTTTATTTATCTTAGTCATTCCTACTCAAGACAAATTCAATTATATTAACATAAGTTGTTTGATTTCAGCTAGAAAGATCGTAAAGCTCATCCTATGAGTCAACTAAAAGATAGCTCATTAACTCTAGCAACTCTAAAAAACATGCACTAAAATAAATCTGATCCCTGCAAAAAATCATGCACTAAAAAATTACTTCAGCGTTTATTTTAAAAAAATGCACCTAGTTTCCAATGTGTTCTCAGTTTATCCGAGCTTAGCTTATATTACCTTCTAATAAATTTATCTTAGTAATGTCAAAAAAGTGTGTTACAAGAAGAAAAAAACGGAGCGAAAAAAATGTCTAATAAAAATAAAATAAAAGTTAAATAATTATTGATTATGGAAATTTACTAACCAAAAGTATTGAACATGTTAGCACCAAAATTGGTCACTAACCTCGTTGAGAAAGATTGTGTAGAGATATAAGTGATGAAGTTAAATTAAACAAGGAAGAATATGCTAATTTAAATGCAGAAAGTAAGAACACCGGATTTATAGTGGTTCAGCGTAACTGCCTACATCCACTTTGAGTTTTGATCTTTATTTCTTTCACAAGTAGTTGAATACAGATACAATCCATATATTAATGACTTGAATACAAGTTTGAACTGACAATAATCAGTCTTCAAAGTGGCAGAGTCTCCCCATTGTTCTCCCCAAAAAAGCCCCCTTTCATTGTGCTACTGCTCTCCTATTTATAGACGAGATGGGTTGGACTTCCCTCATGGGCTTAGGAACAAGGTGCCTCTGCCCATAGTAGGTGAATCTGTGCACCAGGCCAGGCAGGCCGAATGCTCTTGCTTTGTTGTGGGCCTGACAACTTGCTACCACCTCCAGTCTCTCCTTGATCAGAATCTTGTCTAGTGCTAATGATAATTTCTTCAACTGTCGTTTTGTAACCGGGCCAAGATGTCGGTTAACACTTGCCCCCCAAAGTGTGTCGTGTGAAGCAACACAACACGCTTTGAATCAGCGAGTATTCTTTGTCTTCAAAAAGAAATCCACCATGTTTCTTGAATAGTCATTATCCTCCAATTTATCCTCCCATGGTGTTGTATCCTTCTTTGGTCATCGTGATGCTTGGTCGATTCCCAATATTATAAATCCAGGGTTGTAGTTCATCAGTCCGTGTCTGATTCTGCAGAGCTAATAAGCTTCGGCTATATGATCTAGTCTTCTCTTAATAACCCTTAGTGAGGATTCAATTTCTGTTGATTTCAAGAAGTCGAACTTTTTCGGATGTACACATGCACGTTCGGGTACATGTTCTTGCCATTGGCTCTCGGATGCGTTTTATATACTCATAAGTCGTCGCCAACTCCATCTAGTTTAATTGCAATTCAATCGCGATTCCTTGTTTGTATTTTCTGTGAAATAAGGGTTGCAATCAGCCACTTGAGGAGTTTTCCAAACCACTCTTCAGTACAGACTCTATGATTTTATTCACAGCTTCAACCTGTCCATTTGCAGTTATAATGGATCATGGAAGGTCATAAGGACAGATGATGATACGGATAAAGAAGTTGATTATTTTCTTCATCTTGGTCGTGGTTAAGAGTTCTTCATCTGCCCATTTGGTGACGTAATCAACTGCTATGATGGTGTATTTCGCACCACCTTTAGGATCGACAAGAAGATGATTTCAGTGCCCCCAAGTGGCAAACGGCTATGAACTAGCCATTTGACTAATTTCTATCGGCGGGGTTCCCGGACTTTTTGCAAACATCTTGCACTCGTCACATTGTCTAGCATGATCAACCGCATCTGGGTTGATAGCTGGCCAGTAATACCTATAGCAGAGTATCTTCTTTATCATGGTTTTCCCCCTGATGTTATTACCGCATTCTTCTTCATAGATTTTGCTCAAGATATCATCATGGGCGATATGCCGAAGCATGGGGATGGATAAACTCCTTTTGACACATGAATTATTCTTATATGATTTGGCATGAAGCTTTGAGGAGGATCTGTCATTTTCCATTCCTCCGTTCAGTAAGAATTCCTCATTGTAGATAGTCTTTGATAGGAGTCAACCATGACACCTTTTCATTTTGTTCACTGAGTACGTGTGTAATGATGTAATATGTGAAGTCGGTTAGTAGCTCTTGGACTTGGCCGAGATAAGGAGCAAGACAATGCCCCCTAGCAAGATCAACTTCCTTAAATTTGTATACTACCAATCAAGAATCACAAAAAATATATAAAGTTTTCACTTCAAATCCTCTAGCAAGTTTGAGGCTGACAGTCAAAGCTTCATACTAAGCATCATTGTTTGTTACAGGTAAATCGAGTTTTAGGACGTAGCAGATTGATCGTTCCTCAGGAGTCATTATCAAGCCATAACACTTATCATTGGATGCTCCATCCTCGTACATTTTCCATCTTATGGTTGGTTCTCTGCTACTCTTCGAGTAGTCATCTGAGGTAGTGAATTTGGGTGTGAGGTCTGCTAATTTCCGTCCTTGGATAGCCCTTCGTGGGAAATAAGTGATATTGAATTAGCTTAGTTCGATATTCTATTTAAGTAGTCTTTCAAACGTCTCAAGTCATCGTGTGCCCTGTCGCAACGGCTGGTAGGCGTAGACGTTGATGGGGTGAGCCTAAAAGTAAGAGTGGATCTTTCATGATGAAATCAATAGAGATTGTGCTAGCTTTTGTAGCTATGGGTTGATATCCAATGCATGGCTCGCGATAGTTAATGAAATCACATATGCATGTCAGAATGGGTCCAAGGGAACATATCATCATTTATTTAGAAAAATCCAACTAATTCTTTTATCATCACTACACTGAGCTGTGATCCGATATTCAGCATCCGGAAAGGGTCGCCATGGCTGGCTGTAATGTCGACCATCAGATTAGCAGGTGCCATCCCAGATTCTTTGAGTAAAGATGTAACTATTTTGCATAACATTCAATGTGAAATATGGTTGGGACGGCCAATGTTGATGGTTACTCTAGTTGAATCCTAGAGTCTTGTCATGAGTTATTGAGCCTAATAGCGAAGGGCTTTGAATGCTCTAATAGATTATCAGCAAATGGCCAAAAATCAGGCTTAAAAGCGCACTAAAGGAAATGTCGAGTGGGGGTCAGCCTCGAGTGGCATGCAACTATATAGCTGGATCTTGCTATGAGTTTGAATTTGCTTGTGCATTCGAGTAACGCACTTTCTATTCAATGCATTCATGATTCTTTACCCGTCCTTCGGGTTGGAGTGAAAGTCAATTGCCCATGAGCTAAGGTATCGATTTAACGATTCTATCTCTAGGCATCGTCACGGTCGTTGCCTAGAGTAGCTGTAAGCACTATATATAAGTTTTAATACTGAGCTATCGTAGCCAGTTTTTGGATGACCATGCGTCTTCTCCTAGTCTCGGGTTGATAAATGTACTGTATGGACGGTTGAGTCTCGTCCTGGCTATGTTTATGTTTTCACCTAAACTCCGAAGACATAGAGGTGATTGGTGAATAGTCGGTTCACATTCATCTTGCTTCTCGCTCGTGCCCCCAGGTTTGGGGCATATACCGATAAGTAGGAAGGCCAGCCATGCCCACTTTAGCTTTACTCTCTTTCCCGTTGGATCGTGGGATCATGCCAGTCGATGGGAGACTAGGTCTCGCCTATCTTGGATTTTATCGTGGTTTTCCATTCCAAGAGGAATACTTCGATGCCACGTAAGTTTCAGGGCGTAATTTGGACAGTGGATGGTCATCCACGTCCATTTTGGTTCATGCTCTGTAATCAGATCTCGGGGTAAAGTTGGCTACAAATGCAGTCGGGTTATGCTCATCCAGTTTCATACTCCTCCTGACGAATCGAACGAGGGTGCTGGAGAATTTTTGACCAAGTATTCATGGTTTACCCTATTTTCCATACTCTGGGGGTCATAGTTTTTCAAAAAAACATCCGAGTCACATTCGTATGTGCTTGGTGCGGATCGGCATTGACCCTTGGTATGAGGTATGATATAGTAGGTTGCTCGTAGCTTTGGATGCCGTTTCAATTGGTTCTGTATTGAGGCCTCCCTACAGTCGCTGCCTCAAGTTATAAAGAACGCCACGCTAGAGCTACAATGAGCTGTCGTATTCAGCTTTTTTGTGTTTTGTACCCCTGCCCCCAGTAATGATTTGGCCAGGTCACTGGTTGGATGGTCGAACTCCATCCTCAGCGGGTTAATAATCCTCCTGTCGATTCCAGGTCGAAGTTTGCGGAATAGAAAATGGTCGGAATCCACTCGTCTATTTATCGATGTTTATAAACCACTCTGCATTCTGGTGACTTAGTGTTATTCTCCCCCCGGTTGACTCGCGCCCAATTTGTGTTCATGCTTCAGTCCACGCTCCGGGGACTTAGAGATTTGTCGAACGGTTTATGCTTTAGTCCACAGTTCGAGACGCTGAGATTTTCGTCCACTCGTTTATACTCTAGTTCGCACTCTGGGAACTTAGAGTAATCCGGTCCGCTTCTGGGATTTAGGGATTTTTCTGAAGTCGTCTATAATCTAGTCCATGCTCTGGGGACTGAGAGTACTGTAGTCCGTACTCTGGGGACGTAGAGGTTTTTGAGTCATTTATACTCTAGTCCGCACTCAGGGACTTAGAGTACTTTAGTCCGCATTCTGTCGCCCATTCCAGAGGATGAGACCCCCCGGATGGCTGAGAGTTTGCCCGAACCTGGTAGATAATCCTTCTCTTTAAGGTTCTCTTTAAGATTTCGAAAGTCGTTATTCTTTATGCAGGACTATTGCATTCTAATGCTTGTTTTCCACGATTTTGTGCAGGCCGTTCTGACCCCGAGCCCACTCCGAGGAGCGATGTCGCCAAGGAAGTGGGGGAGAAAACAAGTGAAGCCACTCACGCAGGGGAGGCTCCTGGTCCAGACGCTCAGGTGATCGGAGAGCTTGATGAAGACAAGTCTGAGACCTCTTCTCCTACCGACGGGGGTTATGAAGTAGAAATTACAGGCGCCTCTGAGCACACATCCGAATTGAGCATGGAGGAGCGGCTCAAGATAGAGAAGGAGGAGACGGTCAAGGTCATAGTAGAGCCCCGAGTTGTGGACTTGGACGATCCTTTGAACAAGCCGTTGAAGGTCATCCTTCCTGGCGGGTCCAAGCCCATGGAAGGCCCCCGTACTCCTTCAGTTGCTACCCCTCTATCAAAGAAGAGTACCAAGGGTAAATGCTCTAGAGAGGAGCCGTCTAGAAAGAAGTTGAAGAAGCACAAGAAGTGATTACTATCCTCGTTCAACGAGAGTTAGTTTAAGTCATGTAATTATTTTCATCTATTTCCTTAGTCCTTGTAAATAGAATGTCGACTCCGAACTTTGGAGGGGTTGTAATAGAAACTCATTTTTGAATAAGGTTTAGTTCCTTTTTCTGTCTTACAAAAGACTCTTATTGTTCAGTTTTCTTTGTGATTGTGACTTTAATCCAAGCAGTTGTGAGTAACATAGACTTCTTAGTCCATCTTCATATAACTCGGAAACTCTTCGGGAGTCGTTGAACTTCCATTTTGTGCTTCGAGCACTTAGAATACTTTCTAGCCCATATGTCAGGGATTTGACAAATTCAAGTCATCTGTGTCATAGTTCATATTCAGGGAACTTGGAGATCCGTTTCGCTTATATTCGAGCCCGCGCTCTGGGGAGTTAGAGTACTCCAGTCCGCACTCTGGGGAATTGGAGGTTTAAGTCATTTATACTCTAGTCCGCGCTCTGGGGACTTAGAGTACTCCAGTCCGCACTCTGGGGACTTGGAGGTTTTAGTCATTTATACTCTAGTCCGCGCTCTGGGGACTTAAAGTACTCCAATCCGCACTCTGGGGACTTGGAGGTTTAAGTCGTTTATACTCTAGTCCGCGCTCTAGGGACTCAGAGTACTCTAGTCCGTGCTCTGGAGACTTGGAGGTTTAAGTCGTTTATACTCTAGTCCGCGCTCTGGGGACTTAGACTACTCCAGTCCGCACTCTGGGGACTTGGAGGTTTAAGTCGTTTATACTCTAGTCCGCGCTCTGGGGACTTAGAGTACTCCAGTCCGCACTCTGGGGACTTGGAGGTTTTAGTCATTTATACTCTAGTCCGCGCTCTGGGGACTTAGAGTACTCCAGTCCGCACTCGGGGGACTTGGAGGTTTAAGTCGTTTATACTCTAGTCTGCGCTCTGGGGACTTAGAGTTGTAACGACCCGTATTTTTACGGATCGAAACATCGTAAAACAGTTGACATTTGGTTGCATTTGTGATAAGTCGTCTTGAGTTTATGTCCTAAGTCGTGACCGAGTTAAGGAATTCGGCGAGTTAGGTGATAAGTCGTTTAAAAGTTAAGTCGTAGTAGCTTAGGTCGTAGGATGTTGGAGCGACCTAAGGTAGTGGACGACCTAAGGGGTAGGTCGGCGATGACCTAAGGAAGCTGGGTTAGCAGTGGGACGACCTATAGAATTTGGCAACCTAAGATTAGTAAGCGACTTAGGAATTTGGGGTGACCCAAGAAAAAGTTAAGTGTTAGGTCGGCTGGGCGAGCTAACGACCTAAGGAATTGACCGACTTAAGACATAGATGACTTAAGGAGTTAACGACCTAAGGGATTGAGCTAGTTAGGAAGTTAGGTCGTTTGAACGACTTAAGGATTTTAGGTCGTAAGTTGTTATGTCGTGAGGCGATAGGTCGTAGGTCGAAGTTAACTCGGCAAGTGTTAAGTCGAGCATGAGTTTAGGTCGTCTATATTAAGTCGTAGACGACTTAGGTGTTAGTTGTTAAGTCGTAGAGTTGCTAAATCATTAAGGCGTAACTCTGTTGAGTAGTTAGGTCGGCTACCCTGTTAGGTCGGAGACCCTGTTAAGCCGTAGATCGTGGGTTTGAAGATCGGATGGTCTGTTAGGTCGTGTAGTAGCTATGTCGCGTGCTTATGCTAAGTCGTTGGGTCGGTGGATGTTATGTCGCGTAGAGGGTTAGGTCGTGAGTTCTTTAGGTCGTAGGTCGGAGGGTCTTTGTTAAGTCGGCGACGACTTAAGGGGCGGACGACCTAAAAATCTGCATATAAATACTCGTCTATTTCTTCATTTTTGGGATCCGGATTTCGAAGCGACGAAGTGCTGCCATTTTGAGAGCTCGACTTCTACACTTCTTCACTTCTTTTCCTCCACTCTAATCTAGTGATTCCTTCCATCCATATTGAAGATCAAATCGAAGATCGAAGAGCTTAGATTGAAGATCTACATTCTTCGAAGAGAGATTTCATCATTTGAAGCGGATTGGTGATAGATCAAGTTAGATCCTTCGCTGTCCAGATCTGAAGTGTGTTGCTTTTGGGTTGTTTAGGTGATTTGGTGAGTGGTGATTATCTCTCACACGGATCCAAAGGAGTATATCGGATCGTTGGCTTGATTTGGTGTTAAAGTAGTGGTTTCCATGCATTTTCTTCATCCTAAGTGTAGATCCATATAGATTCATTGTTCATGATGATGTTACATCCATTTTACTACATGTTAACCTATGCAAGTTCATTCATCAAGATTATAGAGATATTGTTCATGTTTTCATGCTTATTAGACTTTCAACTCTTTAATTACGAAATTGCCATTATTGTGATAATTGTCTACTTAGATCATATTTAAATGCTTGATTGTTTGGATTAATGTTTGATTTGATTGATTGCTATGAATTAGATTATTGATGATTTGATTTAGACCGAAGATGATTCAAAAGCTAAGAGAAAGGCTCTTGAATTGGGAAAGCTGCTCGTGGCATATGTAGCGGATGATGAAGCTCTTATGCATAGATTTGATGATGATGTTGAGATGAGGCTTTGCGAGGATGTAATGAAGCGAAGCAAGATATGAGATAGTCTTGGTCTAATCCAGACGGGATCATTCCAAGCAGATTGATAACTCGGTGATATGGTTCGAGTTGAGGATAATGGATGCTCGAGAGGCGCTTGAGCTAGTATGGAAATAGTCGTCGAGGAGGATGACTAGAAGGCTGAGATCTCATCGTTGTTGAAGGTTCTAGCATGCTCAAAGCAAGAGTACGTTGGGCAGATTCGATAGTCCCTGAAGGCTACGGATTGGTAGTCAAGTACTCTGGGCAGATTCGATAGTCCTAGGCACGGGTCACGATGACGTGCGGGAGTTATGTCTAGAACCGGGGTTTCCATTAGCCCTTGACGGACGGCTGAAAGAATGTGCCGGTCATTCAATTAACGGTGAAGTCGAAGCAATGATAACAGTGATAGCCAGAGTCATGGATGTTTGGTTGTATCGTCATTCGGTCTCAAGAGCGGTATTTTCTGGGTGCTTATCTGATCTTGGTTTAGGCCTTGGGGGTTTGTACTTGGAAAACATCACCCTTGACTCGAGTGACAATTACTTTACTTTAAATTGTATGTTCTGCTATGTTTTCTTCTGCTTAGTGTGTGTCTGGGGGCTATCACTGTAGAATGAGGCTGGAGTGGGAGGGTTGTATTCCTATTCCTTTTCCTTTGTACTCTTTTGGTATGTTGTTAGTTAATTTACCGCTCACTAAGACTGTTGTCTGACTCAAGGCTTTATGTTTTAATTCATATTGCCTTGGGCTGTTCGTCCATTTTGGGACGGGCAGACTAGGTAGCAGGTGACAGGTGCTGTTCTTGCTTTCCACGGTGTTGATATCGAAGACGAGCTGAAGGGTTGCATATTATCTTCTTACTATATGTACTGGATGTTCCGCTGTTTGCATATTCTTTGAGTGTTATGTAGTGAGGCTTGATGTATCGACTATTCTGATGATTGTATTCAACTATTATGAAGTTTTATTGATGAGATTCTATTCTGTGAAGCTTCACTATATATATGTTCTATTGTATTTTGTCCATGCGCTGTGAGTAATACGATAGATTCTGTTGTTTTAATTTACCCTGGCAATCGCTCATGGTCGCCTGGCACGCTTTATAGCGCTCTTTCTCTAGGTTCAGTGCAGGGGCTATGGGCGGTCGTCACATTTGGTATCAGAGCATTGGTTAATCGATTTTACCCAACGCTCGCTGACGTAACTATGTATGAGAGACGTAATTGTATTTTGATGGATGATTACTATATATAATATAGTAGCTTAGTAGAGTTTGAGTCCTTTATGCAGTTGTTTCTCTAGGTGAGCTAATCATTCCTTTTTATAGATATTGAGAATGAGTCGAAGAGGGAGACCAGCTGCTAGGGAAGGCCGTGCTACTGAAGGGGCTGCTGATTATGCAGCTATGTTCGAAGCTATGATGACTTCGATCATGAGAAGGATACCAGTTCCGGGGGCAGCAGTAGATGTTGGGGTTCAAGTTCAAACTCCAAAACCGGTGGATTTTGCTAAGCTGTGCAAAGATTATACTGCTCTTGGGGTGAAGGTTTTCTTGGGAACAGAATCAACTATTGAGGTCCAAAGGTGGATAGATGCTTGTAGAAGGATCTTTGGTGAATTGGGAATTGAGGATGCGACTAAGAGGAAGTTAGCATCAAGGCAGCTTCAAGGGAGAGCCTCTGATTGGTGGAACTCTATTACCATCAATACTCCGGAGGAAGAGATTACTTGGGAGCAATTCCAAGCTAGATTTGAAGCTAAGTTCATTTCTACAGCTCAGAAGTCTGTTCTGTTCAAGAAGTTTGTGGAGCTCAAGCAAGGTGGAAGACCAGTTCTTGAGTATGTTTCTGAGTTTGAGGCTTTGTCCAAGTATGCCCGATCGTATATTGAATCTGTTTATCAGAAGAATGAGAAGTTTGTGACAGGCTTGGACACCTATCTTGGGAGACAGCTGGTGGATCATTTGGACGATTCATTTGAGAAGCTTGTGGAGAAAGCTCTCAGGCATGAGAGTTTGTTTCCTAAGGAAGGATCTGTTGTTGCTGTGACCAGGGGAGAGTCTAAACCACAGCAGAGTGGAAACAAGAAGAGGAAGCAGCAGCAGCAGCAGAAGGGTAAGGATGGCCAGAAGAAGCTGAAGGGCGAAGTAACTTGCTACAATTGTCAGCAGAAGGGCCATTTCTCGAAGGATTGTAAGAATCCGAAGGCACCGATGAAGTGTCACAACTGTGACAAGCCGGGGCATTTCAGGAAGAATTGTCCAGAACCGCGGAAGGACAAGTAGATTGTGCAAGCTTATGCTCTGGGAGCTGTCCCATCGTCTTCAAAAGCTCCTACCGCTGAAGAGAAGGGAAAGAGTGTGGTGGTTCAAGGTACTCTTTTCCTATGTGGTGTTCCAGTTAGAGTTCTGTTTGATACAAGAGCATCGCATTCGTTTGTTTGTAGTGAACTCGTAGGCCGGTTAGGTTTGGAACCGGTTATCGTTGATAGGCCATTGGTTGTGACTAATCCAGTTGGGGGTTCATCTTGTTTGTGTATGTTATGCCGTGGTCTGATTGTATCGAGTCATGGTTGCTCTTTTGTTTGTGATTGTTTTGTTCTGAACTTTGCGGGGTTCAGAATTATTTTGGGTATGGACTGGCTTAGGAAATATGCGGCAAAGGTTGATTGTGAGAGGTTGGAGGTGACAGTCGAGAATGTGGAGGGGCGAAAGATTGTGATACGATGTAAGCATGAAGAAGGCGTCTTCATGAGCTTCATGTATTCACTGGTTGTTCCACGGGATGGACTGTCATCTGTGCCAATCGCTAATGGATTTGAGGATGTCTTTGACGAGGTCAAAGGGTTACCGCCGCATAGAGAGATCGAGTTTCGTATAGATCTAGTTGAAGGAGCCAGACCTGTTGTGATGCCTCTTAGGCGGATGGCACCTAGGGAACAGCAGGAGTTGAAGGTGCAGGTTGATGACCTTTTACAGAAAGGATTCATTCGGTGTAGTGTGTCCGAATGGGGTGCACCCGTTGTGTTTGCAACCAAGGCAGATGGGTCATTGAGATTGTGTATGGATTATCGTGAGCTGAATAAAGTAACTAAGAAGAACAAGTATCCATTGCCGAGAATAGATGACTTGTTTGATCAACTTCACAAAGCTAAGGTGTTTTCTCAGATGGATTTGGCAACGGGATTTCACCAGTTGAGAGTGGCTAAGGATAGTGTGTCGAAGACTGCTTTTCGGACACCATCCGGTTTCTTTGAGTGGCTGGTAATGCCGTTTGGATTGACGAATGCGCCAGCATATTTTGTGGATCTTATGAATAGAGTGTTCAGGGATCAGTTGAACAAGTTCGTACTTGTGTTCGTTGATGATATTCTGATTTATTCCAGAACTGAGGAAGAGCACAAGACGCACTTGCGTATTGTTTTGGAAATCTTGCGGAAACATCAGCTGAAGGCTAAGTTTTCGAAGTGTCACTTCTGGAAGAGTGAAGTGAGGTTCTTAGGCCATGTGATTTCTGGAAGTGGAATAGCGGTTGATCCCGCTAAGGTGGCAGCAATCCAGGATTGGGTTAGACCTAAGAATGCCTCGGATGTGAGAAGTTTTCTTGGATTAGCAGGATACTATCGTCGGTTTATCAAGGACTTTTCCAAGATAGCTGCACCATTAACAGGATTGACGAAGAAGAGTCAAGTATTCAGATGGGATGCTAAGTGTGAGCAAGCTTTCGGAATCCTGAAAGAGCGATTGACGAGTGCTCCTGTTTTGACTATTCCAAGTGGGAATGATGAGATGGTGGTTTACACCGACGCATGTGGTACTGGACTTGGAGCAGTGCTGATGCAGAGGGATAAAGTTGTTGCGTATGCAAGTCGACAACTGAAGCCGCATGAAAGGAATTACCCGACTCATGGTTTGGAGTTGGCGGCGATTGTTTTTGCTATGAAGATGTGGAGACATTATCTATTGGGAGTTCGATTCGAGTTGTTTACAGATCATAAGTCGTTGAAGTATCTTTTCTCCCAAAAGGATTTGAATCTTCGGCAGCAACGGTGGCTAGAGTTTTTGGCATCATATGATTTTGGTATAGCTTATACTCCGGGAAAAGGTAACGCAGTGGCAGATAAGTTAAGTCGAAGACATGCAGGATTGGGAGGCATGTTTTCAGAATGGAAGAATCTAGAGTATTTAGCTGGATTTGACTTCAGGCCTAGATGCGAATTGGAACCTGAGATGTTGGCAAACTTATCAAAAAGACCGACTCTTGTGGGAAGGATTGGCGAGAGTCAAAAGCGAGATGATAAGATTGTCAAGATTATCCGTGATTTGGAATCTGGATTGGAACCAGAGAAGGATAAAGGATTCGAGGTCGATCGTGAGGGTTGGCTTCGAAAGCAAGGACGACTAGTTGTTCCCGATATAGATGAATTGAGGAGTGAAGTTCTGAAGGAAAGTCATCACTCGAAGTTGACAATTCATCCAGGTGGAAATAAGATGTATCGGGATATGAAGAGAACCTACTACTGGGAAGGTATGAAGAAGGATGTTGGAAATTTTATTTCAAAATGCATGAACTGCCAGTTGGTAAAAGCCGAACAGAAGAAGCCAAGTGGATTGCTTCAGCCATTAGAAGTTCCCACATGGAAGTGGGAGCAAGTGTCGATGGATTTTATTAATGGACTACCTAGAACCAGAACGGGAAATGAAGGGATTTGGGTCATTGTAGATCGTTTGACTAAGAGTGCAAGATTCATTCTTGTTCGATCGACTAGGACTGCATCAAAGTTGGCTGAGTTGTACGTTAAGTGGATAGGTCGATTCCATGGTATTCCGAAGAGTATAGTGAGCGATCGAGATCCATTGTTCACTAGTGGATTTTGGAGGAGCTTCCAAGAAGTTTTGGGAACCGAGTTGTGTTTGAGTACAGCTTATCACCCTCAAACAGATGGTCAGACCGAGAGAGTCAACCGAGTTTTGGAAGATCTCCTCAGAGCTTGTGTTTTGGATTTCGGAGGATCATGGGAAGATCACTTTCATTTGGTGGAATTTTCATATAACAACAGTTTTCAGTCGAGCATTGGTATGGCACCGTATGAGGCATTGTATGGAAGACCGTGTAATTCTCCGACATGTTGGTTGGAAACAGGAGAAAAGCTGTTACTTGGGCCAGAGATGATTCGACAAACTTCGGATTGCATTAAGATCATTCGGCAACGAATGAAGGCAGCTCAAGATCGTCAGAAAAGTTATGCTGATAAGCGTCGTAAGGATTTGGAATTCGACGTAGGTGATATGGTTTTTGTGAAGATTTCTCCACTGAAGAATGTTATTCGATTCGGGAAGAAAGGAAAACTGACTCCGAGATTTGTTGGACCATTCCCGATCATCGAGCGAATTGGAAAGCTCGCCTATAGATTGGAATTACCAGAGAAGATGTCGAGCGTGCACAATGTTTTTCATGTATCCTATCTACGGAAGTATGTGCACGACTCGAATACAGTGGTTTCTGCTGATAGCTGTGAAGACTTCGAAGTTGATCCAGTCGATAGGAGACCTCGTAAGCCGCTTCGTGTTGTGGAAACCGACACGAAATAGCTTAGGAGGAAGGTAGTTAAGTTGCTCAAGATACAATGGAGTGATGATGATATAGACTGTACGTGGGAGGTGGAAGAGAGGATGAAGGCAGCTCATCCTGAACTCTTCAAGGTATGGCCCTAAGTTGTCGTGTCATCTCACGATATTGTAACTTGTTCTAGTTTTAGAATTCTGCATGCTAAGCTAGAATTGGATGCATAGTTGTTGATTGCTATGGATGGTAGGCATGCAGAATAGTCTTTGATTGCCTTGTTTGTTTGGAATTTCGGGGGCGAAATTCCTAAGGGGGAGAGAATGTAACGACCCGTATTTTTACGGATTGAAACATCGTAAAACAGTTGACATTTGGTTGCATTTGTGATAAGTCGTCTTGAGTTTATGTCCTAAGTCGTGACCGAGTTAAGGAATTCGGCGAGTTAGGTGATAAGTCGTTTAAAAGTTAAGTCGTGGTAGCTTAGGTCGTAGGATGTTGGAGCGACCTAAGGTATTGGACGACCTAAGGGGTAGGTCGGCGACGACCTAAGGAAGCTGGGTTAGCAGTGGGACGACCTATAGAATTTGGCAACCTAAGATTAGTAAGCGACTTAGGAATTTGGGGTGACCCAAGAAAAAGTTAAGTGTTAGGTCGGCTGGGCGAGCTAACGACCTAAGGAATTGACCGACTTATGACATAGACGACTTAAGGAGTTAACGACCTAAGGGATTGAGCTAGTTAGGAAGTTAGGTCGTTTGAACGACTTAAGGATTTTAGGTCGTAAGTTGTTATGTCGTGAGGCGATAGGTCGTAGGTCGAAGTTAACTCGGCAAGTGTTAAGTCGAGCATGAGTTTAGGTCGTCTATATTAAGTCGTAGACGACTTAGGTGTTAGCTGTTAAGTCGTAGAGTTGCTAAATCATTAAGGCGTAACTCTGTTGAGTTGTTAGGTCGGCTACCCTGTTAGGTCGGAGACCCTGTTAAGTCGTAGATCGTGGGTTTGAAGATCGGATGGTCTGTTAGGTCGTGTAGTAGCTATGTCGCGTGCTTATGCTAAGTCGTTGGGTCGGTGGATGTTATATCGCGCAAAGGGTTAGGTCGTGAGTTCTGTAGATCGTAGGTCGGAGGGTCTTTGTTAAGTCGGCGACGACTTAAGGGGCGGACGACCTAAAAATCTGCATATAAATACTCGTCTATTTCTTCATTTTTGGGATCCGGATTTCGAAGCGACGAAGTGCTGCCATTTTGAGAGCTCGACTTCTACACTTCTTCACTTCTTTTCCTCCACTCTAATCTAGTGATTCCTTCCATCCATATTGAAGATCAAATCGAAGATCGAAGAGCTTAGATTGAAGATCTACATTCTTCGAAGAGAGATTTCATCATTTGAAGCGGATTGGTGATAGATCAAGTTAGATCCTTCGCTTTCCAGATCTGAAGTGTGTTGCTTTTGGGTTGTTTAGGTGATTTGGTGAGTGGTGATTATCTCTCACACGGATCCAAAGGAGTATATCGGATCGTTGGCTTGATTTGGTGTTAAAGTAGTGGTTTCCATGCATTTTCTTCATCCTAAGTGTAGATCCATATAGATTCATTGTTCATGATGATGTTACATCCATTTTACTACATGTTAACCTATGCAAGTTCATTCATCAAGATTATAGAGATATTGTTCATGTTTTCATGCTTATTAGACTTTCAACTCTTTAATTACGAAATTGCCATTATTGTGATAATTGTCTACTTAGATCATATTTAAATGCTTGATTGTTTGGATTAATGTTTGATTTGATTGATTGCTATGAATTAGATGATTGATGATTTGATTTAGACCGAAGATGATTCAAAAGCTAAGAGAAAGGCTCCTGAATTGGGAAAGCTGCTCGTGGCATATGTAGCGGATGATGAAGCTCTTATGCATAGATTTGATGATGATGTTGAGATGAGGCTTTGCGAGGATGTAATGAAGCGAAGCAAGATATGAGATAGTCTTGGCTAATCCAGACGGGATCATTCCAAGCAGATTGATAACTCGGTGATATGGTTCGAGTTGAGGATAATGGATGCTCGAGAGGCGCTTGAGCTAGTATGGAAATAGTCGTCGAGGAGGATGACTAGAAGGCTGAGATCTCATCGTTGTTGAAGGTTCTAGCATGCTCAAAGCAAGAGTACGTTGGGCAGATTCGATAGTCCCTGAAGGCTACGGATTGGTAGTCAAGTACTCTGGGCAGATTCGATAGTCCTAGGCACGGGTCACGATGACGTGCGGGAGTTATGTCTAGAACCGGGGTTTCCATTAGCCATTGACGGACGGCTGAAAGAATGTGCCGGTCATTCAATTAATGGTGAAGTCGAGCAATGATAACAGTGATAGCCAGAGTCATGGATGTTTGGTTGTATCGTCATTCGGTCTCAAGAGCGGTATTTTCTGGGTGCTTATCTGATCTTGGTTTAGGCCTTGGGGGTTTGTACTTGGAAAACATCGCCCTTGACTCGAGTGACAATTACTTTACTTTAAATTGTATGTTCTGCTATGTTTGCTTCTGCTTAGTGTGTGTTTGGGGGCTATCACTGTAGAATGAGGTTGGAGTGGGAGGGTTGCATTCCTATTCCTTTTCCTTTGTACTCTTTTGGTATGTTGTTAGTTAATTTACCGCTCACTAAGACTGTTGTCTGACTCAAGGCTTTATGTTTTAATTCATATTGCCTTGGGCTGTTCGTCCATTTTGGGACGGGCAGACTAGGTAGCAGGTGACAGGTGTTGTTCTTGCTTTCCACGGTGTTGATATCGAAGACGAGCTGAAGGGTTGCATATTATCTTCTTACTATATGTACTGGATGTTCCGCTGTTTGCATATTCTTTGAGTGTTATGTAGTGAGGCTTGATGTATCGACTATTCTGATGATTGTATTCAACTATTATGAAGTTTTATTGATGAGATTCTATTCTGTGAAGCTTCACTATATATATGTTCTATTGTATTTTGTCTATGCGCTGTGAGTAATATGATAGATTCTGTTGTTTTAATTTACCCTGGCAATCGCCCATGGTCGCCTGGCACGCTTTACAGCGCACTTTCTCTAGGTTCAGTGCAGGGGCTATGGGCGGTCGTCACAAGAGTACTCCAGTCCGCACTCAGGGGACTTGGAGGTTTTAGTCGTTTATACTCTAGTCCGCGCTCTGGGGACTTAGACTACTCCAGTCCGCACTCTGGGGACTTGGAGGTTTAAGTCGTTTATACTCTAGTCTGCGCTCTGGGGACTTAGAGTACTCCAGTCCGCACTCTGGGGACTTGGAGGTTTAAGTCATTTATTCTCTAGTCCGCGCTCTGGGGACTCAGAGTACTCCAGTCCGTGCTCTGGAGACTTGGAGGTTTAAGTCGTTTATACTCTAGTCCGCGCTCTGGGGACTTAGAGTACTCCAGTCCGCACTCTGGGGACTTGGAGGTTTAAGTCGTTTATACTCTAGTCCGCGCTCTGGGGACTTAGAGTACTCCAGTCCGCACTCTGGGGACTTGGAGGTTTAAGTCGTTTATACTCTAGTCCGCGCTCTGGGGACTTAGAGTACTCCAGTCCGCACTCTGGGGACTTAGAGGTTTAAGTCGTTTAAACTCTAGTCCGCGCTCTGGGGACTTAGAGTACTCCAGTCCACACTCTGGGGACTTGGATGTTTAAGTTGAGAGTAGTCGTATTTCCACTCTTTAATTTGTATTCATCTACTGTATCGAGGCTAATGTCATCGAATGAACAATCGAACCATGTTTGCTCACGGAATGGGATTCTGCACCCCAGGATGAGGGACGGAATTTGAAAAATGGACGATCGATTCTCGTCCGCTTGGTGATTATAGCTCTTCCAATCAAGTCAAGGAAGGAGGTATATGACAGATGGTTGGGTCACATCCATGTTGGGTTAGATAGCCAAATCTCTTACAATTTGCTCTGTATCTCCTTCTAGAAAATAAGGATAATAGATTGTTGAGTAGACAAAGTAAGTTGCATATGTTCCAGGGTGCAGTCGTGTCCATATATTGGGAGCGATGGTTAATGAGTAGGCAGTCCACCACAACTACTTCAAGATGGACTTTCGAATAACCTTTTGTGTTCGAGGTAGGATTTGATGTGTAGATGAACAAATCATGTCCACTCTAGACAGATCCCGGCGCCACTGAGTTTCAGGAGGGGCATCTGCATTTTGTCGAACTTTGTTCTATGACTCGATTTGAGTGGATGATCAGGCCATACCCATTCCAAGCCTTGCTTAGGTCTCCGAGTCAAACGTGGAGGTCGATGAATGGATGGTTGGTCATGTTGACTTTGTATTGGGCTCTGATCGTGATGAACTTTTCAATATTTAGTCCATAGCCCCAAATCAAAGGCATATGGTTGATGATGAGCGATTGAATTATGCTCGTCCAGATGTAACTCCACACGTCCGATCATGGTCTGCGTAGATTGGTTGGCAACCAAATCTGAGTACCTGGTCACCTGCATTGTTTTGAAAGTAGTTTAGTTCAAGCTAGTCGTAGTTCGTAGAACAATTGAAATAGAGATGGAAATGGAAATAATTCAAAGAAGATTATGGTAATCTCATGGATATGTAAAGCAGCATCGTGTGCTTGCTATTCGACTCCGCCCCTGGCTCCTTTCAAAGGGATGTCGGCCGTCAACCGTCCAATTGATAATCATAGCCCTTTATTAATAGGCATCGGATATTAGATGCCCGCCATTCTGCAGGACTTGTACATACTATTGACGCTTTCCTTTCCAGGTCATCTTTTCGATCACACCTCGGAGGTGTTTGTAATCGCCCGTGTTAGGATCAGTGAGCATCTGGGAATATACAACATTCCCCTGATTTTCTTTAGACTTTGGTGTACTTTCTCGAGGTTGGTTTCCAGTACCACTCCGAGTCGTGAGTCTTCAAGTAGAGGTTGTCAATTGAATCTTTCAAAGGGCATATGAGCTGAATTCTGAAGTCTTGTTTCGGCTACTGGGATCTACATCCTTAGCCAACGGGCCTTCATTGTTATTTTTCTTAGTCTGCTCCACTCCTCCTCACTTTAGTTCTGATTCATTTTGTAAAAGAAACGATCCATAGTCGTAGGAGGCTCTTTAGCTAACTAGCTGCCAAAATATATCTGGAGGTCGACTTTCTTCAAACGCGATCAGTATGATACCCTTGTTAGTATTTGGAATAAATTGCTTAGAGCATTGGTTTGCTTGGAGTCATTAAATTCGAAGTGCTGGGTCAGCGAAGAATGGTGCTTGGAGTCATATCATCTATGTTCTCCAACCTTTGGGAGTACCGTTTGAATAGCGGTTGCTTGTCCGTTCCCTTGATGCCGTTCATAAGCTGCCGCTAGATCCTCTATGCCCTGGTTGATCATGGGATGTCAGGGAAGTGGATAGAATGTTCCTTTATTAGCCTCATTTTCGAAAATTTGGGTCGTACCCGAAAAAGATTTTTTTTGAAAATAAGGGTCGTATAAGATGGTGTAACTTAAGTTTCGATCGGCATTGAGGGCCGTTCGGCATGACAAAGTTGCTCGGCATACAAGATTGTTCGGCATCCACACTGTTCGGCATCTACACTGTTCGGCATTCCACACTGTTCGACATTCACATGTGTTCGGCATTCCACACTGTTCGGCATTCAACACTATTCGGCATCCACACTGTTCGGCATTCCACACTGTTCGGCATCCACACTGTTCGGCATTCCACACGTGTTCAGCATTCACACTGTTCGGCATTCACACTGTTCGGCATTCCACACCATTCGACATCCACACTGTTCGGCATTCCACACGTGTTCGGCATTCATTCACACTGTTCGGCATTCCACACCATTCGGCATCCACACTGTTCGGCATTCCACACGTGTTCGGCATTCACACTCTTCGGCATTCACACTGTTCAGCATTACACACCATTCGGCATCCACACTGTTCGGCATTCCACACGTGTTCGGCATTCACACTGTTCGGCATTCACACTGTTCGGCATCCACACCGTTCGGCATCCACACCGTTCGGCATTTCACACCTTTCGGCATTCCACACTGTTCGGCATTCACACTGTTCGGCCTGGAGGTATGGATCGGCATTCGGATGTCGCTCGGCCTGGAGGTATGGATCGGCCTGGATACCGCTCAGTACAGGCATTTTCTGGAGCGGTCGGCATACGCCTTTTCTGGAGCGGTCGGCATACGCCTTTTCTGGGGCGATCGGCTGAATTGCCTTTAGAGGAGGGTCGGCCTTCATTCAACTTGAGTGCAAACTTCAACGTCCAATCCCCAGATCTTGCGTACATCAGTGAATCCAATCTACGGCAATCAGCTTCCTTTAGATTTCTTTCAAATCTGAGTAGAATAGGAAGTTTTCTAGTAAACAACTGGATCTATCTCGCGAATATGGAAATCCACTAGTAGACGATGAGATCCAATCAAGCTGAGAATTCAATTCTCAGTGAAAGCACCAAAGTGTTAGCACCAAAATTGGTCACTAACCTCGTTGAGAAAGATTCTGTAGAGATGTAAGTGATGAAGTTAAATTAAACAAGGAAGAATATGCTAATTTAAATGCAGAAAGTAAGAACACCGGATTTATAGTGGTTCAGTGTAACTGCCTACATCCACTTTGAGTTTTGATCTTTATTTATTTCACAAGTAGTTGAATACAGATACAATCCATATATTAATGACTTGAATACAAGTTTGAACTGACAATAATCAGTCTTCAAAGTGGCAAAGTCTCCCCATTGTTCTCCCCAAAAAAGCCCCCTTTCATTGTGCTACTGCCCTCCTATTTATAGACGAGATGGGTTGGACTTCCCTCATGGGCTTAGGAACAAGGTGCCTCTGCCCATAGTAGGTGAATCTGCGCACCAGGCCAGGCAGGCCGAATGCTCTTGCTTTGTTGTGGGCCTGACAACTTGCTACCACCTCCAGTCTCTCCTTGATCAGAATCTTGTCTAGTGCTAATGATAATTTCTTCAACTGTCGTTTTGTAACCGGGCCAAGATGCCGGTTAACACTTGCCCCCCAAAGTGTGTCGTGTGAAGCAACACAACACGCTTTGAATCAGCGAGTATTCCTTGTCTTCAGAAAGAAATCCACCATGTTTCTTGAATAGTCATTATCCTCCAATTTATCCTCCCATGGTGTTGTATCCTTCTTTGGTCATCGTGATGCTTGGTCGATTCCCAATATTATAAATCCAGGGTTGTAGTTTATCAGTGGCCATCCGTGTCTGATTCTGCAGAGCTAATAAGCTTCGGCTATATGATCTAGTCTTCTCTTAATAACCCTTAGTGAGGATTCAATTTCTGTTAATTTCAAGAAGTCGAACTTTTTCGGATGTACACATGCACGTTCGGGTACATGTTCTTGCCATTGGCTCTCGGATGCGTTTTATATGCTCATAAGTCGTCGCCAACTCCATCTAGTTTAATTGCAATTCAATCGCGATTCCTTGTTTGTATTTTCTGTGAAATAAGGGTTGCAATCAGCCACTTGAGGAGTTTTCCAAACCTCTCTTCAGTACAGACTCTATGATTTTATTCACAGCTTCAACCTGTCCATTTGCAGTTATAATGGATCATTGAAGGTCATAAGGACAGATGATGATACAGATAAAGAAGTTGATTATTTTCTTCATCTTGGTCGTGGTTAAGAGTTCTTCATCTGCCCATTTGGTGACGTAATCAACTGCTATGATGGTGTATTTCGCACCACCTTTAGGATCGACAAGAAGATGATTTCAGTGCCCCCAAGTGGCAAACGGGTATGTACTAGCCATTTGACTAATTTCCATCGGCGGGGTTCCCGGACTTTTTGCAAACATCTTGCACTCGTCACATTGTCTAGCATGATCAACCGCATCTGGGTTGATAGTTGGCCAGTAATACCTATAGCAGAGTATCTTCTTTATCATGGTTTTCCCCCTGATGTTATTACCGCATTCTTCTTCATAGATTTTGCTCAAGATATCATCATGGGCGATATGCCGAAGCTTGGGGATGGATAAACTCCTTTTGACACACGAATTATTCTTAGATGATTTGGCGTGAAGCTTTGAGGTGGATCTGTCGTTTTCCATTCCTCCGTTCAGTAAGAATTCCTCATTGTAGATAGTCTTTGATAGGAGTCAACCATGACACCTTTTCATTTTGTTCACTGAGTACGTGTGTAATGATGTAATATGTGAAGTCGGTTAGTAGCTCTTGGACTTGGCCGAGATAAGGAGCAAGACAATGCCCCCTAGCAAGATCAACTTCCTTAAATTTGTATACTACCAATCAAGAATCACAAAAGATATGTAAAGTTTTCACTTCAAATCCTCTAGCAAGTTTGAGGCTGACAGTCAAAGCTTCATACTAAGCATCGTTGTTTGTTACAGGTAAATCGAGTTTGCTATTAATCTTTAACACAGCTAAAGAAATATGATTCTGAAAATAAAAAATCGGAATGCATAACAATAAAAGAGGAAAGATGATTTGCTAACCATGGATGCAACAATAGAATAGATTAACAACTTACGTGAGGCAACCCTGCATCGACAAAGGGCAAGAGCTTTTATGAGAGGTTGCAAAGATGATTCCTAAAGACGCAGTTGCTGAGGTGGGCGGAAGTGGGAGAAGATAGGTGAATTGATTACGTGAGATGTGAGAAGAGAGATGAACGAAGGAGAGATTTTTTTAGAGTTTTCATGATTGACAATGGAAGGATTTGGAGAGTAGGGAAGGAGCGAAGAGGAGGAGGGAAGAATTGGAAAATTAGCGGCCATGAAATAATTTGGAAGCCCACCTGTAAATTTTGTACTATTGTTTTTGTTCACAGTGTCTATACTTCATTTTTCTCGTATCATCTATGATTTATAAGAATAACAATAGATGGTTATAATACAACGCTGTAACCCCATGCAATTAATAACAGTTATTCTTGTAGTGTAAGGAATAATAAGCTCCAGCAGTATGTTAGGAAATCATAGAATGACAGAGAAACTCCAAGACCTCAGGGTCTACCTGCTCAAGAAGAACTGCCCGGACCTAGTGGATAAGGGCCTAAGCAAGCTGATGAAAGACTGGTTATCAAATAATTTTCGAGCAAGCCGATCATCGAGGAATGAAATAGCAACCTAAAACAATACTGTTTCATTTATTGTTATTTAATTTCCTTCGGCAAATAAGCCTCCTAGGGACACTAGGGGCAATGTAAATAGGTAAGACTTTCCATTTCTTCTACTCATTGATAAAATTTGCTTCTTGAACCAATGGAACTATGTTTTTGCAAGAAAAACTCATGTGCCCACAACCGGCAGCACAGCCCAGAAAATGCTGCTCTGCCCTCGAATGATGGATAGGGAGTGTAGACTCACTAACCGCTAGATCGACAAGTCGTATCGATCCTTAATTTTCTAAGAACTGGTGTTGTCGCAACATTGACAATGTCCGAAAGGTCTAAATCATCGAATTGATAGGTCGTATCGATCCCCAACCTTCTGACAACCGGTGTTGTCCGACACTGGCAATGTCAGGAAGGTCTAAACCACCGAATCGACGGATCGTATAGATCCCCAACCTTCTGAGAACCGACATTGTCCCAAGACCGACAATGTTGGGAAGGTCTAAACTACTGGATCGACTATCCTTATCGATCTCCAACCTTCTAACAACCGACATTGTCCCAAGACTGGCAACCTTGAGAAGGTCTAAACCATCGGATCGATGGGTCATATCGATCCTCAACCTTCTAAGAACCGGTATTTTCCCAAGACTGGAAATGTCGGCAAGGTCTAAACCACCAGATCGACGGGTCATATCGATCTCCAACCTTCTAAGAACCGGTGTTATCCCATGACTGACAACGTCAGGAAGGTCTAAACAGTCGGATTGATGAGCCATATAAATCCTCAACCTTTTGAGAACCGACATCCCATAACAGGCAATGTCGAGAAGGTCTAAACCATCAGATTGATGAGTCGTATCGATCCCTAACCTTTTGAGCACCAGAGTTGTCCCAAGATTGGCAACGTCAGGAAGGTTTAAACCACCGGATCGATGGGTCATATCAATCCCCAACCTTTTAAGAACTAGCATTGTCCCATGACTGGCAACATCAAAAAGGCCTTAACTACTGGTTGATGGTCACATCGAACCCTCACCTTTCAAAAATTGGCATTGCTTAACGACCGGTAATGTCAGAAAGAGAAATAGACTTCTAAAGAATCATTGCTGCCTGAAGACGGACAGGAGAACATTATCGCTCGAGGATAGGCAATGACATAAGGTGGTTTCAGAATCAGATTATCGATTCACAAGTTTCTGAAGATAGAAGTAGGTAGTCAACTGAGTTTTCTACTCTAACTTGTAGGAATCAGTAGTTTCCCAAAGATAGGCAACACCAAGGAAAAATCCATGGAATTGAACATTCTTGTGCTAGTTTATGGTGATAAAAACTAAACACAATAAGATCCTCAACCCTGAACAATGGAAGAGTTTGTTATGATGAAAGATGATGATGCATCTTAATAGTACATGCATCTGGAATGATGTTAGCTGAAGAAATCAACTTGGAAGAATTCAATCGCAGCCCAGAGATTGGCAGCATCGAAATATAATGCTTAAAATTAGGTGGTAAAAATACTAGTTCCTAGAGATAGGAACTGTAAGATCCTGAAATTTTCAACCATTCGCATCCATACACATCGGATTTGAATTGCTCAAAATATCAGATTGTTAATTTAAATTTGGCAAAAACTCAACATATACGGTAAATAAATAATCACAGAATCACAGACACAGAGTAATATAAAATAATACAGCGGAAACAAAAGAATAGTAGTTCATGAAGCTACTATATATATAACAGAATTAAATAAGATACAATAGAGGTCTCGAATACATAGATATCTCAATACAATAGTCAAATACAAGATCTGAATACATCACTGGAATCAACTGAATAACTGATAGCAGAATCGATATAGCTGGATCTCCAAGCGAAGCTCCAACTCCAAAGGTGAGTCTCAAATGTTGTTTCACTCGGTCTGACCCAAGCGTAAAGCAAAACACAAAACACTCGAGTCGGGAATAACATTCTTATATCAATAAATCCAACTCAAGTGAAATATCAACTGAAATACAAGTAACTCAAAGGATGTTTGGGTTAACCATCCTCTAAGGATCCGTTAAACTATCTACTATGCAGTAATATACGCTATTATATTAATGTCAACAGTAAAGTATACTATTTAAAAATAGCGTTAAGGCTTTACATTTTCCACCTTAACACATTTTTAGGTGTGCCAATAGTCTATACAGTACCATAATACCACGTAAACTGGGGCTACCAGAGGATACTCCATAGGTACGACACAAATCAAACTTGTAGTAAAGCACGCTAGGGTAGGTGACATGGCACAACTAGGCAATGCCAGGGTAGATATACCAATTACACTTCCGGGCCGGAACGCAGAGCCGCAGCAATCGCCCACCTCGAGCCACACTCTCGAATCAAGGGTGCGCACCAAATCAATCACAAAGTAATAGAATGGCATACGATGGAGTGTGTCCGATCAGAGGTCCTACCTCATTAGCCCGTCGATTGCTCCTGTTTTAGCCACCTTATGCCAACTCACGAGAGTCGGGTCCACGTATATACCTCATATAGGATCGTCGCCACCATCCTATTTCATTCTGGAATCTCCACCGCGTACACAGTTGTTAAAGTGGTTTTCGGTATCGACAGAGAGTATGCCCATATCTGATCCCGGTCTCTTTAACAACCAATCGTTATTATAACACCGCGGTCATTTCAAATAGTTTATACTTATACCATTTTCATTTCAAAAACCAAATCAACACGATATCATATTCACTTCAAATATATATCCATTTCCAAAATCATAGCATTTTCAAAGCTATAACACTTCCGAAATCAAAACACTTTGAAATCATAATATTTTGGAAAACCTTAACTTTAAAATCATAACTTTCACCCTTAAATAGTTTAGATATTAATAATAGTATAAAATAAAATAGTTTATAAAATAAAATAGTTTATAAAATAAAAATAGTTTATATACAATAGTTATAAGTTAAAAATAGTTTATGATACAAAAAAAATTAGTATATTAAAATAATTTATTTTGAAAACGATTCATATTAAAATAGTTATATTAAAATAAATTTATAAAGTAAAATATAAAATAGTTTAAATATAGTTTAAAATACTTTATATAATAAAATAGTTTCCTCAAATTCACTAATCAATTCAAAATCAACTCGAATTCAAAAATTCAATTTAATCCAATCTCAAATCATCAATTTCAATTCAATTCAGTTTCTCAATAAACCATTTCCAATTATCGATTTCAAATACATATTTGAACCATAAAATAATGGACAAATTTTCAAAAGAGACTGGTTTTTAAAATTATTGGCGTAAATAGGCTACTTTGAAAATTATTTGCAATTATAGGCTAGTTTTGGCCAGCTCAGCGATGAGCTGGCCATTTTTAAAAAATATATAATACGGGGGCGCATTTGTGAAAAGCGCCCCTTAAAATTTACACTGGCGCATCTGCCAAATGCGCCAGTGTAAATCTCAGGTCCAAATTTAGACAGCAACCTTCACCAAACGTTCCAAACACACAAAATACAAATCCAAATGCATCTTAAATAATAGCAAACGTTTATCTACATAAAATCCAACAAATAAAATTACCATTAAACAAATTCAAGCATAACATAATTAAAATTCGATTACATTCGAATTAAAGTAGAAGTAACTAGTGCATGATCTATTTTGAAAAAGCCCAATCTAGATATTTCCTTGAATCCAGCTTTTTGTAATGCAAGTTGAACTCTTGGAGTATTAGACTTGATGAATTTTAATTTGCTTGAATGATCATGACACTCAAGTGGCTCATCACTCTACACACTCAAAAACAAACAAAAGAAAGAAAAAAAGTGGAATTGGTAACCAAATAAAAACATTTTAATGTAACCACGGATGTTTAAAAAGAATACCTGCATCAAGTTCCTAATATTGCTTCGACGCTCACTTTAAAGTTACAAAACACTTGCATTCACGGGACTGGGTACCAACTCTATAAGCAAAAAATGTTCAAGTGTGAAGATCATGCAATTGAATACAAATTTTGAACAATTAAATTGCATGAGACTTGAACAAGTATTTGAACAAACTAAATTCAAATGGACAATAACTTGAACAATAAATCCAATCCTTGTAACAAACTAAATTTCATACATTTGGATAATTTTTGAGACTTTAATTTGAACAAACTAAATTCCCTGTATTTGAACAAAATTCTTGTGTATACTACTAATTTGAACAAAATTCTTGTAACAAATACCATATTTTGAACAAACAAAATTCCAATACACAAACCAAATTCAAATGAAGATTATACCTCTAATTTGAGAAGATGATGATGATCCTTCCATTTCTAGCAAATTTGACGAAGAAATAATTGCAATTGATGTTGTGGTTGTGAATTTAGAAAATTTGGGGTTTTAGGGATTTTGAGTGAAAGGATGGAATAGTGTAAAGTGAGATAATAAGGCTATCTGGCTTTGTATATACACAGCACAACGCGCATTTCAGAAGTGCGCCTTCACAAATTAACAAAGGCGCACCTACCAAATGCGCCCTGTTAATTTAGCCACCAAACAGTGAGCTCTTACACTGGCGCATTTGGCAGATGCGCCAGTGTAAATTTTAAGGGGCGCATTTCACAAATGCGCCCCGTATTAATTTTTTTATAAAAATGGCCAGCTCATCGTTGAGCTGGCCAAAACTAGCCTATAATTGCAAATAGTTTTCAGAGTAGCCTATTTATGCCAATACTTTTGAAAACCAGTCTCATTTGAAAACTTGTCCTAAAATAATCCATTCAAATTTTGATATATTTCAAAGCTTTATATATTCAACATTTCAAAACTCAATTCGATAACATCATATATATCTTAATTTAACTTCATTATTATTTAGTTTTACAATATTCACTAAATAAATTCAATATCATTTAAATAAAAGCCCAAATTTCAAATCACTAAATATTTCCTTCAATTTATTTAAACTTGAAATATTAATTTTAAATCATCTTAAACCAAAATCAAGTTATAAAATCATATCCTTTAAAAAGCCCAAATTCCATAAGTTCAGATCGATTTAGTTAAATAAAATTCTTAACTAAATGCAATTTCAAATCAATTTCAAATCAATTTAAAATCTATCTTCTCAACCTTAATTTATTAAATCATTACAAACTCTATATTAAAATATAATTTAAATAAATACTTAACCATTTTATATTTTAATAAAAGCAAACTTTATTATTAAACTTATTTTACATTAAAACAAATTTACACATAGCTTAAAATCAAGAATTTAACTATATATATATATATATATAAACTAACATTTATATAATATCTAAAATCAATACTTTTATAAAACCATATACTTCTTTCCAAAACCATAGAAATCATTTTTCAAAATATTTATATATAGACCAACGGTGTCTGTATATAATTTTCTATCCTATGGCCAAGTGATACGGATATTTATCATTTCAACCCGCAATTTAAATATATACGGGTATATATCTTTTTAACCCGCAATCCCAAATTCAATTCAATTGAAAATCGCTTGGGTTTATCATTTCAACCCATAACGATTTTCTCCTATTCTACAGATCGTTTGGGTATGTATCATTTCAACCCATAGGGAATTCTATACTAACAGGGAACTTGCAGAGTGATAACAGATATGATAATAATATAACAGGCATATATATCATCAATATAAATAACAGATAATGGTGTCAGATGTCACAAGTGAACAGATACAGATAATAACATATATATAGCAATGTAAATAACAACAGCATCATATTTCAATTGTCGTTTCAATTGAAATCAAATCTAATAAATAAAAGAACATTAATCGTGAGTGATTGCTCACCTTTCGAGGCTAGAGAGATTTGAAAATAACTGAGCTACAAATCCAAGTACGAATTTCAAAGCAAAGCACGATGGACATGAGTTCGACGATCAAAGCGAAGCTGGAAATTTGAAATTGACGAAATCAAATCAAACCGGATTGAAGAAGATCAATGGTGTAGGTGAAGTTATATATATAACTATATATAACTATTTACATATATAAAACATATCCTAATTTCAAACACAATTTAATTAAATATATACATACATTTCAAAATCATTGTTTTAAATCAAAACTCATACATTACAGTCAAATATATATACATAATACATGTTAAAACCATTACTTATACAAAAAAACTAATATATATAAATCCATATTTATAAACTTACCTACGTAAATACTTTGAAATCCACAATATGTATATAAGACTTATAAAATACAACACTTAACAAGTTAAAACTTTTCTATAATAGATAAGATCCATCAGGCAAATACAAAATGTATATAATATATATGTGTAGCATAAAAAATAATATGAAATGGCATATGTACAAGTATATGTATATATATATACGGTCAATCACATAGTATCAAACTAATACATATAACAAGCAGATTCTATGCGAAACATACTAACATAACATTATATATATATTCGAACAAAATATATAGAAATTCATATAACCTATACAATAAACCAACAAATAAAATTTATAGACTAATATATATAACAACCTATATACAGTAAGGTAGTTTATATAACTAACAAAATATGCATAAAAGCAAGGACATATATAACAACAGATCCATAAGATTTTTACAAACACATATTCAAAACCAAACTAATTATATCATTATAAAAATCAATATAAAATTATTGTAACTATCATATTTTAAGATTTACATTAACTAACTTTTTAAGATTGTAAACATGCAGACCCATCTTTATATTTTACTGGAAACCATATACAAAACATATTTTAAGATGTATATCAACTAACAATTTAATATATATATATAAACACATATGTAGACCTATCTTTATATCAACTAATATATATATACAAAAAAATTTACTCATTAATATATACAAAACATTTATAAACCTATATAAATTAAACTGTTATTTATGTATACATTTATAGTATAACAAACTGGTATATATATATATATATACTTGCAATTCAAAGTTTGTTAAAATAACATGAACAACAATATTATACAGCCGATTATATATATGACTTTTATATATAAACAAACAGATCTTTAAACTTATGTTTATAAAAAAAATTAACTTGTATAACTTTATATTTACTGACATATAAATGTAACCTCTTTTATAATATAACATATTGTAAGCATTTATACATCATAACATATAATATATATCTATATATACCTTCCCATATATATTCAAGGGCGAAGAGAGTTGCAGGCAAGGTGCAAAGGGAGAGAAGTGGGCCACGGCATGGTGTGCAGGGGATGGTCGGGCTGCTGATGGTCTCAACTGAGGGTGGAAAAAGTGTGGCGGATCTGAGTGTAGGTGGGTTGCGTGCAACAAGGAGATGAGCAGGCTGGCTTTCCAAAACAAAAGACATTGAGCTGTATCTCGGTGGAGGTGTTGCAGATCGGGTCGGCTGCAAATGGGGTGGAAGCACGCATGGGTTAGAGCACGAGGAGGGAGAGGAATGTAGCAGAGAATTATGGAAGAGAACGAAAAATTGCATACTAGTTTCTTTTTTTTCGTTCCCAAAGCAAATGAACAGACACACTATATATATTGAATGTCACAAGTTAAAGTTGGAAAAATAAAAGTCACAAGGCAAATCTGTGAATTTTAAAAGCCAACGACTATAGGATTTATACTATGGAAAATAAAAGGTTACCAAATACGAAAAGGCTTTAGAAATCATACCGATATGGTTATCCATTTCACGGATTCCGCTGTGTACCAGACTTCAAAACACAGAACTGAATATACCGCAGAGATCAGCATGACGAGACGATCAAAATGGTATATAGATATCAGTGGTGTGATCATCCTATCAAAAGTCGATATTTGGTACCGAAAATGCTGCAAATCTGTCAGAAATAAGATGAACGAAGCAATAGATGTCCAAATTTGGAGCAACGAATTATGACGTTTCACTCAGAAGATGATTTACAAATTTCTATAGAAAAATATTCAGGTTTGGAAAATATTTCATTATCATCAATTTTAACTGATTTGAAATAAAATAAAATTTACACAAGAAAATGAACTTCCATATTTTCAAATGAAAATTTACCGGTTACTATGTTTAATTAAACGTATTCCAAATATCAAATTTATATTTCAAGATTTTTTTATTTAAAATTTCACAAATTTTCAATTAATTAAATTATTTAAAATCGTTAAAATATCCGGGTTGTTACAGGAACCCTATTGCAGGTAAAACATTTGAGATAACACTGGAAGCAAAGTGGGACGTGCACGCTTGAATATAAGCAGGGAAAGTCATGGAAGGTTAGGAATCTAACCATCAGACTTACCCTATCTCAGAGCAAGATTAGGAATTGGACTGAGGGAAATCAGACAAATTACTCAGGATGTCCGGTCTCTTGTAAATGCCCTAACCTTCTAAATACTGACGTTGCCTGAAGATTGGTGACAGGGAGAAGGTTCCCAATACCAAACTAGGAATTGGTCAGATAATTCAGCCTCAGCCTTTAGGAATTTGTCATCGCTCGAAGTTAGGCAAAAATGAGAAGGATTGATAACCTACTTAAGGACTAACCAGATCATTCGGTCCTAACTTACAGGAATATGCCACCATCCGAAGATTGATAATGCTAAGGACCACTAGAATGGGACCACCAATACACTTGGTTTTGGAGACAGAAGTAGGAGCTCGATCAAATCTTCAGCCCTACCTCTTGGAATATGACACTGCCTGAGGATTGACAACATCAAAAAGGAGCCGTCTTTTAACATTCGGGGATCTGGCATCACTCGAAGGTAGGCAACGTCGGAATGGCATAATCTTAAAATCCTAAAGAATCTAAATTTACCCGGAGACTCGCAACGTCAAGAAGAAGTATTCACTTTCGAGCCGATTGAATCAGTCGACTCTAACCTGCACATATCAAATGTTGCATAGAGATAGGCAACATCAAGTACGAATCTTCATGATTTAACCACATGTATGCTAGTTTCCGGATAGAAATTAGTGCACCATCGGATCTCTGACCCCAAAATTCAGGAATTCAATTATTGCCCAGTGGTAGGCAGTCTCAAAAAGGTAATTCTCAAAATCGAGCAATTAAACCGCTAGTTCCCAGAATCAGGAACTGGTGTACATGTTGGATTCTGGAGACCGCAAAGAAAGTAAAATCGTGGATGACTCCCATAAAGGACAATTTGCTCAAAGGAATTCTCTTATGAGGCAAGAATGAGAGGAAGATACTTCCTCGAAAAACGCCATGGTCCATGGTACAAGATGGTGTGCTATATAGGAGAAAATTATCCACCCCCTATTTCGCCATGTAACCAAAGATGAATCTAGGAAGATCGTCATGGAAGACCGTGACGGCAGCCATGGTGATCGCATTTGTGGCAGACATTGGCAAAGAAGGCGCTTCACTATGAATATTTATAATCGATGATAAATCGACATGCAACTGACAATACCAAGAAGTGCGATCGATTCCAGAGATTTGCGAAAATCTCGAGAGCTCCACGATAGAATTTAAGAAAATAGTCAGCTCGTAGCCGTTTGCAATTTGAGAAATCAACATCATAGATGCACAACTAGTAACAAAGAAAGGATCAAAATATGCTATTATTGCAGTCGACTATCGGTGGTGAAGCGGAACCGCTCGCCATGATCATGAAAAAGGAAAATGGACCAATGGAAGCAGTAAACAAAAAGATCTCAATACCAAGAGGAACCTCTTGGTACTGAAAGGCTCGGAGTTGAGTCATTGATATCCCAATTGCTGGAGATAGAAATTGACGCATGGTTGGGCTTCTAACCACAACCTACAGGAATCTGCCAATGCCCGGAGATTGGCAATGTTAGAAGTGTGTAAGCACCAACCATTAGGAATTCTATTATTCACTGGAAACAAGCAATTTCAAGAAAGGATAATCAGAATCGAATAATTATTGCGCTAGTTTCTAGAGATTGAAACTAGTACCTGACCAGATTCCAACGACAACATTGATGACCAAGCAGGACACGCTTAGTCAACGATAGGTGAGGATAGTCACGGAAAGTTAAAGGCAAGAATTGTCGGGCTTTCCCAATATAAGACCATGACTCGGGAAGCGTAATCGGATTGGGGGAAATCGGATAATTTACCTCGCATTCTTAACTCACACTAATGCCCGGATTCGTGGAAGAAAACTCCATGAACATGACTTAGTAAACAACGGAAACATATGAATGGGGGGTAAATATTGCAGATAATGTTCCTTGGCAATAGGGAGCAATGTAGAACTTGAACTATCTACAATGAAAGTCGGCCAAGGAAAACTCTGAATGTCTATATGGATCGTATACTATGTATATGACAAGTAATTAATTTTATATGCGATAAATTAAGATAATGAGATAATAGTAAAATGAAAAGGATCACACCAGAAATTTTATACTGGTTCGGACCTCCCGTCCTACGTCCAGTCCCGAAGCTCCTCTTCGTAATTTCACTAATCAATAACCCTCGCTTCGCCCAGAGGAATAGGCTTGTTACAATAGAAATCTTTCATCAAGAATGTGCTCTGATTAACACTGATATTAATAATACATACAAGTCTTCCTATAATCTCCACTGGATATGTATAGATATGAATATGTGTGTGCTTTGGAAATATGGAAGAAAACTGAACTAAAGTTAATGATCTTTGGTTGAAATATTGATAGCAAATATGAGTAACTTGAATTTGAATGCAAAGTAGATATAGAGAATAGAAATCAGAAATTCGTTACTTTAATCGTAGAATCACTGATGTATTTATAGTTGTGAAAAGATTGATTTGAAGTGTTGCTACCATTTCTTTTTATTTCTAGAGTTGCTTCTGTTTGGGGTAGAACTGATTTGAAGAAGAGATGCAGAAGCAACCAATCAGATTTGACAGTTGTATATTTTAAAAAATTCCAGGAGCCAAATCCAGACGTCTAGATTGTGATGACCAGACGTCTGGTCATGTATTATCTGGAAGATTTCCAAAGGCTTGGTCTAAACATCTGGGGGCACAGTACCAGACATCTCGATTATGCAAAATCTGTTCTTTTGTGTAAATGTGTGTATTTTATATCATATACAAAACCCAAGGAGATTTTACATATTATTTCTAAGATTTGTATACAATATTTATCTCTCTATTGCTGTGATCCATGCTCCATGCTTCGATTTGTATCCTTAAGTATCTGCAAAAATAAGATATGAGATATATATGTACAATTATAATTATATGGTTTGTCGTCATCAAAACTTGTAGATATGAGTTCCTAACATTCTCCCCCTTTTTGATGATGACAAACTATGTAACATAAAACATATTTTACTCCCTCTGTATGTATATCATATGTTATCCTCTCCCCTGTGTGTATGCATATTTCTTCCCCTTTTGGCATTATAAAAAAAAGAGTAGAGAAAATATAAAATGTTATCTAAAACATAGAGCTTGTAGTACATGATAACTGAAACATTAGTACATAGAATGAGAAATGCATAAAATAAAAATACAGTGAAAGAAAACTAGAAACTACTGGTAATGGTGAGACGAGTCAGAAAAACTTCCATAGGTATCATTATAATAACCCCAAAAAGATGAAGGATCTGAGTTGTACTCAGGCCAATGACGTTGATAATTATATTCTTCGTCTTCTTGAATAGACAGCCCTTGAAAAGCCAAGTACCCCTGCTGATGGGGTGAAGGATCTTGCATATTAAAGTCCTCACTTTCCTCTTCATCTATTTCCTTTAATGGTTCTTCTTCCATGGCCTCTTTTCCTCGTGGTTTTGTTGAAGACCCTGGAACAGAAGAGATATATGGAGCAGGTGAAGGAGGTGATGGTGATGAGGATGAGGACCGGGATGATGATCGACCACGAACTTTCCTCATTACTTTCCCAAGAGTAGATACATCTTTATACAATGTTTTCTCGATTTTTCCCATTCGAGAAGATATGCATGAGACAAATCTGTCAAGACGACCAACTTTCTTGCCTAAGATTTGTTGATTGCGAGATAAAATTTGTTGATTTCAAATTGATAAGTCACGATATGATTCTGTTGAAGTAGGTTCTCCTCAGGCTTCTAAAATCTCTGAGTCTGAGTGATATTCGGAGGGATGTTGCTGGAAAACATAAGTACCTGGTTGTTGTTGAGGGGGTTGTTGCTGCTCTTGTTGAGGCTGTTGCTGATGTAGTTGTTGTTGCTGCAGAGTCCATTGAGGAAATGATATTATTGGTAGCAGTTCGTCCGGTAGATGCATAAGCTTAAAATATTTGGACCCACTTTCTTTACTTTGTAGTTCTTCAAAATATGATAAGTAAGAAGGGACACCTTGGAATTGAAGAATCAGCATTATATAGGGTGCATAAACAATTGTCTGGCACTTGTGAATCCAGAAATTTTTAATTTCATCGAAAAGAAATTGAGCCCAGTTAACTTTAATACCACCAAATATAGCATACTGGCTTTGTGTTCTGTTTCATATATTTGCTCGTGGCTACCTTTTCTTGGTATTATGTGTTGATAATCATGCGATTTAGCAATCTAACCCTAGGTCGGAGGTTCTTCGTATTCCACTGTTCCATATCATCTTCCCAAAGTAGGTGAGTGACCTCATCACGGGGTAAAAATCTTTTGTCGGGTATGTCTTTTAATTCTATACCCGTGTAAGAGCAATGGAGGATTCATCCCAACATTCCAGGAGTGAGCTTAATGACTTTACCGTAGACACTAGTCCAAAGCCAATTTTCGTTATCTTCGGGATTCCAAATGGAAGAGCTCGGCATCTTCACATAATAAATGCATTTCATAGAGAGGAAATTGTAGTAGTTTGTAGAAGGGAACTAGATGAAACTTCATAATCTTCAAATCATCAAATCTTTTGATTGAGCTAGGGCTTTGATCGAGCCATGATTTTGTGTGAGAATCAGTGACAACATTTGTTTCAGATGAAGATCCCTGATCTTTCTTTTGCTTATTTGTAGTTTTTTATTTTGGAGGAATTTTGTTTGAAGATTGAAGGTGAATTTTTAAGATCTGGGTTTTAATGGGGTTTTGTAAAGGATGAAAAGGTGAGTAAAAAAATGAAGAAATGATTTAATATAGTGAATAGACAGTAGGTCGTGACAGGCAGAAACAAATTCCAGACGTTTGGAATGGTGAGGCAGGCGTCTGGTCTGTTTAATATTTGTGTATTATTTTAGGCAGAAAGCTATCCCAGACATCTGGAATGGTGAGGCAGACGTCTGGTCTGTTTAATATTTCTGTATTATTCTAGGCAGAAAGGTATCCCAGACGTCTGGTCACCTATAGGCAGACGTCTGGTACTCACAGAGTAGGAGAAGAGAATGGAATTGGTTTCCATTCAGAACTATAATCCGAGTCTTTAACCAGACATCTGGATAGAAGGGTCAGACGTTTGGTTCTTTGAGTCTGTGATAACCCAGGAGAAAAATCAGACGTCTGGCTCTATATCTCAGACGTCTGGTTTGACAGAATAGTGATAATTTGATTTTAGTTAGAGACTTCAGATTGTTATTATCATTATTATATTTTTTTTCATTTTCATTAAGAACAAGATATAAATTACAATCTTGAATAGTTTTAAACTTATTATAACAAGAAAATATAGTTATTGGTAGAAGAACAGTATTACTTTTTCTCCCACAAATTTGGTTCCACCTTCGTATCTTCTTTTAATGGTCGTAGCGGAGACCAAGAAGGAGGTATTAGACTTAATTGGGCTTCAGATGTTCCTTCTTCCCATACTTTCCATGGAGTTATTCGATGAGCATGTGGAGGAGTTTCTATCAAACTCAACCCAAATCATCAGGGACTTGCTATCGCCTAGAGATAGGCAACGTCGGGAAGGAATAACCATATAAGGATCGATGGGATTATTCGAATCCAGCTTGGAGGAATCGACCGTTGTCTGAAGGTAGTAACGTCAAAAAGGATGCTCAAAATAGAACAATTCATGGCTAGTTCCCAAAGATCAAAACAAGTGCATGACTGAACTCCCATGACAACGCTAGCAGCTAAGTGGGATACGCTTGGTCGACAATAAGCAACGATAATCATAAGAAAATCTAAAGCTGGTATCGTTGGATTTTCCCGATCCAGGATTGGGATAGGGAAAACAACTTAGACTGGGGGCAATTAGATTACTTTCCCCACAACATTCAGGTACTACTAGTGCCCAAAGTTAGGCATTTTGAAAATAAGTTCCGTGAATAGGATTTAGTTTATGACAAAGATCATACAAAGAGGGGATGAACATCCTAACTGTCACTCCATGACAGCAAGGAGTGGCATGGAACTTGGATTCTTCATGACTAACAGTTGGTCAAAAAGAACACAACCTATTTAAAGTAAAAACAAAGAATACGGACTATATGACCAAAAGAAAGACCAATAGGCCTGCAAGTTTGGGAGATCCCTACTTTCTCTTCCCTCTTCGTCCAAAACCCATGTGGCCATGTACCCATTTAGAAGAGGAGGGGGATTTAGCAACAGCTCTGTAAGAGCAACTGTGCCTTGTAATCTAGTTGTGATCGATCGTCCAAGCATAACGGGAATTAAGGTGCCTGAGCAGTGGAGGACCCAGCTTTAGGAGGAGTAGACATACCATCGCCAGACTTGAAGTGAGGCGATCAGCGAGTCATTCTAGAAAAGGAAACTTGGGATTCAACACAATCAGAGCCACTATCTGGAGCGACACAGAAACTTTTCTTTCCAAGAACACGGGAAATGAAGCAAAAGTAAAAGCATAGCAACAGAATCATCCAACATGACCATTCCTAAAGCGAACCATCTTATTAGAATGCAAGCGCAAGAACAGTCATGCAATGTAACAACCCTCATATTTTACAATTGTATATTTAAATATTTTATTTAAATATAGCGTCGTTAGTCAGATTAAAGTCCGAAAAGCTACTTTTTGCAAACAGTCGAATTGGGACTCGAGACCACTTCCATTGAGTCCATAATGGTGTTTGCGACTTTTTTGAGTATAAGCTTCGATATGTTTGGAGCAAGTTGAATTTTTCTATTTTCTAAGTGGGCTTTTGGGTTTGGGTTTCACCCAACTCATTCTATTACCCTAACCCAGCCCCCTCCTCTCCATTCACTCTCATTTTTCCTAACACTCTCAAGCTCAACTGATAATGGGGGAAAAAGATTGGGAATAGAAATTCAAACCCCTAGTTTCCTTTTGCAAGCTTCAATTCTTGCTCCAAAATCAAGGCAAAGCTTTGGTAAGTATCTCATTCTTCTTCTCCAACTCATTCTCTCTTTGATTTCAGAAATTTCCTAAACCTAACTTAGGAAATGTTCTTCTTTTGAGCTTAGATTCAAGCTTCCAGAGTTGAAGTGGTTGATTGGTTGATCTTCTTTTGCTTTCAAGCTTCTCATTCATTGTTTTTGGGATTAAAGGTGAGATTTTTATCTCACATCTATGTCTATAACTATCTTTGATTGTTAGGTATGAATTCCTAACATCTCTACAGGTTCATTTGATTTTGATTCGGATTGATTTGGTGAATATTCCAATTTTTTTTTAGTCCAATTTTGTGAAAATCCTTTTACGGATGTTTGAACATGTTTTCGGTGAAGCATCGATGAGCCTATAGGGCTGGGTTGCCGATTGGCGTAAACCCTTAGCGCCCGTTGCTCGTTCGATCGATGTTTGTTGGATTTTGCCCCAAAGGCGGCTAGACTGAATGTGCTTCAGAAGCAGGTTCAGTCGACTGAACCAGTGGTTCAGTCGACTGAACCAGAAGGCAGGGAATGCCTTAGAAGCAGGTTCAGTCGATTGAACCAGACCCAGGAAATTGCCTGGGTCTGTATCAGTCGACTGACCATATGGGTCAGTCGACTGACTCTGGGGATAGAAATTTCGTATCCTTGTGTTAGTCGACTGACCACCTGGTTCAGTCGACTGACCTGCTTGCTTCAGCCCCATTTGCTTAATTGGCGTGAGATTCCAAATGTTAATCGATTCGTGATTCTCCGTTTTGTTGTTATCATATGTTACCGATTTTGTTGACTTCTATTTCGGGATTTTTGGGTATATCCATTTTTGATGGATTCGACATCGTTTTCTAAGGATTTGATTCACGTCTTCGTATGTGAATTTTTGATGGTTGATTGTTTCTACAATCATTTCTGTGCTTTGTCACTTTAAAATACAAAGGTTTCTATACTAATAGTAAATATTCAAACTCTTTACAAAGACGATTTCAACTCTATTTTTAATACAAAGCTCGTTTATAAAACCGTTTTCTAATCTATTAGTATATACAAACCTTTACCTCATTCGTATGAGAAAATGTAATTAAACGGCTTAGTAAAACAAGTGGTATGAAACGCTTGTGTTTACTTCGTCGGTTAATTTTTGGACTTGTTCGATTGAAACTCTTTTGACAACTTTCGAGTGGAAATCTACAATCTGTTCGTATATATTTGAGTTAAGCAAGTGTTTATGGGACATGAAGCTAAACTCTTATATTTACTAGCTTAGTGTGATCGACACATCTTGATGATCGATGATGATCATTTTGTGATTTAGACTAGCATTTGGCGATGTCTCTTTGTCCACGTGGGGGACTATACCCCGTTCTTTTGAGCTTCGTCTCATTTTTATGGTCTAGCGACCCATGGTCTTTGGACCATTCGTGGAGCAATCGGCTCAATAAGTCGAAGCATGGGGCATATCTTTCTAGGTGCGTCGATGTTCGTCTATGCATGGGGCGTATCTTTCTAGGTGCGTCAATGTTCGACTTTGCATAGGGCGTATCTTTCTAGGTGCGTCGATGTTAGACTTTACATGGGGCGTATCTTTCTAGGTGCATCGATGTTCGACTGTGCATGGGGCGTATCTTTCTAGGTGCGTCGATGTTCAGTTTATGGGATAGCGTCTCATTTGTGATACACGTGTTGGGAGTTTTCATGCTCCGGTTTGTAATAGGCCTCCCCCTTTTATGATTTCTGGATTTCTCGTTGTGATTTCTAGAATTTGTGTTTCACCAACTTTTGCGTTTGGCATTTATATGTTTGTCAATATTTGTAGTTTGGTGAATAAAATAAAGAATATGATATTTTTTGGTGTTTTTAGATGATTGATATATTGTATGATTTTTTATTGTTATTTGATGTATACTTGACACAGTATGGCATTTTTCGTTATCATACGTTTTTGGTCATATCTCTTATCTTATATCATTTTATCTGAATTTATAGCTAGACTGATCCATTTATTATTTTCATATTAAATAATACTCGGGTCACATCGAGGTATTTCAGGTGCTTCTGCTTGACTTCTTCTCAGAGTTCGTCACCTGACTTTTGGCTAACTACTTTAGCATAGTAGTTTTTGTTAGTATACATTCGAGTTAGAGACTCCTTGATGTATATTTATTCTTTTGTCTAGCACCTGTACCTTTTCTTTTGTTATGTAGTGGATCTTCTATGACCACTATTTTGTTGTACACTTTCATGTGATATATTCATATCTGATTCCGTCTTTGTGATATGAATGTCTATGACTGATTTGTGTTATGTTCATTTCTACGTTTGTTTCCGAGGTCCACATAGCCACTGTGTGGTAGCTTTGAGTTTGTATTAGATATGTCGGGTTTCCTCCAGAAATGAAATGTAAGTTATATTTTCTGACATATCGGTACTCGCACAAAGCAATTACACAGATGGTCGTTCCTCAACAGCCTTATTCTTCATGCTAGTCGACGGCATTACATCGTAGTGTTCTTGGCTAGCGTGAGCATAGAGGTGGGGCGTCACAGCATGGTATCGAAGCCAAACTTCAGAACAATGTAGAATAATCTAGCAAGGATCATTGTTCTAAGTCTTTCTTAGGAATCGTGCCATAGGATTTAATTCGAGTCTTCGCACCGTTCTATCCTATTTTCTTTTGTGATGCCTTGTTTTATCAATCAAGGTTGTTTGATATTCATTTTTAGAATAACCTTTTTCCTCTTCTTTCTTTATTTCTTAGAGAAGAGAAATGGTTAGGCCAGGCCGTCCCACCGCCGGTCAATCTAGTGCTACTCCCCAGGATGGAGTATTTATGTCAGCTCAACAACTTTTAGATCTTGTGAACAATGCCCAAGCTGCCGGACCCGTTCCAGCGCCTACTCACCCTAAATCCGGGTTTGCACGCTTGTACAGGGATTGTACCGCTTTGGGTGGAAGGCCATTCAAGGGTTCCGAAACCGTTATAGAAATCCAAGCTTGGCTTAGATCATGCGATCGCATCTTTTCCCGCATGAATCTTATTGATTCACTTCATGTCCAAGTGGCTTCTAGTATGATCCAAGAAAGAGCATTAGATTGGTATGAGCTTTTGATTTCTGAATTTATCGAAGCGGATCTTACTTGGGAGCAATTCCGGGAAAGGTTCGAATTGAAATTTGTGCCGGAGGCTGAAAAAGTAACTTTAGCCCGACGCTTTATTGACCTTGTTCAAGGTGAATCTTCTGTGGCAGATTATGTCGCATCTTTTGAATCTCTCTCTAAATATAGGGTCGAGTATATTAATACCCCATTGAAGAAAAATCAGAGATTTGTCTATGGGTTGAATAAGAACCTTAAAAAGCCTTTGCTTCTGAAACTAGAAGTTTCTTTTGATCAGCTTGTTGATATCGCTCTTCGACTTGAAGAGGCCGATAATGAAAGTAATGTTGAAGTTGTGGGTGCCAAACAGAACTTCAACAATAACATGAAGAGGCCTATTAAGTTCAAAGGCCCCAATCCCGACAAGAAAGGGAAGCAAAAAACTTCTGTAGCAAAGACTCCTACCACTAGTCGTGGACGATGCTACAATTGTGATTCTTTGGACCACTATGCAAAGGAGTGTCCGCAACCCCTCTATTGTCGCTATTGCAAAAGTTTGAGTCATCATATATCTGCGTGTCCCATACTTCAAGCAAGAAGGAGGGAAAGCTAAAGGTTGTGCAAGCCTCTACTAGCACTTCTCTTGGTCAAGGTATTTTCTATCCTTGACGATATTTGTTTTGAGATTATCTTATTTGAGTTCTTTTTGATTTGGGTTCATCTCATTATTTTATATCAAAAGAACTTGATGATTCTTTCTCTTTTTAATTTTTATGGGCTTGATGACTTTATTGAGAATTGCGAATTCAATTGATGGATTCGCAACACTCAATTTACTTTGTGAAAATGTCAAGATTATTTTTATGATTTTTTCTTTTCGAGCCGATATGCATGTTATGCGTTATTTAGGCTTCGAAATTGATTTTTTGGGAAAGGATTGGCTCTATTATTATGAAGCCCACATCCTATGTCCTGAGCGAACTATTTATCTTCGACATTTTCAATTTGTTAAGCAGATTTCTTTTGTTCTTAATAATTTTGATTTCTAAATTCGGTGATATCATTTCAATTCTTTAAACTCACTTGATGAGGAAAGTGTTATTTCTCTCATTCAGGTAGTTTGTGGATTTTTCGGTATATTTTAGCTTGTCTTAGGATTATCACCTAAGCAATCTTTTGAGTGGTGTTTAGGTCTTTTCAGCTCGACCTTGCCACCGGTTTTCATCAGCTACGAGTTGCGGAAGGTAGCATCCTCTTACCGTATTCCGCACTCGTTGTGATTTTTGTGTTTGGTTTGTTGTGTCATTAGGTATGACGAACCTTCTACCTTATTTCATCCATTTTGTGAATCGAGTATTCTACGAATATCTCGATTAGTTTATCCTTATATTTATTGATTAAGGATGAAAATAAAAAATTTAAAATTTGCAAATCTTTTAATAAGATATTTATAAGTAAGATTGGATTTTGTTCTTAAAACGAGCAAAGAATATTTGTAAATTTTATAAGAGACTTGTTTATCATACAGAAGATGATTTTGTGTTATTTTGCCCATTGAGTGCTTTAAGAATTCTGGTCGGTGCGCTTGATTAACGTTATCGATAGGAATCTCCTAAACGCTTTGATGAGACAGTTAGACACAATAAAATTCTTGTAAAAAGTTAATTTTTCTAAAAAGATGAATATATATACAAAGTTAATTATAATTTTGAAAGTTTTAACTTTCCGGGAAAGAGAATCGATTAAAGGAACTCTTTTCCAATGTTTTAATTCTTGAGATTCCTGAGGGGAATCAAGACTTTATTGTGTTTACTGATACTAGTCGTATTGGTTTGGGTGCCATTCTCTTGTTAAGGGAATGTGCTTTATCATATGCTTCATGACAATTAAAGCTTATCGAGACTAGATATGTCGTTCATGATCTAGTGCTCGCGGCCATTGTTTTCGCTTTTAGAATTTGGCAATATTTTCTTTTGGGAGAGAAATTTATTCTCTACCCCGATCATAAATCTTTGAAGCATTTATTTTCTCAAAAGGAACTTAATTTGCGTCAACAACGTTGGCTCGAGTTCCTTGCATCTTATGTCTTGATATTCTTTGTACTCCGGAAAAGGGTAATCGTGTTGCCGATGCCCTTAGCCGAAAGCAACAAGCAGTTGTTTCAATGATGGTATTCGAATGGAGTGATCTCGAGATTTTATCCACTTGTGAGATTCGAGATCGTGAATCCAATTTATGTTCATCTCTTATTTTATGTAGCCTTGAGGCTTGTCGTTCTCTTTTGGGCTAAACTCTATGTCAAACTAAATCGCATGGAGTTCCTACTTTTATTGTTAGCAATCGTGATCCATTATTTTACTAGTGGATTTTTGGGAAGGTCTTCAAAAAGCTTTGGGAACAAAGCATAATTTTTTTTAGCACTCCTCATTTCGATGGAGAAATAGAGCGTGTGAATCAACTCTTGAAGATCTCTTTCGTGCCTGTGTTTTTGAGTTTGGTGGAAGTTGGGAAGATCATATTTCTCTTGTTGAGTTTTCTTCCAATAATAGCTTCCAATCTTGTATTGGTATGGTACCTTTCGAAACACTCTGCGGAAGACCATGCCGATTTTCTTTGTGTTGGCTTGAAGCCGGTGAGAAGTTGGTTTTAGGTCTAGATTTTATTGGTGTTCATTCATGTTTCACCTATGAGGGGTGTTGTGCGTTTCGGTCGATCAGGAAAGTTAGCACCTCGATATGTTGGTCCCTTTCCCATCACCAAACGTATTTGTTCCATGGCTTATCGCCTTTTTATTACCGGCTCAATTCTTTTGTTAGTCATGACGTTTTCCACGTCTCTCTACTACGGAAATACCTTAGGGATTTCGATTTTTATTCTTGAACCTAGTGTAATTGAAGAAACTGAATTTTCACCAAATTTAACTTATGAGCAACATTCTCTTAGTATCATTACTTCGGAGGTTAAACACCTTCAAAATAAAGATGTTCTTCTTATGGAAGTTCAATGGTCCTCAAATCCTAAGAATTTCTCTTGGGAATCTTGAGAATTCATCGAGCAAACACATCCGGACTTACTCTTTTGTGCTCTTTATGGTGAACTTCTTATTTCAAATTTTCTTTTGTGTTGATATGCTTTTATGGTTGTTACTTTTATTTTCCTCTTAATTATTGCGAGGACGCAATTTCTTTAAGAAGGGGAGTCTGTAACAACCCGCATATTTTACATATGTATATTTAAATATTTTATTTAAATATAGCGTCGTTAGTCGGATTAAAGTCTGAAAAGCTACTTTTTGCAAACAGTCGAATTGGGACTCGAGACCACTTTCATTGAGTCCATAATGGCGTTTGCGACTTTTTTGAGTATAAAATTCGATATGTTTGGAGTAAGTTGAATTTTGTTATTTTCTAAGTGGGCTTTTGGGTTTGGGTTTCACCCAACTCATTCTATTACCCTAACTCAGCCCCCTCCTCTCCATTCACTCTCATTTTTCGTAACACTCTCAAGCTCAATTGATAATGGGGGAAAAAGATTGGAAATAGAAATTCAAAACCCTAGTTTCCTTTTGCAAGCTTCAATTCTTGCTCCAAAATCAAGGCAAAGCTTTGGTAAGTATCTCCTTCTTCTTCTCCAACTCATTCTCTCTTTGAATTCAGAAATTTCCTAAACCTAACTTAGGAAATGTTCTTCTTTTGAGCTTAGATTCAAGCTTCTAGAGTTGAAGTGGTTGATTGTATGATCTTCCTTTGCTTTCAAGCTTCTCATTCATTGTTTTTGGGATTAAAGGTGAGATTTGTATCTCACATCTTTGTCTATAACTATCTTTGATTGTTAGGTATGAATTCCTAACATCTCTACATGTTCATTTGATTTTGATTCGGATTGATTTGGTGAATATTCCAATTTTTTTTAGTCCAATTTTGTGAAAATCCTTTTACGGATGTTTGAACATGTTTTCGGTGAAGCATCGATGAGCCTATAGGGCTGGGTTGCCGATTGGCGTAAACCCTTAGAGCCCGTTGCTCATCTGATCGCCGTTTGTTGGATCTTGCCCCAAAGGGGGCTAGACTAAATGTGCTTCAGAAGCAGGTTCAGTCGACTGAACCAGAAGGCAGGGAATGCCTTAGAAGCAGGTTCAGTCGACTGAACCAGTGGTTCAGTCGACTGAACCAGACCCAGGAAATTGCCTGGGTCTGTATCAGTCGACTGACTCTGGGGATAGAAATTTCGTATCCCTGTGTCAGTCGACTGACCACCTAGTTCAGTCGACTGACCTGCTTGCTTCAGCCCCATTTGCTTACTTGGCGTGAGATTCCAAATGTTAATCGATTCATGATTCTCCGTTTTGTTGTTATCATATGTTACCGATTTTGATGACTTCTATTTCAGGATTTTTGGGTATATCCATTTTTGATGGATTCGGCATCGTTTTCTATGGATTTGATTCACGTCTTCGTATGTGAATTTTTCATGGTTGATTGTTTCTACAATCATTTCTGCGCTTTGTCACTTTAAAATACAAAGGTTTCTATACTAATAGTAAATATTCAAACTCTTTACAAAGACGATTTCAACTCTATTTTTAATACAAAGCTCATTTTTAAAACCGTTTTCTAATCTATTAGTATATACAAACCTTTACCTCATTCGTATGAGAAAATGTAATTAAACGGCTTAGTAAAACAAGTGGTATGAAACGCTTGCGTTTACTTCGTCGGTTAATTTTTGGACTTGTTCGATTGAAACTCTTGTGACAATTTTCGAGTGGAAATCTACAATCTGTTCGTAAATATTTGAGTTAATCAAGTGGTTATGGGACATGAAGCTAAACTATTATATTTACTAGCTTAGTGTGATCGACACTTCTTGATGATCGATGATGATCATTTTATGATTTAGACTAGCATTGTGCGATGTCTCTTTGTCCACGTGAGGGACTATACCCCGTTCTTTTGAGCTTCGTCTCGTTTTTATGGGCTAGCAACCCATGTTCTTTGGACCGTTCGAGGAGCAATCGGCTCAATAAGTCGGAGCATGGGGCGTATCTTTCTAGGTGCGTCGATGTTCGTCTATGCATGGGGCGTATCTTTCTAGGTGCGTCAATGTTCGACTTTGCATAGGGCGTATCTTTCTAGGTGCATCGATGTTAGACTTTACATGGGGCGTATCTTTCTAGGTGCATCGATGTTCGACTGTGCATGGGGCGTATCTTTCTAGGTGCGTCGATGTTCAGTTTATGGGATAGCGTCTCGTTTGTGATACACGTGTTGGGAGTTTTCATGCTCCCGTTTGTAATAGGCCTCCCCCTTTTATGATTTCTGAATTTCTCGTTGTGATTTCTAGAATTTGTGTTTCACCAACTTTTACGTTTGGCATTTATATGCTTGTCAATATTTGTAGTTTGGTGAATAAAATAAAGAATATGATATTCTTTTTGGTGTTTTTAGATGATTGATATATTGTATGATTTTTGATTGTTATTTGATGTATACTTGACACAGTATGGCATTTTTGGTTATCATACGTTTTTGGTCATATCTCTTATCTTATATCATTTTATCTGATATTTATAGCTAGTCTGATCCGTTTATTATTTTCTTATTAAATAATACTCGGGTCACACCAAGGTATTTCAGGTGCTTCTGCTTGACTTCTTCTCAGGGTTCGTCACCTGACTTTTGGCTAACTACTTTAGCATAGTAGTTTTTGTTAGTATACATTCGAGATAGAGACTCCTTGATGTATATTTATTCTTTTGTCTAGCACCTGTACCTATTCTTTTGTTATGTAGTGGATCTTCTATGACCACTATTTTGTTGTACACTTTCATGTGATATATTCATATCTGATTCCGTCTTTGTGATATGAATGTCTATGACTGATTTGTGTTATGTTCATTTCTACGTTTGTTTCCGAGGTCCACATAGCCACTGTGTGGTAGCTTTGAGTTTGTATTAGATATGTCGGGTTTCCTCCAGAAATGAAATGTAAGTTATATTTTCTGACATATCGGTACTCGCACAAAGCAATTACACAGATGGTCGCTCCTCAACAGCCTTATTCTTCGCGCTAGTCGACGGCATTACATCGTAGTGTTCTTGGCTAGCGTGAGTATAGGGGTGGGGCGTCACATGCAATGATAGGATTTAGTAGAAGATAGAGAGTTGGACGTGTCTCCAAAGACGCGTGAATATGAGGTAGGACAAGCTTAAGATCCATCATAGGTCAAGCGCAACCCAAACTTCGACTATCTCCCTTAAGGGGCAATCGGCTACACAACTACCATCATCATCATCGCCACAGCAATTGCCATTTCTCCGACCTTAGATGAATCTTATTCAATGACGAGGGCCAAAAGTTCTCGGAGGCAATGAAAAAGCAAACTAATAACGGTACACAACAATGAGAGAGCATGCTCGCCTAGAGCATGGATTTGATCTCTGGAGTATAGATCTGGTCCTTAACATTAAGAATGGACTAACAACTACGCAAAGCAAATAAATGAAAGATCATCAAAAAAAGGCAACATTACGAAGCAATGCTTGAGCAATCACCTGGAATTCAAAAGATGACAAAGCGGAACTTGTCCCGATCCAAAGCACACTTTGTTTTCAACGAAAGCATACTCTAGAGGGCAAATGTTACAGCTAAAATTTTCCACCATCTTCGAACAGACTTAAATGATTGAATTGGATAAACCAATGACAAAGAAATGACTCAAGGACTTGGGAAACATCATAAAAAGGCAAGAAAAAGAGAAGATCAAAAAATAGTTGAAAAATTGGAAAGTCACATTTTTGGTATGAAGCGCGTCCTGAAGCAAAGCAAGAATCGGCCCGAACTGGGTCGGTACAGAGTTAATCTGAAGCGCATCCTGAAGCAAAGCAAAGATCGGCCCAAAGTATGTCGATACCGAGTTGGCCTGAAGCGCGTCCTAAAGCAAAGCAGCAATCGGCCGAAGCAGATTTCATCTAAAAGATGGCTAAGACGAAGACGAAACAACTCAAAAACTTGGGAGCACACTTAGAAGAAATAGAGAAATAACTCGAAGAAGTTTCGAAGGGATTGAAGCAAGTGGCATAGCTTGCTACTTTGCTATATAGGTTATTACTAACCTATAATTTCTCCCCTTTCACCTTCCAAACTCCATACTTCTTGTATACTGCTCCGGCAACTCGTGATCAAGTGGTTTTCCCATAGTTTGGATGATCGATTCCAAGGTTGGCTAAGAAAGCAGTGTAACTCAAGTGGTAGACGAAAGACTACTAGAATTAACCAAAAGTTGATGAAAAGAGCTTGTAACCTATAAACTAGAAGATATAAGAGCGGAGCAAGAGTTGAAGTTATATTTGTACCAATAATTATAACTTGATACCAAGCTACATAGGTCGGTATCGACTTATCTAATTGGGTCGTGGTGCTCTGGTTTCTCTTGTAAAATAGCGGGCCTTCGTCTAGATTCTAGTGCAGGCAGGCTTCTGACTCCATGCATCTTTTTCCCTATAAATACGAACCTGACTACGACTAAAGAGGGATCTGGTTTCTGGTGATTCAATATGTAGAAGCTCTGCCTCTTCTTCATCTCCTATCTCCACACAATAGTCACATAGGCAGCTACTCTTGGAAATTCTAGGAATTAGAACTTGTCAAACCACTGTACTAGTGACTTATACTCTCTCTAATCTTCTGTAATCTCATACAAACTGTCTCAAATCAACAATTAATAAAACTATAAAGTGGACGTAGACCGAAGATTGCCGAACTACTATAAAAATCTTATGTCTTTGTTCTATTTTCTTTTATCTGCTAGATTTAGGTCTTACAGGTTCCCTGCAACTCAATCTTGGATGTTAATCCATTTTTGACACCAACATACACACACACACATACATACATATGTGTATATACATACATACATACATATATATAGTTACACATATGTATGTACGTACATATATGTATGTATATATGTATATATAAACACACATATATACGTGTGTGTGTGTGTGTAAACACACATACATACGTACGTACATACATGCATATACATACATACACACACACACACATATATATATATATATAGACACGCATATGTACGTGTGTGTGTGTAATACTTTATGTTTCTAGAAATAGTGGAGAAAGAAGAATGGCAGAGCTCCGCTGCTCGGTTTAGATAATATGAGAAGAAAAGTGAGAGGCTAGACCTGTATTTATAAGCATTCGAATCAATTTTGTTTGTTAGATTAATTTTTATTAAATATAGACCGTTCAGGCCAAGTTTACGAACACGCTGGCCCTAACCGGTCGACCAGTGACTAACAACGGTCGACAGCTTGCGATCGACCGACTGTCGATCGATGGGCTTATTAATATTTGTTTTCATGTTTACTTATTAACGTTTATTTATTAAAACCATCAATACTTATTTCCTTAATTATTTTTAAATTAATTACGGTTCAAATTCTTCAAATGCTGCTAACTTCTTTATTTGAATTATAATAGCAAACTTGATATATGAAAGTTGATCAAAAGAATGTCAAAGACGCAATGGTGCAAGTTTCGTGGTCAAATTCTAATGTTTGTTCATAGTTCATTTTTGGGCATTAATAATTATTTATTAGTCATTTTTAATGAACTACCTGTTCTTTTACGGCGTGTTGCGGTAATTGTTGATACCTACCCATCTCCTACTTTATATGGAGCTTGACATACGACTTATTTGGATGACGAAGATTACAGTCTTGGTTGTAAATTGGATATGCCCGGAACACCTTTTTTAGGTTGATTTGCTATATATTGTCTTTGATATTTAACCTAAATATCAAGCTACTTTCAGCCCATGTACGGCTTCATCATTTGGCTTCTAAAGTCTATTATTACATAACAGTTGAAACATGATATTACTAGCATAATATCTGATTAAATATGACACTATCAATGTAAATCCCTTCAGATTTAATCATTTAGCAACTTTATACCAATTAAACATTAGGTTATGTAATTATTATTTCAGTATCTCGACTATTGAGCTAAGATGCTCCTCTCGGCTTTGTCAAACAATTTGCGAAAACATCTTATTTTGTAGATCTTTGTATATCGAATGAATAAAAGAGAGACCTTCGGCAAAACATGGGATAATATAGTTATTTTTTGTCTAAATAGTTAGTAAATTACTATTGTAACAAGTGTTATTACGAGATTACATCCATAGCGTATGGCAAGGATATCAAAATGTAATTCAAATCAAATTTTAAAGTTCAAACTTTAAGTCGAAGCGGGAGTTGAATCGTAGATTGTAGATTCAAAAGATCAATATTTTACAGTTTGTTCAGTTTGAAATTGATTATGATGTTTGAAATCGTATGGCAAGGATAATTCTGACTCGGAATGTGTATCTAATCACGGCATGAGAGGTCTGATTTTAAACCGAATTTAGATCGTAAGATTTAATATTTTTGATAATATTGATTTGCATGTTGTGTTGGTATGCCAAGCCGCAACCTACCCTTAGATGCGACGCTCTTGAAAATAGATCATGGGTTTACCTGCGTTGGGAACTTGATGCGATGTTTTAGATCCTCCACGCTTGTCTTTATGAATTTTTTTCAATTCAAGTCTTATTTTTATAAATAAAATATATATATCTTTAACAGTTGTAATACCTTTGGTGTTACACTTTTTTAATGTGCGTAAACTATCAAAAATACCCTTGTATAGATTTATCAAGTCTTAATATAATCTAAAAATAGGATATAATAATTAAACTTCTTTTATAAATTCAAAATGACAATTTACAAATATTACCAAACTTCCTTTCTAAATTCATTTTTATTAATTATGTTTGCACCAAAATTGGTCACAAACACCCGATAGGCGTTGAAAGCACCAGTACACAATCACAATTCACAGATAACCAATATGTAGAGAAATGGGAATGAAGAACATTCAGAAAATTGAAAAGAACAGCAGTAAACAACACAGATTTTATAGTGGTTCGGCGATCTTGCCTACGTCCACTCTGAAGCTTATGATTTTATTGATTCACTTGATAACTTCGATCTGTTACAACATATTACAATTGATGATAGCTCTGAAACTTGAATACAACAGTGATGATAAGATGTAGAATTGAATCCGGCAGAGTCTGGACGTTGAATGGCCAAAGATCCCTTTTCTGTAGGCTTCAGGGGGCTATTTATAGGCGTAGGAGGCTGAGATCGCGCTCAAACTTCGGGAGACTTCTTCAGGCACGTGGGGGGGCCCACGCGACCGGTCCTACCAAGTTTCGACTCGATCTGTGATCGATACGAATTGATTTCGTATCCATCAAGAATTAGTCCAATCGAGCTGAAACTTGGCAGGAACATTCTTTACCTTGTGCGCAGGCTTCTGCGAAAATTTCGTAGCATTTGGACCAGTGGTTTGGGAGATATGATCGATACGAGTTGAAGTTTCGTGGTTGGCTGTTTGCTTCGAGTCGATCACGTCGAATCCATGTCTTCGAATCGATGGATGCACGTGTCCTCGAGACGACGTGGCGCGCACATCTCGCATTGATCCGCCTTTGCTCCGAGTTGACCGCGTCGTATCCATGAATCTCGCCTTGTTCGTATCAAGTGCCTTTACCCAGTTTGCATCGATGGATATGAAACTGATCGATATGAACTGGATTCGAAACGAACCGAGGTCCTTTGGATGGATGCGAACAGGGCGGATGGTTCATGGATACGAAATAGTGACTTGTCGCTGTTGATGGATGCGAAGTAGCAACCGGCCGACCAATACGAAGCGTGTTACCAGTTGATGGATGCGGAGTTGATCGATGTGAAGCAGTGCTTGGGGATGGATACGAGGCCGACCGACTCGAAGAAGGATGCATCAACGGATGTGAAGCGGTGTGGTCTGATCGATGCGCATGCCATCGATTCGAACCTGATGGATACGAACGGCATATTTTGGCTAACTTGTATCGATCATATCTCACTCATACGAACTCCGATTAACCTGAAATCTGAAATGCTGGCTTTCATGACTTTGCTTGCCGTGTCCTATCAATTGTAGTCTGATCCGGGCTCAGACAAAATTCATCGATATCCATGGTGAAACAGTGTATAACGAACTTTTACGACGAACTGTCTTTAGTTTTCCATTCAACTTTTTGGTGTCACGGCCTTGCCAAAAGGCGGGATAACATTTGCCCCCCAAAACATGCCTTGCGATAGGAGGGTGTGTTTTGTAGTTCCATAAGCTGGATGTTCATATCCTATCATTGACTTGTAAAGAACTTGATAGTCTTTCCTGACCACGAATGACGATCGTTCGCGACCGTATGTCATTTGAGGTAAAATGGGACCGTTCGAGGTCGGATGCCATTCGCGGCAAATAACAAAATGGGACCGTTCGCGGTCGGATGTCGTTCTAGACGAGTTGTGACCGTTCGCGATCGAGTGTCGTTCTAGACGAATTATGATGGATTGTGACCTTTCGTGGTCGTATGGTGCACGAGATAAAATGTGATTGTTTGCGATCGGATGCCGCACGAGGCAGAATGTGATCGTTCGCGATCGAATGTAATATTGGGTGAATTGTGACCGTTCGTGGTCGGGTGCCGCACGAGGCAGAGTGTGATCGTTCGCGATCGACTGTTATACTAGATGAAGTGTGACCGTTCGCAGTCGGATGCCGTACGAGGCAGAATGTGACCGTTTGAGATCGGGTGTCGTTCGAGATTGGGTGCCGTTCGAGATCGGGTGCCGTTCGAAGCGAATGAGTGTGCCCGGGGGGACTTGTATTATCGATGTCAAGTTCACGTTCGGGTGAATTTCTGAATCAGCGATCGTGGCAGTTCGTCGCCATACAAGGTGTGCTTATGGACCGTTCGCGATCCAAAGCATACGCGAGTAATTTCTTCTACAGTATTGCAAATATCAAATTAACGTTCACATGAATTTCATAACAAAAATGTCCAAACAAACTAAGTCCGATCGTTCAAATCAAAACAAAACAATAGCAAAGCAAGGATGTCAAAGTGTAAATTCTCATTACGATATGGTCAATGGTCATTCAGAGCATGTCTGTGGATCGTTCGCGATCTCCCACATGTGTAAGTGATTTAACCGTGTTAGTGAGAAGTTTACGACTTGTTCATCGTTATTTCAATCAATTGATAACCATGCGGTGCCCCGGCTCGGGGTCACCCCTAGCTGATGTAGACGGTGGTCGCTCTGGTTCCACCGTTGGAGCTCGCCTCCTCACATACTGAAGTAGCCTACCATTCCTGATATGCCCTTCTACCTCATCCTTTAGGTGTCTACAGTCATTTGTGCTATGTCCATTCAGCTCGTGGAATAAGCAATATTTGTCTGATTTTATCTCGTCGGTAGTCGGATCCCGTCGCATTGGTCTACGATAGGCAACTTGCTCTCGGGTGTCTTGGTAGATTCGCTCCAAACCCTCGTTCAGTTCTGAATAGGTGGTAAATCGCGGCTCCCTCCGTTGCCGCTTTGACCTGTCATCATTTTCTTCAGCCTTTCGCTTCCCTTTACCAGTCTCTGCACCTTTTCCAGGTGAATTACCGCCTCTAACTGCATAAACATCGATTTCTTCTTCTCTCTCCGTATGAGCATCCTCTAATCGCAAAAACTTTTCGACTTCATGATAAAACTCTCCCAAGTCCGTAGGTGGATCCTTAGTTAGTGAATTCTTGAACTACGTGCCATCAGATATTCCAGATACAGCTGCCATCATGACCATAGATGGATCTGGTCGATCCACTTACGTTGTTGCCGCATTGAATCGCGTCAGAAAGTTCCTCAAAGACTCCCCAGCTTTCTGCTTTAGAGTCACCAAACTCATCACGTTCTTGGGTCTCGAAATATGAACCCTGAATTGTCTCATAAACCTTTCTGTCAAATCTATCCAAGTCCCAATGGAGCCACTCTCCAATTGTCTAAACCATAGCGCTGCAATGTCCGACAAATACAATAGAAAGCACCGGGCCATGACTTCCTGTGATGCCCCCAGCACTTCCATGTGCCTCATATACTTCGTTAGATGGACCGCTGGATCTGTCTGCCCATCATACATTTCCACCGATGGTAGCTTGAAGTTTGGTGGATTCCTGGCCTGCCTGATCGTAGGAGTAAAGGGATTCCTATGTACATCCTCCAGATCTCTATTGACTAGTCCGCCTCTCATGGCCCGTATGACCATCTCTGCCAACCTGTCGTTGTCGTCAGGCTGTGATCTTTGAGTTTCACCTTCATTCTGCCCCCCTGGCTGAGCGTTCATCCCTCTATTGCCACCAGGTTGCTCGGATGTCCCTGAATCTCTTCCCGGGATTGGATCAACATGCTCTAAGTGTGTGCCCCCCAGCTCCGGCGCTGCGCCAGATGGTCCTTCCCCGTTCTGGACTCTGGTTGTTCCTTGATTTTGCGCTCCAAGTTGTCCAATCTATTGAAGCAAATTCTGGATCATTTCCTCCTGTCTCTTCATCATTGTCTCCATCTCATCCCTGGTGATGAAGATCGATGCTTGGTTTGCCCCTGAGGAGGCCTCTTGACTCCCTTCATGCTGACTTTGCTTTGGTCTCTGCCTTCTACTTGTTTGTCTTGTCATGATTCTTCGGATCTGAATCTCTTAGCCTTCTGATTCGACTTTTAAATGATAGAACTCCTGAATTAGCCTTCTCAGTGAAAGCACCAAAATGTTTGCACCAAAATTGGTCACAAACACCCGATAGGCGTTGAAAGCACCAGTACGCAATCACAATTCACAGATAACAATTATGTAGAAAAATGGGAATGAAGAACATTTAGAAAATTGAAAAGAACAACAGTAAACAACACAGATTTTATAGTGGTTCGGCGATCTTGCCTACGTCCACTCTGAAGCTTATGATTTTATTGATTCACTTGATAACTTCGATCTGTTACAGCAGATTACAATTGATGATAGCTCTGAAACTTGAATACAACAGTGATGATAAGATGTAGAATTGAATCCGGCAGAGTCTGGACGTTGAATGGCCAAAGATCCCTTTTCTGTAGGCTTCAGGGGGCTATTTATAGGCGTAGGAGGCTGAGATCGCGCTCAAACTTTGGGAGACTTCTTCAGGCACGTGAGGGGGCCCACGTCACCAGTCCCACCAAGTTTCGACTCGATCTGTGATCGATACGAATTGATTTCGTATCCATCAAGAATTAGTCCAATCGAGCTGAAACTTGGCAGGAACATTCTTTACCTTGTGCGCAGGCTTCTGTGAAAATTTCGTAGCATTTGGACCAGTGGTTTGGGAGATATGATGGATACGAGTTGAAGTTTCGTGGTTGGCTGTTTGCTTCGAGTCGATCACGTCGAATCCATGTCTTCGAATCGATGGATGCGCGTGTCCTCGAGACGACGTGGCGCGCACATCTCGCATTGATCCGCCTTTTGCTCCGAGTTGACCACGTCGTATCCATGAATCTCGCCTTGTTCGTATCAAGTGCCTTTACCCAGTTTGCATCGATGGATACGAAACTGATCGATATGAACTGGATTCGAAACGAACCGAGGTCCTTTGGATGGATGCGAACAGGGCGGATGGTTCATGGATACGAAATAGTGACTTGTCGCTGTTGATGGATGCGAAGTAGCCACCGGCCGACCGATACGAAACGTGTTACCAGTTGATGGATGCGGAGTTGATCGATGCGAAGCAGTGCTTGGGGATGGATACGAGGCCGACCGACTCGAAGAAGGATGCATCAACGGATGTGAAGCGGTGTGGTCTGATCGATGCGCATGCCATCGATTCGAACCTGATGGATACGAACGGCATATTTTGGCTAACTTGTATCGATCATATCTCACTCATACGAACTCCGATTAACCTGAAATTTGAAATGCTGGCTTCATGACTTTGCTTGTCGTGTCCTATCAATTGTAGTCTGATTCGGGCTCAGACAAAATTCATCGTTATCCATGGTGAAACAGTGTATAACGAACTTTTACGACGAACTGTCTTTAGTTTTTCATTCAACTTTTTGATGTCACGGCCTTGCCAAAAGGTGGGATAACAAATTAATAACATAAATAAAAATTCAAACTGATAAAAATAGATGTTGCAATTAAAAATAAAAATTCAAACTAACTAATCATGATTTGAACAGAAAAATATAATTAAATATTTGTGTAAATAATTTTCTTGTGAACGTGGTAAATATATACAATTTGTAGAAAAACAATTCACACGCGAAGTCGTAACGCTCGTGTAACAGAAATAACATATAAAATAATATCATCTACATTAAAATGATCACTAATAACCATTAAGTTAAACATAACGTTAAGCTAACAGCATCTATAGCATTCTTGTCATGTGGATAACATAGATTATGCATTTTAGAAAGCTTGTCTGGTATATATGGTCTTTCTTCTTGAAATAAGCATAACGTGACTAGAGAATTCTAAATCAATTTTCACCGCAAGAACAACAAAAATCTCCTTGCTCAGAAATGACAAAAGGCCAATATGTGACAATATTTAAGATCTAAAGCATTATTCAAATATAAACTGTACATTTGGTATAAATGCTTCATATATTCAAACATTCTCTTTTGGAGCTGTTAGCTATATCTATTACATAAATGTACCGCAGGTCCCTCTCCACATGGAACTCTGATTAATGTTCAAAAATATTACGCATTGGACCCACTAGAATTTATGTTTACATCCATCATAGCATGCTGCCAATAAGTCGATCTCAATAGTCAAATAGTACTTGCCTACTCATTGTATGTAGTGTGTCATGGATCCGTTCAGACCTTAGCTCAAAATAAGAACTGATAACTTATTGCTACCTTTGGTTTTTATCAAAAAATGTACATTTGACAGATTAGTTTTTCTATGTTTGAAATATGATATTTGATGAAGAGGGAGCCACAGTTAACAATAAGTAAATCAAATTCTTAGTCCTTTTTTCTCTTTTTTTTTTTTTTTTTTTTTTTTGATGACAGTCCTAGTGTAAAATTTGTAAAATGTGAAATTTTTGCTGATGCATCCCTTGAAGGTAGCATGTCCCTCAAGGTTTCATTAACAAGCCTTAGGTAAATACACTTATGCACACAGAGAGGAAAAAAAAAAGCAGCAGGAAAATGAAATTACACTAAACAGTGCAACCATAATAACACTCTGAAAAGTATAGCAAGCTTGCATGTGATAACTGATTATAACTATTGCCACTTTATATAGAGTTATTGTCTAAATAGTAAAAAATTACTGCATTTTCCTGTACATCTAGTTATGCAAAATTAAAGTGAAATATCATTTTTGCACAACATTTTGGTCTTTAAATTACTATTTTTAATTTTCAACCTCATAACGTGTTGGTTGTTTTTAAATTGTGTTAGAGCTTATGATTCAAAATGTGTGAGTTCATAACGGCAGCGAATGAGGAAAACTGAAGTGATAAGGAACCTGGACTGTGAACTGTGTCCTGCTTCGCACAGATAAAATGGCCAATGCTGTGAAGCAACGAAATTTTTTTGCAGTTGCAAGTGAAAGTGGCATGTATTTTACTTTGATTTGTCATTTTGCTATGCATCTGCAGCTTATATGATCCATGAAATTATTAGTTAGTCATGACCAATTATCATCCAATATGACTGCGTTTTCTAATTAATAACTTGAAGTTCCACGCATTTATATGGTCCCAGCAGTTCTGAGTGGTTGGTCGTTGTTGCTAGGTGGAAATGCAGACTTTGGAATTTCAAAAGTAACTCCCCAACACTTTCTTGTAATATTAAAGCATCCATGGGGAATATTTTGAATATTAATAGCCAAGACAAATTCTATTTGAACACAAACAATTGTTAAGTTAGCCCCAGATTTCAAAAAAAATATAAAACCCATTAATTTGATCACTACAAGGATTACTGTTTATTCCAACGGAGGGGGCAACGGCCGCCAACGGCATTGACCAACGGCTTCCAACGGCAAGTATTTTCCGGATTATTATCAAGGGGTAAAAAAGATAGCCGTTGGACGTCGTTGGAAATTGCCGTTTGCGGCCGTTGGTAGCCGTTGGAAACCCGAACCAAAATTCACAGCAGCAGCTTCTTCTTCCCCATTTCGATTTTCACCTAAATCTAACCCAAAACCCTCCATCCTCCTCCCCAATTCGCCACCCACTTCCATTCCAACCTCCAACGTCACTCGGTAGCATCTAGAAGCCCTCTCCAACCCCTAATCCTCTCCAATCAAGGTATAAACCCTAATTCTTTTTTTTATTCAATTAGGTAATTTAGTGAGATTTGCAATTTATATGTTTGTATTGACTATTGTATGTGTAGTTTAGTTTATTGATGCTTAATTTTTATTATTAACCTATGTATTGTAAGTTAATTGTATATCATAGTATATTGTATGTATGGCGTATAGTGTATTGTGTGTATAGCGTAGTGTAGAATGCTGCTTGTATGAAAATATAGTGCAATAAGTTGAATGATGACATTAGATTAGAAAATATTGAAAATGATATTTAATTTTATAACATACGGTTACTTTGATTTTTTTTAATAAGTAATATAGTGTATTAATTTTATAATGTACGGTTAAAAAATATCGAAAATGACAGTAAGTATAGTATCGAACGTCAATTTTTTTTATAAATATAATATGTTATAGAATATGTAATATATTCGAAAACCCTTAGAATGTTTTTCGGCCCCGTTTGATAAGTATTGTATATGATCGTTATGTGGATATTCGTTTTTTTAACAGAACGGATATCTGTATTCATCTTATACAGTATTTGTTGGATTTGTCCCTGTATTGGACAAGTTACGAATACAATAACGTAATTAAATCGCGTAAATTATTTCATTTTAAATGGTTCACAAAATTTCGACAGCGCTTCGTTTATGTTCCCTGTGTACACGCAAATGTGTACTGTTCAGGGAACTAAAGCGAAGCGCTGCCGAAATTTTGTTGAATCATTTAAATTGAAATAATTTACGCGATTTAAATACGTTATTGTATTTGTAATGGGAGGTAGGACGACCCATCACCATAGAGTCAATGATCAGTTATTATAAAATTCACCTGTAAACTGTTTTAATAATATGTCAATGCAAATTAATATCGTACTTTTTAACTATATACGTAGGTTAATGGACAATTATTTTACTGATCGGAGCTGGATGTACAAAAAACGAAGAGTTGAAAGTGGAACATCAATTAGTGAACATTTTAATAATGGTGTTCGCGTATTTATTGATTTCGCTTTAAGTAATAACGGAAACGACAAAGAAATCCGTTGTCCATGTACTAAATGCAAATTGTTAAAGCATTTGGTACCAGAAATGGTAAGAGTTCATTTGCGTCAGTACGGTTTCGTGTCGAACTATTTGGTTTGGGATCGTCATGGAGAACCGTTAGCATCTAATCGTGTTGAAGTTGAGGAGGTATTGAGTAATGAAATTGATACGACAAATCTCATAGAACATATGGTTGAAGATGTTGCACGTTCAATGTTCCCTGTTTCTCAATTAACCGATGACGATGGTAATACTGAAGACGAACCAAATATTGGTGCAAAAAAAATATATGATTTGTTAGAAGCGGCGAAGAAACCTATTTGGGAAGGTTGCACAAGCGGAATCCAATTGTCAGTGACTGCTGAGTACATTGCGATGAAATCTAAATACAACCTTACAGAATCTGGATTTACAGCTGTTGTACAAGCTGCGAAACGGCATATGCCTCCCAATAATTTAATGTGCGAAAATCATTATGAAGTAAAAAAACTAATGTCGGCTTTTGGTTTACCATATCAAAAAATAGATACATGTCTAAACGGTTGCATGTTGTTTTGGAAGGAAGATATAAATCTTAGACATTGTAAAATATGCAATCAGGAAAGGTACAAACCAAGAAAGAAAAAGGGAAAGGAAGTCCCGTATAAGCGTATGCATTATTCACCAATTACTCCTAGACTTCAAAGGTTATATGCATCTTCTGTAACTGCGCAACATATGAGATGGCACAGTATGAGAATACGAGAGGAAGGTACGTTAACACATCCAGCTGATGGGGAAGCATGGAAGCATTTTGACCAGAAATATCTTGATTTTGCATCCGAGAGTCGTAATGTTAGACTTGGTTTATGTACGAATGGATTTTCACCATTTTCTCAATTTGGTTCTAAATATTCGTCCTGGCCTATAATTGTCACACCTTATAATTTACCTCCTTGGATGTGTATGAAAACTCCATACATGTTTCTTACAGTTGTTGTTCCTGGTCCTGATGATTCGACACAAGGAATCGATGTTTATTTACAACCTTTGATTGAAGAATTAAAAACATTGTGGTACGAAGGAGTAGAAACATATGATATTTCTAAAAAAAACTTTCGCATGTATGCTTCTTTGTTATGGACAATCAGCGATTTTCCTGCATATGCAATGCTTTCAGGTTGGAGTACGGCTGGTCGCCTAGCTTGTCCTTACTGCATGGAAGAAACAAGAGCATTTCCTTTACCTCATGGAAAAAAAATTTCGTGGTTTGACTGTCATCGATGTTTTCTTCATGTTAATCATCCATTTAGAAGAGATAAGAAAAACTTTACAGCTAATAGAGTTGAAACTTTAAGCGCACCTACGGTTTGGTCAAGCGAAGATATTTATGAACTTGTAAAGGATTATCCAAAAATACATGAAACCGGAAAGCAAATTGAAATTCAAGGTAAATCATCGATTCATAACTGGTGCAAACAAAGCATATTTTGGGAGTTGCCTTATTGGAAAAATCTCCTGATTCGTCATAATATTGACGTGATGCACAATGAGAAAAACGTGTTTGATAATGTGTTTAATACAGTTTTGAATGTCAAAGGGAAGACAAAAGATGATTTGAAATCAAGGCGTGATATCGAAGTATTATGTAATCATCCTGAGCTTCATATGAAACCAAATGAAACAAAAAAGCCAAAAGCGTGCTATGAGCTAGACAATAATCAAGTTAAAATATTTTTAAAATGGGTGGAAGGATTAAGATTCCCGGATGGTATATCTTCTAATCTTCGTAGATGTGTGGACTATAAGAACAATAAACTTAGCGGGATGAAAAGTCATGATTGTCATGTTATGATGGAAAATTTATTACCCGTCGCTTTTAAAGAACTATTGCCCGTAAAAGTTTGGACTGTTCTAACAGAACTTAGTCTGTTTTATAAAGAGATTTGTTCTACTACATTAAAAGTTGATCGTCTACGTAAACTTGAGGAAGAAATCCCGATATTGCAATGCAAATTGGAAAAAATATTTCCTCCTGGTTTTTTCAATGTTATGGAGCATTTACCTATTCATCTTCCATTTGAAGCACGTCTTCGAGGGCCTGTGCAATATGGATGGATGTATCCATTTGAAAGGTATATTCATATTTAGTTCATTAAATATTGGTTTAATTATATGTATAAAAAAATTGATTTAAAATAATTTGAAATAGATATTTAAATCATCTAAAGAAAAAAGTGAGGCAGAAAGCTCGAGTTGAAGGCTCGATTTGCAAATCATACATTGAAGAAGAAGCTTCATTTTTTTTCTCTCATTATTTTAGTGACCATGTGAACATATCATTTGAAAGTGCTCCGCGTAATGATGAAGGCATTGATCAAGATGATTGTCAATCGACTATATCTATTTTTAAAAAGCATGGTCGGCCTTCTGGTAAATGTGTGGAAGTATGGTTGGATGACAGAGATTATCACGTAGCACACACATATATTCTTCTCAACTGTGCTGAAGTTGCACCATTTGTTAGGTAATATACTTATATATGTAACATTTCTTGTATCTTAATTAATAAATATACAAATATGCACACATGTATCTTAATCAAAATATAACATTTCTTGTATAATTGCAGTATTTACGAATCACAACATCCGAACGGAGATATCAGCAAAGAATTCTCTAAATGGTTTTCTAAGTACGTTTTTGATACGACAAATGGTGTTGTAGACGAAGGATTGAAACATTTAGCTTTGGGACCAAAAAGGATAGTCAAGACCTATCCAATATTCTTTGTGAATGGATATAAATTTAATACCAAAGAATACGGTGCTGAAAAATTAACTAACAATACTGGTGTATTTGTTAAAGGTAGTGATGATCCAAATGATCATATACATGATTTTTATGGCGTGCTAACCCAAGTTTTGCAATTGTCGTATTTCACACGACCTGCAGAAGAAGTATTTTTGTTTAAATGCAACTGGTTCAGCAACGTTCCAGGTTCTGGAATAAACGTGCATCCAAAATATAATCTTATAGAAATAAAACATACTTCGCATTATCATAACTACGATCCTTTTGTACTTGCCAAACAAGCTCTTAAAGTTTATTATGCTTCTTACCCATCTCTAAGAAGAGATAAAGTAAATTGGTCGGATGTTTTTAAAACAAAGGCAAGATTTACATTTGATGGACGGAACATTCCCGATGAACAAGCTTACCAAGCAGATATCGAGGAAAGTAGAGGAATAATAATAACAGATGATCAAACAGATTTTGAACCTCTAAACGATGATTCAAATGCATTAATTGAAGCATTTGAGAGTACAGAGGAACAAAATATAGAGTACGAAACAGAGTTTGAAACCGAAATTGACGAGGACTGATCAATAATCAACATTTTGAAGGTAATTATATTTAAAATTATAATGTTTTCATTAAAAATGTTATGCTAATGTATGATATGTATCACGTACTCTTCTTATGTTATGCCATAATGTATGTTTTACATATAGTCATTTAATGTTCTCATATAATGTTTGTCTGTAACATGTTCTATAGATATGTCTTCACGTAGACGATCTGGGTCTACACATTCTGGGTCTCCCTCCTCTTCACAGAGAGGGACTATTCGTCCTGCAGATCGTGATCGTGGTGGTCCATCAGAGGAGATGCCACGCACTACAATTTGGCTAAAGCCAAAAGCCGACGGATCTGGGTAAGTATTAAGTTTCAAAATTAGATTTTATTCTCGTACAGTCTATTATAAGTATAGTAGTCATAAAATAGTAAATGCTTTTTTTTCCTGTTAAACACAGTGGTTTTACGTTAGAGCCATCAAATATAGTTCTTTCATTATCTAAGCGTGCATACCAGAGTCGTATGAATGAATGTTGGCCCAAATGGTCCTTGATTCCAAAGAACGTGAAGGAAGCTATTTGGCAGGATTTTTTGGTATGAGTGATATTACTTGTTAGGTTTAAATATCTAATCATGTTTACACTACGCATAAAAACTATATAACTCTTATGTAATCAAACGTGCAGGTCCATGTGGACATCCAGGATGCAGATCTTTCCGTTGTACAGCGTCATTGGCAGAGTAAGATTGCAAAGAACTACAGGGAGACTTTAAATGCTGTGAAATCAAGTGGAAGCAAGCCAAATTGGATGAGCGTTGTTGTGTGGGAACAGTTTGTCCACTGGTGGGCCAATGAGGAATTTCAGGTAAATTTAGCATATATTTAATTTAAATTGTTCTACGCAAATAATATTTAAATTAAAACTATAAAACAATTTTTTTTTCAACTTAAATTTGCAGAAAGAGTCAACTAGGAATTCTGCTAACAGGAGCAAGAACCCCGTCACACATCGCGGTGGTTCTAAGTCATTCCAGCATCACCGCGAGGACTTGGTATATTTATTAATTAACATAAACATTTATATAAAATATTTAATATATTTATATTTATATGTGCATATTTCAGGAAAGACAGTGCGGTGGTCCTGTGAGTCGTTGGGATGTATTTGCGCATATGCATGCGGTGACTCAGATTGACGATTCAGGCTCATATTCGTACACCTGGGAAAGTAATGACAAAGCAAGGGCCGCATATGTAAGTATAAGATAATGAACTAAAAGTTTTAAGTCTATTAAAATAGCATTATCTAAATTCAATTGTATTTTGCATACTAGGAAAAGTTTCAGGACGCACAGACATTGATGCTCCAGGACATCGGAAGAGCAGAGTTGACCATTGATGAGGAGAACGCAATATTTGAGTCTGTCATGGATCCAGCGACCCACGGGAGGCGCTTTGGATTTGGAAGCCAATCGGTAATTTAATTTAAATTTTAAATAATTTTTATGAAGCATGTTCATTTCGATATCATATATATAAACACTTTAGATGTGAGCTTAGCTAGAGTAAATATTTATACGTATTTACACATATATTTACACATATTTACTAATATTTACAGGTTGACGTAGTGCAGAAGAACTACCAGAGGGCTCAAGATAAGGAGGAGATCGCACAGCTACGACCCCAGATCGCCACGCTTCAAGACCGCGATCGCCGCCGTGAAGAACAAATGGAGCAGCTAAACAATAAAGTGGCGGAGTTCATGGAGCAATACGGGCGGTTTCCTTCCTCCGGTGGTTCTGCTGGCGAGTGAGTTGAGGTATGTTTGAGATGTTTTCTTATGTGTGGAGTGGTGATGGTTTGTATATATTGTTGTATGGTGTTAGACATTTGGTGATGGTTTGGATGTGTTAGGCATTTGGTGATGTGTTTGGATGTCTTAAACATTTGGTGATGGTTTGGATAACGATTGGTGATGGCTTTTTATGTGTTTTGTTTGTATATATGATGACGGTTGGTTTGGATGACGTTTGGTTTTGATGTAGAAACTAATTTGATGGATGTAGAATTTAGTTTGTTTTGATGGTTTGGTTGTTTATGTGTATGATTTGATTATTATATTGTGTTTGGTTATATATATGTGATTGTTATTGGATATACGCTCAAAATGGAGCAGTTTTGATATTTATGATATTGTGTGTGGCCGGAGGTGAGGAGGAGCTGCTGGGCAAAAAAAAAGTTTCAGATTTCCAACGGCTTCCAACGGATACCAACGACCATTTGGTTATTCATAGGCAACGGCTTCCAACGGCTACCAACGGCCATACCAACGTTTTCCAACGGCAAGTTGGTCAACGAAGTTTGCCACGTGGCCAGATGAGCCGTTGGTAAACGTTGGTATAACGCCGTTGGAGGCGTTGGAAGGCATTGGAAGGCGTTGAAGTGTATTCCAACGGCCTTTCCAACGGCTTCCAACGGCTTTCCAACGGCTGCCAACGGCTAGGAGCCGTTGGAAAGCGCTGCCTCCCTTGTAGTGGATGAGTTGCCTCTTTCGGAAAAAAATACAAAAATAACATCTTCCATAATAGCACTACGTGGTGCCTTCAAGACATTGCGCAGTGGCACTACGTTGAGCATTGAAGGCACCACGTATTACCTTTGTATGGTGCCTTTAGAGCACCATGCAGTGCTACTGCGTGGTACCATTGGGGCATCACATAATGTCACTGGTGGTGGCTAGAAAATTTGAAAAAAAAGTAAAACATAAATTTAAGTAAAAAAAGTTGAAGAGATATTTTTGTCAATTTTTTTGTAAAAGTAGAGGGGCAACTCAGCAAATTCTGAAGTTCAAATAGAATTTGAAAATAGCCAAACCATACCCCAACAAGAGGAAATTCTGTGATTTTTAAGCTCATAAGAAACTAATGGGCACTAGTTAAGATTTTTGTTGCACAAAAGCTAACAAGAAATAAATATGTTGTGGAACCCTACTCGAAGATCTTATATCATGTATCATTCAAAAGATAATGTTGGATAAAAATATTAATATTTGAACGCAAACAGTGGAGATGATAATTTCAAAACACGCAAACCAATCAAAAAAATCAACACACATGGTTCAACTTAAACACTCTATATATTGATTCTCATAAACAATTGTTTACAATTAGTTTATCAAATAAAAGTAAATAAAATAAATTAGAATCAGCGTCTAGTTGACAACATAGCCTTGATCTCTAGGGCAATGACTTCTTAATGTTTAAGGAAGAAAAACAAAACTGAAAGAACGGAGAAACACAAATACTATTATGTAATTTTCCACTCTCTTTGATAAAGAATGAAACCTATATTTATAATAATCAATTACTTGATGCTTAAGTCAACATGTATATGACAACAAATAAATTGATTAATCCAATTACAGGGTATGTATATTCATATATGCCTAATTGAGAAAGTAACTAGTTATCCAGTAGCTTTGATTACTCGAGTTTTTGAAAGTTGAGTAATTATTTATTGTTTAAATTAGGAGAAGAGCAGAAGAAAATTATTTTGATCAAGAAGGAGAAGTGTACAATTAGCACTATTAGAGAATCATTTGAATTATTACAAAATCAATTGATCATGTGAATAAAGATATTTTAATATTATGGTGATTTAGTCAAATCATTTAGAAAATATGAACTGTTCTCAATATTTACCTAACATTTAGAAATTTGAGTAAGTAGAAAATAATTGCGGCTACAAGGTTACGATGACTATAATCTTTTATCATTCTATTTAAAAATCACACATTCATGCCATTCTCCATGACATTTCTACCATTTCTTCTTCACTCTATACACCAAAATTCACTCATCATCTACATAATGTGGAATAAAACCAACTAACCTAAAAAACATTCGAACAACCTTAATTCACGAGCTCTTCAATTAGGCATAAATAAAAAAATTCCTATAGCAACCTCCTTTCTTTGAACTCCACACACTCTTCTCCATTACCATGTCAACCATCTCTTTATGGTCACAACTACTATCTGATGCAACAAAGTCATAAAAAAGCTTCAAATCTTTTACTACACCAGAAATACGATTTCCAATCATTTGTGTGGCTAAGGCACCGCAATTTGGAATAACAATGCCATAACGATGCCAAATGTGCCGATGTAATTTAGGCCGTAGGAAAAAAATTATGAGGGCATAGCAATGGGAACTGCTAGGAGTTTAGTGACCCTATAGTGAACGGAGGCTTTAATGATGCCTTTGCTACGTTTACTAGCAACGCTATAGCGATGCCATTTCGACATACTTAATATGCATACATAGAATATTTTTGTGACGCCATAGCGTGACTTTCTTAAATGCATGTAATGGAATTTAGTGACGTCATACCGACATTATACAGATGCCCTTACAAAATTGCATATGAGATACTTTAGTGATGCCTTAGCAATGCCAACCTGAGCTATAAGTTGGTACAATTATTGTCCATTTGCCTCCATCCATTACAAAACACAACAAAATATTATATAAAGTCAAACCAACTGTGTGAAATAGGCAATATTGCCGATATGTATCATCCTAGTCAATTATATATCAACATATGAAATTAACAATAATCATACACATCACAAACAAATAATAACAAACACACATCACATACCGTAAAGAATAATGTTACAATCCATATATACAACTTAGGCAATTCCAATAACACTACAAAACACTTTGAATTAGAGGTTGACATTTTCCTTCTTTAATTAGATAATTCGGACTCTAAATAAAATTAGAGATGGATCACTCTGAATCCATAATCCAACAAAAATTTAAGACTGAATTTTCAGTCTTAAAATTTAAAGGCTGAAACTCGGTCTCAATGTATTTTTAAAGACTAACATCTAAAGGCCGAATCATGGTCTTTACACAGTCTTGAGTTATGCACATTATAAAGGAAAATTAGTTTTTATTTAATTTTGATTTATTTACAATTTTAGAAAATATATTTTGATTCAAGTAACTTGCATCATATAATGTAACGACCCGGATTTTTCGACGATTAATTTTGAATATTTAAATGGTTTAAATATTGAATTTGAAAATTTAATTTAGTTAATGAGTTTTTAAAATTGAAATTCAAAGCGGTTTCGGAATTTTCGAAATTATCGATTTAATCGACGTGTTAAAATAGCGATCTGGGGCACAGTCTCGGAATTCGACGAAACTAGTTCCATCAGATCCGTAATAATGTATTATTATCGGATTTCAGATTTTGTAGCGTTTGGAGTTATCGTTTGGTCGTATGGGATATAAACGCGTTGGAAATTAATATCGAAATCTAATAAAATAATTGGGTCCAAAAAGCTATCTTCTTCATACGATCGAATTAGGACTTGAAACATTTTCCATTGCGTTCGGAATAGGGGTATAATATTATAAACGTCTAGCGGCACGCCTCGAAAAGGGTTCGGGATTTTGAGTTGTGTAAATCAAGACGTTTTAAAATTTAAATAATATAATATATTCATATTGATTGACCGCATTCACATCAAAACTTTTCCTTCCTTTCAGAAACACTGTAGCCTTCATCTTACACGCCATCATCACATTCCCCTCCCCTTTTTATTTCACGTGACCTTATAGTTTAAATAATAATAATAATAATGTTCGTTCTTTCTATTTTAAAGAAATCAAACTTTTTCCCCTTGATTCTTCTTCAATACAGCAAAAAGAAATCGAGACTGCCTCCATTCTTTGAAATCGAGATAACGAAATAAAAGAGGGAATCGATCGAATCAATACGAAAAAAATGAAGCGCAATTATCTCACGATGGCGGAGCACGCAAGTGCTAGCGGGAACGAGGTGAGTGTGAGCGAGCGAGACGTTGGAGGAGTGGGGGATTAGCGATTAGGGTTCGCGCAGGGGATGAAGGTTGGTATGGAGTCGCGATTGGGTGAGGTGCGGCGCCTTTGGGTGGATGGGCGAAGTCAGGTCGTTGTGTTTGGAGGGCTGAGGCATGGGAGAGGCGGTTCGACAGTTGTTATGGGTGATGAAGTTCACCACAGTCGCGATTTTGATGGCTTGTTGGTTGCTGGTTTGGTTGGAAGGTGCGACGCGTGTGCCTGTTGAGGAGGGAAGACAAGGATGGAGGTGCAGCTTGGGTAGCCTACGCGATGTCGTGACTAACGGTGAACATGAAGGTCTGGGAGGAAGGCTAAGCGTGGTTAACTCGGTAATTAGACTTTTAATTATTTTTGGATAAATTATTTGTTTAATATTAATTTGTGAATTAAATTATAAATTTATTCATGTAAATTATTCGTACGAGGTCGTGGCATTTAATTCATAGGATACGGAAAGAAATTTGAGTGGGTCTGCAAATTAAAATCAAGGTGAGAAATTCTCACTCATTTGGACTACCAAAATTTAAATGTTAAATAGTTGAAATTACATTTTGAATGCCTGTTGAATTTATAAATTATTGTTTGTTGAATGATATAATATATATAGTAGTATATATATTAGTATTTGGAGTGATATTCCCGCACATTATAGCGGATGAGACCCTATGCGCCCCGCATAATAGCGGATGACCCTTTATACCGCGATATCCCCCTCGAAGTGGGATTGGTATTTTTATGTTGAATTAACATCTGTGGATGCAGAGAAACAGGATGGAGGGATCCAACTGGATTTCTCAAATATATTATTTATTTTTCATATATAGTGATATATGATGTGTGTAGATAATCTGTATAGATTATTGTTGTAATTTGAATTTTTGATGCTATGGTAGCACGAGCCATAAATTTGGCATTTTAAATATCATAAATTCTTATTTTTAGTTTAAAGGAATTTAAAAGGAGATTTTTGATATAAAAATATTTATATTGGAAATTGGATTATTTTTAAGAAAATTGAATTAGGAATAATATATATATATATATATATATATTGATTTTGGATTGTACGTAACTATTCGTAAATGGTTTTAAATAGAGAGTTTAAAAATTAATTATATAAAGGAGTTTGTAAATGGTATTCTGAAATATGAAAAGGAGTTAAAATAAATATTAAAAACAGATTTGAAACTAAAATGGGATTTATTAAGAAAGATATTTATAAAATGAAATTTATAAATAAAATTGATTTTATAAATAAGTGAAACTCAAAGGGAGTTTATAAATTTATAAACGAGGTTTATAAATAAGAGAAAATGATATCAGTGGATAAGTTGGAATATAAGTTTACGATGTGAATTTATATCGAGTTATGGAAATCGTTTGGGAAAGAAATAGTGGAATCTATTTGTGAATATGAGAATGGTGATAAAATTTGAGGTATAATCGACGTGATACGAATCGAGAGGGATTTATAAACTAAATTTGGCAATATTGGATTTTTAAAATAGTTTTTTGTCGAGAAAATTAAAAATTGTTTAAAATGGGTTTTTAATTACTATGCTATATTAACTTAAAACTATTATTTAGATTTAGAATATTCTGAAAGATTAGTTATTATAATATTAAATATTTATTGAAATAAATTCTAATTTTATTAATCAGCCTTGTAAATTGATTAGTTGTTAAAAATGATTTGGATATGAGTTATCGATGTTATTTGGAATGTTATGGTTTACTTAAACATATTTTAAAAATAAACTACTATTCCTTAAAAATACTTATTATATATATATATAGTTTTTAAAAGATTGAATTTATTTATAAATCCTCTCGAGATTGGAAGCGAAGTTTGTTAAACGAGTATGATTTTAGAAGAGAAGTCTTATAGTGGAATTTTGGGAGCTTGAAGAAAAATTCCAAAGTGTAAAAATATGAGAAATTCGGAAAATGAATTAGAATTCATAAAAAAAGTTAGAAATGAGTATTTGGAGATATAGACAAGTGCATTCAACTTTGGGAATATTAAGGGGTTTACAAATAAAATTTGTAAAAATTTGTGAGAATAGGAAATAAATGGGCTATTTCCTGAATATTGGGATAAAAAGATATTAGGAAATATACTTATAAATATTCCTAAGTACTGGACGGAAAGGATTTGAAAATAGTTAACTTCGAGATTTTAAATATGGAAAATATTTTCAAAGGGATGAATTATAACTCGAAGCGAGAAAAAAATATATTCTAAGTATTGGAATGACTTGAAAATATCTTGTTAAGGATATAAGAATTTAAGTTTGATTTCCACTATGGAAATATATTGGGAGGGTTTGAATATATATATATATATCTTATAAATATATTTTGAGAATATTTTTTTGAAAATTATGATAGAGCCAGATGATTGCTTATGGATGTTTTATCGATAGTTAAATAACCGACTATCAATATTGGCCAATTTCGTTAATCATTTCGAAGAGACCGGGAACGGATTTAATTATCCAAAAACCACTTCGATCCGGTTTGAATGTAACGAATGAATACCGTGAAGATGATGAAGACGGTGATTCGGTTTGTCCAGACCCTGGACAACTTGTATGGACGAATGCTATCAGAACATCGTTATTGGAGAACGATGAGCATTCTAAGTGAAAATTGTTTCTTGAAAGGTAACGCTTTGCCTCAAGCCACATCAACCGGGAATGATTAAAACAGGGGAGATGCAGCAAGGCTAAGTGGGTCGCACCCAAGTAGGGTATGTTATCATTTTTCTAGATGTCCTCGGAAACCTATATATATTACGGATATGGTTGTGCATGAAAGAAGGAGCGCTCGATAGTAAGGGTGGGAACACCCGGGGTGATAACATATTCAGTATATCCAGGTTAGGGGTAGGCCGGTCTTGTGTAGCAAGGGATCTCGGCCATGGTCCTCGGTACATTGTTCTAGAGGTGTACTGTGATGGGCGGTACCCCAGTGGCCCAGTCATTCATATAGAATCCATTCTCCAATACGAGTCTTATGATTATGTTTAGAGCCTAGTATGCTGGAATTTAACTAATGTAATAATTTCGGCTATTTGGATAAGTATTTGTGTTTAAACACTATTATAATATCAGAGGATTTTCTATAAAATTGTTTTGGTTATCGTAAGGTAAAAAACCGTCGTGTTTATCTGTGACGCGGTCTTACGAGATACCTTTGTTTTCGAAGGATTTTGTTAACTCTAATAATTCAACTTGAGTGTGTTTTCTCACGCTGGTTTTCCAGACTGACTCAGGTGTTATTTTATTATAATGCTCGGGTCAGACCGTGTATTACAGATACAGGTTAGAATGCCATGGAGCTCAGGGAACGAGCTGGATGACAGAGACGTATCTCCGTACTTGTTTACATTTCCGCTGTGTGAGGACAAGTCTTTATAACTATCCATTTGATGTATTGAATTATTGTACTCTGGTGAATGTAAGTATGTAAACTATTACAGATTCTTTTGTATAAAAATCTGTTATTATATATTATATTTTGTTCCGTCGCGTTTGATCTATGTTTTGTTGTTCTATTTTCTTCTATCTCTCTCTTCTTCTTTACCCTAGTTATTCGTTCTTCCGTACAATTTGGGTTGAACAGGAGTGGATTATTATCAACTCAAAGGGTATGGAACTGCGGGTCGCTACATATAACATGCTTATTTTCAATTAAAGCATTAATTCAACAAAAATAGAAGAAAAATTGAAATGAACGGATAAGATATCAAAGATCACAAGATATCGTACATGAAGATAAAATTTACTATACAAATTATACAAATGTTATTTATTATAATACAACATGAATACACATTAATTGCATCATTATATCACAACTCATATTTAGGATTCATGAGCCAATTTTCTTTTCGCCATTCTTATAATTCATCACCATGCTCCCATAATTTAAACTATTTCTCTTGTTGCCCTTTTAGTAATCCATGCATGACTCCTAAATTTTAAATTTGATATTAGTCCAGAATTTCAGTACGCTCTTCTGTCTTGCTCGACCATATTTGATACATATGCATCGCCATTCAGTTGTTAATATCTCCAACTTACTACTCTCATATATAATTTGATGCCTTTGATTTTTTAGCTGCTCAAAATGATGCTCATTCTTGTTCAAGGCAGACGAGACATACTTTGGTGGACCCTATTATTCAAATCAAATCCTTCACATTTCTTACAGCCTGCAATACAATTTTTATCAACATTAATAATTTCCTGTATAGGGGGAATTAATTTAAATGATAAAAATTTGTATATATTTAGCCTCAAGGACACGACCTCAATATTTTAACCATAAGGACAAACATTCTCCTAAGAATTATTCATAAGACAACCATTCTGCCAAAATTATTCATAAGGACAAACATTCTTCCAAAACTACTACCGAACTAAAACTGATATCTAAAAATGGATACCGATAACTACAAACTGATACCTAAAAACCGCTATCAATAACTAAAAACTGATAACTAAAGAAAGTTGTCCTTCAGGCTAAAATACTGAAGGTCTGTGCTTGAGGCTAATACGTTGAGAAATTTTGTCCTTGATAATAATTTCCTATATAGGGTAGGGGGAAGAATACACACCGAAATAAATATTAAACAACTAATGTGCACTCTTGCCGTAAAGTTTCAATATAACTTTACTCATTTGAATATTAAATTCCCTAAACTTTAGTTAATAATCAAAATAAAACTAAGGGCCTATATGGTTTCATTTTGTATTTTGTGTTTTTCATTTTTAATTTTCATTATCAAATATGAGAATAAAGAGAAATTTGAAATATTACGAGGACGGTGGAAAGATGGCGGAGGGTGTGTAGAAATGACGGAGAAGATAGATCGTTTTTATTCTTTTATCATTTTTCAAAACATGAAAAACAAAATAAATTTGTTTTCTATTTTATATGTTAGCTCCATTTTTTAAATTGGGTTTTTCCAAAAACGCCGTGGGTCGTGTATCCGTTTTTTGGACGGAAACACAAAACTAAAAATGGCAAAGCAAACAGGACCAAAGTTTTTTTTATTGCATATGATACATGGTAATTTTCACAGCAAAACAAGAGAGAATTTTGTATTCTTGTCTTCCTCCAAATAGTAATGTTCTTGCACATTATAGGACCTCATAGATTGCCATCTTCATTATTTATTTTTAACTCCTATCTTCATTATTGAGTTAAATTGCTTGTTTCTAGGTAAAGAGTAGTTTAAGATGAGAGTGGGAGAGCATGTGAAATTAAGTGCGTGAGATTGTGGGATCCTTAACTTAGTTTAAGGGAGTAATGATATCATTTATTATATTCAATTTCTCCTCCATCCAAGCGTGTGTAAAATCATGGAGAGACATTAATAGCATTATATATTGTATTTTAAAATTAATTACAATTAAGTTATGTTGTACATTAATTAAAGAAAGAAATCCATCTATTAAATTTCCTCAATTATTATCACTTAGATCACTACATTTAACCATTAGATTTAAAAAGAAAGAAACCTCAACAGTTATAATTTTATTTTATTTTTAAAACAAAAATAAAGACAATACTGAGTTAGTAACTGATATTTCATTTCTAAATTTTTTCAAATTGTTGCAACTGATCAAAGATTGAAATTTAGTTACTAATCTCTAAAACTAATGACTAATTTTTTCGGTTTTAATCTGTCTCAAATTAATGACTAAAAAGTATCGGTCTTTAGATTTCAGTTTTAAGTAGATGTTTTTTTGTAGTGAAACACGTGTCACATAATATCAATCAATTCATCATATCCAAACCCTACATAAACATATCTAAGTCCAACCCCGATAATATACACGAGTGTTATGGTAGGCGCTCCGTGCGTGACGATAGCATATTTAAGAGAAATAATTTTCTGAAATATGTAGCAATGTTGTTGCGTTGGAATCATGTGTAATCAGTTTAAATTTCACTTCTACGTTGGAACATTTAATTTTTTATTTGGTTGAATTTTCATTTCTGTTATCAATTAGTAAAGAGCGAAAATGAATAGAAAGTTTAACTGTTAGATCGTATATTTAAGTAATACTAAGTTTGATAATATATGTAGGAGAACGTAATGAATTTATAAAAAAGTATAGTTGGTAAATCTATTTTTAAGTGATAGCAACATTTAGTAATATTTATAGTTGTGGAAGTTTAAACTGACATTAAAAGCAGAAAGAGAAAACCAATAGGATAATGAAATTTAATTATATATATATTTTTTCAAATTTTTTGAATGATATATCATTTACCACTTCAAAAGTAAATTTATATCCCAACCATAATCATCTTTTAAGGGGGATTTTAAAAGGATCCTCTCTATAATTTCATCTCCAAAGGCTAGAACCATAGTCCTCAATTAGAAAACGTTGTCAAAATTTATTGATATAAAGGAGCAACTATTTCGGTCTTCCAAAATCTCCACTTACACAACATATGATTATGTATAGCTTTCCCTGTACTCAAGATGCCAAAATTATTAGCCTAATCACTAATTAAGATTTCTGCTCAATGGATACTTGATATAAAGGTTAGGAACTATTTTAATGTAAAAGAAAGTGGATCTAGACTTACCTGAAGCTTTAAAAGAATAATGGCCTTGGAGATAAATGGTGGCGAGTAATAATGGATAATGGCGAATAACAGTGTACAGTGGAGAACCTGGAAGCGATGAATGGTGGAGAAAGTTGGATTGTGAATGGCAAGACTGAAGAGGAAAAGAAAATTTCATGGCAGATTATATTAACAACCCTAAAATTGCCTTACACCTTGGACAAAAAAAAATTTAATGACAAAATTGCCCTATTCTTTCATAATAGATTTAAAAGGCAGTTGATATCAAAACTCACAATAAACTCTTCTATCTATTTCCGTTGCTAAACTACTAAATCTTTGTATTAAATTTTCTAGGTCTATCCCTCTATGTTGACGATTGAAGTAGCACTGTATTAAGGAAAACACATAACTATGAATACTTAGATTTTATGAAGCAATTTACAAAATTCAAACGAATTTTGATTTTATTTTATAACTAAATCAAGAAAAATTAGAGTACCACCAAGTTACAAATTACGATACATCCAATTTGTCTTATGGTTTCCCTGATTTTAGAATTGATCAAAATCTTAAACAAATAAATATTTGAGGGTAAAATTGAAAAATTAGAAAATGGGTCGATTACTAGCTAAGTAAGAGGAGGAAGACAGAAGGAAGAAGATGAAGCTATAGTTGAAATGTGTAAGGGTAAAATGGAAAATATCAGGGGTGTTAAAAGAAATTATTGAGGTGTGATTATTTTGTTGACATAAACGGGGTATGTAAGGTAAAAACCGGTGTGTTAATAAAATCTGCCAAATTTCATAAGATATTTGTAGCTAGAAACTGCAATAATTTTCACCTCAATAATTGTCAACATACTTTAGTCAGTTGCATGAAATAACGAAACTGCAATAATTTTCAACCATCTCTCTTCAAATATGCTACAAATATTATGTATAGTTGAAGTTGGAATAACTATTGGCATTCACATATTTTATTTGTAATAGTCATCTAGCAAATGATGTTTCTTTTCATCTCATAACATTACAAATATTACTACATGATCAAGTTGATTTTATCAGCTTTCTATATATATTTATTAGTAATATCCACGTAATATATCAATATTACTGAATGATATTTATTAGCAAATGATATTGTTATATCACAAGATCTTTTACGACTAAGTAAAAATAATAATTAGATAATTATTTGCATTTGACACATCTTTAACAAAGTTAATCCGATTCATCTTCGCATGCAAGGATAAATATAACCGAAACATAAACGGAGATGATGGGCCAACATAAGCTGATGCAACATAACATACAATCAGTTACTTAATCTAGTTTGTACATAGTGGAGTTAAAAGTCATCTAAATAGATAATTAAAAGCCTCCAACTATTTCTTTAACTTCCTCGTTCGCAATCTGAAATGAACCTCTCTTACCCAAGGACCATAAACTCAGCTTGCTCTAGTGAGAACTATGAGTTTATGCAAAAATAGTAGCAACTAACAGGCCATGCAACAGTTTGTTTGGAAATATTAGTCCCCTTAACAACATAATATATAATAGTGAGATCACACAGCGGAACAGGTTCCCTTCACTATCCCAACATACATCATCATAGTTGTTGGAACTAGGCCCACTACTAAAACGGCTGGCAATTGCGGCAGACCTTTGCGTCGGCTAGCAACGGCTAAAAAAAACGGCCGTCACTAGCCCTCGCTATTCGACGCAAAGTCTGTATATACAGACAGCACTGCGCGAACCAGAAACTCATTTTCTCCATCCTACCAAAAAACTAAAACCCTCCTCCTCCTCTCTGCCAGCTGCCTCCCGTCGTCGCAACCTTCCGTCGCCAATTAAAGCTCTCCAAAGCTTGTCGGTATATCCTCCTCTCCAATATCTACGGTTTTTAGGTATGAACTACCAACCCTAATTTTGAAATTGGCTGATTTAGAGATTCGGAAATGATTATCATATCTTATTAGGGATTTGGAATAGTTGATGATAATATAGTGTATTAGTTGATTTGGGTATATAATTAAAACCCTAATTTAGAAAATTAGTTGATTATGAATTAGAAATTGATGATTATTGCGTATTAGTTGATGATAATTAAAAATTTATTGATTGGGGATATTAATTAGTGATTTGATTTTTTACTTTGTAGTTCAAAATTAGGGTTAATTTAAAATCCGAAAATTAGTCCATAGTTATTGATTAATATGCTTATTGATGATTTTACATGAATGTTTGTTATAGTTTAGAATAATGTTTGTTATAGTTTACGCAAAAATTAGTGTATAAAGGAGTTGAAGTTCATCTTGGTCTAATATCGTTACTTCATATAATTTACCTTCATGGATGTGTATGAAAACTCCATATATGTTTCTGACTGTTGTCGTTCCTGGCCCTGATGATCCAACCAAGGAATCGATGTTTATGTACAACCATTGATAGAGGAGTTGAAAACACTATGGCATGAAGGAGTTGAAACATACGACATTTCGAGAAAAAAACATTTTCGTATGTTCGCTTCTTTGTTATGGACTATTAGTGATTTCCCTGCATATGGGATGCTTTCATGTTGGAGTACAGCTGGTCGTCTAGCTTGTCCTTATTGCATGGAAGAAACACGAGTATTTTCTTTACGGTATGGAAAGAAAATTTCATGATTTGATTGTCATCGGTGTTTTCTCCATCCCAATCATACTTTTAGAAGAGATAAAAAAAACTTTAAAGCTAATAGAGAAGAGAATATGCAACCATCAAAGGTTTGGTCGGGCGAAGAAATATATGAGATTGTGACAGGCTATCCAAAAATACATGAAACTGGAGTACAGACTGAAATTCCAGGTAAATCGAACATTCATAATTGGTGCAAACAAAGTATATTTTGGGAGTTACCATATTGCAAAGATCTTTTACTCCGACATAATGTTGACGTGATGCACAATGAAAAAAACGTGTTTGATAACGTGTTTAATACTGTTATGAATATAAAGGGCAAAACTAAGGACGATTTGAATTCGAGACTTGAGATAGCACACTTTTGTAAACGTCCAGAACTTCATATGAAGCCCGATGATAATAAAAAAACCCAAAGCATGCTATGAACTAAACAGCAAGCAAGTAAAACTCGTGCTAAAGTGGGTGGAAGGACTATGATGTCCTGATGGGATTTCTTCTAATCTCCGTAGATGTGTTGACTTTGAAAACAATAAACTTAGTGGGATGAAAAGTAACGATTTCTATATCATGATGGAATATTTATTGCCGGTGGTGGATCTAAATCCTTTCAGCAACATCGCGCAGAGTTGGTAAGTTTAGCAATTGCGTTTATAAACAGATGTAACATTATTTAATCATATTTGTAACATTATTCATTAACATTGTTCATTAATCATATTTGTAACATTATTTAATCATATTTGTAACAGCGTAGGAAGTTAAATCGTGAGCCTACAATGGCTGAGGTCTTCACAATGATGCACGCCGTCGAGCAGAAAGATGAGGAAGGCAATGTTTCATATATTTGGACATATGATAAATCTCAATCAATAATGATAAACATGCTTAATTTTTTTTACTTCAAACTTCAAACTTCAAAACTTCTAAATTAAATTGTTATTGTGGTAAAATATTGTTCGTGATCGCAGGAAAGATATGACACAGAGCATGTTCGAGTGGCACAATCCACTGGCCGTCAATTAACCTTAGAGGAGTCAAATAATATATGGGATGCTTTGGTTGATACTCCTTCGCGAAATAGGTGTTACGGTTTCGGAAATCAGGAGGTAAAATGCTTTATTAACTAATATATAAGCAATATTTAATATTGAGCATAAATTATAACCCGCTATCAATAATTTACAGGCCATGATGATCAAGTCGTCCTACAGGAGATCCCAAGCTGAAGAGGAGATAGCTCAATTGAAACAACAGCTAGCGGAGATCAATGATTGGCGAAAGAGTGGGGCGTTGGTGCAGCAGCTAGATGAGCATATTGCGGCAAACTTAGCTGAGCATGGGACAATGTCGGGGGTGGATGATGATGATGAGGATGATGAGTAGGTATGGTTGTGTTTCTGATGGATTTTGATCATTTTGTTTTTTACATATGTGACATGTGTTACATTTGAGGATTTGATACTTGTTTGTTGGTTAGGTTGTTTGATGTATTAGTGGATGTTTTGTTTGATGTACATGAGTTGGTTGGGATGTTTTGTTTGATGTACTTGTTTGTAGGTATGGTTTTGTAGCTTGATGAGATATTGGTGTTGGTTGATGAAATAGTTGTGTAAATATTGATATTTGCGTTATATATTTGATTATGTGTGATATGTATGAGATTATATGATTCTTGCATTGGTAGTAGTTTTGAAATTGAGTATATATGTGCTGTAAATGAGGTGGATGGAGATTTGTGCATTTGGATGGCCTAAGGAGGAGTTTGGTGCAGAAAAATGGTTCCAGATTAGCGACGGCTAGCGACGCCCTAATAAATCCAGGCTAGCGACGGCTGATTGGTCCAGGTTTGTGATGGTTGGTGTCGGTTTGCGGCAGCCCTTCAACTTCTAAGATGTTGCCACGTGTCCACTTAGCCGTCACTAAGCGTCGCTAATATGGCAACGGAGCCATCGCTTTCTCTGTTGGTGACGGGATAAATAGCGATGGCTTTTAGCGACGGTCGTCGACGACTTTTTGCCGTCTCTAAAGCTAGCCGCTCTTGTAGTGGCCAATTAAAAGCTGGTTAAATTGGTGAATTTCAAAAAATTTCCATTTTAATCTTAGTTGAGTTTATTAAGTCTAAATGGATTTTAGATCTCACCTAAAATAATTTATATAAAATCTTCAATTTACTTAATATGTTAATTTTTTATTTAAATTTAAATGCATGAGTGTATCAAATACACCCAAGTTGTAACAATTACTGGTTAAAATTAATTTAGAAAAAGAAACTTTTCAATTCTCTCTTTAGTTAAATTGATTGATTTATTAATGTCATTACCGATCAATTTATACACGGCATAAACTGTGAGTATATCCAAATATATTATAGTGTATATTATAAAAGTACAACAGATAAAAAGAGTGTACATAGTTAATGTGACTATATATATGGGATGGGATTCACACCACAACAGACTCATTTGCCCTTTACATATGCATTTGTTGTCCAGGGTTTTAGTTAAAAAACAAACACAATAAAAGATGTACAATTGTTATGTGTGTGTCTATATATATATATATATTACATTTGGTAAACTTATATAACTTGAATTCTAAAATTAACATAACGAATTAACTATCTATTAGGGAACGATTCAAAATCCAGAATTACATTAATGTACATAATCCATCATATCTTATTAATTTGAGTTGGTGCAAAACAAATATGTTTCCATATACATAAAATGGAATGTGATGTTTTAGATCTTAAATTAACTTACTTATGTAAATATCTAACTTTTACACACACACACACACATATGTGTATGTGTGTGGATTTGTTAAAATTTTATGGTAACATTATTGAAATAAACGTTTAATTTAAAAGAGAAGTAGTAAGTATAGAATTTTACATAATACTTCAAATTTAAAAAGGAAATAAAGTGTTGGATTTTACACAAATGTCCACACATAGATACAAAAATAATTTCTCATTTTTTTTAAACTAATAATCAAACCAACTTATTCAAAACATCAATCAATATAACAAAACAAATTAGTTTTTAATGCAAATATAAATTATTAATATATATATAATAGTATTATATAGATGGTTTCCAATCGAAATTAGGTTTTTTCTTCTTTTAGAACAACAAAAGAAAAAATAGGAAGGATTTGGACAACTTGAGCATATGTAAATTCGTGAAAGAATATTCACATCATAAAATTGAGAACAATAGAGAACAATGTTATCCACATAATTTCTTAGAAGAATATGGTTTCTAATTCGAAGCTGTAAGGAGATGATGTCAAACCTCATTGTAGGAAGAAGTGACTAAGTCTTATAACAACAGCCGTTCTAACCATCACTGATATTGAAAGTATACTATACAAGACATGGATATGACACCGTCTTTTATAATGGAGAACTGCTCTTTGTTCACGTCAATTGTCATTATTACCGTCGAAGACATGTGGCCAATGATATACTTATGGATCTTCATCGAAAGAATAGGGCGCTGCACTTTGTCAATAACAGAAGGTATACAACGTTTCATGCAACTAAAGAAGCAAAGTAATCGGCTACAATCAACATCGTAAACCAACAATGAATATCGATTTGACCTATATCGCATCTCATAGATGCTAGTCTATAGTGTTGTCGCTATTCATCTATTATTACCAAACAAGCTCATCGCCAACACAACTCCTCCATACCAACTCCAAAAGAAATTCTAAGCTTGTCGTTGTGTTTTATTAGCTGTTGAGTATTGATGCCGAAGACCCATGCCGCCATTATATAGTGTCGACCTTCATATGACACATGGAAGACACTGCACATCTATATACGAGATGTTGATGGCAAGCGTCATCGATGTCCACGAAAGCCATCAACGCTACATTAAAGCAACGTCGCACTTTACAATACTTAGGAGATGGGTATTGCAAATCATGTGTCACTGTGTTCTATCTGTTGCCAGTGAAGTAAGCTCGCCACCAATAGCGCTCTAATGATGTTCTTCCACGATGATGCCAAAGGCTATAACCATCGGCAATATACCAAACTAAGCCACTTAATATCAATGTTATAACAAATCGACATCGCTCTTCATCGAGGGTTAACATTACTTCCAAACGAGGCCTCCAATAATCAATCAAGTGTATCTCAAGCCAAAGAGTCATCGACGCCGAAGGTTATTGCAACCGATGCGGCACTGAAGTTCCACTATAACCATTAAGCAAACACATAGCAGCATGAAGGTCGCTGAAGCTGTTGTTGAAGCTTACCGACGCCCTAAGTCATGCCGTTTTTTCCTCTATAAATGTAGACTTAGGGGTGCCGTTTTAGGGGAGAGTTCATTCTTTTCCCACTCTTACGTTTTCAACTTTGCAAACACTAAATTGATTTGCGGATTTTTGCCGATTGTAACACTTGAACTTTTTACACATAAGGGATTGAACATTGAACAATTACATAGCATATTTGACTACTTAACTCTTGAATTGTGACTTACACATTGCTTTGCATATCTATTTTGATCATATATGACTTACGACATGACTTCAGTGACTATGCAAAGAATTGTTATGGATTTAAACTATGCATACTTCAACCTACAACTTCGATTAGCATCGACGAAGTCCCACTTTGAGCAGCTTCACTTCCTGTTCACTTTTTAGGTTAATGAATAAATTCGTTAACAATCAGTATATCAACGTGACATCGACTCATAATGTAACATCCTCTATCTAGAGGCCCAAAGCTAAGCGCTACAGATGTTGTAGTCATCTATAGTATTAACTTCCGGCGACTAAATACAGCTATGTTAATGGTATTCATAATATCAAAAGCATTTGAATATGAAACAAAATCACATATTTTAAAAACATCTTTTCACATTACATTTTCAAAGCACATGTTTCACATTCAAATTACATAATCCCATAATTGTTTTCCAGGTTCAGATAAAATATAATTATTACATAAATACGCCAAGAGCGACATATGATGATGCCCCTTTGGTTGACCAGAGTACTATATAGACATAACTGTCTTAAATACAACATAGGAGAATAAAACAAGACAAAACAACAGCTCCTAAATAACTATCCATCAGCCACCTGCTCGTCTCCGAAAGCTTTATTCGTCAATCTACTAAAAGCCTGTAAAACCTCAACCTTCAGCCTACTCAAATCAATTTTGAGCACCCGAGAGTTTCAGGAGAAAAACATAAACTTCGAGTCAGACATAAAGCCTGGTGTGAATAATATTATACATCTCGGATATACGATATTAAGTGAGACCATGCCGCTTAGCGGAACGGGTTTCCCCTCACTAATATCCTTGTAAAACATATCTTTTGCAAATCATAATCTTGCAACCAAAACTGGTTAAAACTATAAAACATTATTATGTAAACATACATATCAGGTAACAAATGGACCATCTGTCCGAACACTATAGTTTTGTTTGGCTAACTACTAACCTTTGGCTGACTCGGGCCTACCAGACAATATGACAAAATAATCTAACATCTGTTAGACACTCCTCTTCTGGACGGTCTGTCCTTAACAATATATTAAATTCTTTTCTTCTGGATGGTCTGTCCCTAACTTAACACCTCCCAGGGTCACCTGATCCTAATGGTTTTTCAGGCTCACCAATAACCTATCTGTATACAAACATATATTCCTTTTTGTATGTAATCATAGTTTTAGTCTTACCTATGACAAGCCCTACACGCTGGAATTTTGGACTAAATTAGCTGGGGCTAATATCTATGTATAGGGCGCAACCTTATACAAGTCTCATCGATATTCTAATATTTGAGTCATTTTACTTAGGGATACCTTCCCAAAATTTTCCTTGAAAACCTCTTCATCTGAAATTGATTCAAAACCTTTTAAACCAAACTTAAACAAGGAAAACACTTATACTCTATGCTTTACTCAAAATCATCTTGCTATGTTATATATATACACTTTACTCAAACCTTTTGTTGATGAAAACATTTAACTTTTGAAAGTACCCCTTTCGAATCCATTGAAAGCACCTCTTTCGAAACCAAGTAAAATCCTTTATTCAACTTAGGCTGAAAAGCCAAAATCTTCCTTTTGAAACCAATCTTTAAACCTTTCAAAACCTTTCTTTCGAAGCTTTAAAACCTTAGACATCTTTATTTTTAAAACCTTTAAATATTGCCTTTCGAAACCTTTGGAAAATCTTTCCTATAAACCTTTCGAAACCTTTTTAAAATAATTTGACATGGTCAAAAGCTAACCAAGTCTAAAGCAAAGCTGACGCATTTTTCACTTTAAAACAAAGCAGTGCTTCGACCCCTTCGAAACCCCTGGGTTTTGACCTTGTACCTTCCGCCTTGATTCCAATTTGCTGCGCACCAAGTCCTCGATGTCATACGCATTAGTTTTAATAGTGATTAAGGCAAAGGGACTAAGTCTAAAGCCATCTATGTCGGAAGCAGGGTGCCGAAAGTGGCGAAACAGACTAAAAACAAGTAAATTTTGTCTTTAACTTAAAAGAGAAATACTTTTTGACTAACCTGCTATGTTTATCAAAATCTTGTTGTTTGCTAATTTTTCTTTTCTACAAGCACTGCCATAATTTTAGAAATAACAATTAAATTTGTTTTATAAATACCCCTTCTCCTTTTATAAATATATAAAACATTAAAGTCTCATACCTTAAATAATTTTATTTATTCATTAAAACACTTAGGAAAATTCTACAAAAATTCCAGAAAATCATTTTCAATATGTTTTCTAACATATATAAATTCCAGACCCAAATAAATAATTATTTTGCCGTAAATAATTTATAACCTAAATAATCGTTTTCTATACTAGAAAATTTATATAAAATCCCCAATAATTCAGAAAATTATGAAAATTGAAACCTATCTCTACAATATCATTTCTGATCTAAATCTAAAATCTCAAGGCATTTGGATGTCATTTAATAGGGTATTCATATCAAAACATATCATAAAATCTATATGAACAAGCATAAATCATCAACAAGTATATATACACATTCAATCATTCAAAAACATGGCAAAAACTTGCAAAACACTTCGGATTTAACTTAAAACCGAAATCATTTAGGAAAAAGAAGCGTAGTCATTATTCACCTTAGCTTGAGATTAAGGATTTGAGATTTGAATGGCTTTTGATTTGATTAATCTTCTTTCTTAGCTTATCCTTCCTCTAGTTCTATATAATGGTGGTCGGCCTCTACATTTTTAATTTGCAATTGAGAATGAACAAGTGAATATACGACTAAAAGTTTTAAGATTTAGGGTTTAAAGATCTTCCTTGTTCCCATTTTGCCCCTGCCTACTTCCTAGCCCTTTATCTATTTTATTTCATGTTATCTCATTTTGATTTACTCATTAACATGGCACGGCTTCCCCTATTAATGACAAATCTCAATCCATTAGTTACCTTACATTATTTATTTAGTTTAGCTAATTAAATATCCTAAATAATGTTACTAAAAATATGGGGTGTTACAATCTCCCCTCCTTAAAGAATTTCATCTTCGAAATTACGATAAGGCACAAAACAAAACAATCAAAGGTAAAATATACCATCAAAAAAATCAGGATAAGCGTCTCTAATCCTGCTACCAGTCTCCCAAGTACAGTCTCTAGCATTGTCACTCCAATGGACCTTTACTAATATGACTGTCTTGTTTCTCAACTTCTTCTCATCTCTCGTGACTATCCGGATAGGCTTCCTAACTATAGTCAAGTCATGTTCCACTACTAAAACTTCTAACACAGTCGGTGTTATAGTGTTTCTGGATTCCTAACACACTTCCTCAGATGAGATACATGTAAAACATCGTGGACTCCTGCCAAACTACTCGGTAACTCTACTCTATACGTGAGTTTCCTAATCCTCTCTAAAATTAGAAATGGTCCTATGAATCTCGGTGCTAACTTCCTTGTCTTCCCGAACCTGATAACACCTTTCATCGGCGATACTTCGACGAAAACATGATCTCCAACAGAGAACACTAAATCTTTCCATCTTCTATCGGCATAACTCTTCTGCCTAGACTAAGCTTCCTTTATTCTTGCCGTTATCAGCTCAATCTTTTCTACTGCTTCTCTTACTAAATCGGGACCAAGGACCAATCTGTTTCCAGTCTCTAACCAATATGTAGGGGATTTGCATGGTCTTCCATACAAAGCTTCAAACGGTGCCATCCCTATATTAGTCTGATAACTATTATTATATGAAAACTCGACTAGTTGTAGGTGGTCTTCCCCTGATCCCCCGAAGTCTAATACACAAGCTCTTGACTAGTCTTCCAAGATCTTGTTAACTCTTTCCGTTTGCCATCTGTCTGTGGATGGTAAGCGGTACTCATCTTGAGCTTGGTTCCTAAACTTTCCTGTAGGCTCTTCCAGAATTCGCTAGTGAATAAAGAATCTCTATCACTAAAAATACTACTAGGAATCCTATGAAGTCTAACCACATTCTTCATAAATAACTTAGCCAATACAGGTGCCGTCCTATTTGACTTAATGGGAATGAAATGGGCACTCTTGGTCAATCTATCCACTATGACCCATATAGATCTCGGCAACCCGTCTATGAAATCCATAAAAATAGAATCCCACTTCCATATCGAAATATCCAATGGCTGAAGCAACCCACATGACTTCTGATGTTCAGCTTTCACCTGCTGACAGTTCAAACATTGTTTCACCCATAAGTCAACATCCCTCTTCATTCCTTCCCAAAAGAAACTTCTCTTCATATCCCGATACATCTTCGTTCCTCCTAGATGAATATTGAACTTCAAACAATGGCATTCCTCCAAAACTTTCTTCCTTATGTCTCCCACATCTTGAACACATAATCTACCCTTCTTTCTCAACCACCCACTTTGGTCAAGACTGAAATCCTTAAAGTCATCGCTCTTTGTTCCATCCTTTAATTTCCTAACCTTTCAGCTAATACTGGATCTTCTTCCTGTTTAGAAGTAACCTTCTCAATCAATACCGGTCGAACTTCTAAACAAGATAACATAGCAGATTCTCCACTAGACCTAGCTTTGGATCTCCACTGCACTCTGCAAGTTTTCAAGGCTTCCAAGCCTTTCCATTCTGCTATCATAGCCAACACTGCATTCTGATGCTTCCTACTAAGCGCGTCTGCAACCATGTTGCTTTTCATTAGTGTGTACTCTATTCCAAAATCATAAGCAGCTAAAAACTCTAACCGCCTTTGCTATCTCATGTCCAGCTCCTTCTGAAAGAACAAGTACTTCAACGACTTATGATCTGTATAAAGCTCGAACCTCTCTCCCAAAAGGTAATGCATCCACACCTTCAATGCAAATATCACTGCAGCTAACTCCAAGTCATGCGTTAGATATCTAACCTCATGCGGTCTAAGCTGTCTAAAAGCGTAGGCAATCACTTTACCCCTTGGCACTAGTACAGCTCCTAACCCAATACCACACGCATCTGTATAAACTACCAAGTCTCGATTCCCTTTCGGAACCACTAACACGGGTGCATGGGTCAACAAGTGTTTCAAGCTTTGGAACGCTTCCTCACACTTGTCGGTCCACACAAACTTCACATCCTTTCACGTTAACATGGCCATAGGTGCTGCTATCCGAGAAAAATCTTTAATGAACCTCCGATAATATCCGGCTAATCCAAGGAATCTTCTTATCTCAGTTATTGTTTCTGGTCTTTTCCAATTATTAACAGCTTTGATCTTATCTGGATCGACCGACAACCCTTTCTCCAAAACCACGTGACCAAGAAACTTCACTTTCTTCTTCCATAAACGACACTTCAAAAACTTTGCCTTCAGCTGATGCTGCCTCAGCGTCTCAAGCACAACTCTAAGATGAACTTCATGCGCCTTCTCATCCTTAGAGTATATCAGAAAATTATCTATAAAAACCAACACGAACCTATCCAAGTGCTCTCGGAAAATTCGGTTCATTAAATCCACAAAGAATGCGGACGCATTAGTGAGTACGAACGGCATAACTAACCATTCGTATGACCCATACCTTCTTCTAAACGCCATCAAAGGTATACTATCTTCCGCTACAATAAGACGATGGAACCTGTTGCTAAGTCTAACCGAGAAAATATCTAGGCTCCACTCAGCTGATCAAACAAATTATCAATCCTAGGCAATAGATATCGATTTTTTATTGTTCTCTCATTCAACTTACGGTAATCGATACATAGCCTTAACGATCCATCCGACTTCTTAGCAAATACTATGGCTGCTCCCCAAGGCGAGCTACTTGGTCCAATAAAACTCTTGCCTTCCTAATCCACCAACTGAGCCTTCAACTCCCTCATTTCTGTAGGTGTCATCCTGCTTGGTGGCCTACTCATCGGTTATGCTCCAAGCACCAAATCTATTCGAAACTCAATGACTCGTTTCGGTGGCAACCCAACTACCGGCTCGAAGACATATACGAATTCTCTAACCATGAAAACACGATTCAACTCATCCTCTAACTCCACAACACCCAACAAAGCATTCACCTCACAGCTAGGGTTTTCTACGGTATAAACTATTCGATCAGTATAGTCCAGGTGTCTAAGTGATATTTTCCTATCCTGGCAAAATATCCTAGCATCATACTCACTTAACCATCCATACCCAATATAATTGTGAACCCTACAAAGTCAAATATATACAAACTACAAACAAAGGTGTAACCTAGCAAGTCAAACTCTAAGTGGTCACACTTCATCACAAGTGTGGCATACCCTCCTATCGGATTTGCAACTCTTAAGGAAGTAACTAAATATGTGGGTTCTAGGTTAAGCTTATCTACCAAACATCGAGATATAAAAGAATGCGATGCACCAGTATCACACAAAATGCTAACAGACATATCATGGATCTAAAGCGTACCTCCCAAAACTGCCTTTCCTTTCTCCTGCACCGTCGGTTTCGAAGTAGCAGCTCCAATGCAAATACTTGGCCTTTTTTCTCCATTATTTGGCTCTTTGCACTGGTTCTTGTAGTGCCCAATTTGATCATAGTTGAAACATCTAACTCCTTTCTTCTCAGCGGTCTTCTTTCCTTTGCCTGTCCAGCACTTATGAGCATAATGACATTTCTTATCACACTTGTAATAGACCACTTCATACTTCCCCTTCTTTGCTGCTCCACCTTTTTGAGAACCTTTCTTGTGAAAGAACTTTCTCTTTTGACCTTGCCCAACCTAGACCTCCTTCTCCTCCTTCTTCTCCAAACAAGCAAGTATCTCTTCATGTCTTAACGCCATTTCCACTACCACATCACAGGGATCTCTGATATTCGGTAAGGTAGCCCTAGCCAACTCAAGCTTCAATCCCCTGATGAACTTCTCATTCCTCTTCACCACTGTATCAACTGTGGCATACCCATATCTAGCCAACTCTTCAAACCTACTAGCATACTCCAAAACAGACATCTCTCCTTGTTCTAACTCAGCAAACTTCCTAATCAAAAAAGACTACGCCATTACTGACATGAACCTCTCCTTGAACCATCTCCTAAACTCAGCCCATGTCATCTCCTCTTCATTTACTCCAGCCATTACACTATTCCACCAAATTAAAGCTGCTCCCTAAAGCTGTCTCGAACCAAGCCTCCTCTTCTACTCGTCATTGAGCCCTAAGTCAGCAAATATCCTTTCACATTGCAACAACCAGTTCACTTCTATAGCTTCCACAGTTCTGATAAATGGCTTCCCTTCAAGCCTAGCATAGTCTTTGCTCAAGTTAGCATAATGATTGACGACCGCAGCTTCCTAAACTCCTCCTCCAGCATTTCCTCCAACAACCCCAGTGGCAATCCCAGCTTGCATCATGTTCACGAAAAACAGATACATAGCCCCCACATCTACTTGTGGGACTCTAACATCAACATTATCAGCTTAACCTTGAGTCCTTCTTTTATTGGGTCGGGCATTTCCATTGGTGGTTATGTTGTCCCCACCTAGGTTAACTCTGCCTCTTCTAGCGTCCATATCTATATTCAAGCCTCGTGAGATATAGAAGAATAGCCTAAATAGAGATAGGAGAATAGAGATATAACATATACTTATATATAGAAAATACAAGTACGTTACTATAGCATTATCCCATACCCCAATCTTACTCTAATTCCTAAGGATTATGTTTTCAAAAATCATTTTTAGTTAAAGTATTTCATAAATTGTGATGACCCTGAATTTTTGACATTGGAAATCAGAATATTTAATTGATTTTAAATATCTGGAAGTTAGTTTAATTTGAAATTCGAATATCAGAATGAAATTGGCAATTTAATTATTGAATTTAATTTATTGCAGTTGCGTAAAAATATTTAAATCTTAAGTTTTCAGCTTGTTAAAAATAATATGAAGTCTTGTAAAATCTATATTGATAATACTGAAGATAATAAAAGCTTCATAATTGAATTTGAAACTGTTTTGTTCAGTTTGAAATTTTATCGGTTAAATCGATATTTAAAAATAGCCTTCCGAGGCATAGTCTCGAAATTTGACGAAACTAGTTCCATTAGATCCATAATATTGTATTATTATCGGATTTCAATTTTCGTAGTGTTTGGAGTTGTTGTGTGAGCATACGATATATAAACGCACTGAAATTTTATTGAAATTTAATTTAATAACTGGGTTCAGAAAGCTATCTTCTCCATACGATCGAATTTGGACTCAAAACCTTTTCCATTGCGTTCGGAATAGGCGTATAACATTATAAACGCCTAGCAGATGCCTTGATAGGAGATCAAAATTTTAAGTTGCTAAACGAGATATTTCCAATATTAAAATTTATATTTATCTAGTCAGAAATTAAATCAAGCCACCTTCTATCTTTTCAAAACGAAATTGCTGCTCACGCAAGGAATCAAATCCTGTCCTTTTTCTTGTTCAAGCACGCAACTTTCCCTTTCAAAAATCACATCTCTTCTTTTCCCCTTCCTTCAGTTAAAACTTCACGAAAAAAAATGGAAGCCAGATCAAAATATACAATATTATCGATCTCCCCTCTCCATTGTCCCTCTTTCTAAATCTAAAACAAAATTCTCAAAAAGAAAAAAACAACAGCTTGAAAAGAAAAGCTCGTTCCTCTCAAGTCGTGATAAATTCGATTGACAGTCGAATGTATATTCCATCAATTCCTAAATCGAGCTACTCGATTGTCATCCCCACCTCTCCGACCGGCTTTCTCATCGCCAGGGAGGCGCAGTCATGTGAGGTTGCTCAGATCATTCAAGTCTTCACGTTTTGGGCCACGCCCCGACCATGAAGCTCGGGCCACGCAAGTCTTGTGATTGAATTGATAGCGCGTTAACTCAGGAGGAGGTTTCTTTAACGAGCTGGTGAATGGAAGGGTGTCGTTCAGCTGGACGAAGTGCCTGAGTCATGTGGGGATACGTGGGTGGATGCTGAGTCGAACAACACATGGGGTTGTCGATAGTGAAGCTGGGTGGAGCTGTTGGAATTAGCCTGATTTTTCCTTTCTTGTCGCAGTAGGGTAATTTCTTAAGTTATTGCTATATAACATTTTAGCTAATTTTTGTTAGGTTACAAGAATAAATATATATATATATATTTAATTACTTATAAACTGTTTTAAGGAAGAAAGAAAATATTTGAGTTAACTTTATAAATTAGTTGGAATCACTAATTTATACGCATACTTTTGCTTATTGGCTTATTTTACAAATAATAGATTCAATGATTAATTTGTTTTATTTATCTATTTAATTTATTTTAGTTACTAAAAGATTTTGGAAGGAAAATTATTGGTTTAAATTAAGAGGTTAGTTAAGTAAATCTATTAAATAATAATTAATCGTTTAAAATTTTCCAAGTGTTAATAAATTATCAAATGTTTATATAAGGTCTATAAACCAAGAAAAACGAGCTGGAATGGAAATGGATTGCAAAATAAAAGAAAAGGTGAGATCTTCTCACTCAAATTTGTTGCCTAGTTGAATTTAAATTCTGGATGTGTTTGGATGAATTGGATAATTTATCTATTGATGATATCAGATATAGTAGGATATCTAATATATATATATATATATAAATTTTGAGTTGATTTCCCGCATTATATAGCGGATGAGACCCTATGCGCCGCATAATAGCAGATGATATTTTATAAAACCCATATACCGCGATATTCCACCTCGAAGTGGAATGGGTATTTAATTGTTGTGCTAACATCTGTGGATGCAGGGAAACAGGTTGGAGGGATCCAACTGGATTCCTCAAATTATATGAATTTGTTTCATATGTTGTATGATGTGATTTATTGATAATATGTGGATGATGACATTGATAATTGAATTTGTTGAAGGCTATAATTTAGCTGAATGTATTTTTGGTATCGTTGGATACCAGAAATAAATAAAATTGGATTTTTGAAATTAAAGTTGGAAATTTTAAGTAAATTTCTTTTGAATGAATTAGGTGAATTCAAAAGAAGAAATTTAAAAGCATAAAGTTGATTTTTGTAGTCATATCGAATTATTTCCGAAATATGGGAAATGATTTTAATAAATGGATTTTGAATAGTATTATCGAAAGTTGAAGAATTTATTTAAAATACGGATTCTAAATAATTTGGAAAGAATAAAGGGATTTATTTAAAAGGTGATAAATTTGTTTGAAATCCAATTGATAATTGATTTGGTATTGGAAAATAAATCTTTGGGAAATTAATAAGATAATTGATTGGTGTTTGAATGAAAATTTAATTTGTGCTGAAATAAACTTAGAAATCAATTTATAAATGCTTTGTTATTTGAAATAAACTTGGAAGTCAATTTGTAATTAATTTAATGTTGAAATAAATCTGAAATCAATTTGGAATTTGATTTGGTGTTTGAAATGTAAATTTGAAATCAATTTGAAATTTGATTTGGGGTTTGAAATGAAATTGAGAAATCAATTTTGAATTTGATTTGGTGTTTGGAAGTGCAAAATTGGAAATCAATTTGAAAATCATATATTAGTGAAAATTTGGGAATTTAAATTCACAGTGGAAATAAATAATATCGGGAATTTTATTCCGCGAGTGAAAAGTAATTTGAAATTGGTTTTCAAAGTGATGAAGTGTAGAAAAATATATATCTTGTGAAGATATTTTGAAAATAAATAATTTGGGAAAATTATTTAAATTGGTTGATTGTTGTTAATGTTGTTTGATAGTTAAATAACCGAATATCAATATTTGCTTTTGGAATGGCACTCGGATTTGTTTTTAAAACAAGCGTTCATTATTCGGTTTAGCCGGGAGTGGACTTTGTGTCATATAACCCATTCCGAATAATGATACGACGTTATGGATTGCAATTGAAGACCGGATTTGCAAGGACTTCTTTGGAAGTGCCTTCGGTTCTGTTCGAACCCGGAACAGACTTATATAGTCGTATGTCTGACACTGCACTTTGAGATATAAAGCATATTTCTTTCAAATACATTTATGTTGGTGGTGGAGAATTTATTCTCTTAGCTTAACACCCTTCTCTGAGACGTACGAGCTCAGAGGTCATGTAGTTGAAGGTTATCAGTGACATACTCTCAATTTGGTAGTGTGGCATGCTAAGTGTTGCTGTGTGTTGATGATCATTTGTGATCAAAGCATGGCTTTCGTGTAAAGCGTAGCTTTATGGATGAGACCTCATCGGACCTCACACCCCGGAAATGGTCAAAATAGGAAAATGTGGCAATGTTATGATGGTCGCTCCCTTTAGGGTATGTCATTTCCTTCTGGAAAAAGGTGGTATCATGGTATGGAGCCCAGATGCTTTACCTGTGTGGTTGCATCAATCTTATTTACTGTGTGATTGTTGCTTTGTGATCGAGGGCCCTCGAATAAAGGTCGCAAATGACCGCGGGGTGGCATACTCGTGTACTAGTTACCTAGTAAGAGGTAACCCGGCCTTGTGTTGGCAGAGAGCTAGTTAGTTCTCGGGATGTCCCTCCAGAGGCGTTTCCATGTGGCAGTAGGAAGTTCCTTAGCCGGACCATTTGTTGGAAAATCCAAAGAAACAATACGAACCTTGTACGGTTTCAGTTGTAGAACCTGCCATTTAACATGGCAGCTATAGCAGGCATAATATAATGGTACCTATGCTGGCTAAGATTAAAATTATATTTTCGAAATGTTTCACACTATGCACTAGTAATAATATCAAAAGAGTTTTCTCGTATTAAGCATATTTGACTATTATAAGAAGAAATCTCCTCCAAGTCTGCGATTGCATTGTGTGTGTGGTGGGAGGTCTTATGGTAGTTTCATTTTCCAAAAGCATTGCGAATTCCTTTTATTTTCTTTGTGAAAATAACTGTTTTTAAGATCTCACACCAGTACCACGACTGACCTGGAGTTTATTGTTCCCTTTCTAAACTCTGGGTGCCCATAATTTTCCACACGGGCAGCCTAGAGTCAGGTTATCAGGTCATTTTGGAATTCAGAAGTTGCTGTGGAGATCTGGAGGCGAGCTGGATGGCGAGACGTATCACTTATATTATTATTCCGCTGTGTATTCTGTTATGTGGACAAGTTTATATAACTGTCCAGTGATGTGTGTTGTTGTTGTAAACTCTGATGATGTATTGTATAAACTGATATAGTTCTTTGTTATAAAGATTATTCATTCATTTATTATATATTGTTCCGCTGCGAATGTGAGATTCTGATATTGTTTCTGTTTTCTTTTCTTTCTTTCTTCTTCTACCTCTTCTTTTTAACCCTGATGGTTCGCATTTCCGTTCTTCTTGAGTTGATTTGTTGGAAATTGATGTCAATTTAAGGGATACGGATTTGCGAGTCTTCACAAAGTGGTATCAGAGCAATTGGTTAAGCGATAACCTTGGCTATGTTGGGTGTTACTCATTAGAGATAGTGTCAGTAGTACTCTAGAATGAGTGTGAGTGTAATAATAGATATGAGCGCGTATTTGTTAGTGAATATAAAAAAAATTGTATTGTGTTGACTTATCGGTTGATTGTTTATAGATTCCGGTCGGTGCAGTCTAGCCAACTGTAATCGATAGGGGTTTCTAAACTCTTAAACAAGATAAACTGACACAGTATTGTTTTAAATAGGGTAAATGAAATAATTTTGCCCAAAACTATTTTTGTATAGAAAAGGAATCATTTTCCATAAATTATTATAGTATATGGATGCTTGGTTGGTCGGAAGAGATAATATTGAAATATTATCATTGTTATATGGAAATTGAATAAGAAATAATGGTATAACCAAAAATTTGGAGATAAATTCATTTAACAAATAAAATTTATAAATATGAATTGAAAATATAAGGAAATGAGTTCATATAAGAATGGGATTTGTAAATGAAAAATTGTAAATGTGATTTATAATTTGAAATAGATTTCCAGAGAAATATTTGAAGATGTTTTGAAAGGTTTTAAAATTTGAAATTTTGGTGGATAATTTAAATTCCCTTTGATTTGAAAATGGTTTTCAATGGATTTAAAAAATGTTTTGAAGGGATGAAAGCACTAAACTCTTTTCGATCGCTGGAAAATAATTTCGATGATGATCGCGACATCATCGGTGTTCATTTTCGAGTTTCCAGAAGAGGAATTGCTGCCGAATTATTTTAAGTAAAAGTTGTTTGGAAAACTGGGGACGGTTTTGGAAATTCAAAAGATAATTTGAATTGATTTCGAAAAATAGTTTTGAAAGGATGGAAAAACTCTGGAATCTTATTTAAAATATTTGTAGAATATAATTGAGTTTGGAAACTTACTTTGATTTGTGATAAACAAAGTAAAGTGGAAAATTTGTCAATTTGGACCAAATGAAGCGAAGTATTGAAATAAAATTGAATTCAATATTTATGAAATGAAAGGTAAACTAAATTCATATGAAATTTGAAATCCAGTGTAAATATAAGTGGTTATTAACCAAAATGATGAAATTCTTAAGTAGAATTTGGAGTTGAGAAAATATTCTAAATTAATGAAGATTAAACTGGAAATTGTGAAATGGTAATTGTGAATAAGGGAATGAACGAATGAATAAAATCTATGAGTTAATAAAAGCAAATGAAATTGATTTTGGAATCAATTGAAAGGGATATGAGTCAGATTCATTTAAAAATGCATTGAATATAAGGAATTGCATTGTAAACCATTGAATTGAATGTAAATTAGATGAAACCGATTAAATTTGTATTGAAACCATATAAATTGCTTATAGGAATTATTTTGAGTGCATTGCTTATGAAAACTATGTGTTCACTATTGAAAATAAGTGAAATATTAATAGATTTCCTATATATGTCACTTACGTATTTAAATTGAGTAAGTACAGGTACAGGAGGGCCGTTTGGCTGCATTTCGATTGCGCAAAATACTAAAATAAATAAGCCGCTTTGCTTAAAATGCTAATAAAGGTACGCCTACGCAATAAAAATAGGAAATATGAACTGTTTTTGTTTTTCCGACCGTGTGGGTTGATATATATATATTTATATCTTTTGTCAAATTGCAAAAGCTCCTACGTACAGGGGAGACTCCGTCAAAATTTTCTGAAAATTTTGGGAGTTAGAAAATTTTGGAAATTTTCACTTAACAACAACTGATTTAAAATTGGAATTTGGGATAAGGAAAGTAAGATTCAATCTTCGAAGTTAAAGATGAATTGAATTCGAGTAAAATTTGAAATGAAAATCTGAATGAAAATTTGGAAATAAAAGTATTGAGATTTGAAATGAATTAGTAAATTGAAGCAAATTGATTTTATATGGAATTGGAATCCAATTTGAATAGAAGTAAATTAAAACCAAGTGGTATAGTGAAAGTAATAATATAAAGATATACAAAGTGCCTATATTGAACTTAAGAAATGAATGGAGAAAATTCTTAAGTAAAATTGGTATTTGGAATACACTAAATAAATTTGGACATTGTTGTTAAGTAAAGTATACAGGGATTATAAAGGCTATAGGAAAATGGAATTGGGATTTTTATTGCAGAAGGTAAATAAAATTTCTCAACAATAGGTATGTATTTATAAAATTTCAGTATGAAATTTGACTAGGTTTTTGGTCTAGCCGCTTGGCTTTTCTTTTTCTTTTTGGAATCTGGGAGTCTGTAGGGACATTTTGTAGTTGTACCAAGCTAACCACGCAAAGGAGTCGCTGGCGAAATTTTTCGAAAATTTAGAGAGTTAGAAATTTTTGAGAAATTTTAGATAATTTACAATTTGAATTTAAATTTAAATTTGAATTGTGAAGTAAAATAAAGTTACTTGAAACTATGAAAATGTTTGGAAAATTAATAAGGATGATAGTGTGGTTATGATAAGAAGATTGGTTTGAGAATTTGATAAAACTGTTTGGTTTTAGGAAAATAATAAACGGGTTGAGGATCATTCTTTTTAACTTGTAATTTTGGGACGAAATTCTTTTAAGGGGGGAAGAATGTGACGACCCTGAATTTTTGACATTGGAAATCTGAATATTTAATTGATTTTAAATATCTGGAAGTTAGTTTAATTTGAAATTCGAATATCAGAATGAAATTGGCAATTTAATTATTGAATTTAATTTATTGCAGTTGGGTAAAAATATTTAAATCTTAAGTTTTGAGCTTGTTAAAAATAATATGAAGTCTTGTAAAATTATATTGATAATACTGAAGGTAATAAAAGTTTCAGAATTGAATTTGAAACTGTTTTGTTCAGTTTGAAATTTTATCGGTTAAATCGATATTTAAAAATAGCCTTCCGAGGCACAGTCTCGGGATTCGACGAAACCAGTTCCATTAGATCCGTAATATTGTATTATTATCGGATTTCAATTTTCGTAGTGTTTGGAGTTGTTGTGTGAGCATACGATATATATATGCACTGAAATTTTATTGAAATTTAATTTAATAACTGGGTTCAGAAAGCTATCTTCTCCATATGATCGAATTTGGACTCGAAAACTTTTCCATTGCGTTCGGAATAGGCGTATAACATTATAAACGCCTAACGGCATGCCTCGATAGGAGATCAAAATTTTAAGTTTCTAATCAAGATATTTCCAATATTAAAATTTATATTTATCTAGTCAGAAATTAAATCAAGCCACCTTTTATCTTTTCAAAACGAAATTGTTGCTCACGCAAGGAATCAAATCCTATCCTTTTTCTTGTTCAAGCACGCAACTTTCCCTTTCAAAAATCACATCTCTTCTTTTCCCCTTCCTTCAGTTAAAACTTCACGAAAAAAAATGGAAGCCAGATCAAAATATATAATACTATCGATCTCCCCTCTCCACTGTCCCTCTTTCTAAATCTAAAACAAAATTCTCAAAAAGAAAAAAAAACAGCTTGAAAAGAAAAGCTCGTTCCTCTCAAGTCGTGATAAATTCGATTGACAGTCGAATGTATATTCCCTCAATTCCCAAATCGAGCTACTCGATTGTCATACCCACCTCTCCGACCGGCTTTCTCATCGCCAGGGAGGCGCAGTCGCATGAGGTTGCTCAGATCATTCAATTCTCCACGTTTTGGGCCATGCCCCGACCATGAAGCTCGGGCCACGCAAGTCTTGTGATTGAATTGATAGCGTGTTAACTCAGGAGGAGGTTTCTTTAACGAGCTGGTGAATGGAAGGGTGTCGTTCAGCTGGACGAAGTGCTTGAGTCGTATGGGGATACGTGGGTGGATGCTGAGTCGAACAGCACATGGGGTTGTCGATAGTGAAGCTGGGTGGAGCTGCTGGAATTAGCCTGATTTTTCCTTTCTTGTCGCAGTAGGGTAATTTCTTAAGTTATTGCTATATAACATTTTAGCTAATTTTTGTTAGATTACAAGAATAAATAAATATATATATATATATTTAATTAGTTATAAACTGTTTTAAGGAAGAAAGAAAATATTTGAGTTAACTTTATAAATTAGTTGGAATCACTTATTTATACGCATACTTTAGCTTACTGGCTTATTTTACAAATAATAGATTCAATGATTAATTTGTTTTATTTATCTATTTAATTTATTTTAGTTACTAAAAGATTTTGGAAGGAAAATTATTAGTTTAAATTAAGAGGTTAGTTAAGTAAATCTATTAAATAATAATTAATCGTTTAAATTTTTCCAAGTGTTAATAAATTATCAAATGTTTATATAAGGTCTATAAATCAAGAAAAACGAGCTGGAATGGAAATGGATTGCAAAATAAAAGCAAAGGTGAGATCTTCTCACTCAAATTTGTTGCCTAGTTGAATTTAAATTCTGGATGTGTTTGGATGAATTGGATAATTTATCTATTGATGATATCAGATATAGTAGGATACCTAATATATATATATTTGGAGTTGATTTCCCGCATTATATAGCGGATGAGACCCTATGCGCCGCATAATAGCAGATGATATTTTATAAAACCCATATACCACGATATTCCACCTCGAAGTGGAATGGGTATTTACTTGTTGTGCTAACATCTGTGGATGTAGGGAAACAGGATGGAGGGATCCAACTGGATTCCTCAAATTATATGAATTTGTTTCATATGTTGTATGATGTGGTTTATTGATAATCTGTGGATGATGATATTGATAATTGAATTTGTTGAAAGCTATAATTTAGCTGAATGTATTTTTGGTATCGTTGGATACCAGAAATAAATAAAATTGGATTTTTGAAATTAAAGTTGGAAATTTTAAGTAAATTTCTTTTGAATGAATTAGGTGAATTTAAAAGAAGAAATTTAAAGGCATAAAGTTGATTTTTGTAGTCTTATCGAATTATTTCCGAAATATAGGAAAAGATTTTAATAAATGGATTTTGAATAGTATTATTCGAAAGTTGAAAATTTTATTTAAAATACAGATTTTAAATAATTTGGAAAGAATAAAGGGATTTATTTAAAAGGTGATAAATTTGTTTGAAATCCAATTGATAATTGATTTGGTATTGGAAAATAAATCTTTGGGAAATAAATAAGATAATTGATTGGTGTTTGAATGAAAATTTAATTTGTGCTGAAATAAACTTAGAAACCAATTTATAAATGCTTTGTTATTTGAAATAAACTTGGAAGTCAATTTGTAATTGATTTAGTGTTGAAATAAATCTGAAATCAATTTGGAATTTCATTTGGTGTTTGAAATGTAAATTTGAAATCAATTTTAAATTTCATTTGGGGTTTGAAATGAAATTGAGAAATCAATTTTGAATTTGATTTGGTGTTTGGAAGTGCAAAATTGGAAATCGATTTGAAAATCATATATTAGTAAAAATTTAGGAATTTAAATTCACAGTGGAAATAAATAGTATCGGGAATTTTATTCCACGAGTGAAAAGTAATTTGAAATTGGTTTTAAAAGTGATGAAGTGTGGAAAAATATATATCTTGCGAAGATATTTTGAAAATAAATAATTTGGGAAAATTATTTAAATTGGTTGATTGTTGTGAATGTTGTTTGATAGTTAAATAACCGAATATCAATATTTGCTTTTGGAATGGCACTCGAATTTGTTTTTAAAACAAGCGTTCATTATTCGGTTTAGCCGGGAGAGGACTTTGTGTCATATAACCCATTCCGAATAATGATACGACGTTATGGATTGCAATTGAAGACCGGATTTGCAAGGACTTCTTTGGAAGTGCCTTCGGTTCTGTTTAAACCCGGAACAGACTTATATAGTCGTATGTCTGACACTGCACTTTGAGATATAAAGCATATTTCTTTCAAATACATTTCTGTTGGTGGTGGAGAATTTATTCTCTTAGCTTAACACCCTTCTCTGAGACGTACGAGCTCAGAGGTCATGTAGTTGAAGGTTATCAGTGATATACTCTCAATTTGGTAGTGTGGCATGCTAAGTGTTGCTGTGTGTTGATGATCATTTGTTGATCATTTGTGATCAAAGCATGGCTTTCGTGTAAAGCGTAGCTTTGTGGACGAGACCTCATCGGACCTCACACCCCGGAAATGGTCAAAACAGGAAAATGCGGCAAGGTTATGAGGGTCGCTCCCTTTAGGGTATGTCATTTCCTTCTGGAAAAAGGTGGTATCATGGTATGGAGCCCAGATGCTTTACCTGTGTGGTTGCATCAATCTTATTTACTGTGTGATTGTTGCTTTGTGATCGAGGGCCCTCGAATAAAGGTCGCAAATGACCGCGGGGTGGCATACTCGTGTAGTAGTTAACTAGTAAGAGGTAACCCGGCCTTGTGTTGGCAGAGAGCTAGTTAGTTCTCGGGATGTCCCTCCAGAGGCGTTTCCATGTGGCAGTAGGAAGTTCCTTAGCCGGACCATTTGTTGGAAAATCCAAAGAAACAATACGAACCTTGTACGGTTTTAGTTGTAGAACCTGCCATTTAACATGGCAGCTATAGCAGGCATAATATAATGGTACCTATGCTGGCTAAGATTAATATTATATTTTCAAAATGTTTCACACTATGCACTAGTAATAATATCAAAAGAGTTTTCTCGTATTAAGCATATTTGACTATCATAAGAAGAAATCTCCTCCAAGTCTGCGATTGCATTATGTGTGTGGTGGGAGATCTTATGGTAGTTTCATTTTCCAAAAGCATTGCGAATTCCTTTTATTTTCTTTGTGAAAATAACTGTTTTTAAGATCTCACACCAGTACCACGACTGACCTGGAGTTTATTGTTCCATTTCTAAACTCTGGGTGCCCATAATTTTCCACACGGGCAGCCTAGAGTCAGGTTATCAGGTCATTCTGGAATTCAGAAGTTGCTGTGGAGATCTGGAGGCGAGCTGGATGGCGAGACGTATCACTTATATTATTATTCCGCTGTGTATTCTGTTATGTGGACAAGTTTATATAACTGTCCAGTGATGTGTGTTGTTGTTGTAAACTCTGATGATGTATTGTATAAACTGATATAGTTCTTTGTTATAAAGATTATTCATTCATTTTCCGCTGCGAATGTGAGATTCTGATATTGATTCTGTTTCTTTTTCTTTCTTTCTTCTTCTACCTCTTCTTTTTAACCCTGATGGTTCGCATTTCCGTTCTTCTTCAGTTGATTTGTTGGAAGTTGATGCCAATTTAAGGGATACGGATTTGCGGGTCTTCACAAAGTGGTATCAGAGCAATTAATTAAGTGATAACCTTGGCTATGTTGGGTGTTACTCATTAGAGATAGTGTCAGTAGTACTCTAGAATGAGTGTGAGTGTAATAATAGATATGAGCGCGTATTTGTTAGTGAATATAAAAAAAATGTATTGTGTTTACTTATCGGTTGATTGTTTATAGATTCCGGTCGGTGCAGTCTGGCCAACTGTAATCGATAGTGGTTTCTAAACTCTTAAACAAGATAAACTGACACAGTATTGTTTTAAATAGGGTAAATGTAATAATTTTGCCCAAAACTATTTTTGTATAGAAAAGGAATCATTTTCCATAAATTATTATAGTATATGGATGCTTGGTTGTTAGGAAGAGATAATATTGAAATATTATCATTGTTATATGGAAATTGAATAAGAAATAATGGTATAACCAAAAATTTGGAGATAAATTCATTTAACAAATAAAATTTATAAATATGAATTGAAAATATAAGGAAATGAGTTCATATACGAATGGGATTTGTAAATGAAAAATTGTAAATGTGATTTATAATTTGAAATAGAATTCCAGAGAAATATTTGAAGATGTTTTGAAAGGTTTTAAAATTTGAAATTTTGGTGGAAAATTTAAATTCCCCTTGATTTGAAAATTGTTTTCAATGGATTTAAAAAAAAAATTGAAGGGATGAAAGCACTAAACTCTTTTCGATCGCTGGAAAATAATTCCAATGATGATCGCGACATCATCGGTGTTCATTTTCGAGTTTCCAGAAGAGGAATTGCTGCCGAATAATTTTAAGTAAAAGTTGTTTGGAAAACTGGGGACGGTTTTGGAAATTCAAAAGATAATTTGAATTGATTTCGAAAAATAGTTTTGAAAGGATGGAAAAACTCTGGAATCTTATTTAAAATATTTGTAGAATATAATTGAGTTTGGAAACTTACTTTGATTTGTGATAAACAAAGTAAAGTGGAAAATTTGTCAATTTGGACCAAATGAAGCGAAGTATTGAAATAAAATTGAATTCAATATTTATGAAATGAAAGGAAAACTAAATTCATATGAAATTTGAAATCCAATTTAAATATAAGTGGTTATTAACCAAAATGATGAAATTCTTAAGTAGAATTTGGAGTTGAGAAAATATTCTAAATTAATGAAGATTAAACTGGAAATTGTGAAATGGTAATTGTGAATAAGGGAATGAATGAATGAATAAAATCTATGAGTTAATAAAAGCAAATGAAATTGATTTTGGAATCAATTGAAAGGGATATGAGTCAGATTCATTTAAAAATGCATTGAATATAAGGAATTGCATTGTAAACCATTGAATTGAATGTAAATTAGATGAAACCGATTAAATTTGTATTGAAACCATATAAATTGCTTATAGGAATTATTTTGAGTGCATTGCTTATGAAAACTATGTGTTCACTATTCAAAATAAGTGAAATATTAATAGATTTCCTATATATGTCACTTACGTGTTTAAATTGAGTAAGTATAGGTACAGGAGGGCCGTTTGGCTGCATTTCGATTGCGCAAAATACTAAAATAAATAAGCCGCTTTGCTTAAAATGCTAATAAAGGTATGCCTACGCAATAAAAATAGGAAATATGAACTGTTTTTGTTTTTCCGACCGTGTGGGTCGATGTATATATATTTATATCTTTTGTCAAATTGCAAAAGCTCCTACGTACAGGGGAGACTCCGTCAAAATTTTCTGAAAATTTTGGGAGTTAGAAAATTTTGGAAATTTTTGGAAATTTTCACTTAACAACAACTGATTTAAAATTGGAATTTGAGATAAGGAAAGTAAGATTCAATCTTCGAAGTTAAAGATGAATTGAATTCGAGTAAAATTTGAAATGAAAATCTGAATGAAAATTTGGAAATAAAAGTATTGAGATTTGAAATGAATTAGTAAATTGAAGCAAATTGATTTTATATGGAATTGGAATCCAATTTGAATAGAAGTAAATTAAAACCAAGTGGTATAGTGAAAGTAATAATATAAAGATATACAAAGTGCCTATATTGAACTTAAGAAATGAATGGAGAAAATTCTTAAGTAAAATTGGTATTGGGAATACACTAAATAAATTTGGACATTGTTGTTAAGTAAAGTATACAGGGATTATAAAGGCTATAGGAAAATGGAATTGGGATTTTTATTGCAGAAGGTAAATAAAATTTCTCAACAATAGGTATGTATTTAAAAAATTTCAGTATGAAATTTGACTAGGTTTTTGGTCTAGCCGCTTGGCTTTTCTTTTTCTTTTTGGAATCTTGGAGTCCGTAGGGACATTTTGTAGTTGTACCGAGCTAACCACGCAAAGGAGTCGCTGGCGAAATTTTTCGAAAATTTAGAGAGTTAGACATTTTTTAGAAATTTCAGATAATTTACAATTTGAATTTAAATTTAAATTTGAATTGTGAAGTAAAATAAAGTTACTTTAAACTATGAAAATGTTTGGAAAATTAATAAGGATGATAGTGTGGTTATGATAAGAAGATTGGTTTGAGAATTTGATAAAACTGTTTGGTTTTGGGAAAATAATAAACGGGTTGAGGATCATTCTTCTTAACTTGTAATTTTGGGACGAAATTCTTTTAAGGGGGAAAGAATGTGACGACCTTGAATTTTTGACATTGGAAATCTGAATATTTAATTGATTTTAAATATCTGGAAGTTAGTTTAATTTGAAATTCGAATATAAGAATGAAATTGGCAATTTAATTATTGAATTTAATTTATTGCAGTTGGGTAAAAATATTTAAATCTTAAGTTTTGAGCTTGTTAATAATAATATGAAGTCTTGTAAAATTATATTGATAATACTGAAGATAATAAAAGTTTCAGAATTGAATTTGAAACTGTTTTGTTCAGTTTGAAATTTTATCGGTTAAATCGATATTTAAAAATAGCCTTCCGAGGCACAGTCTCGGGATTCGACGAAACCAGTTCCATTAGATCCGTAATATTGTATTATTATCGGATTTCAATTTTCGTAGTGTTTGGAGTTGTTATGTGAGCATACGATATATAAACGCACTGAAATTTTATTGAAATTTAATTTAATAACTGGGTTCAGAAAGCTATCTTCTCCATATGATCGAATTTGGACTCAAAACCTTTTCCATTGCGTTCGGAATAGGTGTATAACATTATAAACGCCTAGCGGCATGCCTCGATAGGAGATCAAAATTTTAAGTTGTTAAACGAGATATTTCCAATATTAAAATTTATATTTATCTAGTCAGAAATTAAATCAAGCCACCTTCTATCTTTTCAAAACGAAATTGTTGCTCACGCAAGGAATCAAATCCTGATCTTTTTCTTGTTCAAGCACGCAACTTTCCCTTTCAAAAATCACATCTCTTCTTTTCCCCTTCCTTCAGTTAAAACTTCACGAAAAAAAATGGAAGCCAGATCAAAATATATAATACTATCGATCTCCCCTCTCCACTGTCCCTCTTTCTAAATCTAAAACAAAATTCTCAAAAAGAAAAAAAAACAGCTTGAAAAGAAAAGCTCGTTCCTCTCAAGTCGTGATAAATTCGATTGACAGTCGAATGTATATTCCCTCAATTCCCAAATCGAGCTACTCGATTGTCATACCCACCTCTCCGACCAGCTTTCTCATCGCCAGGGAGGCGCAGTCGCATGAGGTTGCTCAGATCATTCAATTCTCCACGTTTTGGGCCATGCCTCGACCATGAAGCTCGGGCCACGCAAGTCTTGTGATTGAATTGATAGCGTGTTAACTCAGGAGGAGGTTTCTTTAACGAGCTGGTGAATGGAAGGGTGTCATTCAGCTGGACGAAGTGCTTGAGTCGTATGGGGATACGTGGGTGGATGCTGAGTCGAACAGCACATGGGGTTGTCGATAGTGAAGCTGGGTGGAGCTGCTGAAATTAGCCTGATTTTTCCTTTCTTGTCGCAGTAGGGTAATTTCTTAAGTTATTGCTATATAACATTTTAGCTAATTTTTGTTAGATTACAAGAATAAATATATATATATATATATATATTTAATTAGATATAAACTGTTTTAAGGAAGAAAGAAAATATTTGAGTTAACTTTATAAATTAGTTGGAATCACTAATTTATACGCATACTTTAGCTTACTGGCTTATTTTACAAATAATAGATTCAATGATTAATTTGTTTTATTTATCTATTTAATCTATTTTAGTTACTAAAAGATTTTGGAAGGAAAATTATTAGTTTAAATTAAGAGGTTAGTTAAGTAAATCTATTAAATAATAATTAATCGTTTAAATTTTTCCAAGTGTTAATAAATTATCAAATGTTTATATAAGGTCTATAAATCAAGAAAAACGAGCTGGAATGGAAATGGATTGCAAAATAAAAGCAAAGGTGAGATCTTCTCACTCAAATTTGTTGCCTAGTTGAATTTAAATTCTGGATGTGTTTGGATGAATTGGATAATTTATCTATTGATGATATCAGATATAGTAGGATACCTAATCGATTCCGGTCGGTGCAGTCTGGCCAACTGTAATCGATAGGGGTTTCTAAACTCTTAAACAAGATAAACTGACACAGTATTGTTTTAAATAGGGTAAATGAAATAATTTTGCCCAAAACTATTTTTGTATAGAAAAGGAATCATTTTCCATAAATTATTATAGTATATGGATGCTTGGTTGTTAGGAAGAGATAATATTGAAATATTATCATTGTTATATGGAAATTGAATAAGAAATAATGGTATAACCAAAAAATTGGAGATAAATTCATTTAACAAATAAAATTTTTAAATATGAATTGAAAATATAAGGAAATGAGTTCATATACGAATGGGATTTGTAAATGGAAAATTGTAAATGTGATTTATAATTTGAAGTAGAATTCCAGAGAAATATTTGAAGATGTTTTGAAAGGTTTTAAAATTTGAAATTTTGGTGGAAAATTTAAATTCCCTTTGATTTGAAAATGGTTTTCAATGGATTTAAAAAATGTTTTGAAGGGATGAAAGCACTAAACTCTTTTCGATCGCTGGAAAATAATTCCGATGATGATCGCGACATCATCGGTGTTCATTTTCGAGTTTCCAGAAGAGGAATTGCTGCCGAATTATTTTAAGTAAAAGTTGTTCGGAAAATTGGGGACGGTTTTGGAAATTCAAAAGATAATTTGAATTGATTTCGAAAAATAGTTTTGAAAGGATGGAAAAACTCTGGAATCTTATTTAAAATATTTGTAGAATATAATTGAGTTTGGAAACTGTTTGCGCCAAAAATGGTCACAAACCCCAAGTGTTGTGAAAGCACCAGTGTATGAATACAAATCAGCAATATTCAAACACAAATATCAGATCTAAGCAAGCAACAAACAGCAATCCAGAAATAATGAACAGTGACACACAATTTATAGTGGTTCGGCTATCTCCGGCCTACGTCCACTTCAAGGTTTTTATAATTTTATTGCTCGATGCTTGAAGATTACAATTTCGTGTGTTGTATTACAACTGATTTGCTGAACTAAGTTTGAATCTAAGGCAGCAATGGTGATCTGGAGTAAATCTGGCAGAGTCTGGGCGCTCTTTATCTCTCAAAATTGTCCGACCCCTTTTCTGAATGACCAAGGGCTCTATTTATAGGTGTAGGAGGCTGATATTTCGCCTAAAATGAAGGGAGACCAGTTCTGGTACGTCGGGGGCCCACATGCCCGCTTTATGGAAATCCGGGCCCACACCGGGATCGATTCGACCCTAGGTTCGAATCGATCAAGAAATTGTCCAATCAAGCTGAAATTTGGTGTGGACATTCTTCAACATGTGCTCAAGCTTCTGTGAAAATTTCATAGCATTTGGATGTGTAGATCTCAAGTTATGATCGATTCAAGGTTGCATTTCTGGTTGACTAGCCTGGTTCGAATCGATCTAGTTCGAATCGATTCGTTCGAATCGATCCTCCTGCACGCGAAGACAACGGCGTGGTGCGCATGCCTCGTATCGATCCGCTTCTCTCTCCGGACTGACTGGGTCGACTCCATGTTCTTCGCCGCTTTGACTGGGTAGATTCGTGGTAGTGGATTCGAAGACATCCCTCTTCGAATCGAATGAGCGAAGGTCTTATTCGAATCGATCTAGGTACGTTCGTTCGAATCGAGTTTGCTATGCTGTATTCATTCGATTCGAAGTTATTCCTGCTGGATGGATTCGAAAATGAGCTACACTTCCTGGATTCGAAGCAAGGCTACGCCTCCTGGATTCGAAGCTCCTTCTCTTTATGGATTCGAGGACAGGAGTGCCATCGATTCGAACAGGAGCGAACTCGATGGGTGCGAAGTCGATGGAGTCGACTTTTATGGATTCGAATGTATTTTACCTGGGGGATTCGAGGACAGGAGTACCTCGATGGATTCGAACTTATACCACCTTATCCATCTTCTGTTGGCGATATCTTGAGCATACGAACTCGGGTTGACTCGAAACTTGGAACGTTGTTTCATCTGGCCTTGCTTGACATGTCTTATCAATTGCAGCCCGATCCGGACTCGGACAAAATTCATCGATATCCATGGTGAACCTGCGATGCACAATCGATGTTCATGACTAATAATCATTGATTTTCAGTTAATCTTTGGGTATCTCGGCTTTGCCAAAAGTTGGGATAACAGAAACTTACTTTGATTTGTGATAAACAAAGTAAAGTGGAAAATTTGTCAAGTTGGACCAAATGAAGCGAAGTATTGAAATAAAATTGAATTCAATATTTATGAAATGAAAGGTAAACTAAATTCATATGAAATTTGAAATCCAGTTTAAATATAAGTGGTTATTAACCAAAATGATGAAATTCTTAAGTAGAATTTGGAGTTGAGAAAATATTCTAAATTAATGAAGATTAAACTGGAAATTGTGAAATGGTAATTGTGAATAAGGGAATAAACGAATGAATAAAATCTATGAGTTAATAAAAGCAAATGAAATTGATTTTGGAATCAATTGAAAGGGATATGAGTCAGATTCATTTAAAAATGAATTGAATATAAGGAATTGCATTGTAAACCATTGAATTGAATGTAAATTAGATGAAACCGATTAAATTTGTATTGAAACCATATAAATTTCTTATAGGAATTATTTTGATTGCATAGCTTATGAAAACTACGTGTTCACAACTGAAAATAAGTGAAATATTAATAGATTTCCTATATATGTCACTTACGTGTTTAAATTGAGTAAGTACAGTTACGGGAGGGCCGTTTGGCTGCATTTTGGTTGCGCAAAATGCTAAAATAAATAAGCCGCTTTGCTTAAAATGCTAATAAAGGTACGTCTACGCAATAAAAATAGGAAATATGAACTGTTTTTGTTTTTCCGACCGTGTGGGTCGATGTATATATATTTATATCTTTTGTCAAATTGCAAAAGTTCCTCCGTACAGGGGAGACTTCGTCAAAATTTTCTGAAAATTTTGGGAGTTAGAAAATTTTTGGAAATTTTCACTTAACAATAACTGATTTAAAATTGGAATTTGAGATAAGGAAAGTAAGATTCAATCTTCGAAGTTAAAGTTGAATTGAATTCAAGTAAAATTTGAAATGAAAATCTGAATGAAAATTTGGAAATAAAAGTATTGAGATTTGAAATGAATTAGTGTATTGAAGCAAATTGATTTTATATGGAATTGGAATCCAATTTGAATAGAAGTAAGTTAAAACCAAGTGGTATAGTGAAAGTAATAATATAAAGATATACAAAGTGCCTAAATTGAACTTAAGAAATGAATGGAGAAAATTCTTAAGTAAAATTGGTATTGGGAATACACTAAATAAATTTGGACATTGTTGTTAAGTAAAGTATACAGGGATTATAAAGGCTATAGGAAAATGGAATTGGGATTTTTATTGCAGAAGGTAAATAAAATTTCTCAACAATAGGTATGTATTTAAAAAATTTCAGTATGAAATTTGACTAGGTTTTTGGTCTAGCCGCTTGGCTTTTCTTTTTTTTGGAATCTGGGAGTCCGTATGGACATTTTGTAGTTGTACCGAGCTAGCCGCGCAAAGGAGTCGCTGGCGAAATTTTTTGAAAATATAGAGAGTTAGAAATTTTTAAGAAATTTTAGATAATTTACAATTTGAATTTAAATTTAAATTTGAATTGTGAAGTAAAATAAAGTTACTTGAAACTATGAAAATGTTTGGAAAATTAATAAGGATGATAGTGTGGTTATGATAAGAAGATTGGTTTGAGAATTTGATAAAACTGTTTGGTTTTGGGAAAATAATAAACGTGTTGAGGATCATTCTTCTTAACTTGTAATTTTGGGACGAAATTCTTTTAAGGGGGAAAGAATGTGATGACCCTGAATTTTTGACATTGGAAATCTGAATATTTAATTGATTTTAAATATCTGGAAGTTAGTTTAATTTGAAATTCGAATATCAGAATGAAATTGGCAATTTAATTATTGAATTTAATTTATTGCAGTTGGGTAAAAATATTTAAATCTTAAGTTTTGAGCTTGTTAAAAATAATATGAAGTCTTGTAAAATCTATATTGATAATACTGAAGATAATAAAAGCTTCAGAATTGAATTTGAAACTGTTTTGTTCCGTTTGAAATTTTATCGGTTAAATCGATATTTAAAAATAGCCTTCCGAGGCACAGTCTCGGGATTCGATGAAACCAGTTCCATTAGATATATAATATTGTATTATTATCGGATTTCAATTTTCGTAGTGTTTGGAGTTGTTGTGTGAGCATACGATATATAAACGCACTGAAATTTTATTGAAATTTAATTTAATAACTGGGTTCAGAAAGCTATCTTCTCCATATGATCGAATTTGGACTCGAAACCTTTTCCATTGCGTTCGGAATAGGCGTATAACATTATAAACGCCTAGCGGCATGCCTCGATAGGAGATCAAAATTTTAAGTTGCTAAACGAGATATTTCCAATATTAAAAATTAATATTTATCTAGTCAGAAATTAAATCAAGCCACCTTCTATCTTTTCAAAACAAAATTGTTGCTCACGCAAGGAATCAAATCCTGTCCTTTTTCTTGTTCAACCATGCAACTTTCCCTTTCAAAAATCACATCTCTTCTTTTCCCCTTCCTTCAGTTAAAACTTCACGAAAAAAATTGGAAGCCAGATCAAAATATATAATACTATCGATCTCCCCTCTCCACTGTCCCTCTTTCTAAATCTAAAACAAAATTCTCAAAAAGAAAAAAAAACAACAGCTTGAAAAGAAAAGCTCGTTCCTCTCAAGTCGTGATAAATTCGATTGACAGTCGAATGTATATTCCCTCAATTCCCAAATCGAGCTACTCGATTGTCATCCCCACCTCTCCGACCGGATTTCTCATCGCCAGGGAGGCGCAGTCGCGTGAGGTTGCTTAGATCATTCAATTCTCCACGTTTTGGGCCATGCCCCGACCATGAAGCTCGGGCCACGCAAGTCTTGTGATTGAATTGATAGCGTGTTAACTCAGGAGGAGGTTTCTTTAACGAGCTGGTGAATGGAAGGGTGTCGTTCAGCTGGACGAAGTGCTTGAGTCGTGTGGGGATACGTGGGTGGATGCTGAGTCAAACAGCACATGGGGTTGTCGATAGTGAAGCTGGGTGGAGCTGCTGGAATTAGCCTGATTTTTCCTTTCTTGTCGCAGTAGGGTAATTTCTTAAGTTATTGCTATATAACATTTTAGCTAATTTTTGTTAGGTTACAAGAATATATATATATATATATATTTAATTAGTTATAAACTGTTTTAAGGAAGAAAGAAAATATTTGAGTTAACTTTATAAATTAGTTGGAATCACTAATTTATACGCATACTTTAGCTTACTGGCTTATTTTACAAATAATAGATTCAATGATTAATTTGTTTTATTTATCTATTTAATTTATTTTAGTTACTAAAAGATTGTGGAAGGAAAATTATTAGTTTAAATTAAGAGGTTAGTTAAGTAAATCTATTAAATAATAATTAATCGTTTAAATTTGTCCAAGTGTTAATAAATTATCAAATGTTTATATAAGGTCTATAAATCAAGAAAAACGAGCTGGAATGGAAATGGATTGCAAAATAAAAGCAAAGGTGAGATCTTCTAACTCAAATTTGTTGCCTAGTTGAATTTAAATTCTGGATGTGTTTGAATGAATTGGATAATTTATCTATTGATGATATCAGATATAGTAGGATACCTAATATATATATATATATATTTGGAGTTGATTTCCCGCATTATATAGCGGATGAGACCCTATGCGCCTTATAATAGCGGATGATATTTTATAAAACCCATATACCGCGATATTCCACCTCGAAGTGGAATGGGTATTTAATTGTTGTGCTAACATCTGTGGATGTAGGAAAACAGGTTGGAGGGATCCAACTGGATTCCTCAAATTATATGAATTTGTTTCATATGTTGTATGATGTGATTTATTGATAATCTATGGATGATGATATTGATAATTGAATTTGTTGAAGGCTATAATTTAGCTGAATGTATTTTTGGTATCGTTGGATACCAGAAATAAATAAAATTGGATTTTTGAAATTAAAGTTGGAAATTTTAAGTAAATTTCTTTTGAATGAATTAGGTGAATTTAAAAGAAGAAATTTAAAAGCATAAAGTTGATTTTTGTAGTCTTATCGAATTATTTCCGAAATATGGGAAAAGATTTTAATAAATGGATTTTGAATAGTATTGTTCGAAAGTTGAAAATTTTATTTAAAATGCGGATTTTAAATAATTTGGAAAGAATAAAGGGATTTATTTAAAAGGTGATAAATTTGTTTGAAATCCAATTGATAATTGATTTGGTATTGGAAAATAAATCTTTGGGAAATTAATATGATAATTGATTGGTGTTTGAATGAAAATTTAATTTGTGCTAAAATAAACTTAGAAACCAATTTATAAATGCTTTGTTATTTGAAATAAACTTGGAAGTCAATTTGTAATTGATTTAATGTTGAAATAAATCTGAAATCAATTTGGAATTTGATTTGGTGTTTGAAATGTAAATTTGAAATCAATTTGAAATTTCATTTCGGGTTTGAAATGAAATTGAGAAATCAATTTTGAATTTGATTTGGTGTTTGGAAGTGCAAAATTGGAAATCGATTTGAAAATCATATATTAGTGAAAATTTAGTGAAAAAATGGACTATCTGTCCGAACACTATAGTTTTGTTTGGCTAACTAGTAACATTTGGCTGACTCGGGTCTACCATACAATATAACAAAATAATCTAACATCTGTTAGACACTCCTCTTCTAGACGATCTGTCCTTAACCATCTATTAAATGCTACTCTTCTGGACGGTTTGTCCCTAACTTAACTCCTCCCAAGGTCACTTGATCCTAATGGTTTTGCGGGCTCACCAATAACCTATCTGTATACAAACATATATTCCTTTCTGTGTGTAGTCATAGTTTTAGTCTTACCTGTGACAAAGCCCTACATACTAGAATTTTGGACTAAATTAGCTGGGGCTAATAGCTAATGTATAGGGCGCGACCCTGTACCCGTCCCTTCTGGTATTCTAATATCTGAGTCATTTTACTTAGGGATACCTTCCCAAACTTTTCCTTGAAAACCTTTTCATCTGAAATTGATTCAAAACCTTTTAAACGAAACTTAAACAAGGAAAACAATTATACTCTATGATTTACTCAAAATTACCTTGCCACGTTATATATATATATACATACACTTTACTCAAACCATTTGTTGATGAAAACATTTAATTTTTGAAAGTACCCCTTTCGAATCCAAGTAAAACCCTTTATTCAACCTAGGCCGAAAGTCCAAAACCTTCCTTTCGAAACCATTCTTAAAACCTTTTGAAACCTTTGAAAAACCTTCCTTTCGCAAGCTTTATAACCTTAGACATCTTTCTTTTTAAAACCTTTAAATATTACCTTTTGAAACCTTTGGAAAACCTTTCCTATTAACCTTTCGAAACCACTGGGGAACCACCCCTTAGAAACCTTTGTTCAAACCTTTCGAAAGCATTGGGGAAACACCTATTCAAAACCATCATTAAAACCTTTCGAAAGCATCAAAACTTTGTAAACAGCAAACCTGTCGAAAGCATTTGGGTTCAATTTAAGACATGTGGAAAACACCTTTCGAAACCATTCAAAATTTACCCCTTCGAAACCTTTGAAAACCATTTCGATCGAAACCATTTGGATTATGCCTTCAAGTAGAGCGAAAGGATTCAAAACCCATTAAAGTCGAAAGCATTCCTTTCAAAAGTCATTCCTAAGTAAAGAAGTGATGGTGTCAAACCAACCTTCCGAAAGCATTGGAGAAGTGGCCAGGTTTTTAAAACAAGTATACCTTCCGAAACCATTGACTTTGAAAGGTAAGAAAAGCGACAGCTAGGGGTTTCGACCCCTTCGAAAGCATTACGTAAAACATAAGAGCGCAACCCATTCGAAACCTTTTCTTCAATATAATTTGACATGTTCAAAAGCTAACCAAGTTGAAAGCAAAGTAGGCGCATTTTTCACTTTAAAACAAAGCAGTGCTTCGACAACCCCTTCGGAACCCTTGTGTTTCGACCTCGTACCTTCCACCTTCTTTCCAATTCACTGCGCACCAATTCTTTGATGTCATGTGCATTAGTTTCAATAGTGATTGAGGCGAAGGGACTAAGTCGAAAGTCATCTGTGTCGGAAGCATGGTGCCGAAAGTGATGAAACAGGATAAAAACAAGTAAATTTTGTCTTTAACTTAAAAGAGAAATACTTTTTGACTAACCTGTTATGTTTGTCAAAATCTTATTGGTTGCTAATTTTTCTTCTCTAAAAGCACTGCCATAATTTCAGAAATAACAATTAAATTTATTTTACAAAATACATCTTCTACTTTTATAAATATATAAAACATTTAAGTTCCATACCTTAAAGGGGTTTAAGGTTTAGGGTTTAAGGATTTTCCTTGTTCCCATTTTGCCCCTGCCTACTTCCTAACCCTTTATCTATTTTATTTCATGTTATCTCATTTTGATTTACTCATTAACATGGCACGACTACGCCTATTAATCACAAATCTCAATCCATTAGTCACCTTTCATTATTTTATTTAGTTTAGTTACTTAAATATCCTAAATAATGTTACTAAAAATATAGGGTGTTACACATAACTTGTGAATTAACTTATCTATGACTTATGACTACATAGCATATCGACTTTATTAAAGCTTGCAACTTTCATATTAACTTGATGACTTTCAGATATTCATAAGATCATCATTGATTTGACAACGAGCTTATGCCATCCTAGCTCCTTAACCTACGATCACCCAATCATATTTTAACAAAGTCTGCTTTTATAACACTTTTGGGTGTTGACGAAGAAATTCGCTAACATTTTAGCACCATAACGAAGGCTAGAAACTCTGATTCCTTATAACTCTCTTAATAAACTAATTACATAAAGTTCTTTTGTTTCAGAGAAAATGGTGAGAAACAGAAGAAATAATGACAAAATCTTAAATGAAGAAGCCACACCACAAACATCTTTGGAAGACAATATCATCCCGAGCTTCAATTTAGAGAATATGGAATTTGAACAACCTTTAACTCTAACAAAACTCACAACCAGTAAGACTAAGGAAAGAGATAAAGTGGAATCTCCAACTAAAACCCAGGATGAGGTATCAAAAACATGCTCTCCAAGATTGCAAACAAAAGACAGCAAAAAGACTATGATAAGTCAACAAAACGAAAATCAAGAAAGTCAAGCAAGGAAGCCTCTCGAACAATTGGATTGCTCAATCAAAGAATATAATAGAGACTATTATGATGGCAAAACCAACCAAATAAAAAAGGACATGCATAAGGAGAAAGAAATCCTTGACCTAAGGAAAAATAATAGCATTCGAAAAACTAAATTTTCAGAAGAAATATATATCGTTAGAATTCTATTTCACATCAAAATTCCTTCACTAAGGTATGATGGAACCACTGATCCAGATGATCAATTTCTAGCTTTTGAAAACCGAATGGATTTGTATAACGTCCATGGGGCAGTTTGTTGCAAGCTCTTCCCGTAAATTTTCATAGAGCAACCACTAAATAGTATAGGAATTATTAGGAAAGGACCATCTATTCTTAGGAACAATTTTTTTATGAATTTATGGCGCAATTTTGTATATACAGAGACCCAACTATAAATTCCAGTAAATTGGCTAATATCAAGCAAAGGTCAAGGGTATTGATGGATGAATACCTAAAGAGATTTAATATAGAAGCATTGAAAGTAGAAAATGTGACCTATAGAGAAAAGTTAATGGCGGTTCGATCAGGGATAATTGAGCAAAATCCTTTTTGGAAAAATCTTTATGTTTTTGGATGTAAGGACCTACAACACTTCTATTTCCAGGCTAAAAAATTCATTCTAATGGACGAGATGTACCATGCTTTGAAGAAATCTCAATGAAACAGAAAACAAAGTCTAACTCCAGTCATCCAAAAAAAAAGTTGCAGTGGGATGAAAGTAGAAGAGAAAGTCGGAACAAGTTTTCCGAATCTAATTACACAGACTTAAGTAAACTACATTCCCACATCTTCACCGTGGCAAAAGATGATGAGAATTTTCCCACTCCTTACAAAATACTTATGTAACTCCCCTAATTTTAATAACATCATTTAGGATATTTAACTAGATAAAATAAAATAAAATAATGTAAATGTTAGGTGATAAGGGCATTGAGATTTGAATAAATATTAAATGGTCGTGCTTAATAATTACTTAATGGAATTAAGAATGGTTTATAGGATAATTAATCTACACAATGGTATATTGGGTATTTGCCATACAAAACCTTTATTCTTATATATAGATTTTGCCTCTTAGGCCCTTCACGTTCATATCTCATTTTTCACAAAAATAAAATATAAAGGGGAGCAGGCCATTAACAAGAAAAGAAAGGAGAAATTCAAAAGAAAAGTTAAAGAAATTAAAGAAGGGGAATCAATCTCAAACTCAATCTACTTTACTTATCATAATCAAGGTGAATAATAATTCCATCTCTGTTTTATGAATATATGTTTCGGATTTAAGATTAAATTCATATATATGATGTTGGGATGATGATATACTTGAATTAATATTTTTTTAATTTAAACAAGATTGTTTAAATTAAGATTTATATGGTTTTAGAGTAAAATCGATAGAAATTGATGTTTGAATGCCATGGAAAAATTATATGTTATGAAAAACATGATTTTGGAGTTGGATTTTAAGTCTGATAATTTTCCAAGCTATGGAAAGATTGCTATGAATTTTCGAATGAAAATATGATCAACTGGGTTTAGAAATTTATTTCAAAAATTATACTGAGAATTTGGGTCTGAAATTTTTATATGTTAGATAACATGATCAAAGTGATTTTCTGTAATTTTTGGTGATTTTTCTTAATTGATTTACTATAAGAAATAAATTATTTTGAGAGGAGGATTTGAATGATTTAAGTGTATTTTAAATAGAAGGGCTTATCTGCAAATATTAGTTTGAACGCTTATCTAAAATTAAAAGGCGGTTAGTTTTATAAAGTATGGGAAAAGTTGAGGCAACCAATAATATGTTTACACGTAGGCAGGTTAGTTGATATAAATTGCTTAATTTAGCATTAACCAGCCTTTACCCAAAAAAACAAGTTTCGCCTCTATTAGAGGGACCTTTCAACTCTTTCCTTTTGCCTTTGATCAAGTTGAAACCCCACTAAGCCGAAACCATTACACAAGTATCACTAAGATGGTACGTAGTAGATTGGAGGAAAGGCGGAAGGTATGGTGTCGAAAGCATTGCTTCCGATGGGGTCGATACCATAGTTTGTTTTAAAAAGTTAAGCGCCTGCCTTTGTTTTAATGAAGCTTTCGACATAGTCGAAACATATGTTTTTGAAATGAGTTTTCTAATAGCTTTCGAAGGGGTTGCCATTTTCTGTTTTAAAAATAAGGGCTTTCGAATGAGTTCCTTTAGTTGTAAATAAATGCTTTCGAAAGAAGGGTTCCGACCAAGTCGAAGCCCTATTGCCGTTCTTTAGCCTTTCGAGTGTATTAATGTTATCAATGCTTTTGAAGGGTAGGGTTTGTTTTAAAGATGTATTAAGCCACTTGCTAAAAGATTTTGAAAGGGTTCATGGGTTTCGAAGGCAATGGCTTTGGAAGGGGTTTCGAAACTATCCTTTAGTGTTTTGCTTAAATGTTTTGAAGCTTTCGAAAGGGATGGTGCCGCCCATCAAATTTTCCCCAATACTTTTATTTGATAAAGAATGGTTCTGAAAGAGATACTTTCGTTTATATTCACTTTGACCCAAATAATAATTTAAATATAACCCAATGGTTTCGGAAGGGATACTTCCAAAGGTTTCAAAAGGGGTACTTTCATTAGTTTCAAAGCTATGTTTCTAAAGATTAATGAGAAATGTTTTGATACATTCGAAAGGTATATTATAATTTTGAAAGAGATGATTTAAAGAACTTTGAAAGGTATATATGTAATGTTTTGAAAAGAAGTTTTCTATGCTTTCAAAGGAGGTTATCTAGGGGTTTCGAAAGTGATGTTTTAAGGTTTCGAAAGCCTTAACTTTCAAAACAAATAACCCAATCTCATTTTAAAAGATAACCATGGCATAAATAAAGTAATTTGAAATGAAGCTTTTGAAGAAGTCTTAATAGGTTAAAGGGATTAACCAAGTTATATTGTTTGCTTCTTCATATATGTATATATTCACATTGAAATGAAACCATAACGGTACCTTGGGGAAGGGCAGAATAACCAGCAAGGTTGACCCAGTAGTAAATATAAATTAAATATACTGGCATGGGCCAATAGGTTCACAGTAAGCCCATGATAACTGTGTATAGGAAAAGATATTGGCAGGGGCCAATAGGTTCACAGTAAGCCCATGAAAACTATGTATAGGAAAAGATATTAGCAGGGGTCAATAGGTTCATAGTAAGCCCATGAAAACCATGTAAAAATAAAGATGTCAGTAAGACAGGTTCATAGTAAGCCCATGAAAACTATGTAATAACGAAGATGTCAGTAAGACAGGTTCATAGTTAGCCCATGAAAACTATGATTTGATATTGGCAGGGGCCAATAGGTTAATAGTTAGCCCATGAAAACTATATTCGGAAAAGAAACTAAGACATTGATAGATAGTCAATAGGTTCCTAGTCAGCCCACAAAAACTAGGATAAAAGAAAGGATATTGGAGTTATTAATGGGTTCATAGTGATCCCATTAAATATATGTAATTGGACAGGGAGTGCTTAAACATTTAATCGGTTATTAGTCAGCCCATGAAAACTATTAGGTTAATAGTAATCCTAGAAACTCTAATTGTGACAGATAGTCAAAATGAATGAGGATGGATAAACCAGAATTTATTCATTTGTTTTGCATATTATCATATCATATTATTTGAGATGTTTTAACCATTGTGGTTGCAGGAGCACAGTATATGGTTTTATAAAAGGTTCTAGGATATTTGTGAGGAGAAACCCGTTCCGCTAAGCGGCGTGTTCTCACTACATATCTAAATGGTTTGAGATGGTAGATTGTTATTCATACCAGGCTTTATGTCTGACTTGAAGTTTTTGTTTCCCCTTAAACTCTCGAGTACTCAATTGATTTTGAATAGTCTAAGGGTTGAGGTTTTCAGGTATCTCATTAGACGAATAAGCTTCCGGAGACGTGCAGGAGGCATTATAGCTATTTTGAGTTCTCGTTCAGTTTGATTCCGATGTGCTATGTTTTGTTAAGGCAAAGTTGTTAATTGCCTAATATATACTCTGATCATCATGGAGGGATCTTCATATGTCGCTCTTGCAGTATGTTGTAATAAATATATTTTTAAGAACGTGGTAACGTTGTGGGATTATGTAAAGAATGTTGAAAGGGTTTTTGGAATGGAATATGAATGTTGTTTTGAAATTTTAAATTTTTTTCATATTCATGTGTTTCTGATATATCAATGTAACTAACATTACCGTATTTGGTCACCGAGGATTAATAATTATGGATGACAGCAGCATCCGTAGCCGTTAGTTTTGGACCTCCCAGTGGGGGATGTTACAAGTTGGTATTAGAGCGAGGTTTATGAAAACTTAAGCAATTTAAACTTACTGGTTTTTAAAGCATAATCCAATGAATCGGAAATATGATCGGGGTTCGAGTTAACGCGGTTGTAACGTACTTGTAATTGATATATAGGTATATATATATATAAATAAGTACATATTCCTCTCTCTCTTAGAGCGTTCTTCTGTATCTTACTAAGGCTCGTATGCCGATATACGAGAAAGAAGATTTGGAAGTAGGAAACGGAAGAGGAAATCTAGATGGAGGAAGCACCATAACTGATGGAAATGCTCGACCTAACACCTGGAGGAACCATGGTCGACGGGATAACGCTAATCAAAATGCTGAAGCCAATGCGGGTGTTGGAAATCTGCTAGTAGATGCGGGGATGATGTATCAGATCCTTGCTAATTTGATGCAAGCAGGAGTTTCTACCGGAGTTGCTGGGAATTTTAGAGGAGCTAATCATGTGGTTCCTATTAAGAATAATTATGCTAAGTTGAGTAGAGACTACACAAGTTTGGTTTGAAAGCTATTTAGGGGAACAGAGGATGCTATCGAAGTGGAGAATTAGTTGTTGCACTTCGAAAGAATATTTGCTGATCTGGGTTTAGAAGATGAGCAGAAGAGAAGGCTGGCCTCTAGGCAGTTGCAAGGGTCAGCACTTCAGTGGTGGAATAGTGTGATTACCGGAGTTCCGGAGGAAGAGTTGACTTGGGCCGATTTTAGAAGGATATTCGAATAGAGGTTTATTTCTAAGGTTGCTAAGTCAGCATTGATGAGTAGATTTATGGATTTAGTACAGGGAGATATGTCTGTTATCGAGTATGATAATAATTTTGATGAGCTATCTCGATATGGATGCTCTATTGTAGACACTGACATCAAAAGCAATGAAAGGTTCATTTGGGGACTGAGGCCCGAGCTTGCTAGGGCAACCTTGACACATATCCGTGATCCTAGTAATGTAGTGGTGGAGATGGCCATCCGCCATGAGGAAATGCTTGTTGTGGGTGCTAGATAGAAGCTAGTTGAATCCTAGGGTTCTCAGGGAAAGAAGGGGAAGTTCTTCAAAAACAAAGGAGCCCAAAAGGGAGACACAGCCAAGAAATCAAAAGCTGATTTAGTCTGCTACAAATGTGACAAGAAGGGTCATTTTGCAATTAAGTGCCGGTCAGGCAAGAGGTAGAAGAAGACTACGGATAAGAAGCATGTGAAGTGCTACAACTGTGATCAAGTTAGACATTATAAGAATCAGTGTCCAAAACCAGTTAGGGTGGACAAGGGAAAAGTTTTTCCGATGGACCATCGTCTACTAAGCCAACTGCAGCTGATAAAAGAAAGTCTGTGATGAAAGGTACGTTTTTGATTCAGAGTATTCCAGTTAGGATACTATTTGATACTGGTGCATCACATTCATTTATATCTCAGAATCTGGTTGATAGGTTATGTTTAGAAACCACCTACCTTGTTTCTTCCTTAAGGGTTGCAAATCCAGTTGGAGGGTATGCAACTCTAGGAATGAGATATGACCAGTTAGAACTTGATTTGTTAGGTTATATGTTTGCATGCAGTCTGTATGTTTATGATTTCGCAGATTTCGGGATCATTTTGGGTATGGATTGGTTGGGTAGATATGAGGCTAGGATATTATTCCAGGATGGGGAAATATCAGTAAGACACCCAGATAGTCATAACCGAATCATCTTCTTAGTGGAGAATTCCGACTGGAGTGTTTGTGCTTTGTTAAGTGCCCTGGAAATAGCAGAAGAGCTAAGTCAGGTTCGTGTTGCAAGAGAATTTTCATATGTCTTTAAGCCGGTCACATGACTACCACCAAAACGAGCTGGTGAGTTTCGAATAGATCTTGTGCCAGGAGCTGAACCTGTTAGTAGACTACCTAGCAGGATGACACCGACTGAGATGAAGGAATTTAAGGTGCAACTAGTAGATTTAGAAGGAAGAAATTTTATTAGACCAAGCAGTTTGTCTTAGGGAGCGGCCGCGGTTTTCGTGAAGAAGCCAGATGGGTCGTTAAGAATGTGCATCGACTATCGTAAGCTGGACGAAAGGATGATCAAGAATAGGTATCCTTTGCCAAGAATAGATGATCTATTTGATCAGTTGAGTGGAGCCAGAGTGTTTTTCCAATTGGATCTGGCGACGGGGTTCCACTTGTTTTTGGACTAGGTACGGTTCGTATGAATGGTTAGTGATGCCATTTGGATTGACGAATGCACCTTCTTTCTTCGTGGATTTGATTAACCAAGTTTTTGGAGAGCACTTGGATAGGTTCATATGGGTATTCATAAATGACATTTTAGTATACTCGAAAGATGAGAGAGAGCATGAGGATCATCTGAGAGTAGTGCTTGAGACGCTGAGGCAGCATCACCTAAAGGCGAAGTATTCCAAATGTCATTTTTGGAAGAAAGAGGTCAAGTTTCCTGGTCTTGTGGTTTCAGAGGAGGGTTTGGTAGTAGATCCAGTTAAGATCGAAGCTGTCAATAATTTGAATAAACCAGAGACGGTAACCGAGATCAAAAGTTTTCTCAGACTTGCTGGTTATTACCGGAGATTCATTAGGGATTTTTTGCGGATAGCAGCACCTTTGACTAAGTTGACCAGGAAAGATGTGAAGTTCATTTGGTCCGACAAATGTGAGGAAGGGTTCCTTAGGTTAAAGCATTTGTTGATCAATGCACCAGTGCTAGTAGTTCCAGATGCTAACCAGGGGTTGGTAGTATACACTGATGCATGTGGGACTAGATTGGGAGCTGTGTTGATGAAGCATGGTAAAGTCATTGCCTATGCTTCTTGATAGCTTAGACCGCACGAGGTGAGATACCCTACACATGATTTGAAGTTGGCTGCGGTGATCTTCGCGCTGAAGAATTGGAGACATTATCTCTTAGGAGAGAGATTTTAGCCATACACTGATCATAAGTCCTTAAGATATTTATTCTCTCAAAAAGAGTTGAATATGCGACAGTAGAGGTGGCTGGAGTTTTCGATAGCTTATGATTTTTGTATAGAGTATACTCCTGGGAAAGGAAATAAGGTAGCAGATGCTCTTAGCAGGAAACATTAGAATGTGGTGTTAGCTGTGTTGGCAGAATGGAGGATTTAGAAGCTTTGACTACTTGTAGTATAAAGTCGAGATCGACTACTGGTTCTAGTCAGAGTACCGCTATGTTGGTCTGTTTAGAGGTTCGACCAGTGTTGATCGAGAGGATAGCTTCTAAATAGAAAGAGTATCCAGAATTAGTCGAGAGGATTAGAAGGCTCGAGGTCGGATCCGAGATCGATGATTTAAAAGATTTTGGCATCGACCTGAGAGGATGGTTGAGGAAGAAGGGACGCTTATGTGTTCCGAATGTAGTGAACTTGAGAAGAGAAGTTCTAGAAGAATATCATCGATCCAAGTTTACGATTCATCCTGGGAGGACCAAGATGTATCAAGATATGAAGAGGAACTTCTATTAGGGAGGCATGAAGAGGGATGTTGGCTTGTGGGTCAGGCAGTGTGCTAACTATCAACGGGTGAAACCCGAACACCAGAAGTCGAGCGGGTTGCTTCAGCCTTTAGAGATTCCAATTTGGAAGTGGGATTCTATGTCCATGGATTTCATTGACGGGTTGCCAAGGTGGAATAGGGTAAATGAAAGCATATGAGTTATTGTGGACAGGTTGACCAAAAGTACCCATTTCATTCCAGTAAAGTCAACCAGGACGACATCTGTTTTGGCAAAGTTGTTCGTGAAGAACATAGTTAGATTTCATGGGATTCCTAGTAGCATAGTCAGCGATAGAGATGCATTATTCACTAGAAAATTTTGGAGAAGTCTACAGAGAGTATTAGGTACCAATCCCAAGATGACTATAGCATATCACCCACAGACGGATGGGCAGACTGAGAGAGTCAATAAAGTATTGAAGATTTGTTGAGAGCTTGTGTATTAGACTTTGGTGGATCTTGGGAAGATCACCTACATTTGATTGAGTTTTCTTATAATAATAGTTATCAGACTAGTATAGGAATGGCGCCTTTTGAAGTTTTGTATGGAAGGCCATACAAATCGCCAGCATGTTGGTTAGAGACTGGAGACAGATTAATCTTAGGTCCAGATTCGGTTAGAGAGGCGTCAGAGAAGACTGAATTGATCTGAAAACGGACGAAGGAAGCTCAGTCCAAAGAGAAGAGTTACGCAGATAAGAGGCGTAAAGACCTAGAGTTCTCAATTGCAGACATGGTTTTCATAAAGGTGTCACCGATGAAGGTTGTGATACGATTCCAAAAGTCAGGGAAGATGACACCGAGTTATGTTGGATCATTCCAGATTTTAGAAAGGATTGGAAAGCTCGCATATAGAATAGAGTTGCTAAGCAATATGGAAGGTGTCCATAATGTATTCCATGTGTCTCATCTTCACAAGTATGTGCATGATCCAGAGACTATTATTCCTCCGATAGGGTTGGATAAGCTGGCAGTAGAGCCTAATTTGACAGTAGTTAGACAACCAATTTGGGTTGTGGCGAGAGATGAGAAAAGATTGAGATCCAAGACAGTTAAGTTGGTGAAAGTTCAGTGGAGCGACAATGAGAAGGACTATACTTGGGAGACAAAAGACAGGATTCGAGATAATTATCCTGATCTGCTTTGAGGGTATGTCTATATTAGATTTATATAGATAATCGCTAGTCAGTTAGACTAGTATGGTTGTTAGGAGTTGTTATAGATGATTGATATGTTTAGTATTTAGTCCTTACTGAATTTCAAGGATGTAATTCTTTTAAGGAGGAAAGCATGTAACACCTCTAATTTTAATAACATTATTCAGGAGATTTAATTAGATAAATTAAATAAAATAAAGTAAATGTTAGGTGATAAAGGGATTGAGATTTGGATAAATATTAAATGGTATGCTTAATTAATTACTTAATGGACCTAAGAATGGTTTATACGTAATTAATCTACACAATGGTATATTGGGTATTTTCCATACATAACCTTTATTCTTATATATAGATTTTGCCTCTTAGGCCATTCACGTTCATATCTCATTTTTCATAAAAATAAACGTAAAGGGGAGCAGGCCATTAACAAGAAAAGAAAGGAGAAATTCAAAGAAAAGTTAAAGAAATTAAAGAAGGGGAATCAATCTCAAACTCAATCCACTTTCCTTATCAAGGTGAATAATAATTCCATCTCTATTTTATGAATATATGTTTTGGATTAAAGATTAAATTCGTATATATGATGTTCGGATGATGATATGCTTGAATTAAGGCTTGTTTAATTTAAACAAGATTGTTTAAATTTAGATTTATACGGTTTTAGAGTAAAACCGATAGAAATTGATGTTTGAATGCCATGAAAAAATTATATGTTATGGAAAACGTGATTTTGGAGTTTGGTTTTAAGTTTGATATTTTCCAAGCTATGGAAAGATTACTATGAATTTTCGAATGAAAATATGATCAACTAGGTTTAGAAATTTATTTCAGAAATTATACTGAGAATTTGGGTCTGAAATTTTGATATGTTAGATAACATGATCAAAGTGAATTTCTGTAATTTTTGGTGATTTTTCTTAATTGATTTACTATTAGAAATAAATTATTTTGAGAGGAGAATATAAATGATTTAAGTGTATTTTAAATAGAAGGGCTTATCTGCAAAAATTAGTTTTGATGCTTATCCAAAAATAAAAGACGGTTAGTTTTATAAAACATGGGAAAAGTTGAGGCAACCAATAATATGTTTACACCTAGGCGGGTTAGTTGATATAAATTGCTTAATTTGGCATTAACCAGCCTTTACCAAGAAAAACAGGTTTTGCCTCTGTAAGAGGTACCTTTAGACTCTTTCCTTTCGCCTTCGATCAAGTCGAAATCCCACTAAGCGAAACCAATACACAAGGTATCACCTAGATGGTACGTAGTGGATTGGAGGAAAGGCGGAAGGTATGGTGTCGAAAGCATTGCTTCTGATGGAGTCGATACCTTAGTTTGTTTTAAAAAGTTAAGCACATGTCTTTGTTTTAATAAATTTTTTGACATAGTCGAAACATATGTTTTCGAAAGGAGTTTTCTAATAGCTTTGAAGGGGTTGGCATTTTCTGTTTTAAAAATAAGGGCTTTCGAATGAGTTCCTTCAGTTGTAAATAAATGCTTTCGAAAGAAGGGGTTCCGACCTAGTCGAAGTCCTATTGCCGCTGTTTTGCCTTTCGAGTGTATTGAAGTTATCAATGCTTTCGAAGGGTACTGTTTGTTTTAAAGATATATTAAGCCACTTGCTAAATTCTTTCGAAAGGGTTCATGGGTTTCGAAGGCAGTGGCATCGGAAGGGGATTCGAAACTATCCTTCAGTGTTTTTCTTAAATGTTTTGCAGCTTTTGAAAGGGATGGTGCTGACGCCATCAAGTTTTCCCCAATACTTTTATATGATAAAGAATGGTTTCGAAAGAGATACTTTCGTTTATATTCACTTTGACCCAGATAATAATTTTTAATATAACCTAATGGTTTCGGAAGGGATACTTCCAAAGGTTTCAGAAGGGGTACGTTCATTGGTTTCAAAGCTAAGTTTCTAAAGATTAATAAGAAATGTTTTGATACTTTCGAAAGGTATATTCTGGTTTCGAAAGAGATGATTTAAAGAGCTTTGAAAGGTATATATGTAATGTTTTAAAAAGAAATTTTCTATGCTTTCGAAGGAGGTTATCCAGAGGTTTCGAAAGTGATGTTTTAAGGTTTCGAAAGCCTTAACTTTCAAAAAAAATAACCTAATCTCATTTTAAAATAAAACCATGGCATAAATAAAGTATTTTGAAATGAAGCTTTTGAATAAGTCTTAATAGGTTAAAGGGAGTAACCAAGTTATATTGTTTGCTTCTTCATATATGTATATATTCACATTGATATGAACCTATAACGGTACCTTGGGGAAGGCAGAATAACCAGCTAGGTTGACCCAGTAGTGAATATAAATTAAAATATTGGCACGGGCCAATAGGTTCACAATAAACCCATGAAAACTGTGTATAGGAAAAGATATTGGCAGGGGTCAATAGGTTCATTGTAAGCCCATGAAAACCATGTAAAAATAAAGATGTCAATAAGACAGGTTCATAGTATGCCCATGAAAACTATGTAATAATGAAGATGTCAGTAAGACGGGTTCATAGTTAGCCTATGAAAACTATGATTTGATATTGGCAGGGGCCAAGAGGTTAATAGTTAGCCCATGAAAACTATGTTCGGATAAGAAATTAAGATATTGAAAGATAGTCAAAATGTTCCTAGTCAACTCATGAAACTAGGATAAAAGAAAGGATATTGAAGTTACTAATGGGTTCATAGTGATCCCATGAAAACTTTGTAATTGGACAGGGAGTCCTTAAACATTTAACCGGTTATAAGTCGGCTCATGAAAACTATTGGTTAATGGTAATCCTAAAAACTATAACCGTAACAGATAGTCAAAATGAATGGGGATGGACAATCCAGAATTTATCATTTGTTTTGCATAGCATCATATCATATTATTTTAAGATGTTTTAACCGTTGTGGTTGCAGGAGCATGGTATATGGTTTTATAAAAAGGTTTTAGGATATTATTGAGGAGAAACCCGTTCCGCTAAGCGGCGTGGTCTCACTACATATCTAAATGATTTAAGAGGTAGATTATTATTCATACCAGGCTTTATGTCTGACTCGAAGTTTTTATTTCCCCTTAAACTCTCGGGTACTCAATTGATTTTTAGTAGTTTGAGGGTTAAGGTTTTCATGTACCTCATTAAACGAATAAGCTTCCAGAGATGTGCAAGAAGCATTATAGCTATTTTGAGTTCTTGTTCAGTTTGATTCCACTGTGATATGTTTTATTAAGGCAAAGTTGTTAATTGCCTATTATATACTTTGATCATCAAGGTGGCATCTTCATATGTCGCTCTTGGAGTATGTTGTAATAAATATATTTTCAGAACGTGGTTACGTTGTGGGATTATGTAAAGAATGTTGAAAGGGTTTTTGGGATGGAATATGAATGTTGTTTTGAATTTTAATTTTTTTTCATATTCACATGTTTCTGATATATCAATGTAACTAACATTATCATATTTGGTCGCCGATAATTAATAACTAGGGATGACTGCAGCATCCGTAGCCGTTAGTTTTGGACTTATGATCAGTGTATTGCTCAAATCTCTCTCCTAAGAGATAATTTCTCCAAATTCTCAATGCGAAGATCACCGCAGCCAACTCCAAATCATGAGTAGGGTATCTCACCTCGTGCGGTCTAAGCTATCGAGAAGCGTAGCCAATGACTTTACCATGCTGCATCAACACAGCTCCCAATCCAGTCCCACATGCATCGGTGTATACTACCAACCCCTGGTTACCATCTGGAACTACTAGCACTAGAAGATATTGAAGCAGGAAACGGAAGAGGAAATCTAGGTGGTGGAAGCACCAAACTGATGGGAATGCTCGACCTAACACCCGGAGGAACCATGTTAGTCCTTCAGATGAAGGTTTTGATGACAACAACCTTAGAATATATTATAAAATATAAATACTAACATTACAAGTTTAGATATATATGTATTTGAAGGATCTAACCATGCAGGTATCAAGAATGAAGACTGTACAGTATAGAGATTCAAGATACAGAGATAGAAGACTCATGAGTATCAAGATTATCAAGAGTTCAAGAGTTCAAGGTTAAGTCTGTTTTATTAGGAATACTTGTTAAAACTCGTAGAAAAGCACTGGCATCTTAATATCCAATTTATTCGTGGAATGGAATCCACTTCGAGCCCGTTAAAGGGATGGAACCCTAAGTAGGATGGAACCTACGAAAATCTAGTGGGACATTGTTTTGTATCCACTAATTTTAATTCAAATGACTTTACAAAATTATCTTGTTTTCAAAATGATTTCAAAACTTTCCTTTTAAAAGATTCAAAACTCTCTATCCTGATTTTAAATAATTTTAGCCTCAAAACATCTTTATTTTCAAAGTCAAAATACTCCTATTTTTAAATGTCTTTTCAAATAATATATTTAACTTTTAATATTTATACTTAGATTTAAATATAAAATTATAGTTAAAATATGTATATATTGTTCTTTATATTTACTTATGAATTTCAACTATATTCAAGTATATTTATAAAGTTTTAAATAGTTTTTATATAAGATAAATATTGTTTTTATAGAAATTCAAATATCATTTTTGGCTGAGGGATGTCGATATGCCCCTAGGTAGTATGTCGACATAGTAACAGTTGAAGTTCAAATTCAAATTTCAAAAGAAGTGTCTATTCGCCATAACTCTTCATGAATGGTCATGGCTGTTGGTTTTCTATAAATAGGGGTCAGTTTCAATGAATTTTTAATCATATTTTTCTGATTTTCACTCCTCTTCATCTTCCACATTTCTTATTACAAAATCATACCATTACTCTGCCGAAATCAACATCGAATCATACTCGATTACTTCTAGTTTGATTCTCCATCACTATCTCTACAAGGTTCTCAGTGCTATTTAGAGTTATAGGTTTCTTTGTAACATATAAGCGAGAAAAGGTGTGATTGTAGCCTTGTAAATCAATCAAGCGAGAAAAGGTGTGATTGTAGCCCTGGAAATCAATTGGGTGAACTTGTTGCCCGGTAAATCAAGTATCCCTACCCAAAGGATTGGTATTCTGGAGGGTATACCTCGTAGCCTTGAAATCGAGGGTTGTAATTGTTGAATTGATTTTGAAAGGAAATCCGTACTTAGTTGTACGGGACTAGATGTAGGGTAACTCCAAACCAGTATAAAATCCGGTGTGTTCTTTCCTTTACTGCTTTTACTTTATATTTGCATATGTGTTTGATTCTGTGTTTATATCTGTGTCTGATTAGTGTATACATTGTTAATAAAGTAAGATAAACTCAAAAAGATTAACAAATTTCTTAAAACACTATTCACCCCCCCTCTAGTGTTAATTCTAGCCTTAAGATCCTTAATCTGCATTTCTCACATTTGGTATTAGAGCTTTGTTTTCAAAAGTTTCATAATCTGAATTTTGAAAAATTTTTTAAATGGCTATTTTTGAAAGATCTGTTAAAGCTAGTTTAGAATTGTTTAAACCATCATTGTTCCATGAGTCTGCATATGAATGCTATTCAAATTCTAGTTGTCTACCCAAATTTTATAATGTGCAGGAAAGATGCTTTATGGGTATTGAGGAACCAATCCACAATGGACAATCTGTGCAGATCAAAAGGAATAAGTGGATACTTGATAGTGGTTGCTCTAGACACATGACTGGTAATCCAGATATGCTGAATAATGTTATATACAAAGACGGAGGACTGGTTAACTTTGGAGACAACTCGAAAGGATACGTGATTGGCATCGGCAATGTCGGTAACTCTAAAACTCCTATTATTACTAATGTTTTGCTAGTTAAGAATCTGAAACACAATTTGCTAAGTATAAGTCAACTATGTGATAAAGGATATAAAATTAAATTTGAAAAAGATAAATGTCATATTGAAGATAATAACTCAACCATAATATTTGAGGGAACTAGGAAAAAGAATATTTATATTCTTAGTATGAAAGTTTCAAATGATAACCTATGTCTTTTGGAAAATACAAGTGACCCTTGGATTTGGCATAAGAGATTTGGACATTTGAATTTCAAACTCTTATCTAGACTGTCAAAACATGATCTAGTAAGGGGTCTCCCTAAAATGAATTTTAAAGTAGATAGTTTATGTGATGCATGTCAATTAGGAAAACTTAGAAAAAGTTCCTTTAAATTAAAAGATATGATTTCAACTTCAAAACCCCTTGAGTTACTTCATCTTGATTTATTTGGTCCATCTCAAATTCTGTCAATAAATCATAGTAAATATGTTTTTGTAATTGTAGATGATTATTCTAGATTTACATGGACAATATTTTTGAAACATAAAAGTGATACTTTTGAATGTTTTAAAAACTTTACAAAAAGGATTCAAAATCAATTATCTTTAAAAATTATAACTATTCGTAGTGATCACGGTGGTGAATTTGAAAATGAAAAGTTTGAGGAATTCTGCAATAAGAAGGGAATAACTCACAATTTCTCATTTTCAAGAACTCCACAACAAAATGGAGTAGTTGAACGTAAAAATAGAACGATTCAAGATGTGCGAGAACTATGCTTTCAGATAGTAATTTACCAAAAAACTTTTGGGCAGAAGCTGTTGCTACCGCCTGTTATATTTTGAATAGAATTTTAATTAGACCTTTAACTGATAAGACACCTTATGAACTTATTTACTCAAAGAAACCTAAGGTATCTTACTTTAGAATTTTTGGAAGTAAATGTTTTATTTTAAATACAAAAGATAATTTGGATAAATTTAATCCTAAATCCGACAAAGGAATCTTTATCGGATATTCTAATAGAAGTAAAGCTTATATAGTTTTTAATTTGAGATCTAACACCATCGAAGAAACAATGCATGTTTCGTTTGATGAAAATTTAAAAGATTTTGAAATTACAAATGATGAAGAAGATTTAATTATTCAAAACCAAGAGTCAACTGAAACTAATAATGAATTAAATCATCCTAATAAAAGGATTAGACTTTTAAAAGATCACCCTATATAAAATATACTTGGAGATATGCAATCTGTTGTTAAAACTAGAAATCAACTAAGTCAAATGAGTAATGTAGCTTTTATATCATCTATTGAACCCAAAAATCCTAAAGAAGCATCAACTGATGATTCATGGATTTTGGTTATGCAAGAAGAATTAAATCAATTCACTAGAAATGAAGTTTGGGAACTTGTTCCTAGACCTGAAGATAAAACTATAATTGGAACAAAATGGGTTTATAAAAATAAAATGAATGAACAAGGTGAGGTCATTAGAAATAAAGCAAGATTAGTCGCCCAAGGTTATTGTCAAGAAGAAGGTATAGATTGTGACGAAACCTTTGCTCCTGTAGCAAGATTAGAAGCCATTAGAATTCTACTTGCTTTCGCAAATCATAATAATTTCAAATTATTTCAAATGGATGTTAAAAGTGCATTTTTAAATGGATTTGTAAAAGAAAAAGTATATGTTGAACAACCACCACTTTTTGAAGATGAAAATTTACCAAACCATGTGTACAAACTTAAGAAAGCTTTATATGGTCTAAAACAAGCTCCTAGAGCCTGGTATGATAGACTAAGATCTTATTTATTACAATCAAATTTTGAAATTGGTAAAATAGATAATACTCTTTTTATTAAAAGAAATATAAATGATATTCAATTAGTTCAAGTATATGTGGATGATATCATTTTTGGTTCAACTAACTTTGAAATGAATAAAGAATTTTCTGAAATAATGACAAAAGAGTTTGAGATGAGTCATATGGGTGAATTAAACTTCTTTCTAGGATTGCAAATAAAACAGTTAGATAATGGTATTTTTATTAGTCAAGAAAAATATGCTAAAGACCTAGTTAGTAAATTTGGTTTGACTACTGCGAGTGGAAAACCCACTCCCATGGCAACCAATGAGTACCTTAGTAAAGAAGATCTCTCGAAAGATGTAGATCAAAAGTTGTATAGAGGAATGATTGGATCACTACTCTATATCACTGCTAGTAGACCTGATATCATGCATAGTGTATGTCTCTGTGCAAGATATCAGTCTCATCCTAAAGGAACTCACTTAAAAGCTGTAAAACGTATCATAAGATATATTAAACACACCTCTGATTATGGCTTATTTTATCCTAAAAATGATTCATTTGATTTAATATCTTACTGTGATGCTGATTACGCTGGTTGTAAATCAGACCGAAAAAGTACAAGTGGAACTTGTCACTTTTTGGGACATTCTCTGGTTTCCTGGTTTAGTAAAAAGCAAAATATAGTTTCTTTATCAACAACTGAAGCAGAGTATATTTCTGCTGCTTTGGCTTGTTCTCAAGTAATATATATGCAACAAACTTTAAGAGATTTTGGATTAAATATCTCAAAATCGCCAATTTATTGTGATAATACTAGTGCAATAAATTTATCTAAAAATCCTACTCGTCATGCTCGAACTAAACATATTGATATCAGACACCATTTTCTCAGAGATAATATAAGTAGAGAAGTAATTACTCTCGACTATATCAATTCTGAAAATCAAATTGCTGATATTCTAACAAAACCCTTAAATGAATCTACATTTACTAAATTAAGAAGAGAATTAGGTATTTGTTCTTTGACTGAAATATAAAATATAAATAACGAATATAATTAAAATTAATTCAAAATATATTAAAAAAAAAAAAGAAAAATTGAAGGACCATGTCGGCATACTCACTAGACCCATGTCGACATATAACGATTTTATTTTTTTTAATATTTTCCCACCAAAATTCAAAAATTTAGTTATATATTCTTCTCTATTTCGAATTCTTATTCATTCTCTCTGGTTTCTCTTCATTTTCTATTCTGAAATAAATAAAATAATGGCATCTTCCTCTAAATCAAACATAAAACCAACTTTCTTATTCCCCTCTCCTACTTCTGGTCCACTCGAATGCTCTACTCTTGCATGTGTTACTAAATTAGAGGAGTCTATGAAGGATACTCTTCAGATGTTGACTGAAATTCAAGTGACTCAACTTCGTATGGCAAAAGAGAAAGAAAGGCAAGGGAAGATTCTTAGGAATTCACAAAAATTCCTAATGGATAACCAGGCCAACCCTATCTTGATCGATAAAGACTCTTCACTCAATCAAGAACATGAGGTCAGCAAAGAAGAAGAAGAAGAACCAATGGAAGAAGCACATGAGGAGGATAATGACCAAGTAGTATGCGTTGGAGAAGTGTGTTTTGATAAAAATGGGAATCTTGTCGAACAACGTGGAAATTTCTGTTTCCACTATCCAAACTGTTCGATTCATAAATCCCCTATGATCAGAAACACACATTAGTGTTTTCTTTTCTCTTTCTTTCCGTTGTTATTTATGTTTTTCGAACGCAAATGTAAATAAAACCATACTCGTAATAAATAAACTCGTGTTCTTATATGTGTTAGTATTATTGTGAATTCTTTGTTAGGATAGTTAATAGTTTAGAATTATATTTCTGTGTTAATTATTTATGATAACACTATCATTATAATAATAGGTCATAGAGTGATAAGTTTTAAGGGAAGTTATATAGTTTAGAGTAAGTTTTTGTTGATGACAAAGGGGGAGAAGTATAAAATAGGATAGTTAGGCATAGATTAAGGGGGAGTTGTTAGTTTTAGGGGGGGTTATTAGGATAGAAGTGATATTTTATAAACAAAGGTTGTCATCATCAAAAAGGGGGAGATTGTTAGTCCTTGAGATGATGGTTTTAATGACAACAACCTTAGAATAGATTATAAAATATAAATACTAACATTACAAGTTTAGATATATATGTATTTGCAGGATCTAACCATGCAGGTATCAAGAATGAAGACTGTACAGTATAGAGATTCAAGATACAGAGATAGAAGACTCATGAGTATCAAGATTATCAAGAGTTCAAGAGTTCAAGTTTAAGTCTGTTTTATTAGGAAGATTTGTTAAAACTCGTAGAAAAGCACTGGCATCTTAATATCCAATTTATTCGTGGAATGGAATCCACTTCGAGCCCGTTAAAGGGATGGAACCCTAAGTAGGATGGAACCTACGAAAATCTAGTGGGACATTGTTTTGTATCCACTAATTTTAATTCAATGATTTTACAAAATTATCTTGTTTTCAAAATGATTTCAAAACTTTCCTTTTAAAAGATTCAAAACTCTCTATCCTGATTTTAAATAATTTTAGCCTCAAAACATCTTTATTTTCAAAGTCAAAATACTCCTGTTTTTAAATGTCTTTTCAAATAATATATTTTAACTTTTAATATTTATACTTAGATTTAAATATAAAATTATAGTTAAAATATGTATATATGTTCTTTATATTTACTTATGAATTTCAACTATATTCAAGTATATTTATAAAGTTTTAAATAGTTTTTATATAAGATAAATATTGTTTTTATAGAAATTCAAAATATCATTTTTGGCTGAGGGATGTCGACATGCCCCTAGGTAGTATGTCGACATAGTGACAGTTGAAGTTCAAATTCAAATTTCAAAAGAAGTGTCTATTCGCCATAACTCTTCATGAATGGTCATGGCTGTTGGTTTTCTATAAATAGGGGTCAGTTTCAACGAATTTTTAATCATATTTTTCTGATTTTCACTCCTCTTCATCTTCCACATTTCTTATTACAAAATCATACCATTACTCTGCCGAAATCAACATCGAATCATACTCGATTACTTCTAGTTTGATTCTCCATCACTATCTCTACAAGGTTCTCAGTGCTATTCAGAGTTATAGGTTTCTTTGTAATATATAAGCGAGAAAAGGTGTGATTGTAGCCTTGTAAATCAATCAAGCGAGAAAAGGTGTGATTGTAGCCCTGGAAATCAATTGGGTGAACTTGTTGCCCGGTAAATCAAGTATCCCTACCCAGAGGATTGGTATTCTGGAGGGTATACCTCGTAGCCTTGAAATCGAGGGTTGTAATTGTTGAATTGCTTTTGAAAGGAAATCCGTACTTATTTGTGCGGGACTGGATGTAGGGTAACTCCGAACCAGTATAAAATTCGGTGTGTTCTTTCCTTTACTGCTTTTACTTTATATTTGCATCTGTGTTTGATTCTGTGTTCATATCTGTTTCTGATTAGTGTATACATTGTTAATAAAGTAAGATAAACTCAAAAAGATTAACAAATTTCTTAAAACACTATTCACCCCCTCTAGTGTTAATTCTAGCCTTAAGATCCTTAATCCGCATTTCTCACAAACCAAAGTCGACAGGCTAACGCTAGTTAAAATGCAGAAACCAATGTAGGTGCTGGAAATCTGCCAGTAGATGCAGGGATGATATATCAGATCCTTGCTAATTTGATGCAAGCAGGAGCTGCTACTGGTGCCGCTGTTAATATTGAAGGAGCTAATCCTGAGGCTCCTATTGGGAATAATTATGCTAAGTTGAGTAGAGACTACACTAGTTTGGATGGAAAGCCGTCTAGGGGAACAGAGGATTCTATCGAAGTGGAGAATTGGCTATTGCACTGCAAAATAATATTTGCTGATATGGGTTTATAAGATGAGCATAAGAGAAGGTTGGCCTCTAGGCAGTTGCAAGGGTCGGCACTTCACTGGTGGAATAGCGTGACTACCGGAGTTCCGGAGGAAGAGTTGACTTGGACTGATTTTCGAAGGAGATCGAATAGAGGTTTATTTCTAAGGTTGCTAAGTCAGCATTGATATGGATACGCTATTGTAGACATTGACATCAAAAAGAATGAAAGGTTCGTTCGGGGACTGAGGCCCGAGCTTGTTAGGGCAACCCTGACACATATCCGTGATCCTAGTAATGTAGTGGTGGATTTTGCATATCATCATATCATATTATTTCGATATGTTTTAACCATTGTAATTGTAGGATCACAGTATATGGTTTTATAAAAAGTTTTTAGGATATTAGTGAGGAGAAACCCTTTCCGCTAAGCGGCGTGGTCTCACTACATATCTAAATGGTTTGAGATGGTTGATTATTATTCATACCAGGCTTTATGTCTGACTCGAAGTTTTTGTTTTCCCTTAAACTCTTGGGTACTCAATTGATTTTGAGTAGTCTGAGGGTTAAAATTTTCAGGTACCTCATTAGACAAATAAGCTTCCGAAGATGTGCAGGAAGCATTATAGCTATTTTGAGTTCTCGTTCAGTTTGATTCCGCTGTGTTATGTTTTGTTAAGGCAAAGTTGTTAATTTCCTATTATATACTCTGATCATCAAGGGGGAATCTTCATATGTCACTCTTGGAGTATGTTGTAATAAATATATTTTTCAGAACGTGGTTACGTTGTGGGATTATGTAAGAATGTTGAAAGGGTTTTTGGAATGGAATATTAATGTTGTTTTGAAATTTTAATTTTTTTTTCATATCCATGTGTTTCTGATATATCAATGTAACTAACATTACCATATTTGGTCGCCGGGGATTATAACTATGGATGACTGCAGCATCCGTAACCGTTATTTTTGGGCCTCCTAGTGGGGAATGTTACAACTTAGCCACCCCATGTCAAATATTGGAAAAGATTATTGCGCCTACCATAAAGTAAATGGACATAAAACTAATGAATGATGCATTTTGGTAGGAATTATACATAACATGATCAAGTTAGGATTTCTAAAGGAATTCCTCAAGGAAGCTTAGAAGGCCTCCCATTCTGAAGAGAATAGCCTAAACACCTAAAACCCAACTTTTTCTCAAAGAAGAAAAGCAGTTTTGCAACTTCAGATCCAGACTCTAGTCAAACTATGAAGTTTTGTGGCAGTTGCCCACCATAGATTATCTTTACTCATAAAAATTTCTAATCTAATTTATACTGAAAATTCATCATGTATAGACATAAAATTCGAGTTTTTTACAGGTTAAAAAACCAATATTTTACGTTCGGGAGGATTAGCATTTCCCTGTCAAAGCATAATTAATTTCCGGTCTTCTTTGAAGAAGGAATAGTTAAAATATCCAAGATGAAATGACTCTTTATCTCAAGGCTTGAATTAATGCAGTATAATGAATTTTTTTATGGTATTTTGAATTACCATCAATCTTCCATCATAAATCAGTTTTCGAAGAAAGGTAAATATCCAAAATCTTCCCAAAAGAAGGGATTCTTAGAAAAAAACATGCTCTTATCCATAAAAGTTTATCCATGACTTTTCAGACTTACAAACAAGACATTCCTTTTTGACAATTAAAACCTAAAGAGGTGCAATTGTATATATCATTTAAAGGTGGAAGCAATATACACCAACCTTATTTTTAGCAAGTAATTTTATTACCAATAGATTTACTGAACACGTCTTTGAGAAAAATTACTTTCAAAAGTCAAGAAGGATTATTTCCGATTACCCTACGGATTAGGGAAAGCAAATGTTCATCGATTTCAAGGAAGATTTATAAAATTTGCAAAATAAATAGTTAGCATTAGTAAATGCACACAAAAGATTTTGGTTAGGCATGTCTTGATAAAAGCATTTTCAAAGCTTCCCAAAAAGGAAGACCTAAGCATATTTTCCAAAAAATGTTTGAACCACCAAGACTCATTAGAACCTCAAAAACTCTAATAGAAGAGTCCCCTCTTGATTAAAGGACTATTAGTTCATGAATCATGACCACACAGTCTTCTATTTGAGATTTGCATTTCTACTATGAGAGTGATCCAAGAACCCTTCTTGGTGGCAACACTAAGAAGGGATTTCTTTATCAAAAAGTTCAAATATTCTAAACCCTTTTAAAAAGAAAGACCATTTTAGGAAATAATTCCTTAATTTATCAAAAAGATCCTTTTATGGAAAATTCTTTCTTCCAAAAGAAGTTTCATGACAGAAAAGTTGATGTTAAAAAAGGTTTTCACAAACATTTCAATTGGCCAAAAAATATTTTCACAAACAAATTTTTCAAAAGAAAAACTTCTTTAAAGCCTCTGACACACTTCCGCGGCACCTCCCAGAGGGAGGGACAAAATCCACCCATGCACTTCCGGAGCACCTCCTAGAGGAAGGGACTCTGATGTCCACTCCAGAGCACCTCTTAGAGGAAGGAACTAGTCTAGCACCAACCAGTAATCTTTTAGAGGAAGATCAATCAAATATAAGCCATAACACTTCGAAGTAGAGACAAAACCTAAGAAGGGGCAAAAACTAAAAGAACGAAGATGTCCACGGCCCGAAGCAGAGGCAAAGCCCGAGAAGGGTCAAAGAGAAAAAGGACTAGGATGTCCAAACCCAAAATGAGGCAAAGATACAAGATATGAAGGAATCTGAGACCCAATGGAGAGGCAAAAGGAATTAAGCAAAGAACAAATCCTTATTAGAAAAGTAAGAATAGATTTATTTAAAGAATAGATGAAAACAAACTTCTGATAGATCCTGTCTAGACCTAAAAATAGGGAAACCTTCAAAAGAAGTTCTATGAAATAAGTATCGATAGATTAATTGGGCGCGCTGAATGGTCAAATAGTCGAACGGAACTATCCTGCTGAACGACAAAATAGCCGAAAGGAACTACTCTGCTGAATGGCTAAACAACCAAACAGAACTACCCTGCTGAATGACCAAACAACCGAACGGAACTACTCTGTAGAATTGTTGAAAAGTTGAATGGCTGAATGAAACTACCATGCCGAACAGTTGAATGGTTGAACAGAATTACTTTGCTGAACGGTTGAATAGTTGAACGAAACTACTTTACTGAAAGGCTGAATGGTTGAACGAAACTACTTTGCTGAATGGTTGAACGAAACTAATTGGCTCTAATATAATAATAATAATAAATAATAAACATCTTAAAAACCACATATCTCCTAATAAGGGGTATTCCTTTAAACAACGGGAATCTCCATTGCCATTCAAAGTATTAGTCCATAGTAAAAGTTTCCGATATAGCATTTTAGATAGGGCTACAAAATTAGTGTCAGAAGAACTACAAATCTTTTGCTTTAGGTCTACTTAAATTACTATTACTAGACGTTTTTTTTATTTTCTATTATTATCAGATGATTTTCTGAGTTTCTTATTTTCAAATTGAATTCTTACAAGCTTTTGATTGAGTTTTTAATTGAATTTCTGATTTTCTTGACAAATGAATTGTTGGGTTTAGTTTTTCCAGCCAGTTTATTGGACCTTCTGTTGAATTCCTGGTGAAATTCAAGTTTTCTAGTCTTTTATTATTTTCAGATGGGATTTTTGGTCTTCTATTATTTTCGGATTGGGATTTTCGGCCTCTATTATTATCATACGGATTCCTTATTACCAGAAGAGGATATTTTGGATTTCTTATTACCAGATGGTTTTCTGGTCTTCTTATTATCAGATGGGACTCTCGATTTCATATTACCAAATGGTATTCTTGATTTCTAATTACCAAATGGTATTCTGGATTTCTTATTACCAGAGGATGGTATTTTAGAATTCTTATTACAAGATGGTTTTCTGATCTTCTCATTACCAAATGGTATTCTGGATTTCTTATTGGTAGAGAATGGTATTATGGGTTTCTTATTGGTAGAGAATGGTATTCTGGGTTTCTTATTGGTAGAGAATGGTATTCTGGGTTTCTTATTACCAAAGGATGGTATTTTGGATTTCTTATTACAAGATGGTTTTTTGGTCTTTTTATTATCGGATGGGATTCTGGATTAATTATTATCAGAGGATATTCTGGATTTATTGTTAATAGATAATATTCTGGATTTCTCATTGCCAGAAGATGGTATTTTGGATTTCTTATCATCAGATGATGTACAGAATTGCTAGCTTTCTTATTATTATCAGATGGGTTTCTAACCTTTTCTTTAAAATTAGTACCAGATATTTTCTAGTTTTTCCATCGAATGAATCCTAAATTCTTAAATCACTATCATATCAACAAAGAAAATTTCAGGTTTGGAGATAGAAGTTACCACAAGAAGACAAGAGCAAAAAGTTGAATGACAAAGGAGTCTGGTTTAAGAGTTTACAAGCGACTCAATATTGAAAGCAAATCTCCGACAACCAAAGAAGAATTAGTTCGGGAGGAGAAGTTTCAGAGCCCATACTAATCTTTTTGAAAAGTTTCTTGCCTAGCCCTCGATCTGTCTATCAGGTGATATTATTCAAAATTTGAATACTCATTATTAAGGGCATGTAGGTGACTTACATGTTATGTAATAATAAAAAATTTAAAATCCAAAATAATCTTTACAACAATTCAATGACTATTGAATAACCAATATCGAGTTCGTAAGAAAAGCTTAAACTTTTGGGTTGATTAGAAGAACACAAATAAATGCTAAATCCATGATGAGAAAATAGGTCCTTGGGTATATACCGAAAACTTGAATGATAATTGACATAGAGTATCCTAAATATAATGTTGCACCAATAAAACCATGTTGAATGAATAGATTAATACCAAATGTCATATGAGTTACACTACAAAGCAAAAGTACATTAGTATTAAACCATATATTAGTATTAAACCAGATATATGGAATTTAAGATTTTAAGTGATCTTGATAATTAGAAAACATCCTTTGTTTGAGTTTGAATCGCAGAAGAAAGAGGGACAAGATTGAATAGATTTGAAGGGTGGCAAGCACTGTGTTTGAGATTATTGACTTGAAAAGTCAATGTTTCCGTTACACTTCGGGGGGGAGGGGGCAAATGACTTGTCCGTAGTTTTCTAATGACTCCACTTAGGCTTCTTTTCTACGGACTATCTATCGATAGCGACTTTCCCAAGAATCAAAGGCTAGCCAACTAGAAGCAAAGGATGATTCCCGCCTCGGAGAAATCCCCTAATCTAATAACTAGTTATTCTGGGGAGGAGCAACTAAAAGGAACGCGCGAGGAGCGTAGCCGATATACTTATAGGGGGAAACTAAGACTCAAAGTGTTATCCACATAATTTATCAAGAGAATATGGTTTCTAATTCGAAGTTTTAAGGAGATGCCATCAAACCTCATTGTAGGAAGAAGTGGCTAAGTAATTATAATAGCAACTGTTCTCACCATCATTGACTTCGAAAGTATACAATAAAAGACATGGATATGACACCGTCTTTTATGATGGAGAACTGCTCTTCGTTCATGTCAATTGTCATCATTACCATCGAAGACATGTGGCCAACAATACACTTATGGATCAACATCGAAGGAATAGGGTGCCGCACTTCATAAATAATAGAAGGTATACATCGTCGCATGCAATCAAAGAAGCAAAGGAATAAGGTATAACCAACATTGTAAGCCATCAATGAATGTTGATATAACCTATATCGCATTATTGATGCTGGTCTCTAGTGTCACCGCTATTCATCTATTGTTACTAAACAAGCTCATCGCCAACACAACTCCTCCATATCCACTCCCAAGTAATGCTAAGCTCGTCGCAGCATTTCATTAGCTGTTGATTATTGATGTCGAAGACCCATGCTGCCATTATATAGCATCGACCATCTTATGACACTTGGAAGACGTCGCACATCTATATACACGATGTTGATGGCGAACATCACCAATGTCCAAGTAATCCATCAACACTACATTAAAGCAACGTCGAACTTCACAATACTTAGGAGATGGGTATCACAAATCATAAGTGTCACCATTATCTGTCTGTTGTCACTAAAATAAGCTCGTCACAAATAAAGCTCTAACGATGTTGCTGCACGATGACATCGCGAGCTATCAACGCCGAAAGTATACCAAATAAAGCCACTTTATATCAATGCTATACCAAATCAACATCGCTCTTCATCGAGGATTAACACTACTCCTAGACAAGACCGCTGGTAATCAATCAAGAGGATCTCAAGGCAAAGAGTCATCGACGCCGAAGGTTATTGCAACTGAGGCGGCACCAAAGTTCTACTATAACTGTAAAAACCCAAAATTCTGGTCATTTGATTTTAAATATTTAATTAATTTTAGATATTTAAATATTTGGATTGTGGTAATACGTGGATTCAATAATAGTGATCGATTAAATATTTGAATTAAGAATTAAATATTTGAATGGTGAACCAAATATGAATTAAATAGATTTAATAGTGTCATTTAACTTCTTTTAATTAATAAATGATGGTGAATCATTTTGAAAATTTATTACAATAACAAATGGTTCAAATATAATAAATATTAAGAAAAATCAAATTGTAATAAAACGACCCGAAATTTCACTGCTTTGATTTTCGAATATTTAATTAATTTTAAATATTCAAATAAATGGTTTTATAATGAAAATAAAAATATTTTTAATAATAAATAATAATGGTGAAATAGTTTTTAAAATTTGTTTACAAAAATATATAGTTCGATGAAAAACAGAAAAAGTGACCGAAAACCGTTTTCCGAATTTTCGACGTTTCATCGTATAAAAGTTGTTTGAAATGTTATGTACACATTTGTATATATGTATATATTCAAATATATGAACATAGATTAGTAATTTAATTAGGGTTAAGTGTAATTAATTAAGTTAAGAAAATAATGATGTGACACTTTGGCAACTATAATAAAAATAATAAAAAGAGAATGTCACATCATTAGGAGACATAAGTACATTAGAGTACTTATGCATGTTGACTTTGATTTGATGGGAGGGTTGGTAGGTGTGGGCTGAAATGGATGAGGTAGAGGAGAGGGTTTGACATGGCATGCATGTGTGGATGGTAGAATACATGAGGGTAAAAAAGTAATTTGCTATTTCTATTTCATATGAAACTAATTTTTCACCTTTCTTACTCGTTTTATTTTCATCTTCTCTTCTCTTATCTTCCTTAAAGCTTCATGAAACCTTTAATGGCTTCCAAAATAACTTTTCATGTTTTAAGATTTCAAAAATTAACTTTTAAATGTTTTAAAACTTGTTTAAAGGTTCCATCTTTTCCATTTAAATTTCTTCCATTTTATCCGAAATTGTTTCGCCATAACTTCTTACAAAAAACACCAAAACAAAATTTTTCCTTTTTTCTAACCATGTATAGTTTCAGTGGCTACAAATTTGTAGTTTACCACTTTTTCTTATTTCGAGCTTAGATGCTCCAAACATTCTTTTTTTTACAAGAGTGTTTTTGAACCTAGATTTTGATGTCCGAAAATACCCCTCACTTTTTTGGTTATAACTTCCTCAAAATTTAACTTTTTTGAGTAATTATTTTTTAAAATGATATATGAAAGAATAATCTAAAACTTTCCTTCTGAACGCTTTTCCAAAACCCGAGAGGAAATGGACCAAAAGTCGAGTGCAAAATAACCCATTTTCGAGAAGAATTTGTGGTTTTCCAAGCTTTTCGAACGCTAAAGTATTTCAAGTTTTCAAAAGCTTTGGTGAGTTTTACTCACATTTAATTTTATTATATCATATCTATGATGTTACGAATGTTTATCGATTGTTTGGACGTTAGTTAAGATATTTGATTGCTTGTTTAGTTGCATTTCCGATTGGAAAATGGATGATATCTTAATTCGATCGTTATAAACTAATATGATTATATATATATATATATATATATATATATATTATCCATAACCATTGTTTTGTAGGGAAAATATGTAGAGAGACCCAAAGGGGGTTTCTTGCTCATAAATTATTTATTTACATCCATATGTTGTTATTGATGGTTAATTGAAATTAATTTCTGATATTCCATTTAATAGTTTAAATGTCGTCATAGCGATTTTCGCTATACCGTCGTTTATTAAATTTTCATCCCCAAAACCCTGTCATATGAACTTGAGCTTGTATTTCCGCTAAAAAGAATATTAAAAATTTATTAATCATTTTGATTAATGATAGTTTAAAATAATTAATCTTTTAAATTAATTAATTTAAGATTAATTAACCAATTTAATAAATAATGATTAAAATTGGTTTGTCTTTAGATTTAATAAATTATTTTTGCTAATGATATTTTTGTACTTAATTAATCATTTTAATTAATTATTAATTAAGTTTAATTAATTATTTTAATTAATGATAATGGAGTTTAATTAATTTATTGAACTTAATTAATTATTTCAATTAATGATAATTGAAATTAATAATCATTTTAATTAATGATATTTAAAAGTAATAAATCATTTTAAATAATGATTTTTGAATTTAATTAATCATTCTAATTAATGATTGTTTTTAAATTTGATTAATTGTTTTAACTAATGATTTTTAGAATTTAGTTAAACAATCTTAATTAATGATGTTTTATAATTAAGTAAATCATTTTAACAAATGATGTTCTAATTAATTGTTTTAGCTAATGGAGTTTGAATTTAGTTAATCCAATTATTTTATGATTATTTGAACTTAATTAACTGTTTTTATTAATGGAATTTAAAATTATTTATCATTTATTTAATGTTGTTTAACATTAATTATTCATTTAATTAATGATTATTTGAATTTAATAAATCTTTTAATTAATGATATTTAAAGTCAATTAATTTATTTAATAAAAGTGATGAAGTAAATTATCTAATATAAAAAAATTGCTTTAATCAACTGATTTTAAGTTAATAAACCGATTTAATAAAGATTTTTAAAGTTGATTTACCAATGTTATAAAAGTGTTTGGAAATAATTATCTATTTTATTATAGATAATGGATTTGTTTATTTAAAAGAGATTTTAAATGTGATTAATTATCTCTCGGGATAACTGATATTGTTTTGAAGTTATGAAAATGAATTGGAACTTGATTATTGAGATGTTAAGTTGGATAATCTTCTGGGTGTTCGGCCTAATGTTGGTTTAGGCCTTCGGGGTCGCTCGCTTGGAAAAATTATTCTCTTAACATTTTAACAATCTGGAACTAATTCTAAAAGTGTTTTACCAATACGGAAATCAAGCCAAAAAGTTCATTTCATTTTTAAAAAGAAAAAGGATGATTCGTTTATGGAAATGAATTATTTCCGTAAGCTAATCACTTATATGGAAACGGTTTATTTGTATAATTAGCACTAAACATCGAGAAGTAGATTTATCACTATTTCGAAAGTTAAGAATAATCGTGTGACATGACTTTGAGGTAACACTACCTTGACTTGTTCGGTATTATTGTTAACCCAGGAATAGTACAAGTTTGAATTCAATGAGTGGTGATAAGTATACAAGACTTAATTTCCATATACGATCGTTTTATGAACTCGATAGTTGGTATCTCAGTTATCGGTTACTTCAGCCACTTTATTTTGTCACTCTAAGACGATGTGTTGCTCAGTTGCGCTTTGTTATCCTTTGTCAAAAATGACTAAACCCAAAGAGCGAGTGGGGGCCAAGCTATGTGGGGTTGCTCCCATTAGGGTATCTTCACATCTACTCTAGATTGGATTCGGTGTTGCGCATTGAGATGTGAACTACTCGGATACTCGGTAACAGTTGGCGGGGTCCGGCTTGGAGGTTTCCGAGAGCCATCGGAGTTCTCAAGTATATTTCTAGAGGTATACTTTCGGTGAGGGGGGAGCACCCTCCTAGTCATTTGTTGGAAAATTCTCTTTCCTTATTTGATTCGAAAACACTGAATCTGTTTTAGCTTTAAATTGCCACAAGTAGAGCCAACTCCGCATCACGGCATTTAAGTGTTTATTTAGTCCATTCTATCGAGTTTGGACTGTTACTTTATTTAGCCCATTCTATCGAGTTTGGACTGTTACTTTATTTAGTACATTCAATCAAGTTTGGACTGTTACCATATTTAGTCCATTCTATCAAGTTGGACTGTTTTCCTTATTCTATCCATTCTGTCCAGTTTGGATTTTACTCGGTTTATTTTCATACTTTCAAGTATGGTTTAATATTATTTATGCTCAATCAAATTTTGATTTGTTTCCTGATATTTATTTCTGCTCTTGCCTGTATGGATATTATTCTTGTGAGGTAAAAACCCATTTCGCGTTAGCGGCGTGGTCTCACAGAATTTTTATATATGTTCCCTATTTTCAAGTTATCTCACACTGGTATCTCCAGACTGATCCGGGTGTTATTTATTTATAATGCTTAGGTTAGACCGAGTATTTTCCCAGGTTGGCTTTGGTGATATTGGATTCTTGGAGGGGAGCTAAAGATTCACCCGATGTATTAATTTATTTCCATTGTATTATATAGTACCTATCGGCATTTGTAAGGTCAAGATTTTATAACTGTCCAGTTGATAAGGTTTGTTTTTTAACTCTGATATACTCTGTATGTTTGGAGTGACAGTTTCTACTGGTCTTCTTATATTATATGTTGTCAATTCCATTGTGAGATTTTGTTTTTCTCTGTTCTTTTCTTTTTATTTACCTTAACAATTTTCCCTTATGTCGATTGGATGCGCAAGATTGGAACACAGTGGTAGTGTTTGGTGTCGACTTTCGATGGTCAAAATGGCGGGTCATTACAATAACCATTAAGAAAACACATAGCAGCATGAAGGTCGTTGAAGCTGTTGCTGAAGCTTACCGACGCCGTGAGTGTTGCCTCTTTTTCACTATAAATATAGACCTAAGGGTGCTGTTTTGGGGGGTGAGTTCATTCTCTTCCCATTTCTTACGTTTTCAACTTTGTAAAGCCTAAATTGATTTGGAGATTTTTACCGATTGTAACACTTGTACATTGTACACATAAGGGCTTGATCATTGGACAATTACATAGCATATTTGACTCCTTAACTCTTGAATTGTGACTTACACATTTCCTTGCATATCTATTTTGATCATATATGACTTACGATGTGACATCAATGACTATGCAAAGAATTGTTTTGAAATTATGCATGCCTCAACCTACGACTTCGACTAGCTTCGATGAAATCCCACTTCAATCAGCTCCACTTCCTATTCACTTTTGAGGTTAATGAATAAATTTGTTAACAACCAATATATCAACTTGTCTTCAACTCATTACTTGTGAATTGACTTATCTATGACTTATGACTTGCATAGCTTATCGAATTTATTCAAGCTTGTGAAATACTTATTAACCTAATGACTTTCGGATACGCATAAGAACATCACAGATTTGACAATGAGCTTATGCCATCTAACTCCTTGACCTAGGATTACCCTAGCATATTATAACGAAGTATGCTTTTATAACACTTTTTGGTGTTGACGAAGAAATTTGTTTACAAACAACTATAGAATTAACAAGGAGAAAGAAGGTTTAAATTATATCAATAATAATGAACATATTTAAAAAGAGATAAACGACAAAAGTAGATCTAAATTAAATAAAAATATTTGACATACTTTCAACGGCTATGAACGTAAAATGACTTGAATTACTCATCGCAACCATTAGTACCTCAAATAAGTTATATGAAACCAAATATTTGAATAATCATAAAAAAATTAAACCAAATAATTACCTATGGTTGTTGCCAAAAATCACACCTTGAATGATAAATCAAAAGCTCCTAGATTCTTGAATCAACCTCCAAGTGTTATAAAGATCAAGAGGTATAAACCACCTTCGATAAACTAATTTAATTTGTATTTGATTTTCGAAATTTTAGCCCTATACCACAATGAGAAATTCATCCATTACTTGATGGGAAGAAGAGAGAAAACTTTATCAGGAGAGAATAATAATGAATGAATGAGAGAGAGTATCTTTTAAAGGAAATATTGAAACCTTTCAATTTCCACGTTTAAAATCTTCCCTATTTAATTCTCGGTTAAATCTCATCAAATTATCCCTCCCCTACCCCCGCCATTTAAGGACATCTATAGAATGAGGTGTAGTGGGTCTCAACAATTTCCAAATTCGTTAAGCATGTGTTCCATTTAAATCTACTTTAAATGTTCTAACGATGTCGCATATCTTACGCGCGTTTATTAAATTTTATACACACACTTTATTAAATATTAATTGTATTCAAACATCAATGAAATTTGATAATTAATATTTTACAAATACTAAATAATTTACAACGAGTATAAATTGATTAAATCATGTGGATTGTTTGGATTATACATCATTTCGGTTGTATGACTTAAAGGTGTAAATCAGTCGGCGATTGCTATAAAGCAATTTGAATATTAGCATTCACACATTATCTTTCACTACAACAAAAATACCCTATTACAACTGTCGAAAAATTCTAGTTGTAATAATGGTTTTTTACAACTTTTTTTCAGAAAGTTATAATAAACGTATTTTCAATAACTCTTTTATTTTGCCAGTTGTAATAGATACCTATTACAACCTTTCTATTTTGTCAGTTGTAATAGATGCTTATTTGTAACAACTCTTCTTTTTTGTCAGTTGTAATAAATATCTATTACAACCTTTTTCGTTTGCCAGTTATAATAGATGCATATTTTTAACAACTCTTTTTTTGCCAGTTGTAATAGATGCCCATTACAACCTTTTTCATTTGCCCATTGTAATAATTAATTAATTATTATAATTAGATAATAATACTTAATAATAATTAATTAATTAAATTTATTAATAATTAATAATTACTATTAAATAGTAATAATTAACAATTAATTTGAAAATATGAAATAATTAATATTAATAACCACTATTCAATAATTAATAAATTATTATTATTATTAAATAATTAATAAATATGAATTAATTTTTAATAATGAATAATGAATATTAATAATTAAAAATTAAGAAGTAATAATTAAGAGGTAATAATTAATATTAATAATTAATAATTAATATTATAAATTAATACTTAATAGTTAAGAAATTAATAATTACAATATTTTTTTCAAAAAGTGGTATAAACTTGTTTTCAATAGCTTTTTTTACCAATGTAATAGAGGCCTATTAAATAATTAATATTTAATAGTTAATTATTAATAATATTTTATATTTTATATTTAATTATAACCTTACAAATTATTAATAACTAATAATTACTATTAAATATTTAATAATTATAATTGGTAACATATACATAATAATTAATATTCAATTATAACTAAGAAGTAATAAGTAATGATTAATAATAATTAAGAAGTAATATTTAATATTTTAATAAAAATTAATTTTCAGATACATATCATATTTTATATAAATTTTTACCTATTAATTCTAATCTATAATATTTATTTTTATACATTTTGATGAAAATTTGACTATGGCTCATGGAAAATTGGTGGCTACCCACGAAATCTTGGCAACAATGGCATGAAATTTAGGCGGGAAATGGCAAAAAATTGGCTCCAAAATTCACATTTTATATTCCTCGCCTGAAGATCTACTCCTGCAAATCTTTAATAAAACATTAAATACTAATAATTAATATTAAATATATAATAGTTAGTAATTAAATATTTTTATAATTAACATTTTATAATAACAAGTCTTTAATAACTAAGAAGTAATATTTTCCCTCGAATCTAAATATTTTCCCTCTAATTCGAAATTTTGGCTCCAGCCTGGATATGTTCCCTCAAATCCGAAACTTTTTGGCTCCAATACTGAAATTTTTTCCCTCCATGTGCCCCTTGTTTTATGTTATCTCCTTAAATAATACCCATATAACTCTTCTCCAACGAATCAAAACTTCCACATCCAGATCCAAATATATCCCACCGGAACATCTTCCTTCACCAAGCCTCCAGATCCAAATCCAAATCAAAATCAAAACTCAATAATAATTCATTTCCAAAAATAATGTCTTTACCCACTCTCTTTATATTTTTATGCTCGCTCACGGCCATCGATCTGGAGATGCTCGAGCTTACATTCGTGTCGAATATGGAGATAGTGTCGTGCATGGATATTGTGCCTAACACCGACTGGATCTGAAGCTTCGCCCACTAACTAATGCCAAGTCTAGCACTATCGTGCCTAGAGTTGATCAACACACTGCCTGATGTCGACTTGAACGGAGTTGCCGAAACTAGAGCTAGAATCGCACTCTGTTTCTAGATGAATTAGAGATTTGTTGCTTCATATGGGTCGGCTTCCTGAAACTAAAGCGATGATTTCACGGTTTGGTTGTTGGCTAAACTTTTCCTCCTAATGTTTGCTGTGATGAATACAGCAACTGCCTAAAATTAGATATGAAGAAATGATCTAAAATGCTCATTGTTGATTTGCAGAGGTCTGGCATTGATGTTGTATAGATTTGATGCAATGATTAGTTCAAGGTGCAGATGTTGTTGAGTTATGAAGTTGGTCGTGATACTTGAGTTTGGGTCGGATTTGGTGTTTTGAATGCTTTAAAGTGCAAGTTAATGCCGAAACACTATGTATATTGAAATGCTTATTATTTTAAAAAAATGTGAAGATGATTGTCTGGAAGCTGAGTGGTTGCGGTGGTCGATGGGTGATGAAGTAGTTACGCCTATTTAAGCTTGTGATAAAAAACTAAGCAAATTAAAGTTGATACTACATTTGATTTTGTTTTGATAAATTTTGATGTTATGTTATGTGGAAGTTTAGACTAAAATTTACACATAATTCATGTGAATAAATTGTTCTTGATTGATTTTGGTACTAGTTAGTGTTTATTAACAAATTTGAGTACTTAAGATTATGCTTATCGTATCCTTTAATGTTGATCATATTTGTTGGATATGATTATTTCATGTTACCTGCATTACATACGGAAGTTTAAATCTTTCACAACTGTGAAAAGCATTTTCAAAATATACTATTGCAACTGCAATTAGTAGTTGCAAAAGTGACTTATAACAACTGTTAATGCAATGACCATTAACTGTTGCGATAGACTTTACCACAATTGCTAAAAGCAGTTGTAAAAAGGTTTTTACAACTGCTCTCGCAACTGTCGGTGACCGTTGTAAGAATCGACAACTCTATTACAACTTCAAATATAAGGACTGGCGGACGCACGTTGTAATAGATCTATTACAACTGTTTTTGGCAGTCGCGAAAAGGTATTTTTGTTGTAGTGTGCTTGTAGTATGACATTTTGGCCGAATTTATCACTTATACATCTCTGGGTAAAATCCAATCTTATTTATTATAATCAGTATATGGTAGTAATGATTATTTACACTAATTCTCTTCGTCAAAACTATATCATGTTAGGACTTATGGAATTTGGTTAGTCAAAATTCCAACATAATTAACATTCAACTTTGAAAGTCCAAACAGAATATCCATGATCCAATAATAGCAATTATCATTAATTGTATTGCTCTTGCCAGATACTTTGTTTTGAGTTGACTACAGTTGACCATGATATTAATATCGTATAACTGAGGATACAAATTCTGTATTGAATACTGTTTCACATCCAATGCTTCAATTCAGACCCAACTATAGTCGTTTTATGGATGTCATTCCACGATTTAACTATAATTAAGTCGATTGTCCACATTAAAGTTCCATACCATTCTCAAGTCGAAGGAACTATGTAACATCGTCTCTTTAAGTTTGTTTGTTTGACCTTAGTTATATTAACCAACAAAAAACTCTCAGTGGGTCATTTCATGGTTATCCAATAACTATCAGTACCTAACCCCTTGTGCTTCAAGTAGCCATGAAATACAATACTCAACATTTGGAGATCATTACGCACTCTAGTCTCAATGGATGTATAGATATCTTGTCTCAAAATATATTAACTAGGAAGATTTAAAATAATATGTTATTTTAAATGTGACAAATTTCCCATTATTACTACACATTGTAATTACTGTAACATAACATATTATTTAGGACTTTTCTTTTTAATATAATTTAAATTAATCACTTAATTAATTATATCACAATATAACATGTATATAATCGAAAGAAAAACACCTTTTATTTTGAATAAGATTGGTTATCGAGTTAGATATATGTAATAAATTACATAATTGCCCCTTGGACATACCTCTAAATGTATCGATAGTTACATGAGTTCACATAGCATTAAAATGGGATATCATAGGATAACTTTCTTAGGTTATCCAAATGTTTTACACTAAAAGCTAATCTCAAAAAATTTGTTCATCATAGAATGACCCTTTCTATAATGTCACATATGCCTTAAAATTAGGTGTTATTTAACTTTCATTAATTCATTTGTAAGAGTTAACCAGAGCTCTGGGTTACTATCATTATTTAGTTCTTATGCTACACAATCTAGGGGATTGCGCCGTCTTAGGTTACACTAATCCACTTAGAAATTTCTTGCACACTCGAGTACAACCAAGGTTACCCATGCAACAAGGCATCCCTACAATTAGCCTTTGAAGCTCCCATAATCTCGAAAACACATTGGTTTGAGTTACACTTCATTTGTTATAATTAGCTATTACATCCCACTTTAGGCCATTTGATCCCTCGAATGAAATTCTACTCAGTTGAAAGCCAACCCCAATTATACCCATTTTTATAATAGTGAAAAGTTATATCCATTTATCACATAAAAAAGTGATCATCACAAGTGAGCATAAAACAGTAAATGGGTTTCATACATCAACACAAATTACTTAAACCACTGTAAATAAACAAACACTTCCATATGATGGTTACATAAAATCATTCAAGATAAAGTTCACTTATTTTTATCACTTTAAACAAATTATACTTCATTCAGCATTCTCTTTCAATGCATAAACTTATATTTAGTTGATTCATGATTGTATATCTTTAGAAATTAATTTGTAAATTTCCAAAAGTCATGTCAAAATTTGGTTTCATAATTTAATCAAATATTCATCATTTTACATTGATTATTGGCTTGAATGTAAGTAGGCCACAGGCCCGGCCCAAGAGCAAGGCTTTTGAGGCATTCGAATCGGGCAACCCCCTAGGCGGGGGCAACATGAGGAGGAAGAAGAAGAACAGTGGTGAAGGTATTTTTATGTTTTAAATAGATTACTATAGCATTCTTAAATTAAATAATGTTTGGTTGAACGGTTATTCAATTGATACTGCAACATGGTGGCACAAGTTCAACTCTCATAGGGATCAAAAGTCAGTTTTTTTTCTTTTTTTTCACTTTCATTTCTATTTTGACTCGGGCAACCCAACCTATTAGGCCGGCCCTGGTAGGCCACATCGACTTTAACAACGCTATGGCACATCATCCTTCACAACGCTAGGCCACATCGACCATAACATGATTAGTTCTCTCATCACCCAGTAAAATGCTTTGGGTATCCCAGTGGATTCACCCCGGCCCTCTGCTAATACAGCTTCGGTCTTCCTCTAAACGCCTTGCTTCGGTCAGTCCCTTGCTTCGGTCAGTGCCTAGGGTTTACTTCGATCTATGCCTAGGGTATAGTTCAGTCACCATTGCATTAATTTTGTGTACTATTGACGTTGGGTTCATATACCCTGTTAGTCACATCATATCGTTCTCATCTATTAGGCGAAGTTAACTTCACAAGTTTGTCCCTTTTGGTTAAAATGGTTTTCATAAGATGGTTACATGGAGTTAATTATGATTGCTTAAAGCAATGTTTTCATAACCCGACCGTGAATCAAACCGTGGAGACTCAGAGTTCGAGGTTTCGAAGGTCCGACCGGTCGAACCCTCAAGAACCGCATATGTACTTTTATTGAAATTTTAAAAACATAAAAGCTTTACACACAAAAATAAAACAGTAACACTTCTGGATAGCAGAAAGTGACGAACATATTGGAAACATGTGCAACTGTGCAATATCAACACTTCTTGAAACTTTTGCATGCATCAATGAACTTACATACACAGCTAGCTGCTTTATATTCTCATGAATTGCCACATCTGCTTAATTTATAAACATAACCCAAATATTATTGGCAGCGCCAAATACCTCTCTGAATGCTTACCGAATTCAAGGCATATTTGGACTACCAAATCAGTCTGTTAACATGTACTTGTACATGAAATGATATATCACCATAAATACACATATAAGTCTGATAAAATTCAGAATTAACACTAATCTAGATGTACATTACTAAAACAAACTTCAGAACATTACATTAGAAAGCACATCATCCGAGTTTACAGCCAGAACAAACCCTTATTCTTCAGCCCTGTAGAACCGAAACAAACCCATGGGCAATACTTTTTCCTTAAACCAGAAAATCAAGTAATAAACAGCAATACAGCTATAGTACAAACATACAGAAAAATGGTTACCTGAACATTAATCTTAGGTGAAGAATTGGATAGAAACTTAAGGCCAATAGAGCATTTATCAAGAGTTTCAGGTTCTTTCATCCACTCTTTCTGTGCTTGAGTAGCTTTCAGTTTATGAAGAAACATCTAAGATTAACACAAAGCTCATTTCATAATCATATACTACCCAAAAAAAAGATGAAGCTTGATGTATTTCAGTTAAAACAAACTTCAAAAAGAAGAATTACTGCTTTCTCTAGTATTCATAGAACCAGAACGGTAGCCTACCATTGTAAATAATCATATTTATACCAAGTTTCTTTACAAAACAAACATAACTTAGGATTTAGGAGTCATAAAAGAACAAACTTCACTTCCACACACAACCACCCCACATAACCTTACATATCCACGGTCCACAACGATGGTTGTTTATTGTTAGCACCAGCTTCTTCGGCAACTTGTAACATTGCGGTATACGACATCAGCGGATCGTAGTTGAATGTTTCTACACCATTATTTATTTCTTGTAAGCCCGCTTCATTACCAAAGAGATGACCAACAGCCACTCCGCTATCATCAATGTCAACGACATTGACCTCAACATCATCCAACGACCCTTCTACATCATCCAACGGCCCTTCTATATCAACCGACGACCCTTCTATATCGACTGCTATATTAGCATCTACAAAAATAAAATAAAAAATATAACAATTTGTTAATTTATGGAAACATGAAATAATCTTTCAAAATAAATAAATAAGCACCTCCATCGTTGTACAAAGCATTGATTTCATCTATCGTCAATAGTGGTGGTTCATCCTCCACCACTCATGTATTGTTCTCATCAAACTCAAGAAAACTAATAGGATCATAGTTTCTTCCCTTTAATTCACGCCTAAATATACATCGTAAACTTGAATGAGTTTAAGTATGAATAAATTAATTTTTATTTGCAACAATAAATATATAGTAACAAGTCATATTTGCCAAGTAAAAAATTATAATTCATTAAGAATAACTTACTTTTGTCCAAGTCGAAGATTGTAATATACGAAAACCAAATCATTCAACCTTTGATGTTCTAATCTATTCCTTTTCTCTTCGAATGAATGTTTTCAAAAACACTCCAATTTCTTTCACATCCGAAAGAGCTACAAGTTTGACTTAACACTCGAATTGCTAACTTTTTTAAGTTTGGTGCACCGGTTCCATAAATCGACCACCAGTCATCTGCATTTGAATTTTATTATTAATTATTTACTAGACATAGGTGTAATAATGAAAACTAAAAATATTTAAAATCTAAACATTTACCTGGAAGCATATGGGTACGATTATTTATGGCCGAGCTTCTACCAAAATCACCCTCTGCATTTTTATAAAACTTAATCTCTTTTGTAAGATCTCTAGTCAAATCTGGATCACCATTCGAATATTTCTCAATGACATCTAAAATAGCCGAATGACAAGAAAAATGCTTCTCCATAATGTCAAGGTTATAATGATATTCTGGATTAAACCAAAAACCAGCAGAGTGTAGATTTTTATGCAACTGCCTATCCCAACGGCTATCAATGATATCAATGAATGGCTTTAGAATATTTTTGTTCCTTCCAAATCTTTTTATCATATCCTCTCTTGCATTGTGGATTGCAGCATACAAATAACCCATTGCAGGTCTTTCATCGCTATCAACAAGTCTGAGAACACGAACAAGCGGTTCAGTAATACTGACAATTAAAGAACATTCTTTTCAAAATGCCGAATCGAAAATATAACTAACAAATTGTTTCCCTTTTAAATCCCTTGCATATGAGGAAGTTTTCCAATCCCGACTCGTTAACATGACCATAAGTTCATCTTTGTGGCTAAAAATGCTTTGTAAAGAGACAAAATTCGTTGCAAATCTTGTTGGAGCTGGACGAAGTAAATTTCTCCCATTTGTGAATCGTCGCATCATTGACAATACAAAACAATGATTATAGACAAACTTTGTTATTTTTGATGCTTGAGTTACCGTATTAGAAACTCGCTCAAGTTTTCCAATATCACTCAACATTAAATTTAAGCAATGAGTAGCACAAGGAGACCATGAAATGGTTGGAAATTCTGCTTCAATTAATCTTCCGGCAGCCACATAATTTGCCGCATTGTCGGTTACCACTTGCATTATATTTTCAGCTCCGATCAACAAAATCACTTCTTTAAATAGGTTGAAAAGAATTAAAGCAGTTTTAGAAGCAGTCGATGCATCAACAGATTTCAAAAACAATGTACCTATGTAAAAACAAGGAAGGAAAAATAAAAAAGTTTCAAAAATGTGAGATTACTAATAATTATATACCAAATATAATATACCTTTAGGAGAATAAACCAAGAAGTTGATCAAACTTCTACCGTTTTGGTCCGACCATCCATCCGCCATTAGTGTACAACCGGTTTCCTTCCATGAATCTCGATGTTTTTTTACTTCATTATGCACTTATTCAACGCAATTCTTTAGTAACTTGCCACGCAATGCATGAAGGTTCGGTCCTTCATATCCTTTTCCCAAACTAGCAATGGCATTTATCATTGGTTTATACAATACCGAATTCACTGCATTGAATGGAATTGATGCATCATAGAACCACTTCGCAATGGCTATATCCACATTATCTTTTACTGCTTGGCCTTGAAGAACACTTTTTATAGTCGGTTGAGAGCTAGTGGTGATTCTTGAAATTAAATTCGGACTCGAGAGATTGTTAGAATCTGAAGGTTGTACACTAGTAGATGTGAATCTTTTCTTCGAACCAAAAGGAATATCCTCATCTTCATTTTGAAAAGCGCAATCTCTAAACTTTTTTGTTGCAATATTCTTCTTTAACACTTCCCCACTTTCAATATTCAACTTCATAGCGCGTTTGACTTCATCGTTCACACGCATACAAGGATTACATCCACCTCCAAATGCCCATTAACTACTGTTTCAGTGCAATATTGCCATGCCGGATCATATTTAGTTCTATTTGATTTTTGAACGATGCTTTGGATGCTAGGATTAGATGCTTCTTCAGAAATTGGATTTGTTGTCATTCTGTTTGTAATTTTGAAAAAAAAACATTGTTTTAATATCAACTAAACAATAAATTATAAAGTATGAAACTGGAAATTTTAAGTGAAAATGAACAATAAAAAAATTGCAGTATATCACTTTAGGTATTGAATGCAAATTGCAGTTTGCAAAAAAAAATATAGACAGTATTTCATTTTAACAAAATTGTAGTATTTAACAATAAAAAAATTTAAGTGAAAATGGACAATAAACTTTTTCATTTTAGTTCATACAGCCACTGTTTGCAAATTGCAGTATTTCACATTTTCACTATAAGCATTGAATGCAAATTGTAGTTTGCAAAAGAAATCAATATAGGCAGTATTTCATTTTAATGTATTTAACCATTGTTTGCAAGTTGCAGTGTTTCACTATAGGCACTGAATGCAAATTGCAGTTTGCAAAAAAAAAAAATATGAAGTATTTCATTTTAACAAAATTGCAGTATTTAACAATAAAAAAATTTTAAGTGAAAATGAACAATAAACTTTTTCATTTTAGTTGATACAGCCACTGTTTGCAAACCAGCAAATTCAACTTGAAAAAAAAGTGGGGAAATTGGAAAAAAAATTGACATAACCAAAAACGAATTTGACCGTTCAAGAAATAATAACAAACAACAAATTCAACCATTTCACTTTCCATAGCAAATTCAACCACAACAAAAAAAAAAGAAAAAAAAAGAAAAGAGATAAAGAATAACACAATACCTGTAGGTGAGAGTGGATGGACCAAAGATAAACTGTGATGGTTTGGCGGAAGCGACACTAAAGGCGGAGACAACGATGGGCAGTGGCAACAGCGATCTAGGGTTAGGGTTTTGTAGTTTAGGAAATTAAGATGGACGAGATGCGTTTGATGTTCAGAGAAAAAAAAAAGACGGAAGAAAGATTCAGAGGGTTGAATAAGAAGGTTGAAACGAAGGTTGGACGGTTGAACCAGGGATTATGCTTGACGAAGGCTGGAATGACTTCCCGGCCTTTGTGGCCCAAGGCCCGCGGTTACTCGCGGTTCGACCGCGGCCGGGTCGGGTTGTTAAAACACGTACTTAAAGTACAAGTCACTTTCGATCATGCAATATAAAAATGCGATGGTTATTATTATTGTTCCCATCATTTACATGATGGACACTTTGGTCCAAATCCTCTTCATTCTTAGGTTATCATCAGGTTATGCAATGGTTACTTTGATTTATTGTTAGTTATTTGCTGCATGGCTTATAGGAATATGTGATGATAGCTTAAGGTTGTGTGTCAATAGGTACTTTTTTCTTAACGCTATTAACTACTTCTTTTACACGATAGTTATATTTCGAAGGTACCATCACTTGTGCAATGTGTACAGTTAGCATGTTTCCAAGGGGAGCTCATCTCTCATATTCAATAGGTTATTCATGTTTGAACGATGGGTTAAACGATGGCCCCAATACCTATATGCAGGGCTGTTGATAGTGGTGCTATCAGACTAAATGTTAGGAGCTCATATTTTTGTATGATTAGTATTATTATCGAGTTTCAAAGTTACTACCAGTCTTAATTTAACATTGTGATTATCGAAATTGGTGATTCATTTCCTTATCGTAAAGGCCAGTCAAGGTCAGTCAGTTTCAGTAAGTGTCATATTTTTGTGATTTTCATATTATTACTTAGTATTTGCAAACTATAGCGGTAAAGGCCTATCAAGGTTAGTAATGTATCCAATAAAGCAATTCACTACCGTACCGCGAAATTCATATTAATTAAAAAATTGATGGGAAAATTCCTTGAATTCATAGAAAATTATAAATACATATTTCTGCACCAAACAATTTTTTTGAATCAAAATGTTAATTTTTTAGATTTAACTAACAATATTTTACTGCCCAAATATGCATATATTCACCTTAAAAAAAATTAAATAAATAATCTACTCATGAGAAAGTTATGAAATTAAAATATTATCCCCGACTAAACATTGACCACATTGAAAATTTTCAGACCATTTAGAGGTGATTTACTCGAGTTTCACTTTTAATGTGGTCATTCACTTGGCCATGCATTGTTAGAGCTCATATTGAAGGTATGACCAATGAATTCCTTAGCTCTGATTATGATGATGTTGATATGGAAGTTGGCTAAGGAACAGGTGGGTATGGTTACTCAAATCAAGACTAAGTGTTAGGGGGGTTGTCCTGGTGAAGAATTCCTTGTTGGAGGGGTTTGGGTGGTTTAGACACTAGAAACTGGGGGTGCTTTGAGGATTGAGTAGAGAAAGAAAAAGTAGGTTGTGTGCTTAAGTGCAGTTGATGCATATTGAAAGTATAAGTAGTGGAGGGTTGGTGATTTAGTTATATCTGTAAGAATTGATGTGGTTGTGTGAACTGAGGTTGTAGATTAGTGATTTGTGGAAACGATGTTGTGTTATGATATATTGTAGATCTGGGTATGGCCAGGTGATGAGGTAGCTTAACATGTTATGTAAGCTGCTGGTGGTGAGAGTGGTTATACGTGGTGAAGATGGTAGTGGTTGTTGGGTCGAAGTTGAGGGTGATGGTGGGCATTTGAGGTTGAAGTGAGTGTGGTGTTCTGATGATGTGGGGAGAATGAGACATGATTAGTTTATCAAGTTTGTTAATAAAAGATTTCAAGGCATCTTACATTTAAGACATTTGTATTTATCGAATGAAGTGTACTGGAGAGAATGAAATACAATAAAGAGCAAATACTGAACATATTATGTAAAAGTAGCGGTATCGGGTTCTTGGGCTACTGCACAAGCCCATCCACAGTTTTATTTCTTGTACACTATAAATACAAAGCAAATGTACATGTATAAGATATCAAGTCATTTTGAAAACAGCAATACAAATTCAATAGAACATTTTTACTCTCAAATTCTATCATGGTATCAATGCCAAAACTGCTTAACAGCAGTAAACGCTTTACCGGAATCTTCATCAGCTACTCTCATCACCTGAAGATTGGTTGAGCTTTGGCTGTATCAAAAAGTCAAAATTCTCATCATCTAGCCTCGCCAATACCCCATTACCTGCTTCCATCTCAAGTAATGTAACCCCTGCCATCATCTGATAAAAAAAAATCAAGATCATCACTCAAATTCTTGTTGTGCCTTGCCAAGAAAACCCTGTCAGAGAAAATTCATCATCCAGTGGCTTCTGGTTGCACATCAAGCCATCAGAGAATTCTTATTGGTCAATCAAAACACCCATTATCATCCTTTCACCAATGGCAAAAGTAGACATTGAAAACTCATCCACCTCCAATTCAAATTCAAGAAATACTTCATCATAACAGAATGCAACCCAAGAATTCATCAAAGTCATAATCAAACCACAAAGCCAACTGATCACCATACAACTTGATGAAACTAACTTTCTGCTCTGGAAATTCCAGATTGAGTTAACAATCAAAGGATATAACTTAGAAGAATATATTCTTGGAACTTTGATCGCACCAACAAGGTACACTGTTGACAATGATGGAAAATTGGTAAGTAATCAAGATTATATAACTCATCAAAGGCAGGATAGTCTAATCAATTCTTGGTTACTATCATCGATAAATGCAAATTTATTGCCATGGTCGGTAGGATGCAAAACTGCCCATGAAATATGGTCAATAGTTGAACAAGTGTTCAATACACAATCTGCTGCAAAGATAATGTATTATAAAAGACAACTGCAAATTTTAAGAAAAGAAAACTTATCAATGAAAGAGTTTTTGACTAGGATCAAGACACTTTGTGATCAATTAGCTTGAATTAGACACATGATTTCAGATACAGAGCATATCTTATCAATACTAAGTGGACTTGATGAAGAGTATGAGGCAGTGGTAGCAGTAATATCCTCAAAAGAAACAACATCAACCATTCAATATGTTCATTCTACACTACTTGCTCATGAAGGTAGAATAGAACAAAAGAAGCCAGTAATATCATATTTTTCTTCAAATTATGTTAGCAACAGCAGGAACAAAAATCAAGAATGAAATAATAACAACAGAAATCAAACAAGCAACAATCAAAGAGGTGGTCAATCATATAGACCCGGAGGAAGAGGCGGAAGATAGAGTAACAGCAATAACAATAATAGACTCAAATGTCAGATATGTGAAAGGTATGGCCATGCTACCAATCGGTGTTATTTTAACTTTAATGAAAACTATACACCCTCTCAGCAAAGCAACAATAACTCAAGAAACTACAATCCAAGTGCCAATATGATCAATGCACAACAAGACACTAAAAGACATTCTTAAAACCCAAGCAGTGATGCAACCAAAATAGAAGACATTCAAGATGAAAGTTGGTGTCCAGATTCAGGAGCCACTAATCATGTGGCAAACAGTTTAAGCAATCTAAATCTTGGCAATAAGGAGTGTAGAGGTAAACAGTCATTGCATATGGAAAATGGTAAGTCTATTCCAATTATTCATACTGGAAATGCAAGTATTAAAGGTGAAAGGTAACCTTATCTCTGTAATTTATTAAGGGTTCCTTTAATTAAAAAGGATTTAATGAGTGTATCACAATTTGTTAAAGGTAACAGTGTATATTTCAAATTTTATCCCAAATACTGCTTAATTAAAGATATTCTAACTAAAGAAATTCTTTTGCAGGATAGAGAGTTTAAGGGACGGTACAAATTCAATGTTGCTAACTCAAGAAACTCTGGATGTAAAGAAAAATGGTGTAATATTTCTAAAATGAAACAGGCAGAAAACTGTAAGAAGTTTGATATTTGACACTATAAATTGGGACATCCAAATGTAGGCATTGTAAAGCAAGTGTTGAATAGAAACAATATTCTTGATGATAATTTTTCTATACCTTATATTTGCACATATTGTCAAATGGGTAAGAGTCATAAACTTGCAATTCCTGATTCTAAAATCAAGTATAAAAAATTTCTAGGACTAATCACTACAAATTTATGGGGACTGACATCAATAAATACTTACTAGGGGTACAAGTATTATATTTCATTTGTTGATGCCTATTCTAGATATGTATAGATTTATTTCTTAAAATCAAAATTTAAAGTTCATAATGTGGTGTTGCAGTTTATAGTAAAGTTGAAAAGCAAACAAATTGTCAAGTAAAAATCATGCAGACAGATGGTGGAACAAAATTTCTACCACTCAAAGAATACTTTCAGAAAAAGGGAATAATTCTGAGAGTAACATGTTGATACAATTCAGAATAAAATGGACTTGTTGAAAGAAAGCACGGACATATTGTCGAAACTGGGCTTACTATTCTTGCTCAAGCATCTTTACCATTAAAGTTCTGGCCAGATGCCTTCACTAAAACAATGTTCTTAATAAATAGACTGCCTATAAAAGTTTTAAAATTTAAAATTCCAATGGAAGTTCTATACAAAATCAGACCAATTATCGAAGTCTAAAAGTGTTTGGGTGCTTTTGCTTTCCTTATCTAAGGCCATACAATACTCACAACCTAAATTTTAGATTATCACCATGCACATTTCTAGGCTATGCTAAAAATCAAAAGGCATATAAGTGTTTAGACAGCAATGAAAGAGTGTACATATCAAGGCATGTGGTATTTAATGAGCAAGTGCTTCCATTTAACAAGTCAGAAATCAAAACCTCCCAAAATATATATAATCCAAGATTTTCCTTACACCAATACCTTTGTAATCAAAAGTTGTAACAACTCGTACCTCCATGGGTTTAAATTTCGATAAAAAATCGAAACCCAAGTCCATCAAATCACAATTCGTTGGATTTGGTACCTGCAAATAAGCATCAGCATTTTTAGAGATTGATATAAATCTAAACTCACAGCGGAAACAATAATAGGATAAGAATACTGACTATGACTACTACCTTGGAACTAATGGTATTCCTTGGATAGCAGATTGTCGCATCGGCATCGAGCATGAAGGAAAGAAGACTTCTCCAATAGCAAAGCACATCCAGCTCCAGTGACATGTTCCTTTAATTTCTATCATGTGGGTTGTAATGAGGAGGGGGTTAGAACAACGTTCTGGTTACTGAAAATATAAACTGTCCATAACATAAAATTATACCGATTGATTTCCATTTAATTATTATGTCTATTAAGATCAGCAATTCTAATCTAATCTTGCATTTTGCACATGATTACTTACTTACCCCTTCCCAAGATACAATACTAATGAAGCCATATCAACCACCCAATATTTCCAAACCCATTAGCTACTTAGTACTTGTAAATATGAAGTGGGCTTCTATAATACTTTTAAAAAGAGAAATAGGCAGACTCTGCCATTTAAGACTTTAATCAAGGTAGATCTCGTTATTTAAGACAAGTTCGCAAGGTGGTTTTCTAACAATGTTATCAATGGTTGGTACATCCTAGCTACAGGACCTCTAACCACTATTTAAGGCTTTCGACATTTAATGTCCAACTATTATCGCATCTATTACCGATAAAATCGCAGTCATGTAATAAACAGTACTCAAGCCACTTAATACCTTTTATTCGAAAATAGGCAGCTTCTGGTCACTTAAGACCTTAACTGATGCAGATCCCATCATTTAAGACCTATCCCCAAAGCTTGCTCCTAAATGGTACTATTGTTATTACGACCTTAGCAATGTGAGAGATTGTACCCAAGTCACTTAATACCTTTTATTGGAAAATTGGTAGACTCTGGTCATTTAAAACCTTAATTAAGGCAGACCCCATAATTTAAGACCTATCCTCAAGGCAGACGCTTCACCGGTACATCTAACTGACATTGCTTGGAAATCTCATTGAGCTACTTAATACTTCTTTTATAGGAAAGAGGTAAACCCTTCAGGCACTTAAGACCCCAAACCTGAAGCGAACCCTTCCCAAGATATCCATTATCACTCTTTAATTATAAATATGGCATCTCATTAGGTTACTTCTTTCGGTAGGAAGGCAGACCCTACTACCGCTTAAGACCTCAACACTAAAGTAAACTCTTTTTAGAGACATTCTTATTATTTATTCAAAGTCTCACTAGTTACTTAATACTTCCATTTAAGATAGAGGCGGACCCTTCAGCCACTTAAGGCCTCAAACCAAAAGCGAACCTCAATGGAGATATCCATCATCGCTCCTAATTCCAAATTTGGACCATTTAATACTTTCTATTTAAGAAAGCAGGCCCACGTCGTCATGGGTCCTAAGATTAGTGATGTCTCACATTAGCAGTAAGTACCTCCCGACTGCTGGTAGCCTCAAAGTGAAGGGTAGTCTTCTGTCAAGTGACTCTACTAACCTCGCATCACAAACCTACTGAGTCCACTTAACCATCCAAAGTCCTTATTTATATTATCTTAGGTATACATTAGGCTTAGCTTACTGATTCCCTTTTTATTTAAGGCAATAAGATTTACCTTAAATATTTATCTACCCACAAATCTCGTTTCATGATCATAAATGTCAATTTGTCCACAAAATCCTAATGGACATTTTCTAAAACATTTATGTATGATTACTAATTTTAAATTAGTAACATTTTATATCTATTCCATTTTTATAAGTCTCATTAATCCATTTATCCTATCAAATTATTGCAACTCATATATTTATTACAATTTATTGGAGTTACAATCTTTTAAATTCTTTTCCCATTAGTTAATATCCTAAACGCGAATATTATGTGCAAGCATCGTTATTAGCTTTTTATTTAATTATTATAAGCACAGGAAATTACGTAAAAATATTTACTTTTATCAAATATGTTCTGGTTATATATCTTCACTATAATATTATTTTCCATGTGAAATTGTTGGAATCATATCTAAAAATATCATCCACTATAATTTCCATAAATTAGTACAAAACAAAAGATTTAACTTTAAAAGATTACATTGTTTGAAATTACAAGTAATAATCATTTCTAATTATTACCGAAATAGACATTGTTCTAAAAGGGAAAGAAATCAAACTAATTTATAAATATTAAACGGACCTAAATTCCAACAATTCCAAACATAGAAAGGTTTACATTCCAACAAGAAAAGGGTAATAATCCAAATTTATAACATTATTATACAATCTATTTCAGTTCTGGAATAAATTTCATTCAAATCAATATTCTAAATTCATACTTTTGGGACTAATTTCCAGATCAGATTGTAAATAATTCTAAATCAATTCATAAACAAGAATATACAGGCGATATTTATTATATTCAGATCATATTCAGTTCGTTGCCTACAACTCATATACAATTATCCAATTAGGCATAAAAATCAAATATACACCAACAGGATAAATTTCATATTATAACAATCTATAAAAATTTCCCACTCACCTTTTGAAAGCGATCCAAATCTTCAAATATAAAGTAGGACCTTTGATTCGTCTCCAAATCCTTTTTAATCCAAGAGATGTGTATCAAAGGGTATATACACACGTAAGAACTACAGATCTAAGAAGAGATTTGGGATAGGAAGAGAAAATAGATACAAATATATATAAATATATAAATTACCTCAAATACATATATGGTTGATTCTCTTCTCTTCTCATTTTTATAGATTTCTACTCTTCTCCGATTTGTATGAATATAAATATAAATATCTTATCTTTCTAATTTAGAAAGAAAGTGGAGAAGAAATGGCAGAGCTTCGCTACTGCCTCTATAAAAATATGAAAAGAGAAGGGAGGGTTGGGGCTGAATTTATAGACAAGAATCAACCAGAACCGTACGACTTAAAATATTAAATCTGGACCATTGCAGCCTAGGTTTATTGTAGCCGACAGGTCGCCAGCGGTCGACCGCTTATAGGTCACCGGTCGACCGCTGAGGTCAACCGTCCCCAATAACGTATCGGCTTATGGGTCCAGGCAATTAATTAATAAACGTTAATTTTTCGTATTTAATCATTTTCGTTCCGAATTCTCTTTTTTTTCCATACCTTCTTCGTTTAGACTCCGATCGCAAAACTCGAAATATGAAAGTTGCTCATAATTTCATATAAACGCAATGATGCAAGTTTTATGGTCAAATTCCATCATTTGCACAAATTCCATTTTTGAAGCCTAATTATTTATCTAGCCAACTAATTAAATAACTAACGCTAAATTACGGGGTGTTACATTCTTTACGCCTTAAAAAGAATTTCTTCCTCGAAATTCACTAATGACTAAGTCAAGGTTTTGGCTTCTAATTATCCTAATCTACACAACCAATGAGTGTACAACCAATTTTTTAACTAAACGTGCATAAGTGCATAGTGTATTACTGTATCATCATACAGAAAATATGTATGCAGAATGATTCTAAATCAGATCCTCCTATACGAATGCATTTCTTTTGAAAACATTTTTGGAAACATGATGCAAACAACCTACATATATACTTGCAATTCTATATGTATACAGCTTTTTGAAAAATATTTTCAAAAAAACCCTTCATGCTCCTATAAATAGAAGTATGAAGCAACCAATTTTGTATCCACTTCCTACCATCAAATAATCTAACGCATCTAAAAATCGCTTCCCAAACTTTACTCCTATGCCGGAAAAAAGGAATTTAGGTGAAGAATTTAACATTCTTACCACACAACAATCTTTTTATTCTCGTAGTATAGTGGAAATTTCTTCGCTGCCCCAAATTTACTCCAAATTTTCCACATACAAAACGCATAAGGAGGTTTATTTTCAAGCTCTAAAACGGAACCGAGTCTAAAAATAGGCTTGCACGCATCGTCGACAAGGTATGAAAATAGAAATTATAAGGCTGAAACAGCTTTTCCCTTATTATCGCTTGAATTTATCGCATCGTCGGTCCTACTGCACCGCTAAATTCGTAAATTCTAACTCTATTTGTCTTTCCTACACCTAAAATGTGGCCTTAAAAATCAAAGTTTTCACAAAAATCTTTCTCTCTTTTCAAATTTGTACGTTATTTGGAAAATAAAATATCAAATTATTTATACGCACATTCCCCTTTAAATAAAAAATTTTGAGCAAAAACTCTAAAAATAGTTTAAGGGCTAAAACACTAAACTTTTTCTTACTTTCCTTATTCAAAAGGGAACTTTTCAAATATAGGCGAAATTTTTCAAAATATTTTCGTTTTAAAAAAATTTGATAAATCAAACCACAATTTAAGTATAGTCGGAAGTCGGTTATGCGCTAAACGCATAAACCATATTCCGAAATTCTACAACTACCCTTTACCCAAAAATTTGACATTTTATTTAAAAGTGTCAACACATCTATTATTCGAAAAAATTAGCTTTTAAGGAACATGAGCAATAATCCGTGATATCAAAATAACTTTATCATATCCTTCGCTAAAATTTCCAGCTATTCTAAACTTCCAGTCTTATATTGCTTTTACTATTAGTTAAGTATCTTTATGAGATTCTCATATTTATATTGCTTCTCTACTATGCATATATATAGGAGCGGTTCCATATCCAGAAACAATAGTACAGAAACTGAACAGAAACTCATAATATCGTGCATGCCTTTTACAAGAGACAACTAATAGTTTTACAACAATCCTAAATAGAACAAGGCCTATGAACTGTGAGAACGTCTTGCTCTGCGGTTGGAGCTCAAGCCATTGCCGCGACCACAGAATGGTTATAGCATAGCGGCTATGCACCTAATCTCATGCCCCTAGCGTTGTTGCTCCACCTGATCTCTCGAAGCTCTACCTGAACCTGACGGATAGCAAGAAGCTCAAGACTCCAGTATCCCTCGGCGCCTTGCGCTATCCCCTGCTGCTAGTGTTATGGCTCTAATATTGATACAGGTGGTGCGGCAGGCAGTAAAGGAATATTCATCCTCTTAATGGTGATCCGATCGATGGCGGGAGGGACATTCCTCACTACTAGCTCTCCACTCAAATTTACCTCATAATGCCTAAACACTCGAGTGAGAAAGTGGAAAAATGGAAAGTGAGTTCTTGGAGTATGAACTCCCACATCACCATATGCAGCATCAAAACACGAGCCCAATTGATAGTTGTGCCACCAATTATAGCATAGGTGGCACTTTGCACTGAGGCATAAGTCTGGTCGAGGCTTCCGGTCTCCGGAATGATGTTGTGTTGAATGATGCGCACAACGAGACGGGAAACCCGTCGCAAATTGTTGGTCCTCCAATCATCGACATTTGCAAAAAAGATCGACTATAGAATCTCAGGATTAGTCATCTCTACGTCATCCAAATCTGCGTCCACTGTAGATATCTCCCAAATCCCCGCAAGATCATCATCTGTCATCTCGATCCGAGCTCTCTTCATCTCAGATTCAATATAGCTATTGCCATCATCAAAATTTTGTTCCATCTATGCATTGAAAAGATGAACGCGGCGCGGTAAATATTCCCACTCATAAGTGTCGAAGCAGAGGATCGGTGCAAGTCCTGTCACGGCGAAAAGACCTTCAAGCCCAAGAGCTGCGAAATATCTGAATTTCTCTAGTCACCTATGGAGAAAATCAAAGTCTGCTATTTCGAGATAAGTGGCGATCTTTCGCTCGCTCCATTCAAACCAAGAGGCTTCTAATGGAGTGAGGTCGAGATAACGAGAAAAAGAGCTGCTGATGCATGGCCGTGCCATGGGCTGAGAGGCAGTTGGAAAAATAGAGTAAAGGGTTTAGATCTGGAGTGGTGGTCGGGCAAGATCTGACGTGCAAGGATTTTGGCGTCGGTTGGTGAAAGAATGGAGGAGAGAGACTGGTTAAGTGGGGAGGGGGGAGGTGAAAATGGATTTCGGTTGAAAATGGAGAGGAGGAAGAGAGTGAGGGAGAGTGTGGTGCTGATGGTTTGGATGCGACTTATAGTCGCGTTCCAGGTTTGGGTTCGGCCCGAATCCACCTAGCGGTCGACCGCTATTAGGTCAACCGGTTGACCGCTAGCCCAGATTTGGGTGTGGCCTTAACCTGGATCCAATAGGGCCAGTTAAATTAATTAATATTCTAATGACTGTTCGCACACCATCTTCCGCTTAACCATCTATAAAAATTTTACCTTCCATACGACGGTATCCACCCTACCGTGTAGACGCTTCCTTGGTAAGATTGCAATAGCCTCAACAAAACTTTTGCGACCAACAACACTTCCAAAAACCAAAAAATATTCCATCTACTATTTCTTGCCTACTTCACATGGAAATATTTCTTCCAAAAGCTGGTGGGTACAACACTTCAAACTACATACCCCAATAAAATTGAATGTCATTCCTATTTTGTTTGTACCTTAAAGAGAGAAAACATAAAACCTCGATTTTATAAACTGAAAAATCATGAGCTAAATATATGCTCCTTTACACTTGTTTCCAAATAAAAGAAACTACTCCATACCAAAGCTTCCCTTAAATGTGAAACCTATATATATATATATTCCTTACTTTCCAAAAACCTTTTTTTTAAACACACAAATTTCCCAAATTTGAAAACTATATTCTTGCCAAAAATCAATATTAAGCCTTTGCTGATATATACATATAAATATTTAAGGATTTAAAGAATTGATCTTTTATCAACTAATAATTTCTTAACACGACTAACTTAGTGGTATATGTGTTTCTTTGAAAATTAGAATTTCAAAACTTTCCCGAAACAAAATTTCCAAATAAAACTTCGGGAAAAGAAATATTTTGAAACCCTTTTTCGAAAACTAAGGCATTTCCAGAACATACTTATAAAAATTCTCTCACGTGTTTTAGACTAAATAATTGACATTAATTATTCAAATAAAAACCCGGTTTGTTATCAAAGAGATGATCAATGAATGCACCCTAGCACAAACTTGCTTCCGGACAATTGCGACATACAGACTCTAATATCTCATCCATCTGGAATAAATGTGTGTCTCCGACTGGAACTCAAAATCTCAAATCACAAGGTAGCTAGAATCTCAACCGTCAAGTCGAACACCTCCAGTCTCCGGGATTCGGCCATATGTCGTACTAATGCTCTTCCTTAGCAGCACTTTACGCATCGCCAGGACTCCATGTGGTACTTCGAAGTCGGCATGAAATTCTTGACTCTAAGATATTTCCAACCTATAGTTGCTTTGCCCATTCCTTTGGAGTGGAACTACAACTGCTTCTATAGTCGAAACTCTTAGAATCTAGCGTAAGAATATAATATTACTAAATAGGAAAGTACGAATATGTTCTCTCAATTTATCCTAATTCCTCTGATCTACTAACCTAGGCTCTGATACCAAATGTAACAATTCGTACCTCCATGGGCCTAAATTTCGATAAAAAAATAGAAATCCAATTCCATCAAAGCATAGATTGTTGGATTTGGTACCTGCAAATAAGTATGAGCATTATTAGAGATTGATATAAATCTAAACTCATAGCGGAAACAATAAAAGGATAAGAATACTGACTATGACTACTACCTTGGAACTAATGGTATTCCTTGGATAGCAGATTGTCACATCGGCATCGAGCATGAGAGAAAGAAGACTTACTCAACAACAAAGCACATCCGGCTCTAGTGACATGTTCCTCTAAATTCTATCATGTGGTTTGTAATGAGGAAGGGGTTAGAACAAGTTCCGGTGGCTGGAAAAATAAATTGTCCACCACATAAATTTATGCCGATTGGTTTCCATTTAATTGTTATGTCCATTAAAGTCAACAATTCTAATCTAACCTTCCATTGCACACACGATTACTTATTTACCCCTTTCCAAACTACAAATACTAATGAATCTATATCAACCACCCAATACTTCCAAACCCATTAGCCACTTAGCACTTCTAAATATGAAGCGCGCCTCTATAATACTTTTAAAAAGAGAAATAGGCAAACTCTGCTATATAAGAGCTTAATCAAGGTAGATCCCGTCATTTAAGACCTATTCCCAAGATGGTTTCCTAACAATATTGTCAATGGTCAATGGGTCCTTCCTAGGGGTGAGCAAATGGTTAGTTTGGTTTGAAACCGATCGAAAATGTTGAAACCAAAATAACCATTCAAGAAACGTAAACCAACCAAATCAAACCAATATTTTTTTAAACCGAAACCAATCAAACCTATTATATTTGGTTTGGTTTGGTTGGTTTATTTGGTTTATCCTAAAAAGAATTGGGCCTTCTAGTTTTTGACATAATATAAGATTAAAACAATTATTTGAGTCCATAGGATGCAAGCATTTTGAATAACAAATTCCTCTTCTGAAAATATTAATATGAATTAAAAGAAAATTAATATTGTTATGAAAATATTGTAAATAATAGCACCGCCACTATTAAATATGCTATTTTAAAATAAGTTAATTTTTTAATTTGGTTTAACCAGTTGGTTCGGTTTTCAAATATTGAAAACCGAACCGACCAATAAACCAGAGAAATATTAAAATAGAAACCAAAACCAACCAATTAACTAACAAAACTGAACCAGACCAACCAAACTTAATTTGTTTGCTTTGTTTATTCGATTTTAACCAATAGATGTTCACCCCTGGTCCTAGCTACAAGACCTCTAACCACAATTTAAGGCTTCTGACATTTAATGTCCAACTATTACCGTATCTGTCACCGATAAAATCATAGTCGTGTAATAAACAGTATCACAGCCACTTAATACCATTTATTATAAATTAGGCAGACTATGCTCATTTAAGACCTTAATTAAGGCAGGCCCCATCATTTAAGACCTATCCCCAAGGCGTGCTCCTAAATGGTACTATTGTTATTACGGCCTTAGCAATGTGAGAGACTGTACCCAAGCCATTTAATACCTTTTATTGGGAAATAGGTAGACTCTGGTCATTTAAGATCTTAATTAAGGCAGACCCCATCATTTAAGATCAATCCACAAGGCGGACTCCTTACTGTACTATCTAATTGACATTGCTTGAAAATCTCATTGGGCTAGTTAATACTTCTTTTATAGGAAAGAGACGAACCCTTCAGTCACTTAAGGCCCCAAACCTGAGGCGAACCATTTTCGAGATATCCACTATCACTCTTTAATTATAAATATGGCATCTTATTAGGTTACTTCTTTCGGTAGGAAGATGGGCCCTAGAGCCACTTAAGACCTCAATACTTAAGTAAATCCTTTTTAGAGACATTCTTATTTATTTATTTGAAAGCTCACTAGGTTACTTAATACTTCCATTTAGGAGAGAGACGGACCCTTCAGCCACTTAAGGTCTTAAAACAGAAGTGAACTCCTATGGAAATACCCCTTACCGCTCCTAATTTCAAATTTGGACCATTTAATACTATTCAATTAAGAAAGCAGGCCCAATCTATCATGTCGTCGTGGATCCTAGGATTAGCGATATCTCACATCAGTAGTAAGTATACATGACTGTAGGTAGCCTCAAAGTGAAGGGTTGTCTTCCGTCGAGTGACTCTACTGACCTCGCATCACCAGCCTACTAAGTCCAATTAACCATCCTAAGTCTTTATCTATATTATCTTAAATGGACATTAGACTTAGCTTACTAATTCCCTTTTTATTTAGGGCGATAAGATTTACCTAAAATATTTATCTACCCATAAATCTCTATTTAATGTTCATAAATGTCAATTTGTTCATAAAATCCTAACGGACATTTCCTAAGACATTTATGTATGATTACTAATTTCAAATTAGTAATCTTTTATATCTATTCCATTTTTATCAGTCCCATTAATCCATTTACCCTATCAAATTGATGCAACTCCCATATTTAGGGATGTCAATGGATACCCGAAAAATCCAAAATTCGTCCGCATCCGCATCCGAAAAGCGGATAAATATTCAATATCCGGAAAAATGGATGTGGATGCGGATACGAAGACATCCGCATTCAAAAATTATCCGTCCAGTTTTTGTCAAGATTATAGTTCAAATTATTTGTATTTTAGTGCAGCGAAAGATATTCGTTTATTATTTTAGTAAGTTAGCAATTTATATTATAACCATTTAATTCTTATTAACTATTCGAAACTATTTATTATCATCATATTTGTTAATTTTTAACACTTTTATAATCAATGAGATTGAAAAATATTAATGTTAAACAAAAAATTTCATTTTATAATTCTACATTATCGGTGGTTAGCAGATAGAATAATTATCCGATATCCGTTCGTATCCGCGGATGCGGATATCCGATATCCGAAAATGATTTCGGATGCGGATATGGCACTATCCGCATCCGAAAGCATCCGTTGACAGGTCTACCCATATTTATTACCATTTATTTGAGTTACAACCTTTTGAATTCTTTTCCCATTAGTTAATTATCATAAACGTGGATATTACGAGCAAGCGTCGTTATTGGCTTTTTATTTAATTATTATAAGCACAGTAAATTACGTACAAATATTTACTTTTGTCAAATATGTTCTGGTTATATATCTTCACTAGAATATTATTTTCCATGTTAAATAGTTGGAATCATATCTAAAAACATTATTGCTATAATTTCCATAAATTAGTCCAAAACAAAAGATTTAACTTTAGAAGATTACATTATTTGAAATTACAAAGAATAATCATTTCTTTTACTTACCGAAATAGACGTTTTTCTAAAAGGGAAAGAAATCAAACTAATTTACAAATATTAAACGGACCTAAATTCCAAAACAAACATAGAAAAGTTTACATTCCAACAAGATAAGGGTAATAATCCAAATTTATAACATTATTATACAATCTATTTCAGATCTTGAATAAATTTCATTCAAATAATATTCTAAATTCATACTTTTGGGACTAATTCCCAGATCAGATTGTAAACAATTCTAAATCAATTCATAAACAAGATATGTAGGCGATATTTATTATGTTCATATCATATTCAATTCTTTACCTACAACTCATATACAATTATCCAATTAGGCATAAAAATCAAATAAACACCAACAAGATAATTTTCATATTATAACAATTTATAAAATTGCCCACCAACCTTTTGAAAGCGATCCAAATCTCCAAATCTGAAGTAGAACCTTTGATTCTTCTCCAAATCCTTTTTAATCCAAGAGATATGTATCAAAGGGTATATACATACATTAGAATTACAGATTTTAGAAAGGATTTAAAATATGAATATAGAATTACATACATTAGAATTACAGATCTCCAAATCTTCTTTTTTTATTAGATTTCTGCTCTTCTCTTATTTGTATGAATATAGATACAAATATCTTATCTTTGTAATTTAAAAAGATAGTGGAGAAGAAGAAATGGCAGAGCTTCTCTACTTCCTCCATAAAAATATGAAAAGAGAAGGAAGGCCTATGCCTGAATTTATAAGTGCTAGAATCAATCAACCGTACGATTTAAAATATTAAATCTGGGCCGTTGCGACCTAGGTTTATTGTAGCCGCCAGGTCGCCATCGGTTGACCGCCTATGGATCATCGGCCAACCGCCGAGGCTCGACCGTCCTCAATAACGGGTCGACCTGTTGGCTCAGGAAATTAATTAATTAACGCTAATTTTTCTTCTTTAATTATTTTCGCTTCGAATTCATTTTTCGTCAATAACTTCTTCATTTGGATGACTCCGATCGCAAAACTCCAAATATAAAAGTTGTACAAAATTTTACCACAGACGCAATGATGCAAGTTTTATGGCCAAATTCCATCGTTTGCGGAATTACATTTTTGAAGCCTAATTAGTTGACTAATTAAGTAATTAAATAACTAATGCAAAATTATGGGGTGTTAAAAAAGTGATCATATCAACTCAAGTTAAAGCAACTTAGAATATTCAAAACTCAAAACTATCAACCAGAGGTGACTATAGCCCACAACTCACAATGTCCAGCTCTAAACCAGGTCATGAGCTAAATGAAACACCTGAAAGTTCAAATCATGCACCAGTGCAAAGTATCAGTGCTCAATCAAACTCTCATTAAGTATTAGATGATTCACAATCACCTAATACCAAACAAGAGATCATAATAGATGGCAGAAATCAACAATCCACTCCTGCAAAGCCTAGGAATCACATGATAACAATAGCAAAGAGTGGTAATTTAAACAAAAAATATATAGTGCAGAATTAGAAGCTGATGAACCAAGCACATATCATCAAACTATACAAAGTGAAGAATGGAAGATAGCCATGAAAGAAGAATATGATGCAGTGAAAAGAATAAGACATGGGATCCTATTTCTTTACCAAGTTAGAAAAATGTTGTAGAATGCTAGTGGAAATACAGACTAAAGAAAAATGCCGATGGTTCAATTTTTAAATATAAGGCAAGACTAGTAGCAAAAGGGTATTCACAACAGAATGGCTTTGATTTCAATGAAACTTTTTTACCTGTTCTGAAACCATCTACTATCAGAATCATCCTAACTATTGTCTTGCATAAAAATTGGAGCATCAAGCAATTGGATGTGAACAATGCATATTTAGATGGTGTTTTGCAGGAGAAATTCTATATGGAGCAACCTTATGAATTCGAACAAAGGGGCAGTTAAGAACTTGTGTGCAAACTAAATAAAGCATTCTATGGTCTCAAGCAAGCACTAAGAGTCTAGTTTGATAAATTAAAATCAACTCTAACAAAGCTTGGCTATAATTCAGCAAAATCAGACAATTCACTATTTACCAAAATTATCAATGATACTGTTACTTACATACTGATTTATGTTGACGGTTTTATAATTACCGGTAATAGTGAATCAGAAATCAGTAGCCTTACACAACACTTTGAACAAAGAGTTTTCTATCAAAGATCTGGGGAATCTAAGTTATTTTCTTGGCATTGAAGTTAAGAAGATATCAAGCACTGAAATGTACTTAAGTCAAAAAAAGTACATTTCATATATTCTTGTTAGAGCCAAGATGGATCAAGAAAATCCACTTTCTACTCCAATGATAAGAAATTTACATTTATCCAAAAACAAGGGTGAACCAATAACAAATAACATATGATACAGAAGTATAGTAGGAGCACTACAATATGCTATAATAACCAGATCAGAAATCTCATTAAGTGTAAACAAAGTAAGTCAATTCATGCAAAGACCGTTGGATGAACAATAGAAAGTAGTAAAGAGAATTATAAAATATCTTAAAGGCACTATAAATCAAGGATTAGTTATCCAATCATGCAAATCACTTAATATCAATAGGTATGCAGATGCAGATTGAGCAACAAATCATGATGATAGAAGGTCAACTATAGGATACTACATATTTCTAGGTAAAATCCAATTCATGGTGCTAAAACAACAACCTACTATATTCAGATCAAGCACTGAAGCAGAATACGGAAGTGTTGCTAGCGCTATAGCAAAAATCATGTGGCTTGAATCACTACTAAGTGAACTATAAATCAAAACTAACGGCAAAGCAAAGATTTCGTGTGATAACCTTAATATAGTTTCACTTATGGCAAACCCAAGAATTACACTCTAGAACGAAACATATGAAATTAGATCTCTACTTTGTCAAGAGAGCAAGTCATGAGAGGAAAGCTCAATGTAAATCACATACCAGCAGCTTACCAAAGAGCAGACGTACTTACAAAACCGTTGTCTAAGCAAAACTTCATCAGATTGAAACATGAATTAAAGATTGGTGAAGTCGGCCGCAACTTGAAAACAAATCTCAAACCCTAAATAATGTTTCAGCGGTCTTCAAAGAGCAGACGCACCTACAAAACCATTGTTTAAGTAAGATTTTGTAAGATTAAAGCATGAAATCAAAGATTGATGATGTTGGCTGCAATTGAGAATAAATCGCAAACCCTAACCCTAGTTAGGTTTGAGGGGGTATCGAATGAGGTATACTGGAGAGAATGAAATATAATAAAGGGCAAATACTCAACATATTATGTAAAAGTAGCGGTATCAGGTTCTTGGGCTACTGCTCAAGCCCATTTACAATTTTATCACTTGTACAGTATAAATACAAAGCAAATGTACATGTACAAGTTATCAAGTCATTTTGTAAACAACAATACAAATTCAATAGAGCATTTTTACTCTCAAATTCTATTTGCATTAATACTAGACATATATAAAACAATGTGTATTGACCTTATTTTGCTTATCCTTTTATTACTTAGTTAGATCGGTTAGATGATCTGATGCATATCTTTGCCTTTATGCTGCTACTATTGGTTCTTTCTAGTGTGGATCTAGTGGTTCGACATTGTGTAGGGAGGTGGTTGATGGATCAGATGGCAAATCTAATACCACTTATGAGAGTTTATTCACACTACTTGTTTTGAACTTTACTATGATTGAAGATGATAGAGCTAGTAGTTGGAAATATTGATAAATACAAAGAGAACAAAAGAATAACAGGCAAGGGAGGGCAAAAGAGAAGAGGAGGAGCAAATATTTTTGCTTATATCCTTGAATTTAGATACATATGATTATATAGTAGTATCAACTTGCAAAAGAAGAAAGTAAATAACAACCTAATGCATGTTATTCCTACGCATGTCCTAGGACCATTTCCTATGATTTCATTTACAATGCAATAATATTCTCTCTTTCCTTCTCTCTGTTGTCAATTGCTTTTTCTTCTTCTTACATTGTGTTAGCGTGTTGCTTATTATTTATTTTGTCTGACGTAGTTTTTTCCATTATGTGATTGATTCTATCTCTTATGCTGTTACATTGTGCTGTGCATCTTGTGCATGCTTTGAACCATGCACGCTGATATTCCCTACTGAATTGATGTCGATGCCTCTTCCTCGCTTCAAGTTCCTGTTTCTACTGCTCTGCCCATTTTCTAGTGAGTTTCTGGTGGTGGTGAAAAGAGACGCCACATTGGGTGTGTAACAGATGGTGACTTGAACATGTGACGCAGCAGGTTGGCTCATGAGATCGACATAGAGGTTGTGACCTGGTCTTGTGATGGGGATATAAGCGGAGTGGATCTGGAGAGTGCGACTTTAGGGGACTAGGTTGGAGGATTATTTCTTGCCCGAGAGTGAAATTATATCTATTATAATTTGTTATAGCGAATGTATTTGCCCATAAATACATGGTGATTGTTGGTAAAACAATTGTGACTGATATTATATCTCTTCAACTCGATGTTGATTAAATGCATGCATGGTTTATATAACTGAAAATATTAATTGATATTGTTTAGGAGTCAAATATCCAATGAAGAATTATAGTTAATTATTGAATTTGGAATAGAATTAGTGAGTGAACTTATATTATATCCCTTGTAATTAAGAATATCCACTATATATATTTCCTTATATATACATATTCATAGCTGATAAAATCACTGTGAGAGAATTTTACCTATAATCTAGTTATCGGTTGAAAATCTGAGGTATTATACAACATACTGCATGTCAATATATGTTCGAATCACTCAAAGCAAGTTTCAAACCTATGATAACTCACACTAAAGTCGGAGCAGCTAACCACTGGGACAGTGGTGCTAGTCCTGAATGTATAGTTTTATAACTATACATACTGATATAGCTAGCAATTATATATATATATATATGACTAGGTTCAATAGCTCTCTTTATTTAGCACCATGTAGCAGCTCATTAATATCAGCCACAAGTTCATATTTAAATATCCGTGTCATGTGACAAGAGAGAGAAACAACAACGACGACTAAGCCATTATTCCCAAACAAGTTGGAGTCGGCTAGAGATGGAATCAAAAATTAAATGACAAAGTCAATTTAAAAGTCATAACAACAACAACAACAATAAAAATCATGATAATAATAATAAAATAAAGTCAAATAAGTAAACAATAATAATAACAACATCAACAACAACAACTAAGTAACATAAAAATAAAGATTAATATATATATATAACCATGATGATAATAGTAATAATGGTACTAGTAGTAATATTGACCGAAGACCAAAACCACGTCTTAGGCTCCTATTCACTAGTCTTATAATCTAAAACTTATAACCCTACCCCTAAACTAACCCTAAGCAAAAAAACTCCTAGCTCATGGTTCTGGTATGTGGATCGCTAACTTCCACGCGCTCCTGTCCGACACCAGCTCTTTGGATATATTACAACCCTTCAAGTACCATTTTACTACTTCCTTCTATGTTAACCTTAGTCGACCTCTACCTCTCTTTGAGCATTCAACGCGGCCTATAATTCCAATGTGCATAGGTACCTCCGGAGGACTCCGTTGGAGATGTCCAAACCATCTTAAGCAGTGTTGGACTAGCTTCTCCTCAATTGGTGCTGCTCCAAGTTTATCACATATATCAGCATTTTTGATTCGGTCTCGCCTTGTATAACTACAGCTCCATCGCAGCATATGCATATCTGCTACACTTATCTTCTTAACGTGTTGTCTTTTAATAGGCCAACATTCTGCACCATACAACATCGCAGGCCTGATTATTGTTCTATAAAACTTTTCTTTAAGCTTCTGTGGAATTTCCTGTCACAGAGAGTGCCAGACGCTTGCTGCCATTTCACCCATCCCGCTCGAATTCTAAAACTAACATCTTCATCAATATCACCATTATACTGCAATATTGATCCTAAATATCGAAAGGATTCCTTCTTGGGAACTACTTCTTCGGTCAAAGTGACATCTCCATCCTCTGACCTCACACAGCTGAACTCGCACTTCATATACTCTGTTTAGTTCCGCTAAGCCTAAAACCCCTTGATTCTAAAGTCCACCTCCACAACTCCAGTTTTCTATCAACCCCAATCCTATTTTCGTTAATTAGCACAACATCATCAGCAAAGAGCATACACCAAGAAATCTCATCTTATATACCCTTCGTAACCTCATCCATCACTAGATCAAAAATATAAGGGCTCAAAGATGACCCTTGATGTAATCTTATGTTAATGGGAAAGTCACTGGTTTCGCTCTCGCATGCTCTGACACTAGTCACAACATCATTATACATATCTTTGATAAGAGTAATGTACTTTGTTGGGACTCTTTTCTTTTCCAGATCCCACCACATAACCTTTCTCGGTACTTGTCATAAGCTTTCTCCAAATCGATAAATACCATGTGTAAATCCTTCTTTTGTTCCCTAAACCTCTTCATAAGTTGTCTTATCAAGTCTGTGGACGACCTTCCAGGCGTGAAACCAAATTGGTTTTTTCAAAAATTTGTCATCTTTCTTAATCAATGTTCAATGACTCTCTCCCAAAGCTTCATTGTATGACTCATAAGCTTAATTCCTCTGTAGTTTGTACAACTTTGAATATCTTCTTTATTCTTAAAAATTGGAACTAATATGCTTCTCCTCCACTCATCTGGCTTGTTTGATTTGAAAATATTATTAAACAACTTAGTTAGTCAGGCTATCCCTACATCTCCAAGGCATCTCCACACCTCAACGGGGATGTCATCAGGCCTCAATGTTGCCCGCTTTTATCTTTTGTAGCGTCTCCTTTACCTCAGACTCTTGAATTCTCCGAACAAAATATATATTGGTGTCATCAAAAGAGTCGTCCAGCTCGATCGTAGTGTTATCACCTTCTTCATTAAATAGCTTGTCGAAATAATTTCTCCATCTATTTTTTATCTCATCGTCCTTCACCAAAAGCCTATTATTGTCATCGTTGATGCATTTAACTTGGTTGAAGTCTCTCATTTTACACTTGTGGAGCTTAGCTATCCTATAGATGTTTTTTTCACCCTCCTTCATGCTTAGCTTTTGATATAGATCTTCATACGCCCGACCTCTTGCTTCACTCACCGCTATCTTTGCGTTCTTCTTTGCCACTTTGTACTTTTGCATGTTCTCCTCGCTCATGTGATGATGTAAGCACTTATAGCATTTCTTCTTCTCTTTGATAGCCTTTTGCACATCACTATTCCACCACCATAAATCTTTAGGTTCGCATTTATTTCCTTTAGTTATCCCAAACACCTTAGTAGCCACTTTCCGAATGCGCGTTGTCATCTCATCCCACATGTCATTTGCTTCTCCTTCCATATTCCATGTCCCTTCTCCCATTACTCTATCCTTAAACACCCCTCAGTCGTCTCCTTTGAGCTTCCACCATTTCGTTTGACTAATTTTGGCTTCTTTATCCTATCGAACACGTATTCGAAGACGAAACTCAAATATCAAAACCTTATGTTGTGAAACGACACATTCTTCAGGTATAACTTTGTAATTTACACAAGCTCGTTTATCATCTCTTCTAGTAAGGACAAAGTCAATATGGTTATAATGTTGGCCACTACTGAAAGTAACTAAGTGCGATTATCTCTTTCTAAAAAAGGTATTAGCTATCATGAGGTCATAAGCAATAGCGAAATTCAATATTTCTTCTCCATCTTGGTTCCTATCTGCATATCCAAAACCACCATGCACTCTCTCAAACCCCCCACTAGTTGTACCAACATGGCCGTTGAAATCTCCTCCTGTGAAAAGTTTCTCGCTACTAAGCACATCTCTAACCATGACATCTAACTCTTCCTAGAAATTCCTCTTGATGGCTTCACTTAGGCTTACTTATAGGGCATATGCACTAATGACGTTCAAAACCATATCTCCCACTACCAGCTTGACTAGGATGATCATGTTCCCTTGTCTTCTAACGTCGATCACTCCGTTTTTAAGGTTCTTGCCAATTAAGATGCCTACCTCGTTCTTGTTATGTTCTTTTGCCGTGTACCATAACTTGAAGCATGTGTTCTCCACCTCCTTCGCCTTCTGGCCCGTCCATTTGGTCTTTTGAACACATAAGATATTTACATGTCTCCTAGTAATAGTATCAACTATCTCTCTTAACTTTCCTGTTAAGGATCTTACATTCCAACTACTTAAATTAATCCTACATTCATCGACTAGCTTCCTTGCCCCTCGCACCCAAAGTGTAAAGTGCGAAGACCCTTGCACATTTATCACTACATCGGGACGTTGATGTAGCACCACACTAAGGGAGCGACGACCCAGCTCTTGCATATTTATCACCAAACCCAAGCCTTGATATGACGCGCCACTAAGGGAGTAGCGACCCAGCCCTTGCTCACTTATCACCATACCCGAGCCTCAATATGGCGCGTCGCTAAGAGGGTTACACTCTAACGAAATATAATAAGGTTCCATTTCCATAAGAGAGGCTATGGTTTTTATGTTGGCTCGCCAAGTCTACCACGACCCTCCTCCTTTATCTTGGCTTGGGACAGGCTGTATAGAAAACTACACAAGCGGAGTTACAAGAGAGAGAAACAATTAATTTAAAATGATTGAACCCATATGCTAATTTCATGTAGTTTAGCTCTTCAAAACGTTAGTATTACGACTGAAATTTAAAATTAATGTTTATGAAAATGTCATTAGGCTTAATATTTCCATTTTGATCCGTTTTTATCAAATTCGACAAGTTATTATGTTTTCTAACTGGAAATGGCATTCAGAACGCAATGGGATAGATCTCAAATCCTAATTTCAACCACTGTAAAAAAAATCCTATTTTTCCCTTTTATGTAAAATTATAAATTTACCCTTATTGATTATTTATTTAACAATTCAAAAATTTTGAGGAGTTACATTCTCCCTTACCCCTTAAAAGAATTTCATCCTCAAAATACCAAGAGATGTACAATGTAACTCGGTCTCTAGCGTATACACATACAAAAACAAACATAACTACATTCATCTACCGTCCATCAAACCAACGCATGCACAATCACAATCACAACCAAGAGTATATAATACATATGACAGATAATAATAAAAATGATGTGATGTGAGATAAGATGAATGCAAATACAACTAAATCAACCTCTTATGCTAATGCATATGAATTAACCTCAAGAATGTATGTGAACATCCTGTTATATGCATATATGTTTCTATCTGTATATGCATCCATGCATCCATATGCAACAACCATATAGAAGAAAAAGTAATTAAACGTGTCCATACACAAACAATAAGTATAAAGAAACATTAAATATCATATATATATAATCATCTAGCATATGTTAGAATACATATAAATATAAGTATCTAACATAAGTTTGTATGTATAATTTGATATAAATACAGGCCAACATAGTATGAACAGAACTGGTATAACTTAAACAAACCAACCATAGCAACCAAAACATGTCATAAGGACATGCATCAACCAATCTTAGCATCTATACAGTCATGTTTATGTCAACTAGCTAGCCGTCTCCACCTCAACATCAAGTTCTAATATATGAATACACCTAAAGTGCATTCTAGACTCTTCCTTTGTCTTCACCTAAACATTCTGACTAGAGTCTTCCATGCTAAATCATTAACATATGTTCACAAATATGATAAATATGATATATAGAATATATATGATGCCCATCAACTTTTTAATAAGCCTCGCTCTAGCATGTTGACATCCCTACTCTCTATAAAATCGAGAAAGGCCCAACAACTAGTGGCGCTAACTTCCCAACATAACATATCTTAGTAGCGCGTCTTTCACCTACACCATGCCGTCCACTGTGAAATCTTAATGCATTCTTATCCTATGCAACTTCCATTCCTTTGTGCATCACTTCAAATCTCACTAAAGTGTATCTAATCATGTATGTTACTTAAAATAACTAAGGTGAAACTATGCCTCCCAATCCACCCACGACTTCATGCCATAACTAAATGCACATATGTAACATAAAATAACTCTAATAGTATATCCATAAGTCCAATAAATGTACACGTCCATAATACTATGCTAAGTACCAGATGTGCATGTATTAAAGTGGCAACCTCTGTAACATACCTCACTAAGCTTAAGTATATAGGCACAACAACAAGATAATGGACGGTATCTCACTTCTAGGTAGACTAACATTTTGGATTCTTAGGTGAATCTCGTACTCCATCACCATTTAATTTACAAACATCGCAAATGGGAAATGCCTTAATTTTGATTAACACGATATTACTTCAACTAAACAACAAAATAAAAAAATGAACATAACTAACAATAAACCTAAAAATTCCTAAATAAAATAAAAGGAATATAAGGTGTAACTTCATACTATCCTAGAATTCGACGTAGCCACCACTACGATAAACTCTTTAACTAAATTTTGCATTTCCAGGTGTTTCTGGCACTGAAAATAGGTTATGCACACATAAGTTACCTTTGGAATATTGACTTAATAAGATATATTTTCAATCCAAATGATGGTTGAAAACAACCGATCTTACCTCCTTGTCAATTTTCTTCTAAGTCGCTAAATCTGCCTCCTTGATACATGAAAGTTAAGGCATTTACTTCATAAGTCATATAATACTTGATACTTCAAAACAAAATTGTATTAACTCTACATGTTTGTGAAGTCATGTGAAATAACATACGGCTAGAGTACTACTATGTGCATTGCTATACTCTAGCAACACTTTACATGCAATTTCTCGATGGTATCTTCTCTAACATAAAGTCCTCACTGATCTCACCTCCTTGTCAATTTTCTTCCAAGTCATCGAATCTCGCCTTCCTTAAAACTTACCTCCTTGATACATGAAATTTAAGGCATTTACTTCATAATTCATATAACACTTGATACTTCAAAAAGAAATTGTATTAACTCTACATGTTTGTGAAGTCATGTGAAATAACATATGGCTAGAGTACTACTATGTGCATTGCTATACTCTAGCAACACTTTACATGCAATTGCTCGATGGCATCTTCTCTAACATAAAGTCCTCATTGACTCGGTTTCAAAGTATAATGGACAACGCAATCCAATATCAAATAGTGTCTCGCCACACTAACTAACAAGCATATGTGGAGCCAAAAATGACATCACCCCCATAAACTCTGTAAACTTTATATAGGAACATCAAAAAATGGATCGGCGTCCTAGCATAGTGACATGACAATGAGCCCCTATCACGTTCAACTACTCAGAAGTGATATCAAGGTCACACCCTAACAGTACACACTCAAATGCTAAAACTTTGATTCAAACGGAAATGGTTTTCACTCTTTCGGTACTCTGTAAATAATCATTACTCAAAGGCAATATCCTTGCAGTTGTAACAATAACCCAAGTGTAGCATAGCACAATAATAACCCAAGAGCATCTACTATGAAAAAACAACAACCAATATATGGGAGTACCACAACCAAAACTAACATATGTGTCATAATGCTAAACGATACATTTGTATAACGACACTCTCCATAGACAAGTGTAGTTGTTCTCTATTGTCGACAGTCTCGTGCAACAACTCTTCTATTGTTCAACCTTTGAGGGAAATTCACACTCAACTGCACTCTCATCCTATGTGAGTATATCTTAGCCCTTAACAGGCATATATTAATGTTTGACTTAACATCTCTTCTCTCTGACTTTACGGAAAAATATTTTGGCATATTCTATCTTACTTTAAAATTAAATAAGTTTTAGCCAAATCACATCTTCCATGTCATCTTCCACTATGCTCCGACAACTCAAAACATATTTGGATAAAATGACACAAAATGATGTTTACTCTTTATTATATGGAAAAATCCAATTTGGTACTCTACCCTTCCAACTCAAACGAATGAAAAGTCCACCAAATCAGTATGCTAATTTTTCCTTTACAACAAATCTTGCAATGTTTCACAAATCCATAATGTTCAATACTAGCAAGTCCTTAATACACTTGCATGTTGACAATTCTAGCTAGTTCATCATTACCAATTCAAACTTTATAGGTTGTGTAATTCTTTTCTAAATCCAATCAAATTTTAAGTAAAAATATCAACAACTTTTTCTATTCGGTTTATAAATCAAGATCTTTGATTTCCAATTTTATTCTTCACAAAACTCGTAGGCTTTGAAAACCATAAAAATCTATGTTAGCTTTAATAGACATCTAATTTTGACAAAAAGATTATAACATATCCTTTTCAAGTTGAATTCTTTAAATTATACCTTTTAAATAAATTTTCAAAAAGTTTTACTTAAACATTTCATATTAAATCAATTCATAGAAAATAATAAACCAATTTATGTTCTTAAAAATATCAAGCATCTAATGTTTTTGACTTTTTAGAAAACATCTCAAATAGTTTAACACTTAAATTGGAGTAGATGAAAAAAATCTAAGTTACACAAGCTCAACTATGTCATGCAATCCAACTATACTTTAAGTGCATAAGGTTTTGGCTCCTCTCCTACTAAAAATGGTTAGCTCAAGTCTCCCCTTTAATAAAGTGTCCAACTCCAATGTAGAAACATTCTAACTACTCAACTCGGGTCAAACGGGGTTTCTGCAACTATTTCTTATATAAGAATTGGACTTCCAATTTATCTGAAGAGATTTACTCTAACTTTGAGGAGTCCTTCCTCTATGTTTCTATTACAACTTATCATCGTCAAACTTATTTTCTATGGACTCAAGGGTACTGCCCTTCTTTTTATTCATTGTCCGATCGGCAATTTACTCACTACTGTTAGTTGTCATAGGAACCCTTTATTAGCAATTTTTAAGGAGTAAAATATAATATATGTGATAGATGTATTTTTCACCAATAACTGTTATATTCTTAACATTTATTTAACTCACGGTTCTTCAGTCATATAAGAGACAAGTTAACAACTACTTATATAAGTCAAAAATATATTGGGCGTGGCGCATAAATATACACATATAATAGAAAATTATAAATGCATTCTCTCATACGCTCTAATTTGGTAGGAATCACTTAACATAAGCTCTAATACCACATGTAATAACCCCAATCTACGATGCCCCGATTTGCACATAAAATGACATGGACATCCGGACCTCGCGGATGGCATATCATTGGGTTTAAAACAAAAACAGATCACAAAGTTATCTACAATGGTCAACACTTTTGAAACCCACAACAGAAGAAATAAAAGATATTAATCAAAAATACAATTCTAGATAAATCAAACAATGGAGTATCAAATAATCTCCAACAATAAAATCTCTCTAACTATTATTGGGATGGTCTAGTGTTTGAAAATAACCGGAATAAGATAGTAGATAGCAAGATAAATAATTGTGTGTGTCTCCATCGTACCATCATGCCTTCAAGCCACCACTAGTCCTCTATATCGATCTATCAGGTCTAACTAACAAAAGAATTGATAGAAGAGGTCAGATATAAGCCTGGTGAGTGAAAACATGATATAAGTGCATAATACTCTATAAGTAAGTATCCTGGCACATATACGCTAAAATTGTACCTTGCATATCACCTGTACCCAACAAGTTAGTTAGAAATATCATAAACAAGTATATACGACAATATACGGTAAGGGCTACTACTAAAAATTATCACCATGGTAGATATGGACCTCACTATAGTGTTCATAAAGGTGACTAAAAGTGATCAAGCTATCGCTATCTAGTCTTGCCTAACAACCTAACACGTATAACAACGTTATTGGAACATATCTCTAACTTGTGTATCGTATCATAATGCACCACGATTGGAATAAAGCTCAAACTCGTGTGCCAAACCATGTGCAACACTATTGGGATAAATCCCCAACACATGTTTCTAACTGTGTGCAACACCATTGGGATAAAGTACCAACTCACATGCCGATAGTGTGCCACACTTTTTGAATAAAGCTCAAACTCGCATGTCAAACTGTATGCGGCATTGGGACAAAGCCCCAACTCGCCATCGCCAAACAATATGCAACACTATTGGCATAGAGCTCCTAACTCATGTGCCAATCTGAATGTAACACTCTTTGGATAAAGTCCCAACTCCCATGCCAACCCGTTTGCATCTATTGGGACAAAGCCCAATTCATGTACTAAACCACACTTGTACAACCGAGGACTGCTTTTCTCTTTCGCATACTGAAATGCCTAAATTGATCTCATTTAGCATTTGTGCATAATAAATCGGCCAAATATGATCTGACTACACATGCAACAAAATCTAACTATTCAAACGACAAATATTAATATCATGTCAAACAACCGTTTAGCGAAGAAACCAACTCGTACTAAGTCGTTACTTAAGGTGAATACGCTATAAGATGCATTTCCAAAATATCTTAGAACTCAACAAAAAACAAATCAAAATATTCCGCTCGCCACGATCACAATATCATGAACCCCGGGTGAATCCAATGTCGTATGAGAAAGCTATAAGTTAGAAGATCATGGACATTTTAATAATTTGTTACTTAACTAACTGTTATCCCTTCATCGTTGCGAACCTCGCTACCCATCTCAGGCCGCTACTTTCCCTCGTCGCTGTCGCCTTAAGGAACCTTGCTACACCGATCCGACGCCGCCTTTAACCAACCCATCGCCAACACTACTCGATGTCACCTCAACTCTAACCGCCCTAATAACCACTGCCGCCATCGTGATCAGAGGTCAACGTGAAACACTACTTGATCTACTCTACACAATGGAACCCTCTGGTCATCCCAACATCGCCGTTTCATTGTCGAACCTTAACGGATAGTCCACGTTTATTAAACGTCCGATGTGTATTCCGATGGACTTGTCCGCCTAATGGACGAATGAACACCACCAGTATATTCGTATCTTCGACAACTATGATTTTGATATATAATATATTGAATTTGGAGTACTTCTACATTTTACACTTTTTAATTTATAAAACGGTCGACTTAACGGTATACGTTTGTTAAACAATGCAACTTTCGCTCGAATTACCCTAGTTCAACTTAATTACATTATGGGTTCACCAAATTAGACAACTTTTTCATGAACTTACACTGATACATATGATTATAAACAAATAGGAGTGATTAACCAACTTGTACGCATTATTCTCAAATATAATATTCCCACTTACCTTTTATTTGCGTTTATCCTCATTATTCCGCTTAAATATCATCTCCTTCTCCGCTGCCAAAATTTTCCTTGCCTTCAAAACTTTAAATTTCACGATAGCTTTGATTCATGTGTGTATCTTCTTCTTTATGATCAGTTTCAAATATTAATTTGTGTAATTTGGATTTGATTTTGGGAAATTATGATTGATTTGGGGATTAGGGTTTACTAAGTGGAAGTTAGGCTTTTAGAACTAAAGAGATAAGAGTTAGGGATTTATTTATAGATCGAAAACAACAGTATTAGGGTTGAAATTTGAAATTAATATTTACGAAAATATCACTAGGCCCAAATTTTGCCAATATGACCCGTTTTATCACATTCCACAAGTTATATGTGTTTTCTGGTTGAAAACGGCATTTCGGACGCAATGGGAAAGGTGACAAAGCCTAACCAGCTCTTGCAAAATTTACTATTTTGTCAATTTATGTAAAATTGTAATTTTACACTTATTAATTATTTATTTTGTTATTCAAGATTTTCGAGGTGTTACGGATACTCTTCGATTCTACTTTGAATCATTGCACAATGTTCTTCGATAACTTCTCGAGGAGTTAACGGCTAATTTAGTCACTTATATACTATGAGTTCCTTGTGTATGGATGGAACTGTTGCTCAAAAAGTTGAATCTTTCGATGGCAACGATCAAGCACTTATACTGATTGGGAAGACGTGACCCAACATCCATATGGAGTTGAAGCGGTTCTTTGAAAGATACCACTTTTCATAGAAACAACCCGAGTAACTATTACGTCTTATTGATTCAAGATTCGAGTGTGTCTCAAAGCAAAGCACATTTTGTATTCAAAGAAGCATATTTTGGATGGAAAGTGTTATCCTTGTTTTTCACACTCAGGACTTAATGCTATTGGATCTTAGAATGATGATTAAGTGGAAGTAAAACACGTATGATCGAGTGCATGGGATTGCAATATGGTACAAAGGAAACAAACTCAGGAATTTGGCTAAATATCATCGACCAGTACGAATCGATGGAGATTGGTATTCATCCATAGTATGGATCGATACCGATTTATATATTGGTCAAATTTCATCAATATACGAATCGATGAAGATGGGCATAAGTCTATTAACCGATATTAACAGATGCAATCCCGTATTTGAGTCGAGACAATATAATCTTATCGTCTTACCTATTTTCGTGGATGTTGGCTGGATCTTCTTTGGCCTAGCTTTAGAAGATAAACTGAGCGAGTTAAGGACCTCAATATCCTCTTCTATTCCTATAAATATAGCATCAAAGTAATAGCAAAGAAAACAACCAATTATACTTTTTTGCTGGTAGGAGACTTGCTGGTTTTCTAACTTAGATCTATTCTTGATTACGAATTCTTTAGTTGTAATCTCTCTAGAAACCAATGAAATCGCAAGAAAACTCTATTAAAGTGGACTTAAGTATAACCGAGCTACTATAGAATTTTATGTTCTCTTTTTTTTGGCTTTTCTTTCACTACTTTTTTTTCTTCATATTTTGATATGAGATCTTAATGGGTTGAACTCAAGAAACCAAAGACTACAATCTACATTTAAGCTTAAAGCAGCAATCACATTTTGGATCATTAATTCTCCACGACCTATGCAGGAGTATTAACTCAATTTTTTGGCCAACTGCCAAAAAAAATAGACGGTTCAAACGAACATAAAGAAAGTTCTGCACATATATTTTTAATTAAATAAATATCAATCGATACAAACAAACGTTTTATTTCAACCTTAGATTCAAACTAAATACCAACAATTTACACACAAAAAGTCATCCAATCTAGTAAAAAAAAAAATATTGCTACTATCGGATTATTGTTGAAATGAATGAACCACTTCACACGCAAATGGTTCAAAAAAATAGAAAAGGCATGATGGGGAGGAAGCAGTAGTAAAAGATGAAACAAGCTAAAAAAGAAGAAAAGAAAGAAACATGAAAAAAGCAGTGCACTGTAACCAAGAGAGTGAGTCAATAGTCAAAGTAAATACGAAACATACCCCTTCGGAATCTACAACATCCAACGTACCATCTTGTCCCAAAGATACTCTCTCTCTCCCTCTCATTATATAATCTCATTTAATTCCATCGGCACCAAAAAAACACTCTCTATTATTGTGCTTTGCACTTCTTATTATTGCGTTTATAATTAGCAGATCATATATGCCCCAAAACATGGATATGTTTTAAGGCATACATGCCTGTTTTAGGGCATTCCGCTTTCAACATATACATTATAAAACAATTATGAAACGGCACATTAAATACATATTCAGCACCAATAGACATTGCAAAAACCGATTAAAACACAATTTTATTAAACCATAAAACAAAGACCAGTACTACAACTTCCATAACCTTTTTATTAACTATTACTTTATTCATTGCAAGTACGCACAGCAACAGTTTCCATTAAACCCTAGCGAACGCAAAGACCATCTTCAAACAAAAGCCAAAAACAGCAAAAGTACTTATAATCCTTCCATATCTTTTGCTTCTGAAGCTGCTGCTGCTATACTTATTTTCTTTGGTAAATTTCAAAAAATACGCTGCTAATAGGTCCAATCTTGAGGCAACTTTAACTCCTTGTCATTAGGATTCGTTAGAGGAGTAAACACTCGATTTGCTTTGATTCCACTGTTATTTGCTACCTCCTTTTGCTTCTCCACAGCTTTCGTTCCTGCAATTATAGTAAAATTAGCAAAATGAAATTATTAAATTATTTGCTGAAAAAGAATAGCACTTTTACCATAGTTAGCTTTTCTAGGTTCAGTAGTATTGCCAACCCTGGGCAAAAAGACACCGGTTCCATTACAACTTCTTCTACCCGACCCGTAACCAGCTCCAAACGGGTACACCCGTTCCATACCCGCTAACCGCTTCCTCTCCAGGTACAGCTGCCTGCTTCTTCTTAGATCATACGCCTGCCAAAAAAGGGAATAATAACAAAGACGTCGCTGAAATAACAGGAAAATTTAAGTTTGAAATTTGAAAAATGCAAAAGGTACCTGGATTTGCATTTGGTTAGCAAGGTAAAGCTGTTGCGCTTTTCTCAGGGAAAGCGGGTTAGGGTTTCCGTACACGTCGTACCCGAATCCGAAATCATGTTTTAGCCCCTCGAGCTAAAACCTCTCAAAGGTTAAATACTTAGCAGATTATAAATTTAAAAAAAAAAAGAAAAAAAATAGTAGTAAGGGATAGTACCATTTTAAACGAAGGAGAATCCATTAAATCGAGAGCAGCGAGCTGACTAGCGAGTAAGTTGATGTCGCGAGGGCCGCCAAAGCTGCCGCCGTGATTGGTAAATCGGCCACGCTGGCGAAACGCTTGGGTTTGGGAGAGCTCGAGTTCGAATCGTATATCGGAGGGGAGCCAGTGCTCGCCGTCGTCGAGATTGGGCGGGAAGGAAAGCGCCATTGTTTTGATATGATCTTTTTCGAAGAAGAAAGAATGGAGTGAGGGTTTCAAGGGGTGTGGGGTTTGTTGGGTTTTTATGCGGAGAAAGAGGGGCATGTTCCAGTGTGGGAATGTAAGGGTAATTTAGGGATTTCACGCGTGTATTGAATTTGATTTATTTTGAAATTTTTTATGTTTATCCTGATAAAGTTGCATATCTCTCCTAGTTACACATTTAAAATGCATTCAATTTTTTTTTTCATGAGATTATATTTAATTTTTTTAATGTGCTAATGTAACCATTTGAATTTTCACTCTTGGTTTAAAATTAATTTAATTATCTGGAACATTGAAAACCAAATGCTGAATGATTGATATTCACATAGTATGAATAGGCACGAAAAAATACTAGGAATTTGAAATAAAATTATTGTTTGTAAAACAAGTTGTTTTCCTATCAACTGTACAAATATTTTTGATTATTTAATTTTCACGTTTTCTATACCTTTGTATTGCTATGATTGTTAATTTCACGTTTTGTACGCGTTTCGTCCAATCATTCTTGTTGACGGTTACTCTATAGAAACAACAATTCATGTCGGTTTCCTATTAGTAAACGCGGTAACAAATTGAACAATTAGTACATTAAAAGTTCCGCGTTTTTTTAATATCCAGGCTAATCCGAGCTGTCAATAAATACTCAAATTAATTAGTAAAGTCATTTTTAATATTGGCAAAGACTCTTAATCATTAAATTTCTTAATACACCCTTTAAAGAAGCAGTCTAAATAGTATATTATTTATAATTCTTATTAGATTAGTCATAAAACGATAATAGATAGTGACAACAATAATTTTTGCAACAAATATGTAAAACTAAATGACTAAAGTATTAAAGTTCAGCTTTTTTATAAAAATGTCCATATAATCATATATAGTGTGTGCTTCTAAGCGGATTTACCTATATTATCACGATTTAAGCTCTCGATCATCAACTTTTTAATTGATGTGTTTGAAGCATTTTCCATTGATATATTTCTTAATTTGACGTCTCATTGATCATGCACCAATTGTAGGCATAATTTACTCATTTTTCATTATAATAACAATCATTATTAATAATTATAATAGTTTCATAAATTTTTGGTCCAACGAAATCCCCTTGAAGGAAATGAAATCATGAATTCGAATCTTAATCATGCCACAAATTAATATATTTATCAATCGGAAAATCTAACATATACATACACAGATATATAAACGTACGTATATAAATAGTTAAGAGATCACAAGTTTGGATCTCATTCCAAAAAAAAATATTTCCTTTTCTTTTTTCATGTATCTATTAAAATTTACTGATTCAATATCATTTTTTCAAAAATATTCTTGCAGGCACATGAAATTCACATGCCTAAGAACTCATAGTAGTGGTCTATTTAGTATGAAAATATTGTAATCGTTCTTCCTACATAGGGAACAATATTTTTTGCAACAAATATTTGGTCATGATACAATATTATTAGAAGATATATTTCAAATTTAAACTACATTTAGTGTTAATGTTTTAAACTTGGTCATGCAATGAACAACGATTTCATCTCAAAGAGAAAACGATCAAAACTCCAATTAGTGGGAGAAATGCAAGATTTCGAAAACTCCTTGGACTCAAACAAAATTACGTTGTTGTTTTTTTGAAATTAGGTACTTAAGTGGTCGTACATAGTTGTACTGCAAGTTTTAGGTAGTATATAGCATACTATAAGTCAACATATGTTGTGGTTTGTATCAAAAGCTATGTAGCATTTGAACCCAAGATCTTATTGTTAACCCAAAAAATGGATCAACATCCAGGATTGAGTGTGAAAGCACCAGCCCTATTTCTCAGAGCAAACAATACAGAAAATGAATGAAAAAAGAGCAGAAATAATAAAGGGACACAAGGATTTCATAGTGGTTCAGCTGTTAACGAAGCCTACATCCACTTTAAATCTTTTATTAATTGATTGATGTTACAAGATTGATTTGGATTACAATATGATTGAATCACCTAAGTTAGATCTAAATCACAAGTACTTGGAGGCAACAAGAGGATCTCAATTGCTCCTTTGTGACTATTGTGTAGGAGAAGAATAGTGAAGAATAGCAATGGCAGAATTGCAACAGCTAGTCCAGAGATCCCTTTCATATTGCAGATGGGATGGTATTTATGGGGATTGGAGAGCACTTGGGCTAGAGCCGCTTTGCCAGCCTGTAGTCGTCATGCAGAGGAAGCCCAAGAAGTTTGGAGTTCGAAGCAAACTATTTGGATCGGTACTGATCGAATTGGATCGGATCGATACCGATCCAAATAGTTAAGCATTTTTTATGCTTTCACTACTTGGTTGTCTTCCTTGCTTCGATATGATGCTCTTCATGTAATTTTGAAGCTTTTTGATTTGTTTCGATGATGATTCACCTGTGAGTTAGAGTGAACTGTATTCTGAATTAGATGAACCTTCACTTCTTAAACTCAGATGCTTGGAATGTTATAAAACTTGTTGGGTGAGCTTAGTGGATCAGTCATAGAAGTGTGATGCAAGAGATTTGGAAGTCCAACGATCAACCAATTCGGATCGATACTGATCTAATTGGATCGGATCGGTGCCGATCCGAAAAGTTAGGCTATTTTCAGCCCATACTTCTTGGAGAATTTTGTGATGCTCTTTTAGGTCTTTCGATCAAGTTTCAAGTCGTTCTAGTTTAATCTAAATGTTCTAACTCCTTTCGAATTCTGCTGGGTTAAAAACCCAGTTAACATTTGGCCCTCGGGGTACACTTTCGTTGAAGACAAGGTGTGCTCTGGTATTGATTATCTTTGGGTTTCTGTTTCGAGGAGTTTTGAGGTTTTGTGTCGAGCTATCTTGAAAAGCTATCTATGAAGTACTAGTTATCTGTTTAGTCCTTAGTGTGAATCCCCATCGTTCGTGATTACGGAGTGATCTTGACTTGATAATTTCCAAATTGCATACGCACATCATGTAGAACATGTCAAAGGATTTTGGATCATTTGGAAGCATCAATTTAGGTCGGTACCAATCCAATTGGATCAGATAAGCATCGATCCGAAAACTTTGAATTTTTCAACAAATTTTTGCTTACTTAAACCTTACTCCAAACGAGTCATTTCACTTTTGACTATTATCCATTTTTGACTTTGATTCTAATTTCAATTCTCAATGCTGAGGATGTAATCTTTGCCCCGAAATTTAGACGGGGCCTTTGGTCTGTAATTAGTTCCAACGTGATGAGTTGGAGTTGATTAGGGTTGAAAATTTTTTGGAGGAATTTTCCTTCACTTATACTGCTTTTGATCAGTTACTTGGTTGATTTTTCATTAACCATTTATTCTAGTTTTAATTAGAATTCAGCTTGTCTACACTGGAAAAGCTATCTACACCTCAGAGATTACATAGTGCTTTAGTTTGGTATAGAAACTCCTTGCGATGGTTTCGGGATGGCGGTAATCTCGAAGGGAGATGGTAGAATCTTGGACTATACTCGGTCGGTGGTGAAGCTGAGTTTTGCCTCGGACAAGTGTACACCTTTCTGGAGCCAAATCTTGATTTCTATCTTCAACTGTCTCTTTTCGAGGAATTGGCTATGTTTTGATCGTCGTTTTAAATGCTAGCATGACAATTTGTCCCAAAATTAGATATAGTGGATGATTCCATCACACTTGTTTTCTTGTTTCTACACTTTCAGTGATCTTGAAAAGAGAAGCTTTCTGTGTTGCTTCGGATAATGGTTTCGTTATCGATTTCTCATCGATAATGGGTAAGTTCTAAGGAAGATAACCTTTAAGTACAACATGGGTAAGCTATGTACAAAGGATGGTCCATTCGTGGTGCTCGGGTCATTGGACCCACTTTGTATAGATAACATATGCTCTTGCCCCCGTCAATGCCCTTCGACTTACGTTGATTTCCCTTGGAATTTGGCCGTTGGTTATACGGGGATCTTATTCAAAGTAAAACGTACCTGAAAATGTTGAATGCCAAGTTTGTTGTTGAAGATGACTTTCTAGTCTTCCCATCTTTAGTTTGGCGGAGGAACTTCCATTCCTCCAGGAGTTAGGTCCTCTACAGCTTAGGTTTTGCCTTTTATTCCTGTTGTGTTGGGACGATTAGTGCGGTTGAATTATAAGTTACAATTACTCTTGTAGAGTTGTAGTTGAAGTTCGATCAGGCACAACTTCAGTCTTTGAAAACTAATGCATGAGTTATTCGGTTGCGAATATCCTTCCTTTGTGGTTTTTGAAATTCAACCTGCACACCAGCTTCTATCTTCAGGGACTATATTGTTCGGTTTCAAGTATTGCTTTTCCTAGAACTATGAGGTAGCTTGTTCTAGCCAGCTCCAGGACTGTTCTTGTTTATGCTCAGTCGAGTTCATGCCCAGTTGAGTTCGTTCGACAAAGTGTTGGTGTATATGCCCCGGTCTATTAGGCTGATTACTTTGAATACTAAGTCGATATGTTTTCGGGAGACTAGGTCCCCGGAGCCATATGTTTGATTTGCGCCGGTTTGATTGACACGATAGATCCTATCTTCGGGAACTAGGGACTTTGCTACTTGATTCCAAGCTCTGCATTTTATAGTGATGTCGGTATGTATTGGAAAGATGCATTTCCGGCATCTTTTGCTAAAGTAAATTCTTTTGAGTCCAGTGTTGAGATCTTAATCATGTGCTGGTTTCTATCTTTGGAAACTCATGTACGGATGACTCAACTTTGTGGATTTTTCCTTGATGTTGTGGATCTCCGAACAACACGAGATTCCAAAAGGTAGAGATGAAGTCTCGATCAAGCTCTTGCTTCTGTTTCCGAGAGCCAATGTATTGATAGTTTTATTTTAGGGGTCTCTTCTTAGCATCTCCAATCTTTGGGCAATGGCATTCCCTTTGCGAGTTAGGACCAAGTGATCTAGTCGGACCTTAAGTACGTCATCAAGCCTTCTAATCATCGCCAGGCTTTAAGCGACGGTAAATTTCTGAATGGTAAATACTTTGTTTCCTTAGTTAGTAATTTTTTGTCGGCATGCTCTATTTTGCAAGACAAAACCATTATCTAACCAATCCCGCGGTTATTCATGTTTGGACTTGGCGATGCTTCTTTCGACTAAGTATTTGTGCGTTCGTCCCTATTCAAGGGACTAGCTATTTCGAATGTCTGTATTTGGGCATTTGTGAGAGATGGAAAGTTGTTGGATAAATGATTCAGTTGCCCTCAATTTTTCTGCCGATCCTATTCTGGGATCGAGGAAGTTTGACGATTTCTGATTGTCCAGGAAATTTCCCTGCTTGTCCTTAACCGTGCGTGCCTTGCTTAACTGGCAATATCGTCACGGAAGTCATGTTCATGTCTCAACTCCTACCTTTGAGAGCTGGCAACTTAGCTGCTTGGTTCCACCAAACTTCTCTTGAAGCTGCCTATCTTTGGACGACATCAAATTTCTTCCTAGGTTGAATATTGGAAGTTTAGTCGTGTACCAGCTTCTATCTCTGGAAACTAGCACTTGATCCCCAGGATTTCCCATCGGTTCTGCTTTATCTTCGAGCAGCGGCCGATTACTACGATGTAAGGTCGAACCATCCAATTGACCTTTGCAAGGTTATGTCTTCCTGTTGCTGCCTATCTTCGGGCAACAGTAGTTTTTCGAAGACAATAGTAATTGGGGACCAACTTCTATCTTCGGAAATTGGTGCATCGATGGTTCACTACGTTGAGTGTTTCTCATTGACACTGTAGATTAAAGTTTTCTTGGCATTGTCGGGGCAACATTGGTACTTATTGAATAACAAATTTTCCGGTACTGCCGGGGTGGTACTTAGGAAGCAGAAATTTTCCCGGCGTTGCTGGGGCAACACCGTACTTAAGAAATAGAAAGTTTTCCGACGTAGCCGGGGCAACACTGGTACTTAGGAAATAAGAGAAGGCCTCGACGTTGCTGGGGCAACACCTACACTCAGGAGGTTGGGATCAGTTTTCTCATCAATCTGGTGGTGCCTTTAATCAAGTTGGGTACTAGTTTCGGTCTTCGGAAACTAGCACTTCGATGATTGGAATGTAGAAGTCTTTTCTTAGTGCTGCTTGTCCTTTGGCAGTGTTAAAGTCATGTTGAGTTGGATTGAATCATTCATTCGATCCTATAAAATTGAGTAGATTACTTTTAACCCAATATGACTGCTTTCTCAACATTGCTTAACTCCGGGATACGTCACGTTCTGGAAGGATGAGAGTCCCAAGCGTGTCCGTTACTTAGCTTTGTTTATAATTGTCAAGTGCTCCCTTTAGCGGTATAGGGTCGTTGCTTAACCAATTCCATGGTTACTCTTATTTGTGCATGGTCGAATTTCCTCCGACCGATTTTTGTTGCAAATTGACTCCCATTTGCGGAACCCGTTATTCCCAAATGCTAAACTCTGAGCACTTATAGAAGATTAGATATTGTGGGGTGAGTCGTTACATTGCCCCAAGTACACTTGAACTCTTCCCATCGTGATCATGGATTGGAAGAGTTTGGTAGTGCTTGCCTTAAGTCCATGATAATTAACTTCGCTTGTTCAATGATATATGTGCTCTACTAGGGTGTTAAAGTTGTCGTAAGTACCCTCCTTATTCTTTGGTTTCAATCTTTGAGAATCAATGGTTTAACTTCTCGATTCTAAGTGTTCTTTTCTTGTCGTTGTCTATCTTCGGACAATAATTGGTTTCCTGCAAGCAGGAGTCGAGGTGTCTGATCGATCCCTGCATGTGATTATACCAAGCATAGCTGAAGTCTAGGCCACGATGAATCTATTACGATCGAGAGTTATCCTTCCTGACGTCGCTAGTCTCTGAGCGATGTCAGATTGTTGAAAAACGAGTTATTCCCTCCGAGCATTGCCAATCTTTGGGCTATGTTGGATTCTTGCAAGTGGGGGTTTGAGAGCTCAGTCGAGCACCTGCTTTTGTCTTTGGAAACCGGTGCATTGATGACTTGATTTTGGAAACATCTTTCGTCGTTTACATCTAGTCGATGGTAAGTTCCTCCATTTATCGCCTATTTCTGAGAGATGATGAATTTTAAGGAGTTCTATTTTCTTGTTACTATGACGATCCGGAGTTCTCGATGTTGTTGAGGCAATATCGATGTCTAGTAGGTTGGAGCAGTTTCCCTTTCAATTCCAGAGTCATTTGGCATACTATACTTCTGTGCTGCAATTACATAAATTCTTTATTCAGCGTAACAGAATCATGGAGCGGTTTTTTTCTCCTGACCAAGTGTTAGTGTGTTATGTGTGCCCCAGTCCACGAGGTAGGTTATTACAAACCCATGATGTTTTGGGTGGCTATCTGGATGCCACCGGTCGAAGTTGCATCGCTCCTATCTCTGATGGTTATGGTCACTTGAATGCCTTAACTTTAGACATTTTGCGTATTGAATTTGGTCAAAGATCATATTTCTTTCCCGATCTTTTGGTTTGGGAGCTTTGCGGCACTACTGGAGCAATGCCGGTCCTTTTGGGTAGTAAGGATCGATTCCTGTTAATCCTGCAATAAACAAGTTTTCTGGTGTTGTCAGGATAATACCGATACTTAAAGAACTTTAAAAAGTCATCGATGACACTGGAGCAACATCAACTACTTAGGGTGACAAATAGCGGCTGTGCGGCCTACAAAATGCGCAAAATGGGATTGTGCTTTCTTGAGTGTGGTTCCACTAATCCACGACGCGCGGCTTATGGGATGCACGCAAAAGCTTCAGGCCTTCTCGATGCTACCGGAGCGACACCGGTTCTTAGAAGGACATGAGATTGGTATGACCCATCGATCCGGAATGGTTGAGACCTTCTCGACGTCGCTAGCCTACGAGCAATATGAGGAGCTCGTGCTTCGAGAACGTGGTTCCATGGTTCAAGAAGCGATGCGCGACTTGTAGGCACATGCAGAAGAGTTTTGACTTGCTTTAAAGTGACTCCACTGGCCCAAGAAGCGATGCGCGACATATCAAATGCTTTCTTGGAAGCGATTTCACTGATTCAAGAAGCAATGCGCAGCTTATGAGATGTGCGGCCTAGAAAGTGCACTGCTTATGAGATGCATGACCTAGGAAGTGCGCGGCTTATGAGATGCGCGGCCTAGGAAGTGCATGGCTTATGAGATGCGCGATTTAGGAAGTTTTGGCCTCCCCGATGCCACTGGGGTGACATCAGTTTTTAGGAGGCGTGGATCGAATTTTCCCGTTGATCCAGCTGTTTGACTTCACTGGAACGCGGCTTCATCGGTTCCAAGAGATAAGCGGTTTTTGAATCAAGTAACCATGGCTTGAATGATCCTTCTTTGTTTTGGGACAACGTGCACGACCAAACAGATCATGTTGCTATGGTGGAGAGATCTATAGCTGATCGTGTGGAAATGGATATGAAGAAGAGCCCATAGGAGTCAAGGCAAGACTCTTAGCTTTTGGTTCAAACTGCCTAATTGGGTCTTCAACTGACATATAGGCTGAAAGGAAGAGAAGATAGTCACCAATGGTGGTAAAGGAGGAGTTAGGAAGAAGTAAGCAAGTATTATGATTCTATTTTCGTTTGTTGCGCTAACTAGGTTGTTAAGTCCGTAGTTGTCAAAATGTTAGAATTTTTGGTTGGGCGTAACATGACTGTGGTATGATTAGTCTCGACATTCCTCATATCTATTTAAGTGTGTATGGTGCCCCCATGCCATAGGGTTGTTCGTGCGCTTGAACTATATCCAGGGTTTCTTCACAACTTGTTTGGTTGGCCCCAGTCTAGTGGATGTGGCGCTGTCTTCTAAATGATTAAATCATGGGAAAGCCTCTATCTTTGGAGACTTATAAATTAAGTATCTAAGATACTTGGTTCTCCCAGGTTCTGAATCTTGGATTGATTCAAGTCAGCCTCTGATTAACCACATGGTCGGCTCAGTTTTGGTGCAGTTTTTTGAGCGACTTTGAAGCTTTGGAATTCAGTGTTGTTTGTTTCATCAGTCTTTGTTACTTCTATGGAGTGACTGATGTGATTGTCAATTTGTGACCTCGAAGCGTGACTTTGTTGACTTGGGGAGCTCTGGATCAAATGACCGCTGACCTATCAGTTCGTCTTTACGACGCATTAGTTCGTGAAGGATTTTTTGGACCAGATTAACGCTGATCTACCGGTTCGCCGTCATGACGATTTAGTTCATGAAGGACCTTCACGTTCGCAAAGGGATTTTGGATCAGATGACCGCGGATCTGCCGATTCGCCTTCATCATGCTTTAGTTCGTGAAGGATTTTTTGGATCAGATGACCGCGGATTCACAGGTTCACCATCACTACGCTTTAGTTCATGAAGGACCTTCAATTTCGTGAAGGGTTTTTGGATCAGATGACCACTGATCTACCGGTTTGCCTTCACGATGCTTTAGTTTATTCACAAAGGGTTTTGGGATCATATGACCGCCAATCTACCGGTTCGGCTTCATGACGCTTGCGTTCATGAAGGACCTTCCCATTCATGAAGGGTTTTTGGATCAGATGACCACTGATCCACTGGTTTGCCATCACGATGCATTAGTTCATGATGGACCTTCGGGTTTGCGAAGGGCTTTTGGATCAGATGACTGCTGATCTACCGATTCGCCTTCACGACACTTTAGTTCATGAAGGACCTTCATACTCACGAAGGGTTTTTGGATCAGATGACCGCTGATCAACCGGTTCGCCTCCACGATGCTTTAATTCATGAAGGACCTTCGCATTTGCAAAAGGTTTTTGGATTAGATGACCGTTGATCTACCGGTTCGCAGTCACGATGCTTTAGTTCATGAAGGACCTTCGTGTTTGCGAAGGGTTTTTGGATCAGATGACCGCTGATCGACCGCGTCGCCTTCACGACGCTTTAGTTCATGAAGGACCTTTACGTTCGCGAAGGATTTTTGGATTAGATGACTGTTGATCTACCGATTCGCCTTTCACGACGCTTTAGTTCATGAAGGACCTTCACATTCGCAAAGGGTTTTTGGATCAGATGTCCGATGTTCTACCAATTTGCCTTCACGACGCTTTAGTTCATGGAGGGTCTTTGCGTTCGTGAAGGGTTTTTGGATCAGATGACCACTGATCTACCGGTTCGCCTTCACAACGCTTTAGTTCATGAAGGACCTTCACGTTTGTGAAGGGTTTTTGGATTAAATGATCGCTAATCTACCAGTTCGTCTCACGACGCTTTGGTTCATGAAGGACCTTCGCGTTCGCGATGGGTTTTTAGATCAAATGATCGTTGCTCTACCGATTCGCCTTTATGCCGCTTTAGTTTATGAAGGACCTTTGCATTCGCGAAGGGTTTTTGGATCAGATGACTTTTCACCTTCACGACACTTTAGTTCATGAAGAACCTTCATGTTCGCGAAGGGTTTTTCGATCAGATGACCACTGATCTACCAGTTTGTGTTCACGATGCTTTAGTCCATGAAGGACCTTCGCGTTCATGAAGGGTTTCCGGATCAGATGGCTGCTGATCTACCGGTTCGCCTTTACGACGCTTTAGTTCATGAAGACTTTCAAGTTAGCAAAGGGTTTTTAGACCAGATGACCATTAATCTATCGGTTCACCTTCACAACGCTTTAGTTCATGAAGGAATTTCACGTTCACGAAGGGTTTTTGGATTAAATGACCGCTGATGTACCGGTTCACCTTCATGATACTTTAGTTCATGAAGGACCTTCGCGACGCTTTAGTTTGTGAAGGGTTTTTTTTGGTCAGATGTCTAGCAACCAGATGGCCATGGAGTGATGATTCATCGAATCTAAGAAGAATTTTGGTTAGACGTCCAACGGCCAGATGGCTTTGGAGTGATAATTCATCGACTCCAAGAATAATTTTAGGATTCGACTTGCGGGAACATAGTTTTATCAATACCTAGAGACCAGGGGGTTGGATCTGTTTGTTCAACGATCCTTCGGACAGGCCTTTTCGACGCTACCAGAGCAATGCCCATTCTTAGAAGGAGGGATCGATATGACCTAACGATCCGACGATTAGTAGGCATGCGCACTCTATTCATAGTTCAACAACATATAAGTATTTCCTTTGCCATGTTGTCTGCAATGCCCCAGTGTCCCGGTAAGACTCATTTGGAAAAGGAAAGTACATAAGGATGGATGAGAAGGCATCGCTTTAGGTTGCTGTCCCCTTCCTCCGTAACTAGCTAGCCAGAGTGTTATTTGATAGTTCTCTTTTCGTCAGTTGGTCAGGACGCTTCTCCGTTGGGTTTAGCGGTCTTGCTTGAGCAGAAAGTCCCCGAGGGCATGTAGCTCCTTCACCATTTGGTGTGTTCTTTGGCAAATTGGTGGGGCCCTTTTTTGAATCTCCTTTAGCACTATGTATTTGCACTTTTGATTATATTTGAAACTATGAAACTATGTTGTATTAAGTGTGGTGCATCAGATTTGTTTATTGTTTTCTTCTTTTGTATCACCATCTTTTGTATCATGTGTTAGATGAGTAGCAAGAGAATCAGAACTCGAGTTTCTACATCATTCAATTTAACCTTCTTCTTTTTTAATTAGTTTGGATCGATGATTTTTTTCAAATTAAAGATTTGCTCTCTAATTATCCGTAGGTAATCCAATAATTGATGATTAAATATATAGTTGAATAAATGGCATAGCCTGGAGCAGGTTTCCATTGTTAGCTTCAGTTTGGTGGGTGTTTCTTCATCACCACCAAGCGTTGTTTCTACAACCCTTCCAAACACAGATCTTTTCTTTAGAGCCATAAGAACAACAAATATCTAGCTTTCTTCAAGCTAATTTTTCGGATCTAACTTTTGGATCAAAGCAATCCAAAGTGGATAGCTAGATCTAAGCTTGGATTTCAAGATCTCAGTGAAAGCACCAAAATGTTAACCCAAAAAATGGATCAACGCCCTAGATTGAGTGTGAAACCACCATCCCTATTTTTTAGAGAAACAATATAGAAAAATGAATGAAAAATAGCAGAAATAGTAAAGAGACGTAAGAATTTTGTAGTGGTTCGACTATTAACGAAGCCTACGTCCACTTTATATCTTTTATTAACTGAGTGTTGTTACAAGATTGATTTGGATTACAATATGATTGAATCACCTAAGTTAGATCTAAATCACAAGTACTTGGAGGCAACCAGAGGATCTAAGTTGCTCCTTTGTGACTATTATGTGGGAGAATATGAGTGAAGAATAGTAATGGCAGAGTTGCAGCAGCCAATGCAGAGATCCCTTTCATGTTGCAGATGGAATGATATTTATATGGATTGGAGAGCACTTGGGCCAAAGCTGCTTTGCCAAAAGCCTGTAGTCGTCATGCAGAGGAAGCCCAAGAAGTTTGGAGGTTATCGGAGCAAACTATTCGGATCGGTACCTATCCAATCGTATCGGATCGGTACCGATCCAAATAGTTAAGCATTTTTGATGCTTTGACTACTTGGTTGTCTTCCTTGCTTCGATATGATGCTCTTCATGTAATTTTGTAGCTTGTTGATTTGTTTCGATGATGATTCACCTATGAGTTAGAGTGAACTGTATTCTGAATCAGATGAACCTTCACTTCTTGAACTTGATTGTTTGGAATGTTACCGAACTTGTTGGGTGAGCTTAGTGGAGTCGTAGGAGTGTAATGCAAGAGATTTGGAAGACCAACAATCAACCAATTCGGATAGATACCGATCTAATTGGATCGGATCGGAGCTGATCCAAAAAGTTAGGCTATTTTCAGCCCATACTTCTTGGAGACTTTTGTGATGCCCTTTTAAGTCTTTCGGTCAAGTTTCAAGTCGTCCTAGCTTAATCTAAATGTTCTAACTCCTTTCGAATTCTGTTGGGTTAAAAACCCGATTAACACTTATGGATCAAAGACAGAGCGTCCAACCATTGAGATAATGGTGTTGGACATAATTACATTGTCAAATGATTGCAACCAATAAATATGACCTTGATTATTTTTTTTGATAATTGACTATTTATCTAAGTAAAAATACATGCATATGAATTATAAAACAAAAATCCAAAGTTTATTATTAGTTCAGCAAGCATATGTAAAGCAATAAAGAAAATGAAAATCAATTTTTTGTACAGTATATTAATGTTTGTTTACTGTTTTCAGTTATTATAGCAAGTACATATGGATTCAAATAAATAAATAGTTAATGATAATTCAAAATTGATATCAATTAGTTTTTGCAAACTATTAGAACAATTTCTTGTACTATAACTTGTCGGTACAGTATTTAAATGGATGAAAAAAGTCGAAAAAAGTAAAGAATTCTTATTAGCGTGGTGGTTTGGATGGTTTTGTTAGAGCATGATACTTTGAAATTAAGGTAAACACTCAATTATGAAATCTAATAGTAGTGGTAGTAGTATTAGTAATAATGTGTTACAAAATAACAAACAGAGAGCAGTTTAGTAATTTAAAAATTATCAAATTAAAACTTTAACATCATAATTTCGATAATAGTTTCGTTAATATGATTAAATCACCAAATGTCTAAATAGTAAGAATTTCTGAAGAGTAAAAGTTAAATGGATTAGTAAGTACATAAGGCTTGTTACCCTTGTAATGACCTCACTCCAAACGTACCCTTTTAAAACCTTAACGAAGCCACTTTCATCCCTTTCCAACCATCTTAGACCAGCCCTACCTCTACCCCCGCTCCGTTGCCACCAACCAGCCACTCCGCCAATTTATCTTACGCCCCTTTCAAAGGAATCAAGGTGGTCTACAACGGGTGAAATAGGCGAATTTCAAAAGAAATTCCCATTTGGATTATTATTGGACCTATAAAGTCTAAATAGGTTCATTAAATCTAATCTAATTACCATAAATAAAATTCAATTTCATTTAATTTTTTGATTAGTCAATCAATGAATTCAATTATTTGGTATTTTGTATATTATATAAGTATATCATAATATACTCGTGTGTATATATTGTGCATATGCAACATATAACAGGGTGTGCATAGTTAACGTGTACGTATATAGATGTTGGGATTTACATCTATAACGGACACATTCACCATCCATATATGTATTTGCTGCCTCAATACTATTATTTAAATATGTATGAATTTAATTATATGTGCATTTAATTATATATGTTAAGATATAAAATTGAATGCGCGGGTTGGTTTTAAATAGAATGATACAAAAAAAGAAACTCTCTTTAATTTACTCCTTCCTTTATTACCATTTATGTATCAACCAATTATTGAAAAGCGATTAATTAAAAATTAATAATAGTGTTTTGACCAATTAAAATGGATTATTAGGATTTAAATGAGAATAATTTTGGATTGTTAAAGTATTGAGATTTTTATGATGTGGAATTTTGTGGAAGAATGAGAGATTGTTGATAAACTATTTTTGGTGATAAATGTTTTTAAATTAGGGATTATTAATAAATAATGAATTTAATTATTTAGGAGTGATATTGATATTTTTTACATTTAAAATGTACTAAAAATGGTAAAATAATTTTCTAAAGTTAAATATTAGAAACAAACAAGATAAAGGAATTATTTTTTAAAAAAAAAATTTCACTTATAAAAGAAGTTTGTAAATTCGTATGTGAAATTGGGCCTTATATGGTAAATAAGGTAATAATCATTCAATTGATAAAGAAAACAAATAATAATTATGGAAAAATTATAGGATGTTAGTAAAAACATTTATCTAAAATAAATATGAATTTTATTTGGAGGTTTGAGCCAATTTATGATGATAGAAAAATAGTACAGCTAATGAAAAGAAATTAAAGAAGAAAGGAAATAAAAGCTTTTGAGCCCAACATGAAGCCCAAGACCCACCCTTCATATCTAGACATTTCCAAGTCAAGAATGCTGATTTTCATGTTTATGAAAGCTTCCCTCATATGCTCATTTCTTCTCTAACTCCTTAAACCCAATTATGAATCTCTAACCCCCCTATTCTTCAAAAATTTCTGTAAAATCAAATAAATTATCAGAAATCATGAAACTGAAAATCGAGTTTCCGAATCTTCAAAATAGAATTTTGAGCAACTTTGGTGTCATGTGGCATTTTTACTAAGAAGAAAATTTAGGTTTTGTTCAGACTATGGAGTATATGCTAAGGTGAGTTACACTCACAACTATGTCTAAAATCTTAAAATTAATTGTTGCTTGATGTATATGGTAAATTGTGTGTTATTTTCTATTCTAGATTGGATTTGTGCAAAATGAAGTGGTTTTGGGATTAAACTGTGTAATGGATGGACCATAATCGAGATTGGGATGAGTGGAGTTAGAACCAATGGCCGAAGCCATCGGAATCAGGCAACGCGACCTGAAACATTATTATTCCAAGCCACAGACTAGTCCACTGCTCCCTAGGGACTGGTGCACCGGTTGTGCATGGCCTATAGTGGTTCCAAGCAGTGCACTGGCCACGGTTTCTTTTAAATATTTTAATTAAAAAATAAAAATATATTTTAGATGTTGAAAATGGATGCATTGCAAATGGGAAATTAGTTTAGAGAAAATGTTTTATTTAAATTGAATATTAATTGTTTTATTAAAGGTACTGATTTATTAAAGAAGTCTAATTTTTAACTTTGAATAATTATTTAAAAATTTGATAAAATTCTAGAAATATATGAATGGATTCTAATTAATATTGTATGATTTTTTTAGGTGTGTCTCATGAGTTTTGAGAATATGCAAGAGTCGTGGAGAAATATATTTTATGGATTAGAAATAAAAGAATTGATTTGGCGTTTATAAAATTTATTTAAAAATCATATTTGATTACAAAAAATTAGTAAATGATTTTTTTGAGTAAATATTGGTATTATAAGATATTTTGAATATAGTAAAAGGTTTGGAAGTTATTTAAAAGGATTAAAATCCATATATTTTTTATACTAAGGAGTAAAATAGAATTTTAACTATCTAAAGTTTATAAGGACTTTTGGAACATTTGAAATTATTTTTCTATAAATCAAAGATATGTTTTCTAAATGGATTGTGCATTTTGTATGATTTTTATGTAATAAGGAATTTGAATAACCAGAGTTATAATACCATCTGGTATGGAACATTCAGTAATATTTCCACCATTAACCTTTAGACTCTTTATATAGAATATTATAGGGTGAAATTCTAGATTATGAGGAATTTGAGGAAAAAGATTAGTAATATTGTTTAGTATAGGACACTCGGTAATACTTTTCCGCTTACTCCTAGGACTCGCTATATTGAATATTATGCGAGTGTAGTTACGAGCGAGTACACCAGGTGGTATGGGACGCCTGGGCTGATATTTGTTTGATTACTTTCTATAAATAAATGTCACTCATACAGGGTATAATATATATGGTATTATATTTATGGTGATGTGAGTTGAGTGTGAACAGACTGAGAGCCACAAGTGTGCTTATCTATTGTGTATGCACTCCTATTATTTGATGTAGAGTAAACCTAATTAGGCTAGTATCCATCCTAGCGAGCTGATTGCGAGATCATTCTCGAATCCATGATACACCTTTTTGATGTGTATCGCTAAAACCAAGGCTGAGAGCCACTACCCCTATGCCAGTGGTCTGTTGCTATTGAGGCACTAGCAGGGTCATGACCATTGCATAGCGTAGTCTTGCACTTGATGGATATTGGGTCACGATGGTTGTCGAGGTAACTAAAGGCTGTAGCAATAGCGCTGAGAGCATGTGAGGAAGGCTCATAGAGCAGGCAGGGTCAGCCTCTCATCTAGTTATTACACATACTTTTTACCTATATGAGATTATTGTGTATACAACTAAGAGCTGCTCAGATCATTTGTTGAGACCGATGTCGAAATAGTTACTTATGATGTTGAAAGCACATAGGACCGGGAGTCCAGATGACTATCTACGATGCTGGGAGTTGAGTTGATTATTAGAGGTCTAAGACACCATATGATTGTTTCATTGGCTGAGAGCCAAACCGATTACTATGAGACTGAAAGTTTAGTTGATCATTATGTAATTGTCGATCTCTTAAATTACTCATGAGATCATGTATCCATGAAGTTGTGTAACCTTGTACACATCAATTATACCGCTATCGAGGATAGTTAGGGATGTTGAGAGCAAGGAGCTAGACCCTATACCTATCTTTTATATGGTTATCTAAGGGATGGCCTTGGCTACCGAGGGTATGCCATATTTGTATTTTATGTATGTTTGGTTTGGAAGATTGGTTATGTGTTTTTGTATATGTTGAGTATGACGGAGCCAGGGTATGTCTGCTTTATGATTATCTGAGAGATAATATTAGATATTGCTCTGAGCATGCCACATGATGTTTGATGACCTCTTATGCATGATGATGGTAGGATGGATTGATGTTTCACCCAAATGACATTTTATACATGATATGTAGTTTGGCATGACTTTTATTTGGGTGATGATACTTATGCATGGTTTTACGATAGGTTGCTATATTGAGATATCCTTATGTTATGATATCATTGTTATACCATGCTATTATTCATGATATACTGACACCTACATTTTAGATGTTGTCTGACCCATGTGTTATTTATATAATACTCGAGTCAGTCCAAGGCATTTCAGATTCAAAGACGAATATACCAGCTAGTGATTATTGGGCCTGTTGGAGGCTAATTTATTAGTTGACTGGTGTATCATTATCTATTTTGTGTAGTCTTATGTATATCAATGATGTTGAGGTGTGTGTATTGTACTTATACATTGTATTTATTTTTGAGATGTGGATATGTAACCTGTTTTGCACCCAACTCAAACTTGTGTATATTTTATAATATATTATCGCTGTGTTGATGACTCTATGTTCTTTATTTTATATTACGTATTGTTCTACCATAGAAACACATGTAATTATTGTTGTGTCAATATCGAGTACGTATAGGCGAGTGGACTATGATTTTGAAATGTGCACTGATGTTATCCTAAGAGAATATTCACGTGTGATAGCCTAATATTGTCTTATTCTCCATACTATCATACAGTATTACTTAGTAATACTCTTTGCTAGTACGGGTACAGAGGTGGGTGTTATGGTTAGTAATAGAGTAGGTTTAGAATAATATAGAGTTTAAAAGACACGAGTCTTGGCCTTAGATGAGACTTAGAGTCCATGTTTCGTTGGTTATGTTGAATAGTTGCCCTATAGTAAGAGATAGTAGGAGCATACGATTGATTACTGGGCAATCATCGAGAGACGTATTTGTATTCTCTTACTATATAATACTATCTCTTTTACCTCCTGAGAGTTAAGTCTATATGAGAAGCAGAGTAGTTGATGAGGCTAATGAAGATAGAAGTAGTTGTCCAACATGTAAGGATTGGCATTATTAATGATTATTAGATCTCTGTATGGCTTTGAATGGAGTGACCTGATTCATTAGGGATTAAAGTGCACAGCAGAAGCTGATGGATTGCTTTCCGCTGAGCATCTTTGTTGTTTGGTTGTTTTGATTGGTTGATTGATATTTGGATTGTTGTAAGTGATTTATTATTTAACTAACTTATAAAAATTACTAGTTAATGTCCTAATGTAAGCAAGCATGTGTTTTAATTGGAAATCTTGTCGGTAAAGTATATATATAAGTGTAGTATTAAATTATGTTCATATAATTAAATAATTATTTTTTTGAAGCAAGTCTATTGAAATGTATAGTTTTGGAAAGATGATTATTTGGAAGCAAGCAATTGTTTGTATAAAAGAACAAATTGTTTAAAGTATATATCTACAAGTAAACCCTTAAAGCAATTTTTGAAGTTAATATAATATTAATCTGTCCGTTGAGTGCTTTAAAAAATTTGGCCGATGCGTCTGATCAACGTTATCAGTAGGGATTCCTAAACACTGGGACGAGATACATGGACACAAAGTTTTGAAAAGTGATGTAATATTTTGAAAAGTAATAAAATAGTTTGATCTGAAACAAGTATTTGATATGAAGCAAGTATTTGATATGAAAACAGGTATAATATTTTGAAGTTTGAGAAATTGTTTTGACTTGAGAATAATGTTTTGACAAGGCTGTACAAGCGGGAGCAGTTATTAACGAGGAAAACCCACCTACGCCTCCAACTCCAACTTCTACAGCACCAAATCCAACGACGCTCGGATCTAAAACATGGGCAGAAGCGGCAAAGGCGCCAACTTTCACCTCCGCAGAGATTCCACCCAAATCCCTTTTTCAACTTCCGATGGCCCACCGTTACCAACTTGGATGACATCTTGGGCAGATGTGATGAAAGGATCATCATCTCGGGAGGAGGAAGTAGATGAAGTGGATCTGCAATTCGTGAAACCATTACATGAAAATGGCAAGTCCATGTTTCTTATCCCCGAAACCAATAATCGTATTGCAATGGATAAATGGAGGAATTCTTTGATAGTTTATGTTCTTGGTAGTCGACCACTATATAAACAATTCATCGATCATGTCAATAAAGTATGGAAACCTTCTGGAAAGTTTGATGTTTATTACAAACAAAGTGGTTTTATAATTACTAGATTTCAGAAGGAAGAGGATGTTGTTCGCCTTGTTAAGGCAGGCCCCTACACTTTCAACTCTAAGATCATTATCATTAAACAGTGGAAACCTGGAATGGAGCTTTCCAAACACTATTTCTCTACGATCCCAATTTGGATCAAGCTTCATGACTTGAGTTTGGAGATGTGGAACAAAGGCGCAATCAGTAGAATCACATCTACATTAGGCGAGCCTATTCGAATGGACTCGACTACAGCAAAGGAGATTCAACCAAATTATGCAAGAGTTCTATTAGAAATTGACATTATTTTTTCATACTCTCCTACAGTACACGGTATAAGCTATGACGAAGAGGAATTCGACATTCAAGTTTCGTATGAATACAAGCCAATACCCTGCGAACACTGTAACGTATTGGTCATAACACTCGAAATTGCAACACTATCGCTCAAAAAATTGGGCAGCAGAAGCTGCACACATCTGGTCCAAATCATGCACAACCAAAAGAAGCACAGAGGACAGGTGCACCACAAATGTATGGGGATACCACATATAATGGTGCACATAAGGGACAAAATGAATATACAACACATGGTGAATCGACTGAACATCATACAACATTTGAGAAAGGCGAAAGCAAGGCTAATCCAGCGACTAGGGTCGAATAGGCCGGTCCATCAAGATCTTGTTAGAAATGAATGAGTATTCATTGGGAAATATGAAGGCATTAATGCTTTGGGAAATTAATAATCCCACATCTTAGAATAAATAAACAAGTTGTGTTTATATACTAAGATGTGGACACTATTATAATTCCTATGAGACAAAGAGAGACACAACCATGACGGGTGGTGCAACGCGTCACCCCACACGCGCGCGCCCGCGCCTGAACCCGAACCCGCATCCGCGGCGCGGGCGAATGGGCATTTGAGGCGTATTGAAGGCACTTAGCACTTTGCAGTTGGCAGTTGGCTTGGCTGTTCAGACCGAACAGTTTTTGTTATTGTCCATTCAAACTCAAACGGTCGCACCACCTGGTAAAGGGTCGTAACCTTTCCAACAGTCGCAACCATTCGAACATGCACCTATTACCGAATAGGTGCACCTCCCCGTGCCTATATTCGTAGAAGTAAAACAGAAAATATACTAAGTTTTTTTGCATTTTCTTTCTCTCCCACAACACACTGCTCTTAAATTACATTCTCTTGAGTTAGTCGTTGCTCTGTGATTGTTGCGCAGCATCATAGAGACATGTCTGTTTCATCTTGGAAAAAAATTGTTCGATATCCTTAAGCACCGTAGAGGGAGCAATATTGTTTCAAGGAAATAGTTTTTCACTGGACTCAGGCAATTTGATCGGTACTATATCTACTACATAATCTGTTTACTGCACAATACTATTCGTAACTGTTTTTGCGACATAGTTGTGATAGTTTTGTTGTTGTTGCAATTTTGCAACATAATCGTAACAGTTTCGTAACACCTTTGTAACGTTATTGTTAACTATCTTAGCAACGTAATCGTAACAGTTTCCTAACACCTTTGTAATGTTACTGTTAACAATCTTTGCAACGTAATCATTACAGTTTCGTAACACCTTTGTAACGTTACTGTACAACAATCTTGAAACAATATTGATTTATTATTGGCTTTTTTTGTCGACGACAATGTCGCATAAAAGCAACACTTCTACACCAACACAGACTGTGATTACTACTTAGTCTGCAACTATGGTTCCAACAATGGCGTCGTCTCATGGAGAACGGCCAGAAAAGTTCACAAGGATGGACTTCAAATGCTGGCAGCAAAAGATGATGTTCTACTTGACGACTTTGGGCCTTGCAAAGTTTCTTACAGAAGATGCTCCCGTAGTCGAAGATTTGGAACCCGATGCAATAAAAGTTGAAGCCTTAAATGTTTGGAAGAGTTCTGATTTTATTTTCAAGAAATACATATTAAACGGGCTTGACAACAGCCTATACAATGTATACTGTACTACTTGAACTTCCAAAGAACTCTGGACGACATTAGAGAAAAAGTACAAAACCGAAGATACGGGCATGAAGAAATTCATAGCAGGGAAATTCCTTGACTTCAAAATGATTGATGTGAAGACCGTTATCAACCAGATTCAAGCGTTACAAGTCATCATTCATCAACTTCACGATGAAGAAATGACTCTAAGCGAATCCTTTTAGGTTGTCGCTGCAATTGAAAAGCTTCCTCCATCATGGAAAGATTTCAAAAAATACCTTAAGCACAAGTGCAAGGAGATGACAATGGAGGAACTTATAGTCCGATTAAGGATTGAGGAAGATAACAGGAAATCTACGAAGAAGACTTCACATACCATGATTGCCAAGGAAAATATAGTCGAGTCAGAGAAAGCCAACAAAAGGAAACGTGAGCATGCTCTTAAGAAATCAAAGAAATTTCAGGGTTCATGCCATAATTGTGGAAAGAAAGGACACAAAGCTGGTGAATGTCGTGCACCCAAGAAAAAGAAATCAGAAGCAAATATGGCTGACATCTCAAAAGACAATGTCTGATATGGACATGTGCAGTAGTGTCCGAATGCAACCTTATTGGTAACTCGAAGGATTGGTTTGTAGACACAGGAGCCACACAACATATATGTGCAAATAAGTGGATGTCTACAGCCTACAAAACTCCTACTGATTACGAACAACTTTTTATGGGTAATTCATCCGCATCAAAGTCGAAGGCAAGGGAAAGATTGTACTGAAAATGACTTCTAGAAAAGAACTAACTTTGGCAGATGTTCTTCATGTTCCAAAGATCCACAAGAACCTAATTTCTGGATAGTTGCTTAGCAAGCATGGCTTCAAACTCACCTTTGTGTCTGATAAGTTTGTGTTGTCAAAGAATGGAGTGTATGTACGAAGAGGATATGTTTGTGATGGTTTATTTAAAGCAAATGTGACCACTATTGTACTAAACAATGGTATGAATAAAATTGAGTCTTCTGCTTATATTGTTAACTCTTTTAACATATGGAATTCTAGATTAGGCCATGTAAATTTTGATACCTTGCGAAAATTGATTAATCTGGAATTTATACCAAATTGCAAAATAGATTCCAACTATAAATGTCAAGTTTGTACAGAAGAAAAATTGATAAGAACCTCATTTCACCATGTTGAACGAGAAACTGAACCTCTAGACTTAATACACACAGATGTATGTGACTTAAAAATGTGTCAAACTAGAGGTGGAAAAAGGGATTTCATTACCTTCATTGATGATTGTACAAGGTACTGTTACATGTATCTTCTTAGAAGCAAGGATGAGGCATTCGACATGTTTAAATAGTATAAAGCAGAAGTTGAAAATCAACTCAACAAGAAAATAAAAGCTTTAAGAAGTGATAGAGGAGGAGAATATGAATTTCCCTTTGAGGAATTCTACACCGAACATGGTATTATACACCAAACTACAGCCCTGTATTCACCTCAATCCAATGGTATAGCTGAATGGAAAAACAGAACTCTTAAAGAAATGATGAATGCCTTACTAATTAGTTCTAGCTTGCCAGATAACTTCTGGGGAGATGCTGTTCTTTCTACAAATCATATTTTGCACCACGAAAGAAAACATCTAAATCTCCCCACGAACTTTGGAAAAATAGACCACCACCCTACAAATACTTAAAAGTGTGGGGGTGTCTTGCGAAAGTGGAGGTACCTAAACCAAAGAAAGTAAAAATTGGACCAAAAACAATTGATTGTGTATTCATTGGATATGCACAAAACAGTGTCGCTTATCGGTTTTTGGTACACAAATCTGAAATCTATGATATCCACGTAAATACCATCATTAAGTCGAGAAATGCTAGATTTTTCGAACATGTATACCCTTTAAAATAGGGTACTAAAAACTATCCTCAAAAGAGACCAAGGGAAACTGAAATCTCCAATTCTCTTGAGGATACTGAACAAAATATTGATAATGATCAGCAAAACAGTGCTAATCAACAAGTGGAGGAATCAAGGAGAAGCAAAAGATCAAGGACATCAAAAACCTTTGGATCAGACTTCTACACATTTGTGTTAGAAGACGATCCATTAACATACAAATAAGTTATATCCTCCGTCGATGCCCCTTATTGGAAGGAGGCCTTAAAAATTAGATCGAATCCATTATGGCAAACCATACATGGAAGTTAGTTGATTTATCTCAAGGATGCAAGACCTTGGGTAATAAATGGATATTTAAAAAGAAATTGAAACCTGATGCTTTAATAGACAAGTATAAAGCTCGACTTGTGGTTCAAGGTTTTAGACAAAAAGAAGACATGGACTATTTTTATACATACACTCCAGTAACTGGAATAACATCAATAAGAATGCTGATAGCAGTCGCATCCACACTTGATTTAGAAATACATCAAATGGATGTAAAGACAGCATTTTTAAATGGTGAACTGGAAGAAGAAATATACATGAAACAACCTGAAGATTTCCTAAAAATTGGAATGAAAGTAAGGTTTGTAGATTAAGAAAATCATTGTATGTGCTTAAACAAGTGCCTAAACAATGGCATGAAATATTTGATGAAAATATGATACTAAATGGATTTCATATAAATGAATGTGACAAATGTGTTTATTCTAAACATACAAATATGGGATATGTCATTGTATGTCTATATGTAGATGATTTATTAATATTTGGAAGTAACAAGAAGATAATAAAATCTACAAAAGATATGCTCTCCGCCAGATTTGACATGAACGATCTGGGAATCAGTGATGTGATACTTGGTGTAAAAATACATAAAACCAACCAAGGATATGTGTTGTCCCAATCACACAACATTGGGAAAATACTTGAAAAGTTTAAACAACACAATATAATATCAGCAAAATCACTCATAGATTTGAACCAAAACTGGGTTAAAAATAATGGTGATAGTATTTACCAACTTGAATACTCTCGCATACTAGGTAGCATTATGTACGTAATGAACTGCACTAGGCCTGATATAGCATATGCTGTAAGTAAACTCAATAGATATACTAGCAAACCAGGAAGGAATCATTGGAAAGCTATAATTCGAGTACTAGGATACCTAAGGTATACACAAAGTCATGGACTACATTATGATAGGTACCCATCTGTAATAGAAGGGTATTGTGATGCAAACTGGATAACTAGTTCATCAGATGCAAAATCCACTAATGGATATGTGTTTCACTTAGCTAGTGGGGCAATATCTTTGAGATCCTCTAAACAAACTTGTATAGCAAGATCAACCATGGAATAGGAATTTATTGCCTTAGACAAAGTCGTAGAAGAAGCGTATTGGCTTCGAGGTTTTTTAGAAGGTATTCTAAATTGGGAAAAACTTGTACCTCCAATAAGCATACATTGCAACAGCCAATCAACTATTGGAAGGGCCAATTGTAAGCTTTACAATGGCTTATTCGTTGTAGACATAAAACTGTTAGACAACTTCTCTCCAATGGGGTTATCACAATTGACTATGTAAGATCAAATGATAACATTGCAGATCCACTAACTAAAGGTTTACCTAGAGAGAAGGTTAATATCTTATCGATGGGAATTGGGATAAGGCCCATAAACTAAAAAGTTTCTTTAAACGGAAACCCTACCTAGCTAACTGGAGATCCCAAGATCTAGGTTCAAAGGGACAACTAAGTTTAGATAAACTTGATAGCACTGTGAATATTCAAACCATTCCTATGATAATCAGTGCACTACTCGCCAGAGAATATGATAAGTTTTGATACTTTTAATGATGTCTATACTTGGTAATATTAAGAACCAAGTAGAGTATTATGAAAATACCCGTTATAGAATCACCTACGTGAGTGCGAAGGTGCCACTTCAAGGATAATTGTAAGGCCAAATTCTCCAAGCACTCATGAGACCAAGTTGGTGTTCATGGTAAAAACGAACACAAACAGAGAACCAAGGAAGATTAGAAACACTTATTATGTGTTGTCTATTTTAGATTCACAAAAGGCTTACAGTTCAAAGACAACCTTAGTCCACTGATTCGCCTATAAGTCAAAATGATAAACACTAGGAAAGTTCAAGGCCAATGTGCTACTTTAACCGATATCATAAACGTTTTACAAAATTTAAGAACAAATTGAGCAATTACTCATTCATGTGGGGGATTGTTAGAAATGAATGAGTATTCATTGGGAAATGTGAAGGCATTAATGCCTTGGGAAATGAATAGTCTCACATCTTAGAATAAAATAAACAATTTGTGTTTATATACTAAGATGTGGACACTATTATAATTCCTATGAGACAAAGAGAGACACAGCCATAATGGGTGGTGCAACTCACCACCCCGCATGCGTGCACCCGTGCCCGGGCCCGAACCTACACCCGCATCCGCGGCGCGGGAGAATAGGCATTTGAGGCGTATTAGAGGCACTTAGCACTTCAAACTCAAACGGTCGCACCGCCTGGTAAATGGTCGCAACCTTTCCACACTCTTAACTATTCGAACATGCACCTATTACTGAATAGGTGCACATCCCCGCGCCTATATATAGGTAGAAGAAAAACATAAAATATACTAAGTTTTTTTTTCTTCATTTTCTTTCTCTCCCACAATCTCTTGAGTTCGTCGTTGCTCTGTGATTGTTGCACAACATCACAGGGACAAGTTCGTTTCATCTTGGAAAACAATTGTTCAATATCCTTAAGCGTCATAGAGGGAGCAATATTGTTTCAAGGAAACAATTTTTCACTGGACTCGGACAATCTAATCGGTACTATATCTACTGCATAATCTATTTACTGCACAATACTATTCGTAACTATTTTTGCGACATGGTTGTGACAGTTTTGTTGTTGTTGCAATTTTGCAATATAATCGTAATAGTTTCGTAACACCTTTGTAACGTTACTGATAACAATCTTTGCAACGTAACCGTAACAGTTTCGTAACACCTTTGTAATGTTACTGTTAACAATCTTTGCAACGTAATCCTTATAGTTTCGTAACACCTTTGTAATGTTACTGTACAACAGATCTAGTGCACCATATAATGGGATTAATAGTGAACACACTAACCAGATTTGACATTTTTCCAGGAGTAAAAAGAAGGAACAACGAGTTAAATAAAAACTGTTTTAATGTATAATCAATTTGATTGTTCGCAAATAGATGATACAAGTGATACGTCAATCTTAGAGACTTAAGGTTCAAAACCAGTGCCTGTGCATAATATACCTGAACAGGACTGGGTGATAGTGGAAGATGTAAATAGTGATAGTTCAAGTGCTGAGGATTTTGGTGCCACAGACGACTTTTTTTGGCGACTCCTCCCATTAGTTTATAGAGAGCGTAACAGAAAAATTCAAGAGTTTCCAAATAAAACAAAAACCATCGACTTCTCCAATATGGTCACTCCTAATCCTATGTACGAACAGAATCAATGCTAAATTGCTCATAAACCACTTGCAGCTCCACCAAAAAGGTGAACTAGGAGCTTCATGTCCGTTCCATAATGTCTTGGCTCGGATGGGAGATGAATGCTGTAATGCATTCAGTCTCCTGGACCTGCAACTTTTTGTGGGTTTTTAATACTAGTTTGGTGATTGATGCAATTTGATACTGTTATGATGTGAGAAAAATTGTAAGCTTTCACTTTTGGACTAATGGGTACCATTAAGATGTATTGCTTTTGATGTTTTCCGCTATGATCTCGTTCTTGGTCTGATGGAGTATTATCAACTACTCTGAAAGATGTGGGGGATGAGTGCTGCAGTACAACTCCTTCTCTATTGTTTTACTGACGTGGACTGGATCCGTATGGGCAGAGTGCTTCAATCTATGTCTGTTGGAATAGTGTTTAGGTTACCTCTTCTTGGGTGACAATGTTACATATAAATCTTGAAAATTTATGGGATATGGGTGATGAGTGGCTCTATGTGCTTTCATGATTACGAGTTTTGTGCATTTGATTTGCATTTATTTAGATGTGCACTGCCATATTCTTTTACCTCACGATGGTGTCCAAAGGATTTCCTGCATGTTTCGAGGAAAGCAACCGGAGCTTATTGGCCCGAAAATATACTTGTATATTTCGGTGACTTGGAGAATCTATGAATATAGCGGTAGATATTTTTTTAACTTTTACTTTTCATTGTTTCTGGGGCTGGATTGGTAGTTAGGAAGATGTAACAACCCGGGATTTGCGTTACCAATTAATAAATAAAGGTTAGGATTTTTAATTATTTTAATGAAGCATAAAAGGATTTGGAATAACAAAATTTATTTGGAAAAGGCTATTTTAATTAAATGGGAAATATGGGATTTTAAAATGAGGATAAAATGTTATTTTTGGAAAGTTAAATATTTTAGGAGAGATTTTTTAAAACGGGTTTGGATAAGAAAAATGAGTTTTATAAACATATATGAACACTTAGACTAATTTTGGAAACATGTAAATAACTCTCTTCTTATTGGGTTACCAAATCCTAACCCAATAACCCACCCTAAACCTCCTCTATAAATTATCTCAAACTCTCCTAACCTCATTCATTCATCCCTAATCAAAACCCTAATCATTTCCTAAAGCTTTCATAACAAAAATGGCCTTTATCTTCATCTCCTTCTAGTTTTAGCTTATGCAAGTCATTCTATGCAAAGGTAATGCAAATACCCACCTCAAATCCGTTTTTATATCTTTTTAATTTCTGAAATTTATTGGTAACACATGTTTTATGTGTTTTTTTTGATCTTATAGCCTCCTAATCATCTTTTGCTAACTTGGGTTGATGCTATAGTAGTCTTTGTTGCTTTCTAGAGAGGTATATTGCTAAAAACCTCTTCTAATATGTGTTTAATCATCTTTTGATTTCGGTAATCAGTTAGTAACACATGTTTTATTATGTAACATGTGAATCATAGCTCTTTGATCATCTTTGCTTTCATTTGGGGTGTGCACATAAGGTGTTTGTGATATTGCTTCCTAAGGTAATGCTAAGCTTTGGCCCTTTGTTCCCTTTAATATAGTGTAGTAATCATAATAGGGTAGTTAGTGATTGATATTGGTGAAATTTGATGCCAAAAACTTGATAAAAACATCCCAAAATTACCAAAATCAGCATTGATTGCTGGCTGGAATGTTTCAGCCTGAAAACAGGCTGAAACAGTGTTCTGGGTGCACCTGGACAGGCCTGGGTTGCACCCAGGCTGCTGCCCGGGCGCAGCAGGCTAGCCCGGTTGGGTTAGCCGGTAGCAGGCTAGCCCAGGCGGGCTGGCGCGTGTTTGAACCCCAGCCCAAGCAGGCTGGGGGGCTTGCGGTTCGCCCCAGCCCGAGCGGGCTGGGGGGGGCTCCCATTACAGCCCCAGCCCAAGCTGGCTGGGGGCTCCCATTACGTACCCAGCCCAGGCGGGCTGGGGGCTCTCATTGCATCCCCAGCCCAAGCGGGCTGGGGCTCCCCTTTACACCCCCAGCCCAAGCGAGCTGGGGGGCTCCCCCTTTACACCCCCAGCCCAGGCGGGCTGGGGGGCTTCCCTTTACATCCCCAGCCCAGGCGGGCTGGGGCTCCCTATTGCATCCCCAGCCCAGGCGGGCTGGGGCTTCCCCCTACATCCCCAGCCCAAGCGGGCTGGGGCTGGACCAAACCAGCTGCACCGCATGGTGCAGCCTGGTTCACAAGAACGGGCTGCACCATGCGGTGCAGCCGGCTTCTACTAATGGGCTGCACCCATTTGGTGCAGCCGGGTTCCGACCCACCGGTTGCACCATTTTGGTGCAACTGAGTCTGGGTTGCACCATTTTGGTGCAACCGCTTCAAATTGATTGTTTCTGCAATGAACCTTTGGGTTTCAATTGCGAATCAGAAATTGTCGAACTTTGGTTCACAACCCTTCAGAATATTTTCCAACATGAATATTGGTTTCAGTGATTCTCTGATTTATCGATTTCTTTGAGATTTGTCTCTAGATTTCGTACACGTGTTTTATGAATTATTTTCAAAGGATTTTTCACTCCTAAATGGCTTTCGAAATTATTATTATATAATGTTATTTTTAATTATTAAACTATTTACTCCATAATAGAAGAGTATTCAAAAGCCGTTTTAAAGTGATTTCAAAATCAATTATAAAACCGTTTCGCACCATTATTTTCAATAATAAAAATCTCACACTCACTTTTTAGCACGTCGAGCGAAGTGGAAAGGTGCTTAAACGGTTAGGAAATCTCCAGCCTATGGAACCGTGTGTATTTTCTTTCCGGTTAATCCCCGACCTATTCGATTGATCGTTTTGACCTTTGGGTCTAGTTTACCGTTGATACGAGGTGGACTTTTTATGGTTTGGAGTGTGAGCTTGCTATTGGTTAGTAAACCGTTTAGTGCGAACATGGGGTATGGGACTCATTGTTAACACTTTACGGGTTCCTCTCCAAGAAGTTTGTGACACATTAGCCTCTGGGCGACTAGTACTGGACCTCTGGGTCACCACGCCTCTGGGCAACCGTCTCTGGACACCTGTTCTATGGAGCAGTATCTTTTTTCGGCATGTGCCTCTGGGCCTTTATCCTTCTGGGAAGGATCTCGCCGTCTCGCGCGTTCCGCATCTGTGCGAGTGATCGATCACAACTCTACAGTACTTGGCAATAACGACTCCGGTCGGTGCACGTGCTATACTTGTATTATCTGATGATTTTTATATCCATTCGAGTACCGCCATTTGGTGTTGGTTCTATGGAACCATACGATGTAAGTGCGATTACCTTGTGGATTCACAGTGTCTCTTTGCACTGCTTTTCAGTGTTTGATTTCATTGACTTTTCAATATATCCCCATTGCTCTTTGGAGCATCGATCTTTGCTTAGGCATTGATTACAGACTCTGGTCACTCTTGGGATTATTGCCTATGGGCAACTTTATATAGCTTTGGCTACGCCGATGATATGAAGCGGTTTTATTTATTCAACACTTTGGTGCTGATATTCGCTTTGGAGATTTTTACTGTTGATTGATGATTAGGGATCGTCATTATATTCATGTGGTCCAAAATACTCTTCTCTTAGGAAAAGTACTGTTTTACTTATGTACCGCATTATTATATATCTCAGTTATTACTGATTGTTTAGCTAGCCTGACCCGAGTGTTTTCGCTCGGGTCAGACCGAGTTGTTTCAGGTTAGGTCTCTGGACTTAGCTTCTGTGCTTCCGCTTGGACATTATCTGCTATGCTGATAGATAGCGCTTTTATTTGTCCACTATTCCGCTACTCTGTTATTATTCAGACTTTGATATGTACATATTTTTGTCTCACATGTGTGGGCAGTGGCTTTGTACCCACTTACAGTATTTGGATCTGTATTGACGATGTATTGTTCTGGGATTTTATATCTATTATGTGATTCTGTTCTGTGATGCTATTTTATTATGTTATTATGCTTTGTCTTGATAGATCTTTAGCCATTTGTAATTTCATTATAAGTATTTACCGAATATGTCGAACCACCTGATTGAGAAAAATTTAAATAGATTCCACCTTTCGACGTATTCGGTAGATAGTTATAGCTTGATTATAAATGGTCACCTCCACTATACTCTATTCTCCGCTCTAACAGACAGTATTACTACCGTAATACTCTTTGTTACAGTGGGTCTCAGAGTGGGGCGTTACAGTTTGGTATCAGAGGCAGGTTTCAGGAATAAGCATAATAAACACAGAACAGATACACTTAGTACAATACATTTTAATTAGATCCAAATTAAATCAAATCCCTTCCTTATGTTTATTGATAGATAAGTTAGGAATATGTATAGGAATCCGTTATATTCCGTAGCATTCCTTAATTAATTATCTATCATTGAATCATGTCTAACTCTAATTCCCGTTTGACTTTCAGTATGTCTGGAAGGGGAAGAGGGAGAACCACACGTCAGACCAGTGCTGCTGGGCAGTCCAGCAACACTCATCCAAAGGGCGTGTTCATGACCACCGACCAGATCATGGAGCTGGTTCGGAACTCCCAGTCTCATTCTCAGTCTCCAGCCCCAGTTGCTGATGCTCCGTGCAAGTCTGCTTTTGCGCGTCTCTGCAGTGATTTTTCCCATCTCGGAGGGAAGCCGTTCAGTGGCTCCGAGAATGTCTTAGAGGTCCAGGCTTGGATTCGGGTATGCGAGCGCATTTTCACTCGTATGGATATCCCGGATCATGACCGTGTTCTTATTGCTTCCAGTCAGCTTCAGAGTCGTGCCCTGGATTGGTACGAGCACCTTATTGCCGAGATCGATGAGTCCACACTTACTTGGGCTCAGTTTCGTGAGAGATTTGAGCTCAAATTCATCCCAAAGTCAGAGAAGAACTCCCTTGCTCGTCGCTTTCTTGATCTCAAGCAGGGGAAGTCCTCTGTATCCGATTATATCTCTTCCTTCGAGGCCCTGTCCAAGTACGGCCTTGAGTTTATTGCTACTCCTTATAAGAGGAACCTCAAATTTGTTGAGGGCTTGAAGAAATATCTGAAGAGGCAGCTTATGCTATAGCTTGAGCTCTCATTCGAGAAGCTAGTCGATGCAGCTCTACATCTTGAGTCAGTCGAGATGGAGCATAGTGATGATGGTGGTGTGGGTTCCACAAACCCCACCAAGAAGAGGTTTCCTCATGGCAAGTATGGCTCTTCTTTTCAGCACAAGAAGAAGAAGACGGGCAGTTCCACTGTTCAGACTCAGCCTCAGACTCGTCCTCAGTTCCAGACTCCTGCTCAGCCTAGTGGGACACGTCCTCCGAAGAAATGCTTCAACTGCGGTTCTCCAGATCACTTTATTCGAGAGTGTCCCAAACCTCTCTATTGCACCTTCTGCAAGAAGGAGGGACACATGATCTCCGCTTGTCCTATTGCTCCAGCTAGTGCCAAGCCTGGCAGGCTTAATGCTGCCAAGGCTCCTACCACTTCTGCTCAGCCTAAAGGTACACATCCTTCCATTCTTGAAGGCTCTATTTTATTTCATGGTAGATCTGTTAGAGTTCTGTTTGATACGGGTGCCTCTCACTCATTCGTATCAAAGGAGCTAGTAGATGCTTTATCCTTGGATGTTACTTGTATGGTTTCTTCACTAAGGATTATGAATCCCATTGGTGGATCCACGACCCTTAGCTTGCTCTGTGAGAATATAGATATTGATCTGTGTGGCTTTTCTTTCCATGCAAATCTCCACGTTATGGAGTATTTGGGCTTTGATATGATTCTTGGCATGGATTGGCTCGTTCAGCACGACGCCAAAATTATTTGTTCGGAGCGGATGTTATTCATTCATCACCCTGACTCATCCTCTCCATTAGCTATTGCTCTTCAGGATGTTGGGCTTTCTGATGTTACTTTATTTTCTCTAGATTCACGAGATGATGAGTTAGACTTATCTCGTATTCCTGTTGTTCGGGATTTCCCCGACGTTTTCGAGCCAGTATCCGGACTACCGCCAAAGCGAGCTATTGAGTTCCGCATCGATCTCATTCCAGGCTCTCATCCAGTTGGGCGTCCTCCTACGAGAATGTCTACTAAAGAGAATGAGGAACTCAGGAAGCAGTTAGTTGAGCTTGAAGCGAAGCAGTTCATCCGATCCAGTTCTTCGCCATGGGGTGCTGCTGTGGTCTTCGTTAAGAAGGCTGATGGCTCTCTTAGGCTTTGCATTGACTATCGCAAGCTCAATGAGTTGACCATCAGAAATCGCTACCCACTTCCTCGGATAGACGACATGTTTGACCAATTGAGCGGTGCGAAGGTCTTCTCTCAGCTTGACCTTGCCACCGGATTCCATCAGCTACGAGTCGCGGAAGACAGCATTCCTCTTACAGCATTTCGCACTCGTTATGGTTCTTTTGAGTGGTTGGTCATGCTGTTTGGCTTGACGAACACTCCGGCTTTCTTCGTCGATCTCATGAATCGAGTATTTCGGGAATACATCGATAGATTCGTTCTGGTTTTCATCGACGATATTCTTGTTTATTCTAGATCCGAGGCAGAGCATGCTCATCATTTGCGAATCATCTTGGATACTCTTCGTCGGCATCAGCTTAAGGCCAAGCTCTCCACGTGCCATTTTTGGGAGAGCAAGGTCAAGTTCTTGGGCCATATTGTATCATCTGAGGGTATTTCTGTCGATCCTGCCAAGATCGAAGCTATTCAGAATTGGAAGCAGCCCGAGAATGTTCATGATATTCATAGCTTCCTTGGTCTGGCGGATTATTACCGTCGATTTATCAAGGATTTCTCTCGTGTTGCACTTCCCCTCACGACTCTGACTCGTAAGGGGGTTCGCTTTATTTGGTCTGATAAGTGTGAAGTTTCTTTCCAACGATTGGAGGAACTTCTCACTCATGCTCCTATCCTTGTGGTTCCTGAGAGTAACCAGGATCTTGTTGTTTACACCGACGCTTGTGGTAGCGGCCTCGGTGCTGTGCTTATGCAAAAGGATCGGGTAGTTGCTTATGCTTCTGGGCAGCTACGTCCGAATGAGGTTCGCTATCCGACTCATGATCTTGAGTTGGCAGCTATCGTCTTTGCTTTGAAGACGTGGCGTCACTTTCTATTAGGCGAACGCTTCACTCTTTACACCGATCACAAGTCGCTGAAATATTTATTCAGTCAGAAGGATCTCAATATGAGGCAGCAGCGATGGCTTGAGTTTCTCGCCTCATATGACTTAGACATTCAGTATACCCCTGGCAAGGGTAATCGTGTGGCTGATGCACTCAGTCGCAAACACTCGGCAGTAGTTTCTATGATGATAGCCGAGTGGGATATTCTTGAGACTCTTTCTATGTGTGATATTAGAGATCGAGCTCCATCTTCGGATTCTCCGGTCTTATTATTCAGCTTGGAAGCTCGTCCTATCTTATTGGATCGCATTGCCCATGCTCAGCGGCAGGATCCAGAATTATTGCATCTTATTCATCTCCTTGAGTCGGGATCCAGTGATGAGACATTGTCGGATTATTCTATTGATTCTCATCGGTGTCTTCGCAGGAAGAACCGTATTTTGGTACCATCTGATTTATCACTTAGGCGCGACATTCTGGACGAGTGTCATCGCACTAAGTACACTATACATCCCGGGTCGAGTAAGATGTATGCCGACATGTGTCGCCTATTTTATTGGGAGGGCATGAAGAGTGATGTTGCAAGTTATGTAAGCCGTTGCATGACTTGTCAATAGATCAAAGTTGAGCATCAGCGTCCATCTGGTCTTCTTCAGCTGCTAGAGATTCCATTGTGGAAATGGGATCAGATATCCATGGATTTTATTGACGGTCTGCCTCGATCGAGGTCAGGCCATACTTCTCTTTGGGTCATCGTCGATCGCTTGACCAAATCAGCTCATTTCATTCCTATTAAGTCCACTCGGACTGCTCCTCAGCTTGCCAAGCTATATGTGAAGGAAGTCGTTTGACTTCATGGCATACCTAGCTCTATCGTCTGTGATCGAGACACTATCTTTACTAGTCACTTCTGGAAGTGCCTATAGTCAGCTTTGGGCTCAAAGCTGAATTTCTCGACTGCTTATCATCCTCAGACTGACGGTCAGACGGAGAGGGTGAATCGTGTTTTAGAGGATCTTTTGCGCTGTTGTATTCTGGATTTCGGAGGTAGTTGGGAAGATCACTTACCGCTTGTAGAGTTCTCCTACAACAACAACTTTCAGTCTAGTATTGGCATGGCTCCTTTCGAGGCTCTTTACGGAAGGCCATGTCGCTCTCCTGCTTGTTGGTTAGAGTCTGGCGAGAAGCTTATTCTAGGTCCAGATTCAGTTCGGGAAACTTCTGAGAAGATCGTGCTTATCCGTCAGAGAATGAAAGAGGCACAGGACCGCCAGAAATCCTACGCGGACAACCGTAGGAAGCCTCTTGAGCTCTCCATTGGCGATTCTGTCTTTATTCGGGTCTCTCCCATGAAGGGGGTTGTGCGTTTCAGCTCTACAGGGAAGTTGGCTCCTCGCTATGTTGGACCATTTCCTATTACGGAATGCATCGGCCCCGTTGCTTATCGTATGGCTCTACCTGCTCACTTCTCTGGAATACACGACGTGTTCCATGTTTCCCAGCTTCGCATGTGCGTCCGTGATCCTGATTCTATCATTGAGCCGCGTGCTGTGCCTGATTTAGAGATCTTACCTGATTTATCGTTGGAGCAGCAACCTCTTCGTGTGCTTGATTCGGAGGTTAGACGCCTTCGCAACAAAGAGGTTCCACTCGTGAAGATTCAATGGTCACCGAATCCTAAGGACTGCACTTGGAAGACCAGAGAATCTATCGAACGCTCTTATCCTGGCTTTCTCCCATCTTCTTCTATAGGTGAGAATTCTCTATTTTATCACTATCACTTCTTTTGTGGATTTGACGTTATAGACGACATCTATCTTAAGGAATTGCGGGGACGCAATTTTCTTAAGGGGGGAGTCTGTAACAACCCGGGATTTGCATTACCAATTAATAAATAAAGGTTAGGATTTTTAATTATTTTAATGAAGCATAAAAGGATTTGGAATAACAAAATTTATTTGGAAAAGGCTATTTTAATTAAATGGGAAATATGGGATTTTAAAATGAGGATAAAATGTTATTTTTGGAAAGTTAAATATTTTAGGAGAGATTTTTTAAAACGGGGTTGGATAAGAAAAATGAGTTTTATAAACATATATGAACACTTAGACTAATTTTGGAAACATGTAAATAACTCTCTTCTTATTGGGTTACCAAATCCTAACCCAATAACCCACCCTAAACCTCCTCTATAAATTATCTCAAACTCTCCTAACCTCATTCATTCATCCCTAATCAAAACCCTAATCATTTCCTAAAGCTTTCATAACAAAAATGGCCTCTATCTTCATCTCCTTCTAGTTTTAGCTTATGCAAGTCATTCTATGCAAAGGTAATGCAAATACCCACCTCAAATCCGTTTTTATATCTTTTTAATTTCTGAAATTTATTGGTAACACATGTTTTATGTGTTTTTTTGATCTTATAGCCTCCTAATCATCTTTTGCTAACTTGGGTTGATGTTATAGTAGTCTTTGTTGCTTTCTAGAGAGGTATATTGCTAAAAACCTCTTCTAATATGTGTTTAATCATCTTTTGATTTCGGTAATCAGTTAGTAACACATGTTTTATTATGTAACATGTGAATCATAGCTCTTTGATCATCTTTGCTTTCATTTGGGGTGTGCACATAAGGTGTTTGTGATATTGCTTCCTAAGGTAATGCTAAGCTTTGGCCCTTTGTTCCCTTTAATATGGTGTAGTAATCATAATAGGGTAGTTAGTGATTGATATTGGTGAAATTTGATGCCAAAAACTTGATAAAAACACCCCAAAATTACCAAAATCAGCATTGATTGCTGGCTGGAATGTTTCACCCTGAAAACAGGCTGAAACAGTGTTCTGGGTGCACCAGGGCAGGCCTGGGTTGCACCCAGGCTGCTGCCCGGGCGCAGCAGGCTAGCCCGGTTGGGCTAGCCGGTAGCAGGCCAGCCCATGCGGGCTGGTGCGTGTCTGAACCCCAGCCCAAGCGGGCTGGGGGGCTTGCGGTTCGCCCCAGCCCGAGCGGGCTGGGGGGGCTCCCATTACGTCCCCAGCCCAGGCGAGCTGGGGGCTCCCATTACGTCCCCAGCCCAGGCGGGCTGGGGGATCCCATTGCATCCCCAGCCGAAGCGGGCTGGGGCTCCCCTTTACACCCCCAGCCCAAGCGGGCTGGGGCTCCCCATTAGACCCCCAGCCCAAGCGGGCTGGGGGGCTCCCCCTTTACACCCCCAGCCCAGGCGGGCTGGGGGGCTTCCCCTTACATCCCCAGCCCAAGCGGGCTGGGGCTCCCTATTGCATCCCCAGCCCAGGCGGGCTGGGGCTCCCTATTACATCCCCAGCCCAGGCGGGCTGGGGCTTCCCCCTACATCCCCAGCCCAAGCGGGCTGGGGCTGGACCAAACCAGCTGCACCGCATGGTGCAGCCTGGTTCACAAGAACGGGCTGCACCATGCGGTGCAGCCAGCTTCTATTAATGGGCTGCACCCGTTTGGTGCAGCCGGGTTCCGACCCACCGGTTGCACCATTTTGGTGCAACCGAGTCCGGGTTGCACCATTTTGGTGCAACCGCTTCAAATTGATTGTTTCTGCAATGAACCTTTGGGTTTCAATTGCGAATCAGAAATTGTCGAACTTTGGTTCACAACCCTTCGGAATATTTTCCAACACGAATATTGGTTTTCAGTGATTCTCTAATTTATCGATTTCTTTGAGATTTGTCTCTAGATTTCGTACACGTGTTTTATGAATTATTTTCAAAGGATTTTTCACTCCTAAATGGCTTTCGAAATTATTATTATATAATGTTATTTTTAATTATTAAACTATTTACTCCATAATAGGAAAGTATTCAAAAGCCGTTTTAAAGTGATTTCAAAATCAATTATAAAACCATTTCGCACCATTATTTTCTATAATAAAAATCTCACACTCACTTTTTAGCACGTCGAGCGAAGTGGAAAGGTGCTTAAACGGTTAGGAAATCTCCGGCCTATGGAACCGTGTGTATTTTCTTTCCGGTTAATCCCCGACCTATTTGATTGGTCGTTTTGACCTTTGGGTCTAGTTTACCGATGATACGAGGTGGACTTTTTATGGTTTGGAGTGTGAGCTTGCTATTGGTTAGTAAACCGTTTAGTGCGAACGTGGGGTATGGGACTCATTGTTAACACTTTACGGTTTCCTCTCCAAGAAGTTTGTGACACATTAGCCTCTGGGCAGCTAGTACCGGACCTCTGGGTCACCACGCCTCTAGGCAACCGTCTTTGGACACCTGTTCTATGGAGCAGTATCTTTTTTCGGCATGTGCCTCTGGGCCTTTATCCTTCTGGGAAGGATCTCGCCGTCTCGCGCATTCCGCATCTGTGCGAGTGATCGATCACAACTCTACAGTACTTGGCAATAACGACTCCGGTCGGTGCACGTGCTATACTTGTATTATCTGATGATTTTTATATCCATTCGAGTACCGCCATTTGGTGTTGGTTCTATGGAACCATACGATGTAAGTGCGATTACCTTGTGGATTCACAGTGTCTTTGGGCATTGCTTTTCAGTGTTTGATTTCATTGACTTTTCAATATATCTCCATTGCTCTTTGGAGCATCGATCTTTGCTTGCGCATTGATTACAGACTCTGGTCACTCTTGAGATTATTGCCTATGGGCAACTTTATATAGCTTTGGCTACGCCGATGATATGATGCGATTTTATTTATTCAACACTTTGGTGCTGATATTCGCTTTGGAGATTTTTACTGTTGATTGATGATTAGGGATCGTCATTATATTCATGTGGTCCAAAATACTCTTCTCTTAGGAAAAGTACTGTTTTACTTATGTACCGCATTATTATATATCTCAGTTATTACTGATTGTTTAGCTAGCCTGACCCGAGTGTTTTCGCTCGGGTCAGACCGAGATGTTTCAGGTTAGGTCTCTGGACTTAGCTTCTGTGCTTCCGCTTGGACATTATCTGCTATGCTGATTGATAGCGCTTTTATTTGTCCACTATTCCGCTACTCTGTTATTATTCAGACTTTGATATGTACATATTTTTGACTCACATGTGTGGGCAGTGGCTTTGTACCCACTTACAGTATTTGGATCTGTATTGACGATGTATTGTTCTGGGATTTTATATCTATTATGTGATTCTGTTCTATGATGCTATTTTATTATGTTATTATGCTTTGTCCTGATAGATCTTTAGCCATTTGTAATTCGTTATAAGTATTTACGGAATATGTCGAACCACCTGATTGAGAAAAATTTAAATAGATTCCACCTTTCGACGTATTTGGTAGATAGTTATAGCTTGATTATAAATGGTCGCCTCCACTACACTCTATTCTCCGCTCTAACAGACAGTATTACTACCGTAATACTCTCTGTTACAGTGGGTCTCAGAGTGGGGCGTTGCAGAAGATGACATGGGTTTGTGTGTCGTGAGGTGAAGTGTATAGGTGTTTTGTATTGTATATAAATGCGTGTAAGGATATTTGGATAGTAATTAATGTACCCATTCTCAAAAAGAAAAAGAAAATTTCTATATGTGTATATATATGAATGTGAGTACTATTATGGTAAGGTAATGAATTGTTTTGTAATAACCCTCTCCGGAACGGGCCTAATTTTCATCGAATAAAAGCCCATCGAACGTTAGGCCCATTCCAAAGCTGACTGTTAGTTGGTAAAATTGATACAATAAACAATATACAGAGTTATCTATCTATGTTTTTAGAATCTCACAGCAAAAGGGATAAAATATAATAACATAATAAGTATCCATTTCATAAAAATCATGTCTTAGAAATACAACATCCCGTAATGTCCATAATACAATATCACAAAATAACATCAATATGTCTGAAACTAGGTACATCAAAATATATCAAAAACATAGATAAATAATATAACTGCCACAAATCTTCATCGCCACCTTGACCTTCTGCATCAGCAACGTTTCCCCCTTACCTGTGGGTTGTGATGAGAAGGGAGTCAAAATAACAATGTCTGATGAATCAAAATCTCAAGTCCTACGATAATAGCATTTGGATAATATAATTTAGATAGGTAATATGTCTTCCACATCCTATACTACATCCTACCAAGTATACCTCCAACCATAGGCCCAAAGGCCATTCCAGTCCAACCGTACCATTCTAACGAGGGCGCAACACAACTACCGTCAATCGTGCCCTAAGGATGTAAGAGAAAGTACCTGAACCATTTAATACCTCTTTAATGGGAATTAGGTAGATTTTGACCATTTAATATCTATATCCTAGGCAGATCCTTGCCATTTAATACTAAACCCAAGGCAGACTCGCCTTTGTAACTAACATCGTAAAAAATCTTACCAGACCACTTAATACTTCTTTTATGGAAAGAGGTAGACCCTACAATAGCCATACCTCAGAACTGCAGCGGACTCCTACCAATGATTTCTCCCTACTACACCTAAAAGATAATTAGGGCTATCAATGAGTACCTGAAAAATCCGAACCCGTCCGTATTCGTATCCAAAATATGAAAAATTATCTGATATTCGAAAAATGGTAACTTATGCGGATATAGCCATATCCGTATCCAATAATTATCCATCCACTTTTTATCAAGACTACAGTTATTTTTTATGTGATTTAGTACATAAAATGATCGTCTTTACCATTTTATCTAGGTAAAAAAAATTAATATGTATATAAAAATTAATAATTGCTGCTTAAAATTATTTTTCTTAGTGTATTTATTACTTTTTATATTTTTAGTACTGAAATGAATTTATAATAAATTAAAATTTTGTATTTTTTGTTTAGATTTATTAATTGAGAACTGGTCAAAAAATATCTGATATCCGTCTGCTTCCACGGATACAGATAACCGATATTCGAAAATAATTCCGAATACAGATACAGATATGACACTATCTGAATTTGTATCTGACCGTTTACTGGTTTAAAGATAATCCAACCATTTAATACTTCTAGAGTGGGAAGGAGGCAAACCCTACAACAAACACTTAATACCTCCAAACCAGGAGCAGACCCTTATTGTAATAACGGTCGTATGATCCATAACCCAAACCGTGACGTCCCATAGTAGTCCGACCATTCATAGGTGCTGGTAGCCAAATTAGCCATGCAGATTTACCCTATAGAATTGAGACTAACCTCGCATCCATCATTCATGGGTCACATCAACACCATAGGCACACTACTAGTAGTAAGATTAGTTGGGCAGACTTTTGTATGCTTTTGACCAACCTCACATCCCTATAACTTAGTCATATTTCTGCTCTCCTAATATACTACTATGTATATATGTACTACGTATATATGATATCTCATCGCATTTACAACTTAAGGCCATATAAGGAAGACTCCTTATTTCATCTTTAATTATGGATTAATTTCCATAATTATCCTTAACTTCCTTCCAATGGGGTTTAATGCTATTCACTAACCTATTTATTCTATATGATATGAATTATGCGTTACTATTAATTATATTTATACGTTCGTAATACTTTGGCTAACTAAATATTCCTAAGCGTGTGATATTCCTATTCTAATATGAACGCTTCCTATACTAATTGTTAAAATGTAACAAAATTCCATATTATACAAGCCCAAGTTTCATACAATAATTTTCAAAATAGCTAATATTCCTAGCTAGACGAAACAGACTTGTGTACATATTCAGAAATGGAACAATACCAAACTTTTAATATACTAGAGTCACACCTCTATTTTAAGGAAACAAAACTTACCATTACAACCTTTAGGTTTTATTTATCTTTTACACATATAACCTTGAGGCAGAATAAGGTTCATATTTATTACGAAAATAGGCGGTGCAAACTACAAATAGGAAAAATTCATATTTTGCACACCATTTTCCAATAAATTCCTTTTGAACCCTTTTATCACAACAACTGAAATTAGAAGAGGAAGTTAAATAGAATATTAATTATTCAATTTATAAACAATAAATTTAATTATACTATATTAACATAAAATAATTTATATTACAATAAATCTAAGAACTGATATTTTATTTAAAGGAATTTCGAGGTTTTAGGGTGTAAGGTTTTCGCATACAAAATTCCCCAAGGCATAAAACAAATCCAAACTTTTACTACACAAACTACTAAAATGTGAAAAATTAAGATTTCCACTCATAGATAGTTTGTCTGCCTTCCTTTGGATTCGATTCATGCCTTCTCCTGATTTCTCCTTTAGATTCCTTCTTTTTGGAATCTACAACTATTTAATTGTATTTAAATTAGATTCATAATTTAAGGGTTAGGGAAGAATAAAAATAGAAAAACTCATATGTGTGTGTGTGTGAATATAAATCTATTATCTTTTTCCCTTAGATTTGAATTCTTGAACCTAATCGAGAAGAAGACTAATGAAGTTTCGCTAGTGCTTCAAATATTTTATGAATAAAAGTGAGGGGCTAGCCTCTTATTATTAGTGGTTAGAACACGCCAGAATATTTGGATTTAAGTCGATTTAAAATAATAAAAACTGGATCATTCATGGCCTAAACAAACCCTAGCTGCCGTATGTTTATCGGCCGACCGCTCTACCCTGGACGGTCAAATGACCCAAGAGAGGCGGTCGACCGGTCCCTTACCGCTAGCGTGAATTTATTAGTTGCCGTATGTTTTTATTTGTTCCTCATTTTGTTCTAACGTTAATGATTTATTTAATGTTGCTTAAACCCAAAGCTTCCTTCAACGTTAAAAATATTTATTACCTTTTTAATTCTAATTGTTAACATTATCTAAATTTTAAATTTAAATTTGTTCGAAATATTTTAAATTCAAAAACTTCAAACGTCAATAACTTTTCTATTTGAACTCTGATCGCAAAATTTTATATATGAAAGTTGATAAGAAAATCTCTTTGAACGCAATAATGTAACTTTCATGGCCAAATGCTAACATTTGGAAAATTTCCATTTTAGCCTTATTATTAGTTATTAATTTCTTATTGATTTTATAGGTGTTCCATTCTCCCCCTAAAAAGGATTTCATCCTTGAAATCCCTAAGGAACAAATGGCGTAACACGCAGTCTACAATCATGTTATACAATCACGTTATCAACATAACGATCTACTCAGCCAAAAATGCAATGTTCTTATGTGCGCAACATACTATTGGTGAGCTCAATCCTAGCATGAATGCAAGATCGTGGCATATAGACATGTACGCAAGCATCCTAGATATGCATAAGATTCTACATGAGTGCAAAAATAATAGTAAAAAGTGTCGCAACCATCCCCGACCATCCAATCTACCAACCACGATACAACCAAAACTAAGCAATACTAAATTTGGGAGAGAGAAAGTAGACCGGAGAAAAGCTCAGGATGAGAAGCCTTCATCTTCTCTTCGTTTTCCCACATGCTTTCTGCTGGGTTATCTCTCCATTTTACTCAAACCAACTAAATTCCTTGTTATGAAGCTTCCTAGTTCCATGCTCCACTATATGTGTGGTAGCATGGGGTGCTATCGGCTTCGTCTCAACATCTGCAAACTGATCAGGCTCTACTATGGTGGTGGTGCCGTAGACATTTCCTCAAGTGCGAAACAAGAAAGACGTCATGGACTCTCGCTAACTTATCCAGCAGCTCTACTCGATATGCAAGTTTCCCCACCCTTTCTAAAATCGGGAAAGGCCCAACAAATCTCAGCGCCAACTTTCCCAATGTACCAAACCTCATAACCTTCCTGAGAGGGGAAACTATACAAACACCATGTATCCAACCGAAAACTCCAAATCTTTCCTTCGCCCATCAGCATAGGACTTCTGATAGTCCAGTGCAGCCTTCATTCGCTGCCAAATCATCTCTATCTTTTCTAAGGCCTCGCAGATTAAATCTAGTCCAAGTAGAATTTTGTCGGTGGTTTCCCACCAACAACTTGGGAGATTTGCATGGCCTCCTGTATTAGGCTTCAAAGGGTTCCATGCCAATCGTTGCTTGTTAGCTATTATTGTACGCGAACTCTACTAAGTGTAAATGATGCTCCCAATATCCTCCAAAATCCATGATGCAAGCTCTCAACAAATCTTCCAAAATCCTATTCACCCTTTCTGTATAACCATCGGTCTGCAGGTGGTAAGTAGTGCTAAGTTTCAACATCATTCTCAAAGCTGACTGTTAACTCCTCCCAAATTCACTAGTGAATAAGGGGTCTCTATCACTAGCAATGCTAACCGAAACCCCATGAATCTGTACCACTTACCTGATATAGATTTGTGCCAGAGATGTTGTAGTCCTATTACTTCTTACAGGAATAAAGTGAACACTTTTAGCGAGTCTATCCATCATAACCCAAATAGCTTCATTGCTTCGTCGACTCCTAGGCAACCCATCTATAAGTCCGTCAATATATGCTTCCACTTCCAAGTCGGCACCTCTAATAGAAACAGTACTCCTCCAGGCTTCCCTTATTTTGCTTTTATCTTCTAGCGCGTCAAAAACTTAAAGACATACTCCACTACCCTCTTCTTTATCCTTAGCTAATAGAAAATACGTTTCATATCCCTATACATTTTATCTCCACCGAGGTGTATTGTCATCGTAGAATGGTGATACTCCACTAGCACATCTTCCAAGACTTCCTCTACCATTGGAACACATAGGCGTCCATCTCTCCTCAAACATCCCTTTTTGTCTACTACATACCTACCGACCCGGGGAAAATGTTTTCCTTTACTTAGCTTGTCCAAAATATCTACTATTGTCACATCTTTCTTCTGCTCTTTCTCCATATGGTCCATCAATGTTGGTCTAACCTCCATTGCTGCTAGATAGCCTAGAGTGGGTTCTATTTGCGGTTGGAAATTGAAATTCGAGTGGAACTCCAACTGCCTCTACTCATTTTAGCACCAAGAGTAGCATGCCTCTAGCTAAGGGCGTTGGCAACAACATTCCCTTTTCTGGGGCTATACTATATCTCGAAGTCATATGATGTTATAAGCTACATCCACCTCTATTACCTAAGATTCAAATCTTTTTGAGAAAACATGTATTTAAGGGATTTGTAGTTTGTTAATAACTCAAACCTTTCTCTCAAAAGATAGCGGCTCCACATCTTCAAAGCGAAGACGATAGCTACCAACTCTAAGTTGGGTACCTCTTCTCATGGTCCTTCAACTACCTACTTGCATAACTTATCATTCCACCTTCTTGCATAAGAATAACTCCTAGCTCTGCATCGCATGCGTCGATGTAAACCGTGAAAAGCTTCGTTCCATCAGGAATGGTAAGTACTAGCGCACTAGTCAGCAACTCTTTCAGCTTCTCAAATGCTTTCGTGCATCTCTCATTCCATGCAAAAGCTAAATTCTTCTTGGTTAAACGAGTTAGCGGGACTGTTATCCTTGCAAAGTCATTGATGAATTTCCTATAGTAACCCTCCAACCCAAGAAAACTCATAACTTCTGTGGTGTTCTTCAAAATTTTCCAGTTTTGAATAACTTCCACCTTTGCATAATAAACAGACAATCCCTTCTCGAAGACAATATGATCGAGAAATCCCACCTCCTTGAGAGGAATGCGGAATATGGATCTAAAGGCTAGGAATAACACTAGAGGGGGGGTGAATAGTGTTTTTAAGAAATTACTAAAGCCTTTTGAATTTATGTTAATTTGAACACAAATGTATGCAATATTCAGACACGGATATAATCACAGAAACAAACACAGATGCAGAGATAAAGTAAATGCAGTAAAGGAAAGAACACACCGGATTTTATACTGGTTCGGGGTTACCCTACATCCAGTCCCGCACAACTAAGTACAGATTTCCTTTCAAATAAAATTCAACAATTACAACCCTCGGTTTCAAGGCTACGAGGTACACCCTCCAGAATCACAATCCTCTGGGTAGAGATACTTGATTTACGGGCGACAAGTTCACCCAATTGATCCAAGGCTACAATCACACCTTTTCTCGCTTGATTGATTTCCAAGGCTACAATCACACCTTTTCTCGCTAGATAGATTACAAAGAAGCCTATAACTCTGAATAGCACTTAGATCTTATTGAGATAGTGACAGAGAATCAAACCAGAGATGATCTAGTTAGATTCAATGTTGATTTCGGCAGAGTAATGATAGGATTTTGAATAAGAAAATGTGGAAGAAGAAGAGTAGTGAAAAACCAGAAAAACTTATTAAAAATTCGTTGAAACTAACCCCTATTTATAGAAGAACAGCAGTCATGTCCATTCGTGACGAGTTATGGCGAATAGACACTTCTTTTGAAATTTAAATTTTGAACTCAACTGACACCATGTCGACATGGTCACCATAGGCATGTCGACATCCCAAAGCAATTTTTGATGTTTTGATTTTCTTTGAAAATAACCTTTATCTTATATTAAAACTATTTTAAACTTTATAAATATACTTGACTATAGATAAAATACATAGATAAATATAGAGAATAATATATATATAATTTTATATTTAAATTTGAGTATAAATATATTATATTTAAAAGATAGTTTAAAATAAACGAAGTTTAAAAACAAGAATATTTAAGGCTAAAACATCTTTTTGAAAATCATTTGAAAAGATAATTTTTAAGGCTAAAACATTTTGAAAAACAGTTTTGAAAATCATTCCGAAGTAGTTTTGAAAATCATTTTGAAGTAGTTTTGCAAGCTTCTTCCTGCAGAATATCTCATTATGTCAGGACTCGAGAACTTGTACAAAACCAGGATGTTCGTGGGTTTGTAAGCCACTTGTCGTAGGTTTGTAAGCTACTTGTCGTGGCTTTGTAAGCTACTAAAAAGGTAGAAATGGGTTCCATCCCAAAAGAAAAATGGAGTGAAGATTTCAGTGCTATTATGAAGTTTTAACAAAATTCTAGACTCGATACTTATCTTGAAACCTTAAACTCTTGATAATCTTGATACTCATGAGTCTTCAATCTTGATATCTTGAATCTCTATACTGTACAGTCTTCATTCTTGGTACCTGCATGGTTAAATCCTGCATATACCTATATATCTAAACTATATTATTAGTATTTATATTTTATAATCTTATTCTAAGGTTGTTATCATCAAAACCATCAACTCATGGACTAACAATCTCCCCCTTTTTGATGATGACAACCTTTGTTTATAAAATATTACTTCTATCCTAATAACTCCCCCTAAATCTAATAACTCCCCCGTAATCTATGCCTAACTATCCTATTTTATATTTCTCCCCTTTTGTCATCAATAAAAACAAACAAACACTAAACTATACAACTCCCCCTCATTCTTGTACCGAGGTACCTGCATTAATAAACTATATAATAAAGTATATTAAGAAATAACTATACTTATAGACATGATATTTAATCAACGATTATAAATATATCAGTGTATATTTATACAATCATCAAACCACACCAAGTATAAATCAAATCAATCAAAACAACCAATTTCAATCAAAACAATCAATTCAAACAAAGTAATAAAGCAAACAAATTAAACGTTACGGGGAACTTCCACCCATCCTTCTTCTCCGAAAATAGGGTTTGCTTTGATGGCATCCCAATTTCCATTGTAATTTGTGAGAGAGACAGGAGGATGTGCTTCGTTATCATCCTTGTGCAGGGAAGAAATCATCCATCGAATTGCATCGAAATGCATTTCTTGCTCCTTGATCATCTGCATTTGACTTAGTTCTAAGTGTCGTTGGTTACGAAGAATGAACGAGAGAATATTATTGAATGAATTAAGAGTTTCTTCAAGATTCTTGGATAAGTTATGAATTGGATTAGCCATTTTTGAAATTGTGAGAAGAATGAGAGATAGAATAGATAAGAAATAATATTCAGTAATGAATTCTGGAAGAAATGGGTATTTATAGGTGTAGAAATTCGTTTGAAATGAATAGACACAAGGTAGTTATTCAAATTTCAAATTCAAAATGAAGTGTCATTTCTGACCAGTACATGTCGACATGTTCAAGGGGGGGATGTGGTCTAGTGAATTTTGATGACCTTATTGATTTTGTGAATAATTATGTATATATATATTTCTATAATATACTAACATTTATTCAAGAGATAAGATAAGTAGATAACAGAAAGGAAATTCAATTTCATTGCAAGGAAAGAGAGATACAATGATTAATCATAAATAACTACATAAGCACTCAAATTAAAACAAACTTAAACTAATTCGAAATGATATGAAAATATAGAACTAGTTAGAGGATGATGAAGATGAAGATAATCCAAGTTTATTGCTGACTTTAGAGAAAAACTTGTTCATCTTGGATGATATTTTGTCCAACTTCTTACTAACGGATCTTTTAAGAACCCGTTGATTCTCAACAATAATCTTTTGATTTTTGAGAAGAGTTTTGTTGGTAGGATTGGATGGATATTCAATACTTTCTAGGGATGTTTCACCTTCTTCTTCTTCTATTTCCATTTCATCCCTTTCTTCTTCTTCTTCCTTTTCCTTCTCTTCCATTTCTTCATGAGCCAAACGCTCTTCCTTTTCGGCAAGAGTTTCATAAGGTTGAAAAACATATGGGATTTTCATGAGAGAAATGTTTGAGATATTAAAAACTTTTCTTGAAATAAATTCTTCTCCTTTGAAATTTACTCCAAAATAGTTGAAAATCCGAGTAAGGTAAATTCCATGATATAAAGTGTTTTCTCCCATTTCAAAATTTTTGGGACGAAGTTCATCCAAAATAACTTGCGCCCAATTGATATCATAATTTCCGAAAATAGAAAAAAGTGCTTTGCACACTTTTGAAGTAGGATTGTTAAAATTTCCCGATCTTGGGGTCAAAGTATGTTGTAAAAGAAGATTGACAATCCTTGCTTTAGGACGAAAGTTTCGGTTTTTAAATTCAAAGTTTTCATCTCCTTCAAAAATATGATGAAATGTCTCACGATCATGTTCATCGATTTTAAAACTAGAAAGATCCATTCCCGTGCTTTTGTAATTGAGAATGGTACCCAAAAGATCACAATTCAAAATAATTTTAGTGCCTTTGACACTACTCCAAATTCCATTATCATTTCCTTGAAAAAATTCTCGATTGAGATTTGCATAGAAAAATTTAACAAGATTTGGATAACAAACAAAATCATTTTGAGAAGCATCAACAAGACTAAGAGTATGATTGTTTGCAAAAAGAGTATCAATTTCATAAGAAGCAAAATCTTGAAAAATAGAAAACTTTCCGGGATGGACTTTTCCATAGTTAGCATAATTGATGTATGCTTTTATTGCCTCCGGATTATTGAGGAGTTGCTCTTTCAAGTTTTTGGATAGTCTCATGGTGGAGGGGTTGCTTAAAGAAGCCATTAAAGTAGAGAGTAGAGAGCTTGAAGTTTTGAAGAGAGATTTTGAATTTGAAAATGAAAGTGAAAAGATGTGATAAAAGATAGTGAATAAATAGATTTTTGAAAGACATGTTCTCTGGTCAAAAGATGCCTTTTAAGAGTATTGAATGAAGTGAAAAGGTGGAGGGAAATTCAAGCATTTGAATTCAAATTTTGAATTTCAAATTCTGGTACCTATGTCGACATTATGGTAGGGACCATGTCGACATATGCCTATGAATTTCTATGATTTATTTTTCCTAAGAATTCTAATATATATATATATATACTTATTATTTTAATGTCTATATATATATATGTATATATATCTGAAATATTATTAGAATTATAGTATATTCCAGAAAATATTATTATATTATAAAAAATAATAAAAAAAAATTTAAAATTCAATCAACACACCAATTCAAAATCAATCAAGCAATCAATCATCTAATTCTAAGCATGCAATTTCAATCAATTGTATTGTAAATGTGTACCTTTTTCTGAGTCCGTTTCCTTGAATTCGTTGAAGTCGTGAACTGCGTGAAACACAAATTTGAATTATCTGTCTTCTGATCATCATCGCTTGAGGATGAGTCTAAGTCATCTAGAGTAGCAGTAAATGCACGCTTCCGTTTCTTTACTGATTCATTGTTTATAGGAGGATTCTGTCTTTCTGGATACGGACAGTCTCTTTTGATATGGCCTGGTTCATCACAGTTGAAGCATTTGACATTGTTTGGCACTTACTCTGATTTCCAGAATTCTTATAGTTGTTTCTCTTGAGATTATTCATCTTTCTATATTTCAGGAATTTCCGAAAATTCCTTGTCATAAATGATATCTCTTCATCATTATCACTGTTTGAGTCTGATCCGTCGGTAAATGCATTGAATGCCATTGATTTCTTTTCAGATGCTTTGCTTTCTCTTCTCCTGATCATTTGAACTTCAAACGACATTAGATTTCCAATCAATTCTTCTATCTTTAAAGTACTGATATCATTTGCCTCTTCAATTGCAAGTGTCTTTTGATCCCATTCTGGAGTGAGAATTTAAAATTTTTCGAACTTGATCTTCTTCCGAAAATTCCTTTCCCAAGGATATTAAAGAATGCACAATATCTTGAAATCGACTATACATATCTGAAATAGACTCATTAGTATTCATTTTAAATAATTGAAACTGATTTGTGAGCATGGAAATTTTGGTTTGTTTAACTTTGCTAGTTCCTTCGTGAGTCACTTGCAAAGTTTTCCAGATTTCATATGCAGACTTACAAACTGACACTCTATTAAATTCATTCCTATCAAGTGAACAAAACAGAATATTCATTGCTTTAGAATTATTTTGTGCAACAGTCTTTTGCTTAGTAGTCCATTGTGCAAAATTAGTTGTGGGTTCAAAATATTCAGTTTGTGTGATATTCCAAGTTTCTAATCCTATAGATTATAAATATATTTTCATCCTACATGCCCAATATGCATAGCTACTGCCATTATAAAGTGGTGGTCTGGCAGTAGACTGACCTTCTACAAATGAACTAGTGACAGGGATACTAATGTTAATAACAGTACCAGTGTTGGTATCCATTTTGAAAACTTTTCAAAAAATCAGATTATGAAACTTTTGAAAACCTTGCTCTGATACCAAATGAGAGGAATGTAGAATATGGACCTTAAGGCTAGGAATAACACTAGAGGGGGGGTGAATAGTGTTTTTAAGAAATTACTAAATCATTTTGAATTTATGTTAATTTGAACACAAATGTATGCAATATTCAGACACAGATATAATCACAGAAACAAACATAGATGCAGAGATAAAGTAAATGCAGTAAAGGAAAGAACACACCGGATTTTATACTGGTTCGGGGTTACCCTACATCCAGTCCCACACAACTAAGTTCGGATTTCCTTTCAAAAGCAATTCAACAATTACAACCCTCGGTTTCAAGGCTACGAGGTACACCCTCCAGAATCACAATCCTTTGGGTAGAGATACTTGATTTACGGGCGACAAGTCCACCCAATTGATTTCCAAGGCTACAATCACACCTTTTCTCGCTTGATTGATTTCCAAGGCTACAATCACACCTTTTCTCGCTAGATAGATTACAAAAAAGCCTATAACTCTGAATAGCACTTAGATCTTGTTGAGATAGTGATAGAGAATCAAACCAGAGATGATCTAGTTAGATTCAATGTTGATTTCGGTAGAGTAATGATAGGATTTTGAATAAGAAAATGTGGAAGAAGAAGAGGAGTGAAAAACCAGAAAAACTTATTAAAAATTCGTTGAAACTAACCCTTATTTATAGAAGAACATCAGTCATGTCCATTCGTGAAGAGTTATGGCGAATAGACACTTCTTTTGAAATTTAAATTTTAAACTCAACTGACACCATGTCGACATGGTCACCATAGGCATGTCGACATCCCAAAGCAATTTTTGATGTTTTGATTTTCTTTGAAAATAACCTTTATCTTATATTAAAACTATTTTAAACTTTATAAATATACTTGACTATAGATAAAATACATAGATAAATATAGAGAATAATATATATATAATTTTACTATAATTTTATATTTAAATTTGAGTATAAATATATTATATTTAAAAGATAGTTTAAAATAAACGAAGTTTAAAAACAAGAATATTTAAGGCTAAAACATCTTTTTGAAAATCATTTGAAAAGATAATTTTTAAGGCTAAAACATTTTGAAAAACAGTTTTGAAAATCATTCCGAAGTAGTTTTGAAAATCATTTTGTAGTAGTTTTGCAAGCTTCTTCCTGTAGAATATCTCATCATGTCAGGACTCGAGAACTTGTACAAAACCGGGATGTTCGTGGGTTTGTAAGCCACTTGTCGTAGGTTTGTAAGCTACTTGTCGTGGGTTTGTAAGCCACTAAAAAGGTAGAAATGGGTTCCATCCCAAAAGAAAAATGGAGTGAATATTTCAGTGCTATTATGAAGTTTTAACAAAATTCTAGACTCGATACTTATCTTGAAATCTTGAACTCTTGATAATCTTGATACTCATGAGTCTTCAATCTTGATATCTTGAATCTCTATACTGTACAGTCTTCATTCTTGGTACCTGCATGGTTAAATCCTGCATATACATATATATCTAAACTATATTGTTAGTATTTATATTTTATAATCTTATTCTAAGGTTGTTGTCATCAAAATGATTAACTCATGGACTAACACTCCTTCTTCCATAAATGGCACTTTGAGAATTTAGCTTTTAGTTGATGTCTTCTCAAGGTCCCTAGTACCTCTCTTAAGTGATTTTCATTCTCATCTTCACTTTTAGAGAATACTAGAATATCGTCTACAAATACTATAATGAACTTATTAAGTTACCCCTTAAAGTCTCTACTCGTCAAATCTACAAAGTACGTAGGGGTATTAATCAACCCAAAAGACATTACTTCCCATTCATGTAGTCTACCAGAAGTGCGAAAAACAATCTTCTTCTTACTATCCTTGGTTATTCTCAATTGGTGGAATCTAGTGGCTAGGTCCAACTGAGAAAATATCTTGGCTCCAATAAGGTGGTCAAATAAGTCATCTATTATGGGTAAGGGATACCTATTTTTTAGTGCACTTGTTAAGCTCTCTATAGTCAATGAATAGCCTCAAAAAACCATCTGCCTTAGTGGGGAAGCAATAGATACACCCTATTCTGAAGTACTATGGTGAATAAATCTCTTCTGCAATAGCTTCAAAATCTGCTTATCCAATTCTCACCTTTCTTGGGGCCATATGCCTTAATGGCAGCGTGACAGGTCTAGTGTCCTTCTCTAAGTCAATCCTAAACTATATGTCCCTTTATCGAGGGAGAACCGAAACTTCTTCAAAAATGTCAGGAAATTCTCAAACTACGGGCATAAATAAGAGCTCTTCTTGTGATGGGCTATGAGAATATAAATAGCTTAACTCGATTGAGTTTTAGGATGCACATCGAACATCTATATCTTGCTCCTTACAACTCCTTAACCATACTATCCTTCTATCACAATCTAAGACAGCCCCTTAGTAGGACAACCAATCCATCCCTGAGATAAGTCCATACCCCTCGAAAACCAGAACATACACATCACATGTAAATTCAACGTTATATATATCCACAACTAGGTCTTTACAAATCAAAGAAAGGTGTATCGACCTCATAATAGGATTTTACACAACTATCGGGTTGGTTACAACTTGGGTTTCTAGACTCAAGAAGTTGACTATGTTTCTAACTATGAATGAATGTGATGCTCTTGAGTCAAATAAGGTATGAATAGTATTTTCAGAAAAAATAGTTGTACCTTCCAATGCAACTTTTCCTTGGTCTCTAGCAGGAGGTCTATTTAAGACAGGTACATCTTCAATGGCATGAGCTTGCCCACTTTGTCCTTCCTTTGCAAGCTTTGGACATTGATTCTTGTAGTGCCCCTCCTTATGGCAGTGATAACATATTTCCTTGAACTCCTCCTTCATCAAACTCACCTTGCAGTCCTTAGCAACATGTCCCTTCTTCTAACATCTATGGCATATCACACCTCCTTTCTTGATCTTCCCCTTAGCCTTCTTGTCAATCTAAAATCCTCCTTTCTTAGCTCTACTTGTCCTACCTTCTCTTTCTCCTCAATACCAAAAGTCTGAAGCAAGGCAATTTCAACTATCATCTGGAAAGTGGCACCTGCGAGAATTTTGATTAAAAGCAACTCCCTAAGTGGAGAATTTAGGACTTTAACAAGCTTCATAGCCTTCTTCATAGGAATGTCAACCAGAATCAATCCAAACTTAGCTAAGTATATGAACTTACTGATATACTCCTTTAATATGGAGTTTCCTTGCCTTAGTTGTATAAACATCTCTAACTTCAAATTTACCTCAGCTTTAGACATGAATCGTGACTCAAAACGAGCCCTAAATTTAGCCCAAGTAATCCCTTCCTCTTCCTTCTCTTTAACTGCAATGGTCCACTAATCCAGCGCTTCCCACTTCAAATGTCATGCATCCATCTCCGCTTGATTTGGTCTTTCCACCCGAGCTCCCAAAATATACATTCACATTCGTTAATCCAAGCCTTTGTTTCAACAAAAAATTCAATTCCCATATACACCTTCCCTATTATATTCTAGAAGTCTTTACACATTTTGGGGAAGTCTAGTGGGTGAGGTGTTGCTTAAGTTAGCGGAGCAGCGAGTGCTGCTGGTGTAACTTGTTGAGGAATGAAAACTTGCCTTACATCCCTTAGGTACAGCTTGAACCATTCTAGCATGTCTTGAATGGTGGGTATTTCTTAAATAGAGGGGTTCCCAGCCTTCGAGCTATTGTTTTTAGCCATAATCAACTATCTGTAGGTTTGATCTTTAAATTACAACTTCTTAAGATAGTAGTATTTGCTGAAATAAAAGTTTGCCTAGTGTGCTTGCGTATGTTCAAAAAGTATGCGTGTGTGTGTAATATATATATATATATATATATATTAGGGTTATTGAAAAGTACTTTCAAACATAAGAAATACACGCTCTTATGCATGCCTATTCCTGTTGATCAGGTAACCTAAGCTCTGATACTAAATGTAATAATCCTCTCCGGAAGGGGCCTAATTTTTGACCCAATAAAAGCCCATTGAACCTTTGGCCTATTCCAAAGTTGGCTGTTGGTTGGTAAAATTGATATAATGAATAATATACAAAGCTATCTAGCTATGCTTTGAGAATCTCACAGCAGGAGGGATAAAATATAATAATAGAAATACACATTTCATAAAAATCAAGTCTAAAAAATACAACGTCCCAAAATATCAATAATATAATATCTCAAAATAGCATCAATATGTCTGAAACTGGGTACATCAAAATATATCAAAAGGATAGATAAGTAATAGAATGAAAATGTTTTCCCCTTGACCTTCTCCACCGCCTTGACCTTCTCCATCCGCAATGTTTTCCCCTAACCCTTGGGTTGTGATGAGGAGGGAGTCAGAACAATAATGTTTGGAGAATGAAAATCTCATGTCTTACCATAATAGTATATGGGCAGTATCATTTAGATAAAGTCTAAACCAAAAATGGCACAAACACCCAATAGATTGAATACATAATAAAAAGTGAAGAAAATAAATGAAAAACGAGTAGAAAAGATCACACAACATGTAACGACCTGGAATTTTGTCATTTGATTTTGAGTATTTAATTAATTTTAAATATTGAAATATTGGTTTTAAAGGTTAGATAACTTAAAACTCTAATATAGGGATTATTAAAATATTTGAATTGGGAATTTTAGTATTTAAATAGTGATTTAAATATCTGGATTTGTGATCGAATATTAATTTTATGGATTTAATGGTCTTATTTAACTCCTTTTAATTAATAAATAATAAAGGTGAATTCATTCTGTAAATTCATTTTCAATAATAAACAGATCGAATAAATAATCAAAAAATTTATTTATAATAAATGACTCGATTTTTATTGACGTACTTTTAAGTTAATTTATTTAATTTTTCCATAATTTTTAATTTGGAAATTATTTAAATTTTCGTTTGATGATTTATCGGCAAAAGACAATGTTTTTGTGATTTTACAGAACTCAATAACCAGTGTATATTATTATTGTTTTGGGGTCGCATCATTATTCTGAGCGTGACTATTTTTTTTGTTTTTTCATTCGGGGTCCGTATGCAAACGAAACATCTATATAGTATAATGCCGATAAATTGGAAATTAACATAACCCCACCCAACATTTTCTCTGATCCACCTCATTTTTGTCTCCCCGTACCCTTCCTTTAATTCACATCCCAAAAACAAAGAGAAAAGCAAGAAATTCTCCTTTTTTAAAAAATTAAAACAAATCAAAAGAAAATAAAACAAAATCAAGCTTTGATCTTTGAGTTATTTATGAGAAGATCAATCCTATGCTTGAATTTGGGGGTGTTCAGATGTGAATAAGGGGGTGCGGCATTAGGTTAGGTTGTTCGACAGCAAAGGGGTGTAAGCAAAATGACTAAGGGTTTGATTTTTTTTGAAATCAAGGAAGAATTAGCTCGTTTGGACCTTCGATTTGGGTTTAACTTGGCATATAGTATCTTCGGGGGAAAATTCATGGCGTGCGACTCTGATTTTGTGGCCGCGATTCTTTGGTACAACATGTGATGGGTTTGGGTTGCATCCTTGCACCAGTGCGTGAGATTCTTGTGATGGGGACGGAAAGGTGGAGCTCGGGTAGAGGAAGACGATGGTGGTGATGGCATGTCATTTCGATGACCGGAGAGGAAGAAATGGTGAGAAGTCGCCAGCATGGGTTTTGAGATACTGGAGTTGTGCACGTCTTCTTTAGGAATGAAAATGAATTAAGGGGAAATTTAAATTAAGGGTTGGTTAATTAATGTGCAATTAGCATATTAATTAATTTAAAATTTCTCAAATCTTAAAAAATTCATAACTTGTTCGTAAATGGTCCAAATTGAACGTAGTCAATCGTGTTGGACTCATGGAATCATTATCTTCATCTTGGAATTAGATTAGAGCTATTGGAATTTTACGCTAAAATTTTAGACGTTACCATAATGCTTCGGCAATAAATGAAATTTCAATGAGTTGAACTCACCTTTTTGGTTAATCCGTGAGATATATAGTAGAAAATTTTACTATTCGTGTTTGGTTGAAATTATTGGCTAATTTAATTAAATATCCGCTTTTAAAAGTGATTGTCATTTAAAAGTGAAATACAGGAAATTGTGTATTGAGAAACTCGAATTTCTCACCGTAGTGATTTTAATTTCCAGTAATACATATATACCTATTTGATGCTATTTTAGTTATAACACTGTTATATAGATTGTCAATCGTTGAATCTTGATTGTTTATCACTATTAATTATGACAATGTTGCATGTTCAAAACTTAACCCCTGTATTGATAAAAATCAATAATAACATTAGTTAAGTGCTTGGTGGCTATTGGCCTTAATTTAGTATTTTGAAATACTATTAATTGCCGTTGGGCCTAAAAATGATTTTTGATTCAGATAATGATTTTAAATCTAAGTTTTAGGTTTTTATGGAACATTTTATTTAAAATGGGTTTTAAAACTTCTCTGTTCACTCCAACCTTTTTATTTGTCTTTTCTAATATATTTAATTGTTTTAGTATTATTTAATAATGTTCAAAGTTGTTTGATTATTATTTTATAATATTCTAAAGTTGTTTAATTATTATTTAATAAGGTTTAAAAGTTATTTATTTATATTTAATATTGTTTAAAGGTTATTTATCAATATTTTAATATTGTTAAAAGTTATTTGTTTAAATAATTAATAGTGTTTGAAGATAATAATAATTATTTATTAATAATGTTTTGGAATTAATATTAATTATTTATTAATAATGTTTTGGAAGTTAATTATTATTTATTATAATAATGTTTGGGAATTATTTATTATTGTTTATTTAATAATGTTTTAAATTATTAATTATTTTATTTATATGTTTTCAAGTTAATAATAATAATTTATTTATAATGTTTTGTTATTAATAATTATTATGATATAATAAGGTTTTGAAGTAAATAATATGTATTTATTTATGATGTTTAAAATAAATAAATTTATTTTATTTATAAATAATAAATTGATTTATAAAAGTAATTTCATTTAATAAAAGAGTTCATAAATAAAAGTGGAGTTTGGATTTACAAAGGATTTTGTAAAGTAATTTTTTTAAAGAATTTTTATAAAGGATCTTTATAAAAGACTTTTATAAAAGAATAAAGTTTTATAAATGGATTTATTGATTTATAAAAGAAGTTTTATAAACAGTTTTATGGGGATTTATAGAAGAGCTTTATAAATGGTTTTAGAAATTTATAAAAAGAGTTTTATCAATGGTTTTAGAAGTTGATAAAAAGAGTTTTATAAATTGTTTTGGAGATTTATAAAAGAGTTTCATAAATGGTTTAGTGATTTATAAAAGAAGTTTTATAAATGATTTTAGAATTGCATAAAAAGAAGATCTATAAAAGAAGATGAGAATGATTTCCAAAAATGATCTTTAAATACTTATGGTGGTATGGAACATATTTCCATACTCAACACCAAATAGGAAATCTTCCTCAGTTTTTGTAAATAAACTTATGCCGTTGAGATAAGTATATAAATACATTTCCTAAGTAGTGAAAGTGAATTCTTTTTGTGAATATATTTATGTCGTTGAGATAAGTATATGTATATTCTTCCAGGTACTGAAAGGAGTAAAAAGGGGTTTATGAGTATACCTTTGTAAAAGTATTTTGATACAAGTATTTACAAGGTGATTTTAATTAATGAAAGGATTAATAAAAGAGGTTAATGGTTACTTATGTGCTTAACCAATGTTGGTTTTCCCTATGGAATTAAATCCCAGACGTGATTGTTGTTTTATTGGATATTTAAATAACCGACTATCAAACTTGGTCAGTTTTAAATTATCGTTGTTGGTTTGGAGAGACCGGGATCAGTTATAAGTTAGTATCAGAGCATAGGCTTATGTAAATTTAAAAGAAATTTGAATTTAAAAGATTTTCAAAAAAATATAATCTAAAGAATCAAAGAATGAGATCGAGGTTTGGGTTAACGCTATAGTAACGTACTTGCATTTGTTTTATATTATATATATAAGTACATATTCCCCTCTCTCTTAGACCGTTCTTCTATATCTTACTAAGGCTTGTATGCAGATTTATGAGAAAGGAAGGTATGGAGGCAGGAAACGAAAGACGAAATCTTGGTGGAGGAAGCACCACAACTAATGAAGATGCTCAACCCAATACTAGAAGGAATCCAAGTCGACAGGAAAATGCTAATCCAAACGCAAATGCCAATGTATTGGAAGCCAGCCAATAGATATGGGGATGATGTATTTGTTCTTCGTCAATCTGATCCAAGTTGGAGCAGCTGTAGGAGTAGTTGGGGATAATGTTGTGATTGTTGGAGGAGCTAATCCCATGGCCCCTGTTGCAATAACTATGCCAAGCTTAGCCGGGATTACACCGCTCTTGGTGGGAAGCCGTTTTTAGGAACAGAGGATGTTGTCGAAGTAGAAAACTGGTTATTGCACTGTGAAAGGATTTTGGCTGACTTGGGATTAGATGATGAGCAGAAGAGGAGACTTGCTTCTATACAGTTGCAGGGAGCAGCACTTTATTGGTGGACTAGTATTACTGTGGGAGTTCCCAAGGAAGAGTTGACTTGGGCAGAGTTTCGAAGGAGATTCGAAGAGAGGTTCTTATCTGAAGTTGCCAAGTTAGTATTGCTAAGAAGTTCAAGGACTTAGTGCAAGGTGAGATGTCGGTGATTGAGTATGCTACGAAGTTTGATGAGTTGTCCAGATATAGATTTGCTACCATTGACACCGTCATTAAAAGAAATGAGAAGTTTATTCGAGGGTTAAGACTCGAGATTGCCATGGCGACTATGTCACACCTCCGTGATCCAAGTACCGTTGTAGTGGAGATGGCAATTAGGAATGAAGAGATGCTTTCTACATATGGGAATGAGAAGCAGGTTGGAATCCAGGATTCTCAGGGCAAGAATAGGAAATTCTTTAAGAAGAAAGGAGCTCAGAAAGGGGGAGCTGCCAAAAAAGGAAAGGCTGATGTAGTTTGCTACAAGTGCAACAAGAAAGGACATTATGCTCATGAATGTCGAATTGGAAAAGGGAAAAGGGTTGCAGATAAAAAAGGAGTGAAGTGCTTCAACTATGACCAGATTGGATACTATAAGAATCAATGTCCAGAACCATTCAAAGCGAACAAGGGAAAGGTTTTTGCTTTGGAACCATATTCTTCTAGACCAACTGCTACTGGGACGGGAAAGACTGTGATGGAAGGTACGCTTTTGATTCATAGTATACTAGTTAGGGTACTTTTTGATACCGGTGCATCGCACTCATTTATATCTTAGTGTTTGGTAGATAAGTTATGTTTAGAACCCTATACCTTGTTACTTCCTTAAGGGTTGCGAATCTGATGGGAGGTATGCAACTTTGGGGATAAGATGTGACCAGTTAGTTGTTAGGTCATAAGTTTGCATGAAGTTTGTATGTTTTTGATTTCGTAGGCTTCGGGATTATTTTAGGTATGGATTGGTTAGATAAATATGATGCTAGGATATTTTGCCAAGAGAGGGAAATATCACTAAGACACCCCAATATTCATAACCGAATTATGTACTATGCGGAGAAGTTAGACTCAAGTGCTTGTGCTTTGTTGAATGCAATGGAAGCAGAAGAAGAGTTGAATTAGGTTTTGGTAGCAAGAGAGTTTGCGGATGTTTTTGAGCCAGCCACAGGACTACCACCGAAGCGAGCCATTGAGTTTTGGATAGATCTTGTACCAGGAGCAGAACCTGTAAGTAGACCACCTAGTAGGATGACACCTACCGAGATGAAGGAATTAAAGGTGCAGCTAATAGATTTACAAAGAAAGAGTTTCATTAGACCAAACAGTTCACCTTAGGGAGTGGCTGCGGCGTTCGTGAAGAAACCGGATAGGTCGTTAAGGATGTGTATCGAATATTGTAAGTTGAACGAAAAGACGATCAAGAATAAGTATCCTTTGCCAAGATTCGATGATTTATTTGATCAATTGAGTGGAGCTAGAGTATTTTTCCAATTGGATTTGTTGACAAGTTTCCATCAGCTAAGAGTGGCAGATGACAGTATTTCGTTGACGACGTTTCAGACTAGGTATGGTTCGTACGAGGGTTTAGTAATGCCATTCGGGTTCACGAATGCGCCAGCTTTCTTCATGGATTTGATGAACCGAGTTTTTTGAGAGCACTAGGATAAGTTCGTATTGGTATTCATAGATGACATTTTAATATACTCTAAGGATGAAAGAAAGCATGAAGTTCATCTTAGAGTAGTGCTTGAGACGCTGAGGCAGCATCAACTGAAAGCGAAGTTTTCAAATTGTCATTTCTGGAAGAAAGAAGTTAAGTTCTTGGTCACGTGATTTCAGAAGGGTTTGTCAGTTAATCCAGATAAGATCGAGGCTGTTAACAACTGGAGGAGACTAGAGACAGTGACTGAGATTAAAAATTTTCTTGGACTCGTTGGCTATTACCGAAGATTCATTAAAGATTTCTCACAGATAGCAGTGTCTTTGACTAAGCTAACAAGGAAGGATGTAAAGTTTATTTGGTCAGACAAATGTGAGGAAGCGTTCCTTAAGTTATAGAATTGTTGACCAATGTGCCTGTATTAGTAGTTCCAGATGGGAATCAAGAATTAGTAGTGTATATCGATGCATGTGGAACCAGATTATGGGCTGTGTTGATGCAGAAAGGTAAAGTTATTGCCTATGCTTCACGTTAGCTTAGACCGCATGAAGTAAGATATCATACTCGTGATCTAGATTTGGCTGCGGTGATCTTCACATTGAAAGTATAGAGACATTATCTCTTAGGGGAGAGATTTGAGTTATACACAGATCATAAGTCCTTAGGTATTTATTCTCTCAGAAGGATTTGAATATGAGACAGCAAAGGTGGTTGGAGTTTTTAGTAGCTTATGATTTTGGTATAGAATATACACCTGGAAAAGGAAATAAAGTACCGGATGCACTTAGCAGAAAACATCGGAATGTGTTGTTAGCTATGTTAATAGAATGGAAGGACCTAGAGGCTTTAGCTACTTGTAGTGTGCAGTTAAGATCGACTGCTAGTTCTAGTCAAAGCACTGCCATGTTATCCTGCTTAGAAGTTCGACCAGTATTCATCGAAAGGATTACTTCTAAGCAGGAAGAGTATCCACTGTAAGCCGAAAAGATTTTAGTCTTGACCAGAGGGGATGGTTGAGAAAGAAGGGACGATTGTGTGTTCCGAATGTTGGGGACTTAAGGAGAGAAGTTCTTAGGGAATGCCATTGATCAAAATCTACGATTCATCCTGGGGGAACCAAGATGTATCAAGGTGTAAAGAGGAGTTTCTAATGGGAAGGTACGAAGAAGGATGTTGGCTTGTGGGTAAAGCAGTGTGTGAACTATCAACAAGTGAAGGCCAAACATCTGAAGCCAAGTGGGTTGCTTCAACCTTTAGAGATACCAGTTTGGAAATGGAATTCGATATCCATGGATTTTATAGACGGGTTACCAAGGTCGAATCGAGGAAATGAAAGTATATGGGTCATAGTGGATAGGTTGACCAAGAGTGCCCATTTCATTCAAGTTAAGTCAACCAGGACGGCACCTATTTTAGCTAAATTGTTTATGAAGAACATAGTTAGACTACATGGAATTCCTAATAGTATAGTAAGTGACAAAGATACTTTGTTTAACAACGAGTTCTGGATGAGTCTATAGGATGTGTTAGGTACCCAGCTCAAGATGAGTACTGCTTATCACCCTACAGATGGGTAGACAGAGAGAGTCAACAAGGTACTCGAGGATTTGTTAATAGTTTGTGTGCTAGATTTTGGTGGATCATGGGAAGATCACCTGCACTTAGTTAAGTTTCCTATAATAACAGTTATCAGACTAGTATAGGAATGGTGCCTTTCAAAGCTTTGTACGAAAGGCCATGCAAGTCACCAGCATGTTGGTTGGAAATTGAAGACATATTAGTCTTAAGTCCAGATCTGGTAAGAGAGGCAACAGAGAAGATTGAGTTGATCTGAGGTAGGATGAAGGAAGCTCAGTCTAGACAAAAGAGTAGGCGAAAGGATCTAGAATTCTCAGTTGGAGATAGGGTTTTCATCAAAGTATCATGAAGGGTGTGGTACGATTCGGAAAGTTAGGGAAACTGGCACCGAGATATGTTGGACCGTTCCTAGTTATAAAGAGGATCAGAAAGCTTGCATACAGAGTAGGGTAGCAGTTTGACATGTGTCCATAATATGTTTCATGTGTCCCATCTTCGTATGTATGTGCATGATCCAGTTCCTCCGACTGCATTGGAAGACTTAATAGTAGAACTGGATCCGACCTTTGTTAGACAACCAATTCGGGTTGTAGCGAGAGATGAGAAAAGGTTAAGAAATAAGATAGTCAAGTTGGTGTAAGTTCAGTGAAGCGATAACGAGAAGGCTGTACTTGGGAGATAGATGACATGATTAGAGATGCTTATCCTAATCATCTTTAAGGTTATGTTCTATTTATTTTATATAGTCTGTTTCCTAGTCAGGTAGGCTAGTATGGTAGTTAGGAGATGTTACAGATGATCACATTACTTCCGCTAATGACCTTTTGCACCCATTCAAAACCAATGCATATGGTATTAAGCCGTTGATACGTAGTGTACTGGAGAAAGGCGGAAGGAACCGTGTCGAAAGCATGCTTTCGAAGGGGTTCAAGCCAGTTTTATAAGCTTTCGGACCAATCCAACTTGCCTTTGTTTTTAAAGAAGCTTTCGAAAGAATTGCCGCATTTTGAACTCATTCAATACCTAGCTGTCGCACTCATACATTTCAAATTGGTTAAAGGCCTCTTTACTTTATAGCCTTATAACAATGAGTTCGAAATGAAGGCTTTTGTTTTATTAATATTGAGGCCACCTTCCCAATGCTTTCGAAAGGGTCCTTTTAACCTCTTTTATCAATGGTTTCGGAAGCAATGGTTTCGAAAGGTTGGTTTCGAAGCTATCCTTTTCCCTAACTATTTTACTTGAAATCAATGCTTTCGAAAGGGATACTTTCTCTTTTGTTCTCTTTGACCAGGTAGTTATATTTAATGTTAAACCCAATGATTTCAAAAGAGATACTTTCAAATGGTTTCGAAGCTATGCTTTCATAAATTCTTACTTGAACTAAATGCCTTCGAAAGGTATGTTTTAAGTGTTCGTATGGTATATCTTTAAGTGTTTTGAAAGGAAGGTTTAAATGCTTTCGAAAGATATGTTGGATTGTCTCGAAAGAGAACATCTAAGGTTTTAAGTAACGATACAAAGGATATATTCAAAAGCCTTAGTTTTCAAATTTGAGAACCCAATCTCATTTTTAAAGTAAATACATGATAATATGAAAGAATTTGGAAATGGCATTTAATTTTGTTTTTAAAGGAATTTTTCCTTGATAAAGATAGTGGGTTAAGGGTATTAACCATATTTCATTAGAAAGATGATTACAGGGAATTTATCCATGGATGTTTATATTGTTACGTTATTTGATTAGTTATCATTAATGTTTGTGTAACTATATTCACTTCATTTATAACCCATAAATGCATCTTGGGGTAAGGGCAGAATAATAGGCTAGGTTGACACAGTAGTGAATATATATTGAATTTAACTCCTGTGTGAGTAGAGTTGCATCTAGGAGGCCAGACAGACCAGAATATAGGATGCCCAGACTGATCAAAGGATTATTGGTTTAGACAGGTTCTTAGTAAGCCCACGAAAACTATGTCCATAATAAGTTATTGAATGATATCAATAGGTTCATAGTGATACCATAAAAACTATGACATAAGAGATGTTATTGGAGAATCCAATAGGTTTATAGTGACCCCATAAAAACTATGATTAGGTGATGTTATTGGTAGACACCAATAGGTTCTTAGTGGTCTTAAGAAAACTATAAAACTAGACATATAGTATGTAAGCTTGGAATAGATTATTAGATAGCCCATGAAAACTAATAGGTTATTAGTGACCCTAGAAACTATAACTTGAGACGGGTAGTCGGGTGAATGGGGATGGGAAATCTAGAGCATATTGCATGTTTGCATATCATCATGATACATTTTATTATGTTATGTCTTAACCATTGTGGATGCAGGTGCATAGTATATGGTTATTATAAATTTGGTTACGATACTAGTGAGGGGAAAACTCGTTCCGCTAAGTGGCGTGGTCTCACTAGATACCTATATGGTTCGAGATGGTAGGTTATTATTCATACCAGACTTTTTGTCTGACTCAAAGTTTATGTTTTCCCCTTAAACTCTCGAATGCTCAATTAATTTTGAGTAGTTTGAGAGCTAAGGTTACCAGGTTCTCCTTTAGAAGAATAAGCTTACGGAGACATGTAGAAGGCAAGCTAGCTATTAGGAGTTCTTTCTTTTTGATTCCGCTGTGCTATTGGATGTAATGGCAAAGTTGTTTAGTGTCTATATTTAGACTTTGATCAACCAAGTGGGCATCTTCATATGTCACTCTTTGCGTACTTTGTAATAATTATATTTCTCTGAACGTAGTTTAAGAATTGGGATCATGTAATGAATTTCAAATGTGATTTGTAGTGGAATGAGAATTTTTTTTAAAAAATTGAGTTTAGATTTTTTAATATCCATGTGTTTCTGATATATCAATGTATCTAAAATTACCACATTTGGTCACCGAGAATTAATAACTGTGGATGACTACAGCATCCGTATCAGTTAGTTTTAGACCTCCAAATGGGTGATGTTATAGTCCGCCTCTGTAAATAGGTATTAATGATGAGGTCTACCTTAATTAAGGTATTAAATGATCAGAGTCTGCCTATTTTCCACAAGGAAGTATTAAGTAGCCTAATAGATTCTATATGATGTCACCTAAATAGTACCATTGAGGGGTATGCCTTGGATATAGGTATTAATGATGGGGTTTGCCTTAGTTAAGGTATTAAATGACCAGAGTTTGCCTATTTTCCAATAAAAGGTATTAAGTGGCTTGGGTTTCTCTCTCACATTATTAGCTGTTTATGATGTATGATTAAGATATGGGATTCAATAAACCTGCTTCTGGAATGGAAGGCATTAAATGGTTGGACCCACCTCCTTTCCATATAAAGAAGTATTAAATGGTTTAATGGTTTATTTTTTGTAGACATGTTCATATTTTGAGATATACTGCCCAAGTGCTGAAAATGCAAGACTCGATGTTTTTATTCACCAGACATTGTTGTTCTTACTCCCTCCTCATTACAACACAGGTTGAAGACGTTGATGGAAAAGGTGATGCTTGTAGACAGAGGTGGTGGACTTGAGGCGGTATTTACCATTTTTATTTACTTTCTTATGTACCCATGTTTTTAGACTATTGTTGCAATAGATTATGTTACGGTTTGATGGTATCTTGTATTTTGACATTATTATGATTTTGAAATAAATGGGTACATTTTACTATTATATTTTGTTTCATCCGCTGTGAGCTCCGAAAGTTTAATTATAGCTCTATACTGTTATTTTCTTAGTTCTACCCACAGCTTAGCTTCGAATGGATGTAAGTTTCGATAGGCCTTTTCTAGGTCGAAATTCAGGCCTATTCTGGGATGGGTTATTACACTATGGGTCGGTACCTATCGAACTTTCCACCACCGATGGGTCCTGTCTTTTGTTTAAACAACCTACTCGATGCTAGAAGCCTATTCCAAGTGTTTTTTTACCCAATGCAATTCTCTATGGACCTCCACGAACTCTTGAATCAACAACTCCATTCTTACACGACTTCGTCATTTGGACTCCAAAACAAACTAATATTGTTGCAAACAACTATGGAATCACGAAGCTAACCATAGGACGAGCCAAAGTGAAGAGTTTAAGATGACTAGATTGGCCATCTTACGGAGTCGGCACGACCCAAAACCTTGGAGTCATACTGACTCGTGCAAATTGCTGAGGTGGTGCCCTATATTCTTGGAGAAACGGTCTGCATTGTGGAAAACGAGGTGGAGATCTTCTGGGCAAGATTTTAGGCCTCTACCTCTACAAATAGGAAGGTATGGCTCATTTTTTAGGATCCTTTGGGCTCTTGCTCTCCTTAATCAAATTTATTGTAATCTCTGTCGGAGTTGTACCAACCCATAAGAACTTCTACCTTCACATTAGGATATAATCAATAAAATCATTAAGTGGACGTATGCTAAAATTAGCCGAACCATTATAAATTGTTGTATGATCTTTTTTACTCGTTTTCATTTATTTGCTTCACTTTATGTGCTCTATTCAATCTATTGGGTGTTAGTGCTATTTTTGGTTCAAACATTTTGGTTCTTTCACTGAGAAACACTTGAAATCGCTGATTTAAGACTTGGTAAAATACACAATGACTTGATAATAAACTAATAAGGCCGTAATTAGAGTAAATCAACAAGAGGGCAGCCAAGACACGTCCTCAGGAGCTAACCCCGCCCATCAATCTACATAACCAGGGATGAAATGGAAACCATGTTAGATACATTGATATACCAGAAACACATGGATATTAAAAAAAATTAAACTCAATTTTTAAAACAATTTTTTCATTCCAATAGAAATTACATTTCAAACTCATTACATGATCCCAATTCGTAAACCACGTTCAGAGAGATATAATTATTAAAAAGTACGTAAAGAGCGACATATGAAGATGCCCCTTGGTTGATCAGATTCTAAATGTAGACACTAAACAACTTTGCCATTACATCCAATAACACAATGGAATCAAAAATAAAGAACTCCTAATAGCTAGCTTGCCTCCTGCATGTCTCCGTAAGCTTATTCATCTAAAGGAGAACCCAAAAACCTTAGCTCTCAAACTACTCAAAATTAATTGAGCACCGGAGAGTTTAAGGGGAAAAAATAAACTTCGAGTCAGACAAAAAGTCGGGTATGAATAATAACCTACCATCTCGAACCATATAGATATCTAGTGAGACCATACCGCTTAGCAGAAGGGGTTTTGCCCTTACTACTATCTTAACCAATTTATAATAACCATATACTATGCGCCTGCATCCACAATGGTTAAGACATAACATAATAAAATGTATCATGATGATATGCAAACATGTAATATACTATGGATTTCTCGTCCCCATTCACCTGACTGCCTCTCAAGTTATAGTTTCTAGGGTCACCACTAACCCATTAGTTTTCATGGGCTAACTAATAACTTGTTCCAAGCTTACGGACTATCTGTCCGGTTTCATAGTTTTGATGGGATCACTAAGAACCTATTGGTGTCTACTAATAACATCATATAATCATAGTTTTCATAGGGTCACTATGAACCTATTGGATTCTCCAATAACATTTCTCATGTCATGGTTTTTATGGGATCACTATGAACCTATTGATCTCTTTTAATAACTTATTCTGGCCATAGTTTTCATGGGCTTACTAAGAACCTGTTTAAACCAATAATCCTTTGATCATTCTTGGACCTCCTATTTTCTGGTCTGTCTAACCTCCTAGATGCAATTCTACTCACACATGAGTTAAATTCAATATATATTCACTACTGGGTCAACCTAGCCTATTATTCTACCATTACCCCATGATGTAGTTATGGATTATAAATGAAGTGAATATTGTTACACAAGCATAACTGATCAAATAACATAACAATATAAACATCCATGGTTAAATTCCTTGTAATCATCTTTCTAATGAAATATGGCTAATACCCATAACCCACCATATTTATCAAGGAAAACTTCCTTTAAAAACAAAATTAAATGCCATTTCCAAATTCTTTCATACTGCCATGTATTTACTTTAAAAATGAGATTGGGTTCTCAAATTTGAAAACTAAGGCTTTCGACTATATCCTTTGTATCATTACTTAAAACCATAGATGTTCTCTTTTGAGACCATCCAACATATCTTTCAAAAGCATTGAAAGCTTCCTTTCAAAACACTTAAAGATATACCTTTCAAACACTTAAAACATACCTTTCAAAGGCATTTAGTTCAAGTAAGAATTTATGGAAGCATAGCTTTGAAACTATTTGAAAGTATCTCTTTAGAAATCATTGGGTTTAACATTAAATATAACTACTAGGTCAAAGAGAACAAAAGTATCCCCTTCAAAAGCATTGATTTCAAGTAAAATAGTTGTGGAAAAGAATAGCTTCAAAACCCACCTTTCGAAACCATTGCCTCCGAAACAATTGATAAAAGCAGTTAAAAGGACCCTTTCAAAAGCATTGGGAAGGCAGCCTCAATATTAATAAAATGAAAGCCTTCCTTTCGAACTCATTGTTATAAGGCTATAAAGAAAAGTGGCCTTTAACCAAGTCGAAAGGCATGAATGCGACAGCTAGGTATCGAATGAGCTCAAAATGCGGCAACTCTTTTGAAAGTTTCTTTAAAAACAAAGGCAAGTTGGATTAATTCGAAAGCTTATAAAACTGGCATCAATCCCTTCGAAAGCATGCTTTCGACACAGTCCCTTTCACCTTTCTCCAATACACTACGTATCAATGGCTTGATACCACGTGCATTAGTTTTGAATGGGTGCGAAAGGTCATTGGCGGAAGTATGGTGACGGAAGCAAGCAAGTGGCAGTGACGAAGTTGTAATTCAAAACAAAACTGATTTTTATGCCTTTCAAAGTAATCTCTTTTTACATAACTTTCCTAATTTGTCAAAATATAATTGGCCGCCAGTTCTTTATCAAAAATTCTTTTCTAAAAGGTTGCTGAATTCATCAATTAACAAATGAAATCATTTTAACAAATAAGCCGTTCCTCTTAACAAAACATTTAAGTCCTCTAATTAAATAATTTACTAACCATAATAAAACACTTAGGAAAAATCCCCAAAATCACAACTATTCACTTTTAATATGTTTTCTAACATATATAATTTTCTGACCTAAAAACATTGCTTAATTGCCTTAAATAATTTAAACCCAAAAGTATCTAATTCTTCCATTCAAAATTCATAATAAATTATCCATAGCTTGGAATATTGTGAGTTTAAACCCATCTCCAAAATAATGTTTTACATAACATAATCAAACATAATGGCATCCGAAAATCAATTTACATTATTTTAACCTTAAAATCGAATTATATCATCCCACAAAAATCCTTGTTTAAATTATAACATGGCATATAAATCAAAGCATATCATCATTCATCCATCCAAATGGTTTTAAACCTTAAAATCAAATTTATACGTTCAAGAAGACATATATGAGATGGTTCAGATCATTATTCACCTTGTTTGGATGGGGAACTTGAGTTTTTTTTCTTGCTTTAATCTTACTAGCTTGAACCTTAGCCTTTAATTGATTTTTGAGCTCCTCTTCTCCTAGGGTTATGGACAACCTTGTTTCTCCTTCGTTTATGTTTTTGGTTTATGAAAATGTAAATGAGAATGAGGTAAGGGGTTTAGGGGTTATGGTATACGGCTATTTCTTTTTACCCTTGCCTTATTCTCTTAAATATCTAATTTATAAATCACATATATATTCATTTAGTTAAGGCACGACCATAATTAGTTCTCAAATCTCAATTCCCTTATCACTCTAATATTTTTATTATTCTATTTAATTTATCTAATTAAATCTCCTGATTAATGCTATTTAATATTAGGGGTGTTACATGGACCCCTATTGAGATACCACCTAACGTAACCCCTTGACCATTCAATACGTCATTTGGGGCAAAGAGGCCGACCTTCAAACAACCACTTAATACCTCAAGACCCTAAAGTTGGCCCTTCGTCCCATAGCCCATACTCATAATGACGTCTCACATTAGTCCAACTATTCATAGGAACTGGTAGCCAGATTAGCTTTGCAGATTTCCCTTACAGAATTTGGGACTAACCCCACATCATTTCAAATATTTATCATAAGGACTCACATGAATCAAAGTGTACACAACTGCTGGTAGCCTCATAGTAAAGGGCATACTTCCATCATGTGACTCTATTAACCTCACTTCCTTATGACTTAGCCATAAATCAAATACTCTCCATATATATATTTATATGTGTATATATATACACACACTCATCTCACTATTTCATAAATAAGGCCTTATAAGGAACCTTCCTTATTACGCCTTAAAATAACAATTAGGCTATATAAGAGTTTCCTCTTATGTTCACCTTACAATCAATGTCCTTCCAAATAGGGGAAATAAATGAAATAATAGTTACCTAATTAACTATGCCATATACGCAATAATTATATGTTAATTACGCTAATAGAGATAATAATATTCGTGCCTAATAAATTCTAAACGCATGGATTTTACACCCTAAACTATGGTTAAATGTCAATTCCCTAACCAAATACTGTTACAAGTCTATTTTTTCAAATTCCCAAGATTCCAACATATCAAAATAAGGGATTTCAATATCCAAATAGGGAATAATTATTCATAACAAAAACTATAATAATGGACTTGTAAATAAATTAGAAACTCAATTTATTACATTGAATGGAATATCCTAAACAAAAGAAATTGCAATCTAAATCCCATATTCTATTCAACTCATCTTTTTAGAAAGAAATAGACAAGAAGGAAATTTGTGTAGAATAAGCGGTGTAAACTGCAAGTAAAATTTATAATCTATACCCTTATTTTATTGGAGAATCGCAAATTTGAATCACAGAGGGAGGAGAAGTGGAATAGAATATGAAATCATTAAAAATTGCACAATAGAACAAATCCCATCAAGTTAATGTAAATAATCAAGAATCTTCACATAGAATTGACATTTCGAAAGAAAAAGGAATTTTAGGGGATTTTATCTATGGTATTTTCGAAATTCCAAAATCCCTTAGGCATATTCAAATCCAAAAAGAAATACACTAAAAAATTACTGAAAAATAAATACTAAGGTTTCCACTCACAAATTAGCCTTAGCTTCATGCCAACGGATTTGTGGCCTTTCAATCCCTTTCAGAATCTCTCTCTTTTGATATATGAACACAAAATAGGAAAGAAGTATATATATTCATTAGATTCGGAATAATTAGAGAAGAATATGAGAAGAATAAATTGGAGGAAGAAGAAATAAATAAGAAATGGGTTGAATTCTTTCCTGAATTCTCTATGGAGTTTCTGAACCTTATTAGAGAGATAGCAATATCAGAGTTTCGTTGTATTCCCTAAAATAACATGAATAAAAAGCGGAGAGGATAAGTTTCTATTTTTAGGGGTTGAAACACACAAGAACCGCAGGATGGAAGTATGCGAGGAACGGATAAATCTAGAGCGTTAAATAATAAAACACCTCTTTAAACCCTAACTGCCGCTGCCAAAATCTGGCACCGACCGATCGACCGCCCCTATTCAACCGGTTGACCACTTGGGGTCGACGGACGTGACTAAGGTGTCGACCGGTTGATTATTTTGGGAAATATTTGATTATGTGCTTTATTAGTTAATTTCTTTCCCCTAATCAACTTTAACGTTAAACGTTACTCAATCGTTAATTAACATTTACTTAGAACCCAAGCTAATTCAAATCCTAAACATAAATTCTTATTTAAATTTGAATTCAAGCTAAATTAATTTAAATCTGAATACTTCAAATGCTCATAACTTCTTCGTTTGAGCTCCATTTTCAGCATATTATATATAGAAACAGATCAGAATTTTTCCACGAACGCAACAGAATAACTTTCATTGTCAAATTACAAATTTTATAAAATTTCCATATTCTATCTTATCATTTTAGTTCAATTTAATCCATTTATTTTTGGTTCATTTTACTGGGTGTTACATTCTCTCCCTTTAGAAGAATTTCATCCTGAAATCTTCCAAGGGGCGAGCAACGTAACACGCAATAACATCCATAATATACAACCAAGTTATCTACACAACCATCTACCCAACTAATAGTGTAATGTGATTATGTACTACAGACATACTAAAATTAGCTCAATCCTAAAATGAATGTGTGATCGTGTCATGCAAGTATGTATACAAACACCCTAAACATGCATAAAGGTTCCTACATGAGTGCAAAGTGATTGTGAAAAGTGTAGAAACCATCTCTTATCATCCAATCCAACAACCATGATGCAACCAAAAATCCTAGTTTTGAAGGGAAAATTTTTTTACCAGTGAAAAGCTCTGGATGAGTGATCTTCATTTTCTCCTCGGTTTCCCAAGTGCTTTTCGCTAGATTGTCTCCCCATTGTACTCGGACTAGTCTAATAACTTTGTTACAGAGTCTTTTAGTTCCATGCTCCATGATGCGTGCGGTGGCACAGAGCATTGTGAAAGTGTATATTGATCGATAATATAGTTAAACTACGACTAGCAAGTGCGGAATTATAAATAAAAGTAAATGGCAGTAATAAAAATGACACCAGAGATTTTTATACTGGTTCGAACTTCTCGTTCTACGTCCAGTCCCAGACTGCTTCTGGAATTTCTCGAATAACCCTCACTTAACCCGGAGGAACAGGTATTACACCGCCTGAGCAACTGAACAGGACTTTCCGCCTAAGCAACCGAATAGGACTTTTCCGCCTAAGCAACCGAATAGGACTTCAAATACAATTTGGTAAATTGTTTCTTGACTTGTGTGTTCTTTGAATAACACGAATATAGTCAATGTAGTACACCCTTCCTATAATCTTCTTGATATGATGATTTGAATGTGCAAAGATAGGAAGTAGAGAATTGAAAATCACTTGAGATTATAACAATATAAGATCAGAAAAGATAGAAAGAATTAGTATATGAAATAGTGGATTTTCATCTCTATTTATAGTATTGAATAGTTTTAATTCAATAGTTGCAACTATTAGAAGAAGTGCAACTCTTGGTGAAGAAGACAACTCTTCAGATTTTGATATTATATGAAGAGATGCTTCAGTTCGTCAAGTTCAGATGTCTGAGATAAAAGTGACAGATGTCTGAATAATTTTGAATTTCAAAAAATCAAAGGAAACACTAAACAGTTAATTTAGACGTCTGTCTTTTAATTCAGACGTCTGTCTAGGATGACAGACGTCTGTTATTAAGTGACAGACGTCTATTTCATATGGAAATAGAAGAATTTACAACATAGTACTCAGACGTCTGTTATCTTAATTTAGACGTCTGAAATTGATGTCAGACGTCTGAATTAATATACAGACGTCTATTTCTGTATTGTTCTGTTCCTTTGTCTATTTTATTATTTTTGAACTTGAGAATATATATAATTTTGAAAATACCTTTTTTATATTTATTTTAAAGCAAGATTTTCAAAAGTATATGTGTGTGTGTGTTTCATCACCATATCAGAGATTGTACAAATATATCTCACTAGATTTTATAAAGAGCTTTTAATCTTGTTGATGATAATAGCTTCTTTTGATGATTCCTGCAAGAATATTTGACATAATAATATATAGATTGAAATATATAGTTGTCGCATTAAAATCGAAGAAGTCAGGTTTCAACATTCTCCCCCTTTTTGATGATGACAACTATATAATTCATCGATTAGTTATAATCATACCTTTTGCTCCCCCTGTCAATATGACCATATTATATAGCAGAAATATAATTATTTCTCCCCCTTTGTCATTAACAAAAAGAATTGTTGGGGTTGACTTGGATAAAAAAAATAATAATAACAAAACTGTGAATAACACACTAATTAAGAGATGTTTAAACAAACCAAGCAAGATATAAACAAAACAATGTTTAGGATACATCATAGTTGATTTTTAAAAAAAACAGATAAAATTATACAATCTTATCATTTACCATTGTTTGAACCAAAAAATATATATGAGAGAAGATTGAACCAAAAGAGACACCAAAAGAGAAACCAAAAGAGAACCATCTTCATTCACCATTCTCCCCAAGAAGGAGAAGAAGGAGGTGAGGATCCATGAGACTTTTTCCATAATTGACGAAGAATTGTCTTGATATTTCTCAATTCTCGTGCATTCTCTTCGACTTTGGCATCAAAGTAATCGAATCTAGAATTGATGGAAGAAAAGCCTTGTGCTATTTGTTGAGAAATTTTCTTTTGATTTTGAGAAATAATGATGTCGGATTTGAGCTTTTCATTTTTAGTATACGAGCGAGAAGTACCAGAAATTAGTTCTATCTCGAAATTTTCCGAATTTGGGCTTTGGATAAAAGCTTGCTCAAAAGCTTCATCTTCATCTTCTTCTTCATTTTCCCTTTCTTCATCATTCTTTTCTTTTTCAGTATTGTCTTCATTTCCATTATGTCCGAAACTACTTACTTTTGCTCTTCCTTTCTCTTTTTGTAAAGCAAGTTGTTCCGCTTTATAATCATTAAATGTTGGAAATGTTGGAGGAGATTCTGGTAATCCCATTAAACTGAAGAAGCGAATGTTGGATACCTTGATTTTTTCAAATTCAATTGATGGACTTTGAATAGAGAAGGCACTTAAAATTCGAGTAATATAGGGAGCATAGATAATTGAGCGTTTCTTGGAGTCATGATAAGTGCGAAAAGCATCATAAAAGTATTGAGCCCAATTGATTTGAGTATTGGATAGAATTGATTGAAGAGCTTTATCTTCATCATCGTAAATGACCTCATGGCTTCCTTGTCGGGGAAAAATTGTTTTTATTAGCATTCTAAGCAATAGTCGAGGTCGAGGACGAAGATGATTTGATCTATCTGTGGATTTTTCAGGTTCAAAAAGATAATATTCGATTTGTTTAAGTTCTTCTCCTTCTAACTTAAAGTCATCTATGTCGACCCCTTCCGAGCTACATTTTAAAATTCGTCCAATGTCAGAAGGAGTTATTTGCAGAATGTTTCCAAAAACGCTTGTCCAAAGCGTTCCTTTTTCTCGATGAATTCTAATTTTTGGATTGTTAACATTCGCTAGAAATAATAGTACACTAAGTCTGCAAATGTTGACTTGATTATCTTTGAAATCAATAAGGCTTGTAATCTGAGATCTATCAGTATAGAGCCTAAGTTTGTAGAAAGGAAAATGATCAAGATTATGAAAGATACCATGAAATGATTGAAGAGAACATAAATGCTTGTAACGAGCCATGCTTCGAGGTTCGTGGTATAACCAAGCTTCAATTTGATCTTCCGAAGGAAGAATGTGAGGAGGTTGATGAGATGAATCTCCTTTTTGTTTCTTAGGTTTGGGTGCCATTGAAAAATGAAAAACTAGGGTTTCGAGTTTGAGAGACGAGAAGAAAAAAATAAACCGTTTGAAAAAAAAAAAACGTATGTAGATTTTCTTCTTAACAGGGTTTCAGACGTCTGAAAATTAAACAGTCGTCTGAAAGTCTGTAGAATAAAAACATAGACTAGAAGAACAGACGTCTAAAAATTTATGACAGCCGTCTAAGATGTATGACAGACGTCTAAATATAATAGACAGACGGCTCAGAAGGTTTAAAATAAAACAGAGAGCAAAAAACATTTTGCACTAAATTCAGACGTCTGATCTTTTTATGTTTAGACGTCTATTATGAATAATAGACGTCTGTTATCATTAAACAGACGGCTAAAAGTTGACTGCAAAAGTATAGACAGATTTAGACGTCTGTGAAAAATGACTCAGACGTCTGTGTGTCTGAAGATAGAAAAAGTAGTTGTTTTTACAGACGTCTGTTGAAAAATATAGATTATTTATTTCTATTGATAAGAACATAATACAAGAATAAGTCAACAAAACAAACATACAGACATATATATTATCTATTTAGGAGTCTTTGGAGTTTTTGGAGACTTCGGAGACTTCCCTTTGGATGATTCGTGTTGATTTTGTTCAGCAGACTGATAAATAGGAGACCATTGAGGTTGACGTTCCCATGAATTTGGGGATACATGAGGACGTTGAGGTGAGAGAATATGTGCATTTGTGTTGATCGGAGATGAACCACATATTTTTGCAGCACATCGTTCAAGAAAACTGAGTCGTCTTCCATGACTCTTTTGTTCAAAATACATTTCTCGCTGAAGATCAAGTGTTTCCCTCTGATAGTGATGTAAATCATCTATCTTTTCTTTAGTAGATGGAGATGGAAATAAATTTCTTCGCGAACGTTTATTTTCCGGCGTATATCCCGTATGATGACTTTGTGGTGGACATATCGGAATATAAGCTGGAGTTGGAGTCGGAAGTTCGGAAGACCCAGAACTAGGAGTTTCGAAATTAATTGAAGAAAACTCAGATGTATAGGAGGGCTCATCTGAAGATGAACCAGCCATGGAATATAAGAATAATGCAAAGTTCAAAAACATATTTGTATTTTCACCTTTGTAAAAAAATAGATAAACTGAAAAAAAATTTCTTTGGTAAAAAGAAATTTATATACAACTAAAAGCTAAAAAATAAATGGTTAAGATTAAAAGAAGACAAAATTTAATGTTAACCAGAAACAATATGTGTGGGTAAAAGAAAAATTTAAATAAAGATAGAATAGCTGAAGTAAACTTCATAAATTGTTGAGAGAGATAATACCAAGTTCTCGTCTCAATTTTACAAAAATGTTTTCATTTAAAGGTTTTGTAAAAATATCTGCTAATTGATTTTCCGAAGATATAAATTCTAGATTGATTATATCTTTTTCAATATTATCACGAAGAAAATGATGACGAATGTCAATATGTTTTGTCCGTGAATGATTTACTGGATTTTTAGATAAATTTATAGCACTAGAGTTATCACAGAAGATTGTAGATTTAGATAAGTTAAAACCAAAATCTTGAAGAGTTTGTTGCATATAAATTACTTGAGCATATGCCAAAGCTGCAGATATATATTCTGCTTCACAAGTAGAAAGTGATACGCAATTTTGTTTCTTACTGAACCAAGATACTAGAGACCGTCCAATAAAGTGACAAGTCCCACTTGTACTTTTTCTATCCGTCCGACTTCCTCCAAAATCAGCATCACTATATGATACTAATTCAAAAGGACATTCTTTCGGATAAAATAGTCCAAAATCTTTGGTTTTGTTGAGATAACGCAAAATACGTTTCACTGCTCTAATATGTGATTCTTTAGGATCGGCTTGAAATCGTGCACACAAACAGACACTCATCATAATATCGGGTCTACTAGCAGTTAAATATAATAACGATCCAATCATACTTCGATATAACTTTTGGTCTACACTCTTGCCATTTTCATCTTTTTCAAGATGTATGGTTGTACTCATAGGAGTTGGTTTGGCAGAGGTATTTTCCATACCAAAGCGTTTGATTAAATTATTACAATATTTTTCTTGATTTATAAAAATACCATTATTAATTTGTTTAATTTGAAGTCCAAGAAAATATGTTAATTCTCCCATATGAGACATTTCAAATTCATTTGTCATTATTTTAGAAAATTCTTGACATAATTTATCATTAGTTGATCCAAAAATAATATCATCTACATAAATTTGAACAATTAAAATATCATTTTTCTTTTTCTTAATAAAAAGAGTTTGATCAACCTTTCCAATTTCAAAACCAGAATTGATTAAATAAGTTTTTAAACGATCATACCAAGCACGAGGTGCTTGTTTCAAACCATATAAAGCCTTTTTAAGTTTATAAACATGTTCTGGAAATTGTTCGTGTATAAACAAGGGAGGTTGTTCAACATAAACATTTTCTTTAATAAATCCATTTAAAAAAGCACTTTTAACATCCATTTGATATAATTTGAAATCATGAAAACAAGCATAGGCTAATAGAATTCGTATTGCTTCTAATCTTGCGACAGGAGCAAATGTTTCTTCATAGTCAATTCCTTCTTCCTGATTATATCCTTGAGCAACTAATCTAGCTTTATTTCTAGTGATATTACCATTTTCATCAGCTTTATTTTTAAAAACCCATTTAGTGCCAATAATTGATTGATCAGATGGTCGTGGAACTAAATCCCAAACGTCATTTCTTTCGAATTGGTTTAGTTCTTCTTGCATCGCAATAATCCAATAATCATCAGTTGAGGCTTCCTTAATATTTTTAGGTTCTATATTAGAAAGAAATGCTATATGACCCATTTGATTTAGTTGATTTCTTGTTTTAACTCTTTCATCAATTTCTCCTATTATATTTTGAATTGGATGATCTTTTAAAATTCTTGGTGGAGATTTTAAATCAGTTTCAATTTGATTTAAAGAAGAGATATTATCAGGTGAAATGTTGTCAAAAGTAGAGTTTGAATTTATTAAAATGTCTTCATCATCATTTGTTTTAATTTTGAAATTTTCATCAAATGAAACATGAAGTGTTTCTTCAATAGATTTAGTTCTTATATTATAGATTCTATATGCTTTGCTTCGTTCGGAATATCCGATGAATATACATTCATCTGATTTTGGATCAAATTTACCTAATTGATCTTTTGTATTTAAAGCGAAACATTTAGAACCAAAAACTTTAAAGTAAGATATATTTGGTTTTCTACCGATGAAGAGTTCATATGGAGTATGTTTAGTTAAAGGTCGAATAGAAACACGATTTAGGACATAACAAGCAGTAGCAACGGCTTCTGCCCAAAATTGTTTTGGAAGAGTGGTTCCATTCAATAGAGTCCTAGCACATTCTTGAAGTGTTCTATTTTTACGTTCAACAACTCCATTTTGTTGAGGCGTTCTTGGAAATGAAAAGTTATGAAATATTCCCTTTTTATTACAGAACTTCTCAAACAATTCATTTTCAAATTCTCCTCCATGATCACTTCTAATATTTTTAATTTTTAGATTTTTAATATTTTGAATACGTTTAGCAAAGATTTTGAAATTCTCAAAAGTATCACTTTTGTTTTTCATAAATAAAGTCCAAGTATATCTAGAGAAATCATCAACTATTACAAAGACATATCTATTGTGATTAATAGATTGAGTCTGAGTTGGTCCAAATAAGTCTAGATGCAACAATTCAAGAGGTTGCAAAGTTGAGATGATCTTCTTGGATTTAAAAGTAGATTTAGTTAGCTTTCCTAGTTGACAAGCATCACAAATGCTATTTACCTTAAAATTCATTTTAGGTAATCCTTTTACCAAATTATTTTTGGATAATTTATTAATAGCTTTGAAATTTATATGACAAAATCTTTTATGCCATAGCCAAGGATCATTTTCTTTGACTAATAAGCACATATTTGTATTATAATTTATTTTCATATTTAAAATATAAATATTATGATCTCTTACTCCTTCGAAAATGATATTTTTGTTATAATCAAAAATATTGCATTTATTTTCAGAAAATACTATGTTAAAACCTTTATCACATAATTGACTAATACTAAGTAAGTTATGTTTTAAATTTTTAACTAATAAGACATTTGTAATAAGAGGTAATTTAGATGTACCGTCATTGCTCACATCGCCTTTGCCGATGATGTAACCTTTTGAATTATCTCCAAAAGTGACAGATCCTCCATCTGAGTAGATAATGTTAGTTAACATATTTTTATTGCCTGTCATGTGTTTTGAGCAACCACTGTCTAGAATCCATTTTCCTCTTTTCTTAATCGGTACCTGCAAAAAATATTGAAATTCTATTGGTACCCACTTCCTCTATAGGGTCCTAAGGGTTAAATCTTAGGAAGCCAAACCCAGTTGGGTTTAGAGTTCCCTTTAAAAATAAAATTTTCATTCTTATGTACAGACATAATAAAAGATTTAATGTAGTTTTTCTTAATCAAATTATTATTAGTTTTTGGAACCCAAATCATAATTGATTTTGGATGAATAATTTTTGAAGAAGATTTTTGAGCAGATATAGATTCCTTTTTCTTAAAATTAGTATATAAAGAACCATTATTTTTAGAATGCTTTTGTATTGGTTTTTTATATCCTAATCCCTTTTTATTTGAACAAGTTTGAGAATTCTCAATTATTTTAGAGAGATTCTCTCTTCCACTGTTAAATTTAGAAACATTTTTAGAAATATTTTCCAGTTTTGTTTTAAGATTTGATACTTCTATATCAAGTGTTTTAATATTAGAGTTTAAATCATAATTTTCTTTTGTTAATTTAACATTCTCATATTCCTGTTTTTCTATTTCACTGCTTAAATCAGTCAATTGAGATGTTATATTAACATAAGATTCTTGAGATTTTACCAACTCTTCCTCTAATATTTTCTTTTCATCTTTTAACATGACAGTCTCTATTTCAGATCTATTTAATTTTCCTAAAGCATCTTTATATTTACTCTTTAGAATTCTAAGTTTATCTAACAATTCAGAGTTTATTTCTATTAAATCGTCAAAAGTTAGATCACTTACATCATCATTTGTTGCCATAAAACAAACATTGGCTTGTTCTGAATCACTATCATTATCACTGTCTGATGAAGAAGATTCTGTATCATCCCATGTAACTGAGAAGGCTTGTTTCTTTTTATATTTGTCCTTTTTGAAATTATTCTCTTTCTTCCGATCAGGACAATCTTTCTTTATGTGGCCCTTCTTGTGACATTCGTAGCATTCAAGAGATGAACTTGATGGCTTATTAAAACCCTTGTTATTTCCAAATTTATTACTCTTTTTGAATTTTAAAAACTTTTTGAAATTCTTAGCTATAAATGCCATATCATCTTCTGATTCAGAGTCTTCTTTTTCTGCTTGAAAAGCGATAGTTTTCTTGTCCTGTGCTTGTGCTCGTCTTGCCTGCAAATTTACTTCATAGGACATTAGATTTCCTATTAACTCCTCTGTTTTTATGGTTGAAATATCATTAGCTTCCTCGATAGCTAAGACTTTTCGTTCCCATTCATCAGTTAAAGAGTTAAGGATTTTTGATACAACATCAGATTCAGTAAAAGTGACTTCTAAAGCTAAAAGAGAGTGATAAATATCCTGGAATCTAGAATACATTTCACTAATACTTTCTCCTTGTTTCATTCTAAAATTTTGAAATTGGTTTTTAAGCATAGAGATCTTGCTTTGTTTTACTTTATTTGTTCCTTCGTGTGTAACCTTAAGAGTATTCCATATTTCATATCCAGTTTTACAGATACTGACTCGATTGAATTCATTTTTGTCTAAAGCACAAAATAACATGTTCATTGCTTTTGCATTTGCAGTAGCATCTAGTTTTTGAGTATTAGACCATGTAGCATACTCTGTAGTAGGGATATGATATTCAGTTTGAATAATATTCCAGGTTTCAAATCCACTTGCTTGCATAAAAATTCTCATTCTAGTTGACCAATAACTATAATTTAATCCGTTAAACAATGGTGGTCGTGTAGTGGCTTGTCCCTCAGTAAAACTGTTGCTAGTGTTATTGTCCATATTATTAAAATATCAGATAACTGTGTTATAGTTACGTGATGACCTTGCTCTGATACCAAATGAAAGTGTATATTGATCGATAATATAGTTAAACTACGACTAGCAAGTGCGGAATTATAAATAAAAGTAAATGGCAGTAATAAAAATGACACCAGAGATTTTTATACTGGTTCGAACTTCTCGTTCTACGTCCAGTCCCAGACTGCTTCTGGAATTTCTCGAATAACCCTCACTTAACCCGGAGGAACAGGTATTACACCGCCTGAGCAACTGAACAGGACTTTCCGCCTAAGCAACCGAATAGGACTTTTCCGCCTAAGCAACCGAATAGGACTTCAAATACAATTTGGTAAATTGTTTCTTGACTTGTGTGTTCTTTGAATAACACGAATATAGTCAATGTAGTACACCCTTCCTATAATCTTCTTGATATGATGATTTGAATGTGCAAAGATAGGAAGTAGAGAATTGAAAATCACTTGAGATTATAACAATATAAGATCAGAAAAGATAGAAAGAATTAGTATATGAAATAGTGGATTTTCATCTCTATTTATAGTATTGAATAGTTTTAATTCAATAGTTGCAACTATTAGAAGAAGTGCAACTCTTGGTGAAGAAGACAACTCTTCAGATTTTGATATTATATGAAGAGATGCTTCAGTTCGTCAAGTTCAGATGTCTGAGATAAAAGTGACAGATGTCTGAATAATTTTGAATTTCAAAAAATCAAAGGAAACACTAAACAGTTAATTTAGACGTCTGTCTTTTAATTCAGACGTCTGTCTAGGATGACAGACGTCTGTTATTAAGTGACAGACGTCTATTTCATATGGAAATAGAAGAATTTACAACATAGTACTCAGACGTCTGTTATCTTAATTTAGACGTCTGAAATTGATGTCAGACGTCTGAATTAATATACAGACGTCTATTTCTGTATTGTTCTGTTCCTTTGTCTATTTTATTATTTTTGAACTTGAGAATATATATAATTTTGAAAATACCTTTTTTATATTTATTTTAAAGCAAGATTTTCAAAAGTATATGTGTGTGTGTGTTTCATCACCATATCAGAGATTGTACAAATATATCTCACTAGATTTTATAAAGAGCTTTTAATCTTGTTGATGATAATAGCTTCTTTTGATGATTCCTGCAAGAATATTTGACATAATAATATATAGATTGAAATATATAGTTGTCGCATTAAAATCGAAGAAGTCAGGTTTCAACACATTGTTGGCTCCATCTCTAAATCCCTCAATTAATCAGGCTCAACTTTAATAGCAGTGTCATGAAGGCATTTCTTAAGGTGAGAAACGTGTAAAACACCGTGGACTCCTGTCAATCTGTTCGGAAGATCCACGTGGTAAGCAAGTTTTCCTATTCTTTCCAAAACTCTGAATGACCCAACAAACCTTGGCGCCAGTTTTCCAGACTTGCTGAATCTAACAACTTTTCTAAAAGGGGAGATTTTAACAAACACCATATCTCCACCTCAAACTCAAGCTCTTTCCTTCTCTTATCTGCATAAGATTTCTGACGATCTTGTGCTGCCTTCATTCTTTGCTTGATTCAACTCTACATTTTCCATGGTATCATGGATCAAATCGGGTCCATGCAATACTTTGTCAGTAGTTTCCCACTAACAACTTGGCGATTTGCATGGCCTCCCAAAAAGTGCTTCAAAAGGGCCATACCAATCATCGCTTGATAGCTATTATTATACGCAAACTCAACCAAAGGTAGATGCTGCTCCTAATGTCCTTTGAAACCCAAAATACAAGCTCTCAACAAGTCCTCCAAAATCCTATTCACCCTCTTTATTTGTCCATCAGTCTGTGAGTGATATGTAGTGCTAAGGTTCAAAGAAGTTCCCAAAGCTGTTTGTAGGCTCCTCCAAAGCTCGCCAGTGAACAAGAGGTCCCTATCACTGACTATGCTCGCAGTAATTCCATGTAGATGAACTACCTCCTTGATATAAATCTGGACGAGAGAAGTGGCAGAACTATTTCTCCTAATCAGAAAAAAAATGAGCACTCTTAGTGAATCTATCCACAACAACCCAAATAGCCTCATTGCCATTCTGGCTTCTAGGCAATCCTTCCACAAAATCCATTGAAATATGTTCCCACTTCCAAGTCAGAATTTCTGAAGGTAATAATAATCCACCAGGCTTTCCTTGCTCAGCTTTATTTTCTGACATGTTAAACACTTAGCAACAAACTCAGCTACGCTTCTCTTCTTTCCATTCCAAAAGAAAATTCTCATCGTGTCCTTGTACATCTTATCTCCTTCGGTGTGAATAGTTATTCTCTAGTGGTGACATTCCATAAGCACGTCTTTCAACAAATCCTCAATAATTAGAACACAAAGACGTTCATCTCTTCTGAAGTATCCCTTCTCATCAACTGCATACCTACTAGCATGGGGAAAATGCTCTCCTTTCCTCAATTTTTCCAAAATCTCAGCCAACTTCTCATCCTTCACTTGCTCATGTCCCATGCGATCCATCAAGGTTGGTGTAATCTCCATCACTGCTTGAAAGCCTTAGATAGGTTCTGTTGACGGTTGGAAGTTAAAATTTGAGAGAAACTCCAACGTCTCCATTCATATATAGTGCCTAGGGTAGCATGCCTTCGACTAAGGGCATAGGCAACTACTTTCCCTTCTTGCATAAGAAATGCCCCTAATACTGTGCCACATGCATCTGTGAAAACCGTAAACAACTTGGTTCTATCTGAAATAGTGAGCACAGGTGCACTAGTCAATGACTCCTTAAGCTTCTCAAATGTCTTGGTGCATCTATCGTCCCAAACAAAATCAGATTCTTCTTAGTCAATTGGGTTAAAGGGGCTGATATTTTTGCAAAGTTCTTGATGAACTTCTTATAGTAGTCTGCCAACCCTAGAAAACTCCTAACCTCTGATGCATTATTAGGAGTCTTCCATCCTTGGATAGCTTCCACTTTATTAGGGTCCACAGCCAATCCTTGTTCTGAAACAATATGCCCAAGGAACCCAACTTCATTTTTCTAAAAGTGGCGTTTAGAAAACTTGGCTTTGAGTAGGTTCCTCCTCAAGGTCTTCAATACCTACCTAAGGTGGTTCTCGTGCTCCTTCTTGCCTTTGGAGAAAACCACGATATCATCAATGAACACCACAATGAATTTATTAAATTGCCATCTAAATACTCTATTCATCAAATCCACAAAGTATGTTGGGGCATTCGTCAGTCCAAAAGGCATTATTTCCTACTCATAAAGCCCATATGGTGTACGGAATGCGGTCTTCAACTTGCTTTCCTCTACAATCCTTAACTGATGGAATCTCGTTGCTATCTCTAATTGGGAATAGACTTTAGCTCCTACAAGTTGGTCGAACAAGTCATCTATTCTAAGTAAAGGGTACCCTTTCTTCCTTTTCAACTTGTTCAACTCTTTATAATTGACGCAAAGTCTCAAAGAACCGTCTACCATTGTAGCAAAAACAATATGGGCTCCCCATTCAGAAGTACTCTTATAGATGAATCTTTTCTTCAATAGCTCTAAGATTTGTTTATCCAATTCTCTTCTTTCTTTGGGGGCCATGTCTCAATGGCAAAGCGATGGGCCTTGCGTCCTTCTCCAAATCAATTTGAAACTCAGTCTCTCTATGGGGTAGGAGACCCGAGACCTCCTTGAAGACATATAAAAATTCACAAACTATGGGTATAAATAATGGCTCTCCAACAACAGATAGACTTAATGAGTATAAATGGCTTAACTCAACTAAATTTTTGGGTGTACAAAGAACTTCTAGGTCACGACCTCCACAACTCCTTAATCATACTACCCTCTTATCACAATCAAGAATGCCTCCATAATATGATAGCCAATCCATACCCAAGATAAGTCCATACCCCTCTAAATTTAGAATGTACATAGTACATATTAAATCAACGTCGCATATGTCTAACACTAGGTCGTTGAAAATCACAGAGAAATGGTTCAAACCCCCAATAGGATTAGAAACCTCTATTGGGCTGTTGACCATTTGGGTTTGAAGGTTAAGGAGATTTACTACATTCCCAGCTATAAAGGAATGTGATGCCCTTGAATCCAATAGGGTATGAATGGTCACCCCAAAAATAAGTGTTATACCTTCTAGAGTTGCTTTTCCTTGGTCTCTTTGTGACTTACTAGGAATAGGAACGACGTCAGTAATGTAGGCCTGTCCGCTTGATCCTTCCTTAGCTATCTTGGGACACTAATTCTTATAATGACCTTCCTCGTAGTAGTTAAAACAATTCTCTTTAAAGGCTTCCTTCATCAGACTCACCTACGATCTTTAGTTTCATAACCCTTTTTTGGCATCCCTTACACACCTTCCCATCCTTTTTAAACTTCCCCTTCGACTTCATATTGGCCCAAAAGCACCCTTTCTTTGACCCTCCTTGCTTTTGGGTCGGTGCAGACTTCTCCTTCTCTACTCCCATGTCTTCCTCATTGGCCATGTGCAACATTGCCATTTCTACCGACGTCTTATACATGGCCCAAATAAGTACTGGGGTCAACAACATTTCTCTTAGCGGGGAATTCAAGCCCTTTACAAAATTCATGCCCTTTTTCATAGGTGTGTTTACTAAGCTCATCCCGAATATAGCCAATTCAGTAAACTTAGCTATGTACTCCTTAAGGGTAGAATCTCCTTGTCTCAGCTAAATGAACTTCTCCATTTGTAAGCTAACCTCTGCTCTAGACAAGAACCTCATCTTAAATCTATTCCTAAATTCATCCCAAGAGAATATTCTTCCTGGATGCTCATTAGTCACAAAGTTCCACCACTCCAAAGCTACTCCCTTAAGGTGCCAAGCTGCATTCTCCTTCTTAACTGATCATTCCAATCAAGCTCTCTAAATATTTTCTTGTAATCACTCACCCAAGCTTTAGCTTCCAAATATCATTCAGTTTCGAAGTATACCTTTCCTTCCATATTGAGAAAGTCCTTACACAACTTAGGAAAATTAACAGGATGTGGTACTACATCGGTAGGCGGAGCGACAGGCGCTATTAGTGTAGTTAAAGGGACAGGAATCTGGTTGACAATCCTAAGATACAGTCCAAACCATTCGGGCATTCCATGAATGGGTGGTCTTCCACGCGTAGGGTTCCCCTGTCCAAAGGAGGATTGATTATCAGCCATATCAACTATTTGTAGTTTAAACCTTTAGTGATAATTTCCTAAGATAGTATTCATATGTTGAAAAAAAGGTTGCCAAGTGTATATGCGTATGTTCTAGAAAATAGGGTGTATATATATATATATTGAATTTTGAAAAACCTTTTCAAAATAAGAAATACGTCTCTTATACATATAGTTTTTCCCCATTGATCAGATAACTTAGGCTCTGATACCAAATGTAACAACCTATTCTATAACAGGCCTAAATTTCGGTCCAGAAAAGGCCTATTGAAACTTAGATCCATTCTAAGGTAAACTGTCGGTAGAACTAAGAAAATAATAGTATATAGCCATAACTAAACTTTCAGAGCTCATAGTGGATGGAACAAAATATATAAATTGTATCGATTTATTTCAAAATCATAACAATGTCAAAATACATGATACCATCAAACTGTAACATAATCTATTGCAACAATAGTTTGGAAACATGGGTATATATGAAAGCAAACGAAAATGGTAAATACTGCCGCAAATCCACCACCTCCGTCTCCAAGCGTCACCTTTTCCATCAACGTCTTTAACTTGTGTTGTAATGAGGAGGGAGTCAGAACAACAATGTTCGGTGAATAAAAATCTCGAGTTTTACTTTTTCAGTACTTGGGCAGTATTTCTCAAAATAATAATTTGTCTACGAAAAATAAACTATTTAATACATTTTTAAAAGAAAAGGAGGCGGGTCCAACCACTTAATACCTTCCATTCCAAAAACAGGTTTCTAGAATTTCATATCCCCATCATACGTCATAACAGTTAATAATGTAAGAGACACTACCCAAGCCACTTAATACCTTTTATTGGAAAATAGGCAGACTCTGGTCATTTAATACCTTAATTAATGCAAACCCCATCATTTAATACCTATTTCCAAGCCGTGCTGCTCAGTGGTATTATCTAACTGACATCATATGGAGTTTCATAGGCCACTTAATGCTTTCTTGTGGAAAATAGGCAGACTTAGCTCATTTAATACCTTAATTAAGGCAGACCCCATCATTTAATACTTATTTCTAAAAGCGGACCCCTATTGAGATACCAGCTAAAGTAACCCCTTGACCATTTAATACTTCAACCTGAGGCAAGGAGGTGGGCCCTTAAACCACCACTTAGTACCTCAAGGCCCCGAAGTATGCCCTTCCTCCCATGGCCCATACTCATAATGACGTCTCATATTAGTCCGACTATTCATAGGAACCGGTAGCCAGATTAGCTTGGCATATTTCCCTTACAGAATTTAGAACTAGCCTTGCGTCACTATAGATATTTATCAAAAGAACATCTCACATCAATCAAAGTGTACACAACTGCTGGTAGCCTCAAAGCGAAGGCCCGACTTCCATCATGTAACTCTATTAACCTCTCATCCTTATGAATTTTCCATAAATCAAATCCTCTTCACACACACATACACACTCATCTCACCATTTCATAAATAAGGCCTTATAAAGAACCTTCCTTATTATGCCTGAAAATAACAATTAGGTTATATAAGAGTTTCCTCTTATTTTCGCGTAACAATCCATTTCCTTCCTAATAGGGGGAATAAATGAAAATAATAATTACATAATTAACTATGCCATATACGCAACAATTATACGTTAATCACGCTAATAGAGATGTTTGCACTAAGAATTAGCACAAACACTCAAGAAATTATATAGTAGAGGAATAAATGAAGAATACTAAATATAAACAGAGAGAATATAGCAGTAAAGCAATAATAAATAAGCAAATAAAAAAAAACGCATCAGTTTATAGTGGTTTGGCGTGGTTTGTCTACATCTACTTTGAAGAGATAGCTTTATTTATCACTTTGTAAACTGAGTACAAGAAGGATCAGACGAAATTCCTTAGTTACAAAAGAGTACAAAGAAACAGGCAGCGTAAAGATCCCAAATGAACAGTCAAGTCTGTATTTATAGAGGAAGATGACGAAATATCTCCCTGTAAATTCGGCAAAAGGATCTCTAGATCCATAGGGGCCCATAGCAAGGATCACATGGCCCAAACCTAAGAAATAAGGATTGGGACCGATCCCTATTTTGGAGGAGTTAGGGGCTGCAATCCCTATGGGAGCTTCTACATGTTGTATTATGCTTATCCTTCAAGTTTCATGTCAATCGGACCAGTAGATGTTGAGTTACCGATCGATTTTTATTGCAATATGTTATGTTGTCTGATTCTAACCGATCCCTCTAGAGGAAAGAAGGCCGAACCTTTTACTTGTTCCTTTTGGGGTGCGATCACTAGGGTCCCCTCTTCTTATTCCCAAAGTTTCATATGTATCCAACTTCTGGATTTTGAGATATCGATCATTTTTTATTGAGTTGCACTTGTTTAGCTGAAGTAATCCGATCCCTTTGGTAAAGAGGGATCGTACCCGATCACTTTTCTTGATTAGACTATATTCCACACTTAGAACATTTTGTATAGCATATCTCCCAATTTTGTTCGATCATGGCTTCTATTATCATCTATACTTGATTTATGGACCCCACAATCATCGCTCTGGGCTACTGGCCTTGATGACAGTCGAGTCTATCTTGTCTAATCAGTTCAGATATAGCCTGGTAAAAATGCCAGATAACATTTTCCCCCTAAAGTTTGTCTTGTGTTGAACATGGCGTGTGTTGAATCGAAGCAAGTTAGAGTTGCTAGAAAGAAATCCATCCAGTTTTCTGAATAGTCGCTATCCTTCCATTGAATTATTTCCCAAAGCATCGTATCTTTATTTGATCATCATGATGCTTGGTCGATTTCCAATAGTATAAATTCAGGATTGTATTCCAACAGTTGCTATCTATGTCCGGTTGTACGGGGATAGTAAGCTTTGTCTATCCTATCTAGTTTCATCTTTGAAAGCTTCGGGTGTTTATTCAATTTATGTCGATTTCAAAATTTGAATATTAGAAATATACACGTGAACATTCAGGTACACGTTCTTGTCTTTGCCTTTTGGATGCGTTCGCATGCTCATGGTTCGTCGCCAATTTTCATCGAATTAGATGCAATTTCATTTCATTTACATATTTATTTATATTCTTTATATATTTTTTATATACATGTTTGCATGCACATAAGGGTTATAATTCTTTTTTTATTTAGGGATCATACCCGATCTCTTTTTTATGTTTATAGGGATCAGATGGATCCCCCTTGGATAGGGATCTTACCCGATCCCTTTCAACATTAGGGACTTAATATTTTCAGCTTCAGGGAGAAGCTAAAGCAAGTCGACCCCTATGAGCTCTCATATATAAACCGATACTCCACCCTTCTATATCTTCAGTTATTCACTTTAGTTCCATTTTCTTTTATTTCCTTCGATACCGAACCCTTTTTCCCTAACTTAGAGCCGAACTCTTTCTTCCTTCTTTCGAAACTATCACTATTTCGATCACTTAATCCGCCACCCCCTTGAATTCAAGAACATCTCCTAGCCCTCAACTTGAATTTAAATTCATCCTATCTCGCGCGTGACAATCCATACTCATATACATATAGGTAGGTTTTGATTTGCATATGATTTTGATTCGTGACGAGATGATGGGTTCTGTTATGCTTCTTGTCTCGAGCATGGGTTGAATTGGGAGGATACGAGGTGGACGAGAACGACATGATGTCAGTGGAATGATGAAGTGGAAGAAGGAGGACGAGATTCGTGGAAGTGAGGCATGGAAATTTGATAAGTGTAGGGATCAATTGTATTCGAGTTTGGAGGGATCGGTGTAAAAGGTTGAAGTGAAGGAAGAAAAAGCTAAGTATAGGGACAATTATCAACCGATGTGGAGAGGGATCAATTTATAAATGGGACAGAGGGATCAGTGATGGAGTGTTTGACTAAAGGATCGGTTGTTGATGTTTTAGAGTAAGGAGGGATTAGTTATGTTGGTTTTGTGAGAGGGATCAGCTATGTTGAGATAAAGGGATTGGCTATAGGGACATAGTCGATTTTAGGCTTTGAATTGAGCTTGAACGCTTGAGCAAACAAATCCATATAAACTTTCATGAACAATCAGAACCAATCATGTCTTGATGAACCTGAACATATGACTATAACGGACAATAGGACTTGCATATCCGATTTGAATTTCAAATTGAATAACTAAGTTTCTGGGACTTGAATAATTTAACATATGGACTTCAAAAATGAACTTCACACTTCAATATGTCGATTTAAAAGCTAACACTGCCGATCAATTTAATGCTTGTTGAGACGTTCAGCAATGGTGGTCACTCTAGTCAGAATCCAAAGTCTCGTTACTAATTTTCGCTTTAATTCTGAATTGTTTATCTCTACACTACACAACAATGCGTCACACTAGTTTACACTTAGCACGGGGGGACATGTTATTTTTTCTAATCTTGATTATCTACTAAGTTTAGTTGATATGGGCTCTAGACTTTCAGGGCGTTTAGCCGCAATGCCTTCCGGTCAACCTTCATAGCATAACAACCTAGGTATCGAATCAAGCTCCGCGACTGTATTTGGTAGAATTTCTCTCGAACACCAAACTATGCAACCAAAGAGTCTCGGTCTGTTAGTTGACCTTTTCCCAGACATTTCCATCCTCTTTGTAGAAAAGATAGATCCTGCCCCTGATGCCTTAGAGGATGTTGTATTTCTAGATGACCCAATGGATTCCCCGGCTTCCAGAATTGGCGAGGCTGTTTTCGGTAGGCTGTGCTCTAAACATGGAATCCCATTGGAGATGTTCTAGTCCCTTCAGGGAATGACATGTCCCACTTACCCTCGGAGGAGTATACATCATGCAATAAATTTATGTGTTGCGCCGGATGTGTGCCGCCTTTTAATTCATTTACCTAAGAGATGATAATTTTTTTGGGAATAGCTCCTGCTCAGTTGTGTCTGAACAACTATGCTTTCCATCATGGTACCTTCCTGTTATTTATGGATGTTCTGTTCCACCTGCCATCTCCCGAAGACATCATGTTCATCTACAATTTTAAGCGAGGGACTAGAAGTCTTTCTTATACTTTCCTCGAGCCCACGTCCAACTATCAAGTTCTTACTGGTGCTTGGAACAAGCTCAGAGTCTTTAAGCATGAATGGTTCTACGTTCGTTGTGCGTCCGGTTTTGCGGGGCGATGGTTGGAAGGACGTAAGTGTTGCCCTCACTTTATTTTCAAATTCTTAAGTCTAAGTCGTATCCTGAACTAACAAATACTTTAAAATTTTACATGTGTCCATCCACGACCCCGAGGAGATAATTATTCAAGGGTGGTTTCTTCAATTCGTGCTACCCCAATTGAAGACAAGGACATTAGATCACTCATAACTGGTGACTAGTTATCACTTTTCGGGCTGCTGGAAGAGGGTCACAGCATTGGAATTCTAGAAACTATTGCACCGTGAAGGAATGTTGCGTAACAAGAAGGCGACATTGATAGGCCTGTCGTGCCCTTAGTCGAGGAGGCTCAGGACGATGCCGAAGATGGTGAAATTAGAGGTGATGAAGCTAATGAGTATGGTAACGATGATGTAGGTTCGGGCAACGCGCTTGTGGTCGAATCATCACAAGGCACGCAATCTCATGCACCGATAAGAAAAGGAAAAAAGCTTGCGTACAAACTCCATAGAAAAACTGCTAAGAAGCAAAAGTTCACTTTCACCTCCGTCGAAGAAGAATCTTCCTCTCAACCTTTAGAAATTTCGATGGAAGGATTCTCGTGTCTACCAATTCTAGAAGACATAGAAACTTTTGACTTTCTCAACATTATTATTGAAGGGCTTAATTCTCCCATCATGACTGGTGATGACATTCCTCCTACTAGCAAAGGGGAAATCACTCCGATGAGCAAGGCCACAGTAACTGGTCCATTGGGGGGACATTAGAACACTCACAATCACGTGCACTTCACTGCATGATTTTTGCCTACCTTTTATTTGATTATCACTTATACGCTTTTGTTTGGTCTGCAGGTGCTATTTCTCATTCTCATGCCTTTGATCGCTTGAGGGGCTCCTCAACATATTATGGATCCAGTCATGGTCTGGACTCGGGCAGGCGCCGAGAAAGGGGTGACAGCCGGGAAATGAGCCATCATTCAAGGGAATCTTCATCCTCTAAGCACAAGTCAAAATCTCAATCATCTCATTGCTTAGAAGTTCAGCTCAATCCTTCTGTATATAGTGGCGATCAGAGCTCTTCTTGTGTTGCCCAAACTGCTATGCCACCAGAGCATCATTTGGGTTCATCTGGTTCTCAACAGTCTCGCGATCGTTGGTCGAGAAAACGTCCCATTGTTACTTCTGATCCTGCTTTGACTACTACAGCTCTTGAGGCCTCTACGGTAAAACAATTGGCCGAACTTTAGGTCAAATTTCCAAAAATATGCTTTTATGGACTAAAGTTTCTTCCTTCTATCCACACAGTCCCAGGAAATATTAAAGCAAGTTCACTTGCATGCATCAACAATGTTTTCGTGCAGCATGAAGCATTCCCGCACTTAGCTGAGTAAATCTCTGAGGTGTCTACTAAAAGACAACATGAAATCGATCGCCTTAAGCTGGAGGCGATCCATGATAAATACATAATAAAACACCAAGATGATGAGATCACGGAGTTGATCATGAAGTTAGCCGCGATAGAGAAAAGTGCTAAAGAAACATCCAAAGCGGTTAATTGTTTGGAAATAGCTCACAAAAAGAAGTTGGACGCTGCCCTTAACCATAACGGTGTGCATGCTCCAGAGAAGAACACACTGCAAAAGGAGAAAGATACTTTAGACCACCGCATTGAGGAACTCGAAGAGCTTCTTAAGAAAGAGAAGAAAGAAAAACTTGAGGCTTAAGAGGAGTCTCAAAAGTATTGTGAAGAAGCCGTCGAGGCTCGGGAGTTGAAAACTAAATTTGACGAGCAGCTCGCTCAAATCGAAGCCCTCAAGGAAGAGGCAAGGGAAGCTAGCTGATGTGCACGTAAATGTGCATATTTTTACCACCATATTTAATCTATTTAAATTAAATAAATGATCATATTGGGTATTTTAACTTGTTTAAACCAAAATTCAAATTATTTGAAATTGTCACATATTCATCTTCATATAAGGGCAAAATGGTCATTTTTATGCATTTATTAAATTGTGAAAATTTACTTGGAATTTTCTATGTTGTTTTGTAGGAAATTTGGTGAATTTTACAAGTGGTTACATGATGAAATATGCATGCACAAGAGTGAAGAGAACAAATGAAGATGGAAATAATTCAAAGTGAAGATAATGGAGGACCCCACCTACCCACCTACCTTAATGTACAAATTAGAGGCTAATGCACATGCTTATGGAATTAATGGCTTCATGTACACTTAAATGTGGATTATTTGAAGCTAATGATTACTTGGCCTCCACACTTCCTAAGAGGATATTTTGGGCATTCCCCAAAAATATGAATTAGGGTTTAACACATGTATAAAATCCCCTTATGTTTCATGTAACCCCCCCTCTCCGAGTCTCTCTTTAGTTTAGTTTAGGCTCAAAAATAAATCAAGCTCTCTTCTTTCTTTTCATGGCTACTTAGCCATTTCTTCTTTTCATGTAACTTTTTTATGCACTTTTTTCATTTCCTTGTTTATTTCCCTTCATGTTGTAGTGTAGATTTACTTTCATGCAAGTAGAATAGTTTTAATTCTTGTTAATCAGCTCTCTTTTCCATTAGCTTTCATTTTCCTCTTCTTTTTGTTTTTTGTTTATTTCATGTTGCTTTCTACTTGTGTTGACATGATAACACAAATGAGAGGCTAATCCCTTCAATTTAGGGGTAATGAAGCTCTCTTGAATCATGTAGGTGCAACATAATTTCTCATTTATGTCTCTTTTGTGCTTAATGGAAAGTTAGATGTGTGTGTGATTTTGTGTTTAATATTGAGTTTGATAGCTTATGTTGTTCAAAACAAATAGGCTATGCTTAGTCATATGAATCACTAATTACCTCTTTATCTATATATGATCATGGTAATGGAAGTGGATTTAGATTCAAATTTGATGGTCTATATTTCTAATCAATAGTTAATAGGCCATACTTAAAATAGATTTCATTTTCATTTTCATTGTCAAGTTTCATGAAAGTTAATAAGTGGTTTAAGGGGTGTGTCAAAGTTTGATGCCTTATGTTGGCTAACTAATAGCACAAATATGCCATACTTATGATAGGCACATCAATTAAAGCACTAATGACCATAAAAGAGAGATTATGATTTCATATGTGTTGAACTACATGATCTAGAGAGTGGATTTATTCTCTAAATTGTCGCTTAACTCTTATATTTGCATCTCTTTTCTCTTTGTTAGTTTTCTCATTTTTCTAGCTTAACAATCTCTCGACTTTGGTTTAATTTGATTGAATAGAATTTTAAAATCATCAATTCCCTACGGATCGATCCGTATTCGCCATGTACTACAAGTGTACGCCATGCGCTTGCGGTTATATTTTATTTCGAAATTCATCGGCATTTTTCTAATCGATAGAACATTTGCCGTTGAACAAGTTTTTGGCACCGTTGCCGGGGAAGATGTTTTGATTTTGATTTTCTATTCTTCGAATTATTTTTGTTTGATTTTTATTGTTTTTATTTTGTGTGTTTGTTTGCATTTTTATTAAAAAAAATTGTGTCTTTGTGTTTTCAATCTTGTGTGTGTGCTTGTTGTTGTTTATTTTCATTGCATTTCAAAAAAAAATCATATACAATTCAAAAAGAAAAAAAATTTCCATTTCAAATTGCATTTAACAGATTGACAACTGCATTTACATTTTTTACTATTGCATTTTCCTTTTTCACATTTTACATCAATTTACATTTCATAATACACAAACATGTACTCTTCTCTCCGCCTCTCTCTGCCTGCACAGTGTACACTCTCATTCCCTTTCATTCACAAACATTCCTATTTCACACTTTCATTCACAAACAAACACTTCAATACTGCATCATTACCCACTTCTTTCCACTTTCCCTTGCTGCCATCCTTCCCACTACCTTCCATACTGCTCCTCTCACAAAACAAACAGCATACAACATCATTGAACCACAGAATAGTGCATCAAATTCAACTCCTACTTCAAACAACTTCACCATTCTACAAAACTGTTTCACCACTTCTAACATCTGCCATGCCTGAACAACTGCACTGAACAAGTGGCATCTTTATTTTTTGCTATTGTTACTACTGTTCTTAATTAGCCTATTACACTGTCAAGTATCTTCTGTGCACTGCTCGTCTAGTGCATATCTGTGCACTGCTCTCTCGACCACCAATAAATCCTCTACTGTCATTTACCACAACGCCAACCATCAACCTATATTCAACCATCACATATATCATAACAACCTTATCTCCCACAATAGCCCACTCCCACTAGCCATTCGAATCACTTAACATACATCAACACATCCACCTATATTCAACCATCACATATATCAAGAAACTCACATTCACTTCACTGCTGTTCAACGGCTAATCACCTCTCTGCCAAAACATATCACCTACAATAGCAAATCACCACCCTGACCTACAGCAGACCACAACCCAACATATCACACACATACATCCCCTCTGGTTCACTACCAACATACAAACTTGCCACAGCTCTGGTCATCCCCCAATGTGCACACAATCGTGTGCATCTCCTTCATCCTCAACTAACTGTGCACTGTGCATATATTTTTTGCCGCTGCAATTCAAACATCCCCAAACCATTTCATCAAACGACAACTAGAAGCTCCTGAACCACATCCACTATTCTGACAACCTTCTATCATTCCATTGCCACAGCTCAATTCCACCATTCTCTGTCATCAGCTCCTTCAAACCACAACATATTTCTACACATTACCCTACTCCTACCATTCTCTGTCACAACTTCAAACCACCAACAAAACATCATCCAACCACCAGAACAATCACCTACAAACATCAACAATTCCATTCACTGTCTTCCATCCAACATTTCACCCACCCCTGCAGTATATACTGCCACAGACCAAACATCATGCAACTTGAACTGCAGCTCCACAAGAACAAAATCGCAACTTCTCCACTTCATTCCAATCACCTCAAATTGCGAACACCCCAAATCATCTACCAAACCCAGACAGTCACCACAAATCACTACCCTGTCTGCTCATCACCTCAAAACACGCCAACCCATCCCCTACAAACTGCTATACCTACTGTTTGTCTGTTCAAAACCATGCCACATACAAATGGCTATACCCACTGTCTCAACAACAAGACATGACAACCCTCTGCAAATCCCTGACCTCATCACAATCGCCAGACCTAAAACCACTTTGCAACCAACCAATGACTCGCGACCTTCCTCTACAATTCACGAACACCATAGTCGTAATCAACCACTCCTACTACCAGAGCAGTCTTCATCGAACTCAGCAAACCCAAACGCCGGCCAACCATAATCCGCGGCCACCCTTGACATCACTAGAAATCTTCATCAGTAACCCAAATCCAACATCCACCGCATCACCAAAATCAACCATCGAAGTAACCAACCCAATCGGTTGTCGAACATCCTTCGTGACTTCCACCGCAATTCGAACCAGCACTGCAATCCATTCACGATTTCCAATCCACTTCCGATTTGCAACTTCAATTTTTTTCTTTCGTTTTGTTTCTTCTTTCAGTTCTCGATTTCTTGTTTTGTTTTTAAAACAGAAGAGGAGGAAACGAGAGTTTAAAAAAAAAACTTGTTTGGGCCGGGCTTTGTTTGTTTGTGAATTTTTTTTTTTGAGATTGCAATGGTGAAGTTGTTTTGTGTTATTATAGTTTGTTTTGTTTTTTAATTGTTTAAGTTCATTTTGTTTTCCTTTTAAAAAAAAATCTTTGAATTTGTTTTGTTTTTGTTCTTTTGTTTGATTTGATTTTTCTCTTGTTTCGGTTACTTCTTTGATAACAAAATATATTTTTTTAAGTAAAACTGCACTTTTAAGTTTCCTCTCAATTTTTTTTTTGAAAAATCCAAAAAAAAAACAAGTTCAGCTTTGTTTAATTTTCATTTTTCGTTTGTTTTCACTTGTTTGTTTTAATTTGATTTAGTTTCTTCTTTGATAAAAAAACAATTGTATATATCTTGTTTTTATTTCAGGTTGCCAAAGCAGAATTGTAGAAGAAGCAGAAGTGCTTGCTAAAATAAATTGCTTGCTTTGCTGAGCTTGCCAAAAAAATAACTGCTTGCTTATTTATAATTTATGTTTTATTTTCCTTGCATTGTATATATCTATTTTTCTGTCTGTCTTGCATTATTGTTTACTTGCATTTGAAATAAAAAATCAGAAAACCTAAAAAAAATCCATTCGTAGTTGCATTGTTAATACACGTTTAATTTCAGTATTGCATTTCATCTTAGATTTTGATTAATAATAACGGTTAGACATTGATAATCCTCAATTGTATATTAACAAGTTGTCTTCTTGGAGCAATTTAATTTCTTGGTGGCTAGGCTACGGCAGAGTAATAACCATTTATAAATATTACGGTAATACGTAAATATTATAGTGGTTGTTCCTTTGAAGGTACTTAAACCTTCGACTGCATTGCTACGGTGATTCGTGGTGCACCGATAAATCATGTCCGTTACCAGGCTGAGAACTATCTTGTTGAACTAAGACAATGTGTAATTATACAATTTTGGGTTAACTTAGGATAAATCATTTGTAATTAATCCTTGCATTCATTTAGTTGCATTAGTTCATGAATATTTAAAAAAAAATTTCAAAATCCAAAACTAAAAATAATGGTATATATTCCTTTTCCTTTGAAATTTTTAAAACCTTTTTCTTTGAAATTTTAAAAATCCAAAAAAAATTTAGAAAAACAAAACCAAAATCCAAATTTTTTTTAAAAACCTTCTCAAAAACAAAACAAAAATCAATTTCCCTTTTGAAAAATAAATTCTTTTTGTAAATATTTTTCCTTTATAAAAAAACAAAAAAAAACCAAAAACATTCTTGAAAATGTCCGAGTTTCCCCACTTACGTGAATTTTACAATTGTTGTGAAAATCAATATAATCCATATGATTTCACTCCAAATTCGTATGGATATTTTAATGACAACTGTTCTTTAAACAATTCGAATTTTGAACAACAAAGTTTTCAGAACGATCACCAACCCTCGAATCTCGAAAATAGCATTTCATCTCTACTTGAAATCTCTACACAACAAAATCAAATAATAAATGATTTGTGTAATTCATATTTGTGTAACAACTCGAGTCAAGGATTTCAAAATTTGAATTCAATTCAAAATTCAAACGATTTCGAGCATATCCCATGCCAATTCAATTTCGAACTCCAAAATGAATTTCAAAATCAAAACGAAAATGTGATCCACTTTTCAAATAATTTTGGCAATGGGAATAATCTCGACTATGGTGCAAGTGAAATTTTCTGTTCTCAACGGATCCAAATCGAAAATCCTCAAGCTAATAATTATAAATTGGATTTTGTTGAACAAATGAACGAAATTTACGATGATCACACGGATTCATTTTTTGAAACATATATGAAACAATATGAGAAACAAAATCAAATCCTAATGTGTGACGAGTTGAGTGACAATCCATCTTTTACCCAAATCGACGATTTTCAAATAACAACTTTTGAAGTTGAAAATAATAATCTTAATGAAGTTGTTGAAAACATGGTAATTGAGTTGGATTTCAATTCTTTTGAGGGTGTGGAACCAAATTTAAAATTCGATCTTCCTTTTCTTGATTTCGAAAATTTGAATACAACAACTTTGGATTTTGAACTTAAGATACGCAATGAAGTTGTTGATAATTCAACAAAGGAAAACGAATTTAATGAACATAAATTTTTTGGAATTTTCGAAAATGAGTTGTCGAATTTTGATGGGGAAGATTTAAATCACCATTTTGATTTTGAAATCAATAATTCTGAAGAATTTTTCAATGAACAGCTTGAATTTCAATTTGGTGAAAATAAACTTGAATTTCAACCAATTGTTTTATCAACCCCAAAAATCATCGAAAACAAAACAACTCGCACAATTTTCAATAAAACGACATTCTTTTTTCCAAATCCACATTCAACTTCGAAGTCTTTTATGATTTGGTTTTCTGAGCTTAAGCCGTGTCTCACATATTTGACGAGACAAATGAATCGGTCTTTGGAAGACCGTTTCATTTACTTTTTAATGATATACTTTCTGATGCCATGTAAATAATCATCTTTTCATTTTCATTTAAATAAAGGTTATGTTTTTATTTTTCTCCTTCCACTTGGGTTGACTGTGGGGACACAGTCAAAATCAAGTGTAGGGGGAGACTCATCTTCATTTTTAATTTTTCATGATTTATTTTTGCTTTTTCTATTAAAAACTCAACAAAAAAATTAAAAAAAAATCCCATTTTTTTTAAAGCATTTTGATTTATTTTTAAAGAAACACTATAAGATAAATATATGGTTTTGGTTTATTAAATTGAAAGTTTTTGAAAATGTATTCGTCTTAACAAAAATAAAAATGAAGTTTGATTACAAATAATAATGGTTTAACTAGTATATAGGAAGATTCATACTTGATAATTATGAAATATATCCTAATTGAAAATCTTTGTTTTAAAAAGTGGTTGATTTAAAGTAAAGGATATAACATTTTTTTGTCTTCTAAGTTAAATGATGCTAAGAAGATTTTGCGAAACTCTCTCCCTAAAATAAACAAAAACACAAAAAAAAACAAAATATTTCTTATATATATGTATATATTTTCTTAATAAACACCTAGAGTCATGTGTTCACTCGCCATGCTCTGTACCCTTCTCACGTAAGCCCGAAAGGCAGTGCACGATCGGTATATCCGGCCTCAGTTTATCTGAGTTAGGTGTGTATATAAAAAAATTCTTTTACTAATAACGCCTACAGTCAATAAGTGTTCACACTTGTGTGTTCACTCGCCACGCTCTGTATTCCTCTCACATAAGTCCGCAAGGCAGTGCATGGGTAATATATCTGGCCTTAGTTTATCTGAGTTAGGCATATGTAAATATTGTTGATATCAATAAAATTTTCAAAACAAAAAATGGAGAGAGTAAGCAAATGAAATCCAAGCACTATTTTAACTTATTTGATTTGATTTGTTATTGAAAAGAAAAGAAAATACTATTTTGAAAAACTTTGATAATCAACTAAGGATCCATTTCAAATTACACCGTATTATCAACCAAAACAACGAGTTAAACTATTGTCTATTTGTTATGATAACTTGATTTTTATTGGAAATTTTGACGAGTAAATGACTTAAATTTTCAAGATAATAACCAAACCTATATTTAACTTATTTGTGTTAATTTAAAAATAAATCCTTCATTCGTAAATATTTTCAAAAAACTCGCATTCATCTCTTTGTAAATAAATCTTGCATTATGTAAATATTTTCATTCTGCATTTGGATTTTGTGGGTAGTATCCACTGAAAACCCTCACGAGACAACACTTGTCCTACTGGAGACACCCAGAGGTTTAACGGCTTGTTGCATATGCTCAATGCAATCGTGCTCCCTACGAAAACAAATTTATCTTAGTTTTTCTTTATTCGAGGACGAATAAAAAGATAAGTGTGAGGGTATTTGATGTGCACGTAAATATGCATATTTTTACCACCATATTTAATCTATTTAAATTAAATAAATGATCATATTGGGTATTTTAACTTGTTTAAACCAAAATTTAAATTATTTGAAATTTTCACATATTCATCTTCATATAAGGGCAAAATGGTCATTTTTATGCATTTATTAAATTGTGAAAATTTACTTGGAATTTTCTATGTTGTTTTGTAGGAAATTTGGTGAATTTTACAAGTTGTTACATGATGATATATGCATGCACAAGAGTGAAGAGAACAAATGAAGATGGAAATAATTCAAAGTGGAGATAATGGAGGACCCCACCTACCCACCTACCTTAATGTACAAATTAGAGGCTAATGCACATGCTTATGGAATTAATGGCTTCATGTACACTTAAATGAGGATTATTTGTAGCTAATGATTACTTGGCCTCCACACTTCCTAAGAGGGTATTTTTGGCTTTCCCCAAAAATATTAATTAGGGTTAACACATGTATAAAATCCCCTTATGTTTCATGTAACCCCCCTCTCTCTGAGTCTCTCTTTAGTTTAGTTTAGGCTCAAAAATAAATCAAGTTCTCTTCTTTCTTTTCATGGCTACTTAGCCATTTCTTCTTTTCATGTAACTTTTTTATGCAATTTTAAATACATGCTTTTTTCATTTCCTTGTTTATTTCCCTTCACGTTGTAGTGTAGATTTACTTTCATGCAAGTAGAATAGTTTTAATTCTTGTTAATCAGCTCTCTTTTCCATTAGCTTTCATTTTCCTCTTCTTTTTGTTTTTTGTTTATTTCATGTTGCTTTCTACTTGTGTTGACATGATAACACAAATGAGAGGCTAATCCCTTCAATTTAGGGGTAATGAAGCTCTCTTGAATCATGTAGGTGCAACATAATTTCTCATTTATGTCTCTTTTGTGCTTAATGGAAAGTTGGATGTGTGTGTGATTTTGTGTTTAATATTGAGTTTGATAGCTTATGTTGTTCAAAACAAATAGGCTATGCTTAGTCATATGAATCACTAATTACCTCTTCATCTACATATGATCATGGTAATGGAAGTGGATTTAGATTCAAATTTGATGGTCTATATTTCTAATCAATAGTTAATAGGCCATACTTAAAATAGATTTCATTTTCATTGTCAAGTTTCATGAAAGTTAATAAGTGGTTTAAGGGGTGTGTCAAAGTTTGATGGCTTATGTTGGCTAACTAATAGCACAAATATGTCATACTTATGATAGGCACATCAATTAAAGCACTAATGACCATAAAAGAGAGATTGTGATTTCATATGTGTTGAACTACATGATCTAGAGAGTGGATTTATTCTCTAAATTGTCGCTTAACTCTTATATTTGCATCTCTTTTCTCTTTGTTAGTTTTCTCATTTTTCTAGCTTAACAATTTCTCGACTTTGGTTTAATTCGATTGAATAGAATTTTAAAATCATCAATTCCCTGCGGATCGACCCGTATTCGCCACGTACTACAAGTGTACGCCGTGCGCTTGCAGTTATATTTTATTTCGAAATTCATCGGCATTTTTCTAATCGATAGGAAATTTGCCGTTGAACAGTACTACACTGTTGGTACTTAAAAACCATAGAAAGAAACCCCTAAGGATTTATTCCAATTCAATTATAAAAATTCTCGCAAATAAGTTATTTCCAAAGTGCACATATAGCGACCTTGCGCACTATAACTTTTGCCACTTCGTTTAACCCCTTCTATAATTTTTTAAACCTTGATACTTTTCCAGTAAGAATTACACTTATAGTACTTATTAAAATAGCAAAGAAGCCCCTAGGAAGTTGACTTTAAAAATCTCTGAACACATGACATATTCAAAGTGCATCCATAGCGACCTTTTCGCTTCTAACTTTCACAACTTTCATTCACAATTTCTATAACTTTCCAAACCAATTTCTTGTTGTTCCATACACTTAAATATGTGTAGAAAACAACCAAAATATATTATTTCATAACATATTCTCAAATAATCACAGAAAAAAGTTTAAACATAAGGGAATTCAAGTGCACTTATAGCGACTATCTCAATACGAACCATTCCATATCCATTCCAAATTCAACACACAATCAAAATAACCATGTAAACATCAAGTCAACGCAATATCACATGTTATAGAAGGTAATAGGAGTGATGTTGTACCATATAAAGTTGTCATTTGCTTTCAAAAGAAAGATGGTCCAAAGTTTATAACCTTAAGTAGTTAATGGCTCTTTAACTTTATATTTATACACACACATATATATACACACTATATACATACTAGACGGTGAGATAACTCACCCAAATCCAAGCCAAACACATGCTCAAGCACACACAAACTCAAGAACACTTCCTAACTTCTCCAAACACCCGAAGATCCAAGCTTACAACAAAACCTCAAAGCAACACCTTCCCCTCCTTCCTTATGCTCACAACCAAACATGGAACCCCCCTATTCTCTACAGTTCTTCAACTTTTGATTTTAGATCCACGCTTCCTAAGGTGTTGTAAAGTATTAGTGATAGTTTGGTGAAAGTTGGAGAAGATTTGAATTAATTAGAGAAAGATTAGTGAAGAACAAAGTGGATTATTGATAATCCCTTTCTACCATTTTTACCCTTTTTATTATTTCCAAGCTTTTAGATATTATGAAGTATAAAAGGACGCTAAGCCTCCCTTAACCCCCCTTCCTCCCCCTGCCCCACTTGGCTGACCATAAGGAGACTTCCCCCATCTCCTTTGCATGCTTCCACTTTACACCTCAACATTTACATGAAAATATCTAAAATACTATTCATCAAAATATCTTTTCATTAATCCTTCTAGAAGCTTTAATTAATTCTTGCTTAAAATATTTTTAGTTGCTAATTACCTAAATATTGATTAATTAGACAAGCACAAAATGGTTGAACAACTTCCGTTGATAAAAAAATTGTCTATCGATAAAATGATTTTCGGTCACTTTATCGATATTTCTTCGAACTATATATTTTTGTAAACATTTTTTAAAAACAAGTTTACCATCATTAGTTAGTACTTAAAAGGGGGTTAACAAGGTTGTTAAACCACTTTAATTACATTCAATATAAGATTCAAATATTTAAATAACTTGGATATTTAAATTCGAAGTATCCGAAATTTCAGGTCGTTACACTTTATTATAACTATTTAGTAGTATGGGTATATGGGCGGGTGTTGCAAAATTTGAACATCATCCTAAATACGTTCAAATATCATTGAAATACAATTGAATGTCGTTTATACTCAAGTAAAATTGATCAGGTAAATCAAAATTAACATATAAAAATAACCCATAGAATTAATAAGATATTCAACGAAAAGATCAATAAAATACTTATGTGAAAGTTTATGCAAAGAACAACATGGTAACAAGTCAAAAAGATCCGTAAGGGGTAAAATTTTATAGAAGGAGCCAATTTTTCAGTGAATACATCTAAATAGGGATGAGCATTTGGTTGGTTCAGTTAGTCCAATGAGAGAACTTATTAAACTAACGGAAAACCAATGAAATTGAAAACCCAACCAAACTAATCAAATTGAGATTGATTGGTTTGGTTGGTTATTTAATTTAACTGAACTAAAAATGATTCACATTTAATGTTTGGATTATTCATTTTACTTTAAAATAAAATAAATTAAACATGATTAAAATATTCTTATTTAGTTTTCTTTTGCTTTTTAATAGTAATTTTGATAAATATATGATAAATAAAATTTATTTAGACTGATAAACTGACCTAAAAAATCATTATAACATTACTAATTTTGAAAATATAATAAAGGTTTTGTTAATTTGGTTAAACTGATAACTGAATTAATTTCTTTGTCGGACCAATCGGAAACCAATCTAGTTACAAAAACAAACCAAACTGATTAAAATAAACTAGTTTAGTTGATTTATTTGGTTTAACCAAAGATTACTCACCCCCACTTCTAAACACCATCCATATTGGAATGAAATTGATTATCTAAATAAGAACTAACATATAAAATACCTAATAAAAAGTCACAAAATACCATTGTTAATGGTTAAAGCTGTGAACCAAGCTTTAAGAATTTGAATTTGCTAACTTTTAGCATTATCTGATCAATTTTCCAAATAGAATCAAAAATAAAAAAAACCATAAACCGGTATAAAAGGAAGTGAAATGATATAAGACCATTTCCAACAATCAACTTATTCAGTTGCACTCTCTCTTCATTTTGCACTAAGCAAACGAGCTAGGCAACCAGGTCACCGCAGAACCACCATAAACCGGTTTTTTATTAAAATAGAGTACATAATAAGTCTTCTCCATTTTAATTAAAATTGCAAAGTCTTCACCATTTTAATTAAAACGGTAAAGTCTATGTCGTCTTATTATTTCCAACCTTAATCACAGCCTCATTTTCTTCCTTCTTCCTTTCTCATTCCATTTTTCAATTGGCCGAGAGGTTATACTTCCCCCATTTTCACCATTTCATACCCCAAACCCCTAAATCCAAGCACCAATGCACAAATTAAACCTTGTTTTTGAAATCTACATGCGTGGAAATTTCTAGATTACGTAAAAGTTTCGCAAAAAGTTTTATGCATGGAAAAAGTAGCAGTGGTGGTGGCGACGATATTAGGGGTGGTCGATTGGTTGTACCGTATGGACACGAGTATGGAATAGAAGACCTACTTGAGGCCATTGAACATGTCAAGGAGTATGGAGAAGGCGATGGTGGTACTGGAGGTCGATTGGGTCACGGAGGCCGTAGGGGTGGTAGAGCGGGCATGAACCGAAGGGGAGTGGCACAGGTTTTTGGTAGAGTTGCTGGGCTCTGTGGTTTTGAGGATTCGAACTTGAGCATGATGAAAGTGCTTATCGATTTTTGGGTACTTTCAAAAGGGGAAGTTCACGTTAGCACACAGAGTAGCCCGGTAGTGAGTATTTTTCGCGGCACAGTTAAAGTAGATTATTATTTAAAATGTATATTTATGAATTTGTTTAACTTAAACAGTCATGGAATATTTTATAACAAACCACATATTTTACGATTATATATTTAAATGTTTTATTTAAATATAACATCGTTTGTTGAATTTAAAGTCTAAAATGTTACTTTTTGTAAACAGTCGAATCTGGACTCGAGACTGCTTCCATTGAGTTCAGAACGATGTTTACAACTTTTTTGAGTATAAACATCGATATGTTTGGAGTTGATTAGGATTTTGGTATTTTGTTTGGGCTTTGGTTTGTGTACTAGCCCACTAACCCAATAAGAGAACCCAAACCTTCTACCAAATACCTTCCACTCCGCTCCTCTTCATTCATTCCACTTTCTAAATTCCTAACACTCAATCCTTAGAAAAATGGGGGAAAAGAAAGGAAATTAAAATTCCTAAGCCCTAGATTCTTAGGAAATTCAAATTCAAGTTCTAAAATCAAAGAGAAGCTTAGGTAAGCATCCTCTTCATCTTCCCCATCTCAGTCTCTCTTCAATTTTCAGAAATTCCTATAACCTAACTTAGGAAATTCATTTTATTTGATAATAGATTGAAGATTCTTGAGGTGTTGTTGAAGAGAAATCAATCTTAGCTTGTTTTAGAGCTTCTCATTTCTATATTTGAGTTTAAAGGTGAGTTCTTGAACTCACATCTATATCTATACCTTTGATAGTTGTTAGGTATGAATTCCTAACATCTATTTTATGTTCATTTGCTTTTGATTTGAATTGGTTTGGTGAATTTTCCAAATTTTGGTATTTTGAAGTTAATATTTATGAAAATCCTACTATGGGTGTTTGGACATATTGTTTGGTGTGTATTGAAGAGCCTATAGGGCTGGGTTGTCGCTTGGCATAAATCCCTAGCCACCATCGCTCATCCGATCGCTTCCGAACTGATTTGGCCATTAATGGCCTAGGCTAATTTTTGCCCTGAGCTTCAGCTCAGACGTTTGGGAATAACCTCAAACGTCTGGGCCATCGGAATAAAAATTCCAGATTCTCAACTCAGACGTCTGAGGTTATTCCGAGACGTCTGGGCGATCTGGAAGAAAATTTCCAAATTCTCAACTCAGACGTCTGGGAAAACCACCAGACGTTTGGTGCTGTTTAATTCAGCCGATTTGCCTATTTTTGAGTGGATTTTCAAATTTTGTTGATCCGGTTAGTTGTTGTCATTTATTATCGACTTTGATGACTTCTTTTCTGGATTTTTGGGAATATCCATTTGATGGATTTGATATCGATTTTCATGGTTTTAATTCACATCGTCTAATGTGAAATTTTGGTGATAGATTGTGCTTACAATCGTTTCTATGATTTATCACTTTAAAATACAAAGGTTTCTATACTAGTAGTAAATACTCAAACTCTTTCACAAAAACAATTTCAACACTACTTTTAAATACAAAACTTGCTTTTTAAAAAAAAACCGTTTCCAAATCTATTAGTATATACAAACCTTTACCTCATTCGTATGAGAAATCTAATTAAACGACTTAGCAAAACAAGTGGTATGAAACGCTTCGGTTTATTTTGTCAATTAATTCTTGGACTTATTCGATTGAACTCTTGTGACAATTTTCGAGTGGAAATCTACAATCTGTTCGTAAATATTTAAGTTAAGCCAGTGGTTATGGGACATGAAGCTAAACTCATTTATTTACTAGCTTAGTGTAATTTACACTTCTTATTGATCTATGATGATTATTTTATGGTTTAGACTAGCGATATGCGATGTGTCTTTGTCCGCGTGGGGGACTATACCCCGTTTTATGGAGATTCGTCTCATTTTTAGGGGCTAGCGACTTCTGGTCTTTTGACCGTTCATGGAGCAATCGGCTCAACGAGTTTGGAGCATGGGGCGTATCTTTCTAGGTGCGTCGATGTTTGGCTCAATAAATATGTGCATGGGGCGTATCTTTTTAGATGCGTCGATGTTCGCCTATGCATGGGGCGTATCTTTTTAGGTGTGTTGATGTTCAGCTTATCAGTCCTCATGGGGGGACTGTACCCCATATTTTCATGGGATAGCGTCCCGTTTGTGATACACGTTTTTGGTGAGTTTTCATGCTCCCGTTTATGATAGGCTTCCCCCCTTATGTTTTTCTAGATTTCTAATTATTGACTTTTAGAATTTGCGTTTCACCAATTTTTGTGATTAGTATTGATAAGCCCTATCAATATTTGTGGTTTGGTGAATAAAAATAAAGAATATGACATTCTTTTTGGTGTTTGAGGAGATTTGAGATATTGTATGATTTTTGTTGACATCATATATATTTGTTATATCTCTTATCCTATCTCATCTTACTTGATAATTATAGCTAGACTGATCCGTTTATTATTTTTCTTCTTAAATAATACTCGGGTCAGGCCGAGGTGTTTCAGGTGCTTCCACTTGACTGCTTAGCATGGACTAGCTTTTGACTTTTGGCTAACTACTTTAGCTTAGTAGTTTTTGTTTTATACATTCGAGATAGAGACTCCTTGATGTATACATATTCTTTTGTCTAGCACTTGTACCTATTCTTTTATGATGTAGTGGATCTTGTATAACCATTACTTTGATGTACACTTCTATATGTTATATTCATATCTGTTTCCGCCTTAGTGATATGAATATCTGTGACTGATTTATGTTATGCTTATTTTATATTTGTTTCCGAAGACCACATAGCCACTGTGTAGTAACTTTGAGTTTGTATTTGATATGTCAAATTTCCTCTTGAAATGAAATGCATGACATACTATTTGACATATCAGTACTTGCACAAAGCAATTACACAGATGGTCGCTCCTTAACATCCTTATTCTTCGTACTAATTGACGGCATTACCCAGTAGTGTCCTTGGTTAGTGTGAGTATAGAGGTGGGGCGTCACATATTCGTTCTTGGGGTTCGTTAGCTAATACGTTAAAATATTTTCATAAGCATTTGGCAAATATTTCTATAGTTGTAGCTTTCTACATGAGCTTGGATTTCATCATTTTTTATGTAATTTAATCATAAGTTTAAGTTAAAAAATTCTGTCAATTTATTATACTTTAGTTTAACTTGTTTATGTAATTTAAAATTCTAGGCATCAATAATGAAATTAAAGGCGATGTCCAATTGTGTGCTAATATTGCTTTGCGGTGGTATAAAACCACTCATACATTTCACTTTCCTTGTGGTGAGTAAGGGATTACATTGTTGGACTTTTCTATCCTCACCGGAATTTGCATAGGAATGGCTAGTTTTCCTTTGATTCCATATGATAGGTGGCATGATCCCACAGTTGTTGAGGACATTTTTCCACATTTAGACACATCGCTGATCTCTTATCAAACTGCCACTTCTATCAGAGTCACTGTGATTACAACTGCATGGACAACATACTGACAGCGTATTCACTAGAGCATGATTTGGAGCTTGCTCGATTGTTTGTTTTATACCTTATGGGTAACTTGTTTTTAGTACCTCTAACAGTAGGGTGCAGGTCGCTTATATTGAGGCTGTTGTTGGTTTGGATTTTTACTATATTGTCGTGTAGGATTGGGGTACTTCTATACTTACGTACTTATACATATGTTTGGATGCACAGTGCACCATTTCTGAGTCATAGATTTCATTGTTTGGATTTGGGAGTTGTTATAGTAATGGTATTTTGAGTATTTCAGGAACTTCCATTTCATGATAGTGACTGTAGATACATCTAGTTTCTTTCCTTGTTTATTATTTTAGTGTGCGAAAAACAGGAGGACTAGGGATAATGAATCTCGTCATGTTTACGCTATTGGCCATAACCAGATTGACATGAGTTTGTATAGAGGGCAGTTGATATGACATCCATTTTATACTAGCGATTCGATCCAGCTTGAGTTCGTGCAATTAGCTAGGGTGCTCGGTGTGTGAAGTTTTCCTCTTGTATCGTATCCCACAGTGTTCGGTTCTTACTGGTACCTCGGTGAGAGGTGTTAGAGATAGATATTTTATTTCGATGCAACTCACGATGATCTACACCCTCATACGTATCGATGTATGATTTATGATGCAGATGAGCTTGTTGCCGCTAGAACAGCAGGTTGGTGGCTAGCAAAGAGATTTATTATTATCGGTCCATCATACCTTTATTTTCGACATAGATTTTACATAGCATCCAGTGATACTATTACTCATTCTGCATCGATAGATCTGTTAGGGCCAGCTGCTATACGTCATGGGATAACACCTCCGGTTGTCGAGTATCTTACCCGGCCTAGTCAGGGGTATCATGTATTAGATCACGTGTCTGATTCTAGTCACTTTTGTTGGACCACAGTAATGCCCACATCTTTTGGAGGTGACCGTTATGTTGACGTGTATCACCCTCCTGCACACGACCAGTATCCGGATCTCATGCAGATATCGTATGGTGATCTATTCGACAAGCAGATGGGTCTCTGCCATACCAAATATGTAGAGCGACGTAGCATTGATTATTACGAGGATGCTACGCCTACAGGTAGAGGAGATGACACGAGTATAGGCCGAGCTAGAGATTCTCTTAGTTTAGTATATACTATGATCACTTAACTGGCGAAGACGATGATGACTAGACATGTCACCATCATCATCTCGGTCTATGTCGCTGACTTCATTGTATTCATTATTTATGTAGAGTGACTGGCGCCATATCCATTGTATTCATTATTTATATCGAGGGACCGATGCCATATTCAGTGTATTCATTATCATATGGTTATTTATGTATCCATTATCCAGTGTATTCATTATTTATTCAGTGACTTGTCTTATCATTACTGTAGCCACGTTGTTCTTATGTACATTTGCTTTTCATTTTTCTGTGCATCATGGTTTATGGTTGAAAGTGAGTATTGCTTTATGAGTACATTGCTATATCAAATTTTTCAGATATAATTCAGTAATTTGCCTTATAATTATTATAGCCACGTTGTTCTTGTGTACATTTTCTTTTCATTTTTCTGTGCAACATGATTAATAATTTAACGTGAATATTGCTTTATGAGTACATTACTATATCAATTTTGTCAAATATCATTTAGTGACTTGTCTTATCACTACTGTAACCACATTGTTCTTTTGTACATTTGCATTTCATTTTTCTATGCAACATGATTAATAGTTCAAAGTGAGTATTGCTTTATGAGTACATTACTATATTAATTTAGTCAGATATCATTCACTTACTTGTCTTATCACCACTGTAGCCATATTGTGCATCTTTTGTCAGTTACTTGTCTTATCATCACCACTGCAACCACGTTGTTCTATGCACCAAGGAATTATAAATAACATCCTCCTACCATTGAGATATATACAAACTCTTCTTTCACCTTTTTATATGGTGTATCATCATTGTGGACTACAACCACATTTCTTTGCCATCTTCGTACTCCTACGAAGGTCCTTTAAGTCATAAACAACCTCCTAATCCTTCTTCTCCTTAACCACCAACGGGGTGGTAAATGAAAATGCATGGAAGAGACTACGAAGGCCTAAGGGAGCGTAGGGGAGAGGAACAAGAGCTTTGGTTAAGAGAAGAGAGAAGTAGAATTGTAGATCAGCGCACCAATGTAGAAGCAGATAAGGAAGGCAGGAAGTCCGTAATCAACAGACTAAGAGAGAACAGGAGGTTGACTCTCCTCCTATATTTTGTGTTTGTAGAGTTTCAATTACGTATTCCATCATAAGAAGCAAAAAAGACATTGGACGATGCCATTATGGATGCTTCAACTTTCCAAACGGTTATGGGTTATGGAAATAGATTGATGATCCATTCCCTCGCTACGCTGTATAATATGCGACCGAACTTGAACAAGAAATAACAGCACTTCACACAAGGCTAAGCTCACTGGAATTTCAGGGTGGTGCTGGACATAACTAAGCTTCATTGGTCTGTTGTATGTTTAAGTATATGGATGTTTAAGTATGTTGTATGTTTACGTATGTTGATGTGTGAGGTACTGAATCTTTATCTATGTTTAAGTATGTTGCATGTTTAAGTATGTTGTATGTTTAAGTATGTTGATGTTTGGTATAAACGAAGAAGAGAATAGAGAATGAAACTCAGATTATTTTCATTAGTTCATTACTTCGGCATACTTACATATATATAGTAGGACTTACAAGTAAACTGGGCCGAACAAGCTGGGCCAAACAATTACAATACGAGAAAATAAGAAAATAGAAACCAAGTAAACAAGTATGCAGTTATATGTACATTATTTACAATCCATATGTATATCCTTCTGATAACACCCCCCCTCATGTTGGTGCATAGATGTTTATCATGCCCAACTTGTCACACAAATATTCGATTCTGGCTCCGTTTAAAGCTTTTGTAAAGATGTCAGCGAGTTGTTCTTCAGTTTTTACATGCTTCGTAACAACAAGCCCTTGTTGTATTTTTTCTCTCACAAAATGACAGTCTACTTCGATATGTTTAGTTCTTTCATGAAACACTGGGTTTGACGCAATGTGGATAGCAGCTTGATTATCGCAATTCGGTATGACTGGCTTCATAATTTCGAGTCCAACTTCACACATAAGATGATCTATCCACATTATTTCACAAACTGTTTTGGCCATAGCTCTATACTTAGATTCAGCACTTGATCTTGAAACTACATTTTGCTTTTTACTCTTCCATGAAATCAAATTTCCACCTACAAATACACAAAAACCATAGGTAGATTTTCTGTCTACCTTAGACCCTGCCCAATTAGCATCACAAAAACACTCAATTTGTGCATGTCCATGATTTTTGTACATTATTCCACGTCCAACGGTTCCTTTGAGATAGCTTAGAACTTGTTTTAATGCACTCCAATGATGAACAATAGGAGATGACATAAATTGGCTTATTACACTTACAGAGAAAGAGATATCAGGTCGTGTAAAAGTCAGGTAATTCAACTTTCCTACTAACCTTCTATATCTATTTGGATCTTTGAATAATTCACCACCTTCCATGATATTTTTATTCGGTAGAATAGGTGTAGTACTTGGTTTTATCCCTAAATTTCCAGTTTCATCTAATAAGTCAAGCACATACTTTCTTTGAGACATAAAAATACTTTCATCCCTTCTTGTGATTTCCACTCCTAGAAAATATTTCAAATCTCCTAGGTCTTTAGTATAAAATTGTTTGTGAATGAAAGTCTTGAGAGATGAAATACTCAATTCATCATTACCAGTAATCACTATATCGTCTACATAAACAACTAGTAAAATTATACCAGCTTTAGTATGTTTGTGAAACACTGAATGATCACATTTGCTCTTCACCATGCCAAAGCTTTCCATAGCATTACTAAATTTCCCAAACCAAGCTCTGGGGATCTGTTTTAATCCATACAGTGATTTCTTAAGTCGACAAACGAGACCACTTTTTCCTTGAGCAATGAATCCAGGTGGTTGGATCATATAAACTTCTACTTCTAAGTTCCCATGAAGAAATGCTTGATGTAACTTCCAGCTATAAGTTGCTGCCAAGGAAATGAACAATCGAATAGAATTTAGTTTTGCTACTGGAGAAAATGTTTCAGAGTAATCTATACCATACACTTGAGCATATCCCTTTGCAACCAACCGTGCTTTTAATCTGGCAAAGGATCCATCTGAGTTTGCTTTTACAGTGAATACCCATTTACATCCAATGGGTCTTTTATTCTCGGGTAACTGGACTAAGTCCCAAGTTTTGTTATATTCAAGAGCATCTAATTCTTCAACCATAGCAGCATGCCATCTAGAGTTTAATAAAGCTTCTTCAACAGTTTTAGGTATAGACACTGATTCAAGGGAAGCAACAAGTGAGTGAGTAGATAATGGGATATGTTCATATGATACAAATGAGGAAATAGGATATGTACACTGACGTTTTCCTTTTCGTAGAGCAATAGGTAAGTCACGTTCAGGGTCAAATGTGGAAACTGGTTCATGTGGAGGTATGACTTTTGGCTGAGGAGGTAGAGTTGTATTATGAGGAGGTGATGAGGCATTAGTATTAATATCAGGTTCTTGTTGAACTTCAGATATCTCATATACAAGGAATTCATCATTTTCTATCTGAACTTGATCATATGTACTTGGTAATGATTGGAAAAATGGTGTCTCTTCAATAAAGGAGACATTAATGGATACAAGATACTTATTTAGAGAGGGACAAAAACATCTATAACCTTTTTGCAAACGAGAGTAACCAAGAAATATACACTTCACTGCTTTTGGATCAAGTTTGGACATTTGTGGTCTAACATCTCGAACAAAACATGTACAACCAAATATTTTTGGTTTTACAGGATATAATGTTTTATTTGGAAAAAGGATTTTATATGGAATATCAGCATTCAGAACAGTTGATGGCAAACGATTTATGAGGAAACATGCTGTTGTTACAGCATCAGCCCAAAATTGTTTGGGTACATTCATATGAAATAACAAAGCACGGGTAGTCTCAAGAAGGTATCTATTTTTCCTTTCAGCTACCCCATTTTGAGGTGTTGTATCTACACAAGATGTTTCATGAAGTATTCATTTTGATTCGTGTAAGTTAGAAATTGGTTTGAGGTATATTCCTTTGCATTATCACTTCTCAAAGTTCGAATAGAAACATTGAATTGATTTTTAATTTCAGCACAAAATGAACAAAATATTGAATACAACTCAGAATGATTTTTCATAAGAAATAGCCAAGTTACACGAGAAAAATCATCTACAAATGTAACAAAGTATCTAAATCCAGGTTTAGAAAGGACTGCTGTAGGTCCCCAAATATCAGAATGAACAAGCTCAAAAGGATAGTCAACTCTTTTATTTACTCTTGGACTCAAATTAACTCGATGATGCTTAGCATATTGACATGACTCACAATCTAGTGATTGAACAGAACTAAATTGTGGACATAGTTTCTTTAAAAATGAAAGAGAAGGATGACCTAATTGACAGTGAGTTTTTAATACTTGTGAAATACTTGAACAAGCAACAGATTTTTTATCAACAAAAGGAGTATCAAGAACATACAATCCCTTTGACTCATGTCCTTTACCAATAATTTGTTGCGTCATAAGATCCTGAAATATACAATGAGATGGGAAAAATGAGATGGAACAGTTTAGCTTCTGAGTTAACTGACTAACTGATAGCAAATTGAATGCAAGCTTGGGTATATATAAAGCAGATGTTAGTGGAAAAGGTGAATGCTTTGAACTAATTGTTCCAAACCCTTGAACATTAGAGGAAGAACCATCAGCTAAAGTAACATTATGAGTGGAAGTTTGTGATTGAAGATTTGAGAAGAGAAGACAATTACCTGTCATATGATCTATTGCACCAGAATCAAGCACCCATTGAGTTTTGCCTGGACTTATAGACCTACTATTGTTTGCAATAGTAGAGACAATTGGTGTAGATTTGTTCATACTATTCTGATATTCAGTGAATTTTGCATATTCTTCAGCAGATACAAGAACAGTTTGATTAGCTTGATCTTGTGTTTTTGCCACATGAGCTACCTGTGCATTCGAATTTCCAAATTGCCTTTGCTTGTTTTGTAATTTCCAGCATTCAAACTTTGTATGCCCCGGTTTCTTACAGTATGCACATGAATTTGTATTCACTGTGCGATTTCCAGATACACCTGTATCTCTCTTGTGCATATTTTGTTCCTGTTTCCATGGTACATATCTATTATTCGAACTTATTAAAGCACTGTTATTTTGAGCAGAGGTAGTTGTGTTTGAACTTGAAATTTCAGTTCGAAGTATCCTTCTAAAAACATCATTTAACGAGGTTACATCAGATCCAGATAAAACTTGTGCTTTAGCCGATTCAAATTCATATGGAAGCCCTGCTAGAAAACTCATAATAGCCATTTGCTCTCTTTGTTTTTGTTGTACTTTCACATCTACACTAATAGGAAGCAGCATATTAAACTCTTCATAAGTCTTCTTAAACGCCATAAAATAGTTCATAAGAGATTGATCTTGTTTCTCAACCCGATAAAATGATTTACATATTTCATACATTTGATTCAAGTTTCCCTTTCCAGAGTATAAAAACTCCAAATAATCCATAAGTTCCTTAACAAATTCACAATGATTAACCAGACTAATGATATCACTATCAATTGTATTTCGAATCTGAAGGAACAATCGAGCATCATCTTGAAACCAAGTCACAGCTTCTTTGTTTGATGGATCTTCTTTCGGCGGATCTTCACTCAGATGATTATCCTTATAAATGCTTCTTAGGTATAATCGAATTGTTTTACTCCAATCAAAATAATTTGATTCGCTTAATTTGTGCTCTGTTATCTTCGATATCATCGGTACAACCTCCATGACTGATTTAACTTCTCCCATAGCTCTAGAAAGAGATTGAGAGATGTAGATCTGAAATTTGAATTAACCGCGCTCTGATACCATGTTATAAACGAAGAAGAGAATAGAGAATGAAACTCAGATTATTTTCATTAGTTCATTACTTCGACCTACTTACATATATATAGTAGGACTTATAAGTAAACTGGGCCGAACAAGCTGGGCCAAACAATTACAATACGAGAAAATAAGAAAATAGAAACCAAGTAAACAAGTATGCAGTTATATGTACATTATTTACAATCCATATGTATATCCTTCTGATAACAATGTTTAAGTATGTTTTATGTCTAAGTATGTTGATGTGTAAGCTAATGAATATGTCTAATATAGAATAAGTACAACCCATAGAAATACATAGAAATACATAGTACGACCCATAAAATACATAGAACAAATACAACCCATATAAAAACATGTAGAAATACATAAAAAAAAATACAACCGATTGAACAATGACATAGGAACAAGCATAATCATAAATATACATGAAACAGTTACATAGGAACACATAACATACTAAGAACAAATATCACACCTAGAGACACATAGAAATTGCTCAAACTGTCTAATATAACTATCCCACAGATCATATGCAGAATGACAAAAGAAGGTTGTTTGATGATCCATAAAATACAGAGAGTCAAAAGTTGATCTAGACATTTGAAACACATGTACTCATTCCACTTTAGTTATAATTTTCCGATACCCTCGACATGCTTTGGTTACATAATATACGTACGTCTAGTATCCAAGTTTCGTCTTTTTAACCTACATTTTGGATGGTTATTGTAAGCTTCATTGACGGTGATCCAAAAATCTTCATCAACCTCTTCTTCCATGTGTCTTTGATTGGCCTGTATATAAGCTTTAATCAACACTAAATAATCATGGGGATTACAAGTATGATTTGCCATTTGGAATCCTATGAACTTCTCATACCAACTCTTATTGTATAAATAGTAACCATAAGGAATGCAAGTGTAACCATGCTGTGCAATTCGTAACCACTCAATGACATGTCCTATCCTATACTATAACCATGTTGTGCAATCCATAACCACTTAATGATATGTCCTATCCTACACTGTAGCCATGTTGTGCAATCCGTAACCATTCAATGCCTTTTCCATACGTACATTGTAGCCATGCTGTTGAAATCTGTAACCACTCAATGAGATCTCCTATCGTATAATGTAGCCATGTTGTGCAATCTATAACCACTCAATGACATGTCATATCCTATACTATAGGCATGTTGTGCAATCGATAATCATTCAATGCCCTGTCCATACGTACACTGTAGCCATGATGTGCAATCCATAACCATTCAATGCCTTATACATACGTACATTGCAGTCATGTTGTGCAATCCATAACCATTCAATGCTACATTGTAGACATGTTGTCCAATCCATATCTTGTTATCCCCCCACCTGTATATAGTCTGATTTTGAACTACTCAGAACACAAATACAAAAAGATAAACAAACAAATAATAAAATTACATACTTCTCTAAACAAAAATGGATCCTTACTTTACGACTACAACCAAAACAGGAACCGTAGCTTCGACGAGGAAGAAGAGCTGACAATCAAAGCGTGGAGCCTGAAATGCAATAATTTACAGCAGGGTATTTTTATTTTTCTTTTACCAGCAACCACCATGGTTGTATACCTGGATGAATTGGCCATTGTTACAAAAGAGACTATAAAGATAGACATGAAAGGCTAATGAAGTACTACTTCATTGACAATCCAACCTATGATGTCACATTGTTCCATCCTCGATTTGGCATGAGCCTAGATACTTTCACCAAAATTTAGTCAAACTCCATGAAAACAACCCATGTTTTACATACATGTTAAATGGGGCATTTGAACCTGGAATTTCACAATATATCAAAATCTCGGCTGCGTTACGAATGTTGAGCTATGGAATGTCTAGTGAATAATTAGGCGAATTGGATCATCAACAATAATAGAGCGTGCGAAGGAATTCTGCAAAATGGTGATCGTACAGTTCGGCGATGAATACTTACGTACGCCGGGACCAAATTATTTTGCCAGAATACTAGCTAGAGGAGAAGCTAGGGGTTTCTAGGTATGCTTGGTAGTTTGGACTACATGCATTGGGCATGGAAAAGTTGTTCGACGGGTTGGAAAGGAATATTTACCAGACATAAAATGGTGCCAACGATGACTTTAGAAGTTGTAGCATCCGATGATTTATGGATTCGGCATGTCTTTTTTGGAGTACCGGGTTCGCCAAATGATATAAATGTTTTAAAGTAGCCATACTTGTTTTTGAAAGTGCCTAACGGACATTGAATACAAAGTTGGTAATGTCATGCATCAAATGGGGTACTATCTTGTGGATGGCATATACCCAAAGTGGAGAACTTTAATGGAAGGGTATAGGGCCCCAAGAAACTATAAGAAGAAGTATTTCACTGATAAATCGACAAGCTACAAATAGCACACCGAACGTACCTTCAGTGTTTTGCAAGCAAGATTTTAGATTTTACGAAACCCTGCCCAATTTCGTGATGCAAGAGTTTTTTCTGAGATTGTGTGTACATGTATCATATCCACCACATGATTGTGGAGTCTAAAATAAGTGGGTATAAAAACAAAAAAACTAATTACCCAAACATGTTTAAAGGTTCAAATACTAGACCACAAGGAAACATCAACTCGATGGAGGAATATGTTTCAACGATGAAGCATATAGAAGATCAAGTAGCACATTTGAATTACGTGACCAATTGGTGGACCACTTAGATGCATAGAGGAAGGAATGTTAGAAATACTTTGTCGTAAATATAAAAGTAGTTTATGAGCTTAGTGACTAAGTTGTTTGTTGAAATCATTATGAAGTAATTTGCTTAAGTTGTTTACTAAAGTGTATTGGGTACTAGGTTTTGAAGACTGTGTGTTGAGTTTTCCGTAATATTAATGGTGATGTTTACTTCTTGGCACTGCAACAAATTTTGTTTACTTCTTAGTACTACAACAAATTTGGTCAAACATTTCTACTTGGTTAAAAGTAAAAATCATACAATAATATTATAGCTAATACAACATACACAAATACACAACTGATATAACAAATACAAAACAACACTAAACAACTACAATTTAATACCCACTTCCACTGCCTCTCTCTCTCTCTTATAAGTTTCCAATTGTTTGGCTACCAGTTCTTGTTGTAGAGGAGAAAGCTTACTAAAATCACATGTCATTGGTTTAATAAGGTTCCTCTCTCTCATCATAGCTTCTTTCGTGCTTGGGCTTGTTTCTTGAACTCTCAATCGTACATAACAACTTGCTGAAACTTTGAATCTGATTGATTCCTTTATGCTGAATACTTTGCTCCGTGCTCTCTTGTTTCACCAATAAACTTCTCCCAACTGTCTAAAAACCTTGAAAAATATACATTTCGCTGCTCAAATTGAATTGACCCGTTTCTACCAATAGGACGACCATCAGCCATTTCCATGCAGTTGCAATATTTCTTAAGAACTAGGATCGCTCCCTGGAATAGAATCGGGGTAGTTCATTCTTCTAGCCTTATTTTGATGCTCAATCATGAAGTTGTTTGGGTTCTTCTATTTTGGTAGAGTGGAGAGAAGATCAAAGCATTCTTGAAACTTGAACAGATGACCATATTGCAATTGGTAAGTCTTGCACGCTTCTTCTATCTGCTCAACAAAGCCAAAAGTGTATGAATATACAATACAATTTGAAAACTATGCAACAAAACTAAAACCAAACTTACAACGTTATAAGGGGCATCATCGCTTTGTTGTCTATTCCCCAGCCTAGTTAGTATTGCCAAATGATTTTGGTATGCAGGGTTCATAACCCGATATCCTCTTCTTATAGAAGCCCAAGTTCTCTTGAATGGCTTACAGTGTTATAGTAATCCACAGCTTTTTGCTAAAAAAATTCACCTTTCATGTTGTTGCCTATGATAAATCATTTGAAATTTATATCCAGTATTTAGCAAGCGAAACGTATTATTGCGTAGTAAACTTAATTTGTTTTTTCTAGCGTCATTTGCTCCAACATCATCTTCGGCAGTTTCAACTTCAATGTCATCTATTCCGGCATCAAATCTAGCTGAAGTTGATCCCCTATGAAGACCGCCTTGTTAAACGCTATGCATAGGATTGGAGATGGCCAACAGTAATAAACAATGCAAATGTAGCGGAATAGTATAACAGTAGATCACATGGTCGATTTTATACTGGTTTGGATCTTCTGTCCTACGTCCAGTACGAAGCTCCTCTTTGGTATTTCACTATAAACACCCTCACTTCACCCGGAGGAACAGGTTTACAAACTCCACCCGAATAACCGAACAGGACTTCAACAACAATTACAAGCAATTTAACAAATGTTACTTTCGGACATGACGTATCTTGATATACAAAAGTCACTTTGATGTACAATAACTTCTATAACCCGACCAAATTATATTGAGTGGAGGTGTTGAGGCTAAGGAGATTATTCGATTAGAATATGGGATGTGGAGATGAAGCACACTAGCTGAAATCTCTGAATCACATGAATTTCTTGAAATTCGGAGTATTGCTTAGGAGTTGATAGTTTAGGAGTGGAAATCAAGGCATAGAGTTGTATTTCAAAATGTATTGATTCAGGAATGGTTAGGGGATTATATAGTTGTTGTAGGGATGTCAATGTGGGGGTGCAACCTTCCAAATTCGCCATTGATGACGAGAAGTGACCGCAGGAGTGAAGAGATGAAACTTCTGGAGCGAAGAGACACGAAGACATCAAATCAAAAAAAATAGCTGTTTTTGTACTAGCTTAGTTTACTGAGGACCAAATTAAGTCAAATGAAAGTGACCAATTTTGGTCTGGAACTTCGGGCTTGATTCAGTAGGCTATTTTTGATAAGTTGGTCAACTTAGGCTAGTTCAGTCGTCTGAGCGAGGGTTTCAGTCAACTGGATAAGCATAATTTCCAAAAGCTTGCTTAGTTTGGTGGTAAAAGCATGTGCTCATCTCTTAGCCCACCCGGGTTCGAGTCCTAGCTTCGCATATTATTAGCTAATTTATTTTTCATCTTTTCCATCATCGTTTTGACCTGAAATAACTTAATAAACATATTAGTAGCATTGTTGTATGGTTGTTACCATCAAAACACCGTATATATGGTTCATTCATTCTCCCCCTTTTTGATGATGACAACCACACAACTTTATAATATATAATAATAGCTCCCCCTAAATATATGTTATATATAATAAATTTATTTTTATCAACTTTATATAAATGCCAATATAAAATATGTAAAGCACAAGTTCTTCTCCCCCTTTGTCATCAACAAAAAGGAATAAATGCATAAGCATATTATATTTTAAAAACTCCTCCTAAATATGATATTTCTCTTAAGAAATGATTCTGTTTATTTTTCCTATAAATATGTACAATTTTTTTCCCCATTTATAAAAAGAGTAGGGAGTATCATTGATAAGTTAAATAATTTAACATTAATGCAAGGTGATGAGTATCTAATATATATGTCAAATGTAAGCAAAATGATACTCATTTTACAAAAATTATAGGCTTTATGACTTAGGAAACCATATCTAATTAGATGTGGTTGATCTCTTAAAAATGTAATTTTCATTATTAATTATGGTATCATAATAATTGCTAATGTATGATTGTCTATCATGATCGATTAGATTAGCAGGAACCTATATATCAATATTAATTGTCATTGATTTAATATTCAAAGGATATTCCTATTTCTAAGCATAATACTATCATGACATGGATTGGTTTTAGAACTATCTCTACTTTTAGTACTAGCATTAAAATGTGTATACATGAATGCATATCTAGTACTTTTTCTACAATTATCTTGTTTATAGTCTAAACCGGTTCTATTATTGTGAGCTTTGCTCTTAGTAGTTAAGGACATTAAAACATCATTTTCTCTATTAAAATTTGTGATTTTCTCATTTAATTTATCAAAAACAGCTTTGGAATCACAAATTTCTTTTTGCAAAATATTTTTTTAAAATTTACATTCTTTAATTAATTCTAGATTCTTATCATTTAAAGTCCTATTCTTTTTTCAAGAGACAAAAGTTTAGAATTAGAATCATTTAAAGAATTTTCCAAAAATATATTTTTATTTTGCGAAACTTCAATTTTAAAGATCGGTATTTTTATCGTTTAAGCACTCATTTTCTTTTAATAGAAAATCTTTTGTAAAACAAGTTCTTCTATGTATTTTCAATAACTTCAATTTGTTTTACAAAAAACTTATTTTCTTCCGTTAAAATACTAATGTTATGGTCACAATCATCTAATTTAGCTAAACAATAGAATTGACCATCTATGATGCTTTAAAATCTTTTAATAACTTCTCATGTATTTGTAAAAGATCACTATATATAGAATCTAAGCATACCGATTTTAATCTGAGATTAGCCACACAGCACATGTATCTCAATTCAATAGATTGTTGCTAGCTTCCAGAAATTTGCTTTTTCTCGACAGTCTTTGAGCTCTGACAGGATCTTCTCTTTTTGGCTATTACTCTATGATGTTGCGACGATCGATAGTCATGTTCTGATACCACTTATTAGACGCTGTGCATAGGATCAGAGATGGCCAACAGTATTAAACAATGTAAATACAGCGGAATAGTATAACAATAGATCATACAGTCGATTTTATACTAGTTCAGATCTCCCGTCCTACGTCCAGTCCCGAAGTTTCCCTTTGGTATTTCACTATCAACACCCTCACTTTACCTAGAGGAACAAGTTTACAAACTCTGTTTGAACAACCGAATAGGACTTCAACAACAATTACAAGCAGTGTAACAAATGTTACTTTCTAGCACAGCGTATCTTGATATATAGAATGTCACTTTGATGTACAATAACTCCTATAACCCTACCAAACTATATTGAGTGGATGTGTAGAGGCTAAGGAGTTTATTTGACTAGAATATGGGATGTGGAGATGAAGCACACTTGTCGAAATTTTTGAATCACATGAATTTCTTGAAATTCGGAGTATTACTTAGGAGTTAAGAGTTTAGGAGTGGAAATCAAAGCATAGAGTTGTATTTCAAAATGTATTGATTCAGGAATGGTTAGGGGATTATATAGTTGTTGTAGGGATGTCAATGTATAGGTGAAACCTTCCAAGTTCGCCATTGATGAAGAGAAGTGACTGCAGGAGCGAAGAGATGCAACTTCTGGAGCGAAGAGACATGAAGACATCAATTCAAAAAAAAGCCATTTTTGTACTAGCTCGGTTGACCAAGGACCAAATTCAGTCGACTAAAAGTGGCCAATTTTGGTCCAAAACTTCGAGCTTGATTTAGTAGGCTGTTTTTGATAAGTTGGTCAACCTAAGCTAGTTTAGCCGATAGAGTAAGGGTTTCAGTCGACTGAATAAGCATAATTTCCAAAAGCTTGCTTAGTTCAGTGGTAAAAGCATGTGCTCATTTCTCAGCCCACCCGGCGTTCGAGAACCAGCTTTGCATATTTTTAGCCAATTTATTTTTCATCTCTTCCATCATCATTTTGACCTGAATTAACTTAATAAACATATTAGTAGCATCGTTGTATGGCTGTTAGTATCAAAACACCTTATATATGGTTCTTTCATTCTCCCCCTTTTGATTATGATAACCACACAACTTTATAATATAAAATTATAGCTCCTCCTAAATATATGTTATATATAATAAATTTATTTCCCTCAACTTTATATAAATGCCAATATGAAATATGTAATGCACAAGTTCTTCTCCCTCTTTGTCATCAACAAAAAGGAATAAATGCATAAGCATATTATATTTTAAAAACTCCCCCTAAGTATGATATTTCTCCTAAGAAATGATTCTATGTATTTTTCCTATAAATGTGTACAATTTTTCTCCCCATTTATAAAAAGAGATAGGAAGTAGCATAGATAGGTTAAATAATTTAACATTGAGTGTCTAATATATATGTCAAATGTAAGCAAAATGATACTCATTTTACAAAAAATATAAGGTTTATGACTTAGGAAACCATATCCAGTGGGATGTGGTTGATCCCTTAAAAATGTAATTTTCATTATTAATTACAGTGTCATAATAATTGCTAATGTATGATTATCTATCATGATCGGTTAGATTAGCAAGAACCAATATATTAATATTAGTTTCAAAATTCACGAAAAGTCCTTCACTAAATTTCAGTGTAAATTAGGTCCCTGTTTTTTATTCACGATTATTGCAGAGCATGATGCAACATTTCATAAAAGTTGCTGACATTTCCGCAACATTTCTGTACACTGTGAACATAGTGTATGAAAGTTGCTGAAATATCAACACTTATTTATAAAAGTTGTTGATATTTCAGCAACATTTATGTACACTGTGAACACAGTTTATGAAAGTTGCTGAAATATCAGCACTTATTTATAAAAGTTGCTAACATTTCAGCAATAATTTTTCTTTGTTTTTACAATAAAACTTTGACACAGATAGTTGCTGAAATATCAGCACTTATTTATAAAAATTGCTGACATTTCAGCAATAATTTTTCTTCGTTTCCAGAAAACAGTGACCCGCTTTACAATGAAACTTTAACAGGGACCCGCTTTACAATATGAAAGTATGATAGGGATGCCTCCCTAATTTCCACTTAATATTAGTTGTCATTGATTTAATATTCAAAAGAATTTTCTATTTCTAAGCATAATACTATCATGACATGGATTTGTTTTAGAACTATCTATACTTTTAGTACTAGCATTAAAATGTGTGTACATGAATGCATATTTAGTAACTTTTCTACAATTATCTTGTTTATATTATAAACTAGTTCTATTATTGTGAGCTTTGCTCTTATTGGTTAAGGAAGATAAATCATCTTTTTCTCTATTAAAATTTATGGTTTTCTCATTTAATTTATCAAAAACAGCTTTGGAATCATAAATTTCTTTTTGCAAAACAATATTATTATTTTTTAAAAATTCACATTCTTTAATTAATTCTAGATTCTTATCATTTGAAGTCCTATTCTCTTTTTCAAGAGACAAAAGTTTAGAATTAGAATCATTTAAAGAATTTTCCAAAGATATATTTTATTTTGCAAAACTTCATCTTCCTTTAAAAGATCAGTATTTTTATCGTTTAAGCGCTCATTTTCTTTCAATAGAAAATCTTTTTGTAAAACAAGTTCTTTCAATGTATTTTCAAAAACTTCAGTTTGTTTTACTAAAAACTTATTTCTTCCGTTAAAATAATAATTTTATGCTCACAATCATCTAATTTAGCTAAAGCAATAGAATTGACCTTTTGTGATGCTTTAAAATCTTTTAATATTTTTCATGCATTTGTAAAAGATCACTATATATAGAATCAAGCGTACCGATTTTAATATGAGATTAGCCATACGGCATATGTATCTTGATTCTATGGATTGTTGTTCGCTTCTAGAAATTTTCTTTTCCCGACTGTCTTTGAGCTCTGAGTGGATCTTCTCTTTCTGGCCAATACTCTATGATGTTGTGATGATCGATGGAATCCCAGGCACTGATACCACTTGTTAGACGCTATGCACAGGATCAAAGATGGCCAATAGTAATAAATAATGTAAATGCAGCGGAATAGTATAACAGTAGATCACACAATCGATTTTATACTGGTTGGGATCTCCCGTCCAACGTTCAATCCTGAAGCTCCCCTTTTGTTTTTCACTATCAATACCCCCACTTCACCCGAAGGACATGTTTACAAACTCCGCCTGAACAACCAAACATGACTTCAACAACAATTACAAGTAGTGTAACAAATGTTACTTTCTGACATAGTGTATCTTGATATGCAGAATGTCACTTTGATGTACAATAACTCCTATAACCCACCAAACTATATTGAGTGGAGGTGTAGAGGCTAAAGAGTTTATTCGACTAGAATATGAGATGTGGAGATGAAGTATACTAGTCGAAATCTCCGAATCACGTGAATCCTTGAAATTCGGGGTATTTCTTAGGAGTTGAGAGATTAGGAGTGGAAATGTAACGACCCGTTATTTCATGCCATTCGCATCCGCACATGTCGGACTTAAATTTCTCAAAATATCAGATTTTTAATTTATAATTTGGAAAAACTCAGCATATACAGTAAATAAAATAACCACATAATCACAGACACAGAGTATTATAACAGAATGCAGAGGAATAGATTAATAAATAGTAGTTCATGAAGCTACTACAATAACAATGTCTCAAATACAATAGTCAAATAACAAAATTTGAATACATCACTGGAATCAACTAAATGACTGAAAGGTGAATCGATAGTTGGATCTCCAAGCTAAGCTCCACACTCCAAAGGTGAGTCTCAAATGTTGTGATACTCAGTCTGACCCGAGCGTAAAGCAAAACACAAAACACTCGAGTCAGGATTAAAATTCTTATATCAATAATCCAACTCAAGTGAAATATCAACTGAAATACAAGTAACTTAAAGGATGTTTGGGATAACTATCCTTTAAGGATCCGTGGTACTATCTACTATGTAGTAATATACGCTATTAACAACCAAACGTTATTATAACACTGTGGTCATTTCAAAATATCATACTTCAAAACCAAACTATAATATGCATTTCAAAACCATATCAATACAATATCATTTCTCACTTAAAATAATATTCATTTCACAAATCATAGCACTTCAAAGTTATAACACTTTCGAAATTATAAAGCTTAGAAATTATAACACTTTGGAAATCATAACACTTGATAACATAATACTTTAAAATTCGTAACTTTGAAATCATAACTTCCCACTTGAACTGTTTAGATATTAATAATAGTATATATAATAAAATAGTTTATAAAATAAAATAGTTTATATTAAAATAATTATAAGTTGAAATAGTTTATATTAAAATAATTAGTATATAAAAATAGTTTATATTAAAATAATTTATAGAGTTAAATATAAAAATAGTTTTAAATATAATTTAAAAATACTTTATATAATAAAATAGCTTCCTCAAAATTTTCAAATCGATACAAATCCACTCAAATGCCCAAAATTCAATCTAACTAAATCTCATTTCATCAATTTCAATTCAATCCAGTTTCTTAATAAATCATTTCAAATTATATCGATTTCAAATACAGATTTGAACCACAAAAATAAAACGTTTAAATTTCAATATATTTCAAAGCTTTAAATATTCATCATTTTCAAAACTAAATTTGATAATTTCATATATATATATATATATATCTTAATTTAACTTCATTATTATTTAGTTTTGATATATTCGCTTAATAAATCCAATATCATTTACATAAAACCTCAAATTACAAATAAACTAAATATTTCCTTCAATTTATTTAAACTTGAAATATTCATTAACCACCTTAAACCAAAATCAAGTTATAAAATCGTATCCTTTTAATTCTCAAATTCACTAAGATTCAAATCGATTTAATTAAATAAAATTCTTAAATACCATTTCAAATCAATTTCAAATCTATCTTCCCAACCTTAATTTATAAAAATCATTAAAAATCTATTTTAAAATATAATTTCAAAACTAACTTATAACCTTTAAAATTTTCAAACATGTAAATTTAAAAGCCAAAATTTACCTTTAAAAATAACATATATATATATATATAATATCTTAAAATCAATATTTATTAAACCATATATTTCTTTCCAAAACCATAGAAATCATTTTCAAAATATTTATATATATATATAGACCAACGGTGTCTGTATATAATTTTCTATCCTATGATCAAGTGATACAGATATTTATCATTTCAATCCGCAATTTAAATATATATACGGGTATATATATCATTTCAACCTGCAATCCCAAATTCAATTAAATGAAAATCGCTTGGGTTTATCATTTCAACCCATAACGATTTTCTTCTATTCTACAGATCATTCGGGTAGGTATCATTTCAGCCCATAGGGAATTCTATACTAACAAGGAACTTGCAGAGTGATAACATGTATGATAATAACATAACATGCATATATCATCAATATAAATAACAGATAATGGTGTCAGATATCACAGGTGAACATATACAGATAACAGCATATATATATGGCAATGTGAATAACTAACTGTAGCATATTTCAATTGTCGTTTCAATTGAAATCAAATTTAATAAATATAAGAACATTAATCGTGAGTGATTGCTCACCTTTCGAGGCTAGAGGATAATGAGAATGAGATGGGTTACGAATCCAAACACGAATTCCATAGCAAAGCAAGATTGGCACAAAATTGGACGGACAAAGCTGATAAATAGTAATCAATGAGAATATATATATATATACACACACACATAATTTAAAGTGTAATATTAACTCATACTAAAATAAGATAAAATAAAATCTTTATAATCTATTTCAAAATCAATATTAAATTTACACACATATAAATCAAAATAAACCTTTACAGTATATTTAGGAAAAATCAAACATTAACAAAAATCAAAATCTATATCATTTCTCTAAATCAATACTTAATACTTAATAAGCTTATGCATACTTATAACATAAACAACTTTATACACAAAATATCATATATATAGATATATGAACCATTAATAATATAATAGACAATATAAATCAGTAAGCAAAAATCCACCTTTACAATGTCCTTAAAAGTCAAACAGTTAAAATAAAAATCCTTACATTTTATATATGCAGGCAATACATACTCTCACGCAGATACAAATTGAGCTAATATAACTTGTAAAACAGAGTATATATATTGTAACGACTCGGGTTTTGCCCGTTCGAAAATCAACATCCGTACTTCACATTGTACTAGAATGCCGCAGATTCGACCGTTCAAATCCGATTCGCCGGAGCTATAACACAATTAAGTAAATAACACAGCGGAAGAAAAGAATAATACATTGATATACAATATCTGATACAACAGAGTGATACAATGAATATCAATATACATCAGAGATATGATACAACAAATAGCAGCGGAAAAGAAAAGATAACAACAGCAGCGGAACAATATCAATAGAAGTGATAACTCCAAAATGATCTTCAGACATGAATGAATCCACAACTCCAAGATAAGCAACTCCGATGAATGAACTAGCTCTAGATAATCTACTAAACCTGAATATCTGAAAAGAAACCCAACTCTAGACTGCTCGTGTGGAAAATTATGAGCACCCAGAGTTTAGGAAGGGAACAATAAACTCCGGATCAGTCATGGGACTGGTGTGAGCAACAAAAATAGTTTATCTTTAAACAAACACAAAAGGCTTTTAAACGTTGAAATCCGCAATGCTTTTGGAAAATGAAACTACCATAAGACCTCCCGCCACACACACAATGCAAACGCAGAATTGGAGGAGATTTCTTCTTATGATAGTCAAAGATGCTTACTACGCAAATCATTGAATTATTATTATTAGTGCATAGTGCAGAAAACATTTCGAAAGTATAATATTAATCTTAGCCAGCATAGACATTCCGAACTATGCCTACTATAGCTACCATCCAAACAGTGGGGCGCCAGCATAAGTAGATGGCAGGTTCTACAACTAATACCGTACTGGTTCATATTGTTTCTTTGGATTTTCCAACAAATGGTCAGGCTAAGGAACTTCCTTCCACCGCATGGGATCGCCTCTGGCAGGACGTCCCGAGAGACAAACTGCTCTCTGCCAAACAAGGCCGGGTTACCCCTGTAACAGGTAACTCACGAATATGCCACCCCCCGGTCCTTTGGGACCTTTATCCGAGCGCTCGATATCCAACATCACACATCATAAAGAAGGTGTATCCACATGAGTAAGTATCAGGGCTCCATACCATAATACCACCCCTTTCCAGAAGGAAATGACATACCCTAAAGGGCGCGACCCTCATAACCTTGCCGCAACATTCCTGTTTCGACCATTTCCGGGTAGTGAGGTCCTGACGAAGTCTCGTCCACAAAGCTACGCTTTGTCACAAAGCCATGCTTTGGGTCAACAGATGATCAACCTATGATCACAAAGATAAATGATCAAACAAATGATCATATCACAAATAATCAAACACTGATAATCACACAGCAACACTCAGCATGTCACATTACCAAATTGGGATATATCGCTGATAAATTTCAACTACATAACCTCTGAGCTCGTACGTCTCAGAGAAGGGTGTTAAGCTAAGAGAATAAATTCTCCGCCACCAACAGAGATGTATTTGAAAGAAATCGGCTTTATATCTCAAAGTGTAATGTCAGACATACAATCCATACAAGTCTGTTCCGGGATCAAACAGAACCGAAGGCACTTCTCACGAAGCCCTTGCAAATTCGGATAATTTCCAATCACGTCCGGACTTCCCGTCACTAAGGATGATAAAACCTCTATACCGGGGATCAGCCGATGCAGAGTAACTCGATGGTAATCCTTCCGTTTTCAAAAATATCCGGTCTTCAACACCGGTCTTCAAATGCTATCCATATACGACGTATCAACTATTCGGAATGGGTTATACGACCCAAAGGTCCTCTCCCGGCTAAACCGAATAGTGAGCGAAATATTTAAAAACATATGGATATGGGATTTCAAATTAAGTCACAACTTATTACCCAAAATCTTTCTTTTCAAATGGTTTAACAAATTACCAATTTAAATCTTTGAACAAAAAGATTCAACCTTTACGGTTTAAACAGTTTCCACACTTTAATCTTTTAAACAAAAGATTCATTCACAGATTTTCCAAATTAATTTCCATTTCAATTTGATTAACTCGTTAAACCTTTAAATTAAAGATTTAACTTATAGCTTTCAAAACAATCCCATTTCAAATGATTTAAACCAATCATTATTTTAAATCCGTTAAAGATAACAGATTCAAATCATAGCTTTCAAAAACAATTCATTCATAACTTGGAAAACCATTTTCACTTCAATATTGAAATTCCTTTAATTAAACTGGAATTTCATTTCTTATCTAAAAGCTTTTATTCTTTTAAAACAAACAGTTTCATTTCAGAAAATCTGATTCATTCATACGAGTTAAAGTCTTTGGGTTAAATCCAAATTCTCAAAATTATACCTTTAAATGGTTTAAATTCAGATAAACACATTTATAACATTTCCAATCCCTAGTTTCAAATCATAGGATTCAATTTCAAACTTGAATTCAAATTTAATCAAATTATTTAAATTTTCAAAACTCGATTAAGTTATTCAAAATAACTTTTATCTTTGAAATTCCATTTCAAAAGCTTTTCACTTTAAACCTAAATTTCTAATTTCAAAATCAATTGAAATTAAAATTTCAATTTTTAAAAACATTGAATTTACATTATCTGTGACTTAACCGATTTCCACGTGAAATCCATATTGGTGTGTGTAACAGTGTGGTCCAGGGGTTTTACACAACAGTGCAACATCATTCAATTATCATAGATCAGAATACAGAAATATAGTTGATAAGCGATATAAACTATAACGCTTATCTTTTCATTCAGATCACAGACGTATAAATATCACAGATAAAGAAATTACAGGTCAGAACATAAATCAGGGTATATCACAAAGCATCATATATCAGGGATATCAAACAATTTAAATTCAATAGAATCCAAATATCCATAAGTAAAAATCAATTTAATTTTCTGATTTATTTAAATCAGATTAATTACTTATGAGTTCAATTATAATTATTAATTAGTTACCAATCAATTTGATTAATTACTCTTTAAATCATTGATTTACCTTTAATTAATTTATCCTAATTATTTAATTTATTAAGTATTAACTGTAACTTAATTATTTTAAACTTATAATTACTAATTTAATTAATACAAATCATTTATTATCTTGATTAACTAACTTAATAAATAAATGAATTACAATTCATCAAATTTTCATTTACTTAAGATAAATTTATTTTTATTAATGATTTCATTATCACTTATAGATATATCGAAAACATTTATATTCAATCCATTTTTTTTTCAAGGTTTAAAATAAATACCAATTTATTTTTATAAGTTTAAATCAAATTTGTGAACCTTATAATTACTTGTCAAAATAATACATACCTTATAAAAGAAATTTAAAAGAGTTTTAAAGCCAAATTCATTTTAGTTTAAATATGGGTAAGTTTAAAATAGGAAACAAAATGTTTCCGAGCCCTTATTCAAAAACACTAAATTTTACTTAACAGTAAAACTCCAATTTTAATTTGGGCTAAACCCATTTTTAAAGTAACCCGAGCGAACCCTATTTTTCACTCGAGTCACACGCGCGTTCTTCTTGCCATTTCCCTGAGCTATCCTCCTTTCTTCCCCGTGCTCTCTTTTTCTCTGTTTCTTCTTCTTCTTCTTCTTTTTTTAAGTTATATACTGTTGGCAATAACCCCATACGAACGCGAGGGGACTTCGAGCCCAAACCCCCTTTTCTCGAATGCTTCCCCGAGTCTCTCCCCAGACCAAACTTGCTGACACGAAAATGACCTCGTGCACGTGCACGAGGTCTCGCCGCCGTTCTAGTGGCCGTCGCACCCACCGGCAAGTCGAAAAACTCACAAATACTCGTATTCGATCATCAATTCGAAACCATCGCTTCGAAATCAAATTTTCACCCTTTCGCTGCACCTGGAACTCGAACACACCTAAACCAAACGCCTTGCCACCTCGTCTCAGTTCACCAGAAAACCCACGCTTCCGGCCATACCACGTCAACAACCTATGCTAACCTCCCCCTCAACCTCGATGCACTCGATCACTCCTAGGTGATGAAATCACCTAGTTTTCAACCTACTGCAAAACTCAGGGTTAAACCCTAAGTTGAACTCGTCTCAAAAATTTACGCAATGAAATTTTTTTTCGACAATTTTCCCATTACTAGTAACTGTTAATCTTGCTTTATACCAAATCTTAGCATTTAAGGTTGATTCGATTATCAGAAAACGATCGAAATACATGTTTTGTTCAAACCTGAATTGCATTTGAATTACTTAACTAAAAATCATCACTGTTGTGTCAAAAATCCTGTTTTTAAGTGAGTATTCCAGTTATAAAATCAAATCAATGGTTTGAAATACTTGGATTAATCATAAAATCTTGTTTTTACTGTAAAACCTTGGTTACAGAAACAACCCTTTATGTTCAAGCTCACAACAAAAGTTAATCCATAGATGATGTTTTAAACTAACTTATTTGTTGCAAATTAATATTCATCAGGGATCAGAGGAGTGAAATTTAAAGTTTAACTTAATTTAAACCTGATATCTTGAAAAGAACAGGACAGATGATGACTAACTATTATGTCCAGAACAACATCATTATCATACATGAACTTTTCATTTGTATGTAGCTGTATAACTTAATACTTGTTATAAATCATCTACACAGTTTTGAATCATACTTGAAGCTTTCCAAAAATATGTTCACTCACAGATTCTCAAACATTGGATTCAAAGAAATGGTTTTAAAGATTAAAGTTGCTCACCAGAAATCTGAAGCAGAGAAGAACAGAGAGAGACCGTGCTTTTTAGTTTTTAAATCTGAAACTTTGCTTGATATCGATTTGATCTTCATCTCCAGATTCGAAGGCTTTAAATTACTTTTGTTTTTGAATTCTATTTTTCTGGTTTGCTTAATTATCTTTGTGAACGAAACTGGAATGAAAAGAATTGATATATGGGATGAAGTATACAGGGTATTATATTTTGTACAAGGTGATATTGCGTTGTACAGGGTTATAATATGTTTTGTACAAAAGAATCAGAGATTTTTCTTGCTTTGTCTACTGATGTCTGGTTTCTTTTCGGCTGAGAAGATGTTAGTTAGTACAAATGTTCCTTTTAAGTTTACATACAATTCTATTTCGTATGTATTTTATTTATTTTGGTTTCACACTTGAATGTATTTGGGTAGCTTGGTTTTCAAGTTCATATCTTTGCTTCATTTTTTTTTCTTTTCTTTATTTTGCCTGGCAGCTTTCATTTGTTTGCTTCATTTGTAAGCTATTACTTATACTTGTTTTTTTTTCTTTTCTATACTTTGCTTACATATTTATATCTAGTTATGTTATATTTTATTTTCTTCTTTAGTCTTGTTTGCTTTTCCAGGTTGATTAAATTTTATCATCTTCTTGTTTTATGCTTTGTTTAATTATTTGAATTTCTTTTCTTTATTGAATTTAAAACTCTACTTTATACCATACACAATTTCTATTTTTATTTTACCATGTTAGTTTTTAGTTAATATATTTATTATCTTATATTTAATTTATAATTTCAAGTTAACTCATATATATCCAAATATATATATATATATATTCACATATATACATATATTTACAATATTTTAAATTTTAAATGATTTAACATAGGATTTATTTGAGTTCGGGGAAACTCGCAATCAATTAATCGTTTTATTTCACAAATATTAATTCAAAAATTAATAAATTATCATTTTAAATTTATATAAAATTTGGGGTCGTTACAAACTTCCCCCCTTAAAAGAATTTCGTCCTCGAAATTACCAAGGAGACAAAAAGATAGATGAAGAATGTTTCATCAACTCAAACTGAACATCTATTCTGTATTTGGCTTACCAAATCAGAATATCAATAACAAATACGAAAACGAATCTGTTTTAACACTTCAGAAGACACTCAGGTTAACCAGATCTATGAAATATGCAGTGGCATCGGTCGGTTCGAAAGGATAACTAACCATTCGTAGAATATACTGGGTCCCAAAGAATAGATAGATATATCGATACAATTTCAAAATTTTCAGTTCAGAAGCTAAAGTATACCTATCAACCATAGCAAACAATTCATCCATACAAACAATTTTGGCTTAGTTGGAGTTTATGTCCCATTTCTAATATGTCGAATTCCTTCCTGGATCTACCAGAAATTATCGAAGAATTGAGAAAAGATGTTGAACAAAAGAGATTGATAGAGAAAAGATTGTTTCCTTGTTGTTACAGAGTATTGACCATTTCTAGTCGTATTCCCTGTCCCCTATCTCATCCTCTTCTTGCACTCATACTCACTATCAGTGGATAGCAAGAGAATTTACTGAGGTATTCGAACGGATATCTGAGAATTACTCATTCTAGGGTATACTTCACCCTATCTCTAATGAGCTACTTAATGTGTTATACTCCTGAGCTAAAGTTCAACCTTAGCTCTGATACCAAATGTAACGACTCGGGTTTTGCCCGTTCGAAAATCAACATCCGTACTTCACATTGTACTAGAATGCCGCAGATTCGACCGTTCAAATCCGATTCGCCGGAGCTATAACACAATTAAGTAAATAACACAGCGGAAGAAAAGAATAATACATTGATATACAATATCTGATACAACAGAGTGATACAATGAATATCAATATACATCAGAGATATGATACAACAAATAGCAGCGGAAAAGAAAAGATAACAACAGCAGCGGAACAATATCAATAGAAGTGATAACTCCAAAATGATCTTCAGACATGAATGAATCCACAACTCCAAGATAAGCAACTCCGATGAATGAACTAGCTCCAGATAATCTACTAAACCTGAATATCTGAAAAGAAACCCAACTCTAGACTGCTCGTGTGGAAAATTATGAGCACCCAGAGTTTAGGAAGGGAACAATAAACTCCGGATCAGTCATGGGACTGGTGTGAGCAACAAAAACAGTTTATCTTTAAACAAACACAAAAGGCTTTTAAACGTTGAAATCCGCAATGCTTTTGGAAAATGAAACTACCATAAGACCTCCCGCCACACACACAATGCAAACGCAGAATTGGAGGAGATTTCTTCTTATGATAGTCAAAGATGCTTACTACGCAAATCATTGAATTATTATTATTAGTGCATAGTGCAGAAAACATTTCGAAAGTATAATATTAATCTTAGCCAGCATAGACATTCCGAACTATGCCTACTATAGCTACCATCCAAACAGTGGGGCGCCACCATAAGTAGATGGCAGGTTCTACAACTAATACCGTACTGGTTCGTATTGTTTCTTTGGATTTTCCAACAAATGGTCAGGCTAAGGAACTTCCTTCCGCCGCATGGGATCGCCTCTGGCAGGACGTCCCGAGAGACAAACTGCTCTCTGCCAAACAAGGCCGGGTTACCCCTGTAACAGGTAACTCACGAATATGCCACCCCCCGGTCCTTTGGGACCTTTATCCGAGCGCTCGATATCCAACATCACACATCATAAAGAAGGTGTATCCACATGAGTAAGTATCAGGGCTCCATACCATAATACCACCCCTTTCCAGAAGGAAATGACATACCCTAAAGGGCGCGACCCTCATAACCTTGCCGCAACATTCCTGTTTCGACCATTTCCGGGTAGTGAGGTCCTGACGAAGTCTCGTCCACAAAGCTACGCTTTGTCACAAAGCCATGCTTTGGGTCAACAGATGATCAACCTATGATCACAAAGATAAATGATCAAACAAATGATCATATCACAAATGATCAAACACTGATCATCACACAGCAACACTCAGCATGTCACATTACCAAATTGGGATATATCGTTGATAAATTTCAACTACATAACCTCTGAGCTCGTACGTCTCAGAGAAGGGTGTTAAGCTAAGAGAATAAATTCTCCGCCACCAACAGAGATGTATTTGAAAGAAATCGGCTTTATATCTCAAAGTGTAATGTCAGACATACAATCCATACAAGTCTGTTCCGGGATCGAACAGAACCGAAGGCACTTCTCACGAAGCCCTTGCAAATCCGGATAATTTCCAATCACGTCCGGACTTCCCGTCACTAAGGATGATAAAACCTCTATACCGGGGATCAGCCGATGCAGAGTAACTCGACGGTAATCCTTCCGTTTTCAAAAATATCCGGTCTTCAACACCGGTCTTCAAATGCTATCCATATACGACGTATCACATATTCGGAATGGGTTATACGACCCAAAGGTCCTCTCCCGGCTAAACCGAATAGTGAGCGAAATATTTAAAAACATATGGATATGGGATTTCAATTAAGTCACAACTTATTACCCAAAATCTTTCTTGTCAAATGGTTTAACAAATTACCAATTTAAATCTTTGAACAAAAAGATTCAACCTTTACGGTTTAAACAGTTTCCACACTTTAATCTTTTAAACAAAAGATTCATTCACAGATTTTCCAAATTAATTTCCATTTCAATTTGATTAACTCGTTAAACCTTTAAATTAAAGATTTAACTTATAGCTTTCAAAACAATCCCATTTCAAATGATTTAAACCAATTATTATTTTAAATCCGTTAAAGATAACAGATTCAAATCATAGCTTTCAAAAACAATTCATTCATAACTTGGAAAACCATTTTCACTTCAATATTGAAATTCCTTTAATTAAACTGGAATTTCATTTCTTATCTAAAAGCTTTTATTCTTTTAAAACAAACAGTTTCATTTCAGAAAATCTGATTCATTCATACGAGTTAAAGTCTTTGGGTTAAATCCAAATTCTCAAAATTATACCTTTAAATGGTTTAAATTCAGATAAACACATTTATAACATTTCCAATCCCTAGTTTCAAATCATAGGATTCAATTTCAAACTTGAATTCAAATTTAATCAAATTATTTAAATTTTCAAAACTCGATTAAGTTATTCAAAATAACTTTTATCTTTGAAATTCCATTTCAAAAGCTTTTCACTTTAAACCTAAATTTCTAATTTCAAAATCAATTGAAATTAAAATTTCAATTTTTAAAAACATTGAATTTACATTATCTGTGACTTAACCGATTTCCACGTGAAATCCATATTGGTGTGTGTAACAGTGTGGTCCAGGGGTTTTACACAACAGTGCAACATCATTCAATTATCATAGATCAGAATACAGAAATATAGTTGATAAGCGATATAAACTATAACGCTTATCTTTTCATTCAGATCACAGACGTATAAATATCACAGATAAAGAAATTACAGGTCAGAACATAAATCAGGGTATATCACAAAGCATCATATATCAGGGATATCAAACAATTTAAATTCAATAGAATCCAAATATCCATAAGTAAAAATCAATTTAATTTTCTGATTTATTTAAATCAGATTAATTACTTATGAGTTCAATTATAATTATTAATTAGTTACCAATCAATTTGATTAATTACTCTTTAAATCATTGATTTACCTTTAATTAATTTATCCTAATTATTTAATTTATTAAGTATTAACTGTAACTTAATTATTTTAAACTTATAATTACTAATTTAATTAATACAAATCATTAATTATCTTGATTAACTAACTTAATAAATAAATGAATTACAATTCATCAAATTTTCATTTACTTAAGATAAATTTATTTTTATTAATGATTTCATTATCACTTATAGATATATCGAAAACATTTATATTCAATCCATTTTTTTTTCAAGGTTTAAAATAAATACCAATTTATTTTTATAAGTTTAAATCAAATTTGTGAACCTTATAATTACTTGTCAAAATAATACATACCTTATAAAAGAAATTTAAAAGAGTTTTAAAGCCAAATTCATTTTAGTTTAAATCTGGGTAAGTTTAAAATAGGAAACAAAATGTTTCCGAGCCCTTATTCATAAACACTAAATTTTACTTAACAGTAAAACTCCAATTTTAATTTGGGCTAAACCCATTTTTAAAGTAACCCGAGCGAACCCTATTTTTCACTCGAGTCACACGCGCGTTCTTCTTGCCATTTCCCTGAGCTATCCTCCTTTCTTCCCCGTGCTCTCTTTTTCTCTGTTTCTTCTTCTTCTTTTTTTTTTTTAAGTTATATACTGTTGGCAATAACCCCATACGAACGCGAGGGGACTTCGAGCCCAAACCCCCTTTTCTCGAATGCTTCCCCGAGTCTCTCCCCAGACCAAACTTGCTGACACGAAAATGACCTCGTGCACGTGCACGAGGTCTCGCCGCCGTTCTAGTGGCCGTCGCACCCACCGGCAAGTCGAAAAACTCACAAATACTCGTATTCGATCATCAATTCGAAACCATCGCTTCGAAATCAAATTTTCACCCTTTCGCTGCACCTGGAACTCGAACACACCTAAACCAAACGCCTCGCCACCTCGTCTCAGTTCACCAGAAAACCCACGCTTCCGGCCATACCACGTCAACAACCTATGCTAACCTCCCCCTCAACCTCGATGCACTCGATCACTCCTAGGTGATGAAATCACCTAGTTTTCAACCTACTGCAAAACTCAGGGTTAAACCCTAAGTTGAACTCGTCTCAAAAATTTACGCAATGAAATTTTTTTTCGATAATTTTCCCATTACTAGTAACTGTTAATCTTGCTTTATACCAAATCTTAGCATTTAAGGTTGATTCGATTATCAGAAAACGATCGAAATACATGTTTTGTTCAAACCTGAATTGCATTTGAATTACTTAACTAAAAATCATCACTGTTGTTTCAAAAATCCTGTTTTTAAGTGAGTATTCCAGTTATAAAATCAAATCAATGGTTTGAAATACTTGGATTAATCATAAAATCTTGTTTTTACTGTAAAACCTTGGTTACAGAGACAACCCTTTATGTTCAAGCTCACAACAAAAGTTAATCCATAGATGATGTTTTAAACTAACTTATTTGTTGCAAATTAATATTCATCAGGGATCAGAGGAGTGAAATTTAAAGTTTAACTTAATTTAAACCTGATATCTTGAAAAGAACAGGACAGATGATGACTAACTATTATGTCCAGAACAACATCATTATCATACATGAACTTTTCATTTGTATGTAGCTGTATAACTTAATACTTGTTATAAATCATCTACACAGATTTGAATCATACTTGAAGCTTTCCAAAAATATGTTCACTCACAGATTCTCAAACATTGGATTCAAAGAAATGGTTTTAAAGATTAAAGTTGCTCACCAGAAATCTGAAGCAGAGAAGAACAGAGAGAGACAGTGCTTTTTAGTTTTTAAATCTGAAACTTTGCTTGATATCGATTTGATCTTCATCTCCAGATTCGAAGGCTTTAAATTACTTTTGTTTTTGAATTCTATTTTTCTGGTTTGCTTAATTATCTTTGTGAACGAAACTGGAATGAAAAGAATTGATATATGGGATGAAGTATACAGGGTATTATATTTTGTACAAGGTGATATTGCGTTGTACAGGGTTATAATATGTTTTGTACAAAAGAATCAGAGATTTTTCTTGCTTTGTCTACTGATGTCTGGTTTCTTTTCGGCTGAGAAGATGTTAGTTAGTACAAATGTTCCTTTTAAGTTTACATACAATTCTATTTCGTATGTATTTTATTTATTTTGGTTTCACACTTGAATGTATTTGGGTAGCTTGGTTTTCAAGTTCATATCTTTGCTTCATTTTTTTTTTCTTTTCTTTAATTTGCCTGGCAGCTTTCATTTGTTTGCTTCATTTGTAAGCTATTACTTATACTTGTTTTTTTTTTCTTTTCTATACTTTGCTTACATATTTATATCTAGTTATGTTATATTTTATTTTCTTCTTTAGTCTTGTTTGCTTTTCCAGGTTGATTAAATTTTATCATCTTCTTGTTTTATGCTTTGTTTAATTATTTGAATTTCTTTTCTTTATTGAATTTAAAACTCTACTTTATACCATACACAATTTCTATTTTTATTTTACCATGTTAGTTTTTTAGTTAATATATTTATTATCTTATATTTAATTTATAATTTCAAGTTAACTCATATATATCCAAATATATATATATATATATATTCACATATATACATATATTTACAATATTTTAAATTTTAAATGATTTAACATAGGATTTATTTGAGTTCGGGGAAACTCGCAATCAATTAATCGTTTTATTTCACAAATATTAATTCAAAAATTAATAAATTATCATTTTAAATTTATATAAAATTTGGGGTCGTTACATATATACACTATTATAAAATAAATATAGCTTAGTTACACATATATTTTGTCAACAGAGTTATATACATACAAAACTATTACTTATATATTTTTGTAAAACTGATGTGAACTTATATATATGCAACAAACATATTATAAAATTTATATATACACTGTCATACGAAATCTATATATATATGCCAATATCATATATACACTTTCATATACTGACAACATATATAACTACTTTTTAATATAATATATATATAACCACTTATATGCAGGTTTAAAAAAAATCCAACTTATATATATACTAACTGTCACAACATCATATAAACTCATATATATACTTTTGTATATAACTAACATATTTTATACATCAAATTTTTTTCCAACTTTATATACATGTGAACTAACATATATTCAGATATATATATGTACATATAAAACAATATATAAGTATATATACAAACAAAACTCAACAGAAAAATTCACATCATATATGTAAACAAATATATTTAGATAAATATTACTTACAAAACTTACGTATATAACTAATGCATCACAACTGACATAGGTAACATAACTATAATATATAAATCGAGTATCCATATGTATAACAATATATGTACAACTTTTATATATTTATATATATATACAATTGATTATATACGGCAGTTGCCGCACTAAAGTTTTCAGAGAAAATATCATACAAATAACTTATATAGCCGAAAAATTTATATATATTAATTCAGCAAGAATCAATATATAACAATACCTACCTATAAAGTTTTATACGTATACTACTAACAGACTTTACACAACATATATATGCGAGAGGAAAGTGCACTCATGTGATGTAACAGGGGAGAGTGCTATGCTCGGCCAACTGGGAAGCTCGATGGTGGAAGGCACAAGGCCGTGGTGGATGAGGTTGAGGTGGGCGAAGCTTGGTCGATCAGTGGAGGAGAGGTTGCATGAGTCTATGGGTTCGGTAATGGACTGCTGTGTAGGGAAGGAGAAGGAGACGCGACAGTGGGAGGAGGAAGGTGCTTCGGCGGTGAAAAGGAGGGCGGGTCGGCTGTTGGAGGGTGATAGGCTCGGTGAGGTGGCTACTCGGGGTAGAGAGAAGGGAAACCCGAAGTAATATACAGCCGGTCACGAAGCAACTAAATAATAATAATAATAAATATATTATCGAAGAAGAAGGGGAAATGAACCGGGCAGTCTCGAAGCAAACGCACTGATATAAATGAAATATTGATCCCAGGAATATAGAAGGTCAAAAGTGAATTGATGAGAAAATGAGGGTTACGTGTTAAATTTCATAGAGTAATAATAGCAAATGACTATTAGAATTATACTGCAGACAAATGAAGAGTCACAGAAACTCAAAAGCCCAAATCCGGAACCGATACGGCGAATCGTTTTGTCGATTTCGTCGCGTATCGAACCACGAACCTACAAATGAATATACCGCAAAGATCAGCATGATGAGACGATCAAAACGGTATACAGATATCAGTGGTACGATCATCCGATCAAAAGTCGATAATCGGTACCGAAAATGCTGCTAAAACGTCAGAATTAAGATAGACGGAGCAATAACAGTACAAATTTGACGAAACGAAGGATGACGTCTCACTTAGAAGATGATTTACAAATTTATTGTATAAAAAAATTCAGGTTTGGAAAATATTTTATTATCGTTGATTTTTAACTAATTTGAATTGGAATAAAGTTATACAAGAACATAAATTTCCATATAATCAGATGAAAATTTACCAACTGCTATGTTGAAATAGACGTATTTCAAATATTAAATTCATATTTCCAAATTTAATTATTTAAAATTTCACAAAATTTCAATTTAAATTATATTAGTAAAACCATTAAAATTTACGGGTTGTTACAGGAAATCAAAGCACGGAGTCATATTTCAAATGTATTGATTCAAGAATGGTTAGGGGATTATATAGTTGTTGTAGGGATGTCAATGTAGGGATGCAACATTCCAAATTCGCTATTGATGAAGAGAAGTGGCTGCAGGATCGAAGAGATGCAACTTCTGGAGCGAAGAGTCATGAAGGCACCAATTCAAATAAAATAACTGTTTTTGTACTAGCTCAGTCGACTAAGCACCAAAATCAGTCGACTAAAAGTGGCCAATTTTGGTCTAGAACTTCAGACTTGATTCAATAGGCTGTTTTTGATTAGTTGGTCCACTTAGGCTAGTTCAGTCGACTGAGCAAGGGTTCAATCGACTAAATAAGCATAATTTTCAAAAGCTTGCTTACTTCAGTGATAAAAGCATGAGCTCATCTCTTAGCCCATCCGGGTTTGAGTCTCAGCTTCGCATATTTTTGGCCATTTTATTTTTCATCTTTTCCATCGTCGTTTTGACTAGAAATAACTTAATAAACATATTAATAGCATTGTTGTATGGTTGTTACCATCAAAACGCCATATATATGGTTCTTTTACGCCTAACATACTGCTCAATGATTTCCACTTTTCTTTTGTATTATTGACTTTGAGGCACATGCATATCTTCACTAGCTTCGTCGTTGTCCTCTTCGGTATTTTCTGCATTGACATCTTGGTATTCTTCTTTCTCGAAACTGCTACCAACTTCAACATTGGTGGGTGCGTTATGCGCGCAAGAATACTGCCTTGAAAGATTCTGCATAGTTTCTTAGTTGCGAGTTTCTAATTTTTGCGCACTAAGATGATGGTGTTGTTGTTGGTCATCTTGCATCACCAATGACATGTATGATGAATGATCTTCATACGCGCTAACAGGACGATGGCGGTAGTATGGTTGATGAGCGGTGGAATGGAAGTAATGTTGTCGATGACGAGTGACACTAGTAGGAGCGTGAGGTGAGTAAGGTTAAGTGTAGTGCATTTTTGAATACAGCGTATAACCATATTTTTATTGCGGTAGAAGCGTTTGTTGTTGGTTTGGAGGACGGGGGTCGAAAAAACCGGTAGAAGGGTAGGATGGATCAAATGGACGACTTTGTCACATGGAGACGACTTTTTTAATCAATACTCTTTTTCCGAATGTTTTGTCGAAGAGGACATTGTGCTGTAAAGGAGAAAGAAATAAAGAAATGTTGTTGTTGAGGAAGGAAGAAGTGAGGAATGTTTATATAGAGGGTAAAGTAGTCGTTTTAATTAAAACGGTAAAAACTTTGTCGTTTTGATGTTAAAACGGCAAATACTACGCTGCTTTAAAAACCAATCCGTTGTTCATTCAACCAGCCACAAAATCAGTTGAAACTAGTTACGGAGAACTGAACAAGGCACATCTGAATGCGTGGTAATTAATTTTTCAACTGAATAAGCCATTGACGGTCGTGGTCTCTTGGAGAGTATCATTATGTTGGCGCAAAAAATCAGATGAATTCTGTGCACTATTACTCCATTACCGGAGATTGTTTCCAACATTTGAAAAGTTTAAAATATTCAAAAAACTGAAATGTCTAAAATAAAAGTCTGACTCAAAAGTATGCAAAAAAAACACAGTAGAAATATAGAACTTCCGATAATATTGGAAACATTTGGAAATTTCAAAGAAATCCAAAATTTACTGTCAATATCTACGTTATAACGTACTAAAAGATAAGAAATAAAATAAAATAAATCGATCTGTTAGATGAAAAGTAGGATGGAGAAATAAAAAATGTTGAACTATTGCCTCTAAAACATTAACTGAAACGTAAAGATTATAAATGAATACAAACTTATGTATGTATGGATTGAAATTGAATTCAAAATGAATACTCCAGTTTCAAAATATTAGCAACCGCCTCTTTAAAATGATTTTACACGGGTAATATGCGCCGATCATGAGCCACAATGGACAGCACACATTAATAATCATTTACTTAATTCTCTGGTAATTGACATGGTAAAACTTGGATTTTACTGAAACAGCAGTAAAGCATTGGTTCCTAAGCAGACGTGAAGGCAAAGTGACCTCTCAACAAAGAGTAGCTTAGTCACTTGGGATTGGGAAAACGAAAAGACCTTGCCGCCATTTGAGGAGGGACGAGGCGGTGACCTCGGGCCCCAAAATGTCATGTGCAGTACGGCCACGTCAAAATACATAGATGCAGTACACGAGACAGCTAAATTGTGCGACACGTGTCTTACGTTGAGGAGCACCATTTGCTGGTTCTGAGAGCCTTTATTTAACGAATGAAAATAGAAATGCGATCCAAAATTCAACAAAACATCTCAAATTTTATATTTAGTTTTGGGTTTCCATGGCCGCTTCATTAATTAACTGATGAGTTTAGTTCGATGTGCTACAAAAAAGATATTTGAAAAGATTGTTTATTTAGTCGTTATAAATAATTAATTTTTATAGTTTTATTTTGTTTAATTATCATTAAATAATGTGGTTAAATGAATTTTAATTATTTGTAAATCATATAATACTAGAAAATTTACGATAATTTTTTTTGATAAATACTAATAATTCAGAATACAAAAACAAATGCACTAATGCACGTTTCTCCTGAAATTCCTTGTTAAATAGATCAGCAGGTGCATAAGTTCCTTGAGTTTATCTAATGGTACACGAACAACTCCATGGTCTGACTTCGGAATCGACAGAACGTAAACGACTTCCTGTTCGAAAAATGGGTCATTGTTTTACTGCATAACCATACACCTTCCAATGATGTATGTCAACTTCGCTTCACACAAAGATCCTGCACCCACAGCCATAGCCGTAACTAAATGACATCTCTGAGGCACGGAAGTCATAGCCGATCAATGTGGATGTAAAGCAATATGGGGAGGGGCAGGAGTGTGTAACTCGGCGCCATCGCCCAAAAGAAAATCCATGTACAACTGTGTGCTGAAGTGGACCGGTGGAGCCGACCGTACTATGTACTTGCATGACGCACTTCCGATAAGGTAATAAACAATGTTTTTAACTCCCTAATCTTCGGAGGTGGGAAATTTTTGGATTTTTTATATTCCTTACCCGTCATATTCCACCAATCATCATTTCCACCAACCATGTCTTGATGGAGTTAGGGGTATGCTTAAGAGATAATTATGTAATTTGTTACACATATCTCTATTAAACCAAATTTTGGTTCAACATAAAAAATATTCTACAAAGATGCACAATTCAAATAAAATTTAAAATATATAAATTGCCCAAAATGTCCAAGATTCAAGTTATAATCATTTCCTATGCAAATGGTATGAAATTCAGATACATATGTAATATTTGTTGTCCAATGATCAATATGTAAAATGTACATGCCATCTCCTTCGTCATAGTCCAAAATATCAGGAATAAAGTCAATATGCAAATTTATATTTCTAAAGGTACTTGTGTTCAAAAGTTTAAGTCATTTTCTTCTTTACCGGCCATTAGAAAGGTTCTCAAGCTCTTTAGAGAGCTTAGAAATATCAAGTCCAAAATATGATTTGTGCTAAGAAAGAGAAAGAAGAGAAGAACCCCTTCTCATGTGGGAATGAGTTTCTATTTTAACTTCACCATTTCTTCAATATTTTTTTCCAATTTAATAGTGTTTCTTTCTATATTTTTGATAGCTCTTTTGTATTAATGGTGGCTTATTTTTCAACATGCGATAGCTCAATTTCTCCATATGTGATAGCTTTCTATGACGATCCGCCTTTTCGACCCTCGAAAATCGACACTAATACGTCCACTGTATTACGTGACGAGCATTCAAGTGCCCAAAAAACCGATCGTGAAGGGAGAAAAGAAAATATAATAGAATCTTACACGAATGGAATAACATATATTATTTCAATATATAATCTTTACAGCGGCAATTTTAAATACATACATCATAGTCTATCCTAATCTCAGCCTGGACATTTATAAATCTCTGTCCCCTAGTGCTGAATACAAATAGTAACAAATGCAGTGGAAATGGAAATAGATAACCATCTACAGAGGAAACTCTAACTCTTGCTCCAAGCTCCTCCAAAATGTTCCAAGCTAGACCTGAACCACTTGGCTGCCCGGGAAAATAGGGCACCTAGAGTTTAAGGGAAAAGAAAATAAACTCCGAATCAGTCATGGAATTGGTGTGAGAAAACTCAAAACACGGATATTTTTGAACCACGTCGCACATAAATACAGACGGGTTTTTACCTTATGATAACCAAACTATTTGCAAAATCAACGATATTATTTTTAATGACATTCTTTTTTCAAATAAATAGATATAATCTTAGCCGAAATTGTTGCATTTATTAAATTCTAGCATAATAAGTTTACAACTAAAACCATAAAGGTTTGTATTGGAGAATGAATTTCATACAATGGCAATGTAAGGGACTACCTTTCGACGGTACATCTCTAAGGGGATGCACCTGAGGCTCCAACCTCTACCAATACAGAACCGACCTACCTTTACTATAGATAGTACCGAATATGACATCACCTCGGTCATTCCCGACCTATCCATAGCCACAACATACACAACAAACCCGAAATATATAGGGTAATCTAGAAAGGTGATGAACATCTCATAATGGGAGCGACCCACTTAGCCCTGGAGCATCTATCCTGTTTTTGCCATTACCGACGTATGAGGCTTAAGCTAACGTTTTACCTTTCACACGACAAGTCCCACTTTGAATACCACATTGCTATTTCCAACAACACACTAATTGATTTCCATAAAAGTACAACCTTTAAGCTCGAATGTCTCAAAGAAGAGTGTTAAGTATAAAAGGGGTTGCCAACTACACCACCAAACAGATGTACGTTTATAAAAATCAATGTACATAGTCTGTAACGACCCAGAATTTTTGATAATTAAAATTCGAATATTTAATTAATTTTAAATATTAATAAATGGAATTTAGAAGTCGAATGATTTATTTTTCGAATATTGGATTTTATTTGATAATTAAATCGATAAATTAAATAGTGAAATTCCAGAAATAATTGAAATTTGGATTTAATGTGAATGAAAATGATTTATAAAGTTATATTAAATCATGTTGGAGTTATAGTGATGTTATAGAACTTTTAAAATTGAAGTTGGAGTTAATCTATGAAAATGGAATATTTTAATATTTAATTATCGACTGTAAAAATAGCCAATTTTCGAACAGTCTCAGAATTTAACGAGACCAGTTCCATTGGATCCGTAATAGTTAGTTATTATCGGATTTCAATTTTCGTATCCATCGGAGTTGTCGTTTGACCGTGGCAGCTCGAAACGCATCGATATCGTTTTAATTTTAAATCGTCGAGTTAAAATAGTCATTTTTCAAAAAGTCTCGGATTTCGACGAAACCGGTTTCATCGGATCCGTAATGTGATATTATTGTAAGATTTCAAATTTCATGTCAATTTGATTTACCGTTTGTCCGGGGCAAGCCAAAACACATTGAAATCGGTTTAAATCGATTTGATTTAAATTTGACTGTTTAATTCCGTAACTCGCACAGATGACCGAATTAGCTTCCGAAACACGTTCCATTGTGTTCGGAACGTGGGGTAAACCTTACGAACGCCAGGCGGCACGTGTGATTTGGAGATCGTTTGAAAAAGTCATTTTAAATGAATTTAATATTATTATCTACGTATATATATACATGATAACAAACGAAACCCTAATTTTCTTCAGCCCTGGCCGCCACTTACTTTATCAATGGCCGAAAACGTCGTTCCTTCTTCCCTTAATTTTTCACAATCCGTCAACAATTATCAAAATCCTCCAACACGAAGATTGTAGAGCAAGATGAGAGCTCTAAATCTATACGATGATGATTGATCTTAGTCGAGTAAATCAACAGCTATTTTCATTCGAACGGCCAACATTTGGGCACGGTTTTCGACACTAGGGGGGACCGAGCTTTGAGATACTCGCGGCGTGGATAGAGCATGGATTGGTGCTTCGTGTGGTGACTTCTGATCGTAGTGAAGGCGGCGGAGGTGGGGGCGAAATCGATGTTGAGATGGCGGCAAATGGGTTTAAACGTGATAAAGCCTGGAAACTCGCGTGCGTTGGAAGAAAGGGGCTACGGCCTGGATTTGGGGGAAACGTGATCGAACGGCCGTGATTGTAAGGGTTAGAAATATAAAAGAAATTGTAAATATAATTATAATTTAATTTGTGTAAACTTTAAAATATCGTATCTCTTTCGTACGAGATCGAAATTTCGCGAAATCAGTTGCATTGGAATCGTATTGACGAGCACTACGCAATGGAACTGAATTGGAGCCATTTGGAGCTAGTGTGAATTTCGGGTGAAATTAAACGTCTGTTTAATTTATTCGAAATAAAAAAGCTAGAACAGAATTGAAATCAAGGTGAGATCTTCTCACTCAAATTGAATGTGGAATTTTTACAGTTATTGATTTGATGATTGCTATTCGATGTGATATTAGATATAGTAGGATATATATCTATATATATATAGCAATATATACATATTGGCATATGTATATATTGGATTGATTGATTTCCCGCCTCGTATAGCGGATGCGACCCTATTACGCCGTTAGTAAGCGGATTTTTATAAAACCCATATACCGCGATAATTCCGTACTGGAGCGGAATTGGTATTGTGCTAACATCTTTGGATGCAGGGAAACAGGTTGGAGGGATCCAACTGGATTCCTCAACTGTATTTACTTATTTACAGATATTGATGTATATTCTGTTATCATATGATGATATATGATATTTGACTGTTGTGATGGACTGATTGGTGTTGTGGCATCATCGGATTCAGTTTTGGAAATGTAAAAATAACGACTTTTACTTTAAAAAGGTTTTTAAAGTGATTTTTGAAAATATACGTTTTATGGAATTTTTGAATCGATTATAAACGTAAAATTTTAAAGTTATAAAAGTTATAATTTTTAGTGAAATATAACCGAAGTGTCGTTTTTGAAATAAAAGTCGATTTATTTATAAAATGGTTTAAGTGGGATTTTTGAATAACTATAAATGATTTGTATAGAAAGATTTATAAAATTGATAATTTATAAATCAAAATATTGGACTTATAAAACGATTTTTTTTTTATAAGTGTTAAAAAGAAGTATAAGTGAATGAAATAAATAGATTTATAACGTGAAGTTATAAAGTGAATAGATACTGTAGAATAAAGGATTTATAAGAAATTTACTTATAAATTTGACTTTTACACTTAGATGAGATATGAATAGAAATTGCTAAATGAAATGATTTTATAAGTGGAAATTGTTATAAAGTATAAATGCGATTTATACACGTTGTTTATGAATCCGAAATCACTTATCTTGATAAGTAAATTATAGAAGTAAATAAAAGAAAATTTATAAGTCGAAGTTGTTATTAAAATAGAAATAGAATTTATAAACGTGTTTATAAATTCAAAATCAGTTGAATTTGAGAAATTAAATATAGAAGATTTTTAAAGAAGATATATTCGCGATTTTGGATAGCGAATTTTTATTGAGATAAAAATGTGTAGAAATGATTGAAATTGGGTTAAGTGAATTATATTCACGATTTTGGACAGTGAATATATTATTAAATAAATGGATTTATTTTTGAAGAAGTGATATTAAAAATGAAGTTAAACATTTTAAAGATGTTTTAAAATGTATTGTGAATCGAAAGCATAGATTTCAACACTTGTTATTGAAATAGGCGTTTTCGAAAATATAAGGAAATGATGGACTATAACACTGTTGTTATAGTAAATGATTTTCGGAAGAAAATGTTTTGATGTAGTATTGGGATTTATATATCTATCTTAATTCCGAATCCCTATACTAGTGACTTTGAGTCGTCGTAACGATGTTTTACGTAACATTCGTTTTGACTCAAATAAATGTTGTTATAGTAAATGTTTTCCTTAAAGAATGAATATATACTTAATTTGATTTAAGTATATCGAATATTTTCTAAGTGTTGAAAATAAATGATTTGTGAAATACTTATTATTAAATAAGTATGGAATGTTTTCCAATATGAAATGAACGTTTTTGAGATTTATCTTCTTAAAGATAAATCGAAATCGAACATTGAAAACGATTTGAAAATCGTATATCAGTAGATATTTTGAAAGATATAAATTCACTATGGAATTTATAAAGGAAAGGGAAACTGTTTAGAAAAATAAACGTTGATTTATTTTTGAAGTGTGGAAATTTTTATATCTAGTAAAGATATTTTTGAAGATGAAATAATTTGGAAAATTATTTGGAATCTGATGATGTTGCGCATCTTTATTGATAGTTAAATAACCGACTATCAATAATTACCTTTAGATAGGTATTTGTTGTGAATTGGATGAATTTGAATGCCACACTTATTTTTGAATAAGCGCTCACTATTCGGGTTAACCGGGAAAGGACCATGGGGTCGTATAACCCATTCCGAATATGTGATACGTCGTTATGAATTGCATTTGAAGACCGGTGTTGAAGACCGGATATTTTTGAAAACGGAAGGATTACCGTCGAGTTACTCTACATCGGCTGATCTCCGATTTAGAGGTTTTTATCACCCTTAGTGACGGGAAGTCCGGACGTGATTAGAAATTTATCCGGAAATGCAAGGGCTTCGTGAGAAGTGCCTTCGGTTCTGTTCGATCCCGGAACAGACTTGTATGGATTGTATGTCTGACGTTACAATTTGAGATATAAAGCTGATTTCTTTCAAATACATTTCTGTTGGTGGCGGAGAATTTATTCTCTTAGCTTAACACCCTTCTTTGAGACGTACGAGCTCAGAGGTTATGTAGTTGAAATTTATCAGCGATATATCCCAATTTGGTAACGTGGCATACTGAGTGTTGCTGTGAAATGATCAGTGTTTGATCATTTGTGATATGATCATTTGTTTGATCTTATATCTTTGTGATCATAGGTTGATCATTTTGTTTGACCCGAAGCAGGGCTTTTTGAGAAAGCGTAGCTTTGTGGACGAGACTTCGTCGAGCCTCACACCCCGGAAATGGTCAAAACAGGAAGGATGCGGCAAGGTTCTAGGGAGTAGCGCCCCTTAGTGTATGTCATTCCTTCTGGATAGAGGTGGTATCATGGTATGGAGCCCAGATACTTAACCTATGTGGTTGCTGCATTATTATCTATGTGGTTTGTTGGAAATCGGGGATCCTCGGGAAGATCGGTTACGATCAGGGGATGGCATACGCGTGTCAGTAGTTACCTACTTTTGCAGAGGTAACCCGGCCTTGTGTTGGCAGAGATCTAACCGTAATGTTAGGTTATTTCTCGGGTCGTCTATTCCAGGGACGTACCCATCGTGGATAGGAAGTTCCTTAGCCTGACCATTTGTTGGAAATCCAAAGAAACAATACGAGCCTTGTACGGTTTTAGTTGTAGAACCTGCCATTTAATATGGTAGCTATAGCAAGCATACTATAATGGTACCTATGCTGGCTAAGATTTATATTCTACTTTCGAAATGTTTTCTACACTATGCACTAATAATAATATCAAAAAGAATTTGATTTTTGCGTAGTAAGCATCTTTGACTATCATAAGAAGAAATCTCCTCCAAGTCTGCGTTTGCATTGTGTGTGTGGCGGGAGGTCTTATGGTAGTTTCATTTTCCAAAAGCATTGCGAATTTGTTTTATTTTCTTTGTGAAAAATAACTGTTTTACGATCTCACACCAGTCACCATGACTGACTCGGAGTTTATTGTTCCCTTCTAAACTCTGGGTGCCCACTATTTCCACACGGGCAGCCTAGAGTTATATTATCAGGATATTCTGGATATTCTGGAGCTTGGAGATATTCTGGATGACAAGACGTAGTATTTGTATCTGATAGTATTTATTCCGCTGTGTATTCTGTATGAGGACAAGTTATAAAACTGTCCATTGTTGTATATTGACTCTGATTGATGTATGTATAAACTGATATAGTTCTTTGTTTTAAAAGACTAGTGTTTATCTATTATATATTGTTCCGCTGCGATATGTGAGATTCTGATATTGTTTTCTGTTTCTGTTGTTGTTCTGTTGTTCTTCTGCTTTCTTCTTCTTCTGCCTTTTTCTTCTTTCTAAAACCATCACTATTGAAGTTTCCGGCACTCGATTGCTCGGCAGTCGATAAAGTGAGTATCGATGTCGAATTTTCGAAAGTCGAAAATCCCGTTCGTGACATAGTCTTAGAAATGTAATGTTAGACACTCGTCCATACAAGTTATCCAGGCACAGGACAAACCGAAGGCACTTCTTCTACTACATCATGTTTGGGAATCAACCCTAGGATTAGTAGCGAGTAGTCCTTGCATCGAAGATTTCAAATTGAAGGAACCACTGCCACCATATATATGATAAGGGAATTACGAGGTTAGTGACAAGCAACCCTACATTATGAAAATCTCCATCTTCAAAATAATTGTCTTCAACATGTTTTCACTTTTGAACATATATTGGTTCAAAGTCGTTTTCAGATAGGAATCACCCAATTTCGATCCCGGTTTCTTCGAACCAATTATCGATAAAAAAAGGCCAAGTATATATGTGATTTTTATTCAGTTAATCAATATCTTTTATCCAAGTAAAATATCTCTTTACACTACAAGAAAGAGGGCTGTTTTCCAACCTAGAATTCTCTACGCCATCCCTACGCCGCGTAGGGAAAATGTGGAAACATAGGAAAGTGGTAGGGACTGTGTAGAGAATTCCCTACACATTTCCTACGCACACCAGGTTCTTCAACAATTGACTACGGCGTAGGGAATGTGTAGAGAATTGCCTACCCATTCCATACGCCTTATTGTTCTCCCCACGCATTACTACCAAATTTGAAGATATTAAGGGCATTAAACTAGAGGCAGATTAAATGTTTAGCCTCTAATGTTAACTTATTTGGGGCTGATTTCATATTAGCCTATACAAATAAATAACAAGGCCAGTAAAAAAGCCCCCCATAACATATTAAAGGCAAATTAAAATTAGCCCCTAATGATTTCTATTACCTCAAAATAAACGCCTCTCATACCGTTTAATTTTTTGTTCACATCTGGCGGTATTTTTTTCACATTTGGCGGTAAAATTTGAGATAACCCACCAGCCATCTTTTTTAATCAATTTTCTCATTCCCATCTACAAACATATTATCGCATCATCTTTAGTAGAGGCATCAAACTACATGATTTCTCCACCAAGTTAAAGAAGACGGCTCTTGCTGTAATTCAAGTAAGAATCTCCAATCAAATCGTAAATGGTAGGTATTCATGTGATTAAATTTGATATTGTTATTACTAACTAAACCCTAATTCCAAGTTGATTGTTGTAAGAAATTTAATCAAACTACATGCAAGTCTTCATCTTTACCTTTTTAACCTGTGTTGTTTTCTGTCATACTTATTTTTCTTCTTATCTGTACATGCTAAAAATTATATATGACTAAATAATGATGCAGTTTCTTACAATTCAAATGCCATATCTGTTTATTCCTTCACTGCTAACTTATTATTTCAATTATTGTCATTGGTATGCCCTTATTGTAATGTTTGTAAATGAAATTCAGCAAAAAACTAGTTGCACATGAGTTGTATGTATAAATGCCTAAGGAAGTGTATAACATTGTTTTATAATCCTAAATTTATTCTAGCATCTACACGCAATTTAAAGAAATCTGTTAATCAATTTGTTGCATTTAATAATTTGTTGATATATTGAATGAACTGCATATTTGAACCTTGTTGGGCAGTAGATGTATATTTGAATAGAATGTTGTCTACTTATTACGTGTGCATTTTTCTTAAATTGCATTGTATTGGTGTATATTATTGGTTATTTTTAGTCGATATAATCTGGTAAATTTAACTAGTTATATGAAATGCAGCTTTAACAAACAAAAAACTGTTTTCAGTTGAGAAGAAATTTAAGATAAGAAAATCATATCAATAAAATTATTCCAAAAGAGCAGGCATGGAAGATGTGTAATTGTTATTAGCAGATGCAATATTATTCCAAAAGGGCACTGATGCCGGTGGAGTACAAGTAACATTATCATTTGCTAACTGAAAATTATTTGAACATGATGTTACTGGTTTCAGAAACGTTTGAGGTAGCTTTGGTGATACCTCGGAAAAATTTGCAGACATCCCACACATATTACCATTAATCATATAATTTTGATCATAGGCCTGGTGTTCATGAGGCTTTTCATGATCAGAAATGTTGTCAAATAATCCTTGAAACATCATCCTTGGACTATTATTATTAACTTGATGGTGATCATGATTATAAGTTAATGGCATCAACGGATAAAAGCTAGGCTCCATTTTTCCACTACTACTTCGGCTGCATACATGCATATACAAAATTAGGAAATTTATTTTTTATGCAAACCAGTTAAGATGTATTATATGTTAGCTTATTGTTATTAATTACACATTATTTACTATTCATTTACCAGATTAGACTAGCATTCCAAATTTATAATTAAGTACCGCGCATGCTTATATATGCAGAAAATTTGAATTACTTACTCTATGGGATGATTCCACTGATCCATGCCAATAAAATTCAAATTTTGTAGTGATGAATCAGCGATAGCAACATCAGAAATTTGAGGTTGCTGCGAGATGAATTCTGTGCAAGAGTTTATACGGGGTTGAGGCGGGAGCAATAATCAGAGATATGACATACTTCGTGAGTTAGTCTTGTTTTGACTGTGGGTTTGATGTTCTATTTTTATAAGGTACATTGTATGATGTTTGAATTAGATGAAACAACTATGTTTGAGTTATGTAGCAATTTTATTTTATTGTTGGACATGATTTTTATAAATACATTTGTAGCAATTTTATGTTAATTTGACAATGATATGCATTCTACATTAATGTTTGGTAATGATATATATTGTTACGATTTTGCATGTGGCTATATATTATATTTAATGCTTTTTGTTGTTGATGTTCGAGTTTATTATATTTTATTATGATCTGTGGTAGATGAAGATAAATACAATAGAATCATATTGAATTTTGGTGTACGGTGGCGTAGGGAACGCGTATGGAATTAGGCGTAGGGAACGCGTATGGAGGGCGTAGGGAAGGCGGCGTAGGGAAGGCGTATGGAATGGAGCGTAGGGAAGGCGTATGGAAGGAGGCGTAGGGAACCCGTAGGGATTTTTTTACGACGCATTGTTTTCCAACCTCTTCTTTGGCGTAGGGATGGCGTAGGTAAAATCTTTTCCCTACGCTGCGCCTACGCCAAACTGGCGTAGGGAATCCAAAATTCTTTTGTAGTGTTAGAGATATACATCTTTAAATCATATTTTGTTTTAGTATATACAGGATAATTAAACCTCTTTTGTCAAATCCTTTGGTTAATTAAACCCCTTTTAACTTTGGAAATTCCAAAATATTTCATCCTTAATTACTTAGGAAAAGTATAATTTAAATCTTAATGAAGATTTCACATTTTAAAAACATATCTTAAATGGGTCAAAAACAATTTTATTTAAGACGTCGTTTACTGTAAACCCAAACCAGTTAGTATTGAATAAAAAGGATCCATAAATTTTAGAACGATTATATCCAATACTACTTTCTGTATTCAACCTGTATTATTCGTTGAATAACGGTGAAATCACCTTTTAAATTCATACGGATAATACGATTTCCCTCCTCGAAATTTAATACGGAGTTTAACTAGAATGTTTTCTTTAATAACCAAAATCCTATTTTAAATCTTGTTTAACTTTTGGAAAGCTAATCTCTTTTTTTCTTAGAAAGAGGTGGTCTGAGTAAATCAAATTTACTGTCCCTCCGTTGGGCCCGTCCGGATAACTAGAGCGGAACCCAAACACTGGCTGTCCAACTTCGAATCTAGAGACTATCTCTCCGTCACTCATAAGGCGGTCAAGTTATTTGATCAACTCTAAACTCTTTTTTTATGATCATTTAGAGATGATTTTCATTTACTTAACACATTTCCAAATATTGTTTAAACAATTTTCCTCTAACCATTTATTTAAAACTCCTTTAAAATAATTAAAAAACTTCCAAATCATCTTTAAAATGCTTAATTATTCATTTGAAAAGACTACTAAAAATATTGGGAAAGAATAATTAAGTTAAAACTATAATTTTCCAAAGTTACCGAAACCGCTGCAAAAACAGTTGTGAATAGTGTTTTTAAAGCTTCTTTGTTCAAAACACTAATTCCATTTCATATATATCCATTTTTATAACCCAAATCCCTTTTAAAATATTTTAACATATTTATAAAATTTATTTCATATTTTTAAAGATTTTAAAATATTAATTTTAAAGCATTTGCCACTTTTGTTCTCAAAACTGCCAATCTCCTATGTTTTTAAAACCTTGATTTGGACATAACTCAAATTCTATTCAATTAAATTTTGATTTTTCTTTTTCATCTAAAAACGATAGTTGTAAGAGTTCAAAAAATTCTTATTTCGAATAATTCCGAGCTATATTCCATTCTATAGATTGATTTAACTTTTATGGCGCGAAATCGCGAAGTGTCGTTACGCGACGCGCTTATTTTGACTCCATTTTCAAATCTTTTCCAAACTTTACCAAAATGAGTTTTAATGTTTATAAAACATTTATAAACCATTTTATTTATGTTTAAAGAGGTTTAACTATTCCGTAACACTTTTATAATTCATATAGGAAAATGATTTCCTTTGTATAAATTCGACGTGTATATAACGTGAATTATTTCCACAACCAAACAAACATTTTATCACATCCAATACATGATGATCAAACATAGAAAACAATCATAGCAAATATATTATATCATCACATAATTTATAATAAATAAACGGAGTAATTCTCACCTTCATTGGTTTCTAGATTTACTAAATTTGACTATAGCTCCGCTTCACTGCACCTAAGCTTATGAAATAAACCCTAGGACCCTTGGAAGTGTATGGCCTTACTTGGATGGAGGGATGGAGTTCAGCCTAAGAGGTGTGCAAGGGTGGCCATGAGTTTATGATGGGAGGAGGAGTTTGAACTTGCTTTTGAGGTGGATTGATATCCTATACTTGTATAAAAAATTTCTCTACGACTTGCAATATTTTGCCATAATTTCTTTATGGTGAGAAGCCATTGAAATAACTTGGAAGACGAAGAAAAAGAAGATGGTGTGAAGAAATGAGAGAATGGAGGGTGGTATTTATAGGAAAATAAGTGAACAAATATTTAAATGTGAAATTACCAAATTACCCCTACCACTCCCCTCCCACATGCACGGCCACTCCCTTATTGTCCTCCTTTCCATGTGCTTGAGTGATGATGGTGTGTAAGGAGGTGATGGTTGATGGTTAGCTTTCTTTTTGGATTCTTTAGTAGAAAGAAAGGTGTAAAATATCATGATATTTTGTGATATATGTATATATAAGTGCATATATGTATTTTATATGTTTATATGTGTATACATATATGTTAGTGCATATATGTTCACGTTATATATGTGCACAAGACATATAAACAACGCTGCGACCACTTTGAACAACTTTCGTTCGTTAAACCGTTGAAAATCGAAAAGCCGATTCCCGGTTACATTTTCACTTGTTAATTAAATTACATATAAATGTAAAAAAATTTGAAAAATAATTTCTTATCATTAGTAGTAAATTAAAACGATCACATTTGAATTATGAATCCATATAAATCAATATTAAACAAGTGTTTACAAAAGGTGATGCCGTATCGACAAAGCGTTATGAATTTTCTTATATTTTTTTTTAAAAACAAGTATATACATTTATAAAACTATTATAAATCAATTATTATCTCTATATATAATAATTAAAATGAATTATTATTATTTTAAAACAATTATTTGATTCTTTAAACTTAATTTAAAATTCCAGAAAATATACAAAAGTGATGATATCCCCGATGATGTCATAAATAGATATAATTTTCAAAATAAAATAAATAATTTTTGTTTTATGTTCTTGCTTAAATGGATAAATAAGTGTATGTATCCAATTCCTTTTGGTTTAATATTGAGAAAATCTCAATTTTCCCAAAAATTGATTTTCGTTGTTTTTCTAATGAAAACCCCTAAATATCCATATTTGTTAATATGCCTTTAAAACAAGTTTAGCGTCATCATTTATGGTTCAAAACATTATAATCTGTGTTATAAAGTCTTGTATTTGAATATTTCAAATATAAATATAATTGATCAAAATGATAAATTTACGTGTTGTTACAGTTTCTCTCAACATGAGATAGCTTCTTTATTCTTAACTTGAAATAGCTTTGTTATTCTCTATTTGCCATAGCTCTACGGAGTCATCTATGGGAAACGGTGTAGTAATAATAAGAATGAATCTTAAGGTTACTTTAACACTAGAGAAGGTGAATAGTGTATTATAAATTTTATTGAACTTTTTGACTTATTTCGAGATTTGAATTCAAGCACATATATCTATTAACATGTAATCACAAATATATATATATATATATATATATGGTAAAAGTAAAGTAAAAGAAAGAAAGATAACACCAGGAGTTTTTATAGTGGTTTAGATTAACCAATCCTATGTCCAACCCTAACAATATATGTACAGATTTCCTTTCCAACGCCTACTTTAAATAGGTAGCAAGCAAACTAGAATACAGTCTCAATTTCAAGGCAACGAGATAAAGCCTCCTGATTTTCGAGTGTATGGTAGACTCTCTTGTTTAATCAGACAATAAAATCACCCACTTGATTTGAACGAGCAACAAGCACACCCACTTGATTTGTACGAGCAACAAGCACACTACTTGATTTGATGGGCAACAAGCACACTTAGACAATAATAGTAGAGAGTTGTTGATTCCAAATACAAAGAAATGTACTTTAGATACAGAATATCCTATATCTCTTTGATAGAACTTTGACCTTAGAATTGATGAGAGAGTACTTTCAAATCAGCGAGTAGATTGTAGAGAATGAATATTGTAAAGTAGAGATCGAATTTGAATGAATTTGAAGAGTATAGAAAGTGAATTTTGTGAAATATATAATGAGAATTTGAAGTTAGAAGAAAGTAGTTCTAAAAATTCGTTTTCTTGTCCTATTTATATAGTATTTGAAGTGATGTGTCTATTCATGAAGAGATATAAACAAAAATCATAGCTATTCATAATTCAAAAGGCATCTCTCCAACGGTCTATATGTCGACATACTTAGGTAGGGTATGTCGACATACCATTGTTAATTTTGAAAACAATAATGCATTAAAAGTGTATATAAAATTATAATAATTTGTAAAAATTTCAAACTTAGTTTCTAACTTCTTTTGATATATCAAACTCTTATAAAATATTTATAGGATTATACTTTGAAAAATAAAATCAATATTTAGATAATATGTATTTTGATAAGAGGGTATTCAAAGAATAGATGGTTGCTATCCAAGGACTTTGATAAATTATTTTAATGTTTATCTCAAATGATCTATACTCTTGAAATTTTCTTGCCTTCATCTTTAAACTCATGAGTCTTCAAATATCTTGATTATCTCTAAATCTTTATCGCTGATCTACTTACTAATCAGTCTTCGAACTTGATTATCCTGTACTTGTACAAACCTCTATAATATCCCGCAAAATATTTTATACAACTTGGAAAATTATCAGTACCTATATTTATATGGTTTTTGTCATCAAAATCAATAAATGTGGTATTAATAATCTCCCTCCTTTTAATGATGACAACCAAGTAAATATATTTATTATAAAATATAATATAACTCCCCTTAAATAGGTTAACTCCCCCTATTTGTATAACTCCCACTCAGTATATGCATATATTATATTTTATATATTCTCCTCCTTTGTCATTAACAAAAATGGATGAAAAAAAATTAAATTTCCACTAAATATGACGTATGTATGCGATAATGTTGTATATACAACAACAACAACAAAGCCATTATTCCCAAACAAGTTGAGGTCGACTAGAGATGGAACCCAAAACTAAATGACAAAGCTAATTTAAAAGTTATAATAATAACAATAACAATAGAATAATAAAATAAAGTCAAATAAGTAAATTAATAATAATAATAACTAAGTAAAATAAAAATAAAGATAAATAAATAAATAAATATATATATATATAGATAGATAAATTATAATAATAGTACAAATAGTAATAATTGTGCTGGTAGTAATATTGATCAATGACCAAACGCTATGTCTTAGGCTCCTTTTCCCTAGTCCTATAATCTAAAACTTATAAAACTCATAGCTCATGGTTCAAGTACGTGGATCGCTAACTTCCACGTGCTCCTATCCTTTACCAGCTCTTCGGATATATTCCAATCCTTCAAGCCCCTTTTTATTACTTCCTCCCATGTCAACCTTGGTTGACCTATACCTCTATTTGAGCATACGACGCGACCTATAATTCCAACGCGCACAGGTGCCTCGGGTGGCCTTCGTTGGAGATATCCAAACCATCTTAAGCGATGTTGGATTAGCTTCTTCTCAATTGGTGCTACTCCAAGTTTTTCACGTATATCATCATTTATAATTCAGTCTCTTCTTGTATGACCACAACTCCATCACAGCATACGCATCTCTGCTACGCTTAACTTCTGGACGTGTTGGCTTTTAGTAGGCCAACATTCTGCACCATACAACATCGCAGGCCTGATTCCCGTTCTGTAGAACTTTCCTTTAAGCTTCTGTGAGACTTTCCTATCATAGAGAATGCTAGACGCTTGTCGCCATTTCACCCATCCTACTCGAATTCTAAAACTAACATCTTCATCAATCTCACCATTACAATGCAACATTGATCCTAAATTTCGAAAGGATTCAATTCTTGGGAACTATTTGTCCGGTCAGAGTGGCATCTCCATCCTCTGACCTGACACCTCTGAACTTGCACTTCATATACTCTGTTTTAGTTCTGCTAAACCTAAATCTCTTTGATTCTAAAGTCTGAAAAAACAATATTTGTAACGACCCGTATTTTTTATAATTAAAAATATTAAATTTAATATTTTGGAATTTAATATCGTGAGAAACTAAAATTTATGATTTATTAATGAAAAAAATTTATTAGAATATAATTTAATAATGTTGATTGGATGTAATTGACAACTGTTTGATGTAATTTCAATTAATGGTTATAACAAAAGTTAATAAGGAATAAAATTAAATGTTGTACTAAAAAGAGAAATCATAGGTTATTTAATTTAATTGGTTTTAACATGCAATTAAAAATCAATTATTTAGTATGTAGATTTAGTGACCATTGTTTGTAAACAATAAATTTTGAAATGTGTTTAGATTACTAAGTTGTAACAATTGTTTATTCTAATTTCGTTATTAAATCCGTTTGGAATTTAATTAAATTAAATATTGCAGTTAATATAAGGAAAGATATTAATGATAGAGTTTGAGTGAAATAAAATGGAAACTTATCTCTACTATTAATAATAACAATTCAATGAATTGCATTTCAACCTTGTCTTTTTGAAATTCCAAAAATACTCTACATCCATCAACGGAATCTTACCAACGGTTTACAAGCTCCACCCCCATCCCCTTCACGATCACCCATCAACGAAATTCCACTATAAACTTGCAACCAGCACCACCAACCAAACTTTTTGAAATAAAAGTGTTTTGACCACCAAAGTTTTTGCACGTACATGCGTTTTATACTAGTGTTAATAAATAATTTACATAAGGAATTTTTGATTTAATATAAAGAACATGTAAATCAAAATGATATAATTTGTTGAAATTTAAAATATAATAAACTGGGATTTTATTACTGTTGTAATTTAACATTGTAATTAATTTAATATTTAAATCTTGAAACTAACATGGAAAATTGAATTTCAAAAGATCATTAAATTTCTCTGTAATCAAGAACGATGAAAATTGTTAACTTTTAAATTTGAATTTAAAGCGATTAAATTGATTTTTAAATAGATTGTTTTAGTTAACATGTAAAATTAGTCTTTTTGGGCACTGTTTTGGATTTCGACGAAATTAGTTTCATCGAATCTATAATAGTGAATTACTATAGGATTTCAAGTTTTGTAGCGATCAGACTTACCGTTTGATCGTGCGAGCTTGAAACGCGTAGAAATCAATTACAGGATTTTAAATGAATAAAATTTGATTTTTAAAGCTAACTTCTATATACAATAGAATTAGGGTTTGAAATTAGTTTCATTGAGTTTAAAAATATTGAAAACCTATATTTCGACATATAGGATGACCTATTTTCGTTTCGGGAACGAAACGAGCTTTTCGGGTCTTTGTTATCACTTCGAACCATTCGATCTGTTCCATCCATTCTTTTCCATCTCTGCCTATATATATGTTATTATAAACCCTAGTAGATCTATTCTATTTTATGTACGTACAATTTCTGTTCTTATCAAATCCTTCCTAATGGCGGACATATCTATACCCTAATTACTGATTCCAAATCAAACTCCAAAAATCCAAACTGCTCAAGTCCTATCATATAATATATCATCGCAAAGCTCTCGATGAACGGAATCAGCATCCGTAATTCGTTTTTCGATTAGAGGATCAATTTGTCTAGAAATTGACGATTTATTCTCGACCATTCATTCTAGTGTTTGATTTCAACGGTGGATCTTCAGCCAATCGACGATCAGAGGACACTGCATCGTAGAGGGTGATGAGATGAGCGCATCCATTGGCTTGGATCATTGCATGGGCATGCGAGTTCGCAAAAATTGGCGAGGAAATGGCTGCGGCGGTGGAGCCTAGGGTGGAGGCCGGAGGGCATCGCGACTTCATGGAAGGGTCGGTTCCAAGCGTGGATCACGGTGGCGTCGTTCGATCTGGGTGGCGATGCTTGTGGTGGCAGCGGTAGGCACTGGAAGATGGCGGATGGGGGTGGTAGTGTGCGCGTTCGCGTGTCAGTTAGGGTTTGAGGTTCGACTAATTATAATTTTGCCCTTACATTTTATTTTAATTTAAATTTAAAATTCAAACCTTATAACATCAATAACTTTTGCATACGAACTCGAATTCGCACGCGGTTTCTTCCGTTTTGTTCGTATCAAAATTTCGGATAACATGGAACAAGTTCGGTTGAATTTGAAAACTGTTGGAATTTTGGGCTTTTATTGGATTTTTAATCGACTATAAATCAAAGGTGAGTGATTTAACCAACTCACGCAATACTAAATCTTCTTATGTTAGCTGAATTAAATTTACGAAGTGACAAGAATTTTATTGGTTGATGTTTGGTAGTTTAAATTGAAATTTAAGTTAATTTGAATTTTATATTGAATAAAATTGACATTTAAATTAATATTTAAATTTAATTACTAGTTAAACACCGACAATTGATAATCAGAAACTGTTGTGATATACTAGTTAGTTTCGATGTAAATTGTTATTGTATGCCTATCGATTGATGATGGATGTATGGTTGTTTATTTATTTGACATGTTCCTATTATTACCTATTTATTTATTGACATCGTTTATATTATCATTTGGACCATTGGAAATGAACTAAGAAATAGGTTGAAATGATATATACCTATGACATTTAATTATGAATTGAAATGATACATATCCATCCATGTAATTAAAATTGAAATAAATTATTACTTAGCCTGTAACGACCCACCTTTTTGGATGGTTTAAAGCGACAATAAACTACACATGTCAACTCAAACCATTCAAAAGGGAAGATAGTTAATGGGGTAAATAAGAAAATAAGAGAAAATAAAGAAAAACAAAATACAGAATCTCACAGCAGAATGACAAAATACAATAATCAAATAAACAGTTCATGAAGCTGTTTTACAAATAAAATTTGATTACACTTTACAATATATCCGAGTTATACATACAACAAGAATAAATAAATAATGCAGTGGAACAACATAATTCAGTGGAACAATAATAATATAATACTAAGTTCCGTCTTCATTTTCTAGAAATGAGGTCTTCAACACTGAAACGCTCAGGCTGACCCAGCGTAATGAAAAGACAAACACTCGAGTTAGAACTAAAAGATCTTATGTAAGTTAAATCAAAATAAGTAAATATGAGTGTAACGGCTTCAAAGATGTTTACGGGATTTTACATCTCCTATCCAGTGCCTAACGTGCATGCAATAACTTAAGAGATGTTCGGGATTCCATCTCCTAAGGATCCGTTAACTATCTACATATGTAATACAATACGCTATTATAATATGTCTACAGTAAAGTAAAGTATTAAAATAGCGTTAAGGCGTTACCCATATCCCCCTTAACACTTTTTTATATAAGCATTGTAGTCTATACACTACCGTAATTCCTCCGTAAACTGGAGGGCTATTAGAGGGCACTCCATAGTGTATGACACAAACCAAACTCGTAGTGGGATCGATCAGGATAAATATGAAAAGGCACATGAGGCAATGCCCAAGGTAGGATACTACCGTTTTGCGGATCCGGACTGGTGGTAACGCATAGAAGCTACTACCGCCCACCTCGAGACACACTTCCATAATCAAAATCGAGGGGTGGCCACCAAATCAATCACAACGTAATAAATATGGTATCGAAGAAATGTGCCCGATAGAGAGAGCGACCCCACTTGGCCCGGCGTGGCTCCTGTTTTAGTCATTTTAATTATGACCGAAGGTCAAGGCTATCCATCATCGTTCTCTTACTTCATTCCAGTAGCATTTGCTAAACCATCCTACTTCATTCTGGATTCTCCACAACGTGCACAGTTGTTAAAGTGGTTTTCGGTATTGACAGAGAATATGACAATATCTGATCCCAGTCTCTTTAACAACCAAACGCTTATTTCACATCGGTTGGTTCTTTTACAATTCCAAAACCGATTCATATTTGATATCAAAATATTAATTTCAATTCAAAATATTCCTCATTTCAATACCATCATATTTACTCAAAATATGTCATTTCACTAGAAAATATCATTTCAAATTCCACCGTAGGTTATAACATCATTTAACCATATTCGCATTTAAATCAAGGATTTAAATATAAACAATTCTTGCACAGTTTGAATTTTAGAAAATATTTTGGATAGTCATAAATAGTTTAAAATAGTTTTAATAGTTTAAATAGTTTTAATAGTTTAAAATAGTTTAATATTTTAAAATAGTTTTAATAGTTTAAAATAGTTTTAATAGTTTAAAATAGTTTTAATAGTTTAAAATAGTTTAGAATAGTTTAAAATAGTTTTAATATTTTAAAATAGTTTTAACAGTTTAAAATAGTTTTAATAGTTTAAATAGATTAAGGATTTTAAACAGTTAAAATAGTTTAATATAAAATGGTTTGATTATTGGAAATGGTTTATATAGTAAATAGTTTTGAAAATCTAAATAATCCAAAGTTTAAAATAATAGAACTTTAAATAGTTTATATTAAAATAATTTTATTTTTAAAATAGTATCAAATCAAACTATTTCTTCCATTTCAATAAATCTGGGCCATATCCAGATTTCAAATCAACAAAACTCAATTTTAATCTTTTAAAGCTTGAATTAGAAAAATAATTAAATTTATATAAATCTATAATTTATTTCCTTTAAGACAATAACATTTAATCAAAAAAATCCAAATTCAAGATTTTAAACCATTTTAATTTAACCAATCCGGGGTCCGTATATAATTTTCTATCCTATGGTCAAGTGATACAGATATATATCATTTCAACCTGCAATAAATTTAAATTTCCGGATATATATCATTTCAACCCGTATCCCAAATCACAATTTACCCAATCCATAAAATTGCTCGGGTTTATCATTTCAACCCATAACGATTTTTCCTAATCTATAAGATCGTTCAGGTATGTATCATTTCAACCCATTGTGACTTTCCTAATAATAACTAAGGGAACTTGAAGTGTGATAACAACATATAAAATAAACATAACATCAAATCATACAAAATGTCAACAATTAAGCATCCATCACAATCATCATTCAAATTAACCAATAAATCACAACAGTTAACTGGTTATCATTATCAGGTATTTAACTAACAATTTAAATTCAATATTAATTTGACTGGCAATTTAATTCAATATAAATTCAAAATAAATTTAAATGACAATTTAAAATACCAAACATCAATCAATAAATTTCTAATCACATCATAAATTTAATTTAACTAACATAAGATGATTTAGTATTCGTGAGTGGGTTAAATCATTCACCTTTGATTTTTAGTCGATTAAAAATCCAAATAAAGCCCAAAATCCAAAAATCTTAGAATTCAACCAAAAATTATTCTAGATTGTCCGAAATTTCAATACGATCACAACGGAAAATACCGCGTGTGAATCCGAGCTCGTATGAAAAAGTTATGCGAGTTAGAACATTTGAAAAATTAAATTTAAATATAAAATAAAAAAGAAGGGCATAAACATAAAAGCTCACCATCTCTCTAGCATCTGAATGCTCGCGAACCCTCGTACATGACCCTAGCCACCACAGTACATCCAATTGCCATGCCTCCTAGCCACAACTTCGACAAGATCAGACATCGCCAATGTTTCCTCCTCGCTGAGCCGCACCCATGGCGTCCACGCGCACCTGTTCCAACCTCATCCCCGACCTCCGTCGCCGCCCCTTTCATTGGCCAATTATGGAAAATTCTGACATCTCCAGCAAGATGTAACCATATAGATCAATTCCATAAATCCTCCTCTACATGCCTATACCCTTCGATCATCGTATAATCAACGATCCACCGTCGAAATCGGAAACCTAGAATGGACGGTCGAGAATGTTTCATCAATTTCTGGCCAAACCAAACCTCCAATTGAAAAACGAATTGCAGCAGTAGATTGCGCTCGTTGAGAGCTTTCCAATGATATATAATTTGCTATTGTTTGAGAAGTTTGAATTTCGAAATTGAAATTAGGGTTTGGAATTTGGAAATTAGATTTCTACCATTGGAGAGAGGAGATAGGAATAAACAGATGGAAATAATAGTACGTAAAGAAATAAGAAAAAGGTTGCTATGATTTTAGAAAGAAATCTTTTTATATGGACAAAGATAGATAAGAATGAATGGACAGATCGAATTGGGTTGAAACGATAACGACGACCCAAAAAGCCCGTTTTGTTTCCGAAACGAAAGTAAGTCATCCCATATATCAAAATATATGTTTTCGATATTTTTAAACTCAATGGAACCAGTTGAAAACCCTAATTCCATTGTATATAGAAGTTAGCTTTTAAAATTAGATTATATTCATGTACATTTTTTTAATTGATTTCTACGCGTTTCGAGCTCGCACGGTCAAACGATAAGTCCGATCACTACGAAACTTGAAATCCTACAATAATTCACTGTTACGGATCCGATGAAACTGGTTTCGTCGATATCCAAGAAAGTTGCCAAAATGGCGAATTTTCACGTTAATTAATTAAATTATTATTAAATGGATTTAATCACTTTTAAATTCAAATTTAAAAGTTAAATTTTTTATCATTCTTGCTTACATAGAAATTAATAATCTATTATAATAAATTTCCATGTTAAATCTACTATTTAAATATTTTACTAAATTTAGCGTTCAATTACAACTATAATAAAATCCCAATTAATTATATTTTATATTTCGAAAAATTATTTCATTTTGATTCTCACTCTTATTATTGAATCAACTATTACCTTATGAATATAATTAACATTAGTTTACATTTTATTACATTCATATTCTATAGTTAACATCTTTTACCACAATATTTCAATTGCATTAATTCCATTCACTACCAATTTAGTTTCAACGGTTAAATAATAAGGTGAGAGTAAAACAATATTTATACATTAGTATTTCAAACATATTCTAAATTTATTGTTTACAAATAGAAGCTAATAAATTTACGTATAAATTAAATTGATTTCATATTCCATAATAATCCAATTCCAATTTATAACATCTTATTTCTACATTGAATCCAACATTTAATTTATTCCTTATTTACAATTATAACTAAATTAACTTTACAATTATTTCAATTGATTGAAATTACATTAAAATAGTTGTCAATAACATTCAAACAACATTATTAAATCATTATCTAATTATTTTCTCATAATAAGTCTTAAATTTTATTTCTTACAACATTAAATTTCAAAATATTATTTAATTTAATATTTTTAATTATCGAAAATTACGGGTAGTTACACTCTCCCCCACTCAAAACTTTTCGTCCTAAAAAAGGAACAAGAAGGAAATAAGAAACTTATATAAATTTTATTCAAATTATCCAATTTTTATAAACACTTAATTTATATTATTAAGTTTAACAAGATTTTGAAAATAACTCAACTTTCACAAAGTTTTCTAAGTCTTAAATTTAACAAAAATTTCGGTAGAGTCTCCTTTGTACGAATAGGTCCGAAAAATAACACTACAAGAAATATTTCTAGCAACAGCAATGCAACTTAGCGTTTATAGGTTACTTGCTGTGTTTTTTCCAAATAACGAATAAATAAAGTAGACAAACGCTGTTAGACAAAAAATTTAAGGTGGGATCCAAAAATTTTAGCGGCTGCTACTTATTTTTTCTTTACAAGTTGCATTTTCTATGTCCTGCTCCCGGCAATAGAAAAAAACCTAAATTTTCCTTTCTCTCCTCTATTCTCTAAATTCACTACCACAAATTCCAACGGTGAACTCTACAGGGACATTACCTGGCCTTATTCCCAAACCCTACCCTAATTTCACAACTACTTCTGCCTCATGCATACAACCTAACTCCAAATAATCCTTCGTCCCAGCCAAATTATCATAAGTTGCTTCATAATCTAGAAACCCTCACCCTTATTTCCCTTTGGCTCAGCCTTATCCACATCATATTCCAATAAAATTTGGCTCATTAGAGAGTTTAGTTCCTTTCTTTAATTTAAATCAAATCTCCCACTTTCCTATTCATCAAATAAAGGTACCATTTTTATGTATATAGAGTTAACAGTTTCTTACATTTGGGTTTATTATGGATTCATGAATTATATTATACATAATAACCATTAAAAATTATGTGCACTATTGTTTCCTTGGTTTATTAGCATGATTAATTCAAGCTAGTAGGATTTGATTGGAAGATAATCAAGAGATATTACACTATTCCATACGAGACATCATAGAGTTTCTGTAACTTTGTGCGAATTGAAAACGAAAACATATTTGAGCATAGCATGGATTGTGTTATGAAATTGATTTGTGTAAAATTGGTTGATTGAAAAAGTTAAAGAAATTAAGTTCTGAAAATAGAATTACTACATGTGCTCATCAATACTATACTAAATGGCACTCCGGTACCATAATGAAAGCAATTCTTGATTACTGTCATTTCTTAATCATATGCTAACATTTATATCCTTTCATAATACTTTAGATGGGATGTTTTAGATTTAATCCCTCGGTGTTTTGTGACACTATAGCTATATTGATTGACTGGTGATGTGTTATTCTTACCTTATGTAAAACCGATATGTTGATAGTGTAATATAGTTAAGAAAAATATTTGTAGTGTTCATTTGAACATAATTTGTTTGGTAGAATCATATATGAATATGCTTACGACAAAATAATGTTATTATGCAAGAATCAACTAGCGATATGTAGCGGTGTTTATGCGAGTGTCCTACTTTTATGGTTGTTAAAGTAGGAAGATAGGAGATAAAATAGGTTGCACATCCATCATTCAATTTCTGTTTGTGGTTATTGTAACCAGTCTCAAGAAAAGCTAAATGTATTTCCTCATGTTAAAGCGGTTCAAAATAGTACATGTTATAGTATTAATTTAGGCCAAATAATATTAATTTATGCCTTAATAGTGAGATTGATTCCATAATTGATTTTGCAAAAAGACCTTTGTATCCTTTTTCAATACCATGTATTTTGACTTTGTAATAGTTGGCATATTAGTAGGAGTTATTTTAGCTAGTAACAGATATTTACTAATTAATGTGTTAATGAACTTTAGGTAGTCTAGAATACAAGAACGCTGAATAGCTTAAAAATGTTTTTCGATTTTCCTCTGTCGAAAATTATATATTGCCAATTCCAGTTGTTTTTTTGCTTCTCCATCTTGATATTTATTTCATGCGAATAGGCAAAACAGTTAAGTTTATTTAATTAGAGTCCTGCTTATAGGCTAAAATAATTAAGTACTACACCATTTAGCCTTTTATATGCGTAGTCGGTGCATGCACGCATATTGTAGTGGTTGGAACCCTTTGTTATCTTGTTATAAGATTTTTGGCCACCATGTACCATATCCCTCTCATAGATACAGAACATTGTGTGCATGTGTGTGTATAGGTAAAACATCAATGACACCAACTTTTGAGTAACCCATTAGCTAGCCTATTCATTACAGGTAGAGTAAGTGTCACATCGTGTAAATATGTGTGTGTGTTGATATATTTCAAAGGAATAGCATGCATTCTATATTTGTATTTATATATGGTTTTTTTCTTACCGTGTTCAAGTTGCAACTATATAGATAACCGAGAGCAAACATTTCCTTTTCATCTTTTCTTCTCAATCGTTTTTAGTTGGTAAGTTGATCATTTACACAAATGGTTTGTTATTTGATTTGATTATAAATGCTCCTTTCTTCATGTAGCAACATTCAATAGAATGGTAACTTATTCTGAGCTTACCGTCATCAAAGATAAAATACTTTTGTATCAATATAAAATGGTGGCTTGGCATTGGTTCAGAAACAAAAATGATTTGTATCTAAAAATGAGCTAAATGCTAGTTTACGAATTTTATTCCTGGCTGCAAGCCTACCTCATGTTTACATTAAGAAATTGAAAGTCGTTTTACTTTAATCTTCTTCATAGTCGTAAGTCTACATGAACATCAAAGATTTTTTTTTGGGGATCAGAAATGTGTTGAAGGAGATGGAAGTTTTGGAACGATTTAAAATTTTACATAGATGATATTGATATTGAAGAATAATATTTATTTATGGGAAATAGATAGGAAAGAAAAACTGAAAGGTATCGTGCATTATGTCCCATTCGTTCAACATGAGGCTTGCATCGAAGCAAATGGACTAAAAGTCTTGGGTCCACTGTGTGGAAGGAAATTTTTTACGTTCCCATCTGCATTAAATAACTAGCTAACATTCTCCCTTCGAGAACATGTAGCATAGTGGGTCTAAAAACATACGATTTAGATGTAAGCTTGATTGCAATCCAATTATTTTGTTGAAGAAAACAACTTGAAGTTCAAAATATGAGTTGTGTGAAGTCGAATGATTAAATTATTTGAACAACAACCTTTTATTTATATATATTTGTGTAGCTTCCAACGATAAGATTTAACGCACCCTGTTTGCTGCCCAAAATCAGCAGTATTTGCTCATGTCTTGAATGCTCTTTTGGCTCTGCACTCATTATCTTATTTAGTAGTTCACAACATGATAACATTTCATTTGTCATTTTATCATGTATTCATCTACTCTATTTTATTTTTTATTTATAGGTGGTAGTATATAATTCAATATAAGTTCAACTATTTCCTTCTAGCATAGCGCAGCTGTTTATCCAAAATTTTGCATGTATTACAAATATCATATAGTCCTAAAAGGAGTTCAAGTGTTAGCTCTATATATCTTTACTAAATAAAGTACAAGCACAATTTAGTTTTCGTATGCTTTGACAACTCCTGCATAATTCTAGCAACAGTTCTATAGTAACTCAATTATTATTGTATCTTCTTTTCCTCCCAATTATTAATAGTTCTGTAGTAACTCAATTCTCCTACTTGCATTTCTTAAAGCAAAATAAAAAATTAGTTAAAGTATAATGACTAATAATTGATGGGGAATTAATTTAAAAGGACAAAGATTTGTATATTTTTTGCCTCAAGGACACAACCTCAATATTTTTACCATAAGGACAAACATTCTTCTAAAATTTATTCATAAGGACAAATATTTTCCAAAATTATTCATAAGGACAACAAAACTGCTACCAAGCTAAAAACTGATACCTAAAAACTGCTACCGATAACTACAAACTGATACTATCAGTGACTAAAAACTGATACCTAAAGAAAGTTGTCCTTCAGGATAAAATATTGAAGGCCTGTCCTTGAGGCAAAAATGCTGAAAATTTTTGTCCTTTACAATAATTTCCTGATAATTGATTCTGCATAATTTCTGTTAAAGATAATAATGACAATTACTAATTATGTTTAATTTTGGTAGTTTATAAATTTTTTCCACTTCTTATTTTTTCTACCGACGATTTAAAATGGATAACCATTAGTATATTTTGGTAGTTACTAACTGACTATTGATTAAGGCAGCTGTTAATATATTATTTAACCCCTCATCAATAAAAACCATCTGCATTAAAACTTCCTTAATTTAAAATTTATTCACTTTGTATAATAATTTAATTTGAAATATGTCCTTCATTAATACCATCAAACATTATTTACCTTAATTTATAATTTATTCACTTTCTATACTATTTAATTTGAAATTAATCCTTAATCAATACCCAATGGCCTTGAGTTTATTAGACATTGACTATCTGTTTTTGATACCACGATGAATTATACCATTGAATAAGTGTATAACCATGTTAAGATAAGACAACTAGAATGACATTTTGGAGAATTTGTTACTTAATAAAACTAACCTGCATAAGAAAGGAATGCAGCTAATGGTGGTGGACAATGGTTATTCCATCCAGCATGTCATGAGAACGAAAAATATATGATTATTTAACATTTTCATCTAGGCCTATTTATCTATATTCGAAACATTGATTGTTTATTATTTACAACTAATCATAACCATAGCATAGTCATCCAACTCTTAGAAACAAAAAGAGGAACATACATCAAATCTGAACTTGAGACCAAGCCAGGTGTAGGTTTTTTTTACTTTTTAACTAAGGTCCCTGTAGTTCTTTGTTTGAGGAAATGAATCTTGATATCCTTAGTATGATGCGGCCATTAGTCTAAATTTCTCATACATGTATGTGTAGTATTCTAAGATGTCATAAAGTTTGCATTGATTTTGTAGGATACAGATACTAGTGAACATGATAGCCAGACAAGGGACATAGAAGAACTGGAGGTTGATCTTTATTTGCTTAGTAGTTCCGTGGGAAGTAAAAGAAAAGGACATACTTGTTCTAATTGAGCTGATGTGTTATCTCGAGGTATGTAATCTTCTCAAGCCTGCACCTCCTCTCTTTTCGAGATTCAATAACTATGTATCTAGTATTATTTATGCAAATTTGTGACCTTACAAATGCTAGTAAATAAAAGACAATGTTAGAGAATCTGTGGAGTGAATAAAAGCTTTTGTTATTTCCTAATAAACTACCTTTACAATTTTTATTATCCGCATCTAGATTCAAGTCAGGTTGCACAAATAGAACCCCTGGGACTCTGCATCAAATTTTGCGATAATCTTTTTAAACCATAGCATGTAAACGTATTGTAGAATTATATGTATGAATTAATATGTAATAAATTATAAATTATAATATATATAATAAATATATATATGAATAAATATAGTTATTTTTATATATACATATGTACATACATATAATGTGTGTGTGTATGTATGTCCGTGCATGCGTGTATGTAGTCACTACTGATCATTTAATTTTTATAACCCCATCATTTTTCCATAAAAAATATATTAGAGTATCTGTCCTTTCTGTGACTATCATTCTTACTATGTAGAAAATGCATACAAAAATTTGAATATCTTTTAAATTTTCGAACTTACATTTTAAATCAATGGTTAAATAAATATTTTTGATTGCTAATATTCAACTATTATTATGAATGTTTTAGAAATTTTGAATTGATTTAGTCACTACAATGCTAACTAATTCTTTGTATAATGGGAACTGGACCACATGCATTATCATTTGCTTCATGACAATATCTGATTGAAAATAGGTAGATTAAATTCTAGTGCTCACATTCTTGGACAGATGCACTACCGTGTTGTTTTCAAGATTATAAACTAAAGTTATTTAAGTTTGATAGCAATGGAGGATATGACAACTTTTGGCATTCTAGTGCTCACATTCTTGGACAGGTGCACTACAGTATTGTTTTAGTTATAGAGTTTTTCGACTTACTTTTTAACTATAACTTTATTGTATAAATATTTTTTATGTTTATTTGCATCTCAATATTGATATGTACTTGGTATGCTCTGAAGGTGGAATATGGATGCAAGCTTTGTTTCAAACCATACACAACAAGAGGAGGTAATATTATATGATTATTATGCATTTTATATAACATATAATTTTCAATCTATGATGTTAAATTTTATTTTAACATGATTTCAGACCATCTCGCTATTCCTGTTTGTTGTCAATTTGTCAAAACATGTTTTTTTTCCACAGTGGTGCAACTTACATTGCCAACAGCTACATTTTTCCTTACTTACCTTAGAAGTTTACTGATTTTATAATTTTCCAAACTTGAAAATTTTAATCCTTTGTTAAATTTAGTGTACAGGGCAATGTTCTTCTAACACTACATGCTATAAATGCAATGAAAAAAATCAATTGAAAAGCTTAACTTTGTTTTATAAAATTTTAACTAAATTAACTATGTTTTATAAAAAAAATGATCAAATTTATATAAAATAACTATTATAAATAAGTTTTTTAAAAATTAATTAAATTTAACAAAAACTAAGTTTTTAAAAGTTAACTATCATTTATTAAAATTTAACCAAGTTCACTAAGTTTTAAAAGAAATAACTATGTTAAATGTGCAGGCAGAAACTAAAATAGTGGCTGAAATGATGTTAGATACACCAGATTATAGAAAGGAGAATAAGAAGGCACGCAAAACATCTAAGGAAACAATATTGATGGTTGTAGCATGTATTGAAAAGTGCCTTAAGCATTTCCATAAATACTATACGTACCTCATAGAAGTGTGACCATGCAGTTGCTCGAGCTTCTAGAGTTCATGGTTGAGGGGATGCTGAACTAATAAGTAACCAAATGAAGACGTGATGGTTCCTGATATGGGTGCAGAACCTGAATTGAGGAGATACTTAACTGAATGAGATGCTGATATAGAGCTGCAGAGTTGCGATGAATCACAGCTGATGCTAGAATGGAAAGCGTATATAAGTTGCAAAAAATGCTGGTCATGGAATGTAAGAAGATGCTTGTGCTGTTGAGGTTGAAAAGAATAAAGATGTGGATGCGCTGAACAGGTGATATAGCTGAAGGATGCCGAACATGCGGCCAAAAATTGGATACACCACTCAAATTGATAGAAGCTTAGGAGGATGCAGCACCTGATAGGCATGGCAACTCTGAAGCAGGTAGATCTAGGTAGGATAACAAGCTAGCATATCATTGCACTGGATGCATGATAGAGCCTTAAATGAAGTGGCTAAATATAAACATGCTGACATTTTAGGTAATTTATAAAACCGACTGCATTTTATCAACATGCTACCAATATTTCAATCAAGTAGTTTCTATTTGTTGTTTTAGTGTGCGGATACTACTTAATTTGAATTTGGACAGAAGTTTTCCTTTTTTAATTGTTCATAGCTCATATAACATTTGAGCTGACTTTGATACTTCAAAATTTGTCAAACCATATTGCATCAAAAGATAATTCAAAGTTATCCAAAAAAATCCCATGACGCACAAATTGTAAAAGCAATAGTCATCGTAAACAGTTAAATAGGTTTAATTCTTTGCACTTTATTGTTATGCTAACATTGTTTCCGTTCGACCAATTTAATGACATATGTTTCATTCTCTTGATTCTTATTCATAGAATTTTCTCTTGAATTTTCATTATCTATTTAATTACTAGTCTCTTATTTGTTTTTTGAACTTCTTATATGCATTATTTTCACATAAGTACTTTTACCACATTGTTGATTGTTAACCTTTTTTGTACTTGCTATAGTTTCAAATCATCTCTTATGCTAGTCTCCTGTTCTTGGAAAACCAATGCATATTACACTTGAAGAATCAATCCAAATTCAAGTAGTGTTAATTGTGCTTTTTAGGATGATTTAAGACTTAACACTTGAAATTTCTGCTGTCATGCATATACAAACAATTTATATTTTGCAACTTTAGCACCATTTGTGATTTAATCTCATATTTTACAGTTTTGAAGTAAAATATAGAACTGTTATGTACCTGCTAATTTCTATAATAGCCCTCAACTAGATAACTAAGCAAATACCATTCTAAATAACAAATAATGCCCACACAAAGAAATCTAAATTAATATATTTAAAGGACTACTTATTTAGTAGTACATAAGTAGCATGTTATAGCTTACTAAGTTGCCATTTAAAAGGAAAAAATTGTCAGATAAAACAACAAATTCACGAACTTAGAATCTTTTTGTGCAGTAGCTTAGTTTGATGCTATAAAAAAAATGATCTAGATTTCGTACAATTTTGTTTCATTGCTGTAATTTGTTAATTAAGAGCCGCGTTGCATGATTTCAGCACCACAAGTCAATTAAGATTCTTGATGGTCAAGATCACATTGTCTAAATAAAAATTTGCATGGTAATTAAGTGTTCTTAACTTATTTTAAAAACAAATCACAGTTCTAGTGATTAACGTCTTTTATCAGAGTATGTAACATGCAAGGATGCTTCTAAATCTCAGTACACAATACATGTAATTAGCTCTACATAACTTATGAACAACTGTGTGCATCAACAAGTACGAGTGACATTACCGTGATTTTTCAATGTTATGCAGTGCTTTTTGATACCACTGCAGCAAAGATATTGGTGGGAAACAAATGTGATTTAGAGAACATAAGAGCTGCATCGGTGGGAAAAACCAACCTACTCTTTTTACGATAATGGCAGATATGCTATTGGTGGACTTTAGGGTAGTGAAAATAAGGACTCATTTTGGTTTGTTGTAGCCAACTGCACCGCCAGAGGATAAATCACGCTATTTGATGGTAATATTTTATCAATATTCATATTTAGTTATTTGGTTAGCTTGTGTTATACACCAAGGTTTTCAAAATGAGATTTAAACCGTAAATCGTAAAGTTCAAATTTTAAATCAAAATGGATTCAAATCATAAATCAAGGTATTTGGTTTAGATCCGCAGTAGTTAAGAGGTGAATATAAGTCTAAGTATGTTATATTGGGATTTATTGTGCGCCTGTTATACAAGTCTTAGCTTTTTGGTGAAAAAACATTGCACTATGCATTGCTATTAAACATGATAAATTTAGTGTTGATAACCATTTTATTTAACCTTTATATTAACTAAATTATAATTCATTCAACTGTTTATAAATATTAAAATATTTTATTAACTATAATTCTTATTTTAACTCTTTATAAGTCATTCAACCATTTAAATATTTTATTTAACTATTTAATAACTAAAATTATAATCCATTCAAATATTAATAAATATTTAAATGTTTTATTAACTAAAATTCTAATTTTAACTATTTATAATTCATTCAACTACTTAAATATTTTATTAGTTAAATTTTAAATCATATTTTATAATTTATATAACTATTAATTTTTTTTATTTAACTACTTTATTTAGTAAAACTTAAATTTAACTATTTCAATCAACTAAAAAGTTTAAAATTCAAAATTCAACTATTTAATTACCTAAATTTTAAACCATATTTATAATCAATCACATGACTAACATGTTAGTCTGATTATCATACATATATAAAATGTTTCTAACACAAATAATGATTATCTTTGAGAGTAGCCATTAACATTAAGATAGGAAATATATACAAATATCAAAATAAAGGATTACAAAAGTAAAAGCATGTTGAGTAATATCATACCGAGTATTTGAAATAATTTATTTAACTTGACAAATTCATCTCAAAAGGTTTGTGTTGTCAATCCTCTACTGATTAGAGTGTCGTTGCTACCAACAATCTACATTTGCTTAGAATCTTCAACCAACAAATAATAGTAACATAAAAGGCCAAAATTACTAATTTAAAACCTACGAATAAGGAAAGTGTTAACAATTAGCATATTTGCATTAGTAAGTAGTCACAGTGGAGATGTACCTTAGATGCTATTAAGATAATTCTGTGTATTATTGTCAGATTGATATACACCCAAGTTTAAGTTATTATAATTATATTTTTCTTTTATTGGGTTTACTTGAGTGAGTTTAACAAAGTAAGTAGTGTCAACTTAGTGGCTACACTTCAAAATAGTTATGCAATATTAAGAATCAACCAAGAAAATATACCTTAATTATTTGCAAGAGCGTAGGCTTAATTAATTTGCTCTAATGGATCATTGTTTCCATACTAACCTGAAACTTAGCATACACCACTTTCATACTGCTCAAAAAAGTAATATATATATATATATATATATCCGATACAACATTGAATGACTTGGCTATACTTATGTACTCAAAAATCATATAACTTAAAATACTGGTATATCAAAAGATAACAGCAGAACAAAATGTGTAATTTGGTGGGAAATATAGAATTTTAGCGTAAGATAAATTGAGAAGAGAGTCAAAACATATAGGAAAAAATGGAATAAAGATTCGGTTGTAACAACACTCTGAAAAACATAGTTATGAACATTTAGTCCAAAATAAAATTAAATGAGATTTTTTGTCAACTGTTTTACATTTTTGTTTGACATTTGTATATTTGACATTATGTTGGATACGCTGGCTATTTGAAAATGATTAGATGTGTCAACTATTTGAGTGTATTTTTATTAGTTTGAGTTCTAAACTGTTTCTGACTATATTCTTAATAGGTTATAATATACACTACCATTAATATCAACTTTACTAAGGGCACGTCAACCATAATTTATAGTGCTTTGTTTTGTCCTGAATAGTTTAGAAACGGGGGTAAGCCTTTTATTGCTTTTTCTCACTTCAGACCAGTGTTGCTCTGGGTTGAGTGCCCATGAACATCCAACCCTCAGTTCTTTGTTAATCTATCCAGCCATGTATTTATGTCCACTATTAACTATATGTAATTAGGGAAAGCATAGCCTGAGAGATGATTATTTGTAAGGCAATTTGTTCATAACGCCTCTAAACTTTTAGTATGCAACAGACAATACTATTTTTTCCTTTTCCATAGGATGTATGAACGAGGGTTATATATATGCCTATACCTATTTTTGTTATTTTTGTACATAACTAGTGTGGTGAATGATAGGAATAAAATTTCAAGACAGAACATTCTAAAACTTTTCATGCATGGCCACTGTTTATTTTTTACATGTTCACCTTACCATATTGACCAAGGAAAATATAATTTCTATATTCTATTCTCAGCTTGAAATGAGGGATGGTTACAAATTTGTTTTCTGGTCTAAATGTATACTTGAATGAAAGTTCATACCTAAAGTATTGAAATTTAATATTATTTTTCTTTTACTTACTGGAACAATTACAAGTTAATATCTAACAGCCTAGGAGTATCCAAAATCTTTTAGACTTTATGACATTTGCAAACTTTCTTGGGAATTTTTGGTATGATTATTTGACTCTTTGGTGCATCTTGTCGTTCATTATAAATCATATTTGTCATGATGTGTTTTCTGATATGTTTTCACATAAAACTTATGATGTTTTGTATGGAGAAAGAAAAGTTTCAAATTCATTCTTTCACATGTTTGTTTTATAAAGCTTAAAATGACTTGAGAACTGGCTACTTAATGTACCGTTGTAAGAAAAGCATACATTTTATTTTCCTGAAACTGAAATTAAGACAATGACATTTTAATTTTTATCTTTAAGGTCACGTTGTTTTTCTAAGCCTTGAAAATTCTTAGTATTTTTATCTTATAAGAGTACAACATTGTACACACCATTTTGATTTTGTTAGGCCACGAGAAGAAAATAATATCGATTGCTATTTCAGAAATGCATAGTTTGAATATTTTTCTCCTGTTGTCTGCTATAGCTTGAGTAAGGTACTGTTGTGTTCCTTTCAATTTGCAGCGGATGGAGATGGTACTCTTCTGATTTCATTTAAAGAATTTCAATGATCCAAAGTTTGAATTTTGAACAAAACATAGAGATTTCATTTTTTCCCTTTTCAAAATGCGAAAATTATGATTCGGAGAAAGAAGAAAATTCACATGTACTGCAAATAATGGTTAGAAACACATTCATATACTAGATACTAACACGGAGTCTAAGACTCTAAAATCACATTAATGGTACAATGGATAACTGATAAAACAATACACATTGGATTATATACTGATCAAACACAAACGGTACAAGTTTATATTATAACTGACCTTGCAATTAACAATTGCAAAAAACAAGTATAAAGAAAAGTTTCAAGTTCATTCTTTCACGTGTTTGTTTTATAAAGCTTAAAATAACTTGAGAACTAGCTACTTAATGTTTCTGTCTTTTAATCCTAATCAAGTACGTATAATAAAGAACTTTTCCTTTGCAGGTGGATAGATATATTTGATGGAAAAAAATAGTAACCTGCCGCAGCAAGTTATGGATACGAAGTTACTTTTGATGCCATAACTATATTTTGGTTTGTATGCTTGTATGTATTACTACTTTTGGTCACTAGTTGCTGCATGTTCTACATTGTAATGTTATGAACTTATTATCTATTGTGATGTAAGAATATTGCGTATGTTTATTATGTAATGTTTCATGATCATAAGATGTGTGATTAATATAATATGTTGATTATAAAATGTGTGATTAGTATAATATATGTTTATTATAAAATATATGTGTTTATATAAACTATGTTATACATACATATAGAATTGAAACCTACTATATATTGGTTAGGAACTGAGCAAAATACGACAGCGTTTATAAAATGCTATAAAATATTTAACAGCGTTTATAAATTGCTAAGAAAAGATTAAACAGCGTTTTCGAAAGGCTATAGAAAGTTTTAACAGCGTTTTCAAAACGCTATAAAATAGCACCTAAGCATTCTGAAAACGCTGTAAATAAACATCATAGCAACAAAAGAAACATTGTAAAAAGAAATCACAGCAATGAAAAGAACGTTGTAAAAAGTTAACTAGTATATTATAATCGTTATTGAATATATTTTTAAGCGAGGACGAATGCTAAGAAAAGAAATTTTGCTCATCAACAAAAAATGTGTAAAACGTATTAATGATATAAAAAAAACGCTATAAATACGTGGATTCTACAGCATTTTCTGTCTTGCTATGGTATATGTCTGACCTATAATGGCATGTTAATATACAACATAGTTAAAACGCTGTTAAAGGTTTTTATAGCGTTTTTGAAATGCTAGGATAGGTACATTTTGTGGTAGTGTAATAATATCAATAATTACAATATATATTATATTTCAAAAATAAAATATCCCAAACCACGGGAAAAATAATAAAATTTCGGTACAAAACCGTAATTCGAAAATGTACATATTTGTCGGACAAACTACTTTATTTATGAAACCAAAAGCAGTAGTTATTGCTTCCATAAACCTGTATTTCACTTGTATAATCCAAAATAGTGAGAATTATGTAAAAGAGAAATATTTAGTTGTTTCAATTAGTTACAAAAGCAAATCAATACAAAACATATGCAAACAAAACAACACGACCATCATATGTAGCAAAGGAATATACATCCATAACAACCAAAACTAATGGTTTGTTCAGTTTCGGAAACTTTTGATCGTACAAGGGTGATAAATAAACTAATAAGTGTACCTTATGCTCAACAACCTTAGATAATAGCTTAATAGATTATTCATACGACCTCAACAATTAGAAGTTCCCTTTCCCAAGCATCCCATAAGCCAAAACAACCAAGAATTTTAATATTATTTAAGTTTATTCATTGGTTTTCTTTCCCATCATTTACTGTTTATTTATTTTCATTCATTCATACAATGGTTATCTTTTATTAATTTACCTTCATTACTTACTATAACGACCCGGGATTTTGGCGTCCCGAGTTTTGAATATTAATTTTTAATATTCGATAATACGGCATTTTTAATCAACGAAAATCCCCGTTAATAAAACAACAACTGATAATAACATACAAAAGTTTTTCAAAACCAATATAATTTTGAATTTCCAGATTTTTATAAAGAAGGAGATTGGTTAAATAGGAATTGCTTATATATATATGTATATATGTATTCATGACAACCAATAACAATATATATGTATATTTTGGAAGGGATAGGGAATTGATTTAATTTAAAATTTCTTATGTATACATTTTTACATATAAGAACAATAGAATTTATATGTGTGTGTGTGTGTCTATATATATATATATATATATATATATATGCATTCTGGGAAGAAATTAATTAGCAAATAAATATAGATGAAAAAGCAAGAGGAAAATATTTTAAATAGAAATAACTTTGGCTTATGAACAATATAATAAAAGAGTTTAAAATTATATATATATATATATATATATATATATATATATATATATATATATAGAGATAGGTTCAAAGGAAGAATTTATAGTATTTATAGATGAATAAACATGTTATGCTATAAACTAAAATGGTGTATATAAAAATCATATACGTGATGATCGGAAAACTATATGTATATACCAAGTAAATGTAGTCTATTAAAAAGTAATAAATTTCTGTATTAACAATAAAGAAATAAATATGGAAGAAGGTGTGTGTATATAAAAGGACATATATACAAAAAGGCTTAAAGTTGTTTTTAAAACCACTTATAGTCCTTGTTTTAAAATTACACATATATGGAGACATGTTGACCAAGAAATGTTTTGTTAGGAGTGTTATTTTATATCCTTAAAAATTTAAATAGCAAGTTTCATTTTGTTTTAAATGGTATAAAAGTATGTAGAGATAAAATGCAAACATTAACCTTGTCAAAAGCAACAACACTAGGCTGTCCAACATCATGTATATACACATATACTTTAAAGTGTTACACGTTTTATTCAATTTCAAAATCAAGTAAAGTGTAAGTTAAAAGATAAAAACAGCAAAAGCAACTAGTAAAATAAACCTGGTTTGGTCAAGCAAAACAATGGTAAGTAAAAAGATTACAAATCAGTGAGTAAAACAAATATATATGGCAGTAGCTTGCCTGACCAAATTGAGTAAAAACCAAAACAAAATTTAAGTTCATTTCAATTTCTTTTCATCCATAAAGCAAATATCAACTTCAGCCACCAAGGAGATCATTTCAATCCATCACTTAATATCGTACGTATACATTTGAACTTGAACATATATTGGCTGGTAGAAGCATTAGCTTCAATTGTGGGAAGCCTGCAAACAAGAAAAAAATATATATATGTAACTCTGTAACTAAAGACTGTAAACAGGAAGAGGAGGAGGAAACTATTTCTCTGGTAAAAATCAAAAGTAAAGCAAAACAAGCCTTTCAAGATTTCAAAAATATCAGATTGAAGATATCAAGTTTCAACTAGAAGATTTCCAAAGTTCAAACATGTTTAGGGTGAGAAACTTTAAATTCAAACCTGGAAACAATTAACATGCTACTCTGTTCTATATAACAGTAACATATTTATTCTTGCCTAACCTTCTAAAAGCTATATCTCGAATTCTAATCCAAATTTGTAGATAGTGTAAACTAATGAAAGGTTTATTTTTGTGTATATACCGTGCTAAAAATAATTGTAAGCCTGTTTATTTTATGTTTTGTGAGAAATGATAGGTTTACAGTAGAAAACAACTTTTTGGTCAAATTTCAGTATCTCTAAACCATCGATTCATAGATACCATCATGATCGTTATGTAAAAATAGGATTTTTGGTGGAAGTATTATGATTTTTAGCGGCTCGTGTCACGAGAAATCTCGAGTTGATCATTTTTCGTTCAAAAATTAAATTCCGACGACCTCATCATCGAGAGGAGGTACGGCCGGGTCTGGAGGGAGCAGGTGGGCATGGGGAAGGAGGCGACCGTGGCGGAATCTTGGATTCGGATTGATTTTAGGTGAGCGAGGGAGTTGTAGGGTTTTAAGGAAGTGATGGAAGGCCGGCGAACGCGATCGAACTGGAAAAGAGAGGCGTGACCGGAACACTCGGGGTTTGGCAGGAGGGCTTTCGATTGGTGGGCGAGAGCAGTTCGATGATTTTGGGGGTTGGGTGCTTCCTTGGCTCGCATTGAGGGGCTGCTTTTCGAGTGGGTGAGTACGGGGCTTCGGTGAGGTGGCGATGTTGGCCAGGGAAGGAAGCGGCGTGGATTCGTGGATTCACGGCGGTGATCTGGCCGAGCAAAGTAGCGTGCACGTGCACCGTGTGCATGCGATACTCGGCCATGGTCGTGGTGTTTGGGAACCAGGAAATAGTTGTGGTTGGACCCTGAGATGTATGCGTAGAGGCTGGAGAAGGGGGAGGCTCGAGTCGATTGATTCCCTTGTGATGTTGATCGTTGTTTTCTTTTGTTGTTCGGTTTCCTGGTGTTGGAACTGGAAATCAAGTGCAGGAAGGAGTGGGAGAGGGAGGAGGATAAAGGGAAGCGGGTTGGTTTGTTTGGTAAGTGGAATTATGGGCTTCGGCCCGATTGAAATAAGTGATAATAATAATAATAATAAAGAGAATTGGGTTGGGCTCGGTTCAAGGAGGGAGGGGAAAGAGGTCCATTTGTAAATGTTTTGAATCTTATAAGAATAAAATGAAGAAGAAAAATGTATATATAATAACAAAATGATTTAAAGTGTTAAGTTGAGTCGGTTACGGTTTCCGGAAGAAAATATGAAGGAGTCTAAAAAGTTTTTAACTGATATATTTTATTTGAAAAATATATATAAACTTTGGTCAAATTTAAAATAAGGAAACTAACGTTCGGAACCAATTTACACGCAGTATTGAAATGGGCTCGTATCGACGGGTATCACACCATCGTACGATCCGTGGTCGAGTCGGAATAAGTAAAAATTTTACAACATTTTGAAACAGACAGAAATCAAAGTGATAAATTTAAAAATAATATCGTCATTTGAATTTATATAACCCGTATTTTGAAGTATTTTGCCTCGTAAAAATAATGACGAGTTAATTTGGCTTAAGTAGGATGTTTTAACATCAGGCTAGCGGAATAAAATACCGTTCCGCTAATTACCCTTAGTTGGACCCTTGTTGGCAAAATAAGTCACCATTCTGCCAGTATCTCTGAATATATCTGTTGTGAATATTTACTAGCAGGAATAAAACCCTGATCTGCTACGAACATATTTTTATTTACCTGATAATTATGTTGGATAGTATGATGTTGATTAAATTGTTAAAAGCTGATTAATGTGAATCTGTTATTCTGGGTTGTGCTGGAAATTGAATGGTAGCTTGATTAAGTACCGTTGGGATTGTTAAGCCTTCTTTTCTGATTTGGGTTGATTTTGAACCCGGATTTGTTAAAGATGATTATTATTGTTTAATGATGTTTTAAAGTTAACCGATAAATATTTTGGAAACGATTCAAAGTAGTTAATTTATTACTCTTAAAAATCTTTATGAAAAGTATTAATTTCTATTTTTAAGTTATTAATTACCTATATTATTTCAAGTATAAAATCTATTAATTTAAAAGTAGTTTGAAGTGATTATTTAAAAGTTAATCTTTATTGTAATGAGTATTAAAGTGTATTTATTTCAAGGAAAATCTATTTTATACTAATAATACTTTAAGATAATATATCCTATGGCAAACTTTTGTAAAAGAGTATTTTTCGTAAATTAGAACTTGGACAAAGTTATAAGTATGATTTTGGAAAGAATGGTTTTGGTGGGTATACTTATCCGGTGAGATAAGTATATGCTGTTGATTTTGTAATTTTAATCTATTGGGACTTTAAATTAAATAAGGCTTAATGATTTCAATGGGAAATGAAACTTTGGTTGAATTGATTGTATAATTGATAGTTAAATAACCGACTATCAAATCTGGACCCAATATAACTTTGAAAATATCTAGAGGAAACTCGAGAATTATATGGTACAGTTACCGTTCGAGGTGCTATACTGTACGTATAAACTCGTTCGTTCTCTAGGACGATGATAAGGAAATCCGTCCACTAACGGTTAGGAGGTGAACTCCGATCTTATTTTCGTCGGTGTATTTCCTAAAGAACCGGAGTTGAGTTTACCAGGAATTGCGAACGTTGTTTCGAAGAGACCGGGATCGGATAAGTTATCCGAAAACCACTTCGATCCAATGAGTACGTTTTCGTGATGAAGACAAGAGCTTGGAGTCGAAGATGGAGCAGTGAAGTGAAAGGGCTAGTCGCTACTAATCCTGAGGGTAATTCCAAATGGATGTAGTAGGAATAGTGCCTTCGGTTCCGTTCAGACCGTGAACGGACTTGTATGGACGAATGCTATCGGTACATCGTCATTGGAGGACGGTGAGCATTCCAAGTGTGTGTGCTAAAAAGGTAACGCATAGCCTCAAGCCTCATCAACCGGGAATGGCTAAACCAGGAGAGGTGCAGCAAGGCTAAGTGGGTAGCACCCAAGTAGGGTAAGGTCATCCCTGTCTAGAGTCCCTTTTATTTCGGCTGTGTGGCGGTTGCTGATCCCAACCGCGGGGTGATCTTATTCGGACTATCCAGTAAGAGGTAGCTCCGATTTTGTGTTGTAGGAGGTCGGGAGTGATCTTCAGTACTCTGATCTAGGCCAGGTACTGTGACGGGCGGTACCCCAGTAGCCCTGCCATTGTATGGAAACCCAATCTCCAATAAGAGCCTTCAGACTTGTTTGTATACCTATTATGCTGGAATTTAATGAATGTAACAATTTCGGCTATTTGAATAAGTATTTGTACTTAGACATTATAATAATATCAGAAGATTTGATATAAAACGTTTTGGTTATCGTAAGGTAAAAACCCGGCATGTTTATTTGTGGCGTAGTCTTACGAGATACCTTTTTGATTTTAAAGGATTTTGGAAACTTTAATAAATCAAATTGAGTGTGTTTCTCACGTTGGTTTTACCAGACTGACCCGGGCGTGATTTTCCTATATGCTCGGGTCAGACCGAGCATATTTCCAGGTTTAGCTGGAAGACTGGAAGCTTTAGGAGAGGTTCTGGGTTGTTAGAGACGTATCCGTGTAGATGATTATATTCAGTTGCTTTTGGTTGTGTTATCAACAAATTGTAAGGGTAGATTGTTATAACTGTCCATGCTGAATGGGTGTATACTCTGATTAAAATCTGTATATGTCATTAAAGATATAGTTTTGTTTTATGTAAAGACTTGTTTTATATTATAGATTATTCGTTCCGCTGTGAGATTCCGTGTTTTCCTATTTTCTTTCTATCTTCTTCTGTCTTCTAACTACTTTTCTTTCTTTCACTATCCGCCTTCCTATGCGATTTGACGTACAAGCATGGTTAAAGTCAGCTTAAATCCGTATGGAAAAAGTGGGATGTGACACTTACACAATTTATTTCCCATTCAATATTTGAAATCATCATTGAATACATTGTTAAAGTATTACATACTTTCATTTACTTTCAAATTTATTTATATAAGGTTATCAGTTATTAGTTCACATTCATTTATTCACATAGATTATTTTCCATTCAATTATTCAGAACATCAATAAATCAATTCCTAAAATGTTATATAAGTTTCTTAACTTTGATTCCCATTTATTTCTTTATATATAGTATCATTTAAATAAACTATTTATGAATCATTTCATCATCTTCTTAAGTTTATAATCATTTACTTAGGTGATATTCACTGTTACTATTCAATTTAGTTATTAAGCATTTTAAGACTTAATTCATGTTTACAACATTACTTGTACATCTTGATTTTTCATTCTTAAATATATATTCATTTTGAAGCACTTTTGTTATTAAGATTTTACTTGTATAAGATTCTACTACATATCCATATTTAACATTTTAACTTTTTAAATATTTCAGGTAAGTTTTATATATGTTTATGGAATGTAATTGAATGTTACACAAGTTTATCTTATTCAATTTAGTTAACAAAATGTTCAATAGTTCATATCTTCTAATTTTCGCTATCCTTTAAATTTACAAGTTACAAATCTCTAATTTCTTTATATTTTCATTAATCACTTATCTTCCAATTTCTTATTTTTCATTTTAGAAGTTCTAATTATTAAAATAGTTAAGATTTCATTTCATTATAATAATTGAAATCCCTAATTTGTAGAAATTTAAGAACTAAACATTGGGTTCCATTTCAAATCATTTTAAAATAATACACACACACACACTCATATCTTTTATATATCCAATCATATTTAGAAATTAAAAATTAAGATTTGTTTATCAAAACAAATGTGTAGTAAAGCTAATACATTGGCCTTCCTACTTTGAGACTTGAAAATAAATGTCGATGATGCGGCCGTCATTACCGAAATTATTTTCCAGCGACAAAAGAGGGGAGTACAGAACTTATTTCCTTTTAAAATTCCTTTGAAACATTTCTTTCAAATCACATTGAAAATATTTATATCCAAAAATACTTCCAAATAATACTAATATTATATTCCAATATCTTCGAAAACCAATTTCAGAACTCCGGAATTTAAGTTCTCAAATTTCCAATTTATATTTACTTTATTTGTAAGTCATATTTTGCAACCAATATTTATAAAATTTCACTTCAACAAACAAAAATATCACATACAACTATATCCATTTATAAAATTTATTCTTTTATATACAAATATAATACTAGGTAAAATTATTTCATTTACCTATATTTCAAAAACAATATTGTGTCGGTCTGCCCTACTAAGTGTTTAGAAATTCCTATCGATGCCATAACGTCCTATGTACCGACCAGAATTTATAAATACTAAAGAAAACAAATTAACACAATATAAAACATCTTTATAACACAAACAAATATGCTCTCTCATATATATTGCTCAAACAACTCATTTTAGGATATTACTACCCTATCTCTAATGAGTCAAACCCCATAAAGCTAAGGTTATCGCTAAACAAAAGCTCTGATACCAACTATAACGACCCATCTTTTTGGACAATTTAAATCGACAATAAACCACATATGTCAACTCAAACCATTCAAAAGGGAGGATAGTTAATGGGGTAAATAAGAAAATAAGAGAAAAAAAAGAAAAACAAAACACTAGAGTTCATGAAGCTGTTTTATAAATAAAATTTGATTACACTTTACAATATATCAGAGTTATACATATAGCAGGAATAAATAAATAATGCAGTGGAACAACATGATTCAGTGGAACAATAATAATAATATAATACTAAGCTCTGTCTTCGTCTTCTAGAAATAAGGTCTTCAACACTGAAATGCTCAGGCTGAACCGAGCGTAATGAAAAGACAAAACACTAGAGTCAGAACTAGAAGATCTTATGTAAGTTAAATCAAAATAAGTAAATATGAGTGTAATGGCTTCAGAGATGTTTACGGGAATTTACATCTCCTATCTAGTGTCTAACGTGCGTGCAATAACTTAAGAGATGTTCGGGATTCCATCTCATAAGGATCCGTTAAACTATCCACATATGTAATACAATACGCTATTATAATATGTCTACAGTAAAGTAAAGTATTAAAATAGCGTTAAGGCATTACCCATATCCCCCTTAACATATTTTTATATAAGCATCATAGTCTATACAGTACCGTAATTCCTCTGTAAACTGGAGGGCTATCAGAGGGCATTCTATAGTGTACGACACATACCAAACTCGTAGTAGGCTCGATCGGGATAAATATGACAAGGCACACGAGGCAATGCCCAGGGTAGGATGCTACCTTTTTGCGGATCTGGACTGGTGGTAACGCATAACAGCTACTATTGCCCACCTCGAGACACACTCCCATAATAAAATTGAGGGGTAGCCACCAAATCAATCACAAAGTAATAAATATAGTATCAAAGAAATGTGCCCGATAGGGGGAGCGACCCCACTTGGCCCGGCATGGCTCCTGTTTTAGTCATTTTAATTATGACCCGAAGGTCAAGGCTATCCATCATCGTTCTCTTACTTCATTCCAGTAGCATTCGTCAAACTATCCTACTTCATTTTGGATTCTCCACTACGTGCACAGTTGTTAAAGTGGGTTTTGGTAATTGCAGAGAGTGACAATATCCGATCCAAGTATCTTTAACAACCAAACGCTTATTTTCACACCGGTTGGTTCTTTTACATTTCCAAAACCGATTCATATTTGATATCAAAATATCAGATTCAATTCAAAATATTCCTCATTTCAAAACCGTCATAATTACTCAAAATATGTCATTTCACTAAAAAATATCTGTAACGACCCAGAATTTTGGTTATCTGAAATTGGAATATTTAATTGGTTTTAAATATTGAAAAGTTAATTTTTAACTTGAATTTCAAATATAATGATTTTTGGATAATTTTATTGTTTAATTTAATAATTTAAAAATTGGTTTAAATATGGAATCTTGAGTTTAGGCTAGATAAAAATAATTTCAAAGCTTATTTAATTTTTATTTATAAGAATGAAGATAATAAATTTTTTAAATTGGATTTAAAAAGTGATTTTTTCGATTTTAAAAATAGCTCGTTTAAATTGACGAGTAAATTCCAGGGCACAGTCTCAAAATTTGATGAAACTAGTTCCATTTGATCCGTAATAGTGTATTATTATCGGATTTCAAATTTCGTAGCATTTGGAGTTGTCGTTTGGTCGTACGGGATATAAACGCGTTGAATTTATATAAAAAATTCAATATAATAATTAGGTTCAAAAATCTATCTTCTCCATACGATCGAATCAGGACTCGAAACCTTTTCCATTGCATTCTGAATAGTGGTATAACATTATGAACGCCTAGCAGCACGCCTCGATAGGGGTTCGAGATTTTGAGTTGTGTAAATCGAGATATTTTGGAATTTAAATTAATATATTGTCTAGTCAAATATTCACATCAGCCTCTTTTCCTTCCTTTCAAACCACTGTACACAGCCCCTACACGCTAACATCTCATCCCTCCTCTTTTATAAATGCAAATAGAACAGTGAAAGCAAGAAAGAAAAATTATGCAAGCATCAAAAATTATTTTCTCAAGAGTTACTCAATGGAAAAATACCAAACAAGTTTGTAAAATCTAGTTTTCATCAGAGCTTCGATCTGGCGTAGGTATTGTATGGTGCGGCTCTTGTTGGGGAGTTCGACAGCGAAGGGCGAATGGAGTTTTGTGGCTAGGGTTTGGGTTTCCGGTCGATAGGGGCGGCGATAGGTTGTGAGGTCGATGGTTTTAGGTTGCTCGCATAAAATGGTAGCCGTGGCCAAAGATTCGAGAGGTGCGGCTCTCAATTTGGCGGCCGCGACCTGTAGCAAGTCGAAGGGTAATGCGGTCGCATTTCAAAGGGAGGAGGCGGGCTCGACATCTTGGTTGGCGTGATGGAGTGCTCGAGAGTGGGAGTTGAATGGTGGTGTCGTTGGTGGGTTTCATTAATGGAAGGGGAGAAAACCGATGGTCAAGGTCGGTCATTGGTGGGTTCGAATTTCCGATATAGGTGGAAAATGGTTTGGGGAAGAAAGCTTCATATTGGGCCGGGTCTTGTAACAGTGCGTATGGGCTTTATTTTAAAAAATATATAAATATCAGTGTTAATTTAAATTAAATTATCGTCAACTTATAAAATGTATAACTCTCACATACGAGGTCGGATTGGGACGATACTTTTTGCGTTATGATCGTGATGACGAGAGCTTCGCAATGAAACTAGTTTGGATGGATTTGGAGACAGTCAAAATTTGGGCTAAAATCGGGAGTCGTTCGGTTTTAGTTCCAAAACAGAACGTCTCGGCGACAACTGAAAATCAAAGTGAGTAAATCTCACTCATCTTAGATAATTGGTTGAATTTTTAAATAGTTAAAATAAATTGTTGGATGATTAGTTGAATTGATAAAATTATTATCAGTTGAATGTGATATTATATATAGTAGTGTGTGTGTGTCTATATATAAATATATATATATATATTAGTAGTTGGATTGATATTCCCACACATCTTTAGCGGATGAGACCCTATGCGCCCCGCTAATAGTGGATGACCCTATATTACCGCGATATCCCGCCTCGAAGCGGGATTGGTATTTTTATGTTGTATTAACATCTGTGGATGCAGAAAAACAGGTTGGAGGAATCCAACTAGATTCCTCTAAAATGTTGAATTTAATTTCATATATAGTGATATATGATATGTTGAATAATCTGTGATAGATTATAGTGTGATTTGAATTTATTGGATGCTACGGTAGCATTGACCTAGATTTTGGTATTTTAAAATACAATAAATATATATTTGAATTTGAAAGGAAATTAAAAAGGGATTATGGAAGTGAAGTATTTACATAGGATTTTGGATTAATTTAAAGAAATTTGTTTGGATAAAATAAATGGTTTGACTTTAAATTTGTACTTAACTATTTCGGGATATTGTAAATAGAGATTTAGGATAATGTATATAAAGGGTTTTAAATAATAAATTCTTAAGTGTTACTCGTCTAAATATAAAAGGTTTTAAAAATCGAGATTTTTAATATATTGGAAGAATAGAAGTGAATTTGGAAATAAGTATAAAATTGTTTATATTGGATCTTAAATAAGATTTCTAAATTATGGAATGGGAGTAAAGTCGTGATCTGGTTGTTTTTAGAATATAGTTGGGTTATTTATGAAGTAAATTTATAAATGGAATTCAATTTAAGCAATTGATTTATAAATGGAATTTAATTTAGAAATCAATTTATAATGGATTTTAGTGATGTGAAACCGTTATAAACTAGAATTGAAAACTGAGAGATTTATAAACAATGTTTATAAATAAAGTGAAGTGATTATCAGTTGATAAATTGAAGGTATAAATTCATGGAGAGAATTTGTAATGAGATGGGTAAATCGGTTTAAAAAAAAGGATAGATATTTCTTTTAGAAATGTGAAAAAGGGGATTTATGAAATTGGGATGAATATCAATTGGTGATAAATCGAGAGAGATCTATGAATATTAGATTGGTTATATTGGAATTGGAAAATATATTTTTCATCGAGGAATTGAGTTTGTTTGAAAAAAGGGTTTTAATTATTAAACTAGGTAATCTTAAAAATGTTTTAGCATAGAAATATTTTCAGAAAGTTATGTATTTAAATATTTTAAATTGTCAAAATGAATTATAAGTTTTATAAACAAGTCTTGTAAAACGATTAGAATTTTATTAATAAATCAGATTTTATCAATATTATTATTTTAAAAGATAAATTATTCAATATTAACATATTTTGATATAGTAACTTTTATTTAAGAGTATTTGCCTAAATTAAACTTGGAAAATTATTATAGAAACTTTATAAGCATTATTTTGAGATAATTATTAAATAAAGTTTTCGAAAAGTAATGGTATACTTTCATGGCGAAATCGGGAGGCAGAGATTGCCTACAGTTAAGTTTGGATTTCTCCGGGATAGAAACGACATCATTGAGCTGCGAATCCCTGGTTGATACAACTGTGGTGCTTTCCTTATTTGCTTTAAAAAGTTTTCAAATATTTTTAAAAAGGAATGGTTTGTGAATATACTTATTCCGGTGAGATAAGTATATACCTTTTTGATCAAGAGATTTAATTTATTGAAATTTAAATTAAATTAGGCTTAGGGATTTCATTGGGAAATGAACCTTTGATTAAATGATTGTTTATTTGATAGTTAAATAACCGATTATCAAACCTGGACTAAAAACATAACTTTGGAAATATCTAGGAGAAACACGGGAATTATATGGTACAGTTACTGTCGAAGGTGCTATACTGTACGTATAAACTTGTTTCATTCTTCTAGGACAATGATAAAGAAATCCGTCCACTAACGGTTAGGAGGTGGTCTCCAAACTTATTATCGTCTGTTTATTCCCTAAAGAACTGGGGTTGAGTTTATCGGAAATATCGACCGTTATTTCGAAGAGACCGGGATCAGATAAGTTATCCGAAAACCACTTTGATCCAACGAATACGTTTTCGAAGTGAAGACAAGAGCATGGACTCGAAGTTGGAGCCTTGAAGTGCAAGGGCTAATTGCGACTAATTCGAAGGATGATTCCAAAATGGATGTAGTAGGAATAGTGCCTTCGGTTTCGTTCAGACCCAGAACGGACTTGTATGGATGAATGTTTTCAACACGTTGCCATTGGAGGACAATGAACATTCCAAGTATAAATTCCTTAAAAAGGTAGTCGTAGCCTCAAGCCTCATCAACCGGAATGATTGAAAATCAGGGTTGGTAACATATTCGGTACTATCCAGGTTAGGGGTAGAACCGGTCTTGTGTTGTAGGGGATCCCGACGAGGTCCTCGGTACATTTTTCTAGACGTGTACTGTGATAGGTGGTACCCCAGTGCCTAGTCATTGTATGGAAACCCATTCTCCAATATGTGCCTTTACGGTTTTGGTTGTAGAGCCTAGTATGCAGGAATTTAATTAATGTAACAATTTCGGCTATTTGAATAAGAATTTGTATCTAGACACTATTATAATATCAGATGATTTTGATATAAAGTGTTTTGGTTATCGTAAGGTAAAAACCCGTCATGTTTATGTGTGACGCGGTCTTACGAGATACCTTTGTTTTTCAAAGGATTTGATAACTTTAATAATTCAAATTGAGTGTGCTTTATCACGCTGGTTTTCTAGACTGACTCGGGTGTTATTTTATTATAATGCTCGAGTCAGACCGAGTATTACAGATTCGGGTTAGGATGCTCTAGATCCTAGGAGACAAGCTGGATGACGAAGACGTATTACACGTACTTGATTATATTCCGCTATGTATTGTAGGCTGTAATAGTCAGCGCTAGTGAGGACAAGTTATTATAACCGTCCAGTATTGAGTTATTGATTGTTGTACTCCGATGATGTAATGTATAAATAATAGTTATAGTTCTTTTTGTATAAAGACATGTTAGTATCTATTATATATTGTTCCGCTGCGATTGTATTGTGTTGTTGTTTCTATTTTCTTCTACCTCTTCCTTTTCTTTTCCCATAACTACCGGGTTTTCCGACGTCCAATTGCTCGGCATGTAATACCGTGGACTTATTAGTGTTGATTTTTGAGGGTTGAAAATCCGGGTTGTGTTAGCACCAAAATTAGTCACTAACACCCTTGAATAGAGTTATGTAGAGAGATTAATGAAGAAAGTAAATTAAAACAGAGGAATATCACGGTAGAATGCAAAAACAACAATAGAAACAAGAACACTAGATTTATAGTGGTTCGGCGTAACTGGCTACGTCCACTTTGAATGTAATCTTTATTACTTTCCCAACCACTTAAGTACAGATACAATCCGTAAACAAACAACTTGGATACATGTTTGAACAGAAAGGAGGCGAGTATAGAAAATGTTAGAGTATCCTGGAGTTCTTGAAAAAAGGTCCCTCTCACTGTACCCCTGCCCCTCTATTTATAGACGAGGATAGGCTGGTTCTCCTACGTAGGCCCATGACCAAGACACTCCGGCCCACTACTGACAACTCCTGTACACCGAACCGAGCATACCGAGCCTCCAATGCCGAACGGTGGTCGCCGACCCACTTTGGCCGAACTCGGGTTTTCTTGTGAGTAACTCGAAGTAATTGGTGATTTGGGCCGAAGTGAAAGGATGCCGGTCGTGTCTCCCTGATCTAACAACTATGGCCAAACCACTTCTTCTTTATTCACCTTGTCCGATCCGCCAAGGCTGAACCAACATGGCCGATCCACTTCTACTTCATTCACCTTGACAGATCCGCCAAGGCCAAACCACTATGGCCGATCCACCTGAAACAATCTCCCTGAGGCCGACCCACAAAATGCCGAGCCGCCTTTCCTTGAATATCTTGATCGATCTGCTCAGACCGACCCACGCAGGCCGAACGTCCACCACCGAACCACATATACAAGCCAACGAATTCATATCGGGCCTCACACTTCTAGCCCTATCATGACTCGAGTTTTCTGATCACAGTCTCTACAACTACCGCCTTGTAGCCGGGCCAAAGTGCCTGGTAACATCTGCCCCCCAAAAGCGAGTCTTGTTAATCAACACGACGCGCTTTTGATTAGCGAGTAATCCCTGTTTCTCGAGGCTAGTTTGTGCGAAATGATAACTGTTTACCGCTTGTTCATTGGCCCTCGATGAAACTTCGCATCATTCAAACGTACTGGTTCAGTCTCGAAGAAACTTTTAAAATCTTGCTTTAATTATTCATGAGCTGAATATTCATGACCCTTTGAAGGTTGAACCATGCTAGAACTCGTAAACCAATATTTCCTCATTGACTCGATAGCATCTGTCACTTCGTACAGTTTCATCTTCCATTTCCATGATATGTGTATACGCTCATGTACACATTTTCTATATTTTTATTATTACTATTATATATATATATATTTTAACAAATTTGGGTCGACACATGGGGGCCGTCCCACACGCTTGGTTCCTTTGGCAAAATGGTGGACCAGCATACCAATACCGATCCACACGGTTGGTGCTTGCTTCACCGACCCAGCAACATGCGCTGACCGGTTCCATCGGGTATAGCCCGTTATTTTCTTGGTCCCCATATATAAACTCCCGGCCTAGCTCTTTTTTTCCTCCCACTTGTATTTTATACAAACCTCTTGACTTCCTTCCTTTCAAACTTGCCCATTACCCAAGTTTTCTCTCCTCCTCCCGAATCCTGTATGCCTGCCTCGCACTAAAATGCCTCTCCACTTCGCCTCAATATCTTCCAAGCGTGATGCGTCCTTCTTCCTCGATTCCAATTCCCCCGAATCTCCTGACCCAGCTCCGTATTAGCGGATAGGTACAGACTTATATCTTACTTAGGGCTTGATAGATCATATCCCGTCAAATTCAAACTATGCCTGCATCACGCAAATGTATGGACCCATGTGACAAGGGAGAGAGAAGGAAAACGGGGTGGCGAGAGTGTGCATAGGGCGAAGATAGCGGAGGCCTTTTTACATAGGTTTCATTGGGAAGGAGGTCATCTGTTTCGTAGTAGGGAAAACGGGTTGGTCTCTCGTGAGATGTCGTGGTTCAGTATGTTACAATAGCAGTCGTTCAGTAGAAGGGGTCATAAGGTCAGGTCGGTAGCTTATTGTAGTAGTGTTGAGTTGTTAGGAGTTTAGTAACAGAGTAGCTCGAAACTCTTAAGAGGGGGTGGCTCGGTATATGATATGCTAAGGCCGTTCGACGACCTAAAAGTGAGTGGGTCGGTATTCTATGGGACGGTGGCTCGGTTGTCTATGTTTAAAGGGTCGATCGGTTTAGACGGTTTTAGGAGTTAGGGATAGCGGCTCGGTATAGCTCAAGGTAGGTGGTTCAATGATTAAAGAGGGAGAAGAGAGTGGACGGTTTGATCATCCTATAGGGCAGCGAGTTGGCATTGACAACCAAGACTATCCTAACTCGAACATAACATACATTTGGGTAACTCACCTCCACAACCAAGCATAGCATATTGGACAATTACAAGTAATAAAGCATACAAGCTCAAGGACCCAATTTGAACTAACTCCCTCATAGCTTGAACAATCTTAAATGAAAATTTAATTCAACTACTGCGAATAACAGCTATCACACTCTACGATGCCAATGTTTGATTCCAAGACTTCTACTTCCAATCATATGATAAACTACAGGAGACGGTCAGCGATGACGGTCTCCAAGGACAACAACTTAAAGTTCTATCACACCACACTTGTGTTTAAAACTTTAGTTTTTTCTGCACTCATGTTTAAGTCGTCGCACTAGTTCACACACAACACGAGGGAATATATTATTGTCGTTATATCTGATATCGATTGTCTTTCAAGTATAGCTTAAACATGTATCTATCCATACCAAGCGCTCGTTGAAGATGTCCAAAAAATCAAGCTCTGCTACAATTTCTGATAAGCCTGAGCCAAGTTCTCGGCAGGAGGTAGTGGGAACTTCGGATCCACCTTCAGTCCCTGCACCTGGCATCTTTGATCTGCCTATTGCGGTTATAGGCCCGACTCCTGACGCCGTAGATGAAGCTGTTGTTCTAGATAACCCTATTGATTCACAAGCCTCAAAAATTGGCGAAACCGCCCTTCGTCGGTTGTGCTCAATCAATGGAATCCCCTTTGATGATGTTTTGGTTCCGTCAGGACAAGATCGGCCTCACCTGCTCCCAGCCGGATATACAGCATGCAACAAATTTATGTGCTTGGTTGGAAGCGTGCCACCTTTCAATTCATTTCTCCGTGAAGTGTTGCGGTATATCGGGATTGCTCTGGCACAGCTACACCCTAATAGCCATGCATTTATTCATGGTACTTGTGTCCTCTTTATGAGCACCTTATTCAGACTCCCTACTCCTGAGGACATCCGTTATATTTATCGCTTCAAGAGACGTTCTGACAGTCCATCCTTCATATTTCTCGAGCCATACTCCAAATGCAAGATTCTCACGGGTGGGTGGAGTAAATTTTCCTAGTATAAGCAATAGTGGTTTTATGTACGCTGCCCCTTTGGTTTTGCGAGGAGATGGCTGGAAGGGAGTAAGTTTCATTTTTAGACTAATATTTATCTAAGGCTCGAAGTGCATCTTTACTGAACTTCTCTTGACTCTTAAAGGTATCCGCCCACGACCTAAAGGCGCTGGGTATTCTGAGGCCGTCGAGGCCATTCGAGCTATTCCCGTGAGAGACCGGGACACTAAATCTATTATTTTCAATGACCTGCTTACGAAGTTTGGATTACTGGAGGAGGGTCGTTGAACTAGCCTTCCAATTAGCGCCACTACAGCCGGATCCGCTGTAGAAAAAAGCAAAGAGCAGGCTGGACCTTCGGTGCCCCCTGCAGGAGGGGTCCCTGATATAACCGAGGAATGTGAAATCAAAGAAACCGAGGTGCCATAGGCGATTAGCGAGAATATAAGTTCCAACTCAACACCAGTAGTTGACGCACCCGGCGTCGATGAACCACCTCCCCTTTCAAAGAGGAAAAAGAGCCTAGTATACAAGTTGAAAAAGAAAACAGTGGGCGGAACCTCAAAGGTTATAATACCTCCAGTCGAGAAAAATTCGTCCCCCCGAAATTTAGAGGGTCCATTAAAGGGTCTATCTGACCTGACCATCCATGACGACTTACTAAATTATGGCTTCAATGACCCTGAGGACCCATGAGAAGCGATGAAGGTGCTCAGGCTCGCCATCAAGGAGAGAAAACTCCAATAAGTAAAGCGAAAAACACTAGTCCGTCGAGGGGAAGCACTAGGACACACACAAACGCTTACACTTCACCCTACACTTGAATTTTAGTCATCATATGATTTCCACTAACTCGTCCTTGCTTGGTTTTTTGTGCAGGCGACATGGGGCGTACACATGGCATTGACCGCCTTCGTGGATCCTTTATCTTCTACCATTCCAGTTGGGATTCAGGATCGGGTAGACGATGGGATAGGGATGACAACAACGATAAAGATTATTGTCCCAAAGAGTCATCGTCTTCTAGAAGAAGAACTTACAACCATTCCTCATATCCAAATGATCCTCCCCCTCAGTCAGAGCACAGTAGGGAGAAATCTGCTCATAAGGGATCCTAATTCGAAGCTCCCCACGACCAACATTCTGGCTCGTCGAGCACCAAGCAATCCCGTGAGCCTCATAAGAAATCCTTGACTCCGGCTAGGCAGACTCCCCTAGCCTCCGCACACGACCCATCGACATCAGAAAAATTAGTTGAGCTTAAGGCTACATTCTCGAAGATATGTTTCGATGGATCGAAATTTCTCCCTGCGATTCATCCTATTCCCGGACATGTCAAACAAAGCTCCGTCGCCTGCAACAACGATGTTTATGTCCAACATGATGCGTTTGTACACTTGGAGGAGAAAGTTTCAGAGGTTTCCTTGGAACATCAACACGACATTGATCGCCTGAGACTTGAAGCCATTTATGACAAAGATATGATCAAAGCCCAGGACGAAGAACTATCCTCGTACAAATCTTAACTCGAGGCCGCCCAGAAAAATGCCAAGGATACGCCCGAGGCAGTTAGTCGCTTGGAGGCCACTCACAAGAAAGAAATTGATGAAGCAATCCAACTCAGTGGTGCTCTAGCTTTAGAGAAAGATTCTATCTAGAAAGAAAAGGATATTCTTGCTCGACGGGTTAAAGAACTGGAGGAGCTGCTCGCCAAGGAGAAAGAAGAGAAAACTGCCATGTAGGAAGAGTCGCAACGATATTGCGAAGAAATTGTCGCAACATGACCCCTAAATACGAAGCTCGATGAGGAATTTTCCAAGGTTGAAGCGCTAAAGGAGGCAGCCCGCGAGGAGGGTAAGAAAATGGTGCTCACGGAAGTCAACTCTCGTGTCGAGGCTACTACTGAGGCCGGCAAAGAGGAAATTAAATGCTTATTTGATCCGCTCATTGCCGAGTATAATGCATGAGTTCTCTTGCACCACGACCTATCTTTTCTAGGCGAGGGTTACCTCAAATCATTGGCCAAAGCATGGGATACTTTAATAAAAATTAAAAAAGTTGAGCTGGGCGTCGAAGAGGTCGATGAGGGAGCTCTTGTGAGGAAAGTGCTTCGAGGAAATGAGCCTTCAGACTTATCTGCAGCAAAAGCCCATTTCAGTAGAGACTCCTCGTCATCAAAGGATAAGGACGATATTGTTGGTCCATCCGGCACTGAGTCTCCAGTTCCTCCTCCCGCTCAGCCGGCCGACAGCTCGTTACTCGATCCTCCCGAGCAGCATGTTGGTTATGACCCGGAGAAGCCTGGGCTTGGTGTTCACATTTTATCCCCTATTCTAGAGGGTGAGACTCCCAAGACAGCTGAGAGTCAACTAGAAGCCGGTACACAGCTTTTCCTTATAGAGTTCAAGAAACCATCGCTTTTGACGAGTAATAGATGTATTCTAACATTTGTCTTTTATGACTTCATGTAGGACATTCTGATCTCGAACCAAATCCAAGGAGCGATGTCACCACGAAGAAGGAAGAGAAAGTGGTTGAGGTACATAACACCGAGGATACCCCTGGACCCGATGCTCAAGTGATCGGGGTGCTAGATGAGGGTAAACTTGAAAATCCCTTGCCTGTAGATGAACATGACGAGGTCGAAATCACATGCGCCTCCAAACATACTTCGAAGCTTAGCATGGAGGAACAAATCATGGAAGAGGAGAAAAAGAAAGCCGAAGTTAAGATTGAACCTCAGGTGGTGGAACTTGATGATTCTCTAAATAGGCCCATGAAGATAATTCTCCCCGGTGGGACCACACCTCTGGAGGTCCCTCTTCCTCCCCCGGATACCACCTCACTGGGAAGCAAGGGGTCCAGGAGAAAACGTTTGGCCGAGGAGCCTTTAGAGAAGCCGAAGAAGGAGAAAAAGTCAAAGAGGTAGCTATCATCTTGTCATACCTCGCTCAGCCTAAATAAATATAAATCATGTAGTTGTTTCTTTTTCTTTTTTATAGTCGTTGTGGATAGACTTTGGCTTCGGACTTCGGAGAAGTTGTAAAGGGACTTAATTTTTGATTAGTAAATAAAATTTTGTTTCTTTTGTGTTCACAGACTCTCATCGTTTAGCTTATCACCTAACTTGTAGTTGAAATTCAAAGTCTTGTGGGTTACGTAAGTTCTAGTTCGCTTCCACATGACTTGGAGATTTTTGAATTATTTATACTTTAGTCCGCACTCCGGGGACTTAGAGATTTTTTGAATCGTTTATACTCTAGTCCGCACTCCGGGGACTCAGAGTACTCTAATTCGCGCTCCGGGGACTTAGAGATTTTTTGAGTCATTTATACTCTAGTCCGCACTCTGGGGACTTAGAGTACTCTAGTTCACGCTCCGGGGACTTAGAGATTTTTTGAGTCGTTTATACTCTAGTCCGCACTCTGGGGACTTAGAGTACTCTAGTTCACGCTCCGGGGACTTAGAGATTTTTTGAATCATTCATAATCTAGTCTGCACTCCGGGGACTCAGAGTACTCTAGTCCGCGCTCCGGGGACTTAGAGATTTTTTAATCGTTTATACTCTAGTCCGCACTCTGGGGACTCAGAGTACTCTAGTCCGCGCTCCGGGGACTTAGAGATTTTTTAATCGTTTATACTCTAGTCTACACTCCGGGGACTCAGAGTACTCTAGTTTGCGCTCCGTGGACTTAGAGATTTTTGAATCGTTTATACTCTAGTCCGCACTCCGAGGACTCAGAGTACTCTAGTCCGCGCTCTGGGGACTTAGAGATTTTTTGAATCGTTTATACTATAGTCCGCGCTCCGGGGACTTAGAGATTTTTGAATTGTTTATACTCTAGAATGCACTGCGGGGACTCAGAGTACTCTAGTCCGCACTCCGAGGACTTAGAGATTTTTGAATCGTTTATACTCTAGTCCGCACTCCGGGGACTCAGAGTACTCTAGTCCGCGCTCCGGGGACTTAGGGATTTTTTGAGTCGTTTATTGATCGACTTTTAATTTTATGTGTGCGTTCATACGCCAGACAGATTAATGCAATTTAATTTTGCCATGGAATTGTAACACACGGAACATCAATAGTTCGTAGAAAAACTTCTTCAAGCCTTTATTAATTATAAAAAATAGGGACATACTGAATTGCCTTATTACATGTCGGAAACAACTGTTACTAAAATGCGAAAGAAATAGAATAAGTGTAATAACGACGCAAATTCTCGCTATTCCATGCTCGAGGGAGCGTCACTCCATCAACAGTCGCTAGCTTGAAGGTTCCTTCTCCAAGCTTCCGTTCGATGACGTATCGACCCTCCCATGTGGGGTTCATATGTGACGGGAATGGGAAAAATCGCTTCAAAACAAGGTCACCCACATCAAAAGTTCTTGGTCGAACTTTTTCATTATAATATCGAGCGACTCGGTGCCAATATGCAGCCGCCCTCAAATCAGCTTCTTCATGTTTTTCGTCGATAAAGTCCAACGACTCCAGTAGGAGATCCCGATTCGTCCTAGGATCATAATGAGTCACCCGGTGAGAGGGAACTTCAAGTTCCACGGGTATAACAGCTTCAGTGCCATATGCTAAGGTGAATGGAGTGTGGCCAGTCGCGGACTTTTGGGTGATTCTGTAAGCCCAGAGTGCTGTCGGAAGCTCATCCACCCACTTGCCTCTAGCCTTCTCCAAACGTTTTTTCAATATAAACTTGATTATTTTATTTACGGCTTCAACTTGTCCATTGGCTTTAGGGTGAGCGACTGCCACAAACCTTTTCTCAATGCAATATTTTTGGCACAATTCTTTGAACTCCCTACTCTCAAATTGAGTTCCGTTGTCCGTAATGATAGTTCGTGGGAGGCCAAAATGGCATATAATGATTCGCACAACAAAATTAATGACCTTTTTGGTGGTGATCATAGCTAAGGGCTCCGCTTCTGCCCACTTGGTGAAATAATCGACCGTGACAATTGCATAATTCGCACCACCTTTAGAGTTGGTAAGGAGCCAATTATATCGATCCCCCATATTGCAAATGGCCATGGACTAACCATTTGCGTGAGTTCCGTCGGCAGGGCTCTCGAGATCTTTGCATACTTTGGACATTTGTCGCATCTTCTTACATAGTCCGCGGCGTCACGACTCACGGTCGGCCAATAGTATCCATAGCGGAGGATCTTTTTGGCTAACGTCTACCCCCTAGTATAGTCGCTACATTCTCCTTCATGAACTTCTTTTAAGACCCGCTTTATCTCGTCGTGGGCGATGCACCGAAGTAAGGGAACGGAGAATCCTTTCCGATACATTATTCCATCCTGCATTATATACCGCGAGGCCTTGTGAACGACTTGTCGTCTCTCATTCTTTCTCTCAGGCAAAGTTCCATGTAGCAGGTATTCTTTAAATGGGGTCATCCACGACTCCCTTTCAGTTTCCGTCCCTAACACAAAATCTACTTCCATTTCGTTTATACTATGGGCATGTAAGGTTTCGACTGGAACCAAGCCCATCTGTTGTGGATCATCAGTACTTGCGAATTTTGCCAATGAGTCGGCTTCCCCATTTTGTCACGCGGGATATGAGAAATATCGTAATATTCAAGGTCTGCCAACAGTTCTTGAACCCGAGCAAGGTATGGGGCAAGCCTCTGCCCCTTTGTTTGATAGTCTCCCCGTACTTGGTACACTACCAATTGTGAGTCACAAAAGATTTCAACCGATTTTACTTCGAGTTCCTTGGTAAGTTTCAAACCAGCAACCAATGCTTCATATTCGGCTTCGTTATTCATAGCTGGGAAATCGAGTTTCAAAGCATCGGTTTTTGGGAGTTACAAGAATAACATCAGCCCTAGAACAACGGTCGTTGGATGCCCCATCAGTGTATAGCTTCCATCGAAGGGCGGGAACTACATCACCACCACTTGGCTCGTCTGATATGGTGAATTCTGCAATGAAGTCCGCTAGTGTTTGCCCTTTAATAGTCCTCCATGGCAGGTAAGTGATATCAAACTGACTCGGCTCAATGTTCCATTTGATTAGCTTTCTAGAGGTTTCTGGTCATTGGAGCACCTGCCGCAGAGGTTGATCGGTATAAACACTGACCGGGTGCCTGAAAATACGGACGAAGCTTGCGTGATGCGATCACCAAGCAGTAGGCTAGCTTCTCAATCTTAGGGTAATTTCTATCTACCCCCGTTAAACGCTTACTAACATAATATACTGGCTTTTGGATTCGGTCCTCTTTACGAATCGAAGCCGCACTGATGGCGTGTTGAGATATGGCCAAGTAAACATATAACTCCTCATGGTCTACAGGCTTTGACAGAACCGGGGGCCTCTCCAAGTGTCTCACCAGAGCTCGGAATGTGTCCTCATAGTCCAACGTCCATTCAAAATTTCTCTTCCCTTTCCTTATCACATCGAAGAAAGGAATACACTTGTCGGTCACTCTGGATATGAATCGACTCAACGCGGCGACTTTTCCATTTAGGCTTTGTACTTGCTTTATAGTTCTGGGCGCTTGTATGTCTCGAATAGCCTGAATCTTTTCTGGGTTGGCTTCGATTCCCCGCGCATTGACAATAAAACCCAAAAACTTTCCCGACGCAACGCCAAAGGAGCATTTTAGTGGATTGATTTTCATTCCGTAGTACCTGAGTATATCAAACATCTCCGCTAAGTCTCGAATGTGGTCGTTTGACTGTCGTGACTACATGAGCATGTCATCCACATAGACTTCTATTGTTCTACCAATCTAGTCTTTAAACATCTGATTCACCAAATGTTGATAGGTTGCTTCTACGTTCTTCAACCCTAAAGGCATCACTACATAATAGTACAGTCCAATGTCCGTGACAAAACTAGTATGTTCCTGATCTGGAATGTGTGTCGGGATCTGATTATATCCCTAATACGCATCCATAAACGACAATAATTCGTGTTCTGTTGTCGAGTCGACCAACTGATCAATTCTGGGTAAAGGGAAACTGTCCTTAGGGCATGCCTTGTACAAGTCTAAGTAATCAACACAGGTCCACCACTTCTCGTTCGCCTTCCTCACCAGTACGGGGTTAGATACCCATTTAGGATAGAGGGCGTCGTGGACGAACCCATTGGCCTTGAGTTTATACACCTCCTTTCTGAGAGCAGTGGACCTCTCCGGGTCCATGCCTCTCCTTTTTTGCTTCACTGGCACAAACTACGGGTCAATGTTCAACATATGACTTGCGATGGCGGGAGAAATCCCACAAATATCGGAATGAGTCCAAGCGAAAACATCTAGATTCGCTCGGAGGAAATCGGTAAGATCCTCAATCATCAGGGGGCTAAGTTGGGATCCAATCTTAAGCACCCTTGATGGGTCATCACGGCTGACTAGAATGTCAATCGTCAGTTCAGCCGGTGCTGCTTTAGCCTCCTTGGGTTCTTCATCATCGTCTCTCAAATCTATGTCTCTATATATCCGACCCTATTGCCCGAACCAAGGCTCGGGCGCTACTTGTCTATTTTCAACAACATGGATGCAAATAGAGTTGTCCACACCCTTCCCCTTCTCTCTTCGCTGGGCCTCTCTCAGCTCAGCCACATAACATGCACGACCAGTTGCTTGATCACCATGCACTACGCCAACTCCTATATCCATCGGAAATTTCAAGGTTAAACACCACGGGGCCAAAGCTGCCCTAAACTCCACCAGGGCCAGTCGGCCCAAAAAAACATTATACGGGGAATCGACATCCAAAACAATGAATGGTAGGATACGTACCCTCTTAAGTTCACCTTTTCCTAACTCAACCGACAATTCAACAAAACCTATCGCATTAGTGGCTGCACCATTAAAGCCGTGAATGCGAGCTTTAGATGGCTTTAAATCCTTCGCCTCTATCTTCATTTGGTCATACGCCTTTTTGAAGATAATAGTAACTAAACTCCCGCAATCAATTAGTATCCTTCTCACAAACGTCGACACAATCGTAGCTGAGATGACCATTGGGTCAATGGTAGGTGCCTCCACCAGATCGGCATTCCTGCTCCTGAATACTATATCATCCGTCATCATTCGCTGCTATTTCGCTGGGGTCCCGACTTCTGTGTTCGAGCAGCATTTGAAATCCGCATGCTTTAGGGAACTAGCATAGCATTCCATTTCTTGCCAACTCTTGTCTACCGGGTGAGGCCTACCGACTATCGTGTTTATAACCAGTCTACCTCCAGTCCGAGCGGGTTCCTCAGGTCGATGTAGAGTTTATTTCACACCAGATGATTCTTTTAATAACCAAATGGTCTCTTTAATAACCAAACGCTTATTTCACACCGGATGATTCTTTTACATTTCAAAAGTCAATTCATATTAATATCAAAATATCATATTTAATTCAAACCATATCACTTTCGGAATCATATTCACTTTCCAAATCATATTTTCAAAATAGGTTAAACCCTCATTTCAAATCATCATATTTACTCAAAATATGTTATTAAATCCCAACTTAGGTTATTACATTTTTTAGTCATATTCTACTTAAAATCAAGGATTTAAATATAAACTTCCACTTTACAAACCTGAAATTAAGAATAATTTACGTAGTTTAACTTAGTTTCAAAAATAGTTTAAGATAGTTTAAAATAGATTAAAACAGATTAATATAGTTTAAAATAGGTTAAAATGGATTAATATTGTTTAAATAGATTAAATAGTAAATAGATTTAAAATAGATTAATTAACTTAAATAGATTTAAATAGGTTAAAATACTTAAATAGATTTAAAATAGATTAAAATATATTAAAATAGATAAAAATACTTTAAATAGATTTAAAATAGATTAAAATAGATAAAATACTTTAAATAGATTTAAAATAGATAAAAATACTTTAAATAGATTTAAAATGGTCTAAAATAATTAGAACAAACAAATTTAGTTTAAAAGTTAAAAATCTTAATAATTTAGGATTTAAAGAACATTTTCTTTACAGTTTATATTAAGAAAATAAATTTGAAATTAACATCAAATTTAACCCTTTCTTCCATTTCAACCAATCTGGACCATATCCAAATTTCAATCAAAACCCAAATTTTGCTTCTTGAAATATCAATTTTAGCTATTCCAATTCCAACAGATTTCAAAGTTACAAAATTTCAATGTTTTAACAAATCAATTTCGATAATGTCATTTATACTTCAAAAATCAACTTTAGGAGTTCAATATAAATCCTTTAAATAATTACTTAAAACAATTTAATTTATATAAATCAAATTCTATTTCAAACATCATTTAACTGGGTTCAAGGTTAAAGATTTAAAATCATTTAATTTAACCACTCCGTTGTCCGTATATAATTTTATACCCTATGGTCAAGTGATACGGATATTTATCATTTCAATCCACAAATATTTAAATTTACGGGTATATATCATTTCAACCCGCAATCCCGAATTAAATTAAAATCCATAAAATCGCTCGAGTCTATCATTTCAACCCATAATGATTTTTTTCTAATCTATAGATCGTTCGGGTATGTATAATTTCAACCCATTGGGAACTTGCAATGTTATAACAATATAAAATATAACATCCAGTCATCCAATATCAACAATCAAACATCTATCACCATCGTCATCCAAATCAACCCATAAACATCAATAGATAACTGATTATCATTAACAGGTATTAAGTTGACAATTAAATTCAATATTGAATTAAACGATGATTAAATGCAATAAAAGTCAAATTTAACTAGAATGACAATTTAAACTTACCAAACATCAATCAACTAATTTCTAATCACATCATAAATCTAATTTAACTGACATAAGATAATTTAGTAATTGTGAACGGGTTAAAACACTCACCTTTGATTTCAATTCAATTTGAAATCCAAATTAAGGCCCGAATTTCAATAGTGTCAGAATTCGTCCAAACAAAGGTCAAATGTCCAGAATTTTGATACGATTCCAACAAAACAAACCGCGCATGAATCGGAGTTCATACGCAAAAGTTACAATAGTTAGAAGATTATACGATTTATAATTAAAACAAATAAATAAAATAATGTTGCACACGTCATCACCTTCGTTCGAAACACAGACCCTAGCCCGCACGAATGCTACAGCAACCATCGAACCCAACCGCCACCCTATACGTCGACGTCGCGCCGCCTACGGCCATCGCTGGCCAGATCAGAGCTCGCCGTCGCATCTCCCACCTCTGCCCGCCTCTACCTGTACCATCGCGAGCCAATCCGGTCATCCAAGGGGCGCTCGTCGCCGCCGCCGTTACTGATCAATTTCTAGAAAATTCTGGCCTTGTTACGACACACGAAGACCACCCAAGTACCTACTTAATCTCCTCTTCCCAACACCGCTTCCCCATCGTCGATCGGGCGACGATCCACCGTTGGATCATCGAAACCCTAATCTGAATGGCTGAGGTTCGACTTCAATTTCTGGACAAACGGTGATTCGATGAAAAAAAATAATTATAGATTTGGGTTACGCTCGTCGAGAGCTTCGAAACAGTATATAATTTGATATGGTTTGGAGGAGTTTGATTTTTGGATTTGGTTTTGAAATTGAATCTGGGTTTGGATCTACTACCATTGGAAATAAGAAGGAACTGATAGATGGAATAGACAGATACATACAGAAATGAGAAATAAAAAGGCTACCAGGGTTTAGAAAGGTGCATATAAATCGACAAGGCCCGATAAGAAAATGAACACGTATCAAATTGATTTGAAACGACAATAACGACCCCAAAAGCCCGTTCTGACCCCGAAATGAAAGTAGGTCATCCCATATATCAAAATAGATATTTTTGATAGTTTTAAACTCAATGGAATAGGTTTCAAGTCCTAATTCCATTGTATGAAGAAGTTAGCTTTAAAATCAGCTTATTTTAATTAATTTCAATGAAATCGATTTCTACACGTTTCAAGGCCGTACGATCAAAGGACAAGTCCGATCGATACGAAACTTGAAATCCTATAATAATTCACTGTTACAGATCCGATGATACTGGTTTCATCGAAATCTGAGACAGTGGCCAAAATGGCTATTTTCACATTATTTAAATAAATTAATATTAAATTAATTAAATCACTTTTTAATTCAGTATTTATAAACTAACAAATTTCATCATTTTTGATTACTTAGACATTTACAATAATATAAAACAAATTTACATATCAATCCAGTGTTAAATATTACACTAATTACAATGTTCAATTTCAAATGTAATTAAATCCGATTAATTATAAATGAAATTCTAGTAAATTGATTATACTTGATTTCAATCCTTTTTATTTCATCATTCATTACTTTATGCATAATTTACATTTGGTTATATCTTATTACATTAGTATTCCACAATTACCATCTTTTATTTATTAATTGTAATTTTTCAATTATGTTGAATTTTGTCGAGTTTCGCATTAATTATAATTTTAAAGTCCCAATAAATTAATTTATCTTCGTTTCACTATTTTTTATTAAATCAATTATTACCTAATGAATATAATTGACATTCCTGTATATTTTATTGCATTCACCTTTTACAGTTATCGTCTTAACTCACATTAACGTAACATTTAATTTTGTTTAATTATAATTGATTAAATAAATTGGTAACAAATAACAATTGTCACCATTTCTATGTTTAATCACATTCGTATGTTTGTTTTCTACACACAAATGTTATAGTTATTTACACCACACTAATTTTATTCAATTACAATTTATTACTTACTATTTCATTAATTAATACAACATTTAAATTATCAATTACTCTTTTAATCCAATTATCAATTAATACACACATCATAACAATAAATTTACAATCTATAACCAATTATAACTTTTTAATAAGTTCAATTTATTGGAGTTACATTTAAAGCAGTTATCAATTATCTTAAATTAATACTATTACATTTAATTCCAGTTACATTCTTATTATTAAACCATAAATTTTCATTTCTTCCAACATTAAATCACAAAACCTTATTAATTTAACTATTTTTAACTATTGAAAATTATGGTTCGTTACACTCTCCCCCACTCAAAACTTTTCATCCTTGAAAAGGAAAGGAAGGAAAAGGAGAAATTAAGTAATTAATATATCTTATTCAAAATATTAAATTTATAAACAATTAATTTACATGATTAAATAATTTGAATAAAATATATCAAATCAAAAACAATTAAATCCTTTAATATTCGAATTAATAAAGTTTGAAAACATTTCTATATTGACAAAAAAATTCTAAGTCAAAAATTCACAGAAAATTTCGGTAGAGTTTACTTTGTACATAGAGGTCTGGGAGAAATAATAATATCAATCGTAAAAAAATATATATCATATATTTCAAAATAATATATCCCAAACAACGGGAAAAACAATATAATATCGCTATAAAACCGTAATCCGAGAACGTACATATTTGTCGGACAAATAACGCTTATTTATGAAATCAAAAGCAATAGCTATTGCTTCCATAAACCTATATTTAAGTTATATAATTCAAAGAAGGTAATAGTTATATAAAAGAGAAATATTTCAAGTTGTCTCAATTAATAACAAACAAAATATCACAACATAACAACAATTTCTTACAAACAAATCATACAATCATCACACACAGTCAAAGAAATCATTCATCCATAGCAATCAAAACAAAGGTTTGTTTGGGTTTAGAAACTTTCAATCGTATAAAATGATAAATAAACTACTAAGTATACCATTCACTCAACAGTCTTATATTAATTACAATAGATTATTCATACATCCTAAACAATTTAAAGTATCATCTCCCCAACATCCCATAAGCCAAACTATATAATGATTCAAGTATTATTCAAGTTCATTCTTATTAATTTTATTTTACATCATTTATAGTTCATAATTTTTCATTCGTACAATGATTATTTCTTTAATTTTCATTTATCACTTACAAAAATTCATTTCCCATTAAATTACATTCATTGCTTACAAAATTTCAGTTCTCATTTATACATACTATGCTATTTTTCTCTTTCCATTACTTACATTCATTGCTGACATAAGCTATTGCCATTCAATTATCTAGATTATCCATTATTATGTAAGTTTCTTTACAATTTAATTTATTATTTATAGATATTTTTTCTTTCACATTCATTTCCTTCATATATAATGTTATTGAATATTAATTCCATTTCTAAATCATTTAACATCTCCGAAGTTATAATCATTCAATTAATATAGTGTTCACTTTTACTATTCATTTAATTAGTAGCAATTCAACTATTAACTTAAAGTTTATAACAGTTTATGACATCAGAATTCTTATTTATAAAAGTAATTCCATTGAACACTTTCATTACTTAAGTTTACTTGTATAGTATTATATTACATATTCTTATTTAACATTACAACTTTTTACATTTTGGTAAGTTATATATATGTCCTTTAGAATGCAATTGAATACTACTCAAGTTTATCTCATTTACTATTAGTTACAAAATGTTCAACTGTTACATTACCTTATTCTTTTTACATCTGCAAGTTACAAGTTTCAATTTCTTACATATTTCATTATTCACTTAGCTTATAGTTTCTTATTTTCATTTAGAAGTTTCCAATTATTAAAATAGTTAACGCTTCATTTCATTATAATAATTGAACTCCAATTTGTAGAAAACTTAAGAACTAAATACCGGGTTCCTTTTCAATTATTTTAAAATAATATATATATATATATAATTATATCTTTCATACATATCAAATCATATTTGGAAATTAAAATTAAGATTTATTTATCAAAACAAATGTGTAGTAAAACTACTACAGCGGTCTTTCCACTTTGAAACTCAAAAATAAATGCCGATGATGCGTGCACTCATCATCGAAATAATTTTCCAGCGATAGAGAGGGGAGTACAGAACTTATTTCCTTCCAACAATCTCTTTAATTTTTTTTCATCTTGAAATATTTATATCAGAAAATACTTCCAAATAATACTAATATAATATATTCCAAAAAATTTCGAAAGAAATTTTCAAAAATCCCGGAACTTAAGTTCTTAAATTATCAATTTATATTCATTTTATTTGTAAATCTTATTTCACAACCAACTATTCATGGAATTTCACTTCCTAACAAATAATATATTACATCCAACTATATCATTTATAAAATTTATTATTTTATATACAAAATATATAATAGGAAAATATTATTTCATTTACCTATATTTCAAAACAATATTGTGTCGGTCTGTCCTATTAAGTGTTTAGAAATTCCTATCGATGCCATAACGTCCTATGTACCGACCAGAATTTATAAATACTAAACAGAACAAATTAACACAGTACAAAAACCTTTTATAACACTAACAAATACGCTCTCTCATATATATACATTCAATGACTCATTCTAGGGTATTACTACCCTATTTCTAATAAGTCAGACCCCACAAAGCTAAGGTTATCGCTAAACAAAAGCTCTGATACCAACTGTAACGACCTGCCTTTTTGGACGTTTTAAGCAGACACACATGTCAACTCAAATCATTCAAAAGGGTAGATTGCTATGTGGTAAATAAGAAAAAAATAGAGCAAGAAAGGAAACGAACACAGAATCTCACAGCGAAATGACAAAATATAATAATCAAATAAACAGTTCATGAAGCTGTTTTACAAATAACATTTGATTACACTTTTACAATACAGATCAAAGTTACATTTAACATAAATAAATAACAAATGCAGTGGAATAACATGATGCAGTGGTATGAATATAATAAATAGTAATAGTACAAATCTTCATCTTCGTACTCCACGAAGCAGTCTTCGATACACTAAAAGGCTCAGACTGACACAAGCGAATTGAAAAGACAAAACACTCGAGTCGGAACTAAAAGATTTTACGTAAGTTAAATCAACAGTAACCAAATATGAGTGTAACGGCGTAGGATATGTTTACGAGTTTTGGACACCTCCTATCCAGTGTCTAACGTGAGTGCAATAACTTAAGAGATGATCAGGATTTCCATCTCCTAAGGACCCGTTAAACTATCTACTTGTAGTACAATACGCCGTTATAATAGTGTCTATAGTAAAGTAAAGTATTAAAATAGCGTTAAGGCGTTACCCATATCCTCCTTAATAATTTTTATATATTCCCACACTACGCCATAAATGGCCTTCTGCAACACAAAAAAAATGTTGGGTCAGGCCCAAAATATGTTACCATAGGTCTATGGCAACACTTTTCGGGTGATGCAATTTTTGCCGTTGCCTTAGACCTCAAAGGCAACATTTTAACTATCTAAGGCAACATAAGTAATATTGTTGCAATAGAACCCTATTTGTGTCTATAGCAACACCCATAGGTATCTGTAGCAACATTCCAAAATGTTGCTATAGATATTAACTTTCTGAATTTGTGGGGCCCACAATGTAGAGCATATTTGATTTTTTATAAAAATAAATATTTATTTAATAAAATGCTATTGCAAAGAATTTGATATTTAAACAGTAATTTATTTAAATAAATATTTTATTTCAACATTTGAAATAGTACAAATTCCTGACTCCACTATTTTACAATTCAATGATATATAACACTGATATTCACATATACAGATATTCCTCACTACATCACTCAGTTCACTGTTATATCTTGGGAAATATGATTAATATATATATAAATCTTAAGCATTACTTATGTTCATTGCAAGTGGTAAACAGTACTGCAGTAGTAAGATAAACTGATACAATGGATCAGCATGCACAAGTCCTATATGCACTGCTCCCTTGACTATAACTATGTCGAATAAAGGCAGCAAAATATAACGAACAGCTAGAACTCCAAATATGAGCGATAAGCAAAGGTTTGATCCCCTTAAACCTGAAAATCATATTATTAAAAACATATTTTTTATCACATCATTTTCTATAAAAAAGAAACATTGCTTGAGTAATAAAAACTTCACCTTTGATAGGGTTTCCTCCCATTATCAGAGTGGTAGCAGGAATTGCTCCATCACTGCATTGAATAATTTGGAAAATAATCAACACCAGCTAAGTTTTAGAATAATAATCAGCATTTACTTTGGGTTAAATCAGTAGAAAATGCCTTAATAATGAAGTAGAGTCTTGAATTACACGAACAGGAGCACCTTCACCAATCAATGTGTTTCTGATTTGAGGTATTAGTCCAATGACAAAACCAACAGTCTATAAGAAGATAGTGTGATCAGACATGTTGAATATCATACAATAAACCAGCACTACCTTCATACATCACCATTCAACACTTCCTTCATCCCACCTGAAACTACCCAAACCCTCAAACCACCTCACAGCATTCACGACACCTACATTCACAGTCTACCACCACAACAGCCTTCACTCTGTCTACATCGACCATCTTCTCAGCAATCCCGACCACCAATTCAAAAAAAAACAAAAAAAACACAAAAAATCCATACGACCTGAACCGGATTCCATTAGCGACTTCATTCAAACCACAAATCATCAAGCCACAAATTCACGATCTCCAAATCTAAAACCACCTCCGTGCCCCCTCTAATTCCAGAAACTCTTAAACCGCAACCTCAAATTCTTCGAACCCTAAACCTTAAATCACCTAAGTTGCCTGAATCAATCAATTTTATTTTGATTGAGAGTTTTGTCTGGGTTCGAACAAGTTTGGATTGAGTGTTTTTTATTTCGATTTGAGAAATACACGTTCTTTTCGCGCTTTGTCATTTTAACAAGTTTGGAAGGATGGCGAATCTGGCAGCGGAAGAAGAGGGTGTTGAAAGAGGAGAGGGCTACAGATTCCATGATTTGAACGGTGATGTTTGCGATTCAAATCGATGAACACAGTGCGAGTAATCATTTTAGGATTTTCGAAATTCCATCGAAGTATTCTATTTGCTTTTTGATTTGAAATGAAAACCGAAAGGGATCTACTGGAGATCAGGCGGGAAAATGAAAATTTGGGGCAAATTGTAGCGGTGATCCATTTTAACAATCAGATTAAATATAGATCATTGGATCGTATTCACGCGGATTGCTAATTTTATTAATTTTTTAATTTGAATACATCTATAGTAACACTATATAAAAATGTTGCATCGCGTTACACTTGTTTAGCTAGAGCAACACATTTTTTTGGCTAAGGTAACACCAAAAATACAACGTTGCAGTAGGACCAAAATTTTATATCTATCGCAACATTTTAGCTGGCAACACCTTGCAAAAATGTTGCAGAAGGTCATCTATGGCGTAGTGCCATAGTCTATACAGTACCGTAATTCCTCCGTAAACTGAAGGGCTATCAGAGGGCACTCCATAGGTATGGTACAAAACAAACTCGTAGAAGGCGCGATACGGCATGTGAACACGGCACTCGAGGCAATGCCATGGTAGATATACCAATTGCACTCCCGGACTGGTGGTATCGCATAGCACCTACTACCGCCCACCTCGAACACACTCCCATAATCAAAATCAAGGGGTGGCCACCAAATCAATCACAAAGTCATAATAGAATGTATCGAAGAAATTTGCCCGATAGGAGGAATGACCTCACTTGGCCCGGTATAGCTCCCGTTTTAGTCACATCTAAGCTAACTCATGGGAGTTCGGGTCACATCAATACCTCATACAGAATCGTTCGCCAAACCATCCTACTTCATTTCTGAAATCTCCACCACGTACATAGTTGTTAAAGTGGTTTTTGGTATTGGCAGAGAGTATGACAATATCCGATCCCGGTCTCTTTAACAACCAAATGCTTATTTCACACCGGATGATTCTTTTACATTTCAAAAGTCAATTCATATTGATATCAAAATATCATATTTAATTCAAACCATATAACTTTTGGAATCATATTCACTTTCGAAATCATATTTTCAAAATAGGTTAAACCCTCGTTTCAAATCATCATATTTACTCAAAATATGTTATTAAATCCCAACTTAGGTTAATACATTTTTTAGTCGTATTCTACTTAAAATAAAGGATTTAAATATAAACTTCCACATTACAAACCTAAAATTCAAAAAATAGTTTAGGTAGTTTAACTTAGTTTTTAAAATAGTTAAGATAGTTTAAAATAGATTAAAACAGATTAATATAGTTTAAAATAGGTTAAAATGGATTAATATTGTTTAAATAGATTAAATAGATTTAAAATAGATTAAATATATTTAAATAGGTTAAAATACTTTAAATAGATTTAAAATAGATTAAAATACTTTAAATAGATTTAAAATAGATTAAAATAGATAAAATACTTTAGATAGATTTAAAATAGATTAAAATAGAAAGAAATACTTTAAATAGATTTAAAATGGTCTAAAGTAATTAGAATAGATAAATTTAGTTTAAAAGTTGAAAATATTAATAATTTAGAATTTTAAGGAACTTTTTTTGTAGTTTATATTAAGAAAATAAATTTGAAATTAACATCAAATTTAACCCTTTCTTCCATTTCAACCAATCTGAACCATATCCAAATTTCAATCAAAACCCAATTTTTGCGTCTTGAAATATCAATTTTAGCTATTCCAATTCCAATAGATTTCAAAGTTACAAAATTTCAATGTTTAAATAAATCAATTTCGATAATGTCATTTATACTTCAAAAATCAACTTTAGAAGTTCAATGTAAATCCTTTAAATAATTACTTTAAACAATTCAATTTATATAAATCAAATTCTATTTCAAACATCATTTAACTGGGTTCAAGGTTAAAGGTTTAAAATCATTAAATTTAACCAATACGGTGTCCGTATATAATTTTCTACCCTATGGTCAAGTGATACAGATATTTATCATTTCAATCCGCAAATATTTAAAGTTATGGGTATATATCATTTCAACCCGCAATCCGAATTAAATTAAAATCCATAAAATCGCTCGAGTCTATCATTTCAACCCATAATGATTTTTTTCTAATCTATAAATCGTTCGGGTATGTATCATTTCAACCCATAGAGAACTTACAATGTTATAACAATATAAAATATAACATCAAGTCATCCAATATCAACAATCAAACATCCATCACCATCATCATCCAAATCAACCCAAAAACATCAATAAATAACTGATTATCATTAATAGGTATTAAATTGACAATTAAATTCAATATTGAATTAAACAATGATTAAATGCAATAAAAGTCTAATTTAACTAGAATGACAATTTAAACATACCAAACTTCAATCAATTAATTTCTAATCACATCATAAATCTAATTTAACTAATATATGATAATTTAGTAATTGTGAGCGGGTTAAAACACTCACCTTTGATTTCAAATCGATTTGAAATCCAAAATAAGGCCCAAATTTTAACTATCTCAGAATTCATCCAAATCAGCGTCAAAATGTCCGGAATTTCGATGCGATCCCAACGAAATAAACCACGCGTGAATCCTAGTTCATACGCAAAAGTTACAATAGTTAGAAGATTATACGATTTATAATTAAAACAAACAAAATAAATAATGTTGCAGACGTCATCACCTTCGTTCGAAACACATACCCTAGCCCGCATGAACGCTACAGCAACCATCGAACCCAACCGCCACCCTATACGTCGACGTCGCGCCACCTACGGCCATCGCTGGACAGATCAGAGCTCGCCGCCGCATCCCCCACCTCTGCCCGCCTCTACCTGTACCATCGAGAGCCACTCCGGTCGTCCAAGGGACCCTCGTCGCCGTTACTAATCAATTTCTAGAAAATTCTGGCCATGTTACAACACATGAAGACCAGCCAAGGACCTGCTCAATCTCCTCTTCCCAACGCCGCTTCCCGATCGTCGATCGGGCGACGATCCACCATTGGATCGTCGAAACCCTAATTTGAACGGTTGAGGTTCGACTTCAGTTTCTGGAGAAATGGTGATTCGATGACAAAAACGAATTGCAGATCTGGGTTACGCTCGTCGAGAGCTTCGAAACAGTATATAGTTTGATATGGTTTGGAGGAGTTTGATTTTTGGATTTGGTTTTGAAATTGAATCTGGGTTTGGATCTACAGCCATTAGAAATAAGAAGAAACTGACAGATGGAATAGACAGATACGTACAGAAATGAGAAATAAAAAGGCTGCTAGGGTTTAGAAAGGTGTATAAATGGACAAGGCCCGATATGAAAATGAATACGTATCGAATTGGTTTGAAACGACAATAACAACCCAAAAAGCCCGTTCTGACCCCGAAACGAAAGTAGGTCATTCTATATATCAAAATAGATGTTTTCTATAGTTTTAAACTCAATGGAACAGGTTTCAAGTCCTAATTCCATTGTATGAAGAAGTTAGCTTTAAAATCAGCTTATTCCAAATTGATTTTAATTAAGGGTAAGTTTGGCTCACATCCCTAATAAGTTTCAAAATAGAGAAAACATCCTTCCCAAACTAAACTTACATTTCCGGTCCCTATTTTCAAATTCGCGCATGCAAAAAGACCCAAATACCCTTTTATGTTTTTAACATTTCAAACGCGTATAACTTTATGTAGAAAAATCGGATCAACATACCGTTTTCACAAAAAAATCGCAAATTTTATGATCTTTAAAATAAGATCCATTGTTTATACCAAAAATTCAAATTTGTAGTAAAGGTGCAATTATTTCATATAGTTGCAGACAATTCAGCAAATTTTGAACACTTTCGATTTTTTTTTCAAATTTACAACATTTGTAAATAATTGCAGACATTTCTGCAACTATATGCAATAGTTGCAGAAATGTCTGCAACTATTGCATATAGTTGCAGAAATTTCTGCAACTATATGGTATAGTTGCAGAAATGTCTACAACTATTGCATATTGTTGCAGACATTTATGCAACTATTGCATATTAGTAGAAATGCAACTATATGCTATAGTTGTAGAATTGTCTGCAACTATTGCATATAGTTTCAGAAATTTCTGCAACTATATGGTATAGTTGCAGAAATGTCTGCAACTATTGCATATAGTTACAAACATTTCTGCAACTATTGCATATTTGCAGAAATGCAACTATTGCATATAGTTGCAGAAATGTCTGCAACTATATGGTATAGTTGCAGAAATTTCTGCAACTATATGGTATATTTGCAGAAATGTCTGCAACTATTGCATATAGTTGCAGACATTTATGCAACTATTGCATATTTGCAGAAATGCAACTATTGCATATAGTTGCAGAAATATCTGCAACTATTGCATATATTTGCAGAAATGTTTGCAACTATATGGTATAGTTGCAGAAATTTATGCAACTATATGGTATAGTTACAGAAATGTCTGCAACTATTGCATATAGTTGCAGACATTTCTGCAACTATTGCATATAGTTGCAGAAATGTCTGCAACTATTGCATATAATTGCAGACATTTCTGCAACTATTGTGTATAATTGGAGTTTTCCATTGAAATCGAGAAAGCTGAGCTCGCCATTGAAGAAGATGAAATCAAGAAACATAAGTTTGCCAATGAAGAAGAAGATGAAATCAAGAAAGATAAACTCGTTATTAAAATCAATCGTGCAAGAAGCGGAGGGGTATTTTAGGGGAAAAACAGCCGAAATGAAAAACAGGGACCTGCAAAGTATGTTTTCTTGCGGGAGGAGTTTTAGTGAATTAAGTTTGCTTTTAGGGATGCGTGCCTAATATTCACTTTAATTAAATTGATTTCTACCCGTTTCAAGCGCGTACGATCAAACGACAAGTCCGATCGATACGAAACTTGAAATCCTATAATAATTCACCGTTACGGATCCAATGAAACTGGCTTCGTCGAAATCCGAGACAGTGGCCAAAATGGCCATTTTCACATTATTTAAATAAATAAATATTAAATTAATTAAATCACTTTTTGATTCAGCATTCATAAATTAACAAATTTCATCATTTTTAATTACTTAGACATTTACAATAATATAAAACAAATTTACATATCAATCCAGTGTTAAGTATTACACTAATTACAATGTTCAATTTCAACTGAATTAAATTCAATTAATTATAAATTAAATTCTAGTAAATTGATTATACTTGATTTCAGTCCTTTTTATTTCACCATTCATTACTCTCTACATAATTTACATTGGGTTATATCTTATTACATTAGTATTCCACAATTACCATCTTTTATTTATTAATTGCAATTTTTCAATTATGTTGAATTTTGTTGATTTTCACATTAACTATAATTTTAAAGTCCCAATAAATTAATTTATCTTGGTTTCACTTTTTTTATTAAATCAATTATTACCAAATGAATATAATTGGCATTCCTGTACATTTTATTGCATTCACCTTTTACAGTTATCGTCTTAACTCACATTAACGTAACATTTAATTTCTTTTAATTATAATTGATTAAATAAATTGGTAACAAATAATAATTATCACCATTTCTATATTTAATCACATTTGTATGTTTATTATCTACACACAAATGTTATGGTTATTTACACCACACTAATTTTATTCAATTACAATTTATTACTTACTATTTCATTAATTAATACAACATTTAAATGATCAATTACTCTTTTAATCCAATTATAAATTAATACACACATTATTACAATAAATTTACAATCTATAACCAATTATAGCTTTTTAATCATTTCAATTTATTGGAATTACATTTAAAGCAGTTATCAATTACCTTAAATTAATACTATTACATTTCATTCCAGTTACATTCTTATTATTAAACCACAAATTTTCATTTCTTCCAACATTAAATCACAAAACCATATTAATTTAACTATTTTTAATTATCGAAAATTACGGGTCGTTACAAATTTGGACCATATCCACATTTCAAATCAACAAAACTCAATTTTAATATTTCAAAGCTTGAATTAGAAAAAATTAAATTTATATAAATCTATAATTTATTTCTTTTAAGACAATAACATTTAATCAAAAAATCCAAATTCAAGATTTTAAACCATTTTAATTTAACCAATCCGATGTCCGTATATAATTTTCTATCCTATGGTCAAGTGATACGGATATATATCATTGCAACCCGCAATAAATTTAAATTTTCGAATATATATCATTTCAACCTGTATCCCGAATCACAATTTTCTGAATCCATAAAATCGCTCGGGTTTATCATTTCAACCCATAACGATTTTTCCTAATCTATAAGATCGTTCGGGTATGTATCGTTTCAACCCATAATGATTTTCCTAACAATAACTAAGGGAACTTGCAGTGTGATAACAACATATAAAATAAACATAACATCAAATCATCCAAAATGTCAACAATTAAGCATCCATCATAATCGTCATTCAAATCAACCAATAAGTCACAACAGTTAATTGGTTATCATTATGAGGTATTTAACTAACAATTTAAATTCAATATTAATTTAAATGGAAATTTAATTCAATATAAATTCAAATTAAATTTAAATGACAATTTAAAATACCAAACAACAATCAATAAATTTCTAATCACATCATAAATTTAATTTAACTAACATAAGATGATTTAGTATTCGTGAGTGGGTTAAATCATTCACCTTTGATTTTTAGTCGATAAAAACCCAAATAAAGCCCAAAATCCAATAGTCTTAGAATTCAAACAAATCAGTTTCAGATTGTCCAAAATTTCAATACAATCGCAATGGAGAAAACCACGCGTGAATCCGAGCTCGTATGAAAAAGTTACGCGAGTTAGAACATTTGAAAAATTAAATTTAAATAAAAAATAAAAAAGAAGGACATAAACGTAAAATCTCACCATCTCTCTAGCATCTGAACACTCGCGAACACTCGTACATGACCCTAGCAGCTACAGTACATCCAATTGCCTTGCCACCTAGCCAAAACTTCGACAAGATCAGACATCGCCAACGTTTCCCCTCGCTGAGCCGCACCCACGGCGTCCACGCGCACGTGCTCCGACCTCATCCCTGACCTCCACTGCCGCCCCTTTCATTGACCAATTCTGGCGAATTAAAACATCTCCGACAAGATGTAACCGTATAGATCGACTCCATAAATCCTCCTCTACACGCCTATAACCTCTGATCGTCGTATAATCGACGATCCACCGTTGAAATCGAAAACCTAGAATGGACGGCCGAGAATGTTTCATCAAATTCTGGCCAAACCAAACCTCCAATCGAAAAACAAATTGTAGCAGTAGATTGCACTCATCGAGAGCTTTCCAATGAGATATAATTTGCTATTGTTTGAGGCGTTTGAATTTCGAAATTTAATTTTGGAATTGAAATTAGGGTTTGGAATTTGGAAATTAGGTTTCTGCCATTGGAGAGAGGAGATAGGAATAAGCAGATGGAAATAATAATACATACAGAAATAAGAAAAAGGCTACCTAGGGTTTTAGAAATAAATATATTTATATGGACAAAGATAGATAAGAATAAATGGATAGATCGAATTGGGTTGAAATGATAACGACGACCGGAAAAGCCCGTTTCGTTTCCGAAATGAAAGTAGGTCATCCCATATATCAAAATATATGGTTTCGATATTTTTAAACTCAGTAGAATTAGTTTTAACCCTAATTCCATTGTATACAGAAGTTAGCTTTTAAAATTAGATTATATTCATTTAAATCCTTTTAATCGATTTCTATGCGTTTCGAGTTCGCACGGTCAAACGATAAGTCCGATCGCTACGAAACTTGAAATCCTACAATAATCCACAGTTACAGATCCGATGAAACTAGTTTCGTCGAAATCCGAGAAAGTGGCCAAAATGGCGAATTTTCACGTCAATTAATTAAATTATTATTAAATGGATTTAATCACTTTTAAATTCAAATTTAAAAGTTAATTTTTTTTATCATTCTTGCTTACATAAAAATTAATAATCTATTAAAATAAATTTCCAAGTTAAATCTACTATTTAAATATTTCACTAAATTCAGCGTTCAATTACAACTGTAATAAAATCCCAATTAATTATATTTTATATTCCAATAAATTCTTTCATTTTGATTCACTTTTATTATTGAATCAACTATTACCTTATGAACATAATTAACATTAGTTTACATTTTATTACATTCATATTTTACAGTTAACATCTTTTACCATATTAATTCCAATATTTCAATTGCATTAATTCCATTCACTACCAATTTAGTTTCAACGGGTTAAATAATAAGGTGAGAGTAAAACAATTGTTATACATTAGTAATTCAAACACATTTCTAAATTTATTATTTACAAATAGAAGCTAATAAATTTACGTACAAATTAAATTGATTTCATATTCCATAATAAACCTATTCCAATTTATAACATATAATTCCAACATTGAATCCAACATTTAATTTATTCCTTATTTACAATTATAACCAAATTAAGTTTACAATTATTTCAATTGATTGAAATTACATTAAAATAGTTGTCAATAACATTCAAACAACATTATTAAATCATTATCTAATTATTTTCACATTAATAAATCATAAATTTTATTTCTTACAACATTAAAAATCAAAATCTTATTTAATATTTTTAATTATTGAAAATTACAGGTCGTTAGGATAGAAAGTTATATACGGACACCAGATTGGTTAAATTAAATGGTTTTAAAAACTTGAATTTGGATTTTGGTTAAAGGATTTTGTTTTAAAGGAAATAAATTTTGGATTTATATGAATTGAATTATTTCAAATTCAAGCTTTGAAATGTTGGAATCAAAATTGGTTAAAAGAAATTGTTTTAACGAATTAAAATTGAAATGCGAAGTTATGATCGATATATGACTTTAATTTTGAAAATTGATTAATTTAAAGTTTGATCCTTAAAATTGAATAATGAAGTTCATATTAATTTAAGAGATGTGAATCAATAAATTGAAATTAGACTTGAAATCGATATAAAATGAAATGGTTTAAAATAAGAATTGAATTGAAATTTTAAATCATTGAATCGAATTGTTGAATCAAACTTGAAGTTAATAATGAACGTTTTCGAAAAGTGAAGTTAATTCGAATTGAAATTGAAATCAAGTTGATTTGAAACTAAATCAAAATTTTGTCAATTGAATTGAAAGATCGGAAATTGAGTTTTGTTGATTTGAAATTTGGACATGAGTCTAGATTCGTTAAAATGGAAAGAAACAGTTTGATTTGTATTTTCAAATTAATTATTGTAATATAAATTGTTTAAAATCTATCTTTTAAAACATTCAAATTACTTGATTTTTCCAAACTATTTTACTATATAAACCATTTTCAATACGCAACCATTTTATATCAAACTGTTTTAAATCTTTAAACTATTTAAACTATTTAACCTATTTAAACTATTTAAATATTTTCTAAAAATTCAAACCGTGCAAAGTTGGAATGTTTATATTTAAATCGTTGATTTAAATGCGAATGTGGTTAAATGAGGTTATAACCTAAGTTGGAATTTGGAATGATATTTTCAAGTGAAAATGACGTATGAAGTAAATATGATGATTTTGAGATGAATGATTTTCGAAGTAAATCAGATATTTTGATATGAAATAAGACTTGTTCTTAAAATTTAAAAGAACTGACCAATGTGTAAACTGGACGATTGGTTGTTAAAGAAACCGGGGCCGGATGAATGTCATACTCTTTTCCATTCTATCGGAACCACTTTAACAACCGTGTACACAGTGGATGTTATCTAGAATGTAGAGGTTGAATTGGCGACGTTTACTGGCATAAAGAAAGAGAACGCCGATGGATGACCTCGACACTTGTGTCAATTTGAAATGACTAAAACGGGAGCCTATGTTTGGGCAAGTGGTTCGCAACCTTTATGGGCCATCACCCCTTCGTATTATTATATTGATTTTGGACTCGATTGGTGCACCTTGATTTGATTTTGGGGGTGGTGGACTCAGTGGGCGGTCGTGGCTACGATGCGTTACCACCAACCAGAAAGGGTAAACTGGTAGAATCCTACCTTGGGCATTGCCTCACGTGCCTTGTCATACTTTTATCCTTATACGCGACCACTATGACTTTGTTTTAGTGTTGTCTTGTCACGACGCCTCCATGGCTACCGACGTTACTGGTTGTGTTAAAGGCAAACTGTAGGACAATGCTTAAAAAATGTGTTAAGGGGGACCAATGTAAAGCCTTAACACTATTTTAATACTTTACTTTACTGATAGACATTACGTATATAGCCTATCTTACTACATATAGATAGTTTAACAGATCCTTAGGAGATGGAAAATCCCGTAATATCTCTTAAGTTATTGCACTCACGTTGTCCACTTGGTAGAAGATGTAAAATCCCATAAACATCTCTGAAGCTATCACACTCATATTTACTTGTTATTGATTTAACTTACATAAGAACTTTTAGTCCTGACTCGAATGTTTTGTCTTTTCATTATGCTTGGGTCAGCCTGAGTACGTCAGTGTCGAAGACATTATTCCTTAAAGATGAAGATGCAGTTTGCTGGACCGTATTTACTATTATTATTGCGCTGCATTATTTTGGTATGTTGTTGATTGTACTCTGGTTAGGTTGTAAAGAATTGTGTAATCAAATGTATATTGTAAAATAGCTTCATGAACTGTTTATTTGATCATTATATTTTGACATTTCACTACGAGATTCTATATTTTGTTTTCCTTCTTTCTCTTATTGTCTTATTTAATCCCATTAACAATATTCTCTTTTGAATGGTTAGAGTTAGACTTGTGTGGTTTATTGTCGATTTAAACCGTCTGAAAAAATGGATCGTCATAGTTGGTATCAGAGCGTTGGTTTAGAGATACCGTAGCCTGATTTGGGGGTTAACTCATTAGAGATAGAGTTAGTTACTCTAGAATGAGTTTAAGAGTATATATACGAGAGAGCGTATTTGTTAGTGCTATATAAAATTGTTTTGTATTGTCTTAATTTGTTCTATTGAGTTTTTGTAAATTCTGGTCGGTACATAGGACGCTATGGCATCGATAGGGGTTTCTAAACACTAGAACAGGGTAAACCGACACAATATTGTTTTAAAAATAGGTAAATGAATTAATTTTACCTAGTATTTTATTTGTATTTAAAAGAATAATTTTCCATAAATTGATAGGGTATTTTTGTTGTATTGTATGTTAGTAAATGATAATATTCAATTATTGTCATTTACTGCTTGGTGAGTCAAGGTTCTTAAAACTATTGACTATTATATGTTATAAGAAAATTTAATTTTATAAATATGGTATAAATTACGATTCACAGATAAAATGAATTTAATTGGAAATTTGAGAACTTAAATCCTGGTGTTTTAAAATTGGTTTTCAAAGATTTTGAAAAAATAATATTAGTATTGTTTGGAAGTATTTTCGGATAGGAATATTTTCAATAAGATTTCAAAGAAATGTTTAAAAAGAATTTTAAAAAGGAAGTAAGTTCTATACTCCTCTCTTCTGTTGCTGGAAACTAATTTCGGTGATGACGGCCGCATCATCGACATTCATTTTCGAGTCTCAAAGTGGGGGAGGCCACTTAGTAGCTTTGCTACGCATTTGGTTCGATAAACAGATTTTGATTTAAAATTTCTAAATATGATTTGGTATATATAAAAGATATGAGTATAAATATTATTTCAAAATGATTTGAAATGAACCCGGTATTTGAATTCTTAAGTTCCTGTTAATTGATGATTTCTAGTTGTAGAAATAAAGTGAAATTATAATAGCTGGAAACTTCTAAAATGAGAAATAAGAAACTAGGAGCTAAGTGTTTAATGAAACAGTAAAGAAATTGGAGATTTGTAACTTGTAAATTAAAAGATAATGAAAATTAAGAAAATGTAAACTATTGAACATTTTTGTTAACTAAAATGAATAAGATAAATTTGTATAACACTCAATTATATTCTAAAAACATATATAAAACTTACCAGAAATGTTAAAAAAAAGTTGAAATGTTAAATATGAATATGTAATAGAATATTATACAAGTGAGAGCTTAAGTAACAAAAATAATTCATAAATGTATTTAATATTAAATGATACTATATAAAAAAAGGATAAATGTGAATTAAAAAGTAGAAACACATAAGTATGAAATGATTCATTTATTAATATTAATATTAAATGGAAATCAAGTTATATAAGTAAATAATAACTGTGAATTAAATTGCAAAGAAACTTATATAATATTTTAAGAATTGATTTATTGATGTTTTAAATAATTAAATGGGAAATAATCTATGTAAGTAAATTAATGTAAATTAATAAGAGATAACCTTGTGTGAATGAAATAAAATAAGTGAAAACTGAATAATTTGTTAAAGAAACCAACAAAATAATATTTAAATTCTATATTGTTTGGCTTATGGGAATTTTGGGAAATGATAATTCAAATTGTTTGAGGTTGTACGAATAATCTATTAAGTAATTATCTAAGGCTGCTGAGCGTAAGGTATACTTGGTAGTTTATTTATCATCCTTGTATGATGAAAAGTTTCTGAACCTGAACAAACCATTAGTTTTGGTTGCTATGGATGTGTGATGGATTCGTTTGTTACATATGATGGTTGTACTACTTTTGTTTGCATGTGATTATTATATCCTGTATGTTGCTTGTGCTATAAATTGAAACAACTAATATATTACTCTTTTTACGTAGTTTTAACTCTTTTGGATTATATAAGTGAAATACAGGTTTATGGAAGCAATAGCTGTTGCTTTTGGTTTCATAAATAAAGTTTGTTTGCCCGACAAATAGGTATGTTTTTGGATTACTATTTTGGAATGATATTTTATTGTTTTTCCCATGGTTTGAGATGTTTTATTATTGAAATATGATATATATAATGTAATTATTGATATTGTTATTTTTTCAGACCTAACCGCGCAAAGGAGATGCTGCCGAAATTTTCCGTAAATTTAGGACTTAGAAAATTTTGTGGAAGTTGAGTTATTTTCAAATTTATATTAAGCTTTAATATGCAAGTTAAATGAAAAATACTACTATTAATACAAGGAAATGATCATAATAGGTCTAAAAAAAGAAGGATACATGAGCATAATGAAAAAATACAAGGAAATGACATGAATAAAACTAAAAAGACATAAAATTAGAGAGTACAAAGGTAGCTAATAGGTCTAAAAAATGAAAAAGAAGAGCTTCCACCAAGCTTCCTAATAATCTTCCTAAAGCATTTGTCCATTTTGTTTGAGAAGCTGGTGAACTTCTTACTAATGAAACGCTTAAGCTTTTTTAGATTGTTAAGAAACTTTTCTTGGTTCTTGAGAGTTTCTTTGTTGGAATAGTGGGATGGTTTGTCAATGCTTTCTAGAGAAATGTTCGTTGCCTCCTCCTCTTCTTCTTATTCTTCCTCCTCTTCAATTTTCATTTCATCATTTTATTCTTCTTTTTCAAGAATCTCTTGCTCCTCTTCCCTTGCCAATCTCTCTTCCTTTTTAGTAAGGGATTCATAGAGTTCGATTCAAGAGGAATGCGCTTAAGAGAGATGTTGGTTTTGTCCAAAACTTTGTGAGGAAAAATATTTTCTCCTCTTAGATCAATACCAAAATAATTGAAAATTCTAGTAAGATACTCATCATGATAGTGTGTTTTCATGGCTAGAGATTTTCTTTTGAACAAAGTCATTTAAATTAATTGAGCCTAATTTATATCATACTTTTTGAAAATAGCAAAAATAGCTTTGAAAACATTTTGAGTGGGTTGTTGTAATTTCTAGTCCTTAGTGTAATAATTTATTGTAAAATAAGACTCATTAGTCTTGCTTTGGGCCTAAGATTTTTGCTTTTAAAACCATACTCTTCATCATTTGAGAATAAATCGTGTATGACTTCTCCATTACTTAGTCAATTTCGAAAGTGGAGAGGTCATTTCCACTACTTTCATAACCAAGAATTTCGCAATCCAAAACAATAGTAATATCTTCTACCCTACTTCAAACTTGACCTTCTTCTCCTTGAAATTTTTTTCCATTCAAATTAGCATAAAACATTATAACTAAATCGGGATAGCAATCAAAATCATTTTGAGATAAATTAGTTATATCAAAATACCATTTTCTAAAGCAAGATTATGTAAACCAAAAGAAGAAATATCATTAAAATTTGAAAACCTTCCCGAAAATACTTTTCCTTAAGTAGAATACTCAATAAAGTTTCAATCGACTCTTGATCATTAATAAGTTCACTTTTGATCTTTTGGTAAGTATAATGGTTTTGGATGAAGAGGGTTGGCTTGAGGAAGACATTATTGAACTGTTTTTGAAGGAAAGAGAGTGAATAATAAGTTTGAATTTTGAAATAAAGTATGTGTAGAAGATGAGATAAGAAGGAGTGAATAAATAGAGATTGAATATCATATGGTAGGTGAAAATGTAGCAATTTAAAATTTGAGATTAATGCAAAAGGGATCGAATTTCAAAAGTTTGAAATTTGAAAAGGTTCCTCAAATTCTGCGAGATATGTGGACATACCAATGTGACATATGGGCCGAAATTTCAAAGTTCAAAAATAGAAAAATATTATATATATACACACACACATACATATATATATATATATTCATACATATTTACTTATATAACATATTTATATTTATGTTTATATATTTAATATTTATATTTGTATATACTTATTATTATTATATTCCTATATAATTTCCAAAAAATTGAAAACAATAAAATATGAAATGTAAAAGGTTTCGCATTTGCCGTTTCCTTTCTCTTCTGATTAATCTTCTATCACCGTGAAACACATGTTGATAGATTCTGTATCTAGTTCATTATCACTGGATGTAGTATCAAAATCGTCCAAAGTTGCATTATGCTCTCTTTCTCTTTCTAAATTTATCGATGTTTGGTGAATTCTTTGTTTTCTTTTGCTGCAGGCAACCTCTTCATAGATGATCGGATTCTTCACGATCGTAACACTTAAAAACATTTCTGTTTTTGGAATTTTTGTTTTCAGTTTTACGAAAATTGTTCCTCTTTCTGTACTTCAAGAATTTTTTGAAATTTTGAGCCATAAGAGAAACCTCCTCATCATTATCATCATCATCTGAATCTTGATCGTCAACTGTTACATTGAATGTAATTGATTTCTTTTCAGTTGCCTAGCTTTCCTTTCTACCATGCAGCTGTGCTTCATAGGACATTAGATTACCAATCAATTCTTCAACTCTTAATGTGCTAATATCATTGGCTTCCTCTATTGCTGATGTTTTTTGATCCCATTCAGAAGAGAAGGAATTAAGGATTTTTCTAATTTGATCCTCTTCTAAGAAAATTTTCCTTAATGATAGTAATGAATGAATTATATCTACAAATCTGGAATACATATCGGAAATAGACTCATTCGGTTTCATTTTAAAAAGTTGAAACTGAATGGTTAGCATGGAAATCTTATTTTTTTTACTTTATTAGTACCCTCATGCATGACTTGTAATGTTCTCCAAATTTTATATGCAGACTGACAAATAGAAACTCTATTAAATTCATTTTTATCTAAGGAGAAGAATAAAATATTCATGACCTTAGAATTATTGATTGTTTTTTTCTTTTGGTCAGGTGTCTATGTGAATAATTAGTTTGGGGTTTAGTGTATTCACTTTATGTAATATTCCAAATATCTAAACCACTATATTATAAATAAATTTTCATCTTACACGACCAATAAGTGTAATTACTACTATTAATAATAGGTGTCTAAAAGTTGATTGACATTCTACAAAAGTGTTAAAAAGTGGACTACTAGTGTTAATAGCCATTTATACTTCTCAAAAATCAAATAACTAGTTTTTGAAAATCTAATGCTTAATACCAAATCTAGGAAACGGTGTAGTACTAATATGAATGGGTCTTAGGGCTACTTTAACAATAGGAGGGTTGTAACGACCCGTAAATTTTAACTGTTTTAATATCGTAATTAGTTGAAATTTTGTGAAATTTTAAACGATAAAATTTTGAAATATAAATTTGATATTTGGAATGCGTCTAGTTAAACATAACAACTGGTAAAGTTTCGTCCGAAAATATGAAAGTTTATTTTGCGCGTAAATTTACTTTAATTTAATCAGTTAAAAAGCGATGAAAATAAAATGTTTTCGGAACCTAAATATTTTTACATAGAAAAATTCTAAACCATCTTCTGAGCAAGGCGTTATTTTTTGTTTTTCTAAATTCAGACTTTTTTAGCTTCGTCGATCTTATTTTTCTGCGTTTTTACTGCATTTTCCGCTAGTAAAAAATTCGAATTTTTAAAATTCAATCGTACCACTGATATTTGTATACCGTTTTGACCGCCTCGTTGTTCTGATCTCCAAAGTATGTTCTATTCTGTGTTGGAAATCTTATACGAAACAGAATCTGTCAAATGGTTATTGAACTTTCTAAATTGTTGTTCCTGTTCGTTCACCTTCTATGAATATCTGACCTGTAGCTTTTAATATCTCCAAAATTTATTGTCGTGACCTATGAGTTTCCCACCATTTTATTTTTGGAAAAGCAAATATGTATTAACTTTTCATTGGGACTGCCGGCTCTTTATTTTTTTTAGTAATCAATGCCATTCATCTTCTTCCTACCTGTTACTTCCGCTTATCTTTCCCTTCTCATTTCTAAAAAAAAGAAACCATTTGTTACAGCAAGCATCAACTCTTCCACCATAAACTTTTGCATCACGTCACCCATTTTCCCCTCATGAAACTCGTCCACCTTCCTTCCATGACCGATCTATCATCACCCATTCCATTCGCTAGGCCCGACCTCCATCACCACGTCTGCCCCATCCACAACCGCCTTACTCCGCCATCACCAATAGCCGAGCCGCCGACCACTGCTGACTGCGCACCACCTCGTCACATGCTCGTGCAAAAACTACTCGAGCCTTTCCCTGACCGACCGAAGCCTGCAACGACCCTCACTTCCACCTCCACCCACTACCATGTCGCTTGGAACCACACCACTTCCCGACCCATCTCCTTCCTCCCCTCGTCCAATCGTCGTCAGCCATGTGCCTCTCCCCTGTAAGCTACCCTTTCTTTGGCTGTCACCAGTTCTCCTCGGCGAAGCCTCTTTCCCCTCTGCCGTGCTTCTCTGTGCTTTCTTAAGTTCGAGAAAAAAAACAACGAAAAAGGCACAGCTGAACAATAGTGCCAACTCTCACCTTTGATCTCCTTCCCTCTCCTCTGTTGCTTTGGTGTGGCAAGCCTATATATTAATATATTTTTTATGAACTTTGTGCGTTTGTTTCCATATGCCGTTGTTTGCCGGTAGCTGGTTGTACATGTACATTATATTTCACTATATTATATTATCTTTCATTTTAGTACAGTATATGTAAGCTATATTGGTTCTTATCATATGTATAGTATGAAGTTGTTGGTTTTCTAGAGTAAGTTTATATTTTTTTTCTTTTCTGTTGTTTTCGTTTGTATATAAAGTGTATATATACGTATGTAGGATTTCAAAAATAATATATATATGTTAAGTGTTTTGTTGGGTATATTTACATGTCAGTCTTTCCTGAGTCACAAATATTCTATTTTGTGTAAATAGTGTTACATTTGTTATGTATTATAATAGGGGAAGCATTAAATGTCATTGTTTAAAAGTGTTCGGCCTATATATTTTGACAGTTTTGTGAAAAGGTTGATTTTATAAGCCATATATTATGCATATATTTTGATTTTTGTGTCCATGTTTGGCACAGTGTATCTTCTGTATTTCTTGTCGAAATTCGATGATTCTTTTTTTGATTGAAAGATGAGATTCTCTAGTTTATGCATGTAAAATTTCAGTCTAATTCAAGGCCGTTTGGTCCTCTGTTTTATACCTAAAATTTGCAACCAAACTGATTTTGCACTTGTTTGCATGTTTATTTTTTTCTTTTCTGAACAGCAGTTAGACTACATGTTCACGATATCATATCTCACTCATGTTTTATCGGAATGGGTTGATTCTATTTTTTAAAAAGAGTTGAAGTTACCTAGTTTATGTCTGTCAAATTTCAGTAAAATCCGACATCGATTGATTAGTGGTCGAGGATCTGGAAATTAGACCGAGGCAGCTGTTCTTTTGTACTTGAAATTATTTTACACTGCTGCAAACACGACCTGAGTTCATGTTTGACGCATCGTATCTCTTCTGTCTTACGTCGGAATACAGTTATTCCCTTTTTGTTTAAAAGATAAAGTTTTCTACTTTCTGTATATAAAATTTTAGCTTCATACGAGGTGGTTCAGTCCTCTGTTTCTTACCTGAAAGTCAGACCCAGAGGGGTTTTCAAACCTGAACATTTGACAGTCGCAACATGGCCTGAGTCTATGTTCGTGACATCGTAACTTTTCTCGTCTCTTGTCCAAATCAAGTGATTCTTTTGCAGTTTGAAATACAAGTTTTGATCTTTATTCATACCAAATTTCAGACCATTTCGATCTCGGTAGCACATAGAATTATATTGTTAAACTTTGACGTATGACATGTTTTGTAATTGTTGCTATGTTGAATGTTTTGATTTGATTTCGGCAATTCCTATTTAACAGCTTTGATAGCTGATTTGTGCCAATCTAGCTATTGATTTGGAAATTCGTGCTTGGATTCGTAACTCAATTCCAGTGTCCGTATCTGTGTTCATATCTGTGTCATCTCCTGTTCGCTCTAGTCTCGAAAGGTGAGCAATCACTCATGATTAATGTTCTTTTATTTATTAAATTTAACTTCAATTGAAACGACAATTGAAATATACTGTTATTAGCTATTTACACTGTTATATATGCTATTACCGATATCAGTTCACCTGTGACATCTGACACCACTATATGTTATATATGCAATGATAATCCAGTTTGGTTGATTATGATTGATTGTTTGATGTTGACATTGGACATTAAATTGTTAATGTAATAAATGATAAATAAATTGAAATTGAATTGACGTAGGATAGTTAGATTTGATATATGTGTTAAATTTGATTTGATGACATTTGCATAATATGACCCCTTTAACTGTTTAATTACTTGATACATAGTAATATGAATAATTACACCTTGAACCATTTGAATGTATGTTGTATAAATTGATGTAGACTGATATTAAATAATAGATATCAAGTGAAGAACCGTATAAACATTAATGTAATAATCTTTAATCTACATGAAATGATAGTGTGGATTCTAGAAATAATTATATTAATTTACACAAATAACAATGTGAATTAATACGATTATTTCAGGATTATTTGAATTGATTATTGGATTGTTATTGATTGTTGTTATTGCTTGTTTATTTACTTTGACACCATCCCGGTTATCACACTGCAAGTTCCCTTTGCTATGCTTTGATTTTTGAATTGAATTGGAATCGGGTTGAAATGATAAATACCCAAATAAAAACTTTGACTTAGGATAGAGAATTAAATAAAACCCGATTGGTCAATAATTTGATTTAAAAATAAAATAAAGATTTTATTTGAATAAATAATAAGGTTTTTAAAATGAAGTTGGAATTTGAATTTTTGAAAGGAAATTGTTATTGAGATAATCCGAAAAAAAATATTAACATAGTAGTTGATGAAAGAATGTTGTTTAAAATTTAATTATTAAGTTTGAAATTATTTAATAACCAAGTTTTTGAAATTATTTAATAATTAAATAAGATTGAATCATTTAATAATTAAATGAAATTGAATTCTTGATATGTGAAATTGAACTTCGTAATAAATAAAATTGAATTCTTTAATAAGTGAAATTGAACTTTTTGAATAAGTGAAATTTAGTTTCTTTATTAATTGAGCTTTGAAATTGTAACTAAGTAAATAAATAAGTGAAATTGAATTTCTTTAACAAGAAATAAAGATGTGATTTATTGAAATTAATGTAAGACTTGTAATTTAAAGAGTTGATTTGACGAATCTAATTTAATTCAATTTGAAGTTTTTGATATAATGAAGTTGAACTTAAGTAATTGATTTAATGAATTGGAAATTAAATAGAAATTGTCTTGAATGACAAATTTACTTAACGAATATTGAATAAAATTGATAAATGTACTTAAATTGATTTGAATGTAGATTAAATCATTTTAAATGATTTCAGAATGAAACTTATATACGAACTTGAATCAATATTTGAATTATTTTAAAATAGAAATCGAAATTGTATTATAAGATTTTGAAATGGTAATTTGGATGTTTTGAAATGTAAATTTTTGGAAATTGGTTTAGATAGACAAATGAAATGTTGATTTACAATTTTTAATGGAAATTGAAATTGTTTTGGTTTTGAAATAAATAAACGACCAATCGGTGAAATAATGACGAAAGTTATTAAAGAGACCGGAATCGGTTAGGGACATACTCACTGTCTAAACCGAAAACCACTTTAATAACTATACGCGAAGTGTGATCCAGAATGAAGTGGTTGGAATGATATACGTGATGACTGAAGAAAGAGAACGATAATGGATAGCCTTGACACTTGTGTCAAATTGGAAATGACTAAAACAGGAGCCATGCCGGGCCAAATGGGGGCTAGCTACCTCGAGCGAACACACTTCTTCGAAACTACTCATTACTTGTTGTCGATTGGTGCACCCTTGATTTTGGGAGTGTTGTTTCGCGGTGTTGCGGTCGCTGCGGCGGTGCGTTATCACCAGTCCGGATCAGGCAAACAGTAGTTTCACTACCTTGGGTATTGCCTCATTGTGCCTTGTCATACTTGGATCCCTATATACGCGACCACTGCGAATTTGTTTTGTGTTATACCTATGGAGTACTCCTTGATAGCCCACTAGTTTACGGTGGAGTTTACAGTGCTGTATAGTCTATAACGCTTATATAAAATGTGTTAAGGGGGATAATGGTAATGCCTTAACACTATTTTGATATCTTATATTACTGAATAGACATTATCTACTTATCGTACACTACTACATAGTAGATAGTTTAACGGATCCTTAAAGGATGGTTATTCCAAACATCCTTTGAGTTACTTGTATTTCAATTGCTATTTCACTTGAGTCGGATTTATTGATATAAGAATGTTAATCCTGACTCGAGTGTTTTGTGTTTTCTTTACGCTCGGGTCAGACTGAGTGTACCAGTATTCGAGACTCACCTTTGGAGTTGGAGCTTCGCTTGGAGATCCAGCTATCTATCCAGCTTTCAGATATCCAGTTGATTCCAGTGATTGTATTCTGATATTGTATTTGATTATTGTATTCAAGACATCTGTTGTACTTTATTTAACTCTGATATGTATATAGTAGCTTCATGAACTACTATCTTTTATTTCCGCTGCATTTATTACTCTGTGTCTGTGATCTGTATTCTATATATTTACTGTATATGTTCAGTTTTGCCAAATTTAAATTAACAATTCGGTATTTTGAATTATTCAAGTTCGACATGTGCGGATGCGAATAGTCCAAAATAGCGGGTTGTTACAGTTGGTATCAGAGCTTTGGTAGCTCTAGGCAAAACTTAGCATATAGGGTAAATGTATTTACAGAATCACTCTCATTCGAGTTTCAATCTCTTCCTTTGACTCAATCCCTTTGAATTTTGGAACGTTCCCTCGGTTCCGAAATTCATTCGTGTCCTTCACTATTCGTCTTCTTTCAATTCTGGGGCACCCCATAACTCCATTTTGAATGATATCTATAATAGATCGGCGGTCTCGCCAATCTTCGAATGATTCGTAAAAGAGCAAAACTCCTTTATAATAGGCATCGATTTACCGGAGATTTCTATATCCTCGGTTTACGATGTTATCTATTACCTGCTATACCTGAATTCCATCTCTTGAGATCGAGTGTTGATTTACCTCGGAATTCAGCATCGATCTTATTCTTGAAGTTACGGACGACCCGGTTAAGGTTGCCCATAAATTAAATAAACTCATCCATCTCCCGATTGTGGTAATTGAATTATCTTATCTTCTGTTTCAAACCTATTTTCGAATCAAAATTCTCTTTGATTTGATTTCCATCAAATTTGAATCGCTATACATGTTTTGAAATCTATTCTTGTATCGTCGAGCGAGGAATTGTATTTGTAAAATTATATTTAAATGTTTTAAAAATATATTGTGTTGTTTGAGTTGTTGATGTTGATTTGGATTTTCGATCGATTCGTCTGATCAACGCTATCGAAAGGATTTCCAAAACACTTTAACAGAGCAAACCGACACAATATCGTTTTCAAATTTGGTAAACAAAATAATTTTTTGAATGATTATATTATATATACAAGTATAAATTTTTCTTAAATTAAATTGTTAATGAGTTGTTGTCTGAAATGATAATATTTAATTTTCATTTATTATTTCATAAACCATTGACTATTGGATAATGTAAATAAATGAATTTATAAAAATGGGTTAAAATTGATTTTGAATTTAAATGGATTTAAAATAAATTTGAGAATTTAATATTCGGTGGTTTCAAACTTTGATTTGAAAGTTTTAAAGTGTATAGTATTTAAATATCTTCAAAAAGAATCATTTCAAAGAATTTTAGAATGTTGAAATCAGTGCTCTTCTCTTTGTCGTTGGAAAATAATTTCGGTGATGGCGGTCGCATCATCGACATTCATTTTCGAGTTTCGAAGTGGAGAAACCATTTTGTAGCTTTGATACTTTTTGTTTTGGAAAATATTTTAATTTGAATTTTTCAGTATAATTTGATTTATATATATATGGGTATCTTATTTTAAAATTTAATTTGATTTGATATAAATATATTATATATATCTCTAAATTGTTTAAAGTTAATCGGAAATCTAATTCTTAGATTTTGTTAAAGGATGATTTTAATTATTAACAAAACCAAAATTTGGAATAAATATTTAAACTTGAATAATTGAATTGGGAAAATTTTATTTGTATATTGTTCAACTGCATTCGAATACAACTTACCTAAATCATTCAGAAGTTGAATATGTAATTGGATAATATATAATATAAATTGGATTTATAAAAAAATTGAGTGGTTATAGTAAATGTTATACACTAAATTTTAATTATATAATGTTAATTGAAATAAATAGAATAATAAGTAATTGAATAATACATGAGACAAATAAATTTGTTTTTAAAGAATTAATAAATTGAAATTTGATCAACGTATGAAAATACCTTGAATTTAAAAGCAATTAGTGAATATAAATTAATTTAAATCGAAACTTTTATGGTTTAAACTAATTTATATGGGAAATATATGGGATAAGATATATTAAGTAGAATAAATTTAACAATAATTTGGAATAAAGAAGAATTTAAATTGCTGAAAAAAAATATGATTATAATAAAAGACTATTCAAATTTATGGTTTTAGAAATTGTAAATTGAAGATAATTGGATAATAAGATAATGAATTTAGAAATAGTTGAGATTAATTTTAGTGAAATCAAATGGATTAAATCAATTATTGAATATCAATTAATTTAAATTGAAATTTATATGGTTTAAATTAATTTATAGGGTTTAAATATATGTAATAAGATATATTAAGTGGAATAAACTTAATAATAAAATTGGAATAAAAGAATTAACTTTGTTGAATAAAATATGAGTACAATAAAGGATTATACAAATTAATGATTTAGAAATTGTTAATTGATGATGACTAGATAATAAGATAATGAATTTAGAAATAGATAGATTGATTTAACTTAAGTGAACTCAAAGGGATTTAACCAAATTGTTAAATATTAATTAATTTAGATTGAAATTTATATGGTTTAAATTAATTGTTTTACTTGTATTCCAATCTATTTTCTTCTGGTTGTTTCTATTCTCCTACCTCCTTTATTTTCGAGGATGAAAAGTTTTGAGTGAGGGAGAGTGTAACGACCCGTAAATTTTAACTGTTTTAATATCGTAATTAGTTGAAATTTTGTGAAATTTTAAACGATAAAATTTTGAAATATAAATTTGATATTTGGAATGCGTCTAGTTAAACATAACAACTGGTAAATTTTCGTCCGAAAATATGAAAGTTTATTTCGCGCGTAAATTTACTTCAATTTAATCAATTAAAAAGCGATGAAAATAAAATGTTTTCGGAACCTAAATATTTTTACATAGAAAAATTTTAAACCATCTTCTGAGCAAGACGTTATTTTTCGTTTTTCAAAATTCAGACTTTTTTAGCTTCGTCGATCTTATTTTTCTGCGTTTTTACTGCATTTTCCGCTAGTAGAAAATTCGAATTTTTAAAATTCAATCGTACCACTGATATTTGTATACCGTTTTGACCGCCTCGTTGTTCTGATCTCCAAAGTATGTTCTGTTCTGTGTTGGAAATCTTATACGAAACAGAATCTGTCAAATGGTTATTGAACTTTCTAAATTGTTGTTCCTGTTCGTTCACCTTCTATGAATATATGACCTGTAGCTTTTAATATCTCCAAAATTTATTGTCGTGACCTATGAGTTTCCCACCATTTTATTTTTGGAAAAGCAAATATGTATTAACTTTTCATTGGGACTGCCTGCTCTTTATTTTTTTTAGTAATCAATGTCATTCATCTTCTTCCTACCTGTTACTTCCGCTTATCTTTCCCTTCTCATTTCTAAAAAAAAGAAACCATTTGTTACAGCAAGCATCACCTCTTCCTCCATAAACTTTTGCATCACGTCACCCATTTTCCCCTCATGAAACTCGTCCACCTTCCTTCCATGACCGATCTATCATCACCCATTCCATTCGCTAGGCCCGACCTCCATCACCACGTCTGCCCCATCCACAGCCGCCTTACTCCGCCATCACCAATAGCCGAGCCGCCGACCACTACTGACTGCGCACCACCTCGTCACATGCTCGTGCAAAAACTACTCGAGCCTTTCCCTGACCGACCGAAGCCTGCAACGACCCTCACTTCCACCTCCACCCACTACAATTTCGCTTGGAACCACACCACTTCCCGACCCATCTCCTCTCCTTCCTCCCCTCGTCCAATCGTCGTCAACCATGTGCCTCTCCCCTGTAAGCTACCCTTTCTTTGGCTGTCACCAGTTCTCCTCGGCGAAGCCTCTTTCCCCTCTGCCGTGCTTCTCTATGCTTTCTTAAGTTCGAGAAAAAAAAACAACGAAAAAGGCACAGCCGAACAACAGTGCCAACTCTCACCTTTGATCTCCTTCCCTCTCCTCTGTTGCTTTGGTGTGGTAAGCCTATATATTAATATATATTTTTTATGAACTTTGTGCGTTTGTTTCCATATGTCGTTGTTTGCCTGTAGCTGGTTGTACATGTACATTATATTTCACTATATTATATTATCTTTCATTTTAGTACAGTATATGTAAGCTATATTGGTTCTTATCATATGTATAGTATGAAGTTGTTGGTTTTCTAGAGTAAGTTTATATTTTTTTTCTTTTGTGTTGTTTTTGTTTGTATATAACGTGTATATATACGTATGTAGGATTTCAAAAATAATATATATATATATTAAGTGTTTTGTTGGGTATATTTACATGTCAGTCTTTCCTGAGTCACAAATATTCTATTTTGTGTAAATAGTGTTACATTTGTTATGTATTATAATAGGGGAAGCATTAAATGTCATTGTTTAAATGTGTTCGGCCTATATATTTTGACAGTTTTGTGAAAAGGTTGATTTTATAAGTCATATATTATGCATATATTTTGATTTTTGTGTCCATGTTTGGCACAGTGTATCTTCTGTATTTCTTGTCGAAATTCGATGATTCTTTTTTTGATTGAAAGATGAGATTCTCTAGTTTATGCATGTAAAATTTCAGTCTAATTCAAGGCCGTTTGGTCCTCTGTTTTATACCTAAAAGTTGCAACCAAACTGATTTTGCACTTGTTTGCATGTTTATTTTTTTCTTTTCTGAACAGTAGTTAGACTTCATGTTCACGATATCATATCTCACTCATGTTTTATCGGAATGGGTTGATTCTATTTTTTAAAAAGAGTCGAAGTTACCTAGTTTATGCTTGTCAAATTTCAGTAAAATCCGACATCGATTGATTAGTGGTCGAGGATCTGGAAGTTAGACCGAGGCAGCTGTTCTTTTGTACTTGAAATTATTTTACACTGCTGCAAACACGACCTGATTTCATGTTTGACGCATCGTATCTCTTCTGTCTTACGTCGGAATACAGTTATTCCCTTTTTGTTTAAAAGATAAAGTTTTCTACTTTCTGTATATAAAATTTTAGCTTCATACGAGGTGGTTCAGTCCTCTGTTTCTTACCTGAAAGTCAGACCCAGAGGGGTTTTCAAACCTGAACATTTGACAGTCGCAACATGGCCTGAGTCTATGTTCGTGACATCGTAACTTTTCTCGTCTCTTGTCCAAATCAAGTGATTCTTTTGCAGTTTGAAATACAAGTTTTGATCTTTATTCATACCAAATTTTAGACCATTTCGATCTCGGTAGCACATAGAATTATATTGTTAAACTTTGACGTAGGACATGTTTTGCAATTGTTGCTATGTTGAATGTTTTGATTTGATTTTGGCAATTCCTATTTAACAGCTTTGATATCCGTTTTGTGCCAATCTAGCTATTGATTTGGAAATTCGTGCTTGGATTCGTAACTCAATTCCAATGTCCGTATCTGTGTTCATATTTGTGTCATCTCCTGTTCGCTCTAGTCTCGAAAGGTGAGCAATCACTCACGATTAATGTTCTTTTATTTATTAAATTTAATTTCAATTGAAACGACAATTGAAATATACTGTTATTAGCTATTTACACTGTTATATATGCTGTTACCGATATCAGTTCACCTGTGACATCTGACACCATTATATGTTATATATGCAATGATAATCTAGTTTGGTTGATTATGATTGATTGTTTGATGTTGACATTGGACATTAAATTGTTAATGTAATAAATGATAAATAAATTGAAATTAAATTGACGTAGGATAGTTAGATTTGATATATGTGTTAAATTTGATTTGATGACATTTGCATAATATGACCCCTTTAACTGTTTAATTACTTGACACATAGTAATATGGATAATTACACCTTGAACCATTTGAATGTATGTTGTATAAATTGATGTAGACTGAAATTGAATAATAGATATCAAGTGAAGAACCGTATAAACATTAATGTAATAATCTTTAATCTACATGAAATGATAGTGTGGATTCTAGAAATAATTATATTAATTTACACAAATAACAATGTGAATTAATACGATTATTTCAGGATTATTTGAATTGATTATTAGATTGTTATTGATTGTTGTTATTGCTTGTTTATTTACTTTGACACCATCCCGGTTATCACACTGCAAGTTCCCTTTGCTATGCTTTGATTTTTGAATTGAATTGGAATCGGGTTGAAATGATAAATACCCAAATAAAAACTTTGACTTAGGATAGAGAATTAAATAAAACCCGATTGGTCAATAATTTGATTTAAAAATTAAATAAAGATTTTATTTGAATAAATAATAAGGTTTTTAAAATGAAGTTGGAATTTGAATTTTTGAGAGGAAATTGTTATTGAGATAATCCGAAACAAAATATTAACATAGTAGTTGATGAAAGAATGTTGTTTAAAATTTAATTATTAAGTTTGAAATTATTTCATAATCAAGTTTTTGAAATTATTTAATAATTAAATAAGATTGAATCATTTAATAATTAAATGAAATTGAATTCTTGATATGTGAAATTGAACTTCGTAATAAATAAAATTGAATTCTTTAATAAGTGAAATTGAACTTCTTGAATAAGTGAAATTTAGTTTCTTTATTAATTGAGCTTTGAAATTGTAACTAAGTAAATAAATAAGTGAAATTGAATTTCTTTAACAAGAAATAAAGATGTGATTTACTGAAATTAATGTAAGACTTGTAATTTAAAGAGTTGATTTGACGAATCTAATTTAATTCAATTTGAAGTTTTAGATATAATGAAGTTGAACTTAAGTAATTGATTTAATGAATTGGAAATTTAATAGAAATTGTCTTGAATGACAAATTTACTTAACGAATATTGAATAAAATCGATAAATGAACGTAAATTGATTTGAATGTAGATTAAATCATTTTAAATGATTTCGGAATGAAACTTATATACGAACTTGAATCAATATTTGAATTGTTTTAAAATAGAAATCGAAATTGTATTATAAGATTTTGAAATGGTAATTTGGATGTTTTGAAATGTAAATTTTTGGAAATTGGTTTAGATAGACAAATGAAATGTTGATTTACAATTTTTAATGGAAATTGAAATTGTTTTGGATTTGAAATAAATAAACGACCAATCGGTGAAATAATGACGAAAGTTATTAAAGAGACCGGAATCTGTAACGACCCGTAAATTTCAACTGTTTTAATAACGTAATTAGTTGAAATTTTGTGAAATTTTAAACGATAAAATTTTGAAAATAAATTTGATATTTGGAATGAGTCTAATTAAACATAGCAACTGGTAAAGTTTCGTCCGAAAATACGAAAGCTTATTTCGCGCGTAAATTTACTTCAATTTAATTAGTTAAAAAGCGATGAAAATAAAATGTTTCCGAAATCTAAATATTTTTACATAGAAAAATTCTAAACCATCTTCTGAGCAAGATGTCAGTTTGTCATTTTTCCAAATTCGGACATGTATTGCTCCATCGATCTTATTTTCGGCAAAATAGCAGCATTTTCGGTACTGATTATCGACTTTTGATCGGATGATCGTACCACTAATATCTGTATACCGTTTTGATCGTCTCGTCATGCTGATCTCTGCGGTATATTCGGTTGTGTGTTTCGAAGTCCGGGAGACAGCAAAATCTACGGAACGATTTCCGTATCGGTTTCGCAAATTTGGCTTTAGGATGTGACCATTCATTTCTCACCTGTGAAAACCAATAGCCTCGGGACTATTAATGTTTTCTAAATTCACACGTATGCTATTCCTAAGTTTCATTTATACTTGGTTTGTCCTTTCACATCCCTGTCACGTTACTTCAAAACAAAGATTTATTTTTATAAAAAGTTTTCTACTCATTTTATTTTCTCTGCAGAGGCCTATTCCCCTCCCCAACTCATTTCTTTACCTGCTCCTTCTTCCCTCTTCATTGCTTCACCGCACCCTTCACTTCTTCCACCTTCCTCTCCTCTTCAACCATCACTCCTCCTTCCCTAGGCGCTACCTCTCCCTCTCCGTCATACCGCCTCCGCTCAAACCCTTCCCACGTGAAGCCTCTTGCCGCGCCAGATCAAAGCTCTGCCTTCCTCCACCTAACATGGCCGTGAGTAACCAACCGATTGCTCTTGCCTTCCGACATCTCACGAGAATCTTCCACCATCAGCCGAAGCCACCTCCCCACATAACCGCATCTTCTCCCGCTGTTCGCCTGACAACTGTCCCCTCGCACCTCGGTACACAACCCTCAGCCGGGCTCGCATTCACCTCACCCGCCTCTAACGCCGTAGCTACTCCGCCTTGGCCAGCTCGCAGCACCCCGCCCTGCGCCTCCTCTTTCAGCTGTACCGTCCACTCTCCCTGCCATAGCCGCCTGAGACGGCAGCTCCTTCATTCGCCACCGTGCCTTCATTTGCTCGACTCTCACTTTTTTAACCTTCCATGCGTGTGTGTACATTTCCAGCCAGCAGGTTAGTATACAATTATATTTGTTAGTTATATTATATTAGTTACTAAAACCTGTTAGTATAGTTTATTATATGAGTATAGTGTAGAGCTATTTCACACTGTTGTATATATATGGATTAAATATAAAGTAAGGTATTATATTTGTATGTAAGTGTATATGGGTTTTGTTGTTTATACGTAAGTTATAATGTTTGTTATAAATATCTTCTTTACAGTAGTATAATGTGTATATGAGCCGTGGGTTTTTGTATATAGATTTTATTTGATTTCGAATTTTATAAGGGTCTATTGTTTGTTCGCATATATATAATATTTTGAAATATATATATTCATATATATGTTATACTGAGCTTGATATAAGCACTGGTCCTTAAAAAAAAGTATAAAGGTTTATATATGTTGTAGTTATATATGTTCGGTTATATAAAGTATATACATATTTGTTTATGAATGTGACAGTACAAATTTTATATATAAGCTGCAACCTCCGTTTTTGGGCAAGTTTAAATATAGTGTAGTTTATATGTATCAATTTATATGTTATTTTACATATTATATAAGTTGTTTATGTGTATGGGACCGTACGAAAAAAAAAACTTGTTGTTTATAAGAGTTTTCCTGTGGTGTCATAATGCGTTTTACAATAGTGTAAGTGTGTTTTGTTTCTATAATAAATATTGATTTAAAACTAGAACTGTTGTATATGTCAGATGCTGTTTTAAATATAATGTATGACTTTAAGGCTATGATATGGTATATAGCCTGTGAGTGTATTTTAATATTTAGTTATAGTACGTATATATTGTTATAATCAATTTGAAGTGTAATTATAAGTATTGCTTGCCAGTACACATTTATATAAAGAGTCGCAGAAAATGTTATTTTATAAGTTTTTATGATGTCGGGTGGTGTACATATGATATATATAATTCATGTAGAATATATGCCTTGATTCTGTATTGATTTGAATATGATATATATAATAATTTTGATTTCTATTTTACCAAGGTCATAAGGCTTATCAAGTCTTGACTTTATATAACATATATATTTTGTGTGGTTAATTGAATAGTGATTACAAAAATTTTATATTTGTTTTAAATTGAAATATGAAAAAAAATATACATAATATAATAATAATGTATATATTTTCAGTTATATCAAAACTGATTAAATTTGTTTCATTGATTCCTGGTATCAGCTCTATCCATCGAATTCGTGCCCATCTCACTTTGCTTCGGAATGCGTGTTTGGATTCGTAAATCAAATTCAGTGTCTATCCTCTCTAGCCTCGAAAGGTGAGCAATCACTCACGATTAACGTTATTTTATTTATTAAATTTGATTTTAATTGAAACGACAATTGAAATATACTGCTGTTAGATATTTACACTATTATTACCTGTATCAGTTCACCTGTGACATCTAACACCATTATCTGTTATATATGCAATGATAATCCAGTTTGGTTGTTAAATGATTGATTGTTGGATGTTTACAATTGGATGTAAAATTTGTTAATGATTGTAAGTGATAAATAATTTGAAATTGAAATTGACGTAAAATAGTTAGATTTGATATATGTGTTAATTTGATATATGACATTTGCATAATATGACCCCTTTCAATTTTAAATAAATTGACACGTAGAAATAGTGTTAACTACACCTTGAACCAGTGAATGTATGTTGTATAAATTGATATAGTATGAAATTGAATATTGTATATCAAGTGAAAAACCGTATAAATATTTGTGTAATAATCTTTAATCTACATGAAATTATAGTGTAGATTCTAGAAATAATTATATTAATTCGCACAAACAACAATGTGAATTAATACGATTATTTCGAGATTATTTGAATTGATTATTGGATTATTGTTATTGATTGTTGTTATTGCTTGTTTATTTACTTTGACACCATCCCAGTTATCACACTACAAGTTCCCATTGCTATTCTTTGATTTTTAATTGAATTGGAATCGGGTTGAAATGATAAATACCCAAATTAAACTTTGACCTAGGATAGAGAATTAAATAAAACCCGATTGGTCAATAATGTGATTTTAAATAAAATAAAGTTTTATTTGAAAGGATAAGATTTTGAAATGAAGCTGGAATTTGAATTTTTTAATGAAAGGAAATGTTAATATGTAAAATCTGAAATAAATATTGACATAGTAGTTGTTGAAAGATCGTTATTTTGAAATTAATTATTTGACAATTAAATTTGGAACTTTTCATTGAATTAAGTTTGAAATTATAATTAAGTTTGAAATTATTAAGCTTTGAAATTATTAATAATTAAGTTTTGAAATATTTCATAATTAATTAAGATTTTATTATTTGATAATTAAATATAAAAAAAATTTGAATTCTTTGATAAGAGAAATTGAACTTTTGAATAAGTGAATTTTAGCTCGTAAATAATTGAAATTGAGTTCTTTATTAATTAAGTTTTGGAAAATATTTAAGTAAATAAATAAGTGAAATTGAATTTCTTTAACAAGAAAAAGTGTGATTTATTGAAATGAATGTAAGACTTGTAATTGAAAGAATTGATTTGACGAATCTAATTTAATTCAATTTTGAAGTTTTGATATAATGAAGTTGAACTTAAGAAATTGATTTAATGAATTGGAAATTAAATAAAAATTGTTTTGAATGATAGGTTAACTTAACGAATATTGAATGAAATCGATTAATGAATTTAAATTGATTTGAATGTTAAATTAAATTAATTTAAATGATTTCGGAATGAAACTTATATACGAACTTGAATCAATATTTGAATGGTTTTAAAAAGGAAATTGAAATTGAATTATAAGATTTTGAAATGGTAATTTGGAAGTTTTGAAAGTAAATTATGGGAATTATTTTTGAAAGACAAATGAAATGTCGATTTGCAAATTCTAATTGAAATTGTAATTGATTTGGTTTTGAAATTTATTAAACGACCAATCGGTGTAATAATCATGTGGTTATTAAAGAGACCAGGATCGGATATGGACATACTCTCTGTCGATACCAAAACCACTTTAATAACTAATATACACGGAGTGTTGATCCAGAATGAAGTGGATGGTTTGGTGAACGCGTTGATTGAAGAAAGAGAACGATTTTGGATGACCCCTGACATGACTAAAACAGGAGCCGCGCCGGGCCACTGAGGATCGCAATCTCTAGCGGACACACTTCTTCGATACCTTATCTATTACTTATGTGATTCGATTTGGGTGCACCCCTCGATTATGGGAGTGTTGTTTCGCGGTGTTGGGGTAGTAGCTGCTATGCCCAACATCAGTCCGGATCATGCAACTACTAGTATCCTAGTTGGTATTGCCTTATGTACCTTGTCATACTGATTATCCTATTCGCGACCACTACGATTTTGGTTTGTACCTTTAGTATATGGATTGCCCTCTGGTGACTTCCGGTTTTGGGGAAACGACGGTCTTGTATATGCTCTTGGGAATAAAAATGTGTTAAGGGGGATTATGGTAACGCCTTAACGCTATTTTGATATCGTACTTTACTGATTAGACATTATCTACTTAGCGTACACTACTACATAGTAGATAGTTTAACGGATCCTTAAGGGATGGTTATCCCAAACATCCTTTGAGTTATTTGTATTTCAGTCGTTATTTCACTTGAGTTGGATTTATTGATATAAGAATGTTAATCCTGACTCGAGTGTTTTGTGTTGTCATTACGCTTGGGTCAGACTGAGTGATACAGTATTCGAGACTCACCTTTGGAGTTGGAGCTTCGCTTGGAGATCCAGCTATCTATCCAGCTTTTAGTTATTCAGTTGATTCCAGTGATGTATTCAGATCTTGTATTTGACTATTGTATTGAGATATCTATGTATTCAAGACCTCTGTTGTATCTTGTTTAACTTTGTTATATATATATAGTAGCTTCATGAACTACTATTCTTTTGTTTCCAGTGCATTATTGTTATATTACTCTGTGTCTATGATCTGTGATTATTTATTTATTGTATATGCTAAGTTTTGCCAAATTTAAATTAACAATCTATTATTTTGAATTATTCAAGTCTGACATGTGTGGATTATTGTCGATTTGAATGGTCCAAAATAGTGGGTCGTTACAAGTGGTATCAGAGCTTTGGTAGCTCTAGGCAAAACTCAGCATATAGGCTAAATGTATTTACAGAATCACTTCATTCGAGTTTGAATCTCTTCCTTTTGACTCGATTCCTTTGAATTTTGGAATGTTCCCTGCGGTTCCAAAAATTCATTCGTGTCCCTCACTATTCGTCTTCTTTCAATTATGGAGCATCACATAACTCCACTTCAAATGACCCTTATAATAAATCGGCGGTCTCGCCAAACTTCGAATGTTTTGTAAGGGGGTGAAACTCCTTTACAATAGGCATTGATTTACCAGAGATTTCTGTATCCTCGGTTTACGATGCTATCTATCTCCTGCTATACCTAAATTTTATTTCTTGAGATCGAATGTCGATTTACCTCGGAATTCCACATCGATCTTATTCTTGAAGTCACGGTCGACCCGGTTATGGTTGCCCGCGATTTATATAAGATTATCTATTTCCTTATTCGGTTAAAAAAATCATCTTATCTTTCGTTCCAACTTATTCTCAAATCAAAATTTTCTTTGATTGAATTAATCAAATTTGAATCTCTGTCCTTGCTTTGAAAATTTCTTTCTTGTATAGAGTATTTGTAAATCTATATTTAAATGTTTTAGATATTGTGTTGTTTGAGTTGTTATTGTTGATTGGGTTTTCGATCGATTCGTCTGATCAACGCTATTGATAGAATTTCCAAAACGCTTGAACAGAGCAAACTGACACAATATTATTTTTAAATTTGGTAAATGAAATAAATTCTGAATAATTATATTATATATATAAGTATGATTTTCTGAATTTTGATAGTTAATTTAATTGTTTGTTAATAAATAATATTGGATTTTAAATATGTCACCTAAACCATTGGCTTTTGTCTCATATATAAATAATTGAAATAAAAACATGGTTTATAATTTATTTGAAAATTTTAATGAATTTAAATCAAGAAACTGAGAATTTAAATTTCCGGTGATTTCAAACTCTGATTTGAAAGTTGTAAAGTGTATAGTATTTAAAATATTTTCAAATGGAAATCATTCCAAAGAAATTTTAGACGTTTAATCAGTGCTCTTCTCTTTGTCGCTGGAAAATAATTTCGGTGATGGCGACCGCATCATCGACATTCATTTTCGAGTTTCGAAGTGGAGATACTATTCTGTAGCTTTGCTACGGTTTGTTTTGAAAAATATTTTGATTTGAATTTCTTCAGTATAATTTGATTTATATATATATATATATATATATATATATATGGGTATCTTATTTTAAAATTTAATTTGATTTGATAAATATATTATATATCTCTAAATTGTTTAAAGTTAATCGGAAATCTAATTCTTAAATTTTGTTAAAGAATGATTTTAATTATAAATAAAACCAAAATTTGGAATAAATATTTAAACTTGAATAATTGAATTGGGAAAATTTTATTTGTATATTGTTCAACTGCATTCTAATACAACTTACCTAAATCATACAGAAGTTGAATATGTAATTGGATAATATATAAGATAAATTGAATTTATAAATAAAATTTGAGTGTTTATAATAAATGTTATACACTAAATTTTGATTATAAAGATGTTAATAGAGTTAGATAGGATAATAAGTAAACTCAGTTAATAATGAAATAAATTTGTTTTGAAAGAATTAATAAATTTGTTTTGAAAGAATTAATAAATTTGTTTTGAAAGAATTAATAAATTGAAATTTGATCAACATATGAAAATACCTTGAATTTAAAAGAAATTAATATATGTAAATTAATTTAAATCGAAACTTTTATGTTTTAAATTAATTTATATGGGTTAAATATATGTAAGTAGATATATTAAGTAGAATAAATTTAACAGTAATTTGGAATAAAGAAGAATTTAAAATTGTTGAGGAAAATATGATTATAATAAAAGACTATTCAAATTTATGGTTTTAGAAATTGTAAATTGAAGAAAATGGGATAATAAGATAATGAATTTAGAAATAGTTGGGATTGATTTTAGTGAAATCAAATGGATTAAATCAATTATTGAATATCAATTAATTTAAATTTGAATTTATATGGTTTAAATTAATTGTTATTTTGTATTTCAAATCTGTTTTTCTTTCTGGTTGTTTCTATTCTCCTACCTCATTCCTTTTCGGGGACGAAAAGTTTTGAGTGGGGGAGAGTGTAACAACCCATAAATTTCAACTGTTTTAATAACGTAATTAGTTGAAATTTTGTGAAATTTTAAACGATAAAATTTTAAAAATAAATTTGATATTTGGAATGAGTCTAATTAAACATAGCAACTGGTAAAGTTTCGTCCGAAAATACGAAAGTTTATTTCGCGCGTAAATTTACTTCAATTTAATTAGTTAAAAAGCGATGAAAATAAAATGTTTCCGAAACCTAAATATTTTTACATAGAAAAATTATAAACCATCTTCTGAGCAAGATGTCAGTTTGTCGTTTTTCCAAATTCGGACATCTATTGCTCCATCGATCTAATTTTCGGCAAAATAGCAGCATTTTCGGTACCGATTATCGACTTTTGATCGGATGATCGTACCCCTAATATCTGTATACCGTTTTGATCGTCTCGTCATGCTGATCTCTGCGGTATATTCGGTTGTGTGTTTCGAAGTCCGGGAGACAGCGAAATCTACGGAACGATTTCCGTATCGGTTCCGCAAATTTGGCTTTAGGATGTGACCATTCATTTCTCACCTGTGAAAACCAATAGCCTCGGGACTATTAATGTTTTCTGAATTCACATGTATGCTATTCCTAAGTTTCATTTATACTTGGTTTGTCCTTTCACATCTCTGTCACGTTACTTCAAAACAAAGATTTATTTTTATAAAAAGTTTTCTACTCATTTTATTTTCTCTGCAGAGGCCTATTCCCCTCCCCAACTCATTTCTTTACCTGCTCCTTCTTCCCTCTTCATTGCTTCACCGCACCCTTCACTTCTTCCACCGAACAAACCCAAACACCACCTTCCTCTCCTCTTCAACCATCACTCCACCTTCCCTAGGCGCTACCTCTCCCTCTTCGTCATACCGCCTCCGCTCAAACCCTTCCCACGTGAAGCCTCTTGCCGCGCCAGATCAAAGCTCCGCCTTCCTCCACCTGACATGGCCGTGACTGTAACGACCCCGAATTTTAATTAAATTTAAATTGATAATTTGTTGATTTTTTTGAATAAAAATTGTAAAATAAATTTATAAAAGTGACGTGAGTTTCCCCGAATTAAACTGAATTTGGTATAAATCATTTTGCAACTTTAAAATATTGTATATATGTGGATATATATGTGTATGGATATATATATATATATATGAGTAAATCTGAAATTATAAATATAAGTATATATATTTAATTTGAATTTAAATCTCAAATAAATGGTTTAATAAGAAATGATAATAAGAAATATTAGAATAAATCCTAACATCCAATTTAAAATAGAAATTTATTTATATTGCAAAGCACTTAGACAAAGCATAAGATAGTAATATACATTCAACTACATATTCATGCGCAAGCAAAATGTAAGTAGTTAGGAAAGAACAAGTAAAAAGGAAAATGTGTAAGCAAAACAAAAGATATGGAACAATCGAACAAAAGAAAACAAATAATACATGAGAAAAGCTTGTAAAAGAAGCCACTATCATACTCATGCATTGTACAAATGAAGAAAAAATAAAATACATGTTTGTACAGCCGAAATAGAAATAGAATAGGGTATGGTACAAAACAATTAATACCAATATTTCTTTAGCCACCAAATCATCTTCAACCGAAGGAAATAAGAAAAAAAATCTACATTGTACAAGCCAATTAATGCACGCATGAAATGTTATCACTTCAGCCTCCAATTGAAGAAAGAATCTCTGATTACATTGTACAAAACATAATATCACCTTGTATAAAGAAATACATATCACCTGTACAAAGTTTATACCCTGTCTACTTCATTTCTTATGTATTTATCTTCATCATCACTTCGTTCCTTCAAAACTAAGAAAGAAAAAAAAACTGAAGCTTACCATCTTTAAATCTCGAACAACGACAACTAAATCAATTCTAGCAAGATTTCGACTGTATTCTTTTCGAAGCCTGTTTCAAAGTAAAAGCAAGCTCAGCTCTTTTCTTTCCTGGAATCTAAGGTGAGTAACATTTTATTTAAAAATTTAATCTAAGTTAATATGGAGCATGCTTTCTCTGTGATGATATATATTTTGTATATGTATGTTTGTGCAAAATCTGTGTGTATTTTTTTCCTATGATACTCTGTTATCTGTTGTATATTTTTAAGTAGATAGGAGAATAAACCCTTTTCTCTTGATCTAACAATTATTTGAATGTTAGATATAAACAATAATTGTTTGTTTAACTATAATCTAGATATTAAAATTTTAAATATGTTGAACCAACTGATATGTGTCTCTGTAGAACCAAGAAAGCCTGTACAACTTTAAATTTGTGTAAAAACAAAATTCTTGCTTTAAGAATTCAGTCGTATCAGGTGAAACTACGTACCAAAATAGGATTTTTAAGACAAGAATTAATATTTTTAGAGCTTGGGTTGAAGAGCAGTTTTAGTTTTACTATTTTAAGCATTTTGGGTTGCCATGGACGATGGAGTCGACTGGAGACGTCGTGGTTTGGTCTGGAGGTGGAGGAGTGATCAGGGGTTTAGCGAAAATTGTTGTGATGGTCGGTAGGTCAACGTGGTGGCGACAAGAGGCGTTTAAAGTCTGGTGACCTAGTTTTGTATGATTGTGATCTTTCGTCTCGTTCGAACTCAGGGCTTGATCGAGTGTCTCGAGCTTTTGGGTTTTGGTAGTGGGGTGTTTGACGAAGCGGTGGCCAGAGCTTCCGGTGTTCCGGTGGGCGAGGCAGCGAGGATGGCGACGTTTTCCATGGTTGTGGTGTTTTCTGTTTGCGTTCCAGGTTGTGAGATCGAACTCGATTCCGATCTCGAGACTGGAGAGATGATCAGAGGCTTGGGATAGGATGTGGAGGTGATCGCCGAGATGTGAAGATGGTCATGGATGACCGAAAGTGGTGGCGTCGCGAGTGCATGTGCACGGTGCACATTTGTGCTCTGGTAAATTTGGGTTGACAGGGAAGTGACACTCGAGTTTTTCTTGAGTAAGTCTGTGTTTGGCTCGAGTAGTATCATATTTTTCCTCGAAGCAAATAAGGGTTGTCTCGGCTAGGTTAGTTTTTCTCAGTTTTAACAGTGCCCAGGTTAACTCGAGTGCGTACTCGAGTAAAACTTTTTTGGCTCGGGCAAAACTCCATTTTTCTCGAAGAAAACTGATGGGGGGACTCGGGTCTTTGGTTTCAAGTCTGGAACAGTGCCAGTTAACAGTTTTTAAATTATCAAGTTTTAAATTTGTTTAAGTTCCAGATTTTGGAAAAGGAAAAAAAAAGAAGAAGTTAATTTATAAAGTGGTTAAATTTAATTAGTGTCAGTTTGAACCTGGAATTTTAAATGAAAGTACAAAGAAAGTGAAATAAATGTTTTAAACATTTTGAAAGTAAAAATTTAACCAATAATAGAAAATGAGTTTATTTTAAGTAATTAAGATTAAGAATTTAAAATCATTCACTATTAAGATAATGAGAGTGATAATTGATGGTTTATATTGATTAAATTTGAAATTGAAGTTTAAATGAATTAATTAAAGTTTGAAAAATGAATTAAATAATTAATTTGTAATTATAAGCTCTAAGGTATTAATTTAAGTTTTTAATAATGGAATATGTAATTAATATGTTATTAAGAAATCATAGATTAGACTCTAATTAATTATTGAATGATAGATTGAACTTATTAATAATAATTAATGTAAGTTAATTATTTTAGAATAGTAATTAAACAAAAGTTAATGAAGGCCGTTAACTAGATTATTTTATAATTAATCAATATAATTGATTTTAAATCGTTAATTGGATTAATTAATTTAAAAATCAACATAGTAATTGTTAAAGTGTAATTACTTAATGGGAAGTAATTAAGAAATTAATTACTCATTATGATTAATTGAGTAATTTGATTAATTTGGGTTAATTATTTATTTTAATTTATTTGGACTAATCACTTGTTGATTTGGAGGTATAATTACTTAGAGAAGAAATTGATGAATAATTACTGAATATAATTTATTGAATGATGATTTAAAATCTGAGTATAATTATTTATTAATGAATTAAAGGATTAATTAATAATGGCGATTAATTAAGATTAATTTAATAGTTAAAGATTAATTGATTCATTAATTAAGAATAATTTGTAATTAAATCATGATAATTAACCCGGATTTATAATTAATCAGTTGATTAATAAATTCACTTGTAAATGTGGGATTTGACTGAATGATTGAATTGTTTGATATTCTGATCTGTGGTGCTTTGTGATATATTCTGATTTGTGTGTAGTCTGTACTATAGTTATCTATTGGGATGAATGTAAATTATTATCTGTGATTTATATATCTGTGATCTGTGATCTGTAAATGAACGATAAGCGTTATGATATACCGCTTATCAACTATATCCTGTATTTGGATCGGTGATGGCTGAATGATGTTGCACTACCGTGTGAAACCCTTGGACCACACTTTTACACACACAAATATGGATTTCACGTGGAAATCAGTTAAGTCGCAGATTTTTGATGATTTTAAATATTGAATTCTTGAATCTAAATGGTTTTGGAAATTGAATTTAAGAGCTTTGCAAATAAATTTCTAATGTAAAGGTTGTTTAAAATAACTTAATAAAACTTGATATTTAAAAATTTGATTTAAATTTGAATTCAATACTTGAATTGAATTCAATGATTTGGGAAAACTAATTGTTTTCAACTAACAAAAGCTCTTATATAAGAAATGGATTTCCAATTTGAATTAAAAGAATTTCAAGTTTGAATTGAAGATGGTTTTCTAAATTATGAATAAATCTTTGAAACGTGTTTTGAAAACTATCAGTTAAATCTTTGATTTAAAGATTTAACGAGTTAAACTAAAATGGAAATTGATTTGGAAAATCTATGAATGAATCTTTTATTTAAAAGATTTAAATGTGGAAATTGTTTAAACCGTTGAAGGTTGTTTAAAATAAATCTTTTTGTTGAAAAGACTTGAAATGGTAATCGATGGAAACCATTTAAAAAGAAGTTGAATTATTAAGTTGTGACTTAATTGAAATCCCATATCCATATGTTTTAAATACTTCGCTCATTATTCGGGTTAGCCGGGAAAGGATCTTTGGGTCGTATAACCCATTCCGAATAATGATACGACGTATATGGATGGCATTTGATGACCGGTGTTGAAGACCGGATATTTTTGAAAACGGAAGGATTACCGTCGAGTTACTCTGCATCGGCTGATCCCCGATATAGAGGTTTTATCACCCTTAGTGACGGGAAGTCCGGACGTGATTGGAAATTATCCGGATTTGCAAGGGCTTCGTGAGAAGTGCCTTTGGTTCTGTTCAAACCCGGAACAGACTTGTATGGATACATGTCTGACATTACATTTTGAGATATAAAGCCGATTTCTTTCAAATACATTTTTGTTTGGTGGCGGTGAATTTATTCTCTTAGCTTGACACCCTTCTCTGAGACGTACGAGCTAAGAGGTTATGTAGTTGAAGTTATCAGCGATATATTCCCAATTTGGTAATGTGACATGCTGAGTGTTGCTGTGAAATGATCGTTGATTGATCATTTGCGATATGATCATTTGTTTGATCTTATATCTTTGTGATCATCTCTTTGATCATTTGTTTGACCCGAAGCATGGCTTTGTGACAAAGCGTAGCTTTGTGGACGAGACTTCGTCGAGCCTAACACCCCGGAAATGGTCAAAACAGGAAGGATGCAACAAGGTTCTAGGGAGTAGCGCCCCTTAGTGTATGTCATTCCTTCTGGATAGAGGTGGTATCATGGTATGGAGCCCAGATACTTAACCTATGTGGTTACTGCATTATTATTATTATGTGGTTGTTGGAAATCGAGGATCCTCGGGAAGATCGGTTACGATCGGGGGATGGCATACGCGTGTCAGTAGTTACCTATTTTTGCAGAGGTAACCCGGCCTTGTGTTGGCAAAGATCCGGTTAGGTTCTCGGGACGTCATTCCAGAGGCGTTTCCATGTGGCAATGGGAAGTTCCTTGGCCTGACCATTTGTTGGAAATCCAAAGAAACACTACGAGACTTGTACGGTTTTAGTTGTATTACCTGCCATGGAATGTGGCGGTAACCTGCTATTGAACATGGTAGCTATAGTAGGCATAAGTGCGGAATGCCTATGCTGGCTAAGATTTATATTCTACTTTCGAAATGTTTTCTACACTATGCACTAATAATAATATCAAAAATGATTTGATTTGATTTTTGCATAGTAAGCATCTTTGACTATCATAAGAAGAAATCTCCTCCAATTCTGCGTTTGCATTGTGTGTGCGGTGGGAGGTCTTATGGTAGTTTCATTTTCCAAAAGCATTGCGAATTGACTTTAAAATTCTCTTATTGTTCGTTTTTTAAAGATAAACTGTTTTTGTTGCTCACACTAGTCTTGCTATATTACAGCATGATAGGGGATTCTCGCTTCGCAGTTTGGTGGCGAACGGGAGACTCTTACCCCTACATTTCCCTGAGAGGGATGGGTTGGTTAGGCGTAGGCCGTGACAGTCGAGAGGCTGGCCGTAAAAGCAAGTTCGGGGTTCCAGTGTAAGCCACGGTGGGGCTGGGATGGTTGAAAAGCCTACCGGTTGTGACCGCTAATCGTTACATTTGGTATAAGAGCTAAGGTTGAACTTTAGCTCAGGAGTATAACACGTTAAGTAGCTCATTAGAGATAGGGTGAAGTATACCCTAGAATGAGTAATTCTTAGATATCCGTCCGTACGCCTCAGTAAATTCTCTTACCATCCACTGATAGTAAGTATGAGTGCAAGAAGAGGATGAGATAAGGGACAGGGGAATACGACTAGAAATGGTCAATACTCTATAACAATAAGGAAGTAATCTTTTCTCTATCAATCTCTTTTGTTCAGCATCTCTTCTCTATTCTTCGATAATTTCTGGTAGATCCAGAAAAGAGATTCGATATATTAAAATGGGATATAAACTCCAACTAAGCCAAAATTGTTTGTATGGATGAATTGGTTGCTTTGTTTACTATGGTTGATAGGTATAATTTAGTTTCTAAACTAAAAGTAAAAAAAAATTAGGAATGATATCCATATATCTATCTATTCTTTGGATCCTAATATATTCTACGAATGGTTAGTTATTCCTTCGAACTGACCGATGCCCCTGCATATTTCGTAGATCTGGATAACCCGAGTATCTTCTGAAGTATTAAAACCAATTCGTTCTTGTATCTGTTATTGATATTCTGATTTGGTAAGCCAAATGCAGAATAGATGTTCAGTTGATTTGATGAAACATTCTTCATCTATCTTTTTGTCTCCTTAGCAATTTCGAGGACGAAATTCTTTAAAGGGGGGAAGTCTGTAACGACCCCGAATTTTAATTAAATTTAAATTGATAATTTGTTGATTTTTTTGAATAAAAATTGTAAAATAAATTTATAAAAGTGACGTGAGTTTCCCCGAATTAAATTAAATTTGGTATAAATCATTTTGCAACTTTAAAATATTGTATATATGTGGATATATATGTGTATGGATATATATATATGAGTAAATCTGAAATTATAAATATAAGTATATATATTTAATTTGAATTTAAATCTCAAATAAATGGTTTAATAATAAATGATAATAAGAAATATTAGAATAAATACTAACATCCAATTTAAAATAGAAATTTATTTATATTGCAAAGCACTTAGACAAAGCATAAGATAGTAATATACATTCAACTACATATTCATGCGCAAGCAAAATGTAAGTAGTTAGGCAAGAACAAGCAAAAAGGAAAATTTGTATGCAAAACAAAAGATATGGAACAATCGAACAAAAGAAAACAAATAATACATGAGAAAAGCTTGTAAAAGAAGCCACTATCATACTCATGCATTGTACAAATGAAGAAAAAATAAAATACATGTTTGTACAGCCAAAATGGAAATAGAATAGGGTATGGTACAAAACAATTAATACCAATATTTCTTTAGCCACCAAATCATCTTCAGCCGAAGGAAATAAGAAAAAAAATCTACATTGTACAAGCCAATTAATGCACGCATGAAATGTTATCACTTCAGCCTCCAATTGAAGAAAGAATCTCTGATTACATTGTACAAAACATAATATCACCTTGTATAAAGAAATACATATCACCTGTACAAAGTTTATACCCTGTCTAATTCATTTCTTATGTATTTATCTTCATCATCACTTCGTTCCTTCAAAACTAAGAAAGAAAAAAAAACTGAAGCTTACCATCTTTAAATCTCGAACAACAACAACTAAATCAATTCTAGCAAGATTTCGACTGTATTCTTTTCGAAGCCTGTTTCAAAGTAAAAGCAAGCTCAGCTCTTTTCTTTCCTGGAATCTAAGGTGAGTAACGTTTTATTTAAAAATTTAATCTAAGTTAATATGGAGCATGCTTTCTCTGTGATGATATATATTTTGTATATGTATGTTTGTGCAAAATCTATGTGTATTTGTTTCCTATGATATTCTGTTATCTGTTGTATATTTTTAAGTAGATAGGAGAATAAACCTTTTTCTCTTGATCTAACAATTATTTGAATGTAAGATATAAACAATAATTGTTTGTTTAACTATAATCTAGATATTAAAATTTTAAATATGTTGAACCAACTGATATGTGTCTCTGTAGAACCAAGAAAGCCTGTACAACTTTAAATTTGTGTAAAAACAAAATTCTTGCTTTAAGAATTCAGTCGTATCAGGTGAAACTACGTACCAAAATAGGATTTTTAAGACAAGAATTAATATTTTTAGAGCTTGGGTTGAAGAGCAGTTTTAGTTTTACTGTTTTAAGCATTTTGGGTTGCCGTGGACGATGGAGTCGAGTGGAGACGTCGTGGTTTGGTCTGGAGGTGGAGGAGTGATCAGGGGTTTAGCGAAAATTGTTGTGATGGTCGGCAGGTCAACGTGGTGGCGGCAAGAGGCGTTTAAAGTCTGGTGACCTAGTTTTGTATGATTGTGATCTTTCGTCTCGTTCGAACTCAGGGCTTGATCGAGTGTCTCGAGCTTTTGGGTTTTGGTAGTGGGGTGTTTGACGAAGCGGTGGCCAGAACTTTCGGTGTTCCGGTGGGCGAGGCAGCGAGGACGGCGACGTTTTCCACGGTTGTGGTGTTTTCTGTTTGCGTTCCAGGTTGTGAGATCGAACTCGATTTCGATCTCGAGACTGGAGAGATGATCAGAGGCTTGGGATAGGATGTGGAGGTGATCGACGAGATGTGAAGATGGTCATGGATGACCGAAAGTGGTGGCGTCGCGAGTTCATGTGCACGGTGCACATTTGTGCTCTGGTAAATTTGGGTTGACAGTGAAGTGACACTCGAGTTTTTCTCGAGTAAGTCTGTGTTTGGCTCGAGTAGTATCATATTTTTCCTCGAAGCAAATAAGGGTTGTCTCGGGTAGGTTAGTTTTTCTCAGTTTTAACAGTGCCCAGGTTAACTCGAGTGCGTACTCGAGTAAAACTTTTTTGGCTCGGGCAAAACTCCATTTTTCTCGAAGAAAACTAATGGGGGGACTCGGGTCTTTGGTTTCAAGTCTGGAACAGTGCCAGTTAACAGTTTTTAAATTATCAAGTTTTAAATTTGTTTAAGTTCCATATTTTGGAAAAGGAAAAAAAAAGAAGAAGTTAATTTATAAAGTGGTTAATTTAATTAGTGTCAGTTTGAACCTGGAATTTTAAATGAAAGTACAAAGAAAGTGAAATAAATGTTTTAAACATTTTGAAAGTAAAAATTTAACCAATAATAGAAAATGAGTTTATTTTAAGTAATTAAGATTAAGAATTTAAAATCATTCACTATTAAGATAATGAGAGTGATAATTGATGGTTTATATTGATTAAATTTGAAATTGAAGTTTAAATGAATTAATTAAAGTTTTAAAAATGAATTAAATAATTAATTTGTAATTATAAGCTCTAAGGTATTAATTTAATTTTTTAATAATGGAATATGTAATTAATATGTTATTAAGAAATCATAGATTAGACTCTAATTAATTATTGAATGATAGATTGAACTTATTAATAATAATTAATGTAAGTTAATTATTTTAGAATAGTAATTAAACAAAAGTTAATGAAGGCCGTTAACTAGATTATTTTATAATTAATCAATATAATTGATTTTAATTCGTTAATTGGATTAATTAATTTAAAAATCAACATAGTAATTGTTAAAGTGTAATTACTTAATGGGAAGTAATTAAGAAATTAATTACTCATTTTGATTAATTGAGTAATTTGATTAATTTGGGTTAATTATTTATTTTAATTAATTTGGATTAATCACTTGTTGATTTGGAGGTATAATTACTTAGAGAAGAAATTGATGAATAATTACTGAATATAATTTATTGAATGATGATTTAAAATCTGAGTATAATTATTTGTTAATGAATTAAAGGATTAATTAATAATGGCGATTAATTAAGATTAAATTAATAGTTAAAGATTAATTGATTCATTAATTAAGAATAATTTGTAATTAAATCATGATAATTAACCCGGATTTATAATTAATCAGTTGATTAATAAATTCACTTGTAAATGTGGGATTTGACTGAATGATTGAATTGTTTGATATTCTGATCTGTGATGCTTTGTGATATATTCTGATTTGTGTGTAGTCTGTACTATAGTTATCTATTGGGATGAATGTAAATTATTATCTGTGATTTATATATCTGTGATCTGTGATCTGTAAATGAACGATAAGCGTTATGATATACCGCTTATCAACTATATCCTGTATTTGGATCGGTGATGGCTGAATGATGTTGCACTACTGTGTGAAACCCCTGGACCATACTTTTACACACACAAATATGGATTTCACGTGGAAATCAGTTAAGTCGCAGATTTTTGATGATTTTAAAGATTGAATTCTTGAATCTAAATGGTTTTGGAAATTGAATTTAAGAGCTTTGCAAATAAATTTCAAATGTAAAGGTTGTTTTAAATAACTTAATAAAACTTGATATTTAATAATTTGATTTAAATTTGAATTCAATACTTGAATTGAATTCAATGATTTGGGAAAACTAATTGTTTTCAACTAACAAAAGCTCTTATATAAGAAATGGATTTCCAATTTGAATTAAAAGAATTTCAAGTTTGAATTGAAGATGGTTTTCTAAATTATGAATAAATCTTTGAAACGTGTTTTGAAAACTATCAGTTAAATCTTTGATTTAAAGATTTAACGAGTTAAACTGAAATGGAAATTGATTTGGAAAATCTGTGAATGAATCTTTTATTTAAAATATTTAAATGTGGAAATTGTTTAAACCGTTGAAGGTTGTTTAAAATAAATCTTTTTGTTGAAAAGACTTGAAATGGTAATCGATGGAAACCATTTAAAAAGAAGTTGAATTATTAAGTTGTGACTTAATTGAAATCCCATATCCATATGTTTTAAATACTTCGCTCACTATTCGGGTTAGCCGGGAAAGGATCTTTGGGTCGTATAACCCATTCCGAATAATGATACGACGTATATGGATGGCATTTGATGACCGGTGTTGAAGACCGGATATTTTTGAAAACGGAAGGATTACCGTCGAGTTACTCTGCATCGGCTGATCCCCGATATAGAGGTTTTATCACCCTTAGTGACGGGAAGTCCGGACGTGATTGGAAATTATCCGGATTTGCAATGGCTTCGTGAGAAGTGCCTTTGGTTCTGTTCGAACCCGGAACAGACTTGTATGGATACATGTCTGACATTACATTTTGAGATATAAAGCCGATTTCTTTCAAATACATTTCTGTTTGGTGGCGGTGAATTTATTCTCTTAGCTTGACACCCTTCTCTGAGACATACGAGCTAAGAGGTTATGTAGTTGAAGTTATCAGCGATATATTCCCAATTTGGTAATGTGACATGCCGAGTGTTGCTATGAAATGATCGTTGATTGATCATTTGCGATATGATCATTTGTTTGATCTTATATCTTTGTGATCATCTCTTTGATCATTTGTTTGACCCGAAGCATGGCTTTGTGACAAAGCGTAGCTTTGTGGACGAGACTTCGTCGAGCCTAACACCCCGGAAATGGTCAAAACAGGAAGGATGCAGCAAGGTTCTAGGGAGTAGCGCCCCTTAGTGTATGTCATTCCTTCTGGATAGAGGTGGTATCATGGTATGGAGCCCAGATACTTAACCTATGTGGTTACTGCATTATTATTATTATTATTATTATTATTATGTGGTTGTTGGAAATCGAGGATCCTCGGGAAGATCGGTTATGATCGGGGGATGGCATACGCGTGTCAGTAGTTACCTATTTTTGCAGAGGTAACCCGGCCTTGTGTTGGTAGAGATCCGGTTAGGTTCTCGGGACGTCATTCCAGAGGCGTTTCCATGTGGCAATGGGAAGTTCCTTGGCCTGACCATTTGTTGGAAATCCAAAGAAACACTACGAGACTTGTACGGTTTTAGTTGTATTACCTGCCATGGAATGTGGCGGTAACCTGCTATTGAACATGGTAGCTATAGTAGGCATAAGTGCGGAATGCCTATGCTGGCTAAGATTTATATTCTACTTTCGAAATGTTTTCCACACTATGCACTAATAATAATATCAAAAATGATTTGATTTGATTTTTGCGTAGTAAGCATCTTTGACTATCATAAGAAGAAATCTCCTCCAATTCTGCGTTTGCATTGTGTGTGTGGTGGGAGGTCTTATGGTAGTTTCATTTTCCAAAAGCATTGCGAATTGACTTTAAAATTCTCTTATTGTTCGTTTTTTAAAGATAAACTGTTTTTGTTGCTCACACCAGTCCCACGACTGACTCGGAGTTTATTGTTTCCTTCCTAAACTCTGGGTGCCCACCATTTTCCACACGGGCAGTCTAGAGTTGGGTTTCTCAGATATTCAGGTTGAGTAGATTATCTGGAGCTAGTCAGTCCTTGGACGACTGACCATGCTTTTCGCTAGCTATGGATTGGAGAATTCTATTGGAGATATTCTATCCGTTGCTGATGTTATCTTTTCTTTCCGCTGCTATTTCTTGTATCATATCTCTGATGTATATTGATATCTGTTGTATCATTCTGTTGTATCATATTGTATCAGATTTTTGTATCTGTCATGGTATCAATGTAATATATATTGATATATTCTTTATTCCGCTGTGTTGTTATACTTAATGGTGTTATAAGCTCCGGTGAACCAGATTCGGCGTTTGGATCTACGGCATTTTGAGTACAAGTGAAGTACGGGTGCCGATTTTCGAAGGCCGAGTTTTTGGGACATCACAGTGAGTAACCAACCGATTGCTCTCGCCTTCCAACATCTCGCGAGACTCTTCCACCATCAGCCGAAGCCACCTCCCTACATAACCGCATCTTCTCCCGCTGTTAGCCTGACAACTGTCCCCTCGCACCTCGGTACACAACCCTCAACAAGGCTCGCATTCACCTCACCCGCCTCTAACGCCGTAGCTCCTCCGCCTTAGCCAGCTCGCAGCACCCCGCCCTGCGCCTACTCTTTCAGCTGTACCTTCCACTCTCCCTGCCATAGCCGCCTGAGACGGCAGCTCCTTCATTAGCCACCGTGCCTTCATTTGCTCGACTCTCACTTTTTTCCACCCTCCATGCGTGTGTGTACATTTCCAGCCAGCAGGTTAGTATACAATTATATTTGTTAGTTATATTATATTAGTTACTAAAATCTGTTATTATAATTTATTATATGAGTATAGTGTAGAGCTATTTCACACTGTTGTATATATATGGATTAAATATAAAGTAAGGTATTATATTTGTACGTAAGTGTATATGGGTTTTGTTGTTTATACGTAAGTTATAATGTTTGTTATAAATCTCTTCTTTACAGTAGTATAATGTGTATATGAGCCGTGGGTTTTTGTATATAGATTTTATTTGATTTCGAATTTTATAAGGGTCTATTGTTTGTTCGCATATATATAATATTTTGAAATATATATATTCATATATATGTTATACTGAGCTTGATATAAGCACTGGTCCTTAAAAAAAGTATAAAGGTTTATATATGTTGTAGTTATATATGTTCGGTTATATAAAGTATATACATATTTGTTTATGAATGTGACAGTACAAATTATTATATATAAGCTGCAACCTCCGTTTTTGGGCAAGTTTAAATATAGTGTAGTTTATATGTATCAATTTATATGTTATTTTACATATTATATAAGTTGTTTATGTGTATGGGACCGTACGGAAAAAAAACTTGTTGTTTATAAGAGTTTTCCTGTGGTGTCATAATGCGTTTTACAATAGTGTAAGTGTGTATTGTTTCTATAATAGATATTGATTTAAAACTAGAACTGTTGTATATGTCAGATGCAGTTTTAAATATAATGTATGACTTTAAGGTTATGATATGGTATATAGCCATTGAGTGTATTTTAATATTTAGTTATAGTGCGTATATATTGTTATAATCAATTTGAAGTGTAATTATAAGTATTGCTTGCCAGTACACATTTATATAAAGAGTCGTAGAAAATGTTATTTTATAAGTTTATTTTATTATGTCGGGTGGTGTACATATGATATATATAATTCATGTAGAATATATATTTTGTGTGGTTAATTGAATAGTGATTACAAAAATTTTATATTTGTTTTAAATTGAAATATGAAAAAAAATATACATAATATAATAATAATGTATATATTTTCAGTTATATCAAAACTGATTAAATTTGTTTCATCGATTCCTGGTATCAGCTCTATCCATCGAATTCGTGCCCATCTCACTTTGCTTCGGAATGCGTGTTTGGATTCGTAACTCAGATTCAGTGTCTATCCTCTCTAGCCTCGAAAGGTGAGCAATCACTCACGATTAACGTTCTTTTATTTATTAAATTTTATTTTAATTGAAACGACAATTGAAATATAATGCTGTTAGATATTTACACTGTTATTACCTGTATGCGTGTTTGGATTCGTAACTCAGATTCAGTGTCTATCCTCTCTAGCCTCGAAAGGTGAGCAATCACTCACGATTAACGTTCTTTTATTTATTAAATTTGATTTTAATTGAAACGACAATTGAAATATACTGCTGTTAGATATTTACACTGTTATTACCTGTATCAGTTCACCTGTGACATCTGACACCATTATCTGTTATATATGCAATGATAATCCAGTTTGGTTGTTAAATGATTGATTGTTGGATGTTTACAATTGGATGTAAAATTTGTTAATGATTGTAAGTGATAAATAATTTGAAATTGAAATTGACGTAAGATAGTTAGATTTGATATATGTGTTAATTTGATATATGACATTTGCATAATATGACCCCTTTCAATTTTAAATAAATTGACACGTAGAAATAGTGTTAACTACACCTTGAACCAGTGAATGTATGTTGTATAAATTGATATAGTATGAAATTGAATAGTGTATATCAAGTGAAAAACTGTATAAATATTTGTGTAATAATCTTTAATCTACATGAAATGATAGTGTAGATTCTAGAAATAATTATATTAATTCGCACAAACAACAATGTGAATTAATACGATTATTTCGGGATTATCTGAATTGATTATTGGATTGTTGTTATTGATTGTTGTTATTGCTTATTTATTTACTTTGACACCATCCCAGTTATCACACTACAAGTTCCCTTTGTTATTCTTTGATTTTTAATTGAATTGGAATCGGGTTGAAATGATAAATACCCAAATTAAACTTTGACCTAGGATAGAGAATTATATAAAATCCGATTGGTCATTAATGTGATTTTAAATAAAATAAAGTTTTATTTGAAAGGATAAGATTTTGAAATGAAGTTGGAATTTGAATTTTTTAATGAAAGGAAATGTTAATATGTAAAATCTGAAAATAATATTGACATAGTAGTTGTTGAAAGATCGTTATTTTGAAATTAATTATTTGACAATTAAATTTGGAACTTTTCATTGAATTAAGTTTGAAATTATAATTAAGTTTGAAATTATTAAGCTTTGAAATTATTAATAATTAAGTTTTGAAATATTTCATAATTAATTAAGATTTTATTATTTGATAATTAAATATAAAAAAAATTTGAATTCTTTGATAAGAGAAATTGAACTTTTGAATAAGTGAATTTTAGCTCGTAAATAATTGAAATTGAGTTCTTTATTAATTAAGTTTTGGAAAATATTTAAGTAAATAAATAAGTGAAATTGAATTTCTTTAACAAGAAAAAGTGTGATTTATTGAAATGAATGTAAGACTTGTAATTGAAAGAATTGATTTGACGAATCTAATTTAATTCAATTTTGAAGTTTTGATATAATGAAGTTGAACTTAAGAAATTGATTTAATGAATTGGAAATTAAATAAAAATTGTTTTGAATGATAGGTTAACTTAACGAATATTGAATGAAATCGATTAATGAATTTAAATTGATTTGAATGTTAAATTAAATTAATTTAAATGATTTCGGAATGAAACTTATATACGAACTTGAATCAATATTTGAATGGTTTTAAAAAGGAAATTGAAATTGAATTATAAGATTTTGAAATGGTAATTTGGAAGTTTTAAAAGTAAATTATGGGAATTATTTTAGAAAGACAAATGAAAAGTCGATTTGCAAATTCTAATTGAAATTGTAATTGATTTGGTTTTGAAATTTATTAAAAGACCAATCGGTGTAATAATCATGTGGTTATTAAAGATACCGGGATCAGATATGGACATACTCTCTGTCAATACCGAAACCACTTTAATAACTAATATACGCGGAGTGTTGATCCAGAATGAAGTGGATGGTTTGGTGAACGCGTTGATTGAAGAAAGAGAACGATTTTGGATGACCCCTGACATGACTAAAACAGGAGCCGCGCCGGGCCATTGAGGATCACCATCTCTAGCGGACACACTTCTTCGATACCTTATCTATTACTTATGTGATTCGATTTGGGTGCACCCCTCGATTATGGGAGTGTTGTTTCGCGGTGTTGGGGTAGTAGCTGCTATGCCCAACATCAGTCCGGATCACGCAACTACTAGTATCCTAGTTGGTATTGCCTCATGTACCTTGTCATACTGATTATCCTATTCGCGACCACTATGATTTTGGTTTGTACCTTTAGTACAAGGATTGCCCTCTGGTGACTTCCGGTTTTGGGGAAACTACGGTCTTGTATATGCTCTTGGGAATAAAAATGTGTTAAGGGGGATTATGGTAACGCCTTAACGCTATTTTGATATCGTACTTTACTGATTAGACATTATCTACTTAGCATACACTACTACATAGTAGATAGTTTAACGGATCCTTAAGGGATGGTTATCCCAAACATCCTTTGAGTTATTTGTATTTCAGTCGTTATTTCACTTGAGTTGGATTTATTGATATAAGAATGTTAATCCTGACTCGAGTGTTTTGTGTTTTCTTTACGCTCGGGTCAGACCGAGTGATACAGTATTCGAGACTCACCTTTGGAGTTGGAGACGCGCTTGGAGATCCAGCTATCTATCCAGCTTTCAGTTATTCAGTTGATTCCAGTGATGTATTCAGATCTTGTATTTGACTATTGTATTGAGATATCTATGTATTCGAGACCTCTGTTGTATCTTGTTTAACTCTGTTATATATATAGTAGCTTCATGAACTACTATTCTTTTGTTTCCGCTGCATTATTGTTATATTACTCTGTGTTTGTGATCTGTGATTATTTATTTATTGTATATGCTAAGTTTTGCCAAATTTAAATTAACAATCTATTATTTTGAATTATTCAAGTCTGACATGTGTGGATTATTGTCGATTTGAATGGTCCAAAATAGTGGGTCGTTACAAGTGGTATAAGAGCTTTGGTAGCTCTAGGCAAAACTCAGCATATAGGGTAAATGTATTTACAGAATCACTTCATTCGAGTTTGAATCTCTTCCTTTTGACTCGATTCCTTTGAATTTTGGAACGTTCCCTGCGGTTCCAAAAATTCATTCGTGTCCCTCACTATTCGTCTTCTTTCAATTATGGAGCATCACATAACTCCACTTCAAATGACCCTTATAATAAATCGGCGGTCTCGCCAAACTTCGATTGTTTTGTAAGGGGGTGAAACTCCTTTACAATAGGCATTGATTTACCGGAGATTTCTGTATCCTCGGTTTACGATGCTATCTATCTCCTGCTATACCTAAATTTTATTTCTTGAGATCGAATGTCAATTTACCTCAGAATTCCACATCGATCTTATTCTTGAAGTCACGGTCGACCCGGCTATGGTTGCCCGCGATTTATATAAGATTATCTATTTCCTTATTCGGTTAAAAAAAAATCATCTTATCTTTCGTTCCAACTTATTCTCAAATCAAAATTTTCTTTGATTGAATTAATCAAATTTGAATCTCTGTCCTTGCTTTGAAAATTTCTTTCTTGTATAGAGTATTTGTAAATCTATATTTAAATGTTTTAGATATTGTGTTGTTTGAGTTGTTATTGTTGATTGGGTTTTCGATCGATTCGTCTGATCAACGCTATCGATAGAATTTCCAAAACGTTTGAACAGAGCAAACTGACACAATATTATTTTTAAATTTGGTAAATGAAATAAATTCTGAATAATTATATTATATATATAAGTATGATTTTCTGAATTTTGATAGTTAGTTGAATTGTTTGTTAATAAATAATATTGGATTTTAAATATGTCACCTAAACCATTGGCTTTTGTCTCATATATAAATAATTGAAATAAAAACATGGTTTATAATTTATTTGAAAATTTTAATGAATTTAAATCAAGAAACTGAGAATTTAAATTTCCGGTGATTTCAAACTCTGATTTGAAAGTTTTAAAGTGTATAGTATTTAAAATATTTTCAAATGGAAATCATTCCAAAGAAATTTTAGACGTTTAATCAGTGCTCTTCTCTTTGTCGCTGGAAAATAATTTCGGTGATGGCGGCCGCATCATCGACATTCATTTTCGAGTTTCGAAGTGGAGATACTATTCTGTAGCTTTGCTACGGTTTGTTTTGAAAAATATTTTGATTTGAATTTCTTCAGTATAATTTGATTTATATATATATATATATGGGTATCTTATTTTAAAATTTAATTTGATTTGATAAATATATTATATATCTCTAAATTGTTTAAAGTTAATCGGAAATCTAATTCTTAAATTTTGTTAAAGAATGATTTTAATTATAAATAAAACCAAAATTTGGAATAAATATTTAAACTTGAATAATTGAATTGGGAAAAATTTATTTGTATATTGTTCAACTGCATTCAAATACAACTTACCTAAATCATACAGAAGTTGAATAAGTAATTGGATAATATATAAGATAAATTGAATTTATAAATAAAATTTGAGTGTTTATAATAAATGTTATACACTAAATTTTGATTATAAAGATGTTAATAGAGTTAGATAGGATAATAAGTAAACTCAGTTAATAATGAAATAAATTTGTTTTGAAAGAATTCATAAATTTGTTTTGAAAGAATTAATAAATTTGTTTTGAAAGATTTAATAAATTGAAATTTGATCAACATATGAAAATACCTTGAATTTAAAAGAAATTAATAGATGTAAATTAATTTAAATTGAAACTTTTATGTTTTAAATTAATTTATATGGGTTAAATATATGTGAGTAGATATATTAAGTAGAATAAATTTAACAGTAATTTGGAATAAAGAAGAATTTAAAATTGTTGAGGAAAATATGATTATAATAAAAGACTATTCAAATTTATGGTTTTAGAAATTGTAAATTGAAGAAAATGGGATAATAAGATAATGAATTTAGAAATAGTTGAGATTGATTTTAGTGAAATCAAATGGATTAAATCAATTATTGAATATCAATTAATTTAAATTTGAATTTATATGGTTTAAATTAATTGTTATTTTGTATTTCAATCTGTTTTTCTTTCTGGATGTTTCTATTCTCCTACCTCGTTCCTTTTCGGGGACGAAAAGTTTTGAGTGGGGGAGAGTGTAACGACCCGTAAATTTCAACTGTTTTAATAACGTAATTAGTTGAAATTTTGTGAAATTTTAAACGATAAAATTTTGAAAATAAATTTGATATTTGGAATGAGTCTAATTAAACATAGCAACTGGTAAAGTTTCGTCCGAAAATACGAAAGTTTATTTCGCGCGTAAATTTACTTCAATTTAATCAGTTAAAAAGCGATGAAAATAAAATGTTTTCGAAACCTAAATATTTTTACATAGAAAAATTTTAAACAATCTTCTGAGTAAGATGTCAGTTTGTCGTTTTTCCAAATTCGGATATCTATTGCTCCATCGATCTTATTTTCGGCAAAATAGCAGCATTTTCGGTACCGATTATCGACTTTTGATCGGATGATCGTACCACTAATATCTGTATACCGTTTTGATCGTCTCATCATGCTGATCTCTGCGGTATATTCGGTTGTGTGTTTCGAAGTCCGGGAGACAGCGAAATCTACGGAACGATTTCCGTATCGGTTCCGCAAATTTGGCTTTAGGATGTGACCATTCATTTCTCATCTGTGAAAACCAATAGCCTCGGGACTATTAATGTTTTCTGAATTCACACGTATGCTATTCCTAAGTTTCATTTATACTTGGTTTGTCCTTTCACATCTCTGTCACGTTACTTCAAAACAAAGATTTATTTTTATAAAAAGTTTTCTACTCATTTTATTTTCTCTGCAGAGGCCTATTCCCCTCCCCAACTCATTTCTTTACCTGCTCCTTCTTCCCTCTTCATTGCTTCACCGCACCCTTCACTTCTTCCACCAAACAAACCCAAACACCACCTTCCTCTCCTCTTCAACCATCACTCCTCCTTCCCTAGGCGCTACCTCTCCCTCTCCGTCATACCGCCTCCGCTCAAACCCTTCCCACGTGAAGCCTCTTGCCGCGCCAGATCAAAGATCCACCTTCCTCCACCTGACATGGCCGTGAGTAACCAACCGATTGCTCTCGCCTTCCGACATCTCGCGAGACTCTTCCACCATCAGCCGAAGCCACCTTCCCACATAACCGCATCTTCTCCCGCTGTTCGCCTGACAACTGCCCCCTCGCACCTCGGTACACAACCCTCAGCCGGGTTCGCATTCACCTCACCCGCCTCTAACGCCGTAGCTCCTCCGCCTTGGCCAGCTCGTAGCACCCCGCCCTGCGCCTCCTCTTTCAGCTGTACCTTCCACTCTCCTGCCATAGCCGCCTGAGACGGCAGCTCCTTCATTCGCCACCGTGCCTTCATTTGCTCGACTCTCACTTTTTTCCACCCTCCATGCGTGTGTGTACATTTCTAGCCAGCAGGTTAGTATACAATTATATTTGTTAGTTATATTATATTAGTTACTAAAACCTGTTAGTATAGTTTATTATATGAGTATAGTGTAGAGCTATTTCACACTGATGTATATATATGGATTAAATATAAAGTAAGGTATTATATTTGTATGTAAGTGTATATGGGTTTTGTTGTTTATATGTAAGTTATAATGTTTGTTATAAATCTCTTCTTTATAGTAGTATAATGTGTATATGAGCCGTGGGTTTTTGTATATAGATTTTATTTGATTTCGAATTTTATAATGTTCTATTGTTTGTTCGCATATATATAATATTTTGAAATATATATATTCATATATATGTTATACTGAGCTTGATATAAGCACTGGTCCTTAAAAAAAAAGTATAAAGGTTTATATATGTTGTAGTTATATATGTTCGGTTATATAAAGTATATACATATTTGTTTATGAATGTGACAGTACAAATTTTTATATATAAGCTGCAACCTCCGTTTTTGGGCAAGTTTAAATATAGTGTAGTTTATATGTATCAATTTATATGTTATTTTACATATTATATAAGTTGTTTATGTGTATGGGACCGTACGGAAAAAAAACTTGTTGTTTATAAGAGTTTTCCTGTGGTGTCATAATGCGTTTTACAATAGTGTAAGTGTGTATTGTTTCTATAATAAATATTGATTTAAAACTAGAACTGTTGTATATGTCAGATGCTGTTTTAAATATAATGTATGACTTTAAGGCTATGATATGGTATATAGCCTGTGAGTGTATTTTAATATTTAGTTATAGTACGTATATATTGTTATAATCAATTTGAAGTGTAATTATAAGTATTGCTTGCCAGTACACATTTATATAAAGAGTCGCAGAAAATGTTATTTTATAAGTTTATTTTATGATGTCGGGTGGTGTACATATATATAATTCATGTAGAATATATGCCTTGATTCTGTATTGATTTGAATATGATATATATATAATAATTTTGATTTCTATTTACCAAGGTCATAAGGCTTATCAAGTCTTGACTTTATATAACATATATATTTTGTGTGGTTAATTGAATAGTGATTACAAAAATTTTATATTTGTTTTAAATTGAAATATGAAAAAAATATACATAATATAATAATAATGTATATATTTTCAGTTATATCAAAACTGATTAAATTTGTTTCATCGATTCGTGGTATCAACTCTATCCATCGAATTCGTGCCCATCTCACTTTGCTTCGGAATGCGTGTTTGGATTCGTAACTCAAATTCAGTGTCTATCCTCTCTAGCCTCGAAAGGTGAGCAATCACTCACGATTAACGTTCTTTTATTTATTAAATTTGATTTTAATTGAAACGACAATTGAAATATACTGCTGTTAGATATTTACACTGTTATTACCTGTATCAGTTCACCTGTGACATCTAACACCATTATCTGTTATATATGCAATGATAATCCAGTTTGGTTGTTAAATGATTGATTGTTGGATGTTTACAATTGGATGTAAAATTTGTTAATGATTGTAAGTGATAAATAATTTGAAATTGAAATTGACGTAAGATAGTTAGATTTGATATATGTGTTAATTTGATATATGACATTTGCATAATATGACCCCTTTCAATTTTAAATAAATTGACACGTAGAAATAGTGTTAACTACACCTTGAACCAGTGAAAGTATGTTGTATAAATTGATATAGTATGAAATTGAATAGTGTATATCAAGTGAAAAACCGTATAAATATTTGTGTAATAATCTTTAATCTACATGAAATGATAGTGTAGATTTTAGAAATAATTATATTAATTCGCACAAACAACAATGGAATTAATACGATTATTTCGGGATTATCTGAATTGATTATTGGATTGTTGTTATTGATTGTTGTTATTACTTGTTTATTTACTTTGACACCATCCCAGTTATCACACTACAAGTTCCCTTTGCTATTCTTTGATTTTTAATTGAATTGGAATCGGGTTGAAATGATAAATACCCAAATTAAACTTTGACCTAGGATAGAGAATTAAATAAAACCCGATTGGTCAATAATGTGATTTTAAATAAAATAAAGTTTTATATGAAAGGATAAGATTTTGAAATGAAGCTGGAATTTGAATTTTTTAATGAAAGGAAATGTTAATATGTAAAATCTGAAACAAATATTGACATAGTAGTAGTTGAAAGATCGTTATTTTGAAATTAATTATTTGACAATTAAATTTGGAACTTTTCATTGAATTAAGTTTGAAATTATAATTAAGTTTGAAATTATTAAGCTTTGAAATTATTAATAATTAAGTTTTGAAATATTTCATAATTAAATAAGATTTTATTATTTGATAATTAAATAAAAAAAAATTTGAATTCTTTGATAAGATAAATTGAACTTTTGAATAAGTGAATTTTACTTCGTAAATAATTGAAATTGAGTTCTTTATTAATTAAGTTTTGGAAATATTTAAGTAAATAAATAAGTGATTGAATTTCTTTAACAAGAAAAAGTGTGATTTATTGAAATGAATGTAAGACTTGTAATTGAAAGAATTGATTTGACGAATCTAATTTAATTCAATTTTGAAGTTTTGATATAATGAAGTTGAACTTAAGAAATTGATTTAATGAATTGGAAATTAAATAAAAATTGTTTTGAATGGTAGGTTAACTTAACGAATATTGAATGAAATCGATTAATGAATTTAAATTGATTTGAATGTTAAATTAATTTAATTTAAATGATTTTGGAATGAAACTTATATACGAACTTGAATCAATATTTGAATGGTTTTAAAAAGGAAATTGAAATTGAATTATAAGATTTTGAAATGGTAATTTGGAAGTTTTGAAAGTAAATTATGGGAATTATTTTTGAAAGACAAATGAAATGTCGATTTGCAAATTCTAATTGAAATTGTAATTGATTTGGTTTTGAAATTTATTAAACGACCAATCGGTGTAATAATCATGTGGTTATTAAAGAGACCGGGATCGGATATGGACATACTCTTTGTCGATACTGAAACCACTTTAATAACTAATATACGCGGAGTGTTGATCCAGAATGAAGTGGATGGTTTGGTGAACGCGTTGATTGAAGAAAGAGAACGATTTTGGATGACCCCTGACATGACTAAAACAGGAGCCGCACCGGGCCATTGAGGATCGCCATCTTTAGCGGACACACTTCTTCGATACCTTATCTATTACTTATGTGATTCGATTTGGGTGCACCCCTCGATTATGGGAGTGTTGTTTCGCGGTGTTGGGGTAGTAGCTGCCATGCCCAACATCAGTCCGGATCACGCAACTACTAGTATCCTAGTTGGTATTGCCTCATGTACCTTGTTATACTGATTATCCTATTCGCGACCACTACGATTTTGGTTTGTACCTTTAGTATATGGATTGCCCTCTGGTGACTTCCGGTTTTGGGGAAACTACGGTCTTGTATATGCTCTTGGGAATAAAAATGTGTTAAGGGGGATTATGGTAATGCCTTAACGCTATTTTGATATCGTACTTTACTGATTAGATATTATCTACTTAGCGTACACTACTACATAGTAGATAGTTTAACGGATCCTTAAGGGATGGTTATCCCAAACATCCTTTGAGTTATTTGTATTTCAGTCGTTATTTCACTTGAGTTGGATTGATTGATATAAGAATGTTAATCCTGACTCGAGTGTTTTGTGTTTTCTTTACGCTTGGGTCAGACTGAGTGATACAGTATTCGAGACTCACCTTTGGAGTTGGAGCTTCGCTTGGAGATCGAGCTATCTATCCAGCTTTCAGTTATTCAGTTGATTCCAGTGATGTATTCAGATCTTGTATTTGACTATTGTATTGAGATATCTATGTATTCGAGACCTCTGTTGTATCTTGTTTAACTCTGTTATATATATAGTAGCTTCATGAACTACTATTCTTTTGTTTCCGCTGCATTATTGTTATATTACTCTGTGTCTGTGATCTGTGATTATTTATTTATTGTATATGCTAAGTTTTGCCAAATTTAAATTAACAATCTATTATTTTGAATTATTCAAGTCTGACATGTGTGGATTATTGTCGATTTGAATGGTCCAAAATAGTGGGTCGTTACAGGTGGTATCAGAGCTTTGGTAGCTCTAGGCAAAACTCAGCATATAGGGTAAATGTATTTACAGAATCACTTCATTCGAGTTTGAATCTCTTCCTTTTGACTCGATTCCTTTGAATTTTGGAACGTTTCCTGCGGTTCCAAAAATTCATTCGTGTCCCTCACTATTCGTCTTCTTTCAATTATGGAGCATCACATAACTCCACTTCAAATGACCCTTATAATAAATCGGCGATCTCGCCAAACTTCGATTATTTTGTAAGGGGGTGAAACTCCTTTACAATAGGCATTGATTTACCGGAGATTTCTGTATCCTCGGTTTACGATGCTATCTATCTCCTGCTATACCTAAATTTTATTTCTTGAGATCGAATGTCGATTTACCTCAGAATTCCACATCGATCTTATTCTTGAAGTCACGGTCGACCCAGTTATGGTTGCCCGCGATTTATATAAGGTTATCTATTTCCTTATTCGGTTAAAAAAAATCATCTTATCTTTCGTTCCAACTTATTCTCAAATCAAAATTTTCTTTGATTGAATTAATCAAATTTGAATCTCTATCCTTGCTTTGAAAATTTCTTTCTTGTATAGAGTATTTGTAAATCTATATTTAAATGTTTTAGATATTGTGTTGTTTGAGTTGTTATTGTTGATTGGGTTTTCGATCGATTCGTCTGATCAACGCTATCGATAGAATTTCCAAAACGCTTGAACAGAGCAAACTGACACAATATTATTTTTAAATTTGGTAAATGAAATAAATTCTGAATAATTATATTATATATATAAGTATGATTTTCTGAATTTTGATAGTTAATTGAATTGTTTGTTAATAAATAATATTGGATTTTAAATATGTCACCTAAACCATTGGCTTTTGTCTCATATATAAATAATTGAAATAAAAACATGGTTTATAATTTATTTGAAAATTTTAATGAATATAAATCAAGAAACTGAGAATTTAAATTTCCGGTGATTTCAAACTCTGATTTGAAAGTTTTAAAGTGTATAGTATTTAAAATATTTTCAAATGGAAATCATTCCAAAGAAATTTTAGACGTTTAATCAGTGCTCTTCTCTTTGTCGCTGGAAAATAATTTCGGTGATGGCGGCCGCATCATCGACATTCATTTTCGAGTTTCGAAGTGGAGATACTATTCTGTAGCTTTCCTACGGTTTGTTTTGAAAAAATTTTGATTTGAATTTCTTCAGTATAATTTGATTTATATATATATATATGGGTATCTTATTTTAAAATTTAATTTGATTTGATAAATATATTATATATCTCTAAATTGTTTAAAGTTAATCGGAAATCTAATTCTTAAATTTTGTGAAAGAATGATTTTAATTATAAATAAAACCAAAATTTGGAATAAATATTTAAACTTGAATAATTGAATTGGGAAAATTTTATTTGTATATTGTTCAACTGCATTCTAATACAACTTACCTAAATCATACAGAAGTTGAATATGTAATTGGATAATATATAAGATAAATTGAATTTATAAATAAAATTTGAGTGTTTATAATAAATGTTATACACTAAATTTTGATTATAAAGATGTTAATAGAGTTAGATAGGATAATAAGTAAACTCAGTTAATAATGAAATAAATTTGTTTTGAAAGAATTCATAAATTTGTTTTGAAAGAATTAATAAATTTGTTTTGAAAGATTTAATAAATTGAAATTTGATCAACATATGAAAATACCTTGAATTTAAAAGAAATTAATAGATGTAAATTAATTTAAATCGAAACTTTTATGTTTTAAATTAATTTATATGGGTGAAATATATGTGAGTAGATATATTAAGTAGAATAAATTTAACAGTAATTTGGAATAAAGAAGAATTTAAAATTGTTGAGGAAAATATGATTATAATAAAAGACTATTCAAATTTATGGTTTTAGAAATTGTAAATTGAAGAAAATGGGATAATAAGATAATGAATTTAGAAATAGTTGAGATTGATTTTAGTGAAATCAAATGGATTAAATCAATTATTGAATATCAATTAATTTAAATTTGAATTTATATGGTTTAAATTAATTGTTATTTTGTATTTCAATCTGTTTTTCTTTCTAGATGTTTCTATTCTCCTACCTCGTTCCTTTTCGGGGACGAAAAGTTTTGAGTGGGGGAGAGTGTAACGACCCGTAAATTTCAACTGTTTTAATAACGTAATTAGTTGAAATTTTGTGAAATTTTAAACGATAAAATTTTGAAAATAAATTTGATATTTGGAATGAGTCTAATTAAGCATAGCAACTGGTAAAGTTTCGTCCGAAAATACGAAAGTTTATTTCGCGCGTAAATTTACTTCAATTTAATCAGTTAAAAAGCGATGAAAATAAAATGTTTCCGAAACCTAAATATTTTTACATAGAAAAATTCTAAACAATCTTCTGAGCAAGATGTCAGTTTGTCGTTTTTCCAAATTCGGACATCTATTGCTCCATCGATCTTATTTTGGCAAAATAGCAGCATTTTCGGTACCGATTATCGACTTTTGATCGGATGATCGTACCACTAATATATGTATACCGTTTTGATCATCTCGTCATGCTGATCTCTGCGGTATATTCGGTTGTGTGTTTCGAAGTCCGGGAGACAGCGAAATCTACGGAACGATTTCCGTATCGGTTCCGCAAATTTGGCTTTAGGATGTGACCATTCATTTCTCACCTGTGAAAACCAATAGCCTCGGGACTATTAATGTTTTCTGAATTCACACGTATGCTATTCCTAAGTTTCATTTATACTTGGTTTGTCCTTTCACATCTCTGTCACGTTACTTCAAAACAAAGATTTATTTTTATAAAAAGTTTTCTACTCATTTTATTTTCTCTGCAGAGGCCTATTCCCCTCCCCAACTCATTTCTTTACCTGCTCCTTCTTCCCTCTTCATTGCTTCACCGCACCCTTCACTTCTTCCACCGAACAAACCCAAACACCACCTTCCTCTCCTCTTCAACCATCACTCCTCCTTCCCTAGGCGCTACCTCTCCCTCTCCGTCCTACCGCCTCCACTCAAACCCTTCCCACGTGAAGCCTCTTGCCGCGCCAGATCAAAGCTCCACCTTCCTCCACCTGACATGGCCGTGAGTAACCAACCGATTGCTCTCGCCTTCCGACATCTCGCAAGACTCTTCCACCATCAGCCGAAGCCACCTTCCCACATAACCGCATCTTCTCCCGCTGTTCGCCTGACAACTGCCCCCTCGCACCTCGGTACACAACCCTCAGCCGGGTTCGCATTCACCTCACCCGCCTCTAATGCCGTAGCTCCTCCGCCTTGGCCAGCTCGCAGCACCCCACCCTGCGCCTCCTCTTTCAGCTGTACCTTCAACTCTCCCTGCCATAGCCGCCTGAGACGGCAGCTCCTTCATTCGCCACTGTGCCTTCATTTGCTCGACTCTCACTTTTTTCCACCCTCCATGCGTGTGTGTACATTTCTAGCCAGCAGGTTAGTATACAATTATATTTGTTAGTTATATTATATTAGTTACTAAAACCTGTTAGTATAGTTTATTATATGAGTATAGTGTAGAGCTATTTCACACTGATGTATATATATGGATTAAATATAAAGTAAGGTATTATATTTGTATGTAAGTGTATATGGGTTTTGTTGTTTATACGTAAGTTATAATGTTTGTTATAAATCTCTTCTTTACAGTAGTATAATGTGTATATGAGCCGTGGGTTTTTGTATATAGATTTTATTTGATTTCGAATTTTATAAGGGTCTATTGTTTGTTCGCATATATATAATATTTTGAAATATATATATTCATATATATGTTATACTGAGCTTGATATAAGCACTGGTCCTTAAAAAAAAGTATAAAGGTTTATATATGTTGTAGTTATATATGTTCGGTTATATAAAGTATATACATATTTGTTTATGAATGTGACAGTACAAATTTTTATATATAAGCTGCAACCTCCGTTTTTGGGCAAGTTTAAATATAGTGTAGTTTATATGTATCAATTTATATGTTATTTTACATATTATATAAGTTGTTTATGTGTATGGGACCGTACGGAAAAAAAACTTATTGTTTATAAGAGTTTTCTTGTGGTGTCATAATGCGTTTTACAATAGTGTAAGTGTGTATTGTTTCTATAATAAATATTGATTTAAAACTAGAATTGTTGTATATGTCAGATGCTGGTTTAAATATAATGTATGACTTTAAGGCTATGATATGGTATATAGCCTGTGTGTGTATTTTAATATTTAGTTATAGTACGTATATATTGTTATAATCAATTTGAAGTGTAATTATAAGTATTGCTTGCCAGTACACATTTATATAAAGAGTCGTAGAAAATGTTATTTTATAAGTTTATTTTATGATGTCGGGTGGTGTACATATGATATATATAATTCATGTAGAATATATGCCTTGATTCTGTATTGATTTGAATATGATATATATATAATAATTTTGATTTCTATTTACCAAGGTCATAAGGCTTATCAAGTCTTGACTTTATATAACATATATATTTTGTGTGGTTAATTGAATAGTGATTACAAAAATTTTATATTTGTTTTAAATTGAAATATGAAAAAAAATATACATAATATAATAATAATGTATATATTTTCAGTTATATCAAAACTGATTAAATTTGTTTCATTGATTCCTGGTATCAGCTCTATCCATCGAATTCGTGCCCATCTCACTTTGCTTCGGAATGCGTGTTTGGATTCGTAACTCAAATTCAGTGTCTATCCTCTCTAGCCTCGAAAGGTGAGCAATCACTCACGATTAACGTTCTTTTATTTATTAAATTTGATTTTAATTGAAACGACAATTGAAATATACTGCTGTTAGATATTTACACTGTTATTACCTGTATCAGTTCACCTGTGACATCTGACACCATTATCTGTTATATATGCAATGATAATCCAGTTTGGTTGTTAAATGATTGATTGTTGGATGTTTACAATTGGATGTAAAATTTGTTAATGATTGTAAGTGATAAATAATTTGAAATTGAAATTGACGTAAGATAGTTAGATTTGATATATGTGTTAATTTGATATATGACATTTGCATAATATGACCCCTTTCAGTTTTAAATAAATTGACACGTAGAAATAGTGTTAACTACACCTTGAACCAGTGAATGTATGTTGTATAAATTGATATAGTATGAAATTGAATAGTGTATATCAAGTGAAAAACCGTATAAATATTTGTGTAATAATCTTTAATCTACATGAAATGATAGTGTAGATTTTAGAAATAATTATATTAATTCGCACAAACAACAATGTGAATTAATACGATTATTTCGGGATTATCTGAATTGATTATTGGATTGTTGTTATTGATTGTTGTTATTGCTTGTTTATTTACTTTGACACCATCCCAGTTATCACACTACAAGTTCCCTTTTCTATTCTTTGATTTTTAATTGAATTGGAATCGGGTTGAAATGATAAATACCCAAATTAAACTTTGACCTAGGATAGAGAATTAAATAAAACCCGATTGGTCAATAATGTGATTTTAAATAAAATAAAGTTTTATTTGAAAGGATAAGATTTTGAAATGAAGCTGGAATTTGAATTTTTTAATGAAAGGAAATGTTAATATGTAAAATCTGAAACAAATATTGACATAGCAGTAGTTGAAAGATCGTTATTTTGAAATTAATTATTTGACAATTAAATTTGGAACTTTTCATTGAATTAAGTTTGAAATTATAATTAAGTTGGAAATTATTAAGCTTTGAAATTATTAATAATTAAGTTTTGAAATATTTCATAATTAAATAAGATTTTATTATTTGATAATTAAATAAAAAAAAAATTGAATTCTTTGATAAGAGAAATTGAACTTTTGAATAAGTGAATTTTACTTCGTAAATAATTGAAATTGAGTTCTTTATTAATTAAGTTTTGGAAATATTTAAGTAAATAAATAAGTGATTGAATTTCTTTAACAAGAAAAAGTGTGATTTATTGAAATGAATGTAAGACTTGTAATTGAAAGAATTGATTTGACGAATCTAATTTAATTCAATTTTGAAGTTTTGATATAATGAAGTTGAACTTAAGAAACTGATTTAATGAATTGGAAATTAAATAAAAATTGTTTTGAATGATAGGTTAACTTAACGAATATTGAATGAAATCGATTAATGAATTTAAATTGATTTGAATGTTAAATTAATTTAATTTAAATGATTTCGGAATGAAATTTATATACGAACTTGAATCAATATTTGAATGGTTTTAAAAAGGAAATTGAAATTGAATTATAAGATTTTGAAATGGTAATTTGGAAGTTTTGAAAGTAAATTATGGGAATTATTTTTGAAAGACAAATGAAATGTCGATTTGCAAATTCTAATTGAAATTGTAATTGATTTGGTTTTGAAATTTATTAAACGACCAATCGGTGTAATAATCATGTGGTTATTAAAGAGACCGGGATCGGATATGGACATACTCTCTGTCGATACCGAAACCACTTTAATAACTAATATACGTGGAGTGTTGATCCAGAATGAAGTGGATGGTTTGGTGAACGCGTTGATTGAAGAAAGAGAACGATTTTGGATGACCCTTGACATGACTAAAACAGAAGCCGCACCGGGCCATTGAGGATCGCCATCTTTAGCGGACACACTTCTTCGATACCTTATCTATTACTTATGTGATTCGATTTGGGTGCACCCCTCGATTATGGGAGTGTTGTTTCGCGGTGTTGGGGTAGTAGCTGCTATGCCCAACATCAGTCCGGATCACGCAACTACTAGTATCCTAGTTGGTATTGCCTTATGTACCTTGTCATACTGATTATCCTATTCGCGACCACTACGATTTTGGTTTGTACCTTTAGTATATGGATTGCCCTCTGGTGACTTCCGGTTTTGGGGAAACTACGGTCTTGTATATGCTCTTGGGAATAAAAATGTGTTAAGGGGGATTATGGTAACGCCTTAACGCTATTTTGATATCGTACTTTACTGATTAGACATTATCTACTTAGCGTACACTACTACATAGTAGATAGTTTAACGGATCCTTAAGGGATGGTTATCCCAAACAGCCTTTGAGTTATTTGTATTTCAGTCGTTATTTCACTTGAGTTGGATTGATTGATATAAGAATGTTAATCCTGACTCGAGTGTTTTGTGTTTTCTTTACGCTCGGGTCAGACTGAGTGATACAGTATTCGAGACTCACCTTTGGAGTTGGAGCTTCGCTTGGAAATCTAGCTATCTATCCAGCTTTCAGTTATTCAGTTGATTCCAGTGATGTATTCAGATCTTGTATTTGACTATTGTATTGAGATATCTAAATATTCGAGACCTCTGTTGTATCTTGTTTAACTCTGTTATATATATATAGTAGCTTCATGAACTACTATTCTTTTGTTTCCGCTGCATTATTGTTATATTACTCTGTGTCTGTGATTTGTGATTATTTATTTATTGTGTATGCTAAGCTTTGCCAAATTTAAATTAACAATCTATTATTTTGAATTATTCAAGTCTGACATGTGTGGATTATTGTCGATTTGAATGGTCCAAAATAGTGGGTCGTTACAGAATCGGTTAGGGACATACTCACTGTCTAAACCGAAAACCACTTTAATAACTATACGCGGAGTGTGATCCAGAATGAAGTGGTTGGAATGATGTACGTGATGACTGAAGAAAGAGAACGATAATGGATAGCCTTGACACTTGTGTCAAATTGGAAATGACTAAAACAGGAGCCGTGCCGGGCCAAATGGGGGCTAGCTACCTCGAGCGAACACACTTCTTCGAAACTACTCATTACTTGTTTTCGATTGGTGCACCCTTGATTTTGGGAGTGTTGTTTCGCGGTATTGCGGTCGCTGCGGCGATGCGTTCTCACCAGTCCGGATCAAGCAAACGGTAGTTTCACTACCTTGGGTATTGCCTCATTGTGCCTTGTCATACTTGGATCTCTATATACGCGACCACTACGAATTTGTTTTATGTTATACCTATGGAGTACTCCCTAATAGCCCACTAGTTTACGGTGGAGTTACAGTGCTGTATAGTCTATAACGCTTATATAAAATGTGTTAAGGGGGATAATGGTAACGCCTTAACACTATTTTGATATCTAATATTACTGAATATGCATTATCTACTTTTCGTACACTACTACATAGTAGATAGTTTAACGGATCCTTAAAGGATGGTTATTCCAAACATCCTTTGAGTTACTTGTATTTCAATTGCTATTTCACTTGAGTTGGATTTATTGATATAAGAATGTTAATCCTGACTCGAGTGTTTTGTGTTTTCTTTACGCTCGGGTCAGACTGAGTGTACCAGTATTCGAGACTCACCTTTGGAGTTGGAGCTTCGCTTGGAGATCCAGCTATCTATCCATCTTTCAGATATCCAGTTGATTCCAGTGATTGTATTCTGATATTGTATTTGATTATTGTATTCAAGACATCTGTTGTACTTTATTTAACTCTGATATGTATATAGTAGCTTCATGAACTACTATCTTTTATTTCCGCTGCATTTATTACTCTGTTTCTGTGATTTGTATTCTATATATTTACTGTATATGTTCAGTTTTGCCAAATTTAAATTAACAATTCGGTATTTTGAATTATTCAAGTCCGACATGTGCGGATGTGAATAGTCCAAAATAGCGGGTTGTTACAAGGGTAAATAGTGTTTTATAACTTTTATGGAACTTTTTGACTTATTTCAAGATTTGAATTCAAACACAGATACATACTAACAGGCACATAGGAATATATAAATGCAATAAAAGTAGAAGAGATGACACTAGAAGTTTTTATACCGTTTCAGATTAACCAATCCTATGTCCAGTCCTTTTACAGTGTATGTTTAGATTTTCTTTACAATGCCTACTTTAAATAGGTAGCAAGCAAACTAGAATACAGTCTTGATTTCGAAGCAACGAGATACACCCTCCTAATTTTTGAGTTCATGGTAGACTCTCTTGATTTAATTGGGCAACAAGATCACCCACGTGATTTAAACGGGCAACAAGCATGCCCGCTTGATTTGAACGGGCAACGTGCACATGCACTCGATTTGAATGGGCAACAAGCACACTCAGACAAATAATAGTAGAGAGTTGTTGATTCCAAATACAAATAGTTGTACCTTGGATGACCCTTTGGTAACACTTTGACCTTTGAATTGATGAGAGAATACACTCAAATCAATGAGTAGATTATTGAGAATGAATGTAGCAAAGTAGAGATTGAATTTAATGAATTTGAAGAGTATAGAAAATGGATTTTGTGAAATATATAATAAGAATTTGAAGTAAGAAGAAAGTAGAGAAAGTAGTTCTAAAAATTCGTTTTCTAGTCCCCATTATATAGTGTTTGAAAGGACATATCTATTCACGAAGAGATACAACCAAAGATCATAACTATTTAAAGCAACGAGATGGAAGAATTCTAGATCAACAAAGCTGCTATGTTTTCTGAAGAATGTTTTATACTGTCTTTGGAGGGAGAGAAACAATAGGGTGTTTAATGCAAAAATGGTGGCTAAACATGTACTGGTTCTCCTTATCTCCAAAAATTTAATCTTTAAATTGTATGATTCTATCATGTGGATGAATTGTGATCTGCCTTGTAACTTGCTTGGTGACTTTTGGTTGATACTTCAGGCTCTACTTGCTGTCTGGCACTGGTTCTTCAGGTCATCTATATGGTAGATGACTTGGAGCTATTTCATTGCTTAGAGGCTTGCTTGGAGCTCTTGGTCTCTTTGCTTCAGGTCATTAGTGCTATTTGATATCATCATTCCTAGAACTGTTTTTGTGGATATTTCTTTGATTTCTTTCCTATGTTCTCTCTGTAACTCTTCATTTATACTTGTAATATTTACATGTTATAAATAAAGGTAAGGACCCTTTTAACCCTGCTGGCTTTGCCACAAAAAATTCAAAAGGCATCTCTCCAATGGTCTATTTGTCGACATACTTAGGTAGGGTAGTCGATATACCCTTGTTAATTTTAGAAAACGATAATCCACTAAAAGTGTTTATAAATTTCTAATAATTTGTAATACTTAACATAGTTGAAAATCCTTTTAATATATAAAAGCCTTATAAAATATTTATAGGATTATACTTTGAAAAATAAAATAAATATTTTAATAATAAGTATTTTTGACAAGAGAGTATTCAAAGAATAGATGGTTGCTATCCAAGGACTGCGATAAATTATTTTAATACCTATTTCTTATGATCTATAGTCTTGAACACTTTGCGTCTACGTCTTTCAAATCATAGGTCTTCAAATATCGTGATTGTCATTGAAACTTGATTTCTAGTTTTTTGTTGATCGGTCTTCAAACACGATTATCATGTACTTGTATAAACCTGTATAATGTCCTCCAAAATATTCTATACAACTTGAAAAATCATCAGTATCTATATTTATATGGTGTTAACATAAACTTGCCATAGCCTTGTTCATTTAACATGCGACAACCTAGTTACTTCAACTTGCGATAGCTTATGGCTATCGACCGGCGATAGTTCATTGCTATTAACTTAAGATAGCTTTGACATTGTCCACTTGCCACTGTGTTAATATTATCAACGTGTGATGGATTATTTATTTTTAACATTTGATAGCTTGTTTATCTTCAACATCGATGGCTCTACTTCTCAATGTTTGATAGCCTTCATTCCTTAATGTGTGATGGCTTTCAATATGCAATTGTTTCGTACCGTCAACCTTTGTTAGTTTCACACCTTATTCATTCTTGGAAATTGGGGTGTAATACTTGTCCCCTAAAAGAATTTATGTGTAACAACCCACCTTTTCGACCCCATGCCTGATTCCCAAACCGACATTGAAAACCCAAGAACCGAAAGGATGAGTTGTTTGGGTAAGGTAAAATATATATGTAGTCATAGGCGGATATCAGATATCATACATTATATACAATTCTAACTAACACCATCTACTTTCAGAGCCTCGTGGTAGGAGGAAATAAATATAACATATAACTATAATGTGTCTGAATAAAATATAGGTATAATCCAAATCCACACACATAAAGTCAAATCCAGGTACCATAATTATTTACATCACATATACAATATACCAATGCATCTTTATTTCTGATACAGTTTCATATTTAAACTCCATCAACCTAGATATATATATATATATATATATATATATATATAAGTAGGAATGAGTCAGACTTAGGTCTGGTGAGTGAGCCATACTCTACTCTACATATACTATAAAATAGTACTATAACATGATATCAGTCTATCGTCAAGCCACCACATATTCTGTCGCCATTCCATACCTAATTGTCATATACATCTAGTCATATTACATCACATCTATGCAGACTCACTTCCCTGGACTTGCCTCCTGTAACGACCCAGAATTTTGGTCATTTGATTTTGAAATATTTAATTGATTTAAATATTAATATATTAGTTTAAAAAGTGAGATAACTCAAAAATTCAAATATAAGGATTAAATTAAAGTTAATATGTGGAATTCAAATATGGTGATTATTTAAAATCTTTGATACTAAACTAAATATTTGAATAGTGAATTAAATATTAGGATTTTGAATGAAATATTAATTTGGTGGATTCATTGATTATATTTAACTCATTTTAGTTAATGGGAAATACAGTGAACTCAATCTATAAATTTATTTACGGGAATAAACAGCTCGAACAAATAATCAGAAAATTCTATATTTTAATATAACGACACGATTTTTATTAACGTTTTTTTAATATACTTTATTTTGATTTTTCCATAATTCTTAATTTGGAAAATATTGATATTATCCGTTTGACGATTTATCGACAAACGACTGAAATTTTGTGATTTTATAAAACTCAATAACTAGTGTGTATTAATGTTTTGGGATCGCGTCGTTATTCTGAGAGCGACCGTATTTTTGTTGTGTCAATTCGAGGTCCATACGTGAATGAAACGTAGTGTAGCGAGACATTGGAGATTGAAATGTAAACCTAAGTCAACTAGCCCCATTCTCTGACCACGCACATAATTTTGTCCCCCTCCCCCGTACTTCTTTTCCCTTCATGTTTAGATGGCTGACCTTTTGAAAAGAAAAAAAATCCAACTTCAAAAGTCAATTTCTCCTAGTTTACTTAATGAATTAGTAAAACAAATTTCTTTGAGTTCATTAGGTCGAGATCTTCGATTCATCAGTTGTTTGGTGCTTTTTAGTAGGGTTTTGAGTTGTTCGATGATGGAACAGTAGAGGGGCATCTGTTTAGTGAGCCTAGGCTAAATGGAGGCCGGATTCGAGTTCGTGATGTCGATTAGCACTTAGGCTCGAAGTCTTGGATGATCCATTGTTTCCATGAGAAGTGCGGCCCGATCATTTCGAGGGAAAGGGAATTGCAGATGCGTTTTTATAGTGAAACATGGAGGTGATGGGATTGTGACGAGGAGGTGGAGATTTTGATGGTGAGGCCCTTGATGTAGTCGATTTTAATTTTCATTGAGGGATGAATGAGAAAGAGAGAGAAGAAGAGCACGGCCATGGTGAGGGAGGTTCTATGATGAAGCGGGAAGGAGTTAGGGGGAGAAGGATTTGAATGTTAATAGGGTAATTAACAAATTAATTTATGTAATTAGAAATTGATTTTATAACTTAATTCTGAATTTAAAAAATTGTATAACTCTCTCATACGAGGTCCAATCAAGACACAGATTTTTGCCTTGTAGTCATAACGACGAAAGTTCACAATGGAATAGGTTTGGTCGAATTTGGAGCACTTTGAAATTAGGGATAAAATTGGACGTCATTCGATTTTAGTTCCAAACCAGGATGCCTCAGCGACAATAGAAATTTCGATGAGTTAAACTCACTCTTTTGGTTAATCAATAATGTTATATAGTAGTTAAAATTTACTGTTAGTGTTTGGTTGATAATATTGGCCGATCTAGTAAATATCTGCTTTTAAAAATGACAGAGACTTAAATTTGAAATACAAGAAAAATTATTGAGAAATATGGATTTCCCGATATTGTTATTCTTAAAATTCCAGTTATTTACATGTTGTTTTATTCAGTTATATTGTGTGATATAGTTTATTAAATGCTAAAATTGAACTGTTGGCTATATTGGATGTGACACCGACATATGTAAAAATTGAACCTTTTAGAGTAAAAGGTTAGTAATAACATTTATTAACCGCTATTGCAACTATGGGCCTCTATATAGTATTTTGGAAATACTGTTAAGTGATGTTTGATTTTGGAAATGATTTACGATTTAGTAAAATGGTATTTAAAGTATTATTTTTTTGAAAATTCTATGATATTTTATTTAAATTCTATTTTTGAACTTTTTTTACTTCTTATTATATTCTTTTCTAACGAATACAAATATATATACATACATAAAGTTTTATTAATTATTTTGAGAGTATTGATCCTTATAGAGATTTTTGTAAAAATAAATATTTTATTTTCAAAAGTAAAAGGGGTTTCCTGTATCTAAAAGTGACTTTTTATATAAGAAGATGGAGATATGTTGGAATAGACATTTGTGGGACATTTTAAATAAAATGTTGAAAAATAAAATAATGGATTTATAAATGTTATTCTTATAAATCTAAAGAGGGATTCACAAATGGTATTTTATTAAAGAGGAAGATATTACCATTTAGTAAATTGGAGAAATAAATCATAAGTGTGGATTTATAGTAAATGGTATGAATGTCGTTTAGAGGAAGTAGTTAATTCTATTTTGAATGGAAAGGTGTGATTGATTTGGAGATGTTTAAACGTTGTTTTATAAATAAAATTTAGTTTATAAAGAAGTTTATAATATGGAAGATATACCAAAAAGGGGATTTTCCTATAAATATAAAAGGAGATTTATAAGGAGTTATAAATAGAGATGTGTTTTATAAAAGAGTTTTATGAATGAATTAGGGGTTTATAATTATACTTTGAGATTTATAAGAGTTAAATGATATTGTATACCGGGTACTTGAATGATGATGTGTATAAAAAGGGTATAAATAAAGTTACGTAAAGGAATTTGCAAACAGAGTTGTACATACGAAAAAGTTATAAAAAAATGTTTGGATTTATTAGTACAAATGTTTAAAATTAACATTTTGTTTTAAAACCTATTATGTGTGAGTTTGAAAATGGAAATTTTCTTAAGATTTGTAAAATATACTTATACTAGTGAGATAAGTATATGAGTACATTTTTCTAAATATTGGACTGTAGTGATTTTGTGAATATACTTATATTGTGAATATAAGTATATAGAAAAGTTCTCTAAGTGAAGTGAAATGCTTTTATGAGTTTACTTATATTGTTGAGATAAGTATGTTGATATTTTCAAATATTGAAAAGAGTATAACAGATTTGGAAACATACCTTTACAAAAGTATTTCGATACTCGGATTCTACAGAGGGGTTTAATTAATGAAAGGGATAAATTAAGAGGCTAGTGGTTACTTTGTGCTTAACCAGTGTTGTTTCCTTATGGAATAAAATCCCTGCTTGGATGACTGTTTATTTGATATTTAAATAACCGACTATCAAATCTGGACCAAAGCGTAAATTTGAAAATATCTAGGAGAAATATGGGAATTTTATGGTAAAGTTACCATCGGTGGTGCTATATTATAAATATAATCTCGTTTCGTTCTCCTAGGACAAATGATAAGAAAATCCATCCACTAACGGTTAGGATGTGATCTCTGCTCTTACCTTTGACTATTTATTTCCCAAAGAACCGGGGTTGAGTTTACCGGAAATTATTGGAAGTTGTTTGGAAGAGACCGAGATCGGATGTGTTATCCGAAAACCACTTCGATCTAACTCAAGCGTTTTGAAATAAGACATCTTAAAGATGATGGAATTGAAGACTCTTTGAAATGCAAGGGCTGCTTGCTACTAATCCCGAGGGTGATTCCAAAACGGATGTAGTAGAAGTAGTGCCTTCGGTTTGTCCATCTCCTAGAGAACTTGTATGGATTAATGTTGACATTGTGTCTTCAACTAGAGGGCAGTGTTAGCATTCCAAGTGGGAAGTGCTATATAAAGGTAAAACGTTGCCTCATCAACCGAGAAATGACAAAAATCGGACATGCAGCAGGACCATGTGGGTCGCTCCCATTAGGGTATGGTCATCCTAAAATACAGATCAATTATTATCAACTAATATATGCTTCGGGACTCATTAACGAAAGGTTGATAATATTCGGTACTACTAGTTAAGTGGTAGGCCAGTCCTGTATGGCAGAGGTACAAGATGTTCTTGTTAGACCGGGTGCATTTTATCTTGATGTGTACCATTGGAAGGTAGTTCCTTACCTTGTCATAGTATGAAATCCAATCTCCAATACAAGCCTTATAGTTTTAGATGTGCTCAACTATGATGGAACGTGAGATGCAAGCATTCCAGCTATTTTAATATTTTATTTTCGCTCTTAGACACTAGTATAATATCAAAGAATTTCATATGAAATGGTTTGGTTATCGTAAGGAAAAACTCATCTGTTTTTATGTGCGACGTGGTCTTATGAGATACTTTTGATTTCAAAGGTTATTTTATAACTTTAAAATCTAATTGGGTGTGTTTTTCTCACGTTGGTTTTCCAGACCGACTCGGGTGTTATTTTATTATAATGCTCGGGTCAGACCGAGCATATTACAGATTTAGTTTGGAGGGTTTAGAGCTTCAAGAGACGAGCTGGAGGCCCAGAGACGTATTCACGTACATGGTTTTTTTTCTGCTACATTTAGTTGTTTGTTCATCAGCACTTGTGAGGATAGATTATTATAGCTGTCCTGGCTGACTATTAGTTAGTGAACTCTAATTGGATGTATGTATATTACAGTTGTTTTCTTCTTGTATAAAGATCTGTTTCATGTTATATATCTAATCGTTCCGTTGTGAGATTCTGTGTTATTTAGTTTTCTTCCTTCTTCCTTCTTTCTTTTTCTCTAACTATCTGTTTTTCCGCTCAATTTGGGTTGAACATGTGCGGTTTATTGTTCGCTTAAACTGTACAGAAAAGTGGGTTGTTACACCTCGTGCTCTATAGGGTCGCCTATTGTCCATCGCCACATCAACCGCACATAGGACCCATGCCCTGGACTAGCCTCATTCCCTACTGGTCACCTATCGTCCTCGTGCTACCTAATTGAACTCATGCATTGGACTAGCCCCATGTCCTATAGCGTCACTTATATTCACTCCTCCACCGGGTCCGATGAAGCAACACAAGGGAGCAAATCGTTGTGCCTGGACCACCTACTAGGTGTCAGAGGACTGTGTTCATATTGTATACACTCTCTAGGTCACCTATCTGCGCCTTAGACTCATTTCCATCATTGTAGCATATTTTCGTATCATTACATATATACATAACACTTCAAAACAATAACCAAATCATTCCATACATTCGTTTACTCCGTTGTACCATCATTTATCTCGCCATGCCCCAGATCACCTTCCAAAACACAAGAGAGAACAAGAGCCGGATCGTTCGTTAATTATTTATATAGGCCTCTAAGGCCAAGTTTCAGACTGACATATTCATAGTGCACCAATGGACCAGTTGGCATGGCTGATGCATCAGTGTACATGTTTAAGGCAAATTTAGTTTCGAGATTTTGATGTTTTCGTCGTTGTTTCCGCCTGCGATTGTTCCCGCTTCATCTTTGATCTTCGAAGAACGTTCCTATACCCTAGCCCTAGGTTCCCAAATTAGATTAATCATTTATTTCACTAAATTTAATATATAATCACCAAATTAGTAAATTATTATTAAATATAGTTTCTAAGTGCTATTATCATTCAAATCTCTTGCAGTTCCCTTTAGTTTGGAATTTAGGCATTTATAATGTGTTAGCCTACTCTACTACAACCTACATGTCATCATTATAATGTGATAATTGGATTATATGAATAGGAAAGGACAGATCACTCACCAAACTGGTTATTCTGGTCCAGATCCTCGTTGTACAAGCTGTTGCATCCCCTCTCTTTGGATTTCAAGCTCCAAATCACTATTGGTACATAGCCTTGTTCATTATTTTTGTGATGCTATTGGTTTTGTTCGATTCGGTGGAGTTTTGGGTGAGATACTTGAGTTTGATTGGAAGTTGTTTTAAATAAAGATGGAGGAAGAAGAAAATGGTATGGGGTAGTTTTTTATGATGTAAGTTACGAGAATTAGTTGTAAACTAGAAGAGAGACAACCAAAGATGTCTGCTCAAATTTTAATATCAAATCTCATGTTTTGACACTTATTCAACTCGACGACGTTTTTGACCATAACTCCTTTATACAGACTCCAAATGAGGCAAACCAAGATATTGCGTGAATAAAAAAAGGAGATGGTCGCAATGGCGTGGGTTTTGTTGTTAAATTCCAAAGTATTAAAATGACTATTTTGTCACTCCTTATATTTAATCCATTTAGTTGATTCATAAATTCCAAATTTTTTATATATTATCATATTATTAATATTTAATAAAAATATTTATCAAATTATAGGTATTACACACTTCTCTTAAAAGAATTTCGTCCCCAAAATTCATAAGGAACGGAAAAATATAATATAACGTTACTCGCCAACGTAAATCAACCAAGTCATAAATATAGCATCCAAGTCAATTCAAACAAGAAAATATATATATATAGGAGTGTTCAATGGCACCCCAAATTTGCAGCACCCCTTTTAGCTCCTTGATTTTCACCACACATTCCGATTTAAATATTAGTATAAGGTGGAAGAGAGAGAAAGTGCTATAATTTAAATCATAATGTGTGGTGGAAATTAGAGGACTACATGTTTGTTGCAAAATAGAGGTGCCATTGAAAGCTCCTCATACACATGCACACATAACTGTATTTATGTATGTATGTAATGATATGAACAATATACAGATATGTATGTCATGAACTTGTAGTTTCTAACCCTAAAATGCATAAATGCATCTATAGCATCTTAAATGATTGTGATAAAATGGCATATTAGGCATGATGCACAACATCCTAATTTAAGCATGTATATTTCTATATGTATGCAAAATAATAAGATATATAAAATTCAAAATAAATCCATCCAAAACATCCAAATCCTAGAATAATCTAACTAATAAAATCAAATCAACGTCGAGAAACGTACTGAAAAAGAGTTGAGGATGTGTAGTCCAGATCTTCTCTTCAGGCTCCTACGTACTCTCCGTTCGGTCATTTCCCCAATGAACTCTAACTAATTTCACTATTGTTTGCACAAAAAATAGGCAAACACCTCCAAGTCGTATGATTTAGTTGATTTTATGTTGTTGTTAGTGATCTGGGTGATTTATGCAAATATATAAAAAGCAGGGACTAAACTGTAAAAGACACACATATTTATAGTGGTTCAGCCAGAATGTGCCTACGTCCACTTTATATGTTATTCTCCTTTACTGTTTAGATTACAAGTACAAAGCTTTGATACAAGTATATGAAAGTTGTTTGCAAGTCCTATCCGTGCTTGAGCTCTCAAACTTGTCCCCCATTGTTGTACCCCTACCCCTCTATTTATAGAGTGAGGCTGGGGGTAGGGGCCTTGGATGTATATAGCTGTTGGTGGGCCTGGGCTGATGCAACTTGGCCTGGCAATGCTGGTTCGGCAACACCTTGGTTCGGTAGTGCTTCGGTCCGGTGGTAGATGGAGTGAGGGTTGGTTCGGTGGTAGATGGAGTGAGGGTTGGTTCGGTGGTAGATGGAGTGAGGGTTGGTTCGGTGGTAGATGGAGTGAGGGTTGGTTCGGTGATAGATGGAGCGAGGGTTGGTTCGGTGGTAGATGGAGACGTGTTGGTTCGGTGGGACATTCCTCCCTATGGTTCGACGATGCCTTCTTCTTTCTGGCTCGGTGGTGGTGGAAACGCACCCAACATTTGCCCCCCAAAGTGGGGCATATGCCAACATATGTCGTGCTTTGTTTTATGCCCTTCGACTTGGACACTCACATTCGGTCCCGAGCGCCGAACCAGTTGGTCCGGTTGTTTCTATTTGCCTATAAGTATGGGCCATATGCTTTCGTTATTCCCTACTAACTGAGATAGCCGAACCAGATTCTTTCCTGCCAAATCAGGTGAGGTTCCCCTCTACCGAACGAACCTTATGCTAGAGCCACCGAATGAGTTCGGGGAGCATAAGCGCCGAATGAACTTTCGCCTCGTACTGCCGAATGACACTTTGGGGAGTACGAGTGCCGAATGAGCTTTCCGCCCCGAACCACCGAATGCACCTTGTGAAGTACGAGTGCCGGATGGTATTTGAGCCTTGGACTACTGAACGGACTAGGGAATATAGTGCCGAATGACCTTTTGCCTTGCTTTACCGAATGAATTCGGGAGTTTGAGTGCCAAATGACCTTTTGCCTTGGACTACCGAATGCACTTCTATGTTTTGAATTATGAGTGAAATTCCAGACTGCATACACTTGCTTGTTTATATCTCTACATCCCTTGTTCTAACAATGTGTTTTCTCGTTTTGCAGATAATGTCTCATAAAGTAGAAACTCGTTCTGACAAAAAGAAGTATAAGGACCAAGGAGAGTCCTCCATAGTGCCCCCAGTTCAGGCAGCACCAGAACGACATGGACCAACCCCGAGATCGCTAGTAGACGGGTACGGTCCTCAAGAGCTCCTGAACTCACCGCCTGATTGCTTTCCTAGCTCCCTCAAAGATGAGCAGCTTGATGTCATTTCTCGCTCTTTTGGGATTGACAGAGCACATATGTTATTGCCGGGGGAAGGAGTGATGCCTTATAACCCCCCTGAAGGATATTTTGCTTATAGTAGGTATCACTGCATGTGTGGTGCCATCCCACCTATCAATGCTTGGATAGTCAGCTTCATCACATACTTGAAGGTGGCTCCTTTCCAGCTTCAGCCCAACTCCTATGCCATCTTGGTGAGCCTATTCGTTATATTCCAGAGGAGATACGGGCGTCCTCCTTCCAACCGGGAAATCCGGTATCTGTACAACTTAAGAGGCTACAAGAAGGGGTCTCCGTATATTAGCTTGGAGTCAGCCGTGTCCTTCAAGCCAGTCCTGGATTTATACTCGAAGTTCAGCATGTTCAAGAAGGAATGGTTTTTTGTCAAGGATGACTCCGTTTCTTTCCGCCGCTTCACCTCTGGCTGTAAGTTGAATCTTATTTATAATTTCTTTATTCTGACTGCAATACTCCTCCTTATGTGCTTTATTTCTTGCTAGCGACAAGTGGCTTTGCGGTTGTAGAGAACGATCGTTTGGTTTGGATGGCTGAGGAAATAGAAGCCATTCCGGGAAGGGACAGGTCGACTTCTTATTTGATTAGGAACGCTACTCTTCTGGGGCACAACCTGATTCTTCCACGTCAGTCTGTGGTCAAGCAGAGAGACACGGCCGAGGAGAGGGCCGCCAAGGCTAAAGGAGGGGCTACAGCGAAGAGCAGTAAGAGGAAACCCTTCTCGAAGCATCCAATTGTCAGGGGGAAGAAACTTAAGAAGTCCGATGGACCCTCCCCCAGCACATGTCCAGATGTCCCGGCGGAGGAAGATGTGGAGGAGGAAAGAGGCGAGGATGAAGGAGGTGAGGCGGAGAGTGGAAGTGGTGGAGAAGGTGATGGTCATAGCGATGATGGTGGCGACGGACAGAGCGGTGGTGGTACTGGGGCTTTGTCTTCTAAGCAAGCAGGTGTGATCCAGGAGTGGACAAATGATGATCTCCGCCTAGCTTTTGAAGGGTCGGAGGAAGGATCGGCTTTAGTGGAGAAGCCTAAGAAAGCTGACAAGGCCGAGATCGGTGCTGATTCTTCTAAGAGCGCTTCAGCTAAGGCAATTCCTGCGATTCAAGGTGAATTTTTGACTCCTGCCGACTCCATTTATGATAAGGATTTAGGAATATTTTATGGCCTGCTCCCGTCCTGAAATGAGATTCAGGACTTATTGCAGTATCCTACTCATCCCCAGGGTTTGTATAACAAAATCGTCTTTTTACTCTTCTTAACTTGATGTATTTCTTGAATTATAGCTCAATTTATGCTTGTAACACTTGGTTTTTATCAAAGAAGCGGGTAAGGTGGCCAAGACGTCGGATGTTCGGCACCGCCTTGAACAATACAAACTCCTCAAGGCTTCTTCTAAACCAAAGCCTCCGACTAACCGCCTTGGAGACGTAGTCGGCTACCGTCCTCTTCTCGAAGTTATCGAAGAGGAGTCGCTCCTTGTTTGAATCTTCACCTGGTCCTCAGCCCCCAACTCAGCCTCTTCAGGATACCACGGAGGAGAATACTGAGTTTATACCTTCTCCGCACCCATCTGAAAATCCTACCGTTACCCCGATAGATCATCCCGGATTGGCTCGTAACCCGTTTGCGGGTCATCCGGATCTGGATCCTGGTTCTCATGATATTACCTTTGATGAGGCTACCGGTGAGCACCTTCTCCCTCGCAATCCTATGGTAAGAGTACTAGATGAAGTTAAGTCCCTGGACCTTGATTTGCTTAGCACTCGGGTTGTAACTTTGGGGGATGAAGCTAAGGCAAACATTGATCGGGTTGCTGAGGAAACCAGGAAGTTGATGGGGCATCATGCTCGACTGGTTAAGACTGGAGAAGAAATCGGTAGTGCTAACATTCGACTGCGTTTAATGGTTTCCGACCAGGCCAAACAACTCGCTGATCAAGCCATCCAGATCTCTCAACATGAGTTTGCATCTAGGCAATTAAAGAAGACCATGGAAAAGGTCAGCAGGGCAGAGATGCGAAAAATGGAGGCCGTTTGTAAGGAACGGATTGATATGGCTATTGCGACGGTGGATGAGGTTCGGAAAGTGGATCTCGAGCGGGTACAGGAGTTGTCCAGGAAACTTGAGGCTGCGGAGCTTGCCCAAACCAAGCTGAAGGAGGAGATGGAGGTGATGAGAAAATCCTTCCGGGCTGACAGCTCGCGATACCGATCTGAGAGGGACGCTACCGTTGCAAAGCTGTTGGCTTCCGAGGACCGAATAAGGGAGTTCGAGGAGAATGAGGGGATAATGGATGAGATGCTTCACGATATATACTTTTGCACTTGGAGACAGGGCAACTTATCTTGGATGGATGATTATCCCCGAGTCATGGCTAGGATCTATCTTAGGGCCCTGGAGGAAGCTAAGGTCGAAGCAGATAAGGAGTGCGGCGTGGCCTTTAGAATGGATGTGGTTACGGCTCAATTCACTAAGGAGGAGAAAGTGGCGGTAAAAGAGGGTATGCGGCTGCTTGCTACAGAGGAGGTTAGTGTGCAGTTAGAGGATGATGATCAAAGAGCAGATGCTGGTAAGTCTCCCCTTTTAGCTTTTCGTACCTTGGTTGCTTATTGTTAATGAATTCTTTCCTTGATCGAACAGGCGGGACCTCTGGAGCACCAACTATCTTTGCCAACATGCTGAAAGTTCCCACTCCATGGTAAAGGAGATTTCGGAGGGCCAGCAGGACAAGGGTGAAGCTCCGATGCAGTCGACTCCTTAACTTGACCTGGATATCTTTTTGTTTACTTGGCATTGCTGTCTACGTTAGTCTCAGAGCAGTAATGTAACTTTTAGGCTATAATTACGTTACTTGTAATAAACGACTTTATTCTTGGTATGTAATTTTTAACTTAAGCTGATTCTGTTGTATTTGAATGCCTTGTTCTCAAAAATATAATTTCATATTCTGCAATGTTAGTGTGATGTGCGAATAAATTATAGCTCTGTGTTTACTTGTAAGGGAAGAAAGTACCGCCTTTCATGTTTCGGTCGTAGACAGTTGCTTTGAATGTCTCATATGACTGAGTATGGAATGCAGTTGATTGACTCGTCACTCGATTGTGAGTTCTTGGTGAGCGTCTCTTGTTTCGTGTCCTGTACGTTAGGGATTGTTATAGAGGATAGGAAGGAAGTTTTTTTTAAATAAAATTGAAATATGAGAAATAGTAAAACTTCCAATCACGGAAGGCCTGCGATGTGCTTAAGTTCGTGGCAAACGGGCTTTGTAGTCACTTTCCCTTGCTGTGGGTCTTGGAGACATTTGGCACCCATCTTACGCCTCTGCGGGGAGTTTATCTTTTTTACCACAGCCGTACTTAAGACACATCGGAGCCGAGATCGCGCACAGTAACTACCCGGGCCATTATGGCCCGTAGTCCCGGGTATTATTCGATTTACCGTGGCCGGCTAACGTGGGTGCCGATCGTCAACCGTGGACTATCCATGGCTGGCCACACCTTATGTTGGGGCTTAAAGTAGGTTCACGGTTGCCGGCGAGCCGAACGCCGTAATGAGTTGCCTCGGCTATAGTCGGCCTTCTCGGTGGCTTATAATCGGCTCATTACAGTTGGCTTTAATGGCCGATCGCGAGCAATGAGTTAACTCGCAGCAGAGGGATGTTGGAGAAAAAGTATCTCATTGGCGAGGGCATAGATTCGCATAGTACCTGTTAGGTCTTGTCCAGGTGGGGTTGCACCATGATGTGTCTTGAATGGAAATGTCATTACACAGTATTTTGTTCAACGGAAAAGGATAAAGTTAACAAGCAGCCAAGATATAAAGGAACAAGTTAAAAAGAGACAAGTTTTTTAAAGTGGTTCGGCACGAAAATGCCTACGTCCCCTGATTCTCTTTGTTAATTCACTTCATATGGGCAGTACAAGTTAAGAAAAGTATCGATGAAGGTGTTGGATGTTCCATGCCCTCTGGAACACCTCCCCGTCCACTGTTGACAAAATATAAGCTCCATTGTGGAGATCTTTATGAATTACATATGGTCCGTCCCAGATTGGGTCTAGTGCTCCGGGGCGCGAGAAGATTTGCTTGAGGACAAGATCTCCTTTTTGTAAGCTACAATGCTTGACTTTGGAGTTGTATTGCGTTGCCACTTTTTGCTTGTGAGCTGCTGCTTTGAGGGCTACATCATTTCTTCTTTCCTCAATTAGATCCAAAGACATGTGGAGGAGCTCTTCGTTATCTTCTGGGTTATAGTGGATCCTACGGTGGGAAGGCACTATAGTTTCAACTAGGAGCATAGCCTCCGATCCGTATGCCAAAGAGAAAGGAGTATGCCCCGTTGATGTTCTGAAAGATGTGCGATAGGCCCACAGTGCCATAGGAAGTTCATCTACCCAAGCGCCTTTTGACTTTTCGAGTTTCTTTTTTATTAGGGTTTTGAGAATTTTGTTGACGGCTTCGACTTGTCCGTTTGCTTGGGAATAAGCTACGGATGAGAAGCTTTTGTGAATTCCGTGCTCTTGGCACCAGTTGGCGAACTCCTCGCTGTCAAACTGAAGTCCATTGTCCGATATGATTTTAAATGGGACTCCGTACCTGCATAGAACATTTTTGATCAAGATGTTAATAACTTTTGATGAAGATACTTTATTCAGGGGTTCTGCTTCCACCCATTTGGTGAAATAGTCGACCGCCACTATAGCATATTTGGCTCCGCCTCGACCCATTGGCAGTTTGCCAATCAAGTCAACTCCCCATAATGCAAAGGGCCATGGGCTGGTCATTTGAGTAATCTCAGTTGTTGGTAGCCGCGGAATTTTAGCAAATTTCTGACATCTGTCACATTTTTTGACGAAATCTAAGGCGTCTTTGCTTAAGGTGGGCCAGAAATATCCATATCGGAGTATTTTCTTTGCCAGAGTTTGCCCTCCAGTGTGATCTCCGCAGCTTCCTTGATGGATGTTGGATAAGATTTCTTTTGCTTCCCTTCCAGCGACACACCTCAATAAGGGGTTAGAGAAGCCTCGCCGATAAAGGGTACCTTCTTACATTGTGTAGCGGGAAGCTTTCCACAAGATTCTCTTGACCTCGTTACGCTTGTCAGGCAATGTGCCATCTTGTAAGTATATTTGGATGGGAGTCATCCAAGTTTCTTCTTCGATTGCAGCTATCAGATTCACCTGCTCGAAACTCGGGGTCAGTTGCTTTGAGATGGCCACTGCTCTGGAAATAGTACCGTCCCTCATGCTAGCTTGCTTTGTCAATTCATCAGCCTCTTGGTTCTCTTCCCGAGGGATGTGTTTAATTAAATAGTGATCCAATTGATTGAGAAGCAGCTTGGTCTTCTTTAGATATGCTGCGAGTCGTTCTTCTCGAGTCTGAAATTCTCCTAGTATTTAATTTACAACAAGTTGAGAATCACTATGAAGACATAAAGAATTGGCTCCGATCTCCAAGGCAAGTTCTAATCCAGCTATCACAGCTTCATACTCTACATCGTTGTTGGTGGCAGCGAATTCCAACCTTAGAGCGTAGTGTAGCTTATTTCCCCTTGGAGTGATTATTACCACACCTGCCCCCGAGCCTTGTTCGTTTGACGCTCCATCTACAAAGAGATTCCACTTGATGTCTTCTGCTATTTCCGATTGCTCCTTACTTTCGTTGGTAGTGAATTCGGCAATGAAATCGGCCATGGCTTGTCCCTTGATGGCGGTGCGAGGATGGTAGGTGATATCATATTGGCTTAGTTCAATGCACCATTTAAGTAGTCGCCCAGAACGGGACAATGGAGTACCTGCCTTAGTGGTTGATCGGTCAGAACTCTGATAGAATGAGATTGGAAATAGTGACGCAGTTTCCGCGATGTAATTAGTAAACAGTATGCTAGTTTCTCAAGTTTAGGATATCTAGCTTCCGCCCCTGTAAACCTCTTGCTTACAAAGTATACTGGGCGCTGCATGCGTTTGTCTTCTCTCACCAAGGCGGCGCTTAGAGCATGAGATGACACAGCAAGGTATAGGTATAGCTCTTTGCCTTTGTTCAGAGTTGAGAGTACTTGTGGTCTCTGGAGGTGTTCGATTAAGTTAAGGAAAGCTGTTAAGCATTCGCCAGTCCATTCGAACTTTCCTTTGTCTTTCTTTAGCGCTTCGAAGAAGGGGATGCATTTGTCAGTCGCTTTAGAGATGAATCTGCTCAGGGCGGCCACCTTCCCATTTAGGCTTTGCATTTCTTTTCGGGTGGAAGGTATCCTGATATCTTTCAGAGCTCGGACTTGTTCAGGGTTTGCTTCAATTCCTCTGGCATGGACGATGAATCCTAGAAACTTTCCTGATGATACTTCGAAGGAGCACTTTAGAGGATTCAGCTTCATTCCATATTGGCGAAGTACTTGAAACATTTCATCCAGGTGGCTTACGTGATCGTCGGCTTTCCTTGACTTTACCAGCATGTCATCCACATAAACTTCCATAGTTTGTCCTATTAGCCCCGCAAACATCTTGTTGACGAGGCGCTGATAGGTGGCTCCTGCGTTTTTAAGTCCGAAAGGCATTACCTTGTAGCAGGACAATCCCCGGTCAGTGATGAAACTAGTGTGGTCTTGATCGGGAGCATGCATAGGAATTTGGTTATATCCTGAGTATGCGTCCATAAAAGATAAGAGTTCGTGCCCGGCTGTGCAGTCCACAAGCTGATCGATTCGGGGAAGTGGGAACAATCCTACGGGCAGGTGTCATTTAAGTTGGAGAAGTCAATGCATGTTCTCCACTTCCCATTAGCCTTCTTCACTAGCACCGGGTTGGCGATCCACTCTGGGTAGATGGCTTCTCGTATGAAGTCATTGGCAAGTAGGTTCTTTACTTCTTCATCGAGGGCTGCTGATCGTTCTGCCCCCATACTTCTCTTTTTCTGTTTTACTGGCACCTTGGTAGGATCAATGTTTAGTACGTGGCATGCTATGTCAGGGGAGATTCCAGTCATGTCAGCGTGTGACCATGCAAATACATCCAAGTTGTGGCGGAGAAAATCGATGAGTTGTTCCTTCAACTCAGCTTTTAGTTGGGACCCGACTTTCAATAGTCTACTCGAGTCATGTTTGTCTACAGATACAAATTCCATAGCCTCTGCAGGCTCGGCGGTGGCCTCCTCCTCTTTGTCCCTGGGGTCTAATTCATTGAAAGGGTCGCTGGTATATCGAAGAGGAGGAGGGGCTTTCTTTAGTTGCTATGCTTCCAAACTTTTTGTGCAGAGGGCAATCTCTGCACTCTTCCCTTTATCCTTCCTGTGGTTATTGCGAAGTTCAATTACATAGCAATCTCGAGCAATGTCCTGGTCTCCCTCTACTTCCCCTATTCCATTGTCCGTTGGAAATTTCATCTTCAGGCACCATGGGGCCAGGACAATTTGGAAGTCAGACAAGGCTGGCCTTCCTAAGAAGGCGTTGTAGGCCGAGTGGTTTTCTATCAGCACAAATGTTTGTTTCCGCACAACGGAGCGGGGATGACTCCCAATTTCAACAAAGAGGTCCAGTCGCCCGAGGGGCATCTTCGCATTTCCTGTGAAACCGTGTAGTGGTTTGTTGCAGGAAAGAACATCCTTTAATGACAGCTTCATTTTGTCAAAGACATGCTTGAATAGGATATTCACTGAGCTTCCAGTGTCTACTAGAATTCGAAAAACCTCGGCTGGACCGAGCCGGGCAGAGATAACCATGGGATCCGTGTGAGGGTACTGCCTTCCCTCCAGGTCACGCCTACTGAATGTGATGTCACCATTCTCTATCCGCTTCGGGTGGCGTTCTTCTATAATAGAATTGACGCATTCTTCATTGTTTCTAAGTGACTTTCCGTACCTTTCCATCTCTGCCCAGCTTCCGTCGGCGATGTGTGGCCCTCCCGAGATGGTATGGACCACTATCTTCTCTTGACTGGAGCCACTGGTGTTGCGATTTCCTCTGCCTATTTCTGGGGAGGGTAGCCTTGGGTTCTCATTGGCAGGAACTGGAGTCCTGTTCTGACCTTTTACGTAGCATTCTAGTCTCCTTCTTTTGATGTGTTCTTCAATCAAGTCCCGGAGATGATGGCATTCGTTGGTATCATGCCCATGGGATTCGTGAAAGCGGTAGAATTTTCCAAACTTAATTGCGTTATCTGATTCCTTCTTGTGCGGGGGGCGTTTGTATTTATCTTCGTCTTAAGTGGCCAGGAAGATGTTTTCGATCGTTTCATTCAAAGGGGTGTAAGCGTCAAATCTCGGTCCTGGACGATATAGACGCTTTTCTCCCTTCTTGCCCCCATCATTGTCTCTAGAATCATTTCTTTGAACGTCCTTTGCTACAACGGGTGTGTTGCCGTGAGCTGCCTTATTTTGTTGCCCTGTCTGCCTCTCAGTGGCAGCGTTTTCAAGTCTCATATATTTCCCAGCTTCATGGAAGAAATCGGGTAAAGTAGCTGGTTTTTCTTTGGTCAATCTTCTAGCAAATTTAGTATATGGATGCACACCACTACAGAGGGCCATTAAGATAAGCTTCTCATCGGCATCTTGGACTGCGGCCGCTGCGGCATTGAATCAGGTTAGATATTGTTGCACTTTCTCTCCAGGTTTCTGTTTGATACTAGATAAGGAATAAGCATCCTTAGGTTGCTCCACATGAATGCGGAACTGGCTGATGAACTTTTCTTTCAACATCTCCCATGAGCTGATGGATCCTTGGGGTAGGTGGCAGAACCAGGAGATAGCTAGATCTGCTAAGAATAGTGGAAAGCATTTGCATAGTACTCCTTCTGTTGCTCCGCTCAGGAGCATATGCTGTGTGTATCTCTGTAAGTGTACAACAGGGTCAGAGGTTCCCTTGTAAGGTTCCATTGTAGGCATTTTCCATTCTCGAGGGGTGATGGAAATTTCGATATTGCGGGCGAAAGGGCTGGTTACCCTAGCGCCTATTCCTCGATCTCTTTGATCCCGTTGGACGCACTCTCTGAACAGGCGTGCCATCCTTTCATCAGAATTTGGAGCAGATAGAAATGAGTTCGGTTCTGCTCCGTGGGATTGATTCCGACCAGATGACCTGTAGGGATGGTATCGTCTATCATTCCTAATATTTTCCAGTGGCTGTCTGTAGTTTGCTGGAAGCATGCTAGGGTCAGCTACAGTTGGCCCTTGCCTTGATCTTCCCCTGCTGGGTTCTGTTCTAAGCACTTCCTCGGGTCCACCTTCGGGCTGGACTCTAGCTCGGCCCCTTTCATTGGTGTTTCCGTGGTTAGGCAGCATGACAGGCTCAGTTATAGTTGACCTCCGCCTGGTACCTCCCCCGTTGGGTTCGGTTCCAAGCGTTTCCTCAGGTCCAGCTTCGGGCTGAGCTCGGTCTCGGCTCCTACCATGGCTGCTTCTATTGTTAGCTTCTTCGAAGAAGGAAGATCTTTGTCGCCTCTGAGATCCTCCAGACTGGGACTCACCCCATGATTCAGTGTTGCGGTTGGACTCTTCAGCATCCCTTAAGCGTGACATGAGTTGGTCCACCAAGGCTTCCTGTTGGGATGTGAAGCGGTTAGTCACTTCTGCCACAACCCGGTCTAGATCTTCCCTAGTAATTACTACTGGCTGTTCCGTGGCAGAGGTTGTCGGATTTGCCTGACCTTCATTTGGTAATGCTGTTGGAATGGGACGATTCTCTTGATTTGTGATCACTGGATCTGTAATACTGCTAGTTGCGATGTTCTTTCCTTTGTTAACGTCTTTTTTCTGCCTGGGAGGCATGTTTTCCAAGCAATGAACGATGCTGTTAGGAAGAAGGTTAAGTGGGAGAAGCTGAAGCTTCGAGCTCCCGTTCTCAGTGAAAGCACCATAAATGTTTGCAAAAAAATGGGCAAACACCTCCAAGTCGTATGATTTAGTTGATTTTATGTTGTTGTTAGTGATCTGGGTGATTTATGAAAATATATAAAAAGCAGGGACTAAACTGTAAAAGACACACAGATTTATAGTGGTTCGGCCAGAATGTGCCTACGTCCACTTTATATGTTATTCTCCTTTACTGTTCAGATTACAAGTACAAAGCTTTGATACAATTATATGAAAGTTGTTTGAAAGTCCTATCCGTGCTTGAGCTCTCAAACTTGTCCCTCATTGTTGTACCCCTACCCCTCTATTTATAGAGTGAGGCTGGGGGTAGGGGCATTGGATGTATATAGCTGTTGGTGGGCCTGGGTTGATGCAACTTGGCCTGGCAATGCTGGTTCGGCAACACCTTGGTTCGGTAGTGCTTCGGTCCGGTGGTAGATGGAGTGAGGGTTGGTTCGGTGGTAGATGGAGTGAGGGTTGGTTTGGTGGTAGATGGAGTGAGGGTTGGTTCGGTGGTAGATGGAGTGAGGGTTGGTTCGGTGGTAGATGGAGACGTGTTGGTTCGGTGGGACTTTCCTCCCTATGGTTTGGCGATGCCTTCTTCTTTCTGGCTCGGTGGTGGTGGAAACGCACCCAACAACTATCTTATTTCTAAGTTGTTTCATCCTACATTCCACAATATAGTTTGAACCACAGCATGAACCCGGCTTAGACTCTAACTCCACCTCTTCCAACTGGCTAGGCGCTATCACAGTCGTCGGATTGTGTACACATTTTCCCAAATGTGACACGTGAAACACATTTTCGCAAATGTGACACGTGAAACACATTGTGGATTCACGCGATCTTCTCTAGTAGTTCCACTCTATAGACCAAACTCTATATCCTCTTCAATACTAGAACTGGGCCAACAAATTTGGGTGCTAACTTCCTCGAATTTCTGAATCTTACCATCCTTTTTAGCGTAGAAAATTTGACAAAGACTAAATCTCCTACCTCAAACTCGAAATATTTCTTCCACCTATTCGCATATGACTTCTATCAGTCCTGTGCAGCCTTCATCCTCTTCCTTATAAGCTCTACCTTCTTCGTGGAATCTCTAACAATCTATGGCCCCAAAAAATCTTATCCGTGGACTTCCACTAACACGAAAGTGACTTACAGAGCCTTCCATATAAAGCTTCAAATGGTGTCATGCCATACTAGCCTAGTAGTTATTATTATATGCAAAATCTACTAAAGGTAAATGGTCCTCCCAAGACCCTCTAAAGTCCAATATACAGGCCCTCAACAAATCCTCCAACACCTTGTATATTTTCTCTTTATGCCCATTGGTCTATGGATGATATACAATGCTTAGGTTCAATTCCATGCCTAATGCCTCATGTAAACTTCTCCAAAATTCACTCATGAAAAGGGATCGTGGTCGCTCATGATACTAGTTGGAACTTCATGTAATCAGACCACTTCTTTAATACATTGCATTGCTAATGTCATCGTGATTCTTGTGCTCTTCACTGGAATAAAATGCTCACTCTTCCTGAGATGATCTACTATAACTCATATGCTCTCATTTCCTCTTCTACAATGGGGTAATCCATCCAAAAAATTCATCGATACACACTCCCAATTCCACTGTGGCACATCAATGGAAGTAATAGCTCACTCGGCCTTTTCTGTAACGTCTACGGATTTTTCGCGTTCGAAAATCGACATCCATACTTTACATCGTACTCGAATGCCGTAGATTCGACCGTTCAAATCCGAGTCGCCAGAGCTTATAACACAGTTAAGTAAACAATACAGCGGAAGAAAAAGAATAATACATTGATATACAATATCTGATACAACAGAGTGATACAATGAATATCAATATACATCAGAGATATGATACAAGAAATAGCAGTGGAAAAGAAAACGATAACACCAGCAACTGATAATCTACATCTCCAAAGCACCAATCCAGAAATAGCTCGAACTCCCGATAACGAAGCACAAAGATAAGCAAGTGCAGTCCATATCCAAAGACTGAACTAGCTCCAGAAAATCTACTAATTCTGACTATCTGAAAAACCCAACTCTAGACTGCCCGTGTAGAAAAATTTTGAGCACCCAGAGTTTAGGAAAGAAACAATAAACTCCGGATCAGTCATGGGACTGGTGTGAGCAACAAAAACAGTTTATCTTTAAAAACGAACAACAAGAGAAGTTTTAAAGTCAATTCGCAATGCTTTTGGAAAATGAAACTACCATAAGACCTCCTGCCACACAGACAATGCAAACGCAGAATTGGAGGAGATTTATCCTTATGATAGTCAAAGATGCTTACTACGCAAAAATCAAATCATTGGATATTATTATTAGTGCATAGTGGGAAACATTTCGAAAGTATAATATTAATCTTAGCCAACATACGACCAGTATCGTATGCCTACTATAGCTACCATGTTCAATAGCAGGTTACCGCCACATTCCATGGTAGGTAATACAACTAAAACCGTACAAGTCTCGTATTGTTTCTTTGGATTTCCAACAAATGGTCGGGCAAAGGAACTTCCCAAGTAAAATAGAACGCCTCTGGAGCGACGTTCCCGGATCCTAACCGGATCTCTGCTACACAAGGCCGGGTTACCCCTAGCTGGGTAACTACTGACACGAGTATGCCACCTCCCGGTCATTAGCGACCTTTATCCGAGGTACCTCTAATCCAACAACCACAAAGCAATCACAAAGTAATAGATTCGCGGCAACCACAAAGTAAGTATTTGGGCTCCATACCAGGATACCACTTATAATCCAGAAGAAAATGGACATACCCTCAGAGGGCGCTACCCTCAAATAACCTTGCTGCCACGATTCCTGTTTCGACCATACCGGGTCGTGAGGTTCGATGAAGTCTCGTCCACAAAGCTACGCTTTGGCACAAAGCCATGCTTTGGGTCAACAGATGATCAAAGTAATGATCACAAAGATAAATGATCAAACAAATGATCATATCACAAATGATCAAACAATGATCATCACACAGCAACACTCAGCATGTCACATTACCAAATTGGGAATATATCGCTAATAACCTTCAACTACATAACCTCTGAGCTCGTACGTCTCAAAGAAGGGTGTTAAGCTAAGAGAATAAATTCTTCGCCACAAACAAAAATGTATTTGAAAGAAATCGGCTTTATATCTCAAAGTGTAATGTCAGACATGTAACCATACAAGTCTGTTCCGGGTTCGAACAGAACCGAAGGCACTTCCAAAGAAGCCCTTGCAATTCCGGATAATTTTCTAATCACGTACGGACTTCCTATCACAAAAAAAGTGATATAAATCTCTATACCGGAGCAACTCGGTGTAGAGACATTCGACAGGTTGTCCTTTCATTTTCGAAAATATCTGGTCTTCACCACCGGTCTTCAAATGCTATCCATAACGTCAAATCACATATTTGAAATGGGATATATGACACAAAGGTCCTCTCCCTGCTAAACCGAATAGTGAGCGCAATATTTACAAGAAACATATGGATATTGGGATTTCAATTAAGTCACAACTTATTACCCAAAACTTTTCTTCAAATGGTTTAAACAAATTACCATTTTAAATCTTTTACAAAAAGATTCATCTTACAAAGTTCACTCAGTTTCACAAAGATTCATTCATGGATTTCAAAACAATTTCTATTTCAATTGAATTAACTCGTTCGGTCTTTGAATCAAATACTCATTTCATAGTTTTCAAAACATTTTAATTTTATTTCAAACTTGAAACCTTTCAACACAATTTAGAAATCCTTTCTTAAAATGAAAGCTATTATTATTTGAAAACAAGTAGTTTTCGTTTTGGAAAAATCCAGTTATATTTACACGAGTTAAAACCCTTGAATTAAATTCAAATTCCCAAATCAAAACCTTTAAAATGGTTTAACCTGTATATAACTTGTACAACATCTTTAATCCCTAGTTTCAAATCATAGGATTCAATTTCAAACTTGAATTCAAATTTAAATCAAATTATTTAAATTTTCAAAACTCGATTAAGTTATTCGAAAATTAGTTTTATGTTTGAAATTCCATTTCAAAATCTTTTCACTTTAAACCCAAATTTCCAATTTCAAAATCAATTGAAATTAAAGTTTCAATTTCAAAAACATCAAATTTAAATTATCTGTGACTTAACCGATTTCCACGTGAAATCCATATTTGTGTGTGTAAAAGTGTAGTCCAGGGGTTTCACACAGTAGTGCAATATCATTCAATCATCACAGATTAAAACAAAGAAATATAGTTGATAAACGATATAAACTACATCGCTTATCTTTTATCCAAAGATCACAGATATATATATATAGATTTCAGATAAATAAACTGCAGTAAAGATTACACACAAATCAGAATATATCACAAAGCATCACATATTAGGAAATATCAAACAATTCAATCATCCAATAAAATCCAAACATCCATAAGTAGGATCAATTTAATTATCTGATAAATTTAAATCAGATTAAATTTCTATGAATAATTCTTTTCATATTTATTATCAAATAAATTTCAAATAAATAATCCTCATTAACTATTCATAATTATTTAATTACTATTCTTAAGTAATTAAAATCAATTTAATTATTGTTAGTTATCATTTAATTAACCTTTAAAATCATATATTTAATCACTAATTATTTAATTAATTAAGTTCTAAACTGTAACTTAATAAATCTTAATTACTTGATTAAATAACCTTAATCATTTGTTTAAAAAACAACTCTTTATTAAATTAATGAATCTTATTTACAAATTAATTTACCTTAATTAATTTAACTCAAATCTTAATTTCTTGATTAAATAAATTAATCAATTATTCACTTGAACTAATTTAATGAGTGCATATCATTTTATCTTCACAAATTCAAATTTAAACATTTTCTAACTAATGTTTTAATTATCATCACAAATTAAATTTAAACAATTTAAATATTAAAACTTCTTTGATTTCAGAACTAGGATTCAAATTATCTTTAATTCAGATTTAAATTTAACTTAAAAACTTATCTACAATTTAAAAACTTTATTTTCAAATTCAAACTATTTAAACATTTAAGGTTGTTAAAAACAATTCAAATTCTAAAACTTTATTTTCTTTTTAAACTCAGATTCAAACTATCTTTAATTCAGATTTAAATTTAGATTTAAACTTGTTTTAACTTTGCTTAATAATTTAAATTCAGTTTTTAAAGTTTAGAGATAAATCAGGTTATTAAAACCTGCTACCCAGACATACCCGAGCTACATCACTCCTGCTTCGAGTCCTCCCCCTCAAAATCTCGAGTAAAGCTTCGAGTTTCCTTCCATCATTCATGAGTCATCCCCCTCTCCCTCTCGCGTTCGTTCTTCTTCTTCCCCAACCTTCCTTCAACACCTGATGCACAACGTGCACGGTGCACGTGCCCCATCGATTCCGACCACCGCAGGCTATCGCGACTATCCTCGACGACCATACGAACCCACGCGAACCTCTTCGAACACTCAGATCACACAAAAATCATGCGAGATCGAAAACTGGACCCAAATTCGACCCACAAAACCTCCCAACGCCGACGAACCTGACGCCGATGAACTTCGCCGACACCCACATCAATTCGTCTCGATCTCCAGTTCAACACTCGACCATCGCGATCGCCTCCGGTCCACTACACATGTCGCAATTGCCTCGACAGCCAAGCCTAACCAAAAACAAGCTTAAACCCTAGATTGATCGAATCCAAGCACCACGGCCATAGAAAAAATTCGAAATCATTTTCCCCCTCATCCTTGATACAAAAGCAAGCTTCGAACCAATTTTTAACATTTATAATTGAATCGATTGCTAGAAATTTGTAAAAGTTCAATTTTTATTGAATTACAGACTACTCTTAAAATAACCAACTAAAAATCTTCATCTTTGTTTTAAAAATCATGGGTTGCAGTATAGATTCAATATATATCCTTGAATTAATATTTTACAACAATTAATTTTATTCAAATTATCACTTGAAACCTGTAAAACAATATTACAGTGATGTGCTTGGTAAAGATGATTTAAATCAACCTTTAAAAATCTCATTTTTTTAAGTTTAACCATTTGTTTTGTTGAGAATCAAGGCTTACAATTGATTTAAATAAGAATAGTTTGTGTGCTTGAACCAAAATGCAAATCTGTATCAAATTCCAGAGAACACAAAGCATACAAAATCATATGAAAACTGAAGCATATTCAAAAAGTTAATAGATAAAGTTTGAACTGCTTTAAATAAATTTTAAACTTTTCAAAGATTAAGTTTACTCACATGTAAAAGAACAAAGAGGTCTAGTTTGCTCACTTGGAAATATTTGAAAACAGAGAGCACTTTTCTTGTTTTGAAATCTGCAGTTGATCTTTCTTTTCTTTTTTTCTCTTCAGTAAATTGTTTTCAAGCTTGAATAAAAGTGACGTTTGCTTTTCTCTTTGTTTTCTGATCTTTGTTATGATTATTGTTATTGATGTTTTAAATGTAAGTAATATTGCCTCAGTTATAAAAGTGAACTAAAGTGAGATGGGAGATTGATATATACAAGTGAAGTTACTGGGTATAATATGTTGTATAGGGTGTATATAAAAATGTTTGTACAACAGTAGGCATGGCTAAAAACAGTTTTACGTTATGGTCTGCCTTGCTTTGGTATGCTAGAGGTGTCTTGCTTGTACATATATACTTTTATTTTCTTGCTCCTTGCCTTGCATCTCTTTACTCGGCTGAGATGCTGTATTTTGTACTTGCATTTATTTATTTGACTTTATATACCATTTGCTGTCTTGTTTTCCAAAAGCTTTTGAATTTTTTTCCTAGTTTTTTTTCTACATACTTATATTAATACTTATGTTACTTATTACTATTTCAAACCATAGCTTCTTTCAAAACACACATATTTGTATATATATTTACAAATAATTTGAAATGACAATTTCTATTTAAAAATAAGAATTCATTTGTAAAGGCATTTTATTTACAAACATATATTTTATTATATTTTATTTTTAATTTAAATTTAACTATATCTGTTCGAAACAAACACTTATTCGTTTTGGGGAAACTCGAATCTATTTACCGATAAATATTGAATTTTTTATTCAAAAATAAATTTAATTATCAATTTAAACTATATTAAAATTCGGGATCGTTACAGACTTCCCTCCTTAAAAAGAATTTCGTCCTCGAAATTCGCAGGCACGAAAATAACACAGAGATAGATAGATTCGATCTCCTATAATTCCTCAAACACTAGTTATGAATTCCAAACTCAAGTCGGAATATCTCAGAATACATACCAATTTGTCCCTCTTCGGACTTTGGTATTCACAAGAAATTACAATAAAAAATTCAATTTGGTTTTAAACAATATCGTTTTATCGATACAATTCAATTTATCCTTCATATTCTATTAATCAATTTAACTCAATTTAAAATTTCCAATTTCAAATTCATTAAGGTTTAAATCAAAAAGCTGATAAGAAACCGATGAAAATACTAAGTAAGGATTTTCTACAACGATTCGTAGAACCATCATCACACTTATAGCGGATACGAAGAAATGAAAAGAATTTGGAAATGAATCAAAGGAAATTGATAGAGAAAGATTGTTTCCACTTTTGTGGGGTATTGACCATTTATAGTCGTATTCCCCTGTCCTCTATCTCGTCTTCTTCTTGCACTCATACTCACTATCAGTGGATAGCAAGAGAATTTACTGAGACATTCAGGCGGATATCTTAGGGATACACTCATTCTAGGGATACTTCACCCTATCTCTAACGAGTTACTTAACGTGTTATACTCCCGAGCTAAAGTTCAACCTTCAGCTCTGATACCAAATGTAACATCTACGGATTTTTCGCGCTCGAAAATCGACATCCATACTTTACATCATACTCGAATGCCGTAGATTCGACCTTTCAAATCCGAGTCGCCGGAGCTTATAACACAGTTAAGTAAACAACACAGCGGAAGAAAAAGAATAATACATTGATATACAATATCTGATACAACAGAGTGATATAATGAATATCAATATACATCAAAGATATGATACAAGAAATAGCAGCGGAAAAGAAAATGATAACACCAACAGCGGATAATCTCCAACTCCAAAGCACCAATCCAGAAATAGCTCGAACTCCCGATAACGAGGCACAAAGATAAGCAAGTGCAGTCCATATCCACAGACCGAACTAGCTCCAGAAAATCTACTAATTCTGACTATCTGAAAAACCCAACTCTAGACTGCCCGTGTAGAAAAATTTTGAGCATCCAGAGTTTAGGAAAGAAACAATAAACTCCGGATCAGTCATGGGACTGGTGTGAGCAACAAAAACAGTTTATCTTTAAAAACGAACAACAAGAGAAGTTTTAAAGTCAATTCGCAATGCTTTTGGAAAATGAAACTACCATAAGACCTCCCGCCACACACACAATGCAAACGCAGAATTGGAGGAGATTTATCCTTATGATAGTCAAAGATGCTTACTACGCAAAAATCAAATCATTGGATATTATTATTAGTGCATAGTGGGAAACATTTCGAAAGTATAATATTAATCTTAGCCAACATACGACCAATATCGTATGCCTACTATAGCTACCATGTTCAATAGCAGGTTACCGCCACATTCCATGGTAGGTAATACAACTAAAACCGTACAAGTCTCGTATTGTTTCTTTGGATTTCCAATAAATGGTCGGGCAAAGGAACTTCCCAAGTAAAATAGAACGCCTCTGGAGCGACGTTCCCGGATCCTAACCGGATCTCTGCTACACAAGACCGGGTTACCCCTAGCTGGGTAACTACTGACACGAGTATGCCACCTCCCGGTCGTTAGCGACCTTTATCCGAGGTACCTCTAATCCAACAACCACAAAGCAATCACAAAGTAATAGATTCGCAGCAACCACAAAGTAAGTATCTAGGCTCCATACCATGATACCACTTATAATCCAGAAGAAAATGGACATACCCTCAGAGGGCGCTACCCTTAAATAACCTTGCTGCCACGATTCCTGTTTCGACCATACCGGGTCGTGAGGTTCGACGAAGTCTCATCCACAAAGCTACGCTTTGGCACAAAGCCATGCTTTGGGTCAACAGATGATCAAAGTAATGATCACAAAGATAAATGATCAAACAAATGATCATATCACAAATGATCAAATAATGATCATCACACAGCAACACTCAGCATGTCACATTACCAAATTGGGAATATATCGCTGATAACCTTCAACTACATAACCTCTGAGCTCGTACGTCTCAGAGAAGGGTGTTAAGCTAAGAGAATAAATTCTCCGCCACCAACAGAAATGTATTTGAAAGAAATCGGCTTTATATCTCAAAGTGTAATGTCAGACATGTAACCATACAAGTCTATTCCGGGTTCGAACAGAACCGAAGGCACTTCCAAAGAAGCCTTTGCAAATCCGGATAATTTTCTAATCACATCCGGACTTCCCATCACAGAAAGAGTGATATAAATCTCTATACCAGAGCAACTCGGTGCAGAGACATTCGACAAGTTGTCCTTTCATTTTCGAAAATATCCGGCCTTCACCACTGGTCTTCACCACCGGTCTTCAAATGCTATCCATAACGTCAAATCACATATTCGAAATGGGATATATGACACAAAGGTCCTCTCCCGGCTAAACCGAATAGTGAGCGAAATATTTACAAGAAACATATGGATATTGGGATTTCAATTAAGTCACAACTTATTACCCAAAACTTTTCTTCAAATGGTTTAAACAAATTACCATTTTAAATCTTTTACAAAAAGATTCATCTTACAAAGTTCACTCAGTTTCACAAAGATTCATTCATGGATTTCAAAACAATTTCTATTTCAATTGAATTAACTCGTTCGGTCTTTGAATCAAATACTCATTTCATAGTTTTCAAAACATTTCAATTTTATTTCAAACTTGAAACCTTTCAACACAATTTAGAAATCCTTTCTTAAAATGAAAGCTATTATTATTTGAAAACAAGTAGTTTTCGTTTTGGAAAAATCCAGTTATATTTACACGAGTTAAAACCCTTGAATTAAATTCAAATTCCCAAATCAAAACCTTTAAAATGGTTTAACCTATATATAACTTGTACAGCATCTTTAATCCCTAGTTTCAAATCATAGGATTCAATTTCAAACTTGAATTCAAATTTAAATCAAATTATTTAAATTTTCAAAACTCGATTAAGTTATTCGAAAATAAGTTTTATCTTTGAAATTCCATTTCAAAAGCTTTTCACTTTAAAGCCAAATTTCCAATTTCAAAATCAATTGAAATTAAAGTTTCAATTTCAAAAACATCAAATTTAAATTATCTGTGACTTAACCGATTTTCACGTGAAATCCATATTTGTGTGTGTAAAAGTGTAGTCCAGGGGTTTCACACAGTAGTGCAATATCATTCAATCATCACAGATTAAAACACAAAAATATAGTTGATAAACAATATAAACTATATCGCTTATCTTTTATCCACAGATCACAGATATATATAGATTTCAGATAAATAAACTACAGTAAAGATTACACACAAATCAGAATATATCACAAAGCATCATATATCAGGAAATATCATACAATTCAATCATCCAATAAAATCCAAACATCCATAAGTAGGATCAATTTAATTATCTGATAAATTTAAATCAGATTAAATTTCTATGAATAATTCTTTTCACATTTATTATCAAATAAATTTCAAATAAATGATCCTCATTAACTATTCATAATTATTTAATTACTATTCTTAAGTAATTAAACTCAATTTAATTATTGTTAGTTATCATTTAATTAACCTTTAAAATCATATATTTAATCACTAATTATTTAATTAATTAAGTTCTAAACTGTAACTTAATAAATCTTAATTACTTGATTAAATAACCTTAATCATTTGTTTAAAAGACAACTCTTTATTAAATTAATGAATCTTATTTACAAATTAATTTACCTTAATTAATTTAACTCAAATCTTAATTTCTTGATTAAATAAATTAATCAATTATTCACTTGAACTAATTTAATGAGTGCATATCATTTTATCTTCACTAATTCAAATTTAAAACATTTTCTAACTAATGTTTTAATTATCATCACAAATTAAATTTAAACAATTTAAATATTAAAACTTCTTTGATTTCAGAACTAGGATTCAAATTATCTTTAATTCAGATTTAAATTTAACTTAAAAACTTATCTACAATTTAAAAACTTTATTTTCAAATTCAAACTATTTAAACATTTAAGGTTGTTAAAAACAATTCAAATTCTAAAACTTTATTTTCTTTTTAAACTCAGATTCAAACTATCTTTAATTCAGATTTAAATTTAGATTTAAACTTGTTTTAACTTTGCTTAATAATTTAAATTCAGTTTTTAAAGTTTAGAGATAAATCAGGTTATTAAAACCTGCTACCCAGACATACCCGAGCTACATCACTCCTGCTTCGAGTCCTCCCCCTCAAAATCTCGAGTAAAGCTTCGAGTTTCCTTCCATCATTCACGAGTCATCCCCCTCTCCCTCTCGCGTTCGTTCTTCTTCTTCCCCAACCTTCCTACAACACCTGATGCACAACGTGCACGGTGCACGTGCCCCATCGATTCCGACCACCGTAGGCTATCGCGACTATCCTCGACGACCATACGAACCCACGCGAACCTCTTCGAACACTCAGATCACACAAAAATCATGCGAGATCGAAAACTGGACCCAAATTCGACCCACAAAACCTCCCAACGCCGACGAACCTGACGCCGATGAACTTCGCCGACACCCACATCAATTCGTCTCGATCTCCAGTTCAACACTCGACCATCGCGATCGCCTCCGGTCCACTACACATGTCGCAATTGCCTCGACAGCCAAGCCTAACCAAAAACAAGCTTAAACCCTAGATTGATCGAATCCAAGCACCACGGCCATAGAAAAAATTCGAAATCATTTTCCCCCTCATCCTTGATACAAAAGCAAGCTTCGAACCAATTTTTAACATTTATAATTGAATCGATTGCTAGAAATTTGTAAAAGTTCAATTTTTATTGAATTACAGACTACTCTTAAAATAACCAACTAAAAATCTTCATCTTTGTTTTAAAAATCATGGGTTGTAGTATAGATTCAATATATATCCTTGAATTAATATTTTACAACAATTAATTTTATTCAAATTATCACTTGAAACCTGTAAAACAATATTACAGTGATGTGCTTGATAAAGATGATTTAAATCAACCTTTAAAAATCTCATTTTTTTAAGTTTAACCATTTGATTTGTTGAGAATCAAGGCTTACAATTGATTTAAATAAGAATAGTTTGTATGCTTGAACCAAAATGCAAATCTGTATCAAATTTCCAGAGAACACAGAGCATACAAAATTATATGCAAACTGAAGCATATTCAAAACAGTTAATAGATAAAGTTTGAACTGCTTTAAATAAATTTTAAACTTTTCAAAGATTAAGTTTACTCACAATTAAAAGAACAAAGAGGTCTAGTTTGCTCACCTGGAAATATTTGAAAACAGAGAGCACTTTTCTTGTTTTGAAATCTGTAGTTGATCTTTCTTTTCTTTTTTTCTCTTCAGTAAATTGTTTTCAAGCTTGAATAAAAGTGACGTTTGCTTTTCTCTTTGTTTTCTGATCTTTGTTATGATTGTTGCTATTGATGTTTTAAATGTAAGTAATATTGCCTCAGTTATAAAAGTGAACTAAAGTGAGATGGGAGACTGATATATACAAGTGAAGTTACTGGGTATAATATGTTGTACAGGGTGTATATAAAAATGTTTGTACAACAGTAGGCATGGCTAAAAACAGTTTTACGTTATGGTCTGCCTTGCTTTGGTATGCTAGAGGTGTCTTGCTTGTACATATATACTTTTATTTTCTTGCTCCTTGCCTTGCATCTCTTTACTCGGCTGAGATGCTGTATTTTGTACTTGCATTTATTTGTTTGACTTTAAATACCATTTGCTGTCTTGTTTTCCAAAAGCTTTTGCATTTTTTTCCTAGTTTTGTTTCTACATACTTATATTAATACTTATGTTACTTATTACTATTTCAAACCATAGCTTCTTTCAAAACACACATATTTGTATATATATTTATAAATAATTTGAAATGACAATTTCTATTTAAAAATAAGAATTCATTTGTAAAGACATTTTATTTACAAACATATATTTTCTTATATTTTATTTTTAATTTAAAGTTAACTATATCTGTTCGAAACAAACACTTATTCGTTTCGGGGAAACTCGAATCTATTTATCGATAAATATTGAAATTTTTATTCAAAAATAAATTTAATTATCAATTTAAATTTTATTAAAATTCGGGATCGTTACATTTTCTGTTCTTCGTTCATCCTATGGCATGTCATTCACTTCGCTACATATTCAACTACCTATCTATTTATTCTTGGCCAATAGAATATTCCCTTTACATCCTGATACTTCTTATCCCCTCTTGGATGAATATTCATTCTAGAGCGATGACATTGACTCAAGATCTTCTCTATCAATTCCTTAATCTGCGGTACACATAGCCTTCCATACCTTCTCAAATAACCTTTCTGATCTTTAGAATAATGATCCAAATAAGTTGATCGTTAACCCAGTCCTAACTACTCCATAATATCAACCAATGACACGTCTTGTCCATGACTTACTCCAATATGATCCATTAATGCTGGCCTACCCTCCATTGCTACTAATAATCTAGGTGTGTACTCCATTCATGGTCTGAAATCAAATTCTGATATGAACTCCAAATTTCTTTATTTTATCAACATAGCATTCATGTCTGCATGCCTCCTACTTAAAGCATCTACACCTACATTCCATTTCCCTGGTGTATAAGAAATCCCAAAGTCATACGATGATAAGGACTCCATCGGCCGCTACTGTCTTAGATTCAGGTCCTTTTAAGAAAACAAGTATCTGAAAAATTTATGGTCCATAAATAACTCGAGTCTTTCACCCAACTGATAATTCCTTCACGACTTCAATGCAAATACAATAATAGTTAACTCATGTTGTGGGTGGAATAATTCTTCTCATGGTTCATTAACTTCGACTTGCATATGATGCTACCCTTTCTTCTTGCATAAGAACAACACCAAAACTAGTACCACATGCATTGGTATACACAATGAAATACTTGATACCCTTTGGAATAACCAAAACTGGAGCACTCATCAATAACTCCTTCAATCTGATAAACGCCACCAAACACTTTGGGCTTCAAGTATAAATTAGATCCTTATTCGTTAAATGAGTACAGAAGTGTCGATATCTTCACAAAATCCATAATAAACTTTCAATAGAATCTAGACTAACTAAGAAAGCTACGGACCTCTGAAGCATTCTTCAACATTTTCGAATCCCTACTTGCAGCTACTTCTCTTGGATTTACTGCCAATCCTTCCACTGATACCACATGCCCAAGCAAACGAACTTCATCTCTCCAAAAGTGACTTAGAAAATTTAGCCTTCAAATAATTCTTTCTCAAAACATCCACCACTTTTATAAGATGAACCTTAAGCTCCTCCTCACGTTTGGAGTAAATAAGAATGTCATCCAAGAAGACCACTACAAACCTGTTCAACTGCTCTCGGAATACTCTATTTATCAAATCCACAAAATAAGTTAGAACATTAGTCAGCCCAAATGGCATGACCAGCCACTCAAACAATCCATCAGGTGTACAAAAAGTAGTCTTCTGGATACTATCTATAGCCACTCACTACTAGTAAAACCCAGTCGCCAAATAAGGCTGCAAAAGAATTTGCTTCGACTAATGATCAAAGAGGTTGTCAATGCGAGACAATGGATAGCGGTTTTTCTTCGTCAACTTATTTTGTTCTCGATAGTCAATGCATCATTCGAGGGAACCATCTGCCTTAGTAGTGAAAATAAAAGGTGCTCCCCATTCCAAGATACTTCTCTAAATAAAACTCTTCTGCTATAGTTCCAATACTTGCTTATCCAACTCTTGTCTTTCTTTCGAAACCATATGCCTGAGAGGCATCACAACTAGCCCTGCATCATTCTTAAGATCCATACAAAATTCAATTTCTCTTTGGGGAGGAAGACACGATACTTCTTTGAATACATCAAGATAGTTCTTCACTATGGGTATACATGTTAGCTCTACCTATGATAGGCTGAGTGAATGCAAATACGTCTCCAAAATAGAAGTATCTAGCTCACGATATAAATCAAACCCATCCCACCACCCTTCCTTGATCAAAAAATCCTCTAGTCATAATCCAATACTACCCCATAGCGAGACATCCAATACATTCCCAAAATCAATACATACCCTGAAAAGTTCAGTACATATGCATTTTAAGGGAATTCCATACCACGGATGACCAACTTTAGGTTATGAGATAACATGATAGTTGGATCGATCCCCCGACAGGATTCGACACCGAAATAGATTATGCACAAATTGTGTTTAAGAGCTAAACTATCAACTAATGCACTTGATCTAAATGAGTGATATGTTCCGGTATCAAACAAAGTACAGACATGAAAATCAAATAAAATCAACACACCTTCCATCACAATCTGTTTTCCTTTCTTTTGAACCGTCGATGGTGCCTTATTGGAAGTTGGAACGACATCTAGAGTATATGCCTTCACAATTTTACCTTCACCGTTCAAAATTGGACAATATTTCTCCATGTGTCCGATCCGATCACAATTATAACACTTGAACTTCTTCTGAGTTGGGGATGCCTTGCAATTATTAGCTATGTGTCCCACTTGGTTATAGTTATGGCATTTAATCGTTGAGAGGTTCATCCTATAATTCTTTGCAATATGTCCCACCTTGTGACATCTATTACAAGTAGTCGCCTATCTTTTGCCTTGACCTCCTTGTGGTTCATTTCCTTTACGTTTTCCCTGCTACTTCCATCCTTCCACTTTCTTATTTGTTCCTTGACCATATTTCCATTCACAGAGTTTAATAATGATGGCTCTACCAATCCCTTGAACGTCGTTCAATACGGTATTCGATTTAACACAAACTCCTTTAAAGGTGAACTCAAAACCTTTGCAAACTTTAACGCCTTCTTCATCGGAAAATTCATTAATTCAAATCCAAATCAGGCCAACTCATTAAACTAGCTGACGTACTACCCTACTTTCATTTCTACTTGTTGGAACTGGGCCAGCTTGTAGTGAAAGAAATGGGTGAATTTCAAAATTTTCACCATTTTAGATCTATATTGGACCTATGAAGTCTAATATTTAGAACATTTCTAAATTTTCTATTAAATAAAATCATTATTTTATTCAGATTTATAAATAAAGTTTTATTTATTTATTTTGTAGTACGTTTTGAACATGTGTATCATATACACATATGTATAAACGTGCAGGTGCAACATTATAATATATACATGGTTTAACATGCCCGCATTTGGGTCTAGAGATTTACACTACTACGGGCATATTATCCCCACTTGCATTCGATTATACCGTCTAAATGTACTTTTAAGTGCATCAAAGTGGTATGAATATAGTGAATATATATATATATATATATATATATATCTGTGTGTGTGTATACTAAAAGTCATTATATCAAATAGTTTGTATAATTTATGTATATATAAAATGCACGTATAAATATAAATATGAATGAGGTTTATACAATAAAAATGAGGCAATTATTTAAGTTTTGAAGTGTGAAAGTTTGAGAAATGAAAAGCTTAGTCATATTAAAGAAAGAGATATTAATATAGTGATAAATGCTTTTTACAACTTACACAGCCTCTTTATTTCTAAAGAAAGATATTCGTATACTTATATCCTAATAAGATAAAGGATGAATTTTGTAAAATATATTTATTTATTAAATAAGGGCCCATAACCTGCAAATTAATGTTGCAATGAATGTTGATTTTGAATGAAAGGTTAAGTTATATAACGAGAGAGAATTAACGTGGTGATTAATTGGGTCATTAATTTCCTTTGATAGAACCGCCGTTATAAAATTCAACAAAGAATGAATGTATTCAAAGTGTGGTGACTGTTTAATAAAAGAATATTTTTTATTTTTTTTGAGAGAAATGTGCTATTCTCTAAAGTAGAGGAGACCACACATGTACATATAAATATCACCAATAGTAAAGGAGCTGCCAACAATCCTGTCAGGTGGCATAAAATCCCCCATACAAAAAGAAGAAAATAAAACCCTCCCAAAAGCATATGAAACTAAAGACTCTCCCTAAACAAACTACTTTAATAAGAATCTAAAGCCTAAAATGACTCCAAGAAAAGAGCAGCCTACTATAACAATTCCCACAACCTCAACCACAACTACCATATTTGAAAAAACCACCAAATAACAAAATGCAACCGCTCAAGTCACAAACAGCCACCAAAAGAACAATCACCCAAATAACTCCCCGAAATAGCCATCATCCCCATGAATAAGACAAAGAAGCTTTTAAGTTTCAATCGAGGACTTCTTCTAATGTTTACTGTTATCATACTCCTACTAGTTCTTTTACCAATTTTGAGTGTATGAGAAGAATCGCAGACATGGATAGTAGAAGGTGAAGATCTTCTTAGGGATGCAAGGCAACAGTACTATATAAATCTAAAGCCCTAGTATTATAAAAAACAGACTTATCAATATTGCATTCGCCATCGTTTATAGAAGATATACATGGTGCATGTTGAAATTCATTCATAACCGCATTTTCTCCCACTAAGATATCAACGCCATCACCAAAAATTAAAAATAATCTTTCTTTGCACTCATTATTCACGGGAACAGTTGAATAAACAACCTTACTTACCACTGCATTCATGAATCCATTAATTACTAGCAGCTTATTTGCCCCTACAACAGTCTAAAAATCCACAAAACCAGAATTAGACAACCTCCTCACCGCCACCTCATCTAAAACCCCAACCTCACCATCAAGATGAGCACCAAAAATATCCGAGCAGTTTGAGCTCACATCGAAAACCTTACGAAAGCCATCACCAACCCATGGAAACACAGAATATGCCAACTTATTCACTTCCGTTACATCAAGATCCCCAACCACACCACCAAAACGATCACCATAATTAACCAAACAGTTAGAGATAATGTCATTTATTTTGTACATACCAACACCTAAAGCACCAATAAACCTATGTATATCTTCACATACTTCATTTGATTCACAGTGCATATAAACTTCTTTCATGCTATCAGATGCACCATTCCAAACATCAGTTACATGAAATACATGAGAAACACTATATTGTTTAGAACCTTCCTTTTAATATCTTTCAGACATTTCCTCACAAAGGTCAGCCTCTTTGCCAACACCAGAATTTGTATGCATACCTTTCCCATCCAGAAGAATACCAGAACTAGTCGACCTGCTCTCAGCCACATCATCTAAATTCCCACCCATACCATAAAAACAATCAACAACCTTGTGCACATCAATATCCTTATCTACTACATTTAACTTGTTCATATCTTCATCTGAAACATCAAAAGTCTTATGTATACCATCACATGTTTCTTCATTATGCACGTTATCTTTTTCCAGACATTAATAAGAATCAATCCAATCATCTGAGACATGATCAACATTAGTCAGATTACTTTCATTATCTCCTGCACTCAAATCTAAATCCTCTATTGACTTAAGACACTATTTGTAGTGAATAACTCAAAACTATCCATCGCACAAGATTTTTCTTTGAATTTTTTGCTATTAACATAAACAAAATCATCATTCAGATCACTTAAATGAATTGAAGCGTCAGAAACCCCCTTAGGATAGATTGCATCCCCACTATCAAATACTGAATTATTGATTTTCAGTGATTGAGGACCTAATCTATAATGAGAAACAGCAGGGTCAAAGAGTAATGAATCAAAGAGATCTTCCCTTTGAATTGCAACAGAGATATCTGAATCTTCATTGACGCCTACAAGAGTGTTTGAAACACCATTATTCCCACAAGAAACTGGTACCATATCAACAGCCAAGACATCACCATCCAATGAATAAGCATATTTCCCAAAATAGTCCACAGGATTACCAATTTCATACTATAATTTCTTCAAATATTAACAGCATTGATTGCATCAAAGTGCTTGAAAAGATCTTCCAAGAATTCGATTCCTTCTATCCTCTGATTCCATAAATGATCAAGCAAAATCCTCTTAAGTTTCATACATTTTAAAGTGAAAGGAAATCCATGATCAAGATTTTTACTCCTATCAGAAAAAGAATTGAAATCTGCCGAACATTTGGTCAATTTATGACCAAAATAACCGCATCCAAAACACCTAATGGAATCGCGACAATCTTTGGCCAAATGAGTATATTCCCCACAACGAAAACAAAATCTCCTTACTCTTCTAGAATCAACCCAATTTTTGGATTTGGATCTCTGGTATATAAATTGTGGAGAAGAATACTTAGAATCCTTAACCACTTGAGGATAAGAACAGTTAAATGAAGAATCGCGATCGAGAAGAGAATAAGAATTGGAGAAATTAGAAAAGGAAGAAGGCAAGATTGAGGGAGATGAATACGAGAATGAGAAACCTGTAGATGCCATATCTTTCTCTAAAAGAAGGATCCGTCTATTAACCCCCGGTATTTTCTCTTCACACCCCGATTAAAATTTTAAAATATTAATTCCAATTATACCCTTTAATAGTTAAATAGATATCTCGACACACCACGTTCCACGCGAAAAAATGCAGACACTCGACATACCACGTTCCATGCGAATGAGGTTGTTGAACCAACCTCGTCCGATCAACACGTGGTTGTTGTCACAACCATGTTCGCGGCGGACGAGGTTTGTTCAACAACCTCGTTCGCATGGAATGTTGTTGTTCACATAAATACGACACAGCGGCAGGTTAGGGTTTGAGGGCGAACGATATGCTGAGAGCGGCGGGTTAGGGTTTGAGCACGAAGAGAAGCTTTTTTTTTATTTATTTTACAGAAAGGGAAGGGTAGTTTTGGTAGTAGACGGGGGGAGAAGAGAAAAAGATGGGGTGGATTTTTTTTTCTCAAAACATCGGGGTGGGAAAAGCAAAATACGGGGTGAGAATAGACGGAGCCCTAAAAGAATATGTTTTATAATGATAAACATATTTTGTAACAACAAAAGATGCTTTCAGCCATCAAATAAAAATTTTGTTTAATATTGATTAATTAATTGAAGTAGTATGGTTGTAAGAGAAATACATTATTGTTTTAGAAATCTTGAACAATGTGCATATTTGTTATTTCTAGAAATACATATGTATAAATTTAATCTCCTTAATCAATTTTAAATTAATTAATAAATGAGTTTATGTACAAATTCAATATATATATATATATATAAATTTAATCTCCTTAATCAATTTTAAATTAATTAATAAATGAGTTTATGTACAAATTCAATATATATATATGTATATATATATATGTATATATATATGTATATATATATGTATATATGTTTAGAATGTATTTTAGGCTAAAGCAATTTTTTTTATTGGAATTAATGTCATAAAAGAAAAGAAAAGCGATATTAGCTTCAAAAGAAAAGAGAAAAGCTAAAACATTTAACTGTAAATTTTTACAATTAAAGTCAATCAAACAATATTAGCTTCAAAATTAGAAAAGAAAAGAAAGAAATTTATTTTAATACAGAGAACATCATAGCTATTACAAACAAACAAAATGATAATAGTAATTTTAATACATATGTATAAATTTAATCTGCTTAATCAATTTTAAATTAATTAATAAATGAGTTTATGTACAAATTCAATATATATATATATATATGTATATATGTGTATATATATACATATGTATATATGTGTATATATATACATATGTATATATGTATATATATATATACATGTATATACATACACACACACACATATATATGTATGTATGTATGTTTAGAATGTATTTTAGGCTAAAGTAATTTTTTTATTAGAATTAAAGTCATAAAAGAAAAGAAAAGCGATATTAGCTTCAAAAGAAAAGAGAAAAGCTAAAACATTTAACTGTAAATTTTTACAATTAAAGTCAATCAAACAATATTAGCTTCAAAATTAGAAAAGAAAAGAAAGAAATTTATTTTAATACAGAGAACATCATAGCTATTACAAACAAACAAAATGATAATAGTAATTTTAATACATATGTATAAATTTAATCTGCTTAATCAATTTTAAATTAATTAATAAATGAGTTTATGTACAAATTCAATATATATATATATGTATATATGTGTATATATATACATATGTATATATGTGTATATATATACATATGTATATATGTGTATATATATACATATGTATATATATATATACATGTATATACATACACACACACATATATATATATATATATATATGTATGTATGTATGTATGTATGTATGTTTAGAATGTATTTTAGGCTAAAGTAATTTTTTTATTAGAGTTAAAGTCATAAAAGAAAAGAAAAGCGATATTAGCTTCAAAAGAAAAGAGAAAAGCTAAAACATTTAACTGTAAATTTTTACAATTAAAGTCAATCAAACAATATTAGCTTCAAAATTAGAAAAGAAAAGAAAGAAATTTATTTTAATACAGAGAACATCATATCTATTACAAACAAACAAAATGATAATAGTAATTTTATGCACTTGAACATACAACCATCCATTATGTGATGATAAATCGATATACAAGATCCGTCCTAATCAAGCCATCTAATAGAAATATAAAATAATAATAAAATTATTTATCAATGGATAAGAGATAAACATTTCACCATTGCCTGAAGTCGCACCTTGAAACTATAAAAAAATTCCTTGAATCGAATCATTAGTTTTGGAGTTGCTAGCTCTCAAACCGATAAACCTTGTCCTTCATCACACCTTGATTTTTGACTTTTCCTTAGATTTCAAATAAATTAGCATCCCACTTTGCAAGAGAAAGATGAACAACCTTTCTTTAATTTAATTTGATGTTGATTTAAATTTTTTTTGATGTTTTTTTTCTTTGGAAGAAGTTTCAGCCATGAATGAATAATAGAGAAGAGAAAAAGAAAAAGTGGAAGTAAAAGTTACATTATGTTCTGGAATTAAAATGAGGAGATTTTGCTTTTAATAGAATTAAAGGAACCTTTCCCATTCTCTTATCAAAACTTCCTTTTTTTATTTCCCTTTTAAATTTCAATTAATCCAATTAATTAGTTTCCCCCTCTCACCATTATATGGTTGATCCAAGCACGTTCCTAATGTGTAAATTTTCCAAATAAAAGAGAAAAACATTTGTGTAGTTATTTTATTATTCAAACTACGTTTAAAATTATAACGATATCGCATATTGATATATGCACATATAATTTTTACATATGCAGTTAAATAATTACCAACAACATTCAAAAATCAAATAAATCAACGATAATTAATGCCTCATAAATATTAATTAATATAACCAATTTATAACATTTTATAAATTAATTAAATCATGTGGTTTTCAAAGAAATCGCAAATGTGGTTGTGCGACTTAGAGGTGTGAATTCAATCAACGATTAATATTGCAAATTTGAAATATCAATGTTCACACGTCACCTTAGCTAGTGGTGTGACAGTTTGGCTGAATCCATTGCTTATAGGTCTTTTCAGTGAAATCAAATATCACAAACACTTAAGCAGTACCTTTTAGTGAAAATTATTTATACCAATTCTCTTTGTCAAAACTATATCACTTTGTACTTATGTAAATCGGTAATGGTCAAAATTCTTGCATCGTCCGTATTCAACTTTATAGTCCAAACATAAAGTCCTTTGGTTCAATAATAACAACTATTATTAACCGAACGGCCCTGGATAGAGACTTAGACTTTTAGTTGACAACGGTTGACCGTGATACTAACCTCATATAACCAAGGAGACGAACCCTCTCTTGAATATGGTTTCACTTATACTGCTTCCACTCGACCAACTATAGTCGTTCGATAGATGTCGTGCCATGATTAAACCTAATCAAAGGGAGGAGTAGCTTTTGAGATTGAATTTTCATTCATTTATAGGTACGTTCGAAACTTTTTCCAATATACTCACCTATTCGATTAAATCAAATCATTTTATTTTATTTTATTGCACGTTATATTATTTACTTCCATTTCATATTTTATGATCTTATCATAGACATACTATATGTGCATCAAATATACATTTCCATGTCGGTGATAAACCATCAATGAATATAACCAAGTACGTGGAACCGATTTGGTTTTAATAGACTTGCGATTGCATACATCAATATGTATCAATCCGAAGAGTTCATCAACTCTTATGACACTTCCACTAAATGCGTGCATAGCCCTTAATTGTTTGAGATATAATTAGCTAGTACCATATGATTCATAATAATATAATAAAAATTATTTATTAAAACTACATCTTAGTGTATAATTCCAAAATAATTGTAAATAATTTTAGATACTTTTGTATTTTCCATTGCAACACTTTTGTTACGAAAAAAAATACCATATTATAGTTTTATTACGTAATGAATATCCATAATATTCTCATTGAAATATAACTATGTCTATTTTCAGTCGATACCGAAAAATTGTCATTATTTCATAAATATTGTTCAATATGTTTTATGAAAACAATTTTCGTAACTTGATGCAACCAATAAGTGTTATATGACATGCTCCACTTTTTCCGCTAATACTATAATAGCAACGAATATGGAGGTCCATAATCCACTTAATATAGACTATATATTTCATATACTGCAATAAGTTTACAATGGAGAGTTCTTTGATCAAATCTCTTGAATACATAGAAATAAATCTCATAGAAAACAATTTTCTATACAAATTACATTTTGAAATAGAAATTATATTTCTGATTCTAATGTTAAGCATAAAATCATTATTATTACAATTCTCGTTTTTGATGTTTCTTTATAAAGTAAAAGTGACTATTCATTCTCTTCATCCCTTACTATAATATCATAACAAACTCTTTACAAAAGCCCATTCGATTATCCTTAACATTAAAGGACATCAAATGTGTTACACTTTACGTAAACCGATCAAACCAACATTTTAACGATCGAGTTCTTAGATTTATGTTGTAGTTTTGGTCTTGTGTTACATTTAACACAATACGATATTTGTTATAATCAATCAAATTGAATACTTGATCTCAAGGTATGCTTTATTTATTTGCTTCGAATGAACTAATTTCATCGAAGTATCGTACTTTACGGACAATGACCATTCATCATATAACGCTTATATGTGATCATATATGGATTAAATATCCATAGTCTCGTATTGCTTTTGAGTTCGGAACTCATCGAATGCAATACACTGTCTTGACCAAATAAACATGTAAGTAACCAAATTACGAACGTATTAAATAGTTGTAAAATCAGGCACTTGCATGGGTGTCAAAACATTAACATGCTATAAGCATTCATCAATAACTGTATTTTATATTTCTTTTTTTCAATCTTTAATTCAGTTCATTTGTATATCTTAATCATTAAACATTTTTTAATCATATTAAATGCACAAATTTATCATTGTAGATTATTATAACATTATATAGCATATGTTCTTACAATATTAGAATGGTTAAATGTTATCATTTCATCTTTCTAATAAGGCTTCCACTAGTCTTTTATGTTTCACCAAACACAAAGTGAAACATAGAAATCATTTGACTTTACTAGTGGGTGTCAGGACTCGTATGCCTTGGGATTTTGACCTTGAGGGAAGCTCGATAAATCATAGGCCCACATACAATGGATAACTCCTTCTTGGTTGTATAACATACAACTCCTAACCTATGGTTCCTTGCCTAATACCGCCTTTATATTGAAGAAAGCTCAATAAGTAAAGTAGGACTATTACTCGGATCTATCATTGCGTGACCGCCTAAGTATAACTCACGTACCTGGAGGAAAGCTCAACAAATACGTGCAGTTATCTTACCTCGTCTATTCATTTATTCAATATATTAATAGTACTGCACATAATATCCCTAACTCGAGGAAAGCTCAACAACTAAAAAGTATGCAAGTAATCTATTAATATATAAATGATAGAGGACAACTTTATATTAAAGATTCATAATCTTCAATATTTTAAACTGAGTGACATTGACTTATGGAATAATGTATTTCCTATAAAATACCCTTGTAATTTAAGTTTCGGACACATCTGAAATCACGTTATATGTATGTATTTATTCCTTAAGTCTATAAAGATTTCTTAATGTTCCACCTTTAATTTATACACTCATATTATATAATTTTCTTTATTATATTACTTTTATATTTTAATTAACTTATGTAATAATCTAATGTATTACATTATATTAACTAACTATTATTTAACTAATTTTAGTTAATTAACTCTTTAACTAATTTTATATTAGTATTCCAATACAACTTTTATATTGGACATATGTACTATAACCTTTATAGTGTATGCTATAACCTTTATAGTATAACACATATATCTTGAATATGTGTATTTTTAATTAATTGATTAGCCTTTAATTAATTTATTCAATTAATTAACCTTTAACTTATTATTTAACTTAATTATATTAATTTCAAAATTTAGCTTTTATACGTACATATATACTTAATGTTATCTTAAACACTTTAAAATAACATAACATATATAATACATGTATATGAGTATTAATTAATTAATTTTATTAATCATATTAATAAATTTTAAATTTTGAATTAATATTTAAAAAGTTTCAAACATTTTGAAATTTTATGTTATATTATAAACTTTTATAATAAACATGTTTTTATTTTACATTTAAAATCTTGTCTTAATTTTCAAAACTAATTTGAAAATTAGTCCAAGGCCCAATTCGTATTGGACCTTTTATATTAGGGGCGACCTTTGGACTCACTTCACCTTTCAGGCTAGGTCGGTAACCAGGTAGGACATGATATTATATTACACAATTCCAATCCTGGATATTACCTTTCTAGACACGATACTAAGTGAGCAGGCTTAATTGGTTAGCCCTAACATGACTAACTTAGAATGCATAGGCTATTGGGCTTTGATGCCATTGCTGGAACTGTGCTAGTTTGCAGTGGAAGAAATGGGTGGATTTCAAAATTTTCACCATTAGCCGATGAAGTCTAAATATATTTATAACTTTTCAAAAAAAAATCATTATTATATTTAGATTTATAAATAAAGTTTTATTTTATTTATTTTGTAGTATGTATTGAACATTTGTATCATATACAAATATATGTAAACGTGCACGTGCAACGTTATAATGTGTACATGGTTTAACATGCCCATATTTAAGTGTTGGGATTTACACCGCTATGGACATGTTTTCCCCTCTAACATTCGATTATACCAACTAAATGTACGTATAAGTGCATCAAAGTGGTGTGAATATAATGAGAATATATGTATGTATACTAAAAGTCATTATATCAAATATGCTATATAATATATATATATATAATGAATGTATAAATGTAAATATGAATGAGGTTTATAAAATACAATTGAGACAATTATTTAAGTTTTGGAGTGTGAAAGTTGAGAAATGGAAAGCTTAGTCATATTAAAGAAAAAGAAATTAATGCAATGAATAACGCTCTTTATAACTTACGTATCCTCTTTATTTATAAAGAAATATATTTGTATACTTATATACTAATAAAAGTAAGGATGAATTTTGTAAAATATGTTCATTTATTAAATACGGGCCCATAGCCTAAAATTTATTTTTGGAATGAATGTAGGTTTTGAAATGAAAGGTTAAATTATATTAAGAGAGAGAGAATTAATGTGGTGATTAATACGATCATTACTTTCCTTTAATAGAATCGTTTCATTTCAATATTCAACAAATGATGAATGTATTCAAAGTGTGGTGACTGTTTAATAAAAGAATATATTTTATAATGACAAACATATTTTGTAACAGCAAAAGATGCTTTCAGCCATCAAATAAAGTTTAGTTTAATATTTAATAATTAATTAATTAATTAAAGCAATATGGTTGTAAGAGAAATATAATGCTCTTTTGGAAATCTTGTACAATGTGCATATTTGTTATTTCCAAAACTACATATATAAATTCAGTCTACTTAATGAATTTTAAATTAATTAACTATGGAGTTTATACACAAATTCAAGATATATATATATATATCTGTGTGTGTGTGTGTGTGTGTGTTTAGAACGTCTTTTAGGCATAAACAATTTTTTTATTATTAAAACATGAGTTTAGATAATGTAAATCATTTAACTATAAATTTGTACAATTAAAGTCAATAAAACAATATTAGTATAGTCAAGAGAGGATTGTAGATAATCGAAGCAGAGCGCCGCATTGAAGATCAACTGTATTCTCAGGTAGAGAGAACTGTGTAAATTAGTCACATCAATATTTTCTATTTGACCATATTTATATTAATCAACAGAAAACTATCGAGTGTGTCATTCCGTAATTATCCAATAACCATCTGTATGTAACCCCTTGGTGCCCCCAATAGTCATGAGTAATACGCTGCCCAAAATTTGGAGAGTTTTAAGTACTCTAGTCTCCAGAGATGTACCGATATCCAATCTCGATACATCTTGACTAGGAATATTTAAAATTGTATATTTATTTTTTGTTATGATAAATTACTCATGGTTACGACACTTTGTAACTACTATCACAAACATACCATTTGTGCATATTCTATTAAATATACTTTTTTTAAATTAATTAACTAATAAACACACCATATCAAATATATAATAGAAAGAAAACACCTTTTAGTTTGAACAAAATTAGCCAACGATTTAGATATATATAACAAATTACATAATTGCCCCTAGGGCATACCCCTAACTCTATCACTCCATTCTTTATATGGATAAACTTTGCCAATAACAAACCCTCTTGGTGCGAGAAAGAAATTTTTTTCTCAAATCTCAACTTGAACATACTCCATGTAGTAGTATTCTCATCCACTTCAATTGTTTCTACCTCCCACCAACATGCTAGTTCACCTTTCCAATGCCATATAGCTAACTGCCTTTTAGTTGCATCACTAAGTCCTAATAGGTTGAAAATATTTTCATAATTATTAAGCCATGTCTAAGTCACCGAATATGGTTCCGTCCTAAGAAATGACTTCCCACCATAGCTGGAGAAATCCTTACACAACTTAGGAAAGTCAACATCTGGTGGTGGTGGGATGGAATCACACCTTGCTTAGTAATGGTATTGGTCTCTGCAAGTTTGGTGGGGTTAGTACAAGCTTGGCTCATCACCTGAAGGTAGCGTCTGAACCATACTAGAATATTAACCCTAGGAATATCCAGGACATCCATGCGGTTGCTAGTCCCTACCTAGGTTTCTATCCCACCGGCATTGGCTACGTTGATCTTTTTTCTAGTTTCGACTGAATTACTAATTCTAAATATTTGTAAAAATAGGATGTATTATCAACTTCCCAATATATAATACACACAATTGGAACAATAAATGGGTGTGTGCATATGTACTTGGAATTCCTATAGTATATATATAATACACACACAAATATAAATAGAAAGTACAAATACTCGCTCTCAATACTGCAACATCCCCCACTTGGAGGCCCAAAACTAACGACTATGGATGCTGTAGTCATCCGTAGTTATTAATCCTCAGCAACCAAATATGGTAATGTTAGATACATTGATATAACAGAAACACATGGATATGGAAAATTTTAAAATCAACAAACAACTTCCTCATTCCATTTCAAAGTATTCAAATTCATTACATAACCGCACAATCGTTAACCACATTCAGAGAAAATATAATTATTACAACATACGCCAAGAGCAACATATGAATATGCCCCTTTGGATGATCAGAGTATATATTTAGGCAATTATACTACTTTTCCTTTACAACAAACACAGCGGAATTAAAACAGAAAAGAGCACTAATTAGCTATCATGCCTCCTGCACGTCTCTAGAAGCTTATTCATCTAAAGAGGTACCTGAAAACCTCAACTCTCAAACTACTCAAAATCAATTGACTACCCGAGAGTTTATGGGGAAAACATAAACTTCGAGTCAGACATAAAGCCTGGTACGAATAATAATCTACCATCTCAAACCATTTAGATATCTAGTGAGACCATGCCGCTTAGCGGAATGGGTTTTCCCCTCACTTGTATCTCATTTAAAACTTTATAAAACCATATACTGTGCTCCTGCATCCACAATGGTTAAGACATAGCAATTCAAAATATTATAATGATATGCAAACTAGTAAATCAATTCTGGATTTTCCATCCCCATTTATTCTGACTACATGTCTTATTTATAGTTTCTATGGTCACTATTAACCTATTAGTTTTCATGAGTTGACTAATAACCTGTTTAATACTTATGGACTCCCTATCCAGTTTCATAGTTTTCATGGGATCACTATGAACCAATTGGCCCATGCTAATAACTTCATCATTCATAGGTCCTCCTTGAACCTATTGGTATCTTCAATAACTTCCGCCTTATCCTAGTTTTCTTGGGTTGACTAGGAACCTATTGACATCTATCAATAACTTAATCCGGATATAGTTTTCATGGGTTCACTACAAACCTATTGTCCCCTCAGAATAACTCAATCTAATCATAGTTTTCATGGGTTTACTATGATTCTATTGGCATCTGCCAATAACTTTTCCTAAACATAGTTTTCATGGGTTTACTATGAACCTGTTCATCTGACAACTTCACTATTTAGGCATCCTACATTCTGGTCTATCTGACCTCTCGGATGTAATTCTACTCATTTAGGAGTTAATTCAAATTATATTCACTACTGGGTCAACCTAGCTGGTTATTCTACCCTTTCTCCCAAATTACAGTTATGGGTCCATTACTATGTGAATATATATATATATATATATATGAAGAAGTAAACATAATAACATAATAAGTCCAACACCTACGGTTTAATATCCTTGAAATCATTTTATATAAAACTTGGTTAATCCCTTTAACCTATTAATCAAGGAAGACTTCTTCAAAAACTCCATACTTAAAATCATTTCAAAACTCTTTTATTATGCCACGGTTTTCCTTTATAATTGAGATTGGGTTCTTTGTTTTGGAAACTAAGACTTTCGAAACCCTTAATCTTTACTTTCGAAACCATTGAAAAACTTCCTTTCGAAAGCATTCAAATCTTCTTTTCAAAACTCTAGGCACCTACCTTTCGAAACACTTTAAAACCTTTCTTTCGAAACCTTTTGAATGTATTAAAGTATTACCATTCAACTATAGAAGCTTAGCTTCGAAACCATTTGAAAGTACCCCTTTCGAAATCATTTGATTTTTTTCTTAAAATATCTTTTAGGTCAAAGTGAATACATACGAAAGTACCCCTTTCGAAACCATTGATCTTTATATAAAATTGTTTGGGGAAAAGTCGATGGCTTCGGAACCATCCTTTCGAAAGCTTCATAACATTAAGTAAAACATTAAAGGATAGCATCGAAACCCCCTTTCGAAGCTATTGCCTTCATAACCCTTGAACCCTTTTGAAAGTTTTTAGGAAGTGGCTTGGTACAATTTTAAAACAAAGCTACCTTTTGAAAGCATTGATGACTTCAATAACTTCTAAAGGCATAAGATTGGCAGCAAGGTCTCGACTAGGTCGAAAACACCCATTTTGAAAGCATTCATTTATAAACAACAAACTCATTCAAAAGCTCCACTGACAAAGAGGCGGCAACAGATTCGAAAGCAAAGGTTTCGACTTTGTCAAAAGCATTATTTTGGAAATAAGGTAGACGCTTATCGAAACAAAGGTTTCGACCCCATCGAAAGCAAGTGTTTCGATTCCATGTCTTCCGCCTTTCTCTAATCGACTACGTACCATCATTGTGATACCTTGTGTATTGGTTTCGGCTTTAGTAGGTTTCGACTTGGTCGAAGTGGAAGTAATGGGTCGAAAAGTGCTTCTTAAAGAGGCAGAACCCACTTTTCTGGGTAAAAACCGACTTAATGCCAATTAAAGCAAATACTTTCTTACTAACTTGCTTACTTGTAAACATGTGATTGGTTGCCATAACTTTTCAAATTCTTTACAAAAATAACCGCTGCATAATTTCAAAATTAAACATGGATTAATGTAACAAATAAGCCCTTCCATTAAGCAAAACCAATAAAACACTTAAGTCCTTCATCTAAAATAATTTTATGTCCATAGTAAACTACTTAGGAAAAATCCCCAAAAAGTACAGAAATTTGCTTTCAATATGTTATCTAACATAAAAATTTTAGACTCAAATTCTTCATAATATAATCAAAATTAATTTCTAACCCTAATTATTCATATTTTCCTCTGAAAATTAATAATAAATCTTCCATAGCTTGGAAAATTATAAAAATTAAAACCCATCTCTAAAATCATGTTTTTCACAACATAAAATTTTCTCATGGCATACGAAAATCATTATAATTTGTTTTACCCTTAAAACTGTATAAAATAATTGTCAAATTATTTTGTTTGAATCCAACATGTCCAAATCCAAGCATATCATCAATAAAAAACCATCATAATAATGGATTTAATCTTAAACCCGAAAACAAATGATCATAAAACAAAATAGAGAAGATCTATATTATTATTCACATTGGTTATGATAAGGACTTTGAGATTTGATTGAGACTAATTTCCCCTAACTTGAATCCTTAGCTTTAGATTGAATTCTCTTCCTTTCTACCTTAGCAATGACCGACTCCTATCATGTTTTACGTTTATTTTTGTTTTGCTAAAAATGAACGTGAATAGATGGAAACGAGAATATATATAAAGGTAATGGCTTATGTGCGACTATTTCCTAATAAGCCCTTTATGTAAATTAATTAGCCTATAAGCCATTCTTAAGCCCATTTAAATAATTAAGCACGACCCTTAATTTATTTTCAAATCTCAATCCCCTTATCACTCTAATTATTTACATTATTTTATTTTATTTATCTAATTATATCTCCTGACTAATGTTATCAAAAATTAGGGGTGTTACAAGCTCCCCTCCTTAAAGAATTTCGTCCTTGAAATTCAGTAAGGACTAAATACTAAACATAACAATCATCTGTAACAACTCCTAACAACCATACTAGCCCACCTGACTAGCAACTATCTATATTAAACTACTATAAACATACCCTCAAAGCAGATCATGATAAGTATCTCTAATCCTTTCTTCTGTTTCCCAAGTACAGTTCTTCTTGTTGTCGCTCCACTGAACTTTCACCAACTTGACTGTCTTGTTCCTCAATCTTTTCTCATCTCTCGCTACAACCTGAAATGGTTGTCTAACAAAAGTCAAATTAGGTTCTACTATCAAATCTTCCAACCCTGTCGGAGGAATAGTAGTCTCTGGATCATGCACATACTTGTGAAAATGAGACACATGGAATACGTTATGGACACCTACCATACTGCCCGACAACTATACTCTGTATGCGAGCTTTCCAATCCTCTCTATATTCTGGAACGGACCAACATATCTCGGTGCCAGTTTTTCTGACTTTCCAAACCGTACCACACCCTTCATCGGTGATACTTTAATGAAAACCTTATCTCCAACTAAGAACTATAGGTGTTTACGCCTCCTATCTGCGTAACTCTTCTACCTAGACTGAGCTTTCTTCATCCTTTCTTAGATTAACTCAATCTTCTATGCTGCCTCTCTAACCAAATCTGGACCAAAGACCAATCTGTCTCCAGTCTCTAACCAACATGTTGGTGATTTGAATGTTCTTCCATACAAAGCTTCAAAAGGCGCCATTCCTATACTAGTCTGATAATTATTATTATAGGAAAACTCAACAAAATGTAGGTGATCTTACCAAGATCCACCAAAGTCCAATACACAAGCTCTTAATAAATCCTCGAGTACCTTATTGACTCTCTGTCTTGCCCATCCATCTGAGGGTGATATGTGGTACTCGTCTTAACATTGGTACCAAATACATCATGAGACTCTTCCAGAATTCACTAGTAAACAAAGCATCCATGTCACTGACGATACTACTAGGAACTCCATGTAGTCTAACTATGTTATTCATGAACAACTTAGCTAAAACAGGTGCCATCCTGGTCGACTTAACTGAAATGAAATGGGTACTCTTGGTCAACCTGTCCACTATAACCCATATACTTTCATTTCCTCTATTTGACCTTGGCAACCCATCAATAAAATCCATGGATATCGAATCCCATTTCCAAACTGGAATCTCTAAAGGTTGAAGCAACCCACTCGGCTTTTGATGTTCGGCCTTCACTTATTGACAGTTTGCACACTGCCTAACCCACAAACCAACATACCTCTTCATACCTTCCCAGTAGAAGCTCCTCTTTATATCTTGATACATCTTGGTCCATCTAGGATGAATCGTAAACTTGGATCAATGACATTCTTCAAGAACTTCTTTCCTTAAGTCCTCAACATTCGAAACACACAACTGTCCCTTCTTTCTCAACCATCCCCTCTAGTTAAGACTAAAATCCTTCAGGTCATCGATCTTAGTCCCAACCTCAAGCCTTCTTATCCTCTCGACTAATACTGGATCCTCTTTCTGTTTATAAGCAATCCTTTCGATCAATACTAGTTGAACTTCTAAACAGGACAACATGGTGCTGCTCTGACTAGAACTTGCAGTCGATCTTAACTGCACACTACAAGTGGCCAAAGCTTCTAAATCTTTCCATTCTGCCAACATAGCTAACACCACATTCTGATGCCTTTTGCTAAGGGCATCTGCTAGTTTATTTCCTTTCCTAGGAGTATACTCTATACCAAAATCATAAGCTGCTAAAAACTCCAGCCACCTCTACTGCCTCCTATTCAACTTCTTCTGGGAGAATAAGTATTTTAAGGACTTATGATCTGTATATATAGTTCAAATCTCTTCCTTAAGAGATAATGTCTCTAAATCTTCAATGCGAAGATCACTGCAGCCAACTTCAAATCATAAGTAGGATATCTCACTTCATGTGGTCTAAGCTGTCATGAAGCGTAGGCAATCACTTTACCCTTCTACATCAACATAGCTCCAAACCCAGTCCCACATGCATCGGTATACACCACCAACCGTTGGTTTCCATCAAGAACTGCTAACATAGGTGCGTTGGTCAATAAATGCTTTAACTTAAGGAATGCCTCCTTACATTTGTCAAACCAGACAAACTTCACATCCTTCCTGGTTAACTTAGTCAAAGGCGCTGCGATCTGCGAGAAATCCTTGATGAATCTCTGCTAATATCCGGCAAGTCCAAGAAAACTTCTAATCTCAGTCACCGTCTCTGGTCTCTTCCAATTATTAAAAGCTTTGATCTTATCTAGATCGACTAACAAGCTTTTCTCTGAAACCACATGACCAAGAAACTTAACCTCTTTCTTCCAAAAATGACACTTGGAAAATTTCGCCTTCAACTAATGCTGCGTCAACGTCTCAAGCACCACTCTAAGATGATCCTCATGCTCTCTTTCATTTTTAGAGTATATTAAAGCGTCATCTATAAACACTAACATGAACCTATCTAAGTACTCTCGGAAAACTCGGTGCATCATATCCACGAAGAGAGCAGGTGCATTCGTTAACCCGAAAGGCATTACTAACCACTTGTACGAACCATACCTAGTCTGAAATGATGTCAAATGAATATTGTCCTATGCCACTCTTAACTAATGGAAACCTGTCGCCAAATCCAACTGGGAAAACACTTTGGCTCCACACAACTGATCAAATAGATCATCTATTCTCGGCAAAGGATACTTATTCTTAATCGTCCTTTCGTTCAACTTACGATAGTCGATATACATCCACAACGACCCATCTGGTTTCTTTACGAACACCGCGGCCACTCCCTAAGGCGAACTGCTTGGTATAATGAAATTCCTTCCTTCTAGATCCGCTAGCTGTACCTTCAATTCCTTCATCTTGTTCGGTGTCATCCTGCTAGGTGGTCTACTAACAGGTTCAGCTCCAAGCACAAGATCTATCCGAAACTAAACAACTAGTTTCGGTGGTAGTCCCGTAATCGGCTCAAAGACATTTGCAAACTCTCTTGCTACACGAATCTGACTTAAGTCTTCTCCTACTTCCATAGCACTTAAAAAAGCACAACTACTCCGGTCAGAATTCTCCACTGAGAATATGATGCGGTTATGGTTATCATGGTGTCTTAGTGATATCTACCTATCTTGGCAAAATATCCTAGCCTCATACTTACTCAACCAATCCATACCCAAAATGATTCCGATATCTACAAAATCAAAAACATACAGACTACATGTAAACTTATGACCTAACAATTCTAGTTCTAACTGGTCACATCTCATCCCTAGAGTTGCTTACCCTTCTATTGGATTCGCAACCCTTAAGGAAGCAACAAGGTATGTGGCTTCTAAGCATAACCTATCAACCAAATTTTGAGATATAAATGAATGTGATGCACCGGTTTCAAATAGTATCCTAACTGGTATACTCTAAATCAAAAGCGTACCTTCCATCATAGTCTTCCCTCTTTCAACTACGGTTGGCCTAGCAGATCATGGTAAAATAGCAAAAGCCTTTCCCTTGTATGCCCTGACTGGTTCTGGACACTGATTCTTATAATTCCCAACTTGATTATAGTTAAAGCACTTCACATTCTTCTTTTTTGCAGCCTTCTTCCCCTTGACTGACCGCCACTCATGAGCATACCTTTCTTGTCACACTTGAAACAAACTAAATCATCTTTTGCCTTTTTGGTAGCCTCTCCCTTCTGGGCTTCCTTCTTCTTATAGAACTTCCTCTTTTTTCTTTAAAGGCCCTAGGTTTCACCCGGCTTTTCTCTAGCACAAATAGTAAGCATCTCCTTATGTCGGATTGTCATCTCCACAACTACATTACAAGGATCATGGAGATGTGGCAGGGTTGCCCTAGCAATCTCAGGCCTTAATCCTCGAGTGAACCTTTTATTTCTCTAGATATCGGTATCTATATTAGCATGCCCATATCAGGATAACTCATTAAACTTAGTAGCATACTCTGTTTGTACCAAAAATGGGCACAACACTCTTCGGAAGTTTTTTAAAGAGATAAAATGAAGAATGTAAATGTAAAACAGAGATTATCTAACAAAAAATCCAACAAACAGAAATGTAAAATGCACAGACAAGCGATTTAGAGTGGTTCGGCGTAGTGCCTACGTCCACTATGAAGTTTTGATGATTTTATTGATTATCTTTCAATGATTATAAGTGATTACAGCGAACAACAGCGAATTATAGTTTGGAATTCGAATTCAACAGTAAGAATAAGATGCAAGTCTCGATCCGGCAGAGTCTGGACGCTTGAGAATCAAAAGATCCCCCTTCTGTATACTCCGGGGTGCTATTTATAGGCGTAGGAGGCTGAGATTTCGCTCAAACTTTGGGAGACTCGTTCTGGCACGTGAGGGGGCCCACGCGACCAATCTCATAAAGTTTTGCCTCGATCTGTGATCGATACGAATCCATTTCGTATCGATCAAGATGATGTCCAATCGAGCTGAAATTTGGCAGAAACATTCCTTAGTGTGTATGCAAGCTTCTGTGAAAATTTCATTGAATTTGGATCAGTGGATCATGAGATACAGTCGATACGAAGTGGAATTTCTCGAAGGCTGTTTGGTTCGAACCCATCACTTCGAATCGATACATTCGAATCGATACTTGCACGTGTTTCTGAGATGGTGTGGCGCGCGCGCTTCGCCTCGATCCGGTCTTTACCCCGTGTTGACCGTATCGACTCTATATATCTCGCCTTGTTCGTATCGAGGGATGACACGTCACCCAGGTTTGTTGACTTGTTGGATACGAACAAGCCTCTGCTCATGGGTTCGAACGTGGTCCCATGATGGATACAAAGCATCGAATCTCTGACGGATGCGAAGTTGACGTTAGGTGATCGTTACGAAGCGGACTACTTACTGTTGGATTCGAACAAGTCTCTCTGGCCGAAGGCTGATCGATACGGAGCTCATCGACACGTGGACCTGGCCATTCTGATCAATACGAAATTGATGGATATGAAATGAGGCCCATTGATGGATACGAAAATGGAGTTATCTCCTTTAATTTGGATCGATCATATCTTGAGCATACGAACTCGGATTGACTTGAAATTTGGAACGTTGGTTCTCTTATCTTTTCTAGTCATGTCTCATCAATTATAGCCTTATCCGGGCTCGGACAAAATTCATCAACATCACTCGGTTTTCAATCAGTCTCTTGGTATCCTGGCCTTGCCAAAAGGCGGGATAACATTTGCCCCCCAAAGTACATCTTGTGGAAAACATGATGTGCTTTGACAGGTTGCGGTTTTTCTATGAACAATTATCGTATTTCTTGTTGAAAGTTGCACTCCGCACCGCTGTAATTGACTGTTGTGTGATAATGATTAGCTGACTATCGTTAACGTTGCATGTTCGTGAGTCATTGTCACTTTAGTTTGTTATCGAATTTCGTATTGATTCTCTCCTGAACCGATTTGAAATTCGAGTTGAAACAACGCTTGATGGTTGTTTTTGACTATCCTCGTGTATCGATCCTCTCCTGAATTGATGTAAAAAGGTAAAAAGTAGTTTTTCATAACGATGCGGGTCAAGTTGATGGATACAAAATGATCGTACGTATCGATGAGCCTTTGATGGATACGAAATTAACGTTCGTATCGATCGACTTGTACTGTTGTGAGTCGATGGTTGCAAAAATAGAGACTTCGAATCGATGGAGTTCAAATGTCATTATTGCAGCCTTTGTTGTGCGCTTCGAATCAATGAAGTCCAGTGATTACTTCGCCTCGATGAAAGCACAGTCCAATGGATTCGAAGAGAGCGTTCGCACCGATCCATTGTTTGACCGATTGCGACCGGTCATGTTGACTGGGAGACGAATCGACCTAGTTTACCCCTAGGCTCCATATAAATACCTGGGACTTAGCCCATTTTCACTTTTTACTTTTACTGTTGCCTTGTACTCTCTTCGCTTTCGTATCGATCTACAAACTTGAGAGAGCAAACTGTTCTAGCCATCGAATCGATCCCATCCTTCAATCCTTCGAACCTAAACATTAAACTTAGGTAATTAAATGATAGAATCGTGTTAAGAACGATGAGACTTGAAATCTTAGCCATCCTTCTTGCTTTTACAATCGATTTAGATAAATTTGAGATCTGGACGTGTGAGAGCAAGATTGTGGATGAAGTGTGGCCATGGAGTTGAGGCTCTTTGGAGAAGAAGGAGATGCGGAGGAATCACTTTAGCTCTGTTTCGTGTCGATCTGGAATGGGAGTATTCGAATCGATCTAGATGATGTGATTTCGTATCGGTATGGAGGCGAGAGCTGCGATCGATGCGAAGCCAGCGTTTTCAGATCGATGCGAGATCAACAAACCTGATCGATGCGAATTGGTTTACTCTCGATCGATACGGCACGTATCGATTCGAACCTGATCGATATGAAACATTCTTATCCCAACCTGATCGATACGAACGTATTGATTTGAATCTGATCGATATGAAACACTCCTATCCCAAAATGATCGATACGAATGTATCGATTCGAACGCGGCCGGTTTGAAATGTATGGTCCCTCTGACTCGATATGAAAACGAAACACGGCGATCAATTCCAACCTAAATTTTGACGAACTTAGGGAAATTTTGCATACTTGAACACTTGACTCCGACGAGCTTCTGCCTTGCATGACTGAACTTGAAAACAGAACTGCATATTTGACTGCCTTTTGAAGCTCGTTGACGGAACTGTAACTCAACAACGTGATAATGGACTTTAACTCGAATCGATCGCCAATATCTTGATGGTAGGGTTGTGACGGTCAGCGATGACGGTCATTCCTACTGGACCTCGAAGTTTTGTCGTTTGCATATTTTCTTTAATTCTGCAGAATTTGCTCTAGTCATGCACAACACTTGCATTGCACAACACATTCATACACTTTACACTGGGGAATGCATAGGCTTTTTATTGTCTAATGATGACTTCTCGTGAGTTAGCTAGTTATGGAACCATCAAGTTCGCAGCAGCAACAAACTCAGAGTCTAACCCCTCCTAGACTTGAAATACCGGACATCGAGGCCGAAGTCATCGGTCCAGCCTCGGATGAGTTGCCTGACGCGTCCTTCATTAATAGTCCACCTGACTCTGTTCCATCCAATATTTCTGAAGATATGCTAGGGAGAATATGCTTAAGGCATGGTCTGTTGCTGGATGATGTATTATTGCCGGGACCAGATGACAGACCGCATAATCCCCCGGAGGGATATACTGCATTTAACCGCCATGCGTGCGCAGCTGGAACACTTCCTCCGTTTAATGAATATATAAGAGAAGTGTTGGCCTATTTGGGGATTGCTCCATCTTAGCTACACCCAAATGGATATGCTTCGCTCAACAGCTTGTTTATTGCATTTATGGAGTATCTCTATCGACCTCCTCGCATGACCGATATAAGATATTTGTTCAACTTTAAAGTCGAACTGACAGTCCATCTTTCACATTTCTGGAGTCTGTAAGAAACTGCCAAGTGGTCACAGGGTCTTGGACTAGACTGAGCTACTTCAAGTCGGAGTGGTTTTACATCCGATGTCCCCCAGGATTTGCCCGAAGATGGCTATTCAGACATGAGTACCATCATTTTCCCAAGTAGTTGACAAGGCAATCATGAATGAAATCGAACTCACATTTTCTTTTCTTTTCTTTCAGCAATAATCCAGCGACCTGAAGGTGGTTATTATAAAGAGATAGTCCGGGTTCTCCAAGAAATTTCAAGTGAAGAAAGGAATATTGAACTGCTGTTGACGGACCGGAATCTCAAAATTCTCGGGTTGATTGGGCGGAGACAAAGTATAAGGCTTGATGGCGTAATAAGGACTGTCACAAGAGAAAAAGTCAAGCGGAAGAAGCCCGGAGTCGTTATAATCAAGGAAGCTGACTCCGAAAGAACTCACACCGATGAGGAGCCATTGGTCGGGCCTGCTGATGCGACCCCGGATTCTAAGGAAAAGAGAAAAGGCAAGGCAGTGGCTTTTAAACAATCTAAATCTGGGAGGCGGAAGTCTGTGGTCTTAAACCGACCCCTTTCAGGAGTTAGAATCTCGGAGGCATCCCCCCTGCAAGCGGAAAATCCCTTCGAAGGGCTCGCTGACCTCCCAATTCCGGACCTCGCGTCCGCGCAACATGATGTCGAATTGGATGAACTGCAGCATACTTTTGACGTTAGCGAGTCTCTTTCTACCAGTGTGGTCGACACTTCTGGTTGGTCTGGGGGGTTACACATCCATACACTCTTCACGGCACTACACAATCTTTGACCGCAAACCGCGTATCATAAATGGCTACTAATCCTCCTTATTTTACTTTTCAGGTACGATGTCTGGTCGCGGCTCTGTGCTTGGTAGTTTGCGCAACAAGCGCCGATCTTCATCACACTATGAACCACGTAGGAGAGAGGGAGATAGAGATTATGATACGGGGGAATCCAGTCAGGAATGGTCTGACAGAGACAGGGGATATGTACGTCGGTCTCGATCTCGCTCTCCTCCTCCTCCTAGGATTTCTGTACCACCGCTAGCCATAGTTACACGTCCACCTAAAACTTCATGGCACAAGCCGTCCTCTCATGTTCCTAGATCCGACCCTCCACGTGGAACCGAAATAGCCACCTCCTTGCCCACTACATCTGTCGTGACTGATTCGACCGAGGAAGGAGCAGCCAAACTTGCACAAATGAGGAAGGAATTCCCCGACATTTGCTTTGACGGTTAGGTCTTCCCCCCACACCTGAAGAGAATTCCGCCAACGGCTGAGAATACCATTCACGATTATGTTGCAGACATATTCTTTCAGTATATAGAGTGGGCGAGGGCCGCAAGGAAAGCATCAAAAATGGCATTTGACCGGGCTGCCACTATTGAAAAATTGGAGAAAGATTTGGGTCAGAAAGACCGAATTATTCAAGTGCTCAATGCCGAGGCCGAGTCTTCCCGTAAATCTAAAATGGAAGCTCTTAAAAAGGCCGATGATGCAAACTTGGCCATGATCAGAATGAAACAAGAGCACTACACTTCGATGGAAGACATGGGTCATAGGAACACCACCATCACTGCTGAGAGAGACGTTGCCCTCAAAGAGCTTAATGAGCTTAAATCTAAGCTTTCCGATCTTATGAAGGAGAAAGATGCGGCAAACGTCTCTGCGTAAGAGGCCTATGATCAGGCGGTGGTGCTTCAAAAGGAGAGGGATGCGGCCATGGAAAAAATCCGCGAGATCGAAGTCGGGGTTGATGAGAAGGTCCGACTGGCGGAAGGCAGGATTGAGGCTGAGGTAGAGGAGCTCCTTGTCACTTATAATGCCCAGGTGTTAAGGCGTAGAGATCTGACTTGGCTCGATGACTACCCGACAAATCTTTATAATGCCTGGAATCTGCTGGTTGAGGAGGAGAAATCTGGGCATCCTGATAAAACCTTTGATGAATTTGAGATGGAGAACCGTATACTCAGTGATGATGAAAAGAAGGTTCTTACATGACTCCATGATTTCTCATGAGAAGGAGAGGCTTGGTACCCAGCCCCAGGAAGTTGGGGAAGGCTCTGGTGCTGAGAACCATACTACGAGTTCCGAGATTTTCATGTCATCTCAGTTTGAGCCGACTTCGACGATCAACTCTCAGCCTATACCAGCTTATGATCCGGACCAGCCACATCTATCTCCTATTCAGGAGCATCCTTCTGAAGTCGTTCAGACGACCTTGAGACAAACCGAGGAAGGTACTCTGAACTGATCTCTTGTACATTTGGACTGAAGAACTTGTATAGAAGTGTATACTAACAAATGTTTCTTTTCTCTGATCAGTGACTGAAGTTGCACAGACAACGCTTCCTGTAATCCGGGAATCATGCCAAGCGCAGGAGGCCATTATCTCTGAGGTGACCTCTGTTGTGACAGTTGTGCCTGTTGAAGTATCGCAGGGGAGCTCAATCTCTTTGGATGAACAAATGATAAACGAGCTTCTTGGCCGATAGAGTGACCCCTTTGCGGACTTACCATTCGGCCTGGGTGGATTTTCATCTAGTTCTAATATTTCAACAAGACCACTATGGCACATAGTGAGGCCCAAGCCCTTCGAGAAGCAAACATACTGGCTGAGATCGATGCCGAGATGGGGGCAGCGGCGCATGGTGGCAACTTAGAGGGCGGAGCAATAGCGCATGGCCCTACTCCACTTATGATGGTATCTCTCGGGGGCACGCTCATTGATACTAGTGCGACAGTCCCGCTCCCGGCTGTAGATCCCGTTCCTCCAACTCCTCTCGTAGGAAGCATTCCTTTAGACTCCAGTTCGGAGGAGGACATCGACATCATGCTTCTGTCTGAGGAGAGCTCGCCTAAAGAAAAGGGCTCAAAACGGAAGATCACTGGCGGCTCCAGTAGCTCCTCGAAGAAGAAGAAGCTAAGGAAAAAGAAGGATTAGATAGACTTTTTAGGCATGTGTTTCCTTTCGCAGTTAGGAATTTTGTCATCTTCCTTTTTTTTGTAGGCCGTTTATAGATGCGAGTTCGGCCCCTGCTAGTAGGAATTTTTTGGAAGGGCTCGTATATGAGCCATCGCTTTTGATTAGTTGAAATAAAATTTTGTCTTCTTGTTTCAACTTTCATTCCTTTTATGCTTAAATGTTGCAGTGTTTGAACCTCAGTTCGGTGTACTTGCATTATTTTAACTCTTAAGCATAGCTTGTTTTATCTGCCAAGTCTGGAAATTTCGAACTTAAGTTGTAATCGGAGATTGAGTCGGGCTTGAATATTATACTGTTTCGGGTAATGATTAACACTTGAATCTGCCCCAGTTCCGGGGTTAAGTTATGATGATCAGCTTGCGATCGCAATAAGTGAGGATCGAGCGGTCGAACTACACTTGCTTCTTTATGAATCGCTTTATCCGCACTCTGGGAGTTTGCACTTACATTCTTGCAGTCAGTCATAGCTGCCGAATGCTTTCAAGTATTAATCCACACTCTGGGGACTCAAGTCATCTTGTGAGCGGTTGTTCACACTCTGGGAACTTAAGGTTGATGTTAATACTCCAACCCATATTCCGGGAAATTGAAGTTAGCGTCCACATTCCGACCCGCACTCCGGGAGTTCGAAAGGCGTATTAGGATCATAGACAGTTGGATCATATCCATCCTGAGTTAACAAGCGAGATCGTTAGACGGACGGGTCCGTCCCTTTCGAGCTCGGTTAAGTTATGGTCGAAGTCGTTAGGTGAACGGATTCACCCTCCTCGACACTGTGTTTTAAAGTTTATACTCCACCTCGCACTCTAGGAGCATGGAGTTGGCCGACAAACGGTTAGTCACGTTTGTTTGGGCACTTGGATTACATTCGCACTTTGGGAACGGTGGATTAATCAGGATAGTGGATGGTTGACTCGCATCCACCCTAAGTTGACAAGCGAGGTCGTTAGATAGACGGGTCCATCTTCCTCGAGTTTGCTTAAGGTACAGCCGAAGTCATTAGGTGGATAATTTCACCCTCTTCGGAACTGCATTTAGTCGTAATACGGTCAAGGTCGTTAAGTGGATGGATCCACCCTCCTCGAGACTGCACTCGTTTGATGTCTATATTCCGGCTCACACTCTGGGAGCTTGGAATTAGTTATAGGATTGTCGTGTATCAATCTTATTTTATCATTGGTGTAATTACTTACCCCCGAGCTCGGGTTTCACTTAGCGAGTGGTCGATCGTATCACAGCCACTCTCTATTTGAATAAATCCCACTGCGTGATGGGATTTAGCTCTCCGTGCATCGTGATGTCATACATCGTATTCAATGAATCATAGCTCTGGCTCGAAGAGATGGCATTTTATTACTGAAATAAGAAAATGCGGCAAAGTCAGTTGCCTTATTACAGAATTCAAATTTCAAAATGCAGAAACAAATTGCTAAATGGAAAGATATAATGAAATAAGTAAAGCCCGTCATGTGTAATAGCGATGGAGACTCTAGCTGTTCCAGGCCCTTGGCAAATCAAGACCGTCAACGGTCGATAGTTTGAATGTGCCATCTCCGAGTCTTTGTGTAATCACGTATGGTCCTTCCCAATTTGGCTTCATGTGTGAAGGAACCAGATAGATTCTCTTGAGAACGAGATCGCCGAGTTCAAAGGTTCGAGGTCGAACTTTGGCATTGTACAATCGGGCGACTCGACTTCGATATGCGGCTGCTCTCAAATCAGCCTCTTCCCGCTTCTCATCTAGTAGATCCAAAGATTCAGCAAGCAATATAGCATTTGTTTTCGGATCATAGTAAGTCATGCGATGGGAAAACACTTCCGTCTCGACTGGAATAACGGCTTCGGAGCCATAAGATAGGGAAAACGGGGTGTGTTCGGTTGTGGTCTTGTGAGTCGTTCGATAAGCCCATAATGCCATAGGAAGTTCATCAACCCATTTGCCCCCGGCCTTTTCCAGTCGTTTCTTTAGGATGGATTTTATAACTTTATTGACAGCTTCGACCTGACCATTTGCCTGAGGATGTGCAACTGCCGAGAATTTTTTATGGATATGAAACCGTTGACAGAAATTCTTGAATTCCGCACTTTCGAATTGGGCTCCGTTATCGGTGATGACGGTATGCGGGAGTCCAAATTGACAGATAATGTTGCGAACTACGAAATTTATTACTTTCTTTGTCGTAATGGTTGCGAGGGGTTCAGCTTCAGCCCACTTGGTGAAGTAATCAACTGCAACGATGGCATATCTTGCCCCACCTTTGGCCAGAGGTAGTGCGCCGATGAGATCGATGCGCCACATTGCAAATGGCCAAGGACTGACCATTTGGGTTATCTCGATAGGTGGGGCTCTCGGAATTCATGCGTGTTTCTGGCACGTATCGCATTTTCTGGCATAGTTTGCTGCATCCCGGTTCACTATCGGCCAGTAATATCTATATCAGAGTATTTTCTTAGCGAGAGCTTGCCCACCGGTGTGATCGACACATTCTCCTTCATGTATATCATGTAATACTCGTCTGATTTCATCGTGAGCGATACATCGGAGGAGAAGAACAGAATACCCTCTTCTATACATGACTCCGTTCTGAATGACGAACCGTGAAGCTTTTCGTAGAATTTGTCTTTTTTCATTTCTATGCTCAGGCAATGTCCCATTCTCGATGTAATTTCGATACGGAGTCATCCATGATTCTCTACTGGGAGCGGTTTCAAACACAAAATTTGTCTTTACTTGATCAATACTTAGGGACGATAAAGTTTCGACGGGGACAAGTCCCATCTGCTGCGCTTCACCTGTACTTGCTAACTTTGCTAATGATTCGGCCTTCTGATTATGCTCATGGGGTATATGGTAAATAGCATAGTAATCGAATCGATCTAGTGCTTCTTGGACTCGGGCTAGATAAGGAGCTAGTCATTGATCCTTGGCCTGATATTCGCCCAGAACTTGATATACAACCAACTGGGAATCACAATAAATTTCCACAGCGACAATCTTTAGATCCAAAGATAGTTTTAACCCGGCAAGAAAAGCTTCGTATTCGGCTTCATTGTTGGTTGCGCGAAATTCGAACCTCAGAGCGTAGCATATAGATCGGCCTTTGGGAGTTTCAAGTACTATTTCGGCACCTGAACACTGATCGTTCGATGCACCATCGGTGTGCAGCTTCCAAATGCATTTAGGAGGTATAGTGGTTTCAGGTAGATCCTCTGAAATAGTAAATTCGGCTATAAAATCCGCTAGGACTTGTCCTGGAATGGCTCTCCGTGGAGCATAAGTGATATCAAATTGACTCAGCTCAATGTTCCACTTGAGTAGCCTACCAGACGTCTCAGGCCGCGTGAGGATCTGTTGTAACGGCTGATCGGTGTACACAGTAAGAGGATGAGCTTGGAAGTAAGGACAGAGCTTTCTTGAGGCAATGACCAGGAAATAAGCTAGTTTCTCTAGTCTTGGGTAATTTCTTTCAGCTCCTTTTAGCCGTTTACTAACATAGTAGACCGGTTTCTGCACTCGGTCTTCTTCCCGAACTAAAGTAGCACTGATCGCATGCTCTGATACTACCAGGTAAAGGTACAATTGCTCGTGGTCAACTGGTTTTAACAAGATCGGTGGTGTGGAAAGATGCTGAATCAGGGATCGGAATGCGTCTTCACACTCCATGGTGCATTCAAAGTTTCGCTTTCCTTTCTGGATCAGATCAAAGAAAGGAATGCATTTATCGGTGGACTTTGAGATGAACCTGCTCAATGCTGCTACTTTCCCGTTGAGACTCTGGACTTGCTTTATGGTTCTTGGGGTTCGCAGGTTCCTTATTGCCCAGATCTTTTCGGGATTCGCTTCTATCCCTCGAGCGTTAACGATGAATCCGAGGAACTTTCCAGATGCGACACCGAAGTGACACTTTAATGGGTTGAGCTTCATTCCATATCGAAGGATGCAGAACATCGAATCTAAATCTCTGACGTGATCTGTGGAGAATCGAGATTTTACTAGCATGTCATCCACATAAACCTCCATGGTCTTCCCGATCCGGTTGGCGAACATCCGGTTGACCAAGCGTTGGTATTTTGCTCCGGCGTTTTTTAGACCAAATGGCATGACTTTGTAGCAGTAGAGTCCCAGATCGGTTACGAAGCTGGTATGTTCTTGATCAGGCAAATGCATGGGTATTTGATTGTAGCCAGAATAAGCATCCATAAAAGATAGTAATTCGTGCCCGGCTGTCGAATCTACGAGCTCGTCAATTCGAGGAAGTGGAAAACTATCTTTCGGACAAGCCTTGTTTAAGTCAGAGTAATTAACGCAAGTTCTCCATTTCCCGTTCGGCTTTCGAACCAGTACGGGATTGGATACCCACTCTGGATACAAGGCATCTCGGATAAACCCATTCGATTGTAACTTATCAACCTCCTCTTTAAGGGCGGCAGATCTCTCTGGATCCATACCGCGCCTTTTCTGCTTGACCGGGACATACCGCGGATCAATATTCAGGGAGTGACTTGCAATGTCTAGCGAGATCCCGCACATATCAGAGTGTTTCCAAGCGAAAACGTTGAGATTCGCCCGGAGAAATTCAACCAATTCCTGTTGTGTCTGTTTTCCCAGTTGAGACCCAACTTTTAGCATCCTCGAATCATCATCCTCACTGATTGGGACGTCCACAGTCAGTTCGGCCGAGGAAGCTTGATTCTCCTTAGATTCATCTTTATCTTCATTGTCTCTAGGGTCAAGGTCTTTCTGGAATTGGTTGTGGTGTCCGGGCCGAGGCCCAGGCATCAATTGTCAATTATCAATAGAACGGACGCAGAGAGATTCCACTACGCCCTTTCCCTTCTCCTTTCGCTGCGCCCCGCGCAGTTCAGCAACATAGCAGGCCCTCTCCGCTGCCTGATCTCCTTGGAAGACTCCAATCCCGCGATCGGTGGGGAACTTCAGAGTCAAACACCATGGGGCAATGGCCGCCCTGAACTCAGCAAGGGCCGGTCGGCCCAAAAATGCGTTGTAAGGTGAATCAATCTCTAAAACGACAAACTGTAACATCCGGACTCTCCGGCGTTCTCCAACTCCCAACTCCACTGGTAGTTCAGTCACTCCAGTGGGTATTGTAGCACTTCCGTTAAAGCCGTGGATTCGGGATTGGCAGGGTTTTAAGTCCTTCGCCTCCATTTTCATTAAATCATAAGCCCATTTAAGTAAGATGTTTACAGAGCTCCCACTGTCAACCAGGATCCTCTTCATCCAAGCAGGACCTACCTGGGTAGATATGACGAGTGGGTCAATTGTAAGGGCTTCGACCTTATCGGCATCTCAGCTTCTAAATACGATATCATCAGACATTACCTTCTGTTGTTTGGCCGAAGCCCCGTCTTCACAATTACTGCAGCACTCGAAGTCCGCATGCCTGATAGAGCTAGCATACGACTCCATTTCCCTCCAGCTTCTGTCTACTGGGTGAGGACCACCACTTATCATGTTGATAACTAGCCTTCCGCCCGTACGAGCGGGTTCTTCCTGTCTTTCTTGATTTTGCACGCGATTTTGATTTGAAGGGCTCGCACCTCCAGACTGTGGCGCCCGCAAAAACTGATCTAACTTTCTCTCCCTGATCAACTTCTCGATGAGGTCCTGCAAATTTCGACACTCATTGGTATTGTGGCCGTAACTCTCATGGAATATACAAAACTTCCCTGTTTAAACCTGCCTCTCCGACGAGGGCTTTGGAGCAGGCTTCTTATATTGCACGGTGTTGCAAGTTTGAAGATACACGTTTTCCAATGATGTATTCAACGGCGTGTAATCATCGAACATTGCAGCCTAACGTCATGGGCCTCGGTTCTGATCTCTTTTCTTATCCTGACCATTGTTGCCTCTCGGCTAGGTTTGTTTGTTCTGTATATTTAACTAAACTGTTCCGGAACTCTCACCGGACTGCTTAACTGCTACGTTACTTTGTATCCCTTCACTTCTGGACCTCGCATCGTCCTATTTCCTAGACTGTTTCGCGTCCTCTTGCCGTAAGAATTGAGCGGCTTTGGAGTAGAAACGGTCCAATGATGCGGGTGGTTTCCCAGCTAACCAATTTCCAAACTCAGAATCGGGATCATCCCTTTGGTTAATGCCATCAAGATCGAGTTATCGTGGGGATTACTAATCTCCACACATGCTGCGTGGAATCTCTCTAAATAACGCCTGAGCGTCTCTCCATGAGCTTGGGTGACACTAGATAGGGTGTTAACGTCTTTAGGTCTAGCAACATGCATACGAAACTATTCTACAAACCTTTTAGCCAGCTGATCGAACGAAGAAATAAATCTAGGTGGCAACCTTGTAAACCACATTGTTGCGATTCCCCCTAGAGAGATGGGGAAACTTCGACACTTCACTGGATCATCAGCTCTTGCAGCGCTCATTGACCACTCATATTTCAAAATATGTTGATTGGGGTCGGAACTTCCTTCGTACATTGGGAGAGTTGGCATTCTGAATCACCGAGGGGGGTCGGCATACAATATCTCGTCTGTAAAAGGGGTATGACTATGGGAGATTCCCCAATCATCATTAGTGAGCCCCTGACTCTCGCGAATCATCTGACGTATCATGGTTGAAATATCCAGCACTGGCACATTCTATGCATGCTGAGCTAAGGCGTGGTCGGGTTCCACAGTGCGAGTTTGGACCGGGCGCTATCGACGGTCCACATTTCGCCTCCTTGGCTCGGCATCTTCCGGGACGTATGGTTTAGGAGTACGCACACGTTGCTGATTGTTCAGATCTGACAAATTTCGGGTATCAACCCTTGTTTCTACCGCGGCGGTTGTAGCGCGATTGTCCATGGTATACTATGGAGTAGGGCCTCCTCGTATTGAGGGCCCGGTCTGGAAGCTGGTCGACGACCCTGCCCTTAACTGTCCAACGATCAAGGCAGGTTGATATCCGGTAGTTTATGCGTGACTCCCATCTAATCGGGGACGGGTAGATCTGTGGTGATAGTCAGACGAGGCGGAACTTTCAGTAGACGAGCGGGAAACATCATCCCTCCTGGACCTTCTATGGCTTTGGCGGTTTAATTGGTTGGTCAATTCAACATTAGCACGCAACTGTTCAGCCAACTATTGCCGACTCTGAGTCAGTTCTTGGAGCAACACTTGGAACTCTTGTCTAGTGACTGGCCCCGACGGATCTGAGTGAGCAGTGTTGTCTTGATTGGATGGTGGTTGCTGTACGGGATTCAGCCTATCCCGACCTTCTTGATCAGCAGCTGTAGTGGCAGTTCTTGTGCTAACCATCTTGAGTGGTGGAGTCCTTTCCTAGACTTTACGCAAATCTGAATAGAATGGAAGGATTCTGGATTAGAGATCTGGATCTTTCTCTTGGATTTATGCAATCCGGTATCGATGGTAGATCCAAGGAGCAGGAGAAAAAACTGGTTTTTCTCAGTGAAAGCCCCAAAGTGTTTGTACCAAAAATGAGCGCAACACTCTTCGGAAGTTTTTTGAAGAGATAAAATGAAGAATATAAATGTAAAGCAGAGATTATCTAACAGAAACTCCAACAAAAAGAAATGTAAAATGCACAGACAAGCGATTTAGAGTGGTTCGGCGTAGTGCCTACGTCCACTATGAACTTTTGATGATTTATTGATTCTCTTTCAATGATTACAAGTGATTACAGCGAACAACAATGAATTACAGTTTGGAATTCGAATTCAATAGTAAGAATAAGATGCAAGTCTCGATCCGGCAGAGTCTGGACGCTTGAGAATCAAAAGATCCTCCTTCTGTAGGATCTGGGGTGCTATTTATAGGCGTAGGAGGCTGAGATTTCGCTCAAACTTCGGGAGACTTGTTCTGGCATGTGAGGGGGCCCACGCGACCCATATCATAAAGTTTCGCCTCGATTTGTGATCAATACGAATCCATTTCGTATCGATCAAGATGATGTCCAATCGAGCTGAAATTTGGCAGAAACATTCCTTAGTGTGTATGCAAGCTTCTGTGAAAATTTCATTGAATTTGGATCAGTGGATCATGAGATACAGTCGATACGAAGTGGAATTTCTCGAAGGCTATTCGGTTTGAACCCACCACTTCGAATCGATACATTCGAATCGATACTTGCACGTGTTTCTGAGATGGTGTGGCGCGCGCGCTTCGCCTCAATCCGGTCTTTACCCCGTGTTGACCGTATCGACTCCATATATCTCGCCTTGTTCGTATCGAGGGATGACACGTCACCCAGGTTTGTTGACTTGTTGGATATGAACAAGCCTCTGCTCATGGGTTCGAACGTGGTCCCATGATGGATACAAAGCATCGAATCTATGATGGATGCGAAGTTGACGTTAGGTGATCGTTACGAAGCGGACTACTTACTGATGGATTCGAACAAGTCTCTCTGGCCGAAGGCTGATCGATACGGAGCTCATCGACACGTGGACCAGGCCATTCTGATCGATACGAAATCGATGGATATGAAATAAGGCCCATTGATGGATACGAAAATGGAGTTATCTTCTTTAATTTGAATCGATCATATCTTGAGCATACGAACTCGGATTGACTTGAAATTTGGAACGTTGGTTCTCTTAGCTTTTCTAGTCATGTCTCATCAATTATAGCCTTATCCGGGCTCAGACAAAATTCATCGACATCACTCGGTTTTCAATCAGTCTCTTGGTATCCTGGCCTTGCCAAAAGGCGGGATAACATACTCGATTATCGAAATATCTCCCTGCACCAAATTCATAAACTTTCTCAACAAGGCTGACTTAGCAACTTCAGGTAAAAACCTCTGTTCAAATCTCCCTCTAAAATCTGCCTAAGTCAATTCCTCCTTTGGAACTCTGGCTGTAACACTATTCCACCAATGAAGCGCTGCCCCTTGCAATTGCCTAGAGGCCAGCCTTCTCTTCTGCTCATCATCCAAACCCAAACCACCAAAGATCCTTTTACAATGCAATAGCCAATCCTCAACTTCTATAGCATCCTCCGTTCCCATAAACGGTTTTCCACCAAGACTGGTGTAGTCTCTACTCAGCTTAGCATAATTATTCCCAACTGGAGCCACAAGATTAGCTCCTCCAACATTCCCAGTAACACCATGTAACGATCCGCCTTTTTGATAATTAAAAATATTACATTTAAAAAGATTTTGGAATTTAATATTGTGAAAAATTGAAATGTATGATTTATAAAATGGAAAAATAATTTGAATATGACTTAATAATGTTGTTTGAATGTTTTGACAATTATTTTAATGTAATTTCAATAAATTAAAATTATTGTAAAGTTAATTAGGATATAATTGTAAACAAGGAATAAAGTAAATGTTGGATTTAATGTAATTATCTATTATAAATTGAAATTGGTTTTTATATAGAATATGAAATCAATTCGTGGTAAGTAATTATGATCCTTGTTATAAACAATAAGTTAATAGATTGGAATTATTAGTGAATAATAATTGTTTATTTATTATCTTATTTTTAAATCCATTTGAAATTAATTTGGGAAATCGATGGTTGGAATTTAATGTAATTAAATATTTCAATTAATTTGAGCAAAGATGTTAACTATAGAGTTTGAGTGAAATAAAATGAAACCTCATGTTAATGAATTTCATAAGGGAGTTATTGATTTAATAATAAGGATGTAAATCAAAATAAGATAATTTGTTGAAATTTAAATTGTAATAAATTAGGTTTTATTTTCTATTGTAATTTAAGGTTGAAATTAAGGTAATAATTAAATATTGAATTTAATGTGGAAAACTGTATTGTAAAAGATTATAAATTTCTCTGTAATCAAGAATGATAAAATTGTTAACTTTTACATTTGAATTTGGAAGTGATTAAATCAATTTAATAATAAATTATTTAATTAACGTGAAAATCAGCCATTTTGGCCACTATCTCAGATTTCAATGAAACTAGTTTTATCGGATCCGTAACAGTGAATTATTATAGGATTTCAAGTTTCATAGCGATCAGACTTATTGTTTGATCGTGCGAGCTTGAAACACATAGGAATTGATTAATGAAATTTAAATGAATATAATTGATGTTGAAAGCTAACTTATGTATACAATAGAATAAGGGTTTGAATTTAGTTCCATTGATTTTAAAATATCGAAAACCTATATTTCGATATATTGGATGACCCACTTTCGTTTCGAGAAAGAAACGGGCTTTTCGGGTCGTCGTTATCATTTCGACCCAATTCGACATGTCCATTCGTTTTTATCTATCTCTACCAATATATATTCTATTATAAACCCTAGCAGCCTTTTTTCTTATTTCTACACATACTATTATTTTCATCTGCTCCTTACTCCCTCCCAATGGCTATCAATCAGACCCCTAATTCCTAAATTCAAAATCAATTTGAAAATTCAAACTCCTCAAACTATATCAAATTATATATCGTTGGAAAGCTCTCGATGAGCGTAATCCACTGCTGCAATTCGTTTTTCGATTCGAGTCATGGTTTGGCCACAAATCATCGATTTATTTTCGACCGCCCATCCTAGAGTTTCCAAATCTACGGTGGATCTTCGATTTACGACGAACGGAGGGCACAGGCATGTAGAGGGGGTCGAGCAGGTCTCAGATCTTGTCTTTGTTCAATATATGGAGCCATAATTTTGCCGGAAAAAGGCAAAGATAGAGGCGGCGGCGGCCATGACTTGGTGACGACGTGGACGTTCGCGCATTGGCCAGAAGGTCGGCCTGCGGTGGGGAGTTTGGCGTGGCATTTTGATCTGGTCGGAGGCGTGCATTTGTGACGGCGGCGTTGGGTTTTGGGGTGGGGTTGTTCGTGTAATCGTGTGCCTGTTATGGAGTTAGGGTTTGCAAGGTTAATTAATTTACTAATTTACCCTTCTATTATTTTTATTTAAATTTAATTTCCAAACTTCTAACGTGCATAACTTTTCATACGAGCTCGGATTTGGACGCGGTTTCTTCTGTTGCAATCGTATCGAAATTCCGAACGATATGGAACTAGTTTGGCTATATTCTGAGACTGTTCAAATTTTGAGTTTTAATTGGATTTAAAATCAACGATAAATCAAAGTTGAGTGATTTTACTCACTCACAAATACCGAACTATCTTATGTTAGTTAAATTAAATTTATGATGTGATTAGAAATTTATTGATTGCTATTTGGTATTTTAAATTGTCATTTAAATTTAATTTGAATTTATATTGAATTAAATTGAAATTGAAATTTATATTGAATTTATATTGTTAACTAAACGCCTGATAATGATAACCAATTAATTATTGTGATTTATTGGCTGATTTGGATGTTGATTGTGATGGATGTTATTGGTTGACATTTTGGATGATTGGATGTTTATTTATGTCTATATCTCTGTTATCACTATGGGTTGAAATAATACATACCCGAACGATCTTATAGATTAAGGAAAATCATTATGGGTTGAAATGATAAACCTGAGCGATTTTTTATTGATTTGGAAATTTTGATTCGGGATACTAGTTGAAATGATATATAGCCATAGAATTTCTTGAATTTGGATTATGTATTGGGATTGAATTATTTGAAAGGTTTAAGTTTTTAATTTAAACTTCGGATTTAGTTTAATTACTGTGGTTAAAATTGGTATTTCGAATTATTTGAAATCTCTTAAATAATTATATTCACATTGTACACTTGATAGGAGATGGAAAATTCTGTAACATCTCTGAAGCCATTACACTCATATTTTTATTTGAGATTGATTTGACTTACATAGAAATTTTTAGTTCTGACTCGAGTGTATTGTTTTTCATTGTGCTCGGGTCAGCCTGAGCTTTTCAGTGTTGAAGACATTATTATAGAGGACGAAGATGGAGTTTAGTATTATATTATTATTTTATTCCACTGCGTCATGTTGTTCCGTTGCCTTATTTTATTATTATTCCTACTGTATGTATAACTCTGATTTGTATTGTAAAAGTGTAATCAAATGTATTTGTAAACAGTTTCATGAACCGTTTATTTGATTATTATATTTTGTCATTCCGCTGTGAGGTTCTGTGTTTTGTTTTTCCTTCTTTTCTCTTATTCTCTTATTTATCCCATTAACAATCCTCCCTTTTGAATGGTTTGAGTTGACATGTGTGGTTTTTTGCCGATTGAAACCATCCAAAAAGGTGGGTCGTTACACACCAGCAGCAACTCCTGCTTGCATCAAATTGATGAAGAACTGATACATCGCTCCCGTATCCACTGGTGGATTTCCAGCACCCACATTGGCATCTGCATTTTAGTTGGCATTAGCCTATCGACCCGGGTTCCCCTTGGTGGGTCTAAAATTTTAGTTGGTTGTGGTGCTTCCTTCACCGAGATTTCCTCTTTCGTTTCCTGCCTTCATATCTTCTTTCTCATAAATTTGCATACGAGCCTCGGTAAGATACAGAAGAACGGTCTAAGAGTAAGGGGAATACGTACTTATATATATATATATATTGTAACGACCCGTAATTTTTGATAATTAAAAATATTTAATTTAATAAGATTTTAGAATTTAATATTGTAAGAAATTAAAATTTATGATTTATTTTGAGAAAATAATTAGAACATGATTTAATAATGTTGTTGGATTGTTATTGACAACTAGTTTAATGTAATTCCAATCAATTGAAATAATTGTAAAGTTAATTTGGTTATAATTGTAAATAAGGAATTAAATTGGTAATTTATGGAATTAATGAAATTGAAATATTATAATTAATATGGTTAAGATGATAACTGTAAAATATGAATGTAATTAAATGTAAACTAATGTTAATTATATTCATAAGGTAATAGTTGACTAAATAATAAGAGTGAAATCAAAATAAAAGAATTTATTGGAATTTAAATTATAATAAAATAGGTTTTATTCCTATTGTAATTTAACGTTAAAATTTATGTTATATTTAATTATTGGATTTAACATGGAAACTGTATTCTAAAAGATTATTAATTTCTGTATAATCAGAAACAGTGAAAATTGTTAACTTCTAATTTTGAATTTAAAAGTGATTAAATCAATTTAACAAATTTTATTTAATTAACGTGAAAATTTTCCATTTTGGCCATTGTCTCGGATTTTGACGAAACTAGTTTCATCAGATCTGTAACAGTGAATTATTGTAAGATTTCAAGTTTCGTAGCGATCAGACTTGTCGTTTGATCGTGCGAGCTCGAAATGCGTAGAAATCGATTAATATAAATTAAATGAATATAATTCGATTTTGAAAGCTAACTTCTGTATACAATTGAATTGGGGCTTGAAACTAGTTCTATTGAGTTTGAAATTATCAAAAACCTATATTTCGATATATTGGATGACCCATTTTCGTTTCGGAAACGAAACGGGCTTTTCGGGTCGTCGATATCGTTTCGACCCAATTCGATCTACCCATTTGTTCTTACCTACCTTTGCCTATATATAGGCTGTTATAAACCCTAGTAGCCTTTTTATTTTATATTGTCTGTACGTATATTTCCATCTGCTCATTCCTTCCTTCCCAATGGCACAAACCCTAATTCCCAAATTCTATTGCAAATCAAAATCAAATCGAAAAATTTAAACTCCTCAAACTATATCGAATTATATATCGTTAGAAAGCTCTCGAAGAGCGCAATCTACTGCTTCAACTAGTTTTTGTAATCGAATCATGGTTTGACTTGAAATTGGTGATTTATTATTGGTCGTTCATGCTAGGCTTTCACGATCGACGGCGGATCGTCGACTAATCGACGATCGGGAAGTGGGGTTTGGAAGAGGAGACATAGCGGAGTTCATCTATATGGTTACTTTGGGTCGCAGGTGCTCCAAATCGCTAGAAATCGCACTTGAAGTAGATGGCGGTGGTTCGCTCCAGATGAGGCCGTGGGGTTGCACGTGGGGGCTATAGCAGCGGCTCGAGACGAGTAGGCTCATGGTGGTGGCCGATTGGGTTAGAGATGATCATTGGCATGGCGTTTTGGATGAGTTCGAGGCGGCTGTAGGGTTCAGTTAGGTCACGTGCATGTGTGATCGATTGAGAGGTGAAGTATTTACAGTTTTTCCCTGTTTAAATTTTTAATTTTTAATTCTAAATTTAAATTATTCTAACGTCAATAACTTCTTGATACGAGCTTCGATTGAGGCGCGGTTTCCTTTGTTGCAATCGTATCAAAATTTCGGACAACATGGAACAGGTTTGGCTGCATTATGAGACTATTAGATTTTTGTGGTTTATTTGGATTTTAATTCGATTTGAAATTGAAGGTGAGTGTTTTAACCCACTCACAAATACTAAACTATCTTATGTTGGTTAAATTAAATTTATGATGTGATTAGAAATTTATTGAGTGTTGTTTGGTATATTTAAGTTGTCAACAAATTTAATTTGAATTTATATTGAATTTAATTGCCATTAGGATTAATATTGAATTTAATTGCCATATAAATACCTAATAATGATAACCAGTTTATTTGTTGTGATTTATTGGTTAATTTGAATGATGATTGTGACGGATGTTTAATTGTTGATATTTGGATGATTGGATATTATATTTATTTTATATGTTGTTATCACACTGCAAGTTCCCTTAGTTATTGTTAGGAAAATCACTATGGGTTGAAATGATACATACGCGAATGATCTTATAGATTAGGGAAAATCGTTACGGGTTGAAATGATAAAATCGCGCGATTTTATGGATTTTGATTTTACTTGGGATTGCGGGTTGAAATGATATATACCCATAAATTTAAATTATTACGGGTTTAAATGATATATATATATATACATATATACATATATACATACATACATATATATATATATATATCCGTATCACTTGACCATAGGGTAGAAAATTATATACGGACACCGGATTGGTTAAATTAAATTATTTTTAATCCATAATTTTTGAATCCAGTTAAATAATATTAAGAAATAAAATTTGATTTATATGAACTGAATTATTTCAAAATCAAAGCTTTAAAATGTTGAAATTGAAATTTGTTTAAATGAATTATTTAAAGAATTTAAATTGAAATCTTAAAGTTGAACTTTGAAGTATAAATGGAATTTATTAACCTATTGGATTTGAAGTGGTTTAACAACTGTGCATGTGGTGTGGAATCCAGAATGAAGTAGGATGGTTTGTTGAACGCTACTGTATGAGGTATGAACGCAGCCCTGACCCCCATAGGTCAGTTGATATGACTAAAACAGGAGCTATACCTAGGCCAAGGGAGGTCACTCCTCTGGTCGGACATGCTTATTCGATACCATATTTATTACTTTATGATTGATTTGGTGGCTACCCCTAGATTTGATTTTGGGAGTGTGTTTCGAGGTGGGCGGTAGTAGCTGCTATGCGTTACCACCAGCTTGGGAATGCAAAACATTAGTATCCTACCCAAGGCATGGCCTCGCGTGCCTTGTTATATGCCTTATCGAGCCCACTACGAGTTTGGTTTGTATCGTACCTATGGAGTGCTCCCTGAGTATCCCACCGGTTTGGTGGAGCTTACAGTATCTGTATAGACTATGGTATTTATATAAAAATGTGTTAAGGGGGATATGGGTAACGCCTTAACACTATTTTAATAATTTACTTTACTGTAGACATATTATAATAGCGTATTGTACTATGCATGTAGATAGTTTAACGGGTCCTTAGGAGATAGAATTTCGAACATCTCTTAAGTTATTGCACGCACGTTAGACACTGGATAAGAGATGTAAAATCCCGTAAACATCTCTGAAGCAGTTGCACTCATGTTTATTTGTTGTTGATTTGACTTACATATGACTTTACTTCTGACCCGAGTGTTTTGTCTTTTCATTACGCTCGGGTCAGCCTGAGCATTTTAGTGTTGAAGACCTTATTTCTGGAGGATGAAGACGAAGACGAAGACGAAGATTTAGTATATTCTTACTATTTATTATATTTATTCCATTGCATCATGTGTTCCGCTGCATTATTTATTTATTCATGTTGTATGTATAACTCTGATATACTGTAAAGTGTAATCAAATGTTATTTGTAAAACAGCTTCATGAACTGTTTATTTAATTATTATATTTTGTCATTCCGCTGTGAGATTCTGTGTTTTTTTTCCTTCTTTTCTCTTATTTTCTTATTTACCCTATTAACAATCCTCCCTTTTAAATGGTTTGAGTTGACATGTGTGGTTTATTGTCGATTTTAAACTGTCCACAAAGGTGGGTCGTTACACACACACAGACACACACACATATAGCATTAACCCAAACCCCGATCTTATTTTCTGATTCATTGGATTATGTTTCGAAAATCTTTTAGGTTTAGATTTCTTTTAAATTTCATAAACCTATGCTCTAATACCAAATTGTAACATAGTTATTAATCATCGGCGACCAAATACGGTAATGTTAGATACATTGATATAACAGAAACACATGGATACGAAAAATTTTAAAATCAACAAACAATTTCCTCATTTCATTTCAAAGTATTTCAAATTCATTACATAATCCCACAATCGTTAACCACATTCAAAGAAAATATAATTATTACAACATACACCAAGAGCGACATATGAAAATGCCCCCTTGGATGATCAGAGTATATATCTAGGCAATTATACTACTTTGCCTTTACAACAAACACAGTGGAATCAAAATAGAAAAGAGCACTAATCAACTATCCTGCTCCTATACATCTCCAGAAGCTTATTCGTCTAAAGAGGTACCTGAAAACCTCAAATGTCAAACTACTCAAAATCAATTGAGTACCATAGAGTTTAAGAGGAAAACATAAACTTTGAGTCAGACATAAAGTCTAATATGAATAATAATCTACCATCTTAAACAATTTAGATATCTAGTGAGACCACGCCACTTAGTGGAAAGGTTTTCCCCTCACTAGTACCTCATTTAAAACTTTATAAAACCATATACTGTGCCCCTGCATCCATAATGGTTAAAACAACAATTCAAAATATTATGATGATATGCAAACAAGTAAATCAATTCTAGATTTTCAATCCCCATTTATTCTGACTACTTGTCTTAGTATAGTTTTTAGGGTTACTATTAACCTATTAGTTTTCATGGGCTGACTAATAACCTGTTTAATACTTATGGACTTCCCGTCCAGTTTCATATTTTTCATGGAATCACTGAGAACCTATTGGCCCTACCAATAACTTCATCATTCATAACTCCTCCCTGAACCTATTAGTATCTCCAATAACTTCCCTCTTATCCTAATTTTCTTGGGTTGACTAGGAACCTATTGACATCTGTCAATAACTTAATTCGGATATAGTTTTCATGGGTTCACTACAAACCTATTGGCCTCTGCCAATAACTCAATCTACTCATAGTTTTCATTGTACAATGAACTTATTGGCACCTGCCAATAATTTTTCCTAAACATAGTTTTCATGTGTTTACTATGAACTTGTCTATCTGACAAATTCACTATTTAGGCATCCTATATTCTGGTCTATCTGACCTCCTGGATGCAATTCTACTCATTCATGGGTTAATTCAAATTATATTCACTACTGGGTCAACCTTGCTGGTTATTCTACCCTTTCTCTCGAAATACAGTTATGGGTCCATTACAATGTGAATATATATATATATATATATATATGAAGAAGTAAACATAATAACATAATAATGCTAACACCTGCGGTTTAATATCCTTGAAATCATTTTATATAAAACTTGGTTAATTCCTTTAACTTATTAATCAAGGAAGACTTCTTCAAAAACTTCATACTTAAAATCATTTCAAAACTCTTTTATTATGTCATGGTTTTCCTTTAAAATTGAGATTTGGTTCTTTGTTTTGAAAACTAAGGCTTTTGAAACCCTTAATCTTTACTTTCGAAACTATTGGAAAACTTCCTTTCGAAAGCATTCAAATCTTTTTTTCAAAACTCTAGGCACCTGCCTTTCTCAACACTTTAAAACCTTTCTTTCGAAATCTTTCGAATGTATTAAAGTATGACCATTCAACTATAGAAGCTTAGTGTAATGAACAATATTTTTGACAATTAAAAATATTAAATTAAATAATATTTTGGAATTTAATATTGTGAGAAATTAAAATTTAAGATTTATTAATGGAAAAATTAGTAGAATATAATTTAATAATATTGTTTGAATGTTATTGACAACTGTTTTAATGTAATTTCAATCAATTGAAATATGTAACGACCCACCTTTTTGAACGGTTTAAATCGACAATAAGCCACTCATGTCAACTCAAACCATTCAAAAGGGAGGATTGTTAATGGGGTAAATAAGAAAATAAGAGAAAAGAAGGAAAAACAGAACATAGAATCTCACAACGGAATGACAAAATATAATAATCAAATAAACAGTTCATGAAGCTGTTTTACAGATAATATTGATTACACTTTTACAATATATCAAAGTTATACATACAACAGAAATAAATTAATAATGCAACGGAACAACATGATATAGTGGAATAATAATAATAATAATAATAAATAGTATACAAATCTCCGTCTTCATCCTCCAGAAGTAAAGTCTTCAACACTGAAAAGCTCAGGCTAACCCGAGTGTAATGAAAAGACAAAACACTCGAGTCAAAACTAAAAGATCCTATGTAAGTTAAATCAACATAAATAAATACGAGCATAACGGCTTTAGAGATGTTTACGGGATTTTACATCTCCTATCCAGTGTATAACGTGCGTGCAATAACTTAAGAGATGTTTGGGATTTTCATCTCCTAAGGATCCGTTAAACTATTTATATGTAGTAATATACACTATATATATATAATGTCTATCAGTAAAGTAAAATATCAAAATAGCGTTAAGGTGTTACCCATATCCCCCTTAACACATTTTTATAAATGTCGTAGTCTATACAGTATTGTAAACTCCATCAAATCGGTGGGCTATCAAGGAGCACTCCATAGGTACGACACAAACCAAAATCATAGTGGGCTTGATAAGGCATATGACAAGGCACGCGAGGCAATGCCCAGGGTAGGATTCTACCATTTTGCACTCCTGGGCTGGTGGTAATGCATAATAGCTACTACCGCCCACCTCGGAACACACTCCCATAATCAAATCGAGAGGTGGTCACCAATCAATCACAAAGTAACAAATATGGTATCGAAGAAATATGCCCGATCGGAGGAGCGACCTCACTTGACCCGGTATAGCTTCTGTTTTAGTCATATCAAGCTGACCTAGGGAGGTTAGGGCTGCGTTCATACGTCATATAGTAGCGTTCGCCAAACCATCCTACTTCGTTTTGGATTCTCCACCACATGCACAGTTGTTAAAGTGGTTTCGAAATTGGCAGAGAGTATGACAATATCCGACCCCGGTCTCTTTAACAACCAAACGCTTACATTTTTCACACCGTGGTCATTTTTAAAAACATTTATATAATAAATCCAGAAAACATTTCATAATTTCATATCAAGATATCCGTATACTTATTCCAAAAGTATAAATATATTCATAAATACAAAGGAATATTTCTTTCAATCAATTTCGAAAATAATTTATAAATCTCTTCTAAACCATTTATAAACTATTTATATGCTTTAAAACCATTTATAATGCTATTTATAATTTCCAAAATAGTTTACAACTCTTTACCTTTAAACCAGTTCCTTTTATAAACCTTTTATTAAAATCCTTTAAAACCTTTATAAACTCCTTTATAAAGTTATTATAAAAATCCTTTATAAAAATCTTTTATAAAAATCCATTTTACAAAATCCAATATAAAATCTCTACAACCTTTATAAATTCTTTACAAAACCTTTTACAATTTTTATTTATTAAAGTTATTATAAAAATCTATATTTATTATATTAAATTAAAACTATATTTATTATATTAAATTAAATTTAAAATAATATATTAAATATTTTATTAAATTAAAATTTTAACTATTTAAATTATATATTTAAAAACTAAACAAAATTATAAGTTAAAATCTTAAATTTACATTTAAAACCATATATTAACTTTTAATTTGAACTTTAAAACATATAAATAAATTATTTTCCAAATATACATTTTTAAAAATAAAATCATTAAATTAAATTTTAAAAATCAACTTTGTAAATCAAACATACATTACTATTTAAAAAATAATTTAAAACCGACCAACGGTGTCCGTGTATAGTTCTCCACCCTATGGTCAAGTGATAGGGTATGTATCATTTCAACCCCAAAATAGTTAAATTTTTTGGGTATATATCATTTCAACCCGTATCCCGAATCAACAATTTCCAAATCAATAAAATCGCTTGGGTTTATCATTTCAACCCATAACGATTTTCCCAAATCTATAAGATCATTCGGGTATGTATCTTTTCAACCCATGGTGGTAACAGGGATACAAACATGCAATCATCCAAAAATGTCAACCAATAAACATCCATCACAATCATCATCCAAATCAGCCAATAAATCAAAACAATTAATGGGTTATCCTTTCCAGGTATTTAACTAATAATTTAAATTCAATATTAATTTAAAAAAGCAAATTTAATTTAATATAAATTCAAATTAAATTTAAATGACAATTTAAAATACCAAACAACAATCAATAAATATTCTTATCACAACATAAATTTAATTTAACTAACATAAGATAGTTTGGTATTTATGAGTGGGTTAAATCACTCACCTTTGATTTTCTAGTCGATTTAAAATCCAAATAAAGCCCAAAAACGCAACAGTATCAGAATCAAACCAAACTAGTTCCATGTTATCCTAAATTTCGATACGATCGAAACGGAGAAAACCACGTCCAAATCCAAGTTCATATGCAAAAGTTATGGAGGTTAGAACGATTGAAATTTAAAATTTAAATTAAATTAAAACAAGGGCATAAACGTAAATTGATTTACCTTCTCCCTAACGTGCTACAGTCGTTCACGACCCTTCACGCAAGCAGCCGCTACGTTGACCAACCCTTATCTTCCCCTACATGCCGCCGTAGGCCACGACACAACCTCCACTAGCCTCGCCTTGCCACGCCGCGTCACCAGATGCCACGCGACCCCCCCTCGTCCTCCGCATGCCAGATTGCCACCGCCACCAAAGGTAGGGTTTTCGAAACCCTAAAGTGCAAATTCCGGCCACCATAGGTAGTTTTAGGTCATGAGACCACCACCACATGACGATCTCTCCAATACCCACAAATCAATTTCGTTGATTGATGTTGAAATCAAAAATCCCCAAATTGCAATTAGGGTTTCGCGATTTCGAGACTTTGATCGTGATTTCTTGCTGACTCGAGCACTATTTCAGAAAATGATCATTTGCCGTAGATTCGTATTGTCGAGAGCTTCGAAACGGTATATAATATGACGTAGTTTGGAAGTTTGAAATTTTGGAATTGATTTTGAAATCAGCAGATTGGAATTTTAGGGTTTGGTTGACTGCCATTGAGAAGAAGTGGATGAGAGCAGAAATTATGTACGTATAGAAATAAAATGAATAACTACTAGGGTTTATAATAAACTATATATTGGCAAAGATAGATAAGAACGAATGGACAGATCGAATTGGGTTGAAATGATAACAACGACCCGAAAAGCCCGTTTCGTTCCTGAAACGAAAGTAGGTCATCCCATATATCAAAATATTGGTTTTCGATATTTTTAAACTCAATGGAGCTAGTTTCAAACCCTTATTCCATTATATACATAAGTTAGCTTTTAAAATCAGATTTTAATCATTTAAATTCTATTAATCGATTTCTACGCGTTTCGAGCTCGCACGATCAAACGATAAGTCTGATCGCTACGAAACTAAAATCCTACAATAATTCACTATTACGGATCCGATGAAACTAGTTTCGTCAAAATCCAAGATAGTGGCCAAAATGGCTAATTTTCACGTTAATTAAATAAATTATTAATTTATTGATTTAATCACCTTTAAATTCAAATTTAAAAGTTAACAATTTTATCATTCTTGATTACATAGAAACTAAAAAAACTTTAAAATAAATTTTCCATGTTAAATCCAATATTTAAATATTGCACAAATTTCAGCGTTCAATACAACTGCAATAAAATCCCAGTTAATTGTAATTTAATTTCAATTAAGTTCTTTTATTTCGATTTACACTCTTATTATTGAATCAACTATTATCTTATGAATATAATTAATATTAGTTTACATTTTATTACATTCTTATTCTATAGTTATTATCTTAACTCATATTAACTACAATATTTAATTACATTAATTTCAATTGATTTACAATTAATTTCAAACAGATTTGATATCAAGATGATAATCAATCAATTGTTATACATTAATAATTCACCTCTATTAACCTATTGTTTACAAACAAAGGTTGATAAATTACTTACCAAATATTGATTCATTCTATATTAACCAATTTCAATTAATTACATATAATTTCTCCCTTTTAATACAACATTGATTTAATTCCTTATTTACATTTATTATTACCATTAATTGCAATAACCTTAAACAGTTGTTAATCTCATTTAATCCACATTATTTAATCATATTCTAATTATTCCTCATAAATAAAACATAAATTTTTAATTTCTCACAATATTAAATTTCAAAATCTTATTAAATTTAATTTTTTTAATTATCAAAAGTTATGGGTCGTTACAAAATAATTGTAAGTTTAATAAGAATAAAATTAAATGATGTACTAAAAAGAGAAATCATAGGTTATTTAATTTAATTGGTTTTAGCATGCAATAAGAAATCAATTATTTAGTACATAAATTTATTAACCTTCGTTTGTAAACAATAATTTATAAATGTGTTTAAATTACTAAATTGTAACAATTTTTTTATTTCTCATCTCATTATTTAATCCATTTTGGAATTAATTTGGTAATCAATGAGAAATTAATGTAATTGAAATCTTTCAAAATAAAAGGAAAGAGAATGTTAATTTTAATTATTGACGTAATAATAGAAACATATGTCTGAACTAAAGTAAAAGAGGAAGTTGAGGAAATAAAAAGGAAACATGTGTTTTAATTAAAAAGGAAGAGTGATGTAATATAAAGAACATGTAAATCAAAATAAAAGGGTATGTCAAAATTTAAAATATAATGAACTAGGATTTTATTACGGTTGTAATTTAACGTTGAAATTAATTTAATATTTAAATCTTGAATTTAACATGGAAAATTTAATTTTAAAAGATTATTAATTTCTGTTTAACCAAGAATGATGATAGAAAACCTTTTAATATAAAATTTAAAAGTGATTAAACCAATTTAATAATAATTTGTTTAATTTACTCGTAAACTGAGTATTGCGGATCCACCAATTGGATTCGCAATTCTCAATGAAATCATCAAGCCCATAATATTTAAATAAAAAGAATCAACAAGTTCTTTTGATATAAAATAATGAGATGAACCCGTATCAAAAAGAACTCGAATAGGATAATCACAAAACAAATTAATGTCATCAAGGATAAAAGGAGAATTACCTTGACCAAGAGAAGTGCTAGTAGTTGCTTGCACAACCTTTACCTTCCCTCTTTCTTGTTTGGAAGTTTGGGGCATGAAGATAAAAGATGACCCGAACTTTTGCAATAACGACAAAAAAAAGGTTTTGGGCACTCATTTGCATAGTGGTCCGTAAGACCATAGTTGTAGCATCGTCCATGACTAGAGGTAGGAGTCTTTGCTACCAAAATTGCCTGCTTCCCTTCTTTGTTGGGATTAGGACTTTTGAACTTAATATGCCTCTTCTTGTTGATGTTGAAGTTTTGTTTGGCATCCACAACTTCAACATCATTTTCTTTATCGGTCTCTTCAAGTCGAAGAGTGATATCTATAAGCTGATCGAAAGGCACTTCTAATTTCAGAGGTAAAACCTTTTTAGGGTTCTTACTCAAAGCACAGATAAACCTTTGATTCTTTACAAGATCCAAAAGTTGTTGGGCAGACATGAATACGCCATCCAGAGAAGGACTACTGGATTGACCGGCGCTGGGACTACCAGATCTAACAATCTCTTCTTCTTTAAGAAAGAAAGAAAAAGTAAGAAGAGGAAAAATGTTATTCTCAGAATGAATATCAAACAAACATGATTGATAAAACAAGGCATCGCAAAAGAAAATAGGATAGAACGGTACGAAGGCTCGAATTAAATCCTATGGCACGATTCCTAAGAAAGACTTAGGACAATGATCCTTGCTAAATTATTCTACATTGTTCCGAAGTTTGGCTTTGATACCAAGCTGTGACGCCCCACCTCTATACTTATGCTAGCCAAGGACACTACTGAGTAATGCCATCGACTAGCACAAAGGATAAGGCTGTTGAGGAGCGACCATCTGTGTAACTGCTTTGTGCGAGTACCGATATGTCAGATAATATAACTTACATTTCATTTGAAGAGGAAATCTGACATATCAAATACAAACTCAAAGCTACCACACAGTGGCAAGGTGGACTTCGAAAACAAATATAGAAATAAGCATAACACAAATTAGTCATAGATATTCATATCACAAAGGAGGAAACATATATGAATATTACACATAAAGTGTACATCAAAGTAGTGATCAAACTAGATCCACTACATCACAAAAGAATAGATACAAGTACTAGACAAAAGTATAAATACACAACAAGGAGTCTCTATCACAAATGTATACTAACAAAAACTACTGTACTAAAGTAGTTAGCCAAAAGTCAGGTGACGGACCCTAATAAGAAGTCAAGCAGAAGCACCTGAAATACCTCAGTCTGGCCCGAGTATTATTTAAGAAGAAAATAATAAACGGATCAGTCTAGCTATAAATATTAGATAAAATGATATAGGATAAGAGATATGACCAAAAACGTATGATAACAAAAATGCCATACTTTATCAAGTATACATCAATTAACAACGAAAATCATATAGTATCTCAAATCATCTCAAACATCCAAAAAGAATCACATTCTTTAAATTATTCACCAAAACACAAATATTGACAAAGCATATCAATGTCAATCGAAAAAATCGGTGAAACACAAATACTAGAAATCATCATCTAGAAATCCAGAAACGCAAATGGAACGCTATTCCATAAAATGAGCCGGAGCTCCTCCAAATAGGGTATAGTCCCCCATTGCGGACTATGAGTCAAAGCTCCTCCAAATGAGCCGAAGCTCCTCCAAACAGGGTATAGTCCCCCATTGCGGACCATGAGTCGAAACTCCTACAAATGAGCCGAAGCTCCTCCAAACAGGGTATAGTCCCCCATTGCGGACTATGAGTCGAAACTCCTCCAAATGAGCCGAAGCTCCTACAAATGAGCCGAAGCTCAATAGAACGGGGTATAGTCCCCCACGCGGACAAAGAGACATCGCATTTCGCTAGTCTAAATCATAAAATGATCACCATTGATCAATAAGAAGTGTCAATTACACTAAGCTAGTAAATAGATGAGTTTAGCTTCATGTCCCATAACCACTGGCTTAACTTAAATATTTACGAACAGATTGTAGATTTCCACTAGAAAATTGTCACAAGAGTTCAATCGAACAAGTCTAAGAATTAACCGACAAATTAAACGCAAGCGTTTCATACCACTTGTTTTGCTAAGCCGTTTAATTAGATTTCTCATACGAATGAGGTAAAGGCTTGTATATACTAATAGATTGGAAAACGGTTTTATAAACGAGCTTTGTATTAAAAATAACGTTGAAATCGGTTTTGTGAAAGAGTTTGAATATTTACTACTAGTACAGAAAACCTTTATATTTTAAAGTGACAAATCACATAAATGATTGTATAAACAATCAATCACCAAAATCCACATTCGGAGACGTGAATCAAATCCATAAAAATCGATACCGAATCCATCAAAATGGATATTCTCAAAAATCCCGAAAAAGAAGTCATCAAAGTCGATAATAAATGATCAACGACAAATTGGATCAACACGAATTGATTAAATTTGGAAACTCAAGCAAAATAGACAAATTGGGCTAAGACAAGCAGGTCAGTCGATTGAGCCAGATGGTCAGTCGACTGACACAATGCTTGGAAACTTTCGTTTTCCAGGTCAATCGACTGAACCACCAGGTCAATCGACAGATACAGGGATAGAATGTTTTCTACCCCCTGGTTCAGTCGACTGACCTCCTGGTTCAGTCGACTGAACCTGCTTCCAAAGCATGATCAGCCTAGCCACCAAGTGGGGCAAAATCCTATCGGAACCGATCGATCAAGCAACGACGACTAGGGATTTATGCCAAGCGACAACCCAGCCTTATAGGCTCTTCGATACACCCCGGTAAACATGTTCAAACACCCATAAAAGGATTTTCACAAAATTAGACTTCAAAACCAAAAATTGGAAAATTCACCAAATCAATCCAAATCAAAAACAAATGAACATGAATAGATGTTAGGAATTCATACCTAACAACAATGAAAGCTATAGACGTAGATGTGAGTTCAAAAACTCACTTTTTAAACCCAAACAACAAATGAGAAGCTATAGAACAAAGGAAAGAGCAATTCCTCTTCAATCTCAACTCAAGAAGCTCCAATCTAAGCTCATAGGAAAATATTTCCTAAGTTAGGGTTTAGTAATTTCTGAAAATTGAAGAGAAATTGAGATGGAGAAGATGAAGAGGATGCTTAACTAAGCTTCTCTTTGATTTTTGGAGCTAGAGCTTGAATTCCTAATTGAAACTAGGGCTTAGGAATTTTGATTTCTTTTCTCTTCCGCCATTATCTCTTTAGCTTGAAAGTGTTAGGAAAAGAATAGAATGAATGAAGAGGGAGTGGAGTGTTAAGGTATTAGATGGGTTGATGGACTGAAACCCAAACCCAAAGCCCTAATTGAAAACATCAAAATTCAACCCAACTCAAAACATATCGATGTTTATACTCAAAAAGGTCACAAACACCATTTTGGACTCAATGGAAGTGGTCTTGAGTCCTAATTCGACTGTTTGCAAAAAGTAGCTTTTCGGACTTTAATCCGACTAATGATGCTATATTTAAATAAAATATTTAAACATACAATCGAAAAATATGCAGGTTGTTACATCTACGATCTCTATGGTTGGATCGAGCTAAGTGCATTTGGATTCGCCGAAATCTGGCCATGAAGGCGCCGTTCAAGGCTTGATCGGAGGCAAAGGGCGGCGGGGCAGGGTGGCGCGAGCTAGTCGAAGGTGGAATTTGGCGAGGCGGTCACGGTGGTGGCTTCGGATCTGCAAACGTCGACCTATTGGAGGGGGCGGCGGTGAAGCGTAGAGGCAGCTTTCGGTTTGCTACGTGCATTGCTGGTAATGCTATTTTGGGGAAGGTAAATATATTTACAATTTTGCCATTACACTATTTAATTTAATTTTAAAATTTTAAATCTTCTAACATCGATAACTTTTGCATACGAACTTCAATTGACGCGCAGTTTCTTCCATTGGGCTCGTATCAGAATTCCGAACAATATAGAACTGGTTTGGTTGAATTTGGAGACTGTTCAGATTTTAGGCCTTTAATGGATTTTTAATGGACTTAAAACCAAAAGTGAGAGATTTAACCCGCTAACGCAATACTAAATCTTCTTATGTTGGTTGAATTAAATTTATGATGTGATAAAAATTTATTGGCTGTTGTTTGGTAGTTTAAATTGGCAATTTGATTGTAATTGAATTAAAAGTGACATTTAAATTAATATTGAATTTAATGACAAGTTAAACACCAAAATTTATAACTAGTAACTATTGTTGTAACATCTCGCAATTTTCGACTTTCGAAAATTCGACATTGATACTCACTTGTCCTCATACAGAATACACAGTGGAATAAATATTATTAGATACAAATACTACATCTCGTCATCCAGCTTTCTTCCAAAGCTCCAGAATATCCAGAATATTCTGATAATATAACTCTAGGCTGCCCGTGTGGAAATTGGTGGGCACCTAGAGTTTAGAAGGGAAACAATAAACTCCGAGTCAGTCATGGTGACTGGTGTGAGATCGTAAAATAGTTTATCTTTAAAATAAACAACAGGAAAATTTTAAAGTCAATTCGAAATGCTTTTGGAAAATGAAACTACCATAAGACCTCCCGCCACACACACAATGCAAACGCAGACTTGGAGGAGATTTCTTCTTATGATAGTCAAAGATGCTTACTACGAAAAAAATCAAATTCTTTTTGATATTATTATTAGTGCATAGTGTAGAAAACATTTCGAAAGTAGAATATAAATCTTAGCCAGCATAGGTACCATTATAGTATGCTTGCTATAGCTACCATATTAAATGGCAGGTTCTACAACTAAAACCGTACAAGGCTCGTATTGTTTCTTTGGATTTCCAACAAATGGTCAGGCTAAGGAACTTCCTATCCATGATGGGTACGTCCCTGGAATAGACGACCCGAGAAATAACCTAACATTACGGTTAGATCTCTGCCAACACAAGGCCGGGTTACCTCTGCAAAAGTAGGTAACTACTGACACGCGTATGCCATCCCCCGATCGTCACCGATCTTCCCGAGGATCCCCGATTCGCAACAAACCACATAATAATAATAATGCAGTAACCACAGAGGTTAAGTATCTGGGCTCCATACCATGATACCACCTTTATCCAGAAGGAATGACATACACTAAGGGGCGCTACTCCCTAGAACCTTGCCGCATCCTTCCTGTTTCGACCATTTCCGGGGTGTGAGGCTCGTCGAAGTCTCGTCCACAAAGCTACGCTTTCTACAAAGCCATGCTTCGGGTCAACAAATGATCAACCTATGATCACAAAGATATAAGATCAAACAAATGATCATATCGCAAATGATCAAACACTGATCATCACACAGCAACACTCAGTATGCCACGTTACCAAATTGGGAGTATATCGCTGATAAATTTTAACTACATAACCTCTGAGCTCGTACGTCTCAGAGAAGGGTGTTAAGCTAAGAGAATAAATTCTCCGCCACCAACAGAAATGTATTTGAAATAAATCAGCTTTATATCTCAAATTGTAACGTCAGACACACAATCCATACAAGTCTGTTCCGGGATCGAACAGAACCGAAGGCACTTCTCACGAAGCCCTTGCATATCCGGATAAATTTCTAATCACGTCCGGACTTCCCGTCACTAAGGGTGATAAAACCTCTAAATCGGAGATCAGCCGATGTAGAGTAACTCGACGGTAATCCTTCCGTTCTCAAAAATATCCGGTCTTCAACACCGGTCTTCGAATGCAATTCATAACGATGTATCACATATTCGGAATGGGTTATACGACCCCATGGTCCTTTCCCGGCTAACCCGAATAGTGAGCGATTATTCAAAAATAAGTGTGGCATTCAAATTCGTCCAATTCACAACAAATACCTATCTAAAGGTAATTATTGATAGTCGGTTATTTAACTATCAATAAAGATGCGCAACATCATCAGATTCCAAATAATTTTCCAAAATTATTTATTTCCCAAGAATATCTTTACTAGATATATAATTTCCACACTTCAAAAATAAATCAACATTTATTTTTCTAAACAGTTTCCCTTTCCTTTATAAATTCCATAGTGAATTTATATTTCAAAAAATCTACTGATATACGATTCTCAAATCGATTTCAAATATTCAATTTCATTTTATCTTTAAGAAGATAAATTCTCAAAACGTTTCATTTCATATTGGAAAAGCATTTCCATACTTATTTAATAATAAGTATTTCACAAATCTATTTATTTTCAACATTTGAAAATATTCGTTATACTTAAATCAAAATTAAGTATACATTTCATTCTTTAAGGAAATCATTTACTATAACAACATTTATTTGAGTCAAAACGAATGTTACGTAAAACATCGTTACGACGACTCAAAATCACTAGTATAGGGATTCGGAATTAAGATAGATATGTAAATCCCAATACTATATAAAAACATTTCCTTTCGGAAATAATTTACTATAACAACAGTGTTATAGTCCACCATTTCCTTCTATTTCTCGAAAACGTCTATTTCAACAATGAACGTTGAAATCTATGCTTTCGATTCATAATACATTTTAAAACATCTTTAAAATGTTTAACTTCATTTTTAATATCACTTCTTCAAAAATAAATCCATTGTACTTAACAATATATTCACTGTCCAAAATCATGAATATACTTCACTAACCACATTTTCAATAATCTCTACACATTTTATTTCAATAAAAATTCGCTATCCAAAACGCGAATATAACTTCTTTAATAACCTCCTACATTTAATTTATCAAATTCAATTGATTTCGAATTTATAAAACAACGTTTATAAATTCTATTTCTATTTTATAACAACTTTGATTTAAAATCTTCCTTTATTAACAATTCGATTCATAACTCAAATCTTATACCAACAATCCATAATTATAAGTTAAATACTTATAATTCCTTTATGTTACAAAATCATTTCCATTCATAAGTTCACAATTTATAAATTTCATTTGTTTATAAATTCTTAAAATTTCATTTTAACGCTTATAAAAACTCGTTTTATAATACCAACATTTTAAAGTTATAAATATCAATCTTGTACATCTTTTACATACATCGTTTTAATAATTCAAAAATTCCAATTAAAACCATTTTATAAATTTCTTAACTATTTATTTCAAATATCACCTTACAGTCATAATTCACAAAAATCTTAACTCTTATAACTTCAAAATTTTAAACGTTTATTTATTTAAAATAAATCAATTCAACAATTCAATAAAACGTCTACTTTCAAAAATTACTTTAAAATCCTTTTAAAGTAAAAGTCGTTATTTTTAAAGTTCAAAACTTGAATCCGATGATGCAACAGCACCAATTAGTCAATCACAACAACAAACTTCATATATCAACATATGATAACAGAATATACATCAATATCTGTAAATAAATAACTACTGGTGAGGAATCCAGTTGGATCCCTCCAACCTGTTTCCCTGCATCCACAGATGTTAGCACAATACCAATTCCACTTCGAGGTGGAATATCGCGGTATATGGGTTTTATAAAAATAATCCGCTTACTAACGGCGCAATAGGGTCTCATCCGCTATACGAGGCGGGAAATCATAAATCCAATATATACATATGCCAATATGTATATATTGCTATATATATAGATATATCCTACTATATCTAATATCACATCCAAATAGCAATCAAACAGTCAATCAATAACTGCAAAACAAAATTTTCCTTCGAGTGAGAAAATATCACCTTAGTTTTTATTTGCAATACATTTCCATCTTGACTCGATTTCTCCTTTAACCTTGTATAAATATTTTATACAGTTTGTCAATATCCAAAATAAATCGAATTGTTCAATTTTCCATTTGCTAAATTAATTAACTTGTGATTTTATGTTAAACCAATATTTCTTCTTCAATAAATTTCTTTAAGTGTTTAAGGACAAATAAATTTTTCCATAGTTCATCATTTAAAAATTTCACTAGTAAATGGAAATAGGTATATTTGTGTTTATTAATATTTTAACTTATAAAAACAACTCATTACCATTTAAATAAACAATCAACTAAAAATTAAATTTTACAAATCTTCCTTTCAAAATTCTATTCTTATATAAGCTGTCAAACATATTTTTTTTCTGTATTTTGAAATATGTATATATATCACTATTCCTGATATTTTAAATTAACAGTTAAGCTTCCAGATTAATAAAAATTCCTTATACTATCATAAATACAAATTTAGCTAGTACCTTACTGCCCAGGTCAAAGAATTCGACCATCACCTGGCATCGACCGAAACTCCCCTATGTACGCGACCACCAACCAACCCAGCTTGCCCTTACGGACACCGCGACCCAAAATCAACCTCGAGCTCGTCTCCCCTGAACTCGATCGACTCCCTTCCTACTCGCGACTTCGACAAACTGCCACGCTTCATTCTCCCTGACACTCGAGACCCCAGCTCGAAGTCGCCGCCCATACGCTGCCTCTCTCCAATTCGCGACCACGTGCTCCTTCCATCGACGACACGCCACAACCTAGCACGATTTGACAACCTCGAGACCACCAGGCGTGCGCTCGCGATAAGATTGAACTCGAGATGTCGCCGCAATCTCGAAACCACCTCGACTTCGATTTCAGTTATTTCGAATTCTTCCCAGGCCGGTCGCCATTTTCGTGATTTCGTGAAGGAATTAGGGAAGGAGATGAGCTCGTTTATTTTAAATTGAAATGAAAACGAGTGCTTTGAAATATTGAGGAAGAAGTTCGACCCTTGTTGATTTCGAACGAAAGAAAGTTTTCGTTTTATTTTTATTATTTTTGAACGAGAGAAAAAGGCTTCGGCCATTTTTATTTTTTTCTTCGTTCGATCTGGAACTGATTGAAAGAGGGAAGAACAAGAAATTTAAAAAGAGAGGGGATGGGTTTCACGATAATTTCGTGGTCTTCAGCGTGAACAACGGGGCGTGTTTTAAGGCTGAAACTAAGGGAAGACAATGTGCTGAGTTGACCAAATATTTAAATTAAAAATGAATTTGAATTTGATTTTATTCTGATGCGTTTGCATATCGTACGGTCACGTATTAACTCTGAAAAATACGAAAATTGAAATCCGGTAATAATTCCATATTACGGACCCAATGAAACTAGTTTCGTTGAATTCCGAGACTGTTTGAAAAATGACTATTTTTAAATATCGGTTCAAACAATTAAATTCAAACTGAGCAAAACAGTTTAAAATTCAATTCTGAAGCTTCTGTTATCTTCAGTATTCTAAATACGAATTTTAAAAGCTTTCGAAATATTTTTCTTCAACTTAAAACAGAAGATTTAAATTTTTATTCAGTTTCAATAGATTAAATTATAAAATTTAATCGCCAAATTCCCAGTTAAATTCGGGATTCAAATTAAATCATCGTTCAAATATTTAAAATTAATTAAATATTCCCAATTTAATTTGTTCAAAATTCTGGGTCGTTACAATTGTGATATATTGGGTGATTGGATGTTGATTGTTATTGGATGTTTATTGATTGATGTTGAATGTATGATTGTTTATTTATTTTGGATATATCCCTATTATTACCCTATTCATTATTTGACATTGTATAAATTATCACTTGTAATATTTGAAATGAACTAAGAAATAGGTTGAAATTATATATATCTCCGCCATTTAATTTTGGGTTGAAATGATAAATATTCATCCATGTATTTAAATTGAAATAAATGATCACTTGGCCAAAGGGTAGAAAATTATATACAGACACCGGATTTAGTTAAATAAAATGGTTTCAAAATCTTGAATTTGAATTGGTTTAAATGATTTTGTTTTAAAGAAAATAAAATTTTGATTTATATGAATTAAATTATTTTCTAATTTGAGATTTGAAAGGTTGAAATTGAAACTGTTTAAGAATTTAATTTGAAATCTTAAAGTTATAATTGGAATATGTTTGAATTTATTGAAAGTGAATTATTTTAAAGGTTTAAAATTTAATTTAAACTTTGAATTTACTTTAATTAAATGGTTTAAATTGGTATTTCAAATTTTTGGACGTGAAATGGATTTAAACTACGTTGTTTAAAATTGAGAATTTGAATTGAAACTTTCAGCCATTTGAATAGAACCGTTTAAATAGAATTTGAAGTAAAGTTTGAAATTGGTTTGTATTGAGGCTGATTTAAATCAAAATTTGAATATGAAGTTGATTTGAAATTGGAAGTTGAAAAATTGAATTTGTTGCGATTTGAAATTGTAACATGAGTCCAAATTGTTTTGAAAAGAAAGAAACAGTTTTAATATAAACTATTTTAATATATAAATTATTTTAATAACCAAATTATTTTAATATATTAACTATTTTTATCCAAACTATTTTCAATAATAAAATCTATTTTATATTCAAACTATTTCCAATCTTTAAACTATTTTAATCATTCCAAACTATTTTACAATGTTAAAACTATTTTAATCATTCCAAACTATTTTTCAATATTAAAACTATTTTAATTATTCCAAACTATTTCCAATATTAAAACTAGTATCCAGACTATTTTCAATATTCAAACTATTTTCATTATTCAGAACCATTTTTAATATTCAAACTGTTTTAAAGGTGGGAATTGTTTAGATTTAAATCATTGATTTAAATACGATTGCTTTGAAAGTATGACCTATTTGAATTCGAAATGATTTTTGAAGCAAATATGATATTTTGATATGAAGTATGACTTGTTCTTGAAATTTAAAAGAACCGACCGGTGTGCAAAATGGACGATTGTTTGTTAAAGAGACCGGGTCCAAATGAATGGCATACCCTTTGTTATTCTACCGGAACCACTTTAACAACTGTGTACGTGGTGGATGTTATCCAGAATATAGAGGTTGAATTGGCAACGTTTACTGGAATGAAGAAAGAGAACGATGATGGATGACCCCGACACTTGTCTCAATTGGAAATGACTAAAACAGGAGCTTATGTCTGACTAAGGGGTTAGCTACCTTTAGGGGCCATCACCCTTTCATATTACTATATTGATTTTGACTTGATCAGTGCACATTGATTTGATTTGGGGGTGGTGGACTCGGTCGGCAGTCGCTGCGACAATGTGTTACGATCAACCAGAAAGTGTAAACCAGTAGAATCCTACTTTGGGCATTGCCTCACGTGCCTTGTCATACTTTTATCCTTAAATGCGACCACTACGATTTTGTTTTAGTGTTGTCTTATCACGGAGCCTCCTTGACTATCGACGTTGCTGGTAGTGTCACAAGGCTAACTGTAAGACAATGTTTAAAATGTGTTAAGGGGGATTAATGTAAAGCCTTAATGCTAGGAAAAATATTTATTTTATTGATTAGACATTACATATATAGCGTATCTTACTACATATAGATAGTTTATCGAATCCTTAGGAGATGGAAAATCTCGTAACATCTCTTAATTTATTGCACTCACGTTATACGCTTGATTGGAGATGGAAAATCCTGTAAACATCTCTAAAGCTATTACACTCCTATTTTACTTGTTATTGATTTAACTTATATAAGAACCTTTAGTTCTGACTCGAGTGTTTTGTCTTTTCATTACGCTCGGGTCAGCCTGGGCATTTCAGTTTTTGAAGATCTCCTTTTTCGAGGACGAAGACAGAGTTGGTATATTATATTATTATTATTCCGCTGCATTAGTTTGGTATGTTTATTGATTGTACTCTGATTATGTTGTAAAAACTGAAATCAAATGTATATTGTGAAACAGCATGATGAACTATTTATTTGATTATTATATTTCGTCATTCCACTGCGAGATTCTATGTTTACTTTCCTTCTTTTCTCTTATTCTCCTATTAAAACCCATTGACAATCCTCCCTTTTTAATGGTTTGAGCTAGACATGTGTGGTTTACTGTCGATTTAAACCGTCCAAAAAGGGTGGGTCGTCACAGTTGGTATCAAAGCTTTGGTTTAGAAATACTTTATCTTTTTGGGGTTTAAACTCATTAGAGATAGGGTTACTAATATCCTAGAATGAGTCTAAGTGTATATATATATGAGAGAGCGTATTTGTTAATGCTATAAAAATGTTTTTGTATTGTGTTAATTTGTTCTGTTGAGTATTTATGAATTCCGGTCAGTACATAGGACGCTATGGCATCGATAGAGATTTCTAAACACTTGAACAGGGTAAACCGACACAATATTGTTTTTAAAATAGGTAAATGAAATAATTTTACCTTATATTTTGTACATAAAAATAATTTTTCATAAGTGGATATAGTGGTATGTGATATGTTTGTTTGTTAGAAAGTGAAATTTTATAAATAAGGGTTATAAATTATGATTAACAAATAAAATGAATTTAAATTGTAAATTTGTGAACTTGAGTTTTGGTGTTTTGAAATTGGTTTTCATAGATTTGGAAAAGTAATATTAGTATTATTTGGAAGTATTTGCAAATAGAGATATTTTCAAAATGTTTCAAATGGTACTTGAAAGAAATGTTTTCAAAAGAATTTTAAAAAGGAAATAAGTTTTGTACTCCCCTCTTTTGTCGCTGGAAAATAATTTTGGTGATGACCGCGACATCATCGACGTTCATTTTCGAGTTTCAAAGTGGGAAGACTACTATAGTAAATTTGATACACATTTGTTTTGATAAACAAATTTTGATTTAAATTTTCTAATTATGATGTCATATACAAAAGATATAAGTATATATTATTTCTAGAAGATTTGAAATGAAACCCGGTATTTAGTTCCTAAGTTTCTGTTAATTAGTGATTTTAAATTATTGAAATGAAATGGAACCTTCGACTATTTTAGTAGCTGAAAACTTCCAAATTGAAATTTGAAATTTAAAGCTAAGTGTTAATGAAACTATAAAAAAATATGAAGTTTTGTAACTTGTAAATTAAAAGATAATGGGATATCATACAAGTAAAACTTAAGTAATAATAACGTTTCAAAAATGAAATTATGTCTATATATAAATAAAGAATTAAGATGTATAATACATGTTATAAACTTAAGTTAATGTTTTGAAATGCTTAATAATTAATTTGAATAGAAAAAATGAAGTGAATACTATTTAAGTAAATGAATATAAACTTAAGAAAATGTTGAAATGATTAATTAATGAATACTAATATCAAATGTAAATTAAACTACAAAGAAACTTATGTAATACTTTAAGAATTTATTCATTAATGGTTTTAAATATTGAATGAGAAATAATCTATGTAAGTAAATGGATATAAATTAATAAAAGATGATATTGCATGAATGGATGAGAACTTAAAATAAATGAAAAGTAAATAATGTGTGAAAAGAAAACAATAGAATAAAATATGTAAGTTGTGCGTAGATCATTTTATTCGCATAACAGTTTTGATCCAGATTCGAATACATGATTTGTGGAAATTCACACCAGTCCGAGTTAGGATTTTTCACTTGATTCTTGGCGGTGAACATTTGATATGGATTTTTGATATGATTTTGAAGTTTTCTATTATAGTTGATAGCTATGCAAGGAAAACGGAGATTTCTAATCAAGAAATCGGATCAAAGTCCGCACTAGAGTAGTCAAGTTAACAATACCAGTTCGAAAGTGAAATTTGTGTATTCAAGCAAGCGATCGGAATTGATATTGTGTACAAAATGATACAAGTACATCGTACAAACTTAGATAATATTTAAATTCTATGTTGTTTGAGGTTGTATAAATAATTTATTGAGTAATTACCAAAGGTTGTAGAACGTAAGGTTCACTTGGTAGTTTATTTATTAACCTTGTACATTGAGAAGTTTTTGAACCAAGACAAACCTTTAGTTTTTTGTCGCTATGGGTGTGTGATGGATTCTTTTGTTGCATATAATGGTCGTATTACTTTTGTTTGCATATGATTATTATATATGTTTGGTTGCTTGTGCTATTGATTGAAATAATTAAGATACATTGCTTTTTACATGGTTTAATTCTCTTTTGGATCATATAAGTAACATATACAGGTTTATGGAAGCAATAGCAGTTGCTTTTGATTTCAAAAATAGAGTTTTGTTTGCCCGACTAATGGGTACGTTTTCAGATTACAGTTTTTGTAACGGTATTTTATTGCTTTGCCATGGTTTAGAACGCTTTATTATTGAAATAAGATATCTACTATGTAATTATTGATACTGTTATTTTTCGGACTTATTCGTGCAAAGGAGATGCTGCTGAAATTTTTCGTGAATTTAGGACTTAGAAATTTTTTCATAGAAGTTGAATTATTTTCAAATTTATGTTAGACTTAAATAAGTAAGTTAAATTGGTTGTAAATTTACTATTTTGAATAAAATGTATCAGATTTCTTTATTTTTCTTGTTCATTTTCGGGGACGTAAAGTTTTGAGTGGGGGAGATTGTAACGATCCTTATTTTGACAATTAAAAATATTCAATTAAATAAGATTTTGTAATTTAATATTGTGAGAAATTAAAATTTATGATTTATTAATGGAAAAATTATTAAAATATAGTTTAATAATATTGTTCGAATGTTATTGACAATTGTTTTAATGTAATTTCAATCAATTGAAATAATTGTAAGTTTAATAAGAAATAAAATTAAATGATGTGTTAAAAAGAGAAATCATAGGTATTTAATTTAATTGGTTTTAGCATGCAATAAGAAATCAATTATTTAGTATGCAAATTTATTATCCTTTGTTTGTAAACAATAATTTATAAATGTGTTTAAATTACTAAATTGTAACAATTGTTTTATTTCTCATCTCATTATTTAATCCATTTTGGAATTAATTTGGTAATCAATGAAAAATTAATGTAATTGAAATCTTTCAAATAAAAGGAAAGATAACATTAATTGTAATTAATGGACGTAATAATAGAAACATATGTTTGAACTAAAATAAAAGAGGAAGTTGAGGAAATAAAAAGGAAACATATGTTTTAATTGGAAAGGAAGAGTGATGTAATATAAAGGACATGTAAATCAAAATAAAAAGATATGTTGAAATTTAAATCATAATAAACTAGGATTTTATTACGGTTGTAATTTAACGTTGAAATTAATTTTATATTTAAACCTTGAATTTAACATGGAAAATTTAATTTTAAAAGATTATTAATTTCTATTTAACCAAGAATGATGATAGAAAACCTTTTAATATGAAATTTAAAAGTGATTAAACCAATTCAATAATAATTCGTTTAATTAACGTGTAAAAGTGAATATAATTTGATTTTAAAGCTAACTTCTATATACAATAGAATTAGGGTTTGAAATTAGTTTCATTGAATTTAAAAATATTAAAAACCTATATTTCGATATATGAGATGATCTAATTTCATTTCGGGAATAAAACAGGCTTTTCGAGCCTTTTGACCCAATCGATTTATATTCAAATGTAAAATGTTATTTCTGGAATGTTATTATTCAAATTTGATTCAAATGCGTAATAATGTTAAAATCGAATTATTAATGAACGTCGTAGTTTGTAGTAACGTATTAGTAAATTTGAAATATTGTATTTGTCCATAATTGTGAATCGGTAAATTATGTGAATATAATTTAATTTAAATTTATCGAACAATAAAATGTTAACTTTTGTATACGATGGAATTAAGCCGTGAAATAAGTTCCATTGTGTTCAGAATGCCTTTTTACATATCGATTGTCTGTCAGCACGCCTCGATTGGAGTTCGGGCTGTTTTGGATCTTACGCTATAAATAGGCACGCAAATTGAGATGAGAATATTATTAAAATATTAACAAAACCCTAATTTTCATGGCCGCCACTTTCAATGGCCGAAAACTTCCCATTTCTTCCTCTTGGATCTCTCTCATCTCTCACTTATTCGCAACGAAGTCTAAATGAAAGTTGTAGAGCTCGATCTCCTCTACGATCTCTTCGGTTGGATCGAGCTAACTGCGCCTAGATTCGCCGAAATCTGGCCATGAAGGCGGCGTTCGAGGCTCAATCGGAGGCTAAGGGCGGCGACGCAGGGTGGCACGAGCTAGGCGAAGGTGGAGTTTGGCGAGGCGGTTATGGTGGTGGCTTCGGATCTACGAACCGCGACTTGTAGGAGGCGGCGACGGTGAAGCATAGAGGCAGCTTTGGGTTTGCTACGTGCATTGCTGGTAACGCGATTTTGGGGAAGGTAAATATATTTACAATTTTTTCCATTACACTATTTAATTTAATTTTAAAAATTTTAAATCTTCTAACATCGATAACTTTTGCATACGAACTCCGATTGACGCGCGGTTTCTTCCATTAGACTCGTATCGAAATTCCGAGCAATATGAAACTATTTTGGTTTAATTTGAAGACTGTTCAGATTTTGGGCCTTTATCGGATTTTTAGTGGACTTAAAACCAAAAGTGAGTGATTTAACCCACTCACGCAATACTAAATCTTCTTATGTTAGTTGAATTAAATTTATGAAGTGATAAAATTTTATTAGTTGCTGTTTGGTAGTTTAAATTGACAATTTAATTGTAACTGAATTTTATATTGAATTGAAATTGACATTTAAATTAATATTTAATTTAATGACTAGTTAAACATCAAAATTGATAGCTAGTAACTGTTGTGATATACTGGGTGATTGGATGTTGATTGTTATTGGATGTCTATTGATTGATGTTGAATGTATGGTTGTTTATTTATTTTGGATATATCCCTATTATTACCCTATTCATTATTTGACATCCTATAAATTGTCACTTGTAATATTTGAAATGAAATAAGAAATAGGTTGAAATTATATATACCTTTGCCATTTAATTTTGGGTTGAAATGATAAATATTCATCCATGTATTTAAATTGAAATAAATGATCACTTGGCCAAAGGGTAGAAAATTATATTCGGACATCGGATTTGGTTAAATTAAATGGTTTCAAAATCTTGAATTTGAATTGGTTTAAATGATTTTGTTTTAAAGAAAATAAAATTTTGATTTATATGCATTAAATTATTTTCTAATTTGAGATTTGAAAGGTTGAAATTGAAAATGTTTAATGAAATTGTTTAAGAATTTAATTTGAAATCTTAAAGTGAAAATTGGAATATGTTTGAATTTATTGAAAGTGAATTATTTTAAAGGTTCAAACTTTAATTTAAACTTTGAATTTACTTTAATTAAATGGTTTAAATTGGTATTTCAAAGTTTTGGACGTGAAATGGATTTAAACTAAGTTGTTTAAAATTGAGAATTTGAATTGAAACTTCCAGCCATTTGAATACAACCGTTTAAATTGAATTTGAAGTAAAGTTTGAAATTGGTTTGAACTAAGGCTGGTTTAAATCGAAATTTGAATATGAAGTTGATTTGAAATTGAAAGTTGAAAAATTGAATTTGTTGCGATTAGAAATTTGAACATGAGTCCAAATTGTTTTGAAAAAAAGGAAACAATTTTAATATAAACTATTTTAATATATAAATTATTTTAATAACCAAATTACTTTAATATATTAACTATTTTTATCCAAACTATTTTCAATATTAAAATCTATTTTATAAACAAAACTATTTCCAATCTTTAAGCTATTTCAATCATTCCAAATTATTTTTCAATATTAAAACTATTTTAATTATTCCAAACTATTTCCAATATTAAAACTAGTATCCAAACTATTTTCATTATTCAAAACCATTTTTAATATTCAAACTGTTTTAAAGGTGAGAAGTGTTTAGATTTAAATCATTGATTTAAATACGATTGTCTTGAAAGTATGACCTATTTGAATTCGAAATGATTTTTGAAGCAAATCTGATATTTTGATATGAAGTATGACTTGTTTTTGAAATTTAAAAGAACCGACCGGTGTGTAAAATAAACGATATGTTGTTAAAGAGACCGGGTCCGGATGAATGGCATACTCTCTGTTATTCTACCGGAACCACTTTAACAACTATGTACGCGGTGGATGTTATCCAGAATGTAGAGGTTGAATTGGCGACGTTTACTGGAATGAAGAAAGAGAACGATGATGGATGACCCCGCCACCTGTATCAATTGGAAATGACTAAAACAGGAGCCTATGTCTGGCCAATGGGTTAGCTACCTTTAGGGGCCATCACCCCTTTGTATTACTATATTGATTTTGACTTGATCGGTGCACATTGATTTGATTTAGGGGTGGTGGACTCGGTCGGGAGTCGCTGTGGTGATGTGTTACGATTAGCTAGAAAGGGTAAACTTGTAGAATCCCACCTTGGACATTGCCTCACGTGCCTTGCCATACTTTTATCCTTATACGCGACCATTACGATTTTGTTTTAGTGTTGTCTTATCACGGTGCCTCCATGAATACCGATGTTACTGGTTGTGTCACAAGGCTAACTATAGGACAATGCTTAAATATGTGTTAAGGGGATTAATGTAAAGCCTTAACGCTAGGAAAAATATTTATTTTATTGATTAGACATTACATATATAACGTATCTTACTACATACAAATAGTTTATCGGATCCTTAGGAGATGGAAAATCCTGTAACATCTCTTAAGTTATTGCACTCACGTTGTACACTTGATAGGAGATGGAAAATCCCGTAAACATCTCTGAAGCTATTACACTCCTATTTCATTTGTTATTGATTTAACTTACATAAGAACCTTTAGTTATGACTCGAGTGCTTTGTCTTTTCATTACGCTCGGGTCAGCTTGAGCATTTCAGTATTTAAAGACATTCTTTTTGGAGGATGAAGACGGAGTTGGTATATTATATTATTATTATTCTGCTACAATAGTTTGGTATGTTTATTGATTCTACTCTGATTACGTTGTAAAAATTGAAATCAATGTATATTGTTAAACAGCTTCATGAACTGTTTATTTGATTATTATATTTTGTCATTCCGCTGCGAGATTCTGTGTTTGCTTTCCTTCTTTTCTCTTATTAAAACCCATTGACAATTCTCTCTTTTGAATGATTTGAGTTAGACATGTGTGGTTTATTGTCGATTTAAACCGTCCAAAAAGGGTGGGTCGTCACAATTAGCTTCGAAACCATTTGAAAGTACCCTTTTCGAAACCATTGTGTTTTTCTTTAAAATATCTTTTGGGTCAAAGTGAATACATATGAAAGTACCCCTTTCGAAACCATTGATCTTTATATAAAATTGTTTGGGGAAAGATTGATGGCTTCGGAGCCACCCTTTCGAAAGCTTCAAAACATTAAGTAAAACATTGAAGGATAACAGCGAAATCCCTTTTCGAAGCCATTGCCTTCGAAACCCTTGAACCCTTTCGAAAGATTTTAGGAAGTGGCTTAGTAAAATTTTAAAACAAAGCTACCTTTTGAAAGCATTGATGACTTTCATACCTTCGAAAGGCATAAGATTGGCAGCAAGGTATCGACTAGCTCTAAACCACCCTTTTTGAAAGCATTCATTTATAAACAAGGAACTCATTTGAAAGCTCCACTTAGACAAAGAGGAGGCAACAGATTCGAAAGCAAAGGATTCGACTTTGTCAAAAGCATTCTTTTGAAAATAAGGCAGGCGCTTATCGAAACAAAGGTTTCGATGTGTTAAGTGTTTCGATTTCATGTCTTCCGCCATTCTCCAATCTACTACGTACCATCATTGTGATACCTTGTGTATTGGTTTCAGCTTTAGTAGGTTTCGACTTGGTCGAAACGAAAGTAATGGGTCGAAAAGTGCTTCTGAAAGAGGCGGAACCCACTTTTCTGGGTAAAAACTGATTTAATGCCATTTAAAGCAAATACTTTCTAACTAACCTGCCTACTTGTAAACATCTGATTGGTTGCCATAACTTTTCAAATTCTTTACAAAAATAACTGCCGCATAATTTCAGATCTAAACATGGATTAATTTAACAAATAAGCCCTTCCATTAAACAAAACCAATAAAACACTTAAGTCCTTCATCTAAAATAATTTTATTTCCATAGTAAACTACTTAGAAAAAATCCTCAAAAATTATAAAAATCCACTTTCGATGTGTTACCTAACATATAAAAATTCCAGACCCAAATTTTTCATAAAATAATCAAAATTAATTTAAAAACCCAATTATTCATATTTTCATTTGAAAATTCATAATAAATCTTCCATATCTTGGAAAATTAAAACCATCTCTAAAATCATGTTTTTCACAACATAAAATTTTCTCATGGCATACGGAAATCATTATAACCGGTTCTACCCTTAAAACCGTATAAAATAATTATCAAATTATTTTGTTTGAATCCAACACGTCCAAATCCAAGCATATCATCAATCAAAAACCATCATAATAATGGATTTAATCTTAAACCCAAAAACAAATGATCATAAAACAAAATAGAGATGATCTAGATTATTATTCACCATGGTTATGATAAGGAATTGAGATTTGATTGAGATTAATTTCCCCTAACTTGAATCCTTAGCTTTATATTGAATTTCTCTTCATTTCTTCCTTAGCAATGGCCGGCTCCTATTATGTTTTACGTTTATTTTTGTCTTGCTAGAAATGAACGTGAATAGATGGAAACGAGAATATATATAAAGGTAATGAGTTATGCAAGGCTATTTCCTAATAAGCCCTTATGTAAACTAATTAGCCTATAAGCCATTCTTATGGCCATTTAAATAATTAAGCACGATGCTTAATTTATTTTCAAATCTAAATCCCCTTATTACTCTAGTTATTTACATTATTTCATTTAATTTATCTAATTAAATCTCCTGAATAATGTTATCAAAAATTAGGGGTGTTACAAATACATTCCTAATTCTTATCCTAGTTCCTGACCTAAGCTCTGATACCAAATGTAACCCTCCATTTCGACCCTAGGTCCAACGCCCGAACCAATGTCAACGACCCGAGAACCGAAAGGACGAGTTGTTGGGGTAAGATAAAATATGTATATAGTTACATGCAGATATTGGATATTAAATACAATTCTAACTAACACTATCTACTTTCAAGGTCTCACGATAGAAGGAAATAAAGTATAATACACTGTCATTATCATAGTCACATCACCATAACATGTCTTAAATGTCAAATACAAATGTCTGAATAAATACAAGTATAATCCAAACCTACACACATAAAATCAAATCCAGGTACAATCCTTATTTACATCATATATACAATACACCAATGCATCTCCATCTCTGATATCGTCTCATCTATAAACTCCATCAACCATGATATGTATAGATAAGTAGAAGTGGGTCAGACGTAAGTCTGGTGAATGAGCCATACTCTACTCTACATATACTACAAAAGTTATATTATAACATGATGTGAGTCTATCGTCAGGCGACCACATGATTCATCGCTATTCCATACCCAACTATCACATACATCTAGTCATATCGCATCACATCCATGCATACTCACATCCCTGGACTCACCTCGTGCGCTATAGGGTCGCCTATTGCCCATCGACACGTCAATCGCGTATAGGACTCACGCCCAGGACTAGCCTTATGCCCTATAGGCTCGCCTACCTTCCTTGTGCTACCTAATTGGACTCATGTCATGGACTAGCCTCATGCCCTACAAGGTAGCTTACATCCACTCCTCCACTTGGTCCGTCGAAGCACTACAAGGCAGCAAATCGTCATGCCAGGACCACCTAATAAGTGTAAAGGACCGCATTCATATCCTATACAATCTGTGGGATATCTATCTGCATCCAAAAATTTATTCACGTGAGCATCCATCGTTGTATCATATTTCTATATCACTACACATATACATATCACTACAAACAATACCAAATAATTCCACACAATCGTTTATTCTGTAGCACCATCATTTATCTCGTCACATCTCCGATCACATTCCAGAACGCAAGAGAGAACAAGAGTTAAATCGTTGGTTAATTAGTTATAATGGCCATTAAGGCCGAGGTTCATATTGGTAGATTCATAATGAGCCGGTGAACCGATTCGCACGACCAGTGCAGTAGTGTACATGTTTCAGGGAGTTTTCAATCTCGAGATTCTAACGTTCTCGTTGTTGTTTTCTCCTCTGACCACCACAACTTCGCCTCTGATTGTCGAAGAACGTGCCTATACCCTAGCCCTAGGTTCCTAAGTCAGATTTGATCATTTATTTAACCAAATTTGATATATAATCACCAAATTATTATTAAACATGGTTTCTAAGTACTATTATCACTCAAATCCCTCCCATTTCCCTTTGACTCTGAATTTAAGTGTTTATAATGTATTTGTCTACTCTAATACAACCTACATATCATCATTATAATGTTATTATTGTGTTATATGAAGAGGAAAGAACATATCACACCAAACTGCTTACTCCCTTCTAGATCTTGGCTGTCCAGGCTCCTGCATCCCTTCTTTTTGGATTTCTGCCTCTAAATCGCTAATGGTACGTAGCATGGTCCGTTATCTTCGCGATGCGTTTTGTTTCATTGATTCGGTAGAGTATTGAGTGAGATACTTGAGTTTGCTTGGAAGTTGTTTTAGGGAAAGATGAAGGAAGAAAATAATGATGCATGGTAGTTTTTCTGAAGTGTGTTGCGTGTGTTAGTTTTAAACCAGAGGAGGGAAAACTAGATGTTGGCTCAAATTTGAATTTCAAATCTCATGTTTTGACGCCCGTTCGACTTGACGACATTTTCGACCATAACTCCTCTATACGGACTTTAAACAAGGCAAACCAAGATATTACGCAAATCAGAAAAACAAGAAGGTTGCAATGGCTTTGGTTTCGTCGTCAAATTTCACAGTCTTAAAAATAACTATGTTACCCCTCCTTATATTTAATTTATTTAATTGATTCAAAAATTTCAATTATTTTCATATGATCATATTATTAATATTTAATAAAAATATTTATCAAATTTTTGGGCTTTGGCTTTAGTAAACTTTTGCTTTTGTTTTGTTTCTTCTCTTGTCATTTTTTGTTATGGTACTTTTCATCATTGATTGCTTATGCATCTAGACTTATGATAACTTTTGATCTTAAATTTTTTGAGATGTAACATGATTTTCTATAACAACCCAGGATTTGTATTACCAATTAATAAATAAAAGTTAGGATTTTTATTTATTTTAATGAAGCATAAAAGGATTTGGAATAACAAGATTTATTTGTAAAAAAGGCTATTTTAATTAAATGGGAAATATGGGATTTTAAAATGAGGATAAAATGTTATTTTTGGAAGGTTAAATATTTTAGGAGAGATTTTAAAACGGGTTTGGATAAGAAAAATGAGTTTTATAAAAATATATGAACACTTAGACTAATTTTTGGAAACATGTAAATAACACTCTTCTTATTGGGTTACTAAACCTAGCCCAATAACCCACCCAAAACCTCCTCTATAAATTATCTCAAACTCTCATAACCTCATTCATTCAACCCTAATCAAAACCCTAATCATTTCCTAAAGCTTTCTTAACAAAAATGGCCTCTATCTTCATCTCCTTCTAGTTTTAGCTTATGTAAGTCATTCTATACAAAGGTAATGCAAATACCCACCTCAAATCCGTTTTTACATCTTTTTAATTTCTGAAATTTATATGGTAACACATGTTTTATGTGTTTTTTTGATCTTATAGCCTCCTAATCATCTTTTGCTAACTTGGGTTGATGCTATAGTAGTCTTTGTTGCTTTCTAGAGAGGTATATTGCTAAAAACCTCTTCTAATATGTGTTTAATCATCTTTTGATTTCGGTAATCAGTTAGTAACACATGTTTTATTATGTAACATGTGAATCATAGCTCTTTGATCATCTTTGCTTTCATTTGGGGTGTGCACATAAGGTGTTTGTGATATTGCTTCCTAAGGTAATGCTAAGCTTTGGCCCTTTGTTCCCTTTAATATAGTGTAGTAATCATAATAGGGTAGTTAGTGATTGATATTGGTGAAATTTGATGCCAAAAACTTGATAAAAACACCCCAAAATCACCAAAATCACCAAAATCAGCATTGATTGCTGGCTGGAATGTTTCAGCCTGAAAACAGGCTGAAACAGTGTTCTGGGTGCACCAGGGTAGGCCTGGGTTGCACCCAGGCTGCTGCCCGGGCGCAGCAGGCTAGCCCGTTTGGGCTAGCCGGTAGCAGGCCAGCCCAGGCGGGCTGGCGCGTGTCTGAACCCCAGCCCAAGCGGGCTGGGGGGGCTTGCGGTTCGCCCCAGCCCGAGCGAGCTGGGGGCTCCCATTACAGCCCCAGCCCAAGCGGGCTGGAGGATCCCATTACGTCCCCAGCCCAGGCGGGCTGGGGGCTCCCATTGCACCCCCAGCCCAAGCGGGCTGGGGCTCCCCACTACACCCCCAGCCCAAGCGGGCTGGGGGGCTTCCTACTACATCCCCAGCCCAGGCGGGTTGGGGGATTCCCACTACATCCCCAGCCCAGGCGGGCTGGGGCTTCCCACTACATCCCTAGCCCAAGCGGGCTGGGGCTAGACCAAACCAGCTGCACCGCATAGTGCAGCCTGGTTCACAGGAATGGGCTGCACCACGCGGTGCAGCCGGTCTTTATAAAATGGGCTGCACCCATTGGTGCAGCCGGGTTCCGACCCACCGGTTGCACCATTTTGGTGCAAACGAGTCACCATTTTGGTGCAACCGCTTCAAATTGATTATTTTTGCAATGAACTTTTGGGTTTCAATTGCGAATCAGAAATTGTCGAACTTTGGTTCACAACCCTTCGGAATATTTTCCAACACGAATATTGGTTTTCAGTGATTCTCTGATTTATCGATTTCTTTGAGATTTGTCTCTAGATTTCGTACACGTGTTTTATGAATTATTTTCAAAGGATTTTTCACTCCTAAATGGCTTTCGAAATTATTATTATATAATGTTATCTTTAATTATTAAACTATTTACTCCATAATAAGAGAGTATTCAAAAGCCGTTTTAAAGTGATTTCAAAATCAATTATAAAACCGTTTCGCACCATTATTTTCTATAATAAAAATCTCACACTCACTTTTTAGCACGTCGAGCGAAGTGGAAAGGTGCTTAAACGGTTAGGAAATCTTCGGCCTATGGAACCATGTGTATTTTCTTTCCGGTTAATCCCCGACCTATTCGATTGATCGTTTTGACCTTTGGGTCTAGTTTACCGATGATACAAGGTGGACTTTTTATTGTTTGGAGTGTGAGCTTGCTATTGGTTAGTAAACCGTTTAGTGCGAACGTGGGGGTATGGGACTCATTGTTAACACTTTACGGGTTCCTCTCCAAGAAGTTTGTGACACATTAGCCTCTGGGCGGCCAGTACTGGACCTCTGGGTCACCACGCCTCTGGGCAACCGTCTCTGGATACCTGCTCTATGGAGCAGTTTCTTTTTCGGCGTGTGCCTCTGGGCCTTTATCCTTCTAGGAAGGATCTCGCTGTCTCGCGCGTACCGCATCTGTGCGATTGATCGATCACAACTCTACAGTACTTGGCAATAACGACTCCGGTCGGTGCACGTGCTATACTTGTATTATCTGATGATTTTTTATATCCATTCGAGTACCGCCATTTGGTGTGGGTTCTATGGAACCATACGATGTAAGTGCGATTACCTTGTGGATTCACAGTGTCTCAGGACACTGCTTTTCAGTGTTTGATTTCATTGACTTTTCTGTATATCCCCATTGCTCTTTGGAGCATCGATCTTTGCTTGGGCATTGATTATAGTCTCTGGTCACACATGGGATTATTTCCTATGGGCAACTTTATATAGCTTTGGCTACGCCGATGATATGAGGCGATTTTATTTATTTAACACTTTGGTGCTGTTATTCTCTTTGGAGATTTTTTACTGTTGATTGATGATTAGGGACCGTCATTATATTCATGTGGTCCAAAATACTCTTCTCTTAGGAAAAGTACTGTTTTATTTATGTACCGCATTATTATATATATCTCAGTTATTACTGATTGTTTAGCTAGCCTGACCCGAGTGTTTTCGCTCAGGTCAGACCGAGTTGTTTCAGGTTAGGTCTTTGGACTTAGCTTCTGTGCTTCCACTTGGACATTATCTGCTATGCTGATAGATAGCGCTTTTATTTGTCCACTATTCCGCTACTCTGTTATTATTCAGACTTTGATATGTACATATTTTTGACTCACATGTGTGGGTAGTGGCTTTGTACCCACTTATAGTATTTGGATCTGTATTGACGATGTATTGTTCTGAGACTCTGTGTTGTTATGTGATATTGTTCTGTGATGCTATCTTATTATGTTATTATGCTTTGTCCTGATAGATCTTTAGCCATTTGTAATTTCGTTATAAGTATTTACCGAATATGTCGAACCACCTGATTGAGAAAAATTTAAATAGATTCCACCCTTTCGATGTATTCAGTAGATAGTTATAGCTTGATTACAAATGGTCGCTTCCACTATACTCTATTCTCTGCTTTAACAGACAGTATTACTACCGTAATACTCTTTGTTACAGTGGGTCTCAGAGTGGGGCGTTACAGTTTGGTATCAGAGCCTGGTTTCAGGTATAAGCATAATAAACACAGAATAGATACACTTAGTACAATACATTTTAATTAGATCCGAATTAAATCAAATCCCTTCCTTATGTTTGTTGATAGATAAGTTAGGAATATGTATAGGAATCCGTTATATTCCGTAGTATTCCTTAATTGATTATCTATCATTGAATCATGTCTAACTCTAATTCCCGTTTGACTTTCAGTATGTCTGGAAGGGGAAGAGGGAGAACCACACGTCAGACCAGTGCTGCTGGGCAGTCCAGCAACACTCATCCAGAGGGCGTGTTCATGACCACCGACCAGATCATGGAGCTGGTTCGGAATTCCCAGTCTCATTCTCAGTCTCCAGCCCCAGTTGTTGATGCTCCGCGCAAGTCTTCTTTTGCGCATCTCTGCAGTGATTTTACTCATCTCGGAGGGAAGCCGTTCAGTGGCTCCGAGAATGTCTTAGAGGTCCAAGCTTGGATTCGGATATGCGAGCGCATTTTCACTCGTATGGATATCCCGGATCATGACCGTGTTCTTATTGCTTCCGGTCAGCTTCAGAGTCGTGCCCTGGATTGGTACGAACTCCTTATTGCCGAGATCGTTTAGACCACACTTACTTGGGCTCAGTTTCGTGAGAGATTTGAGTTCAAATTCATCCCAGAGTCAGAGAAGAACTCCCTTGCTCGCCGCTTTCTTGATCTCAAGCAGGGGAAGTCCTCCGTATCCGATTATGTCTCTTCCTTCGAGGCCCTGTCCAAGTACGGTCTTGAGTTTATTGCTACTCCTTATAAGAGGAACCTCAAATTTGTTGAGGGCTTGAAGAAATATCTGAAGAGGCAGCTTATGCTACAGCTTAGCTCTCATTCGAGAAGCTAGTCGATGCAGCTCTACATCTTGAGTCAGTCGAGATGGAGCATAGTGATGATGGTGGTGTGGGTTCAACAAACCCCACCAAGAAGATGTTTCCTCCTGGAAAGTCTGGCTCTTCTTTTCAGCACAAGAAGAAGAAGACTGGCAGTTCCACTGTTCAGACTCAGCCTCAGACTCGTCCTCAGTCCCAGACTCCTACTCAGCCTAGAGGGACACGTCCTCCGAAGAAATGCTTCAACTGTGGTTCTCCAGATCACTTTATTCGAGAGTGTCCCAAACATCTCTATTGCACCTTCTGCAAGAAGGAGGGACACAGGATCTCCGCTTGTCCTATTGCTCCAGCTAGTGCCAAGCCTGGCAGGCTTAATGCTGCCAAGGCTCCTACCACTTCTGCTCAGCCTAAAGGTACACATCCTTCCGTTCTTGAAGGCTCTATTTTATTTCATGGTAGATCTTGTAGAGTTCTCTTTGATACGGGTGCCTCTCACTCATTCGTATCAAAGGAACTAGTTGATACTTTATCTTTGGATGATACTTGTTTGGTTTCTTCACTAAGGACTGTGAATCCCATCGACGGATCCACGACCCTTAGCTTGCTTTGTGAGGATATAGATATCGATCTTTGTGGATTTTCTTTCCATGCGAATCTGCACGTTATGGAGTATTTGGGCTTTGATATGATTCTTGGCATGGATTGGCTCGCTCAGTACGACGCCAAAATCATTTGTTTGGAGCGGATATTATTTCTTCGTCATCCTGACTCGTCCGCTCCGTTAGCTATTGCTCTTCAGGATGTTGGGATTTCTGATATTACTTTATTTTCTCTCGATTCACGAGATGAGGATTTGAACTTATCTTGTATTCCTGTTGTTCGGGATTTCCCCGACGTATTCGAGCCAGTATCCGGACTACCGCCAAAGCGAGATATTGAGTTCCGCATCGATCTCATTCCAGGCTCTCATCCAGTTGGGTGTCCTCCTACGAGAATGTCTACTAAGGAGAATGAGGAACTCAGGAAGCAGTTAGTTGAGCTTGAAGCGAAGCAGTTCCTCTGATCCAGTTCTTCGCCATGGGGTGCTGCTGTGGTCTTCGTTAAGATGGCTGATGGCTCTCTTAGGCTTTGCATTGACTATCGCAAGCTCAATGAGTTGACCATCAGAAATCGCTACCCACTTCCTCGGATAGACGACATGTTTGACTAATTGAGTGGTGCGAAGGTCTTCTCTCAGCTTGACCTTGCCACCGAATTCCATCAGCTACGAGTCGCAGAAGACAGCATTCCTCTTACAGCATTTCGCACTCGTTATGGTTCTTTTGAGTGGTTGGTCATGCCATTCGGCTTGACGAACGTACCGGCTTTCTTCGTCGATCTTATGAATCGAGTATTTCGAGAATACATCGATAGATTCGTTCTGGTTTTCATCGACGATATTCTTGTTTATTCTAGATCCGAGGCAGAGCATGCTCATCATTTGCGAATCGTCTTGGATACTCTTCGCCAGCATCAGCTTAAGGCCAAGCTCTCCAAGTGCCATTTTTGGGAGAGCAAGGTCAAGTTCTTGGGCCATATTGTATCATCTGAGGGTATTTCTGTCGATCCTTCCAAGATCGAAGCTATTCAGAATTGGAAGCAACCCGAGAACGTTCATGATATTCGCAGTTTCCTTGGTCTGGCGGGTTATTACCGTCGGTTTATCAAGGATTTCTCTCGAGTTGCACTTCCCCTTACGACGCTGACTCGTAAGGGTGTTTGCTTTATTTGGTCTGATAAGTGTGAAGCTTCCTTTCAGCGACTGAAGGAACTTCTCACTCATGCTCCTATTCTAGTGGTTTCGGAGAGTAACCATGATCTTGTTGTTTACACCGATGCTTGTGGTAGCGGGCTCGGTGCTGTGCTTATGCAGAAGGATCGGGTAGTTGATTATGCTTCTAGGCAGCTACGTCCGAATGAGGTTCGCTATCCGACTCATGATCTTGAGTTGGCTATCGTCTTTGCTTTGAAGACGTGGCGTCACTTTCTATTAGGTGAACGCTTCACTCTTTACACCGATCACAAGTCGCTGAAATATTTATTCAGTCAGAAGGATCTCAATATGAGGCAGCAGCGATGGCTTGAGTTTCTCGCCTCATATGACTTAGACATTCAGTATACCCCTGGCAAGGTAATCGTGTGGCTGATGCACTCAGTCGCAAACACTCGGCAATAGTTTCTATGATGATAGCTGAGTGAGATATTCTTGAGACTCTTTCTATGTGTGATATTCGAAATCGAGCTCCATCTTCTGATTCTCCGGTCTTATTATTCAGCTTGGAAGCTCGTCCTATCTTATTGGATCGCATTGCCCATGCTCAGCGGCAGGATCCAGAATTATTGCATCTTATTCATCTCCTTGAGTCGGGATCCAGTGATGTGACATTGTTGGATTATTCTATTGATTCTCATCGGTGTCTTCGTAGGAAGAACCGTATTTTGGTACCATCTGATTTATCACTTAGGCACGACATTCTGGATGAGTGTCATCGCACTAAGTACACTATACATCCCGGGTCGAGTAAGATGTATGCCGACATGTGTCGCCTATTTTATTGGGAGGGCATGAAGAGAGATGTTGCAAGTTATGTGAGCGGTTGCATGACTTGTCAACAGATCAAGGCCGAGCATCAGCGTCCATCTGGCCTTCTTCAACCGCTAGAGATTCCATTGTGGAAATGGGATCAGATATCCATGGATTTTATTGACGGTCTGCCTCGATCGAGGTCAGGCCATACTTCTATTTGGGTCATAGTCGATCGCTTGACCAAATCAGCTCATTTCATTCCTATTAAGTCCACTCGGACTGCTCCTCAGCTTGCCAAGCTATATGTGAAGGAAGTCGTTCGACTTCATGGCATACCTAGCTCTATCGTCTGTGATCGAGACACTATCTTTACTAGTCACTTCTGGAAGTGCCTACAGTCAGCTTTGGGCTCAAAGCTGAATTTCTCGACTGCTTATCATCCTCAGACTAATGGTCAGACGGAGAGGGTGAATCGTGTTTTAGAGGATCTTTTGCGCTGTTGTATTCTGGATTTCGGAGGTAGTTGGGAGGATCACTTACTGCTTGTAGAGTTCTCCTACAACAACAGCTTTCAGTCTAGTATTGGCATGGCTCCTTTTGAGGCTCTTTACGGAAGGCCATGTCGTTCTCCTACGTGTTGGTTAGAATCTGGCTAGAAGCTCCTTCTTGGTCCAGATTCAGTTCGGGAATCTTCTCAGAAGATTATTCTTATTCGTCAGAGAATGATAGAGGCGCGGAACCGTCAGAAATCCTATGCGGACAACCGTAGGAAGCCTCTTGAGTTCTCCATTGGTGATCATGTCTTTATTCAGATATCTCCTATGAAAGGGGTTGTGCGTTTCAGCTCTACAGGGAAGTTAGCTCCTCGCTATGTTGGACCATTTCCTATTACGAAACGCATCGGCCCCATGGCTTATCGTGTGGCTCTACCTGCTCACTTCTCTGGAATACACGACGTGTTCCATGTTTCCCAGCTTCACATGTGCGTCCGCGATCCTGATTCTATCATTGAGCCGCATGCTGTGCCTGATTTAGAGATCTTACATGATTTATCTTTGGAGCAGCAACCTCTTCGTGTGCTTGATTCAGAGGTTAGACGCCTTCGCAACAAAGAGGTTCTACTCGTGAAGATTCAATGGTCACCGAATCCTAAGGACTGCACTTGGGAGACCAGAGAATCTATCGAACGCTCTTATCCTGGCTTTCTCCCATCTTCTTCTGCAGGTGAGAATTCTCTATTTTATCACTATCACTTCTTTTGTGGATTTGACGTTATAGACGACATCTATCTTAAGGAATTGCGGGGACGCAATTTTCTTAAGGGGGGAGTCTGTAACAACCCGGGATTTGCATTACCAATTAATAAATAAAAGTTAGGATTTTTATTTATTTTAATGAAGCATAAAAGGATTTGGAATAACAAGATTTATTTGTAAAAAAGGCTATTTTAATTAAATGGGAAATATGGGATTTTAAAATGAGGATAAAATGTTATTTTTGGAAGGTTAAATATTTTAGGAGAGATTTTAAAACGGGTTTGGATAAGAAAAATGAGTTTTATAAACATATATGAACACTTAGACTAATTTTTGGAAACATGTAAATAACACTCTTCTTATTGGGTTACTAAACCTAGCCCAATAACCCACCCTAAACCTCCTCTATAAATTATCTCAAACTCTCATAACCTCATTCATTCAACCCTAATCAAAACCCAAATCATTTCCTAAAGCTTTCTTAACAAAAATGGCCTCTATCTTCATCTTCTTTAGTTTTAGCTTATGCAAGTCATTCTATGCAAAGGTAATGCAAATACCCACCTCAAACCCATTTTTATATCTTTTTAATTTCTGAAATTTATTTGGTAACACATGTTTTATGTGTTTTTTTGATCTTATAGCCTCCTAATCATCTTTTGCTAACTTGGGTTGATGCTATAATAGTCTTTGTTGCTTTCTAGAGAGGTATATTGCTAAAAACCTCTTCTAATATGTGTTTAATCATCTTTTGATTTCGGTAATCAATTAGTAACACATGTTTTATTATGTAACATGTGAATCATAGCTCTTTGATCATCTTTGCTTTCATTTGGGGTGTGCACATAAGGTGTTTGTGATATTGCTTCCTAAGGTAATGCTAAGCTTTGGCCCTTTGTTCCCTTTAATATAGTGTAGTAATCATAATAGGGTAGTTAGTGATTGATATTGGTGAAATTTGATGCTAAAAACTTGATAAAAACACCCCCAAATCACCAAAATCAGCATTGATTGCTGGTTGGAATGTTTCAGCCTGAAAACAGGCTGAAACAGTGTTCTGGGTGCACCAGGGCAGGCCTGGGTTGCACCCAGGCTGCTGCCCGGGCGCAGCAGGCTAGCCCGGTTGGGCTAGCCGGTAGCAGGCCAGCCCAAGCGGGCTGGCGCGTGTCTGAACCCCAGCCCAAGCGGGCTGGGGGGCTTGCGGTTCGCCCCAGCCCGAGCGGGCTGTGGGGCTTGCGGTTCGCCCCAGCCCGAGCGGGCTGGGGGGCTCCCATTACAGCCCCAGCCCAAGCGGGCTGGGGCTCCCCACTACATCCCCAGCCCAGGCGGGCTAGGGGGCTTCCCACTACATCCCCAGCCCCAGGCGGGCTGAGGGCTTCCCACTACATCCCCAGCGCAAGCGGGCTGGGGCTAGGCCAAACCAGCTACACCGCATGGTGCAGCCTGGTTAACAGGAACGGGCTGCACCATGCGGTGCAGTCGGCCTTTATAAAATGGGCTGCACCCATTGGTGCAGCCGGGTTCCGACCCACCGGTTGCACCATTTTGGTGCAACCGAGTCCGGGTTGCACCATTTTGGTGCAACCGCTTCAAATTGATTATTTTTGCAATGAACTTTTGGGTTTCAATTGCGAATCGGAAATTGTCGAACTTTGGTTCACAACCATTCGGAATATTTTCCAACATGAATATTGGTTTTCAGTGATTCTCTGATTTATCGATTTCTTTGAGATTTGTCTCTAGATTTCGTACACGTGTTTTATGAATTATTTTCAAAGGATTTTTCACTCCTAAATGGCTTTCGAAATTATTATTATATAATGTTATCTTTAATTATTAAACTATTTACTCCATAATAGGAGAGTATTCAAAAGCCGTTTTAAAGTGATTTCAAAATCAATTATAAAACCATTTCGCACCATTATTTTCTATAATAAAAATCTCACACTCACTTTTTAGCACGTCGAGCGAAGTGGAAAGGTGCTTAAACGGTTAGGAAATCTCCGGCCTATGGAACTGTGTGTATTTTCTTTCCGGTTAATCCCCGGCCTATTCGATTGATCGTTTTGACCTTTGGGTCTAGTTTACCGATGATACGAGGTGGACTTTTTATTGTTTGGAGTGTGAGTTTGCTATTGGTTAGTAAACCGTTTAGTGCGAACGTGGGGTATGGGACTCATTGTTAACACTTTACGGGTTCCTCTCCAAGAAGTTTGTGGCACATTAGCCTCTAGGTGGCCAGTACTGGACCTCTGGGTCACCACGCCTCTGGGCAACCGTCTCTGGACACCTGCTCTATGGAGCAGTTTCTTTTTCGGCGTGTGCCTCTGGGCCTTTATCCTTCTGGGAAGGATCTCGCCGTCTCGCGCGTACCGCATCTATGCGAGTGATCGATCACAACTCTACAGTACTTGGCAATAACGACTCCGGTCGGTGCACGTGCTATACTTGTATTATCTGATGATTTTTTATATCCATTCGAGTACCGCCATTTGGTGTGGGTTCTATGGAACCATACGATGTAAGTGCGATTACCTTGTGGATTCACAGTGTCTCAGGACATTGCTTTTCAGTGTTTGATTTCATTGACTTTTCTATATATCCCCATTGCTCTTTGGAGCATCGATCTTTGCTTGGGCATTGATTACAGACTCTGGTCACACATGGGATTATTGCCTATGGGCAACTTTATATAGCTTTGGCTACGCCGACGATATGAGGCGATTTTATTTATTTAACACTTTGGTGCTGTTATTCTCTTTGGAGATTTTTTACTTTTGATTGATGATTAGGGACCGTCATTATATTCATGTGGTCCAAAATACTCTTCTCTTAGGAAAAGTACTGTTTTATTTATGTACCGCATTATTATATATATCTCAGTTATTACTGATTGTTTAGCTAGCCTGACCCGAGTGTTTTCGCTCGGGTCAGACCGAGTTGTTTCAGGTTAGGTCTTTGGACTTAGCTTCTGTGCTTCCGCTTGGACATTATCTGCTATGCTGATAGATAGCTTTTTTATTTGTCCACTATTCCGCTACTCTGTTATTATTCAGACTTTGATATGTACATATTTTTGACTCACATGTGTGGGCAGTGGCTTTGTACCCACTTATAGTATTTGGATCTGTATTGACGATGTATTGTTCTGAGACTCTGTGCTGTTATGTGATATTGTTCTGTGATGCTATCTTATTATGTTATTATGCTTTGTCCTGATAGATCTTTAGCCATTTGTAATTTCGTTATAAGTATTTACCGAATATGTCGAACCACTTGATTGAGAAAAATTTAAATAGATTCCACCCTTTCGACGTATTCAGTAGATAGTTATAGCTTGATTACAAATGGTCGCTTCCACTATACTCTATTCTCCGCTTTAACAGACAGTATTACTACCGTAATACTCTTTGTTACAGTGGGTCTCATAGTGGGGCGTTACATTTTCCTACAACTATTTTATTAAAATCTTTTCTAAAACATAGGGTTTTTGCAATCTTTTAAATATATTTATGTTTGCAATAATCATTTTAATTGAAAATGTTCTTTTTGGTGAAAATTTCCTATAAATTTATTTGAAGATATTATTTTTTGAAATATGAAAGATTCTCATAACTTCATTTAGAAATCATCTGATACAAAGACTGGATAAACATCTATTAAAGAGTCATTTTTCAAAACTGGTTTTTGAAAGTACGAAAATCCTTGTAAAGCCCTCTGAATATAGATTTCATCAAAACTAATTGATTTTATCGTAAGGTGGAGACTTTCGTTAGTCTTGTGGGAAAACTCTTTATTCTTGCTTGTCCCTCGGTTGGGAGTTTTAGTCGGCATTTTGATAATTCTTTTGTTATCCGCACTCTTTCTCTTGGACGATTGTTCGTTGGCCCATTTGCATTCTTTTAGGTATTAGTTTTTCTATTCATTGAGTCGGGAGTTGAGTTGATCATCCTCCACTGAATGGTTACTTTTAAATATCTTATTTGATAGTTCTATTGACCACCTTCCTTGGATGTATTCTTTGGCCAGGTCCGACAGCGAGACCAAAGGCTTAATTGACCATCACTCTTTGGTTGGGTCCTTCGGCTGGATCCAACGGCAGGACCAAATGATTTTTGACCAACTCCCTTGAACGTGTGCTTTGGCCGAGCATGACGACGAGACCAAAGTCTTTATTGACCATCTCCCTTGGATGAGTGTTTTAGTCGGACCCTAAGGTGGAATAAAAGGCTTAATTGACCACTACTCTTTGGATGGTGCTTTGGCCGGGTCCTACGATAGGACCAAAGGCTTTGTTGACTGTCTCCCTTGGATGGGTGCTTTGGGCGGGTCCTGAGGTGGGATCAAAGCTTATTTGACCACCACTATTTGGGTGGATGCTCTGGCCGAGCTTTAAGATGGGACCAAAGGTTTTATTGACCATTTCTCTCAGTGGGTGCTTTGGCTGGGCCCTAAGATGGGACTAAAGACTTATTTGACCACCGCTTTTTGGATGGGTGTTCTAGCTGGGCCCTGAGGCGGGACCAAAGACTTTATTGACCATCTCCCTTGGATGGGTGCTTTGGTCGGGCCCTAAGATAGGACTAAAGACTTATTTGACCACCGCTTTTTGGATGGGTGTTCTAGCTGGACCCTGAGGCGTGACCAAAGACTTTATTGACCATCTCCCTTGGATGGGTGCTTTGGCCGGGCCCTAAGGCGAGACCAAAGGCCTAAATGCGTTCTTTCGAATATGAGGTGTGCTTCTGCTCCACGAATGCCACTAACTTCGTTGGGTTATGAGTTACATTAAACATACCGCATCTCAGTCCATGAGTTATTTGTTTGAATGAATCTTTCAAAGTCCTTTATCTCCTTTCTTATCCAAAGCAACAAATTGTGATTCTCAAATTTTTGGTATTCCATGTTCTGATTATTGCATTTCCATTAAGTTTGCTTAACCAATAGATGTCTATAAGTAAAGATTCTTTTTAGTTTGGACTTTGGGGGTCATTTGTCTTGTTTTCAATACTTGTCATTACCTTTCTGAACACTAAATCATTATCCTTATAAGGTTTCTCGAAGTGCGGTACTTGGAGATTCTCCCTTGACATTCCATTGTTCATAATACAGCTGGAGCTAAACCTAAGGATTTCTTTGTCGGTTCTTAGTTTGGTTCATAATCATACACGATTTCTTGGTGCAGTGGAACCTTTACCTTGTCTAGAAACATTGCGTCAAATTTCTATGTAGATAAGAAACGACATGTCTAGTGGCTACTTTTGCTCGAGTATTACATGACCACAAACTAGGGATAGTTCCTTTACCCAATCTCCTAACCGAATTGCCTTATGATGGTATTTCCTATCGTCTTGTTTGTAGTTTCTACTACCTTATCGACTTTTAGATGGATTATTGATGAAAAAATCTTTGCAATTTTGTTTCTTTCACGAAAATGAGTGGACTTTTTCATTTTCAAATCGAGTCCTTAATATTAGAAACAACTTTGGCTCAGGAATTTAAAGTGACTACTATATTCTCGATTACGGACTCCAGGACTTTTCCTATGGGTAAGGTTCGACTGCTTTCTATTTGGTAAAATAGTTATTTGCCGCTGTTTGCAAGCCTTATATCAATTTTTAGGGTAGACATTGTTCTCATTAAACCGATTATTATCAGCCGAAAAGGCCAAGTGTAAATGGTGGAAGCTAAATTGTTTGGGATAACTAATGTCCTCGTCGTATTACTTTCTTTATTGGCTTCACATTATTAGAATACTCTCTATAAATCCCCTTGCTGAGTCCTAAGTAATGGTCAAATCCTTAGATACGGAACCGACAATCTTTCATACAGTGCTTTGTTGATTATAGTATTAGAACTGTGCTACAAGGCCAGAAAATTTGAGTGCGGAACTGTGCGAAATGTAGTCGTACGGTTGGAATTCAGGGGGGAATATTATTCCTGCGACCCAGATCATTCCCGCACCCATTCGGGCCCACTTTCTTTCGGGCCTTATAGCAAATTTGATAGTATTAGGAGAGGCTTAGTATCTTACTTCTTTGAATGATTTATGTTCTGTAACAATGTTCCATTTTCCAAATATTTAATTACCAACGTTTATCCAATTATTTATATGTTAATATTTGCGGTTACTTTTTCTTTAGCCCCGAACGAAGATGAATTCCAACCACTACCTAACTTCTTGTGTCAGTGGTAGTATACCCAAATAAATAGTTCCCCAGGTCTAAGCCACTTGATTTTGACAACATACCCGAACAACAAATCCATGACTCTTGCTCAGATTTCAATTCAACTACTCCACTCACTTCAGTAGCGATTTCAAATCATACTGCTTCATTTACCATAAATAAAAAAAATCCCTAAACCATGCAGCATTACCATATTACTAAAGATAACGTTCCGCTTGACACTTTTTCTTTTCGTAATTTAGTATTATTTTCAACAATGATCGGTAAAATTTACAACTTTGAAATAATTAATAAATTAGATATGAAGTTAGAGTTAGGAAGAAATTTTAGCAAATATTATATATGGTGCTATTATATCATTGACAGGAAATCCGACATGGTTAGACATTATTGTTGTTGTTAAAAAGTATTAAAAGATATGAAATAATCAAACACTAAAATATTGTTGTCACTGTTTATCAAAGTCCAAAGGATAAATATCAATAAGTTCATAATGATGTAGAAATTGTAAGAGTACAAAATTTTTTCTTATTATTTGGACAAGCATTACGGTACACGTTTCGCACGTGATGATGGCACGCGCTTCGTGTGTGAATTGTTATTTTATAAATTGTATATGTTTATCATATTCAAGAAAAAATGATTTACAGAAATATTTAACAATATTTTTGCATTAAAATTATTTGTTGTTAGTTTAAAATTATTTCTAAGTTGCAACATCTATTTTTTTTTTCAAATTTGAATTTTTATTTATATTATTAATTAATAATTTATTTATTAGATTCTATTTTTAAATGATATTAAGATTTGCAGGAAATTTTCTTCAATGACACATTTTGGGGCTTTTTTTTATGAAGGACGGCCCATAAATATTTTTCTCCCAAGGACAACTTATCGTTTTTAGTTCTCCGGCCCAATTCTCGCGCGCTTATTCTTCTTCTTCATTCGATCAAAATTTTGAGTCGCGATCAAATATTTTCCTCATAATTGTAATATCAATCAACGTTATTCGTTTATTTCAATTTCGTCCACTTCAACGATTATTATTTTTTCCTTCCGTTCTTTTGTTGATCTCGTTCTTTTCATATCTGTACGGTGATCTCGTTTTCTCAGGTATGCTTATATCAATCTGTTTTTTTGATGTTTTTCAATTCGAGTTAAATAAAATTGTTCCTGATTTATACTTGTGTTTATTATTATGCCTGATATGCAGTGTTGTTCTTCTCTTTGTTTTTTCATTCGTCGATGGATGACTGTGGAAGTACCAGCAGGTTTTTTATTGTTATACTCGTTTCTTTATGCAGTGTTGTTTTGTAGTTACTTTTCATTTGATTTATTTTGCATTCTCTTGCATTAATGTTGGGATGATTGGAGAAGTATCGTTGGTTGGGTTGTATATTAATTTGTTATTGAGTGGAAAACTATTGTTTTTTAGGTTCAGTTTCTGGGTATCATTTTTATATTTTCTTAGTATCATTTTTTTTCTTCAGTATCTAGGTATCAGTTTTTATCTATGGTAGGTATCAGTTTTGTAAAATTCAATAATTACTGTTCTAAAACGTACATATTTTTACTGATGTTTATTATTATTATTATTATTTTGCAGTGGGGATAACAGCCTTCTTTGTTTGTTTGTGTTGAATAATAATACTTTTAGCACTCGATTGTTTATCGATTGCTCTTTGTATGATTTGAAGAGTGAGATATGCCGATATTGGTCTCAATTAACTCCTTCTTCTATTCAGATTTCTTATGTACTTGAGGACAAAGTTATTATGGTTGACACTGATTCTGATATTCAGAGCATAATTTGTTTTCAGTTACACAAGAAAAGTTCTTTCTTTGGTTTTACTATTAAGGTTAAGGGTTGTGAATTGGAAGTTGTTGATGGTGCTTGTATTTCAATTTCATCCTATGTTCCTGCTTCTTCATCTTCTATTGTATCTGTCTGTTCAAATGTTGTTAATGGTAAAAGTTATTTAAAAGATATGTTGAGGAGAGGGTCGACATTAAGCATTTCCAATTTTGTTGGTTTTTGTTTTGGAGGCGCTGAACATTTTAGAGAGTTTTTGATAGCATATCAAATTCAAAAGGGGTATGAATTAGTATTTTTAAAGAATTGTGCTACAAGAGTCACTGTGGTTTGCTCTTCGTATAAGAATGGTTGTCTTTTCAAAGTCCATGCTTCATGTGATTCTGGAGAATTGAAAAGGTTCTTTATGAGAAATTTGGTTTCTGATCATTCTTGTGGGGCTGGTCTAAGACATGTGAATAATCCACATATATCTAGTTCTTTTGTTAAATCGATGATTATTGATGAGATCCGCGATTGTCCAAGTAAAAAGCCTAAGGATATTATACTTGATTTTAAAAGAGAATACAATTTTCAGTTGTCTTATGGTTATGCTTATCATGGGAAACAACTTGCATTGATGGAGTTGCACGGTAATGATGCTTTGTCTTATAATGATTTGAGTTGGTATTTGGAAGCAGTGAAGAAATCTAATCCAGATAGTTATGTTGATATGGATGTTGATCCTTGTAGTAATGAATTTCAAAGGGTGGTTATTGCCTTTGGCGCTTGTTTACTTGGTTTCAAGTCTTGTCGTCCTATGATATTCTTAGATGCTACTCACTTGAAGGGACGTCCTGGTGTATTGATGGGTGCAACTGCAAAAAATGGTGATCAAGGTATGTGTTTGTTTTCAAACTTGATTTGTTTATATTGAGATTATAATACTTGGCATAATTATTAATGTACATTTTTTTATCATAATTTGTCTTCTGTTGGTATCAGTTTTAAGAAATGTAGTTTATAAGTAGCAAGTTTCTAGTATCAGAATTTTTATTGTATTAAATTGTATGTTTGTACTTCGTATAATATGTTCATACTACTAAACAGGAGATTAGTATCAGTTTTTGTATATTATTAGTATCAGTTCTAATTAGTTCATATATCGTATCATTTATAGTTATGTAGTATTGGAATTTGCTTTGTATCGAAATATATGTCATTATTTTTGTTTCTTTGTTGTTTTAGAATGAAGATTAATGTGCATAATGTTGTGCTTATCAATATTTTTATAATGGTCATATCAGGTTTTAGGTATCAGTTTTGTTACTGTTAGTATCAGTTTTATGAATTGTTTTATATTTATGGTTGTATTTACTTTTTTTTAACTAATTAATTTTTCATTTGTAGGTTTCTTCCCTTTAGCTATGAGTGTAGTTTCTATTGAAAATGTGGATAACTGGACATGGTTTTTGAACCATTTAAAACAAATGCTTCAAGAAGAGCGTAGTTTAGTTTTTATGTCCGATCGCCACCAAGGTTTGCTTTCAGGTGTTCGTGATGTTTTTCCTTCAGATTATCACAGTTATTGCTACTTGCATATGGAACAAAATCTTCTTTCTGCAGTGAAAGTCAAAAATGCAAATGTGTCTATTGTTGATTTATTCAAAATGTGTTCTAGAGCTTCAAATCTATATGAATTTGACGGAGCATATTCTAAGTTTTGTCAAATTGGTGGTGTTGCTGGTGTTAATTTTTTAAAGGATAAGTCATTTGATAAGTGGGTGGATTTATTTTTTCCAGGGAAACGTTATGGTGAATATAGTTCCAATGTTGCAGAAAGTTTTAACAGTTGGATTTTAAATGAACGAGCATTGCCTATTACTTTGTGTTTAGATGGTATTCGTATTAAGATTATGGAACAAATGGCTAGAAGAAGAGAAGAATGTCGTTTGTGGAGAACAAGTCTATGTCCTTCTATGGAGTTACGATTAGATGAATTGATTGAAGAAGGGTTTGGATGGGATGTATATAAATCTTCTGATTTTGCTTTTGAAGTGAAATCTCCAAACTCTCATTGTGTTGATTTGAAGGAGCGCATTTGTAGTTGCAACAAGTGGAAAATTACAGGATTTCCTTGTGCTCATGCTATAAAGTGTATGAACAAGTCTAAGTTGTCTGTATATGATTTTGTCGAGAATTATTTCACTGTTGATTCTTATCGATGTTCTTATGCCAATGCTATAAATCCTATTCCAAATTATGATAGGCCCATTGTTGATGGTAGCATACAAGATGTTATTAAGCCACCAAAGGAGAAACGTGGCGCTGGCAGACCATCATTGAAGCGCAAAGGAGGATTTTCATATTTTCATAACAAGCAAAACAGATGTGGCGAGTGCAAGCAATTTGGTCATAATAAACGGAATTGTCAAGCTTCAAAGAGGATATCATTTGATTTTATATTTTTAATTTGTTTATAGTAATAAGCGTATGTGAGACTTGTTTCAGTGGTCTGTAGTAATTGAACCTTTTGTTATTACTTTGTATTTAGTATAGCATATTATGGAATTGATTATAATTTCAGCTATTTTTAGTATAGATGATAGTATCATTTTTTTGTTTTTGCAGTATGATTTATGTTGTTTGTTTGTGGAAGTTTTGGTATCAGTATCTTTTTTACAGTATCATTTTTTACAGTGCCAAATATTATTAGTTTATAGCTGCATCAGTTTTTTTTAAGTTTTGGTATCATTTTTTTATTTTGGTATCACTTATACAGTTTTGGTATCAGTTAATTTGGTTGGAGATAATGTTTCATTGATTGGATATAAATGGTTTTATTATCAGTTTTTGTTTGTTTTTATAATCAGTTTTGTGTATTATAATTTGTGCTATAATTTACAGCAGTAGTCCTTAATAATTATAATAATATATGGTGTTTGCAAAACCTGATACCTGAACTAATTGTTGTTTCATACAGTATGTTGAGTATAAGTTTTGACAAAAGTGATACTATCAGTCATACGAAGTGATGCCCAGTTACTGTTTTGTATTGTAATATTACATGAAATTTGATAATATCATTTTACAACTGAAAGTTGTATCATAGCACTGATAATATTATGTTGGATCCATAGTTGGATGATAGAACATACATTATTTAATTTTGTTATAATATAAACAACAGGAAATAAAAGAACATCACCACAACATATCATTCCAGGAGACGAGAATTGTTTTTACAAGTAAAAGCAGCAGTGTTTTGCTTACAGAACAACATTACTTCATAAGTATGAAATTACAACAGAACATCATTAATTCGCAACTATACATTTCAACATAACAACATTACATCACAGGTATCAAATTTAATTGTGAAATAATGCAATCTGAACTCATTTCCTTTCTTTTCTATGTTCTTCTAGGCTCGACATGTATTTTGACAGACTCCAGCAGTGTTCATCGTCTGTTAATATTGCATGTCCAATTCTTGCTCTTGTTGATAATACATCTTTCTTTTCAATTTTTATCGGTATCCTGCTTCTGTTCAGCGAAATGATGAATATCATTACAAAAATACCACAATCAAGCCTGTTGAAACCAAGATGAAATATTAGTATAAATTTTCATTTGCTTTATTAATAGGTTTATAATTAGTACAAAAATTTGAATTTTAGAAAAAATGGTACAACAATACAGTATGGTTTGAATTAAAATATTTAGCAGTTATACTAGTGCACTATGTACTTATTTCTGTAGGTATCAGTTTATTTTTAGTAGGTGTCAGTTTTATTTGTGTAGGTATCAGTTTCTTGTTATGTAGGTATCAGTTTTTTTCCTATAGTAAATGTTTATTTGTATTTAAAGTTTATTGTATTGAGGGATAATAATTCTCAATATTTTTATTACGAATGGAATTCAATTAAATATAAACGGTATACAATGATGTCTAGAAGTATGTATGGAAATTTATAATGCAAAAACATTTTTTATAATGGAAAAAACTTACGTGTCTGCTCCCTGCTGTGCACATTTTATTTGATGCATTTCATCTGGTTTCACTGCCATGTCTTTTATGTCATTGCTTTTCCAGATTTCTTGGAGCATTTCCTCTATTTCATGTCTCTAAAATAGGTAATATATTAAAATTTTAGCTCATATTCACGGTGATAAGTATTTTTTTAAAAGAAATATAAATCTCATACCAATTTTATAGCCTCCTTTAAACTTGAATTGTTTCTTTCATTTGATCTTCTAGGGCGGTTAGAATCTAAGTGGCACCATTGCATTGTTGGGTATGTTAAAGTTACTAATGTCCAATGGTTCTCACAATGCAAAGGAAAATATATACTTTCAGTAAATTTGTCGTGCACAATAGATTCTAGCATAGGGAGAATGAGACTTTTCTTCACACTCTTCATATCACACACAATTGCTTTCTGTTTTATATGAAAATAAGTTATGATATAATAAATGAAGCAATTATTATGTACTTGAATATTAAAGTTTTATTTACCGTCATTGTAGTTGTGAAAGCATAGTTGTGGTCTTCTATTCCACATTTTGAAATGTACCAATCTATGATCTGTATTAAAATCAGAAATGTATACAATTTAAAATTTGTGGAGCAATTTTAAATTGTTAATAGTTTCAGTACTCTTAGTAGTTGCTGTGTATGTTGATAATTATAGAAATAATAAAGCATAAGGTCAATTTAAGCATGTTGTGGATTTTGGTATCAATGTTGACGTAAAGAAAAAAATTATTATGTACCTGCCCGTCTGTTTCGCCTCCTTCTAGTAGATGTTTTAGTGCATTCTTTGTTATGACACAACCTCCTCTGATTGTGTCATTGTCTTCCCATGCTACTACACTATTTTGATAAAAACAATTTGTATATGTTAGATAAACTTAATTTCATATTTAAAATTAATATACATATTTGTACACTTACTTTTGTGATGATGTTGTTAATGAAAAGAAAGTTTTGATCACATTTTGTTGCTCAACGTTGAGGTAGATCAAACATTTGCAATGACCAAGCCCCATCTCGTAAAGTGTTGGCTCTATTACTGCAAGTGGCTTTGGATTATTGTCTTGTTCACTTTGGTTTTCAACATTTTCTTTTTTTTCACGTTCCTGTTTTTGCTTATTTGCAACTTTCTTTTATTTCATCCCATATTCAAAGCTATCACTTTGTTTTTTCACTCTTGTTCTTGCCTTTAATCTTTGAATATAGGAAGCTGTCCCTTTTTGATTTGCTTTGATTTTTTTGTCAGTTGATTTTATGACTTTTTGTTTCCCTTTTCTGGCAGCTTTTTGCCCATGTTCCTCTGCATCTTTTTTTTCAGTTTTTTCGCTTTCAAAGTCTTGTGTGTCGTAAAGTTTGAAAGATGGAGGGGTAAAGTCAAGCACATACGGTTTACTTTTGTTTTTTACATCTGTATCCTGTTGAACAGTTTGAGTATCTTCTGAGTTGTCTCCCTGCACTTCAGTTTCTTTTTCCATCTCTTCTTTTGTTGGAGTCTGTTTTTTTTCTTCATGGTCACATTGTCTTTCTTCACTGCTTGTTTTTTGAGCCAATTCACTTTCTATTTCGATTGGCATTTGTTTGTTCATTTCTTCTGTTTTATCTGCTGTTTTTTGTACACTCTCTTCACCTATTTCTTCATTTTTTTCTTTTTCCATTTGTACAAAAGTATCTGTATCTAGTTCAGTTTGTAAAATGTTGCTTTGTAGGTTGAAACTTTCCTTTTTTTTTCACCATTTTCTTCACTGTCATTCAAAACATCTTCAACTTTGTTGGTGTTGTCTTCAGCCTGTGATGTTTTCTCTTCATTATCTTTCAGTTTTAACTTTATTTCTTTCAACTCTTGTTTCAACCTGAAAACTTCTTCCTCTACTTTAATTCTTTTCTTTTTTTCCACTTCTAATTCTTTTTTTGTTTTCTTTGTTTCTTCTTCCAAATCTTTTATATGCATTTGGAAGATCCTGATGCTTACGTCTTCCTCAAATGACTGTGCAGTTTCTGTGGTTTCTTCAAACTTTCTTTTCTTTCCATGCTTTTCTTTTTGAATTTTGGAGAATTTGTGTTGAACAGTCTCTGTTTGAAGCAGACTTTCTTCATATGGGCTGAGATTTGTAATTTCTTTCACCTATAAAATTGGTATTGGAAAATTTGTTTCAGTTTTAAGCTATGATATCAATTTGCAATGATAATTGAATTTTTACTATAATGAAAAAAAAAATTGTATTCAATACAATAAATATGTATTCATTTTTATTTTCTGATACTATTAATATCAGGTTCAATCATATTAGTATCAATTTCTTATACTATAAGTATCAGTTTATAATCATATTAGTATCAGTTTATAATCATATTAGTATCAGTTTCTTATACAATAGTATCAGTTTCTAATATGTAGAACTATGGTATCAGGTATTGGACTGTAGCATCAACGTAAATTGTGAAATTATAAGGTATCAGTTTTTGCATTCTAGTATCAGTTTTGAATACATCCACATTTAGTTTCAAGCATGTACTCATTTGTTATCAGTTTTTGCATTTTTGTCTCAATTTATGATACTTTTAGTATTTGTTTCAAGCAATTAAACATATGGTATCAGTTTTTTTCATTTTATTTTTTGTTATTGATACTATTTACTATGTTTTGATATGGTATCATTTTTTGATCACTGTAGTATCAGTTTTATGGTATAGGATAAATCATCGACAATAAAACTTTATTCTGCATAATAGTTAAAGCATATTGATTAACAAAAAATGAAATGGAATTTTTACTTACATCACCCTCTTTCACGCTATCAAAAACTGCTTTGACTGCTTTGTCTTTGAGTTTCCTTAAATCCCATTTTGCAAATCTTGGTAAGGCTGGAGTATAATATTGCCTTTGTTGAATGAGATCCAGTTTCTCACAAATGCAATACTGTTAACATTAAAAGAATTGATTAGATATGTTTGTTAAAAAAAATAACTAATAAATTTTTGAATAAGAAATCTTACCAGTGGAAGCATGGAGCATCCCGACATATTTCTTGGATTATGAATGAACTTCTTAACAAATTTATTGAAATTCTTTTCTATCGTCAGTGGCCAAGAAACTAATTGCATTGTCTCTACATTAATTAAGTATGGCAGAAGTCCCCATCTTAATTTTTGTTGGTTGTTTGGAAAGAAAAATGTTAATAGTATTTCAATTACTATTAACATTGACAAGTCTTCTTCGTACTCCTTTTTCTTTTTTGCAACTTTTTGCTTTATTCTTTTTTCCACTACGTTTCTTGTTATATAAGTGTTGTTGCCAAAGTTTCTGTTTGCAAATTCTTTACAGTGCACTGGAATTGTTTTGTTTGTCATTTTTTGAGTCGGCTCAATGTTAATTCCTTTTAGTGGTAGGCCAAATAACAAACTTATATCCATTGCTGTAACTTTCATTCTTTCTGTGGAAAATAAGAAAGCATCTTCGACAATTGAGTAGCATTTGTATAAAGCATCCAAATTGTGTTGATGCTTTTTGCATTCTTTCATTACAATTTTCTCTTCATAGAAAACTCTGAAGAAGTTGTAGAAAGGAGTGCTCTTCATTATATCCATTTGCTTATTTGATAGAGCATTTTTTTGTTTTATCATTTTAACTGTTTTGAATATTGCCTGCAGTCCACATCTGTAAGCTGTTTCATGCTTTTTATCTGCAGATTGCTGTTTTGTTTCTGATCTTTCTTTCATGTATTTTGGATGAGCATCAACAAAATCATCATCATCCTATTTGTTCAAAATAAAGACAGTAAGTTATTTGTCAAATAAATTATGTTTAAAACAAACAATAGATTCAGGTATTTGTTGTAGTGAAAAATCTTCTATCAAATATATAACAATTTCAAGTTTGAAGTAACTAAGTATCAGTTTTACATTACCTAAGTATCAGTTGGTACAAAGTAGGTATCAGTTTTCTCTAATCAGGTGTCATTTTTTCAAGTAGGTATCAGTTTTTTGTAACTAGGTATCAGTTTTCTCTAATCAGGTGTCATTTTTTCAAATAGGTATCAGTTTTTTGTAACTAGGTATCAGTTTTCTGTAAATAGGTATCAGTTTTTTGTCTGTTTGATATTTCAACTAAATTATACTGACTATTATTTTATCAAACAATTTATGCTTACCGATAAACACTATTATTACTTGTTACTAGGTATCAGTTGGTACTAATTAGGTATCAGTTTTCAGTAATCTGGTATCAAGTAGGTATCATTTTTATATAACTAGGTATTATTTTTTGGTAATTAGGTATCAGTTTTTGTTAGTAGATATCATTTGTTTGTTTGTATCATATTTGAAATAAATTACACTGACTATTGTTTTATCAAACAATTTATGCTTAATTATAATGACTATTATACTACTAATTGGGTATCAGTTTGTTATACCTATCAGCCTTTTCTTTTACCAAATAATTTACAGGTAGTATTTTTGAAATATACATTATGGTATAAAGTTATGATGTTTTATACTTTACCGAGTTGAGTTGTTCTTCTTCCAGTTCTTGATCCGCAGCTTCTTTATCTTCTTTTTGCTGAGATTTAACAAAATGAAATTATTAGTATTTCAATGTTGCTATAACAAAACTATACTAATTTTGTTGTGTTTGATTTTATATTTAACAGTTACCTTCTTTGATATACTTTCACTTATCTGTCGTTTGCATGTTCTTGCTGTCATTTTTTCTTCTCTTCTCTTTGTCCTTTTTTCTCTATTCTGGTTTTGTTCTTCTGTTGCTGTAGGTTTTTTAAGCCTTAATTTGTTGCTTTTTCTCTTTAGTGCCGACGCTATCGTTTGTGCTAAAGGAAGGTTTTCCTCTTCTACCTCTGCATTTTCATTTTGAACATCAGCTTCGTCGACATTTCGATTTTCGTTTTGTTGATTCGTTGTCGACTTAGTTAGGTTTTCTTCGGCTTTCGATTGTTGTGGTTGTTCTTCATCTACAGTCGATTTGTGAGGTTTATTTCTTGTTTGCGATGCCATTTTTTACTGTCGAGCAAAATTAACGTGAATCTTTTGTTTCGAGCAAATTACCGATTGTTGGAGCGTAAGGAAGGAGGAAGAAGATGGACAGAATTATTCGTTTTGTTTGAAATTCTTTCTGGGCTTTGGGCTTTGTCCTTGCGATAAAAGTAATATGCGCGTGTCCTTCTGGACAAATATTTATTATAATTTGTCCTTAAAAAAAAGTTCCCCTAAGATTTGATGGTATTTGTAGATAGATGTTTTGAATTTGTAAAAAAACTTTATTTGTTAGATCCTTTTTAAGTGTTATTAAGATTTAAAATTTGTAGATGTATGTTTTGAATTCGTAAAAGAAATTTAATTGTTAGATCCTATTTTCAAGTAATAATAAGATTTGATATTAAAGGCGTTTTTGGTAGTTCATGTTGACACTAAAACAATATGACACTGAAGACTACAACTATTATTAAAATTTTATCAAAGCCATGTTTTCCCAATCGCTTAACTGTAAAACTGTTGCTAACAAACCATTTATCACCACAACACCAACTCGATTACCAACTCTTCCAAGCTGCAACTTCATATCACAATTGATCTTATATCGAACAGCGTAATGAGGCACTGTGCCCTTCGTACATGCTTTTGGACTGTGTATAACAGCATGGTTTCCAATTGTAAGTCAGTATGAATTTTCAGAATAAGAGATGCCTGAGTTCTTAAGAATGATGTGGTCTTCACCTCATATCACAGGATGTCAACATGGCCTCATCAACCTTAAATTGCGTAGCCGCCATATACCTTACCGTCTCTTCTATTCTACTTACTCAAACAAGCATATCTATGGCCAATGCATAATAATGTCTTATACTTGGTCCAATATCGTACTCCTTTATTGCATTAAACCATTTGAATTTCAGCTTCACTACTCCATTTACTTCAGCAGTAATTTCAAACCATGGTTTATCATTCACTGTAAACAATACAATCCCAAAATCATGCTGCACTACCATGTCACTGAGAATAATATTCCACTTATATTTTTGACTTGAAGTTCCAACATTAAGGCATATAATAAAAGATGTCACTAACTAATATCATTTCGGCAAGCTGAGAATAAAGGATAGCTTCAGCTACATCTGCTGCCTGTCTACTCATTATACTGAACTGTTTATGCTGTTGCGTTTCATTTTTTGCAACTCAAAAGTAAATTGTAGGCATATGTTCTATTCAGAATTGACATCTGGCAATGCATTTTATTCACAAACATAGAAGTGATTTATTTGCAATTCAATGTTTCTCTAATGCATTCTATTTGATTCAGAGCTACCACTTCAGAAATGTTCTCACTACTGCATTATTTGCATTATCAATCTTCACTGCTGCCTGATAATTTCAATTTCTTAACCAAGATTATTGTTAATGGAATACACAAGAACAGTTGCTTTTTGTACCACTAATTACATAGAATAAAATTTCAATGAGATCCCAACAAAAATACTAAAGTAGTGCTCATTCTCCTAACACCTAAGACAAGGGTTTAAACTTTAAATTAAGAATGTACAGCACCAAATCCTAATCTCACTAACGTTGTGAATATTGCAAGTTTTTCCCAGTGATTGATCTACATGCTTGACTTAAATCAAATGATCACGAGACCAATGCATGTTTCAAGAAATTATCCCATATCCTAACTTCGCAAATTAAAGATGGAAATATACTTCATACAGTTAAAAAAGTTCACTTTGAACTTATGAACCATTTCGTTTATTTTATCCAGATAAAACTATAACGAATACCAACTTTTTCACAGAATTTAAGCTCAAGCGTTCAATAGCAAAGATCTGGCATGGATATACCCTGGCCCATGTCAAGTGGATCCAAGCTCCTTATACAGATCATAAGCATCCTACGTACAAGCTCGCATCGCCATTACTACGTTTTCTTCACACCTTGCCAACTCTTGCACCATGGTAATATGGCAACTGCTATATTACAGGGGCTTTGCACGAAAGGTCCCTATTTCTGATTGTGTTACAAGAAAAGTCCCTGTAGAAATAAGTATGTAAATTAAGTTCCTGTTTTTTCTAAATCAGAAAACGCAAGTTAGCTTGCGCTTTTGAAAATTTTAAAATTTTAAAAATCAAAAAGCGCAAACTAGCTTGCGCTTTCCTGGTAGAAAGCGCAAGTTAACTTGCGCTTTTCAAAAATTTCAAATTTTTTAAAATTTTCAAAAAGAATTTCAAAATTAGAAAGCGCAAACTAGCTTGCGCTTTTTTGATAGAAAGTGCAATTTAACTTGCGCTTTTCAAAATTTTCAAAATTTTCGAAAATTTCAAAAAATATTTCTAAATAAGAAAAGTGCAAGCTATCTTGCATTTTTTGTCAGAAAAGTGCAAGACACTTGGCGTTTTTTTATTTTTGAAAAATAGGGACCAAATTTACATATTCATTTATGCAGGGACTTTTTGTATAACAACATCAAAAACAGGGACCTGTGACTCTTTTCTTGTATATTATATTATGCTACCGAAATTTGTGCCTCTTAAATTGCTAGAGGTATACCATTTAAATTCAATACAATTCAAGCATAAATCGCAATTCACACCATAAAGAATGCAAGAAAATGCAGTCTATACATATTAATATGATGTAATTTCTAAGCAAAGTGATACGATATCCAACTACAAGAGTTTCAACCATTCAAAATTAACAACACTCTGCTATATTGTAATTCCTAGATCATGCGTCGGGCAACATCTGGGACAAAACATCTAAACAGGTCTGTCTACTATTTTGTAGTTCTCTTGCTACTTAATGGCTAGCCAAGACTCATGTTCAAATGTATGTAAAATAAATTTACGACGTTATAATAGTTAGAAATGAAGCATGAAGCGGCTACGGTTATCTCAACTGAAGATATAAGTGATATTATGTAATGTGGATAACGGGTACAATTGCAAACATATGCTATGCGGCCCAATAACCATATATCCACTTGTAAGCTATTTATACATCAGTGTATCAGTTTGTGTAAGGAATCAATTGTATCAGAAATCATTTGTAAATCAATATAACACTTCTTTCATTTAAACACAGAGATAAACAAATACAATTATCTTGCTAAATCCATCTTTGCAATAATTCTTTCTTGGTATCAGAGACAATACAAGCTTAACAGCATTCGATTCTCACTAGTGAAAGGTGCAAAATCTTATCGTCCATTAGAGTAATTTCATCATTTGAAGATCAGATTACCTATCAGATCCAAAATCTTTATTTGACTAGCAGAGAATTTGCCTCAAGAAATTGCTGCCTCGCCATGAAAATCATTGGCTGCAACAAGTTTCAGATTCAAAGCAAATCCGAGCTTGAAATCATCATAAAGCAATCAAAAATCAAGAAATTTATTAAATCAGGAAGAGAGTAAGTGCCTTACCACAAGTTTATCTGTTTGTCTGTTTTTTGACCAAAGCGGCTAACTTAATACGGATCTAGAGAACTCATACGTAGTCGGATTGACTTGAAATTTTGAAAGAACACTTAGAAGACATAAAATAAGTCACTCACCAAAAATGGACTTGATTGAATAAGGTTAGATGGATCGCTAGCGACCTAACTAGATGGATCGCTAGCGATCTACGTAGAGTGAGCCCCACCACCTGATATTTTTAGGGTAGTTCTCAAACACCCTCTAGAGGGTACTTGCAAAGTTTCGTCTGATTTCGTTAAGTTTTAAGCGAATTATGTATGATTCTTCTGGACCAGATGATCCATGAAGACAGATGATCAAACAAACTTCAAACTATTTGATATATGGACTAGGGCTGTCAATGGAAGTCCGAAAAATCCGAAATCCGTCCGCATCCGTATCCGAAAAGCGGATAAATATCCAATATCCGAAAAAACGGATGCGGATACGGACAGGAGAACATCCGCATCCGAAAATTATCCGTCCGGTTTTTGCCAAGATCATAATTTAAGTTATGTGTATTTTAGTATGATGAAAGATATTTATTTATTGTTTTATTACGTTTGTACATTACATTATATACATTTAGTGCATATTAACTGCTCAAAACTATTTACTCGTCATATTTTTTTATTTTCTACCATTTTATAATCAATGAGATGCACCAATAGAGGAAAAGCTAATTCAATATCGCTTAAGATGGTTTGGACATCTTCAATGGAGGCCGCCCGAGGCACCTGGGCGCGTTGAAATTTAGGCTGCATCGAATGCTCAAAGAGAGGTAGAGGTCGATCAAGGTTGACATGGAAGGAAGTAGTAAAAAAAGACTTGAAGGATTGGAGTATATCCGAAGAGCTGGTGACAGACAGAAGTGCGTGGAAGTTAGCGATCCACGTACCAGAACCATGGACTATGAGTTTTATAAATTTTAGATTATAGGACTAGTGAACATGAGCCTAAGACGTATGTTTGGTCTTTGACCAATATAACTATTAGTACCATTATCACTATTAGTATATATATATATAAGTATATATTATTATTATCATTTCTCTCCTTTCTTATTTTTATTTGCTATTATTATTTTATTTTTATTATTGTTTTATATATATATATACATATATATTTTTATCTTTATATTTATTTTACTTAGTTATTATTATTATTAATTTACTTATTTGACATTATTTTATTATTGTTATTGTTATTATTATGACTTTTAAATTGAGTTTGTCATTTAGTTTTAGGTTCCATCTCTAGCCGACCCCAACTTGTTTGAGAATAATGGTTTAGTTGTTGTTGTAATCAATGAGATTGAAAAAAATTATGTTAAACTAAATTTTTTTATTTATATTTCTTAATTTATCGGTCGTTAGCGGATATGATAATTATCTGATATCCGTCCGTATCCGCAGATGCGGATGCGGATATGTCATTATCCACATCCGAAAGTATCCGTTAGCAGGTCTAATTTGGACAAGACATTTAAGTAGATAATAGGAATGCAACCCAAAAGGGTAGACTCAAAAATAGTTTAAAGGCATGGCACCCATGGATCGCTAGCGATCCATCATGTTAGCTCGGGTCGCCTTGAGTTTTTCTGGACTTCTTCCTAGCACCGAGTAGAGACTTCTGACAAGTCGTCCTTGGCCCAACTGCTCTCATACCCCTATAACTACAATCCTACCTGCAACACAAAGAAAATCTTCTGAATTGGCTAATGGATCTCTACAGAGATCATTCTTCACTCTTCTCCTCTAACACAATAATCATCTAGGGGTTCAATCACATTGTGACTTGATCTAACCTAGGATATTCAATCATATTGTAATCTGATTCAGCTTGTAATAGCAATCAGTTAATAAAAAGTTATAAAGTGGACCTAGGCTTCATTAATAGCCGAACCACTATAAAAATCTCCCGGTCTCTTTACTATTTCCGTTTTTTTACATTTATTGTCTATATTATTGCTCTATCAGAATAGGGCTGGTGCTTTCACAAACTCATACCGGGTGTTGATCCATTTTTTGGGTTAACATTTTGGTGCTTTCACTGAGAACCTTGAACGAGATCTGAAGAAGTGAAGTTTGAATATAAGATTTAGAAAAGATGAGTAGGCCTAATAGTAGATCTTGAGCTGTAGCAAGTCAACCGAAGCCTGGGGGCATCAGAAGGTGTCCTCAATTTCTCATCAACCCATCTATGTGATTAGAGAAGAAATGGAAAGGATGATGAAGGAGATTCAAGATGTGATCTTGTCTAGGAAACAAGAGATGATGGATAGCTTCTTCCAGAGGATGGAGCAGCAAGGGATAGCTAGATCTTCAGGGAATATGAATCAAACTCGAGAAATAACAACAAGAGCCGCTGGAGCTGGATTGTAATAGGTTGGAATACTGCCTCCACACCTAGAACAAGCGATACTTGAGGGCAACGCTGGATTCAACAATAGGACCCAATGCAGGAGCATCTGGTGTTGATCCATTTTTTGGGTTAATACTATCAGAGTTATATCATCATTTAGACTTGGTTGCATCATACCTGGTCACTACAGAGAGGAATTTTTTGTTCTTAATAGTGAACTCTGATTTTACAAGCCTTTTCTTGATTCAAGAAGTGTCATCATGGCCGGAGATAGTTCAGCAACTTCTAACAATGCTTCAAATTCACTCCAGCAAACCTCCGCAATAGCAGAAAGTCTAATCAAAACCATTGTTAGTCCCAAACCCAGCTTATCACAGCACATTTAGAAGAAGACAATTATCTTCTTTGGAAAGTTCAAATTGAAACTGTAGTTAGAGGGTATGGTCTTGAAGGGTTCATACTTGGTACACTTGCTATTCCACCCAGGTTTATTACTGAACAAGAAAATAAAACTGCAACTAATAAAGAATTTATAAAGTATCAAAGGCAAGACAGCTTGATAAGCTCTAGGTTGCTATCATCAATAAATGTAAAACTGCTGCCACAAGTAATTGGATGCAAGACTGCAAATAAAATATGGACAATAGTTGAAAGGATATTCAATACACAATCTGTAGCTAAAGTCATGCATACAAAAGACAACTACAAAATGTAAGGAAAGATAATCAACCAATGAAAGAATATCTTGCAAAGATCAAGACTACATGTGATTTACTTAAAGTAGTAGGCAATAAAATCTCAAATACTGAACAAGTATTAACTATCTTGAATAGTTTAAGTGATGAATATGAAGCTATTGTAGCAGTCATATCATCACAAGAAACTTTACCATCCTTAGAATATGTTCACTCTACCCTTCTAGCACATGAAGGAAGACTTGATTTCAAGAAACTCATTGATTCTGATATGTCAATCAACTTTGCAGCAAGCAACAAAGTCAAAAATCAGAACTATGGTAAGACGGATCAACAATATCAAAGAGGGAATCAATCAGTCAGAGGAAAAGGTAGAGGCAGATGGAGTGGTGGCAACAAACCAAAATGTCAAATATGTGAGAGAATGGGCCATACTGCTCCAAAGTGTTATTTCAGGTTTAATGCAAATTATGTACTGGGGCAAGGTTCAAATAACCAAAGAAGTGGTCATTTCAGTGCAAATCTAGTACAAGTGCAACAAGAATCAAACAATGGCAACAAGAATCATCACCTGAGTGAAGTTACCAAGCCTGAACGCATTCAAGATGAAGCATGGTATCGTGATACAGGAGCAACCAATCACTTAACAAGCAATCTTGATAATTTAAACCTAGGTAGCAAGAAGTACAATGGTAAACGGTCTACATTCATGGGAAATGGTAAGTCTATTAAGATTACAAACAATGGTAATGCCTATATCAAAGGGAAAGGCAAATATATCTTAACAATTTATTAAGAGCCAAACATAAAGAAAAATTTCATGAGTGTTTTTCAATTTGCTCATGACAATAATGTTTACTTTGAATTTTATCATAAGTATTGTTTAGTTAAAGACATGCTAACTAAAGAAATTCTTTTGCAGGGAGATGCAGTGAATGGGCTTTATAAGTTTACTTTGGTTAATTGCAGAAATCCTATAAAGAAAGTAAAGAGTTGTAACAATACTAAAAAATCACCAACTGAAAGTGACAAAAATATCTTTGATCTATGGCATTACAAGTTAGGTCATCCTAATGCAAGTATTGTTAGTCCCTGAGAAGTTGGTTTTGATGACAACAACCTTAGGACTTGTTATAAAATATAAATACTAACATTATAGTTTAGATATATATGTATATGCAGGATATAAACATGCAGGTACTGAGAATGAAGACTGTACAGTATAGAGACTCAAGACCGAAGACATCAAGATTCAAGACTCATGAGTATCAAAATATCAAGAGTTCAAGATTTCAATAGTACAAGACAAGTATCAAGTCTAGAATTATGTTAAAACTCCTAGAAAAGCACCGACATCTTAAAATCCATTTTATTCGTAGAATGGAATCCACTTCGAGCCCGTTAAAGGGATGGAACCCTAAGTAGGATGGAACCTACGAAAAATCTAGTGGAACATTGTTTTGTATCCACTAACTTTTATTCAAATGTTTTACAAAATTATATCTTGTTTTCAAAATGATTTCAAAATCTTCCTTTTTAAATCAAAAACATCTATCCTAGTTTTAAAATACTTTTAGCCTCAAAATAATCTTTATTTTCAATATCAAATTATCCTTGGTTTTAAACTATCTTTTAATTAAAATATATTTAACTTTTAATATTTATACTTAGATTTAAATATAAAATTATAGTAAAATTTGATATATACCAAAATATTATTCTCTATACTTATTTATGTATTTTAACTATAGTTAAGTATATTTATAAAGTTTAAAATAGTTTTAATACAAGATATAAGTTATTTTCAAAGAAAAACAAATTACCAAAAATAACTTAGGCTTGTCGACAACCCCAAGGACCCCTTGTCGACAAGGTGATAGTTTATTTCAAAAGTTTGAATTTCAAAGAAAGTGTCTATTCGTCATATCCTTTTCCGAATGGACATGGCTATTGTTCTATTATAAATAGGGGATGTTTTAAATGAATTTACTTTAATAATTTTCTGATTTCACTTCTCTTCTTCTTCCACATTTCTTTATATACATTTTTACTATTACTCTGCCGAAATCACCATTGAATCTAACTAGATCATCTCTGGTTTGATTCTCTATCACTATCTCAACAAGATCCCAGTGCTATTCAGAGTTATAGGCTTCTTTGTAATCAATCGAGCGAGAAAAGATGTGATTGTAACCTGGAAAATCAATCAAGTGAGAGAAGGTGTGATTGTAGCCTAGGAAATCAATCGGGTGAACTTGTTGCCCGTAAAATCAAGTATCTCTACCCAGAGGATTATGATCTGGAGTGGTGTACCTCGTGGCCTTGAAATCGAGGGTGTAATTGTAAGAATTGATTTTTAAAGGAAATCCGTACTTGTGTTGCGGGACTGGATGTAGGGTAACTCCGAACCAGTATAAAATCCGGTGTGTTCTTTCCTTTACTGCTTTTACTTTATATTTGCTTTTGTGTTTGATTCTGTGATTATATCTGTGTTTGAATTTTGTATACATTTGTGTTCAAATTAATATAAACTCAAAAAGAATTAGTAAATTCTTAAAACACTATTCACCCCCCTCTAGTGTTTATTCTAGCCTTAAGATCCATAATCCGTATTTCTCACATTTGGAATATTTTGAACTCACAACTGGTTTTGCACAATGGACTGCTGGGCAAAAGACCGTCGCATAAAATAACTCTAAAGCTATGAATATTCTATTTTGTTCACTTTATAGGAATGAATTTAATAGAGTGTCAGTTTGTAAGTCTGCATATGAAAGCTGGAAAACTTTGCAAATTACTCACGAAGGAACAAGCAAAGTTAAATAGACCAAAATTTCCATGCTCACAAATCAGTTTCAATTATTTAAAATGAATCCTAATGAGTCTATTCCAGATATGTATAGTAGATTTCAGGATATTGTGCATTCTCTAATATCCTTGGGAAAGGTATTTTCGAAAGAAGATCAAGTCAAAAAAATCTTAAATTCTCTTACTCCAGAATGGGATCAAAAGACACTTGCGATCGAAGAGGCAAATGACATCAGTGCCTTAAAGATAGAAGAATTAATTGGAAATCTAATGTCGTTTGAAGTCCAAATGCTTGGGAGAAGAGAAAGCAAAGCATCTGAAAAGAAATCAATTGCATTCACTGCATTGACCGATGGATCAGACTCAAACAGCGATAATGATGAAGAGATAGCCTTTATGACCAAGAACTTTCGAAAATTCCTGAAATATAGAAAGATGAATAATCTCAAGAGAAACAACTATAAGAAAACTATATCAAATGTTTCAACTGTGACGAACCAGGTCATATCAAAATAGACTGTCCGCATCCAGATAAGCAAAATCTTCCTATAAACAATGAATCCGCAAAGAAACGAAAACGTGCATTTACCGCCACTCTAGATGACTCATCCTCGAGCAATGATGATCAGAAGACAGATAATTCAAATATGTGTTTCACGGCAGTTCACGACTCCGATGAATTCAGAAAAACGGACTCAGAAAAAGGTACACGTTTACAATACATTGGTTGAAATTGCATGCTTAGGATTGAATGATTGATTGATTGATTTTGAATTGGTGTGTCATTTGAATTTTAAAATTTTTATTATTATTTTATTATATTTTTACTATTATTTTATTTTTATTTTTGAATAGTATCATAATATTTTATGGAATATACTATAATTCTAGTAATATTCGAGATATTATATAGACATTAAAAATAATAAATATATATATTAGAATACTTAAGAGAAATAAATCATGAAAATTCAGAAACACCTATCGACAAGGGCCCCCTACGTTGTCGACAAGGGTACAGAAATTTGAAATTCAAAATTTGAATTCAAATGTTTGAATTTATCTCCATCTTTTCACTTCATTCAGGTCTCTGAAAAGTCACCTTTTGACCAGAGAACACGTCCCTTGAGAATCTATTTATTTACTATCTCTTATCATAACTTTTCACTTTCATTTTCAAATTCAAACTCTTATTTCAAAATATCAAGCTCTCTATTCTCTACTCTAATGGCTTCTTCAAGCAATCCTTCCATAATGAGACTTTCCAGAAATATAAAAGAACAACTTTTCAATAATCCGGAGGCTATAAAAGCATATATCAACTATGCTAACTATGGAAAAGTCCATCCTGGAAAGTTCGCTTTATTTCAAGATTTCTCTACTTATGAAATTGATTCTCTTTTTGCAAACAACCAAGTTCTTAGTCTTGTTGATGCTTCACAAAATGACTTTGTTTATTATCCAAATCTTGTTAAAATTTCTATGCAAATCTCAACCGTGGATTTTATAATGGAAATGATGATGAAATTTGGAGTAGTGTTAAAGGCACTAGAATCATTTTGAATTGTGATGTTTTGGGTACCATTCTCAATTGCAAGAGCACGAAAATGGATCTTTCTAGTTTTAATATCGATGAAAATGATCATGAGACATTTCATCACATTTTCGAAAGAGATGATAACTTTGAATTCATAAATCGAAACTTTCGACCAAAAGCAAGAATTGTTAACCTTCTTTTACAACATACTTTGACCCCAAGATCGGGGAGTTTTAACAATCCAACTTCAAAAGGTTGCAAAGCACTTTTTGCTATTTTTGGAAATTATGATATTAATTGGGCGCAAGTTATTTTGGATGAACTTCGTCCCAAAAATTTTGAAATGGGTGAAAACACTTTGTATCATGGAATCTATCTCACTCGAATTTTTAATTATTTTGGAGTGGACTTCAAAGGAGAAGAATTTGTTTCAAAAATAGTTTTTAATCACTCAAACATTTCTCTTATGAAAATTCCATATATTTTTCAACCATATGAGACTCTTGCCGAAAAGGAAGAGCGTTTGGCTCATGAGGAGATGGAAGAAGAAGAAGAAGAAGAAAAAGAAGGGGATGAAATGGAAATAGAAGAAGGAGAAGAAACTGAAACATCCTTGGAAAGTATTGACTATCCCTCTAATCCAACCAACAAAACCTTACTCAAAAATCAAAAGACAATTGTTGAGAATCAACGGACTCTTAAACGGTCCGTTAGTAAGAAATTGGATAAAATATCATCAAAGATGAACAAGTTTTTCTCCAAAGTAAGCAAGAAGCTTGGATTATCTTCATCTTCGTCATCCTCTAACTAGTTCTACCTTTTCATGTCATGATTGGTTTTAGTTTGTTTTGATTTGAATGTTCGTGTAGTTCTTAATGTTTAATCATTGTATCGTTCTATTATGAAATGAAATTGAATTACTTTTATGTTATCTAGCCTATCTTATCTCCAGAATAAATGTTAGTATATTATATAAATATATATACACACAATTATTCACAAAATCAAAATGAGTCATCAAAATTAACTGACCTCTGTCGACAACCCCCCAGAGAGCCTGTCGACAAGTACTGGTCAGAAATGACTTTTCATTTGAAATTTGAAATTTGAATTACTACCTTGTGTCTATTCATTTCAAACGAATTTCTACACCTATAAATACATATTTCTTCCAGAATTCATCACTCAAAATCATTTCTTATCTACTATATCTATATTTCTTCTCACAAACTCAAACATGGCCGATCCAATTCATAGTTTGACCGAGAATCTTAAAGAAACCCTTAATTCTTTCAAGAATATTCTTTCTTTCATTCTCCGTAATCAGCGACACTTAGAGTTGAGTCAAATGCAGATGATCAAGGAGCAAGAAAAACATTTCGATGCGATTTGATGGATGATTTCCTCCCTGCACAAAGATGATAATGAAGCACATCCTACAGTCTCTCTCACCAATGAAAATGAAAATTGGGATGCCATTAAAGCAGACCCTATATTTGGAGAAGAATGATGGGTGGAAGTTCCTCGTAATGTTTGATTTTATTTGATTGCTTTGTTTGATTTGAATTGATTGCTTGGATTGATTTGATTTGATTTGGTTTGGTGTGGATTGATAATTGGTGTGCAAAACATAATATGTATAAATACACATTGATATTTATATGAACTTTGATTATTTATCATGTCTATCAGTATAATTATCTCTTAATCTATCTATTATATACTCCATTATATATTTTATTAATGCAGGTACTTTAGTACAAGAATAAGGAGGAGTTATATAGTTTGGAGTTGGTTTTTGTTGATGACAAAGGGGGAGAAGTATAAAATAGGATAGTTAGGCATAGATTAAGGGGGAGTTATTAATTTTAGGGGGAGTTATTAGGATAGAAGTAATATTTTATAAACAAAGGTTGTCATCATCAAAAAGGGGGAGATTGTTACTCCTTGAGAAGTTGGTTTTGATGACAACAACCTTAGGACTTGTTATAAAATATAAATACTAACATTATAGTTTAGATATATATGTATATGCAGGATATAAACATGCAGGTACTGAGAATGAAGACTATACAATATAGAGACTCAAGATCGAAGACATCAAGATTCAAGACTCATGAGTATCAAGATATCAAGAGTTCAAGATTTCAATAGTACAAGACAAGTATCGAGTCTAGAATTATGTTAAAACTCCAAGAAAAGCACCGACATCTTAAAATCCATTTTATTCGTGGAATGGAATCCACTTCGAGCCCGTTAAAGGGATGGAACCCTAAGTAGGATGGAACCTACGAAAAATCTAGTGGAACATTGTTTTGTATCCACTAACTTTTATTCAAATGTTTTACAAAATTATATCTTGTTTTCAAAATGATTTCAAAATCTTCCTTTTTAAATCAAAAACATCTATCCTAGTTTTAAAATACTTTTAGCCTCAAAATAATCTTTATTTTCAATATTAAATTATCCTTGGTTTTAAACTATCTTTTAATTAAATATATTTAACTTTTAATATTTATACTTAGATTTAAATATAAAATTATTGTAAAATTTTATATATACCAAAATATTATTCTCTATACTTATTTATGTATTTTAACTATAGTTAAGTATATTTATAATGTTTAAAATAGTTTTAATACAAGATATAAGTTATTTTCAAAGAAAAACAAATTACCAAAAATAACTTAGGCTTGTCGACAACCCCAAGGACCCCTTGTCGACAAGGTGACAGTTTATTTCAAAGGATTGAATTTCAAAGGAAGTGTCTATTCGTCTTTTCTTTTCCCAAATGGACATGGCTGTTGTTCTACTATAAATAGAGGATGTTTTAAACGAATTTACTTTAATAATTTTATGATTTCACTTCTCTTCTTCTTCCACATTTCTTTATATACATTTTTACTATTACTCTGCCGATATCACCATTGAATCTAACTAGATCATCTCTGGTTTGATTCTCTATCACTATCTCAACAAGATCCCAGTGCTATTCAGAGTTATAGGCTTCTTTGTAATCAATCGAGCGAGAAAATGTGTGATTGTAGCCTGGAAAATCAATCAAGTGAGAGAAGGTGTGATTGTAGCCTAGGAAATCAATCGGGTGAACTTGTTACCCGTAAAATCAAGTATCTCTACCCAGAGGATTGTGAATCTGGAGTGGTGTACCTCATGGCCTTGAAATCGAGGGTGTAATTGTAAGAATTGATTTTGAAAGAAAATCTGTACTTGTGTTGCGGAACTGGATGTAGGGTAACTCCGAACCAGTATAGAATCCGGTGTTTTCTTTCCTTTACTGCTTTTACTTTATATTTGCATCTGTGTTTGATTCTGTGATTATATCTAGGTCTGAATTTTGCATACATTTGTGTTCAAATTAATATAAATTCAAAAAGAATTAGTAAATGCTTAAAACACTATTCACCCCCCTCTAGTGTTTATTCTAGCATTAAGATCCACAATCCTCATTTCTCACAAGTATTATAAAGCAGGTTCTTGTAGAAAATGAAATTTTCTTTGATAATTTTACCTTACCTTATGTCTGCACTAACTGTCGAATGGGCAAAAGGCATAAATTAGCTTTTGCAGATTCTTTAACTGAATACAAGATGCCTTTAGAATTGGTTGCAACTGATATTTGGGGTCCAGCTCCCATTAGTTCAGATTGTGGCTACAAGTACTATATATCATTTGTTGATGCATATACTAGACACACATGGATATATTTCTTGAAAACAAAGGCAGAAGCCTATAATGCTGTTATATATTTTATAACACAAGTTGAAAAGCAAACAAATCACAAAGTTAAAATCATTCAAAGTGATGGTGGTGCTGAGTACAAATCACTTGGTAAGTTTTTCTTAGATAAGGGAATAGTTCATAAAACCACATGCCTATACACATCTAAACAAAATGGCCTAGTCGAAAAAAAACATAGACATATAGTTGAAACTAGTCTCACTTTACTTGCACAAGCATCACTACCTTTAAAATTATGGCTAGACTCTTTTAGTGCTGCAGTATTTTTATCAACAGATTACCAACAAAAATACTAAAAGGGACAAACCCAATTGAACAACTTTTTGGAACAAGACCATATTATCAAAGCTTAAAAACATTTGGATGTCTATGTTTTTCCTATTTAATACCATACAATAATCACAAAATAGATTTCAGATCTTTACCATGTACTTTTTTAGGTTATGCAACAAAGCAGAAAGGATATAAGTGTCTTGATAACACTGGAAAAATAATTATAAGTAGACATGTGGTTTTTAATGAAAAAGTTTTTCCATTTGCTTGCACAAATATTAAAACTACACAAAAAGTGTAGAATCCAAGAGTATCCATATCTACTATACCTGTGTATTCAAGTGTATGGAATCAATCAGAGACTGAAAAGGAAATAGGAGCTTCTGAACCACAACACATGGTTTTATCTGAACCAGGTCATGGTACAAGAGAGCAACCTGATTCACACAATCAGTCACCTACAAGATCAAATGACCAAACTCAAAGCATCAGCGAAGACAATCAACAAGGTCAATCAACGGAGGATACTGATTAGGCGAGCAATTCAGCATCGTCTCATACTGAATTAGAAGCTAGAATAGGTCATCATATGATAACTAGATCAAAGAGTGGAATATTCATGTCAAAAATCTATACTGCAACATCAGGCATGGAGGATCCTGAAATATTTGAGCAAGCTACTAAAGATAAAAACTGGAAAGCAGCAATGGAAGAAGAGTACAAGACACTCATGAAAAACAAAACATCGAATCCGGTGTATCCACCGGCAAATAAAAACATAATTGGGTGTAAATGGACATATTAATTGAAGAAAAATCCAGATGGAACAGTGTTCAAATATAAAGCAAGTTGCTTGTTGCTAAGGGATATACTCAACAATATGGATTTGACTTCAGTGAAACATATTCACCAGTGGTAAAACCAACAACCATTAGGATTATTCTCACAATTACACTATACAAAAATTGGAATATAAGGTAGTTAGATGTTAACAATGCCTTTCTAAATGGTGTATAAGAAATTTATATAGAGCAGCCACAGGGATACAAGCAAGATATACATTATGTGTACAAGCTAAACAAAGCTATATATGGGCTGAAACAAACACCAAGAGTGTGGTTTGATAGATTGAAAGCCACTTTACTTAATATACGCTATCAGTCTACCAAATCAGATAACTCATTATTTATTAAAATCAATAACATGTCTACCATTTATATTCTAATGTATGTTGATGATCCAATTATAACAAGTGATGATGAAGATGAGATTAGCAACCTAATTCATTATCTTTAACAAGCAATTCTCAATCAATGAGCTTGGCAGCCTGAATTACTTCTTGGGTATAGAAGTAAAAAGGAAGTCAGATTCAAAAATAATGTGGAGTCAAAAGAAATACATTAAAGGATTGCTAGTCAAATCAAAGATGGATGAAGCCAACCACAAGCAACTCCCATGATTAGCCATCAGCAGCTTTCTAAAAACAAAGGAGAACCAACATTAAATATCAAACAATATAGAAGTATTGTAGGAGCCTTACAATACGCTACTATAACTAGACCAGACATCTCTTTCAGTATTAACAAGGTATCTCAATTTATGCCGAAACCTCATGATGAACATTGGAAAGCTGTTAAAAGAATTTTGAGCTATCTCAAAGGAATATGGACTTACTCTAAAGAGATGCAACAATCTAAACATCACAGCATATGCAGATGCAGAGTGGGCAACTGACGTGGATGACATAAAATCAATGACTGGTTACTACATTTACATTGGAAACAACCCACTATCATGGTGCTCAAAGAAGTAATCAATCATTTCCAGATCTAGCACTAAAACTGAATGCAGAAGTGTTGCAAGTTCAAGAGCAGTAATAATTTGGATACAATCATTATTAAGTGAGTTAAAGATCAAGTTAGAAACCAAACCAATATTATGGTGTGACAATCAAAGTACAATGTACATGATAGTTAATCCAATACTTTATTCTAGAACAAAACATATCGAAATTGATCTATACTTTGCTCAAGAGCAGATTCAAAAGGGAAAATTGCAAGTGAATCGCATATTTTCCACTTACCAACAAACATATATTCTTACCAAAGCATTGTCAGCAAGGAACTTTCTGAGATTTAGAGCAGAACTGAAAGTAGAACAAGCTGAAGACAAGCTGATCTAGCAGCAAACATGGAAATAGAAGTTCATTTCTGAGCGCTTCGAGTTACTAGACTTAAATCAAAGAATTCATTCGCTCAAGCAAAGCGTATGAACATGCCAAAGTGATTGATGAAGAGATTGAAGAAATGAAACTCAAACCAACCGTAACGCAACCAAAGCCCCAATTTGATTTGAGAAACCCTAATCCTAGTATCGGTTTGAGAGGGGGAGTTAGAAATGAAGCATGAAGCGGCTGCCGTTATCTCAACTGAAGATATAAGTAATATTATGTAATGCGGATAACGGGTACAATTGTAAACATATGCTATGCGGCCCAATAACCATATATCTGCTTGTAATCTATTTATAATAGTTTGTATAAGGAATCAATTGTATCAGAAATCATTTGTAAATCAATACAACACTTTTATCATTCAAATACGGAGATAAACAAATACAATTCTCTTGCTGAATCCATCTTTGCGGTAATTCTTTCAATATTCAAATCAGAAAGTTCCACGCTCTGTCCCTTTTACTTTGACGACTCTAGTACAAAAATTACCAACGCTTGTTATGTTCCTAATGACATCCATATAAGTCACACAAAATTTTAAACTTTAATTAAAGTAGAAATTCTCAACACTTCTTATATTTCCAAATTGCCCTCGATTGTATTCTGGACAACTTTTGCAAGAAAACTTCTCCTTTATGGATTCAAGACATTTCTTGCAAGAAAAATTCTACTTTAATAAAAGCTTCAAAATATTATTTGACTTGTATAGTTGTCTCAGCTTTGCTTTATTACTAATTATCATCCCTAATGTTAAATCAACGTAAAGGATTGAAATTACCACTCACTATAGTAGTTCAACTAACTAAATCCTAACTATCATTTCCTCATACACCAATCAAGCATCCTGTATTCTACTACATTTGATATGTGTTATCCCACCTTTTGGTCAAGGCTGGAATATCAACAAACTAGCTGGAAAGTAATGGATATCAGGATTGGAAATCGATTGGAAACAAGGCTTTGATCGATGTCGTCAAAATTTGGCCGAGCTCTAATCATGGAGGGATCGATAGGAAGTGATGATCAAGGCTAGAAGAGGCTACGTTTCAAATCTCAGGACAAACAAAGTTCGTTTGCTTAAGATAATCGATCGATTCGAACAATGCATTCGTATCGATCAGCATGGATTCGAACAACGTCTTCGTATCAATTAGATAGGAAGGCCAGATGAGTTTTGACTCGATAGCAGTGAACCTGGGTTGAGTAGAGGGGCGCGAGATGGTTTGTTCGACTCGAAGGTTTCACCTCGATATATTTCGTATCGATACAGTTCGTATCGATGAAGATGGATTCAAGCTACGGTTTTCGTATCGGTGTTGTTCGCATCGATGGGATGGTGAGGCATAACGGTGCATTTCGTATCGATCGGGGGTGGAATCAATATGAAGAATGGAGCATTGGTCGTGGAGGTTTGGACAAGCATTTCGTATCGATAAATTTTGATCGATACAAAGGACGCATTTGTGCATCGATTCAAAGAAGACCAAGGGCATTAGCAGACCAAGGAAGGAGCATTCAACTCGGCACGAAGTTAGGATCGAGCCTTGGGAGTAGCACCACGTCACCGACGCGCACGTGAAGAACATCGATTCGAACACGATCGAGTCGAATGGATCGATTCGAACATGATCGAGTCGAATAGACTGAGTCGAACGCAACAGCCAACCGATATACACGTGCACTAGAATTCGTATCGATCAATTATCTCCTAAACCACAAGTCCAAATGCCATGAAATTTTCATAGGAGCTTACGCATAACCTAAGGAAGGTCCACGTCAAATTTCGACTCGATTGGATCAAATCTTGATCGATACGAAATTCGTTCGTATCGATCATGGATCGGACCGAAACTTTACGGGCTCGGGTGCGTGGCCCCACTCACATGCCAGAAGAAGTCTCTCAAGATCTGGGCGAGATATCACCCTCCTACACCTATAAATAGACCCCCAAAGCCATCAGAAAAGGGATCTTTTGCTTCTCAACGTCCAGACTCTGCCTGATTCAACTTTGTATTCCATAGCTGCTGTTGTACTCAAATTTTATCATTACAATCTGCTGTAATCCGATGCAATCAGCAAAGAACATCAATAAAAGATTAACTTTTGGAGTGGACGTAAGCCGAAGATAGCCGAACCACTATAAATCATGTGTCTCTGTCTAATTCTTTCTGTTTTAAGTTTATTATTCTTCACTTTTTATTCTCTATATTACTTAGATCTGTGATTTGTGATCATATACTGCTGATCTGTGTTCATACACTGGTGCTTTCACGATATTTGGGGTTTGGGACCATTTTTGGCACAAACACTTTGGTGCTTTCACTGAGAAGAACTAGGACCCGCTATACCAGATTTGGAGTTTAGATCTAAAGATCTATGACAAGGCAATCAAGTAAAAGATAAAAAGCGGAGAGAAGCCAACAAGGGGGAAGTCAAGAGGCATCCTCTGGAGCTGGAGAAGGACAAGCTTCGATCTACATCACTAGGGACGAAATGAAGGCTATGACAAATTCAATTCATGAAAGGTTGTTGAAGAGTCAACAAGAAATGATGCAAAACTTCTTTGATCAGATTAGAACAGCAGGAATAGTTGGAGCTTCAGGAGATCAGATCCACAGAACAGGAGCAGAAGGCCCAAATAGGCAATTGAATGGAGTAGCTCAGCAAGGCGCAACCCCTGATCAGCACACCACTGCTAATCTGGATGGATCTAGGCTCGAGGGCACACCGCCCCGCAACGATGGACCAGTTCATGGAGGAATTCCGGTTAACACCACACAACAGGATGCTGGCAGGAATGTAGGAGCACAGGACTAGGAGTACGTACCAGAATTCCCTCAGGGACTCGGGGGCAACCATTGGCTGACAAAGCAGGATTGGCTGAGATTATCAGGCGAACTATGCGTGGAGGTTTGACGAACAAAGATCTGGAAGGAGTAAACAGGAGTCCGTTTACTCGTGACATTAGAATGGCTCGGAATCCACCAGAATTCAAGCTACCTACGCTTGAAGTATACAATGGAAAAGCTGATCCGACCGATCACTTAATGAGATATACAAGACATATGGAAGTGTTGGGGGCATCGAAGGAAGTGATGGCCAGATGTTTCCCTCTATACTTAACGGATATAGCTGCGATGTGGTTCAGACAGCTGGAGGAGGGATCCATCAGGACATGGACAAAATTGGTGGACAGGTTTCTGAAGCAGTTCCGGGTTCATATCAAAAGGCCGAAGAACGTGATGACGCTAACGTCAGTAAAGCAAAGGATGGATGAATCGCTCAAAGCTTTCTTAAATCGGTTTAATGCAGCGGTTTCTTTGGTGGATCGACCGGATCCATCAACGGTTTTAATGGCAGCAGTGTCAGGAGTCAGAGAAGATTCAGATTTCAAAGTATCTCTAATACGGGACCCACCAATGGATCTTGGGGAATTATTTCACGAAGCTGAGAGATTCCTTCGGCAGGAAGATGCATGTTCGGATATGAAGTTAAAGGAGGTGAATGCAGCTGAGGATGGTGGGCCATCCAGCGGAGGCTCGGATAAAGATAAAGCAAAAAGGAAGCTGGATGACGAATCAGGAAAAGCTAGGAAGCGGTGGAGGGAACCAAAGTTTTCCACTTACACAGGATTAAACAAAACATTGGAACGAATATACATGGAGACTCGGAATCGCCTTTCCTATCGAAGGTCGGCTAGGAGAGAACCCTCAGAACGTGAAAGGGCATCAGGGAGGCACTGTCTTTTTCATGATTTAGACGGACATGATACCAACAGTTGCAGGCATCTAAAAGATATTATTGAGGAGCATGTAAGGAACGGACAGCTGCGACAGTATGTCGGGGCTCGGAATGCGGCGGCGGAGTTGGAGCGACCACCGTCTACCTCAAACGACGACGGCGCAAGGCACGGGAATGGTGGTCGATTGGTTATCAATTGACGAGGATAATATGAAATAAGTAGCAAACTAGTAGCAAATGGCCAAGTCATTTACTCATGTATGGGGACGGAGGTGGCCCCTAGGCATGCTCTGACTGACGATAAACCGCAATGCTATGGTGTGTGAAATCTGTTTCTTCTTTTTGGTTTGGACATTTGCTTTTTCTGGTTCAGTTTTGGAGTTTGGATTGAACTCCTGCTTCTGTTTAATTTCTGGTTTGGACTTTCATTTGAATGATTGTTTTCATTTTTGGATATTGGTTTTGGTTTCGGATGTGGATTTTTGGTTTTTCTGATTTGATTTGGATTTTGGATTGGATTTTGGGTTGGATTTTGGATTGGATTTTGGGTTGGATTTTGGATTGGATTTTGGATTGGATTTTGGATTGGGTTTTGATTGGATTTTCCTCTGGTTTTTGGTAAATGGTCGTCGAGTATGGACTATGCTCGGCAAGGGTCCGGAGAGACTAGGATTCGGCCTAGGACTTAGGCCCTATGTTATCAGTTACTATTTCAGGTCGTCGAGTATGGACTATGCTCGGCAAGGGTCCGGAGCGACCAAGATTCGGCTTAGGACTTAAGCCTTGGTATTACTCAGCATCCAGGGACACTGGGCACGGTCGTCAAGTGTGGATTGCGCTTGGCAAGAACCCGGAGAGGTTACAGATTCGGATATCGACCCGGAGAGGTCCTGGATTCGATTATTGGTTATTGGATGAGGATGGATTAGGACTCGGTTATCGGGTTCGGGTGGATATGGAATTGGCTAAGGCTTTGGTTACTAGATTTGGAATCAGACATCGACTCGGAGCAGTAAGGACCAATGCACTTGGATAGTATGGCGATGGACTTTGGATATTGGATTCGGAACTGTTCAAAACACCCCTTCTTATCACAAGGCATGTTTTGAGGGGTCAAGTGTTATCCCACCTTTTGGTCAAGGTTGGAATATCAACAAACTAGCTGGAAAGTGATGGATATCAGGATTGGAAATCGATTGGAAACAAGGCTTTGATCGATGTCGTCAAAATTTGGCCGAGCTCCAATCATGGAGGGATCGATAGGAAGTGATGATCAAGGCTAGAAGAGGCTATGTTTCAAATCTCATGACAAACGAAGTTCGTTTGCTCAAGATAATCGATCGATTCGAACAATGCGTTCGTATCGATCAGCATGGATTCGAACAACGTCTTCGTATCGATCAGATAGGAAGGCTAGATGAGTTTCGACTTGATAGTACTGAACCCGGGTTGAGTAGAGGGGCGCGAGATGGTTTGTTCGACTCGAAGGTTTCACCTCGATATATTTCGTATTGATACAGTTCGTATCGATGAAGATGGATTCAGGCTACGGTTTTCATATCGGTGTTGTTCGCATCGATGGGATGGTGAGGCTTAACGGTGCATTTCGTATCGATCGGGGGTGGAATCAATATGAAGAATGGAGCATTGGTCATGGAGGTTTGGACAAGCATTTCGTATCGATCAATTTCGATCGATACGAAGGACGCATTTGTGCATCGATTCAAAGAAGACTAAGGGCATTAGCAGACCAAGGAAGGAGCATTCAACTCGGCACGAAGTTAGGATCGAGCCTTGGGAGTAGCACCACCTCACCGGCGCACACGTGAAGGACATCGATTCGAACACGATCGAGTCGAATGGATCGATTCGAACATGATCGAGTCGAATAGACTGAGTCGAACGCAACAGCCAACCGATATACACGTGCACTACAATTTGTATCGATCAATTATCTCCTAAACCACAAGTCCAAATGCCATGAAATTTTCATAGGAGCTTACGCATAACCTAAGGAAGGTCCACGTCAAATTTCGACTCGATTGGATCAAATCTTGATCGATACGAAATTCTTTCGTATCGATCGCGGATCGGGCCGAGACTTCACGGGCTCGGGCGCGTGGCCCCACTCACGTGCCAGAAGAAGTCTCCCAAGATCTAGGGAAGATATTAGCCTCCTACACCTATAAATAGACCCCCAGAGCCAACAGAAAAGGGATCTTTGGATTCTCAACGTCCAAACTCTGCCTGATTCAACTTTGTATTCCATAGCTGCTGTTGTACTCAAATTTTATCATTACAATCTGCTGTAATCCGATGCAATCAGCGAAGAACATCAATAAAAGATTAACTTTTGGAGTGGACGTAGGCCGGAGATAGCCAAACCATTATAAATCCTGTGTCTCTGTCTAATTCTTTCTATTTTAAGTTTATTATTCTTCACTTTTTATTCTCTACATTACTTAGATCTGTGATCATATACTGCTGATCTGTGTTCATACACTGGTGCTTTTACGATATTTGGGGTTTGTGACCATTTTTGGCGCAAACAATATGCATCTTCATACTTGAACTTTCAACCAAAATATCACTCAAGAACTCATTTTTCTTTACAAATTCATGAACTTTCCTTGCACTTTTATTTGATTTTGTTTCTCCAATTTCCTTCAAGGCCGTAACAAACGCTACTATATCTAACTCAAGCATTTTACCAAACAATCATCAGATATTGACGTACCTCTGTATTCGCAGATTGATACTTATCACCACAGTTTGAGATTGCCATCGCGGTTTAAACATAGCAATTGCAGACCGAAGTTTGATAGCAATGTCGCAAGTTGAGGTTGGAAGAATTAGCTGTTGTAGGTTGAAGGAATAACTATCGTAAGTTGAATAGATGGATATGAGAGCCATCGCAAGTTGAGGTTGAAGAAATAACTACCGCGGGTTGAGTGGGGAAGCTATCGCTGGTTGGTGGAGGTGGAACTATCAGGTGGTGCTATCGCTGGTTGGTGGTTGGCGGAGCTATCGTGGGTTGAGTAAATTGGAGAAGGGGGAGCTATCATTGTTTGCTATCACAGGTTGAGTAGGGAAAGCTATCGATGGTTGGTGGAGGTGGAGCTATCGTGTGGTGCTATCGCTAGTTGGTGGAGGTGGAAGATAGGTCATCGCCAGTTGAGAAAAATTGTCGCAGGTTGATCAACATGAGACAGGCAGTGTCTAGTTTATAAAACGAAATTTGTGCTTTTTGTATGTCGAATAGGAGATTGTTTCACGTGATTATGTTATTTTTCAAAACACGGAAAATAAAAAATAAGTTTTTTCTATTTTGTATATTAACTTCTTTTTTTAAATTGGTCGTTTTCGACAATATACATATGTCATGTGCATTTTTGTATGGATGAAAACCCAAAACTAAAAGTAATAAACCAAACACTACCTAAAATATTTTGCGAAGTGGTTATTGTAGGTTGATCAACATGAAATAGTACAAAAATAAAAGATTTTTTAACGAACTACTTTAATTTTCTTTTTTTTTTTGAAATCATGGACGTTTTGGTTATTTTTCAATATTTTCAAAGTAGTCATTGAGTTTAATTCTAAGTGAAAACACCAAAATGTTAAATCAAATTTCGATCAACATAAAATATATTCTAAAAGAATACACAATTCAAATAAAATTTCAAATATATCTATAATCAAAATATAAATTGTCCAAAATGTCCAAGGTTTAAGTGATTTTTTGTTCATATACAAATAATATGAAATTCAAGTACATATGCAATATTCATTGTCCGATGGTCAATATTTAAAAAGTACATCTTATCTCCTCCGTCATAGTCCAAAGTGTCAAGAATAAAGTCAATATGCAATTTCCTATTTTTGAAGGTCTTTATGTTAAAATTTTCATGTCATCATCTTCTTCGTCGGCCATTAGAGATGTTCAAGCTTTAGAGAGCTTAGAAATGTAAGTCCAAAAAATGATTTGTGCTAAAAGTAGAAAGAATAGAGGAGCCCCTTCTTTAAGGATGGGTCTCTATTTATAGTAGCTGGTGAGTGACATGAACTACTTATATTGGTCGATTGAAGTTGACGTAGATTGGTGACTTTGTAAGATGGATGATCTTGGTGGTGACATATGTCATAATCTCAGGATTATAGTAGTTCACCTGGATCGCTATTGGTCATGGTATCAACAAAGGTAGCATGGTTATATAGGAGTGCTTTGAAGATTTATTACATAGAACTTTTTTTATATTAATTCTCTTCCTCTCCACATGACCATTTGCTATCCTTTGGTGCTGAATGTCTTCCATCTCTTCTTTTTACCTACCATTGAATTGATTCGTTTGATGTTGAACCACAATGTACTCCAGTAAGTATAAATTATCGTAGCATCCTTAACTTCTCAATTTCTTCAATATTTTAATCTAATTTAATAGCATTTCTTTCTATATTTTTGATAGCTCTTTTATATCGATGATGGCTTTATTTTTCAACATGCGATGGATTAATTTCTCAAAATGTGTAGCTTTATCTTAGCATGTGATAGCTTCTTTATTCTCAACTTGCGATAGCTTATTTATTCTCTATTTGCGATAGCTTTATGATGTCAACTTGTGATAGCCTTGGTCATATCAACTTGTGATAGCCAGTTGCTTCAATATGCGATAGCTCATTGCCATTGTTAACCGGATTTTCAACCCAGCAGAATTCAATAGAAGTTAGAACATTCAGATTAAACCAGAACGACTCGAAACTTGATCGAAAAGCCTAAAAATACAAGACAAAGGACCCCAAGAAGTTTGGACCATTTTTATGCTAACATTTCAGATCGGTACCGATCCAATCCAATTGGATCGATACCGATCCAAAATATTTCTTTATTAGATCTCCAATCCACTTGTCTTACACTCTTATGTCGCTTCTAAGCTCACCAACATATTTGGTAGCATTCCAAGCAACCTAGTTCCAAAAGTGATGGTTCATCCGATTCAAAGTATGTTAAATCTAACCCATAGGCAAATTATCATCGAAACAAGTCAACAAGCTACGAAACTACATGGAGAGCATCGTATATAGGCAAGGAAGACAACCAAGTAGTCAAAGCATGAAAAATGTTTAACTATTTGGATCGGATCAATACCGATCCAAATACTTTGCTCTGATGACCTTCAATCTTTCCGGACTTCCTCTATGTGATGAATGCAGGCTTCTAGCAAAGTGGCTCTGGCCCAAGTGCTCTCCAACCCATATAAATACCATCCTATCTGCAACATGAAGGAGATCTTCTGAACTGGCTGCTGCAACTCTGCCATTACGTTTCTTCACTCTTCTTCTCCCACACAACAATCACAAAGGAGCAACTGAGATCCTCCAGTTGCCTCTAAGTACTTGTGATTCAGATCTAACCTAGGTGATTCAATCATATTGTAAACCAAATCAATCTTGTAACAAAAGTCAGCCAATAAAAGCTATGAAGTGGACGTAGGCTTCATTAACAGCCAAACCACTATAAATATCTCTTGTCTCTTTACTTTTTATGCAATTTACTATTGCTTTTTCTATCTTATTTGTCTTGATAAACAGGCTGGTGCTTTCACACTCAATCCAGGATGTTGATCCATTTTTTGGGTTAACATTTTGGTGTTTTAACTGAGAAGAAAGTGAATTCGGGCATAGATCTAGTTTTCCTCTTTGGATCCACCAGATCCATAAACTAGATCCATCAAATCGGCTCTAGGAAGTTTGAAGCATGCCGTTGAAGTTCAATAGCAGGGAGAAAGAGAATCGCTTTCGGAAAATCCATAGGAGCTGTTAGCTGGAGAAGAGACCAATAATCAGCAAGTTGAAGTCAACAACGCCAATAATCTGCTAATTTGAGCGAATTCTGGAGCTAACACTGGAGATCAGATGCCGAGATCTTCTACTCAGCATGAAGTCATCACTAAAAGCGAATTGAACAAGATGGTTGATTAAATCAACCAAAAAATGGAGAACAGCCAAAAAGCTCTTATGGACAAATTAAATGTCATCCTAACCTTGCAACCACTAGCTACTACAAGAACTATGCCAGAGCCCGCGACTGCCACGGAGTAGGAAAACTCTTTCATTTCTGGCCTAAACAGAAGAAAAGAAAGGCAGAAGCAAAAATGAGTAGTGGGTGGAGCTGTTGGAATCACCATAGAAGGAAACACAAAAACTACACCATTGGTAAAGTAACCTACTACAAACTTGAATCTAGAGGCGAAAAACCCACGGGAAGATATAGCAGTGGATCTCTCCGACTGTGAAGATGGTGAGCAACTTGACGACGAAAAGTTGGAAGAAAATACTAATGCACTCAATACCGGTAGGGAAGTCCAAACTGCCCCTACCCGACCAACCGCAAACAAACAGAACTCCGAGGGAGTGGCTCTCCCGAAGATAGGAGAGCCTAAGCTTCAGCCCACTTACCAAGATCGTTTGCAAAATCAAACACTTAACATGGTCACTGACAGCCAACCCACGGACTATCGGACATCAGAGGCATATATCGCGGATATGATCAATGGGGATCCGCTTCAAGCTGGACTTGCTTCACTAACGACATTTTGAATGAATGGTACCCTGAAAAGTTTACTATGCCGACTATTTCGTCTTACGATGGAACTAGAGATCTGAAACCTCACTTGTGCAAGTATAGTTGATACATGGACGGAGCAATGCTTCAAATGCTATTCGATGTAGATGTTTTCCAATCTTCTTGGAGGGAATTGCTTCTATGTGGTTCACCAGGCTCCCACCAAAATCCATCTCCACTTTCAATTAATTAGCAACAAAATTCCTTGATCAGTTTAGGCTTCATACGACACAACCAAAAGACATGATGTCCTTATCTAGCCTATTTCAGGGACGAAATGAATCTTTGAAATCCTTCATGAGTCGGTTCAACACCGCGGTGACTGAAGTATGTAACCCAAATGAAGATATGGTCTTCATGGTCCTAGTCCGTGCTATCCATCCCGACATTGAATTCGGAAAATGGATCAAAATGAAACAACCTACTACTAGAAAGGACTTTAATCGAAAGGTAAGCTAGTACTTGAGATTGGAGAGGCGGAGAGCTAGAAGGAAAACCTGCTTACCCACAACCAACCAACGCTGGCTAGAATGGCATGGTAGCTAACCAAGACGCAAACACCTCCTGGACTGCTGCAGGAAACGCAGGGAAGGATTGGAACCAGAAAAAGAAGAATTAGAATTCCAACAAGCGAAACGGAGGTAACAAGCAACTTAAAGGCATGAGGCCCGAAGACTATACCCCGCTCAATGATACTCCAGAAAACATCTACCTTGCGACACAAGGGATGGAGGAGTACAGGATGCCACCTAAAAAGAAAGTGACTGGATATCAAAAGCATTCTGGAAAGTATTGCCGCTTCCATGAAACACATGGTCACAACACGAATGAGTGCCGACACCTGAAGAACCTAATTGAAGAGCTGATTCGGGAAAACAAGCTTCAGTAGTATGTGAGGAAACCATAAAATCCTGACCAGCCTACTGCACCCCAAGCTCCTAGAGAATGGGAAAACCAAGCCATTACGAATGAAGAGGGATCCAGATGGACCGACCAAAGACTCATTATCGGAATGATATCTAGAGGACCTCATCCCGTGCAAAAGAGTTGGGGAGAAATGGAGCGATATGTAAGCTCATTGAAACATGTTCCAAAAGATTCGTGCTTCGCGGTTGAAGATGGAACTCCTGCTAAGCAGCAGAGAATCCTGAATGATGATATAGTATTCCAAAATCGAGACACTGAAGGAATAGAAGTTCCGACCATTGACCCCATGGTCATGACGGTAGGAATCAGACCAGCCATGGTCCGGCGATTATTGGTGGACAGTGGCAGCTCTATCAATATCCCGTTCAGACACAAGTTTGATCAGATGAAGATCGGTATGAAAGACATATCCGCTTGTCGAACAAAGATCCAAGGATTCACCAGTGAATCTAAGTAACATGTCGGAATAATTGATTTTCCTGTAGAACTTGGGGAAGGAGACCGAAGAGTCGTCCTCATCCAAACCTTTGTGATCGTAGATGAAATATCCACCTACAATGCTTTCTTAGGTCGGCCTGCTTTGGCAGACTTCAGGATTGCTTTTGCTTAGTGGTGTCTAACCATGAAATTTCCAACAGAGAATGGAGTTGGGGTGATCAAAGGAGACCAAAGTGTTGCTAGAGAATGCTAAATCAAAGAACTGCACGAATCTAGAAGAAAAGAAAAGGGGAAGAATGTGGGGATAACTCTCCACATTCGTGAATCTACCTCATAGCAACTATAGAGCCGCCCTTGGCTTAGGGACCATACCCGATTCGCCAAGGCTTTGGACCCTAGAAAGAAGAGTTCAAAGGAGGATCGGGTAGCACCGACCGATTTAACAGTGCCTGTCCCAATCGATATGGATGACCCAACTCGAGTCCTGAAAATTGGGTCATATCTTGGAAACAAGATGCGACAAAAACTAATCAAATTTCTTCATGCCAACCTGGACGTATTTGCTTAAACGCATTCTGATATGTGCGAGGTGTCACCAGAGATTGCATGCCACACACTTAATATCGATCCCAAGTATACTCCAGTGAAGCAGAAGAGGCGCAGCCTAGGACTCGAACGGTCCAAAGCACTAAGAGAAGAAGTGGATAGCTGATGGCGAATGGCTTTATCCGCAATGCAACTTATCCCAAATGGGTATCCAACCCGGTCTTGGTCAAGAAATCCAATGGAATATGACGAACTTGTATCGACCACTCAGACCTAAACAAAGCCTGCCCAAAGGATAACTTTCCATTGCCTAGATAGACCAGCTTATGGACGGGATATTAGGACATAAATTGCTATCATTCATGGATGCTTACTCGGGATACAACCAGATCATGATGTATGAACCAGACCAGGTAAACACCCGTTTTATCACTGCTCTGGGATTATACTGCTAAGAGTGATGCCGTTTGGCAAAAAAAATGCTAGGGCAACTTACCAACAGCTGGTGAACGCCTTGTTCAAACATCAGATCAAGAGACTATGGAAGTCTATGTAGATGACATGTTAGGTAAATCGCGCATAGCTGCAAATCACTTAGACAACATTGCCGAAATGTTCGAGACACTCCGTAAGTATAGAATGAAACTCAATCCACTTAAAGTCACTTCGGAGTAGCCTCTAGAAAGTTCCTACGATTCATTGTGAGTGCCAAAGGCATCGAAGCTAATCCCGAACAAATTGCCACCTTACAGGAAGTCGAGGCCCCAAGGAATAAGAAAGAGTTACGAAGCTTGAATGGAAAAGTTGCAGCACAAAGCCGATTCATCTCAGATGCAACTAACAACTGTATACCATTCTTTGACGCACTAAAGAAGGGAAAGAAGAACTTCGAATGGAATCAGGCTTGCCAGACTGCCTTCGAAGAATTGCTGCGACATATGAAGACTCTGCTAATCCTATCCAAGTCGAAAGACGAAGAAGATTTGTTTATCTACTTAGCAGTCTCGCCCTATGCATTAAGTGTTGTGCTCGTATGAGAAGAAACTAGGGTCCAGCGATCCGTATATTACATTAGTAAACGGTTCACTGGAGCCAAGAAGAACTATTTGAAATTGAAAAAACTAGCATATTGCCTCTTGATCACAACCAGAAAGTTACAATCATACTTCCAGGCACACCCGATCAAAGTACGAATAGATCAACCCTTAAAGCAGGTGTTGTACCGCCCAAGACCTCTGGACGGCTTATCAAATGGAATATTGAATTGAGTCAATATGAAATCACTTACCGTCCTCGAAGGGCGATCAACGGGCAGACGTTGGCAGACTTCATTGTTGAGTTTACAATACGAGATAACGAAGAAGAAATTACTCCAGAAGTGGAGACACAATGGAAGTTGTTCGTCAACAGTGAATCTAACAACTTTTACTCGGGGGCAGGAGTCGTGCTCGAAACTCCCGAAGGACAATCTATTTAATATGCCTTACGCTTGGAATTCCCTACAACAAACAATGAAGCAGAATATGAAGCATTGATAGCCGGGTTGAAAGTTGTGAAGGAACTTGGGATAAAGTCCATACTTACCTATAGCAACTCTCAACTAGTCGTCTATCGGGTGAGAGGTGAATATCAAGCCCAAGAGGGAACCTCGCCCCATATCTATCTAAAGTGCAGGAATTACTGAACAAAATCGAGCATTACACCGTAACTCATATCCCGAGGGAACAAAACACGAAAGCGGAATATCTCGCTAAACTGGCCAGTTTTGAAGAAGCTCAGTCAATGGGACTGGTCCTAGTTGAAGCTCTGACTGCTCCAAGCATAGGCGAGATGGATATCGGCTGGATTTTCGAAATGACCATAGAACCAGAAACATGGATGACACCAATCAAGGACTATATGCTTAGAGGAACACTCCCTACAGACAAGAATCGATGGAAAAAGCTCCTTCGAAAGGAACTGCAGATCGTAATACAGGATGGAATACTCTACCGAAGGGGATTCTCTACCCCCTTGCTCAGATGTGTGACTGATGGCGAAGCTCGAAGGATCCTCATGGAAGTTCATGAAGGCAACTGCGGAGATCACACCAAGGGACAAACCCTTGCAATGAAAGTTCTTCGATATGGGTATTTTTGGCCAACAGTCAACCGTGATGCATCAGATTATGCCAAACGGTGCGTCCAATGCTAAATATTTGGCTAGATCAAAAGAACTCCTTCAACAGAGCTAACATAGATGGTTAGCCAATAGTCATTCGCAATCTAGGGGTTCGGTTTGATTAGTGTATTGCCAATAGCCAAAGGAGGAGCCAAATAAGCTATCGTTGTTGTTGACTACTTCACCAAATGGGTCAAAGCGGAACCGTTGGCTATCACAAAGAAAGTTATTAACTTTGTCACTAAAAACATCATTTGCAGGTTTGGAGTGCCACAAAAAATCATCATGTATAACGGGACTTAATTCGAAAGCACTGAGTTCAAAGACTTTTGCAAATGCTTCCGAATTGAGAAAAGCTTTTCTGATGTTGCACATCCATAGGCAATCGGGCAAGTGGAGGCAGTAAAAAAGATCATCAAGTCCACCATCAAAAAGTGGTTAACTAAAGCTAAAGGAAATTGGGTTGATGAACTTCCACTTGCACCATGGGCTTACATAACAACGCACAAATCTGCAACCGAGCACTATCCGTTCACCCTGGCATATGGTTCAGAGGCAATGATCTCAGTCAAACTAGAAGTCCTTTCTTATTGAAGGCAAAACTTCAATCAAAGGTAGAATGAGTAGCTCATGCTCGAGTCGCTCGATATGGTCGATGAGAAGCGGGATGAAGTCGAACTAAGGACTACCACTCACCAGAAAAGGGTCACACGACATTTCAACTTCAAGGTCCGTAACTGTACTTTCGAAGTAGGAGACCTCGTCCTCAATTGGGTCTACCTCGTACCAGGAACATTCAGACCAAACTGGGAAGGGCCCTATGTGATCGGCCAAAAGCTAGGGGATGACACATTCAAGCTAACAACCATTGATGGAACCCAAATTCCCTGTGCTTGGAACAACGAATCGCCATGTCATTACTTTATCTATGACTATCTTATGTATTTTCTGTTTTCTATAAATAAGCCATCCCGGGACATCGGAGGCATTGTAAATAGGCAGAACTTGCCCAACTCTAATTGCAATTAATGGAATTGCTTTGCTTTCTGAACCAATAAAATTGTGTTCACATAAGTAACCTACCGAGTCAACGGAGTCAAATTGACTCAAAACCATCCGATCGCTACTTGAGATAGTGGAACCACACTCAAGTATACCCGATCTACCCACCGAGTCGACGGAAGCAAATCGACTCAAACCGATGATCGATGGAGCTCGATCCTAGCCTTCTAATAACCAATGTTGCTCCGGCAACACCGGGAAGGCCCGAGTCAAAGCCGCGCATTTCGTAAGCCGCGCACTCTCAGATCGTTGGACCAACGAAACTCAATCCCTGCCTTCTAAGAACCATTATTACTCTGGCGACATCGGAAGGTCTGAATCTAAGCCGCGCATTTTGTAAGCCGTGCACCGCCTCTTGGATTATGGAATCACGTTCAAGCAAACATAATTACCTAAGCAACACTTCCGATAAGCCCCGCATTGCTTCTTGGTTCGCAAAACTGTGATTGAGCAAGCCTTGATCCCACTGTGCGCATTTCATAAGTCGCGCACCACTGTTGGGATCAGCAAAATTGCATCCAAAGACGAGGAACTCTCATATTACAAAAAGTCGTGCTCTGCCTCCGGAGTCAAGGAAATAGCACTCCAAGGAGCGACACATGTGCACAATAGCCTGAATGTCAGCATTGTGATGAAGTCACTTAACAGAATTTCAAGTAATCGGCGTTGCTTCGGCATCATCGATCACTTAAGTGCGTAAATCGCTTGAGTGCGTAATTACTCACCGTAAGGCCGCTAAAAAACTTCACGGATGTCTCAAGTCAGAAATCAAAATGGGATATCTGAAATGAGGACAATAAAATCAGAAGTTCCCAAAGATAGGAGTTGCAGTATAGACCTTGCGGGGGCCATCTAGAAAACTACCAAGGGCACTTTGTCTCATATCAAGTGTTCGAAGTAAACAGTCCCGTGACCTAGGGGGCGTGCGCGCACCAACACTCAACCAAAATAGCAAATACTTTACGGTTCTATTACTCCAACAAAAGAATTTTGGCAGTAATTACAAGACTAAATAAAACAACGTTGAATAAAAAAAATAGTGGTATAAAAAGGCAACTGTGCATGGAATGTAGATAAATAGACAAGTGAAGTTACAATCAAAATTTCAATAACTTTATTACTTATAATGTTTTTCATGTACAACAACAAACAGCGGGGTCCGTACCTGCACAATATCAGCCAAGAGTAGGAAAATACAAACACCACTGTTGCAACAACAAGAAGAAATGCTAAGTGCAGACTCTGCACTTGTACAAAAAGCAACCAAAAAAGCAAAAGCTCCGCTTCACGAGTACACAGACAGATCATGACTTCTTGTCACTACTTCTCCTATCGCCTTTCCCACCTCTATTATCGGCAACTTCTCAAGCTTCTTCCCTTCCAAGGTGATCTCGCTTTCTAAAACATTGCAACTGGAAGACCCTCCTTTCCCTTTGTGCTTGAGGGATTTGTGAGAACTCTTTGACGACCTTTTTTCTCTTTAACCTTCTCCTTCTTCACCGCTACCATATGTTGCTCGATGATCGGCTGCTCGACCTCTAATTTGTCTGGTTGGCTAGCTTGATCTGCCTGCTCCCGTGCGTTAGTAGCTGCCAAACCCTTCTCTTGAGATACAGAGGGGTCATCCAAACCATGCAGTGCTGCAATTTGCTCAAAGTGCGTACCGGGGTACGAGCCAGACACAGGGATAACAGTTGATGCGGTCAGAATAGCAGCAGATCCAATGCGGTGAGGAGGAGGTAACTCAGCAGGAAGAGAGGGTTGAACTATAATATCAGAATAAAGGGCAGTTATCTCGGCAATTTCATCAGGCGTAAATTGGAAGTCTTCAAATACGGGAGAGATAAGAAAATTACGTGCTAAGGGGGTCTGTTCATGCGCCACAACTTCGAAGCCCTCGTCATTGCCCTCCTATGATGGCTACATAATCATGAGAGAAGTAGAAACGATTCACTATCAACGTAAAGATGTGAAGATGGCTCACCGGGGCCTGAAGGAAAATTCCCGGTTATTTCCTTAGGGGTGGCCGCAGCATCAATAGCTTCTCGTTCGCTCTCTAGTCTCAAGGTTTCTTGACCCTCCCAAAAAGTTTAGCGGGACTCTTCGATCAGATATGCCTGAACCAACTCCTCTTCAGTATAACTAATGTACACGTAAATGTGCACATTTTTATGCTCGCATTTTATCTATTTATTGCAAATAAAAATTACATAAAGGGTATTTTTACATGTTTTCACAAATTCATGAAAATTCTTTCAATCATCATTTATTTTGGGGGAAAAGGGGTTTTTTGCATATATTTTTATTAAGAAAATTATTTGCACATTTTTTATAATTATTTATTTATTTTTACAAATATTTAGTTGAAAAGTTGATAGTTTCGTTGGCGCACACAATTAATTTGAATATTTGAACAAGAAATTAGTGCAAAGAAGAATGATTTGAAGCCTTCGATTTTTGATGTAAAAGAAAGCTCAAAGTGCAAATCCTCTTATCAAACAAGTTTAAAGCACATAGAAGACTCATATTTATAATTACAAGCTACATCTCAAGAAGAAAAGGCAAAAGGCCCATTTGTATTTTAGGAAGGAAATATTTTTATTACTTGGGGCTTAAGGCAAAACACCCTATAAATACTCATATACCCTCATTGTATTTATTCATTCATTTAAACCTTTTGATTGCAATCTTTTGCTTGGAGTTAGAAAATAAAGTTAGTCTCGTTTCTTCTTCTTCTTTTTCTTTAATGGCTTCTTTCCTTTTGTTTATATTTCTTTTTGTCATATTTCATGAGTAACTAAATTCCCTTCCGATTTGGGGGTAATGAAGCTCTCTTTTTCAATTAAATCAACAAAAAGATGTTTTTTTAATCTCTTGTTTTGGATCTTGATTTTAATTAATGAATTTCTATTGAATTTTATATATGAATTTTTGATAGCCTGTATTTAATTAAATACTTAATAGACTACGCTTAAATCAATAATAAAATCAATAGGAATTCATCTATATATGCAAAATTAGGAATAGTTAATAATATTAGGAGTAGATTTGAATTTGATGGCTTATATTTGATGTACATCTCAATGGTTCATTCTTAGATAAGAATCTATATCTAATTTATTAACAGTTCCTAATAAATAAGTGAGATAATTGATATGTCGAAATTTGATGATTTATGCTTCTCCGGTTAGGATTGAAATTTCAGGCTTAAAATAGGCATATTTATTATTTTCACTTGTGAAGAGATTGAAGAAATTATCTCTAGGAAATTTAGTTGGATTAGAGAGTGGATTTATTCCCTAATTTGTCGTTTCATCTCATTAGTATTTCATTTCCTTTTTCCTTTTTTTAGTTAATTTAAGATTTCTCTCAAATTTTAGCTTTAATCTGATTAAATAAACAATTATTATTTGTTTTTCCCGTGGATCGACCCATACTTGCCGACATACTTAGTATGTCGTGCACTTGTGGTTATTTTATTACGATAAACTGGGTGTTTTCTAGTCAATAGAAAATATCCCGATCCAATTTTTGGGGCCGTTGCTGGGGAATACAATTTAATTTTTGTTTATTTTTCGAATTAATTTTCTTTTTATTTTGTTTATCCTTTTCAATTAAAACAAAAAAAATAACAACATCACTTGGGCAAACAGATTTGTTACAACCTTTTGTTTCTTTTACAAATCATTGTTCAACTCTTTGCTACAAATTTCATCTCTTTTTCATATTTATTTCCTAATCTATACAATTCTTTGTCCCACAAAATCTTTGATATAATATTTCTCTCTTTTTGTTTAGTTCTTTCCATATTTTTGTTTCCCTCTTTTTATTTTTTATTTTTTATTTTTCTACTCCGTTTTCCTTTTTTCTTTTTCTTCCTTCTCTTTATCCTCCTTTTGTTTTCTTTGCAACCATCATCCCCCTCCTAGCCACTCGATCAACACTTTTTTAGGTTGTAGAAGTGCTTGTTCTACTTTGCTTGCTGCGCTAAAAAAAGAAATAATTGCTACTTTTGAATAATTTGCATTAAATTCTTCATGCTCTAGTATTCTTTCTTAATCCTTACAGGTGCTCTATTGCGAAATAAAAATTTTCCTGCAAAAACAGGTGCTGAAATTGCATAATAAGAATTTGCAAAATTTGATGCTTTGCAAAAATATTTGACTGCTGATATTTGTTGATTTGTGTGTGTTTGTCTGCTTGAAAATTCATAAATTGAGCTATTGAAATACAATTTGGAAATTTTATAATTGAAAAAAATCAAATTTTGTGAAATTAATTTTCTCAAGGGCTAGATCATGGATATATAATAGGAATTTTATAAGAATTTTTGATGATTCGAAATTTTTATAATTGAACTATTAGCAAAGAAGGTTGAATACTACTTGTAAAACATTAGTTGTCTCCCTTTGTGAGCAACTAAGATACCCTACTCCCCATTCTAGTCGAGTAGTTAACTCACAATCACCGATTTGGTAAATTATAAAATTTTGATTTAGGTGCAATAAAAAAACTGTTTTCTTATAGTTTTCATTCAAAATGAACGGTTTTTCTTATCCACAAGAATATTACAATATTTGTGAAAATCAATATAATCTATATAGTTTCACATGAAATTCTTATGGATATTTTAATAACAGCTATTGTACAAACAATTCGAATTTTGCACCACAAAGTTTTCAAAATATTGGCCAACCCTCAACTCTTGAAAAGAGTATTGAAACTATTGAATCTTTACTTGAAATTTATACACAACAAAATCAAATGATAAATAATTTATGTAATTCATATCTGTGCAATAACTCAAGTCGAAGATTTCAAAATAATCAGAATTTTAATTCACTTCAAAATTCTAATGATTTTGATTATAACCCATGTTAATACAATTTCGAACTCTAAAATGAATTTTAAAATCAAAATGGAAACGTGATCCACTTTTTAAATGACTTTGGCAATGGGAATAATTTCAATTATGGTGTGATTGACAATTTTTACTCTCAACAATTTCAAATTGAAAGTTCTCGAATTAATAATTAAGGATTTGATTTAGTTGAGCAAATGGAAGAAAATCAAAAAAATGACATGGATTTATTGTTTGAAACCTACATAAAACAACGTGAGCAACAAAATCAAATCCCAACATGTGACGAGTCAAATGATAATCAACCTTTTACCAAAATTGACGATTTTCAAATAACAACTTTTGAAAATGAAAACGACAATCTTAATGATGTTGTTGAAAATGCGGTAACTGTGTTGGATTTCAAGGCTTTTGAGAGTGTGGTACCACATTTAAAATTCTAAATTCCTTTTATCGATTTTGAAAATTTGAATACAATAACTTTAGATTTTGAAAATGATACATGCAATGAAGTTGTTGACAATTCAGTAAAAGAAGACGAAGTTACTGAACACAAGTTTTTCGAACTGTTTGAGGATGAGTTTGAGTGTAAAGACACGTCTCCTTGACTCTCGAAAATCGACAGTAATACATTAATGGTATTCACATGACGTAAATCCAAGTGCTGGGGAGGCAGATTTTTAGGGGTAAAGTAAAGTAAAGATAAAAGATAGAAACACAAATTCTCATATTACGTTAGCATAGATAGATAGATAAATAGTACATACAAAATAAACTCCGGATCAGTCATGGGACTGGTGTGAGAACTCAAAATATGTCGTTTGAAAACAAAAAGGTATCTCATAAGACCATGCCGCATATAAACACGGAACGAGTTTTCACCTTATGATAACCAAAACATTCTTACGTAAAAATACTTAATATTATTTTTAATGACATATCTTTGAAAACATTTGCAAGTAAACTTATCAATCTTAGTCGAAATTGTTACCATTATTAAATTCCAGCATACTAGCCTCTACAAACAAAATGGTAGGCGCTTATTGGGGAATGAATGTCTATACAAATGACTAGTTGAATGGACTACCTTCCAATAATACATCTCTAGAGAAATGTACCGAGGTCAACAAAACATCTCCACCTCTACCAACACAAGACCGGCCCTACCTTTCGCACTAGATAGTACCGAATATGTCATCACCCCGGTCGTTACCGAACCATCCCAGATGACTCTTAGCATACAACACAATAATTTAAACCCAAATGTCATAGCGGGTAGAATATATCTAGAAGGGGATGATCATACCCTAATGGTTGCGAACCACATAGCTTTGCTGCATCTACCCTATTTTGGTTATTTCTGGGTGTGAGAATTGAGATAACGATTACTTTTCACATACCACGTCATCTTTCTTTGAATGCCACACTGCCATTCCATGGTCACACAACTGATCTCTACAAACGTATAACTCTTAAGCTCATACATCTCAGGAAAGGGTGTTAAGCTAAGAGAAGTTGCTTTCTCCGTCATCAAACTGATTATACGTTATAGAGATCACTTATGTAACTAGAAATGCAACGTTAGACATTCGTCCATACAAGTTCGTTCTGGGACTGAATGAAACCGAAGGCACCCTCCTACCACATCCTATCGGGAATTTACCCTAGGATTAGTAGCGAGAAATTCTTACATCGAAGATCTTAAATGAAGAACTACTACCACATAATATGATATGGGAAATGTCCCATAAGGTCGGTGACAAGTAGCCCTATATTTCATCTTCCATGATTATCTTCATGTCTTCACTTCGAATACGTAAGTTGGTTCGAAGTGGTTTTCAGACAGGAATTATCCAAATTCAACCCCGGTTCCTCCGAACCAATCATCGATAAAAGAGGTCAAGTGAATAGAAAATCATTATTTAATTTATTAAGTTCTTTTATCAAAATCTCTTTTGGAGATATACCTTTCTAAAACATTCTTTCTGGTATATACGGTGATATTAAACTTCTCTTATAAAATCCCTTGATAACTTTTAAACTCCATTTTACTAAGAAAAAATTAGAAATCGTTTTCATTTTTCATTTAGGAAGATATTGCTCCAAGTAAACCCAATTCACTACCCTCTCCGTCGGGCCTATCAGGATAGCCAGGGAGAGTAGGAAACTGGTTTTCCAAACTCAAGCCTAGACACTATCTCTCTAACACCCATAAGGCGGTCAAGTTATTTGATCGACTCTAAATCTTTAATCATTCCAAAAATCCTTCAAATCATCTTTAAAACACTTTATTAATCATTTAAAAACATTTATAAAATAACCGGAAAAGAATTGTTAAGTTTAAAACTATATTTCAAAAGTTATAGAAAAATGCTGCGAAAAAGTGCCGCAGAAAGTGCTTTTTTTAGCTATATTGATCAAAACGACTTTTCATTACTTAAAAATTCATTTTTATTACTCAAATCACTTTTAACACATTTTAAATCATTTATAAGATTTATTCCATATTTTTACACAAATTTAAAACATCATTTTCAAAGTAATCCAGTTTTTGATTCCGAACTACAACTGCGATTTTTCAAAAACTTGTTTTACTCATATTTCAAAATCTACTCATTGAAATCTTGATTTTCTTTCTTCGTTGGAAAATTATGGATATAATAGTTTATAAAATTCTTATCTCGAAGAATTCAGAGCTATATTCCATCTTTTACACTCGTTTGACTTTTATGGCGCGAAATCGCGAACTACCGTTACACGACGCGCCTATTTTTGACTAATTTTTGAATTCTCATTCAAACTTCACCAAAACAATTTTAAATGTTTATAAAACATTTCAAACTCATTTTAAACTATTTTTAAAGAGGTTTAACATTCCATACACACCATTTCATTAATCTAAGGAAAATGATTTCCTTTGTGCTTATCGACGTGTATTTCCATGACTTGCATATATATTCAATATTCATATGAAAACATCCAAACTTGATGATCAAAGCATATTTAACATCCATTATAAAAATCATATCATCATCTAATATATAATATAATAGTCTAGGAGTTCTCACCTTGAGTTTTCAACGATTAATTAAAAATTCGCTAAAGCTTCGCTACTCGGTTTCTGAAGCTTACTATTCTTTGGATTTTAGCTCCTAAATGCCTTAACCAAAGCTTGGGTGGCTTAGGGGTGCACGACCTAGGGTGGAGCAAGGAAGTGCCTTGGCTTATGATGAAGTGGGGTGGATATTATGAAGAACAAAGAGAAAAAGTGGAGATTTGGGTTTGTTTTGAGGTGTTTAAGTATATATAACTATATATCATATTTTAAATTCTTTTTGAAATAAAATTTGACATTATTACTCTTAGGATGGAAGCCATTAAAGTGGAATACAAAGCTTAGAAATATGAAGAAGAAGATGAATGAAAATGAAGAGAAGAGGGTAGGGTATTTATAGGAAAAAAGAGTGTAAAAGTATCCATGCATACACCATTATTTTCATCACCATTATATGGCTTGACCAACACACCTTCCCCCTCCCTAGGCATGGAAAAAACCTCCCCCCATGTGCCCATCACTTCCACCTTCTCATTCATGCATATGTTGACTTATGCATGCTTAAGAAGTAAGAAATCTTAAAATATATTATAAATTTTATATTATACTTTTATACATAATTATTTTTGTATATATATGTTTATGTGCATGTTATTATGTATGCATATGTACATGTGTATGTTACATATTCCTACAACATTGCACAACTTCCACACGTTGTATCGTTACAAATCCCGATTCCAATTTTCGGTCATATTTTCTCTTTTAAATTAATATGCATATTTTTATAAACAAATTTTGAAAATAAATTTCCTTATCATTCTTAACTAATTAAAATGATCGTATTTTATTTATAAAATCATATAAATTAATATAAATAATTATTTACAAAATTATTATTATATCGATCGTCTATTTAAAGTGATATATTTACGAGTCGTTACAAACTCCCCTCCTTGAAAGAATTTCGTCCTCGAAATAAGGATAAGAAGAAAATAGCTCAAAAGGAAATATATTTCATATGATGAATACGTACAAAAGCATGGATAAGTGACTACACCACAGGCGGTGAGTACACTACAACGACATGATTTATACAATTCATTCTTCCATCCTAAATTCGGGATATGCCTTTTTCATTATATCCTCCATTTCCTAAGTGCAATCCTCAGTATCTCCACTCCATTAAACTTTGACTAACCTTACTATCTTCCTCCTTGATCATTTCTCGTTACGATCAATGATTCGAACAGGTCGTCTAATAATTGCCAAATTTGGTTCCACCTCCAAGTCTTCCTGAGCAGTTGTTTCTATGATTTGTTCTTGGTCATGCATATGTTTCCTTAAATGAGATATATGAAAAACATTGTGCACTCCTGCCAACCGTTCTGCTAATTGTACTCGATAAGCTAGTGGGACAATTCGTTCAAGAATGGAAAATGATCCAATATATCAAGGTGCTAACTTCCCAGCTCTTCTAAATCTCACCACTCCTCTCATCGGAGAGACTTTCAAAAAGACTGAATCTCCAACTAAGAATTCCAGATTTCAACGCCTTTGGTCTACATAACTTTTTTGTCTGCTTTGGGCTTCCTTTAGCTTCTTTCTAATCATATCGACCTTCTCTGAAGCTTATCGTATCATATTAGGACCAAGTATAAAGCGATCTCCTAATTCGATCCAACATGCTCGTGACCTGCACGGATGGCCATATAAAGCTTCATACGGTGCCATGCCGATACTAGCTTGATAACTGTTGTTATAAGAGAACTCTACTAAATGCAAATAATTTTCCCAGGAGCCTCAAAAGTCTAGAATACATGCTCTGAGAAGATCTTCCAAAATGCGGTTGACTCTCTTCGTCTGTCCACCAGTTTAGGGGTGATAGGCAGTGCTTATATTCAGCCTTGTTCCCAAAGTGGTCTATAATGCTTCCCAAAACTGGCTAGTAAAGATTGGATCCCGATCGCTTACTATACTGCTTGGAACTCCATGCAATCGAACAATCTCCTTCATATATATATGTATATATATATATATATATATATACAAGGCTTGTAGCGGTCCTTGTTGGCTTAACTGGAATGAAGTGTGCACTTTTAGTTAATCGGTCTATGATAACCCAAATGCCTTCGTTCCCCTTCCTCGTTTGAGGTAAGCCATCAATGAAATCCATTGATATTTGATCCCACTTCCAAACTGGAATCTCCTACGGTTTAAGTAAACCTGCAATTTTTTGTTGGTCGCTTTTGACTTGTTGACAATTTACGCATCGGCTAACATAAATGGATATGTCCCTTTTCATACTTCTCCACCAAAATATGCGCTTCATATCTCTATAAATTTTGTTAACTCCCGGATGAATGTTGAGTTTGGATTTTTGACACTCAACTAACACTTCCTGCCTAAGATTTTTCACATCCGGAACACAAATTCGCCCATTCAATCGTAATACTCCGCTTTTATCCACTTCAAAGCTTGAATTTCTTCCTTCTTTGGTTGCCTTAATGAACTTTTAAAACTGTCTATATTCTCTCTATTTACTGGCTATTCTTTCCAGAAGAGTTGAAGTTACTACCAAACAAGAGATAATAGAATACTTCCTACTCAACGCATCAGCTACTATGTTGGCTTTCCCGGGTGCATATAAAATATCTAGGTCATAAGATGCGAGAAATTCCAACCAACGTTGCTGCATCATGTTTAAATCTTTCTGAGTGAAAAGATACTTTAAAGATTTATGATCCGTAAAGGGCTTAAACTTTTCACCTAATTAAAAGAGGGAATTTTATTTACTAAGGTCAATTCAAATTTTAATTGAAACAAACTATGAAAACTTCTTACCCAGCATGTAATGCCTCTATATTTTTAATGCGAACACCACGGCTAATAATTCTAAGTCGTGCGTTACACAATTCTTCTCATGAACCTTTAGTTGTCTACTTGCATAAGCAATCACCTTCCCTTCTTGCATCAAAATGCACCAACTCCTTCTCCACAAGCATCTGTATAAACGGTTAATCCACTATTTCCATTTATAATTGCTAGAACTGGAGTGGTTGTTAACCTCTTTTTGAGTTCCTGGAATGCTGCTTCATATTTAGGAGTCCAAATAAATTTAGCATCTTTCATGGTTAACTTTGTTAGGTGGTAGGCAATCTTTGAGAAGTCTTGAATGAATCTTCTCTAATATCCTACCAAACTTAAGAAGCTACGAATATCTTTAGGATTTTGTGGCTGGTTCCAATTTAGAACAGTTACAACCTTTATAGGATCTTGTGACGACCCGAATTTCTACCACCAGAAAGTTAAATCATCTTAAAGAAAGAAAGGGGTGAGAAATAGGAAAGATAGAGAAGAAAGAAGAAACAACATCAAAATCTCAACAGCGGAACGAATGAAATATAATATATCACATAAGAGATTACATAGTAACATATACATCAGAGATACACAGCTTATACATCACAAATTAGACAGTTATAAACACCTGTCTAGTTAATACAACATGATACAACTCAATACAACACAGAGATACAACACAGCAGAAAATACACATAAACACTAACACAACGGAACCAATATATATATCTATACGCTGAAGCCTCCTGCTCCATTGCTCCTCCAGAATTTGTCAAAGCTAACCTGATACCCTTGGCTACTCGTAAAAATTTGAGTACCCGAGAGTTTAAGAAAAACAGAAATAAACTCCGGGTCAGACATGGGTCTGGTATGAGTAAACGGTTAAAGCTGCTTAACTTTGAAAATCCTTTGAAAACAAAAGGTATCACGTAAGACTTCCCACACATAAACATGGAAAAGTTTTTACCTTACGCTAACCAAACATTTGATAGGAAATCCAGTGATATTATAATAGGTCTAGGGTTTTCAAGTAAATAAAATAATAGCTGAAATTGTTACATCTATTAAATTCCATCATACTAGCCAACAAGTGGGTAATACAATCAAATCCGATGGCACTTATTGGAGATTGGATTCCATACAATGGTAGGGCTACTGGGGTACCGCCCGTCATAGTTTCTGGCCTAGATCAGCGTACCGAGGACCCACCCTAAGTCCCCTGCAACACAAAGCCGAAACCATCCCTTACTGGACAGTCCCAAACAAGACAACCCCAGCGGTTGTAGCTATTCAACCGCCCACACAGCCGAATAAAAAGGGACTATAGACAGGGGTATATCTCGCTCTCAAGTGGGTGCGACCCACGAAGCCTTGCTACACCTCCCCTGTTTTAGCCATTCCCGGTTGTTGAAGCTTGAGGCTACGATTACCTTTAGAGAACACATCTCTTAGAATGCACATCGTCCACCTAACGATGTGCTGAAAGCATTCAATCCATCCAAGTTCGTTCCGGGTTCGAACGAAACCGAAGGCATTATCTCGTTACACTCGTTTTGGAAACATCCTCAGAGTTAACGACAATAACCCTTGCACTATGAATCTTCATCTTCACTTGAGATTCACGACCTATCATTAATTTGAATCGATGTGGTTTTCGGATATCCAAATCTGGAAACCTGATCCCGGTCTCATCGAAGTCCAACCCATATCTTTTAAGGCCAAGTTGTTTTAAAGTTAAAACAATTTAATTCATTATCCATATACAAACAGATAGATAATTCACAATATCACAGATAGATAATCTACAATATCACAGATAGATAATCTATATCACACAGCATTACTTATCTCATATTTGAGATTTCAAACCATTTAAGGCAAATCAATATCATCCATCATACATAAGCAATGATTCATAAACACGCCATTTATAATTAATTTAAAATGAATTAAATTAATTACCTTATTTCTAATTAATTTAAAGTAAATTAAATTAATTATCTCATCATTGTAAATCTTGCTTACATATCCATTAATTAATTACAAGTCAATTAATTAATCATTCTCTACTTTCCATCTTAATTAATCATCCTTGATTAATTATCTTTAATTGCATTTAAGTAATTATCCTTTAATTATTTTTACAAATTAATTATCTTATACCAAATATAGAAAGTAATCTTTAAATTACTATAATCAATTACATTACTTCTTAATTAATTACATTAATGAATTCCTTCATTTATTAATTATTTCCAAATAAATCCATTCTAAATTACAGCATTGATTATGATAATTAATGATCTCTAATTACATCTATTACATTTAGTAATTTATCTTCACTTAACCCAAACTGTTAATCACCTTGATTAACTCCATTCAGTAATTAATTACCCTTACTTACTTCATTAAATAATTTAATTACTCTAATTAATCCCTTTATTAATTATACAAAGTAATTATGCTAAAATTACTTTCATTATTAAATCATCCACAATTAATTACTTTCTTAAGCAATTATACTTATCACATCATCAAATGGTTATTTAAATTAATTAAACTTAATTAATTACAATGAGAAATTAATTTCTTAATTTCTTCCATAAGTAATTATACTTAACTAATTCACAATTGATTACCTTAAATAAATAAATCTAATTAATTATCAAATTTAATCATATTAATTCAGTATTTAAAAGTCAAGTTAATGACCTTCATTAATTATTAACACTTCTTAAATTACTTTTCTAAAGTAATTAAATTAAGATTTATTATTAATTACAATTTAATTTTATCTTTAATAACTCATTAATTAATCCTTAATTATTTAATTAATTAAGTATTCAATATAACTTAATTAATCCTTACTTACTTCATTTATTAATTACTAATCATTTATAAAAATTCACATCTTATTTAATTAATGATCCTTAATTACCCATTTATTAATCCTAAATTAATTATCTTAAACCTTAATTAACTAATTTAACTCTTAATTACTAAATTAATTAATCCAAATCATAAATTAATTAAATTAGTTAATTATTCATTTTAATTATCATAATAATTACAAATCCATAAATCTTCATTTATTTAAGGATAAAACAATTTCTTATTAATGGTCAAATTCTCATTTACAAATCGGTATTTCAAATTGTTTTATATGTTTAAATATGATAAAATTCATTATTAAAACTACATTAAAGTTATTACTTTTATTACAATATTTTATTAACTTAAAACTTGCTCAAAACTTTTACTAAAAACTGCTTTCCAAAGATCTTCCTTACAAATCAAACCTGGTCACTAATTTATTTATGTTCAAATCTTCATTTCATGTATACTGCTAATTTTAAAAAAAAAACTGGAAATCTTCTGAAACCACAAACTCGAGAAAAACACAGGCAGAACCCGAGCCACATCACCAGATACTCGAGTCGCCACTGACTTCGAGTCGAATAACCAAACTGCTTCGAGAGAAAAACCCAAACTACTCGAGAAAACTCGAGACTACCCTACCTGCTCAAACCCAAACTCTCAGCATCCACCAGTGAAACACCGTGCACGTGCACAGCGATCTTGATCGATTCCGATCAAGTTTGACGACTTCCCTCGTCGACGATCATCCCTAAACACCATCATTACCACCAGATTCTTCTATCTCAACTCGAATTTGAAATTCGAGCTCAACTGAAACCTGGAACCCAAACAACACGAACTCGCTCGTAACCTGACAACGCTCCGATGCTCGCCGCTCCGACCATCTGAAAGTCAACCCCTCCGGCCTCGACTTCCTCTACACGCCTACTACCATCTCCCAGAACCCTGTCGAACTCTATCAACAATAGGAGCCGTGGTGATCGACTTTGCCTAACTTAGTATAACTAGGTGTCACGACCCGACTTTCTACCACCAGAAAGACGTATCATGAATAAAGAAAGGGATAGAAGAAGAAAAGATAGAAAAGAAGAAAGAACAACACATCAGAATCTCACAGCGGAACGAATAAAATATAATATATCACATAAAATATTACATAGTATCATATTACATCAGAGTTACACAACTTATACATCACAGAATAGACAGTTATAAACTTCTGTCTATTATACAACACAAGTACATCAGTACAATACAGACTAATACAAACACAGCGGAAACTCTATATATCTACTCGCTGAAGCCTCCTGCTTCACAGCTCCTCCAGAATTCGTCAAGACTATCCTGAATCCCTTGACTACTCAATACAATATTGAGTACCCAAGAGTTTAATAAAACAGAAAATAAACACTTGGGTCAGACATGGGTCTGGTGTGAGTAAACGGTTAGATTGCTTAACTTTGAAAACCTTTGAAAACAAAAGTATCACGTAAGACTTCCCACAAATAAACATGGGTAAGTTTTTACCTTACGCTAACTAAAACATTTGATAGGAAATCCGATTGTATTATAATAGTGTCTAGGGTTTTCAAGTAAAATACAGAAATAGCTGAAATGCTTACATCTCACATTCCAACATAGTTGGGCACAACTAATACGTACGGCACTTATTGGAGTTTGGATTCCATACAATGGCCGGGCTACTGGGGTACCGCCCGTCACAGTACGTGGCCTAGATCACCGTACCGAGGAGTACGCCCGCTCCCCTGCAACACAAAGCCGGAACCATCCCTTACTGGATAATCCCGAACAAGACAATCCCGTAGTTGGCGCGACCAACCACACACTAAGCCGAATAAAAGAAAAGGGACCTCTAGACAGGGATCTATCTTGCTCTCAGTGGGTGCTACCCACGAAACCTTGCTGCACCTCCCCTGTTTTAGCCATTCCCGGTTGATGAGGCTTGAGGTTACGATTACCTTTAATCAGAACATATCACTTAGAATGCTCATCGTCCGCCTGACGATGTGCTGAAAGCATTCAATCCATACAAGTTCGTTCCGGGTTCGAACGAAACCGAAGGCATTATCTCGTTACACTCGTTTTGGAATCACCCTCAGAGTTAACGACAATAACCCTTGCACTCTGAATCTTCATCTTCACTTGAGATTCACGACCTATCGTTAATTTGGATCGATGTGGTATTCGGGTCTCCAGACCTGGAATTCCGGTATACGGAAACCCGATCCCGGTCTCATCGAAATCCAAAACGTATCTTTTAAGGCCAAGTTGTTTAAAGGTTTAAACAATTTAACTTATCTATATTCATACAGATAGATAATTCACAAATCACAATTGATAATCACATTATCAAATAAACAAATGATTTATAACAAAATAGGTAATCCATATCAACATCACAATAGTTAATCTATATTACCATCATAATGCAACCAAGCATTCATACCACACAACATTACTTATCTCATTTCTGAGATTACATCCATTCAAGACAATCAATGTCATCCATTCTTATATAAGCAATGATTTACTTAATCACAACATAATTAATTTAAAATGAATTAAATTAACTATCTCTATCTTTAATTAATTTAAAGTGAATTAAAGTAATTACTTCATTTCTAATTAATTTAAAATAAATTAAATTAATTACTTCATCATAAATCTTACTTATATAATCATTAATTAATTACAAATAAATTAATTAATTTTTCTCTAATTATCCACTTAATTAATCACCTTGATTAATTATACTTTAATTACATTTAAGTAATTATCCTTAATTAATTTCACAAATTAATTATTCTTAACCAATACAGTAATTAACCTTTAATTACTTCATTAATTAATTGATTATAATCAATTACTTTAATCCTTAATTAATTACAATTAATTAGTTATCATTTGATTAATTAATCTTAATTAATTAACTCTTAATTACATCATTAATTAAAAACTAATGATCCCTAATTACACCTTTAATTATTTATTAATTACATTAAGTAATTATTCTTAATTAATCCATAATTATTAATCATCTTTGATTAATCTAATCCAGTAATTAACTTCCCTTAATTACTTCCATTAATTAATTACTTTAATTAATTACCTTCATAAATAATTAATTACATTATTAATTAACCTTAATTAAACCACAATTATTAATCATCTTTGATTAATCTAATCCTTTAATTAATTTAATTTAATAAATTATTAAATTAATAACAAGTGATTAACTCTTAATCATTTTCATTTAATAAAATAATTATCCTCTAATTACTTTATTAAATAATTTCCCTTTTACTTAATTACATTCAATAATTATTCCTTAATTACTTCATCAAGTAATTATACTTAATTAATTATAAGTAATTATCTTTAATAATTACTAATTAATTTCTTAGTCAATTATTTAACTAATTATTTAAATAAAAGAACTAATTCCTTAATCCTTATATTTAAAAGATCTTAATTAAGAAATCATTTATCTTAATTAAATAAATTAAATTGACCAACACTTTAATTATCTTTCCATATTTATTATTTTAATTTAATTAAATTTCTTAATTACTTAAGATAAATTCTTTATTATAATTGATTTACTAAAATCCTTATTATTTAAATTACATTTAAAATAATACAATTTTAGAAATCAATTATAATTAAAACATTTTAAACTCCTTCTCGACTTTCAAAATCTTTAAACTTCCAAGGTTATTAAATTAACTTTAATACAAAAAGCATTTTGAAAATCTATTTATTTATCTTTTAAAAACTTATCTATTTAAATATTAAAACTTGTTATAACATTTAAATTTTGAAACAATTTATTTTATAATTAAAAACTTGTTTAACCTTTTGTTTTTAAAACTTCAGGAACATTACAGAAACAAAGTTCTTTTGTTTAAACTTTAAAACATTTCTGTAAAAATTCTTAATGCCAGCAATCTCCAAACCCGAGTAAACACCTAGAAAACTCGAAGCAAACTCGAGTTAAAACTCTAATCACACAGCTTCGAGTAAAACTCGATATTACCCGAACGAAACCCGAGATAACGCTTCTTCCTCAAATCCATCGTTTCCAGATTCACTCAAACGTGCACGTGCACGTGCACGTGCACCGTCACGCCCATCGACGGCGAACCCTCCTCCGGCCATCACTACGTCGCTCTCGACCTCGACATTCGAACACGCAACCCAGAAACCTTACTTAAATCGAAAATCGAAATCTGACCCTCGTGCTCGAACTGCCTGAACCCAACATCATCGAAATTCGACCGCCACCGATGATCCATCACTCAAGACACCATGCCAATCCCACCGATGCTTCGTCTCGACCTCCATAACCCACTGCAATAAACGCGATCACCTCCGGTAGCTTCTCACCATCGTGAAACCCAAAAGAATATCAACGAAAAAAACAGTGTCTTAAACCCTACTCCAATGATCTCCGACCATCACGGTTAACGATAAACCTTGCTACTATTTTTCTCGAGCGACTCAACCTTCCAAACACCTCCAGCATCAACCACGATGACCATTTCCCCTCTGATCACCGGAAATTTACAAAAACCCAAATTTCGTTCATCTCGCGATTACGCAACATTCTCTAGTTTAAAAATCATGAAATCTTTATGTAAATTCATCAATTCTTAATACTAATCAAATTATGAAATCAAAACATGAAATCAATTCATTTGATTTCCCTGACTTACATTGATTATTACTGTAAACTCCTTATTTTGAAATAATTATCTAATATAAAACTTGAAACCATTTTTAGATTTTGTATTACATTGTTACAGTCATTTTACTTTCAAGAATCATAGTCTGAATTTTATTACATGAGGAGATATGAGTTTATAAATAGATTTTAAACCTGTAGAGTATGAACAGAGTCATGTTTTTTGCCTGTACACAATTATACACACAGTCATTCATATATATATAAGCATACAAACACATTCACAATTATTCAAGCATACTTCATATTATATTTCAAATACAAATACAAACACTAAGAGATATAACATGGTTAAGTGGTTTGCTCACTGGAAAACTAGAGCAGAAAGCAGTTTATATATATATATATATAGATGTATTCACATAATCAAAGCTATTCATATATATATATATATATATCCAGGTAAAATCAATCATTCAAACAACTTATTCATATAAAATCATCACATGCAAATAAGCTAGCAACCATATTACTGTTTTTTTTTATGTTTTGTTTACTCACCAGGCAATAATGCAGAGAACAAATAACATGATTTGTTTCCAGGCTCTGAATTCTTCTTGCATGTTGAAAATAAATCAAGCTTGCTATTGAAATCTGAATTTCATGTTGAAGTTTACATCTTGCATTTGAATTGATGAAGTTGCTTGCCTCTGATTCATTTCCAGATTATCCTTTGCCTTTGATTGAATTTCCAGATTTTATTTCTTCTTTTGCTTTTAGATTTCAGGTCTTTCATTTTTCTTTTTGATTTGATTCGAATTGTATTAGTGGAGAAAGAAGAAGATAGTCTTAACTGAAAGTGAAAACAGATTTTCTTCTTTCATACTAATTTTATTTATTTTAAAACTTAAATTAAAATATAGCCACTTGTCTTCTTTACTTAGCTTACACATATGTTTACAAATTACAAATGTCTTTAAACTACCTTTAAAAACTTACAAGTGTACATTCTTATTTTAATTAATTGACTTAAGCTATACCTATGTATTTATAAAATATTTACATGTATATAAAAATGTATTTATCTTTTATAAATAAGCTTTTAGATTTTAATAAATATACAATGGTGAGAAACAAATATTTAAATTAACTTATACTTATATCAATTAAATATAACATATTTATATATGCTTGAGAAATTGAGTTTAACTCTCTATATATTTTTAATACATAACTTCAAATAACAATATATATATTCATTATAAATAGAAAACATTTATATAAGTTTTAAAAGATAAATCTTACCAATTTTAAATTATTAGAAAAGATAATAATAAATATTGCCAATTTAAAATATTATTAACCTTTTAAAATGAATTAAACTTGTCAATTTATAAAATAAATCAACTAATCAATTTAATTATTAATAAAGATTATTAAATTGATATTGCCAAAATTCAGGGTTATCACACTAGGGTTCTAGACTTCGAATGACAACCACCACTTCCCCACTGACATGAACCATCATCAGACAATTTTGCCGAAGTCCCCGATCATCCTTCCACCTCCCGAATGAACTACGACTCCCCAGACCAACCAGATCACTAGAGAAACTCGAAAACCCAATTTCCAGACATCACCAAACCCCACATTCAATATTACATTAAAAATTGTAAATTTGATTTTAAAAATCCTATCTTTCATAGACGATTCCAGATATATAATTATATCCACAAATTTCAATGTTTGATTTTTAACTTATCTCAAACTCCTCTGTGTTTTCAATGTTTCCAGATAATATTCCTGTCTATTATTCTTACAAATATTTTTAAAGCTTAGTCTAGTTTAAAACAACCAACTTTGTTTTAAATACTTAAGCCTAAAGAAAATTGGAGTGAGAAGAATTTGAAGTTAGATCTAAGTTTAAATCTCTGGAACTTTAAACAGAGATGATCACAGTGATTTATCTAGACATACTCACAAGTTTCCAGAGTCCTAAAAACCATCATACCAACTCATTTTCAAACATACATTACAAGTTACTTCAACAATACGTCATATGCATCAAAAACTAAAGGGTCTCATGTTTACAGTTTAAGGTCAGAGACTTGAACTAAGATCAGGGAAGTTTAAAAACAACAGATATGCACACATCATAGATTCACAAAGAAACTCGCACATACATATACATGTAAAACAAATCGTTAACATAGAAATTCACAGATTATTTAAGTTTTAGTTTAAAAGTTTACTCACCTGACATTAAAACAGAGAGCTTAATCTTTTGAAACAGGAAGGCTCGAAACTGGAATTTGAAAACTTGCATATTTTTGTTGTTTTGATCCTTAAAAACTTTGAAATAGCTTTGAACTTGAACATGAATTGCTGGAAATCTTGTTGTAGTTGAGATGCCTTAATTTTTTTGATTTGAAACTGAAGTGTTTGGCTTTCTAGTTGTTTTCAGGTTATATTTGTTTAAATGAATCGAAGATGAAAAGAAGCTTTGCTAAATGGAACAAGTATGCAAAGTTTTGATAGTTGCATTTGTACACAAATAATCCTAGCTAGTACAAAAGAATCAGAGATTTTATTTGTAAAAAGAAGCTGAAATGAAATGTCTCGTGTACTTGTGGTGAAGGCATTTAATGTCTTGTTCCATATCAAGTTTACACAAACCATTCTTTATTCTTGTATGTACAAATCTTACATATGTTTATTTTGTTTGACTTTGCTTAGCATACTTACCCTATTCTTATTCGAATGCACTGATATGATTTATGCCTGCAACATGTACATTGCTATAGTGTATAATATTTTACTTGCCTTATCTTATTACCTTGTACTAGTATGATTTTCTTGCCTGCAAATATATTTCTAAAGATTATACAACTCTAGAATTTTACTTAAGTTTTACTTTATAGTTGTTATGGTTATTATTATTAGGTTAGCTTGTTATTTATTTCTAATTTTCTAACATAAATATTTAGTTTTAACTTACATACTTATTTTCTTGTATTCCTCTATATATGTATTTATTTATTGTTTAATTCTTTTTAGAGTTTAAGTGACAAGCATTTACTCATATTTATATTTTATTTTATGCTTATCTCTAGTGTTGATAAATATGATCTAGTTTAAATATTATTATCTAGATTACATCATGAAATATATATATATATATCAATAAAGTAAATAAAAATAGATTTTATTTTAAAATTTTAAAACACTCTACCTTTAAATTCCAAATCATAGTTTCTTATGTTTATAATTATATAGTTATTTATAAAATAGCTTTGAAAAGTTATATATCAAGGTTTCCAAATTACCCAAAAACATTAGAATTATAAAATATGCCTTATTAATTAAATTTAAAACAAAGCTCAACTATTTACAATATATACAACATTATATACATTATAAATAGAAAACAATTTATCATCTTTTAAAAGATAAATTATCAGTTAAATATTTATTTAAAAGAAAATTATTAAATCAATTCAAAACTTATTAACAATTATTATCATATCAATTTAATATTTTATATAGATTATTAAATTGATATTGCCCAAAATTTCAGGATATCACATTCCTCCCCTCTTAAAAGAATTTCATCCCCGAAATTTAAAACAAAGGTAATTTAATAATCTAATTAAAGATTTAATTTTAAACGCAAGCATATATCATCAATATATGCTAACAACCATAGCAATCAATCATCCAAATAACAAATCCAACTATCCAGACAAAATACTGGATAGAATTTCCTTGAGTTTCCCCGAGTATAAATATCGGGTTACTCGCTCTATAGAATCCAAACAAAACTATACTACTAAGCTACACACAACTAGATCTACAAAACAAGATAGGATATCAGACTACAGGCAAGTCTGATCCAACAACCAAAACTCTCTGAACTGCTGGCTCTACAACCTGAGATAGATCTTACACGTACTCCCTCAAAGACACGTGAAAATAATGAATCCCAGTTATCCAAACTGACAATTCACTCCTGAAGATCAAACACTTATCCAAAATCAAATCTCCGACTTCGGAATCCAAATTCCTCCATCTCTTATCCATAAAACTCTTCGGACAATCCTGGGCTACCTACATCCTTCCTGATCAACTTATCCTTCGCTGATGCCCTTAGAACAATACTGAACCAAAACAATCTAACAAAATGATCTTTCCAAGATCAACCAAAACTCAGAACTCCACTCTACTCCAAAATCAGAAGACAGGTCTCACTCTTCACATCCGAAAGAGATAAAACAGGTGCACTTGCCAAACTGACCTCAGATCCTAAAAAATTTCCTATAGAAACTCTCTAATCCAAAACACTGCAACTTCTAGTTGCTTCCACTCTAAAACAGCTGCAACCATGCTTCCACTGCGCAACTCTGATTGAGCAGATGAAAATGCTGATGACGAACACAAGCAAAGACTGGAAAAACACTTTCCAAAAATATGGTTCAACAGATCCAAAAATAAAACTCAGAAGTTCCTCCAAAACCTGAGCTGCTACACTAAAATCTTCCTCCAAAAACCATCCTACTACTAAGCTGAACCATCGGTACCACTTCTGGAATCCAGTCAATACCAAACTCAATTTCCAGATGCTAACAAAACTCTGACTTCCTGAAGACATCCAGACAAATCTTTGACAACCCAAGAGAACGCTCAGCTATCACAAGTCACTTTTGCGATCAATCCAGCCTAATTCCAAAGGAAAACTGCTTCTCTCTTTACCAATCAGAACAGCTTATGCTTAACTAGCTAATCCAACGAAGAAACGGAACCACTCTGCTGCTTCTGAACCCCACAGCTAAGCTAGAAAGCTTCCTTGCCAACACACAGAACACTCCGAGCTACACTACTGACACCAATGCCCAAAGACTTCAAATCTAGGAACTCCTCGAGAAACTCGAACATCAAACCAAACAGAAACACCCTGCTGCACTCAGCTGCATCACCGAAGCAGACACACTTCTTTAAAACTTGTTCCAAAGAAACATCTTTGGAAACATCCATAGTCACTGCGTCTCATCACACAACTACTACATCCTGAGGTATCAAGATATCATGTCTAGCTTCTGTTCAACCGACAGATCCAAACTCTAGCTCATCCAACTTATACTCCAAAGATAAACTCCAAACCTTAACAGGTTACCTTCAGAGATCGATGAAATCCTTACACCACTCAAAGCTCGCTCGAGACGGTATTAGGTCTATAGTCTCGACAGATACACTTCCAACCTCAACATTCAACTCCAACCATTGGTAGTCGTGCTACACACACCACTACCTTATCTACCTCTATAACTTATATTGGAAAACCCGTACAGGTAACCCAACAGATAGGTAGATATATATATATATATATCAAAATTACAAATACGCTCTCTCAAGAAAGACACCACTCCAGAGATAAGGTATTCACTCAACCTAATGCTCTGATACCAAGTGTGACGACCCGACTTTCTACCACCAGAAAGTTGCATCATCTTAAAGAAAGAAAGGGGTGAGAAATAGGAAAGATAGAGAAGAGAGAAGAAACAACATCAGAATCTCAACAGCGGAACGAATGAAATATAATATATCACATAAGAGATTACATAGTAACATATACATCAGAGATACACAGCTTATACATCACAAATTAGACAGTTATAAACACTTGTCTAGTTAATACAACTCGATACAACTCAATACAACACAGAGATACAACACGGCAGAAAATACACATAAACACTAACACAGCGGAACCAATATATATATATCTATACGCTGAAGCCTCCTGCTCCATTGCTCCTCCAGAATTTGTCAAAGCTAACCTGATACCCTTGGCTACTCATAAAAATTTGAGTACCCGAGAGTTTAAGAAAAACAGAAATAAACTCCGGGTCAGACATGGGTCTGGTATGAGTAAACGGTTAAAGCTGGTTAACTTTGAAAATCCTTTGAAAACAAAAGGTATCACGTAAGACTTCCCACACATAAACATGGAAAAGTTTTTACCTTACGCTAACCAAACATTTGATAGGAAATCCAGTGATATTATAATAGGTCTAGGGTTTTCAAGTAAATAAAATCATAGCTGAAATTGTTACATCTATTAAATTCCAGCATACTAGCCAACAAGTGGGTAATACAAGCAAATCCGATGGCACTTATTGGAGATTGGATTCCATACAATGGCAGGGCTACTGGGGTACCGCCCGTCACAGTACCTGGCCTAGATCAGCGTACCGAGGACCCACCCTAAGTCCCCTGCAACACAAAGCCGGAACCATCCCTTACTGGACAGTCCCAAACAAGACAACCCCGGCGGTTGTAGCTATTCAACCGCCCACACAGCCGAATAAAAAGGGACTCTAGACAGGGGTATATCTCGCTCTCAAGTAGGTGCGACCCACGAAGCCTTGCTGCACCTCCCCTGTTTTAGCCATTCCCGGTTGTTGAGGCTTGAGCTACGATTACCTTTAGAGAACACATCTCTTAGAATGCTCATCGTCCACCTGACGATGTGCTGAAAGCATTCAATCCATTCAAGTTCGTTCCGGGTTTGAACGAAACCGAAGGCATTATCTCGTTACACTCGTTTTTGAAACATTCTCAGAGTTAACGACAATAACCCTTGCACTCTGAATCTTCATCTTCACTTGAGATTCACGACCTATCGTTAATTTGGATCGATGTGGTTTTCGGATATCCAAATCTGGAAACCCGATCCCGGTCTCATCGAAATCCAACCCGTATCTTTTAAGGCCAAGTTGTTTTAAGGTTAAAACAATTTAATTCATTATCCATATACACACAGATAGATAATTCACAATATTACAGATAAATAATCTACAATATCATAGATAGATAATCTATATCACACAGCATTACTTATCTCATATCTGAGATTTCAAACCATTTAAGGCAAATCAATATCATCCATCATACATAAGCAATGATTCATAAACACACCATTTATAATTAATTTAAAATGAATTAAATTAATTACCTTATTTCTAATTAATTTAAAGTAAATTAAATTAATTATCTCATCATTGTAAATCTTGCTTACATATCCATTAATTAATTACAAGTCAATTAATTAATCATTCTCTACTTTCCATCTTAATTAATCATCCTTGATTAATTATCTTTAATTACATTTAAGTAATTATCCTTTAATTATTTTTACAAATTAATTATCTTATACCAAATATAGAAAGTAATCTTTAAATTACTAAAATCAATTACATTACTTCTTAATTAATTACATTAATGAATTCCTTCATTTATTAATTATTTCCAAATGAATCCATTCTAAATTACAGCATTGATTATGATAATTAATGATCTCTAATTACATCTATTACATTTAGTAATTTATCTTCACTTAAACCAAACTGTTAATCACCTTGATTAACTCCATTCAGTAATTAACTACCCTTAATTACTTCATTAAATAATTTAATTACTCTAATTAATCCCTTGATTAATTATACAAAGTAATTATACTCAAATTACTTTCATTATTAAATCATCCACAATTAATTACTTCCTTAAGAAATTATACTTATCACATCATCAAATGGTTATTTAAATTAATTAAACTTAATTAATTACAATGAGAAATTAATTTCTTAATTTCTTCCATAAGTAATTATACTTAACTAATTCACAATTGATTACCTTAAATAAATAAATCTAATTAATTATCAAATTTAATCATATTAATTCATTATTTAAAAGTCAAGTTAATGGCCTTCATTAATTATTAACACTTCTTAAATTACTTTTCTAAAGTAATTAAATTAAGATTTATTATTAATTACAATTTAATTTTATCTTTAATAACTCATTAATTAATCCTTAATTATTTAATTAATTAAGTATTCAATATAACTTAATTAATCCTTACTTACTTTATTTATTAATTACTAATCATTAATAAAAATTCACATCTTATTTAATTAATGATCCTTAATTACCCATTTATTAATCCTAAATTAATTATCTTAAACCTTAATTAACTAATTTAACTGTTAATTACTAAATTAATTAATCCAAATCATAAATTAATTAAATTAGTTAATTATTCATTTTAATTATCTTAATAATTACAAATCCATAAATCTTCATTTATTTAAGGATAAAACAATTTCTTATTACTGATCAAATTCTCATTTACAAATCGGTATTTCAAATTGTTTTATATGTTTAAATATGATAAAATTCATTATTAAAACTAAATTAAAGTTATTACTTTTATTACAATATTTTATTAACTTAAAACTTGCTCAAAACTTTTACTAAAAACTTCTTTCCAAAGATCTTCCTTACAAATCAAACCTGGTCACTAATTTATTTATGTTCAAATCTTCATTTCATGTATACTGCTAATTTAAAAAAAAAACTGGAAATCTTCTGAAACCACAAACTCGAGAAAATCACAGGCAGAACCCGAGCCACATCACCAGATACTCGAGTCGCCACTGACTTCGAGTCGAACAACCAAACTGCTTCGAGAAAAAAACCAAAACTACTCGAGAAAACTCGAGACTACCCTACCTGCTCAAACCCAAACTCTCAGCATCCACCAGTGAAACACCGTGCACGTGCACAGCGATCTCGATCGATTCCGATCAAGTTCGACGACTTCCCTCGTCGACGATCATCCCCAAACACCATCATTACCACCAGATTCTTCTATCTCAACTCGAATTTGAAATTCGAGCTCAACGGAAACCTGGAACCCAAATAACACGAACTCGCTCGAAACCTGACAACGCTCCGATGCTCGCCGCTCCGACCATTTGAAAGTCAACCCCTCTGGCCTCGACTTCCTCTACACGCCTACTACCATCTCCCAGAACCCTGTCGAACTCGATCAACAATAGGAGCCGTGGTGATCGACTTTGCCTAACTTAGTATAACTAGGGTTCTAGACTTCGAATGACAACCACCACTTCCCCACTGACATGAACCATCATTAGACAATTTTGCCGAAGTCCCCGATCATCCTTCCACCTCCCAAATGAACTACGACTCCCCAGACCAACCAGATCACCAAAGAAACTCGAAAACCCAATTTCCAGACATCACCAAACCACACATTCAATATTACATTAAAAATTGTAAATTTGATTTTAAAAATCCTATCTTTCATATACGATTGTAGATATATAATTATATCCACAAATTTCAATGTTTGATTTTTAACTTATCTCAAACTCCTCTGTGTTTTCAATGTTTCCAGATAATATTCCTGTCTATTATTCTTACAAATATTTTTAAAGCTTAGTCTAGTTTAAAACAACTAACTTTGTTTTAAATACTTAAGCCTAAAGAAAATTGGAGTGAGAAGAATTTGAAGTTAGATTTAAGTTTAAATCTCTGGAACTTTAAACAGAGATGATTACAATGATTTATCTAGACATACTCACAAGTTTCCAGAGTCCTATAAACTATCATACCAACTCATTTTCAAACATACATTACAAGTTACTTCAACCATACGTCATATGCATCAAAAACTAAAGGGTCTCATGTTTACAGTTTAAGGTCAGAGACTTGAACTAAGATCAGGGAAGTTTAAAAACAACAGATATGCACACATCATAGATTCACAAAGAAACTTACACATACATATACATGTAAAACAAATCATTAATACAGAAATTCATAGATTATTTAAGTTTTAGTTTAAAAGTTTACTCACCTGACATTAAAACAGAGAGCTTAATCTTTTGAAACAGGAAGGCTTGAAACTGGAATTTGAAAACTTGCATATTTTTGTTGTTTTGATCCTTAAAAACTTTGAAATAGCTTTGAACTTGAACATGAATTGCTAGAAATCTTGTTGTAGTTGAGATGCCTTAATTTTTTTGATTTGAAACTGAAGTGTTTGGCTTTCTAGTTGTTTTCAGGTTATATTTGTTTAAATGAATCGAAGATGAAAAGAAGCTTTGCTAAATGGAACAAGTATGCAGAGTTTTGATAGTTGCATTTGTACACAAATAATCCTAGCTAGTACAAAAGAATCAGAGATTTTATTTGTAAAAAGAAGCCGAAATGAAATGTCTCGTGTACTTGTGGTGAAGGCATTTAATGTCTTGTTCCATATCAAGTTTACACAAACCATTCTTTATTCTTGTATGTACAAATCTTACATATGTTTATTTTGTTTGACTTTGCTTAGCATACTTACCCTATTCTTATTTGAATGCACTGATATGATTTATGCCTGCAACATGTACATTGCTATAGTGTATAATATTTTACTTGCCTTATCTTATTACCTTGTACTAGTATGATTTTCTTGCCTGCAAATATATTTCTAAAGATTATACAACTCTAGAATTTTACTTAAGTTTTACTTTATAGTTGTTATGGTTATTGTTATTAGGTTAGCTTGTTATTTATTTCTAATTTTCTAACATAAATATTTAGTTTTAACTTACATACTTATTTTCTTGTATTCCTCTATATATGTATTTATTTATTGTTTAATTCTTTTTAGAGTTTAAGTGACAAGCATTTACTCATATTTATAGTTTATTTTATGCTTATCTTTAGTGTTGATGAATATGATCTAGTTTATATTATTATCTATATTACATCATGACATACATATATATATATATATATCAATAAAGTAAATAAAAATAGATTTGATTTTAAAATATTAAAACACTCTACCTTTAAATTCCAAATCATAGTTTCTTATGTTTATAATTATATAGTTATTTATAAAATAGCTTTGAAAAGTTATATATCAAGGTTTCCAAATTACCCAAAAATATTAGAAATTTAAAATATGCCTTATTAATTAAATTTAAAACAAAGCTCAACTATTTACAATATATACAAAATTATATACATTATAAATATAAAACAATTTATCAGCTTTTAAAAGATAAATTATTAGTTAAATATTTATTTAAAAGAAAATTATTAAATCAATTCAAAACTTATTAACAATTATTATCATATCAATTTAATATTTTATATAGATTATTAAATTGATATTGCCCAAAATTCTGGGATATTACAGATCTACTGAAATCCCGTTCCTTGACACTATATGTCCAAGGAATCTTAACTTCTATTCCCAAAATTTGCATTTTGAAAATTTGGCTTTAAGCACATTATTTCTCAATATCTCCAACACAAATTCTAGATGCCTTTCGTGTTCTTCTTCTGTCTTATAATAGATAAGGATATCATTGATAAAGACTAACACGAATTTATTAAGTACATCTCTAAATACTCTATTCATTAGGTCTACAAAAGAAGCGGGCACATTGGTTAGCCCAAAAGGCATAACCAACCACTTGAAGAAAGTGTTTGGACCTTTAAATGCAGTTAGATGGATGCATTCTTCTGCGATTCTTAGTTGATGGAATCCTGTAGCTAGATCTATTTTTGAGAGTACCCGAGCACAACTGATCAAACAAGTCATCTATTCGAGGTAGGGGATACTTGTTCTTAATCGTTTGTTTATTCAGATCTCGGTAATCTATGCACAATCTTAGAGATCCATTCGACTTGGCAACAAAAACTACTGCCCATCCAACTTGAATGACTCGGCCTTATCTACCCTTTCTTTAATAGCTCTTGAGTTTGGTTATTTAACTCCTCCCTCTCCTTCGGAGCCATCCTTCGGTCCCGTTGTTTAATTGGCCTTGCATCAGAAATCAAGTCAATATGAAACTCGATTTCTCGATGTAGGGTAAACTCTTTACTTCTTCGAAGACATCTAGGAATTCTTTAACAGCAGGTACTGTTTCTAATCCTTCCTGGGATGAATCTAATGCATATAGGAAACTTCCCCTCCTTGGACTAGGATCTTCACAAGGTATTTCTATAAACTTCGCTAACTTTGTTTTTACTAAAACTGTTCTTTTTACACAATTTAGAATAGCTTCGTGCTTAATCAACCAATCCATACCGAGAAAAATTTCGAATCTAATAAAATTTAAGACAAATAGGTCGAAAGGAAATTGATGGGAAGAATGGGAAATTGGGACTTTTTAACAATTCATACAAAGGTTAGTGGTACCACACATTGGATTTGTCACGCAAATAGGGGTATCAACTATCTTAGGGTCAAGTTTTAATTCTTCTACGGTTTTCTTAGCAACGGAACTGTGAAAAGCTCCTGTATCAAACAATACTCTAACTAAAACATCTTCGATAAAAATATTACCTTCCAAAACTCCCTTGCCCTTCACATGAGGTTGAAGGCTCATCCTTTATTGTGTAGACTCTCGCTTGCTCTCCCTTCCTCATGATCAGACAATCCTTGATCATGTGCCACAGTTGGTGACAAGTATATCAGAGGCTATTCTAAATCATAGGAGAGACGGAATCCTGGACCTTTGGACTTCTACAATTCTTTACAATATGGCCCTTCCTTTTGCAATTGTTACAAGTATAATCCTTAAAGCGGTTTCCTTGAGATCCTTCCCCGGGTTTTCCTGGCCATGGCTTTTTCCCACTGTTATTGAACTTCCTCTTTTTCCAATTATTGGTATTGTTGTTGTTGTTGGTCTGAGCTACTACCGACTTTGTCTTGTCCAATGTTTCATAACGGAATCCCATATCCAACAAATCTATAAATGACCCCTTAACATGGGCAGTCATCTGCTCTGGTACTTCTCGTTCATCCTGGAAATGAACTTTTCCTTTTTGTTTAAAGGCATGTCAATTAGACTTGGCCCAAAACAAGATAATTCATTGAACTTATTTGCATACCCCTCAACTGTCATTTCGTCCTGCTTCAGATCCATAAAGCTTCTGTAAATATTAGATTTCCCGGACGCTGGCATGTGCTACTCCCCTAAAACCTCTTTAAACCTTTCCCAAGAGAAATTGTCCTTTGAATCATTTAAGGTAATAGACTCCCACCAAGCCAGAGCCCCTTTTTGAAGTTGCCACAAGGCCAAAAATCTCTTTTGCTCATCACTGATGTTCAGTGCTTTAAAGATCCTCTCGCATGATTTAATCTAAGCCTATACTTCAATGATAGCTTTTGTACCCTTGAATGGTTTCCCCCCTAAGCTGGTATAATTCTTGCATAGGGTGGCAAAATTAACACAGGATTGTATGGGAGCTATTTCTTCTACAGAAGCAGTTGGAGCTCGACCGTTGGTTATTTTGGTGCTCCTATTTCCTCTCCTTCGTCCTCTACGAGTACTCATGTCTTACTACCTGAATTTAGTAAGAAATCTTTAGAATACAAAGATGAAATTATCTTAGCGAATGGGTATATAGCACAACTTGATTTTGTTTAGATAAGAATTCGAAACGCACACTCTCAAAGATTAAACTCACTCCAGGGTATTACTAACCCTATCTCTAATGAGTTATACCCCACCAAAACCAAGGTTCTCGCTTAACCTTCAGCTCTGATACCAAATGCGAAGACCCATCTCCTTGACTCTCGAAAATCGACACTATTACATCCACGGTATTCACGTGCCGTAAATCCAAATGCCGGGGAGGTAGTTTTTCAGGGATAAAGTAAAGTAAAGATAAAGATAGAAACACAACTTCTCACATTACATTAAAATAGATAGATAGATAGATATATAGTACATACAACTACTCTCACTAGGGTATATTAGAGTGTTGGTATGAACTAACCCAGCCAGGAATAGTTATAACTGCCTGCTCCCACACTTGCTGGTATCAACTAACTTAGACACAGCGGAAAAAAATAAATAGATAGATAGACATCCATATCGGGTGCTCCAGCTCCATGCTCCAGAAACCTCTTCCAGCATGCTCTTCCCCGAAATACACCAAACAGAATCTTGACTACTTGCTGCCCGAAAAAAATAAGGCACCCAGAGTTTAAAGGGAAAACAAAATAAACTCCGGGTCAGTCATGGGACTGGTGTGAGAACTCAAAATATGTTGTTTAAAAATAAAAAGGTATCTTATAAGACCACGTCGCACATAAACATGGAACAAGTTTTCACCTCATGATAACCAAAACATTCTTACGTAAAATACTTAATATTATTTTTAATGACATATCTTTGAAAACATTTGCAAGTAAACTTATCAACCTTAGCCGAAATTGTTACCATTATTAAATTCCAGCATACTAGGCTCTACAAACAAAATGGCAAGAACTTATTAGGGAATGGATTTCCATACAAATGACCAGGTGAAGGGACTACCTTCCGGCAGTACATCTCTAGAGGAATGTACCGAGGTCAACAGAACATCTGCACCTCTACCAACACAAGACCAGCATACCTTTCTCACTAGATGGTACTAAATATGTTATCACCCCGGTCGTTACCGACCCATTTGAGATGACTCTTAGCACATACCACAATAATTTAAACCCAAACGTCATAGTGGGTAGAAATATATCTAGAAGGGGATGATCATACCCTGATGGTTGCGAACCACATAGCCTTGCTGCATCGACTCTGTTTCGGTCATTTCCGGATGTGAGACTTGAGGTAATGATTACCTTTCACATAGCACATCATCTTTCTTTGAATGCCACACCGCCATTCCATGGTCACACAACTGATCCCTACAAACGTATAACTCCTGAGCTCATACGTCTCAGGAAAGGGTGTTAAGCTAAGAGAAGTTGCCTTCTCCACCACCAAACAGATGATACGTTCATAAAGTTCACTTATGTAACTAGAAATGAAATGTCAGACATTCGTCCATACAAGTTCGTTCTAGGACTGAACGAAATCGAAGGCACTCTCCTACTACATCCTGTCGGGAATTTACCCTAGGATTAGTAGTAAGAAATCCTTGTATCGAAGATCTTAAATGAAGAATTATTGCCACATAATATGATATGGGAAATTTCCCCGAGGGTCGGTGACAAGTAACCCTACATTCCATCTTCCACAATTATCTTCATGTCTTCACTTCGAATACGTAAATTGGTTCGAAGTGGTTATCAGACAAGAACTATCCAAATCCGACCCTGGTTCCTTCGAACAAATCATCGATAAAAGAGGTCAAGTGAATAGAAAATCATTCTTTAATTTATTAAGTTCTTTTGTCAAAGTCTCTTTTAGAGATACACCTTTCTAAAACATTCTTTCTGGTATATACAGAGATATTAAACTTCTCTTATAAAATCCCTTGATAACTTTTAAACTCCTTTTTACTAAGAATAAATTCGAAATCGTTTTCATTTTTCTTTTAGGAAGATATTGATTCGAGTAAACCAAATTCACTATCCCCTCCGTCGGGCCAGTCCGGATAGCCAGGGAGAGCAGGAAACTGGTTTTCCAAACTCAAGCCTAGACACTATCTCTCAAACATCCATAAGGCGGTCAAGTTATTTGATCGACTCCAAATCTTTAATCATTCCAAAAATTCTTCAAATCAACTTTAAAACACTTTATTAATCATTTAAAAACATTTATAAAATAACTAGAAAAGAATTGTTATGTTTAAAACTATATTTCAAAAGTTATAGAAATGTGCTGCGAAAAAGTGCTGCGGAAAGTGCTTTTTTAGCTATATTGATCAAAACGACTTTCCATTATTTGAAAATTCATTTTTATTACTCAAATCACTTTTAACATATTTTAAAATATTTATAAGATTTATTCCATATTTTTAAACAAATTTAAAACATCATTTCCAAAGAAATCTAGTTTTGGATTCTGAATTGCAAAACCGCGATTTTTCCAAAACTTGTTTTACTCATATTTCAAAATTTACTTATCGAAATCTCAATTTTCTTTATTCGTTGGAAAACTATGTATATAGTAGTTCGGAAAATTATTATCTCGAAGAATTCCGAGCTATATTCCATCTTTTACACTGGTTTGACTTCTACGGCGCGAAATCGCGAACTGCCATTACGCGACGCGCCTATTTTTGACTAATTTTTCAATTCTCATTAAAAGTTCACCAAAACAATTTTAAATGTTTATAAAACATTTCAAACTCATTTTAATCCATTTTTAAAGAGGTTGAACATTCCATACACACCATTTCATTAGTTTAAGGAAAGTGATTTCTTTTGTGCTTATCGATGTGTATTTCCGTGACTTGCATATATATTCAATATTCATATGAAAACATCCAAACTTGATGATCAAATCATATTAAACATCTATTGCAAACATCATATCATCATCCAACATATAATATAATAGTTTAGGAGTTCCCAACTTGAGTTTTCAACGATTAATTAAAAATTCGCTATAGCATCGCTACTCGGTTTCCAAAGCTCACTATTCTTCGGATTTTAGTTCCTAGATGCCTTAACCAAAGCTTGGGGTGGCTTCAGGGTGTATGACTTAGGGTGGAGCAAGGAAGTGGCTCAGCCTATGATAAAGTGGGGTGGAGATTATAAAGAACAAAGAGAAAAAGTGGAGTTTCGGGTTCGTTTTGAGGTGTTTAAGTATATATAACTATATACTATATTTTAAATTATTTTGGAAATAAATTTTGACATTATTTATCTTAGGATGGAAGCCATTAAAGTGGAAGACAAAGCTTAGAAATATGTAGAAGAAGATGAATGAAAATGAAGAGAAGAGGGTAGGGTATTTATAGGAAAAGAAGAGTGTAAAAGTATCCATCATAAGAGATCTTAAGAGAAGCTTCACCAACACACCTCTCCCCTCCCTAGGCATGGAAAAAGCCTTCCCCCATGTGCCCATCACTTCCATCTTCTCATGTATGCATATGTTGACTTATGTATGCTTAAGGAGCAAGAAATCTTAATATATTTTATATTATACTTTATTTTTGTATATATATGTTTATGTGCATGTTCTTATGTATGCGCATGTACATGTGTATGTGTATGTTACATATTCCTACAAAGTTGTACAACTTCCACACATTGTATCGATATAAATCTCGATTCCGATTTTCGGTCATATTTTCTCTTTTATATTAATATGCATATTTTTGTAAACAAATTTTGAAAATAAATATTATTATCATTCTTAACTAATTAAAATGATCATATTTTATTTATAAAATCATATAAATTACTATAAATAATTATTTACAAAATTATTGTTATATCGATCATTTATTTAAAGTGATATATTTACGGGTCGTTACATTGAGGGTGAGACTGAAATAAATTCGAGTTATGATTGTGAACGTAAACTCAATTTAGTTTCGACAATGTTGAAATGTCAATTAATTTCACTATTTCAAACGAATTTGTTTGCGATCATATATTTTTGAAGGATTACAATGATAAATTTATAGAGCACCTGTACAACCTTGTAAAAGGAACTCTAGTGGAGAAATTTCGGGTGAGGAACACATTTGACATTGATTTGCTTGATTTTAAATCTAGATTTAAGAAGAAACCTTTATGTGGCAATATTTTTCTATTCGATGCAAATTTAAATCGTAATGCTAAAAACAAGTGTGGGGGAGATAAAGGAGAGCATGCATCTTAATTCATTCATCAACCTCATAAATCTCATTTTGTGTTTTACACATTTTTACATATAGTTGTTAAACTACATGTTCTTTTAAATATCATTCTGCATTTGATACATCTTTGGTCCTCTCCTTCACTTTTAGAAAAATACAAACAATGGGACACTGTTTATCTTAAGTACGGGGGACTCACATTGCATTGCATTTCATTTTCTTTTCTAATTTTGTTTCCGTTTTATTTTCATTCATTTTTTTCTTTTCATTTGCATTCTTAAATAAATATTAAAAAAACATCATCTTTTGCATTTGCATTTTAAAAAAAAAGCATGTTTTTTATGAAATCGATTTATTTTGAAAAAACACGATGTAGTAAACTTAAAATTTGGGTCATTTGATGATAATTTTGTGAGTCATTGATATTTGATGGAAGATGAAATGAAAAGTTTAAGTTATGAGCGATAATAGTGAGGCTAGTAAGTAGGTTAACCCATTGGTGTTGGTTATGAAGTTTGTTCTAATTTTTAATCATTGTTTGAAGAGTGAATGATCTAAAGTACGTGCGTTAACACTTTTAATCTTTGAAATTAAGCGATGCTAAGATGATTTTGCATAACTCTCTCAGAAAAAAACCAATATATATATAATAACCCAAGGGTATCCAACATTGTTAGTACATCTAACGTTGGTATGCAAACCCACCAAGCTCTGTTCTAACTCTCACGTAAGCCCATAAGGCAGTGCATGGGTGGTATACCTTGGTCTCATTTTATGAGATTGGGCACCTAAGGACTACCAAACTTTTTCTAACATAGTCAGCGTCGTTTTGCACAATCTGCCAAGCTCTGTCCTTACTCTCATGTAAGCCCACGAGGCAGTGCATGGGTGGTATACCTTGGTCTACAAGTTAGGTGTATTTCATAAATAAAAAAATAATAAGAGAGAGAGAGAGTAAGCAATTGAAACCCAAGCATTTTTCTTGATTTGACTGATTTAATCTTGTTATACAAAAAGAAATAGAGATATTACTTGCAAATTTTGACAATCAATAAAGAACTTATTTCATAGTTGCACTATGTTCAAATGAAATAATTGGCCAATATAAAGTCCATTATGATGAAAACTCGATTTTTGTTAGATATTCGTGATGAGTTGACTAACCTTAATTTCTAGATTTTGACCAAAACATGTATACATTACAATATCGTGCTTATTTGAATATAAATCGAATCTTCATTTGTAAATAAAATTGCATTCATATATTTGCATTTGGACATGACATACTGCATTAGGATTTTGTGGGTAGTATCCGCTGAAAACCTTCATGATACAACACTCGTCCTACTATGGACACATAGAGGTTTAACGGCTTGTTGCATATGCTCAATGCAATCGTGTTTCCTACGAAAGTGTGACCTATCTAGTTTTATTTAGTTTATACGAGGACCGGTAAAAAGATAAGTGTAGGGGCATTTGATGTACACGTAAACGTGTACACTTTTATGCTCACATTTTATCTATTTATTGAAAATAAAAGTTACATGAAGGGTATTTTACAAGTTTTCACAAATTCATGAAAATTCTTTCAATCATCATTTATTTTGGGAAAAAAGGGTTTTTGTGCATATTTTTTTGTTAAGAAAATTATTTGCACATTTTTTATAATTATTTATTTATTTTTCAGATATTTAGTTGAAAAGTTAATAGCTTCATTGGTGCATGCAATTAATTTGAAGATTTGAACAAGAAATTGGTGCAAAGTAGAATGATTTGAAGCCTTGGATTTTTGATGCAAAAGAAAGCTCAAAATGAAAATCCTCTTATCAAACAAGTTTAAAGCACATAGAAGACTCCTATTTACAATTACAAACTATATCTCATGAAGAAAACGCAAAAGGTCCATTTGTATTTTAGGAAGGAAATATTTTTATCATTTGCGGCTTAAGGAAAAACACCTTATAAATACCCATGCACCCTCATTGTATCTATTCATTCATTTAAACCTTTTGATTGTAATCTTTTGTTTGGATTTAGAAAATAAAGTTAGTCTCTTTTCTTCTTCTTCTTTTTTTAATGGCTTCTTTCCTTTTTTATATATTTCTTTTTGTACATATTTCATGAGTAGCTAAATCCCCTTCCGATTAGGGGGGTAATGAAGCTCTCTTTTTCAATTGAATCAACAAAAAGATGTTTTTTAATCTCTTGTTTTGGATCTTAATTTTAATCAAAGAATTTCTATTGAATTTTATATATGAATTTTTGATAGTCTGTAATTGATTAAATTCTTAATAGACTACGCTTAAATCAATAAGAATTCATCTACATATGCAAAATTGGGAATTATTAATAATATTAGCAGTAGATTTGAATTTGATGGATTATATTTGATTTAAATCTCAATAGGCCATTCTTAGATAAGAATATATATCTAATTTATTAACAGTTCCTAATAAATAGGTGAGGTAATTGATATGTTGAAATTTGATGATTTATGCTTCTCCGGTTAGGATTGATATTTCATGCTTAAAATAGGCATATTTGTTATTTTCACTTATAAAGAGATTGGAGAAATTATCTCTAGGAGATTTAGTTGGATTAGAGAGTGGGTTTATTCCCTAATTTGTCATCTCATTAGTATTTCGTTTCCTTTTTCCTTTTTTAGTTAATTTAAGATTTATCTCTAATTTTAGGTTTAATCTAATTAAATAAACAGTTATTATTTCTTTCTCCTATGGATCGAGCCGTACTTGCCGACATACTTCTTAGTACGCGGTGCACTTGCATTTATGTTATTACGATAAATTAGATGTTTTCTACTTAATAGAAAATATCCCGATCAATAACCGCCATCCATGTCTTGAAATCGGGGTGGAATTTCTTCCCAGACTACGGTAAGCATACGAGGGAATAACTGACCCAAGTAACTAAGACTCCTCTGATGCAGCACAGAGTTGACATAGATGCCCAAAATAGTAGAATTCAAGCTTTCCATCTCCTTTGTGAAGGTATCTTGAAGCTCTTAAAAGTTGGCATCCGTGTTAGCCTTCTCTACCGCCAGTTGTTTCTTCTCAGCACCCAGATTCCAAACTTGTTCGCGAAGAGAGGCAATTTATTGAGCCTGCTCGACGATGTTTTCTTCTGCATCTCAACCATCATCTCGCTTGTCCTTAACTTTTCTTTTAAAGCTCCCTTATCAGTATAGCACTTCTTTATCTCATATCTAAATATGATTGCGACTCGGTTAGTGGATTCTTTTAGCTCCTTAAGCAAAGAAGCACTTTTGCTCTCCCTCTTGACGGCATCATCTCTCTCTTTCTTTAGCCTCTCGATCTTCGCATCGCGATCTGTGTGATGTTTCTCATACTCATCCTTTTCGGACTGAAACAAGAGGATTTCCTGGTAGTTGTTCCGATTAATAGTAGACAGTTGCATGCATAATTTTTTCCACCCCTCAACTTGCTCCAAACCACTCTGAATTGCTTGGAAATGGGGTGAATAAGATTTGACATGAATAGACTTCAGATTGGGTATGTTGAAAAAAAAACACCCTTAAGAACAAATTAGGGAATGCAGCTTGTAGATGCGGGGGACCAGTAGGAAGAATGTAAGGAGAATGCTTAAAAATTTGGGGAGAGGCAGTCATGACAATATGAGTAGAGGAGGTCATGACACTGGAAGTAGGGTTACCCCAGTGGAAGCAGGAGGCTGTGAAGCAGATTCTTGCTCTTGGTCTCTTTTTGGCCTCTTTGATGGATCTCCCGGCTCAATCGGGCTCTTCCTCTTCTCATAGCCACTTCCCCTATCATAGCCTTGATCTTTCTCGACACGGTGATGCTCTTCCGCCTCTCTATCCTTCCTCTTTTTCCTCTCCTCTTCAGTCTCCTAGGGAGCATGGTACCTTGAAGAGTGTCTTTGTGAATGCTGAGACTCCAAAACTCGATCAAGATCGCTGTAAAACCACAAGACATGATTCTTGTAGCAAGCGATAAAATGGCTTTAGGAAAGAGGCGTTTGGTGAACTAAAACATCCAAGAAATAATAATAATAACATAAAGTTTGCAGTCCTAGTGAAGTGTGTGTTGTAATTTAACGACCCTAGCGGAATACACAAACCAGATCGATCACCAACTAATGTTAGGACATTGCTTCCTACAGGGATCATCTGAATGGACTAGGAAGGCAACCCTTCCAAAGTGAAGTCATCAACCAAGTCACCCATATTCACAAAAATGTCACTCGTATCTCCCAAATCAATGTCAGCATCTTCTGGTAGAGAGCTGGATACAGGCTCAGCCTTGGGAGAAGCTCCCTCGGTAGGCTCTTTCAAAGAAGGTGAGGGTGCACGGCAAGGGCTTAATTCCAAAGCCTTGTCGCCTAATTTGGAGTCACCCACATTTGTGTCCCAATCTATTTCTTCCTTATTTAAAGGATGATCCTCACTGATTTCTCCTTCTTCCTTCTCTTTAATAAGTAGAGCCTTGCCCTTCTGTTGAATAAACTCTTCCTCTTTCTCTTTTGGAATCGATAGCATTTTGGGTGGACTGTCGACCTAGACTTGAATTTGGATCTCTTTGGGGGTCTTTTCTGACTCATCGGATGGGCCACTTCATCATCGTCATCATCTTCACCAGATTCATGGGAAGAGGAAACGGAATGGGTTCGGCCTCTATAGTGGGAAGGAGCGCTAATGAATCCAATGGATCTCCCAAGGTGTAAAAGCCCACATCGGCGAATGTTCTCATATGTGAGCAAGAATCTAATCGTGCGCTTCTAAGCATCAACCACTTTCAAGGTGCTAAGAACGATGCCGAGTGTCGGATCCTTGTTAATCTTCGGAAGAACTGCAAGTAATATATGATTGTTCAGAAAAATTATAGCAATTAAAGGAAACTCCGAGCATGGTGAATGAAACTTACCCCTTGTAGTCTATAAATGGGCGAGCTTCTGGACACTTAGTAAAAAAGCACTGATTCTTAAATGAAGGAACTTTGCTGGGAAGATCCATTATAAGTTTCCTGCTAAGTTGCGCTTCAATATAAACAAGTGATGGATTAGCTTCTCTCTTCTTGAACAATAGAAGATACTGCAGCTCGATGAAGCTCAAGGCATGATTAAGCGTCTGCATGAACAGAACATATAAGCCCATCAACATGGCGTATCCATTTGGAAGAATTTGTAATGGGGCCAACCCTATGTTCTGAAGTGTTGTCATTAAGAAGTGATTGAACGGGGGCACTGCACCATACATGCACATATATCGATGGCAAGCCACGTATCCAGAAGGTGGCCTATGAGCAAATTCTCCTCTCGATGGCAAAAGCATATCATACTCTATGATACCATATTGCGAGCAAATTCTTCGCAACATCCTGTATATAAGAATCGTAGGAGCTTTCTCTGGAGGATCAAGCAAGACTCTGAAATAAGGAGGAGTGCAATCGACGACGAGACCGACTGGTATCAGACGACCATATGACCTGAAGTTATGGAAGCGGCAGATCTAGCTGGGATCGACGATGATTCTGCTTTAGAAAGAGGAGTTCCCCTCAACTGATTTGCATTAAGAAGATTTGCACATCATTCTATATAAGAAAGCTTGTGTTCAAAATGGTCAAATACGCCTAATCTTTAAACTTGGACCCTTGCGTAGTTGACACATGAAATCCAGGAGATAACTTATGTGTACCAACCACTGATCGAAATCCAAGTATTAACCGGGAGTGTGTGTGATGTGTAATCTAATTGAGAATGGGCCCGACATCCTAAATGCTATGAACAAACCATTCCATGTAGATGGCTCATTCATACCGGAAAGAGCGATCTGTATCACCTATTAATTTCATTTCTTCTATACTTACCCATTATCGATCGACGATTGATAATGGATCCATTATCCGAAGTGACACGGAAAGCCCTTCCTATTCCAGTTACACTAACTGTGCAATGGCAAGACCAATCCGAAGCGAGCAAATATAGATCGATGGGTCCGATCAAGTAAATAATTCTCAACATAAGTCAATTTTAGTTCTCTGGAAGGTGATAATAGCATGAGTTGCACACAAGACGCTACCTTAAGCTATTATGACCTCTTAGAAAAGCCAAAATCAATCTGCAAGATGCTATGCCAGGATCGACTGTGTAACTCGGTGCAAGTCAATTCTGACTTTGTGGACGAAGATAGAAATATATGTCGAGTACCGGGGCAAAACCCTAGGTTTGTTCCGTGAAAAATTAAAGACTTGAATTGTTATATTCTTCCATAAAGTCACAATCAATTGAATCTTCCACTGTATCCGTCGCCAACACAACTTCATCACCAATCGCTAATGTAGTAATACGCCAAAATCCACATCACCAACCTTCAAAATTGAGAAAGATGATTTGATCTTTGGTTCAAGATAACCCAAACTAGGGTATTGGATGGATTTTGGATCGGCAATGCCTCAAAACGGAGGTGATTTCGAGTGTGGGACCCACTTAGAATGGTGGCGACAGCTCCAGGAGGCGGTGGCTGATGGCGCTGATAGTGAAGACCGACGACGGTGGATTTCTAGTAGTTGCAGTCTTCGGATCGGCGGTAGTTTGGGGCTATTGGATCGGTTTGGGTTGAATGAAGTAAAATGGAAAAAAAGGTAGATATGACCCATTATAAATAAAAAGGAGTTTGAAAAATTTTCACAAGTAATTGGATCGGTACCAATCCGATCCAATTGGATCGGTACCATCCTAAATCTACACCTCCAAACGGTCCCAGATTTCCCCTACGCGATGTACTCGATGTTCGTATTCATTCTGGAAATTACCAAGTCAAGATCACTCGCTAATCACGAACGATGGAGATTCATACGAAGGACTGAATAGTTAACCAGTACTTCATAGATAGCTTTTCAAGATAGCCAAATACAGTCAATGAAACTCCTTAAAATGAAAACCTAGAATGGACAATTCCAAAGCACACCTTGTTTTCAACAAAAGCGTACTCTGGGGAGGCGGGAGGGGGATTTTAACCAGGTTTTTAACCCAACAGAATTCAATATGAGTTAGAACATTCAGATTAAACTAGAACGACTCGAAACTTGATCGAAAGGCCTAAAAATACAAGACAAAGGACCCCAAGAAGTTTGGATCATTTTTATGCTAACATTTTGGATTGGTACCTATCCGATCCAACTGGATCGGTACCGATCCAAAATATTGCTTTATTGGATCTCCAATCCACCTGTCTTACACTTCTATGTCTTCACTAAGCTCACCCAACAAATTTGGTAGAATTCCAAGCAACCTAGTTCCAGAAGTGAAGGTTCATCCGATTCAAAGTACAGTATAATCTAACCCATATGCGAATCATCATCAAAATAAGTCAACAAGCTATGAAACTACATGGAGTACATCATATCCAGGCAAGGAAGACAACCTAGTAGTCAAAGCATGAAAAATGTTTAACTATTTGGATCGGTACCGATCCAAATACTTTGCTCCGATGACCTTCAATCTTTTTGGACTTCCTCTATGTGATGAATGCAGGCTTCTAGCAAAGTGGCTCTGGCTCAAGTGCTCCCTAACCCTTATAAATACCATCCTATCTGCAACATGAAGGGGATCTTTTGGACTGGCTGCTGCAACTTTGCCATTACTTTTCTTCACTCTTCTTCTCCCACATAACAGTTACTAAGGAGCAACTGAGATCCTCCGGTTGCCTCCTGGTACTTGTGATTTAGATCTAACCTAGGTGATTCAATCATATTGTAAACCAAACCAATCTTATAACAGAAGTCAGCCAATAAAAGCTATGAAGCGGACGTAGGCTTCATTAACAGCCGAACCACTATAAAAATCTCTTGTCTCTTTACTTTTTCTACGATTTAATATTGCTTTTTCTATTTTTTTCCTTAATAAATAGGGCTGGTGCTTTCACACTTAATCCAGGGTGTTGATCCATATTTTGGGTTTACAGCTATCAACTTGTGATAGCTTTGACGTTGTCAACTTGCGATAGCATTAATATTATCAACATGCGATGACTTGTTATCTTCAATACGCGATGGCTTGTTTATCTTCAACATGCGGTGGCTCTACTTCTGAATGTTTGATAACATTTACTACTTAATGTGTGATAGCTTTTAATGTGCAATAACTTCATATTGTTAACCTTTGATAGTTTCGTACCTTATTCATTCTTGGAAATTTGGATGTAACAATTTCTATTTATATACTTTATTGTATAGTGGTATAAATAATTATGCAATTAATTTAAAGCATATAAATAAGAAAATCTTTAATTGAAATGTCATGTGATTGTAGTTACAATCGTGAGTAATTGATCACAATATAAAATCACATTTTATTTTAAATATTCACGGTCAAGATGTTTCGAGAAAGGATGTTGATAGATCCATTTAGAATAGAGTTCGTAATGCACTCCAAATGTTGGATAGTGTATTACTAATGGCTGCTAGGACACAAAGGATTTATGTACCGATAGTTATTGGATAACTATGGAATGAATCACTTGAGAGTTTTCTATTGGTTAATAACAACCAGGTCAAACAAAAAATCTCAAGATGACGCAGTTCCCTGAAATTGAGAATACCATGGAACTTCAATGTGAATTCTTCACTTTATAGTAAATCATGGCACTGCGTTCATTGAACGACTATAGTTTGATCTTAGTTGAAGCATTAGAAGTGAAACACTATTCAATAAAGAATTCCCCAATTTAGTTGTATGAGGTTAGTGTTATCCACATATTTTCTAAAGGAATAAATAAGAGGATATGGAAGCAACAGAAGATGGCATTACTATAATATGTATGTTGAGAGGAAAGCATATCGTGCCTACATGCATGTCAAGCTACAAGAGATGCCAACTTAAAGGCAAAAGGGGACATCGAAATTCTGTAATCTAAGAGAATGATGTCGAACCTCTAAGCATTAGAGGAAGATTTGAAGAGGCAATGTCGAGTTTATAACATTGTCGAACTTATATACACAAAGCATCTCAAGCTTAAAAAAAGCACTGATAATGCATTCCTACAAAAGCAAGTTGGATGTCGAGCTATAGTAAAGAAGAATGTCACTACATATAGGGATATCATACATGTGATAAAGGTATCGATTACCAAGATGTTGTCGAATGTCTAAAGAGATATCGGAGCTCTATGAAGTCAGATGTTATCAAGCGATGTCAGACGACAACTTCGGAAGAGATATCAGATCTCAATAATGAGAGGATATTGAAATTTTAGGGGATGGCGAGCTATTACAACAGCTACCGAAAGCTTTAAAGAACAAGGAACATTAAGCCTCAACATCTATGAGGATGTCAAGCACCTAAAGAAGAAGATCAGTCGATGTTGAATGCATAGGAAAAGAGATATCGAAAACCGGTGATGGAGACGTCATCAATATAGCAGGCATGTCGTGAATTTACAAAGATATCATATATCGTCAATGTAAATAATGGATATCAAACGTGCCAAGGATATCACATATCATCAAGATAGCAAGGAATGTCTAATGTTATACGATGCCGAATGTTAACAGTTATAAGTGATTTCGAGCTTCAAGAAGCATGGATGTTGCCACATATCAACAATAGGTTGCTACATATCGACAATGCACAGATAGTTGTCGCATATTATCAACAGAATGAACAATGCCAAAAATCAGGGATGCTGAACCTCTATGATAAGGATTGTCAAGCATCTAAGGGATGTTGAATCTACTATAGTGCAATGACCAGCAAATACAATATGATCTAAGCAGCTAATTCAAGGCCATGCAAAGAAAAAAGGAACAAAAATCATTAATACAAGGAGATAAAATTCAACAGGATTTAGTGTATTTTCCTTAATTAAGCTTTAAATGCATTCACATTCCACCACATACTCCTTGTTGAGGCCACCACTAAGATAGTATCCACGTGGTGGGTTCAACCTTAAGGAGATCATGACAAGTGGTACCATCAAGGTCATCCACTTGTCAAGTCACCAATCCATGCCAACTCACATCAACCAATGCAAGCAACTCTTACTTCCTTACAATCGCTATAAATAGAGATGCACCCACTCATGGAAAGGCCCCCTTAACTTCTTTCCTTCTCTTAGCATATATCACTCTTTGGACTAGTACTTTTCTAAAGCTTGAGAGTCATTAATGACTAATGGAAAATGACCAATGACAAAGAAGATGACATGGATATATGAATAAAAGGACTAGGACAATTAGAAATTTGCATATTTGATTTGTTTTGTAACATGCCTTATTATTGAACATGATATATGACTTGTACACATTGCCTATTGTATCCAATAACAATAAACCAAGATCTATAGCATATTTTGACTTGACTATTTTACTCTTGAACGCATGATTTAAATTTTGAATGACTTTGTAAATAATTTGAAACCAAGGGGTATTATTGGAATTTCTTCTAGTATGCCTCCTTGTATAACACCTTGGATGTTGAACAATTTTTGGTTTAACATTTTAGTGTTCAAACGAGGGCCCAAACCTTCGCATGTTCAGAAAATGATCAAAATACCCTAAAGTTTGAATTTTATATGTTTCGGATAATTTTTAAATCCTATCCTTGTTGAGTTTTATATCCGAAAACTTACTACTATCAATATATAATGTTTGCAGGTAACAAACATAAGCTTTGGACAATTCATTCAGCATTTGATATCCATTCTGCTTATAAAACATTCGAATTCATCTTGCTCTTTAAATAATCGATATCCAGCTAGCTTATTAAAAATTCGACATCCAGTAGGCCCATCCATTGTTTACTACATGACTCATCACATGATCTACTTTTACATTCCGCCATCTTCCTATCTTCCTTTATGGACGATTGATTTCCTGGCATCTCTTTTCTCAGTTTTAGTTTTTATTCCTTCTCTCTCCTCCACTATTTTTAAATAAAATCAATCACCTTATAATCCACCTCTTCATTCTGACCTCAATAAATTGCTCTCTTGAATTTGTATGATGGTAGATGTAGATGTCAAGCATATTCGATGTCAAATATATTAGATTTCGAGCTCATGATAGATGTCGAGTTTGGACTAGGTTTCAAGTATATTAAATTTCGAACTTATGGAATCAGATGATTTCATACTTATAGAATCAAATGTTTTCAAACTTATAGGATCAGATGGTTTCGAGCTTACAATATTAGAGGGTCTCTGTGTTGTCATAAATATAGACAAGTAAATATCAAATTTTAAGGTTGTCAAAGATATAAACAGCATGTCGAACTGATAATAGAATCCAAGCATGTTAGGTTGATATCAAAGAAGCAACAACGTCGAGTTTATAAAGCTTTGAGCTTGTATCAGATATCGGTCTTGGGACCAGATGTCGAGCACAATAGGCTTTCATATGCATCAAGGTTTCGAATATATAATCTTTCGAATATAAGTCAGTTTTTGAATTTATATATGAGTTTTTGATTATAAACAGTTTCATATATACATATATACATATATACATATATAAACATATATACATATATAGAGATATACACATATACACATATGTATACACATATACATATATACACATGTATACGTATATACACATATATACATATACATATATATATAGTTTTGATAAAGTTCTGAATATGTATCTGGTTTCGAATATATAAGCTTTCGAATATATGTCAGTTTCAAATACATAAAGTTTCATATATATATATATATATGGTTTTGAATATATACAGTTTTGTATATATATGATTTTTGAGTCTTTGAGTATATATGGTTTTGCATATATCAGCTTTCGAATATATGTAAGTTCCGTATGTAGCAGTTTCGAATATACCATATTTTAGATATAACAATTTCGAGTATATATGAGTTTTTTTTCAAATATATAAGGTTTCTTCTATATATGGGTTTCGAATGGATATATATTTTTAAATGTGTATATGGTTTTGAATACATGAGGTTTCTAATATATATATATATGTATGTATGTATGTATGTATGTGTGTGTGTTTTTTTGAACGTATCAGGGTTTCGTATATATAAACAATTTTTGAATATATCAAGTTTTTGAATATGCCGAGTTTCGAAAGAGTAAAGTTTCAAATATATTAGGTTTTGAAAGTATAAAGATTCGAATATCACTAGGTTTAGAATATATAAAAAGTTTCGAATATATTAAGTCTTAAATATATCTAAGTTTTAGGTTTCGAATATATCAATTTGGAATGTATTAGGTTTTGAAAACATAAGTTTCGGATATATAAAGGTTTTGAATATAAATATAAGAATCATCAAGTTTTGGTGCATATCAGGTTTCGTACATATAACAGGGTTTCGAATTTGTAGATAACAGGGAGGTTTCGAACTTATTAGATGTCGAATTTGAAACAAACAACGGTGTTGAGCTGGTAGTGGGAATCATGAATGGCAAGCTTGTATCAGATTTCAAGCTTATATTAGATATCAAATTTGTACATAGTGATGATATCAAGTTTTATCACGGGCATGTATGAGCATGTTGAGACAAAATGCAATGAGTATAATGCAACTGTACTTTATGGTACACACCAACCATATTTTATAATACGTAGCCCCATACCTTTTACTATTAGACAAGCACAAAGTTAGATAAAATTATTAAAGTAGGGTAGCAAGTACTGAGTTGGCAAGCGTCAATAGTTTAAGAGCGGTAATTTTATAAATTAAAGGTCTTTTTCTAGCAACGTTGTACATATTAATGCGCAAGCATTTATTATAGTTATAAATTTTTAGGAAGGGTTGAATATTTAATTTCCTACTATACATGATCTTAGAGATTTAGAGGTACGTGGTTTCATAAATATTTTAATCCTAACAGTTTTTTGTATGGAGAATAAAATTTTCATTTGTGACAAGTAATCATCTACACGATATTAGTTGACTTCCGTGTTTTTCTTATTCTCTCATTATTAGACTATTGTATTATAAAATGCAAAATTAACAGTTAAATTTACTTTTTAGCCATTGATGCATTTAGAAATCTATCCATCTACGATGACATTTATTTTTGAGATAACACAAATGTTCTAGAAGGGAAAAATCTGAGAAGAGAAGTTATTTTTGTAATATCAAATTTTGATTCCGACCAACCATGAAGTTTTGTGGCGATTTCCTACCATAGATCAACTCTATTCATTGAAATTTCTGATTTATGTTGTTCACCATGTACTAACACAGAATTCAATTCTTTATAGGTTAACTGTTGGCTTCCGTACTTGACGGATTTAGAATTTGAGTTTTGCCCCCGGAATGGAGTTATAAGAAAAAAATTCTTTAAACTGTTCAATACTAGAGTAGGAATTCAAGTTTTCTTATATGGGATAATGGATTTTCTTTAGATGTTTAGTATAAGAAAATTTGACTTTTGTAACCATGCTCATCACTCCCAATATAGAACTGATTTGAGTCCTTGAATCGAAGGTGTCGCTAACTCCTCCTATTGGACCAATTCCCGAAAAGGTTGTTTTTGTGGTTCTCCAGTTTATTGAAAAGTCACTTTCTAAAAGTTTCATGATTTTTGAAACTCATTATCCGACCCATTTAGATGGGATAATATATACCATCCCTTATTTTGACAAAATAATTTTGCTTTTAAAATTTCTTTAAACAAAAAAAAAGAATTTTTTTATTACTATCAAACAACTAGCTATTCCATACGCCAAAAGCAGCTTACCAAATGATATATTATTTTCGTTCCTATAACTGTAACTCGAAGGATATTTTGGTAAGGCCATTTTTAAGATTTGTGAATTACTAATATCAACCAAAAAGGAATGACTACTCACAACAATAACCCATGGGTGTGCAAAACCCAAGTTTGAATTTCAAGCAATAGAAATAGAATCCCCTATTAAATTCATTAGAATACTCTAAGTAGTTTTCGAAGAGTTGAAGGATAGAAAAGTATTCATCAAGCGTCATGATCCATGAGCAGCAAAAAGGGAAAATCAATCGCACTAGTACTTATTGAAAAAGGAGAAATCCAGGGCCATCAATGAATCACTTCATAATTTCGACACTCAGATGTTTAGAGAAGTTACCTTTATTTCAAATATGGAAAGATTCAAGAGAGAGTAAACGATCACCACCATCTAGAAATTAAAATAGTGATGGAAACTGAATGAATAATCACCAACCTAAGATCAAGGAACACATGGAAAGTTGGAATGATGGATTTATATTCTCGTATCAAAGATGACCTTGAACCCATAATAGCAAGACCAAAAGAAATAAGTGGAGCTATGAAAAGAGTCTAGAAAGGATTTTTATATGGATCACCCTAGACATGTAGAACAAAGTAAAAGAAAAGGAGTCACTAGCACCAAAGCGAGTAATGGCAAATTGGTCAATACTTCGAGACAAAGTACGTGTTGAAAGAAAACCACTATCCGACTAAAAAGGAGAGGAAATTTAAGTAAACCAACAACTCAAGAGTCGAATTGTCATCCAATATAGTAACTTTCAAGCTTTACACCAAGTTACAAAATTCAGACTACATCTACAAGGATCATCTGAGAATAGGATAATAAGATTCATATTTTCAAAATTTCTAATAATGACAAGGCAACAAAACCAATTCAAAACATCCTAGGTAGTTATTAGATTTTCACAAGAATCAACACTTACAATATGTGAGTTCAAGAATATTGATTATTGTAAGTCGGTTTTTGGATTATCGATGGAACCACAAATTATATTTGAGCATGAAGTGAATCGGGTAGAAGAATTACCCCTCGTGCTTTGGGCATACCAAACTTCTGTTAAAACAACAATAGGATATACCACATTCTCTTTAACATGTAAATGTGAAGCGATGCTCTCAATTGAAGTTAAAGTGCCATCCCATAGACATACCACATATGTTTTTAATTCTAATCAAGAGCTAAGATGAGAATCTTTAGATCTGATTAATGAACTAAGGGACAGAGCTCCATACAAATAGTTGAATATCAACAAAAGACAACCAAGTACTACAATCACAAAGTGAAGGAAAGATCATTTCGAAAAAGAGATTTGGTACTTCGAAAATTCATGAAAAGTATTAAAAATCTAGCGGATGGACCGATTAGGCCAAATTGAGAAGGGCCCCTCATTATTTACAAAGTAATCCAACCAGGGATCTATCGACTATGATGATCAAATAGTAATGTCATGGCAAGAAGTTGGAACGACGAGCATTTAAGGCCTTATTTTCCTACGATGGATGAATAGAGAAATTAAGACAAGTATATCTACAGAATCGACAGTCATATAAAAGAAAAGAGTTATAAGGAAAAGCCTAAATCATTACCTATAAGGTAATAAAGGGGGAATTAAAAGCATTTGATCTCGCCACAAGGGCCTGGTCAAACCACCTACTAGAGGGAGGTCAGAGCAAGCCTTTGGTACCACCTAAGATGGCCTGGCCAAAGCACTATAAGCCTTTAGTCCCGCATGCGTAGCCTAGTCGAAGCACCTTCTAGAGGGAGGACGGAGTAAGCCTTTGGTCCCGCCTAAGATGGCCTGGTTAAAGCATCGAACCAGGCTTCAGTTCCGCCTATAAGGCTTGACTGGAGCGCCTCTTAGAGGGAGAACGGGTAAGACTTTGATGCTGCTTAAGATAGCTAATCAAATGCACCAACCAAAACCTAAATCATCGCCTAAGATGGAAATAAGGGGTTTAATCAAAGCCTAAATCATCACCAAAGAGAGTGATAAGGGGCGAAAGAGAATCAAATCCTAAATCATTACCAAAGAGAGTGATAAGGGCGAAAGAGAATCAAAGCCTAAATCATCACCAAAGAGAGTGATAAGGGCGAAAGAGAATCAAAGCTTAAATCATCATCAAGGAGAGTGATAAGAGGTAAAACCTAAATCATTACCTAGAGATGGTAATATGGGGTTTAATAAAAATCTAAATCATTATCTAGAAATGGTAATAAGGGATTCAAATCAAAGCCTAAATCATTACCAAGAGATGGTAATAAGAGGTCCAAATCAAAGTCTACATCATTATCTAGAAATGGTAACAAAGGACTCAATCTATGCCTAAATGTTGCCTAAAGATAGTGATAAGGGGTAAAGGAAATCAACCACTCTATCCTAAAGAATGGATCAAAATCAATCTTCCAAAGGAAGAACGATTAAATATGAGCTATTGTGCTCCAAAACAAAGATAAAGCAATCTTCTAGAGGAAGAACAATCAAATATGAGCTATTTTGCTCCAAAGCAAAGATAAAGCAATCTTCATTAGGAAAATGGAAATTTTCCATTATCATAAAAGGAAGTCAAATTATTGCTAAATGGTTTTCTAGTCTTCTATATTATTGTCGGATGGTTTTTTGGTCTTCTATATTGCCCAAGGGTTTTTTGATCTTTTGTATTATTGCCAGATTGTTTTTTGGTCTTCTATATTATTGCTAGATGGTTTTCTGGTCTTCTATAGTATTACCAGATGGTTTTCTAGTCTTCTATATTATTGTCAAAAGATTTTATGGTCTTTTATATTATTGCCAATGGGTTTTCTGGTCTTCTATATTATTGCTAGATGGTTTTTTGGTCTTTTATATTATTGCCAAAGGGTTTTCTGGTCTTCTATATTGTTACCACATGAATTTATGGTATTCTACCTTGTTACCACATGAATTTTTGGTCTTCATGCTAGATGGATTTTCAATCTTCTAAATTAATGAATTCATGATCCCCTTACTGAATGGATTTCTAATCTTCTTATTAATGGTCTTCCTAATGAGCAGATTCTAGTCCTCTTGATTAGACTCGACTTTACATTGAAATACGAAAGATTCTTTATACAGGGAAGAAGACAAACTAATTCATGGAAACATAATTAAACAGAAAATCTCACAAAAAGTTGAAGAAGTAAGAAAATATTTGGTTTTATACTATAGTGTAAAAAGCTTCTTTTATACAAGGAGGGGGGCAAATGTTATACGCATATTTTCTGTAACGACCCGTAAATTTCAACTGTTTAATAACGTATTTAGTTAAAATTTTGTGAAATTTTAAACGATAAAATTTTGAAAAAAATTTAATATTTGGAATGCGTCCAGTTAAACATAGCAACTGATAAATTTTCGTCCGAAAATACGAAAATTTATTTCGCGCGCAAATTCACTTCAATTTAATCAGTTAAAAAGCGTTGAAAATAAAACGTTTTCAAAACCAAAATATTTTTACATAGAAAAATTCTAAACCATCTTCTGAGCAAGATTTCAGTTTGTCGTTTTTCCAAATTCGGACATCTTTGGCTCCGTCGATCTTATTTTTCAGCGTTTTTCTTGCATTTTCCATCAGTAGAAAAAATTCGAATTTATATAAATCCAATCGTACCACTGATACATGTATACCGTTTTGATCGTCCCGTCGTGCTGATCACCATGGTATATTTATTTCTGTGTTTCAATGCCCGGTACGCGGCGAAACCGGGAAACGGTTAGCCGGATCGGTACACGTTTTGACCCTTTTAGTTTTCAATGACTATTCAATTTTCAACGTTTAAAACCCCATTTGCGACCGGCTATTAAAATTGCTAGAATCCAACTTTAGACCTTCCCTATTCCTAGCTATTAAATTTTTTTGAAATCAACGTCTTTTCTTTTATTATTCTCTGGTTTCGAAATAAACTCTCTGATGCATCCTTCTTGTGGCTCTGCCTCTCATACCCTCTCTGCTATTTCCAAGCCATTTTTCTTTTCTTTTTCATACTGCTTCCACTTCAGCCATCCTTGCCTCGAAGCTACGACACCATGCACGCAACAACCATCCACGGCGGCACTCAACAGCACCACCTCCTACCCACAACCCCGCCTCAGCCTCACGCAACAGCCACCGCCGCATAGACGAACCACCAGATCCTGCCTGTCCATCGCCTACTCATCAACTTCCTGCCGTTCCCACTTTTCCACCGCCATCGTTTTCTTCCATCAACCCGTGCCTTCCCACCACGCTAGCTTAGCAGCGCCTCAGATCCACAGCCATGGCCACCGCTTCCAAGCCCGCAAACCCCGCCATCCACGTCCACCGCCTTAGCATCCTCTTCCCATCCCTCTGCCGCATGATAAACCCGAGACGGAAATCATCACCCAAACCCAGATCGGCCGAGACAACCAAACAGCCCGGCTCTTGACCAAGTGCATCAGCTTCCCTCCTTCCAAGGCACCACCTTGCTTCCTCCTCCCATCGAGTCAGCTAGTGCTGCCTCTTCTTTTTCTTCCACATCAGCTGTAGGTTTGTACATAGGTTAGTTTCTTAAGTTCCATATATATATTGAGTTATGATTTTTCACTATGCTGTTGAATTAAACATGATGGTTTACATATTAGTAACGTATGACATATCTTATAGGTTGTACATATACTACACGTTATATTCATATATACATTTGCTTTATTTTGGGTTTTCCGTTGTGTATTTAAAGGTTTAAAATATATGCTATTGTATGTTTATATAAAATAAAATAAAAACGTGTGTGTGTTTCGGTTTTACGTACTGTAGTAAATTGGGTTTCAAAATTTGTATGGGATATAGTATTTATTAAAGCGTAAGCATGTTATCATCTCTCTGTTGTGAATACTCTGCTTCTACAAATTTCATTTTTGTAATCTGGGTCTTGTTTTTCCGTTAGTTTATATTTTTGCTATATTAGTCTATATACTTTTGCATCTGTATTTACTGGGGTGTCTATTGCCGCATATAGATATATATTTTAAGTAAAGGATAACAAAGTGTTTTAACGGTATAGGTCATAATATTATAAGTCGGTAAGTTTTAATGTTTAAATTTATAAAGTTCAGATATATCTATGTATGTATAATTTATATAAAATATTTGAGACTGTTTAAATTTTAACATAAGAAGGAAATTGTTTATATATCTGTTTGGACGTGTTATATTTTGTATGCTCAGGATAGTTTATATATGGGTTATAGATTTATACTGTACAAGTTTATATAAATCTCAAAATATTTTTAGTTACATAAAATAGAATATAATAGATGCAGATGTTTAAATTTGCGTGTATACAGTTGTTTCGCGTCATGTATGTGTTTGGGTATAGGTCTTTCTATATTAGGTAAGTGTGCATAAGTTTCATATTAGTTTTGAATATGTAGAAATGGTTGTTTAAATACACGTTTACATTACATATAGTATACATTAATATATTTAGTTATATGCGTGAGTGTGTGTATATATATATATATATATATATATTGTCTGTATTGGTTGTGTTTTTTTTTATTAAAAGAATTTTTTTTTAATGTAAACAAGGGTTTTTGAATTTCAATATGTGTATGAAATTTTAAGAATATGATCCTATATAAATAGTTACATATAGTTATGCACATAGGTTCATTTATATCATTTATCTTCATCGATACCGTTCTGATTTGTTTCCGTCAAATTCTATTTATCAGCCGTGTCCGTTCTCATCCGTACCAATTCAGCTTTGTTCGGAATTTCGTGCTTGGATCCATAATTCATTTCAGCGTAAAATCTCGCTAGCCTCGAAAGGTGAGCACTCACTCACGATTAACGTTCTTTTATTTATTAAATTTGATTTCAATTGAAACGACAATTGAAATATGCTGCTGTTTGATATTTACACTGTATTACCTGTATCAGTTTACCTGTGACACCTGACACCATTATTTGTTAATTATTTATGCGATGATAATACAGTTTGGCTAATAATTGAGTGATTGTTGATGTTTATATTAGACGTTAAATCGTTAATGTTAAATTGATAAATAGTATGAAATTGAACTTGATATAGGATAATTAAATGTTAAATTTGATTAACTGACACTTGTATAATATGACCCCTTTAACTGTTGAATTTATTGACACGTAGGATTTGTTTAATTACATTTTGAACCACTAAATGTATGTTGTTAAATTGATGATGTATGAAATTGTAATAGATGACAAGTGAAAACCGTAATGTAATAATCCTCAATCTACATGAAATGATAGTGTAGATTCTAGAAATAATTATATTAATTCGTACAAATAACAATGCGAATTAATACGGTTATTTCGGGATTCTCACTCCCTGGGTTCTCAAATTAATATACTGGGCTGTATTATTTGAATTGATTATTGGATTGTTATTGTTTGTTGTTATTGCTTGTTTATTTACTTTGACACCATCCCAGTTATCACACTGCAAGTTCCCTTTATTATGCTTTGTTTTGAATTAAATTGGAATCGGGTTGAAATGATAAATACCCAAATTGAACTTTGACCTAGGATAGAAAATTAAATAAACCTGATTGGTCAATAACTTGATTTTGAAATAAGATAAGGATTTTATTTGAACAAATAATATGGTTTTGAAATGAAGTTGAAATTTGAATTTAAGTGAAAGGAAATGTTAATGTTTAATAATCTGAAACAAATTATTAAAAATGTAATTGATGAAAGAATGTTGTTTAAGTTGAGAAACTATTGAGTTAAGTTGGAAATTATAATTAAGTTTGAAATTATTAACTTTGAAATTATTTAATAATTAAGTTTTGAATTATTTAATAATTAAATAAGTTTGAATTATTTAATGATTAAATTAAATTGAATTTTGAATAAGTGAATTTTACTTCGTAATACTTGAAATTGAGTTTCTTTATTAATAAAGTTTGGAAAATCATTTAAGTAAGTAAATAGGTGAAATTGAATTTCTTTAACAAGAAATAAAATGTGATATTTTTGGAATTAATGTAAGACTTGAAATTTAAAGAATTTGATTTGATGAATTTAATTTAATTCAAAATTGTAAGTTTTGATTTAATGAAGTTGAACTTAAGAATGGATTTAATGAATTGGAAATTTAATGGAAATTGTTTTGAATAACAAATTTACTTAACGAATATTGAATGGAATCGATAAATGAATGTAGATTGATTTGAATGTTAAATTAAATTAATTTAAATGATTTTGAAATGAAACTGATATACGAATTTGGATCAATATTTGAATTGTTTTAAATAGAAATTGAAATTGAATTATAAGATTTTGAAAGTGTAATTTGGAAGTTTTGAAATGTAAATTTATGGAAATGGTTTGAAAGACAAATGAAATGCTGGTTTACGAATTGAAATTGAAATTGAAATTGATTTGGTTTTTGAAATATATAAACGACCAATCGGTGTAATAATTACGAAAGTTATTAAAGGGACCAGGATCGGTAATGGATATACTCTCTATCTAAACCGAAACCACTTTAATAATTATACGCGGAGTGTTGATCCAGAACGAAGTGGATGGTTTTGGTGAACGCGTTGACTGAAGAAAGAGAACGATTTTGGATGACCCCTGATATGACTAAAACAGGAGCCGCGCCGGGCCATTGAGGATCGCCATCTCTAGCGGACACACTTCTTCGATACCTTATCTATTACTTTTGTGATTCGATTTGGGTGCACCCCTTGATTTGGGAGTGTTGTTTCGCGGTGTTGGGGTAGTAGCTGCTATGCCCAACATCAGTCCGGATCACGCAACTACTAGTATCCTAGTTAGTATCGCCTCATGTACCTTGTCATACTGATTATCCTATTCGCGACCACTACGATTTTGATTTGTACCTTTAGTATATGGATTGCCCTCTGGTGACTTCCGGTTTTGGGGAAACTACGGTCTTGTATATGCTTTTGGGAATAAACAGGTTAAGAGGTGTATGGGCCCTGCTTAACCCTACTTTGATATCTTTATATTACTGATAGACATTATCTACTTAGCGTACATTACTACCTAGTAGATAGTTTAACGGATCCTTAAAGGATGGTTATTCCAAACATCCTTTGAGTTACTTGTATTTCAATTGCTATTTCACTTGAGTTGGATTTATTAATATAAGAATGTTAATCCTGACTCGAGTGTCTTGTGTTTTTGCTTTACGCTCGGGTCAGACTGAGTGTACCAGTATTCGAGACTCACCTTTGGAGTTGGAGCTTTGCTTGAAGATCCAGCCATCTATTCTGCTTTCAGATATTCGATGATTCCAGTGATGCATTCTGCTTTGTATCTGATGTATCATATTACTCTTCCGTTGTATCTGGTTTAACTCTGATGTAACTTATATATTTATATAGTAGCTTCATGAACTACTATCTCTTTTATTTCCGCTGCACTTATTACTCTGTGTCTGTGATCTGTGATTATTTATTTACTGTATATGTTCAGTTTTGCCAATTTAAATTAACAACGCGGTATTTTGAGCAATTCAACTCCGGCATGAGTGTCTACCTATTCACTTATAATGGACGCGAATGGTCCAAAATTCTGGGTGGTTACAGTTGGTATCAGAGCTTTGGTAGCTCTAGGCAAAACTCAACATATAGGGTAAATGTATTTACAGAATCACACTCATTCGAGTTTCAATCTCTTCCTTTGACTCAATTCCTTTTGAATTTTGGAACGTTCCCCTCGGTTCCGAAATTCGTTCGTGTCCTTCACTATTCGTCTTCTTTCAATCCTGGAGCACCCCATAACTCCATTCTAAATGTTATCTATAATAGATCGGCGGTCTCGCCAATCTTCGAATGATTCGAAAAGGAGCAAAGCTCCTTTACAATAGGCATTGATTTACCGGAGATTTCTGTATCCTCGGTTTAAGATGCTATTTATTCCCTGCTATACCTGAATCCCATCTCTTGAGATCGAGTGTTGATGTACCTCGGAATTCAACATCGATCTTATTTTGAAGTCATGGTCGATCCGGTTAAGGTTGCCGCGATTTATATAAACTTATCAAATCTTTCTACTCTTTATTTAATCATCATATCTCTGTTTCAATCTATCTTCGAATTTAAAATTCTCTTTGATTTGATTTCCATCAAATTTGAATCTCTATTCATATTTGAAATCTGTTCTGTATCGTCGAGCGAGGAATTGAACTTATAAAATTATATTAAAAATGTTTTAATATATGTTGTGTTGTTTGAGTTGTTGATGTTGATTTGGGTTTCAATCGATTCGTCTGATCAACGCTATCGATAGGATTTCCAAAACACTTTAACAGAGCAAACTGACACAATATTGTTTTCAAATATTGGTAAACAAAATAAATTTTTGAATGATTATATTATATATAAATATAAGTTTTCTGAAATTAAATTATTAATGAATTTGTTGTCTGAAATAATAATATTTGATTATCATTTATTGTTCTAAATAAATTTATAAATACAGTTTATAAATTAATTTGAAATTTGAAATCTGAAATGAATTTAATTCAGAAAGTTGAGAATTTATTAGTTTCCGGTGATTTCGAACTTTGGTTTTTAAAATTTTAAGGTATATATTATTGAAAGTATTTTCGAATAGAAATCGTTTCCAAAGAATTTTTAAATGTTGAAATCAGTGCTCTTCTCTTTGTCGCTGGAAAATAATTTCGATGATGGCGGCCGCATCATCGACATTCATTTTCGAGTTTCGAAGTGGAGAAACCATTCTGTAGCTTTGCTACGGTTTTGTTTTGGAAAATATTTTGATTTGAATTTCTTCAGTATAATTTGATTTATATATATATATATATATATATAGGTATCTTGTTTTAAAATTTAATTTGATTTGATATAAATATATTATATATATCTCTAAATGGTTTAAAGTTAATCGGAAATCTAAATCTTAAATTTTGTTAAAGGATGATTTTAATAAAAAAAAAATAAAACCAAAATTTAGAATAAATATTTAAACTTGAATAATTGAATTTGGAAAATTTTATTTGTGTATTGTTCAACTGCATTCTAATACAACTTACCTAAATCGTTCAGAAGTTGAATATGTAATTGGATAATATATAAGATAAATTAAAATTATAAATAAAATTTTGGGTTTTATAATAAATGGTATACACTAAATTTTGATTATAAAGATGTTAATAGAGTTAGATAGGATAATAAGTAAACTCAGTTAATAATGAAATAAATTTGTTTTGAAAGAATTAATAAATTGAAATTTGATCAACTTATGGAAATACCTTGAATTTAAAATCAATTAATGAATATAAATTAATTTAAATCGAAACTTTTATGGTTTAAATTAATTTATATGGGTTAAATATAGGTGATTAGGTATATTAGGTAGAATAAATTTAACAATAATTTGGAATAAAGAAGAATTTAAATTGCTAAAAAATATATGATTATAATAAAAGACTATTCAAATTTATGGTTTTAGAAATTGTAAATTGAAGAATTGAATAATAAGATAATGAATTTAGAAATAGTTGAGATTGATTTTAGTGAAATCAAATGGATTAAATCAATTATTGAATATCAATTAACTAAAATTTGAATTTATATGGTTTAAATTAATCGTTATTTTGTATTTCAAATCTGTTTTTCTTTCTGGTTGTTTCTATTTTCCTACCTCGTTCCTTTTCGGGGACGAAAAGTTTTGAGTGGGGGAGAATGTAACGACCCGTAAATTTCAACTGTTTAATAACGTATTTAGTTAAAATTTTGTGAAATTTTAAACGATAAAATTTTGAAAAAAATTTAATATTTGGAATGCGTCCAGTTAAACATAGCAACTGATAAATTTTCGTCCGAAAATACGAAAATTTATTTCGCGCGCAAATTCACTTCAATTTAATCGGTTAAAAAGCGTTGAAAATAAAACGTTTTCAAAACCAAAATATTTTTACATAGAAAAATTCTAAACCATCTTCTGAGCAAGATTTCAGTTTGTCGTTTTTCCAAATTCGGACATCTTTGGCTCCGTCGATCTTATTTTTCAGCGTTTTTCTTGCATTTTCCATCAGTAGAAAAAATTCGAATTTATATAAATCCAATCGTACCACTGATACATGTATACCGTTTTGATCGTCCCGTCGTGCTGATCACCATGGTATATTTATTTCTGTGTTTCAATGCCCGGTACGCGGCGAAACCGGGAAACGGTTAGCCGGATCGGTACACGTTTTGACCCTTTTAGTTTTCAATGACTATTCAATTTTCAACGTTTAAAACCCCATTTGCGACCGGCTATTAAAATTGCTAGAATCCAACTTTAGACCTTCCCTATTCCTAGCTATTAAATTTTTTTGAAATCAACGTCTTTTCTTTTATTATTCTCTGGTTTCGAAATAAACTCTCTGATGCATCCTTCTTGTGGCTCTACCTCTCATACCCTCTCTGCTATTTCCAAGCCATTTTTCTTTTCTTTTTCATACTGCTTCCACTTCAGCCATCCTTGCCTCGAAGCTACGACACCATGCACGCAACAACCATCCACGGCGGCACTCAACAGCACCACCTCCTACCCACAACCCCGCCTCAGCCTCACGCAACAGCCACCGCCGCATAGACGAACCACCAGATCCTGCCTGTCCATCGCCTACTCATCAACTTTCTGCCGTTCCCACTTTTCCACCGCCACCGTTTTCTTCCATCAACCCGTGCCTTCCCACCACGCTAGCTTAGCAGCGCCTCAGATCCACAGCCATGGCCACCGCTCCCAAGCCCGCAAACCCCGCCATCCACGTCCACCGCTTTAGCATCCTCTTCCCATCCCTCTACCGCATGATAAACCCGAGACGGAAATCATCACCCAAACCCAGATCGGCCGAGACAACCAAACAGCCCGGCTCTTGACCAAGTGCATCAGCTTCCCTCCTTCCAAGGCACCACCTTGCTTCCTCCTCCCATCGAGTCAGCTAGTGCTGCCTCTTCTTTTTCTTCCACATCAGCTGTAGGTTTGTACATAGGTTAGTTTCTTAAGTTCCATATATATATTGAGTTATGATTTTTCACTATGCTGTTGAATTAAACATGATGGTTTACATATTAGTAACGTATGACATATCTTATAGGTTGTACATATACTACACGTTATATTCATATATACATTTGCTTTATTTTGGGTTTTCCGTTGTGTATTTAAAGGTTTAAAATATATGCTATTGTATGTTTATATAAAATAAAATAAAAACGTGTGTGTGTTTCGGTTTTACGTACTGTAGTAAATTGGGTTTCAAAATTTGTATGGGATATAGTATTTATTAAAGCGTAAGCATGTTATCATCTCTCTGTTGTGAATACTTTGCTTCTACAAATTTCATTTTTGTAATCTGGGTCTTGTTTTTCCGTTAGTTTATATTTTTGCTATATTAGTCTATATACTTTTGCATCTGTATTTACTGGGGTGTCTATTGCCGCATATAGATATATATTTTAAGTAAAGGATAACAAAGTGTTTTAACGGTATAGGTCATAATATTATAAGTCGGTAAGTTTTAATGTTTAAATTTATAAAGTTCAGATATATCTATGTATGTATAATTTATATAAAATATTTGAGACTGTTTAAATTTTAACATAAGAAGGAAATTGTTTATATATCTGTTTGGACGTGTTATATTTTGTATGCTCAGGATAGTTTATATATGGGTTATAGATTTATACTGTACAAGTTTATATAAATCTCAAAATATTTTTAGTTACATAAAATAGAATATAATAGATGCAGATGTTTAAATTTGCGTGTATACAGTTGTTTCGCGTCATGTATGTGTTTGGATATAGGTCTTTCTATATTAGGTAAGTGTGCATAAGTTTCATATTAGTTTTGAATATGTAGAAATGGTTGTTTAAATACACGTTTACATTACATATAGTATACATTAATATATTTAGTTATATGCGTGAGTGTGTGTATATATATATATATATTGTCTGTATTGGTTGTGTTTTTTTTTATTAAAAGATTTTTTTTTTAATGTAAACAAGGGTTTTTGAATTTCAATATGTGTATGAAATTTTAAGAATATGATCCTATATAAATAGTTACATATAGTTATGCACATAGGTTCATTTATATCATTTATCTTCATCGATACCGTTCTGATTTGTTTCCGTCAAATTCTATTTATCAGCCGTGTCCGTTCTCATCCGTACCAATTCAGCTTTGTTTGGAATTTCGTGCTTGGATCCATAATTCATTTCAGCGTAAAATCTCGCTAGCCTCGAAAGGTGAGCACTCACTCACGATTAACGTTCTTTTATTTATTAAATTTGATTTCAATTGAAACGACAATTGAAATATGCTGCTGTTTGATATTTACACTGTATTACCTGTATCAGTTTACCTGTGACACCTGACACCATTATCTGTTAATTATTTATGCGATGATAATACAGTTTGGCTAATAATTGAGTGATTGTTGATGTTTATATTAGACGTTAAATCGTTAATGTTAAATTGATAAATAGTATGAAATTGAACTTGATATAGGATAATTAAATGTTAAATTTGATTAACTGACACTTGTATAATATGACCCCTTTAACTGTTGAATTTATTGACACGTAGGATTTGTTTAATTACATTTTGAACCACTAAATGTATGTTGTTAAATTGATGATGTATGAAATTGTAATAGATGACAAGTGAAAACCGTAATGTAATAATCCTCAATCTACATGAAATGATAGTGTAGATTCTAGAAATAATTATATTAATTCGTACAAATAACAATGCGAATTAATACGGTTATTTCGGGATTATTTGAATTGATTATTGGATTGTTATTGTTTGTTGTTATTGCTTGTTTATTTACTTTGACACCATCCCAGTTATCACACTGCAAGTTCCCTTTATTATGCTTTGTTTTGAATTAAATTGGAATCGGGTTGAAATGATAAATACCCAAATTGAACTTTGACCTAGGATAGAAAATTAAATAAACCTGATTGGTCAATAACTTGATTTTGAAATAAGATAAGGATTTTATTTGAACAAATAATATGGTTTTGAAATGAAGTTGAAATTTGAATTTAAGTGAAAGGAAATGTTAATGTTTAATAATCTGAAACAAATTATTAAAAATGTAATTGATGAAAGAATGTTGTTTAAGTTGAGAAACTATTGAGTTAAGTTGGAAATTATAATTAAGTTTGAAATTATTAACTTTGAAATTATTTAATAATTAAGTTTTGAATTATTTAATAATTAAATAAGATTGAATTATTTAATGATTAAATTAAATTGAATTTTGAATAAGTGAATTTTACTTCGTAATACTTGAAATTGAGTTTCTTTATTAATAAAGTTTGGAAAATCATTTAAGTAAGTAAATAGGTGAAATTGAATTTCTTTAACAAGAAATAAAATGTGATATTTTTGGAATTAATGTAAGACTTGAAATTTAAAGAATTTGATTTGATGAATTTAATTTAATTCAAAATTGTAAGTTTTGATTTAATGAAGTTGAACTTAAGAATGGATTTAATGAATTGGAAATTTAATGGAAATTGTTTTGAATAACAAATTTACTTAACGAATATTGAATGGAATCGATAAATGAATGTAGATTGATTTGAATGTTAAATTAAATTAATTTAAATGATTTTGAAATGAAACTGATATACGAATTTGGATCAATATTTGAATTGTTTTAAATAGAAATTGAAATTGAATTATAAGATTTTGAAAGTGTAATTTGGAAGTTTTGAAATGTAAATTTATGGAAATGGTTTGAAAGACAAATGAAATGCTGGTTTACGAATTGAAATTGAAATTGATTTGGTTTTTGAAATATATAAACGACCAATCGGTGTAATAATTACGAAAGTTATTAAAGGGACCGGGATCGGTAATGGATATACTCTCTATCTAAACCGAAACCACTTTAATAATTATACGCGGAGTGTTGATCCAGAACGAAGTGGATGGTTTTGGTGAACGCGTTGACTGAAGAAAGAGAACGGTTTTGGATGACCCCTGATATAACTAAAACAGGAGCCGCGCCGGGCCATTGAGGATCGCCATCTCTAGCGGACACACTTCTTCAATACCTTATCTATTACTTTTGTGATTCGATTTAGGTGCACCCCTTGATTTGGGAGTGTTGTTTCGCGGTGTTGGGGTAGTAGCTGCTATGCCCAACATCAGTCCGGATCACGCAACTACTAGTATCCTAGTTGGTATCGCCTCATGTACCTTGTCATACTGATTATCCTATTCGCGACCACTACGATTTTGATTTGTACCTTTAGTATATGGATTGCCCTCTGGTGACTTCCGGTTTTGGGGAAACTACGGTCTTGTATATGCTTTTGGGAATAAACAGGTTAAGAGGTGTATGGGCCCTGCTTAACCCTACTTTGATATCTTTATATTACTGATAGACATTATCTACTTAGCGTACATTACTACCTAGTAGATAGTTTAACGGATCCTTAAAGGATGGTTATTCCAAACATCCTTTGAGTTACTTGTATTTCAATTGCTATTTCACTTGAGTTGGATTTATTAATATAAGAATGTTAATCCTGACTCGAGTGTCTTGTGTTTTTGCTTTACGCTCGGGTCAGACTGAGTGTACCAGTATTCGAGACTCACCTTTGGAGTTGGAGCTTTGCTTGAAGATCCAGCCATCTATTCTGCTTTCAGATATTCGATGATTCCAGTGATGCATTCTGCTTTGTATCTGATGTATCATATTACTCTTCCGTTGTATCTGGTTTAACTCTGATGTAACTTATATATTTATATAGTAGCTTCATGAACTACTATCTCTTTTATTTCCGCTGCACTTATTACTCTGTGTCTGTGATCTGTGATTATTTATTTACTGTATATGTTCAGTTTTGCCAATTTAAATTAACAACGCGGTATTTTGAGCAATTCAACTCCGGCATGAGTGTCTACCTATTCACTTATAATGGACGCGAATGGTCCAAAATTCTGGGTGGTTACATTTTCTAAAGGAATAAACAAGAGGATATCGAAGCAGTAGAAGATGACATTACTATAAATATGTATGTAATGAGGAAAGCATATCGCGTCTACATGCATGTCAAACCACAAGGGATGCCGACTTAATGGTAAAAGGGGATATCAAAATTGTATAATTGTTATTCGGCATTTTGACCCGGCTATATCCGAACTGATTGGACAAGTTAGATTCGACTGTCTTCAAGGCCAATAAGTCCAGAGTAATGATTATGGGGTCCAGATGTCAAGTACATATGATAATATGAAGCTGTGGTCGAACGGAATCAAGAGATATGCTATATAGAATGCTTTAAGTATGGAATATAATTCAATACGGAAAAGGGATTGGCTATAATCCCTCTTAATCATAGGGATCGGTCTAATTCGACCAAAAAAGTGCAACTCAATGGATAACAATCAATATCTTGAAATCCATAAGTTCAATGCATATGAAATTTTGAGAACAAGATGTGGAGATTCCAAGGAGCCTACTTTAAGGATCGCACCTCAAAAGGACTAAGCAAGAGGGATCGGTCCTCTTCCCTTAATAGGGATCGGCTAGAATCAGGTAACAACTCACATTGCAGCAAAGATCGAGCAATAACTCAAGTTCTACAAATCCAATTGGCATGAAACTTGGAAGCTAAGCAAATTACAACATGGGAAAGATCCCATAAGGATCGCACCCCCAAATTCCTCCAAAATAGGGATCACCATGGATCCCTATTCCTTGGGATTTAGGCTATGCGATCCCTTTTATGGGTCCATATGGTTTTGGAGATCCTTCTGCCGAATTTTCAGGGAGATATTTCACCATCTTCCTCTATAAATACAGGCTTGATTGTTCATTTTCAGGACTTTATGCTGCTTGTTGCATTGTACTCTACCACAACTAAGAATTTTCATCCGATCCCTATTGTACTCAGTTTACAAATTGATAAATAAAGCTATCTATTCGAATTGGATGTAGGCAAACAATGTCGAACCACTATAAATCGTTGTATTCTTGCTATTGCTTTTATTTTTTGTCATTTAACTAGTTGTTTTCGATGTTTTTATTTTATATTCTTCATTTATTTCTCTACAAAATCTCTATTGGGTGTTTGTTCCAATTTTTGGTGCAAACATTTTGGTACTTCCACTGAGAATTGAAGATTCTCAGCCCTATTTGGATCCCTTGTTTGCTACTGGATCGCATAAATCTCCCGAAGAGATCCATAATTATCTTTAAGAAGCTTATTCATTCTATTTAGATTTGCAAAAGTCTAAGGAAACTATCAACAATGGTTAGGAACACCTAATCTATCTCTCAAAAAATAAAAGGAAACGAGAACGCTAGCATCCAACAAAGAGGCTCGAGCAATCTATCAATAGATGTGAATGCTACCAATCCAGTTGATGTCCAGAATCCAGCTGATTCCATCACAAGAGCTGATTCCATCACAAGAGCTGATTCCATCACAAGAGCTGATTCCATCACAAGAGCTGATTTCCAGAATCTGATGAGAGAGCTAGTGGATAGCCACCGATGGTTGAACCAGCAGATTCAAGCCAATATCGATCTAATGAACCAACTCAGAGATTAACAACGTGGGATAGCTAGGAGGGAGCCTACACCTCATTCTGCATCGGAGAGTTCTAGTTCATCAGATGATTATCACAGACGCAGATGTCATAGAATTGACAAATATCACGCAGAAGCTTCTGGACATCAACAGGAAATCCAACCTAGCTTACCGAGACTGACATGTGCCGATCCCTCTATAGGGATTGGGGCCGATCCCTCTATAGGGATTGGGGCCGACCCCTCCTCTATAGGTGGAAGCTTGCCTTTTCATGTTGGAGCACAAGATGGAGCTACTGTGATTGATTCAGATGCCATAGTTCAGGTGGATGCGGACCAGTTACCTCCCCGAAATAATGATGAAGTGAACATACGTGATATACATCATGAGGATATTGAGCCAAGAAGGCGTGGAACGTCCCGTAGACATCGACCGGACCATTCACGTGAGGTGGAGCATGACTGCCGCTTGGCTCCAACTATCCAAACGCCGGACTTATCGGCTATGGTAAGACAGCTATTAAAGGAGAGCCAAGGCCTGATCAATGATGATTGGAGGACCTCGAGAAGCCATATCCAGGTTACCAACAACATCCCACATGCAGAGTATCCAAGGAGGTTCAGCATGCCGTCGATGCCTTCCTACGAGGGAAAAACTGACCCCAGGCAGCACATCATGAGATATGAATGACTGATGGATTTGCACGACCCGATTATGCAACAAAATGCAGATGTTTTTCTATTACTCTCTCCGGCATAACAATGATGTGGTTTACAAGATTACCCCCGAAGTCAATTTCTAGATTTGACGATTTAGCAACAAAGTTTGTAGAGCAATTCCGTATGCATGCAACTTTCTCCAAAGATGTAATGTCCCTATCCAGCATAATCCAGGCTCCAGGAGAATCGCTGAAAGATTATTTAGAGAGATTTAATTCGGCCATCATAGAAGTCAGTAATCCGAATGACCATTCAATATTGATGGCGATAATAAGAGGGATTGACCTAGAATCTGACTTTGGTGATTGGTTAGCTGGCAAACCACCCGCAACGTTGGAGCATTTCTACGAAAAAGAAGCTTAGTATTTGAGGAAAGAGGAAGCTAGACGCCCTAGGAAGAAAATGTTGTGGGACAAGTGGAGGAGTGTAGAGTAACATTGTAGTGAAAGTTTGAGAAGAGTTCTGGAAAAGTTCAAGTGAATGTCCAAAATAAATAGAATCAGCAAAAGATAGGCGGTGATCAGAACCGTGAATGAAAGAGGGATTCTGGAAGAGGAAAGCCTAGGATTCTAATGTGTGGTACCTACACACCGTTGAATACATCTCTAGAGAACACCTATTTTTCAACATGTAGCACCATGTAGTACAGGAAGCCACCTCTGAAAGAATCGACAAAGAAGCAAAAAAAAATTGGAAAATATTGTTGGTTCCACAAATTCTATGGTCATAACATGAATGAATGTAGGCATCTCCAAGATGTTATTGAGGAACTGATTCGGAAAAGAAAATTACAACAGTTTGTTAAATCCCTACAGAATTACAGGTATGGGACATCCGACCCTAACCAAGGATAAGCGCCGCACTGGGCTGAGGAGCCCGGGCGAACTGGTGGAAGATTAATGACTAATAAAATAGTCGGAGGACCGCATCCAACTGATAAGAGCTAGCACGAGATGGAGCGCCATGCTAGGGAAATCAGGTATATGAGTTTTGAGTGTGGTTCACGTACATAAGATGGGGCTTCGGCAAAACAGCAGCATACTTTGGCAGACGACATTGTATTCAGAAACAGAGATGTAGATAAGGTGGGGACACCGACGACCGATCCAATGGTCATTTCGAACATGATCGGCCCCGCCTTAGTGAGGAGGATCTTGGTTCACTTTGGAAGTTCCGTAAATATAATTTTCAAAAAGGCTTATGATCATATGAGGATGGAAGCCAAGGACTTGAAGCCGCCTAAAGCCCGCTTTCATGGCTTTGATGGTGCTGCGACTAAAGCTGTCAGATATGTCGAATTGCCCGTGGAATTGGGAGAAAGTGGTAGCAGGAGAGTGCAGATGTTGCCATTTGTTATTTTGGATGTTGACTCTCCATAAAATGCTTTTTTGGCCCGACCAACCCTAGCTGAATTTCGAGCAACTCTGGTCCCGTGGTATTTGACTTTGAAGTTCCCAACTGATAAAGGTGTTGGAGTTGTGCATGGTGATTAGGCGACCGGACATGCCTGCTAAGTGGTTGAATTGAGAGATGCTCAATGAAAGGAGAAAGGTAAGGGTGTGGACAAGGATCTCCACATCCAAACCACCGAAGATTGACAACCAACGCCTGGGCCTTGGCTCGAGCGCCACAATCAGTTCTATAAGGACATAGATCCAAGAGATGACGAGGAGGAGCCCAAAGAGACCAAGGCTGCACCGGCTGAGTCGGTTATTGACATCACGTGTAACATCCCCCTACTTGGAGACCCAAAACTAACAGCTACGAATGCAGTAGTCATCCATAGTTATTAATCCCCGGCAACCAAATACGGCAGTGTTAGATTCATTGATACACGGACACACATGAATATGGAAAAAAATTAAATTTCAAACAAAATCACATTTCATTTCAAAATATTTCCAATTCATTACATAATCCCATATTCGCAAATCACCTTTAGAGAAAATATATTTATTACAACATACACCAAGAGATAAATATGAAGATGCCCCCTTGGATGGTCAAAGTATATACATGCAATATAACAACTTTGCCATTACAAACAACACAGTGGAATTAAAAGAAAAGAGAACTCTAAATAGTTATCATGTCTCCTGCACGTCTCCGAAAGCTTATTCGTCTTAAGAGGTACCTGAAAACCTCAACTCTCAAACTATTCAAAATTAATTGAGTAACCGAGAGTTTAAGGGGAAAACATAAACTTCGAGTCAGACATAAAGCCTGGTATGAATAATAATCTACCATCTCAAATCATTTAGATATCTAACGGGACCACGTCGCTTAGTGAAATGGGTTTTCCCCTCACTAGTATCTCAAAACCTTTATAAAACCATATACTGTGCTCCTGCATCCACAATGGTTAAAAACATAGTCATTTCAAAATATTATGATGATATGAAACATTTTAAAACATACTGGATCCCCATCCTCTGTTTAAATTGACTAATTGTCATATTTTATAGTTTCTAGGGTCACTATTAACCTATTAGTTTTCATGGGCTTACTAATAACCTTTTTATAATGTATGGACTCCCTATCCTATTTCACAGTTTTCATGGGTGCACTATGAACCTATTGGCTCCCTGCCAATTAACTTAATTAATTCATGGGTACCTCCTGAACCTATTGGTGACTCCAATAACTTCTCTCTTATCCTAGTTTTCATAGGTTGACTAGGAACATAGTGACAACTGTCAATAACACAATCCGGATATAGTTTTCATGGGTGCACTACAAACCAATTGGCCCCTTCTAACCACTCTTTATAACATAGTTTTCATGGGATCACTATGAACCTATTAGTATCCCCAATAACTTCCTAGTCATAGTTTTCATGGGTGCATTATGAATCTGTCTCCCTAGCAACTTCCATTTTAAGGCATCTTATATTCTGGTCTCCCTGACCTCTTGGATGTAATTCTATTCATCTAGGAGTTCACTTAATTTATATTCACCACTAGGTCAACCTAGCTGGTTATTCTGCCCTTCCCCAAAATATAGTTATAGGATTCAAAACAATGTGAATATATTTATATTTGAAGAAGCAATCATAATAACATAATAATACCACTCCTGTGGGTTTATTATAGAACATGGTTAATCCCTTTGACCCATAATTTTATCAAGGAAAGCTTCTTCTCAAAACCATTACAAAAAATCCTTTAATTTAGCAATGGGTTTTTCTTTTAAAAATGAGTTTGAGTTACAAAACCTTTCGAAACCTTCGAAACCTTGCTTTCGACTTCATAGGATGACCTCCTTCGAAAGCATCAAAATATATCTTCAAAACATTAGGCTCCTTCCTTTATAATACTTTAAAACTTTCCTTTTGAAACCTTTCAATTACATTAAAGTAATAACATTTAACTTTAGAAGCATAGCTTCGAAACCAGTTTAATGTACCCCTTTCGACACCATTGGAAGTAACCCTTCCGAAATCATTGAAAGTTCCCCTTTCGAATGCATTGGGTTTATACTTAAAATATTATTTGGGTCGAAGTGAATATAGCCAAAAGCATCTCTTTCGAAACCATCCTTTATCATATAAAAATATTGGGGAAAACCTGATGGCGTCGACACCATCTCTTTCGAAAGCATAAAACATCTGGGTAAAATAGTGGAAGGTTGGCGTCGAAACCCCTTTCGAAACCATTGCTTTTGGAACTCCTAACTCCTTTCGAAAGCTACAGGAAGTGGCTTAAACTTATAAAACAAAGTACCTTTCGATAGCATTGATATCTTCAATACCATCGAAAGGCTAAAGAACGACAACATGGCTTCGACTAGGTTGGAACCCCTTCTTTCAAAACATTCTTTCATAACCCATTCGAAAGAAAACTTATGTTATGGCAACCCTTTCAAAACCTTTTAAAAACTCTTTTGAAACCATATGCTTCGACTCCTTCGAAGGCTAAAGCAAAACAAAGGCAGGCGCTTCTCTTTTTAAAACAAAACCAAGGTAGCGACTCCTTCGAAAGCTATGCTTTTGACACCTTACCTTTTGCCTTTCTCCAATTCACTACGTACCATCTTTGTGATACCTTGTGTATTGGTTCTGGCTTATTAGGTTTCGACCGGGTTGAAGGCGAAAGCTTTTGCATCGAAAGGTACTTCCAAATTAGGCGAAACCCTCTTTTCTGAGTAAACCTGGTTTAATACTATCTAAAGCAAATCTTTTTCTGACTAACCTGCCACGGGTCAACACCAGATTGGTTGCCTTAACTTTTTCAAATTCTTTTTCAAAATAACTGCCACTAATTTTAGATCTAAACCGTGGTTAAGTTAATCAATTTAGTCCTTCTATTAAGCAAAACCAATTTTACAAAGAAGTCCCTCTTCTAAAATAATTTAATTTTCATAGCAAATCACTTTGGAAAAATCCCCAGAAATTCCTATCTAACGTATCAAAATTCCAGATCCAAATTCTTAATATATTTTCTAAAATAAATTTATAGACCTAAATAACCATATTTTCCTTTGAAAATTCATAACAATCTTTTCATAGCTTGGAAAATTATCAAAATTAAAACCCAACTCCAAATTTATATTAGACTCGGCCTTAATTAAATTAATTCAAGTCTCAATCCCCTTATCACTTAACATTTACATTATTCTATTTAATTTATCTAATTAAATCTCCTGAATAATGTTAACAAAAATTAAGGGTGTTATATCATGGTTAGCCACGATGACCTATTACGAGTCCTAAAGATCGGATCATAGCTCAGCCCCCCGATGATGAAATAACTTGTGGGTTTTCTTCGAACGAATCTTAATGTATTTGCTTGGACTCATTCTGACATGTGTGGGATCTCACCTGCCATTGCAAGCCACACATTAAATATCGACCCGTGGCGTCTCCCAGTGAAACAGAAAAGGCGTGGCATGGATTCGGAGAGATCTGCTGCCCTTAAAGAAGATGTGGATAGGCTTAAAGGCAATGGGTATCCAATCCTATACTTGTAAGAAAAGAAAATAGAAAGTGGCGGACATGCATTGACTACTCAGACTTAAACACGGTGTGTCCAAAAGATAGTTTTCCCCTTCCAAGGATCGACCAGCTAGTAGACTCAACCGTAGGACACGAGTTGCTATCTTTCATGGATGCGTACTCTAGATATAATCAAATCCCGATGCACTTTCTCGATCAGGAGCACACCAGCTTTACTACCGATGTTGGATTGTACTTCTATGTGGTAATGCCATTTGGATTAAAGAATGCTGGAGCAACCTATCAACCCCTAGCTAACCGAATGTTTATAGATTAGATTGGAAAGACAATGGAGGTATACTAGGATGATATGCTTGCAAAGTAACAATGATCAAGCGACCACATTAGAGACTTAGCAGAAATGTTCGACATCCTCTGATATTACAAAATGAAGATCAATCCTCTAAAATGTTCTTTTGGCATTACATTAGGAAATTTTTTGGGTTTCATCGTCAATGCTCGTGGAATCGAAGCTAATCCTAGGAAGATTCGAGAAATTCACAACATTCAAGCGCCAAAGACCATCAAACAACTACGGAGCCTAAAAGGGAAGGTTACAATCCTAAGTCGATTTATTTACAGAGCCACCAATAAATGCTTTCCTTCTTCCATTTGATTAGGAGAGGGAAAAGGAACTTTGAATGGATGCAAGATTATGAGGATGCGTTCCAAGCTTTGGTGAACCACTTAGAGAGGCCTCCCATCTTGTAAAAGTTGGTGGATCATGAAGACTTGTATATCTACTTGGCCATGTCGATACATGCTATAAGTGTCGCACTGCTTCGCGAGGAGAATCAGATCTAGAGACCGGTTTATTTTTTAGCAAGAGATTAATAGAAGTTGAAAGAAACTATTCGAAGATAGAGAAATTGGTGTACTACTTATTAATTGCTTTACGAAAGCTCCACTCCTATTTTCAAGCTCATCCAATCAATGTTTACACCGATCAGTCGTTACGACATGTCCTATAGCGACCTGAGACATCTGGAAGGTCACTCAAGTGGAACATCGAACTGAGTCAATTCAACATCACTTACTCCCTCGAAGAGCCATCCAGGAAAAGGCACCGGCGGACTTTATAGCAGAATTCACTGCGCAGGATGATCTTCCTGAAAGTGGTGGAGTTCCTACCATTCGGTGGAAAATGCATATGGATGGAGCATCCAATGATCGTTGTTATGGAGCCGGAATCGTGCTAGTAACCCCAGAAGATCGATCAATTTGATGCACTTTGAAGCTTGACTTCCCTGCAACGAACAATGAAGGTGAGTATGAAGCTCTAATTGTTGGACTCAAACTTGCCATAGAACTGGAGATAAAATCTCTTGAAATCTTTTGCGATTCCCAATTGGTAGTATACCAAGTCAGGGGAGATTGCCAAGCTAAAGGACAAAGACTACCTCTGTATCTTATCCAAGTCAAGAGCTATTGACTAGCTTTGAGTATTATGACATCAAGAACATTCCTCGGGATCAAAACAAAAAGGCTGAATCATTAGCAAAGTTTTCTAGCACTGGGGATGAGCAACAAATAGGTTTGGTTCCAATCGAAGTACTAGATGCTTCGATCACAAACCAGATGGAAATCGACTGGGTACTAGAGACAGAACCTGAAAGGAGTCATGGATGACTCCAGTTAAAGACTATTTGCTACAGGGATTCCTTCCCGAATAGAGGAATGAAAGACAGCAGGTCCTCCGCAAAGCTTCATGGTATATCATTCGAGAAGGAGTCATGTATAAAAAGGGTTTTTTCCATCCCCCTGCTCCACTATATCGCTCATAATGAAATAAAATGAGTCTTAAAGGAAGTTCATGAAGGGGAATGTGGCGATCATATTGGAGGGCAAACCCTAACAAAGAAAATACTCCGTCATGAGTATTATTGGCCAACTGTCAACCGAGATGCTGCTGATTACGCTAAGCAATGCGAAAGTGCTAGATGTATGTAAATGTTCCGAGAGCTTCACCAATAGAAATCACACAAATGGTTAGTCCATCGACATTAGACATATTGGCACATATATTATCGGTTCCTTACAAATCTCTAAAGGTGGTGCGAAGTATGCCATCATCGCAATTGATTACTTCATCAAACGGGCCAAAGCGGAACCTTTAGCCATGGTCACAATAAAGAAAGTAATCAATTTCATTGTCAGAAACATCATCTGTCGTTTTGGCCTTCCATGAACCATTGTAACTGAAAGTGGAACCCAATTCAACAGCATTGAATTGAAAGACTTCTACCATCGACATTATATTGAAAAGAGGTTTGCGGTAGTTGCTTACCCTCAAGCGAATGGACAAGTTGAAGCTATGAAAAAAATCATAAAGTCCATTCTGAAGAAGCGTTTGGAAATGGTTAGAGGTAAGTGGGCAGACGAACTCCCAACAGCATTATGGGCTTATAGAACCACCCACAAGTCCATGACTGGCCATACTCCATTCGCCCTTGCTTACGGGTCCGAAGCCATCGTTCCTGTTGAACTCTAAGTTCCTTCTCATCGACTACGATCCCAGAACAAATAGAGATCTCCTCTTAGAATCTCTAGACTTTGTAGATGACAAGCATGAAGAAGCTGATTTGAGGGAAGCTGCACATCGACACCGAGTTGTCCGATACTACAACACTAAAGTCCAACCTAGAACCTTTAAAGTCGGCGATCTCATCTTGAAACGGGTTTTTCTGCCCCGGCACATATGAATCCTACTTGGAAAGGACCATATGTCATGGAACAGAGGCTTAGAGAAGGAACTTTCAAGCTAGCGATTGTTGATGGCATCACACTCCCAAGAGCGTGGAATAGCGAGCATTTATGGCGCTATTTCACTTAGTTTATTCTTTTTCATTTAGTTGTATTCAATTTTCGAATTTGCTTCCAGATATGTAATAAGACAAATTATTTCATTCCTTTCCATTTGGTGACTAAAGTTTGAAATTTCCTTCATGTTTGTGATTGTTGTAGCATTACATATTAGTTATGATACCCGACTAACTAATATTGACATGTCCAAGCAGGTTCCTAGATTTTGGAGCTTACATAAGTTCATGATTGAACTAAACAAAATGAGCATGGTCTGACTATTCATCTAATAGTTCTCGCTCACAACCTGATGGATGGAGTACCTAATGAGGAATGGATGTGATGTAATCATCCGATAACCAAACTAATCCTGCCGAGCGATGGGACAAACATGAATCAAATCGTGATGCGACCGATCGCTCGCCAAGTTAAACCTTGGGCTGGGGCAAATCAATCAATTAAGGAAAGTATAGTCCGACTATTTTTCCAAATAACTCTAAGTCCCCAAAGTGGGGATTGGAGTATAAACACGAATTGGGTGTGATCCGATCGCCCGCCAACTAAGTCTTATCCTTAGAGTGTGGATACGAGTATAAACAAATAGATGAGCGTAGTTCGGCCACTCACTACTCCATAAACTCCGACCTAAAACTAAAAGAAGTAGTATAAAATCGCTAAGGATGGAGTTTGACCATCCATTATCTAACTCCATTAGCCCATGACTGGGGGCAGAATTATAATTACTCAAACCACTGAATCCGATGGCGTAACACTAGGGCTCGAGCCCAGCATTTGATTCAACTTAAGGCCACAACCATATAGAGGCCTTAGGTGAAAATTAACGGACGATTATCGGAATTAACGAGTAACGAATTATAAGTACATTGAGTGGAAACGTAATAGCTCGACTACTTAAGAAAATTCACATAAGAGTTCAATGGAAGATAAAGAACTTTTATTTGCACATTAAACTTGAAAATCGTAGTACAAGTTTATCCAAAAGCAGGGGCTGTACACGTACAATCACGGCCAACAAAAAGAAAAACAGTTATACAAGCTATATACAAACTATGCCGAAGTGACGGCTATTTCTTTTGCCCCTTTTATCTTTTAGATTTCTTGGGAGTGGCACCCTCCAGCTTCCGCATGTCCTTATCTTCGATCCTTTACCACCCTTGGTAGGAGAGCTTTCAGAGGTTGAAGATGTTCTTCGGGAACTGACTTGTCGGGTGGAATGACTTGCAGTGAGACGAGATTTGGATCGTCGACGTCCACATCAACAGGTTCAGCTTTAGCTTTTTTCTTCAATAACTCCTCTCTCTCTCAATGCGCTCCTTCAAGCTGAGCTCATCAGTATGTTCGAAGGCACCAGTGATCACATCATCATCTGATTTATTTGGCAATGGATGGTCGTTAGGTTTTTCATCATCAAGTGCTCCGATAACTTGAGCATCGGGCCTTGGAATGTCGGTAGCCGCCGGAATTTCAGTAAATGCCCATTTTTGCTGCATAGTGGCACCGCTTCCTGGAGTTTGGTTGGGACCCGAAAGACCTGCAGATTTGTGAAAATAAGAAAATAAGCCTATGACTATTGGGCATGAGGATTGAAATCTCTTAAATAATGGAGAGTAAAGCGCGGTACCTGTATCCGACTGACTTTCAATTATCGTTGAAGTTCTCCCCTCTAGAATTGGAGTCGGCACCTTTGATTGATAATTGGGTCTGTCTGGATCACAACTTGGATTCTATCCCGGGCCAAGTGAAACTGATGCTTCGGCTGTTCGAAGTAAAGGGGGACCTTTGCGATCAGACTCCGAAGCTTCGACGATGTTTTTCCCTTTGCCGGTGAATGCTAAAATATCAAAGTATCGGAGCCTTGTCGCGACAAGATCAAAAGATTTATCCCCACGAAGAATTTACCATACTAGTTTATCCTCTTCCAAATCAGCTTCGACAAGGGTTTTCTTCTTCATTTCAACAATATATTCCCAAGCCACAGTGAGCGATTCGAGATAGCCCTCTCCAAGAAAACTCAAATCATGATAGATTAGGACTTTAGCATTATATTCAACAATTAGAGGATCGAACATGTCCTTAATCTCATTCCGACCAGCTTCTTTGGCATCCTCCAACTGGGCCTCGATCTGCTTTCTAACCTCATTACAGCCAGCTTCCTTTGCCTCTTCCTTGAGGACTTCAATTTGAACGAGTTGCTCGTTAAGTTTTATTTTCAATCCCCAGGCTTCAATTAGCTCTTCACAATATCTTTGAGACTCCTCTTGAGCTTCGAATTTTTCTTCCTTCTGTTTTTTAAGGAGTTCTTCGAGTTCCTCAACGCGGTGGTCTAGAATGGTTTTCTCCTTTTGCAGTGTGTCCATTTCCAAAGCAAGCACACCGCTGCGGTTGAGGGTAGCATCCCGCTCCTTTTTGTGAGCCGTTTCCAGACAATTAACTGCTTTGATGTTTCTTTAGCGCTATTTTATGTTGTGGCTAGCTTTGTTGTCAACTCTAAGATCTCATTATCTTGATGTTTAATTATGTATTTATCATGGATCACCTCTAGCTTGAGGCGATCGATTTCATGTTCTCTCTCAGTAGACATCTTAGATATTTTCTTGGCTAAATGCTAGAATGCTTCATGCTGTAGGAAAACATCATTGACACATGCAAGTGAACTCGCTTTAGCACTCCCTAGAATTGTATGGATGGAAGAAAGGAACTTAAGCCCGTCAAAGAATTTTTTTGGAAAATTGACCTTAAGTTCGGCCAATCTTTCTATCGTGGAAGCCTCAGGAGCTGCAGTAGTCAAAGTTGGATCAGAAGTAACAATTGGGCGTTTGTTCGACTTATGATCGCGAGACTGTCAAGAACCTAATGAACTTGAATAATGCTCGAGCAGCACAGCAGTTTGGAGAGCATGGGAAGAGGTCTGATCGCCGCTATGTACATGACGATTGGGCTGAGCTTCCTGATGAGACGATTAAGATTGGGACTTGTGTTTGGAAGATGAGGACTCTCTCGAACGATGAATTCTTTCTCGGCTGTCATCTCTCTCTCGATGCCTGCCCGAGTCTGGATCGTGACTGGATCCATACTATATCGAGGAGCCCCTCAAGCGTCGAAGGCATAGGAATGAGACATAGCACCTGCAAACCAAAAAAGATGTATAAGTGACCATCAAATAAAAGATAGACGAAAATCATGCAGTGAAGTGTGCGTGATTGTGAGTGTCCTAGTGTCCCCCTGACGGACCAGTTGTTATAGCCTTGCTCATAGGAGTGTTTTCCTTTTTACTAGTGGGAGGAATGTCATCACTAGTCCTAGTCGGAGAATTAAGCCCCTCGATACTGATGTTGGGGAAGTCATAGGTCATGATATCATCAGGGATCAGGAGATTCAAGAACCCTTCCATTGAACTTTCTAAATGTCCAGAGGAAAACTCTTTTTCAACAGAGGTGATGATAAACTCGGGCTCTTTAGCGGCTTTTCTCCTACGAAGTTTATAAGCAAGCATTTTTCTATCCTTGTTGGCATGTGAGATTGCGTGGACCTATGTCAGCATCGCCAGGCTTATTGGCTTCATCACCTCTAATTTAACCCTCTTCGGCGTCGTCCTGAGTCCCCTCGACTAGGGGCATAACAGTGCTATTAGTGCCATCTTCTTGTTCCATAGCATTCCTTGGTGGTGCCATGCTTTCTGGAAGCCCAATGCTGCCACGTTCTTCTAACATCCCAAAATGAGATAACCATTCATCGAATACAGGGGATCTGTTGTCCCTGTCCTCAATTGAGGTGGCACAGATTGAAAAAACTGCCCTTGAGAAACTATCACCTTCTGGACGTGGATGGACACCTATAAATTTTCAAAGTATTAGTTAGTTTAGGATACGACTTGGGCTAAAGAACTTGAGAATAAAGTGAATACAACACTTATGTCCTTCCAACCATCGCTTCGTGAAGCCAGGCAGACAACGAACGTAGAACCATTAGTGTATAAAGATACCGAGCTTGTTCTAAGCACCAATTAGAACTTGACAGTTGGGAGAAGGCTCAAGGAAAGTGTAAGAAAGGCTTCCTGTCTATCGTTTGAAATTATAGATGAACCTGATGTCCTCAGGAGATGGCGGGCGGAACAGTGCCATGAAGGAAAGCGTAGTTGTTTGGATGCAGCTAAGCAGGAGCTATTCCCATGTAATTTAGCATCTCTCGGATAAAAGAATTAAAATGCAGCACCCATCCAGCCTAGCACATGAATTTATTACATGCCGTATATCCATCCCGGGGCAAATGAGCCCTGCCATTCAGTGAAGGGACTAGAACATCTCCGAATGGAATCCCATGTTTAGAGCTTAGTCTATGGAGAGCGGCCTCACCAATTCTAGAGGCTTGGGAATCCATCGGCTTATCCAGAAATACAACACCCTATATAGTGTCAAGAGCAAGGTTTATATCTTCCATAGTAAGGATGGAAACATCAGAGAAAAGGTTGACCTATGGGTCAAAAACCTCCGGCTGCTCAATTTGATGGTCAAGGGAAAGTCTGCCGGATACAGCTTTTGACTCGGCTCCAGGTTTGCTATGCTGTGATATGTTGTCCAGATGACATTGCCGCTAAATGCTCTGAACGTCTGGAGCTCATATCAAGTAAATTTCATAGATAATTAAGATTTGAAAATTTAATCCGTCCCCCAATGCTAAGTGTAAACTAGTGTGGTGCGGTGTAGAGATAAACAGTTCAAAATTAAAAGCGAAAGTAAGTGATGAGACTTTGGATTCCGACCAGAGTGACCGTCATCACCGACCGCCTTAATTGGCGTTTAGATTGATCAGTTGTGTAAGTTTTGGCATCGACCATCGACATATCGAAGTGTGAAGTCTATTATTAAAGTCCATGTGTTAAGTTTTAGTTCATATTCTAAGTCCCGACAGTTTAGTTTTTTAGTTTCAAATTCAAAGTTGGATAAGTAAGTCCTGTTGTTCATTATCGCCATATGTTCAAGTTTGTTAAGATGGGATTGGTTCTGATTGTTCATGCAAGTGAATTTGGGTTGGTTTGCTCAAGTGTTAAAGTTCAATTCAAGGGTTAGGATCGACAAAGTCCCCATAGCTGATCCCTTTATAAAACCGATCCTTCTCTAGAAACCCACAGCCGATCCCTCTCGCGAAGCTTATAACCGATCCCTCCTCAAACACACCACCACCGATCCCTTTACTCAGCTGCTTTCACACTTTTACTAAAGCAAACAACTGATCCCTCCATGCTCCACAAATGACCAACCCCTCTATACTTCACGTACAGCCGATCCATCTCCACATCAGTGTACGACCAATCCATATACTTAACCTTTCTCATCCTCTACTTCAACCTTCTGCACTGGTCCCTCTTAACTCAAAGTAATACTGATCCCCTTGCGTCCTTCATGCTTTACTCCTTTTTTTCCTCCTCCTCCACCACCTTGCCAAACCCTGCCTCGACACCATCCATCTCATCTTCTCTAAGCTTAACCTATGCTCGAAACAGAAAACTTAACCGAACCTATCATCTCATCGCAAACTAAATAATAAATGCAAGGGAGCTCACCTAAATGTTTAAAATATGATTTGTTCGAAGGGAGATCTTGGATTTTGATTCAAATCAAAGGTAGAATGATGGTCCAAAATAGAAGATGATGGTGGATCTGAAGATGTAAGTGGTGTTTGATTCGAAAAGAGGGATCAGAGGAAAATTGGAGGGGGAGAGTTCGGAGCCGAGCTTGAAGAAAACGAAGGCAAAAATGAAATGAAATAAAGTAAGGGATGGAAATGAGAGTGTTAATTTATATACAAGATTAGAGGGATCGGCTTGGCTTTTCATTATCCACAAGGCCCAAAAGATTAAGTGCCCAACATAAAAAGGATCGGCTGCGATCCCTCGACTTGAGGATTCAATCCGATCCCTATTAAAAAAAGAAGAGAAAAGAGAAGTTGGGAGAGAAAGGATTGGCTAAAGGAGAATTCTGATCCCTATTATAAAAAAAGAAAGAGGGGATCGGCTAGAAGAATGCCGATCCCTATGAACAAAAAAAGAGAGAAAGAAAGAGAGAAGGTATAGGTTACGAACCCGATGTGCATGCAAACATGGACAAAAAAATTATATAAAGTACATGTATATAAAATGCAATGAAATTGCATCTAATTCAATGAAAATTGGCGATGACCCGTGAGCATGCAAACGCATCTGGGAGCCAACAACAAGAACATATGCCCGAACATGTATGTGAATGTTCTAAAAGTTCAATTTTTGAAATCAACAGAAATTGAATTCAAACCTGAAGTTTTGAAGGTCGAGTCTGAATCAGATAGCCAAAGTTTACTAGCCCCATAGAACCGGACATAGATAACAACTGACGGAATATAATCATGGATTTATACTATTAGGAATTGACCAACCGCCATGACGATCAAAGAGAGATACGACACTTTGGGTAAACAATTCGACGGAAGGATAACAACTATTCAGAAAACTGAATGGATTTCTTGTCGACGACTTTAACTTGCTTCTATTCAAAGCATGTCATGTTTAGCACAAGACATACTTTGGGGGGTAAGTGTTATCCGGTATTTTGACCCGGCTATATCTGAATTTATTGGACAAGTTAGATTCGACTGTCGTCAAGGCCGGTAAGTCTAGGGCGATGATTATAGGGTCCAGAAATCAAGTACAGATGGTAATATGAAGCCGTGGTCGAACGGAATCAAGAGATAAGCTATATAGAACGTTGTAAGTGTGGAATATAATTCAATATGGAAAAGGGATCATCTATAATCCCTCTCAATCATAGGGATCGGTCTAATTCAGCCAAACAAGTGCAACTCAATGGAAAATAATCAATATCTCGAAATCCATAAGTCTAATGCATATAAAATTTTGGGAATAAGATGTGGGGACCCTAAGGAGCCTACCTTAGTGATCGTACCTCAAAAGGACTAAGCAAGGGGGATTGACCCTCTTCCTTCAATAGGGATCGACCAGAATTAGGAAACAACTCACATTGCAGCAAAGATCGAGCAATAACTCAAGTTCTACCAATCCAATTGGCATGAAACTTGGAGGCTAAGCATATTACAACATGGAAAAGCTCCTATAGGGATTACACCCCCAAATTCCTCCAAAACGGGGATCGACATCGATCCCTATTCCTTGGGATTTAGGCCATGCGATCCCTCTTATGGGTCCATATGGTTTTGGAGATCCTTCTACCGAATTTTAACGGAAATATTTCTCCATCTTCCTCTATAATATAGGCTTTATTATTCACTTTTGGAATTTTACACTACTTGTTGCTTTGTACTCTACCGTGACTAAGGTTTTCATCCAATCCCTATTGTACAAGGTTTACAAAGTGATTAATAAAGTTATCTATTCAAAGTGGACATAGGAAAACAATACCGAACCACAATAAATCATTGTGTTCTTGCTATTGCTTTGATTTTCTGTCATTTAATTGCTTATTTTCTCTGTTTTCATTTTATATTCTTCATTTATTTCTCTACAAAAGCTCTATTAGGTGTTTGTGCAAATTTTTGGTGCAAACAATAATCTAAGAGAATGATGTTGAACCTCTAAGCATAAAAGGTAGATTTGTAAAGGAAATGTCGAGTATATCATGTTGTCAAACTTATAAATACAAAGCATATGAAGCTTGAAAATAGCATAGATAACATATTCCTAGAATAGAAAGTGGGATGTTGAGCTGTAGTAATGAAGAATGTCACCACCTATAGGGATATAGAACGTATGATAAAGGTGTCGACTACCAAGATGACATTGAATGTCTAAAGCGATATCAGAGTTCTATGAAGTCAGATGTTATCAACTGATGTCGAACGACAACTCTGAAAGAGATATTAGTTCTCAATAATGAGAGGATATTGAATTTTTAGGGGATGGGGAGCTATTACAACAACTACTGAGAGCTTGAGAGAACAAGGAACATTAAGCCTCGACATCTATAAGGATGTTAAGCACCTAAAGCAGAAGATAAAACGATGTTGAATGTAAAGGAAAAGAGATATCGAAAACCAATGATAGAAACATCGTAAATCATCAATATGGAAGGGATGTCGTAAATTTACAAAGATATCGTATATTGTTAATGTAAATAATGGATATCGAATGTCTACAGTTGTGATGGATATCGCATATCATCAAGATAGTAAGGAATTTCGAATATTATAAGATGCCGAATGTTAATAGTTATAAGGGATTCTGAGCTTCAAGAAGCATGGATGTTGCCGCATATTATCAACATAGTAAGCGATGTCGAAAATCAGGGATGTCGAACCTTTGTGATAAGGAATGTCGACATCTAAGGGATGCTGAATCTACTACAGTGCAAAGACTAGCAAATATAATATGATCTAAGCGACTAATTCAAGGCCATGCAAAGAAAAAAGGAATAAAAATCATTAATACATCAAGAGGATTTAGTGTATTTTTGTTAGTTAAGCTTCAAAGGTATACACATTTCACCACATACTCCTTGTTGATGCCACCACTAAGATAGTAATCCATGTGGAGTGTTCAACCTTAAGGAGATCATGAAAAGTGGCACCATCAAGGCCATCCACCTGGCCAAGTCACCAATTCATGCCAACTCACATCAAAAAATGAAAGCAAGCGTCACGTTCTCACAACCACTATAAATAGAGATGCACCCCCTTATAAAAAGGGGCCCTTAAATTCTTTCCCTCTCTTAGCATAAATCACTTTTTGAACTAGAACTTTTTTAAAAGCTTGAGAGCCATGATAATGGAAATTGCCCAATGATAAAGAAGATGACACAACATATGCATAAAAGGACTAGGAAAATTAGAAATTTGCATATTTGACTTATTTTGTAACATGCCTTATTAAATGTTAGTGAAGTTTTTCGTCTTCACTACACTCAACTAAGTCATGAAGCAATATAGAGGTTGATCACTCTCACATTTTTTGAATCAGTAGATTTAAGTTGTATTGAACCTACTTTTAAGCGGTGACTATGTCAATGAGTACTTACATAGCCTCGTAGTCGCACTCCAACTGTTTGTTGAAATGTTGAAATGATTTTATAAAAGAATAGCAATCCAAAATCAAAGGAAAAAGTAAAAAAAATAAAGGATACATAAATTTTTACAAGATTCGAATTATTATTAATCCTATGTCTACGGAGTAATCCACTATATACTTGCTATTTTGGTATAGATGGATACGATTGCCCAGATATATACAATATTCCTATTTTAGACTTTTCCTTTTTAGGAAGAAGAAGAAGAAGTTGAAGAAAAAGATCCTTTCTCTGTCCTCTAATGTATCCTTTTATAGTATGAAAAGCGCATTGTTGGTTGTTACAATCGCCCTTGATTCTTTGCTTTAATATCCACCCTTAGATTTCACCACTTGTCATCCATCTACAATGCATGTTTGTTGTGCCTAAATTAATGATGGGTCTTTGGTGGGAAGCTATGAAATTGGCGGGAATCATGAAAATTTGAAGTGGGATGCCTAAAAAAATTGGCGGGAAGCCCAAGCCTGTACGAGTCGGCTTCTTCGCTCTTGGAATGGCAAAGGTCTTAGGAGGAATGGTAGAGGGCCGCCTTATGGCTCTGGTACATTATTGGTGCATACGATGTGGTGGATGATGAATATTACTTGGTACCTAGGTCGTACTGCCCTGCTAATACCTTTGCCATTTTGGCTTGACTTGATATCATGTCGAGTCAGAATAGGGTAGGACTTCCCCATTTTTCTTTATGAATTGACTTGGCATAAGCCTAGAATGTTTTCGATGCTATTTGTGATTTGAGCTATGTGTACACCCTCTTTGCAAGTATGCTTAGATTGCTAATGAGAGAAAGGAGGAGCTTCACATTTATCATTTATATCTAAGTATGGCTCTACGTTGAAGCGTATCCTGAGTGGCCCTGTATGCAACCCTTTTGGAGTGCTTTTTACCCTATGTGGTGCCGCCTAGGTTGCCTTCGGTATATGCTAGTGCAGACCTGTTCCTGTAGGTATTGACAAAATGTGAGCTTTAGAGGTACGGTCAACTTAGTATATCATGTACTGCTTCCTATGCCTTGGCTCGGTATTTTAGTTTTGCCTTTGATTTTAGATACAACCACCATGAACTGCTCCTGTTTTCCAATGCATGCATGTTTGTCTCTCGCCGCAGTTCCCTTGATTGCAGGGCTCAGGTCGGGTTATGCGTTGTGACTTTAAGTTGGTTCCCTGTTCAGTACGAATTTGATTGATTCACTTCCTTATTCTATTCCTTCAACCTTCTTGACATGAGAGTAGCTTTCCTGACTTCAAGTCCTGCCCCATTTTCCTTTACTGTGGTTAGTGGTAAGAACAGGTGTAACACTTTCCTCCCAAGTCTGCGGTGACCATAGGTCGGGTAGACTTGTTATCTTAAGCACCCGGTCTGCACATCTAGTCAGTTCTGTCTAGGCTATCTTTTCGGCATTGGGAAAAAGTCTTTTTAGCTATACTTGCATTTAATGGTCTTGTACACATGTCATTCGCTCACTGGCTCATTTTCAAACACATATTCAGTCTGGCTTTTCTTTTTTCTAGGTGGTTTTTTATCAATCTTTGCACTCATTATTTTATCAACAAATCCACATTCCATAAAATTTGTTGATCACTTCGATCGTGCGGCCATTATTCAAATTGAGGTACGTTTATTCTTTCTTCGTCTTCCCTAAATTTTCTTTTATCTTTTGTTTGAAAAGAATCGCTATTAGGTTAATTTCCAAATTTGGGGGTATTTCGGTAGATTGATAATAGGATAAATTATTTCGATCCTCATTCGTCCCTTCGTAGAAGTAATCTTTAGAACTTTGACATGGATTCCTCTTCGTCTTCCTCTACGCTTCTCCCTTCTAAGATCACCCTACTAGAAGGTGTTATCGGTGTTTTTAAGCAATTTGGGTTTTCTGACTATGCAGTTAAGGTTCCTGAACTTTATGAACATATTAATACACCGTCGGAGGGATATATCTCCATCACTCTCGAACATATTCAGTGTGGCCTTTATCTTCCTATGCATTCGACCATTCGTCAGTGGCTTGCGTCCCAAAATCTTACTCTGGTTCAACTTTCCCCACATTCATATACTCTTTCCCAAGCCGCCTTCGTTCTTTATGCTGAAAATGGCATCAATCTAACTAGTGAGGAAGTTCAATATTGTTTTGAAATTTGAAAGAGTCCTGTCAAGTGGAGAAATGGCTTCTTTTACATCCAAGCCGCTGAATCGGTTTTTCCTGATGTCTCAAGTAAAACTAAAAAATGGCCCAAGTTCTATTTATTTATTTATTTTGAATTTGGACAATTTTCCCTCGTTCTCCCATCACTATTCAGTCCGTACCATTTCTTCAGAGGAAAATGAACAATTAATATACAATTCGCATAGACGGTAAATTTTAGGATTCATGGAAGAGGACAAGAAGATAAATAAGTTTTTTGATGGAACGAAACTAATTAAGCACCATCTACTGCGTCCTCATCATATATTTTCTCGAGGCCAAATTAAGCATGCTTCTTCCCTAACCGAATCTAGAAGTATAAGTTGCCTGAAGTAGATTTTGGGAATTGTCTTACCTGTGATTCTAATCTCGTTATTTCTCTTCTTTTGTAGGTACGATGGATGCTGAAGTTGCTGCTAAGGTTCATGATTCTTTGAAGGAGAAGAAGAAGAAGGGCTCAAAGAGGAAGGCTGAAGGATCTAATGATTCTCCTATTGTTCCAAAAAGATTAAACATTTCTCCTCCTCCATCAGATATTCCACCTCTTTCCAATGTAGGCATTCCTCCTCTTATTTCCACACCAATTGGGCTGACTGCTTCTTCATTATGGGGTCGTCCTGCCCCCAGTACGGGCAGATTAACTACGCCTAAAATTTCTATATCTGCTTTAATAGAGAAAGTAGGGAGAACCGCACAAGTTCCCTCTTTCCTTTCTACTCTGGATCTAGAGATGTCTTCCTTCGAAGTCCTGTCTGAATTTGTGAAGCTCTGGTCTTATGTGATTGATCTTCTTCCTTCCCTTTTCCTTCTTCTAGTTGCAAATCCATTACTTATATTGCTTAAACTTCACTTTCTTGTAGTCTACGGCCTTAATGGTGAAGGCACATGAGATGGAAAGTGCACAAGCCTCGCTTTTCGGTTGAGTGGCCAAACTTGAAGTTGACCTTGCCTTGTTTGACTTTGGGAAAGCTAAGTTGGCTTGTGCTAATGTTAAGGTTGTGGAAGATGTTAGGATGCTCCAAGAGAGGATTGAGAGGGAAGCTAAGGCTGCAAAGGAAGCTCAGGCTTCAAAAGAGCAAGAGCTGGGAGAAGGATGAGGCACTGGCCAAGGTTGAGAAGGAGTTGAAAGTGGTGAAGGAGGAGCTGTCCCAATCCAAGAAAGATCTTAATAACTTTACTTCCAATGTAACCTATGGTTTTTATGCTTTAGCAAATCATAATTTTAGGATAAAAGTCAAGCCCGACTTTTATGAGGACCAGTGTTTAGTTGCTTCAAATTTTGGGTATTACCAGGGTAGGTGGAATAAGGAAGAGGTTGAAGAGAAATATACTGACCCAAACTGTTTTGAGTATCCTACTGAGTAAGAGATGGGCGAGGTTGATGGAGATCAGGAGAACCTGCAATTTGGGGGAAGAGACAAAACATCTGCAAACAAGGTTAACTCAAATTCTCCAATAGACTTAGATGCTTAATCCTAGATTTCTTTTGTCTACCATTGTATTAAAAATTTAAAGATCATTTTTCAGTGTATGTAATGAAACATAGTGTTTGTTATGTTTTTCTCGAGAATGATCACGTTTTCCTCATTGTTTTGTTTAGTATTCTAGAGAGAATGTTTTTCACAAAATTATTGAGGGAGAATGTGGCTAGGCTCTAAAAACACACTCTTGATCGCCTTGTTTTAAGTGTCGTGACTATGTGCAGGCATGGCAAGAGTTAGACAAATCTTATGTGGAGCGTAAGGATAAGACCAAGGAATTATGATCCCAAACAGATCAGGCGGTTCAAGAGAAAGAGGCCATTAGCGATTTTATGCTGCGTCGATGGCGATACACGTTGGAGAATGATTCATTTCCACCTTATAGTCCTTATATAGATGGTTTAGGCTTAGGCTTATAATCTTGGACAATGATTTAGCTCTCTGTACTCTTGTTGTATTACGCGTGATCTTTAAGTATATGGAAAAATAGAGATAATGTAACGAGTGATGGATGTTTAATGCTACAACTTAATCTGTATGTCTTGACTATTTAACCAAGTTTTATTTTATTAGTGGTTAAGTTGGTTCTCTGTAAGCCCTGCCCAACTCTAACTGTTATTGTTGCCAGGATGCTTCTGCCTCCACTATTGATGTGCACGTAAATGTGCATATTTTTACCATCATATTTAATCTATTTAAATTAAATAAATGATCATATTGGGTATTTTAACTTGTTTAAACCAAAATTCAAATTATTTGAAATTGTCACATATTCATCTTCATATAGAGGCAAAATGGTCATTTTTATGCATTTATTAAATTGTGAAAATTTACTTGGAACTTTCTATGTTGTTTTGTAGGAAATTTGGTGAATTTTACAAGTGGTTACATGATGATATATGCATGCACAAGAGTGAAGAGAACAAATGAAGATGAAAATAATTCAAAGTGAAGATAATGGAGGACCCTACCTACCCACCTACCTTAATGTACAAATTAGAGGCTAATGCACATGCTTATGGAATTAATGGCTTCATGTACACTTAAATGAGGATTATTTGAAGCTAATGATTACTTGGCCTCCACACTTTCTAAGAGGGTATTTTGAGCATTCCCAAAAATATGAATTAGGGTTTAACACATGTATAAAATCCCCTTATGTTTCATGTAACCTTCTTCTTCCTTAGTCTCTCTTAGGCTCCTTCTCTTTAGTTTAGTTTAGATCAAATAAAAGAAAGCTCTCTTTCTCTTTTCATGGCTACTTAGTCATTTTTATTTCTTGTAATTTTTCTTTCTTTCTTATGCAATTCAATATATGCTCTTTACATTTACATGCTCTCTTTCTTATGTTGTAGTGTAGATTTTCCTATTTCATGCAAGTAGATTAGTTTTTCCTTTCTTTTTTCTCTCTTTTTCCTCTTGTTTGTTTAATGTTGCTTTCTACATTTGTTGATTTGATAACAAAAATGAGAAGCTAATCCCTTCAATTTAGGGGTAATGAAGCTCTCATTAATCATGTAGATGCAACATAATTTCTTTTATGTCTCTTTTGTGCTTAATGGAAACTAGATGTTTGTGTGGTTTTATGTTTAATATTGAGTTTGATAGCTTATATTGTTCAAAACAAATAGGCTATGCTTAGTCATATGAATCATTAATTACCTCTTCATCTACATATGATCATGGTAATGGAAGTGGATTTAGAATCATAATTTGATGGTTTATGTTTCTAATTCAATAGTTAATAAACCATGCTTAAAATAGATTCTACTTTTGATTTCATATCATTTTCATTGAAGTTAGTAAGTGGGTTAGAGGGTGCATTAAAGTTTAATGGTTTAAGTGTGTTAAGTAATAACACAGTTAGGTCATGCTTATGATAAATGCATTAACTAAACTCACACATGACCAAAAAGAGATCATAATGTCATTATGTTGATTTATATGATTATGAGAGGGGATTTACCTCTAAATTGCTCTTTAATCTCATCTTTTTATTCTCCTTAGCTTTAGTTTGTTTTTACTTTCTTTTAGTTAGTTAACAATCCCTCGACTTTGGTTTAATTTGATTGAATAGATTTTTAAAATTAACAATTCCCTGCGGATCGACCGTATTCGCCACGTACTAAGAGTGTACGCCGTGCGCTTGTAGTTAAATTTTAATTTAAATTCGTTCGACGGTTTTCTAAACCGATAGAATTTCCGTCGACGAACAAGTTTTTGGCACCATTGCCGGGGAATTGATTTGATTTTGAGTTTCTATTCTTCGAATTATTTGTTGTTTGATTTTTGTGTACATTTTATTGTGTGTTTATTTTGTGTGTTTGTTTGCACTAAAAAATCGTGTTGTGTTTGTTGTTTGATTTTTGTTTGCATTTTGTTTGTGTGTTTGTTGTTGTTTTATTTAGCATTTTTTTTTCTATTCGCATTGCATTTGAATATTTTCTATAAAAAAACACACTTTAATTTGGAAAAGAAAAAAAAATTCATTGCAATATGCATTTTACATTGTACATACATTTTACATTGCATATTTGATTTCGATACAAAACTTTACAAAATTTCTGTGCTACTGTTGCATATTTGCTCATTCTCAACTTTCATATTCCTACTGCCAAGACCATACTGCTACAATCCTCTAACCACACTTCACTGTGCTGTGCATTTGTGCACTTTATCTGTGCACATACACCCCTTTCATCATATACTTCTTCTACTACTGGCCTTCACTACTGTCGTCTACAATTCTCCAACTTAATATAACTTCATACATCCCCTGGTCACAATACAACTACAACCTCCACTACAAACAACATTGTTCTTCAACATTCAACAAAAACTTCAACTGCCTCAACACCCCAAACCAACTGCAACTGCAACTATTGCCTGCTGCCACCTCCATTCCACCGTCCATAAAACTGCAGCGAGCCACTTCCCCACTGCCTTGACTCCACTACTGCAACCCATAGCCTTCTACAACTTCTATCAACATTCAAACTCACCCTGCCACTTCTTTGACAACGTCACTACCATTGAACCATATCAGTACCTCCACAAGCCTGAACACATCCACCCAGCTTCAGTCAACCAAATCAACCACCTCCGTAATCATCGAACACTGCATTCACGACCTCAAATTACCAACCAATCGAACAACCTCTGCCCAAGAACCACTCATCTCCCCCATCAATCGCGACCTGCCTCATCCAATCGCCGAAACCAAATCACTGCCTCCCCAATTCACTGTGATTTCCAAATTCAATCACGTCAAACCAATCATCAAAAGAAAAGAAAAATCTCACCTCACAACCATCGCAGCAAGCAACGTTCATTCAACAACGCGGCTCCTTCAAAGACCCTCATTCCTAACCACCTTCGAACAGCATCCCAATCGCCTAACCACAAAACTCGACACCCTCAAACTCAACTTTGATACCCTCAAATTTCTGAACCACCAATCGACACGAATCGATTTTGACTTCGACACTCTCAAACTCGAACTCCGCCTATCCCTTATTTCCAAATCACCAGATTCCAATCCACCTTCCTTGAACAATACAATCATCGCCTTCAACCGTGCAATTCAATTTCAACTTGGAAGTCGAGACAAGCGTGAATTCAATTGGAATTTTGATTTGTGAAAGGGTTTGAGAAATTTCAATCTCTGGTTATGTGAGAAACATGGTTTTGTTTTGAGCGAACAAAGTGGTTTATTTTCAATTGTTTTAACGGACCGGGCATGGCTTCAAGGCCTGATTATAATTTTTTCCCCTTTTAATTTGTTTGTTTTAAGTCCATCCTTATATAGATACATATATAAAAAAAAGTTCCTTTCCTCCATTTGTTTTGTTCTGTTTCAATTTTTTTTTTTTTTTTTTTCATTTTTTAGTCTTCCTTCTTTTAAAAAAAAAGTGAAAAAAAAATATTTATTTTTTTAAGTAAAACTTCACTTTTAAGTTTCCTTCCCAAAAAAAAACAAAAAAAAAACTTTGGAATTTGTTAAAAAAAGGTGGGGTTGTTTTGAATTTGTTTGGGTTTAGTTTGTTCTATTTTTTTCATTTGTTTTAGTCTTTCTTTGATATAAAAAAAAGTGTATATATCTTTGTTTTATTTACAGGTTGCCAAAGCAGAATTGTAGAACGAGCAGAAGTGCCTCCTAAAATAAATTACTTGATTTGCTGATCTTGCCAAAAAAAAATAACTCCTTGCTTATTTATAATTTCATTTGCCTTGCATTGTATATATCTACTATTTATGTTTGCCTTGCATTGTTGTTTACTTGCATTTGAAAAAAAAATCAGAAAACCAAAAATAAAAACAAAATCCATTCGTAGTTGCATTGTTAATACAGGTTTAATTTCTGCTTTGCATTTCATCCTAGAATTTTGATTAATAATAACGGTTAGAAATCGGTAACGCATAATTGTATATTGACAAGTTGTCTTCTTTGAACAATTTAATTTCTTGGTGTCTAGGCTACGGTAGAGTAATAACCATTTATAAATATTACGGTGATTCGTAAATATTATAGTGGTTGTTCCTCTGAAGGTACTTAAACCTTCGGTTGCATTGCTACGGTGATTCGTGATGCACCGATAACTCCTGCCCGTTACCTGGCTGAGAACTATCTTGTTGATTTAAGACAAAGTGTGATTATACAATTTTGGGTTAACTTAGGATAAATCATTTGTAATTAACCCTTGCATTCATTTAGTTGCATTAGTTCATGCATATTTAAAAAAAAATTCAAAATCCAAAACTAAAAAAATTCTATATATTCCTTTTCCTTTGAAATTTTTAAATCCTTTTTCTTTGAAATTTTAAAAATCCAAAAAAAATCTAGAAAAAAAAACCAATTTTTTTTAAAACCATCTCAAAAACAAAGAAAAAATTGAAAAACCAAAAAACAAAACAAAAATTAATTTCCCTTTTGAAAAATAAATTTTATTTGTAAATATTTTTCCTTTACAACAAAACAAAAAATTCTTAAAAACGTCCGAGTTTCCCCACTCATTTGAATTTTACAATAGTTGTGAAAATCAATATAATCCATATGATTTCACTCCAAATTCGTATGGATATTTTAACGACAACTATTCTTTAAACAATTCGAATTTTGAACAACAAAGTTTTCAAAACAATGACCAACCCTCAAATCTTGAAAAGAGCATTTCGTCTTTACTTGAAATATCTACACAACAAAATCAAGAGATAAATGATTTGTGTAATTCATATTTGGGCAATGATTCAAATCAAAGTTTTCAAAATAATCAAAATTTGAATTCACTTCAAAATTCAAACGATTTCGAGTATAACCCATGCCAATTCAATTTTGAACTCCAAAATGAATTTCAAAATCAAAACGAAAATGTGATCCACTTTTCAAATAATTTTGGCAATGGGAATAATCTTAACCATGTTACAATTGAAATTTTTTGTTCTCAACAAATCCAAATCAAAAATTATCAAGTTAATAACTATAAATTGGATTTTGTTGAGCAAATGAACGAAATTTATGATGATCACATAGATTCGTTGTTTGAAACATATATGAAACAACGTGAAAAACAAAATCAAATTCCAACGTGTGACGAGTCAAGTGATAATCCATCTTTTACCCAAATCGACGATTTTCAAATAACAACTTTTGAAATTGAAAATGATGATCTTAATGAAGTTGTTAAAAACACGATAATTGAGTTGGATTTCAATTCTTTTGAGGGTGTGGAACCAAATTTAAAATTTGATCTTCCTTTTCTCGATCTCGAAAATTTGAATACAACAACTTTGGATTTTGAACTTGAGATACGCAATGAAGTTGTTGATAATCAAACAAAGGAAGACGAATTTAATAAACACGAATTTTTTGGACTTTTGGATGACGAATTGTTAAATTCCGATGGGGAAGATTTAAATCACCACTTTGATTTTAAAATCAATAATTTTGAAGAAGTTTTAAATGATAAGCTCGAATTTCAAATTGGTGAAAATGAACGTGAATTTCAATCAGTTGTTTTATCGACCCCAAAAATCATCGAAAAGGAAACAACTCGTAAGATTTTTAATAAAACGACAATCTTTTTCCCAAATCAACATTCAACTTTGAAATCATTTATGGTTTGGTTTTCCGAGCTTAAGCTGTGTCTCGCATACTTGACGAGACAAATGAATCGGTCTTTGGAAGACCGTTTCATTTACTTTTTGACGATATACTTTCTGATCTCGTGTAAATACCATTCATTTTCATATAAATAAAGGCCATTTTTATTTTCTTTTTCTTTTTCTCCTTCCACTTGGGTTGACTGTGGGGAAACAGTCAAAATCAAGTGTGGGGGCAGACTCGTCATCATTTTCGATATTTCATGGTTTATTTTTAATTTTTCTTTCCAAAATTCAAAAAAAATCTCAAACACAAAAAGAAACAAAAAAAAACAATTTTTTAAAAGCATTTTGATTTATTTTTAAAGAAACACTGTAAGATAAATATGTGGTTTTGGTTTATTAAATTGAAATTTTTGAAAATTTATTCGTCTTAACAAAAATAAAAATGAAGTTTGATTACAAATAATAATGGTATAACTAGTATATGGGAAGATTCATACGTGATAATTATGAAATATATCCTAATTGAAAATCATTGTTTTAAAATGTGGTTGATTTAAAGTAAATGATATAACATTTTTTTGTCTTCTAAGTTAAATAGTGCTAAGATAATTTTGTGAAACTCTCTCTTTCAAAAAAAACACAAAAACAAAAAAATATTTCTTGTATATTTGTATAAATTTTTTAATAAACACCTAGAGTCATGTGTTCACACTCGTATGTTCACTCGCCATGCTCTGTACCCTTCTCACGTAAGCCAGAAAGGCAGTGCACGATCGGTATATCTGGCCTCAGTTTATCCGAGTTAGGTGTATATATATAAAAATTCTTTTTAATAACGCCTACAGTCAATAGGTGTTCACACTTGTGTGTTCACTCGCCACGCTCTGTATTCCCCTCACATCAGTCCGCAAGGCAGTGCATGGGTAATATATCTGGCCTCAGTTATCTGAGTTAGACATATGTAAATATTGCTAATATCAACAAAATTTTCAAAAGAAAAAAAATGGAGAGAGTAAGCAATTAAAATCCAAGCACTGTTTTAACTTATTTGATTTGACTTGTTATTGAAAAGAAATGAAAAATACCACTTTGATGAACTTTGATAATCGATAAGAATCCATTTCATAGTTACACTACGTAATCAACCGAAACAACGAGTTAAACTATAGTCTATTTGCTTTGATAACTTGATTTTTATTGGAAATTTTGACAAGTAAAATGACTTAAATTTTCAAGATAATAACCAAAACCTATATTTAACTTATTTGTGTCAATTTAAAAATAAATCCTTTATTGTAAATATTTTCAAAAACTTGCATTCATCTCCTTATAAATAAATCTTGCATTGTGTAAATACTTTCATCCTGCATTTGGATTTTGTGGGTAGTATCCGCTGAAAACCCTCACGAGACAACACTCGTCCTACTGGGGACACCCAAAGGTTTAACGGCTTGTTGCATACGCTCAATGCAATTGTGCTCCCTACGAAAACGGATTTATCTTAGTTTTTCTTTATTCGAGGACGAATAAAAAGATAAGTGTGGGGGTATTTAAAGTGCACGTAAATGTGCATATTTTTACCACCATATTTAATCTATTTAAATTAAATAAATGATCATATTGGGTATTTTAACTTGTTTAAACCAGAATTCAAATTATTTGAAATTGTCACATATTCATCTTCATATAGGGGCAAAATGGTCATTTTTATGCATTTATTAAATTGTGAAAATTTACTTGGAATTTTCTATGTTGTTTTGTAGAAAATTTGGTGAATTTTACAAGTGGTTACATGATGATATATGCATGCACAAGAGTGAAGAGAACAAATGAAGATGGAAATAATTCAAAGTGAAGATAATGGAGGACCCCACCTACCCACCTACCTTAATGTACAAATTAGAGGCTAATGCACATGCTTATGGAATTAATAGCTTCATGTACACTTAAATGAGGATTATTTGAAGCTAATGATTACTTGGCCTCCACACTTCCTAAGAGGGTATTTTGGGCATTCCCCAAAAATATGAATTAGGGTTTAACACATTTATAAAATCCCCTTATGTTTCATGTAACCTTCTTCTTCCTTAGTCTCTCTTAGGCCTCCTTCTCTTTAGTTTAGTTTAGATCAAATAAAAGAAAGCTCTCTTTCTCTTTTCATGGCTACTTAGCCATTTTTATTCTTGTAATTTTTCTTTCTTTCTTATGCAATTCAATATATGCTCTTTACATTTACATGCTCTCTTTCTTATGTTGTAGTGTAGATTTTCCTATTTCATGCAAGTAGATTAGTTTTTCCTTTCTTTTTTCTCTCTTTTTCCTCTTGTTTGTTTAATGTTGCTTTCTACATTTGTTGATTTGATAACAAAAATGATAAGCTAATCCCTTCAATTTAGGGGTAATGAAGCTCTCTTGAATCATGTAGATGCAACATAATTTCTTTTATGTCTCTTTTGTGCTTAATGGAAAGTAGATGTTTATGTGGTTTTGTGTTTAATATCGAGTTTGATAGCTTATATTGTTTAAAACAAATAGGCTATGCTTAGTCATATGAATCATTAATTACCTCTTCATCTACATATGATCATGGTAATGGAAGTGGATTTAGAATCAAAATTTGATGGTTTATGTTTCTAATTCAATAGTTAATAAACCATGCTTAAAATAGATTCTACTTTTGATTTCATATCATTTTCATTGAAGTTAGTAAGTGGGTTAGAGGGTGCATTAAAGTTTGATGGTTTAAGTGTGTTAAGTAATAACACAGTTAGGCCATGCTTATGATAAATGCATCAACTAAACTCACACATGACCAAAAAGAGATCATAATGTCATTATGTTGATTTATATGATCATGAGAGGGGATTTACCTCTAAATTGCTCTTTAATCTCATCTTTTTATTCTCCTTAGTTTTAGTTTGTTTTTACTTTCTTTTAGTTAGTTAACAATCCCTCGACTTTTGTTTAATTTGATTGAATAGATTTTTAAAATTAACAATTCCCTACGGATCGACCCGTATTCGCCACGTACTACGAGTGTACGCCGTGCGCTTGCGGTTAAATTTTAATTTAAATTCGTTCAACGGCTTTCTAAACTGGTAGAATTTCCATCGACGAACAACTACCATTCCTGATCTTAAAGGTTCTGATGTGGTTGAGGTGGAGAATGCTCCTGGTAATGAAGTTTCCCAACTCGGGTATGAGAATGAGAAGCTTGAGTCAAAGCTCAAGTTTACTCGTAATGAGCTTGAAAAAGCCAAAAACGCGCTTGAACATCAATATGATTGTAATAATAAACTACATGCATAGCCGGGGGTGCCGCGTTAAAGTTGGAAGGAATAAAGCAGACCTTATAAGAGGTTAAAAAGCTCTACGGTATTGTTTATAGAGACAAGATCGCAAAATATAAGAAATAGGTGGAGGAGATGTCAATAGAAATTACAAGATTGCTTAGCGAAAAAGAAGTTGCTGAATATGGGAAGACGATCTCTCTACCCTCTTAGATACCATTCTTGATTTTTCCTTTAGGTTCTGGGCCTTCTCATCCTCATAATGACTGATGGAAAACTATTGCTCATAAACTATTTGGTGATTTTCTAGTCAAATCAGAAATACAAAATCTCAACTAATTGAGGCTCTAAACGATACAAGAAGGAGGGCAGTGTTGAAGATATGTGAGCTTTAGGACTCATTATAGACTTCTCGAGGCAGGGATGCCTCTTACCTAGATAAGCTTAAGTAATAGAGGTTAAAAGTAGAAGGGTGGAGGCATTGCTACAACGATCCCGAGATTTCTTGGAATTTTTCTATCCTTCGTTGGACCAGAATTTTTTGTATGATAAAGAGGACTTCGCACTGACAACTGACTAAAGAGGACTTCGAACTAACAACTGACCTGCCTATGGATCATGGGGCAGGAGCACATTATGACCCTCGCAAGACCTTTCTTACTGCTACAGCTCCACCTTTTCCTAATGTTCCTTAGTCATCATTTTAGTGTTTTACTCTTAAGACCTTAGGATAAGAATTTTTTTGTAATTTGACAACGCTTGCCATGATTTAGAAGCTTGTTTATTGACTACCTTTTCTTTATACAACCTGTGAACTTGTAGCATTCTTATTTAGCTTGTTTATACCACTTCTTAGTTCTAATATACATGGGCTCATTTAACTGTTCTGACTGGCTCCTCTCAATCAGGGCTCGTAAGAGACCGTTCTCTAATGGAAGTTAGATTTTGCCCTACTAAGGGTAGTAGAGTTAGAAGATTTATTAAAGAATGCTGAGTGTATATATGGGCCCGTATATAAGGATGAAATCAAAGGGATAAGGAAAAGGGTCATGGAGACAGACAGAGAGATGGCACCATGCATGAGCATAGAAGAAAGTCCTCTGATGGCTTTAGCTTTGCATACCTCCCTCTGGTCGGATATAATTATTATGTCCCCACCTAGAGCTGACCTAGACGAGGCTCTCAAATGGAAGAATGGTGTGAAGAGTTAGTATGATGCCAAAATTAAAGAGTTGGAGAATAATTTTAAGGGAGAGTTGGGGACGGCCAGCACCTGGATTTCCCCTTTCAAGTCTGCCGAGGACGAGCATTTTGGCCCCTTCTCTAAGAACGTCGAAAAGACAAGGGAGCATCTCTTGGGTGAGATTGAGAGAATTAGGAAGGTGGCTATGCGGCGGGTGAATGCCTTAGAAAACAAGGTATTCAATTTGAAATGTGAGGCCCGACTACATTCCATCGTAGTTTCTTAAGGTAGGATGGATATGGCATCTCTATAGGAAGAGCTTCATAAAGAGAAAGTGAAGACAAAAATAGAATAAATTGGTCGACAATGTGCACATGACGTTTTTAAATGTTACTGGCCTGGATGCAATTTTTCGTTAAGGTATAATCAGGCCACATATAAGTATAGACCTCGGGATTATGAGAATGTCTGGGCTAGTGCTAATTATGATCCCTACGTTTCTTGTTGCGGCTCTACTCATTATAGGACTACCCGTACCAGATCATCAGTCACGATTACTAAACTGGAAAACTAATTTTCTGCTTTTTATTTAGCGGATGGATCATCTCAGCTTACAACATCGCATTCCTGCTGTTCAAATCGGCACAGAGCGGTCGTAACTAGTTCGTCTTTTGATTCTGAATCATATTCAGAACTTATTTTTTCATTAAGGGGTATTATTTTTTAATATGACCCAGATTGTAATCTTTTGTAGACTATGTATGATATGTAAAATAATGATATTTTTGGTAGGCATGTAAAGAGCATGACTAAGTATTGGTAACTTAATTTGATATATACCTGGCAAGCTTTGAGCGGTGCCTTGAATTGTACCTAATTGATAATTTATGCCACGTCTCATGTATTGTGCTTACTTACCATACTTGGAAAGAGCTACTAAGGTAGCTTATGCCGCTTATGGTCTTGACCTTTAAACTGCAGTCTTTTCTTGCACATATAGTAGGACATGCCCCCTTATCTGAGTGTAGTATCCTGTGCATGCCTGGCCGTATGATTGATGAGACCTGCCCCTTTGTTTGGGGGTGAAATGTCCTTACCCGTTCTTAGCTGTATGCTTGGTATGAACTGCCCCTAATTTAAAGGTGAAACGTCCTTAGCCGCACACTTGGTATGGCCTGCCCCCTTATTTGGGGACGTAACGCCATATGTATGCTAAGCCGCATTCTTTTCTAGCTTCACCGTTCCCATTTCTGAGATTGCTGTTGTCGTTTATAGATAGTGTTGTAACTATAGAATGGTGGCAGTGAGCTATGAAGAGTATTTTTTATGCGCTTGGCATGGTCCTCCTTGCTGTTTGGGGGAGGACTAAAAGAAGATTTGACTGAGAAGTCAGGTCGTGAGTATACAACCCATTTCTCATGCACACGGTTTTTTTTGTACTAGTTCTGGCTGTCTAATATCCACACATCTAGTGTGTTATGTCTAATTAGTTAACATAGAGGCACTTATATTGGTTTGACTATGATATGATTGCTACCATAGAAATATTCATACTAGGGTAGGGCAGTATAATATTCCGGTGTTTCGTGCAGTATTTTGGTTGAAAAGCCGGATTGCATTGATGCAAGTCCAAGTGTGTAGACCCAGTTTCACCATTCTTACTGTTGAGAGTGCCATTTTTATCTACTGATCTCACGTTATGCTTAATCAACGAATATTAGCGGTGAACTATGAATGTATATTTAACTTTAAAAAGAAAATAATACTGAGGTTTTTATATTGGTTCAGACTGTCTAATATCCCTATGACTATTTTTGTACATCATTACATATATATATCATATTTATTCCGTAAACAATCGCGCCGCTTTGAGAAAAATTTGGTATCCCTGGTGCAACCCTCCGCTTGGGTTTTGGTACCTTGTTGGTTTTGGACTCTTCAAACCGGTGTGTATCTTACCCACTTCTGCTCATTGCTTTATTTTAAAGGGGATTGGTGCTGAAGGCGAGCGACCGAATCCCCTGGTCTCTGAGCAGGGCGCACGATAAGGTGTGATGACCATTGAGGGAAGAGGCAGCGATTAAGGAAGATGAAAAGTTTAAATGCATCCAGGGCTTACCATACCTAGATTTATCCCTTCCTCATGGTGGTGTTATCTTAAGGACATGTAAAGTGGTTTGGGTTGCTGGGCTTTCGCTGCTTGTTTGCTTTCTCCTTTCTGGTTAGCAGGAATCTTCATATCCCGAGATACTTTGGGCATTTCTCTACTGGAGAGAGTAACAACGTTGTCATCCTTCAAAGAAAATTGAGTCAGTCTATCAAGTAGCGGCTGGTTCAGGTGCTGCTGGTTGTTCTGAGTGCAGTGCCTTGGACCGTTGCCCCCGTAATCCTCTGCTTTGCTGGTTCCTTGATTTGTTGAGGAACCGAAATAAGGCTTTGAAAGGATTTACAAGGGTTCTGTTTGGGGTCATTTCCTCGTCCCATTTAATTAAGACCAGTAATGACATTTCGAACGTGGAGGAATTGATAGAGTTGTTAGAGATGTAAGAAAGGGAATGGAGGTTCAAGGCCTCTTCCTAGCACCAAAAATGTTAGTGAAGTTTTGAATCAATAGATTTAAGTTGTATTGAACCTACCTTTAAGCGGTGACTATATTGAAATGTTGAAATGATTTTATAAAAGAATAGCAATCCCAAATTAGAGGGCTTAATAATAAAAGTAAAGGATACAGAAATTTTTACGTGGTTCGAATTATTGTTAATCCTACATCGATGGGTATTTCCCTATATATTTGCTATTTTGGTTTAAATGGATACAGTTGCCCAAAAATATACGATATTCCTATTTTAGACTTTTCCTTTCTAGAAAGAAGAAGAAGCTGAAGAAAAAGATCCTTTTTTCTATCCTCTAGTGTCTCCTTTTATAGTATGAAATATGCATTGTTGGTTGCTGTGATTGCCCTTGATTCTTTGCTTTAATCTCTGCCCTCATATTTTGGCACTTGTCATCCATCTACAACACTTTTTTGTTGTGCCTGAATTGAGGATGGGTCTTTGGTGGGAAACAGTGAAACTAGCAAGAATCTTAGAAATTTGAAGTGGGATGCCTGAAAAATTGGGCGAGAAGCACAAGACTGTACGAGTCGGCCTCTTTTCTCTCGGAATTGCAAATGTCTTAGAAGGATTGGTAAGGGACCACCTTAAGGCTCTGGTATGTTATTGATGCATACGAAGAGGTGCGGTGATAAATATCACTTGGTGCCCAGGTTGTACTGCCTTGGTATTACCTTTGTCTTCTTTGCTTAACTTGATACCATGTTGGGTCAGAATGGGGAAGCACTTCCCTATTTTGCACTGTGAATTGACTTGGCATATGCTTGAAATGTGCTTGAGGCTATTTGTGATTTGGACTGGGTGTAGTTTGAGTTACCCTTTTTGCAAGTATGCTTGGATTGCTGATGAGAGAGAAGAGGAGCTTCACATTTGTCGTTTACCTATAAGTATGGTTTTGCGTTAAAGTACATCCTGAGTGGCCATGTACACAGCCCTTTGGAGTGCTTTTGACCCCTTGTAGTGCTGCCTAGGTTGCCTCCGGTATGTGTTGGTGCAGACCTGTTCCTGTAGGTGTTGACAAAGTATGAGCTTTAGAGGTACGGTCAACTCAATATATCATGTACTACTTCTTATGTCTTGGCTTGTTATTTCACATTTGCCTTTGATTTTAGATACAACCACTGTGACTTGGCCCCGTTTCCCAATGTGTGCAGTGTTTTTCTTTTAGCGTGGTTCCCTTGGTTGCAGGGATTGGGTCGGGTTAGGTGTTACGACTTCAAGTTGGTTTCTAGTTCAGTACGATTTTGATTGATTCACTTCCTTCTTCTTTGCCTTCAACCTTCCCTACACGAGAGTAGCTTTCCCAACTTCAAATCCTGGCCCATTTTCCTTCGCTATATTTTGTGGTAAGAACGGATGCAAATTGAACAAGAGATATGACTTGTACACATTTCCCATTATCCAATAATAATAAATCAAGATCTATGGCGTATTTTGAATTACCTATTTTACTCTTGAACACATGATTTAAATTTCAGATGATTTCGTAAATAATTTAAAACCAAGGGATATTATTAGAATTTCTTCGAATATGTCTCCTTGTATAACATCTTGAGTGTTGAACCAATTTTTGGTTTAACAATTACTATCAAGATCAACTCTAGTCAACTAAGTCAAAATCTCTAGGCAGAGTAGTATGGTTTATAGTAAATGTTATTATTGAACTAAGGATTTTTTATGCACTAACCAAGTAGAATAAGGATGATATTGAAATTTCGACCAAAACCAAATTCCATAAATTTTAAAGTGATATACCATTGACGTAGAGAATGTGTGTGAATAATCATTGCTAAAAGGTGTCAATTAAGAAAATATGAAATTTGATTTTTCTTAAAAGGTAAGTAAGCATGAATACGGCCAAACTGTCACACCACTGGCTAAGGTGGCGTATGAAAGTTAATATTTGAATTGTTCAAAATTAATTGCTTATTGAATTTACACCTATTGTTCACATAACCATATATGTGAATTCTCCAAAAACCATACGATATGGTCAATTTATAAAATTTTGTAAATTAACTAAATTAATTAATATCCAAGAAATATGGATTATTATTTTATTTATTTGATGTTTAGGAGTTGTTTTTGATTATCTGAATGCATATATAAAATTTATGTTTGCACGCATTGATGAAGATATCGGTGTAATTTCAAACAAATTTAAATAAAAGATAATTGCATGAAGGAACGTATGGAAATTCTGTGCCACTTAATGGAGTGAAGGGAAATTATAGAATTAATTAGGGAAGTTTTAATAAAGAATGAGAAAGGTTTTATTCTTTCAATTAAAACAAATCCACTAATTCATTTCATTCATCCATTTTTACTAACTTTTCTCTTCTCCCATCCTAACCATCTACAGCTGAAATTTAGTTCATCCTTTCTAGAACAAAATCAACTCCAAATCACATGAAAACTTGAAATAAAATAAAAACTAATTGGTTCTTACTTCTCTTGTAAAGCTGGGCATGGATCCAGATAGAGATTCGAAGAGAAATCTCAAATCAAGGTGTTACGAAGAATAAAACTTTTCTAGTTCAATTCTTTTAGTTTATTTAATTTATTCATGATGTTTAGCCTTGACTAAATTCACACATATGTGTATATTGAATTGTCATTTTTTAACGCCCCACCTCTATGCTCACAATAACAAAGAGTATTAAAAGAAATACTGTCTGTTATTACAAAGAATAAGGCTGGATAATAGCGGCCATCCGTAGTTGGCCTTACACTAGTATTGGTTATCTCGATAGGAGTGGTATATATTTTTCATTTTTCATCGCTAATTTATTTACTTCCATCGACATACCCAATTACCAGTATAAAACAAACTATGACGGTTCATAATAGTTTAGGACAATATATATAATAATAACACAGATACAGAAAGAATGCGGAACACAGATAACAAAAGATCTCATATATATATAACTGATGTCAGTTACAATACATTTGACACGATACATATGATACAACTACAACTGCCGACTCTGGAAGTTACACGTACATTATCAACTAATATACATGAATACATATCAACCTATACTATGACACGACTACTCCAAAAGATGTGAAAAGTCTTCATAGCTCAAACAACAACTCAAAGCAGGAAATCTACAACCTAAAATAACTCGGGTTTGACCCGAGTATTACTTTCAAAAGAAAATAATACACGGGTCAGTCTAATTCAAACTCAGTTATTAATGCACAGAAGCAACAATAATCAATATCAAATAGACGACAGTCACAGAAATCTCGTATATCCGACTCCGCGATAAGAGAATCGGATAACGACAGATATAACACTAAACAGTGTTAAACAACAAATCAGCTAATCCAAATCACCAACAAAGATAGATAAAAGATTACCAATGCAGATAATTTAGAAAACAACAGAATTGCTTAAACAGCAATTAACAACCAAATCCAATTATTAAATAAATAATTAGAAAATATCAAAGTGGTTAAATCAAACCAAACTCTGTGTGGCTGCAGTACACGCATGCGTTCACTGCCTCGCCACTACAGTACGTGAAATCATCACAACAGTGAATACTAACAGCAATCAAAATTGCAGAGGTCAAAGTGAAATTCAGGCCAACAAAACAGCATAAACAACGAAAATCTAATTATCGATACAATAATTAGAAAACATATAATCTAATTATCTAAAAGATAATTAGATATCAACAAAATCATCAGCTTAAACCAAATCAGAATATAACTCAAAATATTGAATTAAATCAACGACAAATTTCAAGTAATTGAAATATCAATTAAAACGCCAGTTTTGGTAGGGCTGTAGTACATGCACGCATGTACTGCCTCGCCACCACAACACAAATTACACAACAGCTCAATGAAAGTTCACAAACGAGCACAAGGTCGAACCCAAAGGAGAAGTCAGGTTCAACACAAATGCAATGCCAACACAAAGTAAAGCCTCATAATTACAGAACAACGAATCAAGCTAGCAGTGGACAGAATTGAGGTTACAACCCAAAACATAACACATGAAGAACAAGTATGCAAGTGAAGACAACAATGGTGCCAGCAGTTGCAAACAGGTTCAGAGACATCAGAGTGACCAAAGTCACAGCCGTGTTTTATCAAAAAGGCAAAAAGTGATAACAGCATGTGTACTAATGCTAAGGCAACACAGCCACAAATCAAAAAGGCTACATATGAACAAACATGTGTACCCAGATAAGTCAAAACAGCAAGGCACAACAACAAATTCTAGTAAAGTCAAAATGGAAATCAAGGCATCAAGTGTGCCAGATTAATGCAAACAGTACAGTTCAGTGAACTGAAGTGAAGCCACAAGTGTACAACTGCACTAGACCAAATGCCATCAAGTAAACAAAACTCAAGTGTAATGTCCACATCAGCCGAGATCAATACAACATGGAGCTACAGACTAACATGTATCATAAACAACTCGAAAACAGTGAAGTCGAAATACAAATCAAAGCCAGATGTGAATGCACATGTCCACAAATCAAGGGATACTCCAGCAATACCACTGACTCCAAGGAACAGATCAAATGCACACATCATTCTCAAGCTACTACATGTACTCAAGACAACAAGTTTATATAATAGTGCAGTTCAAAGACAGGTTCAAAAAGAATCAACAGGGGATGTACACTGGAGTAACCAAATACAACTGCAAATGGCTTAAGCAAAGTGCAATGACAACTGAACAGAATCAAGTGGAGGTGAACACATACTAGCAAACATGTCTACCAGTGGACAACTGCAATATCAAAGTAATGATATACAGATGCAAACAAATCACAGTGTCCAGACTTAATCAAATGATACAAAAGAAATATACAAATGTGTACAGCAACTAGCAATGGCAAGATACGAGTGCAGTGAGCCTCAATGCAATCACGAATGCAACTGTACACAGAAGTATCAGACTCCAAACATCATAGTGAAGAACGAATGCAACACAACTCGAAGTACAATGGACAGAAGTAAATGCAGACATGAACCAGATCACATCACAAGAGATATATAACACTAGTGACAAGTTCAAACAAAGATTTCCAACTGATTCAAAGTCAAAGTTTCCAATTTAGAAATGCAATGTACAAATCAATAAATAATATGATGAAAACAACCAAACCAAGTCAAGGACTACTGCAGATCAAAAGCCAGAAATTCCCACAGCAAAATCAGAGCGATCGAAGTCAAAACAAAATCGACTACGAACAATTACCAAAGTCAGGTGATAATGAACAAGTCAGAGTCACGCCATAAATTCACGAAATTATATTAATAGTTCAAAATTGAGGTCGCAAGCAAATCACCGAAATCAAATAACAGTTTCAAAATCAGTACTGTGGATTTCAAGGGAAACAACGTCAGAGAAATCAAAACATGCCCACCGAGTAAACAATATATACGAAGCAGTTCAACAATGAAAGTCACAAACTTGAACAAACCAGAAATAACTAACGTTTGAATTGGATGTGAGTAAAGATTACTCACCCTTTTTCTCGAAGCAAAGAAGAATCCAATCGGAATTTTCGAGAAGCCGTGAGCAACGATGCCTGGCGGAGTTGACGCTGTGGCATCACGAAGACGAGCGAATTGAAATCGACAGAAGCCCTAATTCGAAGAGGGTGAATGAGACGTGCATGCCCTAATTTCCGCTTTCACAAAGAAGACGAGGCCGCCATTCTTCTCTATCGTCTAGATTAGGGTTTTTAGAACGAAAAATGAATTAAGGGTCGGGTTGCCAATCAAAATAAAAAGAGGGATGGGTGAAAATAATTTTCACGGTAACAAAGAAAAAAACGTGGGCCAATTAAATTTTTAAGCCCGCATAATACCCTAACAATTATTTAAACGGATTATCAAAAGAATTTCCACTGACCTAAACTCACAAAAGCAATTAGCCAACTGATTAAAATTCCAATAATAATTAACAACCGATATAATCGTCATTTTGACGACAATTAACTGTTATAAAACTCCGGGTTGTTACAGACTCCCCTCCTTATAAAAATTGCGTCCCCACAATTTTCATAATTAAAGTCGTCTATAACAATTATTCTTCTAACATAAACTGGTTAGGCTAGAAAAATAAAAGTCAAGAGCACAAACACCAAAGAAATCTTTTATCTTCATAAAAGAGATTCACAAATTCTCAACAAAATCTGATTATCAAATAGATAACCAGAAACAATCAAAACTGAACAAATACAATTATCAGCGATTTTTAATTATCAACTAGATAATTTAAATTCAGAAATCACAAAACAACAATATCTAATTATCGATACAATAATTAGAAAACAGCAAAATCTAATTATCAGCAAAGATAATTAGAAAACACAAATCACAAATTGCAAAACTGCAAATATTTAGTTATCCAATAAATAACTAGAAAACACGAATTCCATAATCAGCAAACTCTAACTATCAACATAGATAGTTAGGAAACATCAATTCAATAAAATTAGCATACTCTAGAATCAATTAGAGACTAGAAAATTTCATAATCAACAAAGTAAACAAACATCTAATTATCTAAACGATAGTCAGAAGACAAAAATCAACAATTATCCAATTATCAAAAACGATAATCAAATCTCAAATCAACAAATATTCGATCATCAAAAATGATAATCAAATTTCAAATCACAAATATTCGATTATCAAAAACGATAATCAAATCTCAAATCAACAAATATTCGATTATCAAAAACGATAATCAAATCTCAAATCAACAAATATTCGATTATCAAAAACGATAATCAAATCTCAAATCAACAAATATTCGATTATCAAAAACGATAATCAAATCTCAAATCAACAAATATTCGATCATCAAAAACGATAATCAAATTTCAAATCACAAATATTCGATTATCAAAAACGATAATCAAATTTCAAATCAACAAATATTCGATTATCAAAAACGATAATCAAATCTCAAATCAACAAATATTCGATTATCAAAAACGATAATCAAATTTCAAATCACAAATAATCGATTATCAAAAACGATATGATAATCAAATCTCAAATCAACAAATATTCGATTATCAAAAACGATAATCAAATTTCAAATCACAAATATTCGATTATCAAAAACGATAATCAAATCTCAAATCAACAAATATTCAATTATCAAAAACGATAATCAAATTTCAAATCACAAATATTCGATTATCAAAAACGATAATCAAATCTCAAATCAACAAATATTCGATTATCAAAAACGATAATCAAATCTCAAATCAACAAATATTCGATTATCAAAAACGATAATCAAATTTCAAATCACAAATATTCGATTATCAAAAACGATAATCAAATCTCAAATCAACAAATATTCGATTATCAAAAACGATAATCAAAATCAACAAACATCTAATTATCACAAGCGATAATTAGAAACAACAAATATCCGATTATCAAAAACGATAATCAGAATCAACAAATATCTAATTATCACAAGCGATAATTAGAAACAACTAATATCCGATTATCAAAAACGATAATCAGAATCAACAAATATCTAATTATCACAAGCGATAATTAGAAACAACTAATATCCGATTATCAAAAATGATAATCAGAACTCATATCAATAAATATTTAATTACCGATACGATAATTAAATCTCATAACAGCAAATATTTAATTATCGATACGACAATTAAATCTCATAACATCAGATATCTAATTACCTGTAGATAATTAGAAACAACAAATATTTAGAAATCAATTAAGAAGACTAGAAAATCAACATAAAAGATTGGATCGATCCCATCAGATGGCGAGTTTTTAGTTCGCCGCACGTGCATCAACAAATGGCCGAAGCCTACCAAGTACTCAACATAATTTTGGCGCCCATCAGATTGACCCGAAGGTCCGCAGAGTGACCCGAAGGTCTAGTACTGTTATTTGACCCGAAGGTCCATCAGAGTGGCCCGAAAGCCCAACAAATGACCCGAAGGTCCAACAAATGACCCGAAGGTCCAACATAGTGGCTCGAAAGCACATAAAATCATTAGAATCATCAAAACAGCAGAAGTTTCAATTTACGAGTCCGGAATTAACCGAAATAGCAAACGCGCATGTCCCATACCACGTGTTTTACTAAATCGTTTGATTCTCTTCATCGTTTCCTTGAAAGTGCAAAATTGTGTATTTTGTAAAAATACATTTTACATTCTCAAACGGACAAGTCCGGAATTAAGCGAATCAGTAAAAGAAAGGGGTCATAGTCCTCGATTTTGCTGAAACGTTTAAATCGCTTCCTCATTCTTTTGAAAGCGCAAACTGTAAAATTTCTGGAAACAATTTTATTTATTTTATAAAAATAACAATTCACATTCTCAACTGGACAAGTCCGGAGTTAAGCGAATCAGTAAAAGAAAGGGGTCATAGTCCTCGATTTTGCTGAAATGTTTAAATTGCTTCCTCATTCTTTTGAAAGCGCAAACTGTTAAAAAATTTATAAAACAATTTTCATTTTAAAAAGATTTTCCAATCACGTGATTAAAGCAATAACATCAGTAGCAATTTCAAAAAGGAAATTGCACTTCTCAAAATATCGTAAAACGAATCTCAAAATCAGCATTGCGGAATAACCGCTTGAAAATCCACTTTTAAAAATTTGACTGTTACCGAAGTCAAAGCGACAGTAATTTTCAAACGTCAAAATCTCATAAAAATAATTTACATCAAAATGTAATATCAGCGAATTTTCATTCATTAAAATGCCAACAGAACACCGTGCTTCAAATATAGCACTAGTGTAAAAATCCCGTTATAAAAATAACGGCAACAAAATACGTTTAAACCAAACATCGGTTCAACGTAAAAACAATGCAGTAACGTGCAACTCAAATTTGCACGTACTACAAAATGAATAAAGAAATCATTCAAATGTATCTTCAATGAAGATAATTCAAAATAGCTAAATCTAATCAATAATGATTAGCATAAAAGAAACCCAGCAAAAATCTCAACAAAAATCACATAACTGCAACGTTTCGAATCCTCAAATCGGATTCGAAATTTTCAAAGAAACAAAATAAACACAGCTATGTAAACAACAAATGAAATTTATTTCAATTTCATATTTCGATTTTTTTTTAAATCAAAAAGATTATCAGTTGTACTCAACGAAGATAGTTTCACTGTTTCCGCTGCGCACTCTGATAAACAGAACACAAATTATCAATCAACAAAACACAGTTTCACTTTTATTTTTAAATAAAGATATTTAAAAATTTCATCAAAATTCAAAACTTTAGTTTTGACTCAAAGCACAAATAAAACATCAACCAATAGTTGTAACACATATTCCATCCAAGTTATGTTTTATATTATGTCCATAAACCCCAAGCTCTAATACCAACTGTAACGCCCCACCTCTATGCTCACAATAACAAAGAGTATTAAAAGAAATACTGTCTGTTATTACGAAGAATAAGTCTGGATAGTAGCGGCCATCCGTAGTTGGCCTTACACTAGTATTGGTTACCTCGATAGGAGTGATATATATTTTTCATTTTTCATCGCTAATTTATTTACTCCCATCGACATACCCAATTACCAGTATAAAACAAACTACGACGGTTCATAATAGTTTAGGACAATATATATAATAATAACACAGATACAGAAAGAATGCGGAACACAGATAACAAAAGATCTCATATATATATATATAACTAATGTCAGTTACAATACATTTGACACGATACATATGATACAACTACAACTGCCGACTCTGGAAGTTATATATACACGTACATTATCAACTAATATACATGAATACATATCAACCTATACTATGACACGACTACTCCAAAAGATGTGAAAAGTCTTCATAGCTCAAACAGCAACTCAAAGCAGGAAATCTACAACCTGAAATAACTCGGGTCTGACCCGAGTATTACATTCAAAAGAAAATAATACACGAGTCAGTCTAATTCAAACTCAGTTATTAATGCACAGAAGCAATAATAATCAATATCAAATAGACGATAGTCACAGAAATCTCGTATATCCGACTCCTCGATAAGAGAATCAGATAACGACAGATATAACACTAAACAGTGTTAAACAGCAAATTAGCTAATCCAAATCACCAACAAAGATAGATAAAAGATTACCAATGCAATTTAGAAAACAACAGAATTGCTTAAACAACAATTAACAACCAAATCCAATTATTAAATAAATAATTAGAAAATCTCAAAGTGGTTAAATCAAACCAAACTCTGTGTGTCTGCAGTACACGTACGCGTGCACTGCCTCGCCACTACAGTACGTGAAATCATCACAACAGTGAATACTAACAGCAATCAAAACTGCAGAGGTCAAAGTGAAAGCCAAGCCAACAAAACAGCGTAAACAACGAAAATCTAATTATCGATACGATAATTAGAAAGCATATAATCTAATTATCTAAAAGATAATTAGATATCAAAAAAATCATCAGCTTAAACCAAATCAGAATACAACTCAAAATATTGAATTAAATCAACGACAAATTTCAAGTAATTGAAATATCAATTAAAACGCCACTTTTGGTAGGGCTGCAGTACATGCACGCGTGTACTGCCTCGCCACCACAACACAAATTACACAACAGCTCAATGAAAGTTCACAAACGAGCACAAGGTCGAACCCAAAGGAGAAGTCAGGTTCAACACAATTGCAATGCCAACACAAAGTAAAGCCTCATAATTACAGAACAACGAATCAAGCTAGCAGTGGACAGAGTTGAGGCTACAACCCAAAACATAACACATGAAGAACAAGTATGCAAGTGAAGACAACAATGGTGCCAGCAGTTGCAAATAGGTTCAGAGACATCAGAGTGACCAAAGTCACAGCCGTGTTTTATCAAAAAGGCAACAAGTGATAACAGCATGTGTACTAAAGCTAAGGCAACACAGCCACAAATCACAAAGGCTACAGGTGAACAAACATGTGTACCCAGATAAGTCAAAACAGCAAGGCACAGCAACAAATTCTAGTAAAGTCAAAATGGAAATCAAGGTATCAAGTGTGCCAGATTAATGCAAACAGTACAGTTCAGTGAACTGAAGTGAAGCCACAAGTGTACAACTGCACTAGACCAAATGCCATTAAGTAAACAAAACTCAAGTGTAATGTCCACATCAGCCGAGATCAATACAACATGGAGCTACAGACTAACATGTATCATAAACAACTCGAAAACAGTGAAGTCGAAATACAAATCAAAGCCAGATGTGAATGCACATGTCCACAAATCAAGGGATACTCCAGCAATACCACTGACTCCAAGGAACAGATCAAATGCACACATCATTCTCAAGCTACTACATGTACTCAAGACAACAAGTTTATATAATACTACAGTTCAAAGACAGGTTCAAAAAGAATCAACAGGGGATGTACACTGGAGTAACCAAATACAACTGCAAATGGCTTAAGCAAAGTGCAATGACAACTGAATAGAATCAAGTGGAGGTGAACACATACTAGCAAACATGTCTACCAGTGGACAGCTGCAATATCAAAGTAATGATATACAGATGAAAACAAATCACAGTCTCCAGACTTAATCAAATGATACAAAAGAAATATACAAATGTGTACAGCAACTAGCAATGGCAAGATTCGAGTGCAGTGAGCCTCAATGCAATCACGAATGCAACTGTACACAGAAGTATCAGACTCCAAACATCATAGTGAAGAACGAATGCAACACAACTCGAAGTACAATGGACAGAAGTAAATGCAGACATGAACCAGATCACATCACAAGAGATATATAACACTAGTGACAAGTTCAAACAAAGATTTCCAACTGATTCAAAGTCAAAGTTTCCAATTTAGAAATGCAATGTCCAAATCAATAAATAATATGATGAAAACAACCAAACCAAGTCAAGGACTACTGCAGATCAAAAGCCAGAAATTCCCACAGCATAATCAAAGCGATCGAAGTCAAAACAAAATCGACTACGAACAATTACCAAAGTCAGGTGACAATGAACAAGTCAGAGTCACGCCATAAATTCACGAAATTATATTAATAGTTCAAAATTAAGGTCGCAAGCAAATCACCGAAATCAAATAACAGTTTCAAAATCAGTACTGTGGACTTCAAGGGAAACAACGTCAGAGAAATCAAAACATGCCCACTGAGTAAACAATATATACGAAGCAGTTCAACAATGAAAGTCACAAACTTGAACAAACCAGAAATAACTAACATTTGAATTGGATGTGAGTAAAGATTATTCACCCTTTTTCTCGAAGCAAAGAAGAATACAATCAGAATTTTGGGGAAGCCGTGAGCAACGATGCCTGGCGGAGTTGACGCTGTGGCATCACGAAGACGAGCGAATTGAAATCGACAGAAGCCCTAATTCGAAGAGGGTGAACGAGACGTGCATGCCCTAATTTCCACTTTCACAAAGAAGATGAGGCCGCCATTCTTCTCTATCGTCTAGATTAGGGTTTTTAGAACGAAAAATGAATTAAGGGTCGGGTTGCCAATCAAAATAAAAAGAGGGATGGGTGAAAATAATTTTCACGGTAACAAAGAAAAAAACGTGGGCCAATTAAATTTTTAAGCCCGCATAATACCCTAACAATTATTTAAACGGATTATCAAAAGAATTTCCACTGATCTAAACTCCCAAAAGCAATTAGCCAACTGATTAACATTCCAATAATAATTAACAACCGATATAATCGTCATTTTGACGACAATTAACTGTTATAAAACTCCGGGTTGTTACACACTTGTTGAATTTATTTTTAAAACCTCTTATGCATTGTCATTTAATTGTAAAATCAACTCATGTTTGATTTATATTTTATTTTGATATTTGTTAGATTTGAAATTATTAGGTATGTCGATTTGTTTTGTTGAAAATCTACATTTGTTTTCATAACTGAATTCACTAAAAGTTATGGATTTAATGTTTAAATTATATAGTTCATGTATGTATGTGTTTATACGCTTAAATTTTATGTTATTCAAAATTGTAAATCAATATTCACTTGAATCTTTTTGTTTAGTTAATTTTGTTTTCTACTAATATATACTATGTCTTATTATTTAGTCAATTATGTTTGTTTGAAATTTAAATCTTAAATTAAATTTTCATAGGTGTGTATATGTACATGTGTAATGTTAAAGGAAACGTGTAATCATGTTTTTACATTACCGTATTAGTTGTGACAGTAATTTCCTTTTACAATTTTGTTTACATTTTGAACATGTATTTTCAAATTTGTAATTTTGAAGTTTGTATATTTTGTTGTGATTAAGCATGCATGCTGTTGTATCTGTTATTAATTAGTGTCTGTAAAGAAAAAATCAAAGCAACACCTTATTTTATTTTTGTTTAATTCTGATTTGGTTAGATCTTGATTCAATGTGAAACTTTATTACCTTATTCATTTCCAATCAAGCACTTTCTTGCTTTGAAATTACCTAGTTTTATTATATGGATTTTTTGTATTTTATATATGTACATATATTAAATATATACAAGCGGCAACAAAATATAACATATATGTGTATACATATATGTCTAAACTCTCTATATATATCGTATTATAAATATATATATATATATATATATATACAAACCATATACAGATATTGTAGTATATTTGCACACAAATACATACATACATACATATATATGTGTGTGTGTATCCTTGTGTGCATGGTATACTTAGGCATTTATATTCTTGATTTTCATATGAAATTGTCATAGGTATATGTAAGTATTATATATATATATCTGTGTGTGTGTGCGCGCGCGCGCGCATGCCCGCGCGCAATAGATATAAATCCTAGTATCTCTGTGTGTGCAGTTACACACATGTTTATATTACATTTGTTATGTTGTTATATCATTGGATGTATACAAGATGCATCCAAATAAACATTCTATTGAAGTAATTAATATGATTAATTAACAAATATGAATAATGTTAGATAAAATATGATTTTTATTTAATAACTAGATTAGATCTAGTGAAACCAATTATAATTCATCTACCCACTATGATCCAAATAGGTAGTTTTTTAAATCTACCTATTTCACCTACTATAGACCTGTTGGTTCCTTCAATAGTATCAAAGCTAGTTTGGTCTATGCGATCAGCTCCAACTAAGAAAACCTGCCTATCTGATGGGTTTCTAGAAAAGTAGTGTCTAGGCTTAGGGTTGAATAATTCAAATATTCTCCCCTTCTTGGCTACCGTCCTAGGCCAATGGATGGAGTAAGTCCAAAAGGTTGGACCACTTGTAAAAGCCCAAATTGTTTTGAGCCTTGGGCTAATTTTCAAAATTTAGCTTAAAATTTAATTTATTTTTTTAAATTTAAAAGTTAAGTTTAATATTTAAAAGGAAAATTATGTAAGGTTATAAAATGAATTCAATTTTTCAAAATCAGTTGAGAAATTAAAATAAGTAATTTCCATATATTATATTAAATTAAATAATTGATTAAAAGCTAATTATATATATATGTATATTGATATATGTATGTAACTATAATTGTTATAATTATATATTTATCTTAAAATTGTTTATGATGAATCACACTGAGTTTTCGAATTGGTTTAAAAAATTTATTAAATTATTTAATTAAATAAATGAATTTATTAAAAAAATTAATTAAGAGTTAATTAATTAATAAATATACATATATTGATATTTATAGATAAACAAACTATAAATGTTATAGTTAATTTATTATCTTAAATAGTTTAAGATGAATAGTATAAATTTTAGAAATTTTATATAAAATAAATTAAATCAATTAAATATGATTTAATCAACATAATTAAAATTAATTAATATGGTTTAACTAATAAGAATTAGAATTAATTAAATATGTTTTTAATAAGATACAAACATACGTATGTATATATTATAAGTTAATTAAATTATGAAAGCTATAAATGAATTTTAACTAATATAACTACGTATGTATAAACTTAAGTGGAAAAATAAGAAACCCAACATAGATCCAAGGAACAAATACATGCATATTGTATGTATACCGTAATTTCATGTGTCCAACACTTGAATCATGAGGGAATTTCATAAGAAATACATTGTTCCCTAAATCGGTATCACTCAATGCATACATACATACATAAATATATATTAAGTATTATGAATCCTTAATATGTAAGTTGTCATCTACCTCTTATATATTAATAGATTACTTGCATACTCTTTAGTTGTTGATATTCCTTGGGCTAGGAACGAAATTTGTACTACTATCAATATATTGCTTAGACGAGGTAAGATATATGCATGTTGATATTCCTTAATGTATGTGCATTATACTTAGGCCACCTTGAATCGGTGGTTATGAGCTTATAATCTCTTTCAATTTGTTGAGATTCCTTATGGTCGAGATGAGATTAGGACAAAGACTAAGGATTAGGAGTTGTATATGATACAATCGATAAAGTGTTACCCATCGCTTGTGGGCTTTGGCTTTGTTAATATTCCTCTAGGTAATAATCACAAGGCAAGCAAGTCCTAATGTCCACTAGAGAAATCGAAAGATTTCTACGTTTTTCTTAGGGTTTTGAGAAACATAAAATATCTATTGGGAGCCTTATTAGAAAAATAAAATGAGTATATTTAACCTTTTCAATATTGTAAGAATGTATGTTATATAAAGTTAAAATTATCTACTTGGATAAATTTGTGCAACCATTATAATCAGTAAATGTTCATCAGGTAAAATTTACAAATGAACTAAATTAAGGTTGACATAGAAATATAAAATATTTTTACTAATACACCTTTTGGCATGTTATCACTTCAGGACCCATGCTAGAGCCAATTTATACAATCACTAAAACATTCTTTCCTCGGTTGAAATATAGATAATTGATCCATATTCTATCACATATAAATGCTATATGGTGAACAGTCGTGATTCGTAATGCAAGAAACTTTGATGAAATTAGTTTACTTAAAATAAGCAAGTAAACCATAATGCGAGATTGTGTATTCAATACGATTAAGTACAATAAGAATTTGGTTATGATAGATATAACACTAGACCAAGTGTTGTAAGATGTACCTAGGAATTCGATCATTGAAACGTCAGTTTGATCAATGTATGTAAAGTGCAACTTATTCGATTTCCTTAAATGTTAAGGATGACAGGATGCACTTTTCTATAGAGTTTATTATGTTCTTGTATTAAGGGTTTCAGTTTGGATGGTTCGACCATTTTGAAAGCGAATGTAACTTAGGCGCAATTGGGATGAAGAGAGTAAATGGTCACCTTTGCTTCATGAAGAGACATTGGAAATGAGATTGTATAAATTACTAAAAGATACTTCATATGGAACGAGAAATGTGATTTCTATTCCAAATGTATTTTCATACAGAAATTTTTTTTCTACGAAATTTATTTCCTTGAGTTCAAGATACATGATCTGAAACTCTCGATAGTATACTGGTTTAGTGTATGAAATAAATTTCCATAATAAGTGGTTAAATGGAGCTTCATACTTCATACGCTATTATAGTAATGGCAGAGATAATGGGAGTATGCCATATAACACTTCTTAATGACACATCAAGTTACGAATATTGTTTTTGTAAATATAATAGATATTATTTATGAAATAATAGTTGTTTTTAGCATTGACTAAAATTAGATATATGTCTTATTTTAATATGAATATTGTGAATACTAACAGTGAAATAAGTCTATAATAATGGAGTTTATAACAAATGTGATGCATTAGAAAATACAGAAGTATAGATATTTTTGTGATTATTTTTGACTTGTGGACTAAACCATAGTTTTGAGAAATAATTCTTTAATCATACGACTATGAATCATATGGTACTACTGAATTGTATCTCCAATGATTAAGGGTAAAACACTCATTCAGTGGAGCGATAAAAGAGTTAATGAACTATTCGAATTGATACGTAAAGACGTATGTAATCATAAGTATAATGATACCAAATAGTTCCACTTAGTTCATTAAATTCACAAGCGAATTATCATATAAATTAACATATGTATTTGTTTCACATGTACTACGATAAGTTCATAGAATTAACAACAAAAGTGAATAACATAATGTGCCAAAGAAAATAAAACAATTCGATATGATCGAATATGTGAGTATATTGGAAAGAAGGTCCAAATGTACCTAAAAGGAATAAGTTTCTATCCCAAAAGCCACTCCTTCCCGTAATAAATAATGATGTATTAATAAAGAGTGATCAGACTTTGTTGGAAAAAGAATGGTTGATAATGAGTGAAGTTGAGTTAATTTCTTTCTGTTCGGATTACACTTAAGAGTAAGTACATAAGTACTTAAGAGTAATGTACCAAGATACAATTATTATTTCAAGAAATGCCGAATTCACGATGAAGGAATTTATTTTAGAAATTATCGGTAGAATGATGGACTTTGAAATGATCCAAAGATAAAAACCGATTACAGGGGATGAAGTGAAATAAACCAAGTCTAAACAGACATAACACATTAGGATATCTAGTAAATATTCTCGCACATTAAAGAGAAACAATGAGTTTCTTATCAATGTCTAGAAATGAATTTCCTCAGTAGATAATAAAGCAATTAAGAGTATTGACTCTACTATATGAAATGATGCGCAAATTAATGGATTCCATGTACATTATCAAAATATTATTTTGATAGTGCTACTCGACGGGATATGATCCATCGGCCTCAAAAGTGTCTTGGAGAAGAAGACAAACACAGTTGGCATATAGTAAGCTACGTTAATAGAACAACATCGTAAATTCCAATTATTGTAATTAATGTAATAGATTCGTCATTCAACATGCTTAAATTAATTCGGATTCTACTCAAAAAATTATCGCTTGATATGATTACGAGTTTTGATACATATATGTTTATCGCTTGATATGATTACGAGTTTTGATACATATATGTTGAAATAGAAATTCTAAATAATGATTTAGAATATGATGTTTTCACCTAACAACCAAAGTGTCTCAAAGTTAGTGGAAGCATCACTAAGTTTGTGGATTTTAGATAGAATCCATGAACTCACAAGAAAGTATCATTCAATAAGCATTAGAGCCAAGCAAATATTTTGATAGAAAAATCAAACAGTTTGAATTTTAGTCAAATGGAAAGGAAGCATGTACCTATAAGAAAGAAATATAAAGCTACTAAAATATAGGTAAGCAACAAGCTTATGATTGTTAATGATGTAATCGTGTTAAGGTCATTTTAGGTTGGTTGTTTAATGCTCGATAAAGGATTTGAAAAGATATCTTTTATAATTACACTAAAAGGGTGTTGGGAATATCCCAAATGATATACACATAAATCATGTTAAAATGTTTAATATTGAGAATATAAGATGGATCCCTTATGCGTTGGCAATTGGAATTATCATACATGCTATGTTGACTACAAATCACATTTTGCTTATGTACTTGATACATAAAGCAGGTACAGATCCAAATTAAGATCACCGAATGATAATTTAGAATGTTCACAAATATTAATGAAATGGTAGAGAATTATTTATAAAAACAATGAACTCCTTATATAGGAGTATTTGGACTTTAACTTCATAAGTGATATCGAGTATAATATATCAACTCTAAATTCATGATCAATCTTAGTTAAGAAGCTTTAAGTTGGAATTGTTCCAACCAAAAGGTTGTGGTTGACCAAAAGAATAAGTACATCGCCTTAAATAGAACCGCAACAAAAAGATGTAAAATGCACCAATTTGTAATTGAGCCAAGGGTGATTCCAAATGTTGAGAATCACTTAACATTATCATGCAACGACAATGCCATAACATAGATCACAAGAGAACCTAGAGTTCACTAGAAGTCGAGAAACATACTCTGAAGAGTTCCACATGTTGAAGACAATTTATCACCATCGAGAGAGCTGATTGAAAAAGTAAATAGTTAAGACAATATAATATATCCGTTCACTAAGTGTCTAGCTCAATCAGTTTCAAGAAAACTAATCAAAGGAATGAGAATAAGATTCCATAACTGACCCCAAGTTCAAGTAGGGGATTGATAAAGTTAGTGGTATGCCCTAAGTGAAATTATATAATTTGTTACATTTTGAGCCATTTAACAGTAATTTTGGACGAACATATCATGTGGAGACAGAAGGGTTTGAGCGAGAGGAAATTAAGGAATTATTTAGGGAAATTTAATAAAAAGAATGAGAAATGTTTCATTCTTTTAATTAAAACAAATCCTTTAATTCATTACCTTCATTCATTTTTCATTAACTTTTTATTTCTCTCCTCCTAACCATCCATTGCCTAATTCTTTCCATAACAAAATCAACTCCAAATCAAGTGAAATCATTATATAAAATAAAAACTAAGTGGTTCATCCTTCTCTTGCAAAGTTGGATGTTGATCTAGTTAGAAACCTGAGGAGAATCTTAAATTAACACGTTACAAAGGGAAAGATTTTTCAAGTTCAATTCTTATATTTTTTTTATTTTATTTCTTCATGATATTTAACCATGACCAAACTCACACATATGTGTACATTAAATTTCCATTTGTTGATTTTCTATTTAAAACTTCTTGTGTCATTCAGTGGTAAAATCATTTCGTGTTTAATTTATATTCTATATTGATATTATTTGTTGGATCTGAAATTATTAGTTACATAGATTTGTTTTGTTGTAAACTCTACATTTGTTTTCACAATTTAATTCGCTTAAAGTTATGTTTTTATTTTTAAATTAATTAATCGATGTATGTATATGTTCATATGATTAAATTTATGTTATCCAAAATTTTAAACTAATATCCACTTGAATCTTTTTTTGTTAAGTTAATTTTTTTTATTAATTAATATATTATATGTCTTATTATTTCGTCAATTATGTGTATTTGAAATGTAAATCTTATATAAAATTTTCGCATGTGTGTATATGTATATATGTAATGTCTAAAAAATTTAATGATGTTATTAAAGTAAAATATTAATTATGACAATAATTTCCTTTTACAATTTCTTTTACTTGTTGAATATGTATATTCAAATTCGTAATTCTAAAGTTTGGATATTTTGTTGTGATTAAGCATGAAATTTTTATGGTGTTGTATCTACTATTAGTTAGTATTTGTAAAAGAGAAAATCAAAGCAGAACCTAATTTTAGTTTATTTTAATTCAGATTTGGTTAGAGCTTGATTCAATATGAAACTTTATTCCTTATTCATTTCCAATCAACCACTCTCTTACTTTGAAATTATCCAATTTTATAATATATATTTGTTTCAATAATTCTGTATATGCATATATATTAAATATATACAAGTGGCAACAAAATATCACATATATATGTGCGTGTGTATGTCTAAACTATATATATATATATAGTACTATAAAATCGGTGTACAAACCATATACACATATTATAGTATATTCAAACACATGTATATATTTAGGCATTTATATTCTCGATATTCATGTGAAATTGTCATATGTATATGTAAGTATAATAAATATATGAATACAAAATAGATATAAATCCATATATATATATATATATATGTCTGTGTGTGTCTATATATAGTTATACACATGTTGATATTACATTTGTTATGATGTTATATCATTGGATGTATACAACATACATCCAAATAAACATTTTATTGAAGTAATTAATATGATTAATTAACAAGTATAAATAATGTTAAATAAAGTATGATTTTTTAATAACTTGTTGGATCTAGCGAGACCCATTAGACTTTATAGGACCACTATAATAAATATTGAAATTTTTTTGAAATCTACCATTTTCACCCACTACAGACCGGCCTGGTTCCTTCATGTCTTTCTCCCCATTCCAGTATCCTCCTTTAATCTGTAAAAAATGGTTATTGGTGTTCAGGAGCATTTCAGGTTGTCCCATTTGTTTTTCATTTGTGTTGCCGTAAATACCACTCGCATCTATGTGTTGAACTAGTTAACAACATCCCCGTACCAATATCCTACACGCCTAAGACGAGAACCAGTGTTAGCATAACATATATTCATGAACCCCAATGTCCTTTTAAGGGTCTATTCCATAATTCTAATGATGGAAGAGTTGGACGATTCGTTAGTGGATATTTTGGAAGAAACAGAAAAAATCGGAAAATTAGGGATTGTAGATAGAAGTATAAAATACACGATTATTTAACTCAAAAATACCACTATTATATATTAAAATTTATAATTATTTATATTTATAGTAAATGACATTACAAATAATATGGTTGATCATACAAATATTATTAATATACCGAATTAGGTTTGTAATTAAATAGTTTATTGCAATTATAGTTTATGAAATTTATCATATTTCATGTAGTTTACAAAAATAAAATCGAAATTAATGTTTTAAATAAGATAAGGAAGGAAAAACCGAATGATCTGTTGCATTGGTATTTCGTTTGTATCAAATGGTCTAAGTAGTAGATACCTTATTGGATTTTTAGGTGATATTGGATTTCGGGACTTTTTAGGTGTGTTTTTTCTTTATTGATAATTAATTATAAAATGACTATATACATACATTACATAATACTCCTTATTTACAATTTCAGGAATAAATCTAATTCTAAATTAAAATGTATAATTGTGTGGTGCATTAGCTGCTATATGGTGGAAGACTAGCCACACATTTCACTTCTCTTTTTGGGAGATGTGTATTACTCTTGTTTTTGTTATATTTACCAATATTATTATTGAGCTTCATCTTCCTATCCCTTACGAGTAGTTCTAATGATACAATAATTTGTTGCATGTTTTACCCAGTATTCCTGTACTGTAACATCTCCCACTCCGAGACTCGAAAATAGACGTCGTTGATGTTGTAGACATCACCAAATTCATTTCCAACGACAAAGTGAGTTTAGTATTATTTTGTACAACAAAAGTAAACAGAGTGGCTAAATAGCTTTTTCTTTACATCAAATTCAAATTACATAATTCATTACATCATTTTAACCCAAATCGTTACCCATGCAAAGGGTAAATATAAATAAAACATAAATAGAGTAGTGTTGTGTCCGACATATAAAGATGCCAACATAACATATAACCAGTTATAAATCCTGGTTTTACGTAACAGAATTTAAAAATACTTTATTATAAATAGCAAGCCACCTGCTTCATCTTCGAAATATTTATTCATCCTTCTGGAGATACATGTCTAATGCATAAACTCAGCCATATGCAGTTAAAGCGCTTAGTGGTTCAATAACGGTAGAGGTGCAAAAAGTTACAGCGGCGATATACCAGAAAATAGCAAAGGTGCAAAAAGCTCCATTACATATAAAACCGGGTATTCAAAGTAAATTTTTTTCATTCTCATATCATTTATGTAGGAACAAGAAATATTATTTAATGGTATATAACAAAATCAAAGAATATCATGATTTATATAGTCTAGGTTAGATGAGTACAATAGATTTCTAATTTACATTGAGCACATATGCCTTAAAATTAGGTCTTTATCCTAAATTTTTTGATTTAGTTTAAAAGAGAATTATTCAAATCAACCTTTTTATATTAATGTTGCTAAAATGGGTGCTAAAAAGCTTTGCTTTAATAGATATAGTAGAAAATAGCGGGGCTTAAAGCAGATCTACTGTTTAATAGCACTAAATCAAAAAATCATAGTGGTCGAAAAGCGCTACGCGCTATATAGGGAATTTTATAGGGCATTAGTGGGGCTTTAACTTCATAGAGTTGGTCTATTTGAACGGTAACCATGAGTTTATGGGGAATAATAAAAACATAGGTCAAACATAAGGGCTGGTATGAGTTAAACCTTTGCCCTAGTCATCTATAGTGATACCACGCCGCTAACGCGGAACGAATTTTCTCCTCACTTCATCATAATAGCATAGTATGCCACATCACTAAAATAAATATTACATAAAAAGCAACCATGTGCATATCCAATCAAGAAGTATACCCTACACTTATCAAGTTATGAACCATGTCATATATCAATTCAAGTTAAGTACACCCTATACTTATCATCAGTTTTGAACCATGTCATGCTATCATTCATCATTGATTCAGTCATCATCTAATCTCTTGTTTTAGGCTTTCATCATTAAGTTATCATTGACTTATTTATTAATCACCTCCCTAGGCCAATCTGTCACTAATTCATCTTTTCTTGAACAACATCACTTAGTGAAATGTCGACACATTTCCCTCAAGGGACCCACTCTGACAAGAGTCCCTCGGACTCTCCTAAGAGTTTGAATGAAACAACCACCTTATACATCGGCACCAATAACATATACATAATGCACTGCTATCGTGCCCAACTGATATAGGACGATCATCAGGGTTTAGACTGAACAAATGTAGCACATAACATGTTGTATTTCTCACAACGCATGCACAAAATATAATATCACATACATAATAGAAGAGATAGTTATAACAATGTGAACAGACCATCATCATTGGAGTATAATATCTACAGAGTTATACATCAATAGTGGAGTTTATACAACGAAAACAAACTTAACAACTATCTCAAATACAAATTGTAAACAGTCACTGCTAAGGCTTTCGAGTGCTACGCAGCGGAATAAACATACACTCCGTATATGTATATGATATGAGATATCTCCATCTATCTCGTCCTTCGAACAACTACTGTGTCACCTAGACTTGTTATCTAGTCTACTCATTTAAAAGTACCCAATATAATAAGAAAATAAGCTTAAAACCTTAGGTCAGACAAAAATATGGTGTGAGCAGTAAATGAGTCTCAAAATACTATACATGCAAATATGGTAAGGAACAAGAGTACATGAACCATACCTGACCTGTCCCTACAACCAAAGAGTCAGCATATAACACTATAATATGCTACTCTACAATATCATAAAAGTATACCACAAACCAAATAAAGGATATCAGTCTTCTACGTATTCTTATCTCCAATACTTACTTCCCCTATTACCTATGGGTGATAGCCTATTAAAGAAAACAACCAAAGCATCCATAGCAACCATCAACAATCCTAACTATCACTCCTTGTGCTCTGAATATATGATGACTTGTATGACCCCTAAGCCAGCGACTAATGGAAATCCCGGTTCTCTATTGTACTCTCATATCTCGCAGCCCAAAGTTGGATACGCGTCTCGTGGAACAAAGCTGGACACTCGACCCAAAGCTATAGGTCTAAGGTATACAGGTCCCTCGATTGACCCATGGGTGTCCCTAATTACAATATCCCCGCTTCGAGTACAACTAAAAACTCTCCGAGCATCAACGATTTCTTAGCACATACACCTGAGCCCATCTTTGCTCCATTTAGATACCAAGCCCTTCTTTCCCAGTCCCATTTCCATTATTCACGAGGAATCCTTTCATATTCCCTTATTATACGGTTCCCTCCTTTATGAACCGCCATCTTCAGAACCCACTCCCAACACGAGCCAACATCCAAAGACCATAACTTTTCATCTTGCTGTTATGTCATCATCCAACTTGATACGAACGAGCCAACACCTCTAGCATGATCTATAGAGCATCCCCTTCCTTCCCTTAAAGTTCCACGTCCATACAATTCACCATGATAACTCGGTACCGAGTTATAGGTATAACTCAATGCCGAGTTATACACTTAGCCAACTAATGGCCAATCTCTCTTCTATGTATCTAGCACTCCCCTTCCAGTGCCTTGGACCCCAACTCATCCCTTCTAAATAACTCGATCTCATTTAAAGCTCCTTATTCCATTTTTAGAGATGACTCATCATTACATCCAACACTTAGCCAAATTTCCCGCATCAAGCTATAGGAAACCTCCTCCACTTGACAACCCTTCCCATCCATAAAGTCGAGAAGTGCACACGAGTTAGCACCATAACTCAGTGCCGAGTTATAGCCTTAACTCGGTGCCAAGTTATGACTATAACTCCTACCAACTTTCGAGTTATCATGTGGCCTCTTGCCTCTCTCCAAAATCTATCTACCAAGTTTCTTCCAATTTCGACAAACTTTGCATTCGATTTGCTCAATTATCCAATCTAACTTTCTATGCAATCACAACACTAGCAAAAAAATCAAATCCTATCATTCAAACATAGAATTACAAGCAATTTGATCCAATCAAACTTTCAATCCATCAAAATAAGATATACAAGGTAATTTCTAACATAGATCTACATAAGCATGAATATATGAAAATAAATCAAGGCGATTTCTAATCAATCTATATCATATGCATGGATCAACATGTCATTAGAGTTAGAAAAGGTTTTTATGGTCAAAAATAAATTTAAAATATGTTAAATTCTATAATTCTACCATATAAACATGTATATCATAGTGAGAAGGCATAAATCACTCACCAACTATCAAATTCAACCAATTTGTGTATAGATCTAATCCGAACAGCGAAGAAAAGCACTCCATATCAAGCAAATTGATATCTCTATCTTATAATTGAGGATCTAATCTATAATCCACAATCTAGTTAGATTTAGAGAGCAATTTGGATGAATTTAGGATGGATCCAAGGCTAATTAGGTTTAGACCTGATTTATAATGAGAGGGAAAAGTTTTAATTTGACTTTTCAGCCCTCTATTTATAGTATTCTCTAATTTGTGCTTACTAATGGGCTTAACTAATTACACACTAATACTGTCCAACAGCTTAAAAAACTTAAAACATGCATAACTTTCTAACCGTAATTTTTTTTCTTCAGTTATGGCCACTCTATGGAATGGAAAACCATCATCCTGAAGCAATGAAACTAGTTTGAGATCCTCATTCAATTCCTATCAAATGTTGTACCCTAAACAAGATCCTCATTCAATTCCTATCAAATGTTGTACCCTAAACAAGATCCTCATTCAATTCTTATCAGTTGCGGCACAACTACATTTTATACCTATCATATTTTTCCTCTTTTCGCAAATAAGTGATCCAAGGAAACTAGGGGCATTATAAATAGGCAGGACTTGCCTTTTTCCTTTTATTTTGCCAATAAAACTAGCTTCTTGAACTAATGAAACCATGTTCTTGTAAGAAAACAGCCGAGTTGACGGGGAAAATCAACTCAAACTTCTGAACAGAGGGGGAAAATTGATCCAGACCTTCTGAGAACCAACATTGCTATGGCAATGTTAGGAAGGTTCAAACCTGCCGAGTCGATGGGAAAAATCGACACAAACCATCGGATCGATAGGGAAAATTGATCCAAACCTTCTGAGAACCAGCGCTACTTCGAGAACGTCAGGAAAGTTCAAAACTGCCGAGTCGACGGGGAGAATCGACTCAAACCACTGGATCGATGGGGAAAATCGATCCAAACCTTCTAAGAACCGACATTGCTTCGGCAACGTCAGGAAGGTTCAAAATTCCTAATTCGATAGGGGAAATTGACTCAAACCATCGGATCGACGGGGAAAATCGATCCAAAACTTTCGAGAACCGCCGTTGCTCCGGCAACGTTGGGAAGGCCCATATTCCCATGCCCCATACAATAAACCGGACGACGGTTCTTGAACCGGTTGAACCATGTTCTCGTGAGCAATACTTTTGTGTGCAATTCAATAAGCTACACGATTGAGAAAATACCTCCCTTTCTCCAAACAAGAATTATGGACTCCTAAAACCGCCGGATCGACGGGAGAATCGGTTCCAACTTCCTAAGTACCAGTATTGCTCCAGCAATGCTGGGAAACCCTTCTATTTTCTACTCATCAGTGTTACCCCGGCAATATGAGAGACTGTCAAATTTCTTAAGTTCTAGCCTTGCCCTGGCAACACTAGGAGAGCTTATAATGACAGGATTGGAGGAAAATTAATCCCCACTTCCCAAGGACCAACATCTTGTTGGCAACATTAGGGAAAATTTAACCGTGGGGTCGACGTAGAAAATTGACTAAAACCATCCAGGATCTAAGAGTCGTTCGAAGATAGGTGAAAAAAAATGGACTAACACTTAGAATCGAGTGACGAGACTACAAGTCCCCGAAGATAGGGACTACCACGTAACTCAGACTGGGGGCAAATGAATAGTTGCCCAGAATACTTGGTCTCTTATGAATGCTATAATCTAACGTTCGAATTAACTAGCCCTATGGAGTGGGGTACACACATTAACACATGATCGAGATGAGCTCGGCTGAGCTCAAATAGAAAACAGTCATGAAGGTGGCCAAACCGAGACACACCATAGTTCTATCATGCCAAACGGAGTATCTTGTTGGACACAACAAAGCTAAATAATATAGTAAGCTTAATAACTGCAGAAATAATATTTATAAGCACGGAGCTGCATGATACATGAACATGCACAGTACATAGAAAGCAAGAAAAGTACATGAGAGAGATTACAACAAAAGCTAATCTTCTATTACTAATATCTTTTTATGTACATGAGCAAACATCGGAAGACATACCCGAACAATATCGGCCAGTTTTAGACTCAAAAGAAAAGGAAAAAATAGACTCGATAGACATACTGACATAAAATGCGAAACACTCACCCAACACACATGCTATCGAGTCTTCCCTTTCTTACCACTCCGGCCATCCTTCCCAGTCTCACCCGAGCGAGTCTTTAATTTTAACCTTCTCTTGCTTTCCCTGCTAGGGGGAAAGCCACCCTCCAAGTGGGCAGACTCTCCTCCTATGGCGAGACCGGATCTCTTAGACCCTCCAGCAACTAAGCCTCCATCCTTCTGCTTTTGAACCTTGATTGTAGTATGATTTTTTCGCTTAACATCTTCTCTCTCCTTCTTAACTTGCTGCTCCTCCCTCTCCTTCTTGAGTCTTTCTACCATCTTCATCTTGTCGGTCGGATTCGATCCTCCTGTGATCATTATATCTTCCTCTTGAGACATGGAGGGATCCTCCAGGTTCTATAATGCTACTATCTGCTCGAAGTCTGGTTCAGGGCCGGAGCCCAAAACGGAATTGAGCTAGAAACTGCTGTAGAGACAGTGGTGGAAGCAGTGAAGATGGTAGTGGCTCCCGAGACTTCGGTAGCTGGAGGCAAAGAAGGGAGAGATTGTTTGCCTACCAGTTGGGAAACACAATCGTATAGTTTACTAAAGGACTTCGGAGTCAACTTAAGCTTTTGGAGTACTGGAGACCTGAGAGAATTACCTGAGCTCGGAGTTTGATAATGTGCTTCTACTTCGAAGTCCCTTTCGCTAGTTTCCATTTCGGTGGGTCGCTCGATGAACGGGAGAAGGCACAGCTTGCGCAGAGCTTTAGAAGTAGGAAGCGTGCGGGCGATTGCAGAGTTGACCCCTGTATATGCGGGAATGGTCACTGCTGGCTCTTGAGATTTGGGAGTAGATGTCTTGCCATGACCCGAAGAACTCGGACCAGTGAAAGCCTTAGTAGTGGCCTCAGTAGTAGCGTTCTCCTTTTCTTCTTTTAAGATTTCTCTACTAGGTGCAAGAAAATCTATGTCTTAGAACTGAGATAGGTGGCCATCAGTTCTTCTTTGAAGCGCATGTCCCCGACTCGCTCTGGCCTGATCAATGCTTCCCAAATGATGGCGAGAGTTTGAGGGTAGTTATCTCCTAGCCACCTTAAACTTCCCTTGTGCATGATGATGCAAGCGTAGAAGTGTAGCGCGGTAGTGTCCATCTGAGTTGTCATTTTCCGTGTTCTCTTTAAAGACCCTAAAGTTCCAACCGAGTGACCAAATGATCGATTTCGACCGCCAACTTGTCAGATTCAATCTTTTATTTCTTCTTGGCCAATTTTACATTCTCCTCACGGAGTCGAGTAAGTTATGCAGCCTGTTAGACGATAGTCTGATTTCGGGCTTTAATGGCATTTTCTCCATTAATGATTTACTCTTTCAATTTAAACAATTTCTCATGAGCGTCTTTGAGCCGATCTTTAATTACAAAGGTACGCTTTTTCATGTGCCCGGTCGCTTCCTTCAGCAACTTGCCACTTACGGTCTTTCGCTACAAGGTCGCATCTCTATCAATTTTTAGCTGAGCTATTTCATTATTGCGATCCTTGTGCATTATGTCGTGAACATCCCTTTCTTCCACAAAAGAAAGGATTTGCTGGTAGTTAGCTCGGTTCACAACATAAAGAGTTCGGACAAGATGTTTCCACTCGAATCTAGCCTCCATGTCCTCACGGACTAACTCGAGATTTTAAAGAGAACCAGCTCTATTTGTGGGTTTTATGGTTTGATCGAACTAGACCCCATGCAAGAATAAGGGTGGATAAGCAGCCTGAAGCTGAGATGGACCCGGCTGAAGTGTGTACTTCTCGCCACGTTTAGAAAAAGTAGAAGCGGCAGTAGTTATGGCCTAGGAAGATGGGATTTCTTGTATCGCAGTAGTCTGAACCTTAGTGCGATGGAGGAGTGATAGATGATGTAGTCTTACAACAATCATGGGAGTCCTTGTAGCACTTGTGAGTATCACCAGGGGCATCACCTTCACTGTCCCTTCTTCTCTTCTCCCCCTCTCTCTTAGTCTTTCTCTACGCGGTAAGCTTCATCCTTAGCTTCTCTATCTTTCCTTTTCCTTCTCTCCTCTTTGGTTTCATAGTAAGGGCGCTGAGCTGGATTTAGAGTCCGATCTTTGTATGAGCTGGAATGTTGATATTAATGATTGAACAGTCCATGGCCTATGGAAACTGAAACAAGAAAAAGAACAAAGTTGACGTTGGAAGTTTGAAACCTTAATCAATGCAAAAATGTGTGTTTGTGATCCTAAAGTAAGTGTGTAGTGCCGATGGCCCCATATATAATGTACCGATCGTATTGGCATGGTTTCAAAGTCAGAATCTCTTCACCTTCACTTTTGAAAACATCCAAAGATAGGGTGATATCTGAACCAATCTCGCCTATATTTTCACTGGTTGTGAAATCCCTAAATTCTCTCAAATTAATGGAGTCATCTCTTAGAGGGTATGAGTATGCCATATTTCCTACATGAGTTTCTATAACTTGGCCTTCGATTGAATGAGAATTCTTAATAATTAGTTGTTCTCGAGGAGGTAAGTTGGGGAGATCGGGGCTCATTTCTGATGATTCACCATAGGATTCATCCCCTTCCTCAGTAGCTTGAAAATCACTGTCATCATCGTTATCTGCAGCCTCTTCCTCATCCTCTACGACCATTGGTTGTTTCCCTTCTCTTCTCTTGATCGAATCGTCCTCCTTCGGGATCAGGGGCATCATACTTGTTTCATCCCTATCCCTCGGAATATCGTCTTGGTAGGCAAATCAGTTTCAACTTCAGGAGCTTCTCTAGTTTGTACTTCACCTGATGTACCAACTGCATCCCCTTGAGCATTCTCATCGGAGCTGGGAGAAAAGGTCGATGAACAGGTTTGCATTCTAGAACCATTTGATGCTGAAGACTCCGCAATGACATATTTGTTGTGATGTAGCAAACCACACCATATTAAATTTTCATTTGTAAGTAGGAATGCGATGGTGTGTTCACTCGACCTAACTTATTTCAAGGCATTAAGTGTTGTTTTATATTCATTCCTTCCATCTTGCGCTGGAATTCCTGAGAGAAAAACACATATCAAGTTAGAAACTTAGAGATTTCAGCGTAGAAAAGGTAAAGAGATGTACATCTATACACCCAAAGCCGGTTGAAACCGTATGGACACCATATGAAGACATATTCATTTTTGAAATAAGAAAGCTTGTTGGCAAGAGCTTCGATGTCTTTACATCCCCTCCAAGCTTTGATAATCATACAGGATGGGCGGTCCTGCCTCCTTTTAAAATGAAGCAGAAATATCAGCTCGTCAAGTCTTGGAGGTCGGTTGAGCTAATTTATGAGAAGGATATAGAGTGAGTTTAGAAGAGAATATCCATTTGGATGAACTTGGGGCAAAGCCAGTCCAAGCTCCTCTAATATCATCTTAAGGAAAGGGTTGAATGGCGGAACAATAACGCTCAAGTACATGTAATGGTTATAGGTCGTATACCCTAACGGGGGTCATGCACAAGCTCAGCCCTCATCGTTAGACGAACATCTTCCTCAGGGATTCCATACTAGGGACATATATTCCAGAGAGCCTTAACAGTTAAAATTGATTGCATTTTCTCTAACGGATCGTGTAATATCCTCAGACCTGGAGGAAGTTCACTGATTACTGAGTCAACTAGAACTGTCGAGCCGTAAGACTTAGAAGCTACAGGTTGGCTAGGCCTGACTAGAATGGATGGTGAAACAAAGGCTATAGATGATCCAACTTCGGATGGAGAAGAAGTTTTGTTACCATACTTACAGCGAGGTGACTGGCGAGTAATTCTACACATCAACACGGTCAGATATATTTTAATTTAAGTGTCGTCCCCGTATAACCAATGCCTGGAATCCAAAGGAAGCCGACATGTGTTGACCTGTCGGATTTTGAGCGTTCACCAGAGCAAGTGCAGAGTGTTATCTATTCAAAGTGAGTCTAGTCTCTCAAACACCACAAATGGACCATTCTATGTAAATAGCTCACTCATGCTGGAAAACCGATTCACGTTATACTTCGAGATTTACCCTTTATCGATGAGCAATCGATAATGGAGCCATTGTCCGGAGAGATGTGGAAAGCTTTTCTTTTCAGGGTCACTAAAAGTGAAAAAAATGGTGAAAGCGATGCGATGGGATCATCCACTACGACCGATTTCGAAGCAAATCATCACAATATAATTTAGACGACGACGGAGACTTAGCCAACATCTTGAAAGGAGATAGTTGAATTCAAAAATGGGACTTGTCTCCGGAACAACAAGCACTCAACTGGAGCCAAACCCATATACACATTAATCAGAGGCATTTCAACCATCTCTTGTCACCCAAGCGCGAATGCGTCTCCATCATCGCCTCCAATCACCATCGTTATTGTCGTATCACCCACCATCACTGACCTAAAATCCCAAGTCGAATCAAAACAAGGGCTTTGAGTTGAATCTAAACTGATTTTACCAAGTTGAAGGAAAAGCATCATCGAACGGTAGCAAGAGGCAGAGGCAGTAAGCTTGAATAGATAGGGGCAAGCTTGAGTCGACGGTAGTAAGCTTGGGTCGGCGATAATGATTGAATCGAGTCGTGGGAGCAAGCAGGGTCATGAAAAGGGAAGGTCGGTGCAAAGAAGATTGAAGGCAAATGAAAGTGGAGTTTAGTAATTTTCTAAGTGTTGTATTATAGGAAAAATCATGAGTCAAGGAGCTTAACTCGGTACCGACCAGAGTCAAAAGTTCATCCCGTTGATTTTGTCCAAAAATCATTGTAAAGAACTTCTATGCTAACCCGAAGCATGATGTAGTTTTCGAAGTACAAATTACATCGTCGATGCAGGGGAATAAAATTTCAGTTCCAAGCCGAACGGTTAAGTAGTTAAAGGAAAATCAACCAAACAAAAGCAACACCTCAAGACGACGTCCAAACGATCAAACTGGAATTCTCAGAATAACAGCTAAGGACTTGTCTCGATCCATAGCAAACTTTGTTTTCAATGAAAGCATACTTTAGGGGGCAAATGTTAACCAGGTTTTTACCCAAGAAGAAGTCAATGGAAGTTAGAATGTCGAGACGAAGACCAGACGACTTGAAAACTTATAAGTACACTAAAATAGGTTAGAGAAGCAACTTGGCAAAAATCCACTTGAGTTGCAACTAAGTCCTTAACTTATCACCGCGTTAAGGGTCTTGGGTCGGCACCAACTCAACAAATTAACCCTGCCCACTTCCAAAATTCCACGCCATCTGTACACAACTCCAAGGAGTCGGTATCAAGTGTTTTATCCGGAGTTTATAGGTACAATCTCGAGATTAATAAGATGACATTAGGGAAGTCGGGATAACTCAAGTGCTGTCAACAAGATTGCTAGAATTAACTCAATGACAATGGAAAATGACTTGAGATGAATCAACTAAGAGATAGAAGTGTGGAGCAAAATGCAAGAGGTTTGCACCTAACCCCTTGACTCGGTACCGAGTCAAGGCTAGTTAAGTCGGCACCGAGTCAAGCTATTAACTGGCGGAGACTCCAACTCTCTTGTGTGACTTTGGGCTCCCTTTTGGAATTCATTGCAAATGAGCTTTAACCTCCATATTGTTGTTTTTCTATAAATACAAACCATAGAGCAACCAAAACAGGATCTGATTTTTGCCATCACTATGCGGAAGCTCTACCTCTTCTCTATCTTTTATCTCCACACAATAGTCACAAATGTAGCTACTTTGGGCAATTCTAGGATTTAGAATCTATCAAACCTTGTACTTTTGACTTGTTCTCTCTCTTTAACCTTTTGTAATATCAAACAAACTATATCAAATCTATAAGCAACAAAGCTACAAAGTGCACGTAGGCCAAAGATTGCCGAACCAATATAAAATCTTATGTCTTTTTGCCTTATTTCTTTTATTTTCCTTTTATTGCAACTGTTATCTACTAGATCTAGGTATCACAGGTTCCCTACAATCTATTCTTGAGTGTCAATCCACTTTTGGCATCAAGAACGAGTATATGTCCCATGTCTAACCAACATACCGGCGACTTACATGGTCTACCATACAGCGCCTCAAATGGTGCCATCCCGATACTCGACTTGTTACTATTATTATTATAAGCAAACTCCACCCGATGGAAATGATCTTCCCAAGATCCTTCGAAATCCAAGATGCATGCTCTCAGCAAATCCTTAAGTACATGGTTCACCCTCTCGGTTTGACCATCAGTATATAGGTGGTAATCCGTGATCTAGTTCAACCTCATATCCAATGCATTCTGCAAAACTTCAACAGAACTCACTAGTAAATAATAGGTCTCTACCGCTAATGATACTACTCGGTATCCTATGTAGTATCACTATATTCTTCACATATAACTTTGTTAAGCTAGGTATCATCCTTGTTATTTTCACCAAGATAAAGTGGGCACTCTTAGTCAGTCCATCGACTATCACCCAAGTGCTATCTTTTTTATCCTCCACCTAGGCAACCCATCAATGAAATCCATTGACACTGAATCCCACTTTCAAATCGGTACTTCCAAAGGTTGAAGTAAACTGCTCGGCTTTTGGTACTCAGCATTTAATTGCTGACAGGTGAAGCACTTCATCACACGTTCTCCTACACCTTTCTTTATCCCTTCCCAAAAGAAGACTCTCTTCATATCACTATACATCTTCGTGCCTCTGGGATGAGTAGTAAACTTCAATCGATGACTTTCTTTAAAGACTTCCTTCTAAAGATCTCCTACATCCAGTATACATAGTCTCCCTTTCTTTCTAAGTCATCCCCTTGAGTCTATCTTGAATCCTTTGAGCTCCTCAACATCTGCCCCCATCTCTAATCGCCTAATTTTTTCTGCAATTAGTGGGTCCTCTTTCTCCCTTGCAGCGATTTTATCCACAAGTGCAGGATGTACCTTCAAACTTGCTAGCACACTCGAATCTCTACTTGACCAAGTGTTCTACCTATAATGCACTCCGCAAGAGGCTAATGTCTCTAACGTCTTCCATTCTTCAAGCATGGCTAGCACTCTATTCTGATGCTTTCTACTCAAAGCATCAGCAACCTTGTTCCCTTTTTCTGGCATATATTATATCCCGAAATCATGGGCCACCAAGAATTCCAGCCATCTCCGCTGCTTCATATTCAACTGCTTATGAGAGAATATATACTTAAGGGACTTGTGATCCATATACAACTTGAACTGTTCTCTTGACAAGTAATGTCACCAAATTTTCAGAGCGAATACCACCATTGCCAACTCCAAGGCATGAGTCGGATATCTAACTTCATGGGGTCTCAACTACCTTAATGCAAAAGCTATCACTCGCCCTCTTTGCATCAGCACCTCTGATGTGCACGTAAATGTGCATATATATACATTACATCCATATTTTATCTCTTTTTATTTAAATAAACATCATATTTGGGCATTTTTACATGTTAAAACCAAAATTCAATTATTTTCAAACCATCATATTTTCATCTTCATTCAGGGGCAAAATGGTCATTTTTGTGCATGTGTCAATTTAAGAATTTTTTTATTTGGACAATTTATATGATTTTTATAGGATATTTTGATGCATATGGAAGTGGGATTCATGATGATATATGCATGCACAAGGAAATACAAAGGAATGAAGAGGAAATAATTCAAGTTCAAGATCATGGAGGACCTCATCCACTTACCTAAATGTACAATTAGGAGCTAATGGACAACTAAGTGGAGGTTAAAGCTTCATGCACATCAAATGATGGATTAATTAGTGGATAATTGTTACTTGGTGGCCACACTTCCTAAGCGGTATTTTGGGAAGCCCTCTAAAAATGGAATTAGGGTTTTATGCATGTATAAATAACCCTCTTATGTACATGTAAATACCTTCTACTCTTTCACATTAGTTAGGAAATTAAAAGAGCAAGTTGTAATGGCAATATTACATGAAATAAAAATGCCTTCCAAGCCTCTTTCTTCTCTCTTTTCTACATGTTTTTCTTTGTTTTATTGTTAATGTTTATTTCTATGCTCTCTTTCCTTTAATGTTCATAGCTTAGATTTACATTTATGCAAGTAGTGTAGCTTTAATTTTTATGCAATTAGTAAGTAGTTAATATCTCTTTCTTCCTTTGCTTAGTTTTCATTTCTTTGCTCTTTCATGTTGAAATTTACAAGTGTTGCTTCAACGCCACAAATGAGTAGCTAAACCCCTTCAATTTAGGGGTAATGAAGCTCTCAAATATTATGTAATTTCAACATTTTATGATTTATGATCTCATTTGGTTTATGCTTCATGAAGTGAGTTTTGATGCAAGTTTATACAAGTGAGTTTGATAGCTTATATTGTTTATGCAAATGAGCTATTCTTATTCAACATAAACACAATTTGCATCATCATTTGCTAATCCATTTTTGATTGTGAAATTAAAGTAAAAATGAAATTTGATGATCTATATTACTAGTTACAATAGTAAATAGATCATACTTAAAATAGCTTTTTCTTTGCCTTCATTTTCATGAGAATTATAAGTGGTTTATTTGTTGTATTGTAGTTTGATAGTTTGAGTTATGTTAATTAATATCATAAACAAACCATACTTATGATAAATACAACAATATTTCACTTAAATAACAAAGCTAGAGATCACAAATTGTTTGTTTGTTGATTTACAAAAATATGAGAGTGGATTTGCCTCTAAATTGTTCTCTAGTTCAATAGTTTTTAAATCACATTTTAATTCTAGCTTTAGCTTCTTTTTGTAGTTAACAGCTTCATCTCACTTTGGTCTAGTTTGATTGAATAGATTTTTAAAATCATCAATCCCCTGCGGATCGACCCGTATTTGCCACATACTACAAGTGTACGCCGTGCGCTTGCGGTAAAATTTTAATTTGAAAATTTTCGGCAAATTTCTAAACCGATAGACTTCTTGCCAATTAACAACCTCCCCTGAACCTGTCACAAGCATTGATATGCACTACTAGATCCTAGCTCCCTTCAGGCACAATCAACACAGGAGCATTCATCAATAACTTCTTCAACTCCTAGAATGGTCCTTCACACTTATCAATCCACGTGAACATCTTGTTCTTCCTAGTCAACTTATTTAAGGGTGCCGCTATACGTGACAAATCCTTAAGCGTTAATAGCCAGTCAATCCTAGGAAACTTCTCATCTCCGTGAGCGTCTCTGGCCTCTTCCATTCATTAATAGTTTCTATCTTCAATGGATCCACTGCTAATACATTCTTTGAAACAACAAGCCCAAGAAACTTCACCTCCCATTTCTAAAAATGGCACTTCGAAAACTTCGCCTTCAACTTGTGTTCTCTCAACGTCTCCAACATCAATCTCGGATCAACTTTATGATTTCTCCCATCCTTATATTATACTAAAATATCATCGATGAAGACCAACGCAAATCTATCCAAATAATCACGAAAGATTTAGTTCATAAGATTAATGAAGAATTCAGGGGCATTGTTCAGTCCAAACGACATTATTAACCATTTATATGAACCGTACCTTATTCGTAACATGGTCAATGGAACACTATCCTCTGCTACTCTCGGTTGATGGAAACATGTTGCCAAATTTAGCTCTGTGGACACCCAAAGCTCCACTTAACCGATCAAACAAGTCGTCTATCCTGGGGAAAGGATAACGGTTCTTCACTATCAATTCATTTAGCTTTCGATAATCGGTACACATCCGTAAAGATCCATCCGACTTCTTCGCAAATACCACAAACACTCCCTACAACGAACTACTTGGCTTAATGAAATTTTTACCTCAAGTTCTACTAGCTAATTCTTCAATTCTTCCATCCTCTCGGTCGGTATTCTACTAGGCGGTCTACTAACAGGTTGCGCCCCTAACACCAAATCTCTCCGGAATTCTATTGTCGTTCTTGGCAGTAATCCTGTTATAGGTTCGAAAATATCTGCAAATTCTTAGACTACACATACTTTATTGATCTCATCTTCTTGACTTTCCATAGCACATAGCATCAAGTCTGACTTCTCCTTCATTACCTCTAAAGTTATCTGAATTCTTTCTCTTCCCTTGGACTTTATATGTCGATAATCCTATCTGCACAACATACCCTAACATCATTTTGCACCAACCAATCCATACTCAATATTACCTCATGCCCTATGAATTCAAACACATATGGGTTGCAAATAGGCAAATATTCACACAATTCAAATTCAATGTCGATGCACCGTAATCTGAGAGTGGTATACCCACCAATCAGATTAACCACATGCAAGAAAATAATCAAATAGGCAGTGTCTAATGCTAACCCGTCTACCAAATCTCTCGAAATGAAAGATTGAGTAGCACTAGTATTGAACAGAACTCTAACTGATATATTGGAAATCGGAATCATAACTCCAAGCATACCATTTGTTTTCTCCTCAGCAGTCGGTCCAAACGAAGGTCCTTCCAAAGCATAAACCTTTGCCTACTTTGCTTTTGGGAAATCCCTCTTCTTATGGCCTAATTTATTATAGATAAAGCACTTGGCTTTGTCTTTATTCTTTGGCTGGGTACATTTAGTGGACCAGTACCCCTTCTGGCCATAATTAAAGCAAGTAACATCAGCTACATTCAGCTTCTGAGTTCCCCCTCCATAAGTCTTTCCTCTCTTCTGATTCTTTTCGCCTTTCTGATACGAATTGAATCTATTTTTATACCCACCCTTGGCTTAACATCAGCCTTCTTCTCACCCTAAAATATGTGATCAAAGCTCGCCATTTCTAATACCATATCAAACGGAGCCAACAAATGAGCCATTACCTTGTGATTCAACCCCCTCTTCAATCCTTCTATGAAATTTTCATTCTTTTTAGCGGAGTATTGATATATTCCCTTTCATATTTCAACAATACATTAAAACATTGGATATACTCTTCCAAAGTCATTCTTCTTGTTTCATCTTAATAAACTCCCAATAAAAAGCACTCTTCTAAGATTCGGGGATAAACTGAGCCTTGAATCGTTCCTTAAACTGTTCCTAGGTTATCTCCTCTTCCGGGACCTCATTAGTTACTACATCCTACCAATCCAAATCATCCTCTTGAAGCTGATGAGAAGCCAACTTCTTCTTTTGAGCATTATTATATCCCGAGTCTCCAAAATACACTCACATACTTTCAACCAATTAAACACTTCTAAGGCAGACTCCTTCCTTATGAACTCCTATCCTTTACAACTCTCGAAATCATTTTTCATCTTAGAAAATTCTACTTCTCTTACTACTTCTTGTCTCGGCTCAACAACTCTAGTTGGTTGTTGCCTCATTTTCTCCATTATAAATTAGCAGAACAAACCATTCACATCCATTTCTCCTTCAACGAGGGCAGTCACTTGAGAACAGGCTTTAGTACGAACTTACAGGTTTGCCTCCCCTCCTACGCTATTAGTTTGATTACTATCAGTTCCTCTACCAGGGTTTGCTCTCGCACTTCCTATTGTTATAATGTTTGTTATGTATTCTTGCCTTCCACATAAGCAGGGTTGATAAGAAATGGAAGTAAAGAGAGTGAGATCAATTGTAGAGAGGAAGGTATATTCCCTTATATATCTATATAAAAAAATACAAGTACATTGTATATATAGCGTATACCCTTCCCCAAATTGTTCATTTTCTACTAACATGTTTCTACTTATCTCTGTTTTACTGAAGTGTTCTCCTAACCTAAGCTTTGATACCATGTTGTAAAGTCCCTACTCCGAGACTTGAAAATAGACATCGATGATGTTGCAGTCATCACTGAAATTATTTTCTAGTGACAAAGCGAATTTATTATTATTTTATACAACATAAGTGAATAGAGCAGCTAAATAGCTTTTTCATCACATCATTCAAATTACATAATTCATTACATCATTTTAACCCAAATCGTTACTCACATAGGGGTAAATATAAATAAAACAAAAAAAGAGTAGCGTTGTATCTGACATATGAAGATGCCAACATAACACATAACCAGTTACAAGTCCGAGTTTAACACAACAAGATTTAAAAATACATTTATTATAAATAAAAAGCCTCTTGCTTCGTCTTCGAAATCTGTATTTGTCCTTCTAAAGTTACATGCCTAATCCATAAACTCAGCCCACTCGAATGAGTACCCATGAGATTATGGGAAATAATAAAAACATGGGTCAGGCATAAAGTCTGGTATGAGTAAAACCTTTTCCCTAGTCATTCATAGTGAGATAGGGCCGCAAATGCATAATGGGTTTTCCCTCACTTCATCATCAAAGCATAGTATATCACATCATGTAAACAAATATTACATAAAAAGCAACCATGTTCATATCCAGTCAAGAAGTGTACCCTACACTTATCATCTAGTTATGAACCATGTCATATATCAATTGAAGTTAAGTATACCCAATACCTATCATCAGTTACGAACCATGTCATGCAATCTTTCATCATCCATTCAGTCGTCACCTAATCTCTTGTTTTAGGCTTTCATTGTTAAGTTATCATTAACTTATTTAGTGATCACCTCCCTAGGCCTATCAATCACTAATTCATCTTTTTCTTGAACAATGTCACCTAGTGAAATGTCGACGAATTTCCCCTATGGGAGCCACCTCGACTAGTGTCCCCCAGACTCTATATGGAGGTTGAATGTAAGCACCCTGAATACATTTTAGCAAGCATCCTTACTAAGCATCAACAGCCCTTTTTAGTCCTTGAACCGTTACCATTCATCTTACCGATTTATTCATTTTAGTTGTAACAATACCTTGATGTTTTGGCATCTTGCCACGACACCTTGCCTTAACTCCCCTTTAAAATTCATTAGTCTTTTAGGATTGAATCCTATCGTGGCATCCCCCATATAATGTTGGATATTAGACTGATAGTCAAGGAATCTGCCATCCCATAACTCTTTGAGTCGGTATATTTTTACGATCGTGGGTCAATACTTTTCTTCCATTCATTAATTGTGTATCCTGCACATTTAGATAAAACATTTTTTCAATTTAAATCATACCTATCATTTATCGGCTTCTCTACGCTTTCTTCGTTTTAAAAACAAGTTAACACAACTTTACTTTATCAAAATTCCCCTTCAATTCCATCTCTATGAAATAGTTCATTAACAATTGGAAACTAACTTCCAAAGTATCCCCAGGTATTCATTATTTACTTAGAAAAATATAGCTTCAAGCTACCTCAAGTTGTATTTAATTATTCTGTGTTGGCTATCCCATAGACACCGTGAGTTAGCTTAGCCCTTACATGCATAAGCAATTCCATAGCCATCGTAAATATATTCATTCCTTAATTTTCACTTGCGTTAACTTTTGTGGGTTAAAACCCCTAGGTTATCACTAGAACCTACCCTAAGCCATCATGAACTAATATATCTAAAGCTATCATGTGTTATCAAAGTCCTTAGCCATCGCGTGTATGACTCAAAGTCATCGTATGCTAGTCTCAAAGCCCTCGTGTGCCATGATTCGAAGCCATCGCGTGCCATGACCCAAAACCATCGTGTGCATTTCTTTTATAACCATCGTATAGTGACAACGTAGAGTCGTTGGATGGTTACTTCATAACGCTATCATGGGGTTGAAATGGGGTAGCTATTGTGGGCTAGTTTCTAGAGCCATCAAAGGTTTGCATATCTTATGTTGTTGCGTCCCAATGCCTGAAGCCTTCGTGAGTTTTTCCCGAGCATTTAGATGCTTGTCTACCTATAGCTATTATGCATTTGGCCCCATCACATATTATCATATGCTCTCGTATGCTTCCAAGTGCCATCGCAAGCTTATGCTATCGTGTCATGTCCCTATTACATGTTATGTTCCCATCGTGTATTAACATATGCTCTCCCCAGCTAAGCCAATTATGGTACTTGGTCAATAAGGGTTTAATGGCATTCCCACAATTAAATTGAAAACCGATTCATTACTTTCTAAAGTAATTTCTTTATATCAAACCCCATTTGGTATCAACTTCATATTGGCTAATCTTTTATCTTTATAGTTTCCTTTTAGAAATTTTCAACCATCATGATTAATTAAGTAACTAATTAATTTTTCTTTAATTAATTAGTACTTTTCTTTACTAAATAATTCATATAAAATGAAAAATTAGTGGGAAAAACCCCAAAAATCACTTTTATCATATTTTACCTCATATAAAAATTTTGAATCAAAATAATTAATTTTATTATTTTTAAGAATTAACTTACCCAAAATTAGTAATTTTCTCAACTTAGAAAATAAATAAAATATTCATACTAATTGTAAAAATTGTGAAATAAAAAACTCATCTATATTTCATCATTATGAACATCATACATAAATTCTATGGTATTTGAATACGATTTTATCATGTTTTACCCTAAACATGAACTAATTCACCTTAACTAGATTCTAAAGCATAAATAAAATAAGGTTTAATCATTCGAACATATTAAACATCATCACAGCATTCATTCTCAACAAAATTTGAATTTTAAACATGCAAGGGAAGGTTTTAGAGAAAGAATTTACTTACCTAGCTTATGAAAACTTGATTTAATCCCTTCTCATTTTAAAGTTGAAACCTTGAATCTACTTAGCTTAAATTTTCTCTTCTTCTTCTTCTTAGTGGTCGGCCTTGCTTAGAGTTTCTAGGAGTTGGTTTCATGAAAGCAAGAAAATGAATTGGATGGAAGTGAGGGGATGTAGCTAAGGCTAGTTGGCTAGTGGTTTGGGGCTTAATAATACACTCACCTTAACCAAATCCTTCCCATTAAAATTTAAATTGTTTATTTTCATTAATTAAGGGCAATAAAAATTGCTCTAATTATTCTTGGTCTATCCAATTAACCTTTTTTTAAAGTGTCCCATACTTAATTAACTGAATTTCCCTTAGGTAATTCTTGCAATTAAATCACTTTATTAATTTATTTAATAATCCTCATATTATTTATTTAATTTAATCTAATTCATTTTAATTTCCCATATTATGGACCTTCCAAAGCGGGAGTGTTACATATACCCACATGCTTATCCTTAGAAACTCAGATGAGAGTTAGTTTTATTAGGGAACCTATCGGGAAATTGATTTGACAGCACACCCCGGATCATGACTTGGAGATAGTTAGGCCATTTGTGTTGTACATGATGGACCCATCCAGTGCACTTCCACTTGGACATGTTATAACATTTGCAGATTTTGATCTGTCTTCATAAATTTTACATGATTGGGGAAGCACTATCATTGAATAAATGTTGTAACAACCTTACTTTCTACATTATTATAATAAATGATTTTAATTAACATAAAATGTTAGAGTTCAATTTTTAGGTAATTATATTTTTGAAAATATAATTTATTGGGTTGAAGATTTGAAGATTATTTGATGAAGGATTTTGTTTTAATAAATTGAGTTAATTAATAAATCTTATTAGAAAATATATTGAACTTGAATAAAATATTTACAAAAATATATAATAATTTTATATTCTAAATAATTTTTATATGATTAGAATAGATGAAAAGAAACTTTATTTAGCACTAAGAAATTGAATAAATCAACGAAGGTAAAATAATTATTGAATTTAATGGTGTGCTCTTGTCTTCGTTTTATGGTGTGCTCTTGTCTTCGTTTTTTTCTCCTTCTTTGTTCTTATTGTTCTTCTATTTTCTTTCCTAGTGTTGGCACACAGCATGTTTTGTGTCACACTCTGTGTGTTTTTTTCTTCCGTCTTAATAAAATCTGGTAGGGGCCCAGTCAACCTTGCTGTTTATTCCAAAAAAAAATGTATTTCAAAATGTATATTGGATCGGTCTAAATTGAAAATGAAATTATAAATAAATGATAAGGATTAAGATTCGAATTTATATAAAAGGGAATGAATCAAAAATCAAATTGAATTTAAACCATAATATACTAATGGCCCAAGCCCACGTTGATATTACCTTACCCATCTCCCATGTTGTTTTTCATTCTTAATTGCTCCTTGTCTCTCTAGAAACCTCCTCATCCATAATCAAAAGGACATTCCTATTTCTATATTCTCCCTCACAAAAATGACTAGCCCCAATCCTGGTCAAAAAATAACAACCGAGAAAAAAGAAAAAAAAGAATAATGGGTGGCGACTGGAAGCAAGTGTAATGCCTCCATGGTTGATTCTAGGGGACGCATGCTATTGGCATAAAGAATGGAGATGGTATGAAGATGAAGGTGCGTAGAAACGTGACTGTGCGGTGATGATTGTCGAGCTAGGTTTGGAGTTGGTCGGTGATGGAGGTGGAGTTCAAGGCGACATCGGTTAATGAAGTGAGGGGTAGTGTTAGCTAGGATTTAGGCAATTCTTGATAGGGAATTGGATATATGTTAAAAAAGGAGGAAGCATCTAAAAGGTGAATTATCACTATAACTCACAACTATAATCCAGATCCCTTATGCTATGATTTTTCTTTGATCGCTAGAAGATGAATTTGTGTAAAGTGGATTAAATAGATTGAAATTGAGTGGTATATCCTTGTTTATTTGTTGGTTTGATGAAATACGAGTTGATTGTAAAACACACACATTTACATGTTGTCGCACAATAAACTGATGTTTGTAAATAACTGGAAATGACATTTAAAATTGATTGAAAGTGTATAAATGAATTGAAATGTAAAGTTTTGAATGAAATAAAAATATTTAGGATATAAATAGAGAATTTTTGGAAAGATTTTTTATTTAATATTGAGAAATATTATTAGTGGTAAAAATATAAAGTGGAATGTTTTTGGGAATTGTATGAATAGAACTTTATTTGGGAAGTGGTGATTTTCAGGATTTTTTTAAATAAGTGAACTTTTGAATATATTTTATTTATCAATGTTTATAAAAATATTTGAAGGATTTTTTTAAAAGAAAGAAAAATATTAAAATATATATTGTAAAGTGGTAGTTTATTATTATGGAATTTGAATAAATGGGAGATTTTATAATATAATATTTTAGAATAATAATAAGCTAAATGTGATTTATTTATTGTACAGAAATTATTATGAATAAAATTTTATTATTTATGTCGTTAAGAATAATTTTGGAAGTAATATAAGTAGTATTTGATTATTTTTGATAAAAGGGAAATTGTTTTAAAAGCCTTGGAAATACTTGTATGTATGTATGTATGTATGTATGTATAGAAAGGTATTTGAATTAAACTATTATGGGAAGTGTAATTATAGGAATTCGGTTATGCAAATAAATTCTATAAATCAATATATTTTAATGTTAAATGTTTGGAAATTGTATATAAAATGGAATTTTATTCTGGTGAATTATTTTTCAATAATAGTTTAAAAAGGATTTGGAATTTTATATTATGTCTTTGGAATATATTTTAAATTCAAAATCCTTATTGGGAAAATGGGATTATTCAAATTTGTTGTTTAAAGAGAATCATGAATTATAAAACTTCTTTGGTATTTTTAGTTTCAAACTATTAAAGCAGAATTTCAAGTGTATGATTTAGTTATAAAGATGAGTTTAAGGGATATGAATTGAATGAAGTTTTAAAATACAAATTTCCTTTTAATTAAATAGGAAGTGGAAATATTTATTTTCGGGCTATATAAGGATTTTAGAGCAAAATTAAAATTTTATTATTTAATCTTCTTTATATTTAATATTGATATTAAAATATTGAATTGGGAAACTGTATCTTATAATATAACCTCTTCTGAATCAATAAATGGTTGTATTATGTGCTTTGTTTGATTTATTTTCCCTATGACAAGAATATTAAATAAACCGAGTTATAATTCCGTCTAGTATGGGACTTTCGATAATATTTCTTCGGTTAGTTTTTTGACTTGTTAAATAGAATAATACTGGATGGGGTGAGTGTAGTGTATAAACATTGAGTAAACGAGTGAGTAACACCTAGTGGTGTGGACCTCTATTGTTGATATTTGTTTGATTACTCCTTATGAGTAGATCACACTTAAATAGGGCTAGCGGTAATGAGATATTACAGATGTTGTGTATTTGAGGTGACGCTCGCTGGGGTGAGCATGGCTGTGTGCCTATATGTCTATGAGCCTAAAGATATATAAGGATCTCTATCACTTTTGTATACTCTTATTATTTTGGTGAAAATTAGACTTGAACCTAGTGTCACAGAGGCCAGCAGTCTATTACCATAGGGAACTTGCAAGGTCACGACCATTGCATAGCATAGACTTGAACCCAATAGATAATGGGGCACGATGGCCCTCAAGGTAACAAAAGACTGTAGGAGCAATGCCATATGATCATCTGTGTAGGCTCTTGGAGCAAGCAAGTGGCTATTAGTCTCCCTTTTGGTTATGATGTGTGATATATAGACATATGACATTTGTACATCTCTTTGAGTTTAATGTGGTATGGTGAGAAGTTAATGACTATACTTGAGACTATATGTCTAATATATAGTCAGTCCTTTTACATTAGATTATTAAGGAGGATTATCAAGGCTACGTTGAGGGTTAGCCTATTCTTTATTGATATGTGATGCTATTATATATGTGGCTACATGGATGCTTGTTCGATTCACTTATATAAGTATGATGGCCTTGGGTATGTCTACTTATGATTATTTGAGAGATAATCTTGTGCATTTCTATATGCATGCCTTATGTTTCTCGATGGTTTCTTATTTATTAATGATGTTGAATGTGTAGACTTTTCACCCGTTTGATTTTATACTACTTGATATGTAGACGGTCTTTACTTTTGCATAGGTGATGATACTTATGCATGGTTTGAGATATGTTGGAATATTAAAGATGTTCATAGGCCATTTTGAGATATATTTGTTATACCATGCCAGTTACTATGATATATTGACATCTATATTCTAGACATAGCCTAGCACGTGTGTTATTTTTATAATACTTGGTTCAGTCTGATAATTTCAGGATTCAAGGACGACGAGACCAACTATGGTTGATGGGCTAATTATGGAGGCTACTTTAGTAGTTGGACTAAATATTATATATGTATTATGTAGCATCTTCTGTACATATGGATGTTTTATGTTAGGATGTATGCATTGACATATACTTTGTATGTATTTGGAGATAGTAGGCAATTAACTTGTTTTTGTTGATCCAATTAGACTTGTGCATATTCTCTATTATGTATTATCGCTACATCGATGATCTGTATTCTCTACCAAGTGTTTACCATCATTACTTGTTCTAACTTGGAAATGAATATGTTTATTACTTTGTGCCGATACTGTATACATATAAATGTGTAGTATATGATATTGAAATATATACCAGTGTTAGCCCAAGGGAATATTCATGTGTGACAGCCTAATATCACCTCATTCTTTGTATTATCAGATAGTATCACCCAGTAATACTCTTTGATAGTATGGGTATAAAGGTGGGATGCTACACTTGTATAGGTCTTTGGACATTCAGTTTGTAGTTAATACTTATTGGACATCACTTTGTGGCTTTTGGGAGGTTTTGCAATATTGATGGTACAAGTATAGCCTTGACCTAGCACACCCAACTATAGAGCACCAATTAGCATTATTCTATCCCCGAATCTATGTTAGGTCACTATAGAAAAGGCAAAGAGCTTGTGGCGGTGAAGTTAACCATGTTTTATTAGTTTCAGCTAATCAAATAGAGTTACGACGTAGATGAGTGTCATTTGGTAGCCTTATGATAGATCTCCATATCTGACATACCCTAGCACTTATTGTGCCAGATTCTTTTTAAGAAGATGTTTTATTTTGGTATCTACTCCTTCTACTGCTAGTTGTATGTAGTATCATGACGAACGGCATTGGTGCTAAATTTATGGAGTTGACATTGTACCCGATGATCCTCATCCTCATACTCTATTTCTCAGAATTTACTCTCTAACTTTTTTACAAATTGCAACGTCGAACGATTAGTGGGGAGCATGTTACTTCATTATTTCCAACTTGGATCACCTTGAGTTTTGGTGTAGGTTCTACATCCCACCACCATCTGTAGATGTTACTCATGGGGGCAATGTTGATTTAGTTGGGCCATCATCCATTCAACCCAGTATTGCACCACCAGTTTTACAGGACTTATTATAGCCTACACAAAGGTATGTTGGTCCACCACCTGAGATTCCACATAGAGGATATTGATGGACCATAGCGATACCTAGCTCAGCTAGGCAGGTTCGATATGTAATATACCCAATCTTTCAATTAGTGGTTACCTAGATCTCAACTTATTTTCATATAATAATCTATTTCAGATGCAGGTGGGTATGAGAGATTTTACTTACAGAGAGCACAAACGGAGTATAGGGGAGTACTAGTAGAGAGTTGCTGATTTTACGTGGCATGTTCAGGATTTTACTATTGAGGACGAGGCTCGATACTAGCATAAACTAAGACATTTACTTTATACAAATTTGCCAATTAATTTAGGTTATACTTCTCATTTTAGGCTTGCAAGATTTAATAGGGACGATAATGATAGCTAGATTCCATATTACAATAATGACGACGATGGAGATGATAATGAGTTGTTTATGTTTAGACTACTCGTTTATTTCATTTTCAACTATGCACCTATATTTAAGGATTGATGTAACACCCCACAAATTTTAATGATAAAATGAATAATTATGATAGGGTTAAATGGTAATTTAATTAAAAGGACAAAATATAAGTTTTTGTAAATGAATGAATTAAGCGATGTGTTGACCAAAATCTTAGCCAACCTTGAAATTATAATTAATAAGTAGTATTATCAAAGGTCACTTGTTAACACCTTGATATATAAATGGAAAAATGAGGAAATAATGCACAATAAGTAAAGACATAACATTTAGAGTGGTTCAGTCAAAGTTGATCTACGTCCACTATGAGTAATTTCTTAATACTTGGCTTACTTTACAATAACTTGAATTATAAGAGGTAATAACAAGAGACTAAATTCTTGAGAGCTTCTGTTCTTCAACCCTTCTAAAAAATGCATGTCATGAGGTATTTATAGTTGCTGAAGTTGTTGTTTGAACAGTTGAGATTGCACTGCCAAGTCACTAAAATAAGGCTGGACTGCTTATCATGTTGTTCGGCCATATTTGTGATATCTGGAGTGCCAGTTGGAATGTATGGTTGAGATGGTTGCCAGCTGGTCAGCCGTACTTTGAGCTTTCGTTAAGCAGGGTATGGTATCATGGAACTAGGGAGTGATTGTGTAGGACATGGAGTGGTTACTATATAATGCCACTTTTGTCAGATAAATAGTCTCGTTTGTACTAGCGTTTTCAAATAAATAGTGCATGTGAAGGTTCCTTTTGCAAGGAAAGTTAGGCTCCTGTGGCCAGATCCTGCTGTGTCAAAACAAGGGTGCTTCTAGAAGTGTGTGCATTAATGTCTATGGTAAGCGAGGGACCTGGTTAAGGTGAGTGTCGATGGCCGTTGCTTGACTATTTATGGACATTCTATATATCCGGTCGTTGTGTTTAGTCACTGCTCGCTGATGACCATATGGGCTTTTTTTATATGCCAAGCAACATTTTGCACCCTAAGTTTGTGCCTACGAATAGGTGTAGACTTGTTAATCATACGTTTAATTCTACTACACTTGCCCTTGCACTATTAGCGATGGCAGTTAATTTCATAAGATGGCATAAAGACGGTTTAGTTTCATGATAAGTGATTTGACATAGTTACTATGAGAACCTAGACAGGTCAAATTACTTCCCATGTTGCTGATAAGGCGATTTGAATCGTTCACCGTCGCCTATAAATATTTCCTTACCTCTTCTCTTCGTTCTTTACCGAACCTTTGTATTCCACCACTAAAAGAGAAACAAAACTTCCTACTTCTTCATCTTCGTTTAATAACTGCAATTTTCAATTTCAATCAGTGAGTATCATTTAATCTTGATTTGCGACGCTTTTTTCTTCGCTTTTACTTTGACTTCCAAATTGCTGTTGGGTTTTTGAGTTTCATTTGTTATCCTTTATAGTTGCTTGCTTTTCATTTACATGTCTCTATTTCTTTCCATATTTTTTACTACACTATTAACCTAAATTCCATCGTTACTTTGATGAAATTTCACCGTACGCAACGTCAAACAATTATTGTTGTGAAATCAACGATGGTCGTTAGATGTTGAACATAGATTAGACCATTTGAAAACTTTACAAGTTGATATTACTGAACTACCACTTCCCCGTTATAGTAGTGAGTTGGCATGTTAGTGAAGGAATATGTCAGTTTACAATGGGTGAATTTCAAAAAAGCATTCGTATTTGGATCATAGTGGACCTATGAAATCTAATGGGTTTCACTAGATCCAATCCAGTTGATTTTAATAAAATCATATTTTATTAATAGTGTTCATATTTTGATTACCTAATCATAAATTTAGTGCTTATTAGGTTTGAAATTTGAAAAGGTAAGAACATATCAAATATATTCATATTTCAAATTGTGTGACAAACATGTCGGACTTGAAGCAAATGTAATTTTGTTGAGTGTTTGTCTTTCATCATTTAGGTATGTAAAGGGTCAAATTGTTAATTATGGAAACAACTTAATAGATCATAAATGTGACAACTATGTAATTAATTAAGACTTACATTTATCGCATTTGGGTAGGAGAAAGGCCACATGAATGTATAGGGTGTAAAATACAAATGTATGACATAATATGGCAATAAAACGATGTATAAACATGTGTATCATTATATATATCTATGTGTAAATTACCATTATATTATGCTTATGTGAATAATGATTCATGAGCAATTACTATAATAAATGCAAAATTTAAACCTTCGATTAAGGAAAGATCATGTTGACATCTAAAATTTTGGAAAGTTTTCCCACCTTCTCCTTATGCAAAATCCTAGTTAAGTTTAGATCCAATTCTGATAATGTAATTTGAAAATTCCATAATTTATTTATTGCCATAAGAGAGATACTATATATAAACTTACATAATTGCAACTTGCATTAAAAGATCTACCAATACTTGTATAAAATAAATAAATATATTTTCAAGTACACATATGTTTAATTTCGATTTTGTATAGAACCAACATTTTTATATGTGTGCGTATAGGAGTATTCAATGGCACCCCAAATAGTACAGCACCTCAAATGCCCCATGATTTCCATCATAAGCTCTAATATAAATAATAGTGGTAGTAGGAAGGCATAGAAGCAACTATTATTTAAATCAGAGCTTTTGGTGGAAGTTATAGGGCATTTGAGGTGCTGCACTATTTGGGGTGCCGTTGAATGCTCCTCGTATACACACACACACACTTCCACTGCTAATAGGGTTGGCTTAGTTGGTCGGTAGTTCAAACTATAAGAGTAATGGCCATGAGTTCGATTGTCGAGATCAACAGTTATTGGCATTAATGAAGCATGTAAAGAAAAACTTTCATAATTATAATTTATATAAATATATACATATATAGTAGTCAAAATAAATCTCAAAATTATTTCTTGACTAAGGGTACAAGAAATTATCATGATTCAAAATAAAATTGAAGAAAATAATTTTAAGTTCACATCGATAATATATATATATATATATATATGTATGTATGAATATATGTATGTATGTATGTGTGTTAGATTATATCCAAAACAATTTAACATTGTAAATACACACACACATATGTATAAATCATTCGATGTTCCATAAAATACTTCTAAAAGAGATGATTCACAATTACATAAGTTCATAATATAGAGACCAAATTCTGTTGTGTTTTTTGTATTTGATTTAATTTATAAATGACACATATAATAAATATAAATTCAAATAAAACACGATGGAAATTTAAATGTATATCACATACATAAATTTAGGTCAAGGGCAAACATGTTTAAGCATGTAATAAAAATATAAATTTACCTTGTAGACCTAACCCTTCGTGGCACCTTGATTTGAGATTTCTCTTCATATCACTAAGTAGATCCCAACCCATCTTTACAAGTGAAGGACTAAACGCTTGCACTTTATTGTATTTGATGTTTATCATTTGACTTGGAGTTAGAAAAATTATGTAATGGAGCAATGAGATTTCATACATATAAAGGAAGGAGGAGAGAAGAAAAATGAATGAAGGAACGAACACAGGAAATGAGTTTGTGGATTTGTTTTAATTGAAAGAATGAAAACTTTTCCATTTTTTAACTAAAACTTCTCTAATCAATTTGCTTAATTTTCTCTCTCTTCACCTTCTCTCTCTTTAATATAAGGCCAACCATATTATTGCCATCCTATGGAATTTTTTTCCATAAATCTCTAATGAAATTATCTTTTATTTAAACTTGTTTAAAGTTATATGATATCGTATCGATGCATGCAAATATAAATTTTATTTATGCATTAGATAATTATAAACAACTACCAAATATAAAATAAATTAGATAATAATCAAAATTTCTCAAATAATAATTAATTTAGTTAATTTACAACATTTTATAAATTAATTAAATCATGTGGCTCTTTAGAGAATTTAGAAATACGATTGTGTGACTCGGAGTTGTGAATTCAATTAGTAATTAATATTGAACGATTCAAATACTAATGGTCACACATCACCTTAGCTAGTGATGTGATATTTTGGCCGAATTCATTGCTTAAAGACCTTTTAAGTAAAATCATATTTTATAATTCCTTAAGTTGTACTATTTAGTAATGACTAGTTGCATCAATTCTCTTCATTAACACTGCATCATAACAGGACTTTTGAAATTTGATTTTGGTCAAAATTCTGATATCATCCACATTCAAGTTGGTTAGTCCATAAACAAAGTCTTTGGTTCAACAATAACATTTATCATTAACCGTACTACTCTGGCTAGAAATTTTGACTTTAACTTGACTGCAATTGACCTAATACGAACTTATACAACCGAAGAGGCGGATTCTTTATTCAATAGCGTTTCAGTCCTAGTGCTTCAGCTTAGACACAACTATAGTCATTCGATGGATGCCATGCCATGATTTAACTATAATAAAAGTGGAGTTTCGACAATGAAGTTTGATGTATTCTCAAGTATAGTGAACTATGTAATGTCAACACTTTAAAATTTCCCGCTCGAACTAGTTGTTATTAACCAACGGGAAACACTCGAATGAATCATTCCATATATATATCCAATATCTACCAGCATGCAACCCCTTAGTGCCCTTAATAGTCATGAGTAATACATTTCCCAACATTTAAACAGTGTTACATAATTTGGTCTCAACGGATGTATCGATATCCTTTCTCAAAACATATTCACCTAGATATTTACAATAAAATGTTATTTTATATTATGATTACTTACTCATGATTGTAACTATTTGCAAAAATAATAACATAACATTATATTGAAAGATTTTCATATTTATATACTTTAAATTAATTACTTAAGTAATTGTATCACTATATAACACAAGTATATAATAGAAATAAAATACCTTCATTATAATCAAGATCGGTCAAAGAGTTAGATATATGCAACAAATTATATACTTTCCCCTAAAGCATACCCTAACTCTACCAGTTGGGCTATGGCCCATGACTAGGAATAGGTAGTGGGCTGGTAGTGGATGTAGGCTACATGGAATGCCTCGAGTTTAGGTAAGGGCCTACATTTTTTTGTTGGCTTCATTTTAGGTTGCCCGTATTCATAATAGGAAAAAGCTTGCCTCCGAGTCGAATCAATCCTTAAGTAGATTGGTATAGTTTAGTAATTCAGGTTACTTGTTGATTGTAGATGGCTAAAGTTGCATTATAATTAATATGGCAGGACTTCTAACTAGACCCTTCTAAGGTTTGGGAGGATCGTGTTGAACTCATCGGTTCTCTGGCTCGATATGGTTGTGAGGTGATCAAGCCCCTATAGCCTCTAGCAGCCAAGACTGAGCAAACCAAACCTCAATGGGCTACTTCACATAGTCGCTCGCTTATATGAAGAAGTGAAAAGATACTCCCTCTTCACCCTTTCATTGTTTGGTTTTTGAATATGCACCACATGAAGCATGCATAGCTTTCCCTAAATAAATATTGTATCTTAATTGGGCTTTTTATCGTTTGCTATGAATTAGGCATCCTGGAGCCAGATCCGACCTTAATCAAGCTGGTATTCATATTGTATAAGCAAGCTAAGACCATGCTGAGAAATTACAATCACCTATAGGTATTGACACACCCCTTCTTCTTTGGTCTCTCAGGCGAAGTATTGGTGTATCAAGATCATTTCATCTTCTTTCCCACTACCTTCTACCCAGCCTCACAATATTGGCTTTCAATGCGCTAGATATGCTCTGTCCTTTGTGCTTTTTTCTTTTGTATTACTGTTGTAGTTGATAACCCAATAATTTTCTCTTGCTACAGTCCCCTTACTATGGCCACCTTAGGGAAGACAATCTATGAGGACCACATCTACCGAATAAGAGATACAGTCGAAGATGTCAGAAATTAGTTCTAATTGTGGCAGACGAGAACCTCCATCAAGTGGGCTTGTTTGGTCGTAGGTAGACAACGATAAGAAGCAAAGTTATGGTTCGGGCCCCAAGTAGGCGATCAGCTAGGCCCGTAGGTGTGATCAGCAAGGAGCAACTGGTCATAGGGCCAGTAGTGGATATTGAGGAAGATGAGCATATGAATTCTGACCTAGGTCACAATGGTGAGTGGTAGGCTTACAACTTGTCTCTTTTGGAAGATGTGGTGGTTCCCAACCACATCATGGATCTTCAAGTTATTTAAGCTTTTCTAAAACACCTGACATGTAGAGGATAGTCAAGTGGACATAAAACTCCAATGGTGCACACTCTAGTGGTAGCAACACTAGATCCCCTTACATGCCTTTAGTTAGGAGGCAGAGGGGAGAACTACCTAATGATGGTTGCTTGAACTTATATTGCATTGTCTGTTTTTAATGAAAATTTTCTAACTTCTTTTATTTTTTTTCCTAGTGGTATGCCTGAATTTGCACAGCTTATGAACACAACTTGCTATAGGTGAGCTTATCAATGGACACTACCATAATAACATTAAGGTGTTGCTGGCTCTACTCAACTAATGACCTCAACCTCCCAATCGGGTCTGTCTAGGGGGCACCTCTTTCCCCTCATAGATCTCACTTTTCATCACCAACCTATAGAAAATGCCAGTCACCTACAGATTGTTATGTTAGGTTTGGAGAGGACACACTCTAAGAGTCCCCGCATTGATGAGTCAGAGAGCCTTGGCGGTGGTCGGCTTTAAAAGTTTATAGGGAAGGCAGACATGGTTAGGCCCCTTCTAAGAGGTAATGAGTTTGGGGCATTTGGTTCGACCATTCTGAAGATGGCGGAGGAGGAGGATGTGGCCAGCTTGGAGAAGCTCAAGAATGCGTTAGCCTGAATGGTTTTTGAGGCACTGTCCCTTACGGGCTGACCTAGGTCTGGTTACGGCCCTCATTCCTTAGAGGTTGTGGTAGACGCCCAATTAAAGAATTCCTACCTATTAAGAGTTCCCAGACTTTAGTTTTCACCCCTTCCTTTTATTCATACTTAGCCTATTACGTAGGCCAAACTATATGCCCTCCGCATTCATGCAGGCTACAAGCCTTGAGGTAGAAAGTGGAGATGAAGTGGTGGCTCGTCAATGGGGAGGATTGCAGAGCTCAAAAGGCGGGTTCTTAAAGCCGAGGAGCTAGGCATATGGCAGTGATGGCTAAGGACACCACCGCTACAGTGCGATTGAAGGAGAAGGAATGGTTCTAGGAGGAGCTTATGAGGGTTCAGTCGGGCATGGAGGCTAACCGCAAGGTAGCAGACAAGACGAGTGGGAGATTGTAGTAACATCTGCAATGCATCACTCAGGATGAGCTTGCGAGGGAGAAGGGGGCCCTAGAGGAGGAATGGAATAGTAGGCTTATGGCCATGCGAAAAATGATTTTCGATTACAACTATCACCTCCCCTTAGTCGTCGTCGTTTTCCCTCCGATCAACCATGATGAGGTCCACATTAAGCTGGCAGTAGATGTGATGGCTGGGTGAATTCCTCCATAAGTTTTGACTCTTGCACAGATTGTCTCTTCAAATAACGACCCCAGCGGAGAGTCTATGGATGTTTTCCTAGAGGTGGATAAGAAGATTACACATGATGATGATACACAAGTCCTTGGGTCCTTTCCACCTCCTTTGAGTTGTGGGGCGAGGGATTTTCTTTTGTCGTTTGTTTGTAGTATCCTTCCTTTTGTCCAATTTTTGTTGAGGGAAACCTATCTTGTGTAATGACAACCGATGATGTAATGAATTTCATTTTTATTTGACTTATCTATTTGTTATTATCGTGCTCTGTCTAACTTTACTTTTCTGTTCATATTTTGCATGTATTCTCGTCTACCGTGTTTAATTACTTCATTATTTTAGCGTCGGGTGGCACTAATGGCCCCCAACTTCGTTAAGCAAACATATAGACTTAGTTATTCATGTGCAACATAAAATGTAAATGACTAAGGATCGTGTAATATGGAATATTGACTAAACTATTTACTTGTGCGTAATATAAATATAAAAGTAAAATAATAAAGTAAATAACACCAGAGATTTTTATAATGATTCGAACTTCCTATTCTACGTCCAGTCCTAGGCTCATTTTGGAATTTAACTATTGTTGGCTCGGTATATTGGCACACGAGAAAGGCAACGATGAAAGAAAGGGGAAAGGAAAAACGCTGAATGAAGTATGCAAGCTGGAATGCCGAACCAAACATTTGGTTTGGCATCCCTGGAAATGCCGGACCAGATAACTGGTCCGGCATGACATTAGAATGCCGGACCAGATATTTGGTCTAGAATAACATTGGAATGCCAGACCGGATATCTGGTTCGGCACAACATAAGGATGTCGGACCAAATATCTGGTCCGGCACAACATACGAATGTCGTACCACTAGATACCTGGTCCGACACAACATAAGAATGCTGGCCAAGATATCTGGTCCGGCACAACATAAGAATGACGGACCAAATATCTGGTCCGGCACTGCACCTAAACGCCGGACCAAACATTTGGTCTGGTGCATAGAGTTGTCGGACCAGATGTTTGGTCCGGCAAAACAACATCTTTACCTCAGGGAAGACGTGACTCCAAGAACCCCCCTCTCCCTACCGAACCAAAACTAATTGGACGCTATGTCGGTCCAGATTCTCACTGTCGAACCAAACGTACTTGCTCTATGCTGGACAAAACTCAGGAAGTTATAACTCCGCCTCCACACTTCACAACTTCACTCTATAAATACCAAAGCTTCTCAACAATAATGGGGACACTTTGGAAAAAAAGGGAAAACTCTGCTGAGATTCAACCACTCCAACTACTCTAAGATTTTGCTCTTTCCAATCATACTTGTATTTGTAATCAAATCAAAGAGGAATAATAAGATGGACAGTGGACGTAGGCATGTTCTGGCTGAACCACTATAAAACTTTATGTGATTTATTGCTTTTAAGTTACTTTCTTATTCTGAGCCTGTGAAATATTATGTGACTGTAATGACTACTTGATGAAACATTGAGACAGATAACATAGCATATCAAACAATCTAAAGGCAATATAACTAAATTCAGACTTGGAGGTGTTTGCCCAATTTTTGTGCAAACATTTTTGGTGCTTTCACTGAGAGGGGCCGAACTCTCTTGCCCCCTCTCCTTCCAATCTTAACACATCATTAGAGCATGGCTCCCTCCAGAAGGAATGCTGACAAGGGTAAGAACATGGCCACTACTAGTATGCCCAATCCCATCCAACAGGATCAAGGAAACCATGCCACCCATTCTCAGCTACCATGTTCAGCTGTCACCCGAGAAGACTTAGATAGGGTTGAGAATGAGATGACCAACCACTTCGCTGCCCAGCAAAAAGCTTTAGTGGACCAGCTCATGACATGCTTGAAGGGCACGGAGGAATCCACTCACAACACAGAATCTCGAAATGAATCTCAATCTGGAGAGTCTCGTAGGCAGAACAGATCCCTTTTGAATGAGGAATTCAATCAAGAAGATACAAGAGCTCGAAACCAAGCCAGGACTCAGTCCGAAGCCGGGCCCAAGAGAGTACCAGGAGTTGGGCCCAGCCAAGGAGGCACTAGGAAAGGATCGGCTACGGCTGACCCTGTCATGCCTCAAGCCAATCATCGACAATCCAATCTCAACAAAAGTTTGGGACGTCATCAGTATCAAAGGGAAGCCCCTGCTTCTCTCAGGACTGCCCCAGAATCTGAGGAAAGGATGACACGCCGCTTCAGGGAGTATCTCAGGCGTGAACAACATGAAAGAGGTGTAGGAGCAAGGGTGTCTAGCCCATTCACCAGGGACATAAATACAGCAACCGCTCCGCGGGAATGGAAGATGCCCAACATGGATCCTTACAAAGGCACGACCGACCCAATCATCCACTTACAGCGTTACACTCAACACATGCTCATGAATGGAGCAACAGAGGGTGTGCTGTGTAAATGTTTCCTATTGTTTTTGTTAGACCTAGGAACCACATGGTTTTGTCGCCTGCCTCATGGCTCCATTGTCTCTTGGGAAATGTTAAAGGAAAGATTCATAAGTCAATTCTGAATCCACGTAGAACAGCCTAAGGATGCCTACTCCTTATCAGACATGAAACAAAAAGCAGGAGAAACGCTACAACAATATCTTATCCGCTTTAACGCTGCCGCATCAACGGTGCAGGACGCTGATGAGAGACTTACACTGATGGCGCTATGCAAGGGCGTTCACCCGGATTCCAAACTCACAAGAAGGTTGACAAAGGAGAAACCCCTAACTCTTTAGGATTTCTTTCATGAGGCTGGGAAGTACATGAGATTGGAGGATGCGGCGACCCATTAACATAGCGAGCAACCAGCAAAGGCTTCCAGCATCCAAGGAAACGCGGGTGCCCCACCTCGAGGGGAAGGTAACAAGCAGAATAGTGAATTTAAAGGTGGCAACCAAGGAAATACTGGGAGTGAAAAAGGCAATAAGCGGCGATACCAACCCGGACCAATATTCGACTCATACACACCTCTGAACGACACAGTTGAGAACATCTACATAGCTACTCAACACAAGTTGAAATACAAACGCCCTCCATACAAAAAAGAATTAGAGGCCGCAATTAGAACAGGGAGATATTGTCGCTTCCACGAGTCTCATAGACACAACACCGAAGAATGCCAACATTTACGGGATCTCATTGAAGAATATATCCGGAAACAGAAGCTGGAGCAATACATGCAGAAAGACCACAACTCTTCTGCTCCGGCCCACGAAGGATCTGGACAACCTCTACAAGGAAATTATAGGGAAGGAACAGGTGCGAGCCGCTCTAACCAAGAAAAGATAACTGTCCACACCATATCTGGAGGCCCGCATATAGTTGACAGAAGTTGGGTTGAGATGGAGTGATATGGAAAGTCCTTAAAGGATAGGGAAGGATACGTTCATTCCATAACTGAAGGTCACATCGCAAAGCGGAGAGAAAGAATTGACATAACCTTAAATGATGAAGATTTAGTTGGAAAACAGTACCCTCACACTGACCCCCTAGTTATCTACGCCTGGATCGGTCCGGCCGAGGTGTCTCACATATTGGTCGATAAAGGAAGCTCGGTGAATATTTTATTCAAACATGCATTCAATAGTTGTCAATGAAAGATGTATCTCCATGCCACAAACCTTTACATGGGTTCACCGGAGAGGCCACAATGCCTCTCGGACAGTTGGACTTATTTGTTGAGCTTGGAAGTCACACCCGATCAGTTGTATGGAAGTAAATATTCATACTGGTGGATGGGCACTCCGCCTACAATGCCTTCTTAGGAAGACCCGCATTGTCAGACTTCCAAATAGTATTAGCACAGTGGTGTTTGAAGATGAAATTCTCGACCGATAGCGGAATAGGAGAGGTGGAAGGAGACTAAGATGCGGCTCGCGATTGTTATGTGACTGAACTTCGCCAAAATAAGAAAAAGGAAAAGGGAAAAGGCATGGCGGTCATCCTCTGCGCTAAAAATTTGGAAGCATAGTGTTTCCTGGAGATTTGGCCAGGCAACTTAGTACTCGGCCTTCCCATCGTTCGGCTAAGACTGGATTGTTCGGCATAACGTTACGGCCGGCCTCCTAGAAGTACTGGGCATTTAGGAGCTCTCAACATGAAGAAGTGTTCGGCAGTCAAGTTCGGTCGGCATGACAGAGCACTCGGCACCTAGGAGCGTTCGGCATCGAGAAACGTTCGATGTTGAATATCGTTCGGCCTCAGAAGAACGCTCGGCATAAGATCGCTCGGTAACAAAAGATTGCTCGGCTCTCGAGTACGACCGGCCAAAGGCACCGTTCGGCCGAAGACATCATTTGGCCAAGGGACGTTCGACATACCGAGAACGTTCGGCCTACAAGGTACGTTCGGCATTCATGATTCACTCGACATTCCTATACTGTTCGGCATTCCAGCCTCGTTTGGCCTGCAACCCTCACTCAACAACACATCCCATCTGGAACATGTCTCATTCGGTCACCACCCACCGTTCGTCATCCAGGATCGTCCGGCACCAATGGGTGTTCGGCACGTAGAGCGTCCGGCCTCACGTTGTTTGGCATAAAGATGGAGGTTTGGTACTTTGCTGTTCGGCATGTTTGGGTCGGCATACAGGGTTTATTCCACTTGGACCGAGGTATTCTGCTACCAGGCCCGCTAGGGAAGTCCGACCCATCTTTGCCTATAAATAGAGAGGCAGGGGCACAGTGAAAAAGGACCTTTTTTCGGGAACACTGGGGTGACTCTGCCGCTTTCAAGACTCATCCTCTTTACTTAGTAATTGAATTCAAGTGTTTGGTCTACGGATTGTATCTGTAATAAATCATCAAGTAAAGCAATAAAGTTTAACCTCAAAGTGGACGTAGGCAATTACGCTGAACCACTATAAATCCGGTGTTCTTACTTTCCGTATTCAAATTAGCATATTCTTCCTTGTTTAAATTTACCTTCATCACTTATATCTCTACACAATCTTTCTCAACGAGATTAGTGACCAATTTTGGTGCTAACACTTTGGTGCTTTCACTGAGAACTGAATTCTCAGACCTCAAGGATCTGCTTTGAAGCTACTGGATTGAATAAATCCCCCAAAGAAGATCCGACTCATTCATCGGACATCCGCTGATTCTACTCAGAGTTCATACCAATAACTCTACAATGGCAAGACCACGTACCAGATTAGCTTCTCATAATGAGGACGCCCACGAGACTGCTAGCGTGCAACAAGCAGGACCTAGCAATCAGCAAGCGATTCCAGGTGCAGGGACTACCGCCCAGGACCAAATGCCGGTTGTCACTAGAATAGAGTTCAACGACTTGATAAGAGAACTCAGGGAAAGCAGGAGACAACTCGGAGAACAAATGCAAGCCAACGCCAACCTCATGGCACAACTCACTCAGCAACAACACCAGAATGCTGGAGGCAATCCCGCTCCTTATTCCTCTTCCGACAGCTCAACTTCGTCCGATAGTCAAACGACATGCTCGTGAAGTCACGATAGTCAAACGACCACATTCAAGACTTAGCAGAGATGTTTGATATACTCAGATACTATGGGATGAAGATCAACCCTCTGAAGTGTTCCTTCGGCGTTGCGTCGGGGAAGTTTTTTGGATTCATTGTTAACACCAGGGGAATTGAAGCTAACCCAGAAAAGATTCAAGCTATTCGAGATGTGCAAGTGCCCAGAACTATAAATCGGGGGCAAAGCTTGAATGAGAAAGTGGCTGCACTGAGTCGATTCATATCCAGAGCCACGGACAAATGCATTCCTTTCTTCGATATAATAAAGAAAGGGAGGAGGAATTTCGAATGGACATCTAACTGTGAGGAAGCATTCCGAGATCCGATGAGGCATCTGGAAAGTCCTCCAGTGCTGTCGAAGCCGGTAGACCATGAGATGTTGTACGTATACTTGGTCGTATCCTTGCATGCTATAAGTGCGGGTTTGGTCCGCGAGGAGGACCGAGTCCAAAAGCCGGTGTATTACGTTAGTAAACGTTTAACGGGGGCAGAAAGAAATTACCCCAAAATCGAGAAATTGGCCTATTGCTTAGTGATTGCATCACGTAAGCTGCGTCCATACTTTCAAGCACACTCAGTCAATGTCTATACCGATCAGCCTTTACGGCAGGTACTCCAACGACCAAAAACGTCTGGAAGGATGTTAAAATGGAATATTAAGTTGAGTTAGTTAGATATTACCTACCTGCCAAGAAGAGCCATACAAGGACAAGCACTAGCAGATTTCATCGCTGAGTTTACTATACCTGACGAACTAGATAGTCGCAGTGTCATTCCCCCCATTCGATGGAAATTGTACACCGACGAGGCATCAAACGATCGTTGCTCCGGAGCTGGTGTAGTTCTCGTAACTCCAGAAAATCGATCGATTTGTTACGCTTTGAAGCTCAATTTCCCAGCTACAAATAATGAAGCAGAATATGAAGCATTGATCGCTGGTCTAAAGCTTATTGGAGAACTCGGGGTAAGGTCGGTTGAAATATTTTGTGACTCACAATTGGTGGTCTACCAAGTGCGGGGAGATTACCAAGCAAGGGGACAGAAGCTTTCTCCGTACCTTGCTCTAGTTCAGGAACTATTGGCGAACTTTGAACATTGTGACATCTCGCATGTCCCACGTGAACATAACAAAGAAGCCGACTCGTTGGCCAAATTCGCAAGAACTGGCGATGCACAGCAGATGGGATTGGTTCCCGTCGAAACCTTGCACACTCCAAGCATAGATATGATGGAATTCGATTTTGCATTGGAAACGGCAATCGAGAGAGAGTCATGGATAACCCCATTCAAACTATACCTGATGACCGGGACTTTACCAGAAAAAAGGAGCGAAAGACGACAAGTCATCCGAAAAGCCGCACGATATGTGATGCATGATGGAATAATGTATCGGAAAGGGTTCTCGGTCCCCTTATTATGATGCATTGCCCATGATGAGACAAAGCGGGTCTTGGAGGAAGTTCATGAAGGTGAATGTGGCGACCATACTGAGGGGCAAACGCTAGCAAAAAAGATCCTCCGTTACAGATACTATTGGCCAATTGTGAATCGGGATGCTGCAGACTATGCAAAAAAATGTGACAAGTGTCAAAGATATGCGAAAATCCCGAGAGCTCCTCCAACGAAACTCACACAAATGGTTAGTCCCTGGCCGTTTGCAATCTGGGGAATCGACATAATTGGTTCTTTGCCTATATCCAAGGGTGGTGCGAAATACACGATAGTTGCAGTCGACTACTTCACGAAATGGGCCGAAGCAGAACCTTTAGCCAAATCACCTCCAAGAAAGTCATTAATTTCGTTGTATGAAACATTATATGCCGCTTTGGCCTCCCGCGAACCATCATTACAGACAACGGAACTCAGTTTGAAAGTAAAGAGTTCAAAGATTTCTGTTCGAAGTACGGCATTGAGAAAAAGTTCGCCGCTGTTGCTCATCCGAAGGCTAATGGGCAAGTTGAAGCCGTGAACAAAATAATCAAGTCCATATTAAAGAAGCGTTTGGAAAAGGCCGGAGGCAAGTGGGTAGATGAACTCCCAACAGCACTGTGGGCTTATAGAACTACTCACAAGTCCGCGACTGGCCACACTCCATTCGCATTGGCGTACGGCTCAGAAGCCGTTATACCCGTGGAGCTTGTAGTTCCATCACATCGGGTGACACATTATGATCCTAAGACGAACCAAGATCTCTTGTTGGAATCACTGGACTGCGTCGATGAAAAACGTGAAGAAGCTAAATTAATGGCGGCAGCATATAGGCACAGAGTCAAGCAATATTACGACGAGAAAGTCTGCCCAAGAATCCTTGATGTGGGTGATCTCGTTTTGAAACGAGTTTTCCCGATGCCATCACGTATGAATCCCAACCAGGAAGGTCCATATGTCATTGAACGGAAGCTTGGAGAGGGAACTTTATGCTAGCGACCGTTGATGGCGTGACGCTTCCCCGAGCGTGGAACAGTGAACATTTACGACGTTATTACACTTAGCTTGTTTCTTTCGTGTTTTAGGTGCAGTTATTTCCTGTATGTTTTTGTTCCATTATCTCTTAGTTTCTTTTCAGCATGTAATCAAACAATTTAGTTTGTTTCCTTAATAAAGGCTTGAAGCCGTCTTTTCCATGAATTACTAATGTTTCTATACCTTATAGTCGGGTGATGAACTGCTGAAGTTGCATTATTCTGTACGATGTATTAACTCGTATAAACGACACAAATCTCCGAGTCCCCTGAGCGTGGACCGGAGTACTCTAAGTCCCCGGAGCGTGGACTAGAGTATAAACGACTCAAATCTCTGAGTTCCCTGAGTGCGGACCGGAGTACTCTAAGTCCCCGGAGCGCGGACTAGAGTATAAACGACTTCAAATCTCCGAGTCCCCTAAGTGCGGACCGAAGTACTCTAAGTCCCCGGAGCGCGGACTAGAGTATAAACGACTTCAAATCTCCGAGTCCCCCGAGCGCGGACCGAAGTACTCTAAGTCCCCGGAGCGCGGACTAGAGTATAAACGACTCAAATCTCCGAGTCCCCTGAGTGCGGACCGGAGTACTCTAAGTCCCCGGAGCGCGGACTAGAGTATAAACGACTTCAAATCTCCGAGTCCCCTGAGTGCGGATCGGAGTACTCTAAGTCCCCGGAGCGCGGACTAGAGTATAAACGACTTCAAATCTCTGAGTCCCCTGAGCGCGGACTGGAGTACTCTAAGTCCCCGAAGCGCGGACTAGAGTATAAACGACTCAAATCTCCAAGTCCCTTGAGTGCGGACCAGAGTACTCTAAGTCCTCGAAGCGCTGACTAGAGTATAAACAACTTCAAATCTCCGAGTCCCCTGAGCGCGGACCGGAGTACTTCAAGTCCCTGGAGCACGGACTAGAGTGTAGACGATTCGAATCTCCAAATCCCCTGAACGCGGACCGAATTACTCTAAATCCCCGAAACGTGGATTAGAGAAAATTCTAGGTACCCAAAGAATGTTCGAACAATGTAAGAACGGATTGGGAAATTATGCGACTCATAAGAACTTGAGTTTCAACCACAGTTATACAAAAAGCTAAAAAGCGAAAGAATCATTCAAGTGACAAAGAAAACTAAACTTTATTCAATAATCCAAAATGGGATTACACAACCACTCCTCCTAAACTCGGAGTCAAAAATTCTATCTACATGAAATATGAAAATGAAGAAGTAAGAGTAGATACAAGACTTAAGAAAAATCTCGTTGAACGAGTATAGCGACTATTTCTTCGACTTCTTCTTCTTGTCTTCCTTTGTTTTCTCAGATGACTCCTCTCCCCCATGCTTCTTTTGGGATTTTTTGCTTGCCAACAAAGCGGAGTCAAGAGTGGGAGAAGGAACATCAAGCGGTTTGGATTTGTCGGGGATAATGATTTTCAGAGACCTATTCAGCGGGTCGGTAAGTTCTAGTATTTGAGGCTCGACCTTGATCTCGACCTTCTTCTTCTTCTCTTCTGCGAGTCGCTCTTTCATGCTCATCTCCGAAGTATAAACTGAGGCGCCAGTGATCTCGATTTCATCACTCCCTTCAACGGGAGATAAAGTGTCAAACTTATCATAATCTAGCGCCCCGATCACTTGTGCGTCAGGGTCGGGAGTTACACCCGCATGAGCGACATCGCTTGTTTTCTCTGCCTCCTCCTTGGCGTCATCGCTCCTCAGAGTTGGTTCGGGATCAGAACGGCCTGAATAAAAACATAAAGAATGAACGTTAGGACAAATAACCGCTACCAAGAAGTGACAGATCTTTGAACTTCAAAAAGAAGAGTTTTATACCGGGTTTTGGTTGGCTATCAGTTGCGCGTGGAGTTTTGCCCTCTAGAATAGAGAATAGCACATGAACGCCAAGCCCGGGATCTTCTGGATCATAGCATGCATGCTGCTCAAATGGGTCAAGTGTTGGCCGACCGGCCGAAGGAGGAGCAGCAGAGGGAGGAGCTGCAGCCTTAGCCCCAGATGGACCAGCTCCGTCGTCTTTCTCTTTTGATAGGGGAGAGCCTTTACTATAAAGAGCCAAAGCTGCAGATAAATCCACTGGCTCATTCCCTCTGAGAAATTCTTTCACCAGGGCATCCTCATCGACTTCCTCAGTGCCCGACTTGATCTTTCTGATCTTTATTAAAGTCTCCCAGGCCTCAACTAGAGATTCAAGATAGCCCTTGCCTAGGAATGTCAAGTCACGGTGCATAAGGACACGGGTGCTGTATTCGGCAATCAGCGGATCAAACAAGCACTTGACTTCTTCTCTACCGGCCTCTGCAGCTGCTTCGAGACGGGAGTCAATCTCCTCGGAAGCTAGTCTCTTTCCCTCCTCCCGGGCTTCGCTCTTCATCATCTCAACTTTAGAGAGCTCATCATCGAGCTTTGCTTTTAGGAGACGTGTGTCAACGATCTCGTTACAGTACCGTTGGGACTCTTCTTGAGCCGCTATCTTTTCTTCCCTCTCCTTAGAGAGTAGCTCCTTCAGCTCTTTGACTTACAGGGCGAGTGTATCCCTTTCTTTTTGAATAGAATCTTTTTCTAGAGCTAGAGCCCCGCTGCGATGGACTACGATGTCAAGTTCTTTCTTATGGGCCGTCTCTAGACGAGCGACGGCCTCCGCAGTCTCCTTACAATTCTGTTCTATGGATTCAAGCTTGGACTTGTACGAAGCAAACTCTTCGTCTTGACTCTTGATGATGTCCTTGTCAAAGCCAGCTTCCAACTTCAAACGGTGAATTTCATGTTGTCGCTCAACAGATACTTCCGAGACTTTTTCGACCAAGTGTACAAACGCGTCATGTTGAACATAGACGTCGTTGTTGTAGGTGATGGCACTCTGCTTGACGTGCCCTGGGATGTGATGAATAGCTGGGAGGAATTTCAAGCCATCAAAGCAGATTTTTGGGAATTTTGCCTTAAGATCGACCATCTTCTCTACTATCGTTGGGTCAGCCGTAGGAGTAGGGGGAGGAGGCATTGAAAGTTCTATTCTTTTCCGATGCTCCCGAGTTTGCCTTGTGCTCGACGAACCGGAATGTTGTTCTTGGGAGACATCGGGTTGAGACCCCTTTTGCGAAAGTTTTTCTCTATCTGGCTCAGTTTGAGGAGGGGGATCGCGAGAGTATGAAGACTGGGAATATGATTTATTTCGATAAGACGATTCACGGGGACGGTTGTCTCGATCCTCATAATCGTCTCTACCCCTACGTCTACCTGAGCCCGAATCCCATCTAGGATGGTGAAATATAGAAGAACCGTGGAGGCGATCGAGTCCATGGGAGCACCCCATGTCACCTGCATAGAATAAAAATAACAGCGAGTTATGAAAAATCAGGGTAATGGCAAAAATTGAAGTGTATGGTGAAGTGCGTGCATGCGGTGAAGTGCGCGCGTGCGGTGAAGTGCGCGCGTGCGTGTGTGTCGTAGTGTTCCCCCCCGATGGACTAGTTCCTTTGTCTTTACTGATTGGAGTGTTATCTCCCTAGACCGGGGCTTGGACTCCCTTATCGCCTCTAGCGGGAGAGTGAATTTTAAGGGCTTCTGGATCGTCGAAACTGTAATTGAGTAGATCGTCGGGGATGGTGAGGTTCGATAGACCCTTTAATGAACTTTCCATGTGCTGTGAAGAAGCCTCTTTCTTTGTCGGGATGAGCGTAACTTTGGAAGTTCCGCCAACTTTCTCCTTCCGTATCTTATACGTCAATTTCTTTTTCCCCTTCGAAGGGGAAGATGACGTTTCAATATCGTGCACTTCGACCGCCGGGTCCCAAGCAGGACCCACATTCTCGCCTTGTGTCTCAAGAGCTTCATCCTCTTTGTTTTTCCCCCCTTCCTGTGCATCGGGGGTATGGCGTGATGACGATTCAGCTTGTTTTTTCCCTTTACCGGATGTGGGCTTGGGAATGGAAACGCCCTCAGGAAGGCTAATCCGGCGACCTCCTTCTCACAGTCCGAACCTCGATAATGACTCATTTGAAATGATGGTTCAGATGTCCCGTTCCTCGGCAGGAAGAGCTCTGATGGTTTCGACGGTTTCAGAGTATCCTCGGCCCTCAGGACGTGGATTAATACCTGAAAGAATGAAACAAGAAGTTAGAAAAAGCATAGCTCCAATGGAGCGTGAACGTCGACTTAGGAAAAAGACTTACTACCTTCGACCCATCTCCTCGCGAAACTAGGAGGGCAGCGCACATAGAACCATTCCTGTTTGTATAGGGCGAACTTGCTACATGCTCCGGTCAGAATCTGGCATTAATGGTACGGCTCGAGGAACATAAAGGAGGGGCTATCTTTCCGCTTCTTAATCATATAAATATATCTGATATCGCCGGGAGATGGAGGCCTAAAGAAGACGGCCATGAAAAGGAGGTAGGTCCCGTATATGAAAGCGTGGCCGTTTGGATGCAGCTGCGATGGGGCAATGTCTATGTATTGCAACACATCCCGAAGGAACAGATTGAATGGAGTTACGCTGCCCATCCAGCACATAAACTTATTACAGGCAGTATATCTGACTAGGGGCAGATGAGGACGATCATGCCTTGACGGAACCAACACATCGGCGAAAGGGATTCCGTGGATGGAGCATATTCGATGAAGCGCGACTTCGTTAATCTTCGAAGCCTGTGAGTCAATCGGATTATCCAAGAGAATCGATGCCTCCAGGGCATCAGGAGCTAAGTTATGAGTAGGGGAAGTCGACGGATTTGAAGTGTCCATGGTTTCTTGCTTTGAAGATGGCCCGGGCCTATCTGAGATAGTGGCGGAGCTGGATTTTTTAGACATCTTCAATAAATAGTGAATCTTGCAAAGCACCTGTGAGAACTATACTCGAAAAATGTTCAACATTAGAATTAACAACACGAGTGTTCCCCCCGCGTGGTGTGTGAACTAGTGCAATCAATCGTGTATAAGCGCTGAAAATTTGAAAGTCACAAGGTTACTGATATAAAACTAAGCTTCAAGTCACCGCCTTCGAAGACCGTCATCGCTGACCGTCTCCAAAGGCCTGCCTTGTGGTGATTATAGTTTCAGATTCAGAAAACGTTAAAGGAAGTTATCTGATTGTGTCAATCTAAGCTCAAGTTTATGTCTACTAAAGCCAGGAAGTTATCAGTCCGGATCAGTTCGATATGCAAGTATGCTGGAGTCCTTGTCCTTGTTTTGTTATATGATTAGGCAAGGTAAGTAAGTGTCCGGCCTAAGCTAAGGGGTGGTCCGACATTCATAATGGTTCGGCCTAAGAGTCGTTTGGCTTAGCTATCGTTCGGCCAGGTTATCATTCGGTCTAAATGTTGAACGGCCAAACTACCATTCGGCCAAATTATTGTTCGGCCTAAGTTTGTTTGGCCAAACCATCGCTCGACCCAGGCATCGTTCGAGTGAAATACTGTTCGGCATAACTGTCGTTCGGCATCCTGTCCACCCCCCGTTTCCTTTCGAACTTGCCCCACTCCAATTTCGTTCGGCACGGGGAGATTATACCAAACCACAGCCCAGTCAACCTATACCAACAGGCTCGAACACCGAGTCCATTCTCGTACTACCGTAAGACTACTCGGCATTAAGAGATCTTGCCAAGCCGCTACAATACACCTTCCACCCTTATCTTCTCCGGTCCATCCACCTCGAAATCACCTAAGAGCATACTAAGTTACAACCTTAGGCCACGACTGAGCCACAACTTATCACCCTTATTCGCACGCCCCCTATTTCTCTACGGTCCATGGACGATTTGTTTGAGTAATATTTAATGTCCCCTGAGTCGAGAGGGATCAGAAGTTTCTTACCGAAGATTATGGAGGGAGCTTGAGGATCGATGAGTTTCGGATTGAAGATTGCTAAAAACTTGACTAAAGTAAGGCGTGATGGATTCCAGGGAGCTGAATTGCGAGTTCTTAAAAATAACGGAAATAAAAGTGGAAAAGAGGGGAAGAAGGAGGACGCCGGGTTTTATAGGGAAGAAGAAGAAGTTGAAGAGGCCATAACCGGTAGAACCGGTCAAAAAGGTATCGTTCAGCACGCACAGAACGTTCGGCTTCTACTGTATCGCTCGGCATTTACGTTACGTTCGGCATACACCTCGACTGGTACTCACGAGAAAGCAACCTCCAGGTGTAATGAGCCCAGGTTAGAAACAGAGCACAAAGGACTCATGATCCAAAGCGCATCACGTTCGGTCACACGATACACTTTGGGGGGCAAGTGTTTCCTGGAGATTTGGCCAAGCAACTTAGTACTCGGCCTTCCCATCGTTCGACTAAGACTAGATTGTTCGGCATAACGTTACGGCTGGCCTCCGAGAAGTACTGGGCATTTAGGAGCTCTCAGCATGAAGAAGTGTTCGGCAGTCAAGTTCGATCGGCATGGTAGAGCACTCGGCACCTAGGAGCGTTCGGCATCGAGAAACGTTCGGTGTTGAATATCGTTCGGCCTCAGAAAAATGCTCGGCATAAGATCGCTCGGTAACCAAAGATTGCTCGGCCTCCCGAGTACGACCGGCCAAAGACACCATTCGGCCGAAGACATCGTTCAGCCAAGGGACGTTCGACATACCGAGAACGTTCGGCCTACAAGGTACGTTCAGCTCCTGGAGCGTTCGGCATTCATGCTTCACTCGGCATTCCTGTACTGTTCGGCATTCCAGCCTCGTTCGGCCTGCAACCCTCACTCAACAACACATCCCATCCAGCACATATCTCGTTCGGTCACCACCCACCGTTCGTCATCCAGGATCGTCCGGCACCAATGGGTGTTCGGCACGTAGAGCGTTCGGCCTCACGTTGTTCGGCATAAAGATGGAGGTTCGGCACTTGGCTGTTCGGCATGTTTGGGTCGGCATACAGGGCTTATTCCACTTGGACCGAGGTATACTGCTACCAGGCCCGCTAGGGAAGTCCGACCCATCTTTGCTTATAAATAGAGAGGCAGGGGCACAATGAAAAAGGACCTTTTTTCGGGAACACTGGAGAGACTCTATCGCTTTCAAAACTCATCCTCTTTACTTAGTAATTGAATTCAAGTGTTTGGTCTATGGATTGTATCTGTAATAAATCATCAAGTAAAGCAATAAAGTTTAACCTCAAAGTGGACGTAGGCAATTACGCTGAAGCACTATAAATCCGGTGTTCTTACTTTCCGTATTCAAATTAGCATATTCTTCCTTGTTTAAATTTACCTTCATTACGTATATCTCTACACAATCTTTCTCAACGAGGTTAGTGACCAATTTTGGTGCTAACACATAGCAATCAAAGAAGGCCTCTCCTCTTAAATATACCTATGACCTATTCAACGAATTGGACGCCAAAGATAAAGAGGAGGAGGTCAACGTCGAGCCTGTTGAGGCTATGGAGCATGTGACAGTAGACGAACACAACAAAACAAAGCTTTTAAAGATAGGTTCATAACTAAATCTGGATCTCAAAGTTCAGTTGGTAGGATCCCTGCGAAGGAACTTGGATGTATTCGCATGGACACACAAGGATATATGGGATATCCTCGAAGATAGCTTGCTATGCTCTCAATATTGACCCAACCAAGGTCTCTATCAAGCAAAAGAAAAGAAGCGTGAGGATAGAGCGATCAATCGCTCTTAACGAGGAAGTGAAGAACCTGCTCGCCAATGGTTTCATCTATGAAGCCATTTACCTGGAGTGGATCTCCAACCCGGTGATGGTGAAGAAACCAAATGGAAAGTGGTGAACATGCATTGACTTCTCCAACCTCAATGATGCTTGCCCCAAGGACTATTTCCCTTTGCCTCGAATCGACCGACTGGTGTACGGAACCACGGGGCATGAATTATTGTCATTCATAGACGCGTATTCGGGATACAACCAGATTCCCATGCATGTACTAGATCAAGAACACACTAGCTTCATTATGGACCTAGGCCTGTATTGTTACATGGTCATGCCCTTTGGGCTTAAAACGCCAGTGTTACCTATCAACGTTTGGTTAATAAGATGTTTGAACGACAAATTGGTCACTCCATGGAAGTCTATGTTGACGACATGCTTTTCAAGTCAAGAAGAGCAATGGATCATCTGATCCACCAAGATGAGATGTTCCAAGTATTGCGCAAATACCAAATGAAGCTAAACCCACTAAAATGCTCTTTTGGGGTGTCATCGGGTAAGTTCTTAGGTTTTATCGTACATGCTAGAGGTATAAAGGCGAATCCCAAAAAGGTACAAGCTTTGAAGGATATTAAAATCCCAGCAACACGAAGAGAAATGCAGAGCCTAAATAGGAAAGTAGCCACTCTGAGCAGGTTTATATCCAAAGCAATGGACAAGTGTGTCCCATTCTTCGAAGCCCTCAAAAGAGACAAAGGGAAATTTGAATGGACTGACGAGTGCTACTCTGACTTCCAAAATCTACTCGAACATCTGTAGAAGCCTCCAATACTCTCCACTCCGATGGATGGAGAGAGCCTTTACTTATACCTGGATTTATCCTCCCATGCCCTAAGTGCAGCACTAGTATGAGAAGATGGTCATATTCAGAGACCGGTATACTTCATTAGCAAGAGTTTCACGGGCATAGAAGCTAGATACCCTAGGATCGAATAATTGGCTTACTGTTTGCTCATAGCATCCAGGAAACTGCGGCCCTACTTCCAATCTCATTCAATTAAGGTTCCGATGGATCAACCTTTGAGACAATTTCTGCATAAACCAGATACGTCAAGGCGTCTACTGAATTGGTGCATTGAGCTGAGCCAATACGACATTACCTACCATCCATGCACTGCAATTAAAGGACAAGCCTTGGCCGATTTCATAGCTAAATTTACAATACGAGATGATGAGATGGAAGTAAAAATTGAGGAAGCATTCAAATAGAATTTGTTTGTTGATGGTGCATCAAATAAGCTTGGCTCGGGGGCAGGAATCGTAATAGTCACACCCCGAGGAAGGAAGTTATGTTGTGCACTAAGACTAGAATTCGCTGCAACCAATAATGAAGCTGAATACGAAGCAGTGATAGCCAGCCTAGAGATCATTAAAGAGATAGAAGTTAGGGCGGTATGTATTCACAATGACTCTCAGTTGATTGTGAACCAGATCCTCGGAGAATTCCAGACTCGTCGATAGATGCTCACATCTTATCTCAAAAAGACCAAAACCCTCCTCAATGAGCTATACTACTATGTAGTCAAACACATCCCGCGAGGAGAAAATCAAGAAGCAGATGCCCTCGCTAAAGAGGCAAGCATAAGGACCGAACCAATGCTTGGGGTAACCCCCATCATAAGTCAAACCACACCAAGTTTCGAGTGTCTTCAAATCACAGCAACCGCCAGCGGAGATGAGACATGGATGACCCCCACCATCAGATACCTACAAGATGGAACCTTACCCGCAGAACGGAATGAAGTCGGGAGGATCCTAAGGAAAGCATCCCGCTACACCATTCATAATGGCATGTTGTACCGTCATGGTTTTTCCAATCCGTTACTAAGGTGTGTTGTTGGGAACGAAGCTAAAGGTATCCTTAATAACGTCCATCAAGGAAGTTGTGGCGATCAAACCGGACGGCAAACTCTAGCCAAGAAAATTCTCCAATATGGATTCTTTTGGCCCACACTAAACAAAGACGCGACAGAGTTTGCTAAAAAATGTGACAAATGCCAAAGATTCGCCAAAATCCCAAGGCTACCACCTACCAGTTTGACCCAAATGGTCAGCCCCTGGCTCTTTGCAATTTGGGGGATTGATTTGATCGGAGAGCTCCCCATGGGTCGAGGAGGGGCAAGATACGCCATAGTGGCAGTGGATTATTTCACCAAATGGGTGGAAGCGGAACCCTTGAACAAAATTTCATCAGCCAAAGTGATAAACTTCCTAATACAAAACATCCTGTGCAGGTATGGGGTTCCACAAAAGATCATATCAGACAACGAACTCCAATTCGATAGCGAAGAATTCTCAATTGGTGCTAAGAACATGGGATTGCTCGGAGCTTCTCAGCTGTAGCTTATCCCCAGGCCAACGGATAGGTCAAAGCGGTAAACAAGGTTTTAAAAACGCTGATAAAAAAGAAACTGGAGAAATACAAGGGGGCGTGGGTCGACGAACTACCTACTACACTGTGGGCCTACCGAACCTCCTACAAAATAGCGACAGGGCATACGCCGTTCGCCTTAGCAAACAGGGCCGAAGCCATGCTCCCAGTTGGAACGATCGTCCCATCACATTAAAGGATATATTATAATCCAAAAGAAAACGAAGAACTCTTGAACATGTCGCTACATCTAATCAAGGAGAAAAGGAATGACGCTGCCCTCAAAGCCGCCACACATAGACAGAAAGTGGCAAGGCAATATAACTCCAAGGTGAAACCTCGGGCACTGCAAGAGGGGGACCTGGTACTCAAGCGGGTCTTTCCACGTCTAGGAGCGTTAGACCCAATCTGGCAAGGACCGTTTATTGTTCATAAGAACCTTCATAATGGAGCTTACATCCTATCAACAGTCGATAGGGAGGTGTTCGGGAAAGCATGGAATCTCCAACACCTCCACCATTATTTCTCTTGAATTGTAAGGAAGCATGTATTAACTGAAGCAATAAAAGAAAGACAGTGGACGTAGGAATATTTCGACCGAACCACTATAAAAATTGGTGTCCTGCGTTGTTTGTCCTATTTCAACTTTTGTTTTTACTTAATTGTTTATCTAATGCTATTCCTATTGCGATCAATCACAAGCGCTCACCGGCAGTAGTGAAAATAAGATAGCTATGACAAAAGGCACGAGACAAGCCCGCGCAGTTCACTACTGACGATCGGCCTCCCAAGCCGGCAATAATGAACCGACAATAAGCCACGGATTAGGCACGATTTATAGCGTAGGCAGTTTATCATTGGCGTTCAGCTCGCCGGCAACTGCGAACCGGTTATAAATCCTACGATTAAGGCATGGCTGCAGCCAGGGATAGTTCGTAGTTGACGATCGGCACCCACGTCGGCAACAATAAATTGAATAATACTTACGACATGAGCAATAGCCCGAGTAATTATCGCAATCGGCCCTGAATATGGCAACAATTTTATAGTTTCCTGCGTCTTAGAACACGATGGCAATTAACTAAGTCATAAGAAGTTCACAAGCAGGCAAGGCAAGCTATAAAATCATATGTCACAAAAATCATTTCAGATAAACATACAAAAAACAAAAGTCGAACATTACAACACCAAGTCTGTATGTACAACATAAAAAATATATACAAGATAACCCCACATCCTCCAAAATACATATAACAAAAATAAGGAAACTTTCTCGACTAAGTGGGAGGGACATCCTTATCACTTGGCCCGCTTCCTCCGGACATGTCCTTTGAAGGCCCGGCTCGCTCAAGGGTCTCTGCCCCTTTTAGCGATGCCCCATCAGTACCCTTTGAAGATAGAGATGGTGCATATTATCCTAAAGCCATCCTTACATGAGGCAAGCGAGAAAAGTCATAAGTCTTATAGTCTATGATAAGAGATAACGAAGCTAAAACAAAAGGACAAGTACCTACGGTGATGTTCAATGGATCACCAAGCCCCTCGTGATCCGAACCCTCTTCATCATCCTCATCCTCCGTCAACAACTCGTATCCTCTAGAAATGGCCTTAGTCTCTTCCACCGTGAACTGACAATTCACCATCCCAACATCATACACAGCTCCTTCTTCCTAGGCAACTACGGCCTTGGTCTCCTCAATGAGCCGAGTATGGATCCCAACCATCACTTAAGAGTAATCGTCCATCCATCGAAGGTTCCCATGCTTCTAGAACATATAGTAGGTGTCCTTTAGCATCTGATTCACAGTCTCATAGAAGTTGCTAGACTTGTCGACTTCGGCCTGAAGGGACACCACCTTGTTCATGTGCTGTTCTTTGTCTCTCCTCAGCCGAACATGCTCTGCCTTCAACATGTCGATCTCAACCTTGGAGGCATCTTTTTCCTTGCACCACTCACCCTGGGACTCCTTCAACTCAGCCAAGACTTCCCGGGACTCTTCATCTTTCCCTTAAGAGAGAGGATCCGCTCTAGGTCCTTCTGCCTAGCCTCGTCCACTGAGCTCACATCTTCATCGATCAATACTTTGCACGATTCAATGGCCTCCCTCATTGCTTCCTCCTTGGCTTTCTTTATCTCAGCCATGTGAGACGCCTCAGCCGCCTCCAATTTCGCATCCTTCTCCCTGAGCACCCTATGGAGATCCTCCACCTCTAGGGGCAACCTTACATTGACACTCCTGACTTCCTCACTGGCCTTGGCCAAACGAGATTGACAATCAATAATTTTCCTAGTCTCATCAGTGATCTGGACCATTCTCGTTGCCAAATTAGCAAAGTCGAGAGTTTTGGCCTCGTCTAAAATTTGAACCAAAGGATTACGAGGCAGGAGGAACTCGGTATCTGGATTTGCAGGATGGCGACTTACATAACTAGGATTGATATCAGGATGATTCTCGAAAGGATTCCTCGTCGGTGGTTGAAAGTCTGAGAAGTAAGCATCGATGTTTCCTTCCCCTTGGTCACTAGGCACCTCACGCACTTCAGGGTCAAACGGATTTAGACGATAGCGATGGGAGGAGGTATGAGAGCCGGGGGAGGTGGCATCGTTGTTGGGAGACCTTGCACGTTTTTGAGACGTCTTGTGGCTTTCCCCTTTGTCCAAGCTAGGCTGAGACTCCTTAACATTTTCTTGTGCAGGACTTTCCTTTTGGGAGGCATTCTTAGGAGGAATGGAGGCTCCTTTCATCCATTTGAATTGACCAAGTCTCCTAGAAATCTTGTTCCTTTTTGGATTTCTCCTTTTTCCTGCAAAATGGATAATAACTTTAGAGCAAAGAAGTGAAGAGTGCATAAACACAGGGTATGCAAGACACTTGGGCATTGCAAGCTACTACAAAGCCTTAGTGGAGACTGGATCAAGTGGCCGAGACTGGGTCTCACTCAATTGGGGAATACACTGGGACTGGACTCCACTCAAAGGAAGGACACACTGCGACCGGCCCTCATTTGACTGAGGAGCAAGTAGAGGCCGGGACTCGTCTAAAAAGAAAAAATTCTAAAGAAGTACCCCAAAGTCTATGCAGAAATTGAAAGTACCTGGAGAAAGCCCGAATGTCTCACCGATCCCCACTCCGCTTTGAACCGGGAGAATAGGCACTCCGCTCAAGTCGTCTATCGCCACATTCTCTAAGGAAGGGCCAACAACCAATGTTGGCCCGGATGCCAGCTCGGACTGATCTAGCTTCTCGGGCCACTCCCGCACAGCCTCGGCGTTCTTTAAAGGAGTTGTGCCTAGATCTTCGCTACCCATAAATCCTACATCCTAAGAAGCTTGAACCTCCGAAGCTGTCGCCTCAGAATCTTTCTCTGAGCCTTCTTCATCCTCGCTATTATCTTCCAAAGGAGAACTCTCCTCGCCTTCAAGAGAAGGAGCATCCCTTATTCACAAGGACTTTCCTGAATGGGGAGGACAAACAACGCTCTTCTTGTGCCTTAGTTTCTTCGGAATGTCGGCTCCTTCGCCCTCTTCCACTGTTTCCTTGCCTTTGCTGGCACCTCCCCCTCTCATTCGACTTCTTTAGCCCTCTCGACATAACTTGGCCTAATCTTAAACATGGATTGACTAGGGCCAATCAGATTGTAGAAGCGGAGGGCTGTATCGCGAAGAAAGAACGAGGCTTCCCTCTCAGCTTCAGGAATAGCTAGGATTTCTTTGCCCATCTTCTTCAAACTATCATCCTCTGCCGCCTTTACGCAACCTGAGATACGAAGCATTAAGAAGCCAAGTTGGTGGAAAATGTAGAAAAGGATATAAAGGAAACTTACACCCAGAAGTGAAAGCATGCCGAGGAAAGGTGCCGTCGAGCACAAAGGAATACTCCTTCTTAAACATGCTGAGTTTCAGATATAAATAAAGGACAAGTTTGAACTTATGGGCTGACTCTAGGCTAATGAAGGGGCTCCCTTTTTGGTAACTTCTCATGCTGTAAAAGTACCTGATCTCTCTGTGAGTAGGAGGTCTCTAATAGCACTTCACGGATATAAGATATAGGTAGGTCAAGATTGCATAAGAGTTAGGTTGAAGCTGCAGAGGAGCGACCTTCAGATAGACCACAAAATTGGAAATACAAAGGGTAAGTGAGGGAATTGCACCGCACATATAGTGGTATTTGCTATATGCCATATATCCCTCTACGGGAGAGCATGCTCTATCGTCTAGCCCGGGTAACAGCATGTACCGGCGAGCAATTCCGAATGTCGTAGCTATGGAATTAAGTTTCTCAACAGTCAATACACTAGGGTAGCTCTCGATAGGCTTCACCAATGTCTGGTTGGGGGCGTAACCCTCCACCAAAGAATACTTGGAGCTAGGTTGTCTGGGAGGATTAGCAGGAGCCTCAAAGGAAGAAATGCCAGCTCCGACAGGCTGTGAAGATGCATGCTTAGATTGAATTCACGAGTAGATGACATTTTCTTTCCTGCACAAGGAGATAAAAAGCAGGCATAAGTTCAACACTGTTCGGACGGCTAAATGTCTATCGAGTTCGAAAATAGCCGAACGAATTTTGAAATAAAAATAACCGCAAGCGCACGGCGTACACTTGTAGTATGTTGCGAATACAGGTCGATCCGTAGGGAATTGATGATTTTAAAAATCTATTCAATCAAATTAAACCAAAGTCGAGTGAAAGTTAAGCTAGAGAATTAGAGAATTAGCTAACTAACTAAAAGAAAAGAGAAGCAAATATAAGAGTTAAATGACAATTTAGAGAATAAATCCACTCTCTAGATCATGTAGTTCAACACATATGAAATCATGATCTTTCTTTTATGGTCATTAGTGCTTTAATTGATGTGCTTATCATAAGTATGACATATTTGTGCTATTGATTAGCCAACATAAGCCATCAAACTATAACACACCCCTTAAACCACTTACTAACTTTCATGAAACTTGACAATGAAAATGAAATCTATTTTAAGTATGGCCTATTAACTATTGATTAGAAATATAGACCATCAAATTTTAATTTCAAATCACTTTCTTTTGCCATAATCATATTTTGATGAAGAGGCATTTGTGTTAGTGATTGTTTAAGCATAGCCTATTTGGTGTCAACAATATATGCTATCAAATTCAAAGCAAGAACAACAAATAAAACACTTCATTGATCATCATTAAGCACAAAAAGAGAGCATGAATTAACAAATAGTTGAAGCTACATAATTAGAGAGCTTCATTACCCCTAAATTGAAGGGGTTTAGCCTCCCATATTTGTCGTTTGATTAACAAATGTAGCTAGCAACATGAAAGCAAAAAAGAAAGCTAATAGAAAAGAGAAGATAATTAACAAGAATTAAAACTAATCTACTTTGCATGAATGTAAATCTACACTACAACATGAAAGGAAATAAACAAGAAAAGAAAAGGAACATGTATTGAAAATAGCAAAAAGAAAAGATTACATAAATGAAATGGCTAAGTAGCCATGAAAAGAGAAAGGGAAGAGCTTGTTTATTTTTGAGCCCAAACTAAACTAAAGAGTGACTAAGAAGAAGAGGGTTACATGAAACATAAGGGGTACTTATACATGTGTTAAACCCTAATTCATATTTTTGGGGAATGCCCAAAATACCCTTGAGAAAGTGTGGAGGCCAAGTAATCATTAGCTTCTACTAATCATCATTTAAGTGTACATGAAGCCATTAATTCCATAAGCATGTGCATTAGCCTCTAATTTGTACATTAAGGTAGGTGGGGTCCTCCATGTTCTTCACTTTGAATTATTTCCATCTTCATTCCTTTATGTTCTTTTTGTGCATGCATATCTTCTTCATGAAACCACTTGTAATTGAAATCAAATTCCTACAAAATAGTATGGAAATTTCTAATTAAATTTTCTCAAGTTAATTTATGCACAAAAATGACTATTTTGCCCTTGGATGAAGATGAATATGTGACAATTTGGAATTAATATGGATTTTGGTTAAAACAAGTTAATATACCCAATATGATCATTTATTTAAACTGATTAGAATAAATATGGTGGTAAAAATATGCATATTTATGTGCACATCAAATACCCCCACACTTATCTTTTTATTCATCCTCGAATAAACTAAAACTAAGATAAATCTATTTTCGTAGGGAGCACGATTGCATTGAGCGTATGTAACAAGCCGTTAAACCTCTGGGTGTCCCCAGTAGGACGAGTGTTGTCTCGTGAGGGTTTTCAGCGGATACTGCCCACAAAATCCGAATGCGATATGAAAATATTTACAAAATGCAAGATTTATTTACAAAGATGTGAATGGAAGTTTTTGAAAATATTTACAATGAAGGATTTACTTTTAAATTGACACAAACAAGTTAAATATAAGTTTGGTCATTATCTTGAAAATTTAAGTCATTTACTCGTCAAAATTTCCAACAAAAATCAAGTTATCATAAAAAATAGATGATAGTTTAACTCGTTGTTTCAGTTGATAACAAAGTGTAACCATGAAATAGATCTTTAGTCGATTATCAAAGTTTATCAGAGTGGTATTTTTATTTCTTTTCAATAACAAGTCAAATCAAATAAGTTAAAATAGTGCTTGGATTTCATTTGCTTACTCTCTCCATTTTTTCTTTTGAAAATTTTGTTGATATTAACAATATTTACATATGCCTAACTCAGATAAAATGAGGCCAAATATATTACCCATGCACTGCCTTGCGGACTGATGTGAGGGGAATACAGAGCGTGGCGAGTGAACACACGAGTGTAAACCCCTATTGACTGTAGGCATTATTAATTTTTTATATATATATATACACCTAACTTAGATAAACTGAGGCCAGATATACCGATCGTGCACTGTCTTTTGAGCTTACGTGAGAAGGGTACAGAGCATGGCGAGTGAACACACGAGTGTGAACACATGACTCTAGGTGTTTATTAAAAAAATATACATATATACTATTGTTTTTTTATACTTGTATATTTTTTTTGTTTTTTTTTCTATTTTTTTTTTAAAAAAGGGTCAGAGTTTTGCAAAATCATCTTAGCACCATTTAACTTAGAAGACAAAAAAATGTTATATCCTTTACTTTAAATTCGCCACTTTTTAAAACAAAGATTTTCAATTAGGATATTTCATAATTAACACGTATGAAATTTCCTATATACTAGTTAAACCATCGTTGTTTGAGCCAAAATTGGTCACAAACACCCAAATGTCAATGAAAGCACCAGATCACAGTCACAGATCCCAAACAACAAATATGTAGAGATTAAAATACGAAAAGCACTTAGAAAATCAAAGAATAACAGTGAAAACACACAAATTTATAGTGGTTCGACGATATAGCCTACGTCCACTTTGAAGAGTTTGATCTTTATTAACTTTTGTTTGCTGGTTATAGTGGTTTACAATAGTAAATCTCGAGTACAACAGCGAAATTCAAGTTCAATGGTGGATTCGGTAGAGTCTGGACGTCCAAGAGCCAAAAGATCTCTTTTTCTACAGGCTCTGGGGTACTATTTATAGGCATAGGCTGCAAATATCTCACTCAGATCTCGGGAGACTTCTTCTGGCACGTGAGCGGGCCCATGCGATTGATCCCATGTGGTTTACGCTCGGTCCGTGATCGATACAAACGAAATTCGTATCGATCAAGATTTGATCCAATCGAGTCGAAATTAAGCATGAACATTCTTTAGGTTGTACGCAAGCTCCTGTGAAAATTTCGTAGCATTTAGACTTGTAGATTGTGAGATATGATCGATGCAAGTTTGGGTTTTCGGTAGGCTGTGGGGTTCGTAACGATCCTTTCGTATCGATCCGTTCGTGTCCATCCAGTCACGTGTCTGAAAGTTGGCGTGGCACTAGTTTCCGAGATCGATCCACATTTCGTGCCGAATCGACCAAGTATTTTCAAGATTTTCGCCTCGTTTGTATCGACCTGGGCTAGCCTTATTCGCATCGATCCGCTGCTCTGTTCGTATCGATCAATTATAAAGGCATTTCGTGCTGTTCTTATCGATCAGAACTCGTTCTATTCGTATCGATCACTCATCTCTGTTCGTATCGATACTTGTTCGATTCGATCATTGTTGCGTTGTTTGTATCGATCGAAGTGGGTCTGTTCGACTCGATCCACCGTGGCTTTCTTCGTATCGGTTGAAGTCGTTCTATTTGTATTGGTGGACTTGGTCTTGTTCGTATCGATTGGAATTAACTTCAGTTGATCGATACGAAGTTGAACCAATAGCATGGATACGAACAAATGATAACACGATGGATATGAGCTACCGATGATGCGATCGATACGAACAACAGGTAGCACGATGGATTCGAACAGATGGATAGCACGATGGACTCGAACAGATCGACTCTAACCATGGCTTTTTGATGGATACGAACGGCTTGTTTACTTGATGGATGCGAATGATCGACTCGAACTTGGTTTTTCGATGGATGCAAACAGAGCTACTGCAAGGTGATGGATACGAACAGAGGCCTCCCCCATTGATTTTGATCGATCCATATCTTGAGCATACGAACTCCGATTGTCTTGAAATTTGGGATGTTGGTTTTCACGGCTTTGCTTCTCGTGCCAAGTCAATTGTAGCTTGATCCAGACTCGAAAAAAATTCATCGATATCCATAATGAACCTGTGTATAACATGCAGTTGAGGAGAACTGTCTTTGATTTCTAGTTAATCTTTTGGTGTCACGGCATTGCCAAAAGGCGGGATAACACTTGCCCCCCAAAACATGCCTTGCGATAGGAAGGTGTGTTTTGTAGTTCGATAAGCTGGATGTTCGTATCATATTAATGACCTGCAAAGAAATTGATAATCTTATCTAATTGTGAATAGTGATCGTTCGCGATCGTATGACGTTCGGGGCGGTATGTGACCATTCGCAGTCGGGTGCCGTTCGAGGCGAATTGTGACCGTTCGCGGTCGGATGCCGTTCGCGGCGAGTTGTGACCGTTCGCGTTCGGGTGCCGTTCGAGGCGAATTGTGACCGTTCGTGATCAGGTGTCGTTCGAGGCGAATTATGACCGTTCACGGTCGGATACCGTTCGTGGCGAGTTGTGACCGTTTGCGGTCGAGTGCCATTCAAGGCGAATTGTGACCGTTCGCGGTCGGGTGTCGTTCGCGGTGAGTTGTGACCGTTCGCAGTCGAGTGCCGTTCGCGGTGAATTATGTATGCCCGGGAGGGACTTGGTATCATTAACGTCAGATTTCACGTTCGAGTGAGTTTCTAAGTTGTTTGTAATAGCGGTTTATCGCCATCTCAGAGCATGCCTGAGGATCGTTCGCGATCCCGTACATGTGTAAGTAGCTTAGTCGTTATGGAATCACAAATAGCGGATTTTCATTCAAAATAAGTATTTCAACAGAAATGTTCAACAAAATCAAGTTCAAACGTGCGAAATAGAAAACAAAAGTAAAACAGATTCATCATTATTTCAATCAGTTGATGACAAGCTGATGCCTCGATCCTGAGCCGTTCCCAGTTGGTGCAGGTGGTGGTTGTTCTTGCTCCACCGTTGTGGCTCGCCTCCTTACATATTGCGATAGCAGGACATTCCGGATATGTCCCTCTATTTCATCCCTTAAGTGCCTGCAATCATTGGTACTGTGGTCACTTAGCTCATGGAATAAGCAGTACTTGTCTGATTTCCTCTCATTGCTGGTCGGGTCCCTTCTCATTGGCTTCCGATAAAGAATCTGCCCCCGGTGTCCTGGTAGATCCATTCCAAGGTTTCACTCAGCTCTGAATAGGAAGTAAATCTCAGTTCTTTTCATGATCTCTTTGGTCCATTATCGCTATCCTCGGCTTTTCATTTTCCTTTATCCTTGCCTGAATCTCTTTCGGGAGGATTTTCGCCTTTGATTGCATAAACTTTTGTTCCCTCTCTTTCCTCTCTTTCGACATTTGCATCCTCTAATCGTAGGAATCCTTCGGCCTCATGATGAAATTCTCCTAGATCCATAGGCAGATCCCTTGTCAGTGAATTTTTAAATTCTGTTCCATCAGCTATGCCAGATACGGTTGCCATCAAAACCATAGATGGATCTGGTCGATCCACCGATGCTGCCGCTGCATTGAATCGTGTCAGAAAATTCCTCAAGGATTCCCTCGTTCTTTGCTTTAGTTCAGTCAAACTCATCACATTCTTGGGTCTCGAAATGTGAACTCTGAACTGTCTCATAAACTTCTCAGTTAAATCGATCCATGTTCCGATGGAGCCGTTCTCCAACTGTCTAAACCATAGTGCTGCAATGTCCGTCAAATACAACGGGAAACATCGGGCCATGACCTTCTTCGATGCCCCCAGTACCTCCATATGCCTCATATACCATGTCAGATGAACTGTAGGATCCGTCCTCCCATCGTACGTCTCTAGTGTTGGTAGCTTGAATTCTGGTGGGTTCCTAGCCTGTCTGATTGCGGAAGCGAAGGGGATCCTGTTCACGTCTTCCAGATCACTATTAACCAGTCCGCCTTTCATGGCTCGTCTGCCAGCTCCGCCAATCTGTCACTGTCGCCAAGCTGTAGCCCTTGTATGTTGCCTCCGACCTGCCCCCCGAGTTCACGAGGGATTCCTGGAGTCCGCTCTCCTGGACGAGCATCCATCTCTCTATCAACGTCGTGTTGCACAACTCCACCTGGTGTCCTGCCTGCGGTTGGATCGACATGCTCCGAGTGAGTGTCCCCTAGCTCTGGTGTTGCTCCTGATGGTCCTGCTCTATTCTGAATTCTGGTTGCTCCATGCTCCCGATCCCTATCTATAGCATCTCCTGCAGTTGCATTCCCTTGATTTTGCACTCCAACTTGACCAACTTATCGAAGTAGATTCTGCATCATCTCTTCTTGCCTTTTCAGCATTCCCTCTTGCATGGCTCCCATCATCATCTCCATCTCGTCTTGGGTGATGAAGACCGAGGCCTGATTCACTCCTGAGGAAGCTTCCTGACTCCCTTCATGCCGACTCCTTTCAGTTCTTTATCGTCTTGTTGATTGCTTTGCCATAGTTCCTCCTAGATCTGACTCTCTAGCTCTCCAAATCTGAACTCCAAACTTTAGAATCCCTGAATACTTTGCCTTTCTCAGTGAAAGCACCAAAATGTTTGAGCCAAAATTGGTCACAAACACCCAAATGTCAATGAAAGCACCAGATCACAGTCACAAATCCCAAACAACAAATATGTAGAGATTAAAATATGAAAAGCACTAAGAAAATCAAAGAATAGCAGTGAAAACACACAGATTTATAGTGGTTCGGCGATCTAGCCTACATCCACTTTGAAGAGTTCGATCTTTATTAACTTTTGTTTGCTGGTTACAGTGGTTTACAACAGTAAATCTTGAGTACAACAGTGAAATTCGAGTTCAATGGTGGATTCGGCAGAGTCTGGACGTCCAAGAGCCAAAGATCCCTTTTTCTACAGGCTCTGGGGTGCTATTTATAGGCGTAGGCTGCAAATATCTCGCTCAGATCTCGGGAGACTTCTTCTGGCATGTGAGCGGGCCCAGATGATCGATCCCATGTGGTTTGCACTCGGTCCGTGATCGATACGAACAAAATTCTTATCGATCAAGATTTGATCCAATCGAGTCGAAATTAAGCATGAACATTCTTTCGGTTGTACGGAAGCTCCTGTGAAAATTTCGTAGCATTTGGACTTGTAGACTGTGAGATATGATCGATGCAAGTTTGGGTTTTTGGTAGGCTATGGGGTTCGTATCGATCCTTTCATATCGATCTGTTCGTGTCGATCCAGGCATGTGTTTGAAAATTGGCGTGGCACTAGTTTTCGGGATCGATCCACATTTCGTGCCGAATCGACCAAGTATTTTCAAGATTTTCGCCTCGTTTGTATTGACCTGGGCTAGCCTTATTCGCATCGATCCGCTGCTCTGTTCGTATCGATCAATTATAAAGGCATTTCATACTGTTCATATCGATCGGAACTCGTTCTGTTCGTATCGATCACTCATCTCTATTTGTATCGATACTTGTTCGATTCGATCATTGTTGCGCTGTTCGTATCGATCGAAGTGGGTCTGTTAGACTCGATCCACCGTGGCTTTGTTCGTATCGGTTGAAGTCGTTCTGTTTGTATTGGTGGACTTGGTCTTGTTCGTATCGATCGGAATTAACTTCAGTCGATCGATACAAAGTTGAACCAGTAGCATGGATACGAACAAATGATAACACGATGGATATGAGCTACCCATGATGCGATCGATACGAACAACAGGTAACACGATGGTTTCGAACAGATGGATAGCACGATGGACTCGAACAGATCGACTCTAACCATGGCTTTTTTATGGATACGAACGGCTTGTTTACTTGATGGATGCGAATGATCGACTCGAACTTGGTTTTTCGATGGATGCGAACAGAGCTACTGCAAGGTGATGGATACGAACAGAGGCCTCCCTCCTTGATTTTGATCGATCCATATCTTGAGCGTACAAACTCTGATTGTCTTGAAACTTGGGACGTTGGTTTTCACGGCTTTGCTTCTCGTGCCATGTCAATTGTAGCTTGATTCGAACATGGAAAAAATTCATCGATATCTATAATGAACCTGTGTATAACTTGCAGTTGAGGAGAACTGTCTTTGGTTTCTAGTTAATCTTTTGGTGTCACGGCATTGCCAAAAGGCTGGATAACAATCGTTATTCGTAATCAAACTTTATTTTTATTTTTGTTGAGACAAATAAATTTTCCAAAATTTCAATTTAATTAACCAAAACCATATATTTATCTTATAGTGTTTCTTTTAAGAAAATAAATCAAAATGCTTAAAAAAATTGTCTTTTGTTTTTGAGACTTTTTTTTAAATTTTGGAAAGAAAAATAAAAATAAATAAACCATGAAAAATTAAAAATAAAGATGAGTCTCCCCCCACACTTGATTTTGACTGTGTCCCCACAGTCAACCCAAGTGAAAGGAGAAAAATAAAAAATAAAAGATGACCTATATTTACATGAAGGTGAACGGTATTTACACGAGATCAGAAAGTATATCGTCAAAGCGTAAATGAAACGGTCTTCCAAAAACCGATTCATTTGCCTCGTCAAGTATACGAGACACAGCTTAAGCTCGAAAAACCAAACCGTAAAAGATTTCGAAGTTGAACGTTGATTTAAAAAAACGAATGTTGTTTTATTAAAAATCGTACAAGTTGTTTTATTTTTGATGATTTTTGGGGTCGATAAAACAATTGGTTGAAGTTCAAGTTTATTTTCACCAAATTGAAATTCAAGCTCTTCGTTGAAAAATTCTTCAGAATTATTGATTTCAAAATCAAAGTGATGGTTTAAATCTGCCCCGTCAGAATTTAACAACTCGTCATCCAAAAGTCCAAAAAATTTGTGTTCCTTAATTTCGTCTTCCTTTGTTGGATTATCAACAACTTCATTGCGCATCTCAAGTTCAGAATCCAAAGTTGTTTTATTCAAATTTTCGAAATCGAGAAAACGAAGGTCGAATTTTAAATTTGGTTCTACACCCTCGCAAGAATTGAAATCCAACTCAATTACCGTGTTCTCAACAACTTCACTAAGATCGTTATTTTCAATTTCAAAAGTTGTTATTTGAAAATCAGTGATTTGGGTAAAAGATGGATTATCGTTTGACTCGTCACATGTTGGGATTTGATTTTGTTTATCACGTTGTTTCATATATGTTTCAAACAACAAATCCATATGATTAATGTGAATTTCATTCATTTGCTCAAAAAGTCAAATTTGTAATTATTAACTTGAAAATTTTCACTTTGAAGTTGTTGAGGACAAAAATTTTCAATCGTATCATGGTCGAGATTTTTTCCATTGCCAAAATTATTTGAAAAGTTGTTTTCACCTTCGTTACGGTTTTGAAATTCATTTTGAAGTTCGAAATTGACTTGGCACGGGTTATAATCGAAATCATTTGAATTTTGAATTGAATTCAAATTTTGAAATCCTTGAAAACTTTGATTTGAGTTATCACACAAATAAGAATTACACAAATCATTTATCATTTGATTTTTTTGTGTAGAGATTTCAAGTAGAGATGAAATGCTATTTTCGAGATTCGAGGGTTGTTCGTTATTTTGAAAACTTTGTTGTTCAAAATTCGAATTGTTTAAAGAATAGTTGTTGTTAAAATATCCGTACAAATTTGGAGTGAAATCATATGGATTATATTGATTTTCACAACTATTGTAAAATTCACGTAAGTGGGGAAACTCAGACATTTTCAAGAATGTTTTGTTTTTGATTTTTCAATTTTTTTTTTGTTTTTGAGAAGATTTTATATTTTTTTTTCGGATTTTGGTTTTTCTAATTTTTTTTTGGATTTTTGAAATTTCAAGGGAAAAGGATTTAAAAATTTCAAAGGAAAAGAAGAGAAATATTTACAATTTTTTTTTAAATATGCATGAACTAATGCAACTAAATTAATGCAAGGTTAATTACAAATGATTTATCCTAAGTTAACCCAAAATTGTATAATCACACTCTGTCTTAGATCAACAAGATAGTTCTCTGCCAGGTAACAGACAGGAGTTATCGGTGCACCACGAATCACTGTAGCAATGCAGCCGAAGGTTTAAGTACCTTCAGAGGAACAACCACTATAATATTTACGAATCACCGTAATATTTATAAATGGTTATTACTCTACCGTAGCCTAGATACCAAGAAATTAAATTGTTCAAAGAAGACAACTTGTCAATATACAATTAAGTGTTATCGTTATTATTAATCAAAATTCTAAAATGAAATGCAAAGTAGAACTTAAACATGTATTAACAATGCAACTACGAATGGATTTTGTTTTTGTTTTTGGTTTTCTGAAGAAAAAAAGTTCTTTTTTTATTTTTTCAAATGCAAGTAAACAACAATGCAAGACAAACAAAAACAGTAGATATATATAATGCAAGGCAAATAAAAAGAAAATTATAAACAAGCAAGCAAATTTTTTTGGCAAGCTTAGCAAAGCAAGCAAATTATTTTAGCAAGCCCTTCTGCTCCTTCTGCAATTCTGCTTTGGCAACCTGAAATAAAACAAGATTTATACAGTTTTTGTTTTTATTTTTGTTTCTTTCTATATATATATATCAAAGAAGAAACTAAATCAAAACAAAACAATCAAGTGAAAACGAAATAAACAACACAAATTGAAAATCAAACAATTGAAATTTGTTATTTATTTATTTATTTATATATTTTTTTCAAAAAAAATGGAAAACAAAACAAGTGAAAAAAAAGGAACAAACAAAATATGCTACTGTAATTACTCGGCTAGTTGTTTTTTTTAATTATTTTTAACAAAGGAAAGCCTCTCTTTTTTTAACACAAAACAAAACACTCAAAACCGAGCCAGCCCACTTAAGATTTAACAAAACCAAAATCACAAATTTAGTAACAATTAGCTTTGGCAATAACGAATTAAATAAATCGACTCTCACATCTAAACCCAAATCGACTCCAATAAAAAAAATCGCGACTTTTTTTTTGACAATCGCGAAGTAGCTTTTGCGATTCAGGCAAGATGATTGGATAGCGTGGTTTGTTATGTGAAAGCGGTAGTCTGTGGGATTTTGTGGTGAATTGGGGATGTGGAGGAGTTCGATTGTTTGTGAGATGGAGGCGCCGATAGCTTATGGAGGTTCGTTTCGAGTTTTCGATGTTGAATTTGGGGAAGTGAGAGGTCGCGGCTTGATTAACTGAGTTGCCCAAAAGGGGTAGTTCTGTAGTGAGTATAAGGCAGATATGCGACAATTTCTGGTGATGTATGTGATGGAATTTGAGTAAGAGGTGGTTGGACTGTCGAATTGAAGGGGTGGTTGGTGTTCAAAGTGTCAGTGGGTATAGGAGCAGATGAAGACTGGTGAATGTGGTTTGTTGTCGTGGTTCGGTGATGTCTGCTTGGTGATGGAATTTGGTGTTTGCTTGGGTTGTGTTTGCGAAATGTTGAAGTAACAGTGGTGGTTTCACTTTGGGGTATTGATGTCAGGCGGTTTGATTGAGTTGCAGTGTGGAGATTGATAGTGTGTCTTGAGTTGTGATGTTGGTGGTGTGGATGGTTGAAAGGCAGTTAGAAGGATGGTTGTAGTTTTGACTGGTGCAGTCAAACTGATGATAGAGGAAGGCTGCAGTGAACTGATTGATGATGGGTTGGAAGAAGTTGAGGGTTTCGGGTTTGAAGTCAATTGTATGCTGTGGAAGTCAAATGTTGAACTGTTGTGGTCATGGTTACAGGTGAGTCGAAGCACATATGCAGTGTGCAGTAATGAAGTTTGTTTTATATATATATGATATGGCAGAGGTCAAGAGGTGTAGCAGTAACTTGATGGTGCAAGAGTGTTTATCAAAAGTGCTGCTGGTGATGGAGGATTTCTGGTTCGAGTCAGGTTTGGTCAAGTTTGATGGTTGAATTGTTGGATAGGGGTAGTTTATATGGTGGTAGATTGGTCAGGAGTATGATGATGGTAGTTAATAGGAGTCTCAATGTCAGTTGAATTGTGGTTTGTGTTTTAGGTGGCATAGATGGAAGTCGCAGGTCAGAGGCAAGGTTGCGTGGAAGTGGGTTCGACAGTGGTATGGTGGTAACAGAGAAGTGGCAGTGGTCACGGAATTGCAGTGAATTGGAGAGTATAGAAGAGGAGGGAGGAGTTTGTATGTTAGTCGAAATAACAAGGAAGTGGCAGTGGGTGTTTTATAGAGTGGAGGGGAAGATAAAGAGAGATTTGGTAAGGCAGTGGTATGGGTTATGATAGGGAACAGAGATGGTGGGGAGTAGTTTTGACAGTGAGTATGTTGTTTGAGGGGGGAGTGGTAAGTGATGTTGATCAGTAGAGTAGATGTAGTGTAGATGGCTATGGTGTTGTGTGAGGTTGAAGATGTGTTGTAGCCTTTGATGAACAGTGAACACTTTGAAACAATTTAGATGTGCACAGAAGTATTGTGTGAACTGTTGCACAGAGAAAGCAATTCGGATTTTTTTGTTTTTGTTTAAGAAATTGTAAATGAAAACTAGAAAAGTAAAGTGAAAATTGTAAAGGTGATTAAAAAAATGAAATGAAAACTTCTTTTTTTTTAAATAGAAAATGCAATTGCCAAATGAAACTAGAGAACAAGCACACAAGAAATTGAAAACAAAAATAAAAACAATAAGCACACACGCAAAAATAATTTTTTTTATACAAACACACAAAAAATCAATGAAAACTAATACGAAGAATAGAAAATAAAATCAAAACAATTCCTCGACAACGGCGCCAAAAACTTGTTCGGACGGCTAAATGTCCATCGAGTTAGAAAATAGCCAAATGAATTTTGAAATAAAAATAACCGCAAGCGCACGGCGTACACTTGTAGTACGTGGCGAATACGGGTCGATCCACAGGGAATTGATGATTTTAAAAATCTATTCAATCAAATTAAACCAAAGTCGAGTGAAAGTTAAGCTAGAGAATTAGAGAATTAGCTAACTAACTAAAAGAAAAGAGAAGCAAATATAAGAGTTAAATGACAATTTAGAGAATGAATCCACTCTCTAGATCATGTAGTTCAACACATATGAAATCATGATCTCTCTTTTATGGTCATTAGTATTTTAATTGATGTGCTTATCATAAGTATGACATATTTGTGTTATTGATTAGCCAACATAAGCCATCAAACTATAACAGACCCCTTAAACCACTTACTAACTTTCATGAAACTTGACAATGAAAATGAAAATGAAATCTATTTTAAGTATGGCCTATTAACTATTGATTAGAAATATAGACCATCAAATTTTAATTTCAAATCACTTTCTTTTGCCATAATCATATTTTGATGAAGAGGCATTTGTGTTAGTGATTGTTTAAGCATAGCCTATTTGGTGTCAACAATATAGGCTATCAAATTCAAAGCAAGAACAACAAATAAAACACTTCATTGATCATCATTAAGCAGAAAAAGAGAGCATGAATTAACAAATAGTTGAAGCTACATAATTAGAGAGCTTTATTACCCCTAAATTGAAGGGGTTTAGCCTTCCATATTTGTCATTTGATTAACAAATGTAGCTAGCAACATGAAAGCAAAAAGAAAACTAATGGAAAAGAGAAGCTAATTAACAAGAATTAAAACTAATCTACTTTGCATGAATGTAAATCTACACTACAACATGAAAGGAAATAAACAAGAAAAGAAAAAGAACATGTATTGAAAATTGCAAAAAGAAAAGATTACATAAAAGAAATGGCTAAGTAGCCATGAAAAGAGAAAGAGAAGAGCTTGTTTATTTTTGAGCCTAAACTAAACTAAAGAAAGACTAAGAAGAAGAGGGTTACATGAAACATAAGGGATACTTATACATGTGTTAAGCCCTAATTCATATTTTTGGGGAATGCCCAAAATACCCTTGAGAAAGTGTGGAGGCCAAGTAATCATTAGCTTCTACTAATCATCATTTAAGTGTACATGAAGCCATTAATTTCATAAGCATGTGCATTAGCCTCTAATTTGTACATTAAGGTAGGTGGGTAGGTGGGGTCCTCCATGTTCTTCACTTTGAATTATCTCCATCTTCATTCCTTTGTGTTCTTTTTGTGCATGCATATCTTCTTCATTAAACCACTTGTAATTGAAATCAAATTCCTACAAAATAGTATGGAAATTTCTAATTAAATTTTCTCAAGTTAATTTATGCACAAAAATGACTATTTTGCCCTTGGATGAAGATGAATATGTGACAATTTGGAATTAATATGGATTTTGGTTAAAACAAATTAATATACCCAATATGATCATTTATTTAAATTGGTTAGAATAAATATGGTGGTAAAAATATGCATATTTATGTGCACATCAAACACCCCGATAGCTATGCAATCGTAATAAGAATAAATTAAGTAGTTGCAATGAGTTTAACACATTAGTAATCGTGCTATCATAGCAGGAAAGTAAACGCTCATGAAAAGCCTCCTATCATTTGGTCCGGCTAATACCACACACCGAACCAAACCATACAAAACTCAGGCTACTATTCCAAGGATTTCCCTCTTTGCTCGGCATATCCATGATCACCTAACATGAACTAATCTGGTCCGCCATCACTCTATCACCGGTCGAAAACCAGACAATGTCATGATGCCGAACCAAACCGTGCAACACCTATGGTTACCACTCCGGCGTTTTCTCCCTTGGCTCGGCACATCCATAACCACCGAACCAAATCTAAATTTGGTCCGGCATTACCCAACCACCGGACCAAATCAAAGACCACCCCAAGTGCCGAACCAAATCACCATTGCGCTACTTTGATTCAAACTCCACTATCCAAGCACAGAATCGACATCTCTTCTTCCTCCTCTCAAACTCCAACTGCCTAACTACATCCCTCACCACGTCATTTGGAGATCCATCTCGTGCCTTAGCCTAGCGCATCGAGGCACCGAACGAAGTGTGGATGATGCCCCAAATCGCCAACACAGTCGTCACCTCCTCCAAGGGCTCAAACACCCATCAACTCAAAAAAAGGGTGTGGCATCTCACAGTCGCTACTTCACTTGCCCTCGCTAACCTATTCCATGGCTAAAGCGCTCGCAGCACCCTCTCCACTTACCAAAACCATGAAACTCCCCTAGAACCTAAACCTTAAAACCCTTGGAACAAAGATCAGATTTAGAGCCTTACCTCAAGTAGTAGAGAAGTGGAAAAATCGAGAATTTGAACATTGAAAGCTTCGAAGGACTTGAAGGAGATTAAAGAATTTTGGATTCGAAAAGTAAAAGAAGGGGAATGAGAAAGAAAGGTACGGTATTTAAAAGAAAATGAGGGGAAGCCGAACAGTCAGGGAGTTTTCTCAAGACTTCAGACCAGTTGATGAAGTTTTGCACCGAAACAAACAAAGCACGTTGTGTAGCAACACAATGTACTTTGGAGGGCAAGTGTTGGCTCGATATATTGGCACACGAGAAAGGCAACGACGAAAGAAAGGGGAAAGGAAAAAAACTGAATGAAGTATGCAAGCTGGAATGCCGAACTAAACATTTGGCTCGGCATCCCCGGAAATGCTGGACCAGATACCTGGTTCGATACAACATAAGAATGCCGGACCAGATATTTGGTCTGGCACTGCACCTAAACACCTGACCAAACATTTGGTCTGGTGCATAGAGTTGCCGGACCAGATGTTTGGTCCGGAAAAACAACATCTTTACCTCAGGGAAGACGTGACTCCAAGAACCCCCATCTCGCTACCGAACCAAAACTAATTGGATGCTATGCCAGTCCAGATTCTCATTGCCGAACCAGACGTACTTGCTCCATGCCGGACCAAACTCAGGAAGTTATAACTCCACCTCCACACTTCACAACTTCACTCTATAATTATCAGAGCTTCTCAACAATAATAGGGACACTTTGGAAAAAAAAAAGGGAAAATTCTGCTGAGATTCAATCACTCCAGCTACTCTAAGGTTTTTCTCTTTCAAATCATACTTGTATTTGTAATCAAATTAAAGAGGAATAATAAAATGGACAGTGGACACAGGCATGTCTAGGCAAACTACTATAAAACTTTGTGTGATTTACCGCTTTTAAGTTACTTTCCTATTCTGAGCCTGTGAAGTATTCTATGACTGTAATGACTACTTAATGACACATTGAGACGGATAAAATAGTATATCAAACAATCCAAAGGCAACTTAAATAAATTCAGACTCGGAGGTGTTCGCCCAATTTTTGTGCAAACAACTATCAACCCTCACTTAACCCAGAGGAACAGGTATTACACCACCTGAGCAACCTAACAGAACTTCAACCGCCTAAGCAACAGAATAGGACTTCAACCGCCTAAGCAACCGAACAGGACTTCAACAATACAGAAAATTATCTTGACTGAATGGGCTCTTGTAATAGTACAGATAAGTCTTTAGAGTACACCCTTCCTATAATCTTCTCCTTTGTGGTATATCGTGCAATTTGTGAAGATAGGAAGTTTATTAAATCACTAATGAAATATTCTTGAATGATCAAGTTATCATAATGAAGTATTGAATGCTTAGAGTTCAAATAGCAAGATAGATTAGGAACAAGAGTAAGAATTAGTATTAGTAATTAAAACAATGGAATTCATGGCAATTTATAGAGATTGAAGAGTTTTAATCGTTCATAAAAGATAGCCATGAGGAGATATGGAAGCAACTCTTGAATCAAGAGTTGTTTATGTTCATTGATTTGAAGTGTATTTTCGAAATATAGCCATTATGAAGATTCAACTGTCTGAATGGAGCAATTCAGCCAGCTGAATGGATTTAAAAATGAACCAGCAAGAAAATAGTGCAAAAGTGACACAATTCAGCCGGCTGAATTAGCATGCTCAACCGTCTGAATATTCAAATCAATTTGTGCACATGCACAATATTTAGCCGGCTGAATTATGCTATTCAATCGACTGAATTTAGTGTTTTATGGCATATCAATAATGTTTTTGAAAAACTTTAAATTGTGTGCGTGTGCATATATCACTTTGTAGAGATTTTAACATGAATGTACTACTAAACTCAGGCCTTAAACTTAATACTATGCTGGAGCTTCAATCCGGAATATGGTCTGCAAACTGGTAGACTATTTCTCGAGTAAAAACAATATCTTACCCTGCAAGTTTGGTTAGTTCATATAATATTTACTTATGTCACAATCAAAACATCAAAATTCTACATTCTAACATTCTCCCCCTTTTTGATGATGACAACTTTGAAAGTTTGTAAATATATAAAGTAATTTTCTCCCCCTGACTGGATACTCCCCCTATCAATCGTATTCTCCTCCTTTGTCATCGACAAAAAGGAAAAAGAATTGATATGAGAAATTGACAAACATTTCACATAGACATATAAGCACATAGACATGACAAACAAATAATCGTCTAGCATAAAAACTTCATATAGAACAACATTGATTGAAGAAAGTACCACAAACACATAAATATCATAAAAAAACATGTCTTAACCAAACAAAATAATAATACTACATATTGTCATGAATTAAATATCATGGCCTCATAACAAATAGATTTTAGAATTCTTCACTACCTTATTCTTCATCTCCCTCTTCTTCCGAGGTCGTCCAAGAGAATGGTGCCGGATTTTTAAGAACACCTGTTGAAGTGGATCTGAAACAAGAAACTTTTTCCCAATTTTTATTTAGAAAACCTTTTATCGAGCTTAGCTTTTTATTTCTTTAGAAACGTTCTTCTCAACATTAGCTAAACGTCGATTGAGTTTGCTTTGATTCTGCGATAACGTGATAAGAGCTTGCTTAGGAGGCACGCCAATATGAAGTTCATGAATTTTGTCGTCCTCTTCTTCTTATTGAGGGACTTGAGAAGAGGAGGAGGCAATATTCGTGTCTCGAGGTTGCGGAATTCCTTGATTACAATTTGTGACCCATTCTTGAAAACTAATGATTTGTTGGCTTTTGGGACACTTAGGAAGACCCATTAGACAAAGTGTCTTGGAGTTAAGCTCACATATAGTCATGAAGTCGGAATCGGGCAATAGAACTGCAGAATTTTGTAGAATCTGCATTATGTAAGCTCCATAGTGAATTTTTTGTAGCTTCTTTTATGATTGACGGTATGAAATTCATGTAATATTATTTTACCCCAATTTACTCGTCGAGAGGAGTAAATAGCATATAAAGCTTTAAAATCCCTTTTGTAGACTTTTTCATAACTTCCGGTCCGGGGTTATAGAGATCGAATAAGTGCACGATGGATAATTCTTGCCTTCGAACGTAAGGCACTAGATTTTAAAATGGTTAAATCATTCGATAAGAAAAGATGGGATACTTCATCGTGATTGTACATATCAGCATCAACAACATCAATATCCAACCCTTCGGATGGACATCTTAGTATGTGTCCTAATCTTTGAAGGGGTAAATAAATTTTTACTCCACAAACTAATGTCCATATACAATCATCGTTGTTTTGGGGATTTTGATGATCGAGATCCATATTGGCATAGAAGAGCTTAATCAAAAGAGAGTAAATTTTAACATTATTAGAATCATACCCAATAAGTGAATCGAAACCATGAGCCTTGGCTAACTCTCTAATCATATAGCAATTGAATTCCGGAAATTTCATGAGTGCTCCGTCGAAAAGCTTTGAATTTTTTATGTTATTGAATCTGTTGACCGCTGTATCATTATATAACCATGCTCGAATTTGACTTTCAGAAGGTCCGTTTGTTGATTCTCTTGCTCCATTTGATCTTGGAGCCATTATGTTTTATGAAATTGGAAGAAAAATTGAATTTCTTTAAGAAGTTAGGATTTGCTTTTGGGTTTTTTCAGAGTAGTGAATGGTTGGGTAGGTTGAAAATGAAGGGGTGGATGGTAATAAGTAGTAGGTTAGATTGGACAGTTGCATTGAAAAACGTGCAGGTTAATTTTAAAAAACAAAAAATAGATGAAACAGCCGGTTGAAATGATGAAGACAGTCGGCTGAAAGTGGGAAAATGAAACCCTCAAAAAATTAGTTGAAAAATGGTATGATTCAGTTGGATGAAATTGGGAGTTCAGTCGGTTGAATTCTGGGTTATATTATTGTACATTTGAATATTCAGTTGGCTGAATCCTTTAAGTCAGTCGGCTGAAACTATTAAATTTTTATGGTGAAGCCTATTTTCAGTTCATTTTAATTTGGTTATCAAACAAGCTATATATATATATTTGTTTTTCGAGCTTTATTCTCATGTTAAAAGAATATAATTTTATTTCAACAAATGTGTAACATATCCAAATTACAATATCAATTTCATGAATATAAATTTATAAAAACGTAGATTTTATTTTTCCGAAGTCTTGAATTCGTCTGAGCTTGGTTCAACTTTGGTGACATCAGGTAATGGATTAATAGGAGACCAAATATTATGTTGAACACCTTGTTCCCAAGAATTTAGAGACACATGAGGTCGTTGAGGAGATGGATTGTGCACACCTTGCTTAGGAGTCGTTCTACAGAATTTGAGAGCGAATTGTTCAAGAAAATTAAAACGTCTACCATGGTGTTTTTGTTCGTAATACATCTCATATTGTAAACATAAGGTTTCACGCTGATAGTGATGAATATTATCGATTTTCTCCTTGGTAGAAGGTGATCCAAAGTCTAAGTTTTTCTTAGCTCATTTGCCGTTTGGTGTCTACCCGGTATGGTGATTAGAAGATGGAGTAATCTTCATTGGAATATACACAGGAGTAGATTTATTTGACAAATCCAAAGTTGGAGTGCTGAAAACAATTGATGAGAGATCGGAACTTTCTTGAGACGACATGTTTTAAGAAGATGTGTGTATATATATAATTAATGTTAATTGTATATGATTTTTAGAAAAAATTCTCTTCGTGCATATATATTGGTTTCATTTTCTATTTTTGAAGTTTTATAGTTTCTGGTTAACATTGATCACTAAATTTCAAACATTCCTTTTATCATCTATAACTTATAAATAGATATAAGATTGTAAGGTTAAAAAAATATAAAAGAGTATAGTCGTATATAAAATAAAATGAATGTAGCAAGTAACGCAATAGTATATTGGAATGACATGTGACTATCTCCCATGAGTGTAGAGTTCGAGTGCTATCATCTACATTTTTTGTCCAATTAAATTTTTATTTATTTTATAACTTTTTATACTTTAACATAAAATTATAAATCATGTAATGACATAATTCCTAGTTCATGTATTAATTTAAGAAAAATATTTTCATTTAAAGGTTTAGTAAATATATCTGCAACTTGATTTTTGAAGATACAAAATCAAGAGAGATATTACCTTTTTCTATGTTATCATGAAGAAAATGATGTCGGATGTCAATATGTTTAGTTCTAGAGTGGTTTATTGGATTTTTCGATAAATTTATAGCACTTGTATTATCACAATAAATTATTGATTTAGATAAGTTTATAACAAAATCTTGAAGTATTTGTTGCATATATATTACTTGAGCACATGCCAAAGCAGCAGAAATATATTCTGCTTCACGGGTCGAAAGTGAAACATAATTTTCTTTCTTACTAAACCAAGATACTAAATATTGTCCAATGAATTGACATGTACCACTTGTACTCCTTCGATTCGTTCTCTAGTTCCTTCAAAGATAAGATTCTTGTTTTGATCAAATATGTTACATTTATTTTCCGAAAAAGATATATTAAAACCTTTATCGCATAGTTGACTTATAATAAGCAAATTATATTTTAAATTTTTAACTAGTAAAACATTTGTAATAAGAGGTAAGTTAGATGTACCATCATTGCTTACATTGCCTTTGCCGAGGATATATCCTTTGGGATTATCTCCAAATATGACAGATCCTCCATCTAGATAGATAATGTTAGTAAGCATATATTTGTTTCCTGTCATATGTTTTGAGCAACCACTATCAAGTATCCACTTTTCTCTTTTCTTAGTTGGTACCTACAAAAAATAAAGAGATGACGTTGGTACCCACTTTTTATTAGAGTCCTAAGAGTTAGTTCTTAGGAAACCAAACCCAAGAGGGTTTAGAGTTCCCTTTATAAATAAAATTTTCATTTTTATGAACTGTATTTATAAAAGTCTTAATATACTTATTTCTAATTGAATTATCTTTAGTTTTTGGTACCCAAAACTTTATATTTTGTGTGGTTTAACTGTCCTTCTTTTGAGTGAAAACCTTTGGTTTTGCTTTTGCTTTTACAAAATTCTTATATATATTGAAATTTTTATATAGTGAAATGTTTCTCTTTGAACTAGAATTAGAGGAATTTGTATATCCTAAACCTTTCTTATTGAAAGAGGTTTGAGAGTTATTAATAATTTTAGAAAAAATTTCTCTGCCTTTATTAAAGTTAGAAACATTTTTGGTAATATTTTCTATCTCGGTTTTGAGACTAGTATTGTTTAATTCAAGAATTTTGACATTTGATTTTAAATCATGATTTTCTGCAGCTAATGTCATATTCTTTTCTTTTTGCACTTCAATCTCATTTGATAGCATAGTGAGTTGAGAAGATATATTAGACAAAGATTCTTGTGTTTTGCCAAGTTCTTTTTCTAAGATTTCTTTTCATCTCTGAGCATATCAATTTGTATTTCACTTATGTTTAGTTTTTCTAAAGCATCTTTATATTTTCTTTTAACATCTTTTAGTTTATCCAATAGCTCCGAGTTTATATCAATTAAATCATCAAAGGTTAGATCACTTACTTCGTCAGATGAAGCCATAAAGCACACATTGGCTTATTCGGAGTCACTGTCGGTGTCACTATCTGATGAGGAAGACAATTCTGAATCACCCCATGTAACATAGAATGCTTGCTTATTCTTATATTTGTTCCTTTTATTCTTGTACCTGTCTTTCTTTTGATCAGGACGGTCCTTCTTTATGTGACCATTTTTGTGACATTCATAACATTCGAGATTCGAAGCTAATGGTTTGTTGATGTTATCTCTCCTGTTATTTCTGAATTTCTTGTTCTTTCAAAATTTTGAAAATTTCTTAAAGTTCTTAGAATTAAAAGCCATGTCATCTTCATCTTCTTCTGAATCTTCTTGTTCAGCTTGGAATGCTATGGTCTTTCTGTCTTGTACTTGATCTCTTTTTTCCTGCAAATTTACTTCATATGACATTAAATTTCCTATCAACTCCTCTGGTTTTATTGTTGAAATGTCATTAGCTTCTTCAATTGCTAAGACTTTCTGTTTCCATTCATCCGCTAAAGAGTTGAGGATTTTAAAACAATATCAAAATCTGTGTATTTTTTCTCCTAATGCCAAAAGTGAATGATATATATCTTGAAACCTAGAATACATTTCATTTACAGTTTCATCTTGCTTCATTCTAAAATTCTGGAACTGGTTCTTAAGCATAGAAATCTTGCTTTTCTTAACTTTGATAGTACCTTCATGTGTAACTTCAAGAGTTCTCCAAATTTGATAAGTTGTTGTACACATACTAACTCTATTAAATTCAATTTTATCTAAAGCACAAAATAGCATATTCATGGCAATTGCATTTGAGGTAGCATTTGATTTTTGTGTGTTTGACCATTGTGCATATGGTGTAGTTGGTATAATATATTCATCCTGAGTTATATTCCAAGTGTCATATCTTTTTTCCTGCATATAAATTCTCATGCGAGTTGACCAATAATTGTAATTCAAACCGTTAAATAGTGGTGGTCGTGTAGTGGATTGACTTTCAATAAAACTTGTGGTAGTGTTATTTTCCATATTAACTGAATATCAAATAACTATGTTATGGTTATATGATGACCTTTCTCCGATACCAAGTGAAAATGACTAAGGATCGTGTAATATGTAATATTAACTAAACTATTTACTTGTGCGGAATATAAATAAAAGTAAAATAATAAAGTGAATGACACCAGAGATTTTTATACTGGTTCGAACTTCCCGTTCTACGTCCAGTCCCAGACTTCTTCTAGAATTTAACTATCAACCCTCACTTAACCCGGAGGAACATGTATTACACCGCCTGAGCAACCGAACGGGACTTCAACCGCCTAAGCAACATAATAGGACTTCAACCGCTTGAGCAACCGAACGGGACTTCAACAATACAGAAAATTGTCTTGACTGAATGTGCTCTTGAAATAGCACGAATAAGTCTTTAGAGTACACCCTTCATATAATCTTCTCCTTTGTGGTAAATCGTGTAATTCGTGAAGATTGGAAGTTTATTAAATCACTAATGAAATATTCTTGAATGATCAAGTGATCTGAATGAAGTATTGAATGCTTAGAGTTCAAATAGCAAGATAGATTAGAAACAAGAGTAAGAATTAGTATTAGTGATTAAAACAATGGAATTCATGGCTATTTATAGAGATTGAAGAATTGTAATCGTTCGTAAAAGATAGCCATGAAGAGATATGGAAGCAACTCTTGAATCAAGAGTTGTTTCTGTTCATTGATTTGAAGTGTCTTTGATGTGCACGTAAATGTGCATATTTTTACCACCATATTTAATCTATTTAAATTAAATAAATGATCATATCGGGTATTTTAACTTGTTTAAACCAAAATTCAAATTATTTTCAAATTGTCACATATTCATCTTCATATAGCGGTAAAATAGTCATTTTTATGCATTTATTAAATTGTGAAAATTTACTTAGAATTTTCTATGTTGTTTTGTAGGAAATTTGGTGAATTTTACAAGTGGCTTCATGATAATATATGCATGCACAAGAGTGAAGATAACAAATGAAGATGGAAATAATTCAAAGTGATGATCATGGAGGACCCCACCCACTTACCTTGATTTTCAATTAGGAGCTAAGCACATGATAAAAGGACATTAAAGCTTCATGTATATTTAAGTGGGGGATTAGTGGATGTTAATGATTACTTGGCCACCACACTACCTCAAGGGCAATTTGGGCATTCCCTAAAAATATGAATTTGGGTTTAACACATGTATAAATACCCCTTATGTTTCATGTACCTCTCTTTTTTCTTAGTCTCTCTTCTCTTAGTCTCTTCTCTTAGGAAAATAAATGAAATCTTTCTTTCTTTTCATGGCTACTTAGCCATTTCTTCTTATCATGTAACTTTTTTATGCAATTTAATACATGTTCTTTTTATTTTCTTGTTCATTTCCTTTCATGTTGTAGCGTAGATTTGTTTATTTATACAAGTAGTGTAGATTTTCTTTTATGAAATTAGATTAGTTCTCTTTTTCATTAGCTTTCATTTTCCTTTCATTTTGCTTTCATGTTGTTAGCTACATTTGTTAATTAAATGACAAATATGAGAGGCTAAACCCCTTCAATTTAGGGGCAATGAAGCTCTCTAATTATGTAGCTTCAACTATTTTAATTCATGCTCTCTTTTTGTTCTTAATGATGATGATAGAAATGGTTTACTAGTTGTTTTTGCTTTGAATTTGATAGTCTATATTGTTAACACCAAATAGGCTATGCTTAAACAATCACTAACACTAATTGCATCTTCATCAAAATATGATTATGGCAAATGAAAGTGATTTGAAATTAAAATTTGATGGTCTATATTTCTAATCAATAGTCAATAGGCCATAGTTAAAATAAATTTCATTTTCATTTTCATTGTCAAGTTTCATGAAAGTTAGTAAGTGGTTTAAGGGGTATGTTATAGTTTGATGGCTTATGTTGGCTAATCAATAGCACAAATATGCCATACTTATGATAAGCACATCAATTAAAGCACTAATGACCATAAAAGAGAGATCATGATTTCATATGTGTTGAACTACATGATCTAGAGAGTGGATTTATTCTCTAAATTGTCACTTAACTCTTATATTTGCTTCTTTTTTCTTTTAGTTAGTTAGTTAATTCTGTAATTCTCTAGCTTAACTTTCACTTGAAATTGGTATAATTTGATTGAATTGAATTTTTAAAACCATCAATTCCCTGCGGATCGACCCGTATTCGCCACGTACTACAAGTGTACGCCGTGCGCTTGCGGTTATTTTTTTATTATAAAATTTGTTCGGCTATTTTCTAAACCGATAGACATTTAGCCGTCCGAACAGTCTTTTCAAAATATAGCCGTTATGAAGATTCAGCCATCTGAATGGAGCAATTCAGCCATCTGAATGGAGCAATTCGGCCAGCTGAATTTAAAATGAACCAGCAAGAAAACAGTGCAAAAGTGACATAATTCAACTGGCTGAATTAGCATGCTCAGCCGTTTGAATATTCAAATCAATTTGTGCACATGCGTAGTATTCAGCTGACTGAATCATGCTATTCAGTCGATTGAATTTAGTGTTTTCTGGCATATCAACATGTTTTTGAATAATTTTAAATTGTGTGTGCATGCATATACCACTTTGGAGAGATTTTAACATGAATTTACTACTAAACTCAGACCTTAAACTTAATACTATGCTGGAGCTTCAATCCGAAATCTGGTCTGCAAATTGGTAAACTATTTCTCGAGTAAAAACAATATCTTATCCTGCAAGTTTGGTTAGTTCATATAATATTTACTTATAGTTGTCACAATCAAAACATCAAAACTCTAGGTTCTAACATAATAGACAAGTAAAAAATATATACAATGAACTAGTAAACCAAACAGACTTATCTTTTGTTGAGCCAGCATGCCCTCGGTTATGTGAGAAGACATGAGTTACTGGCGAGGCTTCCTTTGGTGGTCATCAATTTCTTATGCTTTTCTGCCTTCCTTGTATATGAGGGTCGTTGGGTGGCCCAGCCTTGTCGTAACAAGCCAATTGAGTGTTTGAGTTGGCTAGCACTATAGATGCCAGGTTTGATGTTACAACTTGGGTAACCATGCCACCTTGGCATTAGTGCCCCACGCCGCTGGAGGGATGGGCAACATCATGGGCGAACGATCCGAGATCACGTTATGGGTAGTTGTGCCATCTATTTGTTGATGCCTCCGATATGGAAGCGAGCATTTATTGGCTCTCACATCCTTATAGAGAAGTACACCACGGACACAAGATTTGGGACCATGGCCTGGATGATCGTGCCATCTCCACGATGATGCCGCAACATGGAAGAGAGCATTGATTGGATTTCACATTCTCATCCTAATCTGGCAGCTTTACGGATGCTAGATTCTAGATAAATTCATGGGTAACTACAATCATCTTAGCATTATTGCCCCGCCTCACTGGGGGGACGGGTAACATCACAAGTGAACAAATTGGGACCACAACATGGGTGGTCCCTCCATTTGTTCATTGATGCCTCCCACATGGAAGGGAGCATTGATTGGCTTGTACATCCTCACGAAGTAGTACTCAACGAACATAGGATTCGGGACCATGACATTGGCTGCCATGCTATCTTAGCGATAGTGCCTATGACATGGAAGGGAGCATCCATTGGCTTACGCATCCTCATTGGGCCATTTTGGCATTCCCTAGCATAGAATAGAGCCTCTAGCGGCTCATCTTTTCCAAATAGCCTTGAGTGCAGCATTCCATGGCTAGGAAGAGCATTGTTTAGCTTGTCCTTGTCGTATAACCTTGGATTTGATACTGGTGTGATGAATTCCATTAAAAAAAGTTCTTTGCATTATAATTGCAGCTTACAAAACTTTACACATAGTATACTCAAAGATGTTCCAAATTCTTAAGTTCAAGGCATGTGGGTACAATCTAGGAGCGAGAGGTGGTAAGCCCCATTGGCAAGATCGATAACGATCACATAAGGGCCTTCCCAGTTATGCTCCAGTACACCTTCGATTGCATTTTGATATTTGCGAAGATTCGATACAGAACTGAGTTGTTGATGATAAATTGGCGAAGCTTTACACTTATGTTGTAGTGTTTGGCTATCCACCTCATGTTTGTTTGGATATAGAACTCTATCTTCACTCTCCTTTCAGTTAAAGCATTAAGCCCGAGCCTGAGTAATTATTTGTTTTTCTTAGGGTCATAAGTGAGGTGCCTTAGGGATGGCACGTCAACTTTGATGTGTAGCATAGCTCCATAGGCTAAGGATAAGGAGGAGTGCTCTATTGAGGTATGACTAAAGGTTTGGTAGGACCAAGGCATGAGCGGGAGGTCTTTAACCCAATTCCCATTTAACTTTGTGAGGGGCTTCTTTAGTGTTGACTTAATGGTTTTATTCACTTCCTCAACCTACCCTTTGCTTATAGGTTGGCGACTGAGAAGAAACACTTCCAGGTCCATTTCTTTCGTAAGAACCATGAAATAGCCCACTCTCGAACTGCTAACGGTTGTTTGTAATAATCTTCTTTGGCAGCCTGAAATAGCAGATGATGTTCTTGATTACAAAATTAAGGATTTTTGGCATAGTGACCCTAGTAAGGTGGTCCTCCTCAACCCACTTCATTAAGTGACTGATGGTGATGATGTCATGATTGTATCACCTTTAGAATTAAGGAGCTTTTCGATCAGGTTAACCCTTCGTTGTCAAATGGCTAAGGATATGTCATAGTAGTTAGAAGACTTGGAGAAGCTCTGGGAATTCTGGCGAGCTGTTGGCATCCATTCATTTTTTGACTACTCTATTGCACGTTTGATCATAGTCTGCCAGTAGTATCCTTGGCAGGCAACCTTCTTTGCTAGGCTTTGTCTCCTAGCATGATCCTCATAAAAGCCTTTGTGTTGCTCCTTAAATAATTAGTAGGCTTCTTTATTTATTATACACCGCTGAAGATGAGTGGAGATCCCAGTCGATATAGCTTTTCGTCCATGATTGTGTAATGCGGCGCCCAACAAAGGACTTTTCCAAGCTTCCTTCCCATCTATTGGAAATTCTTTACCTATGAGATATTCCAGCAGTAAGGTCATCCAACAATCGATCCATACTTTAGCAATTTCCATTGTGGTTTCCCCCAATTTAAAGCAAGGGCAACTCGAACTTCCAATGAGACCCAATAGAAGCTCTCTTCAGGGTCCCTTTTTTGCTTTAGCGTGTTGGTCAGCCTTGGCATTGTCTCATGTGGAATCTATTCTAGTTTGAAGTCAAAGAAAGTGCTGATGAGTTTTTTCGCTTCGGTTACATCCAAGGCCAATGTCTTTCCCTTCACTTGGAATTGCTTGCCTGTTTGATTGACAACCAGAGTGAATCACTGAACATGTGTAGTGAGTCAACTTACAAGTCCTTGGCTATCCTGAAACCGGCCAAGATGGCCTCATACCATGCTTCATTGTTGGTAGCTTTAAAGCTAAGGTAGATGGTAAAGGAAAGTCCCTTCCCTTCGAGAGTGACTAGGCACATGCATACCCCAGATCCTTTCTCATTCGACGCGTCGTCTATATATAGTTGCCATGCTTGTTGGCTAGTTATTGTTTCCTTTTCGGCACTGTCTAGGCATCAGCATTCTTCTATGAAGTCGACCACAACTTAGTCTTGATGGAGGTGCGGGGTTGGAAGGTGATGTGATGCTGCTTGAGTTCCATAGACTACTTCTGGAGTTAACCCACTGTATCAAGCCAGCTCAGCGCTTGTTTTAGTGGCTTGTTAGTGAGTACGTTAATTGGATCAGCTTGGAAGTATAGGCGAAGCTGACAGGCCGACATTAGGAGGTAGAAGGCTAACTTCTCACTTAAATAATATATAGGCCGCTAGATTTTCTCTATATCCCGAACAAGGGCGGGACTGATCGCATGGTCAGTAATCATGAGGTACAAATATAGGTCTTCTCTATTTATGGGTTTGGATAGTATAAAGGATGAGGCAAGATGTCGCTTCACATCTTCCAAAGACTTGGTGCACTCTTCATTCCAAACAAATGATTTCTGCTTCTTGATGAAGCCAAAGAAGGGTACGCAACAATTTGTTGCCTTTGACAAAAATGATAAAGTGTTGTGATCATTCCATTCAGGCTCTACACTTATTTTACTGTGTGGGGTATCTATATATTTTGGATTCCCTAAATCTTGTCAGGGTTGGCTCTATCCCCTTGGCACTCCCCATCAATCCCAGGACCTCTCCGGACCAGATAGCAAAGGAACATTTATAAGGATTTTGCTTTATATTATATTGGTAGAGGATGTTGAAGGTCTCGGCCAGGTTCTTTATATACCCCTTGGCACTCTCAGATGTCGCAAGCATGTTATCCATGTGAAACTCCATGGACTAGCCGATTTGTTAGGTGAATATTCCATTGATTAGTCGTTGGTAGGTTGCATTCGCATTGCGAAGACCGAATGGCATGGCTATGTAGTAGTAGAGCCTTGCATCTATAACAAAGGAGGTCTTCTCTTGGTCTGGCTTGTGCATTAAAATCTGATTTTACTTAGAGTACACATCCATAAATATGAGTATCTCATGTCCGCTAGTCACATCCACAAGCTGATCGATGCGAGGCAGGAGGAAACTGTCCTTTAGGCATGCCTTGTTGATAACTGAGAAATCAATACAAGTCCTCCAAGCCCCATTTGATTTACAAATTAATATAGTATTGGCTATCCAAACTAGGCATTCAGCTTCAAGAATGAACCCATTGTTAAGGAGCTTCTCTACCTCTTCCTTGAGCACTCTATATCTTTTTAGATTAAGCATCCTTCTCTTTTGATGGATGGGGTCAGCTTTCGGATTGATGTCGATGGCATGACAAATGATTATGTGGTCTATGTTGGTCATGTCGACGTTTTCTTAGGAAAAAACATATTTTCTTTTTTCCAAAGAATATATTAACTAATCCCTTATCTCCTGGCTTAGCTCCATGCCTATTTGGGCAACTTTGATGGGTTCATCATTGTCAAATAATACTGTTTCTTGCAGAGTTACTGGTCCACCATTGGGGTTTGATTCTCCCATAAAAGGTCGAGCGAATCGTTATTATTTTCCTCCATGCTTTCTTCTATGTCTCACCAATCCAATGCATGAATCATGTGATATATGATTTCCTCAGCTCAGACGGATGTTTGTGCTCCAACTAAGGAGTTGTAGTTGCTCCAAATCCCATAGATGAGTTCGTCAGTGTTGAGAGGCCGAGAGTAGTTGAGTTGGCTGTTACCGCTTGTTAATGGGGCTAAACCTGCTTGTTCTAAGTTTTTATAAGCTCTTTTGTTATATCCAAGCTAGCCAGGAAAAGATGATCCTTGTAAACCATGATATCTTAGCCCTTGGCATGAATGGGTGCACCAAGTGTCCCGCACGCTCTCTCATGGGCGGTTGTTATTGTAGATGCATCAACTTTGGTGCTTCGAGCGACTCTGGCATGAACTGGAGCATTGAATGGCTCTCACATCCTCTCGGGCGTACTACCGCCGAGCATTTCTAAATCATGTTGCAACATGAGGATGCCCTTTTTCGCTTATTGGAGTAATATGCTACAGTAGTATCTGGTGGCTTGAGTGGAGGGGTAGTCAACCACAATAAAATTTACTTGAATTTTGGCCATGAGAGGTTCTTAGCCGAAAGTGAGTATGTGAGAGGTAGTCCCTAGGGTTACCATGCCAACACCCGAAACCATAGATGGGCATTGTGCAAAAAGTGAGGCAGGAGGTGGGAAGTTTCATTTTGTCAAAAACTTCTTTGAACATTACATCAACAGAGATTCCCCATCAATGAAGACTTGGTGCACTTTTGTGCTAGGGACACTGACTGATATGGTCGTGTGTTCTAATTCCTTTTTTTCCTCTATAGTGATGCGATGTCCTCCCTTTCTTTTTCAACCCTAGGAGCCTTTGGGGCCCAAAGTTCTACTGAATATATTTGGCTACTTGAGGTGAGCTCTCTTGTATATCTAGCTTGATCCTATCTACTGCTTCTAGCTACGTGTGAGCCACTACAAATCGATGGTAATTATATGTTGATTGCGGCTATGATATTATCATCTGCTCGTAGGGGTTCGGTAGGTGGATTTGATCAGGAGTTGCACTGTTTTACATATTGCTGCGCATATTGCATCAATATGCCTTCATGGATTAATCGTTGGTGGAATGGTCCTTGAATAGGTGGAATTTACAAAACTTTTCACTACCCCTGGACTCTTCCCTCCACCCAGTCTGGGAGAGAGGCGACCACAGGAATAGTATGCGATCACGTGTGACAAGATAAAAAAAATTTGTGTCATGATTTAGAGTTGCGTAATTTGTATACCTAGGCTTGAAATGCAAACCACCATCTGATGGCTTCTTCTTATTTTCCTACTGCCGATTGCTTCCATGGTTGTTGTCTTCCCTTAGGTCGGCTTTGTGGTTTCACATGCCCTACTCATCTCTACTGGAGAGATCAACTTCATCTGCTCTCATTATGCCATCTTCTCGTTGGAGAAAATTAGCCAAGGACGAAGCTAGTTGCTTTTATAGCTTCTTCCACATTTTGGATCGGTACCTTACCCTTGACATAAGGAAACTACAAAGCTACTCTTTTTTTCTCCTCTAGCCCATGTAGTCTATTTATTAAAGAAATATACATACAAATGAAAGGATTTATTTGGGTCCTGTCTAATGTTGCACAGCTTGCTTGTTATCATGTTTTGGTCTTTAATGCAAAGAAGTGAGTTTCTAAGTCTACATATGATTGGGCCTATGAGTGGATGTTGTCAGTGTTGGGCGAATTCTCCCCACCAGTCCAACCATAACCGAACCTACAGGTCTCCTAACCCCTGCCGAACCGAACCATGTCCCAGCCGAACCAACACTCCTCCAACTATTGCCGAACCGACCTCCACCAAACCATGTCCCAGCCGAATCAACCTACTCCCCCTACAACCGAACCAACCTACCGGACTATACAACCGGACCAAGTGCCGCCGGACCAAGTGTCGCCGGACCAAGTGCCGCCGGACCAAGTGCCGCCGGACCAAGTGCAACCGGACCAAGTGCCACCAGACCAAGTACCACCGGACCAAGTGCTACTGGACCAAACCATGCCTCCACCACCAAATCAACCATCACCGGACCAAGTGCAACCGGACCAAGAAGCCGACCGAACCAACTCTGCCAGGCCAGACTGCATCAGCTCAGGCCCACCAACAGCTATATACATCCAAGACCCCTGCCCCCAGCCTCACTCTATAAATATAGGGGCATGGGTACAACAATGGCAGACAAGTTTGAGAGCTCAAGCACGGATAGAACTTTCAAACAACTTTCATATACTTGTATCAAAGCTTTGTACTTGTAATTTGAACAGTAAAGGGGAATAACATATAAAGTGGACATATGCACATTCTGGCCGAACCACTATAAATCTGCGTGTCTTTTACAGTTCAGTCCCTGCTTTTCATATATTTGCATAAATCACCCAGATCACAAGAATAACATAAAATCAACTAAATCATACGACTTGGAGGTGTTTGCCCATTTTTTGTGCAAACATTTTTGGTGCTTTCACTGCGAACAAGAAGCTCGAAGCTTCAGCCTCTCCCACTTAACCTTCTTCCTAACAGCATCGTTCATTGCTTGGAAAACATGGCTCCCAAGCACAGGAAAGATGTTAACAGAGGAAAGAACATCACGACTAGCAGTATTCCAGAGCCAGTGGTCACAAATCAAGAGGATCGTCCCGTTCCAGCAGCAGTACCAACTGAAAATCAAGCAAATCCGACCACCCCTACCACAGAACAGCCGGCAGCAATTACTAGGGCAGATCTAGACAGGGTTGTGGCTGAAGTGACTAACCGCTTCACATCCCAGCAGGAAGCCTTGGTGGACCATCTTATGTCACGCTTAAGGGATGCTGAAGAGTCCAACCGCAACACTGAATCATGGGGTGAGTCCCGGTCTGGAGGATCTCAGAGACAACAAAGATCTTCCTTCTTCGAAGGAGCTAACGACAGAAGCGGCCATGGTAGGAGTCGAGACCGAGCTCAGCCCGAAGTTAGACCTGAGGAAACGCTTGGAACCGAACCCAACAGGGGAGGTACCGGGCGGAGGTCAATTGTAGCCGAGCCGGTCGTACTGCTTAACCATGGAAACACCAATGAACGGGGCCGAGCTAGAGTCCAGCCCGAAGTTGGACCCGAGGAAGTGCTTAGATCAGACCCCAGCAGGGGAAGATCAAGGCAAGGGCCAACTGTAGCTGACCCTAACATGCTCCCAGAAGATCGAAGGCAGCCACTGGAAAGTATTAGGAATGATAGACGATACCATCCCTACAGGTCATTTGGACGGAATCAATCCCACAGAACAGAACCGAACTCATTTCTATCTGCTCCAAATTCTGATGAAAGGATGGCATGCTTGTTCAGAGAGTGCGTCCAACGGGATCAAAGAGATCGAGGGATAGGCGCTAGGGTAACCAGCCCTTTCGCCCGCAATATCGAAATTGCTATCACCCCCCGAGAATGGAAAATGCCAACAATGGAACCTTACAAAGGAACCTCTGACCCCGTTGTACACTTGCAGAGATACACACAGCATATGCTCATGAGCGGGGCAACAGAGGGGGTACTATGCAAATGCTTTCCACTATTCTTAGCAGATCTAGCTACCTCCTGGTTCCGCCATCTACCCCAAGGATCCATCAGCTCATGGGAGATGTTGAAAGAAAAGTTTATCAGCCAGTTCCGCATTCATGTGGAACAACCCAAGGACGCTTATTCCTTATCCAATGTCAAACAGAAATGTAACGACCCGGAATTTTGGACCATTCGCATCCATTATAAGTGTATAGGTAGACACTCATGCCAGAATTGAATTGCTCAAAATACCGCGTTGTTAATTTAAATTTGGCAAAACTGAACATATACAGTAAATAAATTAATCACAGATCACAGACACAGAGTAATAAATGCAGCGGAATTAAAAGAAATAGTAGTTCATGAAGCTACTATATAAATGTATAAGATACATCAGAGTTTACAACAGAAGAGTAATACGATACATCAGATACAAATCAGAATACATCACTGGAATCATCGAATACTGAAAGCAGAATAGATGGCTGGATCTTCAAGCAAAGCTCCAACTCCAAAGGTGAGTCTCGAAAGCTGAACCACTCAGTCTGACCCGAGCGTAAAGCAAAACACAAGACACTCGAGTCAGGATTAACATTCTTATATTTATAAATCCAACTCAAGTGAAATAGCAATTGAAATACAAGTAACTCAAAGGATGTTTGGAATAACCATCCTTTAAGGATCCGTCAAACTATCTACTATGTAGTAATGTACGCTAAGTAGATAATGTCTATCAGTAATATGTAAAGATATCAAAATAGTGTTAAGTCATGGCCCATTCCATCCTTAACACATTTTTATTCCCAAAAGCATATACAAGACCGTAGTTTCCCCAAAACCGGAAGTCACTAGAGGGCAATCCATATACTAAAGGTACAAATCAAAATCGTAGTGGTCGCGCATAAATGGAATACAAGTATGACAAGGCACATGAGGCAATACCCAAGGTAGTGATACTACCGTTCGCCTGATCCGGACTGGTGAGAACGCAACGCCGCAGCGCCCGCAACACCGTGAAACAACACTCCCAAAATCAAGGGTGCACCAATCGACAACAAGTAATGAGTAGTTCGAAGAAGTGTGTCCACTTGAGGTAGCAAATCCTCCATTGGCCCGGCACGGCTCCTGTTTTAGTCATTTCCAATTTGACACAAGTGTCAAGGCTATCCATTATCATTCTCTTTCTTCAGTCATCACGTACATCATTCCAACCACTTCATTCTGGATCATCACTCCGCGTATAGTTATTAAAGTGGTTTCCGGTTTAGATAGAGAGTATATCCATAACCGATTCCGGTCTCTTTAATAACTTTCGTAATTATTTCAACGATTGGTCGTTTAATATATTTCAAAACCAAATCAAATTCAATTTCAAATAGAATTTGTAAACCAACATTTCATTTCTCTTTCGAAATCAATTTCCAAAATTTACGTTTCAAAACTTCCAAATTCATAATTTCAAAATCTTATAATTCAATTTCAATCTTTATTTAAAACAATTCAAATAATCAATTTAAATTCGTATATAAAATTCATTCCGAAATCATTTAAATTAATTTAATTTAACATTCAAATCAATTTAAATTCATTTATCGATTTCATTCAATATTCGTTAAGTAAATTTATCATTCAAAACAATTTCTATTAAATTTCCAATTCATTAAATCCATTATTTAAATTCAACTTCATTATATCAAAACTTACAATTTGAATTAAATTAAATTCATCAAATCAAATTCTTTAAATTTCAAGTCTTACATTAATTTCAATAAATCGCATTTTATTCTTGTTAAAGAAATTCAATTTCACTTATTTACTTACTTAAATAATTTTCCAAAACTTAATTAATAAAGAAACTCAATTTCAATTATTTACGAAGTAAAATTCACTTATTCAAAAATTCAATTTCTCTTATTTAAGAATTCAATTCAATTTGATCATTAAATCATTCAATCTTATTTAATTATTAAATAATTCAAAACTTAATTATTAAATAATTTCAAAGTTTAATAATTTCAAACTTAATTATAATTCAAACTTAGTTATTAAATCATTTCAAACTTAATTTAATCATTTCTCAAATTTAACAACGTTCTTTCATCAATTACATTTGTTAATGTTTTGTTTCAGATTATTAAATATTAACATTTTCCTTTCATTAAAAATTCAAATTTCAACTTCATTTCAAAACCATATTATTTATTCAAATAAAATCTTCATTTTATTTTTAAATCAAATTATTGACCAATCGTGTTTTATTTAATTCTCTATCCTAAGTCAAGGTTCAATTTGGGTATTTATCATTTCAACCCGATTCCAATTCAATTCAAAATCAAAACATAGCAAAGGGAACTTGCAGTGTGATAACTAGGATGGTGTCAAAGTAAATAAACAAGCAATAACAACAATAAATAACAATCCAATAATCAATTCAAATAATCTCGAAATAACCATATTAATTCGCATTGTTATTTGTACGAATTAATATAATTATTTCTAGAATCTACACTATCATTTCATGTAGATTAAAGATTATTACATTACGGTTTTCACTTGTCATTCAATTTCAATTTTTACACTACAACAATTAATCCAACATACGTTCAATGGTTCAAAGTGTAATTATCACTATTTTACATGTCAATTAATTTAACAAATAAAAGGGGTCATATTCAACTAATCAAATTTTGACATATAAATCAGTTTTAAAATGGTTAACTATCCTATATCAATTTAAATTTTGCATACTATTTATCATTTATCACTAACAATTTAACGTCCAATATAAACATCAACAGTAAATCAATTATCAGCCAAACTGTATTATCATCACATAAATAATTAACAAATAATGGTGTCAGATGTCAAAGGTGAACTGATACAGGCAATAGCATATATAACAGTGTAATTAACTAACAGCAGCATATTTCAATTGTCGTTTCAATTGAAATCAAACTTAATAAATAAAAGAACATTAATCATGAGTGAGTGCTCACCTTCCGAGGCTAGAGAGATTTACAACAGAACAAGCTATGAATTATAAAGCGAAGCAAGATTGGCCCGAATCTCAAAACAAGGCAAGATTTGAACGCGAATTTAACGAACAGATCTGATAACAAAAATTGATGGGAATGAATCAAATTAGCTTGATAAAAAAAATATACATTTTCCTCTTATCATAAATTAAAATATTTATATTTACATACGATGAAGTCAAACATATATATTTTGACCGATCAAAATACCCATTATAGCATAATATATTTCAGACTATAAACACACATACAAAACAAATATACATGTTTTGTTTAAACATATAAATGCAGACTTAAACTTACACATTGCACTTACCTGACTAACATATTATATACATATTATATACATATATGCAGACAACTACCTTACAGATCATACACATGACAAAAATGCAGATTTATATACATATCACATACATATTACATACATAACTAACATAGTCATTCAAAACAAATATAAAACAGTGTATATATATATTTAAAAATCAATTTTAAACACAAATTTCAGATTAATATTAAGTTCAATACATAAAACAAAGTCTCCAAATATATATAACTTGAAAGCCAACAAATGTACTTTATAAACCAAGAATCCAGAGATAATCACCAGTTTAAATATATATACCTATGGTCCTATCTATACTAATACATTATATAAAATATATATGTAACTATTTTATTAAGTAATTCAGACTTTGAACAAAATGTATGCAAAATAGTACATGCGTACAAGTATTATAACCGACTACTGACCACAGTAGGCCAGTAACTATACCTATCAAATTTCTTATTTTAGCATAGACAACATGATAAAGCTTGTAAAACTATCATAACTTGGCAGAATCATTTATGTTTAGATAAACTAACATATATACAGTAAAGAAGAACAAATAAAACTATATCTCGATCTTCCTGCTACAACTTGTATCTCCATAGATATAGTTTTCAAATAAATCCATATATACGTAGATATATTTATATACTAACTTTATATTATATATCATAGCAAATGCAAATGTAATATTAGCCACGCGGAGGAAGGAAAACAAGCATGAGAGTCATAAAGCAAGACGTTGACTGGCACAGCTGTGACCAAATATGTACAAAATAAATGTATTTACTTGTGCATCCCTCCCACAATATAGGCAGAGAACTAAAAAATCAAATATGCTTTTTAAATTGTACCATTATAAAATTTGTATCAAATTAACATATCATAACAGTACAAAACATAAAACGTTGAACACTACTACTCTACTACATTAAAATATATACTATAAGCTTATATAATATATACTTACACAAGAGGAAAAAGTGAAGAAGATTGGTGAAGGCGGTGGCGGAGGGGAGCACGACCAAGATGGGTTGTGGCTGGCGAACTGGAAAGCTAGGTGGAAAGGTGAGCCGAAGTGGTGGCCAGGTCTCGCTGAAAATTGGTGACGGCCAACGATGTTAGGGCAGAGGCCGAGGCGACTGTGCTTGGCGATGAAGGAGTGCGGCAAGCAGATGATGGTGGGAGGATGGTGTTGTTGTGGCCACGTGGGTTGCGGGGGAAAAATGTTTGCGTGCGGCGTTTGTTAAGGGTGGAGAGGAAAGGGAAAGTCATGGGGAGGAGGCAAGCTTTGTTATGGAACGAAGGGAAGGAGCATTTCATATTAATGGGTTTGAATTATAAATGAGGAAGCATGTAAATATGTGGCAGTTTCGAATATATGAATGCCTTTTTTTCTTTAGAGAGATGGACCTTAGAGCTTCAGCTACAAAAATGCAAGCTGGGTTCATGCAAGGTGACGTGTAATTTCAGGTGAGAAAAATGTGAACAAATCAAAAATGAACTGGCAAATAGAATTTTTGAAAAGGTGGAATTGCAAATGTCAATTAAAATCTTGGGAAAAGAAAGTGTGAAAGGCTGTTTTATATAACTTTAAATATAAAGTTTTCTTTTCAAAAAGCAACGGTACAACCGAGGTCAAGAAAACGAACGGACCAAAAATAAATATTTTGCAAAGCCATAGGATAGTGAAGGATAGCTATTAATTTCAGGTAACGCAATTAAGAAATTTATTAGGTTGCTTAGGCTGCACGTTCCAATTTGACAAGGCAAAGAATAACGGTCACAATTTATGGTACCGTTACAACGAACAGTTTATTATTTCCGTCGCGTACCGAATCTTAAAATATAGAAATAAATAAACCGTGGTGATCTGCGCGACGAGACGATCAAAACGGTATACAAATATCAGTGGTATGATTGAATTATAAAAATTCGAATTTTCTAATAGCGGAAAATAAGAGAAAAACACTGAAAAATAAGATCGACGGAGCCAAAGATGTCCGAATTTGGAAAAGCGACCAACTTACATCTTGCTCAGAAGATGGTTTAGAATTTTCCTATGTAAAAGTATTTAGGTTTCGGAAACATTTTATTTTCATCGCTTTTTAACTGATTAAATTGAAGTGAATTTACGCGCGAAATAAACTTTCATATTTTCGGACGAAAATTTACCAGTTGCTGTGTTTAACTAAACGCATTCCGAATATCAATTTTTTATTTCAAAATTTTATCGTTTAAAATTTCGCAAAATTTCAACTAATTACGTTATTAAAACAGTTGAAATTTTACGGGTCGTTACATTCTCCCCCACTCAAAACTTTTCGTCCCCGAAAAGGAACGAGGTAGGAGAATAGAAACAACCAGAAAGAAAAATAGATTTGAAATACAAAAATAACAAATAATCTAAACCATATAAATTCAAATTTAAATTTATTGATATTCAATAATTGATTTAATCCATTTGATCTCACTAAAATCAATCTCACTATTTCTAAATTCATTATCTTATTATTCCATTTTCTTCAATTTACAATTTCTAAAACCATAAATTTGAATAGTCTTTTATTATACTCATATTTCTTCAACAATTTTAAATTCTTCTTTATTCCAAATTACTGTTAAATTTATTCTACTTAATATATCTACTCACATATATTTAACCCATATAAATTAATTTAAAACATAAAAGTTTCAATTTAAATTAATTTACATCTATTAATTTCTTTTAAATTCAAGGTATTTTCATATGTTGATCAAATTTCAATTTATTAATTCTTTCAAAACAAATTTATTAATTCTTTCAAAACAAATTTATTTCATTATTAGCTGAGTTTACTTATTATCATATCTAACACTATTAACATCTTTATAATCAAAATTTAGTGTATAACATTTATTATAAACACTCAAATTTTATTTCTAAATTCAATTTATATTATATATATTATCCAATTACATATTCAACTTCTGAATGATTTAGGTAAGTTGTATTAGAATGCAGTTGAACAATATACAAATAAAATTTCCCAATTCAATTATTCAAGTTTAAATATTTATTCCAAATTTTGGTTTTATTTATAATTAAAATCATCCTTTAACAAAATTTAAGAATTAGATTTCCGATTAACTTTAAACAATTTAGAGATATATATTATATATTTATATCAATCAAATTAAATTTTAAAATAAGATACTTATATATATATAAATCAAATTATACTGAAGAAATTCAAATCAAAATATTTTCAAAACAAACCGTAGCAAAGCTACAGAATGGTATCTCCACTTCGAAACTCGAAAATGAATGTCGATGATGCGGCCGCCATCACCGAAATTATTTTCCAGCGACAAAGAGAAGAGCACTGATTTCAACATTTTAAAATTCTTTGAAAACGGTTTATATTTGAAACACGTTCAATAATATATACTTTAAAATTTTAAAACCAAAGTTCGAAATCACCGGAAACTAAATTCTCAAATTTCTGAATTAAATTCATTTCAAATTCCAAATCAATTTATAAACCGTATTTATAAATTTATTTAGAACAATAAATGAAAATCAAATATTATCATTTCAAACAAACAATTTAATTAACCTATTAAATTCCAGAAAATTTTACTTATATTTTCACAATATAATCAAACAAATTTATTTCATTTACCAAATTTGAAAATAATATTGTGTCAGTTTGCTCTGTTCAAGTGTTTTGGAAATCCTATCGATTGCGTTGATCAGACGTATCGATCGGAAACCCAAATCAACATCAACAACTCAAACAACACAATATATAAAACATTTTAAAATTAATTTACAAATACACTTCCTCACTTAACGATACAATAATGGATTTCAAAGCAAGGATAGGGATTCAAATTTTTGATAGACTCAAATCAAGGAGAATTCTGATTCGAAGATATGTTCGAAACAGAAGAAATGATGATTAAATAACGAAATAAGAAGATGGATAAGCTTATATAAATCGCGGGCAACCTTAACCGGTCGACCGTGACTTCAAGAATAAGATCGATGCTGAATTTCGAGGTAAATCAACACTCGATCTCAAGAGATGGAATTCAGGTATAGCAGGGAATAGATAGCATCGTAAACCGAGGATACAGAAATCTCCAGTAAATCAATGCCTATTGTAAAGGAGTTTCACCCCTTTACAATCATTCGAAGTTTGGCGAGACCGCCGATTAACTATAAGAGTCATTCGAAGTGAAGTTATGTGATGCTCCAGAATTGAAAGAAGACGAATAGTGAAGGACACGAATGAATTTCGGAATTGAGGGGAACGTTCCAAAATTCAAAGGAATTGAGTCAAAGGAAGAGATTGAAACTCGAATGAGAGTGATTCTGTAAATACATTTACCCTATATGTTAAGTTTTGCCTAGAGCTACCAAAGCTCTGATACCAACTGTAACGACCCGGAATTTTGGACCATTCGCATCCATTATAAGTGTATAGGTAGACACTCATGCCAGAATTGAATTGCTCAAAATACCGCGTTGTTAATTTAAATTTGGCAAAACTGAACATATACAGTAAATAAATTAATCACAGATCACAGACATAGAGTAATAAATGCAGCGGAATTAAAAGAAATAGTAGAACATGAAGCTACTATATAAATGTATAAGATACATCAGAGTTTACAACAGAAGAGTAATACGATACATCAGATACAAATCAGAATACATCACTGGAATCATCGAATACTGAAAGCAGAATAGATGGCTGGATCTTCAAGCAAAGCTCCAACTCCAAAGGTGAGTCTCGAAAGCTGAACCACTCAGTCTGACCCGAGCGTAAAGCAAAACACAAGACACTCGAGTCAGGATTAACATTCTTATATTTATAAATCCAACTCAAGTGAAATAGCAATTGAAATACAAGTAACTCAAAGGATGTTTGGAATAACCATCCTTTAAGGATCCGTCAAACTATCTACTATGTAGTAATGTACGCTAAGTAGATAATGTCTATCAGTAATATGTAAAGATATCAAAATAATGTTAAGTCATGGCCCATTCCACCCTTAACACATTTTTATTCCCAAAAGCATATACAAGACCGTAGTTTCCCCAAAACCGGAAGTCACTAGAGGGCAATCCATATACTAAAGGTACAAATCAAAATCGTAGTGGTCGCGCATAAACGGAATACAAGTATGACAAGGCACATGAGGCAATACCCAAGGTAGTGATACTACCGTTCGCCTGATCCGGACTAGTGAGAACGCAACGCCGCAGCGCCCGCAACACCGTGAAACAACACTCCCAAAATCAAGGGTGCACCAATCGACAACAAGTAATGAGTAGTTCGAAGAAGTGTGTCCACTTGAGGTAGCAAATCCTCCATTGGCCCGGCACGGCTCCTGTTTTAGTCATTTCCAATTTGACACAAGTGTCAAGGCTATCCATTATCATTCTCTTTCTTCAGTCATCACGTACATCATTCCAACCACTTCATTCTGGATCATCACTCCGCGTATAGTTATTAAAGTGGTTTCCGGTTTAGATAGAGAGTATATCCATAACCGATTCTGGTCTCTTTAATAACTTTCGTAATTATTTCAACGATTGGTCGTTTAATATATTTCAAAACCAAATCAAATTCAATTTCAAATAGAATTTGTAAACCAACATTTCATTTCTCTTTCGAAATCAATTTCCAAAATTTACGTTTCAAAACTTCCAAATTCATAATTTCAAAATCTTATAATTCAATTTCAATCTTTATTTAAAACAATTCAAATAATCAATTTAAATTCGTATATAAAATTCATTCCGAAATCATTTAAATTAATTTAATTTAACATTCAAATCAATTTAAATTCATTTATCGATTTCATTCAATATTCGTTAAGTAAATTTATCATTCAAAACAATTTCTATTAAATTTCGAATTCATTAAATCCATTATTTAAATTCAACTTCATTATATCAAAACTTACAATTTGAATTAAATTAAATTCATCAAATCAAATTCTTTAAATTTCAAGTCTTACATTAATTTCAATAAATTGCATTTTATTCTTGTTAAAGAAATTCAATTTCACTTATTTACTTATTTAAATAATTTTCCAAAACTAAATTAATAAAGAAACTCAATTTCAATTATTTACGAAGTAAAATTCACTTATTCAAAAATTCAATTTCTCTTATTTAAGAATTCAATTCAATTTGATCATTAAATCATTCAATCTTATTTAATTATTAAATAATTCAAAACTTAATTATTAAATAATTTCAAAGTTTAATAATTTCAAACTTAATTATAATTTCAAACTTAGTTATTAAATCATTTCAAACTTAATTTAATCATTTCTCAAATTTAACAACGTTCTTTCATCAATTACATTTGTTAATATTTTGTTTCAGATTATTAAATATTAACATTTTCCTTTCATTAAAAATTCAAATTTCAACTTCATTTCAAAACCATATTATTTATTCAAATAAAATCTTCATTTTATTTTTAAATCAAATTATTGACCAATCGGGTTTTATTTAATTCTCTATCCTAGGTCAAGGTTCAATTTGGGTATTTATCATTTCAACCCGATTCCAATTCAATTCAAAATCAAAACATAGCAAAGGGAACTTGCAGTGTGATAACTAGGATGGTGTCAAAGTAAATAAACAAGCAATAACAACAATAAATAACAATCCAATAATCAATTCAAATAATCTCGAAATAACCGTATTAATTCGCATTGTTATTTGTACGAATTAATATAATTATTTCTAGAATCTACACTATCATTTCATGTAGATTAAAGATTATTACATTACGGTTTTCACTTGTCATTCAATTTCAATTTTTACACTACAACAATTAATCCAACATACGTTCAATGGTTCAAAGTGTAATTATCACTATTTTACATGTCAATTAATTTAACAAATAAAAGGGGTCATATTCAACTAATCAAATTTTGACATATAAATCAGTTTTAAAATGGTTAACTATCCTATATCAATTTAAATTTTGCATACTATTTATCATTTATCACTAACAATTTAACGTCCAATATAAACATCAACAGTAAATCAATTATCAGCCAAACTGTATTATCATCACATAAATAATTAACAAATAATGGTGTCAGATGTCACAGGTGAACTGATACAGGCAATAGCATATATAACAGTGTAATTAACTAACAGCAGCATATTTCAATTGTCGTTTCAATTGAAATCAAACTTAATAAATAAAAGAACATTAATCATGAGTGAGTGCTCACCTTCCGAGGCTAGAGAGATTTACAACAGAACAAGCTATGAATTATAAAGCGAAGCAAGATTGGCCCGAATCTCAAAACAAGGCAAGATTTGAACGCGAATTTAACGAACAGATCTGATAACAAAAATTGATGGGAATGAATCAAATTAGCTTGATAAAAAAAATATACATTTTCCTCTTATCATAAATTAAAATATTTATATTTACATACGATGAAGTCAAACATATATATTTTGACCGATCAAAATACCCATTATAGCATAATATATTTCAGACTATAAACACACATACAAAACAAATATACATGTTTTGTTTAAACATATAAATGCAGACTTAAACTTACACATTGCACTTACCTGACTAACATATTATATACATATTATATACATATATGCAGACAACTACCTTACAGATCATACACGTGACAAAAATGCAGATTTATATACATATTACATACATATTACATACATAACTAACATAGTCATTCAAAACAAATATAAAACAGTATATATATATATTTAAAAATCAATTTTAAACACAAATTTCAGATTAATATTAAGTTCAATACATAAAACAAAGTCTCCAAATATATATAACTTGAAAGCCAACAAATGTACTTTATAAACCAAGAATCCAGAGATAATCACCAGTTTAAATATATATACCTATGGTCCTATCTATACTAATACATTATATAAAATATATATGTAACTATTTTATTAAGTAATTCAGACTTTAAACAAAATGTATGCAAAATAGTACATGCGTACAAGTATTATAACCGACTACTGACCACAGTAGGCCAGTAACTATACCTATCAAATTTCTTATTTTAGCATAGACAACATGATAAAGCTTGTAAAACTATCATAACTTGGCAGAATCATTTATGTTTAGATAAACTAACATATATACAGTAAAGAAGAACAAATAAAACTATATCTCGATCTTCCTGCTACAACTTGTATCTCCATAGATATAGTTTTCAAATAAATCCATATATACGTAGATATATTTATATACTAACTTTATATTATATATCATAGCAAATGCAAATGTAATATTAGCCACGCGGAGGAAGGAAAACAAGCATGAGAGTCATAAAGCAAGACGTAGACTGGCACAGCTGTGACCAAATATGTACAAAATAAATGTATTTACTTGTGCATCCCTCCCACAATATAGGCAGAGAACTAAAAAATCAAATATGCTTTTTAAATTGTACCATTATAAAACTTGTATCAAATTAACATATCATAACAGTACAAAACATAAAACGTTGAACACTACTACTCTACTACATTAAAATATATACTATAAGCTTATATAATATATACTTACACAAGAGGAAAAAGTGAAGAAGATTGGTGAAGGCGGTGGCGGAGGGGAGCATGGCCAGGATGGGTTGTGGCTGGCGAACTGGAAAGCTAGGTGGAAAGGTGAGCCGAAGTGGTGGTCAGGTCTCGCTGAAAATTGGTGAAGGCCAACGATGTTAGGGCAGAGGCCGAGGCGACTGTGCTTGGCGATGAAGGAGTGCGGCAAGCAGATGATGGTGGGAGGATGGTGTTGTTGTGGCCACGTGGGTTGCGGGGGAAAAATGTTTGCGTGCGGCGTTTGTTAAGGGTGGAGAGGAAAGGGAAAGTCATGGGGAGGAGGCAAGCTTTGTTATGGAACGAAGGGAAGGAGCATTTCATATTAATGGGTTTGAATTATAAATGAGGAAGCATGTAAATATGTGGCAGTTTCGAATATATGAATGCCTTTTTTTCTTTAGAGAGATGGACCTTAGAGCTTCAGCTACAAAAATGCAAGCTGGGTTCATGCAAGGTGACGTGTAATTTCAGGTGAGAAAAATGTGAACAAATCAAAAATGAACTGGCAAATAGAATTTTTGAAAAGGTGGAATTGCAAATGTCAATTAAAATCTTGGGAAAAGAAAGTGTGAAAGGCTGTTTTATATAACTTTAAATATAAAGTTTTCTTTTCAAAAAGCAACGGTACAACCGAGGTCAAGAAAACGAACGGACCAAAAATAAATATTTTGCAAAGCCATAGGATAGTGAAGGATAGCTATTAATTTCAGGTAACGCAATTAAGAAATTTATTAGGTTGCTTAGGCTGCACGTTCCAATTTGACAAGGCAAAGAATAACGGTCACAATTTATGGTAACGTTACAACGAACAGTTTATTATTTCCGTCGCGTACCGAATCTTAAAATATAGAAATAAATATACCGTGGTGATCTGCGCGACGAGACGATCAAAACGGTATACAAATATCAGTGGTATGATTGAATTATAAAAATTCGAATTTTCTAATAGCGGAAAATGAGAGAAAAACACTGAAAAATAAGATCGACGGAGCCAAAGATGTCCGAATTTGGAAAAGCGACCAACTGACATCTTGCTCAGAAGATGGTTTAGAATTTTCCTATGTAAAAGTATTTAGGTTTCGGAAACATTTTATTTTCATCGCTTTTTAACTGATTAAATTGAAGTGAATTTACGCGCGAAATAAACTTTCATATTTTCGGACGAAAATTTACCAGTTACTGTGTTTAACTAAACGCATTCCAAATATCAATTTTTTTATTTCAAAATTTTATCGTTTAAAATTTCGCAAAATTTCAACTAATTACGTTATTAAAATAGTTGAAATTTTACGGGTCGTTACAAGAAACCTGGAGAGAAGCTGCAGCAATATTTAACCCGATTCAATGCCGCAGCGGCCGCAGTCCAAGATGCCGATGAGAAGCTTGTCTTAATGGCCCTCTGTAGTGGTGTGCATCCGGATACTAAATTTGCTAGAAGATTGACAAAAGAAAAACCAGCTAATTTCCCCGATTTCTTCCGTGAAGTCGGGAAATATACGAGGCTTGAAGACGCTGCCACTGAGGAATGGTCAGGGCAACAAAATAAGGCAGCTCACGGCAACACGCCCGCTGCAGCGAAGGACATTCGAAGAAATGATTCTAGAGATAATGCTGGGGGCAAGAAGGGGGAAAAGCGCCTATATCGGCCAGAACCAAGATTCGACACTTACACTCCTTTGAATGAAACCATTGAAAACATCTTCCTTGCCACCCAAGATGAAGTTAAATACAAACGCCCCCTGCACAAGAAGGAATCAGATAACGCGATTAAGTCTAGAAAATTCTACCGCTTCCACGAATCCCATGGGCATGATACCAATGAATGCCATCATCTCCGGGACTTGATTGAAGAATACATCAGAAGGAGGAGACTGGAACGCTATGTAAAAGGTCAGAACAGGACTCCAGCTCTTGCCAATGAGAACCCAAGGCTACCCTCCCTAGAGGTAGGCAGAGGAAATCGCAACACTAGCGGCTCCAGTCAAGAGAAGATAGTGGTCCATACCATCTCGGTAGGATCGCACATCGCCGACAGAAGCTGGGCAGAAATGGAAAGATATGGAAAGTCGCTTAGAAACAATGAAGACTGTGTTAATTCTGTTATAGAAGAACGCCACCCGAAGCGGAAAGAGAGTGATAACATCACATTCAGTAGGCACGGCCTAGAGGGAAGATAGTACCCTCACATGGATCCCATGGTTATCTCTGCCCGGCTCGGTCCGGCCGAAGTTTTCCAAATTCTAGTAGACACTGGAAGCTCACTAAATATCTTATTCAAGCATGCATTCGACAAAATGAAACTATCAATAAAGGACGTTTCTCCCTGCAATAAACCACTACACGGTTTCACTGGAGATGCAAAGATGCCCCTCAGGCAACTGGACCTCTTTGTTGAAATTGGAAGCCATCCCCGCTCCGTTGTACGGAAACAGACATTTGTGATGATAGAAAACCACTCGGCCTACAACGCCTTCTTAGGAAGGCCAGCCTTGTCTAACTTCCAAATTGTCCTGGCCCCATGGTGCCTAAAGATGAAATTTCCAACGGACAATGGAGTAGGGGAAGTAGAGGGAGACCAGGACATTGCTCGAGACTGCTATGTAACTGAACTTCGCAACAACCACAGGAAGGATAAAGGGAAGAGTGTAGAGGTTGCCCTCTACACAAAAAGTTTGGAAGCATAGCAACTAAAGAAAGCCCCTCCTCTTCGATATACCAGCAACCCTTTCAACGAATTAGACCCCAGGGACAAAGAGGAGGAGGCCACCGTCGAGCCTGCAGAGGCTATGGAATTTGTATCTGTAGACAAACATGACTCGAGTAGACTATTGAAAATCGGGTCCCAACTAAAAGCAGAATTGAAGGAACAACTCATTGACTTTCTCCGCCACAACTTGGATGTATTTGCATGGTCACATGCTGACATGACCGGAATCTCTCCTGACATAGCATGCCACGTACTAAACATTGATCCTACCAAGGCACCCGTAAAACAAAGAAAGAGAAGTATAGGGGCAGAACGATCAGCAGCCCTCGACGAAGAAGTAAAGAATCTACTTGCCAATGACTTCATACGAGAGGCCATCTACCCAGAGTGGGTCGCCAACCCGGTGCTGGTAAAGAAGGCTAATGGGAAGTGGCGAACATGCATTGACTTCTCCAACTTAAATGACGCCTGCCCGAAAGATTGCTTCCCACTTCCCCGAATCGATCAACTTGTAGACGGCACAGCCGGGCACGAACTCTTATCTTTTATGGACGCATACTCAGGATATAACCAAATTCCCATGCATGCTCCCGATCAAGACCACACTAGTTTCATCACTAACCGGGGATTGTATTGCTACAAGGTAATGCCTTTCGGACTTAAAAATGCAGGAGCCACCTGCCAGTGCCTCGTCAACAAGATGTTTGCAGGGCTAATAGGACAAACTATGGAAGTGTATGTGGATGACATGCTGGTAAAGTCAAGGAAAGCCGACGATCACGTAAGCCACCTGGACGAGATGTTTCGAGTACTTCGCCAATATGGAATGAAACTTAATCCTCTAAAATGCTCCTTCGGAGTGTCATCAGGAAAGTTCTTGGGATTCATTGTCCATGCTAAAGGGATTGAAGCAAACCCTGAACAAGTCCGAGCTCTAAAAGATATCAAAATACCTTCCACTCGAAAGGAAATGCAAAGCCTGAATGGGAAAGTGGCCGCCCTAAGCCGATTCATCTCCAAAGCAACGGATAAGTGCGTCCCCTTCTTCGAAGCTCTAAATAAAGACAAAGGAAAGTTCGAATGGACTGACGAATGCTTAACAGCTTTCCTTAACTTAATCGAACACCTCCAGAAACCGCCGGTACTCTCGACTCCAAACGAAGGCGAAGAGTTATACCTATACCTTGCTGTATCATCTCATGCTCTAAGCGCTGCTTTGGTAAGAGAAGACAACCGCACGCAGCGGCCAGTATACTTTGTAAGTAAGAGGTTTACAGGGGCAGAAGTCAGATATCCTAAACTTGAGAAGCTAGCATACTGTCTACTAATCGCATCACGAAAACCGCGACACTATTTTCAATCCCATTCCATCAGAGTTCTGACTAATCAACCGCTGAGGCAGGTACTCCATCGTCCCGACACTTCCGGACGACTACTTAAATGGTGCATTGAACTAAGTCAATATGATATTACCTACCATCCTCGCACCGCCATCAAGGGGCAAGCCATGGCCGATTTCATTGCCGAATTCACTACCAACGAAGGTAAGAAGCAATCAGAGATAGCAGAAGAGATCAAGTGTAACCTCTTTGTGGATGGTGCATCAAACGAACAAGGCTCGGGGGTAGGTGTGGTAATAATCACTCCCAGGGGAAGTAAGCTGCACTATGCTATAAGGTTGGAATTCACTACCACTAACAATGATGCAGAGTATGAAGCAATGATAGCTGGATTAGAACTTGCCTTAGAAATCGGAGCCAATTCTTTGTGTCTTCATAGCAATTCTCAACTTATTGTAAATCAAATACTAGGAGAATTCCAGGCTCGAGAAGAATGACTCATAGCATATTTAAAGAAGACCAAGTTACTTCTCAATCGATTGGACCACTATTTAGTCAAACAGATCCCTCGGGAAGAGAACCAAGAGGCCGATGAATTGGCGAAGCAAGCTAGCATGAGAGACGGCGCTATTTCCAGAGCAGTAGCCATCTCAAAGCAACTGACCCTAAGTTTTGAGCAAGTAAATCTGATAGCTGCAACCGAAGAAGCAACTTTGATGACTCCCATCCGAAACTACTTACAAAGTGGCACACTGCCCAACGGGCGTAACGAAGTCAAGAAAATCTTGAGGAAAGTTTCCCGCTACACAATACAAGAGGGCACCCTCTATCGGCGTGGCTTCTCTAACCCCTTATTAAGGTGTGTCGCTGGAAGGGAAGCCAAGGAAATCTTATCCAACATTCATCAAGGAAGCTGCGGAGATCACACTGGAGGGCAGACTTTGGCAAAAAAGATACTCCGATATAGATATTTCTGGCCCACCTTAAGCAAGGACGCCTTAGATTTCGTCAGAAAATGTGACAGATGCCAGAAGTTTGCTAAGATTCCGCGGCTACCAACAACTGAGATTACTCAAATGACTAGCCCTTGGCCCTTTGCAGTATGGGGAATTGACTTGATCGGCGAACTGCCAATGGGCCGAGGCGGGGCCAAACATGCTATAGTGGCAGTCGACTACTTCACCAAATGGGTGGAGGCAGAACCCCTAAATAAAGTATCTTCGGCAAAAGTTATTAACTTCTTGATCAAAAATGTTCTATGTAGGTACGGAGTCCCATTCAAAATTATATCGGACAATGGTCTTCAGTTTGACAGCGAGGAGTTCGCCAACTGGTGCCAAGAGCACGGAATTCACAAAAGCTTCTCATCCGTAGCTTATTCCCAGGCAAACGGACAAGTCGAAGCCGTCAACAAAATTCTGAAAACTCTAATCAAAAAGAAACTCGAAAAGTCAAAGGGCGCTTGGGTGGATGAGCTCCCTACGACACTGTGGGCCTATCGCACATCTTTCAGAACATCAACGGGGCATACTACTTTCTCTTTGGCATACGGATCGGAGGCTATGCTCCCGGTTGAAACCATCGTGCCTTCCCACCGTAGGATCCACTATAACCCAGAAGAGAACGAAGAACTCCTTCACATGTCTTTGGATCTAATTGAGGAGAGAAGAAATGATGCAGCCCTCAAAGCAGCAGCCCACAAGCAAAAAGTGGCAGCACAATACAACTCCAAGGTCAAGCATCGTATCTTACAAGAAGGAGATCTTGTCCTCAAGCGAGTCTTCCCGCGCCCCGGAGCACTAGATCCAATCTGGGATGGACCATATGTAATTCATAAAGATCTCCACAATGGAGCTTATATTTTGTCAATAGTGGACGGAGAGGTGTTCCAGAGGGCATGGAACATCCAACACCTCCGTCGATACTTTTCTTAACTTATACTGCCCATATGAAGTGAATTAACAAAGAGAATCAGTGGACGTAGGCATTTTCGTGCCGAACCACTTTAAAAAACCTTGTCTCTTTTTTAACTAGTTCCTTTATATCTTGGCTGCTTGTTAACTTTATCCTTTTCTGTTGAACAAAACCCTGTGCAAATAGCATTTTCACTCAAGGCGCTCCACAGCGCGACTTCTCTGGACAAGACCTAACATGTACTATACGAATCTATGCCCTCGCCAATGAGACACTTTTGCTCCGGCATCCGTCTGCTGCGGGTTAACTCATTGCTCGCGACGGCCTTCAAAGCCAACTGTAATGAGCCGATTATAAGCCACCAAGAAGACCGACTATAACCGAGGCAGCTCATTACGACGTTCGGCTCGCCAGCAACTGTGAACCTACTTTAAGCCCCAACATAAGGTGTGGCCAGCCAGGGGTAGTTCACGGTTGACGATCGGCACCCACGCTAGCCGGCCACAGTAAATCGAATAATACCCACGATTACGGGCCATAATGGCCCGAGTAGTTACTGTGCGCGATCTCGGCTCCGATGTGTCTTAAGTACGGCTGTGGTAAAAAAGATTAACTCCCCGTGGAGGCGTAAGATGGGTGACAAATGTCTCCAAGACCCACAGCTAGGGAAAGTGACTACAAAGCCCATTTGCCACGAACTTAAGCACATCGAAGGCCTTCCGTGATTGGAAGTTTTACTATTTCTCGTATTTCAATTTTATTTAAAAAACTATTCTCATATCCTCTGTAACAATCCCTAAAGTACAGGACATAGAATAGGAGACATTTGCTAATGGAAGCGGGTACTCACAACGAGACACTGGACTGCATTCCATACTCGGTCACACAAGACATTCAAAGCTGCCATCTACAAGCAAAATATGAAGGGCGGTATTTCCTTCTTTCATGTATAAACATGTGGCTATAATTTATTCACACATCACACTAACATTGCAAGACATGAAATTACGTTTTAAACAAGAACTTGATGTCAAACACAATTGAATTACAAAAATATGCATAGCTATATTTCTCATACAACATGTCAAAATAGCAAAAACATTCAAAAACGATAGAATCAGCTTAAGTTAAAAAATTACACGTCAAGAATAATGTTTTTTTATTACAAGTAGCATAATTACAGCCTAAGAGTTACGTTACTGTTCTGAGACTAACATACACAACAATGTCAAGTTCACAAAAAGATATCCAGGTCAAATCAAGGAGCCGGCTGCGTCGGAGTTTTATCCTTGTCCTGTTGCCCACCTGTCCGGTCAAAGAAAGAATTCATTAATGATAAGAAACCAAGTTAACGGAAAGACTAGAAAGGAAGACTTACCAGCACCTGCTTCCTGACCATCCTGGTCATCATCCTCTACTTGCACACCTGCCTCCTCAGCAGCAAGCAGCCGCATACCCTCCTTCACCGCCACCTTCTCCTCCTTGGTAAACTGGGCAGTGACCACATCCATTCTAAAGACCGCGCCACCCTCTTTATCCGCATCGGCCCTGGCCTCCTCCAGAGCCCGGAGATAAATCCTGGCCATGACTCGGGGGTAATCATCCATCCAGGATAAATTACCCTGCTTCCAGGTGCGGAAATACATATCCTGGAGCATCTCATCCACCACCCCTCGTTTTCCTCAAGCTCCCTCATTCGGGCCTCAGAAGTACGCAGCTTAGCGATGGCAGCATCCCTCTCCGATCGGTATTGTGAGCAGTCAGACTGAAGGGATATCCTCATCGCCTCCATCTCCTCCTTCAACCTGGACTGAGCAAGCTCCGCGGCCTCAAGTCTTCCCGATAATTCCTGCACCTGCTCAATGTCCGCTTGTCGAACCTCATCCACTGTCGTGATGGCCATGTCAATTCGCTCCTTGCAGGCGGCCTCCATTTTTCCCAACTCTGCCCTGCTGACCTCTTTCATAGTCTTCTTCAGTTGCCTGGATGCGGCCTCATGCTGAGAAATTTGGATGGCTTGATCGGCAAGCTGCTTAGCCTGGTCGAAGACCATTAACCGTAGCCAAATGTTGGCACTCCCAATTTCCTCCCCGGCCTTGACTAGTCGGACATGATGCCCCATCAATTTCCTGGTCTCCTCAGCAACCCGGTCAATATTTGCCTTAGCCTCATCCCCCAGAGTTACAACCCGGGTAGTAAGCAAATCAAGGTCCAGGGACTTAGCTTCGTCAAGCACCCGTACCATAGGATTGATTGTGAGGGAGAAGATGCTCACCAGTAACCTCATCGAAGGAGATGTCATGAGATGCCGGGTCCAGGTCTGGATGACCTGCAAACGGATTGTGAACTAAGCCAGGATGATCTATCGGGGTGACGGTTGGATTCTCAGACAGATGTGGGGAAGGTATAAACTCGGTGTCCTCCTCCTCAATATCATGAATAGGATGGAGTGGGGCCGGAGGGCCAGGAAGAGATTCAAACGTAGATCGACTCCTCTTCCTCTTTTGTATATCTTCTTCAATAACTCCAAGAAGAGGACGATAGCCTACTACGTCTCCAGGACGGTTAGTAGGAGGCTTCGGCTTGGCAGAAGCTTTGAGGAGTTTGTATTGTTCAAGCCCGTGCCGAAGATCTGAGGTCTTGGCCGTTTTTCCCGCTCCTGGAATAAAAATCAAGTGTCACCAGCATGCATTGAGCCATCATTCGAGAATTAAAAAGAATAGAGAGAAATTCACCTTGAACCGCAGAAGTTGCCTCAGTAGAAGCACTCTCGGAAGATAAATCGACGCCGGTCCCAACCTTATCAGCTTTCTTGGACTTCTCCGTTTCCTCCAACTCTTCAAAGGCTTGGCGGAGAGCATCATCCGTCCACTCTTGGATCACGCCCGCCTGCCCAGGAGGCAAAGCCCCGGTGCCATCACCGCCCTATCCTTCGCCACCATCATCGCCGTGACGATCACCGTCACCTTCTCCACCGCTTCCGCTCTCCGCCTCACCTCCTTCATCCTCGCCTTTTTCCCCCTCCACTTTAACCTCCTCCTGAACATCTGGATGTGTGCTGGGAGAGGGTCCATCAGACTTCTTGAGTTTCTTCCCCCCGACGACTTGATGCGCCGAGAAGGGTCTCCTTTTGCCGCTCTTCGTCGTGGCCCCTCCTGTGGCTTTGGCAGCCCTCTCCTCCGCCGTGTCTCTCTACTTGACCACGGACTGATGTGGTAGGATTAGGTTATGCCCCAGAAGTGTAGCGTTCCTAATCAAGTAAGAGGTCGACCTATCCCTTTCCGTGATGGCTTCTATTTCCGTAGCCATCTGAACCAGGCGGTCATTCTCTACGACCGCAAAGCCACCTGTCGCTAGCAAGAAATAAAAACACATGAGAAGAAGCATTGCAGTCAGAACATAAATCATAAATAAACTTCGACTTACAGCCTGAGGTGAAGCGACGGATGGAAACAGAGTCATCCTTAACAAAAAACCATTCTTTCTTAAACATGCTGAAATTCGAATATAAGTCCAGGACCGGCTTGAAAAATACGGCTGATTCCAAGCTGATGTATGGAGACCCCTTCTTATAGCCTCTCAAGTTGTACAAATACTGGATCTCCCGGTTGGAGGGAGGACGCCCGTATCTCCTTTGGAAAATGACAAACAGGCTCACCAGGATGGCGTAGGAGTTCGGTTGAAGCTGGAATGGAGCCACCTTTAAGTAAGTGATGAAGCTGGTTATCCAGGCATTGATCGGGGGGATGGCCCCACACATACAGTGGTACCTACTATAGGCGAAATATCCTTCGAGGGGATTATATGGCATCACTCCCTCCCCCGGCAGTAGCATGCGTGCTCTATTAATCCCAAAGGAGCGAGAGATGACATCGAGCTGCTCGTCTTTGAGTGAGCTAGGGAAACAATCGGGAGTCGAGTTCAGAAGCTCTTGATGACCATACCCATCTACTAATGATCTTGGGGTGGGCCCATAACGTCCCGGTCCTGACGGGGCTGGGGGCACGGCAGAAGGCTCTTCTCTGTCCTGAGATCTCTTCTTTTCTGATCGGGTTTCCACTTTGTGAGACATTTATCTGCAAACACAAAAGGGCACGTTATTAGAACAAGGAAGTGTAGAGATACAGACAAGCGAGTGCGTACAATCTAGGGTTTCGTTTGTAATTTAAGAGCACAAGGGGCCTGAGAACTCGTTCGATAATCAAACTCCCCATGGTCATTCGGGGGTTCGATACGCAGGTTCATTCGGCATTTCCAACGCAGGTTCATTCGGCATTTCCAACGCAGGTTCATTCGGCATTTCCAGCATAAGGTTCATTCGGTAATCGACATCACCAGTCTCATTCGGCGGCTCAAGGCTAAGGGACATTCGGCACTCACGATCTCAATGTCATTCGGTAGTTCAAAAACATTAAAATCATCCGGCAATTACCTGGTTCGGTAGTCAGAAGGTTTCAGCAGTGTAATTGATTCGGCAGAAATAAAAATTTGGTTCGGCTATATCGGATTGGTAAGGAATAACGAAAGTGTATAGCCCCTACTTATAGGAAAATATAGGATACCGGACCAATTGATTCGGCACTCAGGGACCGAATGGAGATGACCAAAAAACAAAGTAAGCCATATGCCAGCATATGCCCCACTTTGGGGGGCAAATGTTGGGCGAATTCTCCCCACCAGTCCAACCATAACCGAACCAACAGGTCTCCTAACCCCTGCTAAACCAAACCATGTCCCAGCCGAACCAACACTCCTCCAACTATTGCCGAACCGACCTCCACCAAACCATGTCCCAGCCGAATCAACATACTCCCCCTACAACCGAACCAACCTACCGGACTATACAACCGGACCAAGTGCCACCGGACCAAGTGCAACCGGACCAAGTGCCACCGGACCAAGTACCACCGGACCAAGTGCTACTAGACCAAACCACGCCTCCACCACCGAATCAACCATCACCGGACCAAGTGCAACCGGACCAAGAAGCCGACCGAACCAACTCTGCCAGGCCAGACTGCATCATCCCAGGCCCACCAGCAGCTATATACATCCAAGACCCCTGCCCCAGCCTCACTTTATAAATAGAGGGGCAGGGGTACAACAATGGCAGACAAGTTTGAGAGCTCAAGCACGGATAGAACTTTCAAACAACTTTCATATACTTGTATCAAAGCTTTGTACTTGTAATTTGAACAGTAAAGGGGAATAACATATAAAGTGGATGTAGGCACATTCTGGCCGAACCACTATAAATCTGTGTGTCTTTTACAGTTCAGTCCCTGCTTTTCATATATTTGCATAAATCACCCAGATCTCAAGAATAACATAAAATCAACTAAATCATACGACTTGGAGGTGTTTGCCCATTTTTTGTGCAAACAGTCAGCCTAGAGAAAAATGAACCGGCCAAAGGCCGGTCCAGTTTGGTTGGAAAGGGACAAAAGGCATTTGGTATAGTCGGAGAGCTGGCCGGCATAGGTTATCTATTGAAGGCAGTTATATGATCGGACAGGTTCACGCTCCAATCATACTTTTCAATCATAGGAAAGGAATACCGCTAATGGATATGGGTATTCCAAATTTAGTCTGATAAAAGTTCTTCATTTACATCATTCAATAGGCCTTCGCCTTTAGAGTTTCTGGCTTGGATCCAATGCATTTCTTGACGTAAGGCTGCCATTTCTTTTCTGATGCTAACCTCCACATGTCGCAACTAGCGCTGGCCTACAATGGGGGATGGACTCTGATGTCTGATAGGTGAGGGGAATCTGCGACGTTGGTATAGCGATGGAGAATGACTACGGTGGACTGGGATATGAGACTTGCTTCTATTGACCGAGGGCGATCTATGTTGGTAGGCCCATCTCACTCAGGACCTGGGCTTGGGTACCTCCCTGTAGGATCAGGAATGGATCGATGATTCCCTAGCTTTAAGATTCGTTCCCCGTCCATCGTCATTGAGACTGTCAAAGCATAGGTCGCATTCCCTATATGTTTCTTAAAGGCGATGAAACATAGAAAATCTTTCTACTGAGGTGGAGCGACTGTCCATTGGATTTCATGGCATACTACTGGTTTAGGTTTTAGGACGTCCCACATACACCCATTGCTCGTGGGTAGTACGCATGTCTCTAAGATGGGCATAAGAACCTCCAAAGGGGGCTCCACCATTACCCTTTTGCAAGCGTCATGCATTATGTTGTAGGTATTGGGCATAACATGTTAGATAAGGGTTCATCGTTGGTGAGTGTACCACCCTGAAGATCACTATTTGGGAATCAACCTAGCCATATGATCATTCAAGTTGCGAGTGATTTGCCCAATGCTGAACCTTTTTTCATGATGAGCCATATGTCATTGCTAAGATTTGGAATAGAACAAAGAACGCTAACCTTAATGGATCCATTAATGTTATGACCTAATAGCTTCATTCTCATTATGGTCTTGCATGGAGTGAATATGAGAGAAGTTTCAGAAGAAGTAAAGTAATGAATAATGAGAGCTATTAGGGATGCAACCTCCTTCTAACATCAAAATGTTGACTAAAAAATTAGCCAACATCAAAATTATGATTAAGATGTGATATTATTAAAGGTCAATTGCTAATACCTCGATTTATAAATGGAAAAATGAGGAAATAATGCGCAATAAGTAAAGACACAATGTTTAGAGTGGTTTGATCAAAGTTGATCTACGTCCACTATGAGGAATTTCTTATTACTTGGCTTTTTATGCAATAGCTTTAATTCGAGAAATAACAACAAGGGATTAAATGCTTAAGAGCTTGTGTTCTTCATCCATTTTTAAAATGCATGTCTTGAGGTACTTATAGCTATTGAGTTGTTGTCTAAATGGCTGAGATTGCACTACCAAGCCGCTGATATCACGTTGGACCACGATTGTGTTGCTTGGCTTGATGCGTGATAACCAAAATGTTAGTTAGAGTGTATAGACAAGATAATTGCCAACTGGACGACCATATTTTGAGCATTCCTTGAGCTGGGTAAGGTAGCATGGGACAAAGGGTGGTTGTGTCGAGGTGCTTTTCCAGGATGGTAGCAAGGGACATGAAGTGGTTACTACACAACGTCTATTTTGTTGGATAAACATTGTCACTTGTGCTAGTCATTATAGAGAAATAGTGCATGCGTTGTTTCCTTTTGTAGGGGTAGTTAGATGCCCATGGCCAAAGCCTATTGTGTCATGAAAAGAAAGCATCAGAGTGCGAGCAGTTAATGTCGAAGGCGAGCATGGGAACTGGTTAAGGAGAGGGTCGAGGCTAGGTCGCTCAACTATTAATAGGCATTCTATATGTCGGGCCACTATCGGTGGTCGCACCAAAGTCAAGCAAATAGTTTGGCCCAGGTGCAGGCCATAAGAAATGGGTGAGTTGAGGCACCGACTTTCATAAGCATGTGGGCCTAGGCACGGGTCACGATGTCGACAGTTTGAGCCATGCGGATCGATCGAGCTATAGGGGCTGGCCTATTCCACTGTTGTGAAAAAATCAAGCAACATGACGACACTTGCACTGTTACGTAAAGCATATTTTCCTGGTCAAGTTTCATTATAAAAACATTAAAAGAATACAAAAGAATAGGGAATTACAACTAAAATAATTAATTTAGTGGATTTGGGCTTGTTAGTTCTAACAACCCATTAGTACAAAATAGGGTACTAATATTTCTTCTTGGTAAAGAAAGAAACATACATTCATTCCTTTCTTTATCTCCTTCCTCTCCTTAAAAGAAACACTAGATCTGAAATTCTAGATCTAAAATTAAAACTTTAAATCTCCATCGAATTAACAAAATAAAAGTACAAAATGCTTAGATCGAAGAGAGCTATAAAAAGTTAGTAAAATCTAAGCGTTCTTTAAAGTTCAGAGGTTTGGGCAAATCTGGACAATGGAGAAGAATAAGTGTTCAATTGGATTTGGGGAATAACATGATTTATTTCTAAGTGGGGTTTCAATTTATTTGTTATATGATCCTAAAATGCTTTTAATTCATTATTGATTGTTTATGTTAGGTAAATGGCCATAATCGATATGAAAAATCCATAAATATATGTTGAATTGAGATATGGATAATGGTTAGGTTTGGAAATAAGGGTTGACCATTAGAATTGAATTGTGACCTATATTTATGAAGTGAAATGGTTAAGACAATATAGACAAATTCTACGAAGTGATAATCATTTAATAGACAAGCAATGGGTAGGTTGATGATAAATTTAACAACAAAGTGATTAGGTAATGATTTTGAATCAATTAAATGAATTGATAATTGGGAACATAATGAAATAAAAAGAGGAACTATGTAAGTAATGAAATTACTAATACAAGGGAAAGAAATAGAATAAATTGACCATAAAAATGCAGTACAAATTTTCTATAATGTATTTAGATGTAGAAATATGGTTAAAATGAAGGTAGATGATGTAACAGGTGAGAATTACATGAAAAATACAAAAAAAACCTAGGCAACAGTTTTTCAGGCGTTTGAATTAAATTTTCAGATGCCTGAAATTGAATAAATCAAAACAGAAAAGAACACATTAAAATTCTTCCTAATTCAAGTGCTTGAAATTAGGTTTCAGACATTTGAGTAAAGATTCAGAAGTCTGAATCCAAAGTAAGACATCTAAATGTTAGAAGGGAAAAATAACATTAGGTGACTAAATGTATGAATGAAAATTCAGACGCCTGATTTTGTTAATTAGATGTCTGAATGACTGTATGGGGTGCAAGTTGAACCTGAACCTGTTAGGGTTAATACGAATGGTCTATACTATCTTGTTTTGTAAAATTAAGGACACTAGAGCTTCAATGAAGAGTATTCGATGAACATCGAACGATACTATGAAATAAGAATGTTAGGTATACTTGTACTGATATGTCCAAGCTAACAATGTTTTATTGATAAACTGAAGGTGTATGATCATTGCCATATTCAGAGATTGAAGGTGTATGTGATATGTGGTTATTCCTTATTGATAGATTGAAGGTGTATGAGACATATGGTTGTTTCCATATTGATAGATTGGAAGGTGTATACAACATACAATCGTTGCCACAATAATAGATAAGTAGGTGTATGCAACATGTGATCATTGCCTTCTGATAGAATGGGAGGTGTATGCAACATACGGTCGTTGCCATAATGATTGTCATGGGGTGTATATGACATATGGTCATTGCCTCGGTAATGGATAAGGAAATGTTAGTTTTTTTAATGCAGTTATCCCTATTTTTTTAGCATTTACCACGGATATACAGTGAGGTCATGGAATGGTTAAAAACAAAAATGTTTTGAAAGTAGGCTAAATCATTGAAACAGGTAACTCTGAAATGATAAGAGCGGTATTAGCCTTCAATGATGCTTTATTAATACGATAGTATCATATACTTAGAGGTATATTCTCATTCGCCATGCATATGTCCGACCCTCTCTATATTTCCATTTTTATCTATATATGATAGGCTGACAGGTGTTAGGAAATGTTGGACATTAGATGCAGCCAATGGAGATAATTGGAGATAAATAGTTTATTTACTTATCTGAAATCTACTATTTAGTAATTTTTATTATGTAGGACCACATATTCTGAAGTGTTATCTAAATTGATATAATAACACATATGGTTATTTATAGTTTACTTCAGATATTTATGTTATGTTTTCTATTATATTTTATTCCTTCCACTATGAGTTCAGAAAGTGTAGTTAAAGTCGATAACTCTATATATTGTTTATATCATATTTTAGCTTAACGATCCACCATTTATGGCCCTTGGGATTTAAGTGTCGATTAGGATGTAGAATTTAGGGGTTATGAAGAGCAGGTTATTGCATTTGGCATCAAAGCCTAGGTTCCTTAATTCCTTTAGGATAAGAACACATTGAGAAAATGTACTTGTACTTTTGTATATGGATATAAATTAAAAAGTAATGTACATATGCACATACCAATTTGATTTCCAGTTATATCTACTGTCTAGGGAAGTTGTTGATGAATCTCATCTATGGATAGTTGAGATGGATAACAATGGCAGAGCTGATATAGGGAAAGCTGCCTCGTAGATTCCTAGCATGAAAATTCCATTTTGGTTCCGCATGTATCTTCACGCACAAAAATAATACCAACCCTGATGCACCTGTGCAATAAACACAAGGATTAGTCCCTGTTAATCCATATATTATGAACTTTGCTAAACTGTGTAGAAACTTTATGAGCATGGGTAGAAAACCATATGTGGGGACCTAATCTTTTATGGATACAAAGGTATAGATATGCACATGTGAGGGAATCTTAGTATGTTAGGCTGGGTGATGCTATATTGAGGTAGCTTGCTTCTTGGCATCTACAAGGAAGAGCTTAAAATTGGTGGAATGTTGTAGCAACTTAGGCTAATGAAGAGAAAATAACTTAGGGTTATTTCAATAGCCATTTTGAAGCTAAGTTCTCGTCCATGGTCGAACAAGGAGTTCAGGTAGAGAATTTTATTTGTCTGCAACAATGAGACATATTTGTAAAGGAATATGTGAACCAATTCAATGAGTTGCCTAAGTTGGGTTTTATCTTGTGAATATTCTGATGAAGAAGGCTTTGAAATTTACTAAGGCACCGAGAAAACTATTTTAAGATTTGGCTCTTGGTCATATTCTTATGAATTCTACATATGAGAGCCTAGTGGAGATGGAATTACCAATTCTGTGGATGGTCCTACGGGAAGGAGGGGGAGATGGGGGCGAAGAAGGATGGTGATAGTGAAGATCAGTCAGAAAAGAGCAAAGAATTTGGAGTTAAAGGAGGACAAGGAAAATTTAAAAGACAAAGGATGATACGTAATAAATGTCACAGGAAGGGACATGTTTCCAAGAACTACAGGGTTAATATGGAAAATTTAAGTGTTTTAATTGCAACTGCTTAGACATATGAAACATCAGTGCCTAGCTTTAGGCAAGAGTGGACCGGTCATGCAAGCTTATGTGCTTAAGGCGGTTCTGAGTTCTACCACCGGTAGCAGCTGATAAAGGGAAGAAGGTCATCATGGACGGTATACTACTTATTTTTGATTTCCCGTTTGTGCTTTATTTGACACTGGAGTATCTCACATTTTCATATCTAGTAGAATAACAGATAACTTGCAGTTAAAGACTCATATTATGATTTCATAGAAGTATCGAATCCTGTTAGGGATCGACCACCCTTTCCATGATTTTTCAAATTTTGAAATTAATTATGTGGGGTATAGAATTTCTTTGTAATCCATATGCACTTGGTTTTTTTAGGGTATGGACTGATATTACAAATGAACTGGATGTTGCATTATAGGGCAGTGTTAGATTTTGATAGTTTGGTCATTTGGATGAGGAGAAGTGGAGGGCGTAACATAGATATATATTGTGAGCCCAATAGCTCTATGATTTTCAGCTACTTGTATTCACTAGAACTATCTCATGATGAGTTAGCTTATGTCCCCGTAGTTCAGGAATTCCTAGATGCTTTTTAGAAGTTTCAGATTTATCACCCATAGAGAAATTGAATTTCATATTGATCTTGAGGATGGTTATGCCGCTTATACATATGGCTCCAGAAGAAAGAAGGTAATTAATTAGCAAGTTTCTGAATTATCAGAAAAAGGCTCTATTAGTAGAAGTTTTTTGAAGTGGGGAGCACCAATAGCCTTTACCACTAGGGAGAATTATTCTGTGCGGTAATGCATTGGTTATCGAGAGTTGAACAAGCTGAAAAAAAGGAATTACTACCCATTGTCTCATATAGATATTTATTTAATCAGTTAGTTAGGGACGAATATATTTCTCAGGTTAACTTGGCCATTGGTTTTCATTAGTTGAGAGTGGAAAGTGATAGTATTTCTAAGATTTCATTTCGTACACTAAATAGATTATTCGAGTGGTTAGTTATGCTTATCAGACTAACCAATGCTCCAACCGATTTTGTTGACCTGATGAGTAGAGTCATCAAGGGGTAGTTAAATAAGTTCATGTTTGATTTTTTCGAAGATATTCTTACCTATTCGAAAAGTGAGGAAGAACACTAGCAACATATAAGGATTGTACTTGATGTATTGATGAGACGTCAATTAAAGGAAAAATTATCCTAGTGTCATTTATGGAGGAGACAAGTTTGCTTTCTAGGCCATATCATTTCTGAACATGGATTGTCCGTGGATTCAAGTAAAGTGGCGGCGGTACAGGATTATCGTGTACGTAAGAATGCTACAGAGGTTTGGATTTTTCTTGGTTTGGCTAGATATTATAGAAAGTTCATCAAGAACTTTGCTAAAGTTTAATCACCATTGACACAACTTACTAAGTATAATAAGGTATTCTCGTGGAATGTAGATTGGGAGCATGCATTTTGTAGATTGAAAGAGTTATTGACTTGTGCACCTGTATTGATGATTTCAAATGGCACCAAGCCTTTTGCTGTATATACCGATGCTTGCGACATTGGACTCAGAGTTGTATTAATGTAGGAAGATAGAGTAGTAGCTAATTCTTTTAGACAGTTAAAGACCCACGAGATGAATTATTTAAATCATGAACTTGAGAAGGCAATGATTGTTTTTGCACTTAAGTCTTAGATACATTACTTATTAGGAGAGCAATCTGAGTTGTATATGTATCTTAAATCTCTCAAATATTTATTTTCTTAGAAGGATTTGAATCTGAGGCAACGAAGGTGGATGAAGTTTCTAGCTTTATATGATTTCAATACTGCATATGCTTCAAGTAAAAGAAATATAGTGGCAAATGCTTTGAGTAAGAAGCTTGCGACGTTAAGTTCCATGTTATTGGAGTGGTAGCAGTTGGAGTTTATTTCAAAATTTGATTTTAGACCATTGTTAGAGTTAGTTCCTGGCTTGTTGGTAGCTTTAGTGGTTAGATGAGCACTTATGTATCATATTGATTCTAACCGAAGAAATGATGGGACGTTGGAAGGTATTTTGGAGCAGTTAGAGAGAGAGGAGATAAGTCTTCTCATCTAGACAAATTCTCAACTAATTCGAGTGGATATCTACAATGAGATGGTAAGGCATGTGTGTGCCAGTGGTTAGGGAGTTGGCTGAAGAGGTTTTATTAGAGTCGCATCATTCTAAGATAACCATTCATTATAGTGGAGACAAGATGTATATGGATATGAAATGATTATTTTATTGGTCGAGGATAAAGAAGCAAATATTAGAGTATTTTTCTAGATGCTTGATTTGTTAGAGAGTCCTAGTTGTGAAAAAAAGCTAAGTGGACTATTACTACCCTTAGACATTCCACACTGGAAGTGGAGCACATATCGATGGATTTTGTAGATGGCTTACCTGGGAGTAAAGGAGAAATGAAAGCATTTGTGTCATTGTCGATCGTTTAATCACATACGCTCATTTCCTTTAAGTATAAAGTATGCAGACAACAACGAAATTAGGTACACTATATCTAAGAGAGGTGACAAGATTGAATGGGGTTCTAGTGAGTATAGTTAGCAATAGAGATCCACTTTTCATTAGAGTTTTGGAGAAATCTTCAGGATCCTTTAGGGACCAAGTTGAACCTTAGCACTGCATATCACTCATATGAAGATGGATAGACCTAGGGGGTGAATGAGGTATTGTAGGATTTGCTGTAGGCATGCATTCTTGATTTCATGGAGCATGAGAACATCATTTGCCATTGGTAGAGTTTTATACAATAACATCAATTAGGCAAGTATTGGTATGACACTATTCGAGGCTTTGCATGGACAGCCATCCAAATCCTCATTTTGTTGGTGGGAGGCAACTGGTGGAATTATACTCAGACTAGATATGATTATGGACACTTTTAAAAAAGTGGAGCTGATACGAAAAAGAATGAAGAATGCATAAATAGGCAGAAGTCATATGCAGATAGGAGGCGTACAAAGATGGACTTCGCAGTAGGTGACTTGTTGTTTGAAAGTAACACCGTTGAAGCATGTTATGAGATTTGGTAGCTTGGGAAAGTGTAACACCCAGCTCTAGTAACTGAATTATTAGAGCGAGTTTACCATCCTATAACACAAATCGAAGGGCATGAAAGGAGCGATCACTTATATGCACTACTTTAGGTCAAGATGGATATGTATCAATACCCGAATACATCTGAAATAGAATGTATATCTTCTTGATGCAAGGCATTGTAAACGAGTTTAGAATTGAATAACTCATATATCAGGAACACATATAGATAAACAATGACATAGGTATTGATGTCACAATGAAAATGGTAATACACACACACATATATAAACCCATAATAGGTCTGATTCATGGACTACTGAAAAATACATTACTTAAAATTCGACTGACTATGCATAATGCAAAATTGCATACTTGAAATGTCTATGTAGTGACTCTTCCTGCAACCAATCTTTTAACATGTCCACAGCTACTTGAATCATCTCAACTCCATCGTATCTCCAAATAAACTAAATAGTGTTGTGGATCTTAGCTTCCAAGCAACGATTGCTAAAATCAAACTTAATGATTCTCCGATATAATATAGATTTTCGACGGACGACTCAATAAATAGAATAGACCTATGTCCATAGGTGTATATCCTGAAAATACAACACCTCAATCTGACCCGAGAGATGTTGAATACATAACAAACCTCTGGTCAGGCTAGAAATCTAGTTAGAGTATAATAAAAAATTATAAATAATATATATGTAGTGTTTGTTTTAAAGGTGACATTTTAAAACCCACAGATGTCACTCATACCATACAAAATCCTGCCCATAATTCATCAAAATGGTTATGTGTCATAGCTCTATTCATTATGACTCGCAGCTGCAACTCTAATCAATTAGGATATCAAAATGTATCAATATAATACGAGGTTTTAACAATTTAAGTTCAAGTATGCTATTTTCAGATTTCATAAATCTGATTTCATTGTTTTTGCTATAATACGGTCCTTTTCAATCGCATATCTAAATAATTAATAATCAAACATATATTTTACAAGGTTGATATATAAAAATGAGAGTTATATCTTAACTCTCTTTCTTGAGTTCCCAATAGGAATACTCATTAGTTACCCCATTTGGATTCACCCTCTATATAGACTAACTGCCTTGACAAGCCCATGCATCGTTTTCACCGGCTACTTACGACTAGTTGTGAGTGCACTTCACATGATCTCTTAGTTGCACGGTATCTTTGGCTTTTGTAGACTATACATTTTATGTGTTGCTCGCCTGCCCAGTTCCATCTTCTGGGGCTAGCTCTTATGGAACTACGTCTTCAGTTTCTTACTATTCATCACACTATCCGTTCAATAGATCACGGACACTATGACGAGGGACAAAGTAACCACGATTCCAATTGTGATCCTCGAATCAGTCCGTTGGGATAGATACTAGTAGTCTAGTAGTCAATGCTCCGTATCGTTCTCGTCAAATGATAAATTTCAACTTTCAAAACATTTGGCTTCTCAAAACATCATTATTCCCAAAATGATGTTATATCCAAAATAAATGTCGTGTACGTGCATATCATTATAACAACGTATCAATGCCCAAAACTTGGCAATTAAGCATAATAAAACATACATTCGAATCAATATTTATAGGATATAATAAACTTGCATATAATATCAGGGGTAAAGCAAACATCATAATCCTATACTTACATGTCTAAAATCAAACAAGTGTTTAAAATCACATAAATTTATTCATAGCATCTAATTCATTTACTCAAGTCCAAATCAAGCAAGTTTACAATCAAAACATGAGTATACTTGCCTATCACGGGTAAATTATACAATCAATAACTTAAATCAAACTCAAATAAATTCTTTATTTACCCAACTTAAACTCATACTTTATTTTTTCCAAAATATATAAATATATACTTGGTTTTTTCCTTTCTTTAAAATCATGCAATAACCCTTTTTAAATTTAACCAAGTATTCTTCAATATCATTTAATAATCAAATCAAAATAATAAATGAATTTCAAATTCATTTAAAAAATACTTTCAATATTTTTTTGAATAATTATCTAAAATTTCTTTTGTAGAAATGCTTATATACATAAACCAATAATGGTTAAAATTCAAGTTCAAATTATTTCTGAAATAAATTATTTCATTCCATAAAAGCTTTTCTACTTTAATATTCAAAAAATATTCATATTATCCAAGCTAGTTGTTTGAATTATTTTTAAATAGGATTTCTATCCTTTAACTCAATCATTTAAATTATTCAAATTTGATCTTTAAAAATATGAATTTCATCTCAAATTACTTTAAATACTTTTGAAAATTTCAAAACAATACATTTGAATTTTTCCAACTTTCCCTTTATTAAACTTTTAATTTGAATTTAAATCAAAAGTATATTCAAATATTCAATTTAATCTTTAAAAAAATATATTTTTTTCTCAAAATATTTCAAATATGATTTGAAAATTTTCAAAACAACAAACATATATTTTTACTAATTTTTTCTTTATTTAAAGATAAATAAATATTAAAAACCCTCCTTTTGAATTTAAATACAAATAAGTTTAAATAATTAAAAATTATAAATTTTACATTTTAAAATACTATATATATGCCAAAGTAATTTTAAAAATTTCCAGAAATTCAAAAAAATTCTGAGATTTAAATTTTAAATTTGGGTTTCTAATATCTTATGCATTTTTGGAAATTGTTTTCGAATAAACAGTAAATCCAATTCCATTCATTACCCAATTTAATGCTAAAATTTTTGTTCTAGTGTGTTTGTGAGATAAGTGTAAGGAGGTTTTTGATCATCTCAATAGTTTAAGCAAACAAAGAAATGAGGAAGAAACGAATTGATACAACTCTGGACAAGTAATGGAACCAAAATATAAATACATAGGGACCTTTAATGTCTTTTGAATAAAGTTTAAACCTTAATTCATGATTTCTAGATATTGGAACATGTTCTTGAAGTGCGAAACTAGCTAAAATCCATAACAGTAACTCAAACGATGCAAAAGAAGAAGACTGAAATCAAACACTAAACTGGCCATGAACTAAGGATACTGCCATGATTTTTTGACATGACTGGTCGACCGCTCATGGCAGGGGCGGTCAACTAGCAGTGACGATCTTTGGGCGGTAATGCATATTACGTCACCATTCAGTTGTCGTTCTTTGGTCATCTTTGATGGGACTCAGAGGTGGTTTTAGGTGTTGTTTATATTGAGCTGTACACTATCCATTCTACTTCGATCGTGATATGAGATGAAGCAATCCAATAACTTAAAGTACAGTATATACTATTACTGATATCTACCTAAATATAGAAGTATAGATGATGAATTATATTCACTTTGCTCTGCACTTTGCTGAAATATATGAAGTAGATGATGATAATGATGATGGTGAAGATAATGGCAGTGCCGAAGTGTACAAGTTTTCGGGAGAAAGGAGAAAAGAAGAGAAGAATTGGAGTATGGTATTTATAGGTTAGGGTTAAGAATAACTTTGGGTTTAAATTTTATAATAGGTCATAATATAATAATTATGAGAATAAGTGTAAAATCTTAGGTCCAATGAAAATTAAATTTCATATTTTAATAAATTCAAACCCTTAACCATCTTATAACTCGGATCGTCATATAATACCCGTTTAAAAACACACTCGAGGCATTCAATCCATTTTTTTCATATTTTATGGTGATTTTCCTTTGAAATATATTGCTTTCCAATTTCAATGATTTTAAAATAATGGGTTTATTTTCAAAATAATTCCAAAATTTGTCAAATAATATTTTACTTTACTAATAAATTTCCTAGCAACTTTTGGGTTTCCAAACATAATTCAACTCAAATTTCAAATTTTAATTTTTAAATCAATATTCCTATTTTAATATTAAATAAATTTATAAATCACTTATTGAATTAAATTCAATAAAATCCCCAAAATTACATTCTAATTCTATTTATGAATTTTATCAACTTTTAATCAAGTAAAAATATTTTTTTCATAAGTCAAATCCAATTGGAATTCAAATTTCAAAATTTAAATTTCAAAATTATTTTATTCATCAAACTCAATTAAAACCTAAAATTTATTTTATTACCAATAATCAAATAGCGGGATGTTACAGACTCCCTCCTTAAAAAAATTGCATCCTCGCAATTTATTAGAGACTACTATAGCTTATTTTCTATAACGTCTAACTAGTTTTATACATCAATAGACACAATAACCAGTCAAAATCAATCGTCCATTCACATGCTAAGTGATCCAATAACCCAGATTCAGGCATTAATAAACGAAATTCAAAAGTTAGGAAGTTTGGAACCCAGATTAGGGTCTTAACGAATAATAACCAAAAATCCATGATAATCTTCTTAGTAGAAGTCTGAAGCCCAGATTTGGGTACTTATGAGTGAAGTTAAATCATAGTCTCAAAACCCAGATTTGGGTATTGATGGATAATAAGAAATCCATGATAATCTTTTTCGTAATAGAAATCTCAAGCCCAGATCATGGCATTTAACAAGTGAAGCCTGATAATAGTTTTGAAACCCAGATTCAGTGTAACAACCCGCATATTTTACGATTTTATATTTAAATGTTTTATTTAAATATAGCATAGTTAATCGGATTGAAGTCCGAAAAGCTACTTTTTGTAAACGGTCGAATTGGGACTCGAGGCCACTTCCATTGAGTCCAAAATGGCGTTTACAACTTTTTTGAGTATAAACATCGATATGTTTGGAGTTGAGTGAATTTTGCTATTTTTTACTTGGGCTTTGGGTTTGGGTTTTAGCCCACTAACCCATCTTAATACCCTAACTCGGCCCCTCTTCTCATTTCATCCTCATTTTCCTAATACATTCAAGCTTAAGAAAAAATGGGGGGAGAGAAAAGGAAATAGAAATTCCAAGCCCTAGTTTCCTTTGCAAATTCAAGTTCTTGCTCCAAAATCAAAGAGAAGCTTAGGTAAGCATCCTCTTCATCTTCTCCATCTCAATCTCTCTCCAATTTCAGAAATTTCCTATAACCTAATTTAGGAAATATTGCTTTTGAGCTTAGATTGGACCTTCTTGAGTTGAGATTGAAGAGGAATTGGTCTCTCCTTTGTTTTAAAGCTTCTCATTCGTGTTTTTGAGTTTTAAAGGTGAGTTCTTTACCTCACATCTATGTCTATAGCTATCATTGTTGTTAGGTATGAATTCCTAACATTTGTGCATATTCATTTGCTTTTGATTTGAATTGATTTGGTGAATTTTCCAAACTTTGGTGTTTTGGTCCAATTTTATGGAAATCCTTCTATGGATATTTGGACATTGATATTCGGGGTGTATCGAAGAGCCTATAAGGCCGGGTTGTCGTTTGGTGTAAATCCTCAGTCATCGTTGCTTGCTCGATCGCTCCTAAATCGATTTGGCCATATGGCCTAGGCAAATTGTTGCCTTTACTAGGAGTTCAGACGTCTGGATACTAATGCCAGACGTCTGGTTTTGCCTCCTGGAGAAAAATAATACACGTCAGAAAAATAAAAAGGGCAGTGACTAATTTCAGACGTCTGAATTATCGTTCTAGACGTTTGAAAGGATGTCAGACGTCTGATTTGTGATTTCAGACGTCTGGTTGGCTTTCTGGAATATTTCCAGAAACCAAAACTAGACGTCTGGATTTACCCCCAGACGACTGAAAGGATTTCAGACGTCTAATTTTAGGCTTCAGACGTCTGGATGGTTTTATGGAATATTTCCAGAAACTAAATCCAGACGTCTGGAACAACCCCTCAGACGTTTGGAAATTCCCAGCTTTGCCTATTTGCCTAATTTTGAGTAAAATTCCAATGTTAATCGATTTTTGTCGATCCGATTAATTGTTATCACTATTATCGTCTTCGATGACTTCTTTTTATGGATTTTTGGGAATGTCCATTTTGAAGGATTTGGTATCGATTTCTTTGGATTTAACTCACGTCTTCGAATGTGAGATTTTGGTGATTGATTGTTTTTACAATCATTTTTGTGATTTGTCACTTTCAAATACAAAGGTTTCTATACTAGTAGTAACTATTCAAGCTCTTTCACAAAGATGATTTCAACTCTATTTTAATATAAAGCTCGTTTATAAAACCGTTTCAAATCTATTAGTATATACAAACCTTTACCTCATTCGTACGAGAAAATCTAATTAAACGGCTTAGCAAAACAAGTGGTATGAAACACTTGCGTTTACTTCATCGGTTAATTTATGGACTTGTTCGATTGAAATTCTTGTGACAATTTTCGAGTGGAAATCTACAATTTGTTCGTAAATATTTAAGTTAAGCTAGTGGTTATGGGACATGAAGCTAAACTCTTTATTTACTAGCTTAGTGTAATCGACACTTCTTGATGATCGATGATGGTCATTTTGTGATTTAGACTAGCATTGTGCGATGTCTCTTTGTCCACGTAGGGGACTATACCCCATTCTGTTGAGCTTCGTCTCATTTTTATGGGCTAGCGACCCATGGTCTTTGGACCGTTCGTGGAGCAATCGGCTCATTAAGTCGGTGCATGGGGTGTATCTTTTTAGGTGCATCGATGTTCAACTAGGCATGGGGTGTATCTTTTTAGGTGCATCGATGTTCGACTAGGCATGGAGTGTATCTTTTTAGATGCGTCGATGTTAGTTTATAATGGGGTGTATCTTTTCAGGTGTGTCGATGTTCGACTGTGCATGGGGCGTATCTTTCTAGGTGCGTCGATGTTCGGTTTATGGTTAGCGACCATGGAATAGCGTTCCGTTTGTGATACACGTGTTGGTGAGTTTTCATGCTCCAATTTGTGATAGGCCTTCCCCCTTTTGAGATTTCCGGATTTCTGGTTGTGATTTCTAGAATTTGTGTTTCACCAATTTTTGTGGATTGGCAATAATATGTTTTGTCAATATTTGTGTTTTGATGAATTATTTAAAGAATGTGATTCTTTTTGGTGCTTCGAGTTGATTTGAGATATTGTATGATTTTTGTTGTTATTTGATGTATACTTGACACAGTATGACATTTATGTTATCATACATTTTTGGTCATATCTCTTATCCTATATCATTTTATCTGATATTTATAGCTAGACTGATCCATTTATTATTTTCTTCTCAAATAATACTCGAGTCAGACCGAGGTATTTCAGGTGCTCCTACTTGACTTCTTATCAGGGATTATCATCTGATTCTTTTGGCTAACTACTGTAGATTAGTAGTTTTGTTATTATACATTTGAGATATGGACTCCTTGATGTATAATTATTCGTTTGCCTATCACTTGTATCTATTCTCTTGTGTTGTAGTGGATCTTGTTTTACCACTACTTTGATGTACACTTCTTTGTGTTATATTCATATCTGTTTCCACCTTTGTGATATGAATGTTTGTGACTGATTTGTGTTATGTTTATTTCTATATTTATTTCCAAAGTCCACCTAGCCACTGTGTGGTAGCTTTGAGTTTGTATTGTATATGTCGGATTTCCTCTTGAAATGAAATGTAAGTCATAATATCTGACATATCGGTACTCGCACAAAGCAATTACACAGATGGTCGCTCCTCAACAACCTTATTCTTCATGCTAGTCGATGGCATTACCCCGTAGTGTCCTTGGCTAGTGTGAGTATAGAGGTGGGGCGTCACAGCATGGTATCAGAGCCAAACTTCGGAACAATGTAGAATAACCTAGCAAGGATCATTGTCCTAAGTCTTTCTTAGGAATCGTGCCATAGGATTAAATTCAAGTCTTCGTACCGTTATATCCTACTTCCTTTTATGATGCCTTGTTTTATCAATCAAGTTTGTTTGATATTCCTTTTATGAATAACCTTTTTTCTCTTCTTTCTTCCTTTCTTAGAGAAGAGAAATGGTTAGACCAGGCCATCCTAGCGCCCGTCAATCCAGTGCTACACCTCAGGAGGGAGTATTTATGACTGCTCAAAAACTTTTAGATCTTGTGAACAATGCCCGAGCTGCCAGACCCATTCCAGTGCCTACTTACCCTAAATCCGGGTTTGCATGCTTGTGTAGAGATTACCGCTTTGGGTGGAAGGACATTCAAGGGTTCTGAAACCATTATAGAAATCCAAGCTTGACTTAGACCATGCGATCGCATCTTTTCCCGCATGGATCTTACTGATTCACTTCGAGTCCAAGTGGCTTCTAGCATGCTCCAAGAAAGAGCATTAGATTGGTATGAGCTTTTGATTTCTGAAATTATCGAAGCGGATCTTACTTGGGAGCAATTCTGGGAAAGGTTCGAATTGAAATTTGTGCCGGAGACTGAAAAAGTAACTTTAGCCCGACGCTTTATTGACCTTGTTCAAGGTGAATCTTCTGCGACGGATTACGTCGCATCTTTTGAATCTCTCTCTAAATATGGGGTCGAGTATATTAATACCCCATTGAAGAAAAATCAGAGGTTCGTCTATGGGTTGAATAAGAACCTTAAAAAGCCTTTGCTTCTGAAACTGGAAGTTTCTTTTGATCAGCTTATTGATATCGCTCTTCGACTTGAAGAGGCCGATAACGAAAGTAATGTTGAAGTTGTGGGTGCCAAACAGAACTTCAACAATAACATGAAGATGCCTATTAAGTTCAAAGGCCCCAATCCCGACAAGAAAGGGAAGCAAGAAACTTCTATAGCAAAGACTCCTACCACTAGTTGGGGATGATGCTACAATTGTGATTCTATGGACCACTATGCAAATGAGTGTCCAAAACCCCTTTATTGTCGCTATTGCAAAAGTTTGAGTCATCATATATCTGCGTGTCCGATACTTCAAGCAAGAAGGAGGGAAAGCTAAAGGTTGTGCAAACCTCTACTAGCACTTCTCTTGGTCAAGGTATTTCTCATTCTATCCTTGACGATATTTGTTTTGTGATTATTTTATTCGAGTTCTTTTTGATTTGGGTTCATCTCATTATTTTATATCAAAAGAACTTGATGACTTCATTGAGAATTGCGAATTTGATTGATGGATCTGCAACACTCAATTTACTTTGTGAAAGTGTCGAGATTATTTTATGTGATTATTCTTTTCAAACCGATTTGCATGTTATGCATTACTTAGGCTTCGAGATTGATTTTTGGGAAAGGATTGGCTTAATCATTATGAATCCCATATCCTATATCCAATGCGGACTATTTATCTTCGACATTCTCAATCTGTTAAGCAGATTTCTATTGTTTTTAAAGATTTTGATTTCCAAATTTGGTGGCAACATTTTCATTCTTTAAACCCACTTGATGAGGAAAGAGTTATTTCTCTCATTCAAGTAGTTTGTGAATTTTTTGGTATTTTTGAGTTTGTCTTAGGATTATCCCCTAAGCAATCTATTGTGTGGTGCTAAGGTCGTTTCACCTCGAGCTTGCCACCGGTTTTCATCAGCTACGAGTTGCGGAGGATAGCATTCCACTTACCGCATTCCACACTCGTTATGATTTTTGTGAGTGGTTCATTATGTCTTTCGGTTTGACGAGCCTTCTACCTTATTTCATCCATCTTATGAATCGAGTATTCTGTGAATATCTCGGTGAGACCATCCTTGTATTTATTGATTATGGATGAAAATAACAATTTAAAATTTGCAAATATTTTTAATAAGATACTTAAGTATGATTGGATTTTGTTCTTAAAACGAGCAAAGAATATTTGCAAATTTTGTAAGAGGCATGTTTATCATATAGAAGATGATGTTGTGTTATTTTGCCCATTAAGTGCTTTAAGAATTCTGGTCGATGCGCTTGATCAATGTTATCGATAGGAATCTCCCAAACGCTATGAGAAGACAGTCAGACACAATAAATTGACTTGTAAAAAAGTAAATTTTTCTAAAACGATGATTACATAAAGTTAATTATAATTTTGAAAGTCTTAACTTTTCAGGAAAGAGGATTGAAAGAACTCTTTTCCGATGCTTTTATTGTTGCGATTCCCAAAGGGAACCAAGACTTTATTATTTGTACCGATACTAGTCGTATTGGTTTGGGTGTCATTCTCTTACCAAGGGAATGTGTTATCGCATTTGCTTCTTGACAATTAAAGCTTGTCGAGACTAGATATGCCATTCATGATCTGGTGCTCGCGGCTATTGTTTTCGCTCTTAGAATTTGGCGACATTATCTTTTAGGGGAGAAATTTGTTCTCTACACCGATCGTAAATCTTTGAAATATTTGTTTTCTCAAAAGGAACTTAAATTGCGTCAACAACGTTGGCTCGAGTTCCTTGCATCTTATGATCTTGTTATTCTTTATACTCCCAGAAAGGGCAATCGAGTTGCCGATGCCCTTAGTCGTAAGCAACAAGCGGTTGTTTCCATGATGATATCCGAATGGAGTGATCTCGAGACTTTATCCATTTGTGAGATTCGAGATCGTGAATCCGATTCATGTTCATCTCTTGTTTTGTGTAGCCTTGAGGCTCATCCTTCTCTTTTAGACTGCATCCTTAAAGCTTGAAAGTAAAATCCCGAATTGGCTTTTCTTAGCCAAAGTTGTAGGGATCAAAATAAGGTTGTTGGTTTGAAAGATTTTGAAATCGATGCTCGTGGTGGCATTCGAGAGTTTGGTAGACTTATTGTGCCAAACATTTGTGGTCTTAGTGAAGACATTTTAGAAGATTCTCGTCATTCTAAATTTTCCATTCAAACCGGTAGTAGTAGCGACTTTATTATTGGGATGGAATGAAATCTGATATTACAACCTTTGGGCATTCCATTTTGGAAGTGGGATCAAATTTCCATGGACTTCATTGACGGTCTTACCCGTTCTCGTTCGGGCCATGATAGCCTATGAATGGTGTTGTGCGTTTTAGTTGATCGGGAAAATTAGCACCTCGATATGTTGGTCCATTTCCCATCATCGAACGTATTGGTTTCGTGGCTTATCGCCTTTTTATTACCGGCTCAATTTTCTGTTATTCATGATGTTTTCCACGTCTCTCTACTACGTAAATACCTTCGTGATTCCAATTCTATTCTTGAGCCCGGTGTAATTGCAAAAATTAAAGTTTCATGAATTTTGACTTATGAGCAACATTCTATTCGCATCATTGCTTCGGAGGTTAAACGCCTTCGAAATAAAGATATTCTTCTTGTGAAAGTTCAATGGTCCTTAAATCCTAAGGATTACTCTTGGGAACCTTGAGAATTCATCGAGCAAACACATCCGGACTTACTCTTTCGTGCTCTTTTATGGTGAACTTTTTATTTCAAAATTTTCTTCTTTTGTGTTGATATGCTTTTATGGTTGTTACTCTTTATTTTTTTCTTAATTATTGCGAGGACGCAATTCCTTTAAGGAAGGGAGTCTGTAACAACCCGCATATTTTACGATTGTATATTTAAATGTTTTATTTAAATATAGCATCGTTAATCGGATTGAAGTCCGAAAAGCTACTTTTTGTAAACGGTCGAATTGGGACTCGAGACCACTTCCATTGAGTCCAAAATGGCGTTTACAACTTTTTTGAGTATAAACATCGATATGTTTGGAGTTGAGTGAATTTTGCTATTTTTCTACTTGGGTTTTGGGTTTGGGTTTTAGCCCACTAACCCATCTTAATACCCTAACTCAGCACCTCTTCTCATTTCATCCTCATTTTCCTAATACATTCAAGCTTAAGTAAAAATGGGGGAAGAGAAAGGAAATAGAAATTCCAAGCCCTAGTTTCCTTTGCAAATTCAAGTTCTTGCTCCAAAATCAAAGAGAAGCTTAGGTAATCATCCTCTTCATCTTCTCCATCTCAATCTCTCTCCAATTTCAAGAATTTTCCTATAACGTAATTTAGGAAATATTGCTTTTGAGCTTAGATTGGATCTTCTTGAGTTGAGATTGAAGAGGAATTGGTCTCTCCTTTGTTTTAAAGCTTCTCATTCGTGTTTTTGAGTTTTAAAGGTGAGTTCTTTAACTCACATCTATGTCTATAGCTATCATTGTTGTTAGGTATGAATTCCTAACATTTGTGCATATTCATTTGCTTTTGATTTAAATTGATTTGGTGAATTTTCCAAACTTTGGTGATTTGGTCCAATTTTATGGAAATCCTTCTATGGATATTTGGACATTGATATTCGGGGTGTATCGAAGAGCCTATAAGGCCGGGTTGTCGTTTGGCGTAAATCCTTAGTCGTCGTTGCTTGCTCGATCGCTCCCAAATCGATTTGGCCATTATGGTCTAGGCAAATTGTTGCCTTTACCAGGAGTTCAGACGTCTAGATACCAATGCTAGACGTCTGGTTTTGCCTCCTGGAGAAAAATAATACACGTCAGAAAAATAAAAAGGGCAGTGACTAATTTCAGACGTCTGAATTATCGTTCCAGACGTCTGAAAGGATGTCAGACGTCTGATTTGTGATTTCAGACATCTGGTTGGCTTTCTGGAATATTTCTAGAAACCACAACCAAACGTCTGGGTTTACCCCCAAACGTCTGGAAGGATTTCAAACGTCTGATTTTAGGCTTCAGACATTTGGATGGTTTTCTGGAATATTTCCAGAAACCAAATCCAGACGTCTGCAACAACCCCTCAGACGTCTGGAAATTCCTAGTTTTTCCTATTTGCCTAATTTTGAGTAAAATTCCAATATTAATCGATTTTTGTCGATCCGATTAGTTGTTATCACTATTATCGTCTTTGATGACCTCTTTTTATGGATTTTTAGGAATGTCCATTTTGAAGGATTTGGTATCGATTTCTTTGGATTTAACTCACGCCTTCGAACGTGATATTTTGGTGATTGATTGTTTTTACAATCATTTTTGTGATTTGTCACTTTCAAATACAAAGGTTTCTATACTAGTAATAACTATTCAAACTCTTTCACAAAGATGATTTCAACTCTATTTTAATATAAAGCTCGTTTATAAAACCGTTTTCAAATCTATTAGTATATACAAACCTTTACCTCATTCGTACGAGAAAATCTAATTAAACGGCTTAGCAAAACAAGTGGTATGAAATGCTTGCGTTTACTTCGTCGGTTAATTTATGGACTTGTTCGATTGAAATTCTTGTGACAATTTTCGAGTGGAAATCTACAATTTGTTCGTAAATATTTAAGTTAAGCTAGTGGTTATGGGACATGAAGCTAAACTCTTATATTTACTAGCTTAGTGTAATCGACACTTCTTAATAATGATCGATGATGATCATTTTGTGATTTAGACTAGCATTGTGCGATGTCTCTTTGTCCACGTGGGTGACTATACCCAGTTCTGTTGAGCTTCGTCTCATTTTTATGGGCTAGCGACCCATGGTCTTTGGACTGTTCGTGGAGCAATCGGCTCATTAAGTCGGTGCATGAGGTGTATCTTTTTAGGTGCATCGATGTTCGACTAGGCATAGGGTGTATCATTTTAGGTGCATTGATGTTAGTTTATACATGGGGCATATCTTTTCAGGTGCGTCGATATTCGACTGTGCATGGGGCGTATCTTTCTAGGTGCGTCGATGTTCGGTTTATGGTTAGCGACCATGGAATAGCGTTCCATTTGTGATACACGTGTTGTTGAGATTTCATGCTCCCGTTTGTGATAGGCCTTCCCCCTTTTGAGATTTCTGGATTTCTGGTTGTGATTTCTAGAATTTATGTTTCACCAATTTTCGTGGATTGGTAATGATATGTTTTGTCAATATTTGTGTTTTGGTGAATTATTTAAAGAATGTGATTCTTTTTGGTGCTTCGAGTTGATTTGAGATATTTTATGATTTTTGTTGTTATTTGATGTATACTTGACACAGTATGACATTTATGTTATCATACATTTTTGATCATATCTCTTATCCTATACCATTTTATCTGATATTTATAGCTAGACTGATCCGTTTATTATTTTCTTCTCAAATAATACTCGGGTCAGACCGAGGTATTTCAGGTGTTCCTGCTTGACTTCTTATCAGGGATTATCATCTGATTCTTTTGGCTAACTACTGTAGATTAGTAGTTTTTGTTATTATACATTTGAGATATAGACTCCTTGATGTATAATTATTCTTTTGCCTAGCACTTGTATCTATTCTCTTATGTTGTAGTGGATCTTGTTTTACCACTACTTTGATGTACACTTCTTTGTGTTATATTCATATCTGTTTCCGCCTTTGTGATATGAATGTCTATGACTGATTTGTGTTATGTTTATTTCTATATTTGTTTCCGAAGTCCACCTAGCCACTGTGTGGTAGCTTTGAGTTTGTATTGGATATGTCGGATTTCCTCTTGAAATGAAATGTAAGTCATATTATCTGACATATCGGTACTCGCACAAAGCAATTACACAGATGGTCACTCCTCAGCATTCTTATTCTTCGTGCTAGTCGATGGCATTACCCCGTAGTGTACTTGGCTAGTGTGAGAATAGAGGTGGGGCGTCACATTCAGGTATGATGAATTGAAAGATCTGTAACCTAGATTCAGATATTAATGAATGAAGTCTCATATTTCAATAATGAATGACTCGAAACCCATATTCGGGCATTAAAGGATGAAATTTAGAAATAGGAAACCAGAAACTCAAATTTGGGTATTAATAAGTGGAGCTCCTCTCTACTCCTTAGATCTTGTCTTCTTTGACATGTGTAAACTCCTTAGGCCTTGTATGAAGTTGTGGTTTGATTGGCTGCTTCTCGAGCTAGGACATCTTAGTCCTACATTTGATATGCCGTTTCTCAGGCTTGGACATCTTAGTCCGATATTTGATGTGTCGTTTCTTGGGCTTGGACATCTTAGTCCATTATTGGTATGCCTCTTCTTGGGCTTAGATATCTTAGTCCATTGTTTGATGAGCTGCTTCTTGGGCTTGGACATCTTAGTCCATTGTTTGATGAGCCTCTTCTTGAGCTTGGATGTCTTAGTCCATTGTTATCTGGTGCTCTTGGCTAGCTCATTCTCAAGCTGGAACCAAGGACTTACCCAACCTCCCTCCAAGAGGCACCTTGACCTGACCAGAGGCGCGGCCAAGGGCTTGTCGATGCTTTAACCTGGCCATAGCATGGAGCGGATAAAGGCTTACACTCCTCCCTCTATAAGGTGCCTTGCCCTGGCCATAGCATGGCGCAGACAGAGGCTTGTCGATGCTTTAACTTGGCCATAGTGTGGCGTAGATAAAGGCTTACACTTCTCCCTCCAGGAGGTGCCTTGACCTGACCAAAGGCGTGGCCAAGGGCTTGTCGATGATTTATCCTGGCCATAGTATGGCACGGATAAAGGCTTACACTCCTCCCTCTATGAGGTGCTCTGCCCTGGCCAACTCGGCGCGGACAGAGGCTTTGATCGTTAAAGGTAGTATCCAAATGCAAGGAGGATTATACTCCCAACCATGTAGATCTTTCTTTAGAAAAGTAATTCTTTATTGACTTTACTCATGATCACTTTACAAATTTGTTGATTTTTCCTTGATGGAAAAAGCCGATTATCATCCCTTCCAAGGCTCTACGGTGGTTAGTCACATGTCCATTCATCATATGGAAATGGGGGTTGGATTTTCCCATATTCCTTTCATATTTTGGTTTCTTTTTCTGTGAAAATCAATAATTGAGCTCATTCTTTATTAGTAAGTAGACATTCTCTATGGATGTTGTTGGGTTGCATTCTTTAGGAAGTCTTGACTTGAAACTCGTTTCTTTAGGATGGCTTTTCGATTTCTTGTTACTTAGCCTTGTAATTTCACCTTCATCGATTTCTTTTCTTTTTGACACCCTTTGGAGTTCATGTGCTGGAAGTGTTCCAGTTGTAGCTTGTTGCCAATTGTGAGCAAAGGCATTATAATATGCCATTATCCCTTTTTCGAAGATTGTGCCTTTGGCATAATGTCGGATCATTTTCCTCATTTGGTCAAATAAGTTGTCACTTCCATTTGTCTTTTCTCCTAAGGCAAAGATAGGGGTAAGACCAATATGGAAAGGATTTAAGCTCCATTTTTCTAGATCATATGATTCTGCTCTTTTCTTCTTTATAATCCTTAGAGCTTCCAATCTTAGCATTTGCTCTTTATATAGTTTGGAATCTTGAGTTGTTCTTGGGGAGAATCCTATTAAGTGTGGTTTCGAGGATCCTTGCTCGGATCTTTTGATTCTGCTAGCCATGATGAATGAAGGTCTTGAGTATTTAAGCTTGAAACAGGATTGGGTTAGAGACAGGTGGTGTTGGATGTTTAACAGAGTCAGAGGTTCGGGTCCTCTTTCTAGCACCAAAAACGTTAATAATAAAACTTGTTAACACCCCAAATTAGGTTAAAGGGAAAGGTTAGCCCTTTTTATGTTGCTCTTAGTCAAGTGAAAGATGATTGGATGAGGGTATTCCTTTTGGTCTACCCTTTCGAATTGAATTCTATTATGAAAACTTTTCCTTATTGTCCTTTCGACCCAGTCGGTACACTCAAATTTCCTTCTTTCTAGCTTTTCGAGCTTACTGGAGTAGTTTGATTATCCCTTCCAACCCTTCCTTTCGAAACAGATGCGGAACATTAGAGGAAGTTTCTAAGGACGCAAGGGTATGAGTTGTTTTGAATGGTTTCGACCTTGTCGAAAGATAGAGTCGTAAAAGGCTTGGGATAAGGTCTGGGATCTAAGATGAAACAGGTTGGAGTTATGGTTTTGATCCACTAGAAGGATGAAGCTTGGTGAATGATAGCCTGGAATTAAGGACTGGGATTATTTGAAAGTTCAGGAGTTTCGACCAAGTCAGAAGATGCCTTTCGATGGGGTTGAAACCTGGATAACTAGAATTAAAACTAATAAAAGCCTTTACGAAAGCCATGTAATAAAAAAAATTGAAGTCTTCCCTTTATTAATCCAGCAAAGTCTTTATTGATCAATTTTCGCCAATTCGATTTACAAATTAGGGTTTACAACCTTGTAGAATTAAGAAAATACAAGTATGGAATGAGTGAATTCGATTCCCCCAAACCAGACCCCTTGGGTCTTATTTATAGATGCGGGTTGACACCTTTCGACCCAGTGCTTTTGACCTAGTCGAAAGGTGGCTTCAAATGCCTTTCGACTCCTTTGACATTCATGTATTCTTCTGCAATGCTTTCGAATGGGCTTGAATGCTTTTTTCTTTGTCGGAAGGGATGACTATGCTTTTCTCCTTTATGTTGCTTTGTAGGAGCTTTCGACTCTATCGATGGGTAGTTTCCAGGGGTTTCGAAGGTGTTGAAATGCTGATGTTTCGATGTTGTTAGTAGTTTCCGAACATATGCTTGCTACTTGATGCTGAACCTTCCCTTAATATTAAAGGCTTAGATTGATTCGAAAGGCTTGAATTTTCTTCCGAAAGGGTTGTTCTGACCAAGATGTGCTTTTGAGTGATTTGAGTGAAGGCGAAACCTTTAGTCTCGAAAGGTTTGGCGCGCATATGAACTGTTGTTATGCATTGTCTTCAAAATCTGTTTCTTTAACTCATTCGAAAGGTCTTAATGCATACGGAAGCACCTGCTTCGAAAGGTGTTTGCTGAAGTGGAAGTGTGCTTTCGACCCTTTCGACCCCTTCGAAGGGTTTTGATATTTCTAGTTTTTGGATGTTGCATCCTTTCGACTCCTTCGAAAGGTCTTGCTGGAGCAACTTTCTCCTACTTTTCTTTGTCTTCTATTCAATCTGGTTTCGACAGGGTCGAAACGATTTTTGCTAGTAACAGGGTTCATAACGATCAAATTTATATGTCATCCATTTCCCAAATAGAAATTCAACCAAACAAGCAATCAAACAATTTCACCAACATCCAAACAATCAATAAACATTTTGTTTGTACCAAAATTGGGCACAACACTCTTCGGAAGTCTTTGAAGAGATAAAGTGAAGAAATTAAATGGAAAAAGAGGAATTATCTAACAAAAACTCCAAATTTCAGAAATGAGAATAATTAAAATACAAGGAGACACAAGAATTTAGAGTGGTTCGGCGTATCGCCTACGTCCACTATGAAGTAGTTTGCTTTATTGATCTTTCTTTGATGTTTACAATTGATTTCAACAAATTACAGCGAATGACAATGATTTGCAGTAGTGAAATTCGTTGGTAGCAGCAGCCATAGAGTTCAGATTTGTGTTTGGCAGAGTCCGAGTGTTGGAGATCTCAAAGAAGAAGAAGAACCCCTTTTCTGTTGGCTTTGGGGGGGTCTATTTATAGGTGTAGGAGGCTGGTATCTCGCTTAGATTTTGGGAGACCCTCTCTGACACGTGACCAGGCCCGCGTGCCCAAGCCCGTGAAGTTTCGGTTCGATCCGTGATCGATACGAATAGATTTCGTATCGATCAAGATTTCATTCAATGGAGTTGAAATTTGGCGTGGACATTCTTTAGGATAGACATAGTCTTATGTGAAAAATTCATAGCATTTGGACTCGTAGATTAGGAAATATGATCGATACGAAATGAGATTATCGGTTGGCTGTTTCGTTCGACTCGCTCTGTTCAACTCGCTTTCGTTCGACATGGTGACGTGGCGCTTGAGTTTTTGGATCACTCTGCCTTTGACGTTGTTTTGATCAAGTCGAACTGTGTACTGGTTGAGCGAGTCGAAGTGTGTATTGATAGAGCGAGTCGAAGTAGAGCGTCCTGAGAGATTCGAATAGTGGCCTTGCTAATGGAGTTGAAGTTGATGGAGTCGAACAGTGGTTCGAACTGAGCGAGTTGAAGAAGGCTTCTGATGGAGGTGAAGCGGAGCGAGTAGAAGTAGGCTTCTGATGGAGGCGAAGCGGAGCGAGTCGAAGTAGGCTTCTGATGGAGGCGAAGCGGAGCGAGTCGAAGTAGGCACTTCTGATGGAGGCGAAGCGGAGCGAGTCAAAGTAGGCACTTCTAATGGTTAAGAAGTGAGTCGAACCTGAGCGATTCGAAGTATGGCTCGGAGCGAAGCGAGTCGAAGTGTGCACTTCCGATGGATTCGAACTGGAGCGAGTCGAAGAAGGCTGTTCTTAACCGATTTTGTATCGTTCACAACTTGAGCGTACAAACTCAGATTGACTTGAGATTTGGAATGTTGACTCTCATAGCTTAGCTTGTCATGTTATATCAATTTTAGCTCGATCCGGACTCGGAAAAAATTCGTCGATATCCATAGTGAGTTTGTGTATAACTGATCTCTAGGACGGGTCGTCATTGGTTACTAGTCAATTCCTTGGTGTCACGGCCTTACCAAAAGGCGGGATAACATTTGCCCCCTAAAGTACGTCTTGTAAAAACATGATGTGCTTTGAAGTGCTACAATCTTCATTCTGAATGGTTATCGTCTTTTTGATGAAAGCCGTAATCTTCGACTGTTTTTCTCGATAATGTAAACTGTTGACCGTCAACTGTTGTACCCTGTGTTGTTGCAACCGATTGCTGTATGCTAGCGATTAACTGTTTGCTATTGTAATCGTTATTAGATGAGCTTTTGATTCCTGTAAATCTGGAACGTTGAATATTGGTCCGACATACATTCATATATATTAACCTGACTCTCGTTGGCATTCGTACGTTCACGAGTCGTTGTCATTTTATTTTATATTGGATTCCGTATCGATCCTCTCCTGAACCGATGTGAAATTCGTGGTAACAACACTCGATGGTTGTTTTTGAATGTTCCTTCGTAACGATCCTCTCCTGAATCGATGCGAAGGGTTGTAACATTGAAGACGATTTTTATTGAATTTATGGATACGGAGTAAGCATTTCGAGTCGATGGAGTTGGCCTCTGGAAGCCAAGATTTGATGGATTCGAACTGAACGAGTCGAAGTGAAGCGATTCGAACAGAGCGAGTCGAAGTAGGCTTCTCTAAGGGATGCGAGCTGAGTGAGTCGAAACTGAGCGAGTCGAAGTGCATGGGAGATGGAGTCAAAATGATTGCTTGTATTGCTGCACTGGAGAGGGAGTCGAAGATAAGCGATACGAAGAGGAGCTTCGCATTGACGCACTGGAGATGGAGTCGAAGCGCGTGTTCGAATCCACCGAGATACGAATCGTTTATTCCCTTTGTTTTCGAGTCCATATAAATACTTTGTACTTAGCCTTTTTTCCACTTTTAACCTTTCGCTTTCCTTCCTTGCCTTTATATCGCTCAGAAACTCGAGAAGAAAGAAGAAAACAATCTTGCCTTTGAACTGATTCATCCCTTCAATTGCTCGAACTAACTGACAGATTTAGGTAATCCTTTAAGCGGACCCAACGCGTAAACGATGAGACTCGGTTTTTAACACCAAATCAACCAGAGTTGTGAACGATCGAAAATTCCACGGCCTCGGCTTCGTGTTGATCTGAGTAGGGGTTTCGAGATGATGAGGCGGAGGCCTTCGTATCGATCGATGGTGGAGCTTCGCATTGAGTCGAATGCTTTGAATCTATGGATCGATACGAAGGGGCTGTGTCTGATCGATTTGAAATGATGGCTTCGATCGAATCGAAGTGGGTGGCTTCGGAGCGAGCCGAAGTGGATGGCTCTGGATCGAGTCGAAGAAGGCGGCTTCGGATCGAGTCAAAGTGCGTAGCCTTGAAAGCGAGTCGAACTACGTAGTCTTGGGAGCGAGTCGAACTGCGTAGTCTTAGGAGCGAGTCGAACTGGAGGCTTTGGGATCGAGCCAAAGTGTTGCGCTCCGATTGATTCGAAATCCTTAGCCACTTGATCGAGTCGAACTTGCATTACAACCTTTTGACCGAGTTTAACTCATACGCACACGACCATAACTTATTGATGCGAACAGGGCTCTCATGAGCAATATGAATTGAACATTAAAAATTTGAAACTCCTTGCACGTTCGAACAATTAACTCCGACGAGCTTCAAACTTACATAACTGGAATTAGCTGTTTCTCCGCATATCTGACTGCCTATCGAAGCTCGTCGATGAAACTGGAACTTATCAAAATGATAACAGACTTTAACCTGGACTGATAGCTAATAACCGGATGACACGGTTGTGACGGTCAGCGATGATGGTCTTTTCAACTGAATTCCGAAGTCTCGTCATTTTCATGCTTTCTTTAATCATATAGATCTTCTCAAATGATATACAGTACTGCACTGCACATCACACTCACACACTTTACACTAGGGGATGCATGAGCGTTATTGTTTGTTTAACAATGATTTTTCATAAGCTAGATAGCCATGGAACCTTCAAGTTCTCATCGGTCAGAACTCCCAAGTTCTATTCCTCCATCCATCGAGATACCGGTTATTGAAGCCGAAGTTACAGAGCCAGCTCCAGACGAGCGTCTAGGGGCTCGGTTCATTTGCAGTCCACCAGATTCGGTGCCGTCGGGTATCTCCGAAGATATGCTAGGACGGATTTGTTTAAGACACGGTTTGTCGCTTGACGACGTGTTGCTACCTAGGCCAAATGACAGGCCACATTATCCCCCGGAGGGGTTTACCGCTTTCAACCGTCACGCCTACACAGCGGGGACACTCCCTCCCTTCAATCAATATATAAGGGAGATGTTATCGTTCCTTGGCATAGCTCTATCTCAGCTACATCTCAACGGGTATGCCTTGTTGAACAACACCTTTGTCCTGTTTATGGAGATCCTCTTTCGTCCGCCGAAGCCGATCGAAATCAGATATTTATTCAACGTCAAGAGCCATGGAGATATCCCTTCTTTCACCTTCCTGGAAGCGGTCAGAAACTGCCACATTGTACTGGGCTCCTGGGGAAGGCTAAGTTACTATAAAACCGAATGGTTCTATGTTCGGTGCCCCCCTGGATTTGCTAGGTGGTGGTTGGATAGACGTAAGTGTTGCCATTTCTCTCTTGAATCATTGAGATATTAGTGACTGACTTCAAAACTGACATACTTTTCCTTTTTTATAGCTGCAATCTCTCGTCCTGACGGTGCATACTTTCGAGAGCTGTTTCGGATCCTCCAAGCGTTTTCGGGCGAAGAGAGGCATATTGACTTGGTCCTGACCGACAGGAATTTGAGGACTGTCGGGCTGATAGAACGGCGGCAGAGCATACAGCTGGAAGGGACACATAGAGTGGTCTCGAAGAAACGGGTGAAGCGCAAAGCGCCTGTAGTCATGATAACCAAAGAGGTTGATCCGAAGCGAACGCCTCCTGATACCGAGCTCCCAACTGGGCCTTCTTCCGATGTTCAGGATTCATGAGGAAGAAGAAAAGGCAAGGGTGCTGCTCACAAACGCTCTAAATCCGAGAGGTTTAAATCTGTTGTTATGTCCTTGCCTGCTCAGGGGATTAGAATTTTGGAGGCTTCTTCCCCGCCAGTAGAGAGTTCTTTCGAAGGGCTTGCTGATATTCCGATTTCGGATTTTGTGTCGTCTCAACACGACGTCGGGATGGAGGAGCTTGATAATGCTCTTGAACTGAGTGGGTCACTTGCTATGAGTGCGACCGACATTTCCGGTTGGTCGGGGGATTGCACATGCATACACTTCACTACACTGCATGATTCACAACTGTAAATCGTTCAACTTAGGAAGTCACTAACTCTTTCTTTGCTTCTCATTTTCAAGTACTATGTCTGGAAGAGGATCGATGCTCGGGAATCTTCGCTCAGCCCGAAAAGCTTCTGGTTACTATGATTCCCGCAGGAGGGATTCAGACAGAGATCGCAATCGCGAATACTCTAACCAGGACAGGTATGGGCGTGACAGAGAGTATAGACATCGATCCAGATCACGCTCTCCTCCTAGACTTCCGTCTCCACCCCCTGCTTCTGTTTCACACCCGCCAGAACCTCCTCGTCATAGGCCATCTTTCCATACTTCTAGACCTGAGACTCATCTTCAGAGAGTCGAGACCACAACTTCCATAATTACAGAGCAGGTCCCTGCTGAGCCTACAGGAGAAGGGCCCCTTAAATCTGCCCAGATGAAGAAGGATTTCCCAAATATTTTCTTTGATGGTTACGTCTTCCCACCTCACCTAAAGAGAATTCCATCTGGAGTGGAGAATACGGTGCATGATTACGTTCATGACATCTTCACCCAGTACAGAGAGTTGGCGAAGGCCGCCGAAAAAGCTTCCAAAGTGGCCTTTGAGCGAGCCAAAGCGCTTGAGAAGATGGAGACCGAGCTCGCTCAAAGGGATCGGATCATTTAGGTGCTTACTACTGAGTCCGAGTCTTCTCGGAAGTCTGAAATTGAGGCCACCAAAAAAGCCGATGAAGCGAATGTGGCCATGGAGAGGTTGAGGCAGACACATGTCGCCTTGGTGGAGGAGACAGGCTACTGGAACACTACAGTTACCGCCGAGCGGGATGCGGCGGTCAAGGAACTCAATGAACTCAAAGCCAAATTCGCCGACATGGCCAAGGAAAAAGATGATGCGAACAACGCAGCCCAGGAGGCGTGCGAACAGGATGTTCTGCTCAGGGATGAACGGGATGCGGCGGTGGCTAAAGTCCGGAAGGTGGAGGCTGAGGTTGAGGAGAAAGTGAAGTCGGCCGAGTCCAGGATAAAGGCTGACATCGAAGACCTTCTTGTTGTTTACAACGCTAATGTGCTGAGGCACAGGGGTCTAGCCTGGCTCAATGATTTTCTGATGCATCTTCACAACGCTTGGAGCCGACTGGTTGAGGAAGAGAAGGAGGTGCAGCAGGGCGAGTCTGTGGATGAATTTGAACTCGAGAATCGCATTCTGACTGAAGATGAAAAGAAGGTTCTCCATGAGTCAATGATTCTGCATGAGAAGGAAAAACTTGGCGCCCAGCATTTCGAAGTGGGAGAGGGTTCTGGAGTCGACCACCATGAAGCAAGTCTCGAAATTCCTACGTCGACCCAGCCCGAATCCTCGTCTACGGTCGATCCCCAGGCCGTTCCTACTTATAATCCAGATCAGCCGTAGATGTCTTCGGCTGCAGCGCAAGTAACTGATGCCGCCCTGCCGCTTACGAGTCAAACTGAGGAAGGTATTCTAAACATTCCACATATCTTTCTTAAGTCGAAATCTTCGATTGAGTTAAGTTCTAACAGTTCTATTATTCTTTGTCCAGTGATTGATGCAGCCCATGTCGAGCCTCCCGTTACTCAAGAATCACATCAGACACAGGAGGCCGTCGTTACCGAAGCGATCACCGTGACTACAACTGCTGCGTCTCTAGATGATATACAAGGGAGTACGCTTATGTTCGATGAGCAGATGATAAACGAACTCTTTCGCCGTCATGGCGACCCTTTAGCTGATTTACCATTCGTCACGGGTGGAGGCGTTCCTACCACAAGATTTTCGATGCCGACTACTGACGCTTCTAGCGAGGCTCGGTTGGCTGCTGAAGAGGAAATCTTGGCACAAATCGCTGCTGAAATGGATGCCGCAACACATGGCAGTAGTTTTGGAGGTGGGATGGTGGCACTTGGTCCAACTCCGCTCAGAACGATATCGCCCGGCGGTACATTCTCCAATACTAGTGCAGCTATTCCATCTTCCATGTTTGATCCTATCCCTCCGACTCCTCCTGCAGGAAGCATCCCCGTCCATTTGAGTTTGGAGGAAGACGTTGAAATTATGCCTCCGCCCGAAGATCGTCCACCGTCAGGGAAAGGCTCGAAGAGGAAGGATAGTGGTGGCTCCAATGGGCCTGTACCAAAAAGGAAGCCGCGGAAGAAGAAAGATTAGAGATGCTTTGTTGATGTAATTTTGACTTTCATTTTGTTAGCCGTGTATAGATGCGGGTTCGGCCCCTGCTAGTAGGAATTTTTTTGGTAACTTGTACACGAACTTCCTTTTCAAACAATAGAAATGAAACTTTTCTTTTTTGATTTCTTTTCTGTCATTGTGTATTTGCCTAAGTGTTTCAATATCTGAAATGCACTTGTGAAGTTTCAGCTTTCGAATAAAGTTTGTTTTTGTTCGCCAAGTTCAAGTACTATGGACACGGTTTTTGATCGGAGAGCGAGTTGAATTTTTACATCGCATCGCTTTAGTCAATGGTCGATGCTTATGTCCTGCCCCCCAATCTTGGGGATGAGTTGTAGATCATCAGTCGATGATCGCGTCTTACTTACAACATGTTGAGTCTTGTGCCACCGAACGGATGTCTGAGGCAAGCGGAGATTGAGTTATGCATCCATGCTTGTTTGACTGTCGATGATCATAACCGTACTCCGGGGAGTCCCATTTGTTTACTAGCGGTTGGTCACGCCGGCTTAAGTTTTAATCATATGTCCACGATCTAGGGACTTGGAATTGACATTTGTACTCCAATTCATGCTCCGGGAGTTTGGAGTTGATATTTATACTTCGATTCACGGTTCGGGAACTTGAAGTTGGTGTTTACGCTCTGTTTTGCACTTTGGGAATGTGGAGTCGATGTTTATACTCCGCTTCGCACTCTGGGAATACGGAGTTGATGTTTACACTCTGGTTCGCACTCTGGGAATACAGAGTTGATGTTTATACTCCAGTTCGTGCTCTGGGAATCTGGAGTTGATGTTTATACTCCAACTCGCACTCTGGGAGTTCGGAGCTGATGTTTATACTCCGCTTCGCACTCTGGGAATACGGAGTTGATGTTTATACTCCAGTTCGCGCTCTAGGAATCTGGAGTTGATGTTTATACTCCGACTTGCACTCTGGGAGTTCGGAGTTGATGTTTATACTCTAGTTCGCGCTCTGGGAACTCGGAGTTGATGTTTATACTCTAATTCGCGCTTTGGGAATCTGGAGTTGATGTTTATACTCCGACTCGCACTCTGGGAGTTCGGAGTTGATGTTTATACTCCGGTTCACGCTCTGGGAACTCGGAGTTGATGTTTATACTCCAGTTTGCGCTCTGGGAATCTGGAGTTGATGTTTATACTCCAACTCGCACTCTGGGAGTTCGGAGTTGATGTTTATACTCTGCTTCGCACTCTGGGAGTTCGGAGTTGATGTTTATACTCTGGTTCGCACTCTGGGAATACGGAGTTGATGTTTATACTCTAGTTTGCGCTCTGGGAATCTGGAGTTGATGTTTATACTTCGACTCGCACTCTGGGAGTTCGGAGTTGATGTTTATACTCCGCTTCGCACTCTGGGAATACGGAGTTGATGTTTATACTCCAGTTCATGCTCTGGGAATCTGGAGTTGATGTTTATACTCTGACTCGCACTCTGGGAGTTCGGAGTTGATGTTTATACTCCGGTTCGTGCTTTGGGAACTCGGAGTTGATGTTTATACTCCAGTTCGCGCTCTGGGAATCTGGAGTTGATGTTTATACTCCGACTCGCACTCTGGGAGTTCGGAGTTGATGTTTATACTCCGCTTCGCACTCTGGGAATACGGAGTTGATGTTTATACTCCGGTTCGCGCTCCGGGAATACGGAGTTGATGAAGGATTATCGTGTATCAATCCTTTTTTGACTTTGATGCGATGGCTTATCCCCGAGCTCGGGTTTCACTTAGCGAGTGATTGGTTGCATCGCAGTCACTCTCTATTTGAATAAATTCCACCGTATGGTGAAACTTAGCTCTCCATGCATAGTGATGGTCATATAAAGCATTTCAAGTAAATCACAGCTCTGGCTCGAAGAGATTGCATTTTATTGCTGAAACAAGAAAGTATGGCAACGTCAGTTGCCTTATTACAAGTTCTAATTTTGAAATGTAGAAACAAATTGCAACAAAGGAAAGTAATATAAATGGATAAAGATAGCCTGTCATGTGTAATAGCGGCGAAGGCTCTCGCTATTCCAGGCTCTTGGCAGAGTTAGACCGTCGACAGTCGATAATTTGAATGTGCCATCTCCGAGCCTTCGTTCAATAACATACGGTCCTTCCCATGTTGGTTTCATATGCGAAGGAACCGGATAGATTCTTTTGAGGACAAGATCGCCTAGTTCAAAGGTTCGCGGGCGGACCTTGGCGTTATACAATCGGGCGACTCGACTTCGATGCGCAGCTGCCCTCAAATCAGCTTCTTCATGCTTCTCATCCAGTAGATCAAGAGATTTAGCAAGTAATATAGCATTCGTCTTTGGATCATAATATGTCACACGATGAGAAGGTACTTCTTGCTCGACTGGAATAACGGCTTCTGAACCATAAGAAAGAGAGAATGGAGTGTGACCGGTCGCAGTCTTGTGGGTTGTTCGGTAAGCCCATAAAGCCATAGGAAGTTCATCAACCCACTTGCCACCGACCTTTTCCAGTTGTTTTTTCAGAAAAGATTTTATAAATTTATTAATAGCTTCGACCTGTCCGTTTGCCTGAAGGTGCGCAACTGCAGAGAATTTCTTTTGGATGTGAAATCGTTTGCATAAATCTTTAAATTCAGCACTGTCGAATTGGGTTTCGTTGTCTGTAATAATGGTGTGTGAGAGACCGAATCGACATATGATTTTACAAACCATAAAGTTGATTACTTTATTCGTTGTAATGGTAGCGAGAGCTTCGGCTTCAGCCCACTTTGTAAAGTAATCAAATGCGACGATGGCGTACTTCGCACCACCCTTTGCCAGAGGTAGGGCACCAATGATGTCGATGTCCCACATTGCAAATGGCCATGGGCTGACCATTTGCGTTATCTCAGTATGAGGAGCTCTATGAACTCGGGCATATTTCTGACACTTTTCGCATTTCTTTGCGTAATCCGACGCATCGCGATTCATGGTCGGCCAGTAATATCCGTATCGAAGTATTTTCTTGGCAAGTGCTTGCCCCCCGGTGTGATCGCCACATTCTCCTTCGTGCACCTCGTGCAATACTCGTTTAATTTCATCGTGAGCGATACACCGGAGTAGAGGAACAGAGTACCCTCTTCTATACATGACCCCATCCTGAATGATGAATCATGAGGCCTTTCGGAGAACTTGTCTCTTTTCACTCCTGCGTTCCGGCAGGATTTCACGCTCGATGTAGTTTCTGAGTGGAGTCATCCATGAATCCTTTTCGAGGATGGTTTCGCATACCCTGTCTATTTCTGCTCGGTCAATGCTTGGGGAGGATAACGCTTCTACGGGAACGAGTCCCATTTGCTAAGCTTCACCGGTGCTGGCTAGTTTTGCCAATGAATCGGCTTTTTGGTTGCGTTCTCGAGGTATACAATAGATGGCATAGTAATCAAACTGATTTAGTACTTCCTGAACTCGAGCTAAGTAAGCAGCCAGCCTTCGGTCTCTCGCTTGATATTCTCTCCGAACCTAACACACAACTAGTTGTGAATCGCAATAAATTTCCACAGCGACAATTTTCAGATCTTTGGCAAGTTTTAGGCCAGCTAAGAGGGCTTCATATTCAGCTTCATTATTAGTCGCATGAAAATCAAACTTCACAGCATAGCATATGGATCGGCCTTCGGGGGTCTCAAGTACAACACCAGTGCCCGAACACCGGCCGTTTGATGCACCATCAGTATATAGCTTCCAGACGTATTCGGGGGATTTACTGGTTACGGGAAAGTCCTCTGGAATGGTAAATTCAACTATGAAATCAGCGAGGACTTGTCCTTGGATTGCTCGTCTTGGAGTGTAAGTAATATCAAACTGACTCGGTTCGATGTTCCACTTGAGTAACCTACCAGACGTCTCAGGCCACGAAAGGACCTGTCGTAATGGCTGGTCGGTGTAAACAACAATGGGATGTGCCTGGAAATAAGGTCGGAGTTTCCTTGATGCAATCACAAGGCAATAGGCCAACTTTTCTAGCTTTGGATAATTTCTTTCAGCCCCAGTCAATCGTTCGCTGACGTAGTATACCAGCTTTTGTATCTTGTCTTCTTCTCGGATTAATGTGGCGCTGATAGTGTTCTCTGATATCGCCAGATATACGAACAACTTCTCATGGTCGATAGGCTTCGACAGGATAGGTGGTGTGGATAGATGTTGAACTAGTGCTTGGAAAGCGCCCTCACACTCCGTGGTCCATTCAAAGTTGCGTTTTCCTTTTCGGATCAGATCGAAGAAGGGAATGCATTTGTCAATGGATTTTGAAATGAACCTGCTCAATGCTGCTACTTACCCATTGAGACTTTGGACTTGTTTTATAGTCTTTGGAGTTTCAAGGTTTCTGATTGCCCAAATCTTTTCAGGATTAGCTTCGATTCCTCGGGCGTTGACAATGAACCCAAGGAATTTCTCGGATGCAACTCTAAAGTGACATTTCAGTGGATTTAGCTTCATTTTGTATTCTCAAAGTATGTTGAACATAGTTTCCAGGTCTTTAACATGGTCAGTGGATAGTCGTGACTTCACAAGCATGTCGTCTACATATACTTCCATGGTTTTCCCGATTTGACTAGAAAACATCTGATTGACCAATCGTTGATAAGTAGCCCCGGCATTCTTGAGTCCGAATGGCATAACTTTGTAGAAATAAAGTCCTAGATTGGTTATGAAGCTGGTATGTTCCTGGTCGGGTAAATGCATCGGTATCTGATTGTAGCCAGAGTACGCGTCCATGAAGGATAAGAGTTCATGCCCTACTGTCGAATCTACTAGCTGAGCAATTCTGGGAAGTGGGAAACTATCTTTGGGACATGCTTTATTCAGATCGAAATAATCGACACATGTTCTCCACTTTCCATTCGACTTTCGGACGAGCACGAGATTCGACACCCATTCAGGATATAGTGCATCTCGAATGAATCCGTTTGCTTCAAGCTTGTCCACTTCTTTTTTAAGGGCGGTAGATCTCTCTGGATCCATACCGCGCCTTTTTTGTTTGACCGGGGCATGCCGCGGGTCAATGTTTAGAGTGTGGCTCGCGATGTCCGGCGAGATCCCACACATATCAGAATGTGTCCAGGAAAATACGTCAAGATTTGCCCGTAGAAATTCGACCAATTCCTCTTGAGTTTGCTGGCTTAGCTGAGACCCAATCTTTATCATTTTCGAGCCATCGTCATCGTCAATAGGGACATCAATTGTCAGCTCGGCTGGGGTTGCTTGAATTTCTTTTGACTCTCCTTCGTTTTCAGTTTCTCTTGGGTCAAGATCCTTGAGGAATTGGCTAGGGTGCCCGGGCCTAGGCCCGAGCGTTAATTGTCAATTATCGGTAAAACGGACTCAGAGAGATTCCTCTACGCCCTTTCCCTTCTCTTTTTGCTGCGCCTCCCGCAGCTCCGCAACATAACAGGCTCTGGCAACAGCCTGATCTCCTTGAATGATCCCCACTCCATGGTCAGTGGGGAATTTTAATGTCAAACACCATGGGGCAATGGCTGCCCTGAATTCAGCGAGGGCCGGTCGGCCCAAGAAAGCATTATATGGGGAGTCTATGTCCAATACAATGAACTGCAACATCCGTACTCTCCGACGTTCTCCAACTCCCAATTCTACTGGTAGTTCCACCATCCTGGTGGGTATAGTAGCACTTCCATTGAAACCATGGACTCGGGATTGACACGGTTTCATGTTTGTGGCTTCCATTCTCATTTGATCGTAAGCTCGCTTAAACAAGATATTCACAGTGCTTCCACTGTCAACTAAGATTCTCTTCATCCAAGCGGGACCTACTTGAGCTGAGATGACCAGTGGATCGATAGTGGGGGCTTCGACTTTATCAACGTCTCTGTTCCTGAACACGATGTCATCTATCATCGTCTTCTGTTGCTTGGCCGGAGCCCCTTCATCAGAGTTACTATAACATTCGAAGTCTGCATGCCTGATAGAACTGGCATACGACTCCATTTCCTTCCAGCTTTGATTTGCTGGGTGAGGACCACCACTTATTGTATTGATGACCAATATCCCGCCTGTACCAGTGGGGTCCTCCTATCTTTCCTAATTCGGCGCACGATTCTGATTTGATGGGCCCGCACCACCAGACTGCGGCGCCCACACATACTGATCCAACTTCCGTTCACGTATCAGTTTTTCAATGAGGTCTTGCAAGTGACGGTACTCATTGATGTTGTGGCCATAACTCTCGTGGAATCTACAAAATTTCCCTGTTTGGATTTGTCTTTCAGTTGGTGGTTTAGGGGCAAGTTTCTTGTATTGCATGGTATTGCAGGTCTGCAGATACACATTTTCCAATGACGTGTTCAGTGGAGTGTAATTGTCGTACATGGAAGCTCTACGTCATGGACCATGATTCTGATCGCGCTTTTTGCTTTGATTTCCATTATCCCTCTGCCGATTCTGTTTATTTTGTACGTTCAACTGAATGTTCCCAGAACTATCTCCGGATGGTTTAACGGCGATGTTACTTTGGATTCCTTCGATGTTGGGCCTTGCGTCATCCTGCTTCCTAGATTGTTTTGCATCCTCCCTCCTCAAGAATTGGGCTGCCTTGGAATAGAAACGGTCCAATGACGCAGGTGGTTTTCCAGCTAACCAATTTCTGAACTCGGAATCAGCATCAATCCCCTTAGTCAATGCCATCAGGATAGAATTATCATTGGGATTACTTATCTCTGCACACACAGCATGGAATCGCTCCAAGTAACGTCTAAGTGTTTCTCCGGGAGCTTGCGTAACACTAGACAGAGTGTTAACGTCTTTAGGCCTTGCCACGTGCATATGGAATTGTTCAACGAACTTTGTGGCCATTTGATCAAAATTAGAAATGGATCGTGGTGGCAAACGAGTAAACCACATTGTAGCGATACCTCCCAGGGAAATGGGGAAACTACGGCATTTTACTACGTTATCAGCTCTCGCAACATTCATCAGCCATTCTTACTTCAAGATGTGTTGATTGGGATCAGAACTCCCTTCATAGACTGGCTAAGCTGGCATCCTGAAGCGCCGAGGTGGTTCAGCATATAATACATCATCGGTGAAAGGGGTATGACTCCAGGAGATTCCCCAGTCGTCATTACTGAGACCCTGACTTTCACGGATCATTTGACAAATCATCGTTGATATATCTGGCATTTGGATACTTGGAGCATGTTGTGCCAAGGTGTGGTTGGGTTCCACAGCGCGAGTCTGGACCGGACGTGGTCAACGATCCGTGCTTCGCCTCCTTGGTTCAACATCCTCAGGGACATAAGGCTCAGGAGTCTGTTCTCGTTGGTTACGCCGAGGATCAGCTTGGTCTCTAGCATCACCTCCTCGTTCAGTAGTGGTGGTAGTAGCAATGTTGTCGATAACATGGTAAGGAGAAGCATCTCTTCGAGACGAAGGTTCTGTACGGAGACTGGCGGATGGTCCAGTTCTAGGTTGCCCAAGATTTGAAGCGGGTTGGTGTCCCGTGGCTTGGGTGTAGCTTACACCTAGCCGTGGGCATGTGGATCTGGTTTGGCCATCAAAGGAGGCTGAACTCTTTGTGGAAGAATATGAACCTTGGTCTCTTCTAGATCTTCTGCGCCTTTGGCGATTCAGCTGGTTGGACAGCTCTATGTTGGCGCGCAGTTGTTCAGTTAGCTGTTGTCGACTCTGGGTCAACTCTTGAAGCAATGTCTGGAATTCTTGCCTGGTGATTGGACCTGATGGATCTGAAGGTCCTGCAGCATTTTGGTTGGATGGAGGTGATTGCATGGGATTCTGTCGATCCCGTGCTCCTTGATCAGCAGCTATAGAAGTAGTACGTGTGCTCACCATAATGAATTGATGAAGTCCTTTCCTAGATCTGATGCAAATCTGAATAGAATGGAAGGGCTTCAAAGTTCTAGATCTGGATCTTCTTCTTAGGTTTATGCAATCCAATATAGATAGGAGATCCAAAGAGCAGGAGAAAAATTGGTTTTCTCGGTGAAAGCACCAAAGTATTTGTACCAAAATTGGGCACAACACTCTTCGGAAGTCTTTGAAGAGATAAAGTGAAGAAATTAAATGGAAAAGGAGGAATTATCTAACAAAAACTCCAAATTTCAGAAATGAGAATAATTAAAATACAAGGAGACACAAGAATTTAGAGTGGTTCGGCATATCGCGTACGTCCACTATGAAGTAGTTTGCTTTATTGATCTTTCTTTGATGTTTACAATTGATTTCAACAAATTACAGTGAATGACAATGATTTGCAGCAGTGAAATTCGTTGCTAGCAGCAGCCATGGAGTTCAGATTTGTGTTTGGCAGAGTCCGGGCGTTGGAGATCTCAAAGAAGAAGAAGAACCCCTTTTTTGTTGGCTTTGGGGGTCTATTTATAGGTGTAGGAGGCTGGTATCTCACTCAGATTTTGGGAGACCCTCTCTGGCACGTGACCAGGCCTGCGTGCCCAAGCCTGTGAAGTTTCGGTCCGATCTGTGATCGATACGAACAGATTTCGTATCGATCAAGATTTCATCCAATGGAGTCGAAATTTGGCATGGACATTCTTTAGCATGGACATAGTCTTCTGTGAAAATTTCATAGCATTTGGACTTGTAGATTAGGGGATATGATTGATACGAAACGAGATTATCGGTTGGCTGTTTCGTTCGACTCGCTCTGTTCAACTCGCTTTCGTTCGACTCGGTGACGTGGCGCTTGAGTCTTTGGATCACTCTGCCTTTAATGTTGTTTTGATCGAGTCGAACTGTGTACTGGTTGAGTGAGTCGAAGTGTGTATTGATAGAGCGAGTCGAAGTAGAGCGTCCTGAGAGATTCAAATAGTGGCCTCGCCAATGGAGTTGAAGTTAATGGAGTCGAACAGTGGTTCGAACGGAACGAGTCGAAGAAGGCTTTTGATGGAGGCAAAGCAGAGCGAGTCAAAGTAGGCGCTTCTGATGGAGGCGAAGCGGAGCGAGTCGAAGTAGGCACTTCTGCTGGTTGTGAAGCAAGTCGAACCTGAGCGATTCGAAGTATGGCTCGGCGCGAAGCGAGTCGAAGTGCGCACTTCCGATGGATTCGAACTGGAGCGAGTCGAAGAAGGCTGTTCTTAACCGATTTTGTATCGTTCACAACTTGAGCATACGAACTCGGATTGACTTGAGATTTGTAATGTTGACTCTCATAGCTTAGCTTGTCATGTCATATCAATTTTAGCTCGATCCGGACTCGGACAAAATTCGTCGATATCCATAGTGAGCCTGTGTATAACTGATCTCTAGGACAGGTCGTCATTGGTTACTAGTCAATTCCTTGGTGTCACGGCCTTGCCAAAAGGTGGGATAACACATTTATAACATCATTGATATGATAAAATAAAATTTAATGTGAGTTAAACTTATATTGATTTTCGTTTCCACCAAAACATTTCGATTTTGGACTAAAACCGAACGGTTGTTCGATTTTAGCATAAATTCCAACGAGCTCCAATTCCAACCAAACCATTTCCATTGTGAAGATCTCGACGACACGAGTCCAATGCAAAAAATGTCGTTCAAATCTGACCTCGTACGCAAAATTTATTCGATTTATAAGTTATTGGATAATTTAAGTTAAAATCAAACAACTTTATATAAATTACAATAGTACCCCTCACACTTTCTTCCCCAAATCTAAGAATGTGCACAGAAACACAGCCAAGAACCCATCAATAAACAAGCACATCGAAGCAATGATACGGAGAATTACTCGACGAAATTCGATTTCGCCTTCTCAGTTGAGCATCTCTCGACGAACCGCACTCGCCCAATCCAAACATCATGCCCAAAGGCCACTCCCCTAATCACGACCTGCTCCTCCCTCACGCGGCTGCCTAGGTGATGCGATTCTAATTCAAGCGTTGAACTCCACTATATTTGACTACGAGTTACTCTCCGGCATGTTGAAGCCAAATCCAAGCTCCAAATGTTGAATTGGCGACCATACGCTCTAGAATTTCCAACCCTAGCACCATCCAAGCACACGGCCTCCCCCCAAACCACGGTCGAACATCACCAAAGCATGCCCAGAACAAATCTAATCACCATACGAATTCAATGAATCAAGAATTATGATTTTTATAGGTGTATATATTTTTATCTTGAATTTTGAACTTTGATTTCAAAGAGGGAAAACAAGTTTTTGTTCACAGGCAAATGATTAAATAGAGAGAAAGGGTAGCATGGGCTAAGAAATGATGGGGTATGGGCAAAGTGGTTGTGTGTATCGCCTAGGCATGGTGAATATGATTATATATATATATATATATATATATAATTTTTAAATATTCAACAGAACATACCCAAAATATTGAACTCCAAATGAGACGTGCCGCCCTGGCATTCTATATGTACCCCCATTCCGAATGCGATGGAACTAGTCCTGAGCCCTAATTTAATCGTATGCAGAAGATAGGTTTTCAACCCAAATATTATATTAAATTTCTGATATTAATTTCAACGTATTTCGAACTCGCACACCAAACGATTCGTCTGATCGCCATAAAATTTGACGACGTAATATAATTCACTATTATGGATCCAATGAAACTGGTTTCATCGAAATCCAAGACAGTGCCCTGAAAGGCTAATTTCACATATTTAAATATCATTTTATTTTTAATTATCGATGTTTATCCGATCTATTTATATTTGTAAATAAATTTACAAATCGAATTCACCGAAAATATTAATTAATTATAAGGATTTGAATAAAATTATTAAATCCATTTAATTAACATTCAATTTCATAATTCAAATATTTAATCAATCCCTATATTTGAATTATAAGTTATTAAATTCTAAAATCCAATTATTCAAATATTTAAAATTAATTAAACATTTAAAAATCAAATGATCGGAATTTTGGGTTGTTACAAAGATGATTTGTTGCTCTTTTGAATGTTGATATCCTTTGTCGAAAATGACTAAAACAAAAGAGCGAGTGTAGGCCAAGCTATGTGGGGTTGCTCCTATTCGGGTATTTTCACATCTACTCTAGATTGGTTTTGATTATATGCATATTGAGATGTGAAATACTCAGATTCTTGGTAAGGTTGGTAGGGTCCGGCTTGAAGGTTTTCGAGAGCCATCGTAGTTCTCAAGTATATTTCTAGAGGTATACTTTCAGTAAGGGAGACACATCTTCCTAGTCATTGTTGGAAAAACTTACATTCCTTATTTGATTCAAATCTTTGAATCGTTTTCTTAATCGCATTGAGAAGTGCATTGTGCTCTTCCCTATGTATAATTATTGTGTCCATTCCTTCAAGTTTGGATTTTTATCTTATTTGTGTCCATCCTGTCTAGTTTGGATTTTGTTTTGATTTTTTTTCATTTTTTCATGTATGGATGTTGTTCTTGTATGGTGAAACTCTGTTCTGTATTTTGTGGCGTGATCACGCCAATTGTTATATATTGATCATATTTCTTGAGTTTTTCACGTTGGTTTTCCAGACTGACCCGGGTGTTATTTTATTATAACCGAGTATTTTCCAAGCTGGCTTTAGTGTTATGGAGCTCTTGGAGAAGAGCTGGATGTTCACCTACCATAGTATTTTAATTTCCATTGTATTATATTGTATACCTATCAGCAATTTTAAGGTCAGAAATTTATAACTGCCCAGCTGATGAGGTTTGTTTTTAACTCTGATGTACCTTTTATCTTGGAGTGACAGTTTATACTGTCTTTATTATATTATATGTTGTTGTTTCCACTGTGAGATTTTGTTTCCCTTGTTGATCATTTTATTTTACCCTAACAATCTGTTTTTTCAGCAATTAGATGTTCGGCATTGGAATATCGTGGATGTATTTGGTACCGACTTTCGATGGTCGAAAAGGCGGTTCGTTACAAATCTACTATGTGTATGATGTTTTTGTGTGTTACTACTAATCAACTTGATTGTATAGTAATTTTTAATTGAGAATAGTCTATTTGCTTCTTTTTTATCAAAGTTATATTGATGGTTCAATAGTTATCAATTAGTTGGTTCATTCATGTTCTATTAATCTTTTAATATAACTTACCGTGCCAATGTATATTTGTTTGTTCTATTATAGTGGTGATACAATATCAATCTTTTTTGGTTGATTCTTACAATCATTTCTCATGTTTAGGCTAAGTTCACATGATCTCAATACCGTTGCTCAAAGTTCATATGGCTAACAATAGAGCAACCCTTTGAATGTTGTTATCGTTACAAATAATTTATAATTATGACTTATAACGCATGGACACATAAAGGTCAATATTATTTTAATTCTATTATAACACTTTATAAAAGATAGGACTACCACATGGTGGCTTACAACTATCATAAAATTGGTAATAATTTTCATTTCATTTCGTTTTTATGACCATAATTGGTCACAATGAAGTGGCGGTGTGTTATTCTTCTTTCAGCTATATATTTAATGAAACTACATCTTGGTGTTTATAGTGTGCAGATTCTTTTATTGCAATTTTCATGTTACTCTTCTTTCATCTATATATTAGATGAAATCTTGGTGCCTATATTAGATGAAACTACCTCATTGTATATTCTTTTATTGCAATTTTCATACAAGCTTAACCGAAAAAACTTTTGGGTAATGTTGGTGTAGATTTTTGTGTAATAGAATTTTACAAGTAGCACCTTGTGTCATGAAAAAATAGATTTGGACCCACATGTGTATAATTATATTTTTGGCTTTTTATGTCTCTGTATTTGTGTAAGTTAATATTTTGAAACATGGCTTTTCTTTTTGACAAGTTGGGATAAGTTTTAGGTGCCATTGCAATGAGTGGCTTCTCGCATTAGATCACTTAACAATAAATTATACTAATTTTAACAAAAAAAACCAAGTCAACCTGCAACTCAATAACTTTTTGGGGAACCCATAACAAGTTTAATCCTCTTAATTGTAGCCAGAATATGGGTTTATTAGTTGCAAACATGGATAGTAATTTAATTAAAATATATCACCATAACCAACTCACCTCTCATGGGTCAAATTTTATGTTCAAATAATTTATAAATTAGCAAGCCTTACATATGCATACATCTTCAGCATCATCATGCACTATAGAATCGAGTTAGTGGGTACATCATGGTTGTTTTTTGTATTGTAGAACAAGAACCAATATATAGTTTAATGGGAAACCACACCTTACTGGCTTACTCCAATTATTGAAGTGCATCTCGTCTGCATTATTTCACTAGTTTTTAGAGTTTGATATATTACTTGCATACTACAAACATGATCGAGCTGCATATTCCAAACATGATCGAGCTGCATATTTTATGACTCGGATTCGAATACAAATGGTGGGGCGAAAAAATAATTTATTGACAAAAAACAAGGTGCGAGAGTTATTGATGACACATACAGGTACTATTGAATGTTTTGCAACAAACGATTTCTTTATTAAAAAAAGATTTGAGTAGTTTCTACATCTATTATCAGAGATGGAATAAGGGTTCATTTCTGTATGTTAAAATTTTCCGGTTGTGCAGAGAGATGCAACTCCAAGGATGACTGAGGTGACTTTAAGAAGCCAAACCGGCTAGGATGCTAACCATGTAAAACCATGGGAAGATGCAAATGGTTCTCATCTGTTGGGTTCCAAGGGGAAAGGTGTTTGTGGGAATTCTTTACATACCAATTCTATGATTCAGCCACCTATTAATGCTTACATAATAATTTTTTTCATATTAATATTTTCAAGATGAACAAGTTTATAATGGAACAAGCCAAAGCAGTCCTTATTCTCAAGAGTCTGAATCCATTATGCTTAGGCAAGTTATTCGTGATATTATTACAAGTGTGATCATGGTTTCATTAGATTGTTTAGAATTGACAATAAAATTGTTTGGGCATATTTGAATTAGTTATTAAGTTGGGTTTAGACGGTTTATTGTCATTTGATTTGAAGTTATGTTATTTCCATTTCTTTGAATTTCTGAATCCACGTACTAGTTTTGTTTCTTAAGATCAATGCTTATTTTATCTTTATTTTTTCCACTAGAGAACGTTGTATCAACTGGATCTACTTTTGGAAACTATAGTCTAACGATTATATGATCAGAAAACAACACTAATTAAATCATGTCATGTGTGCTGGACTTCTAGTTGATGGATTTGGTCCAACACCTAAAATGAGTAAGAGAAATGCAAATTCTTAATTATTTGATATTATCCTTCTTGGTAGGTCCTTTGTTCATCTTAATTTGCAATTTCTTTCTTTATTTTGTTCGTCAACCATCGATGATTCGTTTACTAGTCAAAATGCAAATTATATTCTGTCATTTATGACTTTACTGACAAGTGGTTTATACGTACATATTATAAAATATTGTTGAGAAGATAATTGAGAGGAATATTTATTAGATGCTATCTTAATTACTATATATATATATGTAATCCTCTATTAAAAATTAAAAAATTAGGACATATGCTAAGCTTAGGTGATTTCCTTTTATCATATAATTATGACAATCATATTAGCACTAGTGATGTTATATATGATTTTTCAGGGGAAAGTTATCATTGAAGCTCGGCAATAAAATGTGTCACAACTATATGTTTATCATGTATGATTTATGACATAAATTACTTTGGTTCTTCAGATTTTGAATATAAGGGGGTACTAACCGTGACTTGCAAAACTCTATTCATTTATTTTGATTCATGATCTGAATGGTGCAGTGGGTTAATCTGCATGGTTATGCCAATAGCATGGTAAAACAACAATCAAAAGAGACAATGAAGCTGCAAAGCAGGCTTGAGATTCTTAATGGTTTGAGCACTCTTATATTTAATCTTAAACATTTTTAATGGTATGTACTACACGAATAGTAACACAAATATTATATGTATGAACATGGTGTAAAATTGGTTATGTTTGATATTTAATATCTGTTTTATTACCAAGTGTTTTTTTGTGATTGTTGCTTGAATTTATTGGACTATTTGCTAAAGAATTTGAGAACATTTTGCCATTTGAAAAGCTATTTTGATTATGTATTTGAAATGCTATTAAATGATAAGCAATGAAAAGAAAATGAGATGTATAACGTAGGAGAAATAATTCTAGAAATAATAAGCATTTACATTTAAAAGAAAAATAAAAATGCTATATAAAGAACTGATAGCGTTTAATAAATGCAAGGGGCAGTTTAACCAAGCATTTTCTTTTCCATGGCATTTCATTTGTAATAGTGTTTCATAAACACTGTTAGCATTCATATAATGTTATGGAAAAAAAATTCTACACCGTTTCTTTTCTTTCATAGCATTTAAAGTTCATAGCATTTAATAAACCCTATGAAAAGCTAACTATTCATACGGTTTGCCTTAGTGCTATTAAATGTTCATGATCTATTATAGCTTATCATTACACAACGTTCTTTAAAATGTCTAGTAAGCTATTATAGTGTTTTTCCAATGCTATAAAAAGTCCATTTTCTTGTTGTGACAGTTCTTAAGAGAACCTTAAAGCTCACTGGAAGTCAAAGAAGCATACTCTGAAAGGTTCTGGATGATAAAGGCAGTTTATCGACATCAGAGAGTTTTAATTGACGAAGTAGATAATTAAATCAATATAACATACATATTCACTAAGGGACATACCCGATTAGTTTTTTAGAAAACCAATCCAAGGAGTTGTAGTAATATTCCATAACGGATCCAAAGAATAAGTAGGAGATTGATAGAGTTAGAAGCATGTCGTAAGGACAATTATGTAATTTCATATATATATATATATGTATGTATGTATGTATGTATGTATATGTGTGTGTATGTGTATATATATATGTGTGTGTGTGTATAACTTGATAACCAAATTTATTCATAATAAAGGTGTTTGGTTTTTATAATATACTTTGTTATATTGTGATATAATTAATTAAGTAATAATTTAAAGTGTATAAAATAGAAAATTCTTAAATGATATGTTATGGATAGTAATTGCAGTATATTGTAATGATTAGAATTTTATCATATTAAAAAATAACATATTCTTTTAAATGTTCTTGGTCAAGATCTTTCGAGAAAGGATACCGATTCATCCATTGAGACTAAAGTACATATTGCTCTCCAAATTTTGGACAGTGTATTGCTCATGGCTAATAGGGCACCAAGGGGTGACATACTGGTAGTTATTAGATAGCTATGGAATGACTCACTCGAGAGTTTTCAATTGGTTAATATAACTAAGTTCAACTAGAGAATCTCAAAGTGACGATGTTACATAGTTCGCTCGACTTGAGAATACCATGGAACTTTTAGTGTAGAAACTCTACTTTGATCATAGTTAAATCAAGGCTCGAACATCCCCATTCCGATGCTCAAAACTAACCGTTATGGATGTTGTAGTCATCCATAGTAATTAGTTCCCAGCGACAAAATGCGGTTATGTTAAACATATCAATAATCAGAAGCACATGAATATGAAATAATTTCAAACACAATTCAAAAATAACTTTTACATTCCATTTCAAAGAGTGATTTCATATTTATTACATAATCTCATTCATAATTCCACGTTCAGAGAGAATATAATTATTACAAAATACTCCAAGAGCGACATATGAAGATGCCACCTTGGTTGATTAGAGTCAAACATTTGGCAATTATATAACTTGCCATTAAATCCATACAGACAAACTCAACAACACAACGGATTAGAATAGAGCTCCTACATAGCTAGATTGCCTCTTGCACGTCTTTGGAAGCTTACTCGTCCTACTAGGAAACTTGAAATCCCTTACTCTTGACCTACTCAATTGAGTACCGGAGATTTTAAGGGGAAAAACAAAACTTCGGCTTAGATAAAAAGTCTGGTGTGAATAATAACCTACCATCTCGAACCAAATAGATATCTAGTGAGATCACACTACTGAGCAGAGCAAGTTTTCTCCTCACTAGTATCTTAACCAAAATACATTAACCATATAATGTGCTCCTGCATCCACGATGGTTAAAACACAACAATATATGATGACATGCAACATGCAATAAGCCCTGGATTACCCATCCCAGATTTATCTAACAATCTGCCTCAATTTGTAGTTTTCCTAGGGTCATTATTAACCTATTAATTTTTATGGACTGACTAATAACCTGTCTCAAACCTTAGGAACAATATGTCCAATTTCATAGTTTTCATGAGATCACTAAGAACCTATAGGTTTCTACCAATAACCTTCCAATCATAGTTTTCATGGGCTTACTATGAACCAATTGGATTCTCCGATAACTTCTCTCATTTCATAGTTTTTATGGGATCACTAATAACCTATTGGGTACCCTCCAATAACTTTCCAATCATAGTTTTTGTGGGCTTACTATGAACTTATTGGACCCTTCCAATACCTATCTAAATCAATAATCTTTCGATTAGTTCTGGGCATCCTACATTTTTGATCTACCTGATCTCTTGGATTCAATTCTACATACTTAGGAGTTAACTCTGTTTTACACCCACCACTGGGTCAATCTAGCTGGTTATTCTTCCCCTAATACCCCTAAAATACAGTTATGGTCATAAATGGTGTGAGTGTGATAATAACAACTACGCATAATAACTGATGTAATAAACCTAAGAACTTATAGCATCCATTATTTGGATATGTTCACTCCCAATATTTTAAGTCTCATAATTATTTAATCTTGAATAATATTCTCTTTGGTAATTTTTCTTAAAACTTGGGCTAACCCCTTTTTCATATTCCCTAAAACCAATTTCATTTTGATATATGATTAATCCCTTTTATTCATATTTAGTTCAAGGAACCATATAGCTCTTTATATTACCAAAGTCTTATGTCATTTTATAAGCCAGCTTTTGCATTGCCATGTTTATGTTTGAAAGTAATACGTGGTTTCCATCTTTAAATAGGTTATAAATATATCAGTGGCATCGTCCGTACACTATCAACAAAGAGGCTTAAGCCTCTCTGACTTTATTAAGATAATCATAAAACATGCAGCGTTAAAACCCTTGTCGACCTTTATCAAGGTCGAAGACCAAAAACTTAAATCCTTTTAAGTACTGAAACTCTTATCGAAAATGATGTTGTCGACTTTCACGCTCTATAGGTTATCTGGCTATTTAACCGTGTCGACACCAATAGTCATAGTGAAAATCGCACACTACATCGTCATAAAAGCAATATAATGAACCTCGCCGACCTTGATGAATAGCGGCACCAAGATAAGCGGCATTATTATAAAAACTTGCATACGTCACTTCGGCTATTATGCCACATAACAGATATATAGTGTCAAAGTCAAGACATGTGGCGTTACTGCCATTGGTATAGATGACTTCAAAATCATTCGATACAATTATATGCGGCATCAGTTAAAACATAGGTAAAGTTAGATGAATTATGAAGTAGCGATGTCGTCCTATATACGTTGCTGATGATGTCGGTGTCGACACAGTTGGAACCCTTCCAAAGCTACCAAAGTAGCCACCATAAGCTTCCTTCAATGTCAACAACGACACTTATAGAGGTGGTGTTGTTTAGGCTCGGTGAGAATACGAGCGGCATGGCATGATCGTAATCAAGAAAACCTAATTTTTACTAATAAAAGCATATACTTTTCACCAAACCATATTCTTGTCCAATTCCTATTGGATAAAAACATCTTCCAACATATCCTTTTTAGAAAAACTGCCGCACATATTTCTCAAATTCCAAAACATTTTTCAACTTTAATTAATAAATATCCTTAATTAATTATAAATTTAAATGCTTATGTAGCAAAATCGCAAAAATTCACAAAAATTCTAAAATATTATTTTCTTTATCATATAAAAATTTCAAAGCCAAAAACCATTTTTAATTATTTTTAGTTATTAAAATCCAAAATATTAACCCAATTTCCACCTCAGGAAATTCATAAAATATTTAATATAGCATGGAAAATCACAAAATTAAAAACCCATCTCCAAATGATTATTTTACATGTCATACCAGAATATCAAGTCATTTGGAGATCATTAACTAAGGTTTTGCTCTTAAAACTATCATTTGATTTCAAAAGCTCCATTTATTTCACCATTAATTCAAAACATGTCAAAATCAAAATGGCATAACATTCAAACATCAGACACGAATTAAAATCATCAAGATTTGAAATCAACAATTATAACATGAGATGGATTTTATTATTATTCACCTTGAATGGATAAGTACACTTGAAATTTGATGGTTGATTAAGGTTTCCTCTTGAATCTCTTTGCTTTTTCCTCCTATATTCTTGTTTAATGGTCGACCTTGTATTATTTTATTGTTTTTAAGTTATGAAAATGGAGAATAACATGAAGGGGAGAGGATTTAAGAGATAAAAGGATGGATATCCTATTTTACCTTTCTCATGTATTCTCTTTTATCTTAAATTATAAAACAATCTTATTATCCAATTAGTTAATTAAGGCTCGACCTTTTTAAGTACCATCTCAATTTCCTTATCACACTACACATCACATTATTCTATTTAATTAATCTAATTAAATCTCATTAATAATGTTAATCAAAATTAGGGGTGTTACAGGCTCCCCTCCTTAAAATATTTGTCCACAAAATTCAGTAAGGACTAGTAATAAGCATATTAATCATGTAAAAATCTGCAACAATCAATGCTAGTATACCCTACCAGCTACTATGTCTCTGCAAAGAATATATAATGTACCATCATAACAGCTCAAGATAAGTATCCATAACCTTGTCCTTTGTCTCCCAAGTATAGTCTTTATCATTGTCACTCCACTAGAATTATACTAACTCAACTGTCTTGTTCCTTAACCTCTTCTCATCTCTCACTACGACTCGAACTAGTTGTCTCACAAAAGTCAGATCCAGTTCTATTACGAAATCTTCCAACGCAGTCGGAGTAATAGTAGTCTTCGGATCATGCACATACTTCCTAAGATGAGACACATGAAACACATTATGGACACCTGCCAAACTACTCGGTAACTCTACTCGATACGTGAGTTTCCCGATCTTCTCTATAATATGTAACGGTCCAACATATCATGGTGCTAACTTTTCTGTTTTTCAAAATTACACCACACCTTTCATCGGTGATACTTTGATAAAAGCTTTGTCTCTAACTGAGAACTCTAGATCTTTACGCCTTTTATCTGTGTAACTCTTCTACCTAGACTGACCCTCCTTCATCCTACCTCAGATTAACTTAATCTTCTTCATTGCTTCTCTCACAGATCTAGACCTAGCACTAATTTATCTTCGATCTCTAACCAACATATGGGTGATCTGCACGACCTTTCATACAAAGCTTTGAAAGGTGTCATTCCTATACTAGTCTGATAACTATTATTATAGGAAATTCAACCAAGTGCAAATGGTGTTCCCACGACCCACCAAAATATAGTACACAAGCTCTAAACAAATCTTCAAGTACCTTATTGACTCTCTCATTTTGTCCATGTGTCTCTGGATGATAAGCGATACTCATCTTAAGTTTGGTGCCTAATACCTCTTTTAGACTCTTCCAAAATTTGCTAGTGAACAAGGCATCTCTATCACTGACTATACTACTAGGAACCCCATGCAGTCTAACAATGTTCTTCATAAATAGCTTAGCCAATACAGGTGCCATCCTAGTTGACTTAATAGGAATGTGTAGGGTCGTTTTCACCCTAGGGGGGTGATACTAAAATTAATGCGGAAATAAAAATAATAACAGAAAGTAATGCAGTAAAAATCATACACAGATTTACCCAGCTTCGACAAAAACCTGCCTACGTGCTTCCCTCAAGGTTTCTACTAAAAATTAAGTAATCAAACGCTTACAAACACACTTAAACTTGCGATACTCACTAACTTGATTAACCTAACTCTAAGCTCAAAACCATGCCATAACTCAGCCACTGAGTTGCGGATTCTCAAACTACGCCCCGTGGTTTGTACCTAGTTACACAACTAGAAAGTTACAAAATTTTAAAAGAGTTGATTATAAATAAAAATAGAGCAAAAATAACAAAACCCTATTTTATAACTAAAGCCCAACACAATTTAAAATCGGCCCAAATAAAATATAACTTGAGAAAAACAGTCTCCCTTTTCTTTCTTTTTTCGGTTGCCTTCTTTCTTTTGCAAACTGGAATTTAGGGCTTCGTAAAATTAGGGCTTTATTTCAAATTGAAGTCGCCACTTAAAATTAGATTGATTGAAGTGATGATTTCTGGTTTGCTTCGTTAATCGATCCCTAGCTTGAGTGCACACGGTCGCTTCAATATTGTCGAGCTCGAATGGATGTTATGAATTGGTATGTGATTTTCCCTTTTTCGATTTTTGATTATGCTCGACTTGATGATTATGCCAGTGATGAATTGGATTGAATTTATAGGGATAGAAACCCTATTAATTAATTCGTATATTTTTGGTTTGAAGTTTTCGTGATTTTATCACTTGTGTTGCTTGGCCGTTCGATTATTGATTGAATGCTTGTGATGAATTCTGACTTGTTCATCTTATCATCAGTTTAATATGTTTGAAGTTTTGTTCCATCCTTTTTGATCCTACAACCTGTTTCGCTTACTTGTTCCTCTGAAACTTTATACAATTTTCTGAATTTATTTGGTTGAACACTTCAACACAGTTTTGTTTGACCATTTCTTTATGACTTGATTTTTTCTGAACTACTACTGATAGTTTCCCATGGCTCCTTCACTGTTTTTGCTGTAGTTGGTCTGAGTTCTTGTCATTTCATTGACCTGAATTGATAATGTGTATGTGTGTATATATATATATGCATATATGCATACATGTGTATATGTGACTGTTGCATACTCATGTTGCCTTTGTACATTTCTGGTGGTCTAGTTTCATGAACAAATTGCTGTCCTTGTGCACTTTTATTCTCTGGAGTCTTTTCATGCCTGAATGTTCACCTATTTCATGTTGACTTGTACTTGTGTAGTTCCTGCTTTTTGGTTTCATGAGCATGTCTGGTCTATTCTTGTTGCACTGGCTTATTGAGTTGCCTGATCTAAGTCTGTTTGCATGTTGGTTTGTATTTGTTTCACTTGAGTTGAGCTGGTGAAATTTGTCCATGGTTATTGTAGTCTGTTCTGGTGATCTCATGTAGCTTTGAGTCTTCATTGACCTAGTCAGATAAATTTGGTGCCTTTGTATTCTGTTCCATGGTTTGCCTGGACTATTGTGCCATACTTGTATTTGTGCCTTGTTCTGTAGTTTGGTTGAAAGACTTGTGCACTTTATATGATTCTGGTTCATTGTATACATGTCTGGTCTGGTTGCACTTTAGTGTACTTTTTTGGTGCTCTTTGGTATTTGGTTGGTCACTCCATATATGTATGATGGTCTAGTTGCATTTGAATTAAGGTTGCATGTTGTCATGTGGATCTTCAATGATCTGGTTCGATTTCATGTTGCATTGAGTCTTGTTCCAGCTGCTTTGTACATGTCTGAATGCATGTTATATGTTTTGGTTAAGGCTGTTTGTATGTTATTTGCATTTGCACTTGAGTTGAATCAAGCCTAGGCTTGGGTTTGACCTTGTGCTCACCTGTCCCTGCAATTTTATCAAGAAAGTGTATATCGGTGTGCACGACGTTGTGGCATGTACAGTGATATACTGTGCATGTCACAAGTTGTTCATGTAAGATGAATTAAAAAAATGATGACGGACAACCCAAATAACCGAGGAAAATAATATTTTCAAACACACACTTCATTGTGCACTGCAAAGTATTTCTTTTTTCAATTTTACTGCGTTAGTGTTTATTTAGCAGATAGTTCAGATGCTGGATACAGGCTGGAACAAAGTTGAAGATCAAATATGATTGATGAGTGAATATACGTAGTGAGGTGAAAATTTTAAAGTGAAAATTGTATTGTAATTGAAAATGTGTAGTGATAGCTCAAATTTGTACTATTTGAATTTGTAATAAAATATTTGTTCAACAAATATTTATTTAATTATGTGGAAAAATAAAATAGTACAATAACAAATACATTTAAACGAATATATATATATATATATATATATATATATATATTATCATCAAACAAGAATCATAGGCTATTGTTTTCTACAATCTCCCCCTTTTCACGATAACAAATATATATTAAGATTTTGACTCTATTAAATGTATTTGGTCTTGATGAATTCCATGAGCTCCCCCTATTTGAATACCCCCCCTACAACAAAGCTCCCCCTTTACATATGACTGAAAATAAATAAATAACAAAAAATGCAATGAACGTAGATGGGAATATGCAAATAAAAAATTTGAACTTATTTGCCAAAGTCTTAACTTCTCTCACCCTTTTGTTATCAGCAAAAGAGTAATAGTGTTAGATAAGAGTGATAAAGTGATAAACATTAATACCTAATCGAGTATAAATATTAAATTTCAATAAAAGATCAAACAAAAATCATATATACTCTGTTAGGTGCATATTCTTAGAGTGATAGGGGTGATGTCGGCATAGAAAAACCATATAGTTGTGTTTATTTGTGGTATATTTATGACAGGAATTTGAATACTTACTAAACATGCATAACCGTTAGGACTTTTAAATGAGATTAGTAGTATTCTTTTTTTTATTAATAAAGAATTCCAAGCATCTTCTAACCACCCATAACTGTGAGGACTTTTAAATGGGGTTAGAATCAACTTTGCCTATTTTATCCAATTTTGATATGTGTTCCATACATGCATAACTGGGGACTTTTAAATGAGCATGAAAGCACATAATCAAAGATTCCAAGTAGTTCACCCATGCATAACCGTGAGGACTTTTAAATGAGAGTGAGTACTTTTAGATGATTTTATTGCTAATTAATTTAAAAAAATGAATAATTTTCTGTTTAAATACCACATTTTGACATACTATATTGGATTTTGATGAGTGATTGTCGTAGAAATATGATAGGAATAGAGATGGTCATGGAATTTTTAACAACCAAAGTTATTACAAATTTTGTTTAAATTTTTAAAGAAATTTACTAAATATACTGTCTCAAGTCATAATGTATGATTAATATTGACACTCATCACTTTTTTTCAGCACTATTTATCTTTTTGATAATCAATAGGGAATCAGATTAGTTAACATAGGCATTTAAGATCAAATCCAAAAATATAAAATCAAATTTCTAAAATGCATAAACTGAGACGAAGTCGACAAAAAACATTTTCTGGAAGGGGTTTTGTAAAAAATTCTGCCAATTGAAAATCAGTTTGAAATGAAATTTATGCAGATATTTTCTTTGGAATGTGATCTCTAATGAAATGATGTTTTTCGACTTGACCATACAACTAATGAATGTCCCAACATAAAACACGTTCCACTAGTACTTTTTCTATCAACTAGACTGCCAGCATAATTTGCATCTGAATACCCTTTTAACTCAAAGTTATCATTAGTTGGATACCATAGACCAAACCGTGGGGTATGCAACAGATACCTTTCCTCTTACCTGAAAACTAATGTTTCTTTTGATGATTGGTCAACAATTTTACACAAATCAGAATCAAAATAACATTCATTCCCTTATCACAAAACTGGCTGATTGAAATCAGATTATGGTGTAGATTTTCAACATTTAATACGTCGTTTAAGATAAATGTGTCATTACCTACTTTACCTTTATCGATAATTTTACATTTATCGTTGTTGCTCATTGTGACTCTGCCACCTTTGTATTTCTCTGGGCTAAGGAACTTTGATTTGTCACCCATCATGTTCCTGGAATAGCCAGAATCCAGGTACCACTCTTGTTGTTCCTTAGCCTGCCAACACACCTACACAAGAAAAGAATTTTGTGACCTATTTGTTTTTATAGGTCCATGATTGTTAGTGACAGAAAATTTTGAAAAATGAGTAGAACCAAGACAGTCTATGTTTGTTCCTTTTGGCACCCAGATTTGTTTGATTTTAAGGGAATTTATATTCATGCCTTTAGGAACCCAAATTAGTATGGTTTTCGTGTGTTTGGGTATATACCAGCAATTGTTTTGATTGTGTCCAAATTTTTCACAAATCGTGCACTTGGAGTTGACTTAATTAATTTCACTTCTACCTTTTTCAGATTGAGTATACCCAAGTCCTCGTCTAACAACATTAACAGTTTGTTTCCCTAATAGCAGATTTAGTGATTTTTCTCCTTTGGAGGATTTTCCTAAAGTTGTAGACAATTGTTGGACTTGTGACTTGAGAGATTCATTTCATTCAATAACAAAGTGCACTTTTTAATAGAATTTTCTCTCTTAGTATTTTCACTTTCTTTCAAAATCAGAATTTCATTTTCAAGCGATTAAATTTTAGTTTTTGATTTTTTTATTTCCTCTTCTAATGATGGACACTTATCACACTTAGGGCTCTTATTTCTATAGTTTTGAACCATTTGATCAAGATGCTTATTTATTTATATCAAACTATCTCTTTGTGATTCAATTTCAGCGTACTTCTCCCTAAGTTTTTCAAAACAACCATTTACTTCATGAAAATATATAAGTAATTGCGAGTGAGTAAGTTTTGATACCTCGCTTGGCTCATCATCATCGTTGTCACTTGTTTCTCCTGAAAAGCACAGATTTGCTTTTTCATTCTCACTTCCAGTGCTTTCATCATTATCTTCATCACTTTCATCCCAAGTTGCTGCAGAACTTCTCCTTTTCGGTTTCTTTCCTTTGTTGAATCGATTTTGAGGACAATTTGGCTTGATATGACCAGGTTTATTGCACTTGTGGCAAATGATCTCCTGCTTTTCTGAGTTATCTAGATCTTTGACGATTCTACTTTTTAGTTGTTGATTTAGGACTGGATTTCCATATTTGCGGTTCCACCTTTTGAATCTCTTTATTATCAGTGCCAATTCAGATGCTCCTTCATCATCACCATCATCATCTTCACTTTCTGTTGTTCCTTTAAGAGATATTGATTTCTTTCGCGTATCTCCTCCTTCACGTTCTTCCTTGAATTTGATTTCTAGCTCATAAGTGGTGAGGTTTTCGATGAGTTCTTTATCTTTAACCTATTTCAAATCCTTTGACTCTTGGATGGTAGTCACCTTTGCTTCAAAATTTCATGGAAGAATTTTGAGGATTTTTTGGACTATTTCTAGTTCTGTGTATGGTCTTCCTAGAGATTTTTATTTATATACAAGATTATAAAGTTGTCCATACATTTCTTTGACACTTTCATCCTTTGCCATTGTGAAGTTCCCGTACTCGCTACTAAGCATGGCAAGGCGAGATTCTTTAACCTGGGAGGTTCCTTCATGAGTCACTTCAAGCGTGTGCCGGATTTCCTGCGCAGTTAGACAATGTGAGACACGGTTAAATTCAATTTGATCTAATGAGCAGATAATAGAATTCATAGCCTTAACGTTAGTAGTTTGCAGTTTATTTTCAAGATCTGTCCATTGATCCATAGGTTTTTCAATTTTCGATTGCCTATCATTACTGTTGGTGTGCTATATCCCATTTCAACAATATTCCACGCATCTATGGTTTTTAGAAAAGCTTTCATTCTAATTTTCCAATATGCATATTCACCATTGAACATGGGTGGTCTAGCTGTGGACTGACCTTCAAGAAAAGCTTTATTAAAAGAAGCCACTTTTTAAAAAAGATCGAATTTTTAAAAATAGAAAATGGTTTTTGTTCCTAGCTCTGATACCACTTGTAGGATCGTTTTCACCCAAGAGGAGGGTGAATAGAGTGATACTAAAATTAATGTGGAAATAAAAATAATAACAGAAAGTAATGCAGTAAAAATCACACACAGATTTACTCAGCTTCGACAAAAACCTGCCTACATGCTGCCCCCAAGGTTTCTACTAGAAATTAAGTAATCAGACGCTTACAAATATACGTAAACTTGTGATACCCGCTAACTTGATTAACCTAACTCTAAGCTCAAAACCCTACCACAACTCAGCCACTGAGTTGCAAATTCTCAAACTACGCCCCGTAGTTTGTACCTAGTTACACAACTAGAAAGTTACAAAATTTTAAAAGAGTTGATTACAAATAAAAATAGAGCAAAAATAACAGAACCCTATTTTATAACTAAAGCCCAACACAATTTAAAACCGGCCCAAATAAAATATAACTTGCGAAAAACAGTCTCCCTTTTCTTTTGTTTTTCGGCCGCCTTCTTTCTTCTGCAAACTGGAATTTAGGGCTTCATAAAATTAGGGCTTTATTTTAAATTGAAGTCGCTGCTTAAAATTAGATTGATTGAAGTGATGATTTCTGGTTTGCTTCGTCAATCGATCCCTAGCTTGAGTGCATACGATCACTTCAATTTTGTCGAGCTCGAATGGATGTTGTGAATTGGTATGTGATTTTCCCTTTTTCGAATTTTGATTATACTCGACTTGATGATTCTGCTAGTGACGAATTGGGTTGAATTTATAGGGATAGAAACCCTATTAATTTGTTTGTATATTTTTGGTTTGAAGTTTTCATGATTTTACACTTGCGTTGCTTGGCCGTTCGATTATTTATTGAATGCTTGTGATGAATTCTGACTTGTTCATCTTATCATCGGTTTAATATGTTTGAATTTTTGTTCCGTCGTTTTTGCTCCTACAACCTGTTCACTATTCGCTGACTTGTTCCTCTGAAACTTTAAAACAATTTTCTGAATTTATTTGGTTGAACACTTCAACACGGTTTTGTTTGACCATTTCTTTATGACTTGATTTTGTCTGAACTGCTACTGATAGTTTCCCACGGCTCCTTCACTGTTTTTGCTGTAGTTGGTTTGAGTTCTTGTCATTTCATTGATCTGAACTGATATATGTGTATGTAAATAAATATATATATATATAAATAAATATATATATATATATATATATGCATATATGCATACATGTGTATATGTGACTGCAGCATACTCATGTTGCTTTAGTACATTTTGGTGGTCTGGTTTCATGAACAAATTGTTGTCCTTATGCACTTTTATTCTCTGGAGTCTTTTCATGCCTGAATGTAGTTTGTATACATGCCTGGTGGTCTGGTTCCTTATTGATTTAGTCTAGTTGCATTCATGTTCACCTACTTCATGTTGACTTGTACTTGTGTAGTTCCTGCCTTTTGGTTTCATGAGCATGTCTAGTTTGTTCTTATTGCACTGGCTTGTTGAGTTGCCTGATCTAAGTCTGTTTGCATGTTGGTTTGTATTCGTTGCACTTAAGTTGAGCTGGTGCACTTTGTCCATGGTTATTGCAGTCTGTTCTGGTGATCTCATGTAGCTTTGAGTCTTCATTGACCTGGTCTGATAAATTTGGTGCCTTTGTATTATGTTCCATAGTTTGCCTGGAGTACATGTACTTATGCCATCCTTGTACTTGTGCCTTGTTTTGTAGTCTTGTTGAAAGACTTATGCACTTGATATGGTTCTGGTCCATTGTATACATGTCTGGTCTGGTTGCACTTTAGTGTACTTTTTTGGTGCTCTTTGGTATTTGGTTGGTCACTCCATATATGTATGCTGGTCTGGTTGCATTTGAATTAAGGTTGCATGTTGTCATGTGGATCTTCAATGATCTGGTTCGATTTCATGTTGCATTGAGTCTTGTTCCAGCTGCTTTGTACATGTCTGAATGCATGTTGTATGTTTTGGTTAAGGCTGTTTGTATGTTATTTGCATTTGCACTTGAGTTGAATCCAGCTTAGGCTTGGGTTTGACCTTGTGCTCACCTGTCTCTACAATTTTATCAAGCAAGTGTATATCGGTGTGCACGACCATGTGGCATGTACAGTGATACACTGTGCATGTCACAAGTTGTTCATGTAAGATGAATTAAAAATATGATGACGAACAACCCAAATAACCGAGGCAAATAATATTTTCAAACACAAACTTCATTGTGCACTGCAAAGTATTTCTTTTTTCAATTTTACTGCGTCAGTGTTTATTTTGCAGATAGTTCAGATGCTGGATACAGGCTGGAACAAAGTTGAAGATCAAATACGAGTGATGAGTGAATATATGTAGTAAGGTGAAAATTGTAAAGTGAAAATTGTATTGTAATTGAAAATGTGTAGTGAGAGCTCAAATTTGTACTATTTGAATTTGTAATAAAATATTTGTCCAACAAATATTTATTTAATTATGTGGAAAAATAAAATAGTACAATAACAAATACATTTAAACGAATATATATATATATGTTTATTATCATTAGACAGAAATCATAGGCTATTGTATTCTACAGAATGAAGTGTGCACTTTTGATCAGTCTATCCATTATGACCCATATACTTTCATTCCCTTGTTTGACCTTGGCAACCCGTCAATAAAATCCATGGATATCGAATCCCATTTCCAAATCGGTATATCCAAAAGTTGAAGCAACTCACTTAGCTTATGATGCTTGGCTTTTACTTGTTGGCAATTGAAACACTGCTTTACCCACAAGCCTACATCCCTTTTCATACCTTCCTAGAAGAATCTTCTCTTCATATCCTGATACATCTTGGTTCCTCCAGGATGAATCATAAACTTTGATCGATGACATTTCTCTGAACTTCTCTCATTAGGTTACCAACATTGGGAACACATAACCGTCCCTTGTTCCTTAACCATCCTCTCCGGTCAAGACTAAAATCTTTTAGATCATCGATCTCAGTTCCTTCTTCCAACCTTCTAATCTTCTTGGCTAATGATGGATCATCTCTCTGCTTAGAAGCAATCATTTCGACCAATACTGGTCGAGCTTTCAAGCAGGATAATATGGTGGTACTCTGACTAGAACTAGCAGTCCATCTCAACTGCACACTACAAGTAGTCAATGCTTATAGGTCCTTCTACTCTGAAAACATAGCTAACACTACATTTTGACGTTTTCTGCTAAGGCCATCCGTAACTTTATTTCCTTTCCTCGATTAATACTCGATACCGATATCATAAGCTGCTAAAAACTCCAACCACCTCTGTTGTATCATATTCAACTCTTTATGAGAGAATAAATATCTTAAAGACTTATGATCCATGTATAATTCAAATCATTCTCCCAAAAGATAGTGTCTCCATACTTTCAACGTAAAAACCACCGCTATCAACTCCAATTCATGATTCGGATATCTAACTTCATATGGTTTGAGCTGTCGAGAAGAATAGGCAACTACTTTACCCATTTGCATTAATACAGCTCCTATCCCGATTCCACAAGCATCAATATACACCACTAATCCTGTTTCCCATTTGGAACAACTAACACAGATAATTTGTTCAACAAATGTTTTAACTTAAGGAATGCTTCCTCACATTTATCTAACCAAATAAACTACACTTCTTTTCTGGTTAACTTAGTCAAAGGTACTGCTATCTACGAGAAGTCCTTGATAAATCTTCGATAATAGCCAGCTAGTCTGAGAAACTCCTTATCTTGATCACCATCTCAGGTCTCTTCCAATAGTTAACCGCTTCTATCTTTGCCGGATCAACTGATAACCCTTCTTCTGAGACTATATGGCCAAGAGACTTCACTTCTCTTTTTCAAAAATGACACTTTGAAAACTTTGTTTCAGCTGATGCTGCCTCAGCATCTCCAGCACCATTGTAAGATGAATCTTATGATCTCTTTTATCCTTAGAATATATCAAAATGTCATCAATGAACACTAACATGAACCTATCTAGGTGCTCTCTAAATATTCGATTTATCAAATCGACAAAGAAAACTGGCGCATTAGTCAATCTGAATGGCATTACTAAGCACTCATATGAACCATACCTTGTTCAAAACTCCTTCAAAGAAATATTGTTCTCCGCCACCCTTAGTTGATAGAACCCTGTCGCCAAATCCAACTGAGAAAACACTATGTCTCCATTCAATTGATTGAACAAATCATCGATTCTTGGCAAATAATACCCATTCTTTATTGTCTTCTCATTTAGCTTTCAATAATCAATACATAATCTCAACGTCCCATCTGGATTTTTCACGAACATCGCAGCCACTCCCCAAGGAGAAATGCTTGGTCTAATAAAACTCTTTTCTTCTAAGTCCACAGCTGCACCTTTAATTCCTTTATCTCGGTAGGTTTCATCCTTCTAGGTGGTCTACTTACGAGTTCAACTCTAGGTATAAGATCTATATAAAACTCAATAGCTCGTTTTGGTGGTAGTCCTATAACAAGCTTAAAGACATCTGTGAATTCTCTCACAACCAAAATCCAATTTACCTCATCTTCTACCTCCATTGCACCCAACAAAGCGTAGACATCTAAACTTGAATTCTCTACTAAGTATATGATTCGATCATAGCTATTTTGGTGTCTTAACGATATTTTGCGATCCTCGCAAAATATCCTAGCATCATATCTATCTAACCAATTCATACCCAATATGATCTAGAAGTCCACAAAATCAAATGCGTACAAACTGTAGGCAAACTTATGGCCTAATAAATCAAGTTCTAACTGGTCACATCTCATCCCTAGAGTTGCATACCCTCTTATCAGATTTGCAACCCTTAAGGAAGTAACAAGGTATGATGGCTCTAAACACAACTTATCTACTAAACACTAAGAGAAAAAATAATGCGATGCACCGGTATCAAATAATACTCTAACTGGTATGTTATGAATCAAAAGTGTACCTTTTATCATAGACTTTCCTTTCTCAACAACAGTCGGTCTAGAAGATGATGGTTCCAAAGCAAAAACCTTTCCTTTTTCAGCTTTGGCCAACTCTGGACATTGTTTTTTGTAGTGCCCTATCTGGTCGCAGTTGAAACACTTCACACCTTTCTTCTCTGCAACCTTTATCCTCTTGTCGGTTCGGCACTCATGGGCCAAATGCTTCTTCTTGTCACACTTGAAGCACAACTTTCCCTTTCTTGGTAGCTCCGCCCTTTTGAGCTCCCTTCTTCTTAAAGAACTTTCTTTTCTTATTTTGAGAATTCTGGTTCTCTACCGACTTCTCCTTCCCAAAGGTCGAAAGCATTTCCTCATTCTTGATAGCCATCTCCACCACCACATTCAATGAATCCCTAAGATGTGGCATAGTTGCCCTAGCAATCTCCGGCCTCAACCCTTGGAAAAACTTCTTGTTTCTCTTAATAAAAGTGTCAATAGTGGCACGTCCATACCTGGATAGCTCATCAAACTTAGCACAGTACTCAACCCTGACATTTCTCCTTGCTCCAACTCCATAAACTTCCTAAGCAAGGCTAACTTGGCTACTTCAGACAAAAACCTTTCCTCGAATCTCCTTCGAAATTCCGCCCAAGTTAGTTCCTCCTAAGGCACACCCACTGTTACTCCATTCCACCAGTATAATGCTGCATCCTGCAACTATCTCGAAGCTAATCTCCTTTTCTGCTCATCATCCAAATCTAGATCAGTAAAAATTCTCTCATAGTGCAATAACTAGTTCTCCACTTCTATAGCATCCTCGGTCCCTTGAAAAGGTTTTCCACCTAGACTGGTTTAATCTCGACTCGGCTTAGCATAGTTATTACCAATTGGCGCTACGGGATTAACTCCTCCCATATCCGCTCTATTTCCTCCAACTACTCTTGCAGCTGCTCCAACTTGCATCAGATTGACGAGAAACTAATGCATAGTCCTCATATCCGCTAGTGGGGTCGCAGCACCTACATTGGTATTTGCATTTTGATTAGCATTTTTCTGTCAACCATGGTTCCTCTCTTAGTGTTGGGCCGAGCATTTCCAATGGTTGTGGTGCTTCCGCCACCTAGATTCACTCTTCCATTTCCTGCTTCCATATCTTTCTTTCTCATAAATCAGCATACGAGACTCAGCAAGATATAGAAGAACAGTCTAAGAGAGGGGAGAATAGGGATAGAATACATACTAATATATAGCAAATACAAGTACGTTACTATAGCGTTACCCATTCCCAATCTTATTCTCTGATTCGTTTTTTATTATGTTTTCAAAAAATCTTTAGGTTTAAAATTCTTTTAATCGTAAACCTATGCTTTGATACCAACTTATAACATCTCCCATTCCGAGGTCCAAAACTAACTGTTACGGATGCTGTAGTCGTCCATAGTTATTAGTTTTCGGCGGTAAAATGTAGCTATGTTAAACATATAAATAATCAAAAGCACTTAAATATGAAAAAAATTTCAAACACAATTCAGAAATAACTTTTACATTCCATTTCAAAGTATGATTTCATATTCATTACTTAGTCACATTCGTAATTTCACGTTCAGAGAAAATATAATTATTACAAAATACTCCAAGAGCGACATATAAAGATGCCCCCTTGTTGATCAGAGTAAAATATTTAGCAATTATATAATTTGTTATTACATCCATATAGACAAACTCAACAATACAGCGGATTAGAATATTGCTTCTACATAGCTAGATTGCCTCCTACATGTCTCTAGAAGCTTACTCGTCCTACTAAGAAACCTGAAATCACTTACTTCCCGACCTACTCAATTGGGTACCCTCCAATAACTTTCCAATCATAGTTTTCATAGGCTTACTATGAACTTATTGGACCCTTCCATTATTCTGTCTAAATCAATAATCTTTTGATCAGTTCTGGGCATCTTACATTTTTAATCTACCTGATCTCCTAGATGTAATTCTACTTGCTCAGGAGTTAACTTTGTTTTACACGCACCACTGGGTCAGCCTTTATCAAGGTCGAAGACTAGAAACTTAAATCATTTAAGTATTAAAATTCTTATCGAAAATGATGTTGTCGACTTTCATACTCTATAGGTTATCTGCCTATTTAACCTTGTCGACACCAATATTCATAGCAACAATGCCACACTACATCATTATAAAAGTAATACAATGAACCTCATCGACCATGATGAATAGCAGCACTATGACAAGCGGCATTGTTATAAAAAATTACATAGTCCACTTTAGCTATTATGCCGCTTAATAGATATATAGGGTCGAAGTCAAGACATGCAGCGTCACTGCCATTGGTATAGATGACTTCAAAAGCGTTCAATATAATAGTATGTGATGCTAGTTAAAACATAGGTAAACTTAGATGAATCATGATGTAGCGATGGTGCCCTACATAGGTTGTCGACGGTGTCAGTGTCGACACTGTTGGAATCCTTCCATAGCTACCGAAGTAGCCATCATAAGCTTCCTTCAATGTCAATGGCAGCACTCATAGAGGCGGTGTTGTTTAGGCTCGGTGAGAATACAAGTGGCATGGAATAATCGTTATTATCAAGAAAACTGAATTTTTACTAATAAAAGCATATACATTTCACCAAACCATAATTCTTATCCAATTTCTATTAGATAAAAATATCTTTCAACGTATTCTTTTTAGAAAAACAATGGCATATATTTCTCAAGTTCCAAAACATTTTCAACTTTAATTAATTAATATCCCTAATTAATTATAAATTTAAATTCTTATCTTGCATAATAATTTCATATTAAATCATAATCACTTGGGGAAGATCCCAAAAAGTCATAGAAATTCAAAAATATTATTTTCTTTATCATATAAAAATTTCGGAGCCAAAAACCATATTTAATTATTTTTAATAATTAAAACCCGAAATTAACCCACTTTCCACCTTAGAAAATTTATAAAATATTAATATAGCCTGGAAAATTAAAAAAAATTAAAAAATCATCTCCAAATTATTATTTTTCATGTTATATCATAAAATCAAGCCATTTGGAGATCACTAACTAAGGTTTTGCTCCTAAATCTATCATTTGATTTCAAAAAATCCATTTATTTCATCATTAATTCAAAATATGGCAAAATTAAAATGACATAGCATTCAAACATTATAGCAAATTAAAATCATCAAGATTTGAAATGAACAATTATAACATGAGATGATTTTATTAATATTCACCTTGAATGGATAAGTACACTTGAGATTTGATGGTTGATTAAGGTTTCCTCTTGAATCTCTTTGTTTTTTCCTCCTCTCATCTTATTTAATGGTCAGGTCAGCCTTGTATTCTTTGATTGTTTTCAAGTTATGAAAAAGGAGAATAACATGAAGGGGAGAGAATTTAAGAGATAAAAGGATGGATATTCCTATTTTACCTTCTGATGTATTCTCTTTTATCTTAAGTTATAAGACAATCTTATTGTCCAATTAGTTAATTAAAGCTTGGTCTTCTTAAGTATCAAATCTCAATTCCCTTATCACACTACACATCACATTATTCTTTTTAATTAATCTAATTAAATCTCCTGAATAATGTTAATCAAAATTAGGGATGTTACAATGGCATAATGAGCCATCGACTATAGTTGGGTCTGAGATGAAGCATTGAAAGTGATACATTATTCAATAGAGAATTCATCTTCTTGGTTATAAGTGGTTAGTATCACAGTAAAAAATAATCAACTCAAAGTCAAAGTCTCTGACCAGAGTAGTATGATCAATAATTATAGTTATTATTGAACCAAAGATTTTGTGTTTGGACTAATCAAGTTGAGTGTGGATGATATTGGAATTTTGGCTAAAACCAAAATTACATGAGTTCTAAGGTGATATTGTTTTGAATAACAAAATCTGAGTAAATAATCGTTACTACGGCGTACCGCTTATAATAGTAAAATTGGATTTTACAGAAAAGATGTGTAAGCGATAAATTCAGCCAAAATGTCGCACCACTAGCTAAGGTGGCATGAATGTTAATATTTGAATTATTTGATATTAATCGCTAACTGAATTTACACATTTGAGTCGCACAATCATAATGATTAATATTCCAAAAAACCACATGATTTAATTAATTTATAATCATTGTAAATTAATTTGTATTTATAAAATGTTAATTATTATATTTTATTGATTCTTATAAATGCCATTAATATTTAATAAAATGCGTATGCAAAAGTTATATATGTTGGTATTGATATATAATATCGATTAATATTAGATTTGATTTAAATCAATTAATTACTAACTGGGTTTGGAATATTCGAAGGCTTATCTAGGCACATATTTTGGTCGTTCACACATGATTGTTAATACATCAGTTACCAATTTTGATGATAACAATTAATCTTGATAACGACTATATACAATCATATAAAATATAGATACTAATGTTTTGCCAAGTTATATAGTATATAGTGCAGAATATTACACATATGTTGAATCGAAGACTGTGCAGTATAAAGACTCAAGAGATAGACATGAAGACTCATGAGTTCAATGATCAAGATATGAAGATCTCAAAATTATAATTTAGTGTACATAGTCATAGTATATATTGTTAAAGTCCTTAATAGAAATATTTGATCTTTATCTCCAATTTTCTAATCTTTTATATTTTTAACCAAAATAAATTTTAAAATATTTTATAAAAGTTTTTCAAAAGTTCAAAATGTTTATTAACCATGTTCAAATTATTTTACAAAGCAGCAAATTATTTTACAAAGTATAGGATTTTTAAAACATTTTGAAACAAATAAGTTTTCAAAATACACCAGCATATGTCGACATTTAGGAATAGGGTATGTCGACATACATGCCACCAAATGGTTTCTCAAATTTTGAAGGAAGCGTCTATCCGTCGTTACTCTTCACGAATGGACACAACTGTTAATTTACTATATAAAAGGGAGTATAAATGAATTTTTTGATAACTAATTCCTAACTTTCTTCCCTCCTCTTACTCTCTCGAAAAATCCATTGAAAAATATACTATATTCTCTTTAAAATCAAATAGAATCAATTCATACTTCTTTGTATTGATTCAATACTACTTTTTTTACTGTTTTGGAAACATCTCCGACTCAATTCAAAGATCAAATTACTGTCCAAGTGTAACGACCTGGAATTTTGGATATTTGAAATTGGAATATTTAATTGATGTTAAATATTTAAAAGTTAATTTTTAACTGGAATTTCAAATATAACTATTTATTAGACAATTTAATTATTGAATTAAATAATTGGAAATTGGGTAAAATATTGAATCTTGAGTTTTAAGCTTGTTAAAAATAATTTAAAGGCTTATAAAATTTATATTAATACTACTGAAGGTAATAAAAGTTTTTAAAAGTGAGTTTAAAAGTGATTTGTTCAGTTTTAAAAATATATCGTTTAAATAGACATTTAAAAATAGCCTTCTGGGGCATATTCTCGGAATTCGACAAAACCAATTCCATTGGATCCGTAATAATGTATTATTATCGGATTTCAAATTTCGTAGTGTTTGGAGTTATCATTTGGTCGTACGGAATATAAACGCGCTGGAATTTATATCGAAAATTCAATATAATAATTGGGTCCAAAAAGTTATCTTCTCCATACGATCGAATTAGGACTCGAAGCCTTTTCCATTGTGTTCGGAATAGGGGTATAACATTATGAACACCTAGCAGCACAACTCGATAGGAGGTCAAGATTTTAAGCTATGAAATCGAGACGATTTAAATTTAAATATATATATATATATATATATTGATGGACATATAATTCACACAGAGCTTTTTCCTTTCTCTTCAAATCACTATACACCCACTCCATCATGTTTCTTTCTTTTAAATCAATCTCCCTTTTCTTTTTCAAATAGCCAAACACAGCAAGAAAAAAAAAGAGAAAAGTAACAGAGCTTCAAAAATCGAATCCTCCATTTATACTTGATTTAAAAATCTCAAAGCAAATCCTAAAATCCTATTTCTTAAATCTCTTCAATCTGGTATTGGTTTTATGGTGTTCGATTGTGATTTGGGGGTCGCGACAGTGAAGGTCAAGTGGCAATTATAGCTAGGGTTAGCATTTCGTATTGATTAAGAGCTCGATGGGAGATTCTAAGGTGATATTCGAGCTCGTGAGGATAAGGGGCGTCGGTGGTCGCATTTTGAGGGAGCTTGGTGGGGTTTTTTGAAATCACATGTCAGGAGGTGGAAGTCGTGGCTGCTGGTCGCGTGAGAGAGGAGGAGATCGAGCGACATGAAAAGGGTATGGGCACGTGGAGATTTTGGAGAGTATCACGTTGGCGATGTCGAATGGGAGTTTTATACGCCGGAGCTCCGTGTCATTGCGTGCGTGCATGGCCTGGTGGTCTTTATGTGTACAGAGTGGGTAAGAGCTTTGGGGAAGAAGCTTTTCTGGCTTGGGCCGGTTCGAATTTAAATGGTATGGGCACTGTTTAATAAAAAAAGGGAATTTGTTTATATAAAATTACATTCAAACTTATAATGCTATATCTCATGTGTACGAGGTCCAATTCGGACGATTCCAGATTCGTTGGAATCGTGATGTTGTAATCTACGCACAGGAATCGGTTTGGGCGAATTTGGAGCTTCTGAAAAATTCAGACAATTTAAAACGCGTTCGGATTCAATTGAAAATGGAACGCGAAAGCGACAGAAATCAAAGGTGAGTCAATCTCACTCAATTTTGGATTACAGCAATTAATTTTAAATAGTTAAAATTAATTATTGGTTGATCGTTGAATTTGATAATTATTATCAGTTGAATGTGATATTATTATATATAGTAGCATATATATTAAAGTGATTGATATTCCCGCATATTTATAGCGGTTGAGACCTTATGTGCCCCGCATAATAGCGGATGACTCTATATACCGCGATATCCCCCTCGAAGTGGGATTGGTATTTCTATATTGTGCTAATATCTATGGATGTAGGGAAACAAGTTGGAGGGATACAACTGGATTCCTCAAAAATGTTGAAATTATTTTCATATCCAGTTATATGATTTATTTGAATAGTCCGTGATAGATTATATTGGAAATTGAATTTATTGGATGCTATAGTATTACGGGATAAATTTTGGTATTTTAAAATACCATAGATATGAATATTGAAATTTTAAAAGAAAATAAAGGGGAAAATTGAAGGTAAAATAATTATAGTGAAATTTGGGTAAATTAAAAGAAAATGAATTTGGGAAAAAAATAAATAGTTTGATTTAAATTTGTATTTAAATAATTTTGGAATATTGTAAACAGAGATCTTGGAATATTGTAAATAGAATTTTTTTTAAATAATGAAAATAAAAAGGGGTTTAAATAATAGAACTTAACCGTATTGTTAAGTATAAAGGATTTATTTTTAAATTCAAGATTTAAATAGTTGGAAGAAATCAAAGGGAAATTTGAAAATAAAATGTGAAATTATTGTACTAGATTTTTTATAAGATTTTGAAAAGAAAGTGGAATCTGAATTTAGTGGGTTTTGGAATATGTTGGGAAATTAATTTAAGAATGGAATTTAATTTAGAAAAATCGATTTAAAAATCGATTAACTGTTGTGAAAACAGTGATAAAGCGGGAAATAAGACTATAGGATTTATAAACGGAGTTTATAAATATAATAAAGTAAATTATCAGTGGATAATTTGAAAAATATTATAAATTCACGATGGGAATTTATAAGGAAATGGGTAAATCGTTTTAAAAATAAATAGTAGTTTTATTTTTAGAAGTGTAAAAAAGAAATTTACGGAATTGGAAAGTAAATCAAGCTGGAAATAAATCGATAGGGATTTATAAATAATTAGACTGGCTATATTGGAGTTAAAATTATATTTTTCAGAGAAGTTAAGTTTATTTTAAAAGAAAGATTTTTTTTAAGTATTAATCCGAAATTTAAAAGTGTTTAAAAGAATGTTTTAGAAAAAAATATTATTTAACTGTTTTTAAAATTGTTGAAGTAAATATTAATTAAGTTAGTTATAGTAGTTAATTATTATTAAAGGTTTAATCAGTATTATTATTTTAAAAGGATAATTATTCAATATTAATATTTTATATAATAGCTTTTATTTAAAAAGTAGTTTTGTCTAAAGGTAACTTGGAAAATTATTATAGAAATTTCGTAAGTATTATTTTGAAAATTATTAAATAGAGTTTTCGGGAAGTATTGGTATATTCATGTGGCGTAATCGGAGGCAGTGAGTGCCTGCAGTTAAGTCTTGATTTTCTCTGGGATAGAGACGTAACCATTGAAATGTGAATCCATGGTTTGATGCCGCAGTGGTATTTTCCATATTATTTTTGAAAAGGGGTTTCAAATATTCATTTGAAATGGATAGTTGGTGAATTTACTAAATTCGATAAGTTTAAGTACATATATTTTGGGTAAAGAGATTTAAATTTATTAAAATAAATTAAAAAGAGATTTGGAGTTATCCAGTGAAAAATGAAATATTTGGATGAATGATTGTTATTTGATAGTTAAATAACCGACTATCAAATCTAGACCAAAAATATAACTTTGGGAATATCTAGGGGAAATACGGGAATTATATGGTACAGTTACCGTTCGAGGTGCTATACTGTACGTATAATCTCGTTTCGTTCTTCTAGAACGTTTATAAGGAAATCCGTCCACTAACGGTTAGGCGGTGATCTCCGATCTTATTTTCGTCTGTTTATTTCCTAGAGAACCGAGGTTGAGTTTACCGGAAAATATCGAACGTTGTTTTCGAAGAGACCGGGATCATATTTGTTATCCAAAAACCACTTCGATCCAATAAGTACGTTTTCTAAATGAAGACAAGAGCATGGAGTCGAAGATGGAGCAGTGAAGTGCAAGGGCTAATCGCTACTAATCCTGAGGGTGATTCCAAAATGGATGTAGTAGGAGTAGTGCCTTCGGTTCCGTTCAGACCCGGAACGGACTTGTATGGATGAATGCTATCAGAATATTGTCATTGGAGGACAATGAGCATTCTAAGTGAAAATTCCTTAAAAAGGTAATCGTAGCCTCTAGCCTCATTAACCGAGAATGACTGAAAATCAGGGGGGATGCAGCAAGGCTAAGTGGGTCGCACCCAAGTAGGGTATGCTTATGACCCTTCTAGATAAACTTGTATATTATTTTATTACTACAATGTATGGAAGGAGCTCGAAAGAGGGTGGGAACACCCGAGGAGATAGCATATTCGGTCTATCCATGTTAGGGATAGTTCGGTCTTGTGTAGCAGGGGATCCCGGCGTGGTCCTCGGTACAGTGTTTCTAGACATGTACTTTGATAGGTGGTACCCCAGTACCTAGTCATTCATATAGAATCCATTCTCCAGTAAGCACCATACGGATTTGATTGTGCCCAACTATGCTGGAACGTGAGATACAAGCATTTCAGCTATTTGAATAAGTATTTGTACTAATATCACATGATTTTAATAGGGAATGTTTTGGTTATTGTAAGGTAAAAACCCGTCGTGTTTATTTGTGGCGTGGTCTTACGAGATACCTTTGATTTTCAAAGTATTTGATAACTTTAATAATTCAATTTGAGTGTGTTTTTCTCATGCTGGTTTTCCAGACTGACTCAGGTATTATTTTATTATAATGCTCGTGTCAAACCGAGTATTACAGATACAGGATAGGATGCTATGGAGCTCAGGAGGCGAGCTGGATGACGAAGACATATTATACGTATTTGATTTTATTCCGCTATGTATGGTATGTTGTATATAACTGTCCAGTATTGTGCTATTGATTTGTGTTGTACTCTATTGATGTAATGTATAAAAACAGTTATAGTTCTTTTTGTATAAAGATCAGTTGTTACCTATTATATATTATTCCGCTGTGATTGTGAGATTCTGTGTTGTTGTTTCTATTTTCTTCTTCTACCTCTTTCTTCTTTTCCCCAACGATCTGGTATTTCCGACATTCAATTGCTCGGAATTCTATACAGTGGACGTATTGATGTCGATTTTCGGGCGTCGAAAATCCGGACCGTGTAACTTGGTATCAGAGCTGAAGGTTAATCGAGAACCTTGGCTCTGGTGGGAATTACTCATTAGAGATAGGGTCAGTAGCACCCTAGAATGAGTTTGAGCGTATTAATAGATATGAGCACATATTTGTTAGTGAATATAAAATTGTTTTATATTGTGTTAATTGATTTGTTGAGTGGTTATGAATTCTGGTCAATACGAGTAATTAACATTATTGATAGGGATCTCTAAACACTTGAACAGAACAATTCGACACGGTATTGTTTTAAATAGGGTAAATGGAATAATTTTACCAAAATTGTTTTTATACATAAAGGAATAATTTTTCAGAAAAATTATTATATTTGTAAATGGTTTGCTTGGTTGTTAGGAAATGATAGTATTAAACTATTATTATTGGTGTTGTGGAAATTAAATCAAAAGTCAAAATTATAACCAAAAGTAAGGGAGTAAATCATCTAACAAAATGAAAAATTTGTAAATATGAGTTTATAAATGTGATTTATAATTTGAAATAGAATAAAATTCTAGAGGAATATTTAAATATAGATTTAAAAAGAGATTCCAAAGTTGGAAATTTGGAAATCTAAATCCCGTTGGTTTTGAAATATTTTTCAAAGTCTTGAAAATAATGGTGGTTTTATTTGGAAAATATCTGGGATAAAAATATTTAAAAATGGTTTTAAAAGAAATAAAAGCAATGATGTAACGACCCGAAAATTTTAACGGTTTTAATAACGTAATTAACTGAATTTTTGTGAAATTTTAAATAATTGAATTTGAAAATAAAAATTTGATATTTGGAATACGTCTATTTTAACATAGAACTAGAAAAATTTTATTGGAAAATTCAAAAGTAAATTATGTTGTGTGATTTTCAAATTCAATTTAAATCAGTTAATTTGATGAAAATAAAATATTTTCGAAACCTGAATATTTTTATACAATAAAATTGTAAATCATTTTCTAAGTGAGACTTCATATTTCATTTCGCAAAATTTGGACTTCTCTACCTCCATTTATCTTATTTTCAGTGGATTTGCAGCAGTTTAATAGAGGAATATCGACTTTTGATAGGATGGTCGTATCACTGATATCTGTGTACCATTCTGATCGTCTCGTCGTGCTGATCTCCATAGTATATTCATTTGTGTGTTTTGAGTTTCCTTGCCCTTTCATTTTCTACCGTGTCAATCAATAGCCATTATCTAACCATTGATATTCCTAGAATTTAATTATGACTGTCACTATTCCCTATGCCAATTTATTATACGGTGGTTCATTCTATTTTTCTGGGTCTCTTGCTATCTTCTTCATGTTCATACTTTAGAAAAAATATATATAAACTAGTTTACATTCTTACTCCAGGAAGCTTGCATCCTCCTCTCTTCTTTTAACTGCCGTGCCCATTAGCTTGTGTGTCTCCTTCATTTTTGCTTCGAGAAATATATAAACCCCAAGCGACCATCAACCGATCGAGCCACCATAGCAGCTCCACAAACATCAACCTCCCGTGCATGTTCCTTTCACCATAGCAGCTTCTTCCCTCTCCACATCTCCCCGCCTCCCATACCCATCGCCATCTGCTCCAACCCACGCAAGTCTACCACGCCCTTACCTCCAACAACTTAAGCCCCACACAATTCAGCACCTTCCACTGTAACCCATTTCCGACCGTGAAAGCCACAATGCACAAGTTGCATCAGCCTCGACCGAACTTCCGCCTGCACCCTCTCTCCCTCCACAACATGATCTGAAACCGAGCATCTCCGTGCCACAATCTCCGCCTCCTTGTAATGGAGCCACCACCCTTCAATTTCAACACACTACAACCACCCTCCCATCGTCATTCAATAGGCCCGCCTTCACCGCAACCATCCGCCGAACTTCCCTTCACCGCCACTGCTGACCTGACAAGCCTGAGCATCCTCTCCGCCTTCCACTTCCTTCTTCACTCTGTTCGCTTCCTTTGCCACTCGTCCATCTATCAACCAGGGCTCGTGAATGCAACTAGTGGTACTCGTGATCTTAATGGTACAGCAGTGCTTCACTTCTAGCTTTAGACTTCTCTAAAAATATATATACAGAATTGCGAAATAAATATGTATGTGTTTTTTTTGTTATATAAATATATATTATTGTTATGAGGTATATGTTATATGGTTACGTTATATATATATATATATATATATATATATATCTATAAGAAGAAAATTTTATATGTTTACTGTATATATATGTTTACAATTTACAGTATAAAGGTTATATATATTTGGATATATATATATATATGTTTGAAAAGTATATTTGCGTGTGCTGTCTGTTGTAAATATATATATGTCTACAGTATCTACTATATGCTTACAGTATAAATTTGATGTGTTTAAATATATATGGTTATGTTAGTACTTTGAAATATATATGTAATATGGTATGTTAGTATTTTGAAATATATATATGATATGTTATGTTGATATTTTGCAATGAATAATATATAATATAGATATAAGTATCTTGCATTTTAAATAAGTGTATATATATAAGTATTGATTTAAAAATAATATATATGTTTGTTTTTTTGTGTTTAAAAAAAATAGTTATTTTGAAATACAATATATGAAGATTTTATATTAATATTGTTAACCCGCCTTTTGACAAGGCCGTGGACAGGTAGATTTAACTAAAATCAATAGTGTTACTTGGTTACAAGAGGATAGCTGCGGAAGATATGGTTGGGCTCAAACGAGTGCTGAGTTAGGAAAGGGTTGGAGGTATGAAGGCTAGTATGGCTCGGTCAAGGGTGGAAAGTCATGAGTGGCTCGGCCTGAGTGGCTCGGAAAATGTGGCTCGGTGGTGAATTGGATCGGTATAATGCAGTGGCTCGGTCGTATATGGCTCGGTCAAGGAGAGGAGATCATGCATGGTTCGGTCATGGTGCTTAAGCCAAGGTGGCCCGGTGCGACTGGCTCGATGAGTATGGCTCGGCGAGCATGGCTCGATACAAGTGGGTCGGTGTTGTGAAGGTTTTGGGTCGGTAGGAAGCCGGGTCAGTTATTGGAGTGGTTCGGCGGTGAAGGTGGTTCGGTCATGATGAGTGGATCAGCATCATGTGTGGGTCGGTAATTACGGTTGGCTTCGAGATGGACTCGGTTCGGTATAGGGAAGTCTCTGGGTTGGCCATGGTTAAACCAGCATTGGAGGAGGCGAAGACTAACTTCAGGTCAGCTAAAGAGGATCGTATCGGCAGAAGAAGTGGGGTTCGGCGTATCATAGGGTTGGCATGTTATATCTGCTTAGGGTCGGCCGCTCATTTGCTTCGAGTTATGGATAGGTTAACTTCGGGTTAATACCCAGGATGCTTCAGGTCGGCATGTACAAAGTTCAAGGTTGGTCGTGACGAAGGGTATTGGTTTGGCTATGGTATTGATGGGCCCGGACCACTCAGAAAGCCCATTAACTCGGGTTTTGCCTATAAATACAGCATGCGGGGCTTCAGAAGGGGGATCTTCATTTTGTTTCCCTTCGTCTTCTATACTAAGGCTGCTCTACCATTGTTGTTCTAAAAACTCCGGATTGTAACTGTACTGGATTTTCATATCAATAAAAAGGAAATTTCTGGAGTGGACGTAGGCCGGAGTTAGCCAAACCACTATAAATCCTCTGTTATTATTGCTTTCTTTTTAATTTTGACTTTTCTTCATATTTATACTCTCTACATACATTATATCTGTTATTTGTGACTGTTGGTTGGTGCTTTCATTTGGATTTGGGTGTTAGTGACCAATTTTGGCGCTAACATTTTGGTGCTTTCACTGAGAGGGCTAGCACTCAGGGATTGGAAAGCTAATAAAGCCTCCGTCTACATCACTAGGGACGAGATGTAGGTCATGATGAATTCTATGCAGGAGCAGTTGATGAAAAGGCAAGAGGAAATGATGTAGAACTTTTCAAACAATTTGGACAAGCAGGAACTGCAAGAGCTCAGATCCATGGAGCTAGATCAAAAGGGCTCAACCAGCAAGCAGATGGAGTGATTTAGCAGGGGGCAGCCCCCAATCAGCAAACAACTATCAATCTGGATGGACCTAGACTCGGGGGCACACCACCGGGTAATGTTGGACTAATCCATAGAGGGATACCAGATGACGCTGCACAGCCCGACGCCAACAGGAATACAGGAGTACGTGACGAGGAGTATGTGCTAGAATTCCGTCATGGAATTAGAGGGCAGTTAGGAAATGTAGATGGGAGGCAACCCTTGGCAGGTAACACTGGATTGGCTGACATCATCAGGCGAACTATTCGTGGAGGTCTGACAAACAGGGATTTGGAGAGAGTAAACAAAAGTCCATTTACCCGTAATATCAGGATGGCTAGGAATCCGCCCGGTTTCAAGTTGCCTGCTCTGGAAGTATACAACGGTAAGACGGATCCCACCGACCACTTGATGAGGTACACAAGATATATGGAGGTGCTGGGGGCATCAGAGGAGGTTATGGCCCGATGTTTCCCCCTGTACTTGACCGATATAGCTGCTATGTGGTTCAGACAGCTGGAGGATGGATCTATTGGAACATGGACAGAACCGGTGGATAGGTTCTTGAAACAGTTTCAAGTTCACATAAAAAGGCCGAAGAATGTGATGACACTGACGTCAGTTAAGCAGAGGGCGGATGAATCGCTCAGGACTTTTTTAACTCGGTTTAATGCAGCAGTTGCTTCGGTGGATCGATTGGATCTATCAATGGTTCTAATGGCTGCAGTATCAGGAGTCAGGGATAATTCGAATTTCAAAGTATCGTTGATACGGGACCCACCAATGGATCTCGGGGAATTCTTTCACGAAGCTAAGAGATTTCTTCGACAAGAGGATGCATGTTTGGATATAAAATCAAAGGAAGTAAACATGCTTAAGGATGGAGTACCACTCGATGAAAGCTCGGGTAAAGACAAGGATAAAGGGAAGAGGAAGTGCTGGGGAGAACCAAAATTCTCCACTTACACAGGATTGAATGCAACATTGGAGCAGATATTCTTGGATACTCGGGATCGCCTTCCTTATCGAAGGCTGGCAAGGAGGGAACCCTCAAAATGCGAAAGGGCATCAGGAAGGCACTGTCTCTTTCATGACCTGGATGGGCATGATACTAACAGCTGCCGATATCTAAAGGATATAATCGAGGAGCAATTAAGGAATGGTCAGTTGCGACAATATGTCGAAACTCGAAATGTGGCGGTGGAACAGGAACAGACACCGTCTACCTTGAACGACGATGGCGCAAGGCCCAGGAATGGTGGTCGGTTGATCATCAACTAATCATGATGGTTTGGAATAAGTAAAAATCTACGGGCAAATGGCTAAGTCACTTACTCATGTGCGGGGATGGAGACAAACCCTAGGCATGCTATGAGATGATGATAAACCATGACGCTCTGGTTTGTGAAATTTGTTTTTTCCTTTTGGCTTGGACACTTCCTTTTTCTGGTTTGGTTTTGGAGTTCGGTTTGAACTCTCGGTTTTGTTTGTTTTTGATTTGGGTTCCGGTTTGGACGTTTGTCTTTTGGTTTGATTTTTCATGAGGATTTATGGTTTTCTGGTTTTCTTTGGATTTCGGATTGGATTTTGATTGGATTTTCCTCTGGTTTTTTGGCTAAAAGGTCATCGAGTATAGATTATGCTCGGCAAGGGTTTGGAGAGACCAGGATTCGGCCTAGGACTTAAGCCCCATATTATCTACTATACAGGTCGTTAAGCATGGATTATGTTCGGCAAGGGCCGGAGCGACTAGGAATTAGCTTAGGACTTAAGCCATGGCATTACTCAGCGTTCAGGGACACTGAACCAAGAACACCAAGGCATCGCTAAACACATGTCACAGAGTGTGGATTATGCTTGGCAAGAACCCGGAGAGGTTACGGTTTTGGATATTGGCTATGAACAACTAAGGATTTGAACATGGACCCGAAGCGGTCCCGGATTTGGATATCAACCCGGAGAGGTCGTGGATGTGGTTATTGGTTATTGGATATGGATGGATTAGAACTCGGTTATCGGGATTGGATGGATGTGAAATTGGATAAGGATTTGGTTACTGGATAGGGATCGGATATCGACTCGGAGCATTCGTAGATTTAGATAAGGATACGACAATGGCACTTGGATAAAATGGATTGGATTATGAATCGGAAGGTATGGCTATGGATAACATATGGACTTCGGGTATCGGATTTGAGACTATTCAAAAAACACCTTCCAATAACAAGGCATGTTTTGAGGGGCAAATGTTAACTTACCTTTTGACAAGGCCGTGGACGGGAGGATTTAACTAAAACCAACAGTGTTACCCGGTTACAAGACGATAGTTGCGGAAGATATGGTTGGGCTCGAACAAGTGCCGAGTTAGGAAAGGGTTGGAGGTATGAAGGCTAGTATGGCTCGGTCAAGGGTGGAAAGTCATGAGTGGCTCGGCCTGAGTGGGTCGGCAAATGTGGCTCGGTGGTGAATTGGATCGGCATAATGCAGTGGCTCGGTCGTACATGGCTCGGTCAAGGAGAGGAGATCATGCATGGTTCGGTCATGGTGCTTAAGCCAAGGTGGCCCGATGCAACTAGCTCGGTGAGTATGGCTCGGCGAGCATGGCTCGATACAAGTGGGTCGGTATTGTGAAGGTTTTGGGTCGGTAGGAAGCCGGGTCAGTTATTGGAGTGGTTCGGCAGTGAAGGTGGTTCGGTCATGACGAGTGGATCGACATCATGTGTGGGTTGGCAATTACGGTTGGCTTCGAGATGGACTCGGTTCGGTATAGGGAAGTCTCTGGGTCGGCCATAGTGAAACCAGCGTAGGATCAGCATTGGAGGAGGCGAAGACTAACTTCGGGTCGGCTAAAGAGGATCGGATCGGTAGAAGAAGTGGGGTTCGGCGTATCACAGGATCGGCATGTTATAGCTGCTTTGGGTCGGCCGCTCATTTGCTTCGAGTTATGGATAGGTTAACTTCAGGTTAATACCCAGGATGCTTCAGGTCGGCATGTACAAAGTTCAAGGTTGGTTGTGACGAAGGGTATGGGTTTGGCTATGGTATTGATGGGCCCGGACCACTCAGGAAGCCCATTAACTCGGGTTTTGCCTGTAAATACAACGGGGGCTTTAGAAGGGGGGATCTTCATTTTGTTTCCCTTCGTCTTCTATACTAAGGCTGCTCTGCCATTGTTGTTCTAAAAACTCTGGATTGTAAAATTACTGGATTTTCATATCAATAAAAAGGAAATTTCTGGAGTGGACGTAGGTCGGAGTTAGCCAAACCACTATAAATCCTCTGTTATTATTGCTTTTCTTTTAATTTTTATTGTTCTTCATATTTATACTCTTTACATACATTCTATCTGTTATCTGTGACTGTTGGTTGGTGCTTTCATCTGGATTTGGGTGTTAGTGACCAATTTTGGCGCTAACAAATATGTGTTTTAATTAAGTATTAATTTTAATTATATATATGAATATTGATTTTCTATGATATACATAGGAATTTATATTAAATGTATGGGTAAACTTTGGATCTTTTTAAATTTATATTTTGTTTTCATCGAATCCAGTTCGTCGTGCCTTGCTATTATTTCGCCGCTATCCAGAATTGGTCGCATCAGCTTTTGCTTCCCTTTGTGTGTGTGTCTGTGTCCGTACCCGTGGACATCGGGTTCATTTCCTGTTTTCTCTAGCCTCGAAAGGTGAGAAATCACTCACGATTAACATTCTTATATTTGGTAAATTTGATTTCACTTGAAATGACAATTGAAATATGCTGTTAAATTTGAATTGTTAGTTCGTTAATTGTTAAATATGATATGCCATTATCTGCCATTGTTTACCTGTGATATATGACACCATATCCTGTTGTATATATTATATTTAATTTGTTACTGATGATATATGCCTGTTGTTGATATGTTATATTATTGTCATATTTGTTCTCACTCTGCAAGTTCCCTGTTAGTTTAAAATTCGTTATGGGTTGAAATGATACATACCTGAACGATATTATAGATTAAGGGAAAATTGTTATGGGTTGAAATGATAAACCCAAGTGATTTTCATTGATTTGAATTTTTGGAATTGCGGGTTGAAATGATATATACCCGTAAATATTTAATTTGCGGATTGAAATGATAAATATCCATATCACTTGACCATAGGATAGAAAATTATATACGGACACCGTTGGTCTATATTTTGAAATGATTTCCAAAGTTTAAAAGGAAATATATGGGTTTTAATAAATATTGATTTCTAAAAATATAATATATAAATGTTATTTTTATATGTGTGAAAAATTTAGATTTTTAAATTTATATGTGTTGGAAATTTTAAATTTATAAGTTAGTTTTGAAAATATAATTTTTTAAGATTTACTTAAATTTTATTATTTTAAAATATATAAAATAATATTTAATATAAAATATATTTAATTTAGTAAAATTAATTTAATTGGTTTATAATATGTTTAAGTATTTATTTAAATCTATATTAATATTTTTAAAAAAAAAATAGATTTTATTTTATAACTTTAATAATAAAAGTTGGGAAGATAAATTAATGTTGACTTGGAATTTAAATTAGTTAATAATTGAATTTAAACAAGAATTAATTGGTACTTATTGATTTTGAGATTCTGAAAGATATGATTGATAACTTGACTTGATAAAAGTGATTAAATGAATATTCTCAATTTTAAATAAAAGTGAGACTGGATATTTAATATTGATTTAAATTTATAAATTGAGATTTTATTTAATTGTTATTAAAATGATTAAGTTAATATTTTCCAATTTGAATAAAATTAAAGTTAAAGTTGAAATCTAAATGAAACTTATATTGAAATGTTTGAATATTTAAACTTTGAATCTTATTTGAATTGAAGAGATAGTTCAAACCCGGATTTGAAATCGATATAGATTGAAATGGTTTATTGAGAATTTGAATTGAATCTTTAACATTTAAATTGAAATGGTTAAACTGGAATTGATTTAAATTGAACTTTAGAATTTAAGCTGATTTGAATCGATTTGTGAAATTGGAGGAAACTATATTTTAATATATAAAGTATTTTTAATATATATAAACTATTTTAATATATAAATTATTTTAATATATAAACTATTTTAATTTATAACTATATTTTTATATATACTATTTTCAATATCTAAACTGTCTAAGTCAGAAGTGTTATGATTTCAAAATGTTATGATTTCAAAGTGTTATGATTTCAAAAGTGTTATGATTTCGAAAGTGTTATAATTTTGAAAGTGTTACGATTCTGGAAATGAATATTATTTAAAGTGAATAATGATATCGAATTGATATGATTTTGAAATGAATATGATATTTTGATATAAAGTATGAACTATTTGAAATGAAATGACCACGGTGTGAAATAAGCGTTTGGTTGTTAATGAGACCGGAATCGGATATTGTCATACTCTTTGCCAATATCGAAAACCACTTTAACAACTGTGCATGTGGTGGAGATTCCAGAACGAAGTAGGATGGTTTGGCGATGATTCTATATGAGGTATTAGTGCAGCCCTGACTCCCGTGAGTCAGCTTGATGTGGCTAAAACAGGAGCCATGCCGGGCCAAGTGAGGTCATTCCTCCTATCGGACACATTTCTTCGATACCATTCTATTACTTTGTGATTTGATTGGGTGCACCTTTGATTTGGGAGTGTGTCACGAGGTGGGCGGTAGTAGCTGCTATGCGTTACCACCAGTCTGGATCCGCAAACGGTATATCTACCCTGGCATTGCCTCGCGTGCCTTGTCACATGCCATATCGTGCCTTCTACGAGTTTGTTTTGTGTCGTATCTATGGAGTGCTCCCTGATAGCCCACCTGCGGGTGGAGTTTACAGTATCTGTATAGACTACGGCATTATATAAAATGTGTTAAGGGGGGTATGGGTAACGCCTTAACGCTATTTTAATACTTTACTTTACTATAGACATTATTATAATAGCATATATTACTACATAGTAGATAGTTCCACGGATCCTTAGAGGATGGGTATCCCAAGCATCCTTTAAGTTACTTGTACTTCAGTTGACATTTCACTTGAGTTAAATTTACTGATATAAGAATGTTAATCCTGACTCGAATGTTTCGTGTTTTGCTTTATGCTCGGGTCAGATTGAGTGTCACAGCATTTGAGACTCACCTTTGGAGATTTGAGCTTTGTTTGAAGATCTATCTATCCAGCTTTCAGTTATTTCAGTTTATTCCAGTCATTTATGTTCAGACTCGTCAGTTGCTTATGTATTAGAGATTCGTTTGTATTTGAGATTCTGTTGTATTTTGTTTCAGACTCTGATGTTTTATAGTAGCTTCATGAACTACTATTAATCTATTCTGCTGCTTACTGTTACAATATTCCATGTCTGTGATTCTGTGAATCATTTATTTACTGTATATGCTAAGTTTTGCCAAATTTAAATTAACAGTCTGTCGTTTTGAGCAATTCAAGTCTGACATGTGCGGATGCGAATTGTTCGAAATACCGGGTTGTTACAGTTGGTATCAGAGCTCTGGTTTAGGCAAAACTTAGCATATAGAGTAAATTTAATTACAGGATCACCTTCGTTCGAGCTTGAGTTTCTTCCTTTTTGATTCGGATTTCCTTTGAATGGTAGAACATTCCTCGGTTCTAAAGTCATTCTTGTCTTTTCCTGTTCGTGTTCTTCTTGATTCTGGAGCATCCTATAGCTCCACTTCGGTTGATCTCTATAATGAATTTGAGAACATCTTGCCACCTCAACTGGCAACTTCATTCTTTTGTATGACTAATCCATCGACGGTCCCGCCAATCTTGTATGATCTGTAAAGGGGTGAAACTTCTTTACAACAGGCGTCGATTCACCGGAGATTTCTATGTCCTCGGTTTAGATGCTGTTATTTCTTGCAAAGCCCAAGTTGTCTCTTACTGGACAACCCGGGTAATTCTCTTCTTATGGAATGTCGAATGCCTTCGGTTATGCAGGCAGTTCTACATTTCGTTTAATACTCAGCTTAGTGATCTTGACTACACCCTGATAATCAGGGAATATCCTGATGTTTTGGTGAAGTCCCATCTCTTCCACTTAAGCGGGAATTGAATTTCCACATCGATCTTATTCCTGGAATCTCAGTTGAACCGGTTAAGGTCGCTACGATTAAATCTGGTCTATCCATCTCTTCTATTTCGTAGTTTAATTTTCTTATCTTCCTTCGGGTCTATCACCTTACTTAGAATTTTCTTTGATTTGGGTCCTTCTAAATTTGAATCCCTATCCTTGATCTAAAAATCCATTCTTGAATCATCCTGTGAGGGAGTGTATTTGTTATTAATATTAAAATGTTTTATATTGTGTTGTTTGAGTTGTTAAGGTTGATTTTGGGTTTCGACCGATTCGTCTGGCCAACGCTATCGATGAAGATTCCAAAACACTTGAATAGAGCAAACTAACACAATATTGTTTTCAAATTTAATAAATGAAATAAATTTTGTAGGATTATATTATATATATATATAAGTATATTTTTCTGAAATTAAATAGTTAAATGAATTGGTTATAAGAAATGATAATACTAGATTATCATTTATTGTTCTGTTATATTTCATAAGCCATTAACTATTGTTGTTTGTTATAAAGAGATGAAATTTTTAAACATGATTTGCAAATGAAATGAATTTAAATTAAGGATTTGAGAATTTAATTTTCGGTACTTCTCAAATTTGGTTTTCAAAGTTTTGGAAAATATATTATTTGCAAGTATTTTCGAATGGAAATTGTTTCAAAAGAATAATTTTAAAAGAATCAAGTCTATATTTTCTTCGTTTGTCGTTGGAAAATAATTTCGATGATGACTACAGCATCATCGACATTCATTTTCGAGCCTCAGTGAAGATATATAATTTTAACAAGGTAAACATAAAATTGGTAAATGAAAACCGTTTAAATGTTTGAACGGTTTTTAAAAAACCGTTTGTCCTAAACGATTTTCTGAAAACCGTTTAGAAACTCACGTTTAGAAAAAAATATGTATGAAGAGTTCCCACTTTTCACAGTCCAGACATTCAAACTCATGTTGTTGTAATGTGAGAAATGAAAAAAAAAAAAGGAAATTTCTTTCCATTTTCGGCAAATCTAAGCTGCTGGATATGCTCTAATATCGCCACTGTTTAAGAATCACAACCTAGAGTCCAAAAACCACTTTGCCATTTGCCATCAAGTAATTTTAATAAATGATTTTTGCATAGTGAAGAATCATTTGGGGTTGCGCTAGGGTCAATCGTGGTGGTTAGTATAGCCACATAATGAGAACAAAGGTACAACAACAATTTGTCAAATTGTTAAGGCAATATCATATAATGTATGTATCTCCAGCATCTACCCATTCAAGCCACAATATTCAACATTTCAATCTCTTCAACAAACAGTTTAAAACACATAAAATGGTTTATTATTATATTTCAACCTCCGGACGTTTTTGATCTATTAAATCCATAAGCTTACATGTGTTAATACTAACCCACGAATATGCCCTTAGTACTTCAAGCAGGTGTACGCAGAACGAGCATATTCACCTCAATGGAATTTATATACTAATCCACAAGCCTACATGTCTCTCTTTATTTATTCATTTCATTTCTCTCTCTTTATTAATTCATTTGCACAATTTCTATATTACAACGACACGAAAATGGATTAGATAATTTGTACCCATTTCGTTTATTTTATTTTATTTATTTATCAGTTTACTTTATTCTATTTACTATTTTTAGTGTCCAGCAAACTGTGGTGACACCATAAATATGAATTTGCCATCATATAACTTTATCTTTTCCAGAAATCAGTCTTTTAACTGCAGTTTCCGATCAACAGCACAAAATTTTACAGATGAAAATAAGTTTAAACAAGCCCATCACGTGAAGTACACACAAACACAAAAGCAAACACGTCTACTAATACAACATCTTCTCATGTGTGATACATAAACATGCAAAACTGATATGCACAACATGAACGCACAACTACTAATATTGATCACTCAAGGGTTCAAGCTTCTTAAAGATCTTCAAAATCTCACCTTCAAGTATCTTTCCCACAACCTCCATAGAGTACTTCTCAACCATATCCTTCCTCGCCATCCTCCCCTTCACCTCCGCCTCCTCCCTATCCCTAACCACACGCCTCATCAAACCCTTCAAACATTCGACGCACGGCTCTGCCCACAAATGCCCCTTAAACGGCCCTTCACCGACCTCGGCTATCCTCTCGACTTCCAAAGGATACCCGTTCCCCTCGTTCAGATACTCGGTGATGCCCGACCAGTTGGTGGCAATCACTGGCAACCCCATTGCCATCGCCTCCACCATCGGCCTCCCCCACCCTTCGCCTCTTGTCGGAAGCACAAACGCGTGCCCTGCCTTGTACAATCTAGGCAATTCGTACTGGGGGATGTGTGTATCAATCACGTACACATTGCCCCATCCATCGGACGGTCTTACTAATCCGGCAATTGAAGAGAAATTCTGGATTTTTGAAGCGAAGTCGGTGTCAGTGTGGTACGCGTTCACCAGTAGATACAATGCAACGTTGACGGAGCTTGAAAAGGATTGGAGGTACGCTCTTAGAAGGATGTCCCAACCCTTTCGGTACTCCCATTTGAACACGCTGAGGAAAATGAACGGGTCCACGGAGCTTCTTTGACCTAGATGTAATTGTGATGTGAGGTTAATGGTAGACAAATACTTTAAAGAATATGATATCTTATGTTTTTGCATTAGACGTTGTAAAGTGGTAAAGTGCAATGTCCAGTTTTCCAAATTATATTTCACAATGCCAATCAATCTTCACCACTGTTCCAACGACGCACTGTATGCTAGATAGTTATTTTAGAGCATTATTATTCACACCAGAAAACACCCAATTCTTTACCGAATTTGCCATAAAGTTTTTTATACATAAACAGATGACTACCGATTGAGTATCAACAATGCAAACGCTAATATTGTTTTTCTCGCTCTTTTGTTCAATAGACACTTCTTCACCACTATTTTGAACATTATATTTCAATAAACAGATAATATTTTTTATACATAAATTTTGCATTAGACGTTGTAAAGTGCAATGTTTAGTTTTGAACATTATTTCACAATGTCAATCATTCTTCACTACTATTCCAACGACGCGCTACATGCTAGATAGTTATTTTAGAGCATTATTACTCACACCACAAAATACCAAATTCTTTACCAAATTAGCCATAACGTTTTTTATACATAAACATATGACTACCGATTGAGTATCAACAAAATGATAATATAGTTTTTCTCGCTCTTTTGTTCAATAGACATTTCTTCCGAAAATCAATTGGGTAGTTTTGATAAATTGATTTTTTTTATTTCTATTTTTTTAAATTTTGAGTAAAATTAAGCGGATTTTTTAAAGTGAATAGCGATGCTCCTATTTTATGATGTTGCAATACAAGAGAGCTGGAGATGCACTTACCCATACTTAACCCAGAACCCAAAACCAATTTTCCAATGCCAAGGTCCAACTTGTCATACTTTGAAGGATCAAAGAAATGTACATCAACCGGTTGAACTAGCTTAGAAACCTTCAAAGGATCAACTCCACTGCGTACAAAGCTGGACACATGAAAATCACTAGGCACCCAAACAGCATCCATTTTATTTATCCTTACAACATGGTCAGGTTTCACCCTATCGGTTTCGAACATAGTCCGACCCACTACGAATAGTGGGTCTTCATACCCGGTAGGAGGACATGGGTGCGTTTGATACAAAGGCGGGTGCCATGCACCAGGTTCGCTATGGCAGACTACAATTGTTTCATTTAAGCTACATTGTATCTGTGATAGCTTGTAGGCTAGTTGCTTTGATGTTTCGGGCAACCCTAGCCAGAAGTCTGGGGAGTACAGGTCGCCATGGTGAAATATCTCCAAGGGGAAAGATGGGGCTATTAGGGTTGATAGGGAGGTGATGTAGGACCATGCTTCGGAGCTGTAGCCGCCGGGAGACATGAATGGGGCCATCCATAGAACACATGGCGGGCGTGCCAAATTTGGTTTGGTTTGAGTTGGTTTTCGCGAGAATGGAATTCGAATTTTAAAATTTGGAGATAAGGTTTGAAATGGGGTGAGTTTCTGGAAGGTACTGGCTAGGAATAGAATTAGGATTGATGATGCGATTAGGATTTTTAGGGTTTTGTTGTGATTTTGGGGAATGGGAGGAACGGGTTGGTTATTAGCGTTTTGAGAAGTAGAGGGGTTTTCTGAATTCATGATACCGAATTCGAGCGATTAATTTGATACAGATTTGCATAATTAGATTAAACTTTGTTTAAATCGGCAGCTGTCGGCTGCGAGCGCTCAAAAGGCATGCGTAAAAGATGTAAGCAGTAATAGTTAGCTGTATGAGACATATTATAGCCTCCGTTTAAAAACAAAAAATTCTCGCTTGGCCCACGCCGTAAATGGCCCAAAGGCTTTATGTGTTTTTGCATAACAATTTATGATCTTGGTTAGATATTAATGGATGTGGGTCCGACTTGTATCTGATAAGTCAAACGTAACAGTTAGGTCAACGTTTTAATAATTAGCGTTTGGACTCTTAAAATTGTAACGACCATCAGGGTGTAACTAGGTTAAGTCGGAACTAATTTTTTCTTTCAATTTTTTGAATTTTTTGTGTAGAATTTGTAGTAGATGCTTGAAATTGTATTTGAATTTGAATTTCTACCATTAATTATGAAGTATAAATATGAAATATTCATTAATATAATTTATTGATTAATAATTTATAATTAATAATAATAAATTTGAAAAAAAAGGGCAGTCGAAATCCTAGTGTGGGGTTTTCTTTTCTTTTGCTCCTTTATCATATTCTAATCTTTAATAAAATTTTAATTTAATCTGATTCGATGATGAAGGCTATGTTCGAAACAGATAAAGGGATGGCAGCCGGTGGGGAAAGTAGTAGGGGAATGGCGGAGGTGAAAGCGACTCCAATCCGAGATAATAGTGATGGAAAGGTGGAGGAGGATGGATAGATGACTGTGCAAAGCCGAAAAAAATAAGTTTTGTTTGTTGCAGTCGTTAAATCCCTAATTTCAACAGACTGAAATTTCCTAATCTCAACCGTGCAAATTTTCCCAATTCCTGTTGGGGAAAAGAAGATTTTGTACAGCTATTAAAAGAGCTAGCGGAGTGCATGGTTGGATACAACAACTTAGTTTTATTGAACTTGTGATTGAGGGTGGCAGGAGGAGAGGTTCACTATCTAGTAGGGTGGTGGTTAATGCGGAGTCGGGATGAAAATTCTGTGGTCTTCTCTATACAGTAGGACCTATACCGTATTAAAGAAACTTGAAAGTTTATATAAAGAGGTTATGGAAAACGAAAATGGAAATCTCTTTACAATCTCATGAAAATGTTTTTTTTGTTAGATTTGATCGTGAAAGATATTTTGTTAACATTATTGAGCAAGGCCCTTTGTTTTTTGACAAAAATCTGATTATTATGAAAAGATTGTCCCTTGAAATAAAAGCGGATAAAGACCTCCTGCTCTCTATGTCGATTTGGGTAAAATTGCTAAGGTTAAGCTTCAATTTATGGGGGGGGGCTGAAGCCATTATCGCGTTAGTAAACACAATTGAAATTCCGATTAAAATGGTATTCCAACATCAATGAAAAGTAGAATATCATTTGTTAGGATTTTGGTAGAGTTGAATGCGAATGTAGGATTTCCTGACATTATCGAAGGTATAAATGAGGATGCTTCATTATATAAACAACATGTTGAATATGGCAATCCTCCTCCGAGATGTGAGGACTGTATTTATTTTGGACATATTAAAAAGGAATACCCAATGGTTATGACTGGGGTTCCTATTAACAAATTAGATGCAACTAATTCAGGCTATAAAGTTGAGGATCAGATGGAGGTGGAGGGTGGAGTTGTTGAAGATGAGGTTAAACAGTGTACGGAGGATGTGTGAATTCAGCTTAAAATCCAAACATTGGTGAGGGGGTGAAGAAGCAAAATAATGAAAATAATTAAGGACCGAGATGAAACTATTATGTAGTTGAAAATTGCTAGAGAAATTCTGACGAAGGAAAGGGTACGTGAGTAATCTAAGAACAAAGGTGATAGTGACATTGGATCAAATGTAGTGGTAATGGAGAAGGCGAGTGATAAGGTGGAGATAGAAGTGATCATAAAGAGGAATGACTATTTTAGTGAAGTAACTATTGATGTAGGTGCCGGTGGGCTGGGCAAGTTGGGCAAAGAGAGAAATGAGGAAGGTTGTGGTAGGTTGGAAGTTGTTGAAGAAATTGATAGTGACATAGGATCTCAACAGATGGAATGTAAGGTAAGAATAGAAACCGCCATAGTTGGAGGTTCGGACTTATGTTTGGTATCCTCGGGTGTGAGAGTGGAGGAAAGGGCATAGCTAGGAAACATAGATTAGCTGCGTTATACTTCAACTTTAACATAAGTCAGTGTGTCCGAGAAAGGACCCACGGTATCACGTATGCTAAGGCAAAACCAACTGTTACCGAGGATATCTCGTTTTTATCATTGGACATAGAGATGAAACATAATTCAAATATCAATATTGTTTCCTCCCTATCTTGTGTTGTTAATAAACCCGATGTTATAAATAATGTCCTCACGAATATTAATATTATGTAGGTCCCTTGAAACCTGATGTAGGAGCAAGTAATGGTAAGCAATCCCAATTGCACAATAAGTCGTTATAACTGCTTTCAAAGACCAAGCCCAACTGATCTTGAGGTAGCAGAAAAACCTAAAGGCTCCACCAAGAGAAATGCAAAGAGTGAATTGGTAAAGATATACCTTTTGGCTAGACAGAGGCCGCAAAAAGGCACGGATAGCCAGGGGAGTGTTGGTTTGGGTAGAGAATAAAGAAGCATGTTTAAATCTACCAAAAATGAGAATATTAAGTTGGAATGTGAGGGGTCTTCACAAACCCTCAAGGATTATAGATGTTTAGAATCATATTATGGAATATAAAGTTAGTTGTGTGGATTTGCTGGAAAATAAATTAAGAGATGAAAGGATAAAGAGTTGGAAGAGGAGCTTTGATACAAATTGGGTAATAATTAGTAATGTGGAATGTTATTATAAATGTGGAATAATGAGAACAATGTTTGGTAGTTCAAATTAATGAGTCTTAGTGACCAACACTTAATGCATTTTTAAAAGGTGCTAATAGGTGTGCTATGTATTGTTCTTTTGTTTATGGTCATAACTTTGAGTATCTTAGGGACAAATTGAGGGTTAATATTGAAAGTGATGCTTTTTGAAAGTTGCTATGCACATGGATCGTTGATGGTCAAGTATAACTATAATGTTGAAATGTAGCAATCACATCAGAAGCAGTATAAATAAGAAGTAGTAGAAAATAGATGACAAGTCGATTTATACTGGTTTGGACTGATCCATCTTACGTACAGTCTCATACTCCTTTTGGAATTAACTAACCAACTCTCACTTATGCCAAGAGGAGTAGGCTTAGAATGACTCTGCCTAAACACCACCTGAACAGGAATTCAATACCTTTGCCTGACCTTTAAAGGACTTTCACTTTTGAGGAAAAAAGATTCTCTGACCTCTAATGAGTTCTATGAAACTCTGATATGGTCAATCGACGTAAACCTTGCTATAATCTCCACTTGAGTGATATATGTGCAATGAATTTTAGGAAGTAGATCACCAAATAAATATAAAATGAATGCTTATGGTGATTAGAGAAAGCATAAAGAGAGTTTGACTGCTTTTGAAATGAGTTTAGAAAATATAGAATTTTGAAATCAAGTGTTGCACTAAAACTCCGTTGAAAACACGTATTTTTAGAGTTTGAAATATTCTGAAATAATAGTTACAACCATTGGAGAAAACCATTCGAAGTAGGAGATGTAACTATTGAGGAAGAGGGGACATGTCCTTTTAGAAATTCAAATAAAAAATTTAGCTACAGGCATCCAGACATCTGGATTCAAAATCCAAACGTCTGTATTCTAGTAAAAATCATCCAAAGCCTAGGCAGACTATTTTGCCTGAGATCAAACGTTTGACCATATAATTAAGACGTCCGGTTGTCTGGTAATAAAAGTATATATAGCTTAGTTGGCAAGTTAAGAAAATTCTTACTTGATGACCAAGATTCGAATCTCATATGCTGCACAATATTTTTGAGTGCGGCTTGTGTTCCACATGACCTAGATTCAAATCCCACGTTTTGAAAAACTAATTTCTGTAAAAGAAAATATTTGTAAATCATTGTTTCAAACGTGTTTGTGTGTGTATATCACTCGTAGGAGATTGTACATGCATATCTATGACACTAATACATGACATGTGACTCTTACATTAGTTTATCTTTGTTTTGAGCTCCTTATAGATATCTACATTCTTGCTTATCTTGTATCTTCTTGTATCTCCATGTATATACTTTTATCCTCTTTTGTACTATATATCCTCATGTTGAATACTTGTATCTTCAATTTTTTTTATTTATTTGTCTCTATTTGATACTCATGTACCTGCAAATTAGCTTAGAGGTTCTTTGTCAGAATTGTATAGTTGTTTTCATTGAAATTCAACAATAGAGCTTCTAACATTCTCCCCTTTTTGGATGATGACAACTATACAATTTTTAAAAATATTTATTCTATACAAAAGGATATTATAATATAATTAAAGATCCCGCTAAGTATAACATTTTCCCTATCTATATGCATATGTATTTCTCCCTCTTTGTCATTATCAAAAAGAACGAGGGAATAAAAAATGTTTCCTTTTTTGGCAATAATAAATTTTATAAAACATTTTGTAAAGAGCAAATACTTAAATCTCTTCTTAATTGCAATACTTCTAAGTATAAATGAAAATCATTTAAGTAAATATATCTTTCTTAGAAAATATAATTAAGAAATATATTCTTTTAATATATGTTCTCTTTATATCTACATACTCTCCTTATAAGTATTTCTAAATTTTCTCCCTCTTTTTAGAAAAGGGATCAAAATTATAAAAGGTAGAGAGTATATAAATATATGTAAAAGCTTTGAGAACATTATATAAAAATGTGGACATTTCAAAAATATTCAAGTTATACTATGTCCAATATATAAGTATTATTTTTCAGAAATAGCTTATTCAAAATAAAAGATTAACCCAATATTAATTAAGGAGAAAATAAGTTATATTTTACCGAATTGATTGAAATTCTTATTCACTATAAGCACATAATTCCATCAAATGTATGCAACATTCAAAATTTATCCTTTTTCTTTTGTTTCTCCAAGTATCTACAATAAGTAATAATCGTTTTTGGTACCCATTTACTAGGGTCTATGGGTTAATCATAGGGTGAAAACCTTAAAAAATTGGTGTGGTTGTACCCTCTAAAAGAAATAAAAATAACGAAACAATTTTATCAAATAGTAATTACTTTACATTACTTTTGATAGCATTAAAACAATATTATTTCAATCAAAGTGCTTTAGAGAATCCTATCTTTTATAGCATTTCATAGTAAACTGCCATGTTTTAGCGCTATAAGTAGGACTGCCAATCATTAATAAATAACTACTACTTATAAACTAGAGTATTAGTAAAAAAAATTACATTTAAAGTGTAATGCCCTTGAATTTTAATTAACATTATTCAGGATATTTAATTGGATAAATTAAATAGAATAATGTGCATAATTAGGGAGATGAGATTAATAAGTTAAATGGCCGTGTCTTAATGAATGAACTAAAACAAGACTTAACTAAATTTAGAAGGAGGAATTTTCCTAAGGGGTAAACTTGGAAATGGGCTACATTTCTTAGTATATATCTCTTTCTCCACCTTAATAAACTTTCACTTTCTCATTCATAACTCCTCACCTATATTTCCGCCGGCCATTAAAAGCTCTAGGAAGAGCATAAATTGAAGTAAAAACTAAGGAATCAAAGCTAGGAAATTACCTCATTCTCCGATCAACTAATCAAGGTGAATAATCATGTTTATCTTCTCATTTTTCTCTGTTTGGATCGGCTATGGGTTATACCCGATTCATGTTTGTGTTTTGGTTTGGATATAACCATTTAAAACCTTTGTTTGGATAAGACATAGGTGTTTTAAATGTTAATGGATTAATCAACACGTTTTTATTCGGTTTTGGTTAAATTCCGAATTGTTTTGATTTTCATATGCTTTGAAATTTTAATATGTTGAAGAGAATATAATAAGTGATTTTCTGGAATTTTTCCATAATTTTTCATGATGTTTTATATTTATATAAATTTGTTTAAGGAATGGGACTTAAATGTTTTGTATAATTATAAAGGAGAAAGGGGCTTTTTCAAATTTATTCAAATTTCCAAATAAGGAAAGTCGGCAGCAATTTTTTAATATAAAATTTTAGCAACAAATCAGATTTAGACAAACAAGGTAGGTGGGGTACAAAAGAACCGTTTAAAGTACAATTTTCACTATTTTAACTCTTTCGGCAAGACCTTTCGCCTCCATTCCAAACCTTCCGACAAGGTCGAAAGGTATCAAACCTTTCGACTAGGTCAAAAATCAATGCACATGGTATCAGGTGACTATTACGTGGTGAATTGAAAGGGGTCGAAAGGTTTAGGGACGAAAGGTTAGAGCTTTCGGAGGAGATGAAACTTTGTTTTGGTTTTAAAGAAAATACACCTGCTAGCTTTCAACAAAGAGCTTTCGACGTTGTCAAATGGTTTAAAAGAAAAAGGTTTCGATTGGTTTGCTTTCTTGTTTTAAATAAAACCTTTCGACAAAGTCGAAATGTTAGCTTTCGACAGGGTCAGAAGCATAGTTGCTGCTTCCAAACCTTTCGACACAGATGGAGTCAAAAGTTCTCTTTTGTTTTCTAAAACTTGCCGCCTCTCTCAACTATTTTTGAAGGGTTGGTTCAAACACTAACACTTCATTGTTTTTGAATGGTTTTGAAGAGGTTACCTTCAATGACTTCGAAAGGTTTTGACTTCGAACGGTTTTGGTTTCAAAAGGTTTTGACTTCGAAAGGTTTTGGTTTCGAAAGGTTTTGAGTTTCAATGATTTCAAAGAGTTTCATTGCTTTTGAAAAGTTTATAAATGGTTTTATAGGGGGATACCTCAGGCTTTCGACAAAGTCGAAAGGTAGAACCTTTCGACTAGGTCGAAAAGAAACATTCCGACAAGGTTGATAGGTAGGACCTTGCGACAAGGTCAAAAGGTATGATTTTGTGATGCTTTCAAAAGGAAGGCTTCCGAAGGGGCTAACTACGGAGGGTTATTTGCTTTCGAATGGGACTTCATTCAGAGGGTTTTAAAGAGCTGTTTTTAACATTTTTCTTGAGTAAAGTTTTGCTAATTCGAAGGGGCTACTTCGAAGGGTTATAGCATAAAATACTTATCTTTGTATGAATATGTAAGGGGGATCCTTATTTAAATTGAATGTTATAAAACCTTGGGGACACCGGGGTGGGTTTAATGTTTTCAATACATGGTTTGGGGTTACAAACAAAAATATGCTTTCGAAAATATACATTGGGGCTATCAATGTGTTTTTATTTAATTTAACCTAATCGGGGCTACCAATGGGAATAGGTTAAACATGTGGTATACCTGGGGAAAATAATTAATCATGGGGATCATAAATTTTATAAATAATCATGGGGATCAAGATATTTTAATTGGCCAAGTGTTGGGTTCTTGGTTAACCTAGGAAAACCATGGAATGTGCGGTGGATAGCCCACATCAAATTTATAAAGTAAAGAATGTTTTGCCAGAGGTGGTTAGCCTCGGGATTTGGCACCCAAGGGTTCATAGTCATCTTAGGAAAACTATGGAGTGCGTGGTGGATAGCCAACACCAACTTTTATAAAACAATGTACGATGGACAATCTGCATTTATTTCGATGAATTTGGGACGAATAATCCTATTTAAGTTTTGATGGATAATCATTTTAAATATTTTAGAGGGGAACTCTAATAAATGGATTTTAGATGGAAAATCTAATAAATTTCTTTTAGATGGGATATCTAATGAATGGGTGGATGGGATATCTAATATATATATGATTTATGGCTTTATTTCATATTATTTTAAGACTAATCATTTTGGGTGCAGGAGTATAGTAAATGATTTGCATGTTTTGTTTTGGATACTAGTGAGGGGAAAGCCCATTCCGCTAAGCGGCGTGGTCTCACTAGATATTTATTTATGATAAGAGATGATAGGGGATTATTCATACCAGACTTATTGTCTGACTCGAAGTTTGTGTTTCTCCACAAACTCTCGGGTACTCAAAATTAATTTGAGTAGTCTGAGAGGGGGAAACTTTCAAGTTTTTGGACGAATAAGCTACCGGAGACGTGCAGGAGGCAGTGCTAGCTATATAGGAGCTATTTTGTGTTTTCCACTGTGATGTAGTAAGAACTGTAAAGTTCATATTTATTAGTTCTCTGATCATCATAAGAGGACATCTTCATATGTCGCTCTTATTGTATTTTATACATGTATTTGTGATCTAAACGTGGTTAATGTCTGAGATTACGTAATTAAATCTTAAATTGAAATTCATAAGAAATGAGAAATTCGGTTTTGTTGAAGTTTAATTTTTTTTATATTCTTGTTTTTCTGTGTTGCTAATAGTTTCAAGATTCCGATTTCGGTCGCTCAAAAATAACACATATGGACGACTGTAGCATCCATAGTAGTTAGTTTTGAGCCTCCGGAAGCGGGATGTTACAAGTTGGTATCAGAGCATGGTTTATGTACTTAAAAGGAATTTAAACCTTAAAATATTTTTAAAGCATAATCTAATGAATCTAAAATATAGTTGGGCTTGGGTAAGCGTTATAGTAACGTATGTGTACTTTGCTCTAAATACCTAAGTATGTATTCCCACTCTCTTAGACCGTTCTTCTGCATCTTACAAAGATTGGATTTCAGGTAGTAGGGAAGTAAGATATGGAGGCAGGAAACGTAAGAGTTAATCAAGGTGGAAGACGCACCGCAACAAGTGGAAATGTTCAACCCAATACTAGGAGCAATCAGGGTCGATAGGCAAATGCAAACCTAGATGCAAATGCCAATGTTGGTACTGAGATTCCACCGGTTGATATGGGGATAATGTATCAGTTCTTCGTGAATATGATACAAGTTGGAGCAGCTGTGGGAGTGGCTGTAGGGAATGCTAGAGGAGCTAATCCAGTGTCCCCAGTTGGCAATAATTATGCCAAGCTAAGCAGGGATTACGCTAGTCTTGAGGGGAAGCCTTTTCTGGGAACCGAGGATGCAGTAGGAGTGGAGAACTGGCTATTGCATTGTGAAATGATATTTGCAGATCGTGGCTTGACGGATATGTAGAGGAGAAGACTTGCTTCAAGGCAATTGCAGGGAGCAGCATTGTTTTGCTGGAATGAAGTTACCGTGGGAGAGCTAAAGGAAGACCTAACTTGGGCTGAATTTCGAAGGAGGTTCGAAGAAAGATTTCTATCAGAGGTTGCCAAGATAGCGTTGCTCAAGAAATTTGCAGATTTAGTCCAGAGGGATAGATCGGTGATTGAGTATGCTACGGAGTTTGATGAGTTGTCCCGTTATGGGTATGCTATTGTGGATAAGTCATTCGGAGGAATGATAAGTTTATCAGGGGGTTGAATCCTGAGATCGCCAGAGCAACCATGCCAAACCTCCGAGATCCATGTCATATTGTTGTCGAGATGGCTATTCGGAATGAAGAGATGCTTTCTACTTTTGGAAAAGGGAAACCAGCTGAGGTTCATAATTTTAAGGGTAAGAAGCGGAAGTTCTTCAAGAAGAAAGGAACCCAGTCGAGGGCAGCAGCCAAGAAGAGCAAGGATGATATTATCTGTTACAAGTGTGAAAAGAAGGGGCGCTATGCTAATGAGTGTCACTCGGGTGATGGAAGAGCAGTTGCAATAGGGCCGAATGTGAAGTGCTACAACTGTGGCCAGATGGGGCATTACAAGGACAAGTGTCCTAAGGCTGCTAAGGCTAGAAGGGGAAAGGTCTTTGCGTTGGAACCATCATCCTCTAGACCAACGGCTGCTGAGAAAGGAAAAGCTGTGATGGAAGGTATGCTTATGATTCATAGTACTCCAGTTAGGATACTATTTGATACTGGTGCATCGCACTCATTTATATCTCAGTATTTGGTAGATTGCTTATGTCTGGAACCTTTATACTTATTACTCCTTTAAGGGTTGCGAATCCTATAGGAGGGTATGCAACTCTGAGAATGAGATATGACCAGTTAGAACCTGACTTGTTAGGTCATATGTTTGCATGCAGTTTATATGTTTTTGATTTCGTGGGTTTCGGGATCATATTGGGTATGGATTGGTTAGATAGATATGATGCTAGGATATTTTTCCAAGAGGGGGAAATATCATTGAAACACCCTAATAGCCGTAACCAAGTTATTTACTCAGTAAGGAGTTCGGACAGAAATGCTTATGTTTTATTGGGTGCCAAGGGACCGGAAGCAGAGTTGAAGCAGGTTTATGTTGCAAGAGAGTTTGCGGATGTGTTTGAACTAGTTTCGGACTTGCCGCCGAAAAGAGCAATCGATTTTCGGATAGATCTTGTACCAGGAGCTGAACCCGTAAGTAGACCACCTAGCAAGATGTCACCAACCGAGATGAAGGAATTGAAGGTACAACTAGTAGAATTGGAAGGAAAGAATTTCATTCGGCCAAGCAGTTCGCCTTGGGAAACGGCCACGGTATTTGTGAAGATGCCAGATGGGTCATTAAGGATGTGTATCGACTATTGTATGCTGAATGAGAGGACGATCAAGAATAGGTATCCTTTGCTGAGAATCGATGACTTATTCGATCAGTTGAGTGGAGCCAGAGTGTTTTCCCAGCTAGATTTGGCTACAGGTTTCCATCAGCTAAGAGTGGCAGAGGACAGTATTCCTTTGACGGCGTTTAGGACCAGATATGGGCCTTACGAATGGTTGGTTATGCCATTCGGGCTTACTAATATGCCAGCTTTCTTTGTGGATTTGATGAACCAGGTTTTCCAAGAGTACTTGGATAGGTTCGTGTTAGTTTTTATTGATGACATTTTGGTGTGTTCAAAGAATGAGAAGGATCATACAAATCATCTTAGAATGGTGTTGGTGACGCTAAGGCAACATCAGCTGAAAGCAAAGTTCTCCAAGTGTCATTTCTGGAAGAAGGAAGTGAAGTTCCTTGGTCATGTAGTTTCCGAGGAGGGTTTAGCAGTTGATCCAGATAAGATCGAAGCTGTTAGCAATTGGAAGAGACCAGAGACGGTAAATGAGATTAGAAGTTTTCTTGGACTTACATGATACTACCGAAGGTTCATTAAGGATTTCTCGTGGATAGCCGCATCCTTGACTATGCTAACCAAGAAGGATGCGAAGTTTGTTTGGTCTAAAAAATGTGAGGAGGCATTTCTTAGGTTGAAACATTTGTTAACCAATGTGCCCGTGTTAGTAGTTCCAGATGGGAATCAGGGGTTGGTTGAGAAAGAGGAACGGCTATGTGTTCCGAATATTGGAAACCTTAGGAAGGAAGTTCTTAAGGAATGTCATCGATCGAAGTTTACGATTCATCCTGGGGGAACCAAGATGTATCAAGATATGAAGAGAAGTTTCTTCTGGGAAGGAATGAAGAGGGATGTTGGCTTATGGGTAAAATAGTGTTTGAACTGTCAGCAAATAAAAGCCGAACATCAGAAGCCAAGTGGGTTGCTTAGGCCTTTGGACATTCCAGTTTGGAAGTGGGACTCGATATCCATGGATTTTATTGACGGGTTGCCAAGGTCAAACCGGGGTAATGAAAGTATATGGGTCATAGTGGACAGATTGACCAAGAGTGCCCATTTTATTCCGGTAAGGTCAACTAGGACGACACCTGTTTTAGCTAAGTTGTTCATGAAGAACATCGTTAGACTGCATGGAATTCCTAGTAGTATCATTAGTTAAGAGATGCTTTGTTTACTAGCGAGTTCTGGAAGAGCCTGTAGAGTGTGTTAGGTACTAAGCTCAAGATGAGTACCGCGTATCATCCTCAGACGGATGGGCAGACAGAGAGAGTCAACAAGGTACTGGAAGATCTATTGAGGGCTTGTGTGCTAGATTTTAGTGGTTCTTGGGAAGATCACTTGCACTTAGTGGGGTTTTCCTATAATAAAAGTTATCAGGCCACTATAGGAATAGCACCTTTTGAAGCTTTGTATGGAAGGCCATGCAAATCACCAGCATGTTGGTTAGAGACCAAAGACAGATTGGTCCTTGGTTCAAATTTGGTGAGAGAGGCGACGGAAAAGATCGAGTTGATACGGGAAAGGATGAAGGAAGATCAATCTAGGCAGAAAAGTTACGTAGACAAGAAGCGTAAGGACCTAGAGTTCTCAGTTGGAGATAGAGTTTTCATTAAGGTATCGTGGATGAAAGGTGTGGTTCGGTTCAGGAAGACCGGGAAGCTAGCACCGAGATATGTTAGACCATTTCCTATATCAGAGAGGATTGGGAGACTCGCATACCGAGTAGATTTATTGAGCAGTTTGGACGGGGTCCACAATGTGTTTCATGTTTCTCATCTTAGAAAGTATATTCATGATCCAGAAACTACCATCGCTCCGACGGCCCTGGAGGACTTAGTGGTGGAACCGGATATGACTTTTGTTAGGCAACCAGTTCGACTTGTGGCAAGATGAAAAGAGGTTAAGGAACAAGACAGTCATGTTGGTGAAAGTTCAATGGAGCGACAACGTGAAGGACTGTACTTGGGAGACAGAAGACAGGATTAGGGCTACTTTTCCTGAGCTGTTTTAGATGGTATGTTCTATATAGGTTTGTATAGAATTTGGCTAGTAGGTTATACTAGCTTTGCTTGCATGGGCTATATGCTTGTTGTTTTGTCCTTACTGAAATTTTGGGGACGAAACTCTTTAAGGGGAGGAGTCTATAATGCCCCTGAATTTTAATTAACATTATTTAGGATAATTAATCGAATAAATTAAATAAAATAATATGCATAATTAGAGAGATGAGATTAATAAGTCAAATGGCCATGTCTTAATGAATGAACTAAAATAAGACTTAACTAAATTTAGAAGGAGGAATTTTCCTAAGGGGTAAACGTGGAAACGGGGCTACATTTCTTGGCATAAATCTCTTCCTCCACCTTAATAAGCTTTCACTTTCTCATTCATAGCTCCTCACCTATATTTTGACCGACCATTAAAAGCTCCAGGAAGAGCATAAATTGAAGAAAAAGCTAAGGAATTAAAGCTAGGAAATTATCTCATTCTCCAATCAACTAATCAAGATGAACAATCTTGTTTATCATCTCATTTTTCTCTGTTAGGATCGGCTAAGGGTTATACCCAATTCATTTTGGTGTCTTGGTTAGGATATAACCATTTAAAACCTTTGTTATGATAAGACATAGGTGTTTTAAATGTTAATGGATTAATTAACACGTTTTTATTCGGTTTTGGTTAAATTCCAAATCGTTTTGATCTTCATATGCTTTGAAATTTGAATATGTTGAAGAGAATATATTAAGTGATTTTCTGGAATTTTTCCAAAAATTTTCATGATGTTTTAATAGTTATATAAAATTGTTTAAGGAATGAGACTTAAATGTTTTGTATAATTATAAAGGAGAAGGGGTTTTTTTCAAATTTATTCAAATTTCCAAATAAGGAAAGTCGACAGCAATTTTTGAATATAAAATTCTGACAACTAATCAGATTTAGACAAACAAGGCAGGTGGGGTACAAAAGAACCGTTTAAAGTAAAATTTTGACTATTTTAACTCTTTCGGCAACACCTTCCGCCTCCATTCCAAACCTTCCGACAAGGTCGAAAGGTACCAAACCTTTCAACTAGGTCAAAAATCAATGCATATAGTATCAGGCGACTGGTACGTAGTGAGTTGAAAGGGGTCGAAAGGTTTAGGGACGAAAGGTTAGAGCTTTCGGAGGAGATGAAACTTTGTTTTGGTTTTAAAGAAAATACACCTGCTAGCTTTCGACAAAGAGCTTTTGACGTTGTCAAATGGTTAGAAGAAAAAGGTTTCGATTGGTTTGCTTTCTTGTTTTAAATAAAACCTTTTGACAAAGTCGAAAGGTTAGCTTTCGACAGGGTCGGAAGCATAGTTGCCACTTCCAAACCTTTCGACACAGATGGAGTCAAAGGTTCTCTTTTGTTTTCTAAAACTTGCCGCATCTCTCCACTGTTTTCAAAGGGTTGGTTCAAACACTAACATTTCATTGTTTTTGAAAGGCTTTGAAGAGGTTACCTTCAATGGCTTCAAAAGGTTTTGACTTTGAAAGGTTTTGGTTTCGAAAGGTTTTGACTTCAAAAGGTTTTGGTTTCGAAAGGTTTTGACTTCGAAACGTTTTGGTTTCGAAAGGTTTTGACTTCGAAAGGTTTTGAGTTTCATTGCTTTTGAAAAATTTATAAATGGTTTTATAGGGGGAAACCTCAGGCTTTCGACTAGGTTGAAAAGAAACCTTCCGACAAGGTCGAAAGGTAGGACCTTGCGACAAGGTCGAAAGGTATGATTTTGTGATGCTTTCAAAAGGAAGGCTTCCGAAAGGGCTAACTTTGGAGGGTTACTTGCTTTCGAATGAGACTTCATTCGAAGGGTTTTAAAGGGCTATTTTTAGCTATTTTTCTTGAGTAAAGTTTTGCTAATTCGAAGGGGCTACTTCGAAGGGTTATAGCATAAAATATTTATCTTTGTTTTGAATATGTAAGGGGGATCCTTATTTAAATTAAATGTTATAAAACCTTGGGGACACCGGGGTGGTTTTAATGTTTTCGTTACATAGTTTGGAGTTACAAACAAAAATATGCTTTCGAAAATATACATTGGGGCTATCAATGTGTTTTTATTTAATTTAACCTCAATCGGGGCTACCAATGGGAATAGGATAAACAGGTGGTATACCTAGGGAAAATAATTAATCATGGGGATCATGTATTTTATAAATAATCATGAGGATCATGATATTTTAATTGTCCAAGTGTTAGGTTCTTAGTTAACATAGGAAAACCATGGAATGTGCGGTGGATAGCCCACATCAAATTTCTAAAGTAAAGAATGTTTTGCCAGAGGTGGTTTGCCTTAGGATTTGGCACCCAAGGGTTCATAGTCATCCTAGGAAACCTATGGAGTGTGCGGTGGATAGCCCACACCAACTTTTATAAAATAATGTACGATGAATAATCTGCATTTATTTTGATGAACTTTGGACGGATAGTCCTATTTAAGTTTTGATGGATAGTCATTTTAAAGATTTTAGAGAGGATCTCTAATAAATGGATTTTAGATGGGAAATCTAATAAATTTCTTTTAGATGGGATATATAATGAATGCATGGATGGGATATCCAATATATATGATTTATGGCTTTATTTCATATTATATTAAGCCTAATCATTTTGGGTGCAGGAGCATAGTAAATGATTCACATGTTTTGTTTTGGATACTAGTGAGGGGAAAACCCGTTCCGTTAAGCGGCGTGGTCTCACTAGATATCTATTTATGATAAAAGATGATAAGGGATTTTTTATACCAGACTTATTGTCTGACTCGAAGTTTGTGTTTCTCCACAGGTACTCAAAATTAATTTGAGTAGTCTGAGAGGGGGAGACTTTCAGGTTTTTGGATGAATAAGCTTTCGGAGACGTGCGGGAGGCAGTGTTAGCTATATAGGAGCTATTTTGTGTTTTCCGCTGTGATGTAGTAAGAACTGTAAAGTTCATATTTATTAGTTCTCTGGTCATCATAAGGGGACATCTTCATATGTCGCTCTTATCGTATTTTATACATGTATATATGATCTGAACCTGGTTAACGTTGGGTTTATGTAATTAAATCTTAAATTGAAATTCATAAGAAATGAGAAATTCTACTTTGTTGAAGTTTAATTTTTTTCTCATATTCTTGTGTTTCTGTGTTGGCAATAGTTTCAAGATTCCGATTTCGGTCACTTAGAAATAACACCTATGGATGACTACAGCATCCGTAGCAGTTAGTTTTGAGCATACCGAGTAGATTTACTGAGTAGTTTGGCCGGGGTCCACAACGTGTTTCATGTTTCTCATCTTAGGAAGTATATTCATGATCTAGAAACTACTATCGCTCTGACGGCACTGAAGGACTTAGTGGTGGAACCGGATATGACTTTTGTGAGGCAACCAGTTTGAGTTTTGGCAAAAGATGAAAAGAGGTTAAGGAACAAGACAATCATGTTGGTGAAAGTTCAGTGGAGCGACAACATGAAGGACTGTACTTGGGAGATAGAAGATAGGATTAGGGCTACTTTTCCTGAGCTGTTTTAGATGGTATGTTCCATATTGGGTTATATAGAATTTGGCTGGTAGGTTATCGAGCTTTGCTTGCATGGGCTATATGTTTGTTGATTTGTCCTTACTGAAATTTCGGGGAGGAAATTCTTTAAGGGGGGAGTCTGTAATGCCCCTGAATTTTAATTAACAGTATTCGGGATATTTAATTGGATAAATTAAATAGAATAATATGCATAATTAGTGAGATGAGATTAATAAGTCAAATGGTCGTGTCTTAATGAATGAACTAAAATAAGACTTAACTAAATTTAGAAGGAGGAATTTTCCTAAGGGGTAAACTTGGAAATGAGGCTACATTTCTGAGTAAAAATCTCTTCCTCCACCTTAATAAACTTTCACTTTCTCATTCATAACTCCTCACCTATATTTCGGCCGGCCATTAAAAGTTCCAGGAAGAGCATAAATTGAAGAAAAAGCTAAGGAATTAAAGCTAGGAAATTATCTCATTCTCCAATCAACTAATCAAGGTGAATAATCCTGTTTATCATCTCATTTATCTCTATTTGGATCAGCTCTGGGTTATACCTGATTCATGTTTGTGTCTTGGTTAGGATATAACCATTTAAAACCTTTGTTTGGATAATACATAGGTGTTTTAAATGTTAATGGATTAATTAACACGTTTTTATTCGGTTTTGGTTAAATTCTGAATCGTTTTGATCTTTATATGCTTTGAAATTTTAATATGTTGAAGAGAACGTATTAATAGATTTTCTGGAATTTTTCCAGAATTTTTCATGATGTTTTAATAGTTATATAAATTTTTTAAGGAATGGGACTTAAATGTTTTGTATAATTATAAAGGAGAAATGGGCTTTTTCAAATTTATTCAAATTTCCAAATAAGGAAAGTCGGCTGCAATTTTTGAATTTAAAATTCTGGCAACCAATCAGATTTAGACAAACAAGGCTGGTGGGGTACAAAAGAACCGTTTAAAGTACAATTTTCACTATTTTAACTCTTTCAGCAAGACCTTCTGCCTCCATTCCAAACCTTCCATCAAGGTCGAAAGGTATCAAACCTTTCGACCAGGTCAAAATCAATGCACATGGTATCAGGCGACTGGTACGTAGTGTATTGAAAAGGATCAAAAGGTTTAGGGATGAAATGTTAGAGCTTTCGGAGGAGATGAAACTTTGTTTTGGTTTTAAAGAACATACACCTGCTAGCTTTCGACAAAGAGCTTTCGACGTTATCAAATGGTTTAGAAGAAAAAGGTTTTGATTGGTTTGCTTTCTTGTTTTAAATAAAACCTTTCAACAAAGTCGAAAGGTTAGCTTTCGACCGGGTCGGAAGCATAGTTGTCGCTTCCAAACCTTTCGACATAGATAGAGTCAAAGGTTCTCTTTTGTTTTCTAAAACTTGCCGCCTCTCTCCACTGTTTTCGAAGGGTTGGTTCAAACACTAACACTTCATTATATTTGAATGGTTTTGAAGAGGTTACCTTCAATGACTTTGAAAGGTTTTGACTTCGAATGGTTTTGGTTTCGAAAGGATTTGAATTCGAAAGGTTTTGGTTTCGAAAGGTTTTGACTTCGAAAGGTTTTGGTTTCGAAAGGTTTTGTCTTCATTTTGACACTGATACATGACACATGACTCTTATATTAGTTTGTGTTCATTTTGAGTTCCTTGTAGATATCTTCATTCTAGCTCATCTTCTATCTTCTTGCGTCTCCATGTATATATATACTTTTATTCTCTTTTGTACTGTGTATCTTCATGTTGAACAATTGTGTCTTCAACTTGTTTATTCGTTTGTCTCTTTTTGATACTCATGTACCTACATGTTAGCTTAGAGGTCCTTTTCCATAACTGTATAGTTGTTGTCATTAAAATCTAATAAAAGAGGTCCTTTGCCATAACTGTGAGATGAAAGAACTGGACAGATGTATGACTCATTAGGTTTGTATGAGTTAGATATTGGTGGGTAAAGATTGTTTTGGTGGTCCGGATCTGCTAAGGACATTCTCACTAAAATAGATAGAGTGTTGGCTAATATGTAATGGATTCAATTTTTTCCTAAACGTGAAATTTCTTATCTTCCAGCTAGTAGTAGTGATCATTCTCCAATTCTTGTGGGCCTAGTATATGAAGAAAGAAGGCATGTAGGAACATTTAGGTAGATGAATTATAAGCAACTCTACGAGGAATATCAAAATACTTTTAGAAGTGGATGGCAAATGAGCCTTTATGGGAGGCCTTTATACTATTCGCTTCAAAAATAAAAGAGGATGAAAGAGGTATTAGATTGGAGTAAAACTAAAAGAAGTATGATAAGAGAGGTAGAGATAATGAAACAGAAATGTGATGACCTTCAAAAGATTTTGAAAGTAAAAACATGACAATGAAACGACAATTGAATTACATTGGATGAAGTTGGACCCGAATGAGGCTAGAAACACCAACACATCGATTTTGTTCAAAAGTCAAATGTGAATGGTTAAACAATAATGATGAACCATCAACGTATTTTTATGAAAAATATAAAGTAGGAAGCGGCGGAATGTATGAGGAAATAAGATAATAGTAACGAAACTAACTGTGAAGGTGTTAATGAGTTTGGAGAGCAAGCGGCCAAGTTTTTTAACGACGTATATCATCAAAGGGATAGAGAGGTGCACCTACCAGTTATCAGATGAAAACTTATAATCATTGATTACAGACATAATTATCTTAATGATGTCATTGATCAAGAGGAGGTGAAAGATGTTGTTTTTACTGTCAAGGATTCGACTGTCGTAAGCCCAGATGGTTTCAATGCGAAATTCTATAAGTTGCACTGGTTGGATATCAAGGATGACATCATAAGGATGGTAAAGGATGTTTTTCCAATTTGGTGGAACATTAAAAGAGACATTAATGTTTGCTTGGTCCCTATGGAGAAATCTCCAAAAGATATTAAGGATATTTGGCCTATTTTTGGCCGTAATTTTTTGATTAGATTTGGCTAAGGTGCTATGCAGTAGAATGAGACTGTTTTAAATTCATTAATATAAAAAAATCAATGTGCATTTGTTTAAGGTAGGAATATCTCAGATGAAGTGTTGACGGCGCATGAATATATAATGGGGTTTGGTAGAGTTAATAACAAAAATAGATGCATTAAAGAGGACATTCATAAGGCATATGACTTGGTGAATCGTGATTTCGTTTTGCACATGATGCGTAGTATGGGATTTGTAGAGATATGGATTAAGTTGGTCAGAGAATTCATTGAATTGCCATCACTCTCAGTCACTCATCTATAGAGTTCGTTTGATTTCTTTCGACAAGGCAGCCTACTATCCCTACTCCTATTTGCTATAATTATGGAAAAATTAAGAATACCTTGAAATATGGCCCCGGTATTAACCATATTATTTATACGGATGTTATTCTTATCTTTGTGAAAGCTAATGTAGAAGGTGCATGGATGCTGAGGTATATAAGGAACTGCAACTCACAACAGGCTTAGCTTTGAATAATAGTTGGTCGAATATCTTCTTTGGGGGTGGATTTACAAATATTTTAGAGATACGTGAAGTTTTGAATATGTATGAAGGAACACTTCCAATTAGATATTTAGGTATTCCATTGTCCGACATTAACTTGAAAAATAAAGATTTTTCAAAGCCTTATTGAGAGAATTAAGACTTGAATTGAAGGTTGGGAATGTCAAATTCTCAGCATTGCATGGATAATTGAACTTACCAGATCAACTATATACCTTGTGGTTCAATATTGGATATAATGTTCTATATTTTTAGCGCCTACAGTTGTCATATTACACATATCTATAGTAATTGTGACTACCCACATTTCTGACCCCTGAGAACGACAGTTAACACATCCTCAGTGTTCGTACGCCGTAGCCCAAGCATCCGAAAAATGAGTTGTCATGAGGTAAAATAAAAGAATAAATTAGAACAAAACAGAAAAGTCTTGCATGGAATGGTTACATATAATATAACAATAATATAGTACATCAGGTTACTCCTAACATGGAGTTATCGGAGTTACACAAAAGTACTACAACTATTAGACTAGGTAGTTATACATTCCGCCTTTACACTCTTTGATACAAAATATGCATACTTTATCATACAACAGAAATAGATAACTAGATAGATAAAGGAGCCTCCTGCTCATCCATCATCTTCAAAGAGCCTAAAGAATCTTCTACTCTCATATTACTTAAATATAATTGAGTACTCGAGAGTTTAGAAAAAACAAACAATTCGGGTCAGAAAATAAGTCTACTATAAGTAAATCTCTAAACAAAAAGAGTGGAAATAAACACAATATGTTAGACCATGCCGCCAACTGCGGAACAGGTTTCCCCTCACAATAACTACATCCAACCACAACAATGGATACAAATAATTAAATACCGCGAAGCGCTCATGACACTTCTTGATGCAATTAAGAAGGAGGTAAATTTAATAATTTGGAATTAAAGAAAAGGAAAGGGAAATTTTCCAACAAATGACTAGGAGGATGCGCCCCCGGCCGAAAAGCATACCTCTAGACAATATACTTAAGAGAGTCATTTCTCTATAACTCTCTTGGGAATGTAAAAGCCGGATCCCACCAATCTTACCGAGAATCTGAGTATTTCACATCTTAGTATGCATGTAATCGAAACCAATCTATAGTAGATGTGATAATACCCTAATGGGAGCAACCCCACATAGCTTGACGCCTACTCCCGCTTTGGGTTTAGTCATTTCCAACAAAGGATAATAGCGCTTAAATGAACAACAAATCGTCTTATATCGACGATACATCAAGTAGAAAGTTGAATCGATAATTAGTAAATCAACTATCGAGGATAATAAAAAATGATCGTGTATGGATAGTAAATCTCATATTCCTACCACTAATCTTCGATTTCAAACTTGTACTATTTCTTAGTTAAAAATGAAGTCGGGCAAGTGAAGGTAGTGTTACTACTCCTTGATGACATTTTTAACTTTGAGATAGTAACAAGTTTCCATACCTCGACGTTTAGTGTCAAGAGTATGACTAAATTCATTCCATAAAAGTGATATCGGATTACGGAAAATTAGATTTCTTATCCTTTCCGTAACCGAATCAAACTTTATTTTTAAAACTAATTTTGTGCTGGGGTATCACATTTTAAATATCGGCATTAAAAAACTTTATCAAGATGGTTGACTAACTTTTAAAAAACTAATTAATTTCTTTAAACGATTAATCAATGATTAATTACTTCAAACATCTTTATTTAAAATAATTAGTTATCTTTAATCCTAATTAATTACTTCAAACAACGCTATTTAAAATGATTAATTAACTTTAATCATCCTTGTTTTAAATTGGTTAATTAACTTTAAATCATCACTATTAAAATGATTAATTAACCCTTAGACATTATTATTAAATTAATTAATTAATTTTAAAACATCGTTATTAAAATGATTAATTAATTTTTAAACATTTTTTTTTTGAAAAGAAAAACCGCCTCATTAAAAACCTGGACCTATAACCAGCATGGATATAGGCCAGGGAAAAAAGAGTGCGGCGCTTTATTAACAACTCATTAACAAAGCAAATGGTACAATGTTCAACAAATTACATACAAAGACCAAAAAGCAGCCAACATCCAAAGCTACTATAAAAAACCACGAAAACAACTAAACAGAGACAAACAACAAATCTCGAACAAAACCAGCAACCAAAAGCACTTTCTTCCCTCAAAGACTTGGAGTAGACTTTCCCAATTTAACCTAAATCCAGCAAATCTATACCCCAACGATCAAAAATCCTCTTACATCTATCAGAGAAAATCCTCCTCCTCTTCACTTTACTCCCCAACAGTTTAAGATCCATACCAATACGATTCCAACGATCCAAATTAGATAAATTACGACCATCGTGAAGCCTGCAATTACCTTCCTGCCAAATGTGATAAATAATCGTCGAGAAGCTAGCAAAAGCTAATCCAGTAGCCTGGTCCGTTGCAGAGAAGTTAGCAAGAAGGAGCTGAACTCCCTCTTCCATAGTCAGAGATCTCGGCTGAGGTAATTCCAATTTTAAACAGCAAGTAGTCCATAAATAAGAAGAGTAAGAACAAGCAAAAAATAAATGGGAGTGATTTTCGGGGAATTGGTTACATAGGAGACAGTTAGAATCAGTATTATACCCCCAATCAATTAATTTATCTCTAGTTGGCAAACGATTATAAATTGCTTTATAAGCAGTTAGAGACATTCTAGGATTATTGCAATTGTTCCAAATAATCTTACCCCACTCAACAATAGGATTTTGAGATCTAGCAGCATTCCAAGCAGATTTGAAACAAAAGCCTTTTATATCTCTAGTCCATTTCCAGTAATCTGAGCTACCAGAACTATCAATTTGGATGTTAGAAATCTGATTGTATAGTTGTCTAGAGAAAGGGACTAATTCCAGATTAAAAACCCCATCTCGTATGATTGAGGAAACTTTATCATTAAAATGACCATAAAGATGTAAACTATCCCACCCAAGAATAGAAACCATACATTCACTATTAATCCAAGGATCATGCCATAAAAACGTATTTCTCCCATCAACAATGACTCTAGATATATTATTACGAGCAATCGGTCTGTGTTTGAGAATAGATTTCCAAGTACAGGAGGAATTGTTATCAATCTCCATGGTCCAAAACTGCTTATTATCACAATATCTTTTGCACATCCAGCGAGCCCATATATTTTTAGAATTGATAAAATGCCAAAGGAGTTTTATACTAGCAGCTTTTCTGAGATCTGTAAAATTCCTCAATCCAACTCCTCCTTCTAGTTTAGGACTGCAGAGAATATTCCATGAAATTTTGTGCACTTTACCATTCCAAATAAAATTAGCACATAATTTATTTAATTTATCAATGGTAGCCATAGGAAGTTGATATACCATCATCCAGTACAAAACCATAGGAGTAATTACTGAATGAATTAACTCAATTCTACCAGCCATGGATAAAAGCTTGCAATCCCAACCATTTAATCTATTGTTAATATTATCAAAAAGAGCTCCACAGTCAGAGAAATGCAGATAGTTATGGGATAAAGGCACACCTAAATATTTGACAGGAAGTTTACTTTCTTGCATGTGAAGGATAGACATAATAATATGTTTGTCTTTTGTGCCTTTACTAAAATACAACTTAGATTTATTGTTGTTGACCATTAATCCCACAAAGGTCATGAGCTTCTCCAAACAATTACTAATCACCTTAGCACCTATAGTAGTAGCCCGAGCAAAAATCATCAAATCATCAGCATAAAGTAGGTGAGTAATTGCCGGTTCAAAATTAAAAGGAGGAATAATTTCCTTTGTTTTGTAGGCCTTTAACATCAAAATAGAAAAAAACTCCATAGCCACACAAAACAAATAAGGGGAGAGAGGATCACCTTGTCTAATGCCTCTATTGCTAGAGATAAAACCTTTAGGGTAACCATTAATCATTATAGAGAAAGTAGGAGTAGATATACATTTGTAGATCAATTTCACCAGTTTGTCAGGAAAACCCATCTTTTTAAGCATATGAGTAATAAATTCTCTGTTGACCATATCATAAGCTTTATGTAAGTCAATCTTCAAGCACAACTTACCAGCCCCTTTACGATTAAAAAACCTTACTTGCTCATGAGCAAGTAAAATATTTTCAGAAATGACTCTTCCAGGAATAAAAGCAGATTGAGCTTCAGAAATCAAATGATTAAGAAAAGGCTTAATTCTGTTGCAAATAACTTTAGCAATAATTTTGTAAAGAACATTGCAACACGATATAAGCCTGTAATCGGCAAGTGTAATGGGGTTATTAATTATAGGAACAAGAGTAATAAAAGTATGGTTCACACCTTTGTCTAATTTGCCAGTAGAAAAGACCTGATTTACCATATGAGTCAGATTTCTATTTAACTCATTCCAGTGAACTTTGAAAAATTTTGCAGAGAAACCATCCGGACCCGGGCTACTATTGTCAGGCATGGAAAAAATGGCATTATAAACTTCTTCAGAGCTGACACTGCTAGAAAGGAACTCTCTCCCTCCATCATTAATCCGACAAGTGCAATTCACATCAGGTAAATTATTGTTAATGTCATCACCATTAAATATTTGAGTGAAATATAGAATGGCTTCATTTTCAATAGTAATGGGATCATGCACAAGTTTACCTTCAAAATTGATAATAGAATTAAGATTGGATCTGTGTCTCCTTAAGGACATTTTAGAGTGAAAAAATCTTGTACATGCATCTCCTTCTGTAAGCCATTCCACTTTAGCTTTTTGTTTATCATTGAGAAATTCAATAAAATTTTGTTCCTTCCATTTTTTGCAGGCTGCCATTAAATTTTCGAAAGCTGTAGCATTATCTGGATTGTTATCAACACACTTGAGAGCTGCTGAATACTCTTGCTCCAACTCCTCCAAAATTTTACCATCCAAGCATCTACTAGAACTCCAGGCTTTGAGGTAAAATTTACAAGCTTTTAGCTGTTGTCTCATAATATGAAGGTGAGAACCGTCAAATATAAGATTAAAAGCAGTAGAAAAACATTCTCCATAACCATCTAAAAGATTCCAAGTGTTCACATATCTGAAAGGTTTTCCTACTGAAGATATAGGATAATCCAAAAATTTAAGACAGATAGGAATATGATCACTTATGGGATTAGAAACTCCAAAACAAGCTAGATTAGGAAATTTGTTCATTAACAGATCATTACATAAAGCTTTATCGATTTTAGAAGCCACTCCCCTTTTCCTCCAAGTATAGTTGAATCCCAGAATAGGAAGTTCCACCAAACCTGAATTAATAATGCAGTTTTTAAAACCTTCCATTTGACTGAAAGGAACACAGTTACCCCCTTTTTTATCTGTAGAAGAAAGAGTATTGTTGAAATCACCAATCAAGCACCAAGGCATATCTACATAAATAGCTTCCTTAGAAATAGCAGCCCATAAGAGTTCTCTGTCTCTTAGAAAATTACTCGCATAAACAAAAGAAACTTTCATTTTGAGACCCCCAGAATTCACCATATTTAGAGAAATATGCTGAGAAGACATGTGAGTAGGCTCAACCTGCCAAGTTGAATTATTCCAAATAACAAGAATTCTTCCTTTGTAAGAGCAAATATTATTATCCAAAAAGGACCAGCTATTATTCATCTTATTCCTAACGTTATGTATAGCAGCAGTACTAAGTTTGTTCTCAAGTAAACCAACCATAGTTGGTTTATGATTTTTTAGAAATTTAAAAACTGCCAATTGTTTATCAGCAGCATTTAAGCCTCTAACATTCCAAGCAATTATGGTCATTTAATTTTCGAATGGCTCCTTGTTTGCCTTTTAGGAGGAGCAAAGTTTATAGAATTAACATCTTCATTCTTTTTTTTATTCTTTTTACTTAGTAACGCATCAATTTCATCATCAAATTCCTTGTTAACCTCAATAAACTGTTCAACATTCATAACAGGGACTTGCTTAGTAATGGGGATATCGTCCACAGCGATATGATTAATTAACTCCTCATCAGAATCAGATAAATCTTCGATAAGGTCTTCACCAGAACCTAGAGAAGAATCAGGTACTACCTCTTGAGCCTGGACCTGCTGAGAATCAATTTCTGTATTTAAAACATTATTCAATACCTTATCTATTGGATTAACCTTAGGAACTGTATCATCAACTGGACAACCCCCCGATTTTGAACTGTTAATAAGAGGCACACTGATTTCAATTACTGGGGCAGAGGCATTATCCTTTCCTTTGTTTTGACATTGCTGATCTGACGCGAGCCCATCACATAAATCAGAAGTTTGTACTACAACAGCCATTTTGTTCATTCCAGAGATTTGCTCGATTTCCTCTGCTAGAGATTCATGATCCATAGCCAGCGAGTTGAAATTGTTAACATTAGTCTTTAAACTGCTATGTTGGGTATTAATATTATCTTGAACTTGTATATTGTTATTTCCATCTTGATGTAACAATATATTAACCGCATCCCTGCTACTACAAATGTTAATCTGAGATGGATTAATATCATTATCCCTGCTACCATTTTTATTTCCATTTATAATATTTGTTGGAGCATTATTAATAACAACTTCTCTTACAGAGTGTAGATCTTCATTACAAGTTGTATTATTTTTCGGGATCCATTTACTAGTATGTTTGATTTTACAAAAATCAGTCGAATGCCCAAAAATTTTACAACCCTTACAAAATATAGGTTTATAATCATACATAACTGATACTTGAAGTTCTTCTCCATTATGCATTAACACATCAACACAGTTAGGAAATCCATCTTCAGCAGACATTTCAATTAACACCTTAGCAAATGCAATCCTGGATTCATCCGCTGTAATTTTGTCCATCTTCATTGGTTTACCCAAAACACTAGCTATGGCATTGATAGATTCCTTATCCCATAATTCCAATTCGAGGTTATGAAGCTTCACCCAAATCGGCATTGTAGAAAGCAAATCTCTACTAAATCTCATACCTGCCTGCCACTTCTTAAGGATTATAATTCGATTATCAAACAAGTATGGACCCCCCTTCATCACATTCTCACAGTCTGATGCATCTAGGAATCTGATAATAAAAAATCCATTATCCCTAGCCAGTAAATTAAACTGTTTTTTTGGTTTCCAAGTTCGTTCAACATATGCTTTTAAATGAGTATGATATGGTCTAGAACCATAAACATAAAAAATAATAGAATTAATCCATTTATCAGCAGCCCTCTTGTTCATTTCATTATTAATAAACGCCTTTTTTCTGATTTTCAATTAACGGTTGTTTATATGTTAAGTCTACAAGATCTTCTGATCCTCCAATTCCACCTCCAGCAGCACTCCTCCAATCTTTGTTTTGTCCTTCAGCTAAGCTAGACTTTATCCTATTCCAGTCAATAGTACGCTCAACGTATGGATTTCGATAATATTTAGAGTTAGTGTTTCCACTTCCTCCTAAGCTACCAATAGGATTCTTACGCATCCCTACTTGATCTGATAAATTTTGATTCCTCTGATTACCATCTCTGCCTTTGATATGAAAGTTTCGATCTCTATTGAAACCATCAGGATTGCTCGAATTGCCAGAACCATCCTTTTCCCATCGATTGTTATTGCCAAATCTCTCGGATTTATCAGATCCAGTATTAAGACGTGGATTGCCAGCTACAAAATTTCCAGATCTCTCCGAAGATTCTGCACGACTAGGGTTCGAGTTATGACCAGAACCGCCACTATTCGATCTAGGAACCCTAGCCTCATCGACTAAAGAAACCGGCGCGAAAACAATGTCTGCGTGGAATTCCTTATCCGGAGGACGAGATAGAGAATTGAAGCCGCCTTGAGAATTATCACCACCAGAGGCCGCCATTGATATAGTGTATATATATTAATAAACCATAGATGTTAGTATTGCTATGAAATTATTTTTAAACATTATTATTTAAGTGATTGATTTATCTTAAAACATCATCAACAAAATAATTAATCAACTTTAAGACATCATTATTTAAGTAATTAATTAGCCTTAAACATCGTTAGTTAAAATGATTAATTAATTGTAAACATCATTAATAAAATGATTAATTAATATTAAACACATCGTTATTTAAATAGTTAATTAACTTTAATCATCATTATTTCAAATGATTAATTAACTTTTAAATATCATTATTAAAAGTGGAAATTAGCCACAAGGGCCTCTTTAGTAAGTGGAATTAGTTTCTAGGACACACAACTGAAATAATTACTTTCAAGGACAAAACGTAAAATAATTAGTTTCTAGGGCCTAAAAACCTATGAAATTATGTCCTTGAAAGTAATTGGACTGCTGACTTTTTCCTTGAAAGTAATTATTCTGCTGACTTTGGCATTGAAAGTAATTTCTTTGAATGTGTGTCCTAGAAACTAATTAGACTGCAAAGTTTGTCCTTCTAGTGAAATGCCCCTTATTAAAATAATTAATTAACTTTAATCACATCTTTATTTGAATAATTAATTATCTTTGTAAAACCCATGCACAGATTTAACCAAAATATTTCAAAGGGGATAACAATTTTCAATGTGCCGATGTAGCGATAGTCGCTATACGGACACTTTCATAAACACTTTCCATATGTCACTTATTCAACCAAACATCACATATCATAAGTGTGAGCACAAATGCAAAGGCAATTAACAATTATATGTCATGTAGAGAGCATCCAAATATTATTTACTAAAACTTTTTCCGACTAACTTCAAGTTGTTAACTAATTTCCAAAGGTGTCAATTTTATAAAGAGAGAACCAAGCCAACAAATCCAACACTTTAAACAAAAAAATACACAAGTTAATAACATACACTTTCATCACAATAATAAAGGTAAAACTTTAGTTTATAAAGATGAGATTTTGCTCATCCAAAATGCAACCAAACTTAGTCGAAGTACCACTACGCGTTGTACTAACACCCGATCTATCGTTTTCTTATCTAAAATTTGGATTTTTGGACCCTAAATGGGCTAGATAGGTTCGGCCATAGGCTATAGGGGCTCGACCATAGACATTATATGGGTCTTGTTTAAGTTAGTGAGGATTTGTAGAGGATAAAGAAAAAACTTTAGTGATTTTACTTAAGAAAGAAGTGAAAAAATAGATTTTTGAATTTGAAAACTAGAAAGCCATTAACAAGTCTTTTTAAAAGCTTTAAGGAAAAAGGTATAGTTATTGAAAAGTAAGAATGAAATGATAAAAATGAAAAGAAAATAGAAAGAATTGTTTTTATAAAAAGTGAATAAACCAAATTACCAAAATGACCTTTCTTGCATACCCTCTATTCAAATTTCTCCACACCATCACTTCTCCTCCCCTTCCTTATAGAACACGCCACCATGAAAGCCCTCCCTATTGACCAGCATGTAAAACTCCTCTATGTGCTATGATGTGTAAGTGAGAGGTGACATTTCATTTTTAATTTATGTTTATTTAAACTTTTGAAAATATGTCACATCTTCTTACTTTTCTTATAACTTAAGTAAATACACATTAACCATATTATTTAACTTATCCATACTTATATTATTTGCAAATAAGTGCATATGTTATTAATAATGTACACAACCTTTTCAACAACATTTAAGCATGATAAGTCGGTGATAAGTCGAAAATTTGAAAAATGATTTCCGATCACATTTTCTATTTTTCTTTAAACTAATTATTTTTGTAAACAAATTTTGAAAATCATTTCACCATCACCAGTCATTGTTTAAAAGAGTTTTATTTGTTATAAGATTTATTAATTAATTAATTAAAAATATATTAAGTATTTAAATTTTAAAGTGATTAAATTATGGGTCATTACATCCTCCCCTTCTTATAGGAAATTTCGTCCTTGAAATTTATCATACACAATAATTGATACCAAAAGAAACCCAAATGATATCATCCAATCAAACAGGTACAAAGAAATTGACTCTACCACAACCAATGAGTACACTAAAAGGTACTACAACATACAAACAACTACAACTCGGGATACACATCCCTAATATAATCCTTGATTTCCCAAGTACAATCCCTATCAACCTCACTTCACTAGACCTTAACAAGATTCACTTCCTTCGTCCTTAATCACATTACATCTCGAGCGATGATACGAATAGGCTGTCTAAGAATGGTTAGATTAAGTTGAGCTTCTAAATCTTGTTGTTGTGCTGGTTCTACTATCATTGAAGGGTCATGTACGTACTTACATAAATGAGATACATGAAATACATTATGCACATCTGATAGCCTATGTGGTAACTTCACTCTATAAGAAAGTCTATCGATCCGGTCCAGTATGGAAAAAGACCAATAAATCGAGGGTCTAGCTTCCCTGATTTCCCAAATCTCACAACACTTCTCAGTGGAGGGACCTTCACCAACACCGAATCTTCCACTAAGAACTCAAGATCCATGCGCCTTCGATCCGCATAACACTTTTTCCGATCCTGCACTTCCTTCATCTTCCTTCTGATATTAGCTACTTTCTCATTGGCTTCTAAGATTATGTCGGGCCCAAGGAAAATTCTATCGTTAGACTCTACCCAACATGAAGGAAATGACATGAATGACCATAAAGAGCTTCGAAAGGGGCCATACCAATACTTTCTTGGTAGCTATTGTTATAAGTGAATTCGACTAAGGGTAAATAATCTTCCCAAGAACCTCCAAAGTTGAGAATGCATGCTTGCAATAAATCTTCCATGATCTCATTCACTCTCTCCGTCTGCCCATCTGTTTAGGGATGGTAAGCTGTACTCAGATTCAGCTGGGTTCTTAAGGCAGTTTGCAGTCTCTCCCAGAACCTGCTAGTGAATATCTGATCTTGGTCACTTACAATACTACAAGGAATACCATAAAGCTTTGCAACCTCCTTCACATACAAATTAGCCAGACTCTCAGTGGTTCTAGATGGCTTAACCGGAATGAAATGAGCACTCTTGGTCAGCCGATCGATGATAACCCAAATGCCTTTGTTTCCTTTTCTTAACCTAGGAAATCCATCAATAAAGTCCATAGAGATCTATTCCCACTTCCACATTGGGATCTCAAGCGGTTGAAGCAGTCCAGTTGACTTATGTTAGTCACTCTTAATCTGTTGGCAGTTTGCACACTGACTCGCAAAGATCGAAACATCTCGCTTCATCCCCTTCCTCTAGAATACTCCCTTCATATCCTTGAACATCTTGGTCACTCATGGATGGCAAGATAATTTTGAACAGAATGTGACGACCGCCCATGACTCCTGCACTGAATCTAGAGATAGTGCGCTGTAAAGTGTGCCAGGCGACCATGGACGATTGTCAAGGTAGATAAAAACAACAGAATCTATCGTATTACTCACAGCGCATGGACAAAATTCAATAGAACATATATATATATATATAGTGAAGCTTCACAGAATAGAATCTCATCAATAAAACTTCATAATAGTTGAATACAAACATCTGAATAGTCAATACAACAAGCCTCACTGCATCACTCAGAGAATACAAAACAGCGGAACATCCAGTACATATAGTAAGAAGATAATATGCAACCCTCCAGCTCGTCTTCGATATCAGCATCGTGAGAAGAGAACAGCACCTGTCACCTGCTACCTAGTCTGCCCATCCCAAATTGGACGAACAGCCCAAGGCAATAAGAATTAAAACATAAAGCCTTGAGTCAGACAACAGTCATAGTGGGCGGTAAATTAACTAACAACATACCAAAAGAGCATAAAGGAAAAGGAATAGGAATACAACCCTCCCACTCCAACCTCTTTCTACAGTGATAGCCCCAGACACACACTAAGGAGAAGCAATCATAGCAGAGCATACAATGTAAAGTAAAGCAATTATCACTCGAGTCAAGGGCGATGTTTTCCGAGCACAAACCCCCAAGGCCTAAACCAAGAACAGATAAGCACCCAGAAAATACCACTCTTGAGACCGAATGACGATACAACCAAACATCCATGACTCTGGCTATCACTGTTATCATTGCTTCGATATCACCGTTAATTGAATGACCGGCACATTCTTTCAGCCGTCCGTCAAGGGCTAATGGAAACCCCGGTTCTAGACATAACTCCCGCACGTCATCGTGACCCGTGCCTAGGACTATCGAATCTGCCCAGAGTACTTGACTATCCAATTAGTATCCTTCAAGGACTATCGAATCTGCCCAACGTACTCTTGCTTTGAGCATGCTAGAACCTTCAACAACGATGAGATCTCAGCCTTCTAGTCGTCCTCCTCGACAACTATTTCCATACTAGATCAAGCGCCTCTCGAGCATCCATTATCCTCAACCCGCTTGGAATGATCCCGTCTGGATTAGACCAAGACTATCTCATATCATACTTCGCTTCATCACATCCTCGTAAAGTCTCATCTCAACATCATCATCCAATCTATGCATAAGAGCTTCATCATCCACTACATATGCCACAAGCAGCTTTCCCAATTCAAGAGCCTTTCTCTTAGCTTTTGAATCATCTTCGGTCTAAATCAAATCATCAATCATCTAATTCATAGCAATCAATCAAGTCAAACATTAATCCAAGCAATCAAGCATTCAAATATGATCTAAGTAGACAATTATAACAATAATGGTAATTTCGTAATTAAAGAGTTGAAAGTCAAATAAGCATGAAAACATGAACAATATCTCTATAATCTTGATGAATGAACTTGCATAGGTTAACATGTAGTAAAATGGATGTAACATCATCATGAACAATGGATCTATATGGATCTACACTTAGGATGAAGAAAATGTATGGAAATCACTATTTTAACACCAAATCGAGCCAACAATCCGATATACTCCTTTGGATCCGTGTGAGAGATAATCACCACTCACCAAATCACCTAAACAACCTCAAATCAACACGCTTCAGATCTGGACAGCGAAGGATCAAGCTTGATCTATCACGAATCCGCTTCAAACGAAGAAATCTCACTTCAAAGGATGAAGATCTTCAATCCAAGCTCTTGAATCTTCAATTTGGATGAAAGGAAACACTAGATTAGAGTGGAGAAAAGAAGTGAAGAAGTGTAGAAGTCGAGCTCTCAAAATGGCAGCACTTCGTCGCTTCAAAATCCGGATCCCAAAAATGAAGAAATGGATGAGTATTTATAGGCTGATTTCCCCTTAACTCGGCCATCTCCATAGGTCGTCTCCGACTTATAGCCTTCCGACCTAAGCCCTTCCGACCTAGCAACCTCCGACTCAACACACGCGCCTATACGACTTAATACGCTACGACTTAGTGCATCTGCATAGACCTAACGTCCTACAAGCACTTACCGACTTAACAGTGTTACGACCTAACATTGCGCGACATAACAAAGTCTCCGATCTAACAGGGTATACGACTTAATAACTATGCCGACCTACGACTTAACAAAGTGCTCGACTTAACCAGGGCTACGACTTACGACTTAACAACTTACTGGGATACGACTCAACAAACATACGACCTACTAACCTTCTTAACTCCTTAAGTCGTCTATGTCTTAAGTCGGTCAACTTGCTAAATCTCTTAAGTCGCTACCCTACCTAAGTCATTAACTCTTAGGTCGGTCAATTCTATAAGTCGCTAACTCTAATAAGTCGGTAACTACTGGGTTGTTAACTCGCTAACTCGTCTAACCGACCTACCCCTTAAGTCGCCAATCCTATAAGTCGGTCACGACTTAAGACTTAACCAAATTCTACCCAAAATCTGAAATGACTTAACAACGCTAAAAATTCCAGATTTGAACGAACTTTTCGATCCGTAAAAATACGGGTCGTTACATTCTCTCCCCCTTAGGAATTTCGCCCCCGAAATTCCAAACAAACAAAGCAACCAAAAACTATTCTGCACGCCTACCATCCATAACAATCAACAAACCATGCATCCAATTCTAGCTTAGCATGCAGAATTCTAAAACGAGAACAAGTTACAATATCGTGATATGACACGACACCTTAGGGCCATACCTTGAAGAGTTCAGGATGAGCTGCCTTCATCCTCTCTTCCACCTCCCACGTGCAGTCGTTATCATCATCACTCCATTATATCTTGAGCAACTTAACTACCTTCCTCCTAAGCTGTTTCGTGTCGGTCTCCACAACACGAAGCGGCTTACGAGGTCTTCTATCGACTGGATCAACTTCGAAGTCTTCACAGCTATCAGCAGAAACCACCATATTCGAGTCGTGCACATACTTCCGTAGGTACGATACATGAAAAACATTGTGCACACTCGACATCTTCTCAGGTAACTCCAATCTATAGGCGAGCTTTCCAATTCGCTCGATGATCGGGAATGGTCCAACAAATCTCGGAGTCAATTTTCCTTTCTTCCCGAATCGAATAACATTCTTCAGTGGAGAAATCTTCACAAAAACCATATCTCCTACGTCGAATTCCAAGTCCTTACGACACTTATCGGCATAACTCTTCTGACGGTCTTGGGCTGCCTTCATCCGTTGCCGAATGATCTCTATGCAATCCGAAGTCTGTCGAATCATCTCTGGCCCAAGCATCAGCTTTTCTCCAGTTTCTATCCAACACGTCGGTGAGTTACACGGTCTTCCATACAATGCCTCATACGGTGCCATACCAATGCTTGACTGGTAACTGTTGTTGTATGAAAATTCCACCAAATGAAGGTGATCTTCCCATGATCCTCCAAAATCCAAAACACAAGCTCTGAGGAGATCTTCCAAAACTCGGTTGACTCTCTCGGTCTGACCATCTGTTTGAGGGTGATAAGCTGTACTCAAACACAACTCGATTCCCAAAACTTCCTGGAAGCACTTCCAAAATCCACTGGTGAACAATGGGTCTCGATCGCTCGCTATACTCTTCGGAATACCATGGAATCGAACTATCCACTTAACATACAACTCAGCCAACTTTGATGCAGTCCTAGTCGATCGAACAGGAATGAATCTAGCACTCTTAGTCAAACGTTCTATGATGACCCAAATCCCTTCGTTTCCCGTTCTTGTCCTAGGCAATCCATCGATAAAATCCATCGACACTTGCTCCCACATCCATGTAGGAACTTCTAATGGCTGAAGCAATCCACTAGGCTTCTTCTGTTCGGCTTTTACCAACTGGCAGTTCATACATTTGGAAATAAAATTTCCAACATCCTTCTTCATACCTTCCCAGTAGTAGGTTCTCTTCATATCCCGATACATCTTATTTCCTCCTGGATGAATTGTCAACTTCAAGTGATGACCTTCCTTCAGAACTTCACTCCTCAATTCATCTATATCGGGAACAACTAGTCGTCCTTGCTTCCGAAGCCAACCCTCTCGATCGACCTCGAATCCTTTATCCTTTTCTGGATCCAATCCAGATTCCAAATCACGGACAATCTTGACAAGCTTATCGTCTCGCTTTTGGCTCTCGCCAATCCTTTCCACAAGAGAAGGTCTTATTGATAAGTTTGCCAACATCTCAGGTTCCAATTCGCATCTAGGCCTGAAGTCAAATCCAGCTAAATACTCGAGATTCTTCCATTCTGAAAACATGGCTCCCAATCCTGCATGTCTTCTACTTAACGCATCTGCCACCGCGTTACCTTTTCCCGAAGTATAAGCTATACCAAAATCATATGATGCTAAAAACTCTAGCCAACGTTGCTGCCGAAGATTCAAATCCTTTTGGGAGAAAAGATACTTCAACGACTTATGATCTGTAAACAACTCGAATCGAACTCCCAATAGATAATGTCTCCACATCTTCAGAGCAAAAACAATCGCCGCTAACTCCAAATCATGAGTCGGGTAATTCCTTTCATGCGGCTTCAGTTGTCGACTAGCATACGCAACAACTTTATCCTTCTACATCAGCACTGCTCCAAGTCCAGTACCACATGCGTCGGTGTAAACCACCATCTCATCATTCCCACTTGGAATAGTCAAAACAGGAGCACTCGTCAATCTCTCTTTCAGGATTCCGAAAGCTTGCTCACACTTAGCTTCCCATCTGAACACTTGGTTCTTCTTTGTCAATCCTGTTAACGATGCAGCTACCTTGGAGAAGTCTTTGATAAATCGTCGATAATATCCTGCTAATCCAAGAAAACTTCTCACATCAGATGCATTCTTAGGTCTAACCCAATCCTGGATTGCTGCCACCTTAGCGGAATCAACCGCTATTCCACTTCCAGAAATCACATGGCCTAAGAACCTCACTTCACTCTTCCAGAAGTGACACTTCGAAAACTTAGCCTTCAGCTGATGTTTCCGTAAGATTTCCAAAACAATACGCAAGTGTGTCTTGTGCTCTTCTTCAGTTCTGGAATAAATCAGAATATCATCCATGAACACAAGTACAAACTTGTTCAACTGATCTCTGAACACTCTATTCATAAGATCCACAAAATATGCTGGCGCGTTAGTCAATCCAAACGGCATTACCAGCCACTCAAAGAAACCGAATGGTGTTCGGAAAGCAGTCTTCGGCACACTATCCTTAGCCACTCTCAACTGGTGAAATCCCGTTGCCAAATCCATCTGAGAAAACACCTTAGCTTCGTGAAGCTGATCAAACAAGTCATCTATTCTCGGCAATGGATACTTGTTCTTCTTAGTCACCTTATTCAGCTCACGATAATCGACACACAACCTTAGCGATCCATCTGCTTTGGTTGCGAATACAACTGGTGCACCCCATTCGGACACACTACGCCGAATGAATCCTTTCTGCAAAAGATCATCAACTTGCACCCTCAACTCTTGCTATTCTCTAGGCGCCATCCGCCTAAGAGGCATCACAACAGGTCTGGCTCCTTCAACTAGATCTATACGAAACTCGATCTCTCTATGCGGCGGCAACCCTTTGACTTCGTCAAAGACATCCTCGAATCCATTAGCGATTGGCACCGATGACAGTCCATCCCGTGGAACAACCAGCGAATACATGAAGCTCATGAAGACGCCTTCTTCATGCTTACATCGTATCACAATCTTTCGCCCCTCCACATTCTCGACTGTCACTTCCAACCTCTCACAATCAACCTTTGCCGCATACTTCCTAAGCCAGTCCATACCCAAAATAATTCCGAACCCCGCAAAGTTCAGAACAAAGCAATCACAAACAAAAGAGCAATCATGACTCGATACAACTAGACCACGGCATAACATACACAAACAGGACGAACCCCCAACTGGATTAGTCACAACCAATGGCCTATCAACAATATCCGGTTCCAAACCTAACCGGCCTACAAGTTCGCTGCAAACAAATGAATGCGACGCTCCATTATCAAACAGAACTCTAACTGGAACACCACATAGGAAAAGAGTACCTTGAACCACCACACTCTTTCCCTTCTCTTCAGCGGTAGGAGCCTTTGAAGACGACGGAACAGCTCCCAAAGCATAAGCTTGCACAATCTGCTTGTCCCTCCTCGGTTCTGGACAATTCTTCCTGAAATGCCCCGGCTTGTCACAGTTCTGACACTTCATCGGCACCTTAGGATTCTTACAATCCTTCGAGAAATGGCCCTTCTGCTGACAATTGTAGCAAGTCACTTCGCCCTTCGGCTTCTTCTGGCCATCCTTACCCTTCTGCTGTTGCTGCTTCCTCTTCTTGTTTCCACCTTGCTGAGGTTTAGACTCTTCCCTGGTCACAGCAACAACAGATCCTTCCTTAGGAAACAGACTCTCATGCCTGAGAGCTTTCTCCACAAGCTTCTCAAATGAATCGTCCAAATGATCCACCAACTGTCTCCCAAGATAACTGTCCAAGCCTGTCACAAACTTCTCATTCTTCTGATATGCAGATTCGATATACGACCGGGCATACTTGGACAAAGCTTCAAACTCAGAAACATACTCAAGAACTGGTCTTCCACCTTGCTTGAGCTCCACGAACTTCTTGAACAGAACAGACTTCTGAGCTGTAGAAATGAACTTAGCTTCAAATCTGACTTGGAATTGCTCCCAAGTAATCTCTTCCTCCGGAGTATTGATGGTAATAGAGTTCCACCAATCATAAGCTCTCCCTTGAAGCTGTCTCGATGCCAACTTCCTCTTAGTCGCATCCTCAATTCCCAAATCACCAAAGATCCTTCTACAAGCATCTATCCACCTCTGGACCTCAATAGTTGATTCTGTTCCCAAGAAAACCTTCCCTCCAAGAGCAGTATAATCTTTGCACAACTTAGCAAAATCCACTGGTTTTGGAGTTTGGACTTGAACTCCAACATCAACTGCTGCCCCGGAACTGGTATCCTTCTCATGATCGAAGTCATCATAGCTTCGAACATAGCTGCATAATCCGCAGCTCCCTCAGTAGTACGGCCTTCCCTAGCAGCTGGTCTCCCTCTTCGACTCATCCTCAATATCTATAAAAAGGAATGATCAGAACAGCTTAGAGAAACAACTGCCTAAAGGACTCAAACTCTACTAAGCTACTATTTTATATATAGTAATCATCCATCAAAATACAATTACGTCTCTCATACGTAGTTACGTCAGCGAGCATTGGGTAAAATCGATTAACCAAAGCTCTGATACCAAATGTGACGACCGCCCATGACTCCTGCACCGAATCTAGAGATAGTGCGCTGTAAAGTGTGCCAGGCGACCATGGACGATTGTCAAGGTAGATAAAAACAACAGAATCTATCGTATTACTCACAGCGCATGGACAAAATTCAATAGAACATATATATATATATAGTGAAGCTTCACAGAATAGAATCTCATCAATAAAACTTCATAATAGTTGAATACAAACATCTGAATAGTCAATACAACAAGCCTCACTACATCACTCAGAGAATACAAAACAGCGGAACATCCAGTACATATAGTAAGAAGATAATATGCAACCCTCCAGCTCGTCTTCGATATCAGCATCGTGAGAAGAGAACAGCACCTGTCACCTGCTACCTAGTCTGCCCGTCCTAAATTGGACGAACAGCCCAAGGCAATAAGAATTAAAACATAAAGCCTTGAGTCAGACAACAGTCTTAGTGAGCGGTAAATTAACTAACAACATACCAAAAGAGCATAAAGGAAAAGGAATAGGAATACAACCCTCCCACTCCAACCTCTTTCTACAGTGATAGCCCCCAGACAAACACTAAGGAGAAGCAATCATAGCAGAGCATACAATGTAAAGTAAAGCAATTATCACTCGAGTCAAGGGCGATGTTTTCCGAGCACAAACCCCCAAGGCCTAAACCAAGATCAGATAAGCACCCAGAAAATACCACTCTTGAGACCGAATGACGATACAACCAAACATCCATGACTCTGGCTATCACTGTTATCATTGCTTCGATATCACCGTTAATTGAATGACCGGCACATTCTTTCAGCCGTCCGTCAAGGGCTAATGGAAACCCCGGTTCTAGACATAACTCCTGCACGTCATCGTGACCCGTGCCTAGGACTACCGAATCTGCCCAGAGTACTTGACTACCCAATCAGTAGCCTTCAGGGACTATCGAATCTGCCCAACGTACTCTTGCTTTGAGCATGCTAGCACCTTCAACAACGATGAGATCTCAGCCTTCTAGTCGTCCTCCTCGACAACTATTTCCATACTAGATCAAGTGCCTCTCGAGCATCCATTATCCTCAACCCGCTTGGAATGATCCCGTCTGGATTAGACCAAGACTATCTCATATCATACTTCGCTTCATCACATCCTCGCAAAGTCTCATCTCAACATCATCATCCAATCTATGCATAAGAGCTTCATCATCCGCTTCATATGCCACAAGCAGCTTTCCCAATTCAAGAGCCTTTCTCTTAACTTTTGAATCATCTTCGGTCTAAATCAAATCATCAATCATCTAATTCATAGCAATCAATCAAGTCAAACATTAATCCAAGCAATCAAGCATTCAAATATGATCTAAGTAGACAATTATAACAATAATGGTAATTTCGTAATTAAAGAGTTGAAAGTCAAATAAGCATGAAAACATGAACAATATCTCTATAATCTTGATGAATGAACTTGCATAGGTTAACATGTAGTAAAATGGATGTAACATCATCATGAACAATGGATCTATATGGATCTACACTTAGGATGAAGAAAATGTATGGAAATCACTATTTTAACACCAAATCGAGCCAACAATCCGATATACTCCTTTGGATCCGTGTGAGAGATAATCACCACTCACCAAATCACCTAAACAACCTCAAATCAACACGCTTCAGATCTGGACAGCGAAGGATCAAGCTTGATCTATCACGAATCCGCTTCAAACGAAGAAATCTCACTTCAAAGGATGAAGATCTTCAATCCAAGCTCTTGAATCTTCAATTTGGATGAAAGGAAACACTAGATTAGAGTGGAGAAAAGAAGTGAAGAAGTGTAGAAGTCGAGCTCTCAAAATGGCAGCACTTCGTCGCATCAAAATCCGGATCCCAAAAATGAAGAAATGGACGAGTATTTATAGGCTGATTTCCCCTTAACTCGGCCATCTCCATAGGTCGTCTCCGACTTATAGCCTTCCGACCTAAGCCCTTCCGACCTAGCAACCTCCGACTCAACACACGCGCCTATACGACTTAATACGCTACGACTTAGTGCATCTGCATAGACCTAACGTCCTACAAGCACTTACCGACTTAACAGTGTTACGACCTAACATTGCGCGACATAACAAAGTCTCCGATCTAACAGGGTATACGACTTAATAACTATGCCGACCTACGACTTAACAAAGTGCTCGACTTAACCAGGGCTACGACTTACGACTTAACAACTTACTGGGATACGACTCAACAAACATACGACCTACTAACCTTCCTAACTCCTTAAGTCGTCTATGTCTTAAGTCGGTCAACTTGCTAAATCTCTTAAGTCGCTACCCTACCTAAGTCATTAACTCTTAGGTCGGTCAATTCTATAAGTCGCTAACTCTAATAAGTCGGTAACTACTGGGTTGTTAACTCGCTAACTCGTCTAACCGACCTACCCCTTAAGTCGCCAATCCTATAAGTCGGTCACGACTTAAGACTTAACCAAATTCTACCCAAAATCTGAAATGACTTAACAACGCTAAAAATTCCAGATTTGAACGAACTTTTCGATCCGTAAAAATACGGGTCGTTACAGTGACATTCAGCTAACACTTCTCTTCTAAGACCATTTACATTCGAAACACAGATATGCTCGTTCATTCTTAATACGCCTCGGGGATCAATCTCAAAACTAGAACAATACCTTCTTGAACATCCTTCTTGAGTCGGGCCAAAATAGGATCTTCTTCTTGACTAGCCGCAATCCACTTTATCAATACTGGCTTGACTTCTAAGTTAGAAACCATCACAACATTCCTACTCAACGCATCTGCAACAACATTTGCTTTCCCAAGGGTGTATAGAATTTCCAAATCATAAGAAGCAAGAAACTCCGGCCATCTCTACTACCTCAAATTCAAATATTTCTAGGTAAAGAGATATTTTAAGGACTTGTGGTCTGTGTATAACTCGAACTTTTCAGCCAGAAGATAATGCCACCATATCTTCAGTGCGAAGACAATAGTCAAAAGCTCTAAATCGTGCGTAGCATAATTTTTCTCATGTGGTTTCAACTATTGACTCACATAGGCAATACCTTCCCATGCTACATTAGAACTGCTCCCAAACCGGTACTACAAGCATAAGTATATACCGTTAAACCTTCACTTCCATCTAGAATAGTCAAAACAGGAGCGCTAGTCAACTTCTCCATTAATTCCTTGAATGCTTGATAACACTTAGGCATCCATAAGAACTTAACACCTTCTATGTTAGCTTCATAAGATGAGAAGCAATCTTCGAGAAATCCTTGATGAATCTAAAGTAAAAACCGGCCAATCCCAAAAAACTTCTAACTTCCATCGCATTCTCAAGCTTTTTTTAGTCTTGAACTGTAATAACTTTAGCTGGTTCAACTGATATACCTTCTCCTGAAACAACTTGTCCCAAAAACCTAACTTCATATTTCCAGAAATGGCACCTAGCAAACTTAGCCTTTAACACATGGCTCCTTAGGGTATCAAGCATGACTCGGAGATGGTACTTGTGCTCCTCCTCCGTTTTCGAATAAATAATAATGTCATCAATAAAGACAAGGACAACTTTCTTAAGAACACTCGGAACACTCAATTCATAAGGTCCACAAAGTAAGCGGATGCATTAGTCAGCCCAAATGACATAACTAACCACTCATAGAAACTATCTAGAGTCCTAAATGCTATTAAGGACACACTCTCCTCTACAACCCTTAATTGGTGAAAACCGATCGTTAGATCCAATTGGGAAAATATCCAAGCGCCATAGAGATGATCAAACATGTTGTCGCTCCTTGGTAAAGGGTATTTATTCTTGATAGTCCTTTTATTCAACTCCCGGTAGTCTACACATAACCTTAAAGAACCGTCTGCCTTTGTAACAAAGACGACTGGTAATCCCCAACTTGAGGTACTGTGTCTTATCAATCCCTTATGCAATAAGTTGGACGTCTGGCTTTCCAACTCTCTCTTCTCTTTCGGAGCCAACCTTCGAGGGGGTTGTACAATAGGTCTGGTTCCTGGAATCAAATCAATGCAAAACTCCACTTCACGGTGGGGAGGTAAACCTTGCACTTTATCAAAAATATCTATGAAATCCCAAACAACCGGCATATCCTTAAGCTCCTCTTTAGCTACTTCGAGCGAATACAGAAAACCACTCATTAACTCCTTAGGCTCTTCACAACACATATCAATGCTTCTTCCTACCGCATACTTTACCATGACCTTCCTTCTAGCACAATCCAAGATGGCATTAAATTTAGATAACCAATCCATTCCCAACAACACTCTAAAACCCATGAACCCAAGAACAAACGGATTAGAGAGAAAGAGATGATTTCGATAAGGGATAGGTACATGCAAACACATAGTGTCAAAATTTATCTGACCCCTAGTTAGGGTTGACAAACAAAGGGGATTACTCAATAGGATGGGTTTCAGATTAAACCTATCAACGAGATCAACTGAAAGAAAACTATTGGAAGCACTCGTTTCGAATAATATTCTAATAGGAAGATTATGGATGGATAGGGTACCTTGCAACACCTGCTTCCCGATTTGTTCTGACAAAGTGGATGATATCTCCTGAATAGCAAAAGTCTGTCCTTGCATTCTCTTCTTTGGAAAAGGTCACTCGTTCTTCATGTGTCTCTGCTTGTGGCAATTGAAGCAGATTGGTCCACTAGCGGTGTCTGTGAAATCATTCACAAAGTGACCCATCTTGTTGCACTTGAAATTAAGAATATTAGTCAAGTCACACTGCTTCTTCTATACTGGAGCTCCACGTCCGGGTTTCTTTCCTGACCACTGCTTTTTTCCTTTGTGCTTGAAATTCGACTTGCCTCTAACTGGTATCACTGATAAAGGCTTGGCACTGATTGCTGGCACTACTCATTTCTGAACCCCTTCCTCAATATCGGGAGCTTCAAACCTCAAAGTCATACTGATAAGGTTAGTGAGTGTACCATGACATGATTAGTCATTTCCCGATGGAACTCTGGTCACATCCCTTTCACAAACATTTCGTTCTTTTTAATCGGTGTATCAATCAATCTAAGTCCAAAACGTGATAATGCATTAAACCTGTGCTCACGCTGCGCCACCGTCGTATCACCTTATTTCAAATCCAAGAAACCCTTAACAACTGCGTCCTTTTGGTTTCCGGGATAAACTGCGCTTCAAAGACTTCCCTAAACTGTGCCCAAGAGAACTCCTCCTCTGGAGTATTAGCCGTAACATAATCCCACCAGTCCATCGCCGACTTCAAAAGTTGTCGCAATGCCAACATATGTTTCTCTGCATCTTCCAACCTAAGGTCTCCAAATATCCTTTCATGGGACCTAAGCCAAGTCCGCACTCCAGAAATATCGTAGTACCATAAAATGGTTTCCCGCCCAAAGCCGTGTAATTCTTGCATAGAGTCGCAAAGTTCATAGGAGGTCGAGCTTGCGCTACCACTTCCTTTACGGGACCTACAGCTAGCACATTTCTACCTGCTCTGCCATTAGTAGCTATGCTAGTTCCTGGTCCACCCATTCGTCCTCTTCTTTTTTTCATCTTCTATTGTTTGGATAGATAATAGATATCTTTAGAACACAAGAATAGGATCAAAATAGTTTTAATAAAAACAACACCAAAGGATCTAGAACGAGACTTTAGAGGATAAATATTATTATTATAAAAAATACAAATATGCTTTCTCAAGATTAACTCATTCTAAGGCATCATTTACCCCATCTATAATGAGGTGCACCCCAATCAGGCTAAAGTGTTCGCTCAATCGAAGCTCTGAAACCAATTGCGACGACCCACCTTTCTGACCCCTGAGTATGACACTTAACACATCCTCGGTGTTTGTGTGTCGATATCCAAGCATCCAAAAGACGAATTGTCGTTGGGTAAAATAAAATAATATATCATAACAGAACAGAAAAGGCTTACATCAAAACGGTTACATATAATACAATAATAATATAGTGCATTAGGTTACTCCTAACATTGAGATAGCAGAGTTATACAAAAGTTCTACAACTATCAGACTAGGCAGTTATACATTCTACCTTTACACTCTCTGATACAAAATACACATATATAATCATACGACGGTGTTGGGTGAATTCTTACCCGGAAGACCTCGAGACCCAGAGACGTGATTCATTCGGCAGCTCTCCCTCAAGTCCATTCGGAATGACCCATTCGGCAGCCCTCCCTCGAGTACATTCGGCAATCCTCCCTCAAGTCCATTCGGTAGACCTTCATCCGGCAACTGCCACCGGTCCAACCTCACCATTCCACACTTCACCGGACGAAGCCCAACCGGACCAGCTCCACACTTCACCGGATGAAGCCCAACCGGACCAACTCCATACTTCACCGAACCAAGAGAATACCGAACCAGACTGCCAGGCCAGATCACTTCAGCCCAGGCCCACCAGCAGCTGTATACATCCAAGACCCCTGCCCCCAACCTCACTCTATAAATAGAGAGGCAGGGGTACAACAATGGGGGAGAAGTTTGAGAGCTCAAGCACGGAGAGAACTTTCAAACAACTTTCTTTTACTTGTATCAAAGCTTTGTACTTGTAATCAAAACAAGAGAAGAGAAATAACATATAAAGTGGACGTAGGCACATTCTGGCTGAACCACTATAAATCTGCGTGTCTTTTTACAGTTTAGCCCCTGCTTTTCATATATTTGCATGAATCACCCAAATCACTAAGAATAACATAAGATCTACTAAATCATACAACTTTGAGGTGTTTGTCCATTTTTTGTGCAAACATTTTTGGTGCTTTCACTGAGAAGTTGAAGCTCGAAGCTCCAGCTTCATCCGCTTAGAAAGTTTTCCTAACAGCATCATCCGCCACTTGGAAAACATGCCTCCCAAACAGAGAAAAGATGTTAACAAAGGAAAAAACATCGCATCCAGTAGCCTTCCTGATCCAGCTATCGCAAATCAAGTAAATCCTCCTCCTCCAGCAACGGTAACAAATGGAGGACAGGCTAACCCCACCACTCCTGCCACAGAACAGCCTGCAGCAATTACTAGGGCAGATTTGGACAGAGTTGTTGTTGAAGTGACTAACCGCTTCACGTCCCAGCAGGAAGCCTTGGTGGACCATCTCATGTCACGCTTGAGGGACGCTGAAGAATCCAACCGCAACACTGAATCATGGGGCGAGTCCCAATCTGGAGGATCTCAGAGACAGCAAAGATCTTCCTTCTTCGAAGGAGCTAACGGCAGGAGTAGCCGTGGTAGGAGCCGAGACCGAGCTCAGCCCGAAGTTAGGCCTGAGGAAACGTTTGGTGCCGAACCCAACGGGGAAGGTACCGGGCGGAGGTCAACTGCAGCTGAGCCTGTCATGCTGCCTAACCACAGAAACACCAGTGAACGGGGCCGAGCTAGAGTTCAGCCCGAAGTTGGACCCGAGGAAGTGCTTAGATCAGAACCCAACAGGGGAAGATCAAGGCAAGGGCCAACTGTAGCTGATCCAAGCATGCTCCCAGAAGATCAAAGGCAGCCACTGGAAAATATGAGGAATGATAGACGATACCATCCCTACAGGTTGTCTGGTCGGAATCAACCCCACAGAACGGAACCAAACTCATTTCTGTCCGCTCCAAATTCTGATGAAAGGATGGCACGCTTATTCAGAGAGTGTGTCCAACGGGAGCAAAGAGATCGAGGGATAGGCGCTAGGGTAACCAGCCCTTTCGCCCGCAATATCGAAATTGCTATCACCCCCCGAGAATGGAAGATGCCAACAATGGAACCTTACAAAGGAACCTCCGATCCCGTTGTACACTTACAGAGGTACACGCAGCATATGCTCATGAGTGGAGCAACAGAGGGAGTGCTGTGCAAATGCTTCCCGCTCTTCTTAGCAGATCTTGCTACCTCCTGGTTCTGTCATCTACCCCAAGGATCCATCAGCTCGTGGGAAATGTTGAAAGAAAAATTCATCAGTCAGTTCCGCATTCATGTGGAGCAACCTAAGGACGCTTATTCCTTATCCAGCGTCAAACAGAAACCTGGAGAAAAGCTGCAGCAATACCTAACCAGATTCAACGCCGCAGCAGCCGCAGTTCAAGATGCCGATGAGAAGCTTATCCTAATGGCCCTCTGCAGTGGGGTGCATCCGGACACTAAATTTGCTAGGAGATTGACAAAAGAAAAACCAGCTACTTTACCCGATTTCTTCCATGAAGCCGGGAAATACATGAGGCTTGAGGATGCCGCCATTGAGGGGCAGTCAGGACAGCAAAGTAAGACGACCCATGGCAACGCCCCTGCTGTGGCAAGGGACGTTCGAAGAAATGATTCCAGAGACAATGCTGGGGGCAAGAAAGTAGAGAAACGCCTATATCGGCCAGGACCAAGATTCGACTCTTACACCCCTTTGAACGAGACCGTCGAAAACATCTTCCTTGCCACCCAAGGCGAAGTTAGATACAAACGCCCACCATACAAGAAGGAATCAGATAGCGCACAGAAATCTGGAAAATTCTGCCGCTTCCACGAATCCCACGGACATGATACCAACGAATGCCATCATCTCCGGGATCTGATTGAGGAACACATCAGAAGAAAGAAACTGGAGCGCTATGTAAAAAGTCAAGACAGGACTCCAGCTCCTGCCAATGAAAACCCAAGGCTACCCTCACCAGGGACCGGCAGAGGCGACCGCAACGCTAGCAGCTCTAGTCAAGAGAAGATAGTGGTCCATACCATCTCAGGAGGTCCACACATCGCAGACAGAAGCTGGAAAGAGATGGAAAGATATGGGAAGTCGCTCAGAGACAATAGAGACTGCGTCAATACGGTTATAGAAGAGCGCCACCCAAAGCGGAAAGAAAGTGATGACATCACATTCAGTAAACGCGACCTAGAAGGAAGACAGTACCCTCACATGGATCCCATGGTTATCTCTGCCCGACTCGGTCCCGCCGAAGTTTACCGAATCCTGGTAGACACTGGAAGCTCTGTAAATATCCTGTTCAAACACGCATTCGACAAAATGAGGTTGTCAATGAAGGACGTATCTCCCTGCGATCAACCGCTACACGGTTTCACTGGAGATGCGAAAATGCCCATCGGGCAGCTGGACCTCTTCGTTGAAATTGGAAGCCATCCCCGCTCCGTTGTAAGGAAACAGACGTTTGTGCTGATAGAAAACCATTCGGCCTACAACGCCTTCCTAGGAAGACCAGCCCTATCTGACTTCCAGATTGTCCTAGCCCCGTGGTGCCTGAAAATGAAATTTCCAACAGACAATGGGGTAGGGGAAGTGGAAGGAGACCAGGATATTGCACGAGACTGCTATGTAACCGAACTTCGCAACAACCACAGGAGAGATAAAGGGAAAGGTGTAGAGATTGCCCTCTGCACAAAAAGCCTTGAAGCATAGCAACTAAAGAAAGCCCCTCCTCTTCGATACACCAGCGACCCTTTCAATGAATTAGACCCTAGGGACAAAGAGGAGGAGGCCACCGCCGAGCCTGCAGAGGCTATGGAGTTTATATCTGTAGACAAGCACGACTCAAGTAGGCTACTGAAAATTGGGTCGCAGCTGAAAACTGAATTGAAGGAACAACTCGTTGATTTTCTCCGCCACAACTTGGATGTATTCGCTTGGTCACACGCTGACATGACCGGAATCTCCCCCAACATAGCGTGCCACGTATTAAAAATTGATCCTACCAAGGCACCCGTAAAACAAAAAAAGAGAAGTATGGGGGCAGAGCGATCAGCAGCCCTCGATGAAGAAGTAAAGAATCTACTCGCCAATGACTTCATACGAGAAGCTATTTACCCAGAATGGATCGCCAACCCGGTACTAGTAAAGAAGGCTAATGGGAAGTGGCGGACCTGCATTGACTTCTCCAACCTAAATGACGCCTGCCCAAAGGATTGCTTTCCGCTTCCCAGAATCGACCAACTTGTAGACAGCACAGCCGGGCACGAACTCCTGTCTTTTATGGATGCATACTCGGGATATAACCAAATTCCTATGCATGCTCCCGACCAAGATCACACTAGTTTCATCACCGACCGGGGTTTGTACTGCTACAAAGTGATGCCCTTCGGACTTAAAAATGCAGGAGCCACCTACCAGCGCCTCGTCAACAAGATGTTCGCAGGGCTAATAGGACGAACAATGGAAGTATACGTAGACGACATGCTGGTAAAATCACGGGAAGCCAAAGATCACGTAAGCCACCTGGGCGAAATGTTCCAGGTACTTCGACAGTATGGAATGAAGTTGAATCCACTGAAGTGCTCCTTCGGAGTGTCATCAGGAAAATTCTTAGGATTCATCGTCCATGCCCGAGGGATAGAAGCAAACCCTGAACAAGTCCGAGCATTAAGAGACATCAAGATACCTTCCACCCGAAAGGAAATGCAAAGCCTAAATGGAAAAGTGGCTGCCCTAGGCCGATTCATCTCCAAAGCAACGGACAAGTGCGTCCCCTTTTTCGAAGCTCTAAAGAAAGATAAAGGAAAGTTCGAATGGACGGACGAATGCTTGACCGCTTTCCTTAACCTAATCGAACACCTCCAGAAACCACCGGTACTCTCAACCCCAAGCGAAGGCGAAGAATTATACCTATACCTTGCTGTGTCATCTCACGCTCTAAGCGCTGCCTTGGTAAGGGAAGATAACCGCACGCAACGACCAGTTTACTTCGTCAGTAAAAGGTTTACTGGGGCAGAAGTCAGATATCCTAAGCTTGAAAAGTTAGCATACTGCTTACTAATCACTTCACGAAAGCTGCGTCATTACTTCCAATCCCATTCCATCAAGGTTCTAACCGATCAACCACTAAGGCAGGTACTCCATCGTCCCGACACTTCCGGGCGACTACTTAAATGGTGTATTGAGCTGAGTCAATATGATATCACCTATCACCCTCGCACCGCCATCAAGGGACAAGCCATGGCTGATTTCATTGCAGAATTCACTACCAACGAGGATAAGGAGCAACTGGAAATAACAGAAGATATCAAGTGGAATCTCTTTGTGGACGGTGCATCTAACGAACAAGGCTCGGGGGCAGGTGTGGTAATCATCACTCCCAGGGGAAATAAACTGCACTATGCTATAAGGTTGGAATTCACTGCCACCAACAACGATGCAGAATACGAAGCAGTAATAGCCGGATTAGAAATTGCTATCGAGATCGGAGCCAATTCTTTGTGTCTTCACAGCGATTCTCAGCTTATTGTTAATCAAATACTAGGGGAATTCCAAGCTAGAGAAGAACGACTCATAGCATATCTAAAGAAGACCAAGTTACTTCTCAGCCGATTAGACCACTACTTAGTCAAACACATCCCTCGGGAAGAGAACCAAGAGGCCGACGAATTGGCAAAGCAAGCAAGTATGGGAGACGAGGCCATCTTCGGAACAGTAACTGTCTCAAAGCAAATGATCCCAAGTTTTGAGCAAGTGAATCTGATAGCTGCAACCGAAGAAGCAACTTGGATGACTCCCATCCGAGACTACCTACAAAATGGCACACTACCCGACAGGCGTAACGAAGTCAAGAAAATCTTGAGGAAAGCGTCCCGCTACACCATGCAAGGAGACATCCTCTATCGGCGCGGGTTCTCTAACCCATTATTAAGGTGTGTCGCCGGAAGGGAAGCCAAGGAAATCTTATCCAACATTCATCAAGGAAGCTGCGGAGATCACACCGGAGGGCAAACGTTAGCAAAAAAGATACTCCGATACGGATATTTCTGGCCCACCTTAAGCAAGGACGCCTTAGATTTCGTCAAGAAGTGTGACAGATGCCAAAAGTTTGCTAAGGTCCCTCGGCTACCAACAACCGAGATTACCCAGATGACCAGCCCTTGGCCCTTTGCAGTATGGGGAATTGACTTAATCGGTGAACTGCCAATGGGTCGAGGCGGCGCCAAATATGCTATAGTAGCAGTCGACTATTTCACCAAATGGGTGGAAGCAGAACCTCTAAATAAAGTATCTTCAGCGAAAGTTATCAACTTCTTAATCAAAAATGTTCTGTGCAGGTACGGAGTCCCACTAAAAATCATATCAGACAACGGACTTCAGTTTGACAGCGAGGAATTCGCCAACTGGTGCCAAGAACACGGAATTCACAAAAGCTTCTCATCCGTAGCATATCCCCAAGCAAACGGACAAGTCGAAGCAGTCAACAAAATTCTGAAAACTCTGATCAAAAAGAAGCTCGAAAAGTCAAAGGGCGCTTGGGTGGATGAACTCCCTACGGCACTATGGGCCTACCGCACATCTTTCAGAACATCAACAGGGCACACTCCTTTCTCTTTGGCATACGGATCGGAGGCTATGCTCCCAGTTGAAACCATTGTGCCTTCCCACCGTAGGATCCACTATAACCCAGAAGAAAACGAAGAGCTCCTCAACATGTCTTTGGATCTAGTCGAGGAGAGAAGGAATGATGCAGTCCTAAAAACAGCAGCCCACAAGCAAAAGGTGGCAGCACAATACAACTCCAAAGTCAAGCATCGTGCCTTACGAGAAGGGGATCTTGTCCTCAAGCGAATCTTCCCTCGCCCCGGAGCACTAGACCCAATCTGGGATGGACCATATGTAATTCATAAAGATCTCCACAACGGAGCCTATATTTTGTCAACAGTGGACGGAGAGGTGTTCCAGAGGGCATGGAACATCCAACACCTCCGTCGATACTTTTCTTAACTTGTATTGCCCATATGAAGTAAATTAACGAAGAGAATCAGTGGACGTAGGCATTTTTTCGTGCCGAACCACTTTAAAAAAGCCTTGTCTCTTTTTTAACTTGTTCCTTTGTATCTTGGCTGCTTGTTAACTTTATCCTTTTCTGTTGAACAAAATCCTGAGCATATAGCATTTCTATTCAAAGCACTCCACAATGCAACTTCACGTGGACAAGCCCCAACAGGTACTATGCGAATCTATGCCCTCGCCAATGAGACACTTTTGCTCCAGCATCCCTCTGCTGCGGGTTAACTCATTGCTCGCGACGGCCCTTAAAGCCAACTGTAATGAGCCGATTATAAGCCACCGAGAAGGCCGACTATAGCCGAGGCAGCTCATTACGGCGTTAGGCTCGCCGGCGACTGTGAACCGATTATAAGCCCCAACATAAGGTGTGGCCAGCCAGGGGCAGTTCACAGTTGACGATCGGCACCCACGCTAGCCGGCCACAGTAAGTCGAATAATACCCATGAGTACGGGCCATAATGGCCCGGGTAGTTACTGTGCGCGATCTCGGCTCCGGTGTGTCTTAAGTGCGGCTGTGGTAAAAAAGAATTAACTCCCCGCGGAGGCGTAAGATGGGTGACAAATGTCTCCAAGACCCACAGCTAGGGAAAGTGACTACAAAACCCGTTTGCCACGAACTTAAGCACATCGAAGGCCTTCCGTGACTGGAAGTTTTACTATTCCACATATTTCAGTTTTACTTAAAAAACTTTCCTCCTATCCTCTATAACAAACCATAAAGTACAGGATGCAGGGTAAGAGATACCCGCCAATGGATGCAGAGATTCACAATCAGATGGCGGGGCAGTCAACTGCTCTCCATGCTTGGTCATACAAGATATTCGAAACTTCCATTTACAAACAGAACATGAAAGGCGGTATTTTCTTCCTTTATGTACAAATGTATGACTATAATTTGATTTTTCCACACCACACGCTAACATTGCAAGTCATGAGATTATGATTTAAAACCAGAATCTGACATCAAACACAATTTAATTACAAGAATACACATAGCTACATTTCTCATACGATATGTCGAAATAGCAACAAATATTCAAGAAATGACAAAATCAACTTGAGCTAAAAAATTACACGTCAAGAATAATGTTATTACAAGTAGCAAGAATTACAACTTGGAAGTTACTCTACTGTCTTAAGACTAACAAATACAACAATGCCAAGCCTACAAAAAGAATTTCTCAGGTTCAGTCATGGAGCTGGTTGCGTCGAAGTCTTGTCCTTGTTCTTTTGCCCGCCTGTCCGGTCATAAAAAGGATTCATTAGTGATAAGTAACCAAGTTAACAGAAAGACTAGAAAGGAAGACTTACCAGTACTAGCTTCTTGACCATCCTGGTCGTCATCTTCTACCTGCACACCCGCCTCTTCAGCAGCAAGCAGCCGCATACCCTCTTTTACCGCCACTTTCTCCTCCTTGGTGAACTGGGCCGTGACCACATCCATACTGAAGACCGTTCCACCCTCTTTATCTGCATCAGCCTTAGCCTCCTCCAAAGCCCGAAGATATGTCTTGGCCATGACTCTGGGATAATCATCCATCCAAGAGAGGTTACCCTGCTTCCAAGTCCGGAAATACATGTCCTGGAGCATGTCATCCATCATTCCTTCGTTCTCCTCAAACTCCCTCATCCGGGCATCGGAGGCCGACAACCTTTCCACGGCAGCATCTCTCTCCAGTCTGTATCTCGAGCAATCAGCTTGAAGGGACCTCCGCATCACCGCCATCTCTTCCCTCAACTTAGCTTGAGCAAGCTCTGCAGCCTCAAGCTTCTCGGACAATTCCTCCACCTGCTCGAGATCCGCTCTCCGAACCTCATCCACCGTGGTAATAGCCATGTCAATCCGCTCTTTGCAAGCAGCTTCCATTTTCCGCAATTCGGCCCGACTAGCCTCTTCCATGGTTCTCCTTAATCGCCCAGTGGCAGCCTCATGCTGAGAAATCTGGATAGCCTGATCCGCAAGCTGCTTGGCTTGATCCGAGACCACCAATCGAAGTCGGATATTGGCGCTCCCTATCTCCTCTCCGGCCTTAACCAGCCGAGCGTGATGCCCCATCAGCTTCTTGGCCTCCTCCGCCACCCGATCAATGTTGGCCTTGGCCTCGTCTCCCATAGTGACTATACGAGTGGTGAGTAGATCGAGGTCTAAGGACTTGGCTTCGTCAAGTACTCGTACCATGGGGTTACGGGGGAGAAGGCGTTCACCAGTAACTTCGTCAAAATTAATATCCTGAGAACCCGGATCCAGATCAGGATGACCGGCAAATGGATTACGGGCCAGATCGGGACGGTCGATATGAACAACAGAAGGGTTTCCGGACGGGTGTGGAGAAGATACAAACTCGCTGCCCTCCTCAGTAATATCATGAATAGGCTGAGCCGGAGGCTGAGAACCGAGCGAAGTTTCGGATAAAGGATGACTCCTCTTCCTCTGCTGAATACCCTCTTCGATGACCCCAAGAAGAGGACGGTACCCGACTACATCCCCGGAGCGTTGGGCTGAGGGCTTCGGCTTAGCAGAAATTTTGGAAAGTTTATATTGCTCGAGCCTGTGTCGAAGGTCTGAAGCTTTGGGCGTCTTGCCTGCTCCTGATATAAAGAACAAGTGTCATAATCTTACATTACAATATGATTCAAGGAACGCGGTAAATTACAAGATTAGAAAAGAAAAAGAAACACAGCTGTGGTTGTACAAACCCTGGGGAGGAGTGGGATACTGCAATAAGTCCCGGATTTCATTCCAGGACGGGAGCGGGTCATAAAATATTCCTAAGTCCCTATCATTAGTGAAGCATGCAGGGGTCAAGAGTTCACCTTGAGTTGTCAGAGCCACCTTGGCCGGAATAGTCGGAGAAGACTCACTTGCACCAGTCCCGGTTTTGTCCGCCTCCCCGGTCTTCTCAACCAAAGCCGGATCATCACCCAACCCCTCAAAAGCTTGACGGAGAGCATCATCCGTCCACTCTTGCATCTCGCCTACTTGCCCAGAAGACAGAGCCCTGGAACCATCACCACCCTGTCCATCGCCACCCTCGTCACCAAGACGCTCAACGTCACTTCCGCCCTCCGCCTCACCTCTTTCCTCCTCCGCGTCAATCTCCCCCTGAGTAAGTGGACAATTGCTGGGAGAAGGACCGTCTGACCTCTTAAGTTTCTTACCTCCAACGGCTGGAGGTTTCATGAATGGTTTTCTCTTTCCACCCTCTGCCGCAACGCCTCCCTTGGCTTGAGCAGCCGCCCTCTCTTCCGCCGTTTCCCTCAACTTAACTACAGACTGCTGCGGAAGGATCAAGTTGTATTCTAGAAGGATCGCATTTCTAATCAAGTAAGCAGATGATCTGTATTTCCCAAGAATGCCTTCTATCTCCGCCGCCGTCTGAACCAGGCGGTCAGTCTCCACAACAGGAAAGCCACCTGTCGCTAGCAAAAATGAGAAAGTATGAGAAGAAGCATCACAATCAGGATAGAAATTATAAGTAAAAGCATCAACTTACATCCAGAGGTAAAGCGCCGGATAGAGACGGAGTCGTCCCTAACAAAGAACCACTCTTTCTTGAACATGCTGAATTTGGAATAAAGGTCCAGGACCGGCTTGAAGGTCACAGCAGATTCCAAGTTAATATATGGGGACCCCTTCTTGTAGCCCCTTAAATTGTACAAGTACCGGATCTCCCGGTTGGAGGGAGCGCGACCATACTTCCTCCGAAAAATAACGAAAAGGCTCACCAGTATGGCGTAAGAGTTGGGCTGAAGCTGAAATGGGGCCACCTTCAGGTACGTGAGGAAGCTAACTATCCAAGCATTGAGAGGCGGGATAGCACCACACATGCAATGGTACCTGCTATAAGCGAAGTATCCTTCGGGAGGACTGTATGGCATGACTCCTGGACCCGGCAGCAGCATGAGGGCTCTATCAATCCCAAAAGAACGAGATATAACATCGAGTTGCTCCTCTTTGAGAAGGCTAGGAAAGCAGTCAGGCGGGGAATCCAGCAACTCCTGGGGACCATATCCATCCACTAATGACCTCGGGGCGGGCCCATGACGCTCCGATCCTGATTGAGCTGGGGGCACAGCCGATGACTCTCCTTCACCCACGGATCGCTTCTTGTCTGATCGAGTTTCTACTTTGCGAGACATTATCTACAATACCGGAAAAACACATTTAGAACAGAGGATATAAACAAGTATATGACTTCATTCGGTAAAAACATATTCAGTATCAGTTTCATTCGGTATCATTGTCATTCGGAGTTCAAGTATGGGTTCATTCGGTGTCTCGAGTGTAAGCAAAGAAAGTTCAAAGTGCTCAAACTCCCATCGTCATTCGGTAAAGACAATGGAAATTCTCGTTCGTTATTCGAACTCTCAAGGTCCATTCGGTGGTTCAAATATGGGTTCATTCGGTGTCTCCCGTTCTCGTCCGGTAATACGAGAATAAGATCTCATTCGGCAAACACTCATTCGGCAGAATAAAATCTCACCTGATTCGGCAATGATAAGGGTCTAGTTCGGAAAAAATAGGAGTCAAGTGGTTCGGCTATCTCGAAAAGTGAAGAAACAATAGCAGAGTGGCGCCCTTATTTATAAGCGAAGCACATCGACCGGACCAACTGGCTCGGCGCAACCAAGACCGAACGAAGGAAGACAAAGCACGACATATGTTAGACATATGCCCTACTTTGGGGGGCAAATGTTGGGTGAATTCTTACCCGGAAGACCTCGAGACCCAGAGACGTGATTCATTCGGCAGCTCTCCCTCAAGTCCATTCGGAATGACCCATTCGGCAGCCCTCCCTCGAGTACATTCGGCAATCCTCCCTCAAGTCCATTCGGTAGACCTTCATCCGGCAACTGCCACCGGTCCAACCTCACCATTCCACACTTCACCGGACGAAGCCCAACCGGACCAGCTCCACACTTCACCGGATGAAGCCCAACCGGACCAACTCCATACTTCACCGAACCAAGAGAATACCGAACCAGACTGCCAGGCCAGATCACTTCAGCCCAGGCCCACCAGCAGCTGTATACATCCAAGACCCCTGCCCCCAACCTCACTCTATAAATAGAGAGGCAGGGGTACAACAATGGGGGAGAAGTTTGAGAGCTCAAGCACGGAGAGAACTTTCAAACAACTTTCTTTTACTTGTATCAAAGCTTTGTACTTGTAATCAAAACAAGAGAAGAGAAATAACATATAAAGTGGACGTAGGCACATTCTGGCTGAACCACTATAAATCTGCGTGTCTTTTTACAGTTTAGCCCCTGCTTTTCATATATTTGCATGAATCACCCAAATCACTAAGAATAACATAAGATCTACTAAATCATACAACTTTGAGGTGTTTGTCCATTTTTTGTGCAAACAGACGGAAATAGATAACTAGATAGATAAAGGAGCCTCCCGCTCGCCCATTGTCTTCAAAGATCCCAAAGAACCTGCTACTCTTAGACTACTCCAATTTAATTTAGTACCCGAGAGTTTAGGGATAAAAAAAACTCGGGTCGGACAATAAATCTGGTATGAGTAAATCTATATACAAAAAAGGGTGGAAATAACTACAATATGTGAGGTATGCCACCAACCCGCGGAACGAGTTTCCCCTCACAATAACAACATTCAACCACAACAATGGATAAAATAGTTAAACATTGCGAAGTGCTTATGACACTTGCTGATGCAATTAAGAAAGAGGTAAATTTAATAATTTGGAATCAAAGGAATGAAAAGGAATTTTTTTCAACAAATGACTAGAAGTGTGCGCCCTCCTAATCAAAAAGCATACCTCTAGATAATATACTTAAGAGAGTCATTTTTTTGTGACTCTCTTGAAAATGTACAGGTCGGGCCCCGACAACCTTACCGAGACCTAAGTATTTCACATCTTAGTACGCATGTAACCGAAACCGATCTAGAGTAGATGTGATAATACCCTAATGGGAGCAACCCCATATATCTTGACGTCCACTCACACTTTGGGTTTAGTCATTTCTGACAAAGGATAACAACGCTCAAATGAGTAACAAATTATCTTATATTGTTGATACATAAAGAAGAAAGCTGAATCGACAGTCAATAAATCAACTATCGAGGATAATTAAAAATGATCGTATATAGACAGTAAATCTCATATTCCTACCACTAATCATCGATTTCAAACTTGTACTATTTCTTGGTTAAAAATGAAGTCAAACAAGTGAAGGTAGAGGTTTAAGCATTGCCTTGATGACATTTTAAACTATCGAGATAGTGACAAGTTTCCATACCTCAACGTTCAGTGCCAAGAGTATGACTAAATTCTTTCCATAAAAGTGATATTAGATTATGAAAAATTAGATTTCTTGTCCTTTCCATAACCGAATCAAACTTTATTTTTAAAACTGATTTTGTACTAGGCTTTCGCATTTCAAATATTAGCATTAAACAACTTTATTAAAATGGCTGATTAACTTTTGAAAGACTAATTAATTTCTTCAATGTTACTACTTAAAATGATTAATCTACTTTAATCAATAATCAATTACTTCAAACGTCTTTATTTAAAATAATTAATTAGCTTTAATCCTAATTAATTACTTCAAACAACAGTATTTAAAATGATTAATTAACTTTAATTATCCTTGTTTTAAATTGGTTAATTAACTTTGAATCATCATTATTAGAATGATTAATTAACCCTTAGACATTATTATTAAATTGATTAAATAATTTTAAAACATCGTTACTAAAATGATTAATTAATTTTAAAACATTATTATTCAAGTGATTTATTAATCTTAAAACATCATTAACAAAATAATTTATCAACTTTAATATATCATTATTTAAGTAATTAATTGGCTTTAAACATCATTAGTTAAAATGATTAATTAATTTTAGACATCGTTAATAAAATGAATAATTAATGTTAAACACATCATTATTTACATAATTAATTAACCTTAATCGCCATTATTTAAAATGATTAATTAATTTTTATATCATTATTAAAATGATTAATTAACTTTTAATCACATCTTTATTTGAATAATTAATTATCTTTGTAAAACCTATGCATAAGATTTAACCAACATATTTCAAAGGGGATAACATTTTTCAAAGTGCCGTTATAGTGATAGTCGCTATATGGACACTTTCATAAACATTTTCCACATGTCACTTATTCAACCAAACATCATATATCATAAGTGTGTGCATAAATACAAAGGCAATTAACAATTATATGTCACATATAGAGCATCCAAATATTAAAAAACTTTTTCCGACTAACTTCAAGTTGTTAACTATTTCCAAAGGTGTCAACTTTATAAAGAGAGAACCAAGCCAACAGATCCAACACTTTAAACACACAAATTCACAAGTAAATAGCATACAAATTCATCACAATAATAAAGGTTAAACATTAGTTTATAAAGGTGAGATTTTGCTCACCCAAAATGCAACAAAACTTAGTTAAATTACCACTACGCGTTGTACTAACACCCGATCTATCTTTTCTTCTCTAAAATTTAGATTTTTGGACCCTAAATGAGCTAGATGGGTTTGGCCAGAGGCAATAGGGGCTTGGCCATAGATGTTTTGAGGGAATATTGGTCTTGTTTTGGTTAGTGAGGATTTGTAGAGGAGAAATAAACAAACTTTAGTGTTTTTACTTAAGAAAGAAGTGGAAAAAATGTATTTTTGAATTTGAAAACTAGGAAGCCGTTAAAAAGTCATTTTAAAAGCTTTTGGAAAAAAGTTGTATTTTTGAAAAGTAATAATGAAATGATAAAAATGAAAAGAAAAAAGAAAGAATTGTTTTTATAAAAAATGAATAAACCAAATTACCAAAATGATATTCCTTACATACCCTCCATTCAAATGTCTCCACGTCATCACTTCTCACCTCTTCCTTATAGAACACGCCACCATGAAAGCCCACCCTATTGACCACCATGTAAAACTCCTCTTTGTACTATGATGTGTAAGTGAAAGGTGACATTTCATTTTAATTTATTTTTATTTAAACTTTTTAAAATATATCACATCGTCTTACTTCTTCTTATTACTTAAGTAAATACACTTTTACCATATTATTTAACTTATCCATACTTATATTATTTGCAAATATGTGTATATGTTATCTACAATGTACACAATGTTTCCAACCACTTTTAGGCACTGATAAGTCGAAAATTCAAAAAATGATTTTCGGTCACATTTTCTATTTTTCTTTCAACTGATTAATTTTGTAAACAAATTTTAAAATCATTTCACCATCATCGGTTATTATTTAAAAGATTTTTATGTGTTATTAATTATTTATTTAAAAATATATTAAATATTTAAATTTAAAGTGATTAAAATACAGGTCATTATAGTAATTTTTATGGAAGGCAAGAGCAAGGAAAATTTCTTGGGATATTGTGTGTAGAGTGAAAGAGGGGATGGGTCTGAGATTGTCTGAAGAAATTCAAATTACTTTTGGTGTTAAACTCATTTGGAGAATCTTAAATGATGAGGGGCTATAAGCAACAACAATGAAAGCTAAGTAATTGAAAAAACAGTCTTTTCGGGAATATAATTGTTGCCATGATAATTCAGGCACGTGGAAATTTATCTTAGCAGTAAAGGAGAAGCTATGAAGTATATCTGGCATAGAATGGTGGATGGTAAAAAGCGCATCATTAATTTATGAAACATGGCTTCAGGGAGGAAATTTAGTACACATGTTAGAAGTAGAAACCATGGACCTAGTTAGAGGAGAAAAGATGATGGTCGGTGATGTATTATAAAACAGGGAGTGAAGATTTGACAAAGTAAGTATTCTAGGGCTGCCATAATGAAATTGAAGGAGTTAAGATTTATAATGATGAACTAGTGGAATACCGGTCTTGTCTTGTTCATAAAATAGACAAATACATTTTTAAAGCAATTTTTGATGAAATTAGAAAGAAATATTCGAAAGTTGCATGGTGTAAATGGGTAGGGGCAAGGTTCCCTACCCTAAAATAGCAGTCTACTTGTTTAGACAATTAGCAATCTTCGACCAGCTAAAAATCAACTGATTCAAAGATGTATAGTATATAGTTGACCTGGTTTGTGTGTTACGCTATAGCTACAACGAAAGTATGGAAATTATATTCTTCAAGTGAAAATTTAATGCCTTTTTGTAGAAGCGGTGACATATTAAACATAACCGGTGAGCAAGTCATACTTACATAATTTAAGTCAATAATGAAATACAGAGCATCAAAGACAAATTCAAATCCAAATACAAAAGTAAAGGTATAACTAAAATTTTGTTATCTGCTTATATATTGGCAATATGGAAAGAGAGAAACAATATGGTATTCTCTCAAACCCACCCGCTAACAGAAAGAGCTATATGTGAGCGAACTACTTACCTTGTTAGAATTAGGCAGCATAAATCAGAAAAAAATCACCAATAAATAATGTTGATGGCATCATATGTAATAATTGGGATTAGGGTAGCTTACCCCTGTCGAGGACGGGCATGTGTTGTGGTTAGATATGTGGATGTTAGCTATGTTTTTGTGAACGCTAACCAGACTGTGCTCCAGTCAGGTATTCACTAGCCCTATTTTATTTTAATTCATTCATTCCATTATTTATACCTCTGGTTATGCCATGTATCGAAGGATAGAGCAATTATCTCAAAACCAAACCAGTATAGTATTGTAAACGTGTAAATGGGCCAAGCCCATATATCTGTATTTCATTATAAATACTGCTTGTTGTACACGAGAATAAATAATGTAATACAATACAATTCTCTTCAATAATAATACAAGGAACAATCTGTTCATTTTTTACATGGTATCAGAGCTGTTCTAATGCTTAAGCTGTTCTAATGCTTAACAGCATATGATCAGAAAATCATCTCTCTCATCAGAGAATTCTCATCATCTGAGAGTCAAGTATACAGTTTAACAACTGTATACAAATCCATAAAGAAGATTCATCATCTAGTACTGTGTCGTGCGAAGGAAAGATAATATCAGAAAAGTATCATCATATATCATCTCCTTGGCTGCATCAGACTATCAGAAATCTAAAGATTCAGTTTGGATCTTACCTGGAGTGCCGTGCCAAGAAACCGCTGTCAATATCGATCATCCAGTCAGTCTCTGGCTGCAACTCCTTTTTCTGGTAACTTTTACCCTTAATATCATTTTCTTACTACATTTTCCTCACTGATGGCAGAAGAAAATGATAATAGTGCCATCTCACCCACCTCTGTATCCAAATCCACTTAAAATCAATCCAGTATCACCCAAGAACTCCTCAAAACCATTATTAAACCACATAGCCAAATCATAACCACCCTTCTTGATGAAACCAACTATTTGCTGTGGAAATTTCAAGTGGAGACTGCAATAAAAGCTTATGGTCTCCAAGAATATGTTCTTGGAACTATCATTAAACCTCCAAGATTCACTGCAGATACACAAGGAAAGTTAATTGATAATCAAGAATATGTTATTCATGAGAGACAAGATAGTTTAGTCAGTTCTTGGCTATTATCTTCAAATAGTGCAAGTCTCTTGCCACAACTTATTGGCTGCAAAACTGCCTATGAGATTTGGCATACAATAGAGCAAAATTTCAGCTCTCAATCTGCTCCAAGAATTATGCAGTATAAAAGACAATTACATAACTTGAAGAAAGGCAGTCAGACTATGAGAGAGTACTTGTCCAAAACTAAAACCATATGTGATCAGTTAGCCTCTGCAGGACACAATATAAGTGACACAGAGCAAGTATTATATCTACTAAGTGGATTAGAAGAAGAGTATGAATCTGTTGTAGCTGTAATATCATCAACAGAAAGACTACCAAATCTACAAAATGTGCACTCTATACTATTGGCACATAAAGGTAGATTAGAACAAAAAAGACCATCAAATCCTGAATACTCTACAAACTACATTGCTAGCAACAGAGGAAGAAATCAAGAAAGAAATTACAGCAACAGGAATCAGTCCAACAATGGTCAAAGAGGTGGTCAGAATAACAGATCAAGGGGAAGAGGTGGTAGATGGAACAACACCAACAACAATAACAGGATAAGATGTCAGATCTGTGAAAGATATGGTCACACAGCAAACAGATGCTACTTTAGATTTGATGCCAATCACACACCATCTCAACAAAGTACTAACAACTCAAGACAGAATGATCCTAGTGCTAATATGGTAAATGTTCAACAAGGAAGCGAAGAGCAATCAGAAAGCACAGCCAGTCATTTAGCAAAAGCAGAAGACATTCAAGATGACAGTTGGTACCCAGACTCTGGAGAAACAAATCATGTCACAAATAATCTCAACAACTTGAATCTTGGAAACAAGGAATACAAAGGTAAACATTCATTATATATGGGTAATGGCAAAGCAACTCACATAACACACACTAGAAATTCAAGTATCACAGGTGCAATAAAATTATATCTTAATAATCTTTTGAGAGCACCAGTTATCAGAAAAAACCTGATAAGTGTCTCAAAATTCTCAAAAGATAATAATGTATATTTTGAATTTCACCCGAAGTTTTGCTTAGTGAAAGATGCACTAACAGATGAAATTCTTTTGCAGGGTAGAGAATGTAGGGGTTTATACAAATTTGATGTTGGCAACTCAAGAAAATTTGAAAATAGGAAAAACTGGTGTAACATGTCAGAAGCAAAATGTATAGAAAGCTGTAATAACTATGATGTTTGGCATGCTAGGCTGGGTCACCCTAGCATAAAAATTGTAAGACATATCTTGAGCAATAATAAAATTCATATTGAGAACATTCCCTCATTCTATAATTGCACCTATTGTCCAATGGGCAAAAGTCATAAACTTGCATTTCCAGACTCAAACACTGTATATGATAAACCACTACAGCTTGTTGCTACAGATCTATGGGGACCAGCTCCAATATCTACTGATTATGGTTACAAGTATTATATTTCACTTATTGATGCTTACTCTAGACATGTGTGGATCTATTTCTTAAAAGCAAAATCTGAGACTTACAATGCAGTAATGTAGTTCATAGCAAGTGCTGAAAAGCAAACAAATTGTCAAGTAAAAATTATTCAAACTGATGGTGGCAAAGAGTTTCTACCACTCAAAGAATTCTTTCAACGGAAAGGAATAAATCATAGAACAACTTGTCCTCATACCTCTGAACAGAATGGTCTCATTGAGAGGAAGCACATGCACATTGTGGAAACTGGCCTGACACTTCTTGCACAGGCATCTGTACCTCTGAAGTTCTGACCTGATGCTTTCTCCACTGCAGTGTATCTTATCAATAGATTGCCAACCAAAGTTCTACAATTTAAAAGTCCAATTGAAACACTGACAAAGATCAAGCCAGACTATCAGAGTTCAAAGGTGTTTGGATGCCTGTGCTTCCCCTGCCTGAGACCCTACAACACACACAAATTGGATTTCAGGTCTGCTCCTTGTACTTTCTTAGGATATGGAAACAATCAAAAAGGTTACAAATGTCTTGACAATAAGGGTAGAGTATACATATCAAGGCATGTAACCTTTAATGAGTTTGAGTTTCCCTTTATCAAATCTGAATACAATACTACAAAGAAACTATATAACCCAAAAACTTCAATACCTGCTATACCTGAGATAATCATACCTGTTGAAAGACAGATGTCTCAGAGTGAAAACAATGTTGCTCCACAGCAACAAGTAATTAGAAGTATATCAAATCATGAGGAATCTAAAGGCTCATATCAGCTACCACATCAAGACTGCAGCAGTCAAGCAGATCACTACCAGGTATTGAATGATACTCAACCATTCAATACTCAACAGGAAAGCACAATGGAGGACATAGCTCAACAGACTAGTCCTGCAAATAGTGGTCATCACATGGTAACAAGGTCAAAAAGTGGCATATTCAAACCAAAGATATACAATGCAGAATTATCAAATGAGGAACCAACTACTTATTATCAAGCCATGCAACATGAGAAGTCGAGAACAGCCATGATGGAGGAATATAATGCACTTACAAAAAATAAAACCTGGAATCTTGTCCAGTTACCTGAACATAAAAACATCATAGGCTGTAAATGGACTTATAGACTGAAGAAAAATCCTGATGGTACAATTCTAAAATACAAGGCTAGATTGGTGGCAAAAGGGTATTCACAACAAAGTGGGTTTGATTTTACTGAAACTTTTTCCCCAGTTGTGAAACCATCCACCATCAGAATTGTATTAACTATAGCCTTGTGTAAGAATTGGACCATTAAAAATTAGATGTAAATAATGCTTTTCTGAATGGTGTATTGCAGGAAGAAGTGTATATGGAACAACCACCAGGATTCAAACAACAAGGAAGTGAAAGATTGGTGTGCAAGCTAAACAAAGCAATTTATGGACTCAAGCAAGCACCAAGAGTGTGGTTTGATAAGCTAAAACAGACTTTAGCTAGTCTCAGCTACATCTCAACAAAATCTGACAACTCTCTCTTTGTTAAATTCTCTAATGCAATTGTTACTTATATACTTATTTATGTTGATGACTTTATAATTACAGGCAATAGTGAGGCAGAAATTAATAAAGTCACACAACAATTGAACAAAGAATTCTCAATCAAAGACTTGGGAGAGCTAAGCTATTTCCTTGGCATAGAAGTCAAAAGAACACCTGACAACAAGCTGCATCTATGCCAAAAGAAATATATCTCGGAAATTCTGACAAAAGCAAAAATGGAAAAGGCAAACCCTCTCCCAACACCAATGACTAGCAGTTCACACTTATCAAAAATAAAAGGTGAACCAATTGAAAATGAGAAACTTTACAGAAGCATTGTTGGAGCATTACAGTATGCAACAATAACAAGGCTAGGCATATCTTTCTATGTCAATAAAGTCAGTCAATTCATGCAACAACCACTAGATAATCACTGGAAAGCAGTTAAAAGAATATTGAGATATCTCAAAGGTACCATAAATCAAGGACTTACTCTACATGCAAGCAAGACACTCAATATCAATGGATATGCAGACTGGGCTACTGACAGTGATGATAGAAGATCAACAACTGGGTACTGTATATTCTTGGGAAAAAATCCAATATCCTGGTGTGCTAAAAAACAACCTACAATATCTAGATCTAGTACAGAAGCAGAGTATAGAAGCGTGGCCAGCGCAACTGCTGAAATTATATGGGTGGAATCTCTACTAACAGAATTACAAATCAAAACCGACACTACGGCAATCATATGGTGTGACAATCTAAGCACTATATTTCTCACTGCAAATCTAGTGCTACACTCTAGAACGAAGCACATAGAACTGGACTTGTACTTCGTTCGAGAGCAAGTTATAAAGGGAAAACTAAGGGTGAATCACATACCTTCCTCTTACCAAAAGGCAGATGTATTTACCAAAGCACTGTCAAAAATCAATTTTACCAGATTCAGAAGTGAACTGAACATCGATGAAGCAAATCCAGATCCAAACTGCAAAATCTCGAATTACTTGCCAGCAACAGAAGGATCTGAGGCCTGTTCATCGAAGTGAAGCCGCAACTCTTCCAGATCCATCAGTCTCTGCAAATCATGAACTTTCTATGATTGTCGACTAGATCTGAGGTCTGCTCGCTAAAATGGAGCTTCAACCCTTCCAGATCTATCAAGCTCACTAATTGTTGCTACAACTCTCAGGCCCTCTAGTGACTAAAGACTGAATCAGGCCTCTTCCACCTGATAAACCATCACCGGAGTGAAAATTTACCAGATCTAAAGAGAATTTGGATAAAATTTGAAGAAAACTCTCACTCGTGGCGGCCATTATTATGTTTCTACAAACCCTAACCCTATTACTGGTTTGCGGGGGGGGGGGGTATCGAAGGATAGAGCAATTATCTCAAAACCAAACCAGTATAGTATTGTAAACGTGTAAATGGGCCAAGCCCATATATCTGTATTTCATTATAAATACTGCTTGCTGTACATGAGAATAAATAATGTAATACAATACAATTCTCTTCAATAATAATACAAGGAACAATCTGTTCATTTTTTACACCATGCAAACAAGATGAAGTATTAGCAAGTGAAATAGAAAAATGCTTGTAATGATAACTAAAATGAATAAGGAGGTGCACATTTTAGATGAAGAAATAGACAGACAGCGATGGTATCTGCCACGTAATCGAAAGCCTCACCTCTATTATAAGCTTGCTACCTTCCTTAATTCAACTATCTTCTCTCCAACATTTTAACAATTTCATATCATACAGCCCAAATATTAATTACATGCATATCAGAAAGAATAAATTGCATTATTTCAATCGAGTTACTATCAAATGTTGTTCATCAAAATGATAATTACAAGATTTTACCTTTTTAGAAGTTACTTTTTGGTCTCATTGGTACTTGCAAGTTAATCAATAGTCAGATCAAGAAACAAAAGCAAGGGTTAAGAAAGTTCAAACATCATAGAAGTAAAAGACAAAGATTTGAAGTGTTAGGTGAAAGCGGCATAAAAGTATTAGAAATGAACTGAGCCATCATTCATAGAATTGGTATTCATGAGTTTAGTGTAGAGAGATGGTTAGATCTGGCTGTAATAAGGCGGACCGGAGTGTTTGGTGGAGTTTATGTCGGCTTCAGAGTAGGGTTTGGTCAGAGCATCGATAAAAGTGAAAAAATATGAAAGATGGGAGTTTATTTTCACTTGATATAATTATGAAAGTAATGGGATATTTGGTAGAAAAAAGCTTCAAGATTTTGGGTTTTAGGTAGGGTTTTGAACCCGAACTTATGTTCATGAGCCGAGAAGATTGAGTTAGGCTTTATTTTTAGTGTTATTTATTTCTGAAGCTGAATTTGTGAAAGTATTTATTGTAAAGATGTATATATTTTAGTGTTTTTTCGTAATAAAGTAAATTCTGAGCATTAAAAAAAATTAAATATGATTTTGTAATTTAATTTGAAACATTTGAATTTGTGGCGAGTGTTTGAACGTATGGTTCATTTTGAAGTTGAAATTGAATTTTCATTATTAATTTTAATTATTAATTATTATTTATTGATAGTATGATTATTTAAAATTAATCATTAATTTTTATTACAAACTAAGAATTAAACCATGAACCAATTATGGGAGTATTTCCAGCAAGTTGTCATACTGGGTATGAAGGAAAGTCAGTATGACTTTTTCGGTCAACCGATAGATCTTTAGCTTTGTTGTTTCTTTTGTGTCTCTCTTGTTTCTATGCTTGTCTTCCTGTGTGTATGTGTTTCCTTGTTTTTCTTTTGTGTGGTGTTTCTGTGTTTCTTTTTCTATTCTATGTTTGGGATAATGAGCTTGTTCATTATCTTTTCTTCTTTTTTTTTTATCAATAAACTGGTAGGGGACCAGTCAACCCCGCTTGCCTTGCAAAAAAAAAAAAAGAATTAAACCATTTTTACATCCTACCCAATCTCTAACCAACCTCTAATCAAAATTTTATGCACGAATGCCACAACCTTCAACCTCTGACCTTTAATCAAATTTATCCATAAACGCACCCTAAATAGTAAACTAACTGCTAAAGAGCATTCCATCGGATGATTGATGTTAGTTTATTTCCATTCAAAGTAAGTAACATGTAAATTTTTTTTGGAATTTTGTATAACACCTTCTTTAAGTTTCAAAGTAAATAGTCAGCTCTCCTCAAAACAAGTTTTATATAATACACGTATTTTTAGTTTCAGCATAGTCGCAAAGAAATCTACAAATATTTGAACTTTTCAAAAAAATTCAAAAAAGTTAAAAAAAATTAGTTTTGACAGTAGAAACTTTCGATTAAGTTCAAATTTAATTTTCAAAAAAATGAAAAAAAATATGTTTACATAAAATAAAAATAGGGGTGTACTTTTAAAACACGTTTTTGATGAGGGTTTCTGCCTATGAAACTTGAAAATAAGGGAGTGATCCTTTTAATTTTCACCAATGCGAACTCATGCTATGTACATGGGGTTCACCTTAATTTTCTTTTTAATTTTTTGGCTATATGAAGTTCATGGTCTGTAGTTTTTCTAGATTAGGTTTTTTTAAACACCATAACAAACATTTGTTGATAAATCAAATATAATTAATATTTTTAGAGCACGACGACTTTATAAGACAATTGCCAGTGTCCGTCATCGCTTATTCCTAACTGTTAAGCAATACATTACTAAGCGTGCCTATTAGTTTTCAAGTGCAATTGATATTAGCTCAATATTATTTTATCCTATATTTCACATATATACTTGAGCATATACATATTTTGTTATGGTAATCATCTTTTCGGCCAGGAATATAGAAATTGTAGGTACACGATATTTTCTAATACATATAGCATAATATGACAAGAGAAATGTATGTAATATACATCGTGTAGTCAAATTTTTGGAACAACCAAACAATTTTGTTCGCTATATTCATGTAAGCATAAAACTAAAACAAATAAACAATACAACAATAAACAAAATTTAAAGTAATTTAGTTTCATTATAACACGAAATGTTTGCACATACACATAAGAATACTTTGAATGAATTTCATTAGAGAGAACAATTAGATCAAAAGATGTGAGGAAACATAGTCAATGGAACAAACAATTTATTATTGTCGATGGTTATTGTAACAACCCGCACCTTAATGGGCCTGAATTTCGACTAAATCGAAATCTAAGTCCATTAGGTTATGGATCGTTGGTTTTGGTAACCTATAATTAACACAAGCATATCAGAGAGCGATTAATATAAACTCGTAGTGGAATTGAGAACTATAATAGAACATACATATTGACTAAGGTCGCTACCTTTGATTATCATTTCTTGGATATTTAATTGCCTTGTTAAAGTCGAGCATTGTTAGGAACTAGAGATAGTGGTTTTGATGACAACAACCTTTGTAACTTATTTTATTATAACTTATATACTAACACTATTGTCTAGATATATATATATATATGTTATTATACAGGATATATATAAGGCAGGTACTAATTATTGAAGACTGTACAGTATAAAGATCAAGGATGAAGAAATCAAGTTTGAAGACTCATGAGTATCAAGATCAAGATTTCAAGATAAGTGTCTAGTTTATTGTTAAAACTTCATAATAGCACGGAAATCTTCATTCCAAATTTCATTTGGGATGGAACCCATTTCTACCTTCTTAGTGGCTTACAAACCCACGACAAGTAGCTTACAAACCTACGACAAGTGGCTTACAAACCCATGAACATCCTGGTTTTGTACAAGTTTTCGAGTCCTGATGTGATGAGATATTCTGCAGGAAGCAGCTTGCAAAACTACTTCAAAATGGTTTTTCAAAACTACTTTTCAAAATGTTTTAGCCTTAAAATATTCTTTGTCTTTGTTTTTAAATAAACTCTTGTTTTAAACTTCGTTTGTTTTTAAAACTATCTTCTGATTTTTAAATATTCTTTTATAATATATATATATACTTTAGATTTAAATCAAATTTATATATACATTCGAAAAATATATTTTTCTATTCTTCTTTATTTTAAAACATAGGAAAATTAGTTTATTTTACTCCAGAATCATTTCATCTTGTTTTCCTTTCAATACCATTTTCAAAACAAATTTTATATTGTTTTTAACTAAGGGATGTCGACATCATGGGATACCCCATGTCAACATGGTGGTCGTTAAATTCAAAAGTTTCAATCTTCAAAAGAAGTGTCTATTCGTTTAAATCTCTTCACGAATGGTTATGACCGTTACTGGTCTATAAATAGACTTAACAAACGAATTTTTAACTAACTATTTTCATATTTTCTTCACTCCTTCTTCTCCACAAATCCATATTCTAAAATTTTCATATTTTTAAGATCGTGCCGAAATTTTACTGAATTCTCAAGTGAATCAAATTAGAATCTCATTCTTGTTTGGTTCTCTACCCTCTCTCGAAGATCAAAGTGCTATTCAGAGTTATAGGATCAATTTGTAATCAAAAGTTTATCGAGTCTCTCTATAAGGTGTGGTTGTGCCTAGAAATAAATTGGGTAATCTTGTGGCCCGTAAATCAAGAGAGTTTGCCCCAGACTCGTGAGACAGGAGCGTACCTCAAGGCCTTTAGAAACTGAGGATTGTAATCTCGAATTAAGTATAATAAAAATCTGTATGAGGTATTCTGCCTTGGTACAGGACTGGATGTAGGGTAACTCCGAACCAGTATAAAATCCGGTGCGTTCTTTCCTTTTACTGCTTTTTATTTACTTTCTGCATCTGTGTTTGATTCTGTGATTGTTCTATGATTAAGTTCTGCATTTGTTTGTGTCATAATTTTAATTTAGTCCATATAAGTGTAACGGCCTGCCATTTTGGACCATTCGCATCCATTATAAGTGTATAGGTAGACACTTATGCCGGAGTTGAATTGCTCAAAATACCGCGTTGTTAATTTAAATTTGTCAAAACTGAACATATACAGTAAATAAATAATCACAGATCACAGACACAGAGTAATAAATGCAGCAGAAATAAAAGAGATAGTAGTTCATGAAGCTACTATATGAATATATATAAGATACATCAAAGTTTACAACAGAAGAGTAATACGATACATCAGAGTTAAACCAGATACAATGGAAGAGTAATGCGATACATCAAATACAAAGCAGAATACATCACTGGAATCATCGAACACCAAAAGCAGAATAGATGGCTGGATCTTCAAGCAAAGCTCCAACTTCAAAGGTGAGTCTCGAATACTGGTACACTCAGTCTGACCCGAGCGTAAAGCAAAACACAAAACACTCGAGTCAGGATTAACATTCTTATGTTAATAAATCCAACTCAAGTGAAATAGCAATTGAAATACAAGTAACTCAAAGGATGTTTGGAATAACCATCCTTTAAGGATCCGTTAAACTATCTACTATGTAGTAGTGTACGATAAGTAGATAATGTCTATCAGTAATATAAGAAGATATCAAAATAGCGTTAAGTCATGGCCCATTCCACCCTTAACACATTTTTATTCCCAAAAGCATATACAAGACCGTAGTTTCCCCAAAACCGGAAGTCACCAGAGGGCAATCCATATACTAAAGGTACAAATCAAAATCGTAGTGGTCGCGCATAAATGGAATACAAGTATGACAAGGCACATGAGGCAATACCCAAGGTAGTGATACTACCGTTCGCCTGATCCGGACTGGTGAGAACGCAACGCCGCAGCGCCCGCAACACCGTGAAACAACACTCCCAAAATCAAGGGTGCACCAATCGACAACAAGTATAAGTAGTTCGAAGAAGTGTGTCCACTTGAGGTAGCTAATCCTCCATTGGCCCGGCACAGCTCCTGTTTTAGTCATTTCCAATTTGACACAAGTGTCAAGGCTATCCATAATCGTTCTCTTTCTTCAGTCAACACGTACATCAATCCAACCACTTCATTCTGGATCATCACTCCGCCTATAGTTATTAAAGTGGTTTCCGGTTTAGATAGAGAGTATATCCATAACCGAATTCCGGTCTCTTTAATAACTTCCGTAATTATTACACCGATTGGTCGTTTATTTATTTCAAAACCAAATCAATTTCAATTTCAAATAGAATTCGTAAATCAACATTTCATTTGTCTTTCTAAACCAATTTCCAATATTTACGTTTCAAAACTTCCAAATTCACAATTTCAAAATCTTATAATTCAATTTCAATTTCTATTTAAACAATTCAAATATTGATTCAAGTTCGCATATCAGTTTCATTTCGAAATCATTTAAATTAACATTCCAAATCAGTTTAACTTCATTTATCGATTTCATTCAATATTCGTTAAGTTACTTTATCATTCAAAACAATTTCTATTAAATTTCCAATTCATTAAATCCATTATTTAAATTCAACTTCCTTATATCAAAACTTACAATTTGAATTAAATTAAATTCATCAAATCAAATCCTTTAATTTTCAAGTCTTACATTAATTCCAATAAATCACATTTTATTTCTTGTTAAAAAAATTCAATTTCACTTATTTACTTACTTAAATAATTTTCCAAAACTTAATTAATAAAGAAACTCAATTTCAATTATTTACGAAGTAAAAATTTACTTATTCAAAGTTCAATTTTCTCTTATTAAAGAATTCAATTCAATTTAATCATTAAATAGTTCAATCTTATTTAAGTATTAAATAATTCAAAACTTAATTATTAAATAATTTCAAAGTTAATAATTTCAACTTAATTAAAATTTCAAACTTAATTATAATTTCAAACTTAATTATTAAATCATTTCAAAGTTTAATAATTTCAAACTTAATTATAATCTCAACTTAATTCAATAATTTCTCAAGTTAAACAACATTCTTTCATCAATTACATTGTTAATATTTAGTTTCAGATTATTAATATTAACATTTTCCTTTCATTAAAATTCAAATTTCAACTTCATTTCAAAACATATGATTTATTCAAATAAAATCTTCATTTTATTTTTAAATCAAATCATTTGACCAATCAGGTTTTATTTAATTCTCTATCCTAGGTCAAAGTTCAATTTGGGTATTTATCATTTCAACCCGATTCCAATTCAATTCAAAATCATAGCATAGCAAAGGGAACTTGCAGTGTGATAACTGGGATGGTGTCAAAGTAAATAAACAAGCAATAACAACAATAAATAACAATCCAATGATCAATTCAAATAATCCCGAAATAACCGTATTAATTCGCATTGTTATTTGTACGAATTAATATAATTATTTCTAGAATCTACACTATCATTTCATGTAGATTAAAGATTATTACATTACGATTCTTCACTAGTCATCCATTTACAATTTTACAACATCAATTTAAACAACATACATTCAATGGTTCAAGGTGTCATTATCACTATTTACATGTCAATTAATTTAACAATTAAGAGGGGTCATATTATACAAATGTCATTTAATCAAATCATTTAACTATCCTATACCAATTTCAATTGCATACTATTTATCACTTTAACATTAACAATTTAACGTCCAATATAAACATCAACAATCAATCAATTTCAGCCAAACTGTATTATTATTGCATAAATAATTAACAGATAATGGTGTCAGATGTCACAGGTGAACTGATACAGGTAATAGCATATAAAACAGTGTAATTAACTACAGCAGCATATTTCAATTGTCGTTTCAATTGAATCAGATTTAATAAATAAAAGAACGTTAATCGTGAGTGAGTGCTCACCTTTCGAGGCTAGAGATGCACGAGAAGATGACACGGATACGCACACTGATACGGACATTGAATTACGGATCCAAGCAAAGTAAATCGGCACGAATTCAACGATCAAAGCTGAATAATAAGAATAGACGAAATCAATCAAAGCTGGATTGATCAAGATCAGAGGTATAAGTGGACTCATGATAAAAAAAAAATTTAGACTGCAAACTATATACATTATTTGTTAAAAATCAATTTCCATTTTAAAGCACAACAAATAAAATATTATATATTTAAAGTCTTATATATAATACTACAAACGCACATATCATACGCAGTAAAACAAGCGTGTATAAACTTCCAAACCTATTAACTCATATGAATAGTAGCCGATACAGCTTAATTATGAACATCACCTCTAGACTAACATATTATCAAACAGTAACCGTGCTATATTTATCTGCCCTTCTCTTCTTGTAAATTATTAAAGTATGCCTATACTGACCTCTACTTACACATGACTACTAACAGATTTAAAACTGACATTTTATAACTGTAACATAGATTACAATCAACTAACTTTACATTGATAAAACTGTAACTATTGAAAAGAAAGCTATATGCTTATATATAACTAACAGAAAAAGAGACTACATGAACTAATATATAACAATAGAGTAGCCAGTTGTATACAACTTTCAAAATCATTTACCTAAATTATGTATTGAAACTATTTCAAAATCATTTATCTTCTGTTACAAATGAAATCAATTCGTATATACTGGTAACACGTACACACCATCTACATTTCAATAAGTAAAATCTACATGTATACACCATATGAGTTTAAGATCCAAAACAAAAGTATATATATAACGTGCAAAATGTTTTATATCCAAACCGAACATACTTAAAAGCACTAAAATTTTAAATACATATTAAGGCCAGACAGCACTAATTACAACTTCCGAAATATAGATACATATATAAACGTAGTCTAACTAAACTGAACAACTAGCATATAACATTACTTCCTTATATGATATATACAACACGGTATATACACCTATATAATACGTGAAAAATTAACTAATATATACCTATACAAAACCCAACTCAAGTATATAATATGCTCACTTATAAAACTACTATGTTATAAAACATATACATATATATATCGACTCATATATATGCTTTTATATAAATGATATATAATATAAATATACATACCTTTATAAGAACAGCGGCCAGGGATGAACAGCAGGAGGAGTTTCGAGTTTTGGGAATCGCGGTCGAGGTGGCTGGTAGCAGGTTGGTGGCGGCATGGGAGGGTCGAGCTCGGGTGGAGGCGGTAAATGGAAAGGCGGAGGGTAGGCATACGGTTGAGAGCACGATTGGAAAAAGGAGGGACGAGCACTCAGGTGGAAGAAGAGCAGGTAGGTGACAGGCTGGTGGGGACTCGACATGGGGTGGAAGGTGATGGCGGTTGAGGAGATGAACAGCGAGGAATGGAAGAGGAGCTGCCGCTTGACGAGGTTAGAGACACGGATGGGTTTTGTACAGCAGCTCTTGGTGATGGGACAAGCGGCAGTGGGTGTGGCTGCTTTGGAGTGTTGGTCTTGGTCGTGGCGAGAGAAGGCTATGGGAAGGCGGAGGAACAATGATGGCTGTGGTTCGGGTTTCAGGGCTGACGGGGATGAGGTGGCTGATATGCTCGGCGATTGGTTATGGTTGGCTTTGTCAGGCGGAGTAGAAGGAAAGGCTGGGGCAAGTCTGTTGGTGGAGGAGAAAGGAAGCGTTGCGACTGCGGAGGAGCAAGCGGAGTTTGGTGAGTTTATGGCGAAACAGTGGGAAGGTGGGAAGCTGAAGCTTATACGTTTGCTTACATTTTTTTTATAAAACTCGAAAGAAGCCAGGGGAAAGGAGAGTAGCAACTAGAAGGCCAAGAGTAGTTTGAAGAACAGAAAAATGAAATGACGCACGAGCTTCTCAAAAAGATAATCATAATAAATTTTCTAGTAAATATAAAAGACAGTTGGGTCTTAATTTTGAACAGCCGAATAAATGAATGGTCACGAAAAATTTTTGAACAAAAATTCAAAACCGATACGGGAATCGTTACATAGATTTTTTCGTCTCGGACTCCGAAATACACAAACAAATATACCGTAAAGATCAGCGTGATGAGACGATCAAAACGGTATACGAATATCAGTGGTATGATCGAATTGTAAAATTCGAATTTTCTACTGGTGGAAAATGCAAGAAAAACGCTGAAAAATAAGATCGACGGAGCCAAAGATGTCCGAATTTGGAAAAACGACAAACTGACATCTTGCTCAGAAGATGGTTTAGAATTTTTCTATGTAAAAATATTTAGGTTCCGAAACATTTTATTTTCATCGCTTTTTAACTGATTAAATTGAAGTAAATTTACGCGCGAAATAAACTTCCATATTTTCGGACGAAAATTTACCAGTTGCTATGTTTAACTAAACGTATTCCAAATATAAAATTTTATTTCAAAATTTTATCGTTTAAAATTTCACAAAATTTCACTAATTACGTTATTAAAACAGTTGAAATTTACGGGTCGTTACAATAAGTCATAGAATCCATTAAACACTATTCACCCCCCTCTAGTGTTAAATTAGCCTTAAGATCCTTAATCCGCACTCCCTTTCAATTGGTATCAGAGCATAGGTTTTCATAGTTTTCATAATCTGAAACTTGAAAAGTTAAAAATGACATTTTTAGGAAATTTTGTTAATACTAGTTTGAATCTATGCATTTCATCAAAGTATCATAGGTCTGCATATAGTTTTTATGGAAAAATCAAGTTATCTACCGAATTGGTTTGTTATGCAGGAACAGACATGTTACATGGCTTTTGAAGAATCAACAACCAATGGACAAACTGTGCAAATTGAGAAAGATAAATGGATACTTGATAGAGGTTGTTCAAAGCATATGAGTGGAAATCCCGAGATACTCAATGACATTATATATCAAGATGGTGGATTGGTCAACTTTGGAGATAACTCAAAAGGATATGTGATTGGCATCGGCAATGTCGGTAATTCTAAAACTCCTCTTATTTTTGATGTTTTGCTAGTTAGGAATTTAAAACGTAATCTACTTAGTATAAGTCAACTATGTGATAAAGGATTTAAAATTAAATTTGGAAAAGATAAGTGTCACATCGAAGATAATAAGTCAAATATTATTTTTGAAGGAATTAGGAAGAAAAACATTTACATCCTTAGTATGAAAGTTTCAAATGATAACTTATGTCTTTTGGCTAATACAAGTGACCCTTGGATTTGGCATAAAAGATTTGGTCATTTAAATTTCAAACTGTTATCTAGGTTATCAAAACTTGACTTAGTTAGAGGTCTTCCCAAGTTAAACTTTAAAGTAGATAGTATATGTGATGCTTGCCAATTAGGAAAACTTAAGAAAAGTTCATTTAAATTAAAAGATATGATTTCTACTTCTAAACCTCTAGAATTACTTCATTTAGATTTATTTGGTCCATCTCAAGTTCAATCAATTAATCACAATAAATATGTTTTTGTAATTGTAAATGATTATTCTAGATATACTTGGACAATTTTTCTTAAACTTAAAAGTGATGCTATTGAATTATTTAAGAATTTTGCTAAAAGAATTCAAAATCAACTTTCTTTAAAAATAAAAACTATTCGTAGTGATCATGGTGGAGAATTTGAAATTGAAAATTTTGAGAATTTTTGTAATCAAAAAGGAATTACTCATACTTTCTCTTTTTCAAGAACTCCACAACAAAACGGAGTGGTAGAACATAAGAATAGAACGATTCAAGAGTGTGCAAGAACAATGCTTTCTGATAGTAACTTACCTAAAAACTTTTGGGCTGAAGCAGTCGCTACAGCTTGTTATATATTAAATAGGATTTTAATTAGACCATTAACTAATAAAACACCATATGAATTACTTTACAATAAGAAACCCATAGTAGCTTATTTTAAAGTTTTTGGTAGTAAGTGTTTTATTCTTAATACAAAAGATAATTTAGATAAATTTGAACCTAAATCCGACAAAGGTATCTTTATCGGATATTCTAATAGAAGTAAAGCATTTAGAGTTTATAATTTAAGAACTAACACTATTGAAGAAACAATGCATGTATCTTTTGATTAAAATTTTAAAGATACTGTACAAATAGAAGATGAAGAAGATTTTGTAACTTTAAATAATGAGCCTAATGAAACTAATTGTGAAATCATTCAACCTAATAAAAGAATTAGGCTATTAAAAGATCATTATGTAGTAAATATACTCGGAAATATTGAATCTATAGTTAAAACAAGAAATCAACTAAATAAGTATGAGTAATGTAGCTTTTATATCAACTATTGAACCTAAAAATCCAAAGGAAGCATCATCTGATGATTCATGGATTCTTGCTATGCAAGAAGAATTGAATCAGTTCACCAGAAATGATGTTTGGGAACTTGTTCCCAGACCTGAGGATAAAAGTATAATTGGAACAAAATGGGTTTATAAAAATAAAATGAATGAACTTGGTGAGGTCGTGAGAAATAAAGCTCGTTTAGTCGCGCAAGGTTATTGTCAAGAAGAAGGAATTGATTATGGCGAAACCTTTTGCACCCGTAGCAAGACTAGAAGCTATCAGGATTCTACTTGCTTTCACAAACTACAATAATTTCAAGTTATATCAAATGGATGTTAAAAGTGCTTTTCTAAATGGTTTTGTAAAAGAAGATGTTTATGTTGAACAACCTCCACTTTTTTAAGATAATAAATTTCCAAATAATGTATATAAATTAAAGAAAGCTTTATATGGTCTGAAACAAGCTCCTAGAGCCTGGTATGAAAGACTAAGATCTTATTTACTACAATCTGGTTTTGAAATCGGTAAAATAGATACAACTCTTTTTATTAAAAGAAACAAAAATGATATTCAATTAGTACAAATATATGTAGATGATATAATATTTGGGTCAACTAATAACATAATGAATAAAGAATTCTCAGATATAATGACTAAAGAATTTGAAATGAGTCATATGGGAGAACTAAGTTTCTTCTTAGGACTTCAAATCAAACAATTAGATAAAAGGAATTTTCATTAGTCAAGAAAAATATGCTAAGGATTTAATTAATAAATTTGGATTGACCACTTCTAGTGGGAAACCAACTCCAATGACAACTAATGTAGCTTTAAGTAAAGAAGATAAATCAAAAGATGTTGATCAAAAATTATATAGGGGGATGATTGGTTCGCTGCTTTATATAACAGCAAGTCGTCCTGACATCATGCATAGTGTTTGTCTCTGTGCAAGATACCAATCTCAACCTAAAGAAACTCACTTAAAAGCTGTTAAAAGAATTTTAAGATATGCAAAACATACTTTAGATTATGGTTTATTTTACACTAAAAATGATGTATTTGATTTAATTTCATATTGTGATGCTGATTACGCTGGTTGTAAATCAGACCGAAAAAGTACAAGTGGAACTTGTCACTTTCTAGGACATTCTCTGGTTTCCTGGTTTAGTAAGAAGCAAAACATTGTATCCTTGTCAACAACTAAAGCAGTATATATATCTACTGCTTAGGCTTGTTCTCAAGTTATATATATGCAACAAACTTTAAAAGATTTTGGATTAACTATAACTAAATCACCAATTTTTTGTGATAATACTAGTGCAATAAACCTATCTAAAAATCCAAATCATCATGCTAGAACAAAACATATTGATATTAGTCATCATTTTCTTAGAGATAACATAAGTAAAGAAGTCATAACTCTTGAATATATTAATACTGAAAAACAAATTGCTAATATATTAACCAAACCATTAAATGAACAAAACTTTACTAAATTTAGAAGAGAATTAGGTATATGTTCATTAATTGAAATATAAATTATAAATAATACAAGTATAGTTAATAATTAATATAAATACAAATTTCTTCAAAAATTAAACTGGGCATGTCGACATGACCCATCCCCCTATTCGACATACAGGTCGAGATTTTAAAATTTAAATTTCCCTCTAAAATTAGTTATTTGGTTATATATTTATATATTTCGATTTTTATTCCTTTCCTCTGTTCTATTATCTGTAATAAACTTCTAAAATAGTAAATTAATGGCTTCCTCTTCTAATAATGAACCTTCTTCACCCACTTCTCCTCATTCTGGCCCTTTTCAACGTTCCACACACGTACGAGTCATCAAATTACAAGAGAAGATGAAAGATTTGCTTCAAATGATGACGGAAATTCAAGTGAGTCAACTGCGAATGGCTAGAGAGCAAGATAGGCAAGGCAGAATTCTTAGGAATTTGCAAAAATTCCTTATGGATGACCATGCCAATCCCATTGTCATCGAAGAATCATCACAAGCTATTGATTCTGAAGAAGAAGAGCCTCTAGAAGAACCACAAGAGGATCAAGAAGAAGTACATCCTCTGCCGAATCCGGATGTTCATATGGACGAAGACGATGGCGTGATTTGCGTTGGAGAGGTCCTTTTTGACGCTAATGGAAACTTGGTCGAACAATGTGGAAATTTTTGTCTCCATTATCCAAATTGTTCGGTCCATAAATCACCAATAGTTAAGGGTCCTCGTTAAATGTTTTTCGTTTTTGTTTTTCTCTTTCTTGATTATATATTGATTTGTTAGTTTGTATATAAAGTGTTATCTTAATTAATGTTCTTCTAAAAACAATCTTTGGTGTATAAAATCTTGAATTCCATTTAACTTAGGATGCTATATTTCACTCATACATAGTTATTATTCTTATATCATATGTTTGTTTATCTCATTTTCTATTAAGTTCAAGGATTATAGGTTATTGTTTTGTTGATGACAAAGGGGGAGAAGTTATATAAAATAGTAGGCTTGGAGTAAGGGGGAGTTGTTGGTGTAAGGGGGAGTTATGGTATGATCAAAGTGGTAAGTATATTTTATAAGGTTGTCATCATCAAAAAGGGGGAGATTGTTAGGAACTGATGATAGTGGTTTTGATGACAACAACCTTTGTAACTTATTTTATTATAACGTATATACTAACACTATTGTCTAGATATATATATATGTTATTATGCAGGATATATATAAGGCAAGTACTAATTATTGAAGACTGTACAATATAAAGATCAAGGATGAAGAAATCAAGTATGAAGACTCATGAGTATCAAGATCAAGATTTCAAGATAAGTGTCTAGTTTATTGTTATAACTTCATAATAGTACGGAAATCTTCATTCCAAATTTCATTTGGAATGGAACCCATTTCTACCTTCTTAGTGGCTTACAAACCCACGACAAGTAGCTTACAAACCTATGACAAGTGGCTTACAAACCCACGAATATCCTGGTTTTGTACAAGTTCTCGAGTCCTGATGTGATGAGATATTCTATAGGAAGAAGCTTGCAAAACTACTTCAAAATGGTTTTTCAAAACTACTTTTCAAAATGTTTTAACCTTAAAATATTCTTTGTCTTTGTTTTTAAATAAACTCTTGTTTTAAACTTCGTTTGTTTTTAAAACTATCTTCTGATATTTAAATATTCTTTTATAATATATATATACTTGAGATTTAAAATCAAATTTATATATACATTCTAAAAATATATTTTTCTACTCTTCTTTATTTTAAAACATAGGAAAATTAGTTTATTTTACTCCAGAATCATTTCATCTTGTTTTCCTTTCAATACCATTTTCAAAACAAATTTTACATTGTTTTTAACTAAGGGATGTCGACATCATGGGATACCTCATGTCGACATGGTGGCCGTTAAATTCAAAAGTTTCAATTTTCAAAAGAAGTGTCTATTTGTTTAAATCTCTTCATGAATGGTTATGACCGTTATTGGTCTATAAATAGCCGTCACAAACGAATTTTTTAACTAACTATTTTCATATTTTCTTCACTCCTTCTCCACAAATCCATATTATAAAATTTTCATATTTTTAAGATCGTGCCGAAATTCTGCCGAATTCTCGAGTGAATCAAATTAGAATCTCATTCTTGTTTGGTTCTCTACCCTCTCTCGAAGATCAAAGTGCTATTTAGAGTTATAGGATCAATTTGTAATCAAAAGTTTATCGAGTCTCTCTATAAGGTGTGGTTGTGCCTAGAAATCAATTGGGTAATCTTGTGGCCCGTAAATCAAGAGAGTTTGCCCCGGACTCTTGAGACAGGAGGGTACCTCAAGGCCTTTAGAAACTGAGGATTGTAATCTCGTCTTTGGTATAATAAAAATCTATATGAGGTGTTCTGGCTTGGTACAGGACTGGATGTAGGGTAACTCCGAACCAGTATAAAATCCGGTGTGTTCTTTCCTTTTACTGCTTTTTATTTACTTTCTGCATCTGTATTTGATTCTGTGATTGTTCTGTGATTAAGTTCTGCATTTGTTTGTGTCATAATTTTAATTTAGTCCATATAAGTCTTAGAATCCATTAAACACTATTCACCCCCCCTCTAGTGTTAAATTAGCCTTAAGATCCTTAATCCGCACTCCCTTTCAAGCATGAGAAAAGGACTACACCATTTACAGTTTCCACCTTGCTACAGTATCCAATCCTTCTAAACCAAACATGTGGGTTGTTATGAGGAGGGGTCAAAATTACATGTTTACCCATCACATTAATTTATGCTGATTGGTTTTCGTTTAATTGTTATGTCTATTATTCAATCCATTAAATTTTATGTGCACGTATGATATGTCCAACCTAAGCTTCTCCATGGTATAACTATATAAGTATATGTCTATCCACATATATGTCTAATCATTTCACTACCCAAAAAATCTGGCCACTTAATACTTGTTAAATAGAGAGGAGGCGGACCCTATAATGGTTATTTAATACCTCAATCCTCGAAGAGGGCCCTCTGTAACATAACCGCTTGTCAATCGGTCTTAACTACAGAGACCAATGACACCTAAATAAGGCTTTATAACAATCGTCATATTACCAACGTATCTCAATTCTACAACTTACCCTCAACAGTAAGGCCCTTTCCAGTCCCACGCAACTATCTTAATCATGTCCTAACAATTTAAGAGATAGTATCCAAGCTGCTTAATACATTTTCAATGGGAACTAGGTAGACTTTGACCGTTTAGTACCTACGTTTTAGGCAGTCCTCATCATTTAATACATATCTCAAGGTGGACTCTTCTCTTGTACTATCTTGCTGACATTGCACGGAATCTCATCAGGCCACCTAATATTCTTTATAGGAGAGGCAGACCCTACAATAGCAACTTATTACCTCAAATCCGAAGCGAACCTTCTCGAGATATCCACTACTGTGCCTAACCACTAACCTCGCCCATTTAATACTTCCTAAATAGGAGGAGGCGGTGTAATACATCCTCGGTATTCATGTGCCAATCATTTAGCCGTTCGAAAGATGGGTCATTAGGAGTGAAAGAAAGAGTAGATAGAAGAGAAGAAAACTAAACAATATAGAATCTCACAACACAATGGAACAATATATATATTACCCAACATAATATATTATAAAGCCATTCCACAAATGTTACATCAGAGTCATAATAATACAAATTCTACCCTAGGATAGTTATAACAGTCCGTCCCTACCTAACTGATACAACATACATGTAATACAGCAGAAGACAAAGTAATAACTAGCTACCGATGAAATAACCTGCTCCAAGCTCCTCCAAAATGAATCTGCGGAAAAACCTGAACTACTTGGTTGCCCATTCAAATTTGAGCACCAAGAGTTTAGGAAAAAGGGAAAATAAACTCCGGATCAAACATGGGTCTGGTGTGGGTAAAGCATTAGTCTTTAACTTTATAAAAACCTTTAAAATCAAAGGCATCTCGTAAGACCACGTCGCACATAAACATAGACGGGTTTTTACCATACGATAACCAAAACATTTGTATATAAAAATCCAGTGATATTATAATAATGTCTATAGTTTTAAATAAATATCAAAATAGCTGAAATTGTTACCATATTAAATTCCAACATATTAGGCTCAAAAATCAAAATCATAAAGGCATGTATTAGAGATTGGATTTCATACTATAGCAAGGTAAGGGACTGCCTTCCGATGGTACAACCCTAGAAAATGCATCAGAGTTTGACAAGAACTTCTTGTACCCTTGCTGCATAGAGCCGGCTGCCCCTTTAACATGGTGAACCAGATTACCTCATCCTTTTTTGACACCAAGGCCTTATACTACCACGGTGTTTGCATGCAAAACAACTCGAATATGGACAATCCAGAATGGGATGGCGGCTCCTAATGGTAGCTAACCACATAGCTCTGCTGCATACCCTGTTTTTGCCATTTCTCGGTTTGTGAGGCTCGTGAGGTAACCTCTTTACCTTCTTCCTCTTAGAGACCATCTTGGAATGCTAACATTGCCCTCTAAGCAGAAATAATGCCAGCATTCATCCATGCAACTTGTTCCGGGATGGAACAAACATTCCACATTATTATCTTCCATTTTGGAATCACCCTCAGGAAGAATAGTATAACTCCATAACATAATTCAATATGATTTAATATCATTGGTTATTAGTTTGGAGTGGTTCGGATTAATACGGAGACCGGTGTCTCCAAAACTAAGTGATAATTTTTGGCTAACTCAATTTCAGTTTTTTTGGAAGTATGCACTAAGCAATCAAGTCCTCATCGGGGTACCCGACATACCTCCCGAGTCAAAGCAGGTTCAGATTGATAGTTGGTTATTTAACTATCAAATAAACAACACTAACCAATTCCACTTGAGATTTATTTATCCATAGCAACCACTAAGCCTCAAAACAAATCTTTATTTAATAAATTTCTTTTCAAAACATTTGTCTAAAACATTCATATACTTATCTCTCTAACATAAGCATATTCACAAAACATTTGTGAATAATTTCTTACTTCCAATCATGTTAAAAAGGATTAAACAAATGTTGTTTAAATTGGAGGTAAGGACAACCCTAAATACTATCCTCTCGGTGTTGAGTGTGGAACGGATGTTCCATGCCACCATTTTCAAAAGGTCGATTTAGAGAAACCCAGATCTCAAATTCTTTTTATATTTGTTTCGGTAAATCCTTTTTAAACAAATCTATTTCAGTCATGAAATCTCTTTTTATTTTGAAATCAAAACCATTTCAAAATAATTTCCAACTTCCAAATTCATTTATAAAACCCTTTTATAAATATTCAAAATCATTTATATAAAGTGTTTTTATAAACATCCAAACTTTTTATGTAAATTTCTTACAAATATCCAAACCTTTTATAAACTCTCATTGTGAATATCCAAAACATTTTCTAAAACTCCTTCAATAGATACCCCAAAATCATATATAAAACTTCTTTATAAACCTTTCATGTTTAAACAACTTCCTGAATAATCTTAATCAAATTAGCATCCTTTAATAAGCAATCGATTTTATAAATCTTCTTTGCTTAAATACTCAAATCCATCTACCCAAAATACCTTAAAACACCCAAATTCCTTTATAAAACTCTTTATAAAAACTTATTTTTATAAACATACAAATCATTTAGAAAACTCTTTGTAAACTTCTTTTTATAAAATTGAAAACCATTTGCATTGTTAAAACATCTTTAACAAAACAATTTGCCAACTCATCCATTAAATATCTCATTCAAAATGCAATAACCTTGAAATCATTTCAAAAGTAAATGAAATATTTATCCTTACAAAATCAAATGGAGGCTTAATGACCATAATGATGTTTTTAATTTGATTTTACTTATCCAGTATAACATGGTATCACATAACAATAGGTATATAAGGGGTCAACTCATAACAATCAATCAACCTAATGTAAATGTCCAAGTTAATTGCAATAGCAGAATTTTTTTTGTTCTGCTAATAGATGTCATATAGTTTTCCTGATCATATGGGGTTACTTAAGGGTAAGTGATATAGAAATCCCTTGATTTAAAATATATTTGAAAAGAAAACAATTTAAAACAAAACTGATTACTTAAACTCAAAGCGATTTTAAAATAAATTAAAACACTTATAAATGAGAATCAAATCCTTGTTAAATAGTAATTAAAAGTAATTAAACATTTTTTAAAACATAATTAACTTTAATCGAAGATTAATTAAATAAAACCCCTTTAAATAATAATTAATTAATAATTATCTTAAATAATTAATTAAATAATAATTAATTAATCCTTAATTAATAATTAAATAATAATTAACGTTAATTAAGTAACAAATCATAATTAACTTAATTGATTACCATTTATGTTTAAAAACCATTATTAACAATTACTAAGTACTAATTAATTAATTAATTAATTAACCATTAAATAAATAATAATTAAATATTTGTTCTGTAATTACTAAATTATGTTAGAAAACATTTTCTAAAGAGATTTTAAGTTAAAAACAAGTTTAGATTAGAAAAATAGTTAGATTTTCCGAACTACGCGTATAGCGACTATCGCTATGCGGATCCGTAATTTTCAAAACTTGAAAATTTGATTTTCTAACTTTTAAAACTTCAATTTTGAACCCGTTCTTTAAAACATGAAAATAAAATTTTCAAACCAAGATCAAAGTTTTAAACTTGAAAAAATCAAGCTTTCAACAAAAAGCGGATTTTTACGTCGCTTTTGATTAGCGAATCGCTACCTTTGTGTCATGAACCCACATATAACACATACAACATTCAAACATAATATCATATCATAACACTATAGAACCATCATAAACAAAATATTACTTCACAATATTAACTAACTCTTCCACTATTCAAGGTATAATCTTTATCGCCTACTCAAACTTCGGCATAAGCAATCATCGCCAAATCAACATATATGCATGCATACATAATATATAACATTAGTAACTTGAGAATAAAACTTGAACTTTACTCATCGTAACTTATCTAAATCAAACTAAATTTCCACCGAACTTGGCTACAACACTAGCAAACCGCCTTAGCTTGAAAATTTCACCTAGTGTGACCTTCTATGGTGAAAATAGGCTCAACCAAGGGCATAATTTGGCTCGGCCCAAGGTGGTTTTGAGGTGTAGGGGTTTGCTTTGTGAAGAGAAGAGGTTTGAAAGTGAATGGAAGGTGTTTAGTTATATTTTTACACTATTTTCTCTATCTTTTCTCTTAGGAATTTGAAGATGGAAGCCATTGAAATACGTGAAAGAAGAGGATGTAGGAATGAGAGGGGTATATATAGGCTTAGGAATTTTATTTAAAATACATAAAGTCGTTACAATTAAATATATACACATGCATGCACCCGCATACCTCCCCTCTCCCTATGTACACGTTACCCCTCCCGACCTTGTTGTAGGATACTTAAGGTATGGCATGACATTTGTATATATATAAGCGTGTTTATATGTATATATATGCTTTTATAACATAATTTGTCACATCCATGCTTAGGTACAAAATATATATAATGTAATATACATAAGTATGCTTAATTAATACTAATCCTAATATATATAAATGTGTGCATGTTGCACCAAGTGCGCACAATATTCCCAACGACTTCCGGGTGTCGACTTCCGGGTGTCGAAAAGTCTAAATTTCGGAAAATGTTCTTCGGTCACATTTTCTATTTTTATTTAAACTATCTATATTGGTAAAAAAATTGAAAACTATTGTATCACCATTATTAAATAAGTAAAATAGGTTTATTTGCTAATAAAAATCCATTTATTGATTATATAAAATATATTTAAATAGCTTATTTCAAAGTGACAAAATCCCGGGTCGTTACAAATCTATTTTACCATCATTTGTTATTATTTAAAAGAGTCATATTATTTTAATTTATAAAACCTATTATTTGAATATTTAAAATTTATTAAATATTCGCAAATCAAGGCAGTAAAATTTCAGGTCGTTACACTCTTCCCCCTTAGAAGAATTTAGTTCCTGAAATTGTACCACAACCCTAGTTCCCAGAAACACTTAAACTATTAATCAATCCGTATAATGTACATAGGTCATTCCTATCTAAAATCTGATTTGATTACTCACTCGAAAACATAACTTCACTTCCGAACTAGTATCACCCAACTGACTTCCTAGTGCAGACTATGATCAGGCTTCTTAATTACAAACCTCTGTTCTCCTTGCATAGCCATAAACTATGATAGACAACTTTGGTTCCACATAAAAACCCTCACCAAAGTTGGTCGTAAAAAATCGAGTGATAAATCCTTATTCGTAATGATGTAAAACACCTCCAGTCATATACTCGAATCTAGGATCTAGAACTATTTAAAAAGAGAAATGATTTTCATACAATTACGTACCGATCTAACGATTCTTACTACTAACTACCTTCTACCCTCCCACCATGCTTCATGAGAATCAATTTTTTTTAAATTTAATTTATTTACATAATACTCTTCTACATCCTAAGAGTATATACAAATATCTGATTTTTAATTCTATTTAATTTTAACTATTAGATGTAGGCCAAAAATAATTTGGGTCTTGAAACTAAGTCGACCAAATCAACCTTTTTACCCTAATTGGTATGGTAAGTAGATAAAAAGAGTAGGATGCTGGTATCCAAACTCCATCCTAGATTTACGTTTTCTTAGACACTACTAAGGTAAAAATGTCTATTAGCCAACCTAATAACATCAAATAATTCTTCACATCCTAGATGTTAAAATCAAACGACACGGTTTAAAATAAACTAAGTTTATTAAACCTCCTTGTTAAATTTAACCCTATTAAAACTTCATTTATTAATCCACCTTCAAAATACCTTTTTATTTTGAAAACTCTTCCTTTTAAGGGATACACAAACATAATATCCGGGTTTTATTTCAAAAACCTTTTGGAAATATACATATAGCTCGAGTAATTCCAAAACGATGTCAAGGAACTGGGTGCTACCAAATAGTATCATATACCTCTTTACTAAGAAAGGCAATACCCAAGGAAGTGTTTACCATTCAAACACATCTCTTACCCATTTTTAGTCATTTCTGAGACACTTGGACTAGTTAATAAAAAATATTTCTTTTTTTTTTCAAATTTCTCTTTGAAAATAATACTATTTATAGACAATTAGTTTTTAACAAAATCATCCACTTGCTTCAGATTCATTCGGATTTGAACTTGTTTCGATTTGTGTAATGACAAAGAGAATAATTTACTAAGTGCACCATCATATATGCTTAAGCAACATTTGATTGTTACTTAGAAGATTAATATGATCATCACAAAATGAACCTAGGCTTATTCCCGAACAATCCAAAGGGAACCTTACTCTTAAACTTTATTCTAAAATATCCTTAAGAAAGATTACTACTATTTTCAAAAATCATGTGGAATTTATCAAAGCCACCATGGTTTAACATTCTCAAAACCTTTTTCATATTTAAAACACATTTAATAGTTCTAATTTGTAAAATTGTCTCTCTTAATTCATCTTATAAAACTACCTGAAGATTTTCTTTTAATAAACACCTTTATTAAAATTCAATATTTAACCCTACATATCGTCGAACGCCTTATAATCAAATTGCACAAGGTGTTCAATTCAATGTTCCTACAAATTCTATCTACCCAACCATGATGGAAAAAAGAAATCTACTATTAAATCTGATATTAGTCAATGCTCAAAACTAGACGAGCATGACTAGTTAAACCCTAAATGCTAATAATTTAAATATTATTAACTCCTAACCCACCCTCCCCAAAGATAACTACATAGATTTTGAAAATTATCCCTTTTTATATATAGAAAATACATTCCTAGGTAAAATTATTTCATTTACCAAATTTAAAACAATATCATGTCTATTTAACTTGTTCAAGTGTTTGGGGAATCCATATCGATAACGTTGATCAGGCGCGTCGACCAGAATTCTTAAGCCACTCAACAGGTCAAACCACACAATATAAAACATTTTTATTCACTAACAGATACACACTCATATATATATATATATATATATATATATTACACTCAAACTCATTCTAGAGCACCACCGACCCTATCAATAATGAGTTTACCCCACCAAAGACTAGGTGCTCGCTCAACCTAAGCTCTCATGCCAAATGTAATGATCCGCCTTTCTTACTACCTACATCCTCGGTATTCACATGCCGATCATTTAGTCGTTTGAAAGACGGGTCACTAAGGGTGAAAGAAAGAAAAGATAGAAGAGAAAGAGCTAAACAACACAAAATCTCACAACGTAGTGGAACAATATATATTACTCAACATAATATATTACAAAGTCATTTCAAAAATGTTACATTAGATTCATACTAATACAAATTCTACTCTAGGACAGTTATAACAGTCTGTTCCAACCTAACTGATACAACATACATATGATACAGCGGAAGAAAAAGTAATAACTAGCTATCGATGAAGCCACCTGCTCCAAGCTCCTCCAAAATGAACGTGCGAAAAAACCTGAACTGCTTGGCTGCCCATTCAAATTTGATCACCCAAGAATTTAGGAAAAATGGAAAATAAACTCCGGGTCAGACATGGGACTGGTGTAAGTAAAGCATAAGTCTTTAACTTTATAAAAACCTTTAAAATCAAAGGCATCTCGTAAGACCACACCTCACATAATCACAGATGGGTTTTTACATTACGATAACCAAAACATTTGTATATAAAAATCCAGCGATATTATAATAATGTCTATGGTTTCAAATAATTATCAAAATAGCTGAAATTGTTACCATATTAAATTCCAACATACTAGGCTCCAAAATCAAAACCGTAAAGGCACGTATTGGAGATTGAATTCCATACTTTGGCAAGGTAAGGGACTACCTTCCGATGGTACATCCCTAGAAAATGCACCAAAGTCTGACAAGAACTTCTTGTACCCCTACTATACAGAGTCGGCTGCCCCCTTTAACATGGCAAACCGGATCACCTCATCCCTTTTTGACACCAAGGTCTTATACTACCACGGTATTTGCACGTAAAACAAATCGAATATGGAAAACCTAGAATGGGATGGTGGATCCTAATGGTAGTTGACTACATAGCTCTGCTGCATACCCTGTTTTTGCCATTTCCTGGTTTGTGAGGCTCGTGAGGTCTCACGTATTTACCTTTTTCCTCCTAGAGACCATCTTGGAATGCTGACACTGCCCTCCATGCAAAGATACAATGCCATCATTCATCCATGCAAGTTGTTTCAGGATCGAACAAACATTCCACATTACTATCTTCCATTTTGGAATCACCCTTAGGAAGAATAGTATAACTCTACAACATACTTCAATATGATTTAGCACCGTTGGTTATTAGTTTGGAGTGGTTCAGATAAATCAGAAGACCGGCGTCTCTAAAACTAGGCGAAAATTCTGGTTCTTTTGGAAGTGTGCACTAAGCAATTGAGTCCTCATCAAGGAACTCGAATATACCTGACATACTTTTGGAGTCAAAAAAGATCCAAATTTATAGTCGGTTATTAAACTACAAATAAACAATACCACCCAATTCCATTTGAGATTTATTTATCCATAGAAACCACTAAGCCTAAAAAAAAATCTTTATTTAATAAATTTCTTTTCAAAACGTTTGTCTAAACATTTATATACTTATCTCTCTGACATAAGTATATTCACGAAACATTTATGAATAACTTCTTACTTCCAAATCATGTTAAAAGAATTAAACAAATGTTGTTTAAATTGGAGGTAAGGACAGCCCTAAACACTAGCCCCTCGGTGTTAAGTTTGGAATGGATGTTCCATACCACATTTTTAAAGGGTCAGTTTAGAGAAACCCAGATCTCAAATTCTTTTTACACTTCTTTCGGTAAATCCTTTTTAAACAAATTTATTTGATTCATGAAATCTCTTTTTATTTTGCAATCAAAACCATTTCAAAATACTTTCCAAACTTCCAAATTCATTTATAGAACCATTTTATAATATTCAAAATAATTTATATAAATTGCTTTTATAAACATCCAAACTTTTTATATAAATTTCTTATAAATATCCAAACTTTTTATAAACACCCTTTATGAATATTCAAAACATTTTCCAAAACTTCTTTTATAAATACCCCAAAATCTTTTACAAAACATATTTATAAACCTTTCCTGTTCAAAAAACTTCCTAAATAACCTTAATCGAATTAGCTTCCTTTAATAAGAAAATCCATTTTATTTATGAACTCAAATCCTTTTACCCAAAACACCTTATAAATTCCCAAATTCCTTTATAAAACTCTTTATAAAAACTTCTTTTTATAAACATACAATTCATTCAGAAAACTCTTTGTAAACTTCTTTGTTTAACATTGAAAACCAATTCCATTAGTTAAAATATCTTTAATAAAACCATTTGCCAACTCATCCTTTAAATATCTTATTCAAAATGCAATAACTTAGAAATCATTTCAAAAGGAAATTGAAATATTCATCCTTACAAAATTAAATGGAGGCTTAATGACCACAATGATACTCTTAATTTGATTTTACTTATCCAGTTTAACATGGCATCACATAACAATCAATCAACTTAAATAAATGTCTAAGTTAATTGCAATAGCATAATGGTGTTTTGTTCTGCTAATATATGTCATTTAGTTTTTTTGATCATATGGGGTTACTTAAGGGTAGAGACACAGAAATCCCTTGATTTAAAACAAATTTGAAAAGAAAACAGTTTAAAACAAAACAGATTACTTAAACTCAAAGTGATTTTAAAATAAATTAAAACCCTTATAGATGAGAATCAAATCCTTGTTAAATAGTAATTAAACTCTAATTAAAAGTTATTAAACTTTAATTAAACCTTATTAGAACATAATTAACTTTAATCAAAGATTAGTTAAATAAAACCCCTTTTAAAATAATAATTAATTAATAATTATCTTAATAAATAAATAATTAATAATTAATTAATCCTTAATTAATAATTAAATAATAATTAACTTTAATTAAGTAACAAATCATGATTAACTTAATTGATTAACATTTAAGTTTAAAAACCATTATTAACAGTGATTAAGTACTAATTACCTTTATTAATTAATTGATTGATTAAATAATAATTAAAAAAATTAAATAATTGTTAAAGTTAGAAAAAAATCTCTAAAGAGATTTTAAGTTAAAAACAAGTTTAGATTAGAAAAATAGTTAGATTTTCCGAACTTCGCGTATAGCGACTATCGCTATACGGACCCGTAATTTTCAAAACTTGAAATTTTGATTTTCTAACTTTTTAAACTTCAACTTTGAACTCTTGTCTTCTTTAAAACATGAAAATAAACTTTTGAAACAAAAATAAAAGTTTTACACTTGAAAACCTTTCTCTTTGAAACAAAAATCAAACTTTCAACAAAAAGCGGATTTCTATGTCGCTTTTGATTATCGAATCGCTACCATTGTATCATGAACCCACATATAACACATACAACATTCAAACATAATATCACATCATAACAGACACATCATAAACAAAGTATTACTTTATAATACTAACTAAATTTTCCAATATTCAAGGTATAATCTTTATCACATACTCAAACGTCGACATAAGCAATCATCACCAAATTACCATATATGCATGCATACACAACGTATAACATTACTACATACTTAAGCAACATTTTAACTCATAAATTTTACAACTTTTAAAAAGTTAGAAACTTGAGTTTAAAAAATGAACTTTACTCACCGTAACTTATCTAAATCAAACTAAACTTCCACCGAACTTGGCTACAACACTAGCAAACTGCCTTAGCTTGAAAATATGTGACCCTCTATGGTGCAAATGGGCTCGGCCAAGGGAATAATTAGGCTCGACCCAAGGTGGTTTTGAGGCGCAGGGGTTTGCTTTGTGAAGAGAAGAGGTTTGGAAGTGAATGGAAGGTGTTTAGTTATATTTTTACACTATGTTCTCTATCTTTTCTCTTAGGAATATAAAGATGGAAGTTGCCATTGAAATACATAAAGATAAGAAGTGGGTTTTGATATGAAAATGTAAATGAAAACAAAGAAGAAGGTGTTGGAATGAGAGAGGTATATATATGCTTAGGAATTTTATTTAAAATACATAAAGTGGTTATAATTAAATATATACACATGCATGCACTCACATACCTTCCTTCTCCCTATTGTACATGTTACCCCCCTAGGCCATGTTGTAGGGTACTCAAGGTATGGCATGGCATTTGTATATATAGGTGTGTATATTTGTATATATATGCCTTTTATAGCATAATTTGTCACATCAATGCTTAGGTATAAAATACATATAAGTTAATATACATAAGTATGCTTAATTAATAATAATCCTAACATATATAAATGTGTGCATGTTGCATCAAGTGCGCACAACATTCCCGACAACTTCCGGGTGGCGAAAAATCGAAATTTCGAAAAATGTTCTTCAGTCACATTTTCTATTTTTATTTGAACTATCTATATCGGTAAATAAATTTTGGAATCTATTTTATAGTCATTATTAAATAATTAAAATAGGTTTTTTTGCTATAAAAATCCATTAATTGATAATATAAAATATATTTAAATAGCCTATTTCAAAGTGGTAAAATCCTGGATCGTTACAAATCTATTTTACCATCATTTGTTATTATTTAAAAGAGTCATATTATTTTTAATTTATAAAACCTATAATTTGAATATTTAAAATTTATTAAATATTCGCAAATCAAGGCGGTAAAATTCTGTGTGGTTACAGGCGGACCCTGAATAGCTATTTATACCTCTATCCTAGAAGCAGGTCCTACAAGTATCCCTTCTCTACGGGTTCTATGGTTGGAGATGTCCCTCATTAGTAGTAAGTATATACAACTGTCGGTAGCCTCTAGGTGAAAGACATACTTTTGCTATGTAACTGTACTGACCTCGCATCCTAACCCACTAAACCGAACCAATCACCCAAAGCTTAAGTGTTTGGCTAAGCCTACTAATTCACGCTTGTTCTAAACATATAATTGAAGCTATATAATTTCCTACTATGAAATTTATATTGCCTTCTACATATATTTAATAGTATTAATACTTACTTGTTTGCTGCATAATTATTCCTAATTTACACGCTTAGGCTTTGGTTTCATTGTAATGTCTAATAAATGTCTATTACCATAATAATCGGTCGTTAATGTGAAAATTGACAATCTCTAATCAATCCTCATTTAATTTATTTAATCTATTTACCAATTTCAAAGTCCATCTATTATGCATATTCAGTTTCGCATAAATATCGTATTAAATCCCCTAATCAGTCCTTATTTATTTTCTTTTTAACTCTCTATTAATTACAAATTTATTACCCATTAAATCTGTAACTAATATCCATAAATCCTAGTCCTATAATACTAGGCTAGTAGTAACTAATACGAATATTGCCGTAAATTACACTATTTATATATTTTTATTTTTAAACGTTAAGTGCAGTTATACGTGATTATTTATTTATTTATAATTCTAACTGTTATTTTCTAAACTAGAACATTCATTTCAATATTTTAATTTATCAGAGCCGCCTTTTCAAAAAGGGTTACCATTATAACTTTCCATGAATTAACCAAAAGCGAGATCTTTGCTTCATTTGAAATTACAAGGAGTTATTTCTTAGTGTAAACTATAGAAAAGAATATATACATCTTACACATCTTTTTCCCTTTTTGGTATATCTTTTGTTAATTCAAACGGTGAGCTTTTATACATATTTTGGAATTGGATAATTTATTGAAATTACTCGGAACCATAAATCAATCTATAGAAATTCACATTTCATGCCAGCTAGGGCAACCTAATTTACAATCTAATTATAGATTTGGAATAAACAAACATTCTATAATAATAAATAGTTGGGACTAAGTTCAAATTTCTAGATTAGGTTATATGTACTATTTTTCTATTCCAGTTATCTGTTTTATTAAATATGTAGGCGATATTCCTATACATTTGTTTTAAGCCTACAATTCATCAGATCTTATTTAGGCATTATAATTAAATAAAATCCAACGATATAAATTCCAATGTTATCAAATCTTCAAATCTAAATCGATTTCCTTACTTGACTCCTTTTACTTTCTAATCTAAAAGAATATGTATAGAGAGGCATATACATATTATTAGAATTACAAATCTGAGAACAGATTTGGGGTTAAGGGGAATATAGATTTATAATTATAAAAAATACATTTTTCCACAATATTGATTCGCCCCTTCTCTTCTTCTCTTTTGTTTTCTACCCTTCTCTGATTATATATTTATATATAATATTTTATAATTTTTAGAAATACCGAAGAAGAAGAAATGGCAGAGCTTCATTGTTTAGGTAAGAAAATATAAGAAGAGAAGTAAGGGTTTAATCTAATCGCTATATTAAAATAATTAAATCTGGGAAGTTGGTTAAGGCTTAAACCCTAGCTGCCACGTTCGAACTGGTCAACAATTCCCTTATAGGAAGTCAACCACTAGCGGCCGACCGGTCTAAGGAGGGGTCGACCGATAGGGTCCCGTATTTAATATTATCTATTTTGGTTTTTATTTTTAATTATTTTCGCTCCAAAATCTTCAAACGTTGATAACTTTTCATTTGAGCTCCGATCGTAAAACTCCAAATATGAAAGTTGCTTAGAAAATCATCACGAACTCAATTTTGCAAATGTTATGACCAAATTCCAACATTTGCTCAAATTCCATTTTTAGAGCCTGATTAGTTATGTATTAATCATCATTAATTTTACAGAATGTTAAAATCTTCCTCCTTAAATGAATTTCGTCCCCGAAATTCCCCGAGGGTTTATTCATGTAACATAGCACGCAACCAGTCTAAGCTATCCAATCAATTAATATACAACCTATTTTGTAGCCAAACGTGCACAAGTGCATGGAGTATCATAAAATATAAAACATCTATGCAGAATGACTCTAAATTGGCACTTCTTACATGAATACATTCTTTTAAAAACATTTTGAAAATATGATGCAAAAAACCTAGATATATTGGCAGCTCTATATGTATGCAAATTTTCCAAATCCTTTTTTGCATAATAATTTCCACATCCCAACGAGTAGTAGTATGGTTCAACCAATTTTGCATCCAATTTCAACCATCCAAAACCTAGCACACAACTTTTAACATCTAACTTTTTTGAAAATCCAGTTTTTGAATCTATACTCCTATGTGGGAAAAGGAATTTAGATGGAATTTTTTTACAATTCACCCTTCTTTTGGATACCTATTCTGTTGTATCTTGGAATCTTCTCTTTTGCCCCAAAAATTTTCTAGCTTTTCCAAGTACAATTTGCATAAGGAGCCTTATTTTTGAATGTTAAAGCATAATTATCCTAAGCGCAAGTTTTTGTTTATTCTCAACAAGATATGTAAATAGAAATTCCAAAGCTAAAACAACCTTTTTCCTTGTTATTATCTATGTTTAGTATACTGTCAACCTTCTCGGACAGTAAAATTCATATTCACTAACACATCGGCCCGCCCTATGTTAAGCATGTGGCCCTAGAAAATTGGAAAATTTTCATTTTCCGTCAAAAATCCTTTTCCTTTTCTAATCAAATTCGCAAAATAGTTTGAAAAATCATATTCACAAAAGCATTTAAACACCATTTTATTGTTATTATTTTCTTTTTTTAGAAGTAGTTGGCCAAAATATCCCTAAAACATTTGAACCCATCTTCTCAATAGAATTTAAACAAAATTTTTAAAAGAATACGAATACAATTTTCAAAACATTTGTCACTTCATTCTTAAAACAAATCAGGCCACATCTTAACGTAATCAGGACTCAATCTATGAGCTAATTATATGATTGACCCTAGTATTGTGCAATTAGTCTTAGATTTAGGGAACCTTTCCCTTTCTTTTATTCTAAAACAATAAACTACCTACAAGCGTATTTATAAATTTTAGTTTCAAGGCATATGACAGTGCCAGTGACTTTGTAAGAACCTTTCCAGTCCTCCATTAGCAAAATTTTATTTTCCTAAAATTCTAAAGTTTTGGGATCCTAGTATTTTTTTTATTTCTAGTTTCTAACTTAATTTCCTAATTTATTTAATAAACTTCCAGTCTTATCTATATTTTTATCGCTAGTTAAGTGTCCTCATGGGATCTTCTTATTTGCACTGTTTTCGAATATATTAATATTTATATAGCAGGTCTAACCCATCCATCAAATTGACACATGATAAGATAGGAACATATCTCGTACCATATCGTATGCTTTTCTAATAACCTAAGTGAAACAACTAGCGATTACAACCCAAAAATCTTAAAAGAATGCAACAACCCATATTTTTGGGTCTTCGAATTTGAATATTTAATTTGTTTAAATATTCGAGTTTGAATTAAATTATAATAAAATCTATTTTCCATATAACCGCTTGATTTTGAATGACATATTTTTAATTTAATTTATAGAATTTTTTCATAATTTTTAATTTGGAAGATAAGTAAATCTTCGTTTGACGTATTTTACGGCAAACGTTGGCATTTTGAAACTTCATAGAATTAGATAACTTGTGTATTTTATTGTTGTTTTGTAATCGCGTAATATTTCTATACGCAATCAAATTTTGTTTTCTATCCTTCACGGCTCGTACGCGGACGCGATATGGTGGGATGGGGTATCTAAATATTTTCTATTCAATTCAAGAAACAATGTGTACACATATGTTCTAATCAGTACATCTATATACAACAAGTACAGAACAACTCATTCCTTTTTTCTTCTGCTCATCCACATTTTTGCCTTCCTTAGCTCCTTTGTCCCCTCTGTCTTCACTGACCTTGCCTTACTTTTGTCACATCATGTTCTTGGATCACCTATATGTATTAGGATGTTCAACGCAGAAGGGTTTTCATTTTCTTGGCTCCTCAATTTCTCGTTTACAGTAAGCTTTCCAAGAGAAAAAAAGAAAAACATTGGTCCATCTTGTTTCAGAAATCAACAACTCTTCATTAATCAACAATTAGCCCAAACTACCAAAACAAAAGTCATCCGTATCGGCCTCTAGTATTTTAAAAAATCGACGGTGCTTGAATTCATTAAGTAACAACTAAGAAATCCTCAAAATTCAGTAAATGGGAAATATGTGCATCAAGCTTCAAAAAATCATTTCTCTCGAGTCGTTTCGAACCGTTCGATGCCGCTAGCACCATCGAGTTCATATCGAAGCATAACATTTTTGGTATAAGTTCGGCGTGATTCCATGACGATGTTTGACGTTTGTCGAAAACTAGGGTTGCGGATAATCGATGATTTGGTCATCGATTCGCGTGATGGAGGTTGCCGTGATGTCAATCTTGGAGAGTGCTTCGTCGTGGCAAGTTTTGGTAGAGTCTGGTGAGAATAAATGTCACGGCTTTTGGCGACCTGTAGCTTGGTGATGGATTCGTTCGATTAGATCTTGGTGGAGAGGGTCAGAGGCTTGGTGATGGGTGGCGACATGACGAGAGGGAGGAGTTCGATTTGTTGGTAATGGCGAGAGGAGATGTTGGTCGTATAGAAGGCCGTGCACGTGCACGGATATGCATGGTTGTGGGTAGTTGGAAATCAAATTGAAGAGGAAGAAAGAGCTGTATATTTGGGTGCGTGTTTGTTTGCATATTGGGCTTGGCCCGTTTGAGCGTGGGTGAGTGTTTATATATATTGTTTTGTTTTAATTAATTATATATATATATATTAACATGTTAACTTTGAAAATTCATATTTCATTCATATTAAATCCGTTTAACCCGCAGATTTTTACGTTAGGTTCGTATGGACGAGTTAAACCTTTTAGTATAACCTGTTGGTAGCTTGGAACATGTAAAAATTTGTGAAATATTTAAACAGACTGGGTTTAAATCACATTATTTTAAATAATAACGTTGTTTAAATTTATATACCTTAATTATTGATATTTATTTGGCCATATAAATTACTGCTAAGTTAAATTAGATCGAATATGGTAATTTGACATCTGCTAGCGAAATATAACACTATTCCGCTAATTAAAATTAATTTACATTTAATTAGCAGAATAAATCCCCGTTTAGTTATTTTTTAGATTGACATTTGATTATATATCGTTAATTGATATGCCCCTTTGAATAAGTGATATGGTAACCAATAATGGTTAAATGTTAAATTATTTATATAGTCGCTGATTATGTGAATATAAGTTATTAACTTGGAAGGTTAACCTTGAATGAGATGGTAGTTTGTATAAGTACCAGGGTGATTGTTAAGCCTCCTGAAATTTTAAAAAGTTAAAAATTTTATTTGGAAGTTAATTTAAGAATTTTTATTTAGTAATAAGATTTTAAAAAGTAATAATTATTTATTAATAATGTTTAAAGATAATTAATAATTTTTTAATAATGATTTAAGTAAACTATTTTATTAATATGATTCTTAAAAGTTATTTCTTAAATGTTATTTAAGAATGTTTAATTATTATTTAGAAGTTATTTAATTATTGTTTTTAAAATGTTTTAATTCTATTTTAATTATTCATTTAAAATGATTATTTATACTTTAATTTTTAATCAGAGTTATTTAATTATATTGAATTAAGTTATTTAATTATATTTATAAGTTAATTAATTATCAAATTAATATTAGTTTAAAGTTAATTAATTATCGTTTTAATAACGTTTTAAAGTTAATTAATAATTATATTGGTATTATTTTGAAATTAATTTATTAATACAAATAGTGTTCAAAATTAATTTAATATATTATTAAAGAGATTCTAAAGTTATTATTTTAAATATGATTTGATTAAAATGATATATAAGGATCTTTAAATAATAACTTATTATTTGAAGTTATTTTAAATATATCAAGGGAACCTTACGAACTTAAAGAGTTTATTGTAACGACCCGTAAATTTTAACTGTTTTAATAACGTAATTAGTTGAAATTTTGTGAAATTTTAAACGATAAAATTTTGAATTTTTTTTTGATATTTGGAATGCGTCTAATTAATCATAGCAACCGGTAAATTTTCATCAAATAATTTGGAAGTTTATTTTCTAGTGTAATTTTATTCCAATTTATATCAGTTAAAATTGATGATAATAAAATGTTTTCCAAACCTAAATATTTTTACATAGGAAATTCTAATACATCTTCTGACTAAGACGCCATTTTTCGTTTTTCCAAATTCGGACTTCTTAAGCTCCGTCGATCTTATTTTTCTGCGTTTTTGCTGCATTTTCCACTAGTAGAAAATTCGAATTTTTATAATTAAATCGTACTGCTAATATCTGTATACCGTTTTGATCGTCTCGTCGTGCTGATCTCTACGGTATATTTATTTCTGTATTTTGAGGTCCGGTACGCGGCGGAAACAATAAACTGTTCGTTGTAACGGTACCTTTAACTGTGACCGTTTATGTAACGGCCGTGATTTCTAAATCACTGTCGTAATAAATATTCTAAAAATCTGTAACGACCGTGATTTTTTAAGTTACGGTTGGAGCAAATAATTTATATAGAAAATTTTTAAATTAAAATTTGGAAAGAAAAATATTGATGCAAACTCAGAGGCAAAGTCAGTGTGGCCTAGTCACTTATTTGGAAACAAGCTTTGGTATTTTCTTTCATGCGTGCTGTCTCTATGCCCAGGTCATTAAAAAGGTGACCATAATTCATAAAAAAATTGTGGACATATTCTTTGCTGTAAGCTAAGGTTCGAAATTCCTTTGCATTATTTATTTTAATCATCATTTTGCCTGGGTATCACACTATCCTTAAAGCAAATATTCGAACATTGCTATCATCAATAAATACAGTATGTACTTCTTCCTTTGTTCACGTCTGCAATAAATGCTCTAGTACGAAACTATATGGCCAGCCCCTCATCTTTCAACTTGTTCACAAAAGTTGAAATATTTCTCTGCAACATCTTTTAACTCATTCTCTTCTGATAGCTCAGCAAAAACACTTTAATGGCGGGAAAAATATATATATATATAAAAATCTTGCTTCTAGTGGTTCCAGTTGCTAATAAACTTTGAAGCAAATTCCTGGTGAGTGCTAAACTCACAACATCTAGTTTATTCATCATCTCAAGCTTATCTCAATTTGTGTGGAAGAAGATTTCGAAACCTTGTGTGTACGTGTCAGTCAGTGCAACAAATTGCAGTGCATACTAGAAGGTGTATTATAAAAGTGTGCCCAGACCTTTTATTTCATACTGCATTGCGTGTGCACACAGTTGTGTTGCACCACTGATTGTCACGCTGGTTCATTTGGGTTGTACATCCAAGTGCTCTTGAATCTTTCATCTTGGTACACATCTCTGGCTCGTTCACTGACATATGTTTATATATGCACTTGGTTTCTTGATGCATTATATACACGTGCTCTAGCCAGTTGACTGTGAATTGCTTAGGCTACATACTTCAGTTTGGTTGCCAGTTAATCATCTATTCGATCTATTATTATATACTAAGCAGTTATGAATTTGGGAAAAGATTATGGTAGCCATTTATAATATTGTAAATGGAAATATTTAGTTGTATGCATCACGGATCCGGTCCTTACACAATTGATTGCTGTGCACTTTCATTTAGTTGCACTGTATTGTGTTATTATTTGTATGAATGCAAAGCCTTGGTTGCCAGGTCATTTGCGTTTTTAACCAAGCCACATTACTTTGGAAATTGTTACAGACGTGCAGTAGGCAATGCATAAAATCTTTTTAGCAAAAATATTTGAACTTGGTTTCAAGCATTCATTATCCTGTCATTTGTGTGAAAAGAAGTTTGCCCAGGCTTTGGTAATACTTTCTTTCGTGTGTATACAGTAGGTTATATGCATGCAAACTAGAACTAGTGACGTATTCACTATTTTTATGCAAAAATGAAAAGTGTGTTTATGAGTTTAGTACAAATGAACAAAGCACTTGTGCAAGTGGATAGTGCAACATTTTGTTGAATTTATAGTAGTGCAGCCTACCGGTTAATTTACGTTGAACCGATGTTTGGTTTTAAAATGTAATTTGTTGCCGTTATTTTTTTTAACAAAATTTATACGCCGGTATTATATTTTTGTTGCGTGTTGTTTTGATGGCATTTTGACGAATGAAAATTCACTGTTATTTTGACTTCAGTAATCGTCAATTTTAAAGTGAATTTTTAAGCGGTTACCCCGCAACACTGATTTTGATATCCGTTTTTACGGTGTTTTATGAAGCGCAATTTCCTCGCCGAAATTGCTACAGATATTGATGTTTTAATCACGTGTTTTAAAAATTGTTTTAAAATAAAATTGTTTCCAAAATTTTACAGTTGCGCTTTCAAAAGAATGAGGAAGCGATTTAAACGATTCAGCAAAATTGAGGACTATGAACCCTTACTTTTACTGATTCGGTTAATTCCGGACTTGTCCGTTTGAGAACGTACATTTTATTTATAAAATACACAATTTTGCACTTTCAAGGAAACGATGAAGAGGTTTAAACGATTTAGCAAAAGTGCGGAGTATGGAACCACGCTTTTACTAATTCGCTTAATTCCGGACTTGTTAATTGAAACATTTGCTATTTGATGATTCTGATGATTTTGTTGGGCTTTCGAGCCACTCTGCTGGACCTTCGGGTCATCTGATGGACCTTCAGGTCAATTACCAGTACTAGACCTTCGGGTCACTCTGCGGACCTTCGGGTCATCTGATGGGCGCCAAAAATTTATAGTACTTAGTAGGCTTCAGCCATTTGAGATGCACGTGCGGCATAGCTAAAACTCGTCATCTACTGGGATCAATCCACTTTTATGCTGATTTTTCTAGTTATCGTATTTTGATTTCTAGATTTTACGACTGCTGATTTTCTAGTTATCTATTTTTGATTTCTAGATTTTGGGAATTGCTGCTTTGAATTCAATTATGAATTTGGAAGTTGAGTTTGTGTATAGTCTCATCTGAGATTATAAATTTGCGTATTGCAGTTTTGAATTTAATTGTGAATTTGAAAATTGATTTTGATGGAATTTAAATTGAAAATTTCTTCATTTAAACTATGCTGATTATTTATAATGAATAGTCTCATTCAAGGCTATAATTATTTGTTTAAGTGTTGTTTATCATACAGTTATTTTTGAGTTTAAATTAGACTGATCTGTTTATTATTTTCTTCTAAATAATACTCGGGTCAGACCGAGTTATTTCAGAGTAATCTCTATCTCTGATTCAGTTGCAGCTTCAGCTTTTGGGATTTCACATCATCTTTTGTCTAGCCTTCGAGGAGTTCTTTTGGTTTATTGACTCTCATCTTATGTATGTATTGATGGATATGTATATGTACATTGGTTTCATGTGAACTATCGGTTGTTGTAGCATGTATCCAGATTTGTCTTCGGCTATATATCTGATATTTCTGTTCTGATGTGATTATACTATCAGTGTTGTTGTTATTATGAGTTGTTTTGGATTTTTCTTTAGCCACTGTAGTTTCGTTTTAGATTTGGGTTGAATTTATATCTTTGGGAGTAATTTTCACAACTCCTGTCGATGTAATCAATACTCGTCTAAGGCATAACATACAGATGGTCGCTTCTAACAAGCCTTATTCTTCGCAATAGCAGACGTTATTCCTTATTATAACCTTTGTTATTGTGAGCATAGAGGTGGGGCGTCACAGTTTAATTTTTCCTTCCGTTTCAAATTGAAACGTTCTGCATACACTAATATTAATTGCTATTTCATTTTATAACTCCGGAATTCATGCTTGCCTTTTTCTATTCCTTATATGTTAGCTGATTCGTTCATATCCTCTCTCTCTCTACTTTTTTCTTGGGGCATTCTTTCTTTAGCTCTACTGGTCATTTCTTTTGCTTGGGAAATCAGCTCATTGCCGCATTTCTTCTCTTCTCTACTTTATTTTGGTTCTAAAAAAAATAAAGTTTATATATGAAAATGTTTGCTTCCATTTTTCTTTTGAGATAGCCTTCGCCTGATAGCACAACCAACTTACCCCCTCCATTTCCCTCTCTCCCTCCTCACGTGTAGCCAAGGTAGTCCACCGATGTTTGCCTCACCACCATTGACGCCCTAGCCTTCCACATCTCCAGATCCACTCATGGCCACCACCCCTTCGACCAAGCTTTAGGCCGCAACCACCAACCTCCCTAGATCCGCGACCTTGCCTTCCTCTCCATGAAAGTAGCAGCGGCGACCACTGCTTCCCTCCCTACATCGAACCAAAACCGATAACTCCTCTTGCCTCTTACCTTCCCAGACCACGTTCTCACCTTCAACTCCAATTTTACTCACATGCCGACATCTCCATACGAGATCCAACACCAAAGCAATCAGATCGGCCTCCCCTTCTCTCCCCTCTTGCCCCTGACCAGCCGCAAGCTAGTCTAGGCCGAGCTCCGCCGCCAAGCGCTACTCACGCCCTACTTCACCACCTGCCGTGAGCATCTCACCATACGCCATCTCGAGTTCGGTTGTTCCTCTTATTTTTATATATAGGTAAATTATATTTCTGTTGATAGATATGTTATAAGTGTTGAGTATATACGTACATATTTTTTTTTATTGTATATATATATATATATATAAAGCTATTTTATACTAGTTGGTTAGTTTAAATATATAGGTACGTTATGTATATGTTTCGAAAGTAAGATATATGCATTCGCATATAGGTTTGCATGCATTCTTTTACCTATGTAATGATTTTATGTACAAAACTATACATATTGTATATTTGGTTTACTGTATATAATAAGTGTGGAGCCATTTGTATGTATATATAGCATCTTGCAAATTTTATTTAGTATATAATATATACACGTAGTGTTCTAAGTATAAATACTGTTTAAATTTTAGTATTATATATTTCGATCTGTTGGCTACATGTCTAATTTATATAAGTATTACTTTACATTTTATATGGGTATATAAGAATAGTTCGCATAGTGGAAAATCTGCATGCAAGTTGTTATAGAGATTATGTCAGAAGCTATATACTTCGACAGTTTTAAAATATAGCCTGTGGTTCAAATTACACTAATTTGTATATATACTATACGGTATGTAATATGTTATGTTTATAGATAGTTTACATAGCTTAAAATAATAATATATATATATGGTACATAAGAGTTCATATGTTATGTTTATACATAGCTTAAAGTGGCTTTTGATTTCGGTTTTCGTGTTTAAATAATAATAATAATAAGCTGTATATATATTCAATCAGTTTTGTTACTTTTGTATAGGGTATATATTTATAGTTTATAGAAGATATGTTATATGAGTTAGGCAGTGGTATATATGTATAATAGTTCGCTTATATCTCTCTGTATCTTTAGTCATAATGTAAGTCTGCATATTGTTGTATGTAAGTTACACGTTTATAGCTATACATGCATACGCAAGTTAAGTTATACGGTAAATAATAAGTATATCAAGTTATGGAATTTGCTTAAGCTATATAAAATATGTTAGTAGTTTATATATATACTTTTCATACATTTGTTTATATAAGTTATAATCTATTCGGTTATATAAAAAGTTGGTTATTCACATATATATAATATTTTGGAATATATATTCAGATATATATGTTATACTGATTTTTATATAAGCACTAGCCTTAAGTGCTGTTTGTATACGAAAAAAGGGAAAAAACATATAGTTTCGTTGTTTTACCTTTTGTTTTGTAAACTTTATATAAGAAAGTATTTTATCCTGTAGCATTTGCTGTTGTATGCAAAACTTGTAGTACATCGATTATAAACGAAACCGTGTGTTTACAGTATAAATGATTACAATATGAAAGTTGCAGTTTTATATATATTACGCGTATTAAGCTTATGTTAGTTTTATAATACATTGGCTATAGTATATGTCATTTCCCTTATATTTGGCTATATATATATAACAATCTCGATACATTTGTCAATTGATTTTATAAATATATATATATTATAGAAATAATGATTTTAAAGTAATATAGTGGTGTGTGTTTTAAACTTTATATTTTGATTTGAGAAATGTATAGCGATATAACTTACATTTTGTTTTAAATTTTATCAAAACTGATTTGTTTTGTTTGCATTAATTCCTGTTATCAGCATTATCTGTCGAACTCGAATCCATCTTGTTAGCACCAAAAATGGTCACTAATCTCGTAGAGAAAGATTGTGTAGAGATATAAGTGATGAAAGTAAATTAAACAGAGAAGACAATGCTAATTTAAATGCAGAAAGTAAGAACACTAAATTTATAGTGGTTCAGCGTAATTGCCTACGTCCACTTTGTTCAACTTTATTGATTTCCTTTATGGTTGGTTACAAATACAATTCGTGAATCAAATGCTTGAGTGAAGTTGTTAAGTAGAGAAGATGAGTCTTGAAAATGGCAGAGTCTCCCCGGTGTTTTCTCTCCAAAAAAGGATCCATTTCATTGTGCCCCTGCCCTTCTATTTATAGAGGAAGATGGATTGGACTTCCTTCATGGGCTTAGGAACAAGGTGCCTCTGCCCATAGTGGGTGAATCTGCGCACCAGGCCAGGCAGGCCGAATGCTCTTGCTTTATTGTGGGCCTGACAACTTGCTACCACCTCCAGTCTCTCCTTGATCAGAATCTTGTCTAGTGCTAATGATAATTTCTTCAACCGTCATTTTGTAACCGGGCCAAGATGCCGGTTAACACATCTTGCTTTGCTTTGAAATTCATGCTTGGATCTGTACCTCATCTCATTTCGTTCATCTCTCTAGCCTCGAAAGGTGAGTAATCACTCACGATTAATGTTCTTATATTTATTAAATTTGATTTCAATTGAAACGACAATTGAAATATGCTGCTGTTAATTATTTACATTGTTATATATATATGCCATTATCTGTATCTATTCACCTGTGACATCTGACACCATTATCTGTTATTTATATTAATGATATATGTCTGTTATATTATTATTACATCTGTTCTCACTCTACAAGTTCCTTGTAGTATAGAATTCCCTATGGGTTGAAATGATACATACCCGAACGATCTGTAGAATAGGAGAAAATCGTTATGGGTTGAAATGATAAACCTAAGCGATTTTCATTGAATTGAATTTGGGATTGCGGGTTGAAAAGATATATACCCGTATATATAATTAAATTTCGGATTGAAATGATAAATATCCATATCACTTGACCATAGGTTAGAAAATTATATACAGATACCGTTGGGCTATATATAAATATTTAAAAAAAATATGATTTCTATGGTTTTGAAAGAAATATATGGTTTTAATAAATATTAATTTTAAAGATTTATTAAAGTTGATTTAATAAAGTTGATATATAATATGTTTAAGTATTTATTTAAAATATATATTTTCAAATATAGAGTTTATAATGATTCAGGTTGGAAAGGTATATTTGAAATTGATTTGAAATTATATTTATTTAAGAATTTTACTTAAATAAGGTTGATTTATAATTTATTAAATTTGAAAATTGAAAAGATATGGTTTATAACTTGAATTTGATTAAAAGTGACTTAAGTGAATATTTCAAACTTATATAAATTTAAATGGGATATTTTGTTTATTTAAAATTTTAAATTGAAGTTGTATTTAGATGTATTGAAATGATTAATGAAATATCCCAGAAACTAAATGAAATGAAATTAAATTGAGATATAAATGGAATTATCAAATTTAGTTTTTGAAATATGGAATATTTAAAGCTTTGAAATATATTAAAATTTAATGGTTTATTTTGTGTTTCAAATCTGTATTTGAAATCATTATAATTCGAAAGGATTTATTGAGAAATTGAATTGAGTTGAAATTTATGAATTTAGATTGAATTAAGTTGAATTTGGAAGTCGAGTTAATTTGAATCGATTTGTGAATATGTGGAAGCTATTTTATTTTATAAAGTATTTTTAAACTATATCTACAACTATTTATATTTTACTTTATAAATTATTTTCATATAAACTACTTTATATAAATCATTTTCAATATATATTATTTTATTATAAACTATTTTAACTTATAACTATTTTATATAAACTATTTTAGTATATACACTAATTTTAATATCTAAACTGTTTAAGAGGAAAGTGTTATGAATTCCAAAATGTTATGATTTCAAACTATAGTTTCAAAGTGTTATGAATTTCAAGGTTTTGATTTCCAAAGTGTTTTGATTTTAGAAGACTTACGATTTCGAAAGCGATATAACTTTGGAAAGTGATATGATTTTGGAAATGGATTTATTTGAAGTGAAAATGATATCGTATGGATATGGTTTTGAAATGGCAATGATATTTCGGTTTTGAAATATAAACTATTTTGAAAGTTTATTAATGACCAATCGGTGTAATAATTACGTAGTTATTGAAGAGTCCAGGATCGGTTAGGGACATACTCTCTGTCCAAACCGAAAACCACTTTAATAACTATTATACGCGGAGTGTGATCCAGAATGAAGTGGTTGGAATGATGACGTTGCTGAATTTAAAGAAAGAGAACGATAATGGATAGCCTTGACAATTGTGTCAAATTTGAAATGACTTAAACAGGAGCCGTGCCGGGCCAGTGAGGTTAGCTACTCTAGCGGAAACACTTCTTCATAAACTACTCATTACTTGTTTTTGATTGGTGCGCACCCTTGAATTGAGAGTGTTGTTTCGCGGTGTTGCGATCGTTGCAGCGATGCATTCTAACCAGTCCGGATCAGGCAAACGGTAGTTTCACTACCTTGGGTATTGCCTCATGTGCCTTGTCATACTCGTATTCCTATGCGCGACCACTACGATTTGTTTCGTGTTATACCTATGGAGTACTCCCTGATAGCCCACTAATTTAGGGTGGAGTTTACAGTGCTGTATAGACTATGATGCTTATATAAAATGTGTTAAGGGGGATAATGGTAATGCCTTAACGCTATTTTGATACTTTATATTACTGATCGGCATTATCTACTTAGCGTACATTACTACATAGTAGATAGTTTAATGGATCCTTAGAGGATGGTTATCCCAAACATCCTTTGAGTTACTTGTATTTCAGTCGTTATTTCACTTGAGTTGGATTTATTGATATAAGAATGTTAATCCTGAGTCGAGTGTTTTGTGTTTTCTTTACGCTCGGGTCAGACTGAGTGTACCAGTATTCGAGACTCACCTTTGGAGTTGGAGCTTCGCTTGGATATCCAGCTATCTATCCAGCTTTCAGATATTCAGTTGATTCTAATGATGTATTCTGATTCTTGTATTTGACTATTGTATTCGAGATCTGTTGTAACTTATTTAACTCTGTTATATATATATAGTAGCTTCATGAACTACTATTCATTTGTTTCCACTGCATATTGTTATATGACTCTGTGTCTGTGATTCTGTGATTATTTATATACTGTATATGCTGAGTTTTGCCAAATTTAAATTACAATCCATTGTTTTGAATTATTCAAGTCCGGCATGTATGGATTTATTGTCGATTTGAATGGTCCAAAATACTGGGTCGTTATTGTTGGTATCAGAGCTTTGGTTTTAGGCAAAACTCAGCATATGGAGTAGATTTAATTACAGAATACTTTCGTTCAAGCTTGAATTCTTTCTTCTTCGATTCGGTTTTCTTTGAATTTTGGAACGTTCCCTTCGGTTCTAAAATTCATCATTGTCTCTCTCTATTCGTGTTTTCTGATTCTGGAGTATCCCATGACTCCACTTCGAATGATTTCTATAATAAATCGGCGGTCTCGCCAATCTTTGAATGATTTGTAAAGGAGTGAAACTCCTTTACATTTGGGCATCGATTCGCCGGAGATTCTATGTCCTCGGTTTAGATGCTAATATCGTTTGTTATGCCGAATTCGATCTCTTGAGATCGAATTTAGATTTGCCTCAGAATTCCACATCGATCTAATTCTTGAAGTCATGGTCGACCCGGTTAAGGTTGCCCGCGATTTATAAACTTATCCATCTTCCTATTTTGTTATTTAATCATCTTATCTTTGTTTCGAACCAATCTTCGAATCAAAATTCTCTTTGATTTGAGTCCATCAAATTTGAATCTCTATCCTTGCTTTGAAATCCATTCTTGTATCGTCGAGCGAGGAAGTGTATTTGTGAATCAATATTAAAAATGTTTTATATTGTGTTGTTTGAGTTGTTGATGTTGATTTGGGTTTTCGATCGATTCGTCTGATCAACGCTATCGATAGGATTTCCAAAACACTTGAACAGAGCAAACTGACACAATATTATTTTCAAAATTTGGTAAATGAAATGAATTTGTATGATTATATTATAAATATATAAGAAAATTTTTCTGGAATTTAATAAGTTAATTAAATTGGTTGTTTGAAATGATAATATTTGGTTATCATTTATTGTTCTAAATGAATTTATAAACTTGGTTTATAAACTGATTTAGAATGTGGAATGAATTTAAACTGAGAATTTGAGAATTTAAATTTCGGTGATTTCAAACTTTGGTTTTAAAGTTTAAATTGTATATTATTTAGTTCAAATAGAAATCGTTTCAAAGAATTTAGATGTTCAAGTCAGTGCTCTTCTCTTTTGTCGCTGGAAAATAATTTCGGTGATGGCGGCCGCATCATCGACATTCATTTTCGAGTTTCGAAATGAAGGGACCAATTCGTAGCTTTGCTACAGTTATGTTTTGGAAATTAAATTGATTTAATTTCTTAAGTATGATTTGATTTATGTATATATATAGGTATATTATTTAAATTTAATTTGATTTGATATATATAGTATATACATAATTATCTCTAAATGGTTTGAAGTGAATCGGAAATTTAATTCTTAAATTTATGTTAAGAGACGATTTCAACAAAATAAAGCTAAAATTTTTGAATAAATATTTAAACTTGAATAATTGAATTGGGAAAATTTTATTTGTATATTATTCAACTGCATTCTAATACAACTTACCTAACTCATTCAGAAGTTGAATATGTAATCGGATAATATACAATATAAAATGACTTTATAAGGAAAAATTTGAGTGTTTATAATAAATGTTATACACTTAATTTTAAGTATAAAATGTTAATATAGATAAATAGAATAATAAGTTAATAGAATAATAAATGAGATAAATAAAATAAATTCTGGTTTGAGGGAATTAATAAATTGAGATTAAATCAACTTAATGAAATATCTTGAATTAATTGAATTTAAATTGAATTTTGTTTTGCATGAAACCTTTTGTATCAAATATAAATAAATTGAGATTAAATCAACTTAATGAAATACTTGAATTTGAAATCAATTATTAAGTATTAATCAATTTAAATTGAAATTTATATGGTTTGTATTAATTGTTTTATTTTGTTTTCAGTCTATTTTCTTTCTGGTGTTTATTCTCCTACCTCCTTCCTTTTCGAGGACGAAAAGTTTTGAGTGGGGAGAGTGTAACGACCCGTAAATTTTAACTGTTTTAATAACGTAATTAGTTGAAATTTTGTGAAATTTTAAATGATAAAATTTCAAAATAAAAAAATTTGATATTTGGAATGCGTCTAATTAATCATAGCAACTGGTAAATTTTCATCAGATAATTTGGAAGTTTATTTTCTAGTGTAATTTTATTCCAATTTATATCAGTTAAAATTGATGATAATAAAATGTTTTCCAAACCTGAATATTTTTACATAGGAAAATTCTAATTCATCTTCTGACTAAGACGTCATTTTTCGTTTTTCCAAATTCAGACTTCTTTAGCTCCGTTGATCTTATTTAACTGTGTTTTTGCTGCATTTTCCGCTAGTAGAAAATTCGAATTTTTATAATTAAATCATACTGCTAATATCTATATACCATTTTGATCGTCTCGTCGTGCTGATCTATACGGTATATTTATTTCTGTATTTTGAGGTCCGGTACGTGGGGGAAACAATAAACTGTTCGTTGTAACGGTACCTTTAACTGTGACCGTTTAATTTTTCCTTCCGTTTCAAATTGAAACGTTCTGCATACACTAATATTAATTGCTGTTTCATTTTATGACTCCGGAATTCATGCTTGCCTTTTTCTATTCCCTATGTGTTAGCTGATTCGTTCATATCCTCTCTCGCTCTACTTTTGTCTCGGGGCATTCTTTCTTTAACTCTACTGGTCATTTCTCTTGCTTGGGAAATCAGCTCCTTGCCGCATCTCTTCTCTTCTCTACTTTATTTTGGTTCTAAAAAAATATAAAGTTTATATATGAAAATGTTTGCTTCCATTTTTCTTTTGAGATAGCCTTCACCTGATAGCACAACCAACTTACCCCCTCCATTTCCCTCTCTCCCTCCTCACGTGTAGCCAAGGTAGTCCACCAAAGTTTGCCTCACCAATATTGACGCCCTAGCCTTCCACATCCCCAGATCCACTCATGGCCACCACCTCTTCGACCAAGCTTTAGGCCGCAACCACCAACCTCGCCAGATCTGCGACCTTGCCTTCCTCTCCACGAAAGTAGCAGCGGCGACCACTGCTTCCCTCCCTACATCGAACCAAAACCGAGAACTCCTCTTGCCTCTTACCTTCCCAGACCACGTTCTCACCTTCAACTCCAATTTTCCTCACATGCTGACATCTCCATACGAGATCCAACACCAAAGCAATCAGATCGGCCTCCCCCTCTCTCCCCTCTTGCCCCTGCCCAACCGCAAGCTAGTCTAGGCCGAGCTCCGCTGCCAAGCGCTACTCACGCCCCACTTCACCACCTGCCGTGAGCATCTCACCACCCGCCATCTCGAGTTCGGTTGTTCCTCTTATTTTTATATATAGGTAAATTATAATTCTGTTGATATATATGTTATAAGTGTTGAGTAAATACGTACATATATATATATATATTATTGTATACATATAAAGCTATTTTATACTAGTTAGGTAGTTTAAATATATAGGTACGTTATGTATATGTTTCGAAAGTAAGATATATGCATTCGCATATAGGTCTGCATGCATTCTTTTACCTGTGTAATGATTTTATGTACAAAACTATACATATTGTATATGTGGTTTACTGTATATAATAAGTGTGGAGCCATTTGTTTGTATATATAGCATCTTGCAAATTTTATTTAGTATATAATATATACACGTAGTGTTCTAAGTATAAATACTGTTTAAATTTTAGTATTATATATTTCGATCTGTTGGCTACATGTCTAATTTAAATAAGTATAACTTTACATTTTATATGGGTATACAAGAATAGTTCGCATAGAAAATCTGCATGTATGTTGTTATAGAGATTATGTCAGAAGCTATATATTTCGCCAGTTTTAAAATATAGCATGTGGTTCAAATTACACTAATTTGTATATATACTATACGGTATGTAATACATTATGTTTATAGATCGTTTACATAGCTAATAATAATAATATATATATACGGTACATAAGAGTTCATATGTTATATTTATACATAGCTTAAAGTGGCTTTTGATTTCGGTTTTCGTGTTAAATAATAATAATAATAAGTTGTATATATATTCAATCAGTTTTGTTACTTTTGTATAGGGTATATATTTATAGTATATAGAAGATATGTTATATGAGTTAGGCAGTGGTATATATGTATAATAGTTCGCTTATATCTCTCTGTATCTTTAGTCATAATGTAAGTCTGCATATTGTTGTATGTAAGTTACACGTTTATAGCTATACATGCATACGCAAGTTAAGTTATACGGTAAATAATAAGTATATCAAGTTATGGAATTTGCTTAAGCTATATAAAATATGTTAGTAGTTTATATATATACTTTTCATACATTTGTTTATATAAGTTATAATCTATTCGGTTATATAAAAAGTTGGTTATTCACATATATATAATATTTTGGAATATATATTCAGATATATATGTTATACTGATTTTTATATAAGCACTGGCCTTAAGTGCAGTTTGTATACGAAAAAAAGGGTAAAAACATACAGTTTCGTTGTTTTACTTTTTGTTTTGTAAACTTTATAAAAGAAAGTATTTTATCTTGTAGCATTTGCTGTTGTATGCGAAACTTGTAGTACATCGATTATAAACGAAACTGTATGTTTACAGTATAAATGATTACAATATGAAAGTTGCAGTTTTATATATATATTACGCGTATAAGCTTATGTTAGTTTTATAATACATTGGCTATAGTATATGTCATTTCCCTTATATTTGGCTATATATATAACAATCTTGATACATTTGTCAGTTGATTTTATAAATATATATATATTATAGAAATAATGATTTTAAAGTAATATAGTGGTGTGTGTTTTAAACTTTATATTTGTAATATCCCGGAAATTTATGGACAATATCAATTTAATAATCTGTTTAAATAATTAAATTGATTTGTTAATCTTTGATAATAAAAATTTGAATTGGTTAATAATCTAATTATATAAATATTTAATTAGTGAAATTTATCTTTTAAAAGCTAATAAAATGTTTTCCTATTTATAATGTATATATATAGTTATATATATTATGAATAAATAAGTTTGGATTTAATGAATAAAATCTTGTTTTTAAATTCTAATATTCATTTTTATAATTTGGAAATTATATATGAAAATTTAAAATATCATTTAAAAATTTAACATTAATGCATTTAATTAAGATAAATAAGATAAGTAATTTATAATTTCTTTTATAATGATTTAAAATTGGTAAATGAGTTATTTTCAAAATAATAGTAATAAATGTATAAATATAGATAGATTTTAAAAGACAATATGATTATTTTAAAATTAAAATATGTTGATATAAATTAGTTTTAAAAATTGGATTTTCAAATATAAATAGAATTTGAATTTGAATTTATTTTGAATTCAAATGAATAAACATATTTAAATTATGTAAGTAAGCTTTCATTTTTATATGTATTGTTTTATTTCATTTTCTTTAAAAAAGGAATGCACATATACATTTACACATGAAAGTAATTCATATATATATATAAGCATTTAATAAATAAAGAAAGAGTTGTATTTACTTTTATATTAAATAAAAAAAGAAAATATGTATATAACAAGTGTTAATATCTTAAGTAACTAATGAGACAAATGTAAACAATTAATCTACTCAATTTGACAAATGTTATGTTTTTAGACAAGTGTCCTTTTAATTTTTGATTTTTATTTTTAAATAAATCATTTATACTTATATAAGCATGTTTTCTTCAAAATCTACTCTTTCTAATGTTCATTTTTTTTCAAAGTTAAGAAAAAGAAATCTTTCAGCTGAACTAAAATCTGAAACAAATCTTCTCTCAACAAAACAAAATCCTCTTAAAAAATCTGTAATCAAACTATCCTCTCAACCAAAATTAGTAATCAAATAGATCAAACTCAACAACCTGTCTCCAGTTTTAGCCTGAGCATGGTTTCAAACTTAAATATCCAATGGCAAGTCAACAATCTTAATATCAGCAACTTCAGTTACTTTCAAATCTTCAACATATATCAACCTGAGATCAAACTGGCAACCAAATCAATTCAACGAATTCAGATTTAATTCAATAGTAAGAAGATCTAGTGCAAGTTCCAGATTTAAGAAAAACTGTCCTCTGTTTCTTATTTCAGGTGAGTAACTTATATTTTTTTTTAAAAAAAACTTAAGTATATCTGTTTACATGCTAAAAATCCTTGAATCTATGATGTCTAATGCCTGCATGTTGTTTAGTATGTTGATATGTATGTATATTTTTGTATATACGGATGAATTGGTGTGCATGTCTGTTTCTTGCTCTGTTTCCAGTTTCAAGCTCGAAAGTTTGGATTTAAATCCTGTATCTTTTGACCTAGTAACCATTATGATTTAAGTTAAAAATAATAATTGTTTGTTTAATCATAGATTAGTGTTTAAAGTTTTATTTAAGTTAAAATAAAGAGGAAATTGCTCTGGAAAACATAGTGGAACAGGAAACTTTAGTTTTTGTTAAAATTCAAATATCTTAATTCAATGGTACAGGCATATAATCTGAAATCATATCCTAAAACATGAATTATAAAAGTAAAATCACAATTTCTAGAGGGGTGTGGTACGAGCAGTTTGGGTTTAACCAGAATTTGAATTCTGGTTGATCTCTGATGATCTAGCGGGTTGTCGAAGGCGTGATTCTCCCTGGAGATAGCTAATTGATGGGTAAGGTCGGGAAAAATGCCAGGAAGCTATTCAAGTCCCTGTATTGGCGGTGGGTGATCAGATTAGGCTGTAGCCCTAGATTTTGGATGGTCGGGAAATTTTAGTCACCATAGTGCCTCTGTTGATCGAGTGCCACCAGATTGTGGGGAATAGAAGCACGAACGTTGACGAAGACGTGGTCAGAAATTCTGGTGCTCAGGCGATCGGAGGAATATGTTCGAGCGATTTTCCAGGCTTTGGGTTCCAGTTCGTGATGGTGATGGGTTACTCGATTTCAAATTCGAGGGGTTGTTGAAGATCTAGTGATCGAGTTAGGGTATGGGGTTGATTGTCGACTTGTAGAGATCGTCGTGGGTGGCCGGAGCTCAGACGAGTAGCTGTGCACGTGCACACATGGTATCAGTTGGGTTCGTATGTGGAGTTAGAGGAAGAAGAAGGCGTACTCGAGTATATTGATGATTTGACTCGAAGTCGTGCTCGGGAAAATGGGGACTTGGCTCGGGTTCGTTGCAGAGAAACTCGTGTGGGTTAAACTGTTTTAAATTTTTAACATAACAAAGTTTTTAAATAAAAAGGGGAAGGGAAACTCGAAGTCAGGCTCGGGGGTTTTCAACTTTTTCTCGGGTAATTTGATGATTGGCACGGGTCATTTGTGAGGTTGCAGTTTTAAACCCAGACAGAGTTTTTAAATTTTAAATTGAGTTTAAAATGTTAAGTAGGATTTAAACAAAATTTTAAATCAGATTTTAAAGGTATGGATTCAGTTTATTAATATCCTAGTTAATTAAACAAGTTATAACTATTTATAATGTTTTAACAAATATAAAAGGTTGAAAGTATAATTTAAAAAGTTTTGAATTTTTAAATGAATTGGTTTAAAACTCTTTAAGTTCTTTTAAATGATAAATGTTTCTTTAACAAGGGTTTATAAATTTAATTTAAATTTGGGTAAAGTTAAACTTGTAATTATTTTTAAATCTTTAATTTAAAATGAATTAAAAGAAAGATTTTAAGGTAAAATGTTTAAAGATCTTTGTTAATAATAATTAAAGTAGTTATAAAGGTTAATACTTTAATTTAGAGATTAATTAAGGTTTAATGATTTAAGATTCATTAAAATAATAAGGTAATTAAAGAATAATTTAATAATTTAATTAATTAAAGGTTTAGTGTTAATTAATTAAATAATTAGGATTATAAATTAATTAATTAAGGTTAATTAATTTGGAATTAAGGATCATTTATTTATATAAGTATAGATTATTAATAAATGATTAGAAATTAATCAAATGATTAAAGATTAATTAAGAAATTAATTTAGTAATTAGAGATTAATTAATTGGTAATTAAGAATTAATTAATAATGGTTGATTTAAGTTTAATTACTTAAATGAAGAATTGTTAATAGTTAATGAGAGATCATTAATTAGGGATAATTAAATAATTAATTAATGGGATTAATTTTGATAATCAATTAGAATGATAATCTTTTATGAATGGGTTAAGTAATTACTTAATGGAAGTAATTAAAGAAATTAATTACTTAAGGTAATTAATTAAATAAATTTGGTAAGTTTAAATTAATTAATTAAATTAATTTAAGATAATCATTTAGTGATTTGATAAGTATAATTACTTAAATGTAATTAGTGAAGTGTAATTACTTAGGAAAGTAATAAAAGCTAATTACTGGATGTAATTAATTAAGGGAGATGAAATAATGGAAGTAATTTGGATTTAATTACTTTTGTATAATTAATCAAGGGATTAATTAAAAGATAATTAATTAATGAGTAATTAATTTATGGAAGAGTAATTAAGGATAGTTAATTACTAAATGAGATTAATCAAAGGTGATTAATAAATGTGACTAATTAATTATTAATTTAAATAAGATAATTAATTAAGAATAATTAAGGATCATTAATTAATTAATGATGTAATTAAGGATTGGTTAATTAAGATTAATTAATAAATAATTAGTGATTAAAGTAATTAATTAATTGTAATTAATTAAGGAGTAATGTAATTAAGTACAGTTAATTAATAAATGAAGTAATTAAAGATTAATTACTGAAATGGTTTAAGATAATTAATTTGTGAAATTAATTAGGGATTAATTACTTAAAGTAATTAAAGTATAATTAATCAGGAATGATTAATTAAGATGGATATTTAGAGTAATGATTAATTAATTGGTTTAATTAATAATTAAGTAAGCAGGATTTATAGAATGAGGTAATTAGTTTAATTCACTTTAAATTAATTAGAGATAGTATAAATCATTACTTATGGATGGATGAATAATATTGAATGCTTTGCATTGTTTGATATCTCTGATGAGATATATACTGATATGTGATATGGATGTTTTGGTTGAATTGAAATGATAATGTGAATTATCTGTTTGGGATGATAATGTAGATTATCTATTGAATTATCTATCTTTGTGTAGTATAGATAAGAAGTGAATTGTTTTAACCTTAAAACAACTTGGCCCTTAAAAGATACGTTTTGGATTTCGATGAGACCGGGATCGGGTTTCCGTATACCGGAATTCCAGGTCTGGAGACCCGAATACCACATCGATCCAAATTTACGATAGGTCGTGAATCTCAAGTGAAGATGAAGATTCAGAGTGCAAGGGTTATTGTCGTTAACTCTGAGGGTGATTCCAAAACGAGTGTAACGAGATAATGCCTTCGGTTTCGTTCGAACCCGGAACGAACTTGTATGGATTGAATGCTTTCAGCACATCGTCAGGCGGACGATGAGCATTCTAAGTGATATGTTCTGATTAAAGGTAATCGTAACCTCAAGCCTCATCAACCGGGAATGGCTAAAACAGGGGAGGTGCAGCAAGGCTTCGTGGGTAGCACCCACTGAGAGCAAGATAGATCCCTGTCTAGAGGTCCCTTTTCTTTTATTCGGCTTAGTGTGTGGTTGGTCGCGCCAACTACGGGATTATCTTGTTCGGGATTATCCAGTAAGGGATGGTTTCGGCTTTGTGTTGCAGGGGAGCGGGCGTACTCCTCGGTACGGTGATCTAGGCCACGTACTGTGACGGGCGGTACCCCAGTAGCCCTGCCATTGTATGGAATCCAAACTCCAATAAGTGCCGTACGTATTAGTTGTGCCCAACTATGTTGGAATGTGAGATGTAAGCATTTCAGCTATTTCTATATTTTACTTGAAAACCCTAGACCCTATTATAATAAAATCAGATTTCCTATCAAATGTTTTGGTTAGCGTAAGGTAAAAACTTACCCATGTTTATTTATGGGGAGTCTTACGTGATACCTTTTCTTTCTAAAGGTTTTGAAGTTAAGCAAGTTTAACCTGTTACTCACACCAGACCCATGTCTGACCCAAGTGTTTATTTCTGTTTTATAAACTCTTGGGTACTCAAATTTTTACGAGTAGCCAAGGGATTCAGGTTTAGCTTTGACGAATATTCTGAAGGAGCAATGGAGCAGGAGGCTTCGGCGTTCGTAGATATAGTATTCCGCTGTGTTGATATCTGTGATAGTGTCTTGTTTTGTATTTGAGTTGTAATGTCTAGACAGATGGTTATAACTGTCTAGTAAGTGATGTATATGCTGTGTAACTCTGTAAATTGTTGTATACTATGTAATAGTTTATGTTATTAATATAATTTATTCGTTCCGCTGTGAGATCGTTGTTGTTGTTTCTTTCTTTCTTCTCTTCTTTTCTATTTTCTACCCCTTTCTTTCTTAATAACGATGCGACTTTCTGGGGAGAGAAAGTCGTGGTCGTTACAGTGGTATCGGAGCATAGGTTGAGCGAATGCCTAAGCTTTTGGTTAAGTGAATATCAGAACACTAGGTTGAGTGAATACCTAGGTTCGGAAGGATTGTTCATTAGAGATAGGATCTGTAACAACCTGTTTGAGTCTGAGTGTATATATATTCGAGAGCGCGTATTTGTTAGTTATATAAAATGGTTTTATATTGTGTTAATTGATCGGTTAAGTGGTATATGGATTCTGGTCAATACGAGTAGCTAACGTTATTGATAGGGATCTCTAAACACTTGGACCAGGCCAATGGACACAATATTGTTTTAAAAAGGTAGATGAAATAATTTTATCCAGATATAATTTCTATAAAAAGTATCATTTTAAAAGTATATGGTATTTGTGATGATTGGTTGAGATGATAATAATTTATCATCTAGGATTAGGAGTTTGAGTGTTGAGGTTGGAAGTGTATCTGTCGAGACTGTAGACCTAATACCGTCTCGAGTAAGCTTTGTTGTGGTGTAAGGATTTCACCAATCTCTGAAGGAAATCTGTTATGGTTCGGAGTTTATCTTAGGAGTTGGATGAGTAGAGTTGGATCTGTCAGTGAGGCAGAAGCGAGTGATGGTATCTTGATACTTCTGGAAGAAGTAGCTGCGTGATGAGATGCAGTGACTATGGATGTTCCCGAAGATGTTTTCTTTGGAACAAGTTTAAGGAAGTGTGTATATTTCGGTATTGTGGCTGAGTTCAACATGGTGTTTGTGTTGGTTTGGGTCCGAGTTTCTCGAAGAGCTTTGGTTAGGAAATCTTTGGCATCTGTGGCAGCAGTGCAGCTTGGAGTGTTCTGTGTGTTGGCAGGAAGTTTTTGGCTAAGCATTTTTCTGAAGGTGAAGTTCAGAAGCAGCAGAGTGGATCCATTTCTTCGATAGATTGGATAGTTAAGTATAAGCTGTTCTGATTGGTAAAGAGAGAACAGTTTTCTTTGCAGTTAGGCTGGGTTGATCGCAAAAGTGACTTGCGATAGTTTGAGTATTCTCTTGAGTTATCTGAGATTTTCTGGGATGTGTTGTCCAGTTTGTGCTTGTGTTCTTCATCAGCATTCTTATCTACTCCAGATCAGAGTGGTGTAGCGGAAGCAGTTTGGCGAGTGCTCCTGTTTGTCTTTTCCAGATAGGAGAAGTTAGTTCAGTCTACTGATGGTAGTAGAGTTGTGTTTTGGATTGGGTAGATCTTGAGAGGATCATTGGTTGAGTTATTTTTGGTCCTGTTTGTTTCTAGAAGCATCGGCGAAGGTTGAGTTGATCAGGAAGGATTTGTAGGAAGCCGAGATCGTCTGAAGATTTTGTGGATAAGAGACGAAGGAATTTGAAATTCGAAGTTGGAGACTTCATTGTTGTGAAGTTTTTCTCTGATTAAAGGGAGCTATAAGATTGGGTAAGTCTCGGAAGTCAGCTCTGAGTTGTTTTGGATCTTTTCTATGTTCTGATTTGGATAAGAGTTTGATCTACTGGATTGAATTGTCAGTTTGGATAACGGGAATTCAATGTATTTTACGTATCTCTGAGGGAGTACGTGTTTGATCTATCTCTGGTTTAGGAATCAGCAGTTCTGGAGGATTTGGTTGTTGAGTCAGACTCGTCTGTAGTCTGATATTCTGTTTAGTTTTGTAAATCTAGATAAGTAGGAGCTCTATAGCTTAGTATTGTTTGTTTGGATTGTTTGTAGAGCGAGTATCCCGGTATATATATACTTGGGGAAACTCGAGGAAATTCTATCTAGAATTTTTCTGGATAGTTTGAATTGTTTGATTGAGTAAATTGTTTGCTATGGTTGTTAGCATATGAATGATAATTTATGGTTGTGATTTAAATAGATTATTAAATTACCTTTGTTTTAAATTTCGGGGACGAAATTATTTTAAGGAGGGAGGAATGTAATATCCCGGAAATTTATGGACAATATCAATTTAATAATCTGTTTAAATAATTAAATTGATTTGTTAATCTTTGATAATAAAAATTTGAATTGGTTAATAATCTAATTATATAAATATTTAATTAGTGAAATTTATCTTTTAAAAGCTAATAAAATGTTTTCCTATTTATAATGTATATATATAGTTATATATATTATGAATAAATAAGTTTGGATTTAATGAATAAAATCTTGTTTTTAAATTCTAATATTCATTTTTATAATTTGGAAATTATATATGAAAATTTAAAATATCATTTAAAAATTTAACATTAATGCATTTAATTAAGATAAATAAGATAAGTAATTTATAATTTCTTTTATAATGATTTAAAATTGGTAAATGAGTTATTTTCAAAATAATAGTAATAAATGTATAAATATAGATAGATTTTAAAAGACAATATGATTATTTTAAAATTAAAATATGTTGATATAAATTAGTTTTAAAAATTGGATTTTCAAATATAAATAGAATTTGAATTTGAATTTATTTTGAATTCAAATGAATAAACATATTTAAATTATGTAAGTAAGCTTTCATTTTTATATGTATTGTTTTATTTCATTTTCTTTAAAAAAGGAATGCACATATACATTTACACATGAAAGTAATTCATATATATATATAAGCATTTAATAAATAAAGAAAGAGTTGTATTTACTTTTATATTAAATAAAAAAAGAAAATATGTATATAACAAGTGTTAATATCTTAAGTAACTAATGAGACAAATGTAAACAATTAATCTACTCAATTTGACAAATGTTATGTTTTTAGACAAGTGTCCTTTTAATTTTTGATTTTTATTTTTAAATAAATCATTTATACTTATATAAGCATGTTTTCTTCAAAATCTACTCTTTCTAATGTTCATTTTTTTTCAAAGTTAAGAAAAAGAAATCTTTCAGCTGAACTAAAATCTGAAACAAATCTTCTCTCAACAAAACAAAATCCTCTTAAAAAATCTGTAATCAAACTATCCTCTCAACCAAAATTAGTAATCAAATAGATCAAACTCAACAACCTGTCTCCAGTTTTAGCCTGAGCATGGTTTCAAACTTAAATATCCAATGGCAAGTCAACAATCTTAATATCAGCAACTTCAGTTACTTTCAAATCTTCAACATATATCAACCTGAGATCAAACTGGCAACCAAATCAATTCAACGAATTCAGATTTAATTCAATAGTAAGAAGATCTAGTGCAAGTTCCAGATTTAAGAAAAACTGTCCTCTGTTTCTTATTTCAGGTGAGTAACTTATATTTTTTTTAAAAAAAAAACTTAAGTATATCTGTTTACATGCTAAAAATCCTTGAATCTATGATGTCTAATGCCTGCATGTTGTTTAGTATGTTGATATGTATGTATATTTTGTATATACGGATGAATTGGTGTGCATGTCTATTTCTTGCTCTGTTTCCAGTTTCAAGCTCGAAAGTTTGGATTTAAATCCTGTATCTTTTGACCTAGTAACCATTATGATTTAAGTTAAAAACAATAATTGTTTGTTTAATCATAGATTAGTGTTTAAAGTTTTATTTAAGTTAAAATAAAGAGGAAATTGCTCTGGAAAACATAGTGGAACAGGAAACTTTAGTTTTTGTTAAAATTCAAATATCTTAATTCAATGGTACAGGCATATAATCTGAAATCATATCCTAAAACATGAATTATAAAAGTAAAATCACAATTTCTAGAGGGGTGTGGTACGAGCAGTTTGGGTTTAACCAGAATTTGAATTCTGGTTGATCTCTGATGATCTAGCGGGTTGTCGAAGGCGTGATTCTCCCTGGAGATAGCTAATTGATGGGTAAGGTCGGGAAAAATGCCAGGAAGCTATTCAAGTCCCTGTATTGGCGGTGGGTGATCAGATTAGGCTGTAGCCCTAGATTTTGGATGGTCGGGAAATTTTAATCACCATAGTGCCTCTGTTGATCGAGTGCCACCAGATTGTGGGGAATAGAAGCACGAACGTTGACGAAGACGTGGTCAGAAATTCTGGTGCTCAGGCGATCGGAGGAATATGTTCGAGCGATTTTCCAGGCTTTGGGTTCCAGTTCGTGATGGTGATGGGTTACTCGATTTCAAATTCGAGGGGTTGTTGAAGATCTAGTGATCGAGTTAGGGTATGGGGTTGATTGTCGACTTGTAGAGATCGTCGTGGGTGGCCGGAGCTCAGACGAGTAGCTGTGCACGTGCACACATGGTATCAGTTGGGTTCGTATGTGGAGTTAGAGGAAGAAGAAGGCGTACTCGAGTATATTGATGATTTGACTCGAAGTCGTGCTCGGGAAAATGGGGACTTGGCTCGGGTTCGTTGCAGAGAAACTCGTGTGGGTTAAACTGTTTTAAATTTTTAACATAACAAAGTTTTTAAATAAAAAGGGGAAGGGAAACTCGAAGTCAGGCTCGGGGGTTTTCAACTTTTTCTCGGGTAATTTGATGATTGGCACGGGTCATTTGTGAGGTTGCAGTTTTAAACCCAGACAGAGTTTTTAAATTTTAAATTGAGTTTAAAATGTTAAGTAGGATTTAAACAAAATTTTAAATCAGATTTTAAAGGTATGGATTCAGTTTATTAATATCCTAGTTAATTAAACAAGTTATAACTATTTATAATGTTTTAACAAATATAAAAGGTTGAAAGTATAATTTAAAAAGTTTTGAATTTTTAAATGAATTGGTTTAAAACTCTTTAAGTTCTTTTAAATGATAAATGTTTCTTTAACAAGGGTTTATAAATTTAATTTAAATTTGGGTAAAGTTAAACTTGTAATTATTTTTAAATCTTTAATTTAAAATGAATTAAAAGAAAGATTTTAAGGTAAAATGTTTAAAGATCTTTGTTAATAATAATTAAAGTAGTTATAAAGGTTAATACTTTAATTTAGAGATTAATTAAGGTTTAATGATTTAAGATTCATTAAAATAATAAGGTAATTAAAGAATAATTTAATAATTTAATTAATTAAAGGTTTAGTGTTAATTAATTAAATAATTAGGATTATAAATTAATTAATTAAGGTTAATTAATTTGGAATTAAGGATCATTTATTTATATAAGTATAGATTATTAATAAATGATTAGAAATTAATCAAATGATTAAAGATTAATTAAGAAATTAATTTAGTAATTAGAGATTAATTAATTGGTAATTAAGAATTAATTAATAATGGTTGATTTAAGTTTAATTACTTAAATGAAGAATTGTTAATAGTTAATGAGAGATCATTAATTAGGGATAATTAAATAATTAATTAATGGGATTAATTTTGATAATCAATTAGAATGATAATCTTTTATGAATGGGTTAAGTAATTACTTAATGGAAGTAATTAAAGAAATTAATTACTTAAGGTAATTAATTAAATAAATTTGGTAAGTTTAAATTAATTAATTAAATTAATTTAAGATAATCATTTAGTGATTTGATAAGTATAATTACTTAAATGTAATTAGTGAAGTGTAATTACTTAGGAAAGTAATAAAAGGTAATTACTGGATGTAATTAATTAAGGGAGATGAAATAATGGAAGTAATTTGGATTTAATTACTTTTGTATAATTAATCAAGGGATTAATTAAAAGATAATTAATTAATGAGTAATTAATTTATGGAAGAGTAATTAAGGATAGTTAATTACTAAATGAGATTAATCAAAGGTGATTAATAAATGTGACTAATTAATTATTAATTTAAATAAGATAATTAATTAAGAATAATTAAGGATCATTAATTAATTAATGATGTAATTAAGGATTGGTTAATTAAGATTAATTAATAAATAATTAGTGATTAAAGTAATTAATTAATTGTAATTAATTAAGGAGTAATGTAATTAAGTACAGTTAATTAATAAATGAAGTAATTAAAGATTAATTACTGAAATGGTTTAAGATAATTAATTTGTGAAATTAATTAGGGATTAATTACTTAAAGTAATTAAAGTATAATTAATCAGGAATGATTAATTAAGATGGATATTTAGAGTAATGATTAATTAATTGGTTTAATTAATAATTAAGTAAGCAGGATTTATAGAATGAGGTAATTAGTTTAATTCACTTTAAATTAATTAGAGATAGTATAAATCATTACTTATGGATGGATGAATAATATTGAATGCTTTGCATTGTTTGATATCTCTGATGAGATATATACTGATATGTGATATGGATGTTTTGGTTGAATTGAAATGATAATGTGAATTATCTGTTTGGGATGATAATGTAGATTATCTATTGAATTATCTATCTTTGTGTAGTATAGATAAGAAGTGAATTGTTTTAACCTTAAAACAACTTGGCCCTTAAAAGATACGTTTTGGATTTCGATGAGACCGGGATCGGGTTTCCGTATACCGGAATTCCAGGTCTGGAGACCCGAATACCACATCGATCCAAATTTACGATAGGTCGTGAATCTCAAGTGAAGATGAAGATTCAGAGTGCAAGGGTTATTGTCGTTAACTCTGAGGGTGATTCCAAAACGAGTGTAACGAGATAATGCCTTCGGTTTCGTTCGAACCCGGAACGAACTTGTATGGATTGAATGCTTTCAGCACATCGTCAGGCGGACGATGAGCATTCTAAGTGATATGTTCTGATTAAAGGTAATCGTAACCTCAAGCCTCATCAACCGGGAATGGCTAAAACAGGGGAGGTGCAGCAAGGCTTCGTGGGTAGCACCCACTGAGAGCAAGATAGATCCCTGTCTAGAGGTCCCTTTTCTTTTATTCGGCTTAGTGTGTGGTTGGTCGCGCCAACTACGGGATTATCTTGTTCGGGATTATCCAGTAAGGGATGGTTCCGGCTTTGTGTTGCAGGGGAGCGGGCGTACTCCTCGGTACGGTGATCTAGGCCACGTACTGTGACGGGCGGTACCCCAGTAGCCCTGCCATTGTATGGAATCCAAACTCCAATAAGTGCCGTACGTATTAGTTGTGCCCAACTATGTTGGAATGTGAGATGTAAGCATTTCAGCTATTTCTATATTTTACTTGAAAACCCTAGACCCTATTATAATAAAATCAGATTTCCTATCAAATGTTTTGGTTAGCGTAAGGTAAAAACTTACCCATGTTTATTTGTGGGGAGTCTTACGTGATACCTTTTCTTTCTAAAGGTTTTGAAGTTAAGCAAGTTTAACCTGTTACTCACACCAGACCCATGTCTGACCCAAGTGTTTATTTCTGTTTTATAAACTCTTGGGTACTCAAATTTTTACGAGTAGCCAAGGGATTCAGGTTTAGCTTTGACGAATATTCTGAAGGAGCAATGGAGCAGGAGGCTTCGGCGTTCGTAGATATAGTATTCCGCTGTGTTGATATCTGTGATAGTGTCTTGTTTTGTATTTGAGTTGTAATGTCTAGACAGATGGTTATAACTGTCTAGTAAGTGATGTATATGCTGTGTAACTCTGTAAATTGTTGTATACTATGTAATAGTTTATGTTATTAATATAATTTATTCGTTCCGCTGTGAGATCGTTGTTGTTGTTTCTTTCTTTCTTCTCTTCTTTTCTATTTTCTACCCCTTTCTTTCTTAATAACGATGCGACTTTCTGGGGAGAGAAAGTCGTGGTCGTTACAGTGGTATCGGAGCATAGGTTGAGCGAATGCCTAAGCTTTTGGTTAAGTGAATATCAGAACACTAGGTTGAGTGAATACCTAGGTTCGGAAGGATTGTTCATTAGAGATAGGATCTGTAACAACCTGTTTGAGTCTGAGTGTATATATATTCGAGAGCGCGTATTTGTTAGTTATATAAAATGGTTTTATATTGTGTTAATTGATCGGTTAAGTGGTATATGGATTCTGGTCAATACGAGTAGCTAACGTTATTGATAGGGATCTCTAAACACTTGGACCAGGCCAATGGACACAATATTGTTTTAAAAAGGTAGATGAAATAATTTTATCCAGATATAATTTCTATAAAAAGTATCATTTTAAAAGTATATGGTATTTGTGATGATTGGTTGAGATGATAATAATTTATCATCTAGGATTAGGAGTTTGAGTGTTGAGGTTGGAAGTGTATCTGTCGAGACTGTAGACCTAATACCGTCTCGAGTAAGCTTTGTTGTGGTGTAAGGATTTCACCAATCTCTGAAGGAAATCTGTTATGGTTCGGAGTTTATCTTAGGAGTTGGATGAGTAGAGTTGGATCTGTCAGTGAGGCAGAAGCGAGTGATGGTATCTTGATACTTCTGGAAGAAGTAGCTGCGTGATGAGATGCAGTGACTATGGATGTTCCCGAAGATGTTTTCTTTGGAACAAGTTTAAGGAAGTGTGTATATTTCGGTATTGTGGCTGAGTTCAACATGGTGTTTGTGTTGGTTTGGGTCCGAGTTTCTCGAAGAGCTTTGGTTAGGAAATCTTTGGCATCTGTGGCAGCAGTGCAGCTTGGAGTGTTCTGTGTGTTGGCAGGAAGTTTTTGGCTAAGCATTTTTCTGAAGGTGAAGTTCAGAAGCAGCAGAGTGGATCCATTTCTTCGATAGATTGGATAGTTAAGTATAAGCTGTTCTGATTGGTAAAGAGAGAACAGTTTTCTTTGCAGTTAGGCTGGGTTGATCGCAAAAGTGACTTGCGATAGTTTGAGTATTCTCTTGAGTTATCTGAGATTTTCTGGGATGTGTTGTCCAGTTTGTGCTTGTGTTCTTCATCAGCATTCTTATCTACTCCAGATCAGAGTGGTGTAGCGGAAGCAGTTTGGCGAGTGCTCCTGTTTGTCTTTTCCAGATAGGAGAAGTTAGTTCAGTCTACTGATGGTAGTAGAGTTGTGTTTTGGATTGGGTAGATCTTGAGAGGATCATTGGTTGAGTTATTTTTGGTCCTGTTTGTTTCTAGAAGCATCGGCGAAGGTTGAGTTGATCAGGAAGGATTTGTAGGAAGCCGAGATCGTCTGAAGATTTTGTGGATAAGAGACGAAGGAATTTGAAATTCGAAGTTGGAGACTTCATTGTTGTGAAGTTTTTCTCTGATTAAAGGGAGCTATAAGATTGGGTAAGTCTCGGAAGTCAGCTCTGAGTTGTTTTGGATCTTTTCTATGTTCTGATTTGGATAAGAGTTTGATCTACTGGATTGAATTGTCAGTTTGGATAACGGGAATTCAATGTATTTTACGTATCTCTGAGGGAGTACGTGTTTGATCTATCTCTGGTTTAGGAATCAGCAGTTCTGGAGGATTTGGTTGTTGAGTCAGACTCGTCTGTAGTCTGATATTCTGTTTAGTTTTGTAAATCTAGATAAGTAGGAGCTCTATAGCTTAGTATTGTTTGTTTGGATTGTTTGTAGAGCGAGTATCCCGGTATATATATACTTGGGGAAACTCGAGGAAATTCTATCTAGAATTTTTCTGGATAGTTTGAATTGTTTGATTGAGTAAATTGTTTGCTATGGTTGTTAGCATATGAATGATAATTTATGGTTGTGATTTAAATAGATTATTAAATTACCTTTGTTTTAAATTTCGGGGACGAAATTATTTTAAGGAGGGAGGAATGTAATATCCCGGAAATTTATGGACAATATCAATTTAATAATCTGTTTAAATAATTAAATTGATTTGTTAATCTTTGATAATAAAAATTTGAATTGGTTAATAATCTAATTATATAAATATTTAATTAGTGAAATTTATCTTTTAAAAGCTAATAAAATGTTTTCCTATTTATAATGTATATATATAGTTATATATATTATGAATAAATAAGTTTGGATTTAATGAATAAAATCTTGTTTTTAAATTCTAATATTCATTTTTATAATTTGGAAATTATATATGAAAATTTAAAATATCATTTAAAAATTTAACATTAATGCATTTAATTAAGATAAATAAGATAAGTAATTTATAATTTCTTTTATAATGATTTAAAATTGGTAAATGAGTTATTTTCAAAATAATAGTAATAAATGTATAAATATAGATAGATTTTAAAAGACAATATGATTATTTTAAAATTAAAATATGTTGATATAAATTAGTTTTAAAAATTGGATTTTCAAATATAAATAGAATTTGAATTTGAATTTATTTTGAATTCAAATGAATAAACATATTTAAATTATGTAAGTAAGCTTTCATTTTTATATGTATTGTTTTATTTCATTTTCTTTAAAAAAGGAATGCACATATACATTTACACATGAAAGTAATTCATATATATATATAAGCATTTAATAAATAAAGAAAGAGTTGTATTTACTTTTATATTAAATAAAAAAAGAAAATATGTATATAACAAGTGTTAATATCTTAAGTAACTAATGAGACAAATGTAAACAATTAATCTACTCAATTTGACAAATGTTATGTTTTTAGACAAGTGTCCTTTTAATTTTTGATTTTTATTTTTAAATAAATCATTTATACTTATATAAGCATGTTTTCTTCAAAATCTACTCTTTCTAATGTTCATTTTTTTTCAAAGTTAAGAAAAAGAAATCTTTCAGCTGAACTAAAATCTGAAACAAATCTTCTCTCAACAAAACAAAATCCTCTTAAAAAATCTGTAATCAAACTATCCTCTCAACCAAAATTAGTAATCAAATAGATCAAACTCAACAACCTGTCTCCAGTTTTAGCCTGAGCATGGTTTCAAACTTAAATATCCAATGGCAAGTCAACAATCTTAATATCAGCAACTTCAGTTACTTTCAAATCTTCAACATATATCAACCTGAGATCAAACTGGCAACCAAATCAATTCAACGAATTCAGATTTAATTCAATAGTAAGAAGATCTAGTGCAAGTTCCAGATTTAAGAAAAACTGTCCTCTGTTTCTTATTTCAGGTGAGTAACTTATATTTTTTTAAAAAAAAAAACTTAAGTATATCTGTTTACATGCTAAAAATCCTTGAATCTATGATGTCTAATGCCTGCATGTTGTTTAGTATGTTGATATGTATGTATATTTTGTATATACGGATGAATTGGTGTGCATGTCTATTTCTTGCTCTGTTTCCAGTTTCAAGCTCGAAAGTTTGGATTTAAATCCTGTATCTTTTGACCTAGTAACCATTATGATTTAAGTTAAAAACAATAATTGTTTGTTTAATCATAGATTAGTGTTTAAAGTTTTATTTAAGTTAAAATAAAGAGGAAATTGCTCTGGAAAACATAGTGGAACAGGAAACTTTAGTTTTTGTTAAAATTCAAATATCTTAATTCAATGGTACAGGCATATAATCTGAAATCATATCCTAAAACATGAATTATAAAAGTAAAATCACAATTTCTAGAGGGGTGTGGTACGAGCAGTTTGGGTTTAACCAGAATTTGAATTCTGGTTGATCTCTGATGATCTAGCGGGTTGTCGAAGGCGTGATTCTCCCTGGAGATAGCTAATTGATGGGTAAGGTCGGGAAAAATGCCAGGAAGCTATTCAAGTCCCTGTATTGGCGGTGGGTGATCAGATTAGGCTGTAGCCCTAGATTTTGGATGGTCGGGAAATTTTAATCACCATAGTGCCTCTGTTGATCGAGTGCCACCAGATTGTGGGGAATAGAAGCACGAACGTTGACGAAGACGTGGTCAGAAATTCTGGTGCTCAGGCGATCGGAGGAATATGTTCGAGCGATTTTCCAGGCTTTGGGTTCCAGTTCGTGATGGTGATGGGTTACTCGATTTCAAATTCGAGGGGTTGTTGAAGATCTAGTGATCGAGTTAGGGTATGGGGTTGATTGTCGACTTGTAGAGATCGTCGTGGGTGGCCGGAGCTCAGACGAGTAGCTGTGCACGTGCACACATGGTATCAGTTGGGTTCGTATGTGGAGTTAGAGGAAGAAGAAGGCGTACTCGAGTATATTGATGATTTGACTCGAAGTCGTGCTCGGGAAAATGGGGACTTGGCTCGGGTTCGTTGCAGAGAAACTCGTGTGGGTTAAACTGTTTTAAATTTTTAACATAACAAAGTTTTTAAATAAAAAGGGGAAGGGAAACTCGAAGTCAGGCTCGGGGGTTTTCAACTTTTTCTCGGGTAATTTGATGATTGGCACGGGTCATTTGTGAGGTTGCAGTTTTAAACCCAGACAGAGTTTTTAAATTTTAAATTGAGTTTAAAATGTTAAGTAGGATTTAAACAAAATTTTAAATCAGATTTTAAAGGTATGGATTCAGTTTATTAATATCCTAGTTAATTAAACAAGTTATAACTATTTATAATGTTTTAACAAATATAAAAGGTTGAAAGTATAATTTAAAAAGTTTTGAATTTTTAAATGAATTGGTTTAAAACTCTTTAAGTTCTTTTAAATGATAAATGTTTCTTTAACAAGGGTTTATAAATTTAATTTAAATTTGGGTAAAGTTAAACTTGTAATTATTTTTAAATCTTTAATTTAAAATGAATTAAAAGAAAGATTTTAAGGTAAAATGTTTAAAGATCTTTGTTAATAATAATTAAAGTAGTTATAAAGGTTAATACTTTAATTTAGAGATTAATTAAGGTTTAATGATTTAAGATTCATTAAAATAATAAGGTAATTAAAGAATAATTTAATAATTTAATTAATTAAAGGTTTAGTGTTAATTAATTAAATAATTAGGATTATAAATTAATTAATTAAGGTTAATTAATTTGGAATTAAGGATCATTTATTTATATAAGTATAGATTATTAATAAATGATTAGAAATTAATCAAATGATTAAAGATTAATTAAGAAATTAATTTAGTAATTAGAGATTAATTAATTGGTAATTAAGAATTAATTAATAATGGTTGATTTAAGTTTAATTACTTAAATGAAGAATTGTTAATAGTTAATGAGAGATCATTAATTAGGGATAATTAAATAATTAATTAATGGGATTAATTTTGATAATCAATTAGAATGATAATCTTTTATGAATGGGTTAAGTAATTACTTAATGGAAGTAATTAAAGAAATTAATTACTTAAGGTAATTAATTAAATAAATTTGGTAAGTTTAAATTAATTAATTAAATTAATTTAAGATAATCATTTAGTGATTTGATAAGTATAATTACTTAAATGTAATTAGTGAAGTGTAATTACTTAGGAAAGTAATAAAAGGTAATTACTGGATGTAATTAATTAAGGGAGATGAAATAATGGAAGTAATTTGGATTTAATTACTTTTGTATAATTAATCAAGGGATTAATTAAAAGATAATTAATTAATGAGTAATTAATTTATGGAAGAGTAATTAAGGATAGTTAATTACTAAATGAGATTAATCAAAGGTGATTAATAAATGTGACTAATTAATTATTAATTTAAATAAGATAATTAATTAAGAATAATTAAGGATCATTAATTAATTAATGATGTAATTAAGGATTGGTTAATTAAGATTAATTAATAAATAATTAGTGATTAAAGTAATTAATTAATTGTAATTAATTAAGGAGTAATGTAATTAAGTACAGTTAATTAATAAATGAAGTAATTAAAGATTAATTACTGAAATGGTTTAAGATAATTAATTTGTGAAATTAATTAGGGATTAATTACTTAAAGTAATTAAAGTATAATTAATCAGGAATGGTTAATTAAGATGGATATTTAGAGTAATGATTAATTAATTGGTTTAATTAATAATTAAGTAAGCAGGATTTATAGAATGAGGTAATTAGTTTAATTCACTTTAAATTAATTAGAGATAGTATAAATCATTACTTATGGATGGATGAATAATATTGAATGCTTTGCATTGTTTGATATCTCTGATGAGATATATACTGATATGTGATATGGATGTTTTGGTTGAATTGAAATGATAATGTGAATTATCTGTTTGGGATGATAATGTAGATTATCTATTGAATTATCTATCTTTGTGTAGTATAGATAAGAAGTGAATTGTTTTAACCTTAAAACAACTTGGCCCTTAAAAGATACGTTTTGGATTTCGATGAGACCGGGATCGGGTTTCCGTATACCGGAATTCCAGGTCTGGAGACCCGAATACCACATCGATCCAAATTTACAATAGGTCGTGAATCTCAAGTGAAGATGAAGATTCAGAGTGCAAGGGTTATTGTCGTTAACTCTGAGGGTGATTCCAAAACGAGTGTAACGAGATAATGCCTTCGGTTTCGTTCGAACCCGGAACGAACTTGTATGGATTGAATGCTTTCAGCACATCGTCAGGCGGACGATGAGCATTCTAAGTGATATGTTCTGATTAAAGGTAATCGTAACCTCAAGCCTCATCAACCGGGAATGGCTAAAACAGGGGAGGTGCAGCAAGGCTTCGTGGGTAGCACCCACTGAGAGCAAGATAGATCCCTGTCTAGAGGTCCCTTTTCTTTTATTCGGCTTAGTGTGTGGTTGGTCGCGCCAACTACGGGATTATCTTGTTCGGGATTATCCAGTAAGGGATGGTTCCGGCTTTGTGTTGCAGGGGAGCGGGCGTACTCCTCGGTACGGTGATCTAGGCCACGTACTGTGACGGGCGGTACCCCAGTAGCCCTGCCATTGTATGGAATCCAAACTCCAATAAGTGCCGTACGTATTAGTTGTGCCCAACTATGTTGGAATGTGAGATGTAAGCATTTCAGCTATTTCTATATTTTACTTGAAAACCCTAGACCCTATTATAATAAAATCAGATTTCCTATCAAATGTTTTGGTTAGCGTAAGGTAAAAACTTACCCATGTTTATTTGTGGGGAGTCTTACGTGATACCTTTTCTTTCTAAAGGTTTTGAAGTTAAGCAAGTTTAACCTGTTACTCACACCGGACCCATGTCTGACCCAAGTATTTATTTCTGTTTTATAAACTCTTGGGTACTCAAATTTTTACGAGTAGCCAAGGGATTCAGGTTTAGCTTTGACGAATATTCTGAAGGAGCAATGGAGCAGGAGGCTTCGGCGTTCGTAGATATAGTATTCCGATGTGTTGATATCTGTGATAGTGTCTTGTTTTGTATTTGAGTTGTAATGTCTAGACAGATGGTTATAACTGTCTAGTAAGTGATGTATATGCTGTGTAACTCTGTAAATTGTTGTATACTATGTAATAGTTTATGTTATTAATATAATTTATTCGTTCCGCTGTGAGATCGTTGTTGTTGTTTCTTTCTTTCTTCTCTTCTTTTCTATTTTCTACCCCTTTCTTTCTTAATAACGATGCGACTTTCTGGGGAGAGAAAGTCGTGGTCGTTACAATATTTTGATTTGAGAAATGTATAGCGATATAACTTACATTTTGTTTTAAATTTTATCAAAACTGATTTGTTTTGTTTGCATTAATTCCTGTTATCAGCATTGTCTGTCGAACTCGAATCCATCTTGCTTTGCTTCGAAATTCGTGCTTGGATCTGTAACTCATCTCATTCTGTTCATCTCTCTAGCCTCGAAAGGTGAGTAATCACTCACGATTAATGTTCTTATATTTATTAAATTTGATTTCAATTGAAACGACAATTGAATTATGCTGCTGTTATTTATTTACATTGTTATATATATATATGCCATTATCTGTATCTGTTCACCTATGACATCTGACACCATTATCTGTTATTTATATTAATGATATATGTCTGTTATATTATTATTACATCTGTTCTCACTCTGCAAGTTCCCTGTAGTATAGAATTCCCTATGGGTTGAAATGATACATACCCGAATGATCTGTAGAATAGGAGAAAATCGTTATGGGTTGATGTAACGACCCAGAATTTCGAACAAATTAAATTGAGAATATTTAATTAATTTTGAATATTTGAACGATGATTTAATTTGTATCCCCAATATAACTTTGAATTTGGCAATTAAATTTTAAAATTTAATCTGTTGAATTGAATAAAAATTTGAATCTTTAATTCTGAGCTGAAGAAAAATATTTCAAAAGCTTTTAAAATTCGTATTGATATTACTGAAGATAATAGAAACTTCAGAATTGAGTTTGGAAACAATTTGTTCAGTTTTGAATTTATATCGTTCGTATCGATTTTTAAAAATAGCCGTCCGAGGCACAGTCTCGGAATTCGACGAAACCAGTTCCATTGGGTCCGTAGTATTGAATTATTACCGAATTTTAAATTTCGCATTGATCGGAGTTGTTGTGTGAGCGTACGATATATAAATGCATAGAAAATTTATTCTAGAACAAATTAAATTTAAATAATATACAATGTCTTTCCTTTAACCAGCAATACGTACTAGCCACAAAACTGTCTCCTTTCGTACAAAACAACATCATCTCGTTCCCTGAAACATCGCGTACTCTTGTCTCCTCCCATTTCTATTACAAATCACGCAACTTCATTTCAAAGCAGATAAAATTTTAAAATAGAGAAAAATGGCGTTCTTAAATCTTCGTTCTAAATCAAGGCATGCTGAGCCTTTTCCCTTCATCTCGTTCTACCTCATTCACAAAAATATGGCACTGTCTTCCAATTTGAAAAATAAAATAAAAACAAACGAACAATTCCTTTCGTTCGAAATCAATCTGGCCCTCCCCAATAAAAAAAAATGGCGGCCGAGCTTAAAGGAGATCGAGGCAAGCTTGGTGGCTTAGGGATCGCGAATTCGATTGGGGGGCGCGAGTTCAAACGTGGGTTTCGATCACGATGATAAGGGGTTTCGCGATGCAAAGGGGAGGCGACGACCTGGCACTCGACGATGAAGTTGCGGCTTGCGGAAATCGTGGATGGGGAGGAGGCCAGTGGTCGCGATCGAGGCAGTGGTCTTGTCATCGAATCTGGTGGAGTTCGGTTATTGTGAATATAAGGTAATAGAGTTTATCTTTAGTTAAAATATGTATATATTTATTTGGAAATTTATGAATATATAGAAAAGAAATTTTATATACCGTGAAACCATAAACTTACGGTAAATATGTAAATATATAGGATTTTGGAAAACCATAGTGATTTATATAAAGATTTGATCTTTATAGATTATTTTTAAAAGTGTCAGTCAAATTTAATTTTTTATGGTAAGTGATTATTCAATTAGTTCAAATAGTTTGTTAAAGAAAAAAAATTTGTTTAGAGAATTTAATCACTAGTTAAAGAAATTTAAATTATTAGTTGAATTAAAATTATAAAACGGTAATTGAACTGTTCGATTTAATTCGAATATTAATAGATTGTATAAATTATTTATACAAGGTTAAAGTCGAGAAAACAAAAGAAGGATTGGATTGGATTGCAAAATAAAAGCTAAGGTGAGATTTTTCTCACTCAAATAGAAAAGTGGAATTTTCAGTTATTGTTTGATTGTCTGTTTGGTTGTGATGTTAGATATAGTAGGATATTTCTATATATATGTAGCAATATATACATATTGGTATATGTATATATTGGATTGATTGATTTACCGCCTCGTATAGCGGATGAGACCCTATTGCGCCGTTAGTAAGCGGATATATTATAAAAACCCATATACCGCGATATTCCACCTCGAAGTGGAATTGGTATTGTGCTAACGTCTGTGGATGCAGGGAAACAGGTTGGAGGGATCCAACTGGATTCCTCACCAGTATTTATTTATTTACAGATATTGATGTATATTCTGTTATCATATTGATATATGATGTTTGTTGTTGTGATTGACTAGTTGGTGCTGTTGCATCATCGGATTCAGTTTTGAAGTTTAAAAATAACGACTTTTACTCTAAAAGGATTTTAAAGTGATTTTTGAAAGTAGACGTTTTATTGGATTTTTGAATTGATTTATTTCAAATAAATAAACGTCTAGAATTTTAAAGTTATAAGAGTTAAGATTTTTGGTGAAATATAACCAAAGTGTCATTTTTGAAATAAAAGTCGATTTATTTATAAAATGATTTGAGTTGGGATTTTTGAATAACTATAAACGATTTGTATAAAAGATTTATAAAATTGATATTTATAAATCAAAGTATTGGAATTATAAAATGAGTTTTTTTTAAGTGTTAAAAATGAAAAAAATTATGGAATCCGTAAGTGAATAAAATTTATAGATTTATAAATTGTGAAGTTGAAAATGAATGAAATTGTAGAATAAAAGATTTATAAGAAATTGACTTATAAATTTGATTTTTTTACCTTTAAATGGATCTTGATTGAATTTGTTAATAAAGGAGATTTATAAATCAAAGTTGTTAGAAAATAGAAATAGAATTTATAAACGTTGTTTTATAAATTCGAAATCAATCAAAATTGAGGAATTTAATATAGAAGGTTATTAAGGGAATTTTATCCACGATTTTGGATAGTGGATAATTATTGAAATAAAAGGTGTAGAGATTATTGAAAATTGGTTAGTGAAGTATATTCACGATTTTGGACAGTGAATATATTCTTAAGGAAAATGGATATGGTTTTGGGAAAGTGATATTTGAAATGAAGTTAATTATTTTAAAAGATGTTTTGAAATGTGTTAAATATCGAAACCATAGATTTCAACATTCATTGTTGAAATAGACGTTTTCGAGGAAGAAGGAAATGGTGGACTATAACACTGTTGTTATAGTAAATGATTTCCGAAAGGAAATGTTTTTATATAGTATTGGGATTTACATATCTATCTTAATTTCGAATCCCTATACTAGTGATTTTGAGTCGTCGTAACGATGTTTTACGTAACATTCGTTTTGACTCAAATAGATGTTGTTATAGCAAATGATTTCCTTAAAGAATGAAATATATACTTAATATTGATTTAAGTATATCGAATATTTTCCAAGTGTTGAAAATAAATAGATTTGTGAAATACTTATTATTAAATAAGTATGGAAATGTTTTCCAAAATGAAATGAAACGTTTTTGAGATTTCATCTTCTTAAAGATAAAATGAAATTGAATATTTGAAATCGATTTGAGAATCGTATATCAGTAGATATTCTGAAAATATAAATTCACTATGGAATTTATAAAAGAAATGGGAAACTGTTTAGAAAAATAAACGTTGATTTATTTTTAAAGTGTGGAAATTTTATATCTAGTAAAGATATTTTTGGAAAATAAATAATTTGGAAAATTATTTGGAATCTGATGATGTCGCGCATCTTTATTGATAGTTAAATAACCGACTATCAATAATTACCTTGAATGGTATTTGTTGTGAATTGGATGAATTTGAATGCCACACTTATTTTTGAATAAGCGCTCACTATTCGGGTTAGCCGGGAAAGGACCATGGGGTCGTATAACCCATTCCGAATATGTGATAAGTCGTTACGAATTGCATTCGAAGACCGGTGTTGAAGACCGGATATTTTTGAAAACGGAAGGATTACCGTCGAGTTACTCTACATCGGCTGATCTCCGATTTAGAGGTTTTTATCACCCTTAGTGACGGGAAGTCCGGACGTGATTAGAAATTTATCCGGATGTGCAAGGGCTTCGTGAGAAGTGCCTTCGGTTCTGTTCGATCCCGGAACAGACTTGTATGGATTGTATGTCTGACGTTACAAATTGAGATATAAAGCTGATTTCTTTCAAATACATATCTGTTGGTGGCGGAGAATTTATTCTCTTATCTTAACACCCTTCTCTGAGACGTACGAGCTCAGAGGTTATGTAGTTGAAATTCATCAACGATATATTCCCAATGTGGTAACGTGGCATACTGAGTGTTGCTGTGAAATGATCAGTGTTTGATCATTTGCGATATGATCATTTGTTTGATCTTATATCTTTGTGATCATAGGTTGATCATTTGTTTGACCCGAAGCATGGCTTTGTAGAAAGCGTAGCTTTGTGGACGAGACTTCGTCGAGCCTCACACCCCGGAAATGGTCAAAACAGGAAGGATGCAGCAAGGTTCTAGGGAGTAGCGCCCCTTAGTGTATGTCATTCCTTCTGGATAGAGGTGGTATCATGGTATGGAGCCCAGATACTTAACCTATGTTGATACTGCTTATTATGTGGTTTGTTGCGAATCGGGGATCCTCGGGAAGATCGGTTACGATCGGGGGATGGCATACGCGTGTCAGTAGTTACCTATTTTTGTAGAGGTAACCCGGCCTTGTGTTGGCAGAGATCCGGTTAGGTTCTCGGGTCGTCTATTCCAGGGACGTACCCATCGTGGCATAGGAAGTTCCTTAGCCTGACCATTTGTTGGAAATCCAAAGAAACAATACGTGACGTGTACGGTTTTAGTTGTATTACCTGCTATGGAATGTGGCGGTAACCTGCTATTGAACATAGTAGCTATAGTAGGCATACGATACTGGTCGTATGTTGGCTAAGATTAATATTATACTTTCGAAATGTTCTCTACACTATGCACTAATAATAATATCAAAAATGATTTGATTTTGCGTAGTAAGCATCTTTGACTATCATAAATAGAAATCTCCTCCAATTCTGCGTTTGCATTGTGTGTGTGGCGGGAGGTCTTATGGTAGTTTCATTTTCCAAAAGCATTTCGAATTGACTTTAAAATTATCCTATTGTTGTTTTCAAGATAAACTGTTTTACGATCTCACACCAGTCACCATGACTGACTTGGAGTTTATTGTTTCCCTTCTAAACTCCGGGTGCCCACCAATTTCCACACGGGCAGCCTAGAGTTATGTTATCAGGATATTCTGGATATTCTGGAGCTTTGGAAGCAAGCTGGATGGCGAGACGTAGTATTTGTATCTGATATGATTTATTCCACTGTGTATTCTGTATGAGGACAAGTTTATAAAACTGTCCATTGTTGTATTGAGTTGTATATTGACTCTGATTGATGTATGTATAAACTGATATAGTTCTTTGTTTTAAAAGACTAGTGTTTATCTATTATATATTGTTCCGCTGCGATGTGTAAGATTCTGATATTGTTTTCTGTTCTGATGTTGTTCTTTCTTTCTCTTCTCTCTTTTCTTCTGTTTTCTTCTTTCTTAAACCCTCAGGGTTCGTATTTCCGTGCATCTTGAGTTAATCAATGGAGATTAGTGTTTAATCAAGGAGTACGGATTTGCGGGTCTTGACAGTTGAAATGATAAACCCAAGCAATTTTCATTGAATTGAATTTGGGATTGCGGGTTGAAAAGATATATACCCGTATATATAATTAAATTGCGGATTGAAATGATAAATATCCATATCACTTGAACCATAGGGTAGAAAATTATATACAGACACCGTTGGGCTATATATAAATATTTAAAAAAATATGATTTCTATGGTTTTAATAAATATTAATTTTAAAGATTTATTAAAGTTGATTTAATAAAGTTGATAAATAATATGTTTAAGTATTTATTTAAAATATATATTTTCAAATATAGAGTTTATAATGATTCAGGTTGGAAAGATAAATTTGAAATTGATTTGAAATTATATTTATTTAAGAATTTTACTTAAATAAGGTTGATTTGAAATTTATTAAATTTGAAAATGTAAAAGATATGGTTTATAACTTGAATTTGATTAAAAGTGACTTAAATGAATATTTCAAACTTATATAAATTTAAATGGGATATTTTGTTTATTTAAAATTTTAAATTGAAGTTGTATTTAGATGTATTGAAATGATTAAAGAAATATCTCAGAAACTAAATGAAATTAAATTAAATTGAGATATAAATGGAATTATCAAATTTAGTTTTTGAAATATGGAATATTTAAAGCTTTGAAATATATTGAAATTTAATGGTTTATTTTGTGTTTCAAATCTGTATTTGATATCGTTATATTTCGAAAGGATTTATTGAGAAATTGAATTGAGCTAAAATTTATGAATTTAGATTGAATTAAGTTGAATTTGGAAGTCGAGTTAATTTGAATCGATTTGTGAATATGTGGAAGCTATTTTATTTTATAAAGTATTTTTAAACTATATCTACAACTATTTATATTTTGCTTTATAAATTATTTTCATATAAACTATTTTATATAAATCATTTTCAATATATATTATTTTATTATAAACTATTTTAACTTATAACTATTTTATATAAACTATTTTTATTTTATAAACTATTTTAGTATATACACTAATTTTAATATCTAAACTGTTTAAGAGGAAAGTGTTATGAATTCCAAAATGTTATGATTTCAAACTATAGTTTCAGAGTGTTATGAATTTCAAGGTTTTGATTTCCAAAGTGTTTTGATTTTAGAAGACTTACGATTTCGAAAGCGATATAACTTTGGAAAGTGATATGATTTTGGAAATGGATTTATTTGAAGTGAAAATGATATCGTATGGATATGGTTTTGAAATGGCAATGATATTTCGGTTTTGAAATATAAACTATTTTGAAAGTTTATTAATGACCAATCGGTGTAATAATTACGTAGTTATTGAAGAGTCCAGGATCGGTTAGGGACATACTCTCTGTCCAAACCGAAAACCACTTTAATAACTATTATACGCGGAGTGTGATCCAGAATGAAGTGGTTGGAATGATGACGTTGCTGAATTTAAAGAAAGAGAACGATAATGGATAGCCTTGACAATTGTGTCAAATTTGAAATGACTTAAACAGGAGCCGTGCCGGGCCAGTGAGGTTAGCTACTCTAGCGGACACACTTCTTCGTAAACTACTCATTACTTGTCTTTGATTGGTGCGCACCCTTGAATTGGTAGTGTTGTTTCGCGGTGTTGCGATCGTTGCGGCGATAAGTTCTCACCAGTCCGGATCAGGCAAACGGTAGTTTCACTACCTTGGGTATTGCCTCATGTGCCTTGTCATACTCGTATCCCTATGCGTGACCACTACGATTTGTTTCGTGTTATACCTATGGAGTACTCCCTGATAGCCCACTAGTTTACGGTGGAGTTTACAGTGCTGTATAGACTATGATGCTTATATAAAATGTGTTAAGGGTGATAATGGTAATGCCTTAACGCTATTTTGATACTTTATATTACTGATAGGCATTATCTACTTAGCGTACACTACTACATAGTAGATAGTTTAATGGATCCTTAGAGGATGGTTATCCCAAACATCCTTTGAGTTACTTGTATTTCAGTCGTTATTTCACTTGAGTTGGATTTATTGATATAAGAATGTTAATCCTGACTCGAGTGTTTTGTGTTTTCTTTATGCTCGGGTCAGACTGAGTGTACCAGTATTCGAGACTCACCTTTGGAGTTGGAGCTTCGCTTGGAGATCCAGCTATCTATCCAGCTTTCAGATATTCAGTTGATTCTAATGATGTATTCTGATTCTTGTATTTGACTATTGTATTCGAGATCTGTTGTAACTTATTTAACTCTGTTATATATATAGTAGCTTCATGAACTACTATTCATTTGTTTTCGCTGCATATTGTTATATGACTCTGTGTCTGTGATTCTGTGATTATTTATTTACTGTATATGCTGAGTTTTGCCAAATTTAAATTACAATCCATTGTTTTGAATTATTCAAGTTCGGCATGTGTGGATTTATTGTTGATTTGAATGGTCCAAAATACTGGGTGGTTACAAAATAAGTTTGTTTAAATATGGGAAGAGTTTTATAAATGGTTCTGGATATTTATAAAAGGATTTTAAATGAGTTTTAATGATCTGAAAGGAGAAGTTTTATAAACGGAGTTTTGAGATTTATAAAGAATGTTTATAAATAGATTGAAGATTTGTAAAGAAGATTATAAAATAGATTTTGAGGTATTTGTTTAAGATAAAGAAATTTGAAAGAAATTGTTGATTTCATGGCATAGTTGGAGCGGCAGTGGTTGCCTACATTTTACTATTGATTCGCTAGGATAGCAACGTAACCATTGAGTAAACTGTGATCCATGATTGATATTGAACGATACTTTCCAAAATCTATTTTTAAGAGTTTTCAAGTATTTTTGGAAGAAATGTTTTGTGAATATACTTATTCCGGTGAGATAAGTATATGAAGATTTTAATAAATGTTTGGAATTTGATTTTAAATTTATGAAAGATTAATTTAAGAGGCTTAGTGGTTTCCATGGGAAATATAATCTATGTTGGATGATTGTTTATTTGATAGTTAAATAACCAACTGTCAAATCTGGACCAAAATATAACACCGGAAATATCTAGAAGAAACATGTGAATTATATGGCACAGTCATCTTTGATGATGTTGTACTGTGTGTATAAATCTCGTTTTGTTCTCTTAGTACAAATGATAGGGAGATCTGTCCACTTAAACAGTTAGGGGGTGATCCCTACTCCTATGTATTGTTTGATTATTTCCAAAAAGAATCGAGTTGAGTTTACTGGAACTATCGAATGTTTTTTCAAAGAGACCTAGATCGGATAAGTATAAATTATCCGGAAACCACTTCGATCCAACTCAAGCGTTTCGAACTGAAGACATCTTAAAGAATATGGAACCGAAGATGGAGCATTTGAAGTGCATGGCTACCTGCTACTAATCCCGAGGGTGATTCCAAAATGGATGTAGTAGAGGTAGTGCCTTCGGTTTCGTTCAGACCCAGAATGAACTTGTATGGATGAATGCTGGTACCATATTGCTGCCTGGAGGGCAGTGTCAGCATTCCAAGTGGAATTGCTATATAAAAGGTAATCTTAGCCTCAAGCCACACAACCTGGAAATGGCTAAAACAGGGTAGATGCAGCAGGGCTATGTAGGTCGCTCTGATTAGGGTGTGTCATCACCTTTCTAGATCATCATACAATGGATTTGGTTGTGCATGAGGGCTCTCGATTAAGGTTGGAAAGCAACCGGGTGATGACATATTCGGTACTATCCAAGTTCAGAGTAGGCCGGTCTGTGTTGGTAGGGGTAGACCAAGTTCAGGGTCCGACCCTAGGTACATTTTATCTAGAGATGTATTGTACGGAAGGTAGTCCCTTACCTTTCCATTATTGGAATCCATTTTCCAATAAGAGTCGTGTGGACTTGATTGTATACCTATTATGCTGGAATTTAATAATGTAACAATTTCAGCTATGATTAATAAGTATTTGTATCCTAGACATTATTATAATATTACTGGATTTTTCTATAAAAAGGTTTGGTTATCGTAAGATAAAAACCCATCTGTGTTTATGTGTGGCGTGGTCTTATGAGATACCTTTGATTTTAAAGAATTTTACAATCTATAACAAATAAAATTCCTTGTGATTTGAGTTTCTCACTCTGGTTTTACCAGACTGACCCGGGCATTGTTTTCCTATAATGCTCGGGCCAGACCGAGCATATTTCCAAGTTAGTTGGATATTTTTGGAGCTTTAGGAGACGAGCTGGAGGCCCAAAGATGTATTCACGCACATTGTTATTTTTCCATTGCATCCATGGTTGTATTTATCAGCAATTGTGAGGACAGGTTGTTATAACCGTCGGTGCTGAATAGGTTACTATACTCTGATTGATGTCTATATATACATATATTACAGTTTTGTTTTTGTGTAAATATTGGTTTATATTATAGATTATTCGTTCCACTGTGAGATTCTGTGTTGTTTAGTTTCTTCTTGTCTTCTTTCTTCTTCTTTTCCCTAACAGTCCGCCCTTCCGTTCAATTTGAGAGTGTCATGTGTGGTTTATTGACCACTTAAACTGTACGAAAAAGTGGGTCGTTACAACGAAATTTTTGTTGGAAACTGCAATCCATGATTGATATTCAACAATACATTCCAAAATCGATTTTTAAGAGTTTTCAAGTATTTTTGGAAGAAATGGTTTGTGAATATACTCATTCCGGTGAGGTAAGTATATGAAGATTTTAATAAATATTTGGAATGTGATTTAAATTTATGAAAGATTAATTTAAGAGGCTTAGTAGTTTCCATAGGAAATATAATATATGTTGGATGTTTGTTTATTTGATAGTTAAATAACCTACTATCAAATCTGGACCAAAATATAACTCCGGAAATATCTAGAAGAAACACATGAATTATATGGCATAATCATCTTTGATGATGTTGTACTATGTGTATAAATCTCATTTTGTTCTCCTAGGATAAATGATAGGGAGATCCATCCACTTAAACAGTTAGGGGGTGATCCCTGCTCTTATGTATTGTCTGATTATTTCCAAAAAGAACTGGGTTGAGTTCACCGGAACTATCGAATGTTGTTTGAAGAGACCTGGATCGGATAAGTATAAATTATTTGAAAACCACTACGATCCAACTCAAGCGTTTCGAACTGAAGACATCTTAAAGAATATGGAATCGAAGATGGAGGTTTGAAAGTGCAAGGGCTACCTACTACTAATCCTAAGGGTGATTCCAAAATGGATGTAGTGGAGGTAGTGCCTTCGGTTTCAGTCAGACCCAGAACGAACTTGTAGCGACCCACTTTTTCGTACAATTTAAGCGGTCAATAAACCACACATGAAACACTCAAATTTAATGGAAAGGCAGACAGTTAGGGAAAAGAAGACAAGAAGAAACTAAAAAACACAGAATCTCATAGAGAAACGAATAATCTATAATATAAACTAGTCTTTACACAAAATCAAAACATTAATATATGTATATACATACATCAATCAGAGCATACTAACCTATTCAGCATAGACAGTTATAACAACATGTCTTCACAATTGCTGATAAATACAACCATGAATGCAATTGAAAAATAACCATATACGTGAATATGTCATTGGGCATCCAGCTCGTCTCCTGAAGCTCCAAAAATATCCAACTAAAACTCGAAATATCCTCGGTCTGACCCGAGTATTATAGGAAAACAACGCCCGGGTCAGTCTGGTAAAATCAGCGTGAGAAACTCAAATCACAAGGAATTTTATTTTTTATATCTTGCAAAATCCTTTAAAATCAAAGGTATCTCATAAGACCGGGCCGCACATAAACACGGACGGGTTTTGACCTTACGATAACCAAAACCTTTTATAGAAAAATCCAGTAATATTATAATAATGTCTAGGATACAAAATCTTATTTATCAGAGCTGAAATTGTTACATTATTAAATTCCAACATAATAGGTGTACAATCAAGTCCGCACGGTTCTTATTGGAGAATAGATTCCAACGATGGCAAGGTAAGAGACTACCTTCCGTATAGTACACCTCTAGATAAAATGTACCTAAGGTCAGGCCCTGAACTTGGTCTACCCCTGCCAACACAGGACCGACCTACCTCTGAACTTGGATAGTACCAAATATGTCATCACTCTGGTTGCTTTCCAACCTTAATTGAGAGCCCTCAGGCACAACCAAATTCATAATATGATGATCTAGAAAGGTGATGACATACCCTAATGGGAGCGACCCACATAGCCCTGCTGCGTTTGCCCTGTTTTAGCCATTTTCGAGTTGTGAGCCTTGAGGCTATGATTACCTTTTATGTAACAATTCCACTTGGAATGCTAACACTACCCTCCAGGCAGCAATACAGTGCCAACATTCATCCATACAAGTTCGTCCTAGGTCTGAACGAACTGAAGGCACTACCTCCACTACATCCATTTTGGAATCACCTTCAAGATTAGTAGTAGGTAGCCCTTGCACTTCAAAAGCTCCATCTTCAATTTCATATTCTTTAAGATGTCTTCAGTTCGAAATGCTTGAGTTGGATCGAAGTGGTATTCAGATAATTTATACTTATCTGATCCCACTAAATAGGAATATTTTATTTTTCATTTTTAAAATGTGTGTATAAATAAAAGGAATTTGAGAATTTTAATCCCCATATTTTGGAAAATGGCTTTCAAGGTTTACAAGTTAATAGTATTATTTGAAAACATTTTCGAAATAAAAATATTTCTAAGGATTTTCTAAGGGATATAAGTACATAACTCGCTTCGGTTACTGGGAAATAATTTCGATGATAATTGTAATGTCATCGGTGTTCATTTTCAAATTTCTTAGTGGGAAATATTCTACCATTAGGATCTCGCTATATAATTATTTTGATAAAACAAATTTTGATCTGATTCCAAAAGTATGATTTGATTTACCATAGAGTACATATGTATATAATCATTTTGAATGATTTGTGGAAAAAGAAATAAGTGTCTTATTGAGATAGTTTTAGAGTAAAAATGTTTTGGAAATTGTAATAATAATTTTCATAAAGGGGTTTTTAGGGTATCAATAGTTTGGATATAGTTTACTTAAAAATATATTCTTAAGTATAAATTCTTTTGAAGAAGAGGATTTAAAAGAAATGTGTATTTCTTTGGATTTGGTTCGGGGAACGAGTCCCAATTTGTTTTGCGGTGATTAAAATAATCTTCTAAATGACGATCAGATGTTTGCTTAGGCAAATGGTATTGTGCACTTAGTAAATTATACTGTAACAACCCACTTTTCCGTACAGTTCGAGCTGACAATAAACCACATATTTCCAACCCAAATTGAATGGAAAGTCATATAGTTAGGGAAAAGAAAGAAGAAGAAACTAAAACAATATAAAATCTCACAGCGAAACGAATAATCTATGACATAGATCAAATCTTTACGCAAAAAAAATAATATATGTATATACAGACATCAATCAGAGTATACTAACCTATTCAGCACGAACAATTATAACAACCTGTCCTCACAATTGCTGATAAATACAACTATGAATGCAATGGAAAAATAACCATGTACGTGAATACGTCTCCGGGCCTCCAGCTCGTCTCCTGAAGCTCCAAACATCCAAGTAAACTTGAAAATATGCTCGTTCTGACTCGAGCATTTTAGGAAAACAACGCCCGGGTCAGTTTGGTAAAACCAGCGTGAGAAACACAATCAAATTGATTCTTAAAGTTTAATAACCTTTCAAAACAAAGGTATCTCGTAAGAACATGCCGCACATAAACACGAACAAGTTTTTACCTTACCATTACCAAAACCATTATATTAGAAAATCCAATGATATTATAATAATGTCTAAGGATGAAAATAATAATAAAACAAGTAGCTGTGATGCTATTGTGTATACATCACAACAATACTAGGTATATAATTGAAAACCGATAAGGCACGTTCGCTAATCGTGGAGGATTTTTGTGGAGGTGCCCTCAGTACTTCGAGAAACGATCCTCCTGCACAAGGATCAGAGATATCCTTCCGAAGCAGCATACATCCCTAGTGATGTACCATAGGAAAAACATGGATGGTCTCGTTAAGACCTAGTGCATCGCCACATGCATGCATAACAATTGTAGGTAACATCTAGGAGGAGCCGACTACATCCTATGGGTTTGCCAACCCTACTGGGTATGCCTCCTATCTCTGGTTTTAGTCATTTCCACTGATGAGGCTACGTCCGGCATTCCAACTTGCGTGCCGCCACCAGATCACGGACTCCCACATGGATTCCCATACCCCAACGGGTCTCGGAATCACATAATGATTCCCACATCTCAAATAGACCTTGGAATCTCACATGGATTCACATGCCACAACGGGTCTCGGTATCACACATAGATCCCAACATCTCAATATATCACAAATCTCCTTCATAGAACCGTATATGGTTTTTGGAGTAGTTATGGGCTCGAGTCATCTCTTATAAGTACACTCTTCCGCTTCCCGAGTGCTCCACAAACCAAACACCAATTTTCAGAATGCTCAATATTGGTTCTTTAGGAAATAATCAGACAATACATAAGAGCGGGGATCACCCCCTAACCGTTTAAGTGGACGGATCCCCTTTTTATTTGTCCTAGAAGAACGAAACGAGTTTATACGTACAGTATAACACCACCGATGGTAATTGTACCATAAAATCCCCGTGTTTCCCTTAGATATTTCCAGAGTTAAAATCCTTCGGTGTTAAGTAGGGAATATTTACCTACCACGAAAATTAAGAAGGATTACATATTTAGGCCATGGTTTGATAGTCGGTTATTTAACTATCAATAAACAAACATGCAAGCAGAGATTACATTACCCATGAAATCACTAAGCCTCATGTAATTAAATTTCCATTATTTTAAAATCACATTTCAAATACTTGGAAATCACTTCCATATACTTATCTCAACAGGATGTATATTCACAAACATTATATTTTCGATACTTAGAAAATATAACCATATATTTATCTCAATGGTATAAGTATATTCACAAACCATTTCACTTCAAAATTTGGAAACTTGTAAACTCTTAAAAATAGATATGTAAAGTACCATTCAATATCGACCATGGATCGCAGCTTACACAATGTTTATGTCGCTATCCCAACGAATCCATAGTAAACTGTAGGTAATCCCCGCCCCTCGAATTACGCCAAGAAGATTACTATTTCTTTCCAAATTTATTTTATAAATATCTCCAAATCTATTTATAAAGTTTCTTTATAAATCTCTAGTCTATTTATAAAACATTCTTAATAAATCTCAGACCCCGTTTATAAAACTTCTTCTTTCAGATCTTTAACTCATTTATAAATCCTTTTATAAATATCCAAAGCCATTTATAAAAATCTTTAAGTCGATAAGGTTCCTTTAATAAACTATACATTATTTAAAATAATTTAAAATAACTTAAAATAATAAGTTATTATTTAAACATCTTTCTTTTTTATTTAAATTAAACGTCATCACTTTTCTCCAACTATTTCAAAACTATCCATCAATTATAATTGTTAGCTTAAACTATATGGAAAAGTGGGTCTTAAGTAAATTCAAAATAAAGTTTGAATATAGTTGTGTATACCCTTAAGATATGATTGGGGGTTATACCAGTTTGTATACTTAAGCTATGTTTTATGAAAATGTTTTCAGAAATAATTTAGTGGTAGTAAAAATTGGTATTAGTAAGAACCAATTAAATAAGTACGTAGAATGGATGTAGTTCATTTCTCTTTTCATATAGTTCTGATCTAATATTCGAGTACAAGGCTTTGAGGTGTTTCACACCGTTACAAATAAGGATCTATTACTCGATTTTTGACGGCGAACACTTTATGAGGGTTTTTGATATGGAACTAAGGTTTTCTATCATAGTCGTGTAAGAAGAACATAGGTTCCTAATCAAGGAACCTGATCAGAGTCCGCACTAAGAAATCGAATGATCGATACTAGTTTGGAAATGAAGTTATATATTCGAGTAGCGATCAAATCAGATTTAGTATATGAATGATCTATGAACATCGTGCGGCTTATGAACAGTATTGGTTGTTCATGTTAAATTTCGGGGATGAAATTCTTTTAAGGGGGGGAGAGTGTAACGACCCGTATTTTTAGGTCTTCAAATTTGAATATTTAATTTGTTTAAATATTTGGATTTGAATTAAATTTTAATAAAATCTATTTTTCAAATTTAGAGATTTTTAATAACGTATTTTTAATTTAATTTTCAGATTTTCCATAATTTTTAATTGGGAAAATAATTAAATTTCCGTTTGACGCTTTTTGTGGCAAACGTAGGTACTTTTGAAACTTCACAGAATAAGTTAACTTGTCTATTTTATTGTTTTTTATGATCGTCTCACATTGTTGAGCACGATCGTATGTTCATTTCTGTTGCTCGCGGCTCGTACGCGAACAGAATATAGTATGGCAGGGTACCCTAAAACTTTTGAAAATAAAACTTATATATATAAAAACAAGTTAGTACAGATGCATTATAAACTTGTGCACACAATTTCTTTTCGCATTTTCCCTACTTTATTCGACATTTTGGTGGCTCGCATTAAATATTGTACTTTATGTTTTACTTAACTATTAAGGAAGAATAAACGTTTTCCTTCAATAATCATTCACCATGTGCAACTGCACTCTTCTCCAATCATTTAGCTTCCGCTCTTATCAATTCTTACGTCCAAATCCTCCATGAGCAGCAGCAACAAAGACCATTTTTGTTTGAGAGGTATCAAGATGGCATCAAAGAGTGGAAATGCATGGCTATGTACTCAAGTACAGGCATGTACATGCAGGTGTGTGTATGTATATATTTGTGTGGTGTTAGGCTGCGTGTTGGAGCTTGCTTGAGAAGGCTATTTGTGGGCATTGATATGGAGAAGATAAGTAGGTGCTCAGGCTAGTGAGCGCACGCATGGGGAAGCAGAGGTAATTGGGCTATGCAGTGGGCTTGTTTGCGCAGTGGAAAGGTGATGGGTTTGGGAGGGTGGTAGCGGGTATTGCGCGTGTAGGTGCATGCTTGGGGGCTGCATGCATGGAGAGTTCGCAGTGAGGTGATTGTTGCGGGTTTGTGTTGGGAAGTGGGGAATATCGGAGGGAGTTGTGTTGGGAAGGAAGGCTGTTGTAGTTCCTTTGATTTGTGGGTTTGGGGTTGATAACACTTTGGGCTTGGCTGATTTGCTTTTGGTGAGATGCTAGATTGTTCATTTAATTTAATTATTATATTAAATTATGTGTCAGTTATAAAATATGATAGCTTGCTTATATGTAATCTGTTGAAACACGGATTTTTGCATTTTACTTATATTGACGAGTACATTGTTATAGTGTAGCTTATTGATAGTTTTGGTAAAGTATAAATTTATGACATAATAATACAGACATAAATTTAGTTACGTTATTTTTAAATAATAATGTCGTTAAATTTATATACCTTAATCGTGTTATTTATTTGACAAATAAACCTCGTACCATTAAAGTAAATTGAATATGGTAATTTGGACATCTGTTTAGCGGAATAAAACACCATTTCGCTAATTAAATTAATTTGACATTTAATTAGCAGAATAAATCCCCATTCTGCTATCTTATAGTCTTGGTCATCTGACTATATATCGTAAATTGATATGCCACTTTGGATAAGTGATATGTTAACCAATGACGGTTAAGTATTAAATTTATTTATATAGTCATTGAGTATGTAAATATTAGTTGTTAACTTGGAAAGTTAAATTGAATGAGATGGTAGCTTGTTTAAGTACCATGGTGATCGTTATGCCTCCTTCAAATTTGAAAAGTTAAATTTTGATTTGAAAGTTATTTTAAGAATAATTATTATTTAGTAATAAGATTTAAAAGGGTAAAAAACCATTTGTTAATAATGTTATAAAGATAATTAATAATTGTTTTAATAATGATTTAAAGTTAATTACCTATTAATATGATTATTAAAAGTTATTTCATAAAGTTATTTAAAATTATTTAATTATTATTTTAATTTATTTAATTTATTGTTTTAAAATGTTTTTAATTATATTTTTATTATTTATTTAAAGTGATTTAACTATACTTTAATTTTTAATTAAAGTTAATTAATTATATTGATTTAAGTTATTTAATTATATTTATAAGTTAAATAATTATCATATTGGTTTAAAGTTAATTAATTATTATATTAATATTGTTTTGAAGTTAACTTGTTAATACCATAATAGTGTTTAAAATTAATTTAATATATTATTAATGAGATTTAAGTTTTTATTTTAAAATGAGATTTAATTTGAATGAAAAAGAAGGTTTTTAAATAATAACTTACTATTTTAAGTTATTTTAAATAATTTATGTTTATCAAGGGAATCTTACTAACTTGAAAGTTTAGTAAACAAGTTGTTTAAATATGGGAAGAGTTTATAAATGGCTTTAGATATTTATAAAAGAATTATTAATGAGTTTTAAAGATCTAAAAGGAGAAGTTTTATAAATGAAATTTTGATATTTGTAAAGAATGTTTTATAAATAGATTGGAGATTTATAAAGAAACTTTATAAATAGATATAGTGATATCTATAAAATAAGAGATTTGGAAAGAAATGGTTGACATTCATGGCGTAATTCGAGGGGCAGGGATTGCCTACATTTTATTATGGATTCGCTAAGATAGGGATGTAACCATTGTGTATGCTATGATCCATATTCGATATTGAATAGTACTTTCCATATCTATTTTTAGGAGCTTTCAAGTTTCTAAGTTTGAAAAGTGAAATGGTTTTTGAATATACTTATCCATTGAGATAAGTATATGGTTATATTTTCTAAGTATCAAAATATAGTGTTTGGTGATATACTTATCCTATTGAGATAAGTATATGGAAATGATTTTCAAAGTATTGAAAGGTGGTTTTAAAATAATGGAAACATATTCAAATGAGGCTTAGTGACTTTCCATGGGAAATACAATCTTTGTTTGGAATGTTTGTTTATTTGATAGTTAAATAACCGACTATCAAACCTTGGCCTAAATATGTAATCCTTCTTAATTTTGGTGGTAGGGAAATATTCCATACTTAACACCAAAGGATTTTAACTCTGGAAATATCTAGGGGAAACACGGGGATTATATGGTACAGTTACCGTCGGTGGTGCTATATTGTACATATGAACTCATTTCGTTCTTTTAGGACAAATGATCAGGAGATCCATCCACTTAAACGGTTATGGGGTGATCCCCGCTCTTATGTATTGTTTGATAGTTGTTAGTCCCTAGGATGATGGTTTTGATGATAACAACCTTAGGACTTGTTATAAAATATAATACTAATATTCTTGTCTAGATATATATGTATATGCAGGATATATATATATATATGCAGGTACTGAGAATGAAGACTGTACAGTATAAAGGTTGAAGAAATCAAGACTGAGTATAAAGATTCAAGATTGAGTATAGAGATTCAAGACTGACGAATTCAAGATTGAAGAAATCAAGGCTGAAGACACATGAGTATCAAGAGTTCAAGATATCAAGATAAGTAATATAGTCTAGATTTATGTTAAAACTTCATAATAGCACTAAATTCTTTATTCGGATTTTAACTATGAAATGGAATCCACCTTCTCGCTTTAATAGTGGGATGGAACCCATGACCTTCTCTTATGGAATGTAATTCACGAAATTTTCAAAATGATTTGTTTTTTCAAAACTATCTTTTTAAAGTCATCTCTATCAATTTAAATATTTTAGCCTTAATTCAAAAACTATTTTTAATCATATTAATTTCAAAATCATCTCTTGATTTTTATATTTTAGCTTTAATATATTTTAAAGAAATCTATACTTATTTTTTTAATATTACTTTTATATTATAGATTATATATTTTAAGATTACTTTCTAAAACTCTTTTATAAGATTAAACTATATTCAAAATAGTTTACAAAGTTTAGAAATTTTTTTGACAAGTTTTAGAATAGAAATCATTTTAAAGCAAAATCTATTTTCAAAAATAACATGGGCATGTCGACATCCTTCATCCCCCATGTCGACATGGTAGCCGTAGAATTCAAATTTCAAATTTTCAAAAGAAGTCTCTATACGTCATAACCTATCATGAATGGACATGACCGTTGTTCTTCTATAAATACCAGTTGTTTTCAACAAATTTTAAGTTGGTTTTTCTTCGTTTCTTCACTCCTTCTTCTCCACTCAAATATTCTCTTATATTTCAAATGCTTTAACAAAACTCTGTCGAAATTCTAAGTGAATCAAACTCGATCATCTCTATTTTGATTCTCTACCACTCTCTCTCAAAGATCTCAGTGCTATTCAGAGTTATAGGATCATTTGTAATCAAAGATCGAAAGATCGAAGTGTATCGAGTCTCTCTCTATCAAAGTGTTGGAAACGGTGTGATTGTGGCCCGTAAATCAATTGGGTGTGATTGTAGCCCATAAATCAATTAGGTGATCTTGTAGCCTAGTTAAATCAAGAGAGTTTGCCCTGGACTCAGAGATAGGAGGGTGTATCTTGTGGCCTTGAAATCGAGGTTGTAATATCGACATTATATTTGGAAAGAAATCTGCACAAGAAATTGTGTGGGACTGGATGTAGGGTAACTCCGAACCAGTATAAAATTCCAGTGTGTTCTTTCCTTTACTACTTTTATTTACTATTTGCATCTGTGTCTGTTTTTGTGATTGTTTCTATGTTTGTGAATTACATTTGTTTGGATTTAATTTGAAAAGATTTCAAAAAGATTCATAAAATTAATTAAACACTATTCACCCACCCCTCTAGTGTTAATTCTGCCTTAAGATCCGTAATCCGCATTTCCTATAATTATTTCCTAAAGAACCGGTTTTGAGCGTTCCAGAAATTGGCGAATGGCTTTTGTGGGCGCCAGGGTAGCAGAAGAGTGTACTCGTAAGAGATGACTCGAAACCCGTGACCACTCTAAAAACCATGTACAATTCTATGGAGGAGTTCGTGATATATTGAGATGTTGGGATCCATGTGTGATTTCGAAACCCATTGGGGTATGAGAATCCGCGTGATTCCAAGAGCTATTTGCGATGTGTGAATCCATGTGCCATTCCAAGACCCGTTGGGGTATTAGAATCCATGTGGGATTCCATGATCTATTTTGATGGTGGTGCATGTGCTGGAACGCCCGACGTAGCTTCATCCGCGGGAATGACTAAAACCAGATATAGGAGGCATAGCTAGTAAGGTTGGCAAACCCATAGGGCGTAGTCGGCTCCTCCTAGATGTCACTTACACTTGTTATGCATGCATGGGGCGATGCATTCGGTCTTATCAAGACCAACCTTGTTTTCCTATGGTATATCACTAGGGATGTATGCTGCTTCGGAAGGATATCTCTAATCCTTGTGCAGTAGGACCATTTCTCGAAGTACTAAGGGCACCTCCATGGAAATCCTAGACAATTAGCGAACGAGCCTTATCGGTTTTTGATTATATACCTAGTATTCTTGTGATATACACTCACGAGCATCACAGCTACTTGATTATTATTATTTTCGCTCTTAGATATTATTATAATATCACTGGATTTTCTGCAAAAAGGCTTTGGTTTATGTGTGGCGTGGTCTTACGAAATAACTTTGTTTCAAAGGGTCTATTTAAACTTTAAGAATCCATTTGATTGTGTTTCCCACACTGGTTTTACCAAACTGACCTGAGCATTGTTTTCCTATAATGCTCGGGTCAGACCGAGCATATTTCCAGGTTTAGTTAGATGATTTGGAGCTTCAGGAGATGAGCTGGAGGCCAGAGACGTATTCACGTTCATGGTTGTTTTTTTTCCGTTACATTCATGGTTGTATTTATCAGCAATTGTGATGACAGAATGTTATAACTGTCCGAGCTGAAATAGGTTAGTATACTCTGATTAACATCTGTATATACATATATTACAGTTTTGTTTTTGTGTATAGATTTGTAACGATCCCGGATTTTATATAAATTTAAATTGATAATTAATTTGATTTTTGAATAAAAATTGTGTAATGACTGATAAATTGATAGAATTTATAAAATATATCTATGTAATTCATTAAATATGTATTTGATTTCAAAACATTGTCTTTTAAATAATATGTGTGAATACAAACAAATACAAATATAAGTAAAAGAATGAAACAAGTAATGGAACAAAATGAAGATAAGTATGAACAAAAGAAAAAGGAAAATAAAAATATCTTTAGCTAGCAAAAATAAGTACATGGCAATTAAAACAAGCCACCAATTATATCAAACATGTACAGCCGAAGAGAAAAAATTTTTGGTACAAACTAATTAATGCCATATCCTTTAGCACACAAATATGTATTCCTCAGCCACCACAAATATTATCATCAGCCTCCAAAAGCAAATATCTCTGACCATTGTACAAATAAATAATAGCATATCAACTTGTAGCTTCTTTCCATACTTCAAACAATTTCATTTCAGCTCGTTCACTTACAAAAGACTGAGTAAAACTGATATGAGCAACAACTTGAACAAATAAAAAAAATTCAATCTAAACCAACTGAAATCAGATCAGAGAATCAAAGAAAGGAGCTTCAGCTTGCAAGTTTCAATCTGTGTCAAAGAAGCTCTGTTCTTCTTCCAAAAATACAAGTGAGTAAATTTCTATTTTTAAAAGCTTAAAACTGTTATTGTTGATGCTTGTGATAAATCTGCAAAATAATGTTGTGAATATTGGTTTGCATGGATGTTTTAACTGGATTTTAGTTCGAGATACTCTGTATATACGGAGATGGTTGTGCATGTCTGTGTATATATATCTCTATATGTCTCTGTTGAAATACAGGTTCAAAACAACAACAAAAAATTCAATCTTTCTTTATACAATCGTTTTTAGGTTACGATATCTAAATGGAAAATGATTATAACAAAGTGATATCAATTTTAAGAATAATTTCAAGTAAAATTATTTAGTAAATCTTTTGGAGATAAGCAATTACAGCAAAAGCTTTTGAAAACAGAAAAATCCATGATTTCAAAATCATGATTTGATTACAATGCCATATTCGAATTGTAAAACAAGGAATTTTGATATAAATTTCAAGATTTTTAAGTTGTTATATGATGAGGAATTTTGAGTTGATCGATATTCATATTTTTGTCAATTGCCGATGAACGGCGACGAATTTTTCATCAGGGTTTGGTCCAGAGGTGGCCAGAGTGTTGCGGATCGAAGGAAAAATAATGGATGGGTTTTCAGGTGGCCGTGGTGGTCAGACGATGGCGAACTAGGGCTTAGAAACTAGTTTAGGTCGACGTCATTCTCGAAGCTATTGTGTCGTCGATGGTGGTCTAGAGGCGATCGGTGGTGGGGGAATTGAATCATGGTGTCGTGACGTTGCATTGGACGGAGTCGCAAGGGTTCAGGCGACGTGACGTGGAGGCGCGAAGCGTTTTTGGTTGGTCGGGTTGTACCAGTTTTGCATTGACTTGCTCGATTTTGATTCTTTGACAAATTGGATGATCTGGGTGTTCATGATAAATGAGGGTGTGGTCGCTGACGTGTTGATGGTCGTGGCTCTGGTCGGAGATGATCAGAAAGATGGTGCACGTGCACGCGTGTATGTGTGGTATCTGGAATGTTTGTAGATTTGGGAAGAAAGGGCAGGCTCGGGTTTGTCTAGAAGTTTTCTCGTGTCTGACTCGGGATGAACGCATGAGTGGCTCAAAGGAATAAAGCAAGGGGAAGGCTCGAGTGTATTATCGGGTTAACTCGGGGTTGTCTCGGGTCTGAAGTGTTTAACAAAACCAGTTTTCAAATTTAATCAGTTCCGTTTCCCTAAGTTATTTTGAAAATATAATTTAAAATTTAATAGTTTAAATGAAGAAACCGATTTAAAGAATAATGGTATATTTTTAACGATGTTTGGGATTTGTAATCACCTTAAAGGGTGATTAATTAAGTAAAGTTTAATTTATGACAAGTAATTAAAGGCAATTAATTATTTAAAGATAATTTCTTAATTAATAGTAATTGATCTATGGTTAAAATTGATTAATCAAGTAATTAAGGTATTGTAATTTAATTAAGGATAATTAATTTAATGGTAATTAATTAAGGGTTAATTAATTTATGTAATCAATTAAAGAATAATTAGGGATTAATTATTCAATGATTAGAGGTTAATTTATTTAAGATTAATTAATTAAGAATTTGATGGTTAGTTAATGAATGACTAAAGAATAATTAATCAAAATGATTTGTAATTTATTAATGTTAATTAACCAGGATTTGAAATTCATAAGTAATAAATCTGATTTGAATAAATCAGACAATTAACTGATCTTACTTATGGATGTTTGGATTCTATTGAATGTTGAATTATTTGATATTCCCTGATCTGTGATGTTGTGTGATATATTCTGATTTGTGTGTGATTTGTACCGTAGTTTATTTATCTGGGATGAATGTAATATATTATCTGTAATTTATATATCTGTGATCTGTGAATAAAAGATAAGCGTTATAGTTATACCGCTTATCAACTATATTTCTGTATTCTGATCTATGATGATTGAATAATGTTGCACTACTGTGTGAAACCCCTGGACTACACCATACACACACAAATATGGATTTCACAAGGAAATCGGTTAAGTCACAGATTTTTGACAATTGTAAAGATTGAATTCTTGAATCCAAAATAGTTTTGGAATTGGAAGCTTTTGAAAATGTGTTCAAATGATTTAATAAAATTTGAAATCTAAATGATTTGATTTTAATTTGAATTCAATATTTGAAATTGAATTCAATGATTTGAAAATATGGTCTAAAAAGACCATACCAGTTATAAATGTGTTTTATAGGGATTTTTAACCATTTAAAAGTATGGTTTTGGAAATTTAAGAAATTTAATCCAAGTTTTATACTTGAATGGTTTTAACTTAGGTAAATTGTAATTAGTTTTCCAGAATGGAAACTAATTGTTTCAAAGAATAAAAGCTTTCATATAAGAAATGAAATTCTAATTTAAGTTAAAGGAATTTCAAGTTTGAATTGAAAAATGGTTTTCCAAGTTATGAGTGAATTCTTTTTGAAAGCTATGAATTAAATCTTGATTTAAAGATTTAATGAGTAAATCCAATTGAAATGGAAATCGATTTGGAAATCTATGAATAGATCTTTGTTAAACTGGGTGAACTTTGTGAGATGAATCTTTTTGTAAAAGATTAAAATGGTGATTTGTTTAAACCATTCGAAAGAGAAGTTTTGGGTAATAAGTTGTGACTTAACTGAAATTCCATTATCCATATGTTTGAAAATATTGCGCTCACTATTCGGTTTAGCCGAGAGAGGACATTGTGTCATATAACCCATTTCGAATAAGTGATACGTCGTATATGGATAGCAATTGAAGACCGGTGTTGAAGACCGGGTATTTGTGAAAACGATAGGATATCCTATCGATTGTCTCTGCACTGGGTAGTGCTCGGTATAGAGATTCCCTAAGTGATGGGAAGTCCGATCGGGATTGTGAATACCCGAATTGCAAGGGCTTCTTTGGAAGTGCCTTCGGTTCTGTTCGAACCCGGAACAGACTTGTATGGTTGTATGTCTGACGCTACACTTTGAGATATAAAGCTGATTTCTTTCAAATACATTTATGTTTGGTGGTGGAGAATTTATTCTCTTAGCTTAACACCCTTCTCTGTGACGTACGAGCTCAGAGGTTATGTAGTTGAAGGTTATCAGTGATATACTCCCAATTTGGTAGTGTGGCGTGCTGAGTGTTGCTGTGTGTTGATGGTCATTTGTTGATCATTTGTGATCAAAGCATGGCTTTGTGAAAAAGCGTAGCTTTGTGGACGAGACCTTATCGAACCTCACAGACCGGAAATGGTCGAAACAGGAAAGATGCGGCAAGGTTATGAGGGTCGCACCCTTTAGGGTATGTCATTTCCTTCGGGAAAAAGGTGATATGATGGTATGGAGCCTAGATATTTACCTATGTGGTTGCTCCAATCTCATTTACTGTGTGATTGTTGTTGTGTGATCGAGGCCTCGGATAAAGGTCCCAAAGGACCCGGGGGTGGCATATTCGTGTAGTAGTTACCTAGTGTAAGAGGTAACCCGACCTTGTGTTGGCAGAGAGCTAGTTAGTTCTTGGGACGTCCATCCAGAGGCGTACCCATGTGGCAGTAGGAAGTTCCTTAGCCTGACCATTTGTTGGAAAATCCAAAGAAACAATACGAGCCTTGTACGGTTTTAGTTGTATAACCTGCTATGGAATGTGGCGGTAACCTGCTATTGAACATAGTAGCTATAGTAGGCATACAATAATGGTTGTATGCTGGCTAAGATTAATATTGTATTTTCGAAATGCTTTTACACTATGCACTAGTAATAATATCAAAAGAGTTTGTTTTGCGTAGTGAGCATGTTTGACTATCATAAGAAGAAATCTCCTCCAATTCTGCGATTGCATTGTGTGTGTGGCGGGAGGTCTTATGGTAGTTTCATTTTCCAAAAGCATTGCGGATTTCAATGTTTAAAATTCTTTTGTTGTTTGTTTGAAGATAGACTGTTTTTGTTACCCACACCAGTCCCATGACTGACTTGGAGTTTATTGTTCCCTTCCTAAACTCTGGGTGCCCATAATTTTCCACACGGGCAGTCTAGAGTTGGGTTTTTCAAATAGTCAGGTTTAGTAAATTATCTGGAGCTAGTTCAGTTTTTGGAGTTGATGATCGATGTTGGTTATCTTGATGCATCGTGTTGGTGTTTCAAGCTTGATGTTGGAGTTGTTGGATTCATTCTCTTTTGAAGATCATTGGAGTATCACTTCTGTTGTTTCCGCTGTATCATTATTATTTGTCTCTGATATTGTTGTATCATATTGATATCATTGTTGTATATCATTCTGGATATTGTATTCATTGGATTTGTATATGATATCATCTATTTCTTTCTTCCGCTGTGTTGTTATACTTAATGGTGTTATAAGCTCCGGTGAGCCAGATTCGGCGTTTGAATCTATGGCATTTCGAGTACAAGTGAAGTACGGATGCCGATTTTCAAAGGCCGAGTTCAGGATCATTACAGTGGTATCGGAGCTAAGGTTGAACTTTAGCTATGGAGTATAACACATTAAGTAACTCATTAGAGATAGGGTGAAGTATACCCTAGAATGAGTATCTCTAAGATATCCGTCTATATGCCTTAGTAAATTCTCTTGCTATTCACTGATAGTAAGTATGAGTGCAAGAAGAGGATGAGATAGGGGATAGGGGGAATACCACTACGAAATGGTCAATACCTTGTAACAACAAGGAAACAATCTTTTCTCTATCAATCTCTTTTGTTCGTCATCTTTTTTTCAATTCTTTGATAGTTCCTGGTAGATCCAGGAAGAAGATTTGATTATATTTGTATGGGACATAAACTCCAAATAGGTCAGAATTGTTTGTTTGGATGAATTGTTTGGTTTGATTGCTATGGTTGATAGGTATACTTTAATTTCTAAACCGAAAGTTTTGAAATTGTATCTATATATCTATTCTTTGGATCCCGATATATTCTACGAATGGTTAGTTATCCCATCGAACTAACCAATGCCATTGCATATTTCGTAGATCTGGATAACCCGAGTATTTTGTGGATTGTTAAAACAGATTCGTTCTTGTATCTATTATTGATATTCTGATTTGGTAAGCCAAATGCAGAATAGACGTTCAGTTTGACTTGATGAAACATTCTTCATCTATCTTTGTGTCTCCTTGGCAAATTTCGAGGACGAAATTCTTTTAAGGGGGGAAGTCTGTAACGATCCCGGATTTTATATAAATTTAAATTGATAATTAATTTAATGTTTGAATAAAAATTGTGTAATAACTGATAAATTGATAGAATTTATAAAATATATCTATGTAATTCATTAAATATGTATTTGATTTCAAAACATTGTCTTTTAAATAATATGTGTGAATACAAACAAATACAAATATAAGTAAAAGAATGAAACAAGTAATGGAACAAAATGAAGATAAGTATGAATAAAAGAAAAAGGAAAATAAAAATATATTTAGCTAGCAAAAATAAGTACATGGCAATTAAAAAAAGCCACCAATTATCTCAAACATGTACAGCCGAAGAGAAAAAAAATTGGTACAAACTAATTAATGCCATATCCTTTAGCATACAAATATATATCCCTCAGCCACCACAAATATTATCATCAGCCTCCAAAAGCAAATATCTCTGACCATTGTACAAATAAATAATAGCATATCAACTTGTATCTTCTTTCCATACTTCAAACAATTTCATTTCAGCTCGTTCACTTACAAAATCAGAGTAAAACTGAAATGAGCAACAACTTGAACAAATAAAACAAAAATTCAATCTAAACCAACTTTAATCAGATCAGAGAATCAAAGAAAGGAGCTTCTGCTTGCAAGTTTCAATCTGTGTCAAAGAAGCTCTGTTCTTCTTCCAAAAATACAAGTGAGTAAACTTCTATTTTTAAAAGCTTAAAACTGTTATTGTTGATGCTTGTGATAAATCTGCAAAATAATGTTGTGAATATTGGTTTGCATGGATGTTTTAACTGGATTTTAGTTCGAGATACTCTGTATATACGGAGATGGCTGTGCATGTCTGTGTATATATATCTCTATATGTCTCTGTTGAAATACAGGTTCAAAACAACAAAAAAATTCAATCTTTCTTTATACAATCGTTTTTAGGTTACGATATCTAAATGGAAAATGATTATAACAAAGTGATATAAATTTTAAGAATAATTTCAAGTAAAATTATTTAGTAAATCTTTTGGAGATAAGCAATTATAGCAAAAGCTTTTGAAAACAGAAAAATCCATGATTTTAAAATCATGATTTGATTACATGACCAGATTCGAATTGTAAAACAAGGAATTTTGATATAAATTTCATGATTTTTAAGTTTTTATATAATGAGGAATTTTAAGTTGATCGATATTCATATTTTTGTCAATTGCCGATGAACGGCGACGAATTTTTCATCAGGGTTTGGTCTAGAGGTGGCCAGAGTGTTGAGGATCGAAGGAAAAATAGTGGATGGGTTTTCAGGTGGCCGTGGTGGTCAGATGATGGCGAACTAGGGCTTAGAAACTAGTTTAGGTCGACGTCATTCTCGAAGCTATTGTGTCGTCGATGGTGGTCTAGAGGCGATCGGTGGTGGGGGAATTGAATCATGGTGTCGTGACGATGCTTTGGACGGAGTTGCAAGGGTTCAGGCGACGTGACGTGGAGGCGCGAAGCATTTTTGGTTGGTCGGGTTGTACCAGTTTTGCGTTGACTTGCTCGATTCCGATTCTTTAACAAATTGGATGATCTGGGTGTTCGTGATGATTGAGCGTGTGGTCGCTGACGTGTTGATGGTCGTGGCTCTGGTCGGAGATGATCAGAAAGATAGTGCACGTGCACGCGTGTATGTGTGGTATCTGGAATGTTTGTAGATTTGGGGAGAAAGGGTAGGCTCGGGTTTGTCTAGAAGTTTTCTCGTGTCTGACTCAGGATGAACGCGTGAGTGGCTCGAAGGAATAAAGCAAGGGGAAGGCTCGAGTGTATTATCGGGTTAACTCGGGGTTGTCTCGGGTATGAAGCGCTTAACAAAACCAGTTTTAAAATTTAATCAGTTCTGTTTCCCTAAGTTATTTCGAAAATATAATTTAAAATTTAATAGTTTTTGTCAATTGCCGATGAACGGCGACGAATTTTTCATCAGGGTTTGGTCCAGAGGTGGCCAGAGTGTTGCGGATCGAAGGAAAAATAATGGATGGGTTTTCAGGTGGCCGTGGTGGTCAGACGATGGCGAACTAGGGCTTAGAAACTAGTTTAGGTCGACGTCATTCTCGAAGCTATTGTGTCGTCGATGGTGGTCTAGAGGCGATCGGTGGTGGGGGAATTGAATCATGGTGTCGTGACGTTGCATTGGACGGAGTCGCAAGGGTTCAGGCGACGTGACGTGGAGGCGCGAAGCGTTTTTGGTTGGTCGGGTTGTACCAGTTTTGCATTGACTTGCTCGATTTTGATTCTTTGACAAATTGGATGATCTGGGTGTTCATGATAAATGAGGGTGTGGTCGCTGACGTGTTGATGGTCGTGGCTCTGGTCGGAGATGATCAGAAAGATGGTGCACGTGCACGCGTGTATGTGTGGTATCTGGAATGTTTGTAGATTTGGGAAGAAAGGGCAGGCTCGGGTTTGTCTAGAAGTTTTCTCGTGTCTGACTCGGGATGAACGCATGAGTGGCTCAAAGGAATAAAGCAAGGGGAAGGCTCGAGTGTATTATCGGGTTAACTCGGGGTTGTCTCGGGTCTGAAGTGTTTAACAAAACCAGTTTTCAAATTTAATCAGTTCCGTTTCCCTAAGTTATTTTGAAAATATAATTTAAAATTTAATAGTTTAAATGAAGAAACCGATTTAAAGAATAATGGTATATTTTTAACGATGTTTGGGATTTGTAATCACCTTAAAGGGTGATTAATTAAGTAAAGTTTAATTTATGACAAGTAATTAAAGGCAATTAATTATTTAAAGATAATTTCTTAATTAATAGTAATTGATCTATGGTTAAAATTGATTAATCAAGTAATTAAGGTATTGTAATTTAATTAAGGATAATTAATTTAATGGTAATTAATTAAGGGTTAATTAATTTATGTAATCAATTAAAGAATAATTAGGGATTAATTATTCAATGATTAGAGGTTAATTTATTTAAGATTAATTAATTAAGAATTTGATGGTTAGTTAATGAATGACTAAAGAATAATTAATCAAAATGATTTGTAATTTATTAATGTTAATTAACCAGGATTTGAAATTCATAAGTAATAAATCTGATTTGAATAAATCAGACAATTAACTGATCTTACTTATGGATGTTTGGATTCTATTGAATGTTGAATTATTTGATATTCCCTGATCTGTGATGTTGTGTGATATATTCTGATTTGTGTGTGATCTGTACCGTAGTTTATTTATCTGGGATGAATGTAATATATTATCTGTAATTTATATATCTGTGATCTGTGAATAAAAGATAAGCGTTATAGTTATACCGCTTATCAACTATATTTCTGTATTCTGATGTGTGATGATTAAATGATGTTGCACTACTGTGTGAAACCCCTGGACTACACCATACACACACAAATATGGATTTCACGAGGAAATTGGTTAAGTCACAGATTTTTGACAATTGTAAAGATTGAATTCTTGAATCCAAAATAGTTTTGGAATTGGAATTGGAAGCTTTTGAAAATGAGTTCAAATGATTTAATAAAATTTGAAATCTAAATGATTTGATTTAAATTTGAATTTAATATTTGAAATTGAATTCAATGATTTGAAAATATGGTCTAAAAAGACCATACCGGTTATAAATGTGTTTTATAGGGATTTTTAACCATTTAAAAGTATGGTTTTGGAAATTTAAGAAATTTAATCCAATTTTTATACTTGAATGGTTTTAACTTAGGTAAATTGTAATTAGTTTTCCAGAATGGAAACTAATTGTTTCAAAGAATAAAAGCTTTCATATAAGAAATGAAATTCCAATTTAAGTGAAAGGAATTTTAAGTTTGAATTGAAAAATGGTTTTCCAAGTTATGAGTGAATTCTTTTTGAAAGCTATGAATTAAATCTTGATTTAAAGATTTAATGAGTAAATCCAATTGAAATGGAAATCGATTTGGAAATCTATGAATAGATCTTTGTGAAACTGGGTGAACTTTGTGAGATGAATCTTTTTGTAAAAGATGAAAATGGTGATTTGTTTAAACCATTCGAAAGAGAAGTTTTGGGTAATAAGTTGTGACTTAACTGAAATTCCATTATCCATATGTTTGAAAATATTGTGCTCACTATTCGGTTTAGCCGGGAGAGGACTTTGTGTCATATAACCCATTTCGAATAAGTGATACGTCATATATGGATAGCAATTGAAGATCGGTGTTGAAGATCGGTGTTGAAGACCGGGTATTTGTGAAAACGATAGGATAACCTATCGATTGTCTCTGCACTGGGTAGCGCCCGGTATAGAGATTCCCTAAGTGATGGGAAGTCCGATCGGGATTGTGAATACCCAGATTGCAAGGGCTTCTTTGGAAGTGCCTTCGGTTCTGTTCGAACCCGGAATAGACTTGTATGGTTGTATGTCTGACGCTACACTTTGAGATATAAAGCTGATTTCTTTCAAATACAATTATGTTTGGTGGCGGAGAATTTATTCTCTTAGCTTAACACCCTTCTCTGAGACGTACGTGCTCAGAGGTTATGTAGTTGAAGGTTAACAGTGATACTCCCAATTTGGTAGTGTGGCATGCTGAGTGTTGCTGTGTGTTGATGGTCATTTGTTGATCATTTGTGATCAAAGCATGGCTTTGTGAAAAAGCGTAGGTTTGTGGACAAGACCTCATCGAACCTCACAGACCGGAAATGGTCGAAACATGAAAGATGCGGCAAGGTTATGAGGGTCGCACCCTTTAGGGTATGTCATTTCCTTTTGGAAAAAGGTGATATTATGGTATGGAACCCAGGTATTTACCTATGTGGTTGCTCCAATCTCATTTACTATGTGATTGTTGCTGTGTGATCAAGGCCTCGGATAAAGGTCCTAAAGGACCGGGGGGTGGCATATTCAGGTTGTAGTTACCTAGTGTAAGAGGTAACCTGGCCTTGTGTTGGCAGAGAGCTAGTTAGTTCTCGGGACGTCCATCCAGATGCGTACCCATGTGGCAGTAGGAAGTTCCTTAGCCTGACCATTTGTTGGAAAATCCAAAGAAACAATACGAGCCTTGTACGGTTTTAGTTGTATAACCTGCTATGGAATGTGGCGGTAACCTGCTATTGAACATAGTAGCTATAGTAGACATACAATAATGGTTGTATGCTAGCTAAGATTAATATTGTATTTTCGAAATGCGTTTACACTATGCACTAGTAATAATATCAAAAGAGTTTGTTTTGCATAGTGAGCATGTTTGACTATCATAAGAAGAAATCTCCTCCAATTCTGCGATTGCATTGTGTGTGTGGCGGGAGGTCTTATGGTAGTTTCATTTTCCAAAAGCATTGCGGATTTCAATGTTTAAAATTCTTTTGTTGTTTGTTTAAAGATAAACTATTTTTGTTACCCACACCAGTCCAATGACTGACTCAGAGTTTATTGTTCGCTTCCTAAACTCTGGGTGCCCATAATTTTCCACACGGGCAGTCTAGAGTTGGGTTTTTCAAATAGTCAGGTTTAGTAGATTATCAGGAGCTAGTTCAGTTTTTGGAGTTGATGACTGACGTTGCTTATCTTGATGCATCGTGTTGGTGTTTCAAGCTTGATGTTGGAGTTGTTGGATTCATTCTCTTTTGAAGATCATTGGAGTATCACTTCTGTTGTTTCCGCTGTATCATTATTATTTGTCTCAGATATTGTTGTATCATATTGATATCATTGTTGTATATCATTCTGGATATTGTATTCATTGGATTTGTATATGATATCATCTATTTCTTTCTTCCGCTGTGTTGTTATACTTAATGGTGTTATAAGCTCCGGTGAGCCAGATTCGGCGTTTGAATCTACGGCATTTCGAGTACAAGTGAAGTACGGATGCCGATTTTCGAAGGCCGAGTTTAGGATCATTACAAGATTTGTCATATATTATAGATTATTCGTTCCTCTATGAGATTCTGTGTTGTTATGTTTCTTCTTGTCTTCTTTCTTCTTTCTTTTTCTTAACTATTTGCCTTTCCATTCAATTTGGTTTGGACATGTTTGGTTTATTGTTAGCTTAAACTGTACGGAAAAGTAGGTCGTTAGAGTTGGAGAAAACATTGACTATACAGATTTTGAACAGACCAAGATATGGTTGTGGTTTATTTCCCGCTTAAACTGTACGGAAAAGTGGGTCGTTACAGTTGGAGAAAACATTAACTATACGGATTTCGATGATAATTGCAACGTCGTCGATGTTCATTTTCGAATTTCTAAGTGGGCAATTGCTACCATTAGGATCTCGCCATATAATTGTTTTGATAAAATAAATTTTGATTTGATTCCAAAAATATGGTTTGTTTTACTATAATGTAAATGTGTATATTATTATTTCAAATGATTTTGGAGAAAGGAAATGATAATTTTATTTGAGATAGTTTTAGAGTATAAATGACTTTGGAAATTAAAATAATAATGGTTTTCTTAAAGGGGTTTTCGGTGTATCAATCCTTTGAAAATAGTTTTCTTAAAAATATATTTAAGTATAAATGTCTTTAAAAAAGGAATTTTAAAGAAAAGGTATATTTCTTTAGATTGGTTCGGGGAAATAAGTCCTGATTTATTTTGTGGTGATTAGAATAATCTCCTAAGTGACGATTGGATGTTTGCTTAGGCTAACAATATTATGCACTTAGAAAATTATTCTATTTGTCATTGTACGGTCGGAAGTGTTTGAATCGGGATGAATCCAAAGTAATTTGGAAATGGATAGTTTGTTAAAAACTATTTATGTGGAAATATATTTAGTATTGTTTCAAAATGGATTTGGAAAAGAAAAGGCGGTTTCAAGTTAACTAGTTCGAGTGACTCGAAAATAACTAAAAATGGGTAAGAGATACGTTCGGATGGTAAACGTTTCTCTTGAGTATCATCCTTCTTGTAAGGAATGTATTATACTGTTTGGTAGTACCCAGTTCCTTGGTTTAATTTTGGGGTTATTCAAGCTATATATATATGGATTAAAATATATAGTATTATTCAAAAGGTGTTTTGGATAAAACCGAGGTATTTAAAATTCTTAAGTAAATTCCAAAATTAAAAGTTTGAATTGGATGGTTGTGTATGCCTCTAGGGTGTGATAGGATATTATACAAATTTGTGAGTTTAAGTTGGGTTTATGAATGTTACCATAAATATTTTAGTGGTAATAGAAGTTTATTGGAATAACCAATTAAAAAAAGTACGTAGAATAGATGTTGATAATTTCTATTTCAATATAATTTTGATCTAATATTCGAGTACAAGACTTTAAGGTGTTCCACGTCGTTCCAAATAAGGATCTAGTACACGATTTTTGACGGCGAACACTTGATGAGGGTTCTTGATATGGAACCAAGGTTTTCTATCATAGTTACAGCTATGTAAGGAGAGAAGAGGGTCCTAATCAAGAAGCCTGATCAGAGTTCGCACTAGAAAATAAGGTGAGCGATACTGGTTTGGAAGTGGAGTCATGTATTCGAGTAGTGATCGAATCAGATTTAATATATAAATGATCTATGAACATCCCGCGGGCTTATAGATAGTATTGAGTGTTATTATGTAGGAATTTCAGGGACAAAATTCTTTTAAGGGGGAGAGTGTAACAACCCAAATTTTGGGTCTTCGAATTTGAATATTTACTTTGTTTACATATTTGGATTTAAATTAAATTATAATAAAATCTATGTTCCAAATAACTGCTTGATTTTGAATGATGTATTTTTAATTTAATTTACAAAAAGTTTCCATAATTTTTAATTTGGAAAATAAATAAATCTTCGTTTGACGTATTTTATGGCAAACATTGGCATTTTGAAACTTCACAGAATTGGATAACTTATGTATTTCATTGTTGTTTTGTAATCGCGTAATATTTCTATACGCAATCGAATTCTGTTTTCTATCCTTTGCGGCTCGTACACGGACGTGATATGATGGGATGAGGTACCTAAATATTTTCTATTCAATTCAAAAACAATGTGTACACATATGTACTAACCAATACATCTATATACAACAAGTACACAACATCTCATTCCTTTTTTCTTCTGCTTAACCACATTTTTGCCTTCCCTTGCTCCTTTGTCCCCCTGTCTTCACTGACCTTGCCTTACTTTTTTCACATCATGTTCTTGGGTCGCCTATATGTATCAGGAGGTTCAACGCAGAAGGGTGAAACAGAAAAACATTGGTCCATCTTGTTTCAAAAATCAACAACTCTTCGTTCATCAACAATTAGCCCAAACTACCAAAAAAAAGTCATTTGTATCAGCCTCTAGTATTTTAAAAAATTGACGGTGCTTGATTTCATCAAGTAACGACCAAGAAATCATCCAAATTTTAGTAAATGGGAAATATGTGCATCAAACTTCAAAAATTCATTTCTCTCGATTCGTTCCGAATCATTCGACGCCGCTAGCACCGTCGAGTTCATTTCGAAGCATAGCATTTCTGGTATAAGTTCGGCGTGATTCTGTGACAACGTTTAACGTTCATCGGAAACCAAGGTTGGGGATAATCGATGATTTGGTCGTCAATTCGCGTGATGGAGGATGTCGTGATGTAAAGCTTGGATAGTGCTTCGTCGTGGCAAGTTTTGGTAGAGTTTGGTGAGAATAACTATCGTGACTTTTGGCGACCTATAGCTTGGTGATGGGTTCGTTCGATCGGAACTTGGTAGAGAGGGCCGGAGGCTTGGTGATGGGTAGCGACATGACAAGAGAGAGGAGTTTGATTTGTTGGTAATGGCGAGATGAGATGTTGGTCGGTGAGAAGGTCGTGCACGTGCATGGATATGCACGGTTGTGGGTAGCTGGAAATCGAATTGAAGAGGAAGAAGGAGCTATAGATTTAGGTGCATGTTGGTTTGCATATTGGGCTCGGCCCGTTTGAGCATGGGTGAGCTTTTATATATATTGTTTTGTTTTAATTATATACTAGTGCGAACCCGTGCTTCGCACACGGGCTGGTGAAAATAGTTGTATATTAATATGAAGTCGGTAATAGTTGAAAAGTAGTTTCAGGGATTGATTCATCAAACAATAAGCAGCAGCCAACTTTGAGCGACAATGTAGTGTTGTAGGGAATTACCGCATCAAACTTGTAAAATAAGTGTACGTTACTATTCGCATTTTGTTGGCACATAATGGCTTATTATGGATCTTATTGGTTTCAATACATATAATAGAAATGCATGCCTGCTCTTACAGATCACACCAGTAAATTAAAGTAATAATTATGTATAGCGTATTAGCTTTATACCCTTTTTCCTACACATAATTTAAATCTAAATAAATGCACGTTGCTTCATTGACTTGAAATTGACACACATAATATTTTTTACAAATCCATGTAGAAAAATAAATCAAATAATTGTGAGCCTAACATTTTATTTAATACACTTAGCCAAACCAAAAGTAGTGAAAATAAATAAATGAACACACTTTTTACCTAATATCCATCCTCCATTTTCCAACCCAATCAAAATAAGAATATATAACTTTCCAAATAGACAAAAACATAATTTAAAATTAAAATTGGTTCATTCATGTTACTAATCATTCACCTTTTACCTACAAAGAAAAAAAGAGCTACGGTTTTTAGAAATTGTAAATCAAAATAAATGAAGTAGATTGTTCAACAACTGAGAACGTACATGGATTAACTGGTTCACTTGAAAGAAATCTTTTACAGATAGATCTTTGCTAGTTTTGGCGCTTGCATAGATATAGAATAACCATGGTAGAGCAAACTTTTAGTTTGTAGTTGAAGAATGGAAGTCTTTGATTGAGTATTCATAAGCTCTGTAGGCTTCAACATTTTTGCAAGGACATTTCTGTACATTTACAATCTTCATTCGTAATGACTGAAGATGACATATTGGTTAGTGGTAATGTAATATTTTGGAAGTTTTGTTGAATCATGACTCTTCATTTTAAAAACCATGAATCTCATATTACAATATTTCTCATTCTAAAGTTACATTTAGGTCGTTCAAGCCCGAAGTTGAAGGAGAAGTAAATGCTTATAATTTGTGAAAAGAACTTCTATAGAAACAATCATTTTCAATTAGCTAATACTACTTAATATGATAGGCTAAAAATCCCAAAACAAATAAACCTAAAAGTAGCCTAAAATGTAACTTTGCCATGAGCAAAGCGCATGAGGAGTCTTGTCATATTAAACTGTATCTTCCTTAGAGATTCTAATGCAAACATTGGCCATATTTTATCATAACTATGGAAAAATATAATGTGGATTGCTATATCCAATGAGCAAGAAACCGAGCAAAAATGTATCCCATTTTCAAGAGAAGAGGATGGTAATAGGATTACAAATTGACCATTGGCTTGTAGTTACAAAACAAAAGCAAATCATTGAAAAATGGTTAAATAATTTGCAATATAATAGTAACATTAAGTGGAGCTATTTGTGAGGCAAACTCAAAACCTGGTATTGTTATCTAGAGCATTATTCTAAGATGCTCTCATTTTGTGTATTTTTGTCCTTAGAACTTCTGTTAGCACACCTGGTTCTCAAATTTGTGTGCATGATTATTTTTACACGTTACATTTTGATATTTAATGAATGAGCTTATTGTATTGTATTTTATAAATTCAGACCAGTTTTAAAAACTAATAACAAATTTAGGTCACTTTGAAAACTTATTACAAATATAGACATGTTTCTACCAGTTGGCACTGAATCAGCGTTCTTTGTCCCATTTTGAAAATAAACCACGAAGATATTTTTTTAAAAGTTTATATTTGTGCGATTTCAACAGAAGCCGATGGAAACTGTTGGAATTTTTTTCCACTTGGCTCCATTTTAAAATGTGGCAGTGGAATTCTTTTTTTAAAATTTATCTATTGACACATTATCAATTATAGCCAGGAGGAATTTTTTTCCATTTTCTATTGGCTCCATTTGAAATTATGCCGATAGAATACTTTAAAAAAATATCGACGCATTTTAAAATGGACCAAGAGGTATTTTTTTCAAACAATTCATATTAACTCCATTTGAAATTTCCCCAATATAAAACTTAAAAAAAAAATAATCTGCATTACATGTTTTCAAAATGCATTATAGAAGAGCGCTTACTCAGCGCCTTGTAATAAATTTTCAAAGTAGCTTAAATTTGTTATTAGTTTTGAAAATTGGTCGAAAATTACAAAATTTCATAAAAATAAACACTATTTTACTTGGGCCTCATGAGATCAAACAATTCTATAAAATATACTTAAGTAGAACAATATATAAATTCTTTAAACTGTCCAATATGATTAAGATGGCACAATAGAAATTCGATACTCATTTGGGTTATTTATTATATCAAACATGATCTAAATTGTGAGTGTTATGTTTAAATAAGGTACCACTCTTATTATCATCGAAGAAAAATAATGATCTAAATTGAACTATTGAAGGCCACCTATGAATTTTCTGTCTCCAAGTAGAATGTATAATTTTACGTTAGATCATTCGATAATAGCATGTTTAATCAAATCTTCATTATACAAGGTTTAACAATAATAGTATATATAAATTCTCGTTTTTGTGATTATAATTTGTTGACATGGGGACACTTGTCAATGAAGGAAAAAATATGTTATTACATTATGAAAATAAGGATACGTCATTTATTTTTAAAGTTAGTAGGCCAAAACATCTTTCCAATCAAATTTGTAAAGTACCCTGCTCGTAGAATTATTTTTGCTAAAATAATTCCCTCCTTTTTTTTATAATTGAAATATGTGAAAAATTGCAACTATTTTAAAATCGGAAAAATTCCTAATGTTTTTTTTGCAATGTTTGAAAGCAAAAGAAAAAAATTTATATTGATTTGACCACATTATCATAGATCCACACAATTATTATCCCACTAAATAGTAACGTTCTGTATCAAAGAAAAATAGATTAATAATATGAATTCAAGACAATTAATGGAGTGGATAGGATAAATAATTTCTTTTAATATTAATTTATATTAGTCGATAATGTATAAGAAATCAAAGAAATATTTGGCATTTTGATAATTATTACATAATTATTATCAAATTCCATTAATTAATAAATGGTAATGTATCGATTTACAATAAATCAATTTGAATATCTTAATCGTTGTTAGTTGTGAATTAAGAAAGATATAGTTAATGGGGTAATATGAACATGGTGCTAGATATGCTTGTTATAAATTTTCAACAAATAATACTCTTGCCATTTCCTAAAAGGTACAACAAATTATAAAAAGCCTTTATTTTATTATGATAGTTCAAAATAAATAAAATTAGGAGAGTGCAGTGATGTAATAGTGTCTTCATTTATCGTATTTATTAAATTATATAGAAAACGCTATATAGGTTATCAGATTTTATATCACATGATTTAATCTAGATAGGTACATATTTGATACAACTTAATACAGACTGTTTTGCCTAATCTTCAAAAGATACCATATTATTCATGTATTAAATAAACACTAATTTTAAATTTGGAAATAACATAATATTCATTTATTTGTCTTACTTAACGTATCTTAAATTGGAAATAACATTATATTATTCACAATTACTACAAAGTTAAAAGTAAATTCATTCATATAATAAAATGAATATGTGGATTTAATGTCTAATCAATATTAAATAGTTAGATGTCTCACTCAATAGCCATATACTAAACACATGTTGTAAGTGGCACATTTTTCTTTGAATATGGAACTCTACTATGAGTTTATTTATGCATCGTCACATTTAGGTTTTGTGGAAATTTGGTTAATTGACTAAATTTTAAGAAAGATGTCACCAATAACGGGGTAACCTCGGCACAAATTGACACTATAGACCCCTATCAAGTATGAGCCTTGTGCACTTGGTTGATAATGATGATTATCTAACTTTGCATTGTCCAGTGGATTCACTTAATAAATGTTATTCACTCAATAGCGGTTGTCCACTTATTATGTATGCTTCCATTAACTACAACCAAAAAATATTAGTTAGTTTCATAATTTTTGGTAACAAAATTTTCTTATTTGAAGTAAGGACATGTAATCATACTTAAAGCAATAACAAATTATTATTTAGTTTAAATTTAACCAAATCCTACTAATAAAGAAGAAATCCAAATTTGATCTTGATTCTTTCCACCATCATTTATTTTTGTTCCTTGTCTTGTATTAGACATTCATTCACATTTGATACATATTGCTATATGTTTCTTAGTCGCCATAAAATCTTTTTTTAGTGGGCTTTTTATTTTTTAACAAAACACTTAAGTGCAGCAAGTTGAGTGTATGTACTAAATTACACTGATAACTTATGATCCTGAAAAAAGTTTCATAGTAGGATATTGAGTACTCCAATGTATACCCAAGCAACAGATGAATTTTTTTTATCTTATATACCTTTTTTTACAACTGTTGGTAAAACTAAAGTACAATAGTGAGGACCCGAGTTTTCAAAATAAATAAGTATCTAGGTATACCATTATAAATAAAACTAAATACTTAAAGTTGAAAAAATTGTTCTACATGACAAAACACAAAGTTGGTCTTGGTTATTCATACCACTTGACATAGGAGAGGAGAAGTTGTTTGAAAGGTAAAGCCAGCTTGTTAACATTGTCCGAAAAACATTGAACTACACGTTAATAAGCTTGATGGGTGCATCATCTAAAATATATAAACTTCATCGCCTACCATTGCAACAACAATCAAACAGCCGCTAGCGTTGGAAATCATTTCATTCTCCTTTATAGCTGGATGCAAACTGTAGTTTCACATGATTAGTTAGTAGTATATAATTAAATGAAGAAACATAGGCAATAGAAATGTCCCTAGCAAGAATATTGTCCATGTATCGAAAAGTCAAGGGCATTCAGTTGCGAAGTTTGCGATGGTATATGTATTCAAAATGTTGTCTAATACATGTGAAAAAAATATCACATAACCAAAACTAATTGATATCAAATTTATTTTTATATTAGATAACTAATAAGTTATTGACGCAGCGGCGGATAACAAAAATGTATGAAACGGTGAAAGTAGCAATCGGTGGATTGAAAATACCAAACGCCCAAACCCGTTGATCTCAAAGATACCGGATTCTAGTTATCTTCGTCACGTTGATCGTGCACGATGCCGTGAAAGAAGATCTACAATTCTTCGAACGTTGATCAAGCGCACTTGATTCCGTGAATTGGCTTCAACAATCGTTGATTCGAGCGCACTCGAATGCCGAAGGTGGAGATAGGAGATAACACTCAACCACCAATTTAAGAAGAGGCACAAAGCACTCAAACAAAGTTTTATTCAAAATCAACCAACTTTACAAATGACCCAACATCCCTATTTATAGGGTTACAACTCACACGACTCAATAGAGTACACGACCTAACATAGTACACGACCTAACATTGGTCGCGACCTACGACCTACCATACAACACAACCCTTACATCACAAAGCCTTCACGACCTAAAACAAACAGCGACTTATGACCTATGCAGCACAAACGACCTACGACCTACTGGTCGCGACTTACAACACAACGCGAGTTAACAAATATGTACAACACATGTGACTCAGTATAGACAAGCGACATACGACCTAAGACTTCTCAGCACTGGATCTTCTTCACGCGACCTAACATTTGAGCGACATAAGCAACCTTGCGACCTAAACTTTACGCGACCTTGAGCATCATAAGAACAGTGCGGCATACTGCATGAGCAAACTCGCTAGGTCGCTCGCGACTTATCATAGGTCGCTGGATCATCTCTTCGTACATAACTCACAGTTAGGTCGCTTGGCGACTTAATGTTAGGTCGTTCGCGACCTACTGTTGCTTCTCGCGCGCGACCTAAGATGAGCGCTGCATCATCCTCCCCTGGTTGAGAAAGATTCGTCCTCGAATTTAAAAGTTCTTCCCTATTGGATTGCTCATCTCCATAATAAGGTATAAAATGTTTAACATTAAACACGTCAGAAGTTTACACATCCTCCGGCAGCTTCAACCTATAAGCATTTTCATTGATCTTCTTCAAGATCTTTACTGGACCAATCTTTCACGCTTTCAATTTATTGTATGTTCCCACTGGAAAACTATCTTTTGTCAACACGGCGTAAACCAAATCATCTTCTCTGAAGTTCACACTCCTTCGCTTTTTATCTGCAAGTTGTTTATACTTCTCATTTGATGCAAGCAATTGTTCATGAACAGTTCTGTGGCACTCCTACAACTCAGTCACAAGCTCGCTTAACAACTCCCTTCTGATTTGGCACGGTCGTCATATCTAACGGTCCCTTCGGAATTGCTGAATATACAACTTGAAATGGACTGAAACCCGTACTATGATTAACAGCGTGATTATGTGCAAATTCTGCCTGACATAATTTCATATCCCAGCTCTTCAAATTATCTTTCACAAGACATCTCAACAAATTCCCCACTGATCTATTCACCACTTCCGTTTGCCCATCTGTTTGCGGATGATAGGCGCTACTAAAATTCAGCTTCGTTCCAACCATCTTCCACAAACTTAACCAAAAATGGCTTAGAAATCTAGTATCCCGATCAGAAACAATAGATTCAGGTAGCCCATGTAATCGATACACCTCTTTAAAGAACAATTGAGCGACACGGACGGCATCAGCTGTCTTCTTACAAGCTATGAAATGTGCCATGTTCGAAAATCTATCCACCACAACAAATATAGAATCATTTCCCCTTTGAGTTCTAGGCAAACCCAAAACAAAATCCATGCTCACATCAACCCACGGTCTAGTAGGCACAGGTAATGGCATATACAATCCCGCATTCGTCGCTGTCCCTTTGGAAACTTGACAAATATGACATCTCTCCACAAATCTTTCAACTTCTTTCCTCATGGATGGCCAAAAATATGATTCAGAAATCAACTGCAAAGTACAATCTCTACCCACATGACCTTCCTCATGCAACTCCTTCACAATCTTCATTCGTAAGCTGCACTCTGGTATACACAATCGATTCCCCTTAAAAAGAAAACCATCCACCTACACGTACTCATCCGTCTTCCACTTCTCGACTTCATCAACCACCTTGGCAAAGTAAGGATCATCAACAAACAATTCTGGCAACACATCAAACCCCGTCACTTTAACCTTCATTGTAGTCAACAAATGATTCCTTCGACTCAATGCATCTGCCACACGGTTTGTAATTCCTGACTTATGCTTCACCACAAATGTAAATTGTTGCAGATATGCGATCCACGAAGCATGCCTGGCTGCAATTTTGTCATGTTCCTGCAAATGTTTCAGTGCTTCATGATCAGTATACAGAACAAATTCTTTATGGAACAAGTAGTGTCTCCAATGTTTGATAGCTTGAACAATAGCATAGAATTCCACATCATAAGTATTATATCTCATCTTGGCTCCAGAAAGTTTCTCACTGAAATATGCAATTGGTCGTCCTTTCTGACTCAACACCCCTCCAACCCCAACTTTAGATGCATCAGTATGTAACTCAAACAACAACTGAAAATCTGGTAATACTAGAATTGGTGTTGTCGTCAAAAGTTCCTTGATTCGCTCAAAAGCAAATCCTGCTTCCTCTGACCATGAAAACTTCTTCCCCTTCATACAATCAGTAACTGGTGCCATCACGCTACTGAAGTGTGGAATAAATCTTCGGTAGAATGATGCTAAACCATGAAAACTTCTAACTTCTGTTATCGTCCTGGGTTGTGGCCAATTTCTGATTGCTTCAACTTTATTCCGATCCACCTGTATACCTCTTTCTAAAATAACATATCCCAAAAATAAAACATTATGCGTCATGAACACGCATTTCTTCGTTGCAGCATAAAAATTTTCCTGTCGCAGTATCATCAACACTTCTCTCAGATGATGCAAGTGTTCTTCTGGGCTTCCACTGTATATCAGTATATCATCAAAATACACCACCACGAACTTCCCAATAAATGGTCTAAAGATCTGATTCATCACCCGCATAAATGTACTAGGTGCATTCGAAAGACCAAACGGCATAACCAGCCATTCGTACAACCCCTCCCGTGTCTTGAACGCTGTTTTCCATTCATCCCCTGGTCGAATTCGAATTTGATGATAACCACTCTTCAAATCGATCTTCAAAAAGATAGTAGCCCCGCTCAATTGATCTAACAAATCATCAAGCCTCGGCATCGGAAATCTGTATCTCACTGTAATCTTGTTTAGTGCTCGACTATCAGTACACATCCTCCACGTTCCATCCTTCTTCGGCACTAACAAGGCGGGAACTGCACAAGGACTTAAAACTTTCCTGTACACGCCCTTGTTCAAGTAACTCTTCCACTTGCCTTCTCAACTCCTCGTGTTCCTTTGGACTCATTTTGTAATGTGGTCTATGTGGTAACACAGCTCCTGGAACAAGATCTATTTGGTGTTGTATGTCCCTCAATGGCGGTAACTCCGTTGGCATCTCTTCAGGAAATACATCTTCAAATTCTTCCAGCACTGACTTTACTTCTTCAGGAATTTCAACCACTTCATTACTCTCACGTCCAATCAACAAAAATACTTCAGGCTCCTCGTCTACTTCCTTAACAAACTCCTTCAAAGATAGCAAAGTTTTAAGTTCTTCAATCTCCTCCAACTTGCTTTCTTCTTGTTGTCGCTTCTTAGGAACTAAAGTGATTTTAGTACCTTCAAACATGAAACTGTAACTGTTAGTACCACCATCATGTTGCACAGCTCTATCATACTTCCATGGTCACCCCAACAACAGATGGCATACATCAATATCCACAACATCACACCAAATTTCATCTTTGTATTTCTTTCCAATCGAAAAATTCACACAAGCTCTTCGTCCAACCTTCACTTCCTCACCTTTTCTCAACCAAGCTAACTTGTAAGGTTTCAGATGCTTCTCAGTCTTTAATGCTAACTTCTTCACAGCCTCGGTAGAAATGATGTTATCACAGCTGCTCGCATCAATAACAAACTTACAAACCTTCCCCAGAATAGTGCATGTTGACTGAAAAATGTTGCTCCTCAACCAGCTAGAATCATCCTCTTGTTTTGGTGTTAAACAAGACCTCCTCATCATTAAATTACAACCCTCATCTCCTGTCAACTCTTCTTCCTCCTCAGTATGTGGTGAATTAGAACATTCAGCTTCTACCTCCTCATCCTCAACCTCAGCTACCATCACTCGCTTCTTTGGCTTCGGACATTCATTTCTTTTGTGACCAATCTCCTGACAATTGAAGCATTTGATACCACTATTGACCTTGGTCTTAGCAACTTCACTAACAACCGGTTTTGCAACAGCCTTGGAAACATTCGCATTGCTACTAGCCCCTTTCATTTGATTGTTGGAATTTGTAAACACACCACCACCTCTCCTACCTTGCTTCTCCCAAGCTAGAGCTTTTTGATGTGCTTCAGCAACATATCTGGGATCAAACATACTCACCATATCTTGAATCTGCATTCTCAACCCTCCAACAAATCTAGCGGTCAACTGTTCCTCCGTCTCCATGATGTCATTCCTTGCAATCAATTGATAAAATTCATCCGCATAATCATTCACTGACGTTGTTCCTTGTCTCAGATTCTGCAATCATTGATACATAAGAGACTGATAATTATACGGCAAGAATGTAGCCTTCATTAACTTCTTCATCTTCTCCCATGACTCAATCTTTGATTTGCCCATTCTTTCCCGTGTAAGTTTTGTTTGCTGCCACCATGCCATAGCTCTTCCTTTCAATCGTGTAGCAACCAACTTCACTCTACGATGCTCAGGAACTTCTTTGAAGTCAAAAATTTCCTCAACATTTGAAACCCAATCCAAAAATTCCTCCGGTACCATTCCACCCTTGAATTCTGGAATTTCAGTTTTCATCCCCGACTCCCATCGTCGATCATCTTCAACATCCCGATATGCATTTCATACTTGGTCTCGATCTCGATAATGAATATTACTTCTATCACTCTCTTCATCATAATCACGTGTACTTCGGTATCGATCTCGACTATCAACATCTCTATGATCACGCATATCTCTTCGACTATGCCTTTCAGCATCATGATATGGCTCATCTCCAAACTCACGTGGAGTTCTTCTCTCTTCATCTCTATACTCATGATGTTCTCTTCTCAATGAAACTGAAGATTCTCTTCTTTCTCGGTACGATTGCGGCGACACCCTCCTCGCTTCCGTAACCGATGGCGAAACTCTGTTTCCTCCATGGTTCGAGACTGGCGACCTTCTCCTTTGACCTTGATTCATGTCATTCATCGGTTTCTCTAACTTTCCAATGCCTTCATCAAACTTTTCATTGATGCGTTGTTCCATTTTCTCGGTTTCTTCTCTTTTATAAAACGCTTCAACATTCTGATGGCGATTAGCTCTTCTCGGCGGCATTGTCAAAACTTCACAACTCCAACACTTAAACTCTCGGCCTTGATCTAAAAAAATGAACTTCAACACTTCACTTGCTCTAACAGGCTCGGCTTGAATTCTTCAATAAGAATTGGCTCCAAAGACTCGGCTTAGCTATGATTGGCTAAGTCTAGCTCTGATACCAAATGACGCAGCGGCGGATAACAGAAATGTATGAAACGGTGAAAGTAGCAATCGATGGATTGAAAATACCAAACGCCCAAACCCGCTGATCTCAAAGATACTGGATTCTAGCTATCTTCGTCATGTTGATCGCGCACGATGCCGTGAAAGAAGATCTACAATTCTTCGAACGTTGATCAAGCGCACTTGATTCCGTGAATTGGCTTCAACAATCGTTGATTCGAGCGCACTCGAATGCCGAAGGTGGAGATAGGAGATAACACTCAACTACCAATTTAAGAAGAGGCACAAAGCACTCAAACAAAGTTATATTCAAAATCAACCAACTTTACAAATGACCCAACATCCCTATTTATAGGGTTACAACTCACACGACTCAATAGAGTACACAACCTAACATAGTACACGACCTAACATTGGTCGCGACCTACGACCTACCATAAAACACAACCCTTACATCCCAAAGCCTTTACAACCTAAAACAAACAGTGACTTACGACCAATGCAGCACAAACGACCTACGACCTACTGGTCACGACTTACAACACAATGTGAGTTAACAAATATGTACAACACATGTGACTCAGTATAGACAAGCGACATACGACCTAAGACTTCTCAGCACTGGATCTTCTTCACGCGACCTAACATTTGAGCGACATAAGCAACCTTGCGACCTAAACTTTACGCGACCTTGAGCATCATAAGAACAGTGCGGCATACTGCGTGAGCTAACTCGCTAGGTCGCTCACGACTTATCATAGGTCGCTAGATCATCTCTTCATACATAACTCGAAGTTAGGTCGCTTGGCGACTTAATGTTAGGTCGTTCGCGACCTACTGTTGCTTCTCGCGTGCGACCTAAGATGAGCGCTGCATCAGTTATCTAAGCTTGTTCGGTACCTAGCTAGCATAATTGGCTGCAACAACTGTAAAATGAAAAAAAAGTCTGATTCACTTGGATAAGTCAATAATATATGTATATATATATATATATTTGTCGTTACAACTAAAAAAAGTAGATTCAAAAATCATAAACAAAAAAAATGATGCAGAGATGTCCTTGCAGAAGAGAAATTGAGAAGAAGTAAATATGTGTCTTCTTTTTCATAAAAGTGGAGTAAGTAGAAAGGCAAGTTATAGCTCAACCATGATTAATGGAGACAGACTTGAATTTGTAGCAGAGAAGAACATTTCCCATGCAGAGTTAGAAAAGATTTATGCAATGTTAGATGTGGTGGATGATAAGTTAAGCAGTGCATGATATGTGGCAAAAGGATCATTTATTTTACTAAATATGGATAAAACCAAATCCTTATATCAATTTAATAAAAAAAATTATATGGTTAGTGAATCAACTATATTACAGTAAACAAATCTCAACCAAAACTGCACTAAACTATAAAAACCAATTACTGCAGGTCGAACTACTGGCTACATAAGTATATAACTTTTCTTGGAGGAACTAATAGCTTGCAGAATGTGGTTTTTAAAGTGAATGGTTCTAAAGTAGAACGTTTATCATACACAGTTGGATATTTTTAGGATTTAATCAATTAATCAATATATATATATATATATATAATTTTTATTAAGATTTAATAGGTAATATAGAACTTAAAATTCGTTCATGTTATCAGCTCTAAAAATAGTGACTATCACAAACTTGTAATAAAATGATAATGGTCAACATAATGCTGATTATTGTATAGAAACCCTTCATTTTATTAACTCTAAATAAATTGGCTATCCAAACTTTGCAATGTATTTACCATCTTAACATGTGTGGCTTGGCACATGATTTCAAATTGCATTATTTCAATAAATTATAATAGCATTATTTAAGCATGTTCATGAGGGTATCAATTAAGTTATCATGCTTCCTTTTGTTATGAAATATAGTAGCTTATTAATTACAGATGAGTAGTTCCATGATGAAACCTATCCATTATATAATGAATAAGAAACGGTTATATTAGAAAGAGAACCAAACAGTAAATTTGGATAATGTAGTGGAACTTGTACCCAAAACCAACTAAAGTGTATTGAAATTGAACCGTATTCTCCAGATGTTTTTCAAATCCCTATAGTAAAATGATCCATTAATTTTAGTTTTATACATTCAAATGATTATTAGTATACAGCCATACATGTCACACAAAAAGAAAGAGAAGATATTTCATAAGAATATTGAGTAAATAGACTTTCATTAAATTATACAATGTTAACACTAAAAAATATGTTAGTAAAAATTCAAGCAACTGAAATGAATAAGTTATTTTCCTAGCCTTTCTTTCTTTGACCATCAAAAATAATAGTTGTATCAGAACATTGTCAAACATTAAGCTGAAATGACATGCTTACGTTGTTATGTAGTACCCACCTAGCAAAGACAAAATCTTAGTTGGCAGATGCAACAAATAAAAAGCAATTCGTATTGTTTTAAATTTAAGTAACATAATGAAAACATTTACTCGCACTAATAGAACACTCATACGTAGAAATTGTCAAGAGAGAAAAAGGGGAGTATAATTTTAGAGGAGAGACAAATGAATAACTTTCTCTACTTTTAATTCAACTTTTGTTACTTCATTACAATCTTAACAACCAACACAATAAAATGACCACTATTTATAGTGGAACACACACTCTTACAAATAGACACAACTTTTTAGATAGACACCTTTTCGTTTCAACGGACACGACCCTTCATTAAATAGACACGACTTTTCATTAAACAGACACGACTCTTCACTTCAACAGACATGACTCTTCACTCTAATAGACATGACTTTTCATTGTTTTCATTTCCCACTAATATAGCATTTAATGTTTATTCAACAAAACTCCCCTGTAAACTTAAATGCTTCTTCCATCCGTCATGCCAATCATTTTCTTGCATCTGTTGAGAAGTACATTCGGCAGTGGTTTTGTAAAGATATCCGCAGATTGATCCTGACTTGTCACATGCACCAATTCCACACTTCCTTCCTTCACATGATCTCGGATAAAGTGAAAACGAGCATCAACGTGTTTGCTTCTTTCATGGTTTACAGGATTCTTTGCCAACTCAATTGCTGATTTGTTGTCAATATGAATCACGGTTGCACCAAGTTGCTTTAGCTCCATCTTGCTCAACAAATTTCTAAGCCATATCGCATGACATACACACCAAGATGCTGCCACATATTCAGCTTCACACGTCGAGAGCGTTACGATCGGTTGCTTCTTTGAAAGCGAAGTAAACGCATTACCTCCCATAAAGAACACATATCTCGAAGTACTTTTCCGATCGTCTATGTCTCTGCACCAATCGCTGTCGGAATAGCCAACCAACTTGTAATCTTCTACTTTTGAGTAGAACAGCCCCAGTGACAACGTTCCTTGGATATACCGTAGGATTCGCTTTAGCGCTTTCCAATGTGAATGAGTCGGCTCCTCCATGAACCGACTTACAATGCCGACACTAAATGAAAGATCCGACCTTGTGCATGTGAGATAGCGAAGGCTTCCTATCAAACTCCAGTATCTATTCGCATCGACACGTTCTCCTCCACCGAACTTTGAAAGTTTTGCACCTGGTTCCATTGGTGTTGATACAGGGGTGCAATTTGCCATATTGAACTTCTTCAATATCTCTTTTGCATATGCCTCTTGTGATATAAAAATTCCCGTCTCTACTTGTCTAATCTCCAAACCCAGGAAAAACTTCATCAAGCCCAAATCTGTCATCTCGAATTCCCGTGTCATTGTTGTTTGTACCAAAAATGGGCACAACACTCTTCGGAAGTTTTTTGAAGAGATAAAATGAAGAATATAAATATAAAACAGAGATTATCTAACAAAAACTTCAACAAACAGAAATGTAAAATGCAGAGACAAGCAATTTAGAGTGGTTCGACGTATTGCCTATGTCCACTATGAAGTTTTGATGATTTTATTGATTCTCTTTGAATGATTACAAGCGATTACGGCGAACAACAGCGGATTACAGATTAGAATTCGAAATTGACAGCAAAAGTATGATGCAAGTCTTGATCCGGCAGAGTCTGGACGCTTCAGAATCAAAAGGTCCCTCTTCTGTAGGCTCTGGAGCTCTATTTATAGGCGTTGGAGGCTCAGATTTCGCTCAAACTCCGGGAGACTTGGCCTGGCACAAGAGGGGACCCACGCGACCATTTCCAGAAAGTTTCGCCTCGATCTGCGATCGATGCGAATCCATTTCGTATCGATCAAGACGATGTCCAAATGAGCTGAAATTTGTCAAGGACATTCTTCAATGTGTACACAAGCAATCCTGAAAATATCATTGGGTTTGGATCATTGGATCGTGACATATTGTCGATACGAAGTGAGATTCAACGTTGGCTGTTCTGTTCGATTCCATGGCTTCGTATTGATTCTTTCGAATCGATCATCTGCACGTGCTTCTGTAACGGTGTGGCGCGCATATCTCGAGTCGATCCATCTTTTTCTCCGGTTTGGCCGCGTCGCATCCTCATATCTCGCCTTGTTCGTATCAAGCTCGACACGTCACCCAGGCTTGTTGACTCGGTGGATATGAAGTAATCATTGGCTATGGATTCGAACAACAGTTATATCGATGGATACGAGCTAACGAAGGCTGATGGTTACGAACAAGCTTTCCTTAATGGATACGAACCACGCAGCTTCTCAATGGATACGAAACCGATCGATGCAGACTGGAGCCTTTTGATGGATACGAAGTAAGGTGACCTGATGGATGCGAATTTCTCTGCCCAGATGGATTCGAGGAGAGGTTTCCGTGATGGATACGAAGCAGACATTTGGCCAATCGGTACGAGTCGCATTAGCTGTTGATGGGTACGAAGTCCATCGATACGAACTCGATGGATTCGAACATTGCTGACTTGATCGATACGAACCCATGGGAATTGACCGATGCGAAGTGGATGATGGACACGGACTGGATGGATACAAACTGAGGTCCACTGATGGATACGAAAGCGCTGCCGATCAGATGGATACGAAAAAGAGCCAGTTCCTTCCAACTTGAATCGATCATAACCCAAGCATACGATGACTTGAAATTCGAAATGCAGGCTCGCATGGCTATGTTTGTCGTGTCATATCAATTGTAGCTTGATCTAGACTCGGGCAAAGTTCAGCGATATCCACGACAAGCTATACTTGTTCTCTAGTCGGTTTCTTGGTGTCCTGGCCTTGCCAAAAGGTGGGATAACAATTGTGCCCTTAAACTCTTCTATCATCTCATTATTGTTACCCATAAAGATGAGATCATCGACATAAAGAGCAACGAATAATATGTTACCTCCATTCTTCTTTACATAAAGGGCATGCTCATAAGGATATTGCTTGAACCCATTCTCCTTGAAATATGAATCGATGTGTGTATTCCAAGCCCGCGGTGCTTGCTTCAACCCATAAAGTGCCTTCTTCAATTTTAGCACCTTTTCTCTTCTCCGACTTTTATGTATCCGGGTGGTTGTTCGATGTAGACATCTTCTTCAAGCACTCCATTCAAGAATGCCGACTTGACATCCATTTGAAATATCGGCCATTTGAATTGAGCAGCTTGTGTAATGAGTAATCGGATTGTCTCCATTCTTGCAACAGGAGCAAATATCTCGTCATAGTCGATTCCTTCCTTTTGCTTGTATCCCTTCGCAACAAGTCGTGCCTTGTACCGTTCTATCTCGCCTTGAGCATTCATCTTTTTCTTGAACACCCATTTCACACCAATGGGCTGACTTCCTTTCGGCAATTCTGCTAGCTCCCATGTATTGTTGCGGTCAATTGCCTTAATCTCCTCGTTCATGGCAGTTTTCCACTTCTTGTCTCGAACTGCCTCTTCAAAACTGATATTTTCAGCATCTGACAGAAGACATACAAGGTGTACCTCATTTGTAGAATCATACAAATCTTGCAAACTTCGTATTTTGGGTTGTAGTGGTTCATCTTCATTATCAGCAGTTTTAGGGTCTGTTGATATACTTGCTGGTGCAATGGCTGATGATTCTCCAACTTCTATAATAGCCTCTGTCGAATTAATCCAGTCCCACTCGCTTGCTTCGTTTACTTGCACATCACGACTCACCATCACCTTCTTGCTTATCGGGTCGAGTAGCTTGTACCCTTTTGTCTTCTCATCATACCCAATAAAAATATACCTTTTGCTTTTGTCTTCAAGCTTCGTTCTTTGCTGATCTGGTACGTGTGCATAAGCCACACTACCGAACACTTTGAGATGAGAAACTGTCGGCTTTTGTCCGCTCCATGCCTCTTGTGGTGTTTGATCATTTAACTTCATATGTGGACATCGATTTTGTACATAGATAGCACATTGTACAGCTTCTGCCCAGAATTCCTTCGGCATCTTCTTGCTTTTGAGCATTGATCGAACCATATCGAGAATAGTCCGGTTCTTCCTCTCGGCCACACCGTTTTGTTGAGGAGAGTATGATGCGGTTAGAAATATCCTTATGCCTTGCTCCACGCAATACTCCATAAATGCCATCGAAGTATACTCGCCACCTCTATCAGATCGTATGGCTTTGATGTGTCTACCAGTTGCCTTCTCCACCATAAATTTGAACTTTTTGAACACCTCGAATGCCTCAGACTTTTCTTTCAAAAAATAACCCCAAGTTTTCCGTGAGAAGTCATCGATAAAAGAAATGAAGTACCTTTTACCGCTGAAAGATTCGGGGGTAATCGGTCCACATATGTCGGTATGAATCAACTCGAGAATATGTTTAGCTCGATATTCTGCATTCTTTTGAAATGAGGTTCTCGTTTGTTTCCCAAGTACACATTCTTCACAAAATTTGCCCTCATAGTCCATGTCTGGTAGTCCGTGCACCATATTCTTCTTTGCTAACTTCTTTAGACCACCATGATATAGGTGACCAAAGCGGAGATGCCACAGCGATGCCTTGTCTTCTATATTGACTCACAAACATTTTTCCTGTATGCTTCTCAATTTCAGTTTGTACATCCGATTTCTTCCCATCTTGACTCGAGCAACTAAACGCCCTTCATTATCTTTCAATTGCAGTGCCCAGTTTTTCATGAATACTGAGTATCCCTTCTCCATGAATTGCCCCATGCTCAAAATATTGCTCTTAAGATCAGGTACAAAATAAACATTCTCAATTGATCCTTCTGTACCATCTTTTTGAAGATAATAAATTGTACCTTGGCCTTTTACTTGGATCCTTGACGCGTCTCTAAACGAAACGTGTCCATCTTCAACCTCTCGCATCCCCCTGAACAGGTGCTTGTGCCCGCACATGTGGTTAATAGCGCCGGTATCGAGATACCACGCCGTGTCATTGTCGGAAACGGTATTTTTGTAAGCCATCATGAGAACACCATCTTCTCTTGTCTCTTCTTCTGCGACTAAATTTGCTTTTTCTTCTACCTTTTTTCGGAATAGCACTCCTTTGCATAGTGTCCATATTTACCACAATTATAACAATCGATGTTTGATTTGCACTCTTTTGCATAGTGTCCATGCTTGCCGCAGTTGTGGCATTCGACATTTGAATAATTTGACCGGTCACCTCTACCACAACTACGTCCTCTACCTCGACTATTTTGTTGGCTTGACTGCCCCTTTTTCTCATAATATTCACCCTGACCGCGGCCTACACCACCGCGACCATTGTTGCGACCTCCACGGCCACGCCCTCTACCACGAAAATTTTGTGCATGAGGTACCTTTTCATCTTTGATTGACACCTTGGTTTGAAGTGCCTGCTCAAGTGTCTCCTCCTTCTTTTTCTTCTTACGTTGTTCGTGTGCCTCGAGAGAACCGGCAAGTTCGTCGACTGTAAGCGTCGCAAGGTCCTTTGATTCTTCTATCGCGCACACAACATTCTCAAAATTGTCGGTCAATGATCTCAAAATCTTTTCCACAACACGCGCATCAGTCAGCGCTTCGCCATTACAATTGAGTTGGTTCACCACAGCCTGTACACGTGTGATGTAGTCAGATACAGTTTCTGACTCCTTCATCTTAATGCTCTCCAACTCACCACGAAGAGTTTGGAGACGCACTTGCTTAACTCGGTCGGCTCCTCTAAACACTTTTTTTAAAATGTCCCATGCTTCTTTTGAAGTAGTTGCACCAGCAATCTTCTCAAAGCCCGACTCATCAACGGCTCGGAACAACATGTATAGTGCCGCCTTATCCTTCGATCGTAACTCTTTCAGCGCCTTGTTTTGAGCTGCCGTATATCCTGTGGTATTTGTTGGTTCTTCAAAACCTTCTTGGACCACCTCCCATGCATCTTGAGATCTGAGGAGAGCTTTCATTTGAATACTTCAGTTCTCATAATTCGCCTTCGTTAGTCGTGGTAGCGGCATTTGGCTCATCATACTCTCCATTCGCTCTAATACCAATTTGTCAAGAGAGAAAAAGGGGAGTATAATTTTAGAGGAGAGACAAATGAATAACTTTCTCTAATTTTAATTCAACTTTTGTTACTTCATTACAATCTTAACAACCAACACAATAAAATGACCACTATTTATAGTGGAACACACACTCTTACAAATAGACACAACTTTTTAGATAGACACATTTTCGTTTCAATGGACACGACCCTTCATTAAATAGACACGACTTTTCATTAAACAGACATGACTCTTCACTTCAACAGACATGACTCTTCACTCTAATAGACATGACTTTTCATTGTTTTCATTTCCCACTAATATAGCATTTAATGTTTATTCAACAGAAATGAATATTCGGACACATAAAATTGATAACCGACATTTAGCATTGGGATAATTTATGTTCTAATTTGTATAAATCAATGATGGAGTATTTTTCAAATATGATTTAGCTAAGTGATTTTCTTTATTCATCAAAGTGTGGAATTTCATAGGTAATATAAAGAATAAAAAAATTGAATTTAGTTAAGCGGTTTTCTTTATTCATCGGAATATGGAAATTCATATGCAGAATATTGAATGATTGCATAATTCATCGCATTTTAAGATTAATAACTATCAAATTAATGTAATGTGGTTATTCAACAGACATAATGATTATGAAGAATGAGTAGACCTTTCAAAATAGAATCAGATTCAAAATAGCTATAATTTACAAAATAGATTAAAAGGTATCAATTATGAACCGTAACAAAAGTAACACCAGTACATTAAAAACAGTATGCCTAACCATAGTAATCAAAGTCTCAACTCCACCTCACTTTGCAATTGTAGAAGAAGCGAGCCGACAGACAACGCATCGACAAATTTATATATTAATTACATCGTTCTCCTTGGTGAATTTAAAAATTGAAACTAGGGTTAGGTTGGAATGGGGTTCGAAGGAATTGAAAAGCATAAATTGTGACGATTGACTGGTTTGGAGGATGAGGAAGGAAGCAGAGAGTAGGGTACGAAAATGTAAAAATATAAGACGCGACTGTTCATTTCACAAAATATTGCATTGAGCGCTCTTGAAATGCAACTCAGTAATAATAGTATAGTATATATATATTAACATGTTAACTTTGAAAATTCATATCTCGTTCATACTAAATCCGTTTAACCCATGGATTTTTGCGTTCGGTTCGTATGGACGAGTACAACCTTTTAGTGTAACCTATTGGTAGCTTGGGACATGTAAAAATTTGTGACATATTTTAATGGACTGGGTTTAAATAACATTATTTTAAATAATAACGTCGTTTAAATTTATATACCTAAATTATTGATGTTTATTTGGCCAAATAAATTACCGTTAAGTTAAATTAGATCAAATATGGTAATTGGACATCTGCTAATGGAATAAAACACCGTTCCGCTAATTAAAATTAATTTACATTTAATTAGCAGAATAAATCCCAGTTCTGCTATTTTATAGATTTGGACATTTGATTATATATCATTAATTGATATGCCCCTTTGATTAAGTGATATGGTAACTAATGACGGTTAAATGTTAAATTATTTATATGTCGGTGATTATGTGAATATAAGCTATTAACTTGGAAAGTTGACATTGAATGAGATGGTAGCTTGTGTAAGTACCAAGGTGATCGTTAAGCCTCCTCAAATTTTAAAAAGTTAAATTTTTATTTGAAAGTTAATTTCAGAATTTTTATTTAGTAATAAGATTTTAAAAAGTAATAATTATTTATTAATAATGTTTAAAGATAATTAATAATTGTTTATTAATGATTCAAGTTAATTATTTTATTAATATGATTTTTAAAAGTTATTTCTTAAATGTTATTTAAGAATGTTTAATTATTATTTAAAAGTTATTTAATTATTGTTTTTAAAATGTTTTAATTATATTTTAGTTATTCTTTTAAAATGATTATCCATACTTCAATTTTTAATCAAAGTTATTTAATTATATTGATTTAAGTTATTTAATTATATTTATAAGTTAATTAATTATCATATTAATATTAGTTTAAAGTTAATTAATTATCGTTTTAATAACGTTTTAAAGTTAATTAATTATTATATTGATACTATTTTGAAATTAACTTATTAATACAATAATAGTGTTCAAAATTAATTTAATATATCATTAAAGAGATTCTAAAGTTATTATTTTAAATAAGATTTGATTAAAATGAAATAGAAGGATCTTTAAATAATAACTTATTATTTAAAGTTATTTTAAATAATTTATAGTTTATCAAGGGAACCTTACGAACATAAAGAGTTTAGTAAATAAGTTTGTTTAAATATGGGAAGAGATTTATAAATGGTTCTGGATATTTATAAAAGGATTTTAAATAACTTTTAAAGATCTAAAAGGAGAAGTTTTATAAATGGAGTTTTGAGATTCATAAAGAATGTTTATAAATATATTGGAGATTTATAAAGAAGCTTTACCAAATAGATTTGGAGGTATTTATATAAGATAAAGAAATTTGAAAGAAATGATTGATTTCATGGTGTAATTCAAGGGGCAGTGATTGCCTACAGTTTACTATGGATTCGCTAGGATAGCGACGTAACCATTGAGTAAACCGCGATCCATGATTGATATTGAACGATACTTTCCAAAATCTATTTTTAAAAGTTTTCAAGTATTTTGGAAGAAATGGTTTGTGAATATACTTATTCTGGTGAGATAAGTATACGAAGATTTTAATAAATATTTGGCATGTGATTTTAAATTTATGAAAGATTAATTTAAGTGGCTTAGTAGTTTCCATGGGAAATATAATTTACATTGGATGTTTGTTTATTTGATAGTTAAATAACCGACTATCAAATCTGGACTCCGGAAATATCTAGAAGAAACATGTTAATTATGTGGCACAGTCATCTTTGATGATGCTGTATTGTGTGTATGAATCTTGATTTGTTCTCCTAGGATAAATGATAGGGAGATCCGTCCACTTAAACGGTTATGGGGTGATCCCTACTCCTATGTATTGCTTGATTATTTCCAAAAAGAACCGATTTGATTTTACCGGAACAATCGAATGTTGTTTCAAAGAGACCGGGATCGATAAGTATAAATTATCTAAAAACCACTTCGATCCCACTCAAGTGTTTCGAACTGAAGACATCTTAAAGAATATGGAATCTACGATGGAGCTTTTGAAGTGCGAGGGCTACCTGCTACTAATCCTGAGGGTGATTCCAAAATGGATGTAGTGGAGGTAGTGCCTTCGGTTTTGTTCAGACCTAGAACGAACTTGTATGGATGAATGCTGGCACTGTATTGCTGCCTGGAGGGCAGTGTTAGCATTCCAAGTGGAGTTGCTATATAAAAGGTATCGTAGCCTCAAGCCTCATAACCCAGAAGTGGCTAAAACAGGGTAGATGCAGCAGGGCTACGTGGGTCGCTCCTATTAGGGTGTGTCATCACCTTTCGAGATCATAATATTATGGATTTGGCTGTGCATGAGGGCTCTCGATTAAGGTTGGAAAGCAACCAGGGTGATGACATATTCGGTACTATCCAAGTTCAGGGGTAGGCCGGTCATGTGTTGGCAGGGGTAGACCAAGTTCAAAGTCTGATCCCAGGTACATTTTATCTAGAGGTGTACTGCACAAAAGGTAGTCCCTTACCTTGCCATTGTTGGAATCCATTCTCCAATAAGAGCCGTGCGGACTTGATTGTATACCTATTATGCTAGAATTTAATAATGTAACAGTTTCAGCTATGATTAATAAGTATTTGTATCTTAGACATTATTATAATATTACTAGATTTTTCTATAAAAAGGTTTTACTTATCGTAAGGTAAAAATCCGTCCGTGTTTATGTGCGGCGCGGTTTTATGAGATACCTTTGATTTTAAAGGATTTTACAAGCCATAACAAATAAAATTCCTTGTGATTTGAGTTTTTCACGCTGGTTTTACCAGACTGACCCGGGTGTTGTTTTCCTATAATTCTTGGGTTAGACAAAGCATATTTCCAGGTTTAGTTGGATATTTTTTGAGCTTCAGGAGACGAGCTGGAGGGCTAGAGACGTATTCACGTATATGGTTATTTTGCCGTTGTATTCATGGTTGTATTTATCAACAATTGTGAGGACAGGTTGCTATAACTGTCCGTGCTGATTAGGTTAGTATACTCTGATTGATGTCTATATATACATATATTACGGTTTTGTTTTTGTGTAAAGATTGGTTTATATTAGAGATTATTCATTCCGCTGTGAGATTCTATGTTGTTTAGTTACTTCTTGTCTTCTTTTTTCTTCTTTTTCCTAACTGTCCGCGTTTCCGTTAAATTTGAGTGTGTGTGGTTTATTGACCACTTAAACTGTACGAAAAAGTGGGTCATTACAAAGAAATTTTGTTGGAAGCTGCCATTCATCTTCAACTAGTTTAATGATGTTATGACCTTAACACTCCTTACTATATTAAGATGAACATTCCTAGTATGTCTTTCTACTATCACCCACCTTCCTTAACTCTCCTTCTTGACTTCTAAAAAATGTGGTCCATTAGTTACTTCAATTATTATACTTGATTATGGGGTAAATTACGCATTTCCCATTTCGTAGTGGGTGGGAAATATTAACTATGCACATTTAGAATAACTCTTCAGAAAATCAGTTTAGTGGAATAACTTCCCAACTACCTACCTTGCCATCTTTAGCTTTGAGTCAACCAACGCCCTTCATGTGTGTTTGACATTTACTACTCTCTTCTCCAACCCTACTACTATCTTCTCTAAATCAAAATCTCTTGACAGTATCGTCAAACTTTGGTATTTACTTCTTCTACATCCTTGATCCTTCATGCAAGTATACCATGGGAATCACAAAATTGTATTTTGGTACCCTTCACCATTCCTTTGAGGGTTCTTCTCGTGGATTCCATACATCTCTAATAAAATATTCCTATTTTCATACCAACATTCCTTATATTCAATAGAGATTCCTTGTTTCTACCCTATGAGCATTCGTAATTATTTCATTCATAGGCTAAATGCTTTACCCCGTCTTACCTAGGTAGTGATCCCTATCTACTACATATTAAAAATGTGGTTTGGTTCTTACCATTTTTTATAAAACTAAAATTTCACAATCATGAAGTACCTAATCCAAAACCTTTATCTTTAAAAATATAAACTTAGAAACCTTTTTATCAAATTCAAAAATTACTTGGCTCCAAAAAGGAACCATGAAATCTTTTCCATTTTTAACCAATTTTACCTTTCTAAAGACTTTCTACAACAATGATTTACTTCTTCTAAAGGTAGGAATTTTAACTCAAAACATTCAAAAACTCTATTATCATACCAAACCATTTTTTTCAAAAACATCTTCTATAACTTTAAACAATGTAAACTAGAGTAGACAGGGATAACTTTCATCCTATTATTTTCCTATCACTCATGCCATCTTTGCTTCCACCCTTGATGGAGATTTTCATAGCACAAGAGGGGGACTTCTAAAAGATATACATAATTGCAACATCTATCTAAGTATCTATCTAAAGTATATGTGCAATTACTACATATACAAGGAATTTATTCATTCCTCCTATCCTATTCCTATTATTTTTCTACTATATTGTTTCTAACCAGATTACTAATCCTATATATATATATTCCTAATGCTATTTCCATCTAAATTATCGAGCTTCTTACCCTTATATTCACTATACCCCATTTAAATCAAGTACCATTTCTATATATCCACACCCTTAAAATGAATTTTAAAATAGAAATTCCAAATTTACATAATAGGAAAAATCATCGACCTCAACTTACGCACTATTTTACATTTATTTCAAATCCCTTTATCAAAAATCTTTAAACTAGTGACTCGGCTAATTTTAAACTAAGAATTTCAAAATTGAAAAACCTTTTTTTACCAAAAACCTTTAAATTGAAAACTTTTGACTCAACAAAGTTTCAAATTATGAATTTCAAAATTTTCATTCTTTTTCAGAACAACAACTACCAAATAAATCCTTATAAAAACCCATTCAAAACATTTTAAGGAATTCTCAAAAAACCTTTATCAAATTCTTTCACATGGGGTTGGACATAGAAATGGACTATTATTGCCTTATTTTTAGGACACTTCTTCTTCCTTACCCATCCTTAACTCATCTCCGTTAAAAAACCGGCTTATCTTCTTATGATGATTAGTGTAAACCTTCTTGCGGGAACTTTCTCCACTCCTTCTTTATACCTTGCTCCACTCCTATTATTCCTTACTTTTAGATACTCGCAACATATAGGTTCTTACTTTCCATTTGTCTGGATGAAATATGAATCTTCAATCGACAATCCATCAAAATTGTAAGGTACTTTAGGTCCAGCAAAGGAGTTAAGTATCATCTAGCCTTCGAGATTCTTCTATACATTGTGCTCACGCTCTTCTTTGTCCACTCCTTACGATATGACCTCAACCTCATAGGGTAATCGGGGTAGGAGTATAAATTTAACTCTATTTATTTTTTCAACTCATAGTCGCCTCACTCATCCTTTCATAATGTGGTCACAACTACTTCTATAGTTAGAATTTATAGAGTTAGGCATATAATTTATATATAATTATAGATCAAATATACAAATACGTTCTCTCGACATATCCTTATATCTATGAGACTAACTTAAGCTCTGATACCAAATGTGGTAACCGGCACCTTAATGGGCCCAAATTTCGACTAGTCCATTAGGGTACGAATAATTAGTTTTGGTAATCTTTAATAAACACAAGCATATCAGAGAGACATTAATATAAAATCACAGTGGAATTGAGAAATATAATAGACCATTCTAAGGTTGCTACCATGGAATATCATTCCTTGTTTATTTAATTGCCTTATCAACATTGAGCATGAGTAAGAAGACTTCACCATTTCAGTTCCTATCTTGCTCAAGTACCCAGTCCTTATAAACCTAACCTGTAGATTTTATGAGGAGGGGGGTCATAACAATGTTTTGGTGATTGGAAAATTACATACTTTACCTATCCCAATAATTTTTGCCGATTAGTTTCCGTTTTAGTGTTATGTCTATTATTTATGGCTAATCCATTAAATCTTATGTGCACGTACGATAACCTAACCTTCTCTGTGGTATAACTATATAAGTATATGCATATCCACATATTTGTCTAATCATTTCACTACCCAAATACCTCTGCTACTTAATCTTCTTAAATAGGGAGGAGGCGGACCCCATAATGGCTACTTAATACCTCAGTCCCCGAAGTGGACACTCCACATCATAACCGCTAGTTAATCGGTCCTAACTACAGAGACCGATGACACCTAGATAAGGCTTTATAACAGTTGTCGTATTACTAACGCATCTCAACTCCACAATTTACCATCAACTGTAAGGCCTTTTCAGTCCCATGCAACTACCATCAATCATGCCCTAATAATGTAAGAGATACTAACCAAGCCACTTAATACCTTTCAATGGGAATTATGCAGACTCTGAGCATTTAATTCCTACATTTTAGGTAGGTCCCCATCATTTAATACCTATCCTAAGGCAGACTCTCTCTGATAGTATCTAGCTAACATCGTAAGAAATCTCATCAGGCCACTTAATACCTCTTTATGGGAGAGCAGACCCTATAATAGCTACTTAATATCTCAAACCCAAAGCGGACCCTTCCCGAGATACCTACTACCATGCCTATCCAGTAAACTCTACCATTTAATACTTCCTAAATAAAGAGGAGGCAGACCCTATAATAGCTACTTAATACCTCCATCCCAAAGATAGGTCCTACGTCTCATGTCCCTTCCCCATGGGTCATATGGTTGGAGATGTCCTACATTAGTAAGTATACACAACTGCTGGTAGCCTTTAAATAAAAAGCAAACTTCTGTTGTGTTACTTTACTACCCTTGCATTCCAACACACTAAACCGAACCAATCACCCAAAGCCTAAATGTTGGGCTAAGCTCACTAATTCACGCTTGTTCTAAACATATAATTAAAGCAATATAATTTCCTACTATGAAAATTATATTGTCTTCTACGTATATTTAATAGTATTAATACTTACTTATTCACTATGTAATTATTCATAATTTATATACTTAGGCATTAGTTTCAATTATAGCCATTTAGGTAGCCATGACTGGTCATCCAAGGATTCATCTTCATGTCATCCTTGGAATTATATTTGTATTTATTATATTTTATTTGAATGATGGAATCATGGGGTTATGTAATTGAAATGTAAGGAATTTTCATATGATGAACAAAAATGTTTTGTTTAAAATTATAAATTCTTGGTCTCTAGATATTAATGATACAATAACGGATCTTATTTTGAGAAATAATGTTAAGGATAACTGGGGCATCACTAGTATATATTTTCGTGCCTCAAAATAGGGGGATGTTATAACTTATTACTAGAGCATTAGTTTACTTGAGTTTTAATAAGATTTTTGAAAAACATAACCTAATTGAAATCGAAAGAATAAAGATTGGGGAATGGGATAGTGTTATAGTAACGTACTTGTTCTTTGCTATATATATAAGTACATATATCTGTGTATACTCTCCCTTTTATCCTTAGACCATTCTTCTGTATCTTATGAATACTTGTATGAAGATTATGAGAGATGGATACCAGAAGTGGAAGACGTAACTTGGTAGGTAGAAGCACCATAACTAATGGAAAAGTTCGAGCCAATATTAAAAATGCCAACTGAACCACAAATGCAAATGATAATGCCAATGTAGGTGCTGGAACCACACCAGTCGATACAGGGATGATGTATCGATTCTTTGTTAATATAATGCAAGCCGAAGTAGCAACTATGATGACTAGAGGAAATACTGGTAATGCGGGAGCTGCCATGCCTAATGTGGTTGCTCGTATTAATTATTCTTTATCGAGTAGAGACTATAATAGTCTGGGAGGAAAATCATTCTTGGGAACGAGAAATGCATTAAGGTGGAGCATTAGCTTCTTTAGAATGAATAGTTTTTGCTAACTTGGTGTTGAAGGATGATCAAAAGAGGAAATTGGCATTAAGGTAGTTGCAAGGAGATGCTTTTTACTAGTGAAACAATATTACTGTGGGGGTACCAGAAGATGAGCTTACTTGGATTGACTTCAGAGAAAGGTTTGAGCTAAAGTTTCTGTCCAAAGCAGCTAATCCGACTCCATTTAGAATGTTTGCAGAGTTGGAGCAAGGAGATATGACTGTGCTGGAGTATGTAACCAAGTTTAATGTGCTATCAAGGCAGAGCAGGCCATCATTGATACTTTGCTTAAGAAGAACAAGAAGTTCATTAGGGGACTAAAATTAGAGATTGCTATGGCAATTATTCCACACATTAGAGATCCATCTAACGTTGTTGTAGATATGGCTCTAAGGAATGAAGATTTCTATTCATCTATTAGGAAGAACAAGGTTTTAGAAACTAGTGTTTCCAAGGCAAGAAGAGAATTTTCTTTAACAAGAAAGGAGCTCGGAAGGGTAGAGAATCAAAGAAGGGAAAGTTTGAGACTATGTGTGTCACTATGGAGATAGGAAGAAGGCTGTTGATAAGAAAAGGGTGTGATTCTACAATTGCATCAGTTGGGGGTAGACAAAAGGAAGTGCCCTGAACCGGTCAAAGATGAAAGAAGAAAAGTTTTTATCTAGAACCTAAAGCTTCTGGACCGAATGCTAAGGAGGGTAGAAACCATGTCCTTGAAATAGATAGATTTTAATAAATAAAAATACTATTTGGATCATTGTGGACCAATGAAGTCTGAAAGATTTCATTGACTAAAATTTTGTAAACCTCGAAAATATGGTTAAGAGCTGATATTAGCTAAGATAATTCACTAATACCTTGATTTAAAATATAAAATGTGGAAGTTACGTGACAAACAATGGAATACAAGATTTAGAGTGGTTCGATCTAAGTTGATCCACTTCCATTATGAGAGATGTTTTATTACTTTCCTTCTCTTACGATAGCTTTAATTACAAGAGTCAATGACAAGAAATTATATACTTAAGGGCTTGTGTTGCTCAACCTTTCTAAAAATGCATGTCTTGATGAAATTATTGCGGTTGGAATCTATGTTGAATAGTCGAGATAGTGCTGCTGAAGACCAGAAATTGCTCTAGGCTGTTGATTAAGGCGCTGGGCTGATGGGTGCTAGCTAGGATGCCAACTGGACCATGTGGTTCAGATGATGCCCACTAGAGGTCCATATTTTGGCATGGCCTGATTAGGGATAGACAGCATAGGATCAAGGAGTAGTTGTGAAGTGGCACTTTGCTAAGGTGGCAACAAAGGACATGGAGTAGTTACTTCATAGTGGCACTTTTGTCAAACGAACAATGTCATATGCATCAATTTTTTTCGAGGAACATTGCATGTGTAGCTTCTTTCGTAAGGGCAACTAGACGCATGTGGCTAAGGCCTATCATGCCAAGCTTGGGGAACTTCATAAAGAGCGGGCGGCTAAGGTGGAAGGCAAGCAACGGACCCTATCGGAGAGTGAGTTGCAATTTGCAAATGAGCCGATCGACTACTGAGAGTCATATTGTGCATATGGCCGTCGTCCGTTACTATTGTCCGTTGATAATATTTGCCTGATTAATGTCGACGCTAAAAGTTAGTCCAGCCATTCTTGATGGGAGAACTAGCCGTTGGAGTTGGTTGTGGGCTTCGAGAAATAGGTGAGCCAAGATATAATCTTTTGGAAGTACGCAGGCCAAAGCACACTCTTAGATGCAGGCCAAGATGTTGGCTGTTTGAATCATAGCGGCCAATAGGACTGTGCAGGCCAGCCCATTATGTGTTTGCTAGAAAACCGATCAACATATTGCCCCCCAAGTTTGTCCCTACATAAAGGGAGGACTTGTCATTCGTGCATTTAATACCACATTTGAAGTTGTGAGCACATGTCGTTGCACCGTTGGCAGATGGTAGTTTGTTTCCTAAGGCATTATGATATGTGATTTGGCAAAGTTATTGATGATACCTAGATGGTCCAGATTGCTTCCCGCTTTGTTGATATGAGGGCTTAAATTGATTAACATTTTCTATATAATTCCCTTCTCTTTTATCCTTTAACTCTTTACTAAGAAGTCAAAATTTCTACCATAATCGGAGCTTTGAGCCCCTTAGTTCTCTATCTTCAACCAACAAACTTCTAACTTTGACTCTCGATCTTAATTAGTAAGTATTCCTCGTTTCATATGGATTTCATTTCTCTTTTCGTTCTACTGCTGTTGAATCTCAAATTGTTTTTTTAATATTTGAAAAGTTTCAAAAAAATTTATTGCTTTTTCCATTTTTTTCATTTTGCTTTTGTTATTTTTTAACCACCCTAAACACTGTCATTGCTCTAATGAACTTTCATTGTACATGGCATCAAACGATCGTTGTTGGCAAATCAATGGTGATCGTTCGAAGTTGAATACCAACTAAATCACCTGAAAAACCTTCACGAGCTATCAATATTACTAAATTGCCCCTCCTTCATTAGAGTAGGAATAAAGCACACTAGGTCATGACCTATACTAGGATTAGGCAGTGAACTGGTAGTGGGCACGGGCCATACAACCTACCCTGTGTTAAGTTTTGTACTTGAATGAGCTTGTTATCGGAGCCTGGTTTGCTTGTATATGTGACGAGGAAAGCTTGCCCTCGAGCCTAGTTAGTCCTTAGGTAAATCGGGTGGTTCAATATTTTGGTTGCTTGTTGATTGTAAATAGTTGAAGCCACTTCTACGAGCAGGCGAATTTTACATCTAGGATCCTCTAATGTTCAGGAGGACCGAATTGACCTAGCCAGTTCCCTAGTCCAATATGGCTATAAGGACATCAACCCAGTATATCCCCTAGCCACAGACTGAGCCAACCAGTCTGTAATGGGCTACTTTATAGTCACTTTCTTATATGAAGAGGGGAGTGATGCTCCCACTCCACCCCTTCTTCATTTGATCCCTAATTTCACACAAAATATCACCCGGAAAACTCTCCCCGAATAGCTACTCGGTGGGGCTCTTCATAGTCTACTATGACTGGGCCATCCTAGAGCCTAATCTTATCCTGATCAAGCTAGTTTCAAATTTTGCAAGCAAGCCAAGACTAATCTGGGCAATTACTATTGAATCCAAGGGGTCAAAAATCCACCCTCCTCTTTAGACTCCTAAGCATGTTGTCGGGGTACCAAGATGACTTATTCTATGTGTCCGCCATCATTAACCCAAATCTCATAACACGGGTCCTCGATATTCTTGGTATGCCTTGTCCTTGACACTTTTTTCTATAAATTTGTTTTGTAGTGGATAACTTGATATTTTATTCTTGTTGTAGTGCCTCGAACTGGCACTAGTTTAGGTATGGTAGTGTAGGAGGAACACCTCCATCGGATAAGGGAGACGTCCAAAGAAGCTAAGAACATAACATTGATTTTGATGGATAAGAATCTCCAGCAAGTAGGGTTGTTTAGCCTAAGGAAGGCCGTAGGAGGAGATGCTGAGGTACGGGCCCTAACCAACCGAGCGGCTAGGCCCATTGGAGTAGTTACCACGGGGCAACATGTATTTGGGCCGATGGTGGACATAGAGGAGGAGGAGGCTAACGACTTGGACCTAAGTTGAAATGGTGAGTGGGAGGCGTATGATCAAGCACTTTTGGAGAATGTGATAATTATCGACTGCATCATCATGTGGTCTTCAAATTATTCCAGTTCTTCGAAGACGCTTGAGGCGAAACGGACATAAGAGCTAGATAAGCCGATGAGCATGGGTTCCTCCTCCGAGACCCCACGTGCCCACAGATCTCCAACCCAAGTAATACACTCCGCTGATAGAGTTAGGGGTATGCCTTAGGGGCAATTTTGTAATTTATTGTAAATTAGTTAACTTTGTAATCAATTTTCCTTCGTAATAAAGGTGTGTTCTTTCTATTGTATACTTGATATAATATGTTATATTAATTAATTAATTAATTTAATTAAAATTATAGTTAATAGAAAATTCAAAATGGTATCGCAACCCAATAGCCTACGCTGTCTAAATTAGTCATGTTAGGGCTAACTAATTAAGCTTGCTTACTTAGTATGGTGTCTAGAAAGGTAATGTCTAGGATTGGAATCAGGTAATCAATTACCATGTCCTACCTGGTTACCTTCTTGGCCTGAAAAGTAATGTGAGCCCAAAGGTTATCCCTAATAGAAAAGGCCTAAATTTGAATTAGGCCTTAGGTTAATTTTCAAAATGTTTTGAAAATTAAAAAAGTTTTAAATTGAAAAGTTAATTATAAAATGAAACTTGTTTAATATAAAAGTTATAATATAACATAAGCTTTTAAAATGTTTGAAAATAATATAAATTAATTTCGAAAATTTAAATTTATTAATAAGATTAGTAAAATTAATTAATTCAAAAAACCATTTTCAAAAATCCTTTCAATATCCTTTCAAAAATCAATGAAAGAAAATTCTATAATGGCGTCCTAATCCTGAAGATTTTTTTTCTACGGCAATCGTTCTAGTGTCCTGTTTCGCGGCTGCACTTCAATTTCGTTCTCGATCGTCTTTTCTTCTCCCTGGCTAGATGCCTCGTCGGAAGAAACCACCATCGACTGCCCTCTTCGTGCTTAGGTCAGAGACCAGATATGGGAAACATTTTTCCCTTTCCATCGCGAGTTCGGCTCTTCCTCGGATCTTCGTTGCAAATGTTCCTCTGCCAATTGATCTTTCTCTGGCTTCTTTGTCCACTCTTCGATCTTCTGACACCCTAGGCTAGCTACAATCGGACTTGAATAGCGCTTCTGCTGCTGATCCCCTTCATGGCTCACTGCCTGTGTCATTGACAGGCCTGCCTATTTCTAGAATTAGCTTTCCAGTCTTGTCCTCTCCCCTGTCGCCTTTGCTTGGTGCGGCAGCTGGTTGTGTACCTAAACAATGTTCTGTATCTTCTGCCCCTTCTTATGGTTTGAACGATAATAGTGACAATCGTATGTTGCATTGTGTGAATGCCGAGACACTCATTGATGTCTCTGATGTAGTTGCGCCAGCTGTTTCTTCGGCTAGAACAGAAAAAATGAAATGTGGTGAATGCACTAATACTGCTTGTGGAAATGACTATGTGGCTGAAAATGTAAAACGCAGGTCTAAGTGTTCTTCCTCGGATTCTTCTCCTAAGTTGCCATCACCTTGGTCTTCTCTATTCACTAAACTACCCAGAAATGCGGTTCCCCGAGAGTGTTTGATAATGTTGAGCTTGAAGGAGCTATGGTTCCTCCTTCCGAGGTGATTCAAGTTGGCATTGACTATTGGAAGGACTACTTGGTTAGATTTTTCTTGGATTCCAAACCAGACTATCAATAGGTTAAAGCGAGTTGCAATCAGGTTTGGAAGCCCAGAGGAGGTCTTAGTGTCCACTTTGATAATGCTATGTATTATTTCAAGTTCTCTCATTCTGATGAGAGGCAACGTATCCTAGAATCTGATTCTTATCACTGGGAAGACGTTCATCATCACTTCCTGGAATCCTTCTGTTGACAGGGCTATCGAGCAGGTTTTATCTATCCCTGTATAGGCACACTTTTCTCGTATTCCTTCGGTGCTACAGCCTTTGATCGGCCTTGACTGGCTAGCCGACCTTGTTGGCAAGGTGATTTGCTATGACGAGAACACGGTGGCAAGGAAGAGACTAGTTTATGCTAAAGCCTTGATTGAGATAACTCCTACCAAAGCCTTACCATCTTCTCTTCGGGTTCGTCTTCCTGAAGGTCTTGAATCCGAGATTCTTGTTCGTTACAATTGGAAGCTGGATATATGTACGTTCTATCAGTGTTTTGGCATTCCTTTGATTCTTGTTCGCGTTGGTCATCTGCTGCTCCTTTGTCTTCGAGGACCTCGCTTCCTAGACCCCCTGTTAGGAAGTGGGTTCAGAAAGCTGCCCCCGTTATTCCTTCCCTTCCTTCTAATGACATCATTATGGTTGCTCCTCCTGAAATTCCTCCTCATGTTATTGTCTGGTTGTGGATGTTTCCCCTGTCCCTTTGTCTGATAGATCTTCCTCTGATACTATTGTTTGGGACTCTCATGAGCGTGCTTGGCTGCACCTTCCTTCTGACATGAGGTTTTTGCCTACGTGAAATACCTTTTATGCTTACATCAATGACTCTATTGTGAATATGAGAAGTCTTATTTACCATATTGATGGTAAGGGCCTTGCCCTTACTAGGGAGGGTGAGATTGGTGAGGTGAACAAGAGTAAGTTCTATGATGTTACGTGGGATAGGAAGTTTATTTACTCTCCTGCTTCTGTTGGTTATGCTTCCGACCTGGCTCTACTTTTCGCTGCATATGCTGATGTTATTGGTCCTGTGTCAGATGATGATAGTACTTGTCCTTCCTCCCCTTCGAGGGGTTAGGCAAGTTCTTTTGTAGTAGTGTAGGCCTTCTTGTCTATCTCCTGTTATTTAGTTTTTGGTGGCTCGTCCACTTTAATTAGCTGCTCTGTGCATGTACAGATCACCTGTTCTTTATTTATATACAGTTGAACAGCCCACTATACAGCCGGCTAGCTTAGCTAAAAAAATAATAATTAATTAAATAAGTTAATTAATTAATACATATATGTATTATATATTATGATATATGTTAAGATGTTATAAATTGTTAAAATAACATATGTATACATCTAAGTATATGAAATAAATTTTGAAATTGATATAATTTAATTAAAATTGTTTAGTTAAATTAATTAATTAAATAATATACATATGTATATGATATATGCGTTATACTATAAAGGTAATGGTATATAATAAATATTCAATATAAATGTTATACTAAGATAATGTAAAATTAATTAAATAAGATTTGATTAATATAATGTTATACATAAGACTATTATATGAGTAATATGAAATATAAAAGTTATATAATAATAAAACTGATATAATATGAATGTGTAAATTAAGGGTGGAACATTAAGAAACCCTAAATAGATTTAAAGAATAAATACATACATAAATGTACATATACTGTGGTTTTCGATGTGTCCTACACTTGAATCGCGACAGTAATTTATAAAAATTACATTATTCCAAAAGTCGATATTGTTAGTACCTTAGGTATTGGTTTTAATGATAACAACTACAGACATTATATAAAATATAAATGCTAATGTTTTATCAAGTTATATGTAGTATATAGTGTAGGATATTAGACTGGTGTTGATTAAGAAGACCGTACAGTATCAAGAGTAGATTCAAGATCCTGATATAGAGTTTCAAGAGTTGGAGAATGAAGACTCATAGGTATTGAAGAGTTCCAGATTTCAAGATATTTTAGATAAGTTATAGAGTCATAGATTATGTTAAAACCTTGATAGCACTTTCCTGATCTCTCTCCTTCTCTAATTTTGTTTTAAATTGTTTTTCAAATATCCTGGTTTTAAAATAATCTTTTCAAAATAATTCTCAAAATGATTTTCAATCTCTTATACATATAAGGATATAATTTAGTGTTTATATATATATTGGATTTTTCTTTATACTTTAATAAGTTATAATTATATTGATTATATATATTATTTACATTATATTAAAATTTTCAAAATTATTATATAAAGTTTTTTTTTTGCAAAGCAAGCTAGGTTTTTATAGAGAACCTATTCCTCTCTTTATTTAAGAAAAACAAGAACAAACACAAACAAACGCACACCCTAGAGCAAGACAGAAGAAAAATCCAAAAAACGCAAAGACAACACAAACAGGCAGCAACACAGCAGAAAAGAACAGCGAACATGCAAAGGCAACCCAACACAACGAAGAAAGCTGAGAGACGAACAAAGAAGCAACAAACTAGAGCACAGAGCAACAATCACGAGCAGTCCCAATGAACAAGAACTGCTTGATCACCAGGCTCGAATGGAAAACTTTGAGAATGCAAGCGAATTGCATAACTAGAAGCACGAATTACATCACTAAGGAGCTCAGTTGGACTTTTAAATATTCCAGAGAACAATCTATCGTTTCTTTCATTCCAGATGACAATTATAAATTTCCTAATCAGAGAATGATAAACATGAGCTTTGAGGTCATTGTGCAATGTGTTGAGAAATAGCCTATGCCATTCAAGCTTACTAATTATACAACTGCCAAAAAGACCGAAAGCAATGAGCAAATCGTTCCATATATTTGAGATGAAAGCACAATCGAAGAAAAGATAAGTATTGGTCTCTTCACTAGAGTCACAAAAAACGCAAATCGGAGAATTGAGAAAACCGATGTGGCACAGGTGATTTTTAGTCAGTATTGCATTATGTATTACACGCCAGAGCATGAAGTTATCATTGTTGTTGCTTTTTGTTCCAAATCCTGGAATACCAAGGACAAAGCACCCCAGTATTTGTTAAACTTTCATAAACAAGTTCGATAGAGTGTTTTTCCTTCTTAGGCCCCATGACAGGACAACCTCTTCATTCATAACAAACTTGGTGGACATCAGCTTGTTCTATAAGCAGTTTATCAGAGGATTACTACTATGCGGTAGGCTAACCACACCATCATCAATATAACCACCCAGTTTGCTCCTGGAAGGAATACCAGGTGTCTCATGTTGTTGATATGTAAAGATGCTGCTAAGAATAATGCTAGGTCCAGACCAAAGACTATGCCAAAAGCTAACATTACAGTTATTGCATATTTTCATGGTAACAAGGTGAACGCAAATGCTCCTGCATCTGATTATAGAATTCCATGACCAGCTGGAATTAAAAGGCTTCCTCATCGTCCAAAAATCTTTAGCACTAATTAAATTCTTCCATGTCCAAGACTTCCAGAGGCTAGTGTTGGGTGAAAAGAGAGTGTCTATATGCTTGGAGGTAGTAGCAATGTTCCATTGGACAAGGCACTTGATGGCCATCCCACCTTCAGTAAGGGGTTTTTTGAGTTTATGGTAAGCAATCGGGATGGGCTTAGCAGAAAAAGGACTTCCATGCCATATGAAATGACAGCAGGCTCTTTCTATCATGCGAAGAAGCATTCTAGGAAGAACGAATATTCTGGAGTAATATACTTGCATAGATAAAGTGATGGAGTTAACAATAGTAATCCTACCAGCAGAAGTAAGGAATCTATTGTGCCATTGACAAAGTTTCTTAGTAATCTTCTCAAAAAGTGGTTGAAAATGAATTTTAGAAATTCTAGTTGCGGTTAATGGAATACCAAGATAAGGGCTACTTGGTTCATACGCATCAGACTATAGGCGAAGGCAAACGGAGCCTGTTGACCTTCATTCTTGCCAGCTATCATAATCGCAGATTTGTTGTAGTTGACATTAAGACTAGTAGCATGGTGGAAGGAGGCAAGGGCAGCTTCAATATTGGTTAAAGATTTAGTGGTGGGTTTAGTGAACACAAGAAGGTCGTCAGCAAAGCATAGACTGATAATCATAGGATCACGGCATTTAGGGTGTAACTCAATTAGGCCATTCTTGAAGTGTTCCATCAATGTTAGGGTGAGAGCCTCCATAATGATAACGAAGAGGTAGGAACTAATAGGGTCACCATGTCTCAACCCTTATTTTCCTTTGAAAAAACTATGAGCCTGCCATTAACGCTAAACGAGAATGAAGTGGTGGAAATGCATGTGCAAATGTACTGAATGAATTTGTCTGGAAAGTTCATGAGCCTAAGAATGCATATAATAGCCTCTCATCTAGTAGTATCAAAAGCTTTCCTAATTTCATACTTGATGCAACAACGCTGACTGATGTTCTTCCTGTTGTATCCTAATATAAGTTCATGAGACTAATGGATATTATCAACAATGCTACGTCCCTCAGCATAAGCAGACTGATCCATGGAGATCAATGAAGGCGGTATAGTTTTGATCCTAGAAGCAAACATCTTGGATATACATTTGTAGATTATGGTGCAACAACTTATAGGCCTATAATCAGACACGAGACTAGGAGCATTAACCTTAGGAATAAGACTAATAACGGTCGTGTTGATCACAGAAAGCATTCTATTAGTTCTGAAGAAGTTTTTGATGGCTTTGATAAAGTCATTTTGCACAATGTCCGAAGCAGAAATGAAGAAGTGAGAATCGAATCCATCCACTCCCTCAGAGGACTTAGTATCAATAGAGAATAAATCAAGTTTAATCTCACCAGTACAGAACTCGTTGCTGATGAGACAAGCTTGCTCGTCAGAGATTTTGCTGAAAGGTAAGGACTGTAAATGGTTGGTATCTATGCTGTCTTCAGTACTTTTGCCAAATATGCTTTTGTAATAATCCACAAAAGCTCCTCCGATAGTGTTTTGTTCTATGCGAGTGTTACCTGAAGCATCAAGAATGGAGTGCATGGTTGAAGAGGTATGCTTTGATTTGAGATACTGGTGATAATACGCTGAGTTCTTGTCACCGAGAGTGTCCCATTTGTCCCTGGTCTTTGGTCGAAGCATCAGAGCCTCATCCTTAAGAGCAGTCATTAGTTTTGAAGTATGTAAATGTTCTTACATAGATATATCAGTGTTTAGGGGATCATTGAATAATTGGGTCTGAATGTTAGAAAGTTTTTGTTTAATAAAATTTGATTTTTTATTTCCTTTTCCAAATACATCGCTACTCCACGCCCTTAAAGCTGATTTGGTGATTTTGAGTTTTTGATGAAGGATTGACATAGGTTTTCCAAAGACATGGGAAGACCATGCATTGGAAACAATATGAATAAAGTCAGGGTTTTGAGCCCAAATATTGAAATATTTAAAGCTAGAAGGAAGAGAAGGAGTAGGAGTACCAAATTTAATGACAAGGGGAGTGTGATCGGATATATTGGGAAGAAGCGAAGTGGTTAGAAGATTAGGCCATTTATTTAGAGCAGAATCATTGAAGAAGGCACGATAAATTTAATGTAGTTTCTCATGTCGCTTCTAGACTTGTTGTTCCACGTAAAGTACAACCCAGTGGTGGGTGTTTCATATAATTCAGCTTGTTGAACAGCATGTTGAAGTGGAATTACATCATTGTTCACAAGAGGTTTACCACCCAGCCTATTAGAACAAGATAACATACAATTCTAGTCACCAAGAATGATCCAAGGAATATTAGTTTTAAGTTTATGAATATCAAAGAGAAAGGTGTTGCGAGGAACGAGAGAGTTGTGAGCATAAACAAAAGAGCAGTTGAAGGTAGATTTATCAGGCAAGTATGTGATGGAGTAATGGCAGATTTGATAAGAGGAATGAAGATCAGTTAGATTGAAAGTTGGAGGATTGTATATTACCATGATTCTACCAAAAGCAGCATGGTGCAAATTGTGTTTAATATGCCAGTCAGGCTTGATGTTAAACGCAACACGCATAATGTTAAATTCATCTTGTTTTCAAGAATGGCAACTAAGTGAAGCTTGTTACTATCAATGAATTCATGAATTTCAAGTTGTTTAGCAATGTCATTTGCTCACCTGATGTTCCAGCATCCTATATTTTCAATCATTGATTGGAGAATTGTTAAAGGAGGAGGAGGGATCTTGAGTGATGGAGCAGTTTTGTAGACTGTCAGAAGCAACTGAGAATGGAGGTTTAGATGAAGGTTGAATTTCATCAACTGAGAACATAGCTAGACATCTTTCTTTTTCTAGCTGTTTAGCCTTACTTCGGGTCAGAGCAATGGAAGGTGGATTGGTTTTGGTAGGCGTGAACGATGACGAATTAGAGTTGGCGGATAGAGAGGTGGGAACATCAGTATTAATAGATGTGTCATGGTTTACAAGTAATTCAAAGGGATTGGATAGTGATAAAGGGATGAGAGAAGAGGATTTGTTAACAATGACAGGTGATAGGTTGATGGGAGTGAGAGAGGAAGTGGTGGTCAAATGGTTCAGGATGTCCACAGGATCATGTGCTAGAGAGTGGTGCACCACGCAGTGCACAAGATCATGTACAAAAGGAGTAATATGTTGTAGGGGGTAGCAGTATTTTGTTCTCTGGTTTGATGTTCATCCGTAGTAGTATTGTCAATTCCATTACCATTTCTAGAATCTAAGGTCATATTAACAGCACCATCCTTGACTACCTCATTGATATCATCGGCATTAACAGTAGTTGCATCAAATACCACCTCAACAAAATCATCAACAATTTTAGCAGTGACTTGATTGTCATCTTTACCACCCACTAAAGCTTCAGCGGTGTTAGTAGTGGTATTCATATCAGAAGACAAAAGGTTTGATGCAGTAGAATTAGGCGATGGACCAAGAACATCAGCATTGGGATTCATAGCCACAGTAGCACAAGCAGCATTATCACCTACGGTAGACGAACCATTGCTGTTTTTGACTAATTTCCTTTTAAATCTCCTAACGGTATTCTATTGCTGTTTGTGTTTAATTTTTTTCTCATCTACAGTAAATTTAACTTTTCCTATTTCCTTTTCTTCAATTCCACCTATAGGAATTGCCTGATATTTCTCGACAATGGTATATGGTACCTTAGCACAATGAAGAACGGTGTGCCCGAGTACTTTGCAACGAGAACAAATGTCTGGTCTCCAATTGTAACTGACATTAACATGAGCAATTTTTCCCAGAGCAAGTTAAATCGAGATTTGATCAGGCAATAATCTAGTTGGTTCAATTTCAACGAAAACCTTTGCATACTCAAATCTATTCAAGCGCTCAGTCGATTCATCGAAGCATATAACCTTGCCAATATGGTTGGCTAGCCAATCGATACCATACAAGGACCAAGTTGCTAGGGGAATTTTGCTAAAATGAATCCATAAAGGTACGAACTTGATTTCTTCTTTAACACAGTCAATAGTTGGATGCCATTTCATGACAATGAACACTTTACCTCTAATTATCATAGGGTCAGCATCAAGTATTCTTTGTCTTCTTTCTTCATCATCAAATTCAAAGAAAAACATGTTGCCATCAGATCTAATTTTGATACCTTCTAGACCACGCCAAATAATCTTCAGATGTTGAACTACTACGGTATAAGAGAAGTTTTCGTCGAGGAAAAAACTAACAAGATTGTTACCCCAGAATTTGGTGCCGATGGATAGAACATCAGCTGGCAATATGAGGTCACCAGCTTTATTGTATTTCAGTGAGAATGATTTCGGGCTGTACAAACCAGCGTTCTTGGGAAGTTTCTTGAATAAAGACCTCCATACGGAGTTGGAGGAAGAAGTAGATGTGGAAGAGAGAGAGACAGGATGAACGGAGGGAGGTAGAGGAAGAGGAAGAGGAAGAAGAGACGAGTTTCGTGGAGGGACAGACGGAGGTAGTGGAGCAGCGGAGATGGAAGAAGGATCGGGCGGAAGAGGTGGTGGCGGAATGCACGGAATGAAGATGTCAGACAGCACGATGGGATTGGGCGGGATAAAGGGGAGGGGAAAAAGAAAAACTCTTGATTTATATAAAGTTTTATTATGATTAAAATATGTATAAACCATGCTTAAATGATTTTACAAAGTATCAAACTATTTTATAAAACAACAAGTTTTCAAAATAATGTTTAAAGTATTTTCAATTTTTAAAAAGAGTATGTCGACATACTCTATGTATGTATGTCGACATAGTGGCCGATTTTTTCAAAATTTAAATTTCTAAAGAAGTGTCTTTTGGTCGTGTCTCTTCATGAATGGATATGACCGTTGTTACTCTATAAGTACCAGACTTCAAAACGAATTTTTCATTCATCATTTTCTTATTCATCTCTCCTCCTTCCACTTTCTTATTTTCTTAAATATACCCAAACTCTACCAAAATTCAACCAGAATCAAACTCAGTTATCACTAGTTTGATTCTCCTTCATATACTCTCTCTCACCTCTCTCACTCAAACCAAGATTAAAGTGCTATTCAATAGTTATAGAATCAATTGTAATCAAGATCGAAGATCTAAGTCTATAAAACTCTATCAAATCATATTGCTATACTTGTGGGTTTGATTGTAGCCCGTAAAATCAATTGGGTGTGCTTAATAGTTCGTAAATCTAGTGGGTGTGCTTGTAGCCCAGAAATCAAGTGACTCTACCCAGAAGTCAGGTTTATGGAGAGTTTGTATCGTAGCCTTAAAATCGAGATTGCATTTTCATTTACTAGTTGAAAGGAAATCCATACAAGAAATTGTGCTGGACCGGATGTAAGGTAATTCCGAACCAGTATAAAATCCTGGTGTGTTCTTTCCTTTTTACTTTTATTGCATTTACTTTTATCTGCACTTTGATTCTATGATTGTTTTTGTGATTGTTAATTACATCATTCCAAGTAGAATCTTAAAGAATTTGAAAAATATTCATATAATCCATTAAACACTATTCACTCCCCCCTCTAGTGTTAATTTAGCCTTAAGATCTCTATTTCATTGACTCATGGATGTTATTCAATGTAATATATTATAGATTATGAATCTTCAATATAAAGTTATCCTCTACCATTTATATATTAATAGAATACTTGGATACTCTTTAGCCATTGAGCTTTCCTCGAGCTAGGAATGTTATGTGTAGTACTATTAATATATTGAATAGACGAGGTAAAATCACTGCATATATTTGTTAAGCTTTCCTCAAAGTATGTGCATTATACTTAGGCCATCGTGAAATGGTAGGTCCAAGTGAATAACCCTACTTTATTTATTGAGCTTTCCTCAAGGTAAACACTGGATTAAGAAAAAGTACCATGGGTTAGGAGTTGTATATGATACAACCAATAAGGGTTAACCATCATATGTGGGAGTATGATTTGTTAAGCTTTCCTCAAGGTTAGAATCCCAAGACATACGAATCCTAACACCTACTAGTGAAGTCAAAAGATTTCTATGTTTCGACTTAGGGTTTGGCAAAACATAAAACACTAGTGGGATCATATTGGTAAAATGAAATGTAAAGTTTAACCTTACTAATATTATAAGAATATCTACTATGTTAATTTTCTATTAATCTACTCATAAAACTTGCAAATAATGTCGAATTCAAGAATTTTTAATTAAAGCGATCGATTAACCGGACCAAACAACTATGTTGACTGGCTACGAGCTATAAAGATAGCTCTGACATACGAGCGAGTTTGGTCGTCTATAACTTGTGCTCCGCTAACAAGACCTGCTGATGAAGATCACCAAGACCTGCATGTTGCTTATAGTAAGTGGGTCGATGACCTCGAAATTGCCTAAGTATTCGTGTTGTCTACTCTAGACAAATAGTTGTAAAGACAACACGAATCAATGTCTATCCATGAGATATTTATTAGTCTCGAGGCACTTTTTGGTAAGCAGTCTCGTTCCATAAGATATGAGACTACTAAGAAACTGTTCAACACCAAAATGCAAAAGGGACAGAAAGTGGAAGATTACGTGCTGATGATGAAGGGCTACATTGAAAGGCTTACATTATTGGACATGGCTACAAGCAATGAGTTACAGGTCGACTTGATCCTTGGTTCATTGACTCCTCAGTATGAAACATTCATACTGAACTATAACATGAACAACCTGAATGTGAATCTTGTGAAGCTCCTCAATATGTTAAGGTCAATCGAGTCGCAATATAAGGATCATTCAGCTATGCTTGCATTTAAAGGTGGGGTGTCATCGTTAAATAGTTCGAAAGAAGCGAAAGAGAGATGGTAAAAAGAAAGGTAAGAAAGGAAAGAAGACAATCGATGACAAGTGTGAGTGTCGCTACTGTCATAAGAAAGGACACTGGAAGAGAAACTGTCCCTACTACCTCAAATTGTGAAAGAAAAGAAGTAGAATAGTTCTACAGCTCCGTTAGGTAGATTTATGATTCAAAATAGTTTTGTAATCAATAAAATGTCTTAGGTTTTAGATACAGGTTCTGGAACTCATATTTGTAACTGGTTATAGGGGCTTAGGAATTGGCGATACGTGGCAAAAGGAGAAATGAGACTCCAGATGGTTGATGGATCTATAGTAAATTCAATGGTCGTGGGAGATTCTCATTTATATTTGCCTAGTGGTTTTGTGTTGGTATTGAATAATTGCTATTTATTTAAAGACTTCACTTGTGGAATTTTATATGTTTCGAGATTGTCTGAGACTGGGTTTGTATTTCGCTACGCAAATAATGTTATGAACATTGATTTAAATGGAAATAAAGTTTATGAAGGTGTTCTGGAAAATGGAATTTATGTAATCAATGCAAATTATGTATGTTCTGTGAGTAGTTATAATAGCAATACAAATGATAACTACCTTTGGCATTGTAGGCTCGATCATATAGTGAGCAACAACAGCACAAACTGAAAACCGAAGGTTTTCTGCCGTCACTTGATTCTGAATCATTTGACACCTGTGAATTGTGTCTCAAAGGAAAAATGACCAAGCACCCCTTCAGTGGGAGCAATGAAAGACTTGATGAACTCTTAGGGCTAGTGCATAGTTATGTATGCGACCTAATGCCTATATAATAGCCAAAGATAGTAGTTCTTACTTTGTTACCTTTAGATATTATTTCTCCAGACTAGGATATGTGTATCTTATGAAGAACAAATCCGACGTATATGAGAAATTTAAGGAGAATAAAAATGAAGTTGAAAATCAAACGAACCAAAAGATTAGAATTCTTAAATCTGATCGAGGAGGAGAGTACGTTGGATAAGAGCTCCAATAGTACTTAAAAGATAATGGGATTATCTCTCAGGTTACTCCATCCTATACTCCACAACACAATGGTGTGTCAGAGCGTAGGAACCGAACCTTTTTAGATATGATATGTTCCACGATGAGTAAAATTGAGTTGCCTCTATCCTATTAGGGATATGCGCTGAAAACCGCACCATATATGCTGAACTTAGTACCCACTAAATCTACATCTAAGATGCCATATGAAATATGGTATGGAAATAAACCCCACATCAATTATTTGAAGGTATGGGGTTGTCCGGCCTATGTTAATAAAATTGGCCCTAATAAGTTTGAGGCGATATCATCTTTGTGTAAGTTTATAGGATATCCTAAGAATTCTATAGGATATATTTTCTACAATACAGAGGAATAAAAGATGATCGTTTCCATATACCCTGTCTTTTTAGAAAAGGAATTTTAGTTAAAGGAAATTAACAGTGAATTTGTAGACTTGGATGAGATTTGAGAAACTAACACTGAGACTGAAACGATAGGAGAATGGAGTTCACCAGTATATGATAATACACAACCTTTTAGAAGGTCTAGTAGGGAATCTCACGCACTAGAGAGATATTATGGTTTTCTCGTGGATGGGGAGAAAGAAGACCGTGTCTTAGATGACGACACTCCTCTTTCATTCCAACAAGCACTGTAGAGTAAATACTCTGCACTCTGGCTTGGAGCAATGAAATTTGAAATGGGTTCCATGTACGAAAAGAAAATTTGGACTTTGTCAAACGTACCCGAAGAGATAAAACCCATCGATTGCAAATAGATTTATAAGAAAAATCTAAATGCAGATGGGGAAGTGGAGACTTATAATGCAAGGCTAGTTATGAAAGGATTTCATCAAATTCAAGGCATTGATTATGTTGAGACCTTTTCACCCATAGCCATGCTTAAGTCCACTCGGATTATGTTTGCCATTGCTGCATTCCATGACTATGAAATATGGCAAATGGATGTAAAGACGGCATTTCTAAATGGTGATGTAGAAGAAACCATTTATATGTCGCACCTTGAGGGTTTTGTGGTCAGTGGGAGTGAGGGTAATGCTTGCAAATTGTTAAAGTCCATTTGTGGACTTAAACAAGCTTCGATGAGTAAGAATAAGTGCTTTGATAAAATAATCAAACAGTTTGGTTTTTATCAGAACATGGAGAAGGAGTTCGTATATATATAGGAACTGGGCAAAGCCATCGTGTTTTGGTGCTATACATCGATGATCTATTATTGATTGGTAATGACACTTCATTGTTACAATCAGTGAGAGCTTGACTTTCCAAGAACTTCTCAATGAAGGATTTGGGAGAAGCATCCTATATACTAGGTATAAAGATCTATAGAGATAGATCTAAGAGGCTGTTACGATTGACCCAAACCTTGTACATAGATACCATACTGAAAAGGTTTGGTATGGAGAATTATAAGCGTCGAAACGTTCCAACGCATTTTGGAACCATTCTTTCTAAGAAGGACGCTCCTCATACCGATGAGGAGAAAGTGCATATGAAAAGGCCCTATGCTTCAGCCATAGGATCCATAATGTATGCTATGCTATGTACTAGACCAGATTTGTCATACGCATTAGGATGCGTAAGTCGATACTAGTCTAATCCTAGAAAAAAGAATTGGGCGGCCATAAAATGTAATACTTAAGTATTTAAGAAATACTAAGGACTTATTCCTCATATAAGGGAATGGAGACCTCCTTATGAAGGTGTATACGGATTTGAGCTTTCAAAGTGATATAGATGATACTAAATCGATGTTTGATTGTGTCTTTATGCTTAATGGTGGAGCTGTTAGTCGGAAAAGTTCCAATCAAGAAACAGTAGTTGATTCCACAATAGAGGCCGAGTACAATGCCCTCAATGAACACCTAAAGAGGCAGTCTGGATGCGCTATTTTTTGAGTGAGCTCGGTGTAATTTCCAATATCAAGAATCCTATGGAATTATTCTATGATAACAATGCAGCGATGTAGATCGCAAAGGAGCCTAGAGTACACAAGAAGTCATGACATATTCTTCGAAAGTTCCACCTCTTTGGGGAATTCATTGAGAAGAAAGAGGTTGTGATATAAAGGGTAGATACCAAGAAAAACATAGCAGATCCATTCACTAAGTGTAACATTCCCCCTTCTGACCGTCTCCAGTCGGTGATTAAACCAACTCGAAACGTTCAAAAAGACGAATTGTTATTTAGTTTATGAAATTTAAACAGAATCAGCCACAGAAACACAGAATAATAACAATGAATTAAAACAAATGAATCTTTATTTCATTACTATAAATCTTTTTGAATACATCAGAGTTTATACAATGTATTAAATTGATACAGCGGAATATCTTTTTAAATACAAAATTTTCCTGAACTACTGAAGTGAGTGTTTTACCCTCTCTCTCTAACTTCGCTGCTCGAAAATCTTCAAGTTGTAAAATACTCGGTCTGACCCGAGTATTATATTCAAAAGAAAATAATACACAGGTCAGTCTAATTCAAACCAGTTTATTAGTGCATAGAGGCAATAATAATTTAAATAGACGACAGTCACAATAATTCTCGTCTATCCGACTCTTTTTAATAAAGAAATCGGATAACGAAAATTTTAACACTAAACAGTGTTAAACAATAAATCAGCAGATTTAAATCATCAACAGAGATAAATAAACAATTTATCAAATCGACTAAATCAATTTAAAACAATTGAAATTGTCACTTTAAAACCATCAGAGTTCGATTGGCTGCCGTACACGCACGCGTGTATGGCCTCGCCAACACCGAATATAAAGTCACCACAAGGGATCAAAGGTAAAACTGCAACGAAAAATGCAGCCACCACATGAATTTAAGGGCACGGCGAATATACAAACTACAACTACAATGTGTTGGTATTTTTTTTTGAAAACAAATGCACATCCAACTAGCAGTAATCAGTGCTAAAAGAACAACAACCCGAATGTGCAAGTATCAAAATCAAGAACAGGGTGCAGTACCCAAGCAAAAGACAGGGATGTATTGCTTTTCCGAAAACAATTACTATATAGTGCAAACCATCAATGCAAAGTCAAAGACAACAACACTACAGGCACCAGGTCAGAGAGACCATAGTGACAAACTCAAATGTACAGAGACATCAACAATTACAGGTGCAATATAATGCAACAGTGGACAAGGACTAGGCCACAGCAACAAGATGAACCAAACAGTGATTTAAGAAAATCACAGTCAAGTATGCTACAGAAACACTAACTGATGAACAAAGATAGATGCAACAGACTTTAAAATGAAGACCACTTCATATTAAAGAAGACTCAAGTATATGCAAAGCTTCAACATGGATGCAGACATATCAAACTCCCAAAGATACAATAGTGAAGGAAACTGCATCTCAAAAATGCAGAACCCAAACCAAAAATGCAAATACCAACATAGATACAGAAACAGGTCAAAGCAATGAATCTGGCAACTCAGTAATGAATGAAGCATTTACTCAAAGTCCATATATCATTTGGATATACAACCATACATGAATGAAAATGATCGGCAACTACAAAGTGCAGTGGTGTTACAGAAATGTACCCAACAACAGAGATCAAGGTTACTGTCAAGGGTCAGTGATGAAAATGCAGACAACAAAGTCAGGTCTGGACAGCATGAATAGCTAAGCATATGTGCACTCAAATATAATGCACACTCTAAATGATAAAAATGCAACACATGTACATAAGTGATTAGTGAAACCAAACAGTTTATATGAAACTTAAACTGCATAATCAACTGCAATGGCCACGAAGGCAAAAGTGAACGACTAAATGAACTGGACAGTATACTACAGGTAAGGCAAACTCAAGTGATCAAGTAACAAATTAAATGCAGCTATAGTGAACAAGTACAAGAACAAGTTCAAGTGCAAACACCAATGACAGTACACTACAATGGCAACAACATGCAACTATAACAGATCAGGTCAATGTACATATGTGAAGACCTGAAATGAAGAACTCAAGTCAGTGATTCAGCCTCAACAATGAAATGGCTATAACAAAAAAAATACATGAAACTGCACCAAGGGATGGCAACATGCATGCTACAGGTCTGAAAACAAATGAGACTCTGATGCAACAACCAAACAAATGCAACAGTGGATCTAGACAATGCAACTATCAGACTTGAGCTTGAGACCGTACTACTAAAGTATAAATGAAACTGACATTCAAGTGCATGCCTCGAGTAAACATGAAATGATGATACAGCAAACTTATGTAGATAAGCAGGTGCAGACTCCAGTGATCAAGTTCAAACAAAATAATAACAAAGCCAGCAGGTGAAATCAACAAGTGATGCCAACAACAATTACCAGTTTTGAACCAAGATAATTGCAGTGCAAATTCAATAATGCATGCATAAACACATACAATGTATCTATGAACCCATATGGAGACACGCCAAATAAGTAAGCAGTAAATTGCAAAATCAAATAGCCAAGACAATACATATATATACATACAAGAATGTATGTATACACATGGTTTCAATGTCTAATCAAGTGCACATAAAGGTTCAAACATCCAAAAATATTAAGCAGCAGTTTCGAAAAATCCAGACAACAGTAGTTTCAATTTATTTGCTAAATAAATTCAAGGCCGAAGATTAAGAAAATGTCACAGGAAATATCCAACATGACGAAGTCAGTGCCAACAATAATGACAGCGACTCGATCATCTCAAGCCACCAGGGCCAAAATCAAAACAATGCCGAAGTCGACATAAAGGCAATAGCCAGAACAAAAATCAAATGCCCGAAGTCAGAAAGTCCTCAACAACGAAATGAAGATCAATTGGCCTAAGCATTCAAAGCCGAGAAAATTCAACAAAAATAAATAGAACTAAAGTTGTTACTAAATCAAGTTATTCACGAAATCGATAAATCAATCAACAGACAGTTCAAATTCCAATTCGAGAAGCAGTCAGGTAGATTTTAACATAATTCGAAGAAGATGTGAGTAATAGAAATTACTCACTATTTATTTACGCGATCCTTCCCTCGATCGAGCTAAACGACTTCACGCCATCACGAAGTCGAACAATCGAAGCCGGTGCTCAAATTCGCCAGAGAATCGAGACGACGCCTAGGCCCTCTAGAAGATGAGCGCGATAGATCGAAGCCAGCGCCTCACGGGAACAAAGGGAACGAAGCCCTAATTCGGTTGCAAAGAGGAAATCGTCGCCGCCATTTTTTTTCTTTTGTTATTTTTAGAACTAGGGTTTTGAATGAGAAAAAATGAGGGGAAACGGGTATACTTAATCACGGCACCAATATCAAACGTGGGCCAACATTGAAATTTAAAGCCCGTTAATCTCTTAACACTTAACAAAATTTATAAAAGAATTTTAATCGATAGACAAACTCCTTTACATTATTTATGAATCCCGATTCAATCCAAATTCAATTTTCAATAGATTAAATTCTAAAATTTAATCGCCCAATTTATCCTGATAATTTGAAATTCGAGTCAATTCATCTTTCAAATATTTAAAATTCATTAAATATTTTCAATTTGAATTTTTGAAATTTCAGGGTCGTTACAATCTCCCCTCCTTAAAACTTTTCGTCCACGAAAAGGAAAGGTTGTTAAAATTTCATTAATATTTATACCCTACACAATTTTTTACTAAGCTCAATACTTATTAAAAATAAATAAATATAGAGTTCATTCCATTTGTTTTTAATCACACTAGCTTTGTTCATTGATTTTTACAATCAAAACGCAAAAGTCTTTTACCAAATTTTCGACTTACAAACTCAGATTCAAACTTGAAATTCTTTATGCTAAAGATTTGCATATTTTATCTTTTCCAAAGCTGTGGATTTTGAAAACATTTTAAAGATCTTCTTCCTTAGTTTATTAGGTAGGAATTTTGATATTTTAATTTCAAACTATTGATTTGCTATTTACAGTTTGAAAATACTTGCTAACTCGAAATTTAACAAGTCCATCTTCGTTCTCACAGACATTAGGCATATGCTGGCCAGGCGCAGGTCTAAAAATCTCCAAGTACTAAATATACTTGCTTCAATTCCCAGTGAAAATACTTTAAAAATTCTTTTAAAAATGGATATGGAAAGCACGTTCCCCCATGGATCACAGCTTACCCGGCGGTTACGCTACTATCCCAGTAGAATCGCTTGTAACCGTAGATTTCACATCTCTCTTGAATTTCGCCATGGTTGTTGCCATAGATCGCGGTCCACACGGCGGTTACGCTACTATCCCAGTAGAATCGCTTGTAACTGTAGGCATCTCGCCCCTCAAATTACGCTAACATACATCATAATCAACATGATCCCATCACGAGGGATTCTGGTCCAAATGGACATTCCAACTTATGGAAAATTCTACGTAGCTACGAATTTCAAATGGACACTCTTCACGAGTTCCAATACCTTCTCCAATAATAAATGGAAGGTACTTTTCCATATCCTCAGTTTGGAAACCATAATATCATATATATGTAGTACTACATTTCACATTTCGTACATATCATATCCATGTAAGCTTACATAAGATTTCCATAACAATTACTTTCCAAACTAACGGTTTTCAAATTTTACCGCATTCATATATATAAGTTCTGAAAACCTACATATCCTATATCCATAACAAATAGAGTTTTTCAAAATAAATTCCTCTAAGTCGATTTGGAAATTTAAGGTTATCTCAAACCTAATTCATATTCATAATTCCATTTATTATCGACTTTCACATTCGATTTGGATTTCACGTTACATCGTCAATTCTCAACACAGAATTGATGTCTATCGATATATAACCTCTGAGCTCGTACGTCTCAGAGAAGGGTGTTAAGCTAAGAGAATAAATTCTCCGCCACCAACAGATATATATTTAATAGAGATCAATTGCTATGTCATCAATTCACAATGTTAGACATACAATCCAAATCATCATCTGAAATTCAAAGCTCAACTTATATTGTCTTTGATGTCGAAGTTAAACTCAATTTTAACTCAACGATTCAATCTTTTTTGAAAAATTTCAAATTGAACAAATTGTTCAAATTTCTCGTTTAACTTTTCAACTTCGACTTCGAAAATGAATTTCAAATCATTTATCCCTTACGGAATATATTCACAACATTTCATATTTGGAAAAACATTTCCATACTTATTTAAAAATAAGTAATTCACAAATCCATTTATTTTCAACATTTGAAAATATTCGATATACTTAAATCAAAATTAAGTATATATTTCATTCTTTAAGGAAATCATTCTCTTTCACATATTTATTTGAGTCAAAACGAATGTTACGTAAAACATCGTTACGACAACTCAAAATCACTAGTATAGGGATTCGAAATTTAGATAGATATATAAATCCCAATACTATACAAAACATTTCCTTTCGGAAATCATAAACTATAACAACAGTGTTATAGTCCACCATTTCCTTATATTTGAAAACGTCTATTTCAACAATGAATGTTGAAATCTATGGTTTCGATATTCAATGCCTTTTAAAACATCTTTTAAAACAATTAACTTCGTTTTACAATATCGTTTTCCCAAAACATGTCCATTTTATTCAATAATATATTCACGGTCCAAAATTGTGAATATACTTCTTTTAACAAGTTATAAAAATTTACTTATCAAAATAAGTCAGTTTCGGATTTATAAACAACGTTTATAAATTCCCTTCCTATTTATAAAGACTTAAATTTATAGTTTGAATTACGCATACTTTTCACAATATTGGTTTTAAACCAACTTCAAATTTTCCAATACTAAGTTTTCCACTTAACTTAATTCTCTGCAAGTTCAAATTTAAATTCATCACTAAATCTATTAAATTTATTATGGATTGTCATGTTGACAACTTCAAAATTTGAAATTCAAAATCCCATTTTAACTTTGCATCTGCTTTCTACTTCCAAAATAATCAACTAGTTCTTTAGTAAATCATTCATTGAATTGATTTCCAATTTAATCATATTTGATTTATTCACATTGGATTTTACTAACATGCATTCATATTCAATTAGTTTACTTTCACTAATTTACATTCAAGTTAGTTTGCTTTCAATTCAAATCAAATTTGATTCTATTTAGATTTACTTATCTTTCAATTTGAATTCAATTTACATAGCTTTCAAATTCCATTAATTCAATTTCATTAATACTTAATGAATTTCTATACAATCAACTCTTAATGACATTTCTATTTTATGTTTTATCCACTAATTCACTTTTACAATTAAAGTTGAATTTCCTTTATATAACTCAAATTCATATTCATTACTTCCCTTTATTAATTCATTTTGATATCAAATTCAACCTCATTCAACATTACTTAAGTTATGTTTCATTTTATCTTCACTTGCATTTATTTTCACCATACTACTTAAGTTCGCCTCAAATTTATTTGAAATTCTATTTTATTTAACTTTACTAAAGTCAAATTCATATCACTATTCAAAATTCAGATTTTGTTTTACTTAACAAAACTGTTTAACCATTTAACAACTGGTTTTACTTAATTTTCTCATTTTTATAAGTTATAAAACTTATAAATTTAAACTTTCCAATTCATATTATATAATCACTTATCTTTCAATTTTAAATTTCCATCTCAATAATTTATCTAATCCAGTTCAATTTATTTAACTTTCCTTTAGTTAAATTTCAAATCCATTCAAACAATTTTAAACTTCTTTAGATTTGTAAAACGTTTACTTTTTAAAGTGTTTCTAGTAACTATTCATATTAAACATCATAAACTAAGCTTTGTGTAAACCAAAGCTCTGATACCACTCTGTAACATTCCCCCTTCTGACCGCCTCCAGTCGGTGATTAAACCAACTCGAAACATTCAAAAAGACGAATTGTTATTTAGTTTATGAAATTTAAACAGAATCAGCCATAGAAACACAGAATAATAACAATGAATTAAAACAAATGAATCTTTATTTCATTACTATAAATCTTTTTGAATACATCAGAGTTTATACAATGTATTAAATTGATACAGCGGAATATCTTTTTAAATACAAAATTTTCCTGAACTACTGAAGTGAGCGTTTTACCCTCTCTCTCTAACTTCGCTGCTCGAAAATCTTCAAGCTGTAAAATACTCGGTCTGACCCGAGTATTATATTCAAAAGAAAATAATACACAGGTCAGTCTAACTCAAACCAGTTTATTAGTGCATAGAGGCAATAATAATTTAAATAGACGACAGTCACAATAATTCTCGTCTATCCGACTCTTTTTAACAAAGAAATCGGATAACGAAAATTTTAACACTAAACAGTGTTAAACAATAAATCAGCAGATTTAAATCATCAAAAGAGATAAATAAACAATTTATCAAATCGACTAAATCAATTTAAAACAATCGAAATTGTCACTTTAAAACCATCAGAGTTCGATTGGCTGCCGTACACGCACGCGTGTACGGCCTCGCCAACACCGAATATAAAGTCACCACAAGGGATCAAGGGTAAAACTGCAACGAAAAATGCAGCCACCACATGAATTTAAGGGCACGGCGAATATACAAACTGCAACTACAATGTGTTGCTATTTTTTTTTTGAAAACAAATGCACATCCAACTAGCAGTAATCAGTCCTAAAAGAACAACAACCCAAATGTGCAAGTATCAAAATCAAGAACAGGGTGCAGTACCGAAGCAAAAGACAGGGATGTATTGCTTTTCCGAAAACAATTACTATATAGTGCAAACCATCAATGCAAAGTCAAAGACAACAACACTACAGGCACCAGGTCAGAGAGACCATAGTGACAAACTCAAATGTACAGAGACATCAACAATTACAGGTGCAATATAATGCAACAGTGGACAAGGACTAGGCCACAGCAACAAGATGAACCAAACAGTGATTTAAGAAAATCACAGTCAAGTATGCTACAGAAACACTAACTAATGAACAAAGATAGATGCAACAGACTTTAAAATGAAGACCACTTCATATTAAAGAAGACTCAAGTATATGCAAAGCTTCAACATGGATGCAGACATATCAAACTCCCAAAGATACAATAGTGAAGGAAACTGCATCTCAAAAATGCAGAACCCAAACCAAAAATGCAAATACCAACATAGATACAGAAACAGGTCAAAGCAATGAATCTGGCAACTCAGTAATGAATGAAGCATTTACTCAAAGTCCATATATCATTTGGATATACAACCATACATGAATGAAAATGATCGGCAACTACAAAGTGCAGTGGTGTTACAGAAATGTACCCAACAACAGAGATCAAGGTTACTGTCAAGGGTCAGTGATGAAAATGCAGACAACAAAGTCAGGTCTGGACAGCATGAATAGCTAAGCATATGTGCACTCAAATATAATGCACACTCTAAATGATAAAAATGCAACACATGTACATAAGTGATTAGTGAAACCAAACAGTTTATATGAAACTTAAACTGCATAATCAACTGCAATGGCCACGAAGGCAAAAGTGAACGACTAAATGAACTGGACAGTATACTACAGGTAAGGCAAACTCAAGTGATCAAGTAACAAATTAAATGCAGCTATAGTGAACAAGTACAAGAACAAGTTCAAGTGCAAACACCAATGACAGTACACTACAATGGCAACAACATGCAACTATAACAGATCAGGTCAATGTACATATGTGAAGACCTGAAATGAAGAACTCAAGTCAGTGATTCAGCCTCAACAATGAAATGGCTATAACAAAAAAAATACATGAAACTGCACCAAGGGATGGCAACATGCATGCTACAGGTCTGAAAACAAATGAGACTCTGATGCAACAACCAAACAAATGCAACAGTGGATCTAGACAATGCAACTATCAGACTTGAGCTTGAGACCGTACTACTAAAGTATAAATGAAACTGACATTCAAGTGCATGCCTCGAGTAAACATGAAATGATGATACAGCAAACTTATGTAGATAAGCAGGTGCAGACTCCAGTGATCAAGTTCAAACAAAATAATAACAAAGCCAGCAGGTGAAATCAACAAGTGATGCCAACAACAATTACCAGTTTTGAACCAAGATAATTGCAGTGCAAATTCAATAATGCATGCATAAACACATACAATGTATCTATGAACCCATATGGAGACACGCCAAATAAGTAAGCAGTAAATTGCAAAATCAAATAGCCAAGACAATACATATATATACATACAAGAATGTATGTATACACATGGTTTCAATGTCTAATCAAGTGCACATAAAGGTTCAAACATCCAAAAATATTAAGCAGCAGTTTCGAAAAATCCAGACAACAGTAGTTTCAATTTATTTGCTAAATAAATTCAAGGCCGAAGATTAAGAAAATGTCACAGGAAATATCCAACATGACGAAGTCAGTGCCAACAATAATGACAGCGACTCGATCATCTCAAGCCACCAGGGCCAAAATCAAAACAATGCCGAAGTCGACATAAAGGCAATAGCCAGAACAAAAATCAAATGCCCGAAGTCAGAAAGTCCTCAACAACGAAATGAAGATCAATTGGCCTAAGCATTCAAAGCCGAGAAAATTCAACAAAAATAAATAGAACTAAAGTTGTTACTAAATCAAGTTATTCACGAAATCGATAAATCACTCAACAGACAGTTCAAATTCCAATTCGAGAAGCAGTCAGGTAGATTTTAACATAATTCGAAGAAGATGTGAGTAATAGAAATTACTCACTATTTATTCACGCGATCCTTCCCTCGATCGAGCTAAACGACTTCACGCCATCACGAAGTCGAACAATCGAAGCCGGTGCTCAAATTCGCCAGAGAATCGAGACGACGCCTAGGCCCTCTAGAAGACGAGCGCGATAGATCGAAGCCAGCGCCTCACGGGAACAAAGGGAACGAATCCCTAATTCGGTTGCAAAGAGGAAATCGTCGCCGCCATTTTTTTTCTTTCGTTATTTTTAGAACTAGGGTTTTGAATGAGAAAAAATGAGGGGAAACGGGTATACTTAATCACGGCACCAATATCAAACGTGGGCCAACATTGAAATTTAAAGCCCGTTAATCTCTTAACACTTAACAAAATTTATAAAAGAATTTTAATCGATTGACAAACTCCTTTACATTATTTATGAATCCCGATTCAATTCAAATTCAATTTTCAATAGATTAAATTCTAAAATTTAATCGCCCAATTTATCCTGATAATTTGAAATTCGAGTCAATTCATCTTTCAAATATTTAAAATTCATTAAATATTTTCAATTTGAATTTTTGAAATTTCAGGGTCGTTACACTAAGGGTCTTGCTCGATCGGCTCTCGAGAAACAGATCGAAGGAATGGTATTGAGATTCTATAATTGGCCCTAAGTGCAAGTGGCAGATTGATAGAGTTAGGGGTATGCCCTAGGGGCAATTATGTAATTTATTGTAAATTAGTTAACTCTGTAATCAATTCTCGTTCGTCATAAAGGCGTTTTCTTTCTGTTATATATTTGTTATAATGTGTTATAAATAATTAAATGTTTAATTAAAATATATTTAACAGAAAATCCATAAATGGTGTGTTTGTGATAGTAATTACAAAGAGTTGTAATCATGAGTATTGTATAATAATATATTAAATACATCATTTTACATGTTCCTAGTCAAGAAGCATCGATATTGGATATCGATGTGTCCTTTGAGACTAGAGTATGTAATGCTCTCCAAATGTTGGGTAGTGTATTACTCATGGCTATTGGTGACACCTACAGGTTACATACTGATAGTTATTGAATAACTATGGAACGACTCACTCAATAGTTTTCTGTTGGTTAATATAACTACGGTCAAACAAAAAATATCGATGTGACCGATTTAGACAGTTCTCTCAACTTGAGAATATTGTTAATCTTCAATATGAAAGCTTCGCTTTCATTGTAATCAAATCATGGCACATGTTTCATTGAGTGACTATAATTGGATCGAATGGATGTATTGGAAGTGAAGCACTATTCAAGTGAGGATTCGTCTGCTCAATTATATGTGGTTAGTATCACGGTCAAGTCAAAGTCAAAATCTATGGTTAGAATAGTTCGGTTAATGATAATTGTTATTATTAAACAAAAAAATTATTATTAAACTAAGGAATCTTTGTTTGGAATATAGAGTTGAATACAGATAATATTAGAATTTTGACCATTACCAAATTCAATAAGTCCGGTGATATAGTTTTGACGAAGATAATTGATGTAAAAAATAGTCACAACCAGGTAACGCTTAATAAAATAAAATTAGATTTTATCGAAACCAAGTAAGTAATAAATTTGGCCAAAATATTATACCACTTGTTAAGTGACGTGTGAACATTAATATTTGAATTGTCGAATATTAATCGCTGACCAAATTTACATCTAAAGAGTCACACAACCGAAACGTTGTATACTCCTTTGACTACCTGATTTAATTAAATTATAATTTTATAAATTAATTAAATCAATTAATATTTATGAAATATTAGTTATAAAATTTTATTTGATGTATTTAACAATATTAAACAGTGTGTTTATAATAGTTATAAATATACCGATCGATATTCGATATTGGTATGCGTTTAAAATAGATTTAAATTGCGACGAATTTTGTTTGGGCTTGGACTATGTTTGAGGCCAATATAGGACATGATAATTTAGGCTAGGAAGTGAAAAAATCAGGCTGGTCAATGGTTGGTAGGTGGGTGGGGTTTGAATGGTTAAAAGAGAAAGAAATGGTAAAGAGAGAAAGAAGGATAGTGATCCACTTTTTGCTCCATTGTCTCTCTTTATGTAATGCCACTTAATCCTTAATTTCTAGAGATTTTTTCCCACTTCTCCTTGCTACAAATTTTGACTAGAAGCCTCATTCCAAGTACCAAAAAAATTCCAAGTTAAAATACATATAAAAAACACTTCAATCTGAACAACGAAGGTGGACAATTTGGAGCTGGCACCTTCCAAGTTGTGAATCTAATTCAAGGAGTACTCAAATTGGTTTCAACATGTCTTTAATAGGCTTTGGGAAAGGTAATTCTCTGATTTACATTCATTTATCAATGTTTAGTTAATTTTTATATCATTTGATGCTTATGTAGAAATATTACGAATCTAGTTTATCGGTATGCCATCGTAGATCCGATGTTTGAAAATATATTAGTGCATATATGTATAAATAATTCTTTTTATCATTATGAATATATTTGTGCATTGAATTCTTGGCCTAATTAAAAAATAAAAAAATATTTTTTAATAAAATATTATTAAAATATGCCTTTCTATACAATAAATCATTTTCTAAAGAATAAAATTATATAATAAACGTTTTTAAATTTATAAAATTGTTTACATAAATATAATTCAAAAGCAATATTTAATTTATTTTAATATATATTATATTTATTTTAATATATATTATATTTGTTTTAATATATATTATATTTATTTTATATTTAAATATTAATTTAACCAAGTACCCAATTAGAAATTAATTATATAATTAAATAAATATATAAATTTAAATAAAATATGAAATGACGTATAAAATTAAATATAATAATAAAAATAACTTTCAGATTTCAAAACTAACTTTTTGATAATTTTTAGTATTTTCCAAGCGGGTTTTATATTTAATTATTTAAAATCGTTTTATAAATAAATTTTTTTATAAAATTTGTTATATAAGCCAAGAGCTTACTGCAAATTTACATTAATTTATAAACAAATATATTGTTTTATATATATATACATATAATATATTTATATATATGTTTGTAAATTAATAAATGCTTATAATTAAATACACACATATAAATATATAAATATATATATTGAAAAAAAATCCTGAGTCGAGAGTTCTTTATAAAATATATATGAACTTTTGTTATTATAGATATATAAAATTTATTATATATATACATTCAAATATGCTATTGTATTTATAAATACATATTATTAAAACTTAATAATAATAATAATAATAAAATTATTATTTTACTCTCAAGTTTGCTGCAATAATATACACATAAATATATGTTCAAATTATTTTTATGTTAATTATTAAATTATGTTATAATTTAAATTATACATATACACATATGTATATATATGTGTGTGTATATATATCTACTTGTATATTTTATATATAATTATTATAATTATCAATTATTTACATTTACATATATAAATGATATATTTTCACACACACACAAATATATATATATATATATATATCATTTTGTGCGCATATATTTCATTTAGACAGCATGATCAATACTAGAGGGAGTAACATATCTGTTGTGGTGTAAATCCTAACATCTACATACGAGCATGTTAAACCATGTACACATTATTATGTCGCACTTGCACGTACATATATATGTGTATATGATACACATATCCAAAATATAATACATATCATATAATATTAATCTTTATTTATAAAATATTGATTTTATTTATAAAGAAAATTTAGAAAAGTTCTAAATGGATTAGACTTCATAGGCCCAATAAAAATCCAATAAAGTAAAATTTTGAAATTTAGCCTTTAACTTCGCTATGGGCTGGCCCAGTTCTAACAACTGTGTTCCATGGTACACAAACCTTCGATGGGGCGCACTCTAAGAATAGCAGTACGTGACCTCTTTCCCGCCTTTAGTTATAAAGCGGTGGGGTAACCAACCTTATGATGGTAGCATGAACTTATATCGCTTTGCATTTGTTTTTTCCAAAATTTTGCTAACTCGTTTTGGTTTGTCATGCAATGGTTTGTTTTAACTTTAAGGAGATTGCTGACTCAGCTACGATCAGGAATGCTCCTTCACAGACCCCTAACCCTCAATCCTGAGATGCCACCAACGCTTAACACCAAGCGCCCACTTCTTCTCAGGCAACCCGATCAGGGTGGGGTGTGGGGGTGGAGGGGGCAAACTTTCATGGTTGTGTAATCCCCCATCCAGCACTCCCCCTCACATCTCCAACTGGACCCCAGCCAAGTGTTCCCTCTGGAAAAGTAGTGAGGCTAGACTCCATTAGGTTCAAGAGGCGAAGGACAGATGGGGGCCAATGATCTCCAAAGGGAACCTTCTATCAGCTTTTCCTAAAAGGCTGAGCTCATGGGTTGGTTGCCGAGGAGTGAAGATATTAGGGGATTGGGTTGATTAGCCCATCGGTCATGAATAATATAGATGAGAAGGGCTTGCTCGGGCTTCTACATACATTGACAAGGATTGCTTCGGAGGTTATGGGCTAGAGCAGCCAACCCTAAAGTGGGTGGGTTAGCTACTCCACTGAGTGGTATTCTATGTCGAGGGTATGGAGGCCTTCCTGCTGTGATTTTGGAATTAGTCATTTTCTTATCTCTATTTTTGTTTATACTTATCCATTTCTTGCCACAGGTCGGATCATGTGCTCTCCGGCCCCGTAGTGATGTGCTACTCTTCAAGAAATAAGCCATAGATGAGGTTACTGCTCATCGCTTGGTGGAAGAAAAGCTCCTGGAGCTTGAGAAGATGGCTGCTAATGTTGGGATAGGCAGGGAAGCTACGGTCAAGGAGAGGAACAAGGAGGTGACCAAGAGGGAGAAGCTTGAATCAAAGATCTAATGGCTGAGGATGGACCTAGAGACTAGCCTCAAGGATGCACATAACGTGAGAGGTACCCTATAATAGCACATAAACTACGTGACCATGGAGGGGCTTGCACGAGAGAAGGTCGTCTTAAGTGACAATTGGAATGATAGGTTGAACATGGTGTTGAAGACGATATTTGTAGCAAACTATCATCTCCATTTGGTCATCAACTTCCTTTCCCAAGAGCAGTACGGTAAGGTACGATAGGAGTGGCTTGCAAGATGGTAGTGGCTGGGAAGACTCCCCCGGCAATTATGTTCTAGGAGCAGATCACTTCTTTGAAAGGTGGGCTTAGTGAGTCGCCCATTGACACTACTTCGAGGGTAGATAAGGAAATGGTCTATGACAATGACTGCCACGTTATCGAATCTCTCCTACCCCATTGGACCTTGAAGTGAGTGACAATCTTTTTGCTTCCTTGTGTTTATTTCATTTATATATTGATTGGACGAGGCCCAATGTTGTAATAAACTCTTTTTGTAATGAAATTTGTTGGATTGGAGTCGTTTGTTTGTTACCATAGTCTGCATTGGCGTTTTTCTTTTCTGTTAGTATTTCACACACGTGCTTACCTTTCATGCTTACTTAGTTTGTGATTATTATTTTTGTGTCAAGCGGATAAAGTGGCCCTCGGCATAGTTAAGAAAACACATAGGACCTAGTCGTTTATTCTTAATATAACAAACAATTGGACATAAGGAAAACAAGGAATAAGTAAACCAAACAAAATTATCTCTTGTTAAGGAAGCATGCCCCTGGTCTTATTTGGGCAGACATGAGTTAATGGCGGAATGTCCTTTGGTGGTCCCCTGGTTCTCAATATGGTCCGCTTTTATCGTAGTTGTGGGCTGTTGGCACCCGGCTTTGCTTGATAAGGCCACCTTAGGCATTTGAGTTGGTTAGCACTACGAATGCCAAGTTCGGGGTTACACATGGGTAGTTGCGCTACCTTGGCACCAATGCCCTACCCTGTTGGAAGGATGGACAATATCATAGGTGAACGAATCAAAACCACAACATGGAAGGTCACACCATTGGTTCGTCGATCCCTCTAGCACAGAAGGGAGTGTTGATTGGCTCGCACATCCTTACAAGTAGCAATATGGATGCCGTATTTGATATTACTTCATGAATAATCGCGCCTATCTTGTCACCAGTGCCCCGCCCCATTGGAAGGGTAGGCGGTATCATGGGTGAATGAATCAGGACCATAGCATGGCATGTTATCGGTTCGTTGATGCCTCCGACAAGGAAAGAAGCATTGATTGGCTCATGCATCCTCACGAAGAGAAACAGAATAGAAGCAGGAATCAGGATTCTGACGTGGGTGGTCGTGCCATCTCTAGATGGTGTTCCTGGCATAGAAAAGGGCATTGAATGGCTCATGCTTCATCACAGGTCCATTTCGGCATTTCCCAACATAGAAGAGAGCCTCTAGTGGCTCATTATTGCCAGATAGCCTTGAGTGCGTGCCATGAAAACAACATTATTTGACTCCTATTGGCCGAATAGCCTTGCTATCGATGCTTGTACAATGAATGCCTAAGGATGCTTTACTTTTTTTTCATTCAGATTAATCATTACAAAAAGGTTATTTGATTATAATTGTGGTTTACAAAATTTAACACATAGCATGATCGAAGATGCTCCATACTCCAAGTTCGAGGCACATAGGTACCATTGGAGAGTGAGAGGCGATAGGCATCATTGGCAAACTCGGTATGATTATGTATGGGCCTTTCTATTTGGTCCTTATACCCCTTCGGCCAGTTTTTGGTATTTGTGAACACTTACACAAAACTGCGTCGCGATTATGAACTATCGGAGCTATGCTCTAGCATTTAGTGCTTAGCTACCTTTCTCTTGTATGCTTCAGTGCAAAGTTCTACCTTTCCTCTTCTTTCTACTAAGGCGTCGAGCTTGAGCCTTAGTAGTTCTTCATTTTTCTTGGGGTCACAAGTAATGCGCCTTAGGGATGGTACGTCGACTTCGACGGGTAGAATAGCTTCATACCGTAGGCTAAGGAATGGGGAGTGCCCTTTTGAGGTGCAACTCAAGGTTTAGTAGGATCAAAGTACAATCAAGAGGTCATCAGTCCAATTCCCTTTTGCCTTGGTGATGTGCTTCTTCCGTGTTGACTTAATGGTTTAATCCACTGCCTCAACCTACCAAAGTTCTTATGGGTGAACGACTTAGGAGAAGCACTTCTCAATCCCATTTCTTTCACAGAAGCCTTAGAATAGCCGCTTTTGAACTACGAGTTGTAGTTTGTGATGATCTTCTTCGGCAGTCAGGAATGGATGATGATGTTCTTGATTAATAAATTCAAGATTTTAGGCGCGGTGACCCCCAGTAAGAGACTTTGCCTCAACCTACTTCTTGAAGTAGTCGATGGCAATGATGACATGATCGTTACCCTCATTTAACATTAGGGAGCTTTTCGATCGGGTCAATTCCCCAAGTCTCAAACAATCATGGAGAGGTTACGGTTGTTAGAAGATTCAGAGAAGCTCTAGGGATTTGAAAATGATGGTTAAGACTTATGTGGCAACTTATAATGTTAGAACATGACATTATGTGAGAACAATAATGCAAGGCCTATACGACAACCTATAATGTCAAAACATGATGTTATTTAGGAGGAATAGTGTAAGATCTATATGGTAACCTAAATGTTCGAACATAACATTATTGAGGCTGATGATATAAGTCAAGATTTACCACCTAGAAGTGATGACCATAATGAATACATAATTCAGATATGATGCTAAGTGTATGGCATACTTATGGTTGAAATCTTGTTTACATGGTTATTTTCATGGTACGATGTTTATACCAAATGAGATGATGTAATTAATAATGACGAATTACTGAGGGTAAATCCATTCCACTATGCAGTGCGGTTTCACTATGTCTTGTGTTTAGGGTAAAGTATTGCTTATACCATGATTTATGTCTAACCTTTATTTTTGTTATTATTTTCCTCATAAACTCACAAATACATATTTAAGTAGGTTGAGTTTATGGGATTAGCCAAATAGCATTTTGGAAGACGAATAAAAGCTCCAAGAATGAAGCAGGAGGCTTAGTAGCGAATAAAGTTTTTTTATTCCACTGTTGTAAAACCAAATTATATAACCAGTTCAATGTTTATGTTGGTATCTTCATATGTTAGGCATAACACTATTATTTATGTATTTATAATATTTACCATTTTGTGAGCATAAACTAGGAAATGGATATGTAAAGCCAATTTGTGTAACGAAACTAATTTAGTGCTCTATTTACTTAATGTTGTTGGAAAAAACTAATATCATTTTTTCATTTGAAAATAATTTTGGTAATGGCCGCTAAATCATCAGCATTTCGAGTCTCGAATTAAGGGACGCTACAATACACACACACACACACATACAAGCATTACATAATTATAATATTTATATAACAAAGGCCAAAAGGAACTTTAACATATGCATTTAATAATTTATTTAAATATATTATAAATTTATAAATTGTAATTCAATTCGAATAAGAGAAATATTTTTTATGAAAATTTGGTTCCACCCTTTATTTTCATATTAAACACGTGAAAAATCCTTTCCCAAAGCATATTTTAGTTACACCCCTATTTTTAGTTCAATATAAAATTATTTTAGGAAATTAAATCTGAACATTAGTCACGTGTTTTTATTATCAAAACAAATTCTTTTGACTTTTTCTCATTTTTTTGAAAATCCGCATGCAAATTTTTGAAGAAAACTGCACAAATATTTGTTGTGTTTTCCATAAATTTCCTAAAAATTAAAACCAGGGGTTTTTATTAACGTATATTTAAGGAGGAGCGGCTATGTATTTTGAAACTTAAAGAGGGTATTTTATAAAAGTTCCCTATTTTTTTATTAAATATGATGGCTAAAAGTAGTTAAAATTTTTTTATATAAAATTTAAATTTAAATGTTTACCTTTAAAATCTAGCCGGTTGTTGACACATCATATTACTAGCTTTTCCTCTTTGGAGTTTGGCTCCTTTCTCTTCCTAGCTTGGTTTACAAATCCTTAATGTAGGCTTCAACTTGTAGGCAATGAAGGCTAGAGTTTGAAGTAGGAATTTTATAGTTAAAATGAGAAAGAGATGTGATATTTTTAGTATATCTCCTCCTTTTTCTCCTACCTTTATTCCAAACCTTATCTAGTCAAAAGGTATAGTGATAATAAGGGTTAGCCCCTTATTTTCAAGCTTAATACATGAAAAATCCTTCTCAACAACATAATTTAAATTACTTCCCCAAAATTACTTTCAACAAATTTTATTCATTTTTTTGAAATCTATCTAGAGTTAATCGATGTTTAATGTGACTAAACTTTTTTCTTTTTAACATTTTTGCATAAGAGCAAATTTTTATAGTTCGGTAGAAATTAAAAATAAGGGTTGTTTTTCGAAACCTGTTTTTGGAAAGGAATAGCCGTGTATTTTGAAATTTAAAGCGGGTGTTTTACAAAAGCTCTCAAAGATATATTCAACTCCTTCAAACCCTTGATATGGTCGTCCCCTTGGTGATTTGATTTTAAAATCTTGAGTCAAATTTATATCAAATATTAATTATTTAAGTGTTTATTTGGTTGATTTATTTAATTAAATTAATATATAATGTTGATGTAATAGTTTAATTAATTCTAAGGTCTTAAAGAAATAAATAAAAACGGTGGTAAATTAATACAACGTTTATATTAGTTTGCTCCATCAGCTTAATACATTTATAAACTAATTTAGGCACCCTCCCTTATTTTCAAAATTAATACATAAAAAGCCCGTTCCAAAAAAGTTTTTAAATTGCACCCTAAAATTTATTTTGGCAATTTTTCATATTTAAAAAAATAAATCCACCCTTAATCGTAGGTTAATATGACCAAAATTAAACTACTTTTTTAATTTTTTTTGCAAAAGTGCAATTATTTGCAGTTTCTACAAAAATGTGCAATATACACTACAAATATTTGTAAGATGCAAATATTTACAATTATATGCAATATATGTTGCAAATATTTGCAATTTAAGTAGCTTCAAACATTTGCGGTTTTAGAAATAGTAAACATTTGCAATTTTGCTGAAATAAAAAATAGAACTGTTTCCTAAAACCTATTTTCGAGAAGGGGCGGTTTTATATTTTGAAACTTAAAGTAGGTGAAAGTTCCCATTAATTTAATCAAATGGAGCTCAGAAAAAATGTTGGCAAATACTATTGTGTTTATACATGATAATAGATAAACAATTTAAATATTAAAGTCTGTATGGAATTTGCTGAAGCGCAATATCTAACATAAGTTAAGTTGTTACAAATCATTTAGGTGAAATCCAATTTCTAGTCTTTATTAAGGTACACCTAAGTAACAATATTCTATACACGTTTTACTTTTCGTTATCATTATAGCACCAAGATATCTTTAGTTTGTTTAACTGCTAAAAATTCAAATAATATCTATAGTTAATTGTATTGCGCCACTTTAAAGCCCTTGGTTCAATCCGGCAACAATCATTGATTAACTGATTTACTCTAGACAAATATTTTGACTTTAAATTGACTATGAATTACGTGATACTAACCTCTACAATGAAGGTGACAAATCCTCCCTTGAGTATGGTCCAATGTAACATCCCGTAAATTAATAAATATTAAAGGATTAATTATGTGAATAACAGTTTAATTGATTTGTTATGAAATTAAATAATATAGTGGTTGTACATAAAGGTAGTGTTTAATAAACCTTGACTTGCATGAATTAAATAAGGAAGAATTTTGAGTAAAGGAGGGGATTTCGAAAATTTAAAGATTAAAAGACCATAAGTCACCTAAGATAAACTATGGTAGGCTTCCCTAGACGAGACTGAGATTATAGTGATTGCCGATGGTAGTGATGCTTTCGACGAGATATTGAAATCAGAATTAATTGATTTCTAGTAGAGAACGTATACGAAAGCTTATGTTTGCCAAAATCAATACTCGAGATATTCGTGATAATGTAGCTCCATGGATAACTAATTGAGAAGCCTAATAGTGACCGGTCAAGTAGTATGTTCAGTAGTTGACGTAAGGCCTGGGATGGCAGTCAAAGGATCGAAAGCAAAGGAGTAAGGCCTTAAAGGCATCCGTAAATGAGAATGAAGGAGTAAGGCCTTAGTGGCATGCGTAAACAAGAATGAACGAGTAAGGCTGTAATGACCCGTAATTTTCGATAATAAAAAATATATTTAATTTAATAAGATGTTGGTTTTAATATTGGAAGACATAAAAATTTGTGATTTATTAATAAGAAAAATAACTAGAATGTAATGTTAATAATGTTAATTTAAGGCAATTGATAACTATTTTAATGCAATCTCGATTTAATTGGAATGATTGTAAAGTTAAAATTGGTTATGAATTGTAAATAAGGAAATAAACAAAATGTTGTATTTAATGGTGAAATTGTATGTAATAAATTGAAATTGGTGAATATAGAACAATTAATCAACATGTGAATTTATTGGTTTTGTTTGTTAACAGTAAACATAGAAATGTGTTTGAAATCATAAGTTGTAACAATTTTTTAATCATCGTTTCACTATTTAATTCGTTGAAATTTAATTGGAAATAAATTGCAATTAGTCTATTTGAATATTGCAGTTACTATGAATTAAGATGGTAACTGCAGTATATTGATGTAATAAATGGTAAACCAATGTTAACTATGTCCATAAAGTAATGATTGATTGAATAAAAAGATTGAAAATCAAAATGAATCAATTTATTGGGTTTAAATTATAATTAATGAATTTATTGCAATTGGAATTGGAACGCTATAATTAGCGCAATATTAATAGTTGAATTTGACATGGAAAATTTGTTTTAAAAGATTATAATTACTAGTTAATCAAAAGTGATAAAAATTTGTTAGTTATAAAATTTGAATTTGAAAAGTGATAAATTTAATTTAATAATAATTTATTTAATTAACGTGAAAATAGCCATTTTGGCCACTGTCTCGGATTTCGACGAAACAAGTTTCATCGGATCTATAACAGTGAATCATTTAGGATTTCAAGTTTCGTAGTGATCAGACTTGTCGTTTGATCGTGCAGGCTCGAAACACGTAGAAATCAATTTAATGAAATCAATTTAAATAAGCTGATTTTAAAAGATAACTTCTGTATACAACGGAATTAGGACTTGAAACTTGTTCCATTGAGTTTAAAAATATCGAAAACCTGTATTTCGATATATTGGATGACCCATTTTCATTTCGGGAACGAAACGGGCTTTACGGGTCGTTGTTATCGTTTCGATCCAACCCTGCCTATATATAGGCTATTATAAACCCTAGTTGTTTCTTATTTTATTATTTCTGTACGTACATCTTCTTCCTTCTTCTCAAACGACGGAACATCAAACCTAATTCCCAAATTCCAAAACCTATTTTCAAAAAAATAAAAATAAATAAAAATAAAAATAAAAAATTGGTTGCTCCAGGTTTACTTCGAGTCAGGAAGAGGTTCGCTTCGGCTTCCAGAGGCGAAGCCCTGTAGCGACTTCGGGTCCGAGAGAGTTACATGCCAAACAAGGCGGATATGGTCGAGCTTCGAGTCCCAGAGGCGAAAACACTGCCGCAACTTCGGGTCAGGAGCCAAATGACTCGGGTCTCGAGTCATTTTGGCAAAAACTCAGAGCAAGCATAGGGTAATTGAGGCGGCGACCCGAAGTCGAAATTTTCCAATATTCTAACGTTAATAACTTTTGCAAACGAGCTCGGATTCACGCGAGGTTTTCTCCATTGCGATCGTATCAAAATTCCGGACATTTTGGAACTAGTTTGGCTGCATTCTGAGACTGTTAAATTTTTGGGCTAATTTTGCATTTCAAGTCGATTTGAAATCAAAGGTAAGTGTTTTAACCCACTCACAACTACTAGATTATCTTATGCTGATTAAATTGAATTTATGATGCAATTAGAAATTGATTGGTTGATGTTTGGGATATTTAAATTGTCATTCCAGTTAAATCTGACTTTTATTGAATATTATCGCCGTTGATTTATTATTAAATTCTAAATTGCCAGTTAATACCCGTTATTGATAATCAGTCACTTGTTATTGTTTATTGATTGGTTTGAATGGTGATTGTGATGGATGTTGATTGTTGATATTGGATGACTGGATGTTATATTTCATATTTTTATAACACTGCAAGTTCCCTATGGGTTGAAATGATACATACCCGAACGATCTGTTAGATTAGGGAGAAATCGTTATGGGTTGAAATGATAGACTCGAGCAATTTCATGAATTTGAAGTAAAATTTGGGATTGCTGGTTGAAATAATATACACCCGTAAAATTTAAAATATTTGCGGATTGAAATGATAAATATTTATATACTTGACCATAGGGTAGAAAATTATATACGGACACTGGATTGGTTAAATTAAACGATTTTAAACCCTTAAATCTTGAATTTGGTTAAATGATATTTTGAAGGAAATTGATTTATATAAATTGAATCATTTTGAGAATCCAAGTTTAAATGTTGGAATTGGAATCTGGTTTAAATTAAAATTTTAAAGTTGAATTTGAAGTATAAACGAAATTTATCAAAATTGAGTTATTGAAACGTTTGAAATTATAACTTTGAGATCTATTGGAATTGGAATGGCCTAAATTGATATTTCAAGATTTGAAATTGGGTTTTGATTTGAAATCTGGAAATGGTCCAGATTTGTTGAAATGGAAGAAATAGTTAAATTTGATGTTAATTTCAAATCTATTATTTTAATATAAACTGTTTAAAATATATTGTTTTGAAAATTCCAGACTATAAAGATTTTCAACTATTAAACTAATTTAATCCTTTTTAAACTATTTTAGTCGATTTAAACTATTTTAATTTATTTTAATATATTACAATCTATTTAATCCAATTTAATCTATTTTACCTATTTTAAACTAATTAATCCATTTTAATCTATTTTAAATTTATTTAATCTATTTTAAATCTATTTAATATAATTTAAATCTATTTAATCTATTTTAGTTTATTTACTCTATTTTAAATATATTTAATATAATTTAAATCTATTTAATCTATTTTAAATCTATTTTAACTATTTTAAACCTATTAAAACTATCTTAAATCCATTTAAATTATTTTAATCTATTTTTTTCTATTTTAGAGTATTCTAACTATTTAAAGGTTTATTTTTAAACTATGCCAAACTAATTAAACTATTTATAACTATCTAAATTATTTTCTGAATTTCAGATTTGTGTAAAGCGGAAGTGTTTATATTTAAATCCTTGATTTAAAAGCGAATATGGATGTTATAACCTAAGTTGGGATTTAAATGATATTTTCTGGTGAAATGGCATATTTGATTGAATATGATGATTTTTAAATGAGATTTAACCTATTTTGTCGATATGATTTCGAAAGTGAATATGATTTTTGAAAGTGATATGTTTGAATTGAATATGATATTTTGATATCAATTATGAAATAGCTTTGGAAATTTAAAAGAACCAACCGGTGTGAAATAAGCGTTTGGTTGTTAAAGAGACTGGGATCGGATTTTGTCATACTCTCTGCCAATACTAAAAACCACTTTAACAACTATGTACGTGGTGGAGATTCCAGAATAAAGTAGGATGGTTTGGCGAACGATTCTGTATGAGGTGTTAGCATAGCCCTGACTCCCGCGAGTCAGCTTGATGTGACTAAAACAGGAGCCACGCCGGGCCAAGTGAGGTCGCACCTCCGATCGGGCACATTTCTTTGATACCATATTATAACTTTGTGATTGATTTTGTGGCCACCCCTCAATTTGGATTATGGGAGTGTGTTTCGAGATGGGCGGTAGTAGCTGATATGCATTACCACCGGTACGGATCCGCAAAATGGTAGTATCCTACCCTGGGCATTGCCTCACGTGCCTTATCACATGCCTTATTGCGCCTTCTACGAGTTTGTTTTGTACTGTACCTATGGAGTGCCCTCTGGGTAAACCACCGGTTTGGTGAAGCTTACAGTACTGTATAGACTACGGGAATATATAAAATGTGTTAAGGGGGATATGGGTAATGCCTTAATGCTATTTTAACACTTTACTTTACTGTAGACATATTAAAATAGCATATTGTACTATGTATCTAGATAGTTTAATGGATCCTTAGGAGATGGAAATCCCGAACATCTCTTAAGTTATTGCACTCACTTTGACAATGGATAGGAGATGTCAAACATCGTAAAAATCTCTGACGACGTTACACTCATATTTATTTACAATTGATTTAACTTACATAAGATCTTTTAGTTTTGACTCGAGTGTTTTGTCTTTTCAATTCGCTCGGGCCAGTCTGAGCTTTTCAGTATATTGAAGACTGTTTTTTTAGAGAATGAAGAAGAAGATTTAATACTATTATTTTTTTATTATATTTATTCCACTACATCATGTTGTTCTGCTGCATTTATTTATTTATTCCTGTTGTATGTAACTCTGATCTGTACTGTAAAAGTGTAATCGAATGTTATTTGTAAAACAGCTTCATGAACTGTTTATTTGATTATTATATTTTGTCATTCCGCTGTGAGATTCCGTGTTTGTTTTTCTTTCTTTCATTGCTTTTTCTTATTTACCCCATAACAATCCTCCCTTTTGAATGGTTTGAGTCTGACGTGTATGGTTTATCGTCGATTTAAACCATCCAAAAAGATGGGTCGTTACATTTGGTATCAGAGCGAGGTTTAGCGATAACCTTAGCTTTGTGGGTTCTGACTCATTAGATATAGGGTAGTAATACCCTAGAATGATTTTGTCTGAGTTTATATATATGAGAAAGCGTACTTGTTAGTGTTATAAAAATGTTTTTATATTGTGTTAATTTGTTCTGTTTAGTATTTATAAATTCCGGTCGGTACATAGGACGCTATGGTATCGATAGGGATTTCTAAACACTTAATAGGACAGACGCCACAATACTGTTTTGAAATATAGGTAAATGAAATAATTTTGCCTAGTATTATATTTTGTATATAAAAGAATAATTTTATAATTAATATGATTTGATGTGATATAATTGTTTGTTGGGAAGTGGAATTTATAAATCTTGGTTGTAAAATAGAATTTACAAATAAAGTAAATATAAATTAAAAATTTGAGAACTTAAGTTCTGGGATTTTTGAAATTGCTTTCGAAAGATTTTGGAATATAATATTAGTATTATTTGGAAGTATTTTCTGATATAAATATTTCAAGATGATTTGTAAGATATGTTTAAAGGGATTTTCGAAGGAAATAAGTTCTTTACTCCGCTCTCTGTCGCTAGAAAATAATTTCGGTGATGAGTGCATGCATCATCGACGTTCATTTTCGAGTTTCAAAGTGGGAAGGCCACTGTAGTAGTTTTACTCCACATTTGTTTTGGTGAATAAATTTTAATTTCTAAATATGATTTGATATATAAAAGATATGAATATATATATATTGAAATGAGTTAAAAAGGAAACCCGGCATTTAGTACTTAAGTTTCTGTAAATTTGAAATTTCAATTATTATAATGAATGAAATCTTGACTATTTTAATAATTGGAAACTTCTAAAATAAAAAAAAGAAATTAAGAGTTAAGTGATAATGAAATGTAAAGAAATTGAAGGTTGTCACCTATAAATTAAAAAGATATGAAATTTAGAAAATGTAATTATTAAACATTTTGTTAACTAAAGTGAATGAGATAACTTGTGTAACTTTCAATTGCATACTTAAGACATATATATAACTTACCAAAATGCTAAAAGTTGTAATGTTAAATAGGAATATGTAATGGAATATTATACAAGTGAAACTTAGATAATGAAAGTGTTCAATAGAATTTTTCTATAAATAAGAATTCTGATGTTATAAAATGTTGTAAACTTAAGTTAATAAATTTGAATTGCTACTAATTAAATTTAATAAAAAGGTGAATATTGTAAGCAAATGATTATAAACTTATGTTAATGATTGAAACCATTTATAATTAAAACTGAATAGTAAAGGTGAATCCCATATTAAGTAAATGCTCATAACTCTAGAAAATGTTGAAATGATTAGAAATAAATTTAATATTCAACAATGCCAGATATGAAAGAAATGAATATAAAGAAAAAAGTAAAAGTTGAAATTATAAGTATGATTTGATTCACAAATGAATCTTCATAATGAAAAAAAAGAAATTAAAGTAAATGAAAATAATGAATTAGAATTGCAAAGAAACTTACGTTTTAAAATATTATGTAAATAAATGGATGTAAAGTAAATGGCATTGTATGAATAAATGAGAAATGAAATTTTGTAGGTAATGAAAGTAAATTAATGGGAAAATAGCAATGTATGAATGAAAAAAAATGAACAGTAAATAATATGAAAGGAGATTAATAAGAATAAGCCTACATGACATTTGAAATTATTGTTTGTTTTAGCTTATGGGATGGTTGGGAAGGATACTTCTAACTGTATAAAGGTGTATATATAATCTATTAAGTTTTATCTAAGACTGTTAAGTGTATGGTATGCTTAGTAGTTTATTTATCATTTTTACGATTAAAAGTTTCTGAACCCGGACAAACCATTTGTTTTGGTTGTTATGAATGGATGGTTGATTTCTTTGATTTCATATGATGATTGTATTGTTTTGTTTACATGTGATTATGGTTATGTTGTGTAGATTTGTTTTGTTATTAATTGAAATAACTTAAATAATTCTCTTTTTACATAATTATTAACCTCTTTGGATTGTATAAGTGTAATACAGGTTTATGGAAGCAATTGCTACTGCTATTGGTTTTATAAATTAAGCGTTGTTTGCCCGACAAATAGATACATTTTCGGACTACTGTTTTATAGCGATATTATATTTTTTTCCCGTGGTTTGGGATATTTTATTTTGAAATATGTGATATATACTGTTATTACAAATATTATTTTTCTCCCCGACCTCTCCTTACAAAGGAGACTCTGTCGAAATTTTCCGTGAATTTTGGACTTAGTAAAAGTTTTGTGAAAATGTTTTTCAAACTTTTATTGAACTTGAATAAGAAAGGATTTAATTGTTTATAAATTGATACATTTTATTTAAATTATTTAATTATGTAAATTTATTGTTTATAAATTGAATACTTTGAATAAAATAAATTAATTCCTTCTTTTCCCTTTTCGAGGATGAAAAGTTTTGAGTAGGGGTGAGTGTAACGACCCGTAATTTTCGATAATAAACAAAAATTAATTTAATAAAATGTTGGTGTTAATATTGGAAGAAATAAAAATTTATGATTTATTAATAAGAAAATTAACTAGAATGTAATGTTAATAATGTTAATTTAAGGCAATTGATAACTATTTTAATGCAATCTCAATTTGATTGGAATGATTGTAAAGTTAAAATTGGTTATGAATTGTAAATAAGGAAATAAACCAAATGTTGTATTTAACGGTAAAATAGTATGTAATAAATTGAAATTGGTTAATATAGAATAATTAATCAGCATGTGAATTTATTAGTTTTGTTTGTTAATAATAAACATAGAAATGTGTTTGAAATCATAAGTTGTAACAATTGTTTAATTATCGTTTCACTATTTAATCCGTTGAAATTTAATTGGAAATCAATTGCAACTAATAATATTGCAGCTAATGTAAATTAAGATGGTAACTGCAGTATATTGATGTAATAAATGGTAAACTAATGTTAACTATGTCCATAAAGTAATGATTGATTGAATAAAAAGATTGAAATCAAAATGAATCAATTTATTGGGTTTTAAATTATAATTAATGAATTTATTGCAATTGGAATTGGAACGCTGTAATTAGCGCAATATTAATAGTTGAATTTGACATGGAAAATTTGTTTTAAAAGATTATAATTACTAGTTAATCAAAAGTGATAAAAATTTGTTAGTTATAAAATTTGAATTTGAAAAGTGATAAATTTAATTTAATAATAATTTATTTAATTAATGTGAAAATAGCCATTTTGGCCACTTTCTCATATTTCGACGAAACCAGTTTCATCGGATCCGTAACAGTGAATCATTGTAGGATTTTAAGTTTCGTAGCGATCAGACTTGTCGTTTGATCGTGCGGGCTCGAAACGCGTAGAAATCAATTTAATGAAATCAATTTAAATAAGCTGATTTTAAAAGATAACTTCTGTATACAATGAAATTAGGACTTGAAACTTGTTCCATTGAGTTTAAAAATATCGAAAACCTATATTTCGATATATTGGATGATTCATTTTCGTTTCGGAAACGAAACGCGTTTTTCGGGTCGTTGTTTTCGTTTAATTCCAACACTGCCTATATATAGGCTGTTATAAACCCTAGTTGTTTCTCATTTTATTATTTATGTGCATACATCTTCTTCCTCCTTCTCAAATGACAGAACGTCAAACCTAATTCCCAAATTCCAAAACCTATTTTCAAAAAAAAATTGTTGCTCCAAGTTTACTTCGAGTCAGGAAGAGATTCTCTTCAGGTTCCAGAGGCGAAACCCTGCAGCGACTTCGAGTCAGAGGGAGTTCCATGCCAAACAAGGCGGATCTGCTCGCGTTTCAAGTCCCAGAGGCGTAAACCCTGCCGCGACTTCGGGTCAGGAGCCAAATGACTTGGGTCTCGGGTCATTTTGGCAAAAACTCCGAGCAAGCACCGGGTAATTGAGGCGACGACCCGAAGTAAGACCCGTAGTCGAAATTTTCCAATCTTCTAATGTTAATAACCTCTGCATATGAGCTCGGATTCACGTGCGGTTTTCTCCATTGCGATCGTATTGAAATTCTGGACATTTTGGAACTGGTTTAGCTGCATTCTAAGACTATTTAATTTTTGGGCTAATTTTGGATTTCAAATCGATTTGAAATCAAAGGTGAGTGTTTTAACCCACTCACACCTAGTAGATTATCTTATGCTAGTTAAATTGAATTTATGATGCAATTTGAAATTGATTGGTTGATGTTGGGATATTTAAATTGTCATTCCAGTTAAATCTGACTTTTTTTAATATTATCTCCAATGATTTAATATTAAATTCTAAATTGTCAGTTAATACCTGTTATTAATAATCAGTCACTTGTTATTGTTTATTGATTGGTTTGAATGGTGATTGTGATGGATGTTGATTGTTGATATTAGAAGACTGGATGTTATATTTCATATTTTTATAACACTGCAAGTTCCCTATGGGTTGAAATGATACATACCCGAACGATCTGTTAGATTAGGGAGAAATCGTTATGGGTTGAAATGATAGACTCGAGCAATTTCATGAATTTGAAGTAAAATTTGGGATTGCGGGTTGAAATAATATACACCCGTAAAATTTAAAATATTTGCGGATTGAAATGATAAATATTTGTATCACTTGACCATAGGGTAGAAAATTATATACGGACAACGGTGTTTGGTTAAATTAAACGATTTTAAACCCTTAAATCTTGAATTTGGTTAAATGATATTTTGAAGGAAATTGATTTATATAAACAGAATCATTTTGAGAATCCAAGTTTAAATGTTGGAATTGGAAATTGGTTTAAATTAAAATTTTAAAGTTGAATTTGAAGTATAAACAAAATTTATCGAAATTGAGTTATTGAAACGTTTGAAATCTATCAGAATTGAAATGGTCTAAATTGATATTTCAAGATTTGAAATTGGGTTTTGATTTGAAATCTGGATGTGGTCCAGATTTGTTGAAATGGAAGAAGTAGTTAAATTTGATCTTAATTTCAAATCTATTATTTTAATATAAACTATTTAAAATATATTGTTTTGAAAAATCCCGACTATTAAGATTTTCAACCATTAAACTAATTTAATCTATTTTAAACTATTTTAATCAATTTAAACTATTTTAATCAATTTAAACTATCTTAATTTATTTTAATCTATTATAATCTATTTAATCCAATTTAATCTATTTTAAACTAATTAATCCATTTTAATCTATTTTAAATTTTAATATAATTTAAATCTATTTAATCTATTTTAAATCTATTTAAATTATTTTAAACCTATTAAAACTATCTTAAATCCATTTAAATTATTTTAATCTATTTTTTCTATTTTAGAGTATTCTAACTATTTAAAGGTTTATTTTTAAACTATGCCAAACTAATTAAACTATTTATAACTATCTAAATTATTTTCTGAATTTCAGATTTGTGTAAAGTGGAAGTGTTTATGTTTAAATCCTTGATTTAAAAGCGAATATGGATGTTATAACCTAAGTTGGGATTTAAATGATATTTTCTAGTGAAATGGCATATTTGATTGAATATGATGATTTTTAAATGAGATTTAACCTATTTTGTCGATATGATTTCGAAAGTGAATATGATTTTTGAAAGTGATATGTTTGAATTGAATATGATATTTTGATATCAATTATGAAACAGCTTTGGAAATTTAAAAGAACCAACCGGTGTGAAATAAGCCTTTGGTTGTTAAAGAGACCGGGATCGGATTTTGTCATACTCTCTGCCAATACTGAAAACCACTTTAACAACTATGTATGTGGTGGAGATTCCAGAATGAAGTAGGATGGTTTGGCGAAAGATTCTGTATGAGGTGTTAGCGTAGCCCTGACTCCCGCAAGTCAGCTTGATGTGACTAAAACAGGAGCCACACCGGGCCAAGTGAGGTCGCACCTCCGATCGGGCACATTTCTTCGATACCATATTATAACTTTGTGATTGATTTGGTGGCCACCCCTCAATTTGGATTATGGGAGTGTGTTTCGAGATGGGCGGTAGTAGCTGCTATGCATTACCACCGGTACGGATCCGCAAAACGGTAGTATCCTACCCTGGGCATTGCCTCGTGTGCCTTATCACATGCCTTATCGCGCCTTCTACGAGTTTGATTTGTACTGTACCTATGGAGTGCCCTCTGGGTAAACCACCGGTTTGGTGAAGCTTACAGTACTGTATAGACTACGGGAATATATAAAATGTGTTTTGTCTTTTCAATTCGCTCGGGTCAGTCTGAGCTTTTCAGTATATTGAAGACTGCTTTTTTGGAGAACGAAGACGAAGATTTAATACTATTATTTTTTTATTATATTTATTCCACTGCATCATGTTGTTCTGCTGCATTTATTTATTTATTCCTGTTGTATGTAGCTCTGATCTGTACTGTAAAAGTGTAATCGAATGTTATTTGTAAAACAGCTTCATGAACTGTTTATTCGATTATTATATTTTGTCATTCCGCTGTGAGATTCCGTGTTTGTTTTTCTTTCTTTCTCTGCTTTTTCTTATTTACCCTATAATAATCCTCCCTTTTGAATGGTTTGAGTCTGACGTGTGTGGTTTATCGTCGATTTAAACCCTCCAAAAAGATGGGTCGTTACAAAGGCCTTAAAGGCAACCGCAAACGACGATGTAGGCATAAGGCCTAAAATGGCAGTCATAATCGTGAACGTATGTGTAAGGCCTAAAGTGATAACTACAGATGAATGTCACAGTAAGGTCTAAGGCGACCTCCAAATACTATTACTGTGAGGCTCGATGGCAACTAAAGGTTCAGTAGAAGGCATAAGCCCTGATGTGGTAATTATGTACCAAAAGCGAAGTAAGTTTAAGGCATTAGTGGAAACCAAAATCTGAAAGCGCAAGCATAAGGCCTTGGTGCAAATTTATGAATGTTTGTTAGAATGAGGGGAAAATTTTTTTCCATGCTTGGCATAGTTTCTCTCCTTTATGTTTAGGGTAAAATATTATTTATACAGGCTTCTTTTTGTAAAGACACACTTTTTAAAATCCAAAATCATTATAAACGATGAAAAAACATGTTTACAACTAATTCCAGATATTAAAAGCCGTGGACCTAGGGTAGGGAAAAATTAGAAGTTCTAAAAACAATGAGTAGGAAGGGGAAAGCCTCGCAGCGGAATCAAACATCAATATAAATAAATATTAACTCAATTATATAGTTATTTTATAACTTCACATCATTTTACATTTCAAATACATCAATTATTACCAACTTATAAACAATGTAATAACGTTACAAAAATGATATACCAAATCAATTTCCGCTTTCCACTCCCTCCTCTGCTCCTATCCGCAACTCTATACATGTACAGATGTATAAGATAAAAAGAAAAAACAGTTTCAACTCTGTTTTGGACCACGCTAATTTCTATACACCCCAGTCCAACCTAAGGGATCCGGTGGCTTCTGCACAGAAAAAGGTTGCTTATGTATCCTTTCTGAGGAATCAAGCCCATGTAGTTCTATTTTATACTCTTCTCCTACATCCAAAATACTTGTTAGTGCAACCATCGCATCCGTTCAACCATTGCAACCATCATAACCAATGCAACCAATGCAATTCAATGCATTCATTGCAACCACTGCAATTTATGCAACCAATACAATTTAATACAATTAATACGACCAATGCAGCCAATGTAAGAAGTAGGAAACAATATTCCTTCATCCATTACAACAAATCATCATATGGGCCACCAACAACAATAGTACACTTAGCCATTGAACACCATATACATTTGAAAATATTTAACCATTAAATAAGTAAATGATAACGATATAAATATACTTACATTCATACTACTTATTCATTATAGTAACACCCCACAATGTAAGTATAAATCCATAAATGTATACAAATCACCCCATAATAGTAACAAAACATCAACCATCAAATGTGCACTAATTCAAACAACATTAGTAACACGAACACAAACCCAATAAAACCATAGTTAACTACACACAATGTAGTAATAATGGTAACACACCCAAATGCGATCTCATTGTAATAAAATAACATTATGATAAATAAAATCAACCATTAATCACATATTACATCCATTCAAAACATCACATTTACAACTATTTTTTTCTTAAGTATAAAATCATTTATTATTGTTTATTATAAAAGCACCTTTTATTTATCACAAGGCAATAATAATTCTTCCAAAAATGATAATATACTTCAAAATACGTTATTATAAATTTATTACCTCAAACCTCCCCAAACATTGTATTTAATATCAAGAATAGTAATTTTATAAAATTACCCTTCAAGTCAGCAGTGTTATTATTTTACGCTATAGTAATAATATTCATATTAAATCTCTTTAATATACTGCGAAATCAGTTTACTTTTATTTATTTCAAACTAGTGTAATTTTCACTAATATCATATTATTGCTATTATTTATAAAGTATCACTTTGTTGAATAAAAATAATAAACATTCCAATTAAGTTTAAAAATGTTTTCTTCGTTACTATATATGGATTTCCCAGAAATTCATAAATTATAACCTTATTAAATTTCTACAGTTAATTTTATTTTATTCAGACATTGTTATTTACAAACATCGCGTAGAAACTATAACTAATCACATTGATCATTTATTTACCTTATTTTATCCTTATTACATAATTTCACTAATTTTATTTTAATGAATAATAGTCATATTTTAAATTCACAACCAATTATGATTAAAAATCCAATAATACAACAATTAGCAATAAACAACCAACCCAACGCTCAGCATATCCAAAATGTTTAAAATATCAAACAATTATTAATATATCACATCACAGATCAATAATTATAATTTTTCATCAAGAGGTGTCTATTTTATAATTTGAATTCAATTAATTAAATGAATTAATCATACCAACGTGCTTTTTCCAACTTTCTCCAAATTCAGAAAAACTAGTGTTAACTCTTCCAAAATTCTGATATTTGTCCAATGGAAAAAATCGTGCATGAATCTGAGTTCGTATGTGGAAGATATTCAAGTTCTAAGATCTCAATTGGAATATTATTAAAATAATAACTTGTCCATTTTTAAAATATGTTTAACTAACTTTCATTCATGCGTTACTAACTAGTACCATGCAAGCATAACCCATGAACAACACTAGCTTTAATTTTGACCACGAAATTCTTACAACTTGGCCATCATTCACCTCGCCACCACCTGCAATCGACAGCCCTTGGACGCCCCTACCAATGAATACCTGCAACACCTCCTAAAATGCCGCCAATCGCTCCAATTTTGCCCAAGAAGGTGGCGCCACCCGGGGCTTTCGAGCTAAATTTCGATTGCCTTGGGTTGAATTAGACTACAATATAGCCAAATTTGAGATCCTTTTGACGATATCTATGAGCCCATGTCCTCAATTTTATCTATCATCACCCAAATAAAAAACACCCAAATTGTAGAGACCCGCAATTCCATACCCTTTGAGTTGATAATAATTCACTCCTGTTCAACCCAAATTGTATGAAAGAGCGAATAACTAGGGTAAAGAAGAAGAAAGAGATAGAAGAAAATTAAACAACAACACAGAATCTCACAATCGCAGCGGAACAAAAATATAATATATAAAAACAATTTTTATACAAAAGAACCTGTATCTGTTTATACTTACAATCATCAGAGTACAATAATCAATACATCAATCTGGACAGTTATAATCACTTGTCCTCACACAGCGGAAATATAAACCAAATATGGAAATACGTTCGAACTCCTCCAGTTCGCCTCCTGAGCTCCATAGCATTCTAACCTAAAACTGTAATACTCGGTCTGACCCGAGCATTATAATAAAATAACACCCGAGTCAGTCTGGAAAACCAGCGTGAGCAAACACGCTCAATTTGAATTATTAGAGTTATCAAAATCTTTTGAAAACAAAGGTATCCCCTAGGACCGCGTCACACATAAACATGACGGGTTTTTACCTTACGATAACCAAAACAATTTTATAGAAAATCCTCTGATATTATAATAGTGTCTAAACACAAATACTTATTCAAATAGCCGAAATTGTTACATTAATTAAATTCCAGCGTACTAGGTTCTACAAACAAAATCGTAAGGCTCGTATTGGAGAAGGGATTCCATATAATGACTGGGCCACTGGGGTACCGCCCATCACAGTACACCTCTAGAACAATGTATCGAGGACCATCGTCGGGATCCCCTGCTACACAAGACTGGCCTACCCCTAACCTTGATAGACCGAATATGTTATCACCCTGGGTGTTCCCACCCTTACAACAGAGCGCTCCTTCTTTCATGCACAACCATATCCATAATATATAGGTTTCCGAGGAAATCTAGAAAAGTGATAACATACCCTAATTGGGTGCGACCCACTTAGCCTTCCTGCATCTCCCCTGTTTTAGTCATTCCAGGTTGATGATGCTTGAGACTAAGCGTTACCTTTCAAGAAAACAATTCTACTTAGAATTCTCATCGTCCTCCAATGATGATGTTTTGATAGCATTCGTCCATACAAGTTGTCTTGGGTCTGGACAAACCGAATCACCGTCTTCATCATCTTCACGGTATTCATTCGTTACGTTCAAACCGGATCGAAGTGGTCTTCGGATAATTAAAATCCGATCCTGGTCTCTTCGAAACGATTAACGAAATTGGCCAATATTAATAGTCGGTTATTTAACTATCAATAAAACATCCATAAGCAAACACTAGGCCTTATTTTATAATTCTCCAAAATATTTATTCCAAAACATCTTCACGAAGGTATATATTCAATCTTTTTCAATATTTCTATATTTGAAAACAATTTCAACACTTGTATTCATAACAGGATATTTCACCATTTTCAATACTTAGAAATATTTCCAACTTCCATTTTTATAACACTTAGAAAATATTTCTATTCCAAATCTTTTCCCACTAAAAATATTTCCGAAACCTTCCTTTCAATACTTAGGAAAATATTTGTACGTATAATTTCCAAAATCATCTTATATTAAACTTGGAAATATTTCATAACTTCTCTCATAAATATCCGGAATTTTTTATAAATCCTTCCTACGATTTCCAAACCGATTATACTTATTTATAACTTCTTTAAATCAATTCAAATTCTTTCCGAAGTTATCGCATCTAAACATTGGAAATTTTCTTAAGTCTCTAGAATTCCATTTATAAGATTTCTCTTATAAAATCTCATCCTTAAATTAAAACCTGTTTACACATCTCGAGATAATTTTATAAATAAATTTCCAATCATTTCAACTATATATATATATAATAAGCATTTTTAAAGAATAGTAATTTATTTTAATTTTTAAAATATGTTTTAAGCTATTATTCAAAATATTAAACACTTCTAATAAACCATCAATAACTCATTTAAAATAAAACAAACCAATTTACAAAGCTGATTATAAACATTAAAATTTTATTTCAATAAATATTAAATATATGAAAATCCATTTTCCGAAGTATTCCAATACCAACTAGTTTTAAAATTTCATAGTTTTAATAATAAAGTTTTCCCTTTGAAGAACGAACTTAACTTCTTAAAAATAAAAATATATTTTAAAATCTCAATAACTGATTTAATTTATAACTTCCTCTCAATTTCACAACATATCGATTTATTGTCGATTCCCTAACCATTCTCATTTTAAAAATAGAATCTACTATTTTTCTCAACCCTGTTTCCATATTCTAATATAAATCCACCCTATGAATTTATATTCCCAATTATCATCTGATATCGAATTCCTTTATTTATAAACATTGTTTATAAATTTTATAACCCCTTTGGTTTTTACCTGTTTATAAAACAAATCTTATTTATAAATTCATTTCCTATAAATTCCATTTATACTTCCAATCTATTTTTAATATTGGTTTTAACTCCTTTTTAAATTTCCAGAATATCATTTATAAATTCTCTTATATAATTCATTTTTTTTAAATCTCTATTTAATAATTCACTATAGTTAAGTATAACCAAAAATCAAATATGTTTTTCTAATTCAATTTCTTTTAAATAACCCAATTCCAATATAAATATTTTTATATCAAAAATTCCCTTTAATTCCTTCCATTTTAAAATATATTTATGGTGTTTAAAATATCAAAATTCAGGCCAGTGCTACAGTAGCATCCAATAATTTCAATCACTACAATAATCTGTACTAGATTATTCTACACAATCCATATATCACAATATATGAAATTAAATTCAGCATTTTGAGGAATCCAGTTGGATCCCTTCAACCTGTTTCCCTGCATCCATAGATGTTAATACAACATAAAAAAATACCAATCCCACTTCGAGGGGGATATCGTGGTATATAGGGTCATCCGCTATTATGCGGGGCGCATAGGGTCTCATCCGCTATAATATGCGGGAATATCACTCCAAATACTAATATATATATACACTACTATACATATAACATCCAACAGATAATTATAATTTATCAATTCAATCCAGCATCCAATAATTAATTTAACTATTTAAAATTTAAATTTTGGCAATCCAAATGAGTGAGAATTTCTCACCTTCATTTTTATTGCAAGCCGTTCCAAATTTTCTTAGGTATCCTCTCCGTTCGATTGAACCTCGTAAGTAAATTACGAATTATATATAGAATAACGACTCCAATTTTAATTATAGTTAATAAACTAACTATTCTTCGGTTAAAATTTATAAAATAAAATCCTATATGCCTCTTTTGCATGCGAAAAACTTTCTGGATATCACGTTCGTGACAAACCCATCACCACAGCTTCGTTGCACCTTCCCTCTGCTTGGCTGCCTCACCCAGACCCATCAGAACCCACCCGAGCTCTGCAACACCAACAGCTTCGATCACAGTCTCCTCCATACCGCCATATGCCAGCATTATCACTGCCCTCACAAGCTTCAGGTTTCCCTCTGAATTCAACCGCCTGCCTGCCTGCACCTCTATGCGTTGCTCGACCATCAACCGAGTCTCCGGCCTTCCATTCGCCGGCCTTCCATTCACACGCAAACAAGAAACCAACCCCACTCTCCACGCTTCCCAAAATCGCGCTACCAGGCCATCATGCTTATCCTAGTCTGCTCGTGCATCTCCCCATCATCGCATCGATTCCCAGTCGCCTAAGTAATCGCAGCCTCCTTTCCCCATATGCCGCTCATCGTCGATGGTCCTAGGCACCATCGCATGCGGCTGCATATTTTTTTTATATCTTGAAATCGAATTGATTTCGAACTGATGGAGGAGAAAAGAAAATAACGTGATTTCTCTTTTATTCGAACAGAGTTCAATTTCCGTTTTTTATATATATCCTTCAACTGATTTTTTTCTTAAAAGGAGGAAATATACACGATTTAAATTGAAGGACAGCAGAAAAGGAAATGACGTGACAAATGGAGGTTGCGTGCTTGAATGGTTGTGGGCTAGTGGAATAGGTCGGTTGAGGAATTTGACTTTGATTTGATTTTATATATTTTTATTTAATTATAAAATATCCCGTTTTAGCAACTTAAAATTTTGATATCCTATCGAGGCGTGCCGCTAGGCATTTATAATGTTATACCCCTATTCCGAACACAATGGAAAAGGTTTCGAGTCCTAATTCGATTGTATGGAGAAGATAGCTTTTTGGACCCAATTATTATGTTAAATTTTCGATATAAATTTCAATGCGTTTACATCCCGTACGACCAAACGACATCCCCGAAATTCGGAATATGATAATAATACACTATTACAGACTCAAGGGAACTAGTTTCGTCGAATTCCGAGACTGTGCCCCGGATCACTACTTTAACGCGTCGATTAAATCGATGATTTCAAAAATTCCGAAATCGCTTAAATTTTCAGTTTTAAAATCTTACTAACTAAATTATAATCCCAAATCCAATATTTAAACCATTTAAATATTCAAAATTGAACAACGAAAAATCCGGGTCGTTACACAAATTTGACTTAGGGTTCCACCGATTTTTAACTTTGACCATTCTGATTAACTTGAGCACTTTTTCAATGAGCAGCACCATGCGTCATCTTCATTCGTCGTGAGCTTTCTAACGGTATTTATTTCCATAGGTTTTGGACATTTTGATTTTTAAGTCAATTTTTTAATTAGAGATAATCATCTGTCATTAATAGGTGATTAATGGATTTCGAAAATTAGAGGAAAATGAAGATATAAATCGTGGCTAGGGTTTTCTACTTTCAAATATATAGTCGTTAGGCTCGGTTATGAGCTTTATATCCAGTTTGGCTCGAAATAATTATGTACACAATTTGAACACTGTAACACTCCAATTTCACAACCCGTAACTGTGAATATATCAAAACAGTATATCAAACTGATCGTCTTAGAAAGACCTTTGCGACGGTTATAGGTACGATACCCAAATCACTATTTTATTAAAAATTTGCTTTTAATTAATTTAATATTTTGTAGTGTTGAATTTACGGGTCGTTGCATTTTGTTTGACCCATGTTTTTATCATTTTTTCCCCTATAAAGTCAAGGGTAGTTGTTTGAGGATGTTGAGTTTATGAGTTTAGATATGGTGCTTTTTGGGGGATGATGAATAAAGGAGCCGAAGACAAAGCAGGAGGCTTAGGAATATTATTTTGTTATCTTGATTCAGGTGTACTAAGTGTGTATGTCAACATCCTTATATGTTGGGCATGCCACTATTATTTATGTTTTATTATATTTAACCTTGCATGGGAAAAAATGTTTGGAATTTAATTGTAAGGCAATATCTAAAATGATGTGTTGATTACTTCTAGTTGTTATATAATCTATTTAATTAAGACTATTTAATATAACTGATCTCATATCTATCTCTGAAAGATAATCCCAAGATGACTGTAGCACATCTGAGTTCCATCTTTATGTTCAAGAATGAGGGATGTTATAGTTGGTATCAGAGCTTAGTTTGGAGGAGCCAATGCTAGAAGGGAGAATGATAGTACTCAAACCGTCGAAGGTAACAGTAGAGAGGTAACTCTAGTAGCCGAGAATAAGGCAGTCCCACCTGTCATGGTAATGGATATGAATGTGTTGTTTCGGCAATTCGTGGTGCAGATGATTAGAGAGAACATGCCAGAAGTAGTCGAGTCAAGACCCACAGCTAAAGCAGACTTCTCTAAGTTAAACCAAGACCACATAAATTTAGGACATGATGTTTACTGCGAAAGAGTCGACAATGGAGGTATTGAACTAGTTGAAAGTGAATGAATGTATTTTTAGTATCTTAGGTATTGGTTTTGACGACGACAACCATATGAGATCATATAAAATATGGATACTAATGTTTTATCAAGTTATATATATTATATAGTACAGGATATTAGACAGGTGTTAATAAAAAAGATTGTATAGTAATCAGAGCAAACTCAAGAGACTGATAAAAAGGTTGATATAGAGATTCAAGAGTTAGAGATTGAAGACTCATAAGTTTGAAGATTCAAGATATCAAGATAAGTTATAGAGCCATGGATTAATTTATTAAAGTCCTTGTAGCACTTCTTTGAACTCTCTTCATTTTCCAAAAACGTTTTAAAAATATATTCTATGATTTTAAATGATTTTCAGATATCTTGGTTTTCAAAAATTATTTTTAAAGAATCCATGTTTTCAAAATGATTTTTAAACATTGTTTCAAAATAGTTTTCATATAATTTTTAAACCTCTTTTTATTAACAAGTTTATTATATTTTGAGTAATTAAGTTTTTAAGCATTTTATATTTTAAAATACTTCTAATTTATTATATTTAGATATAGTTTTTGGTTTTATATTTTCTAAATTGTGGTATTCAAAAGTATATTCTTAACATTCATTAATACTTTGATTTTAACATATATTCACTTATACTTTATATAAATTATTTATATTTGAATCATTTATATTAAAACATTTTAGAATAATTTTATAAAGTTTTCTTAAGTTTTATTATGATTAAAATGTGTATAAACTATGTTTAAATGATTTTACAAAGTATCAAAATATTTTACAAAACTTAATATTTTAAAAACAAATTAAAATAAATTTTTTTCAAAATTACAAAGTGTACGTCGACATACCATATAGCATATGTCGACATATAGTCTGATATTTTCAAATTTTGAATGGAAGTCTCTTTTCGTCTATCTCTTTGCGAATAGACATGATTATTGTTTCTCTATAAATAGGGGTTTTGTCAACGAATTTTGGTTAACTACTTTTTTATATTTTCTCTCTTCTTTCACTCTTTTGATTTCTAAAAGAAATTCTACTCAAAATCTTCTCAAATTTAATCAGAATAAAATTCAAACTCTATTGATTTGATTCTCTGTTGTATACTCTTTAATCTCTCCCATCTCTCTTACTCAAATCAAGATCAAAGTGTTATTCAAGAGGTTATAGGATTATTTGTACTCAAGATTAAGAAATTGATTTTGTAAACTCTATCATATCATTGTAACACCTAATTTTTGTTTAACATTATCCAGGGCATTTAATTGGATAAATTAAATAGAATAATGTGGTCGATTAAGGAGTTGAGATTTAATTGTCAATTAACTTGGCCATGGCGAAACTAATGAATGTATAAGAATGGTTTATAATTTATAAGTTAGGAAAATAAGAGGAGGGCAATATGGGAATAGCCACACCCATATACCCTTCCTTATTCTCACCTACCATTTCATAAATCAAAGTACACATAAAAGAGAAGATATAGCCAACCATTAAAACACCTTAGGAGATCAGCAAACTTGGAAGATCCAAGAGAGAAAGCTAGAAGATTAAAGCTAGGACAAATCTCAAACTCCAACAACTTAATCAAGGTGAATAATAGTGTAAATCATCTCATTTTTCCTTGTTTTGGTTCGGTTATGGATAGTAACCAAATGTATTTTGCTGTGTTGATCATGTTTGGATCTAATAATCATTGCTTGGATAGAATAATGATTTATGGTGATTTATTGGAATTTTTATGGAATTAAAATGATGGGTTTTAAAGTAAAAACCATAGTAAACGACCTCCAAATGACTTGATTTTTGGATATGTTGTGTCAAACGTAATTTTGGAGATTGGTTTTAATTTCATAATTTTCGGAGTTAATAAGAATATCTTATGAATTTCTTAAGGTGAAAAAGTCATTTATTTTGGGTTTTAATTATTAAAAATAATAAAATAATGAATTATGCCCCAAAATTTTTATATGATGTAGAAAAATTTATTTCAGATTTTTGGTGAATTTTTTGGATTTTTCCCAAGTGATTTCGATTTATTATGAATTTTCTAAGCTGAAAAGGCTTAATAATTATATTAAAATATTAATATAATTAATTGTTTTGAAAATAATTTTGGAAATAATAAAATCTGATCTATAGCAGTTTTTCTACAAAGAAAGTGTTAAAGTATGTCATTAACCAATAGAGATTTGACAAAGAATAGGAGTTGGTGAAAAGAATATACTTTAATTAGCAAAATAACAGTTTTCAAGTTATTTACGACTCTGTTGTTCGACCTCATCGAAAGCACCTCTTTCGACTTAGTAATCTTTCGACTGCATCATTATGCAGTAGTTCTAGACCCTTCTGTAGCATTTTCGAAACCACCTTTCGACTTAGTAACCTTTCGACGGCATCATTCTGCAACAGTTCTGGACCCTTCTGTAGCATTTTCGGAAGCACCTTTCAACAGCAGTTGTAAATGTAGCGGAAGCCCTTTTGTAGCAGTTTTCTCCAGCTTTGTTTGCAAACTTCAAATAGGCATAACTCTCTAACCGTAAGCTCGTTTTTCTATTGTGACCAGTCTACGGAAAGGGAAATCATCATTTGAACACAATGGAATAGGTTAGAGACCTTAATTCTACACCTATAAAAAGTTATAGCTAAAACAAAGTTTTGTATTTCCGAAGGAGTTGATTTCTTTTCTTTCGAATACGTTTGCTTGGTTTTCTTTGCCTTCAAAGGGGATACTTTCGAAGGGGTTGTAAAAATTGTTTTCTTTTAACCAAGTTTTATACTTTCGAAAGGGGTACTTTCAACTGGTTTCGAAGCTAAGCTTCTAAAGTTAAATGCTAATACTTTAATATATTCGAAAGGTTTCGAAAGGTAGAATTTAAAGTATTATAAAGCAGGAGCCTAATGTTTTTAAGAGCTTTCGAAGGAGGTTATGTTATAAAGTTGAAAGCTAGCTTTTGAAGGTATCGAAAGGTTTTATGACCCAAACTCTATTTTTGAAGGAAAAACCTATGGCTATATTAAAGGAGTTTTTATAATGATTTAAAAAGAATCTATCTTTGATAAATTAAAACCACAGGAGTGGTATTGCTATGTTGTTGTATTGCTTCTTCTAATATAAATATATTCACTTTATAATGGACCCATAACTACATTTTGGGTAAAAATGGTAGGAGAACCAGTTAGGTTAACCCAGTAGTGAATTTAAATTGAATAAACTCCTGAATGTGTAGAATTGCATCCAGGAGGTCAGGAAGACTAGAAAATAGGATGCTAAAGTATAAAGGAAAGATATTGGCAGAGGCCAATAGGTTTACAGTAAGCCCTTGAAAACTGTATGATATTGCCAAGGGCCAATATGTTAATAGTTAGCCCTTGAAAACTATGTATAAAAGAGGATGTCAGATAGACAGTTTCATAGTTAGCCCATGAAAGCTATGTGTAAATGAAGATGTCAGATAGACAGGTTGATAGTAAGCCCATGAAAACTATGTAATTGGACAGGGAGTCCTTAAATGTTTAACCAATTATTAGTTAGCTCGTGAAAACAAATAGGTTAATAGTAATCCTAGAAACTATAATTGAGATAGATAGTCAGAATGAATGGGGATGGGTAATCCAGATTTGATTTGCTTGTTTTGCATATCATCATAATGTTTTGAAATACTATGTTTTTAACCATTGTGGATGCAGGAGCACAGTATATGGTTTTATAAAGGTTTTAGGATACTAGTGAGGGGAAAACCCGTTCCGCTATGCGGCGTGCTCTCACTAGATATCTATTTGGTTTAAGATGATAGACTATTATTCATACCAGGCTTTATGTCCGACTCGAAGTTTATGTTTTCCCCTTAAACTCTCGGGTACTCAATTGATTTTGAGTAGTTTGAGGTTTAGGGTTTTCATGTTCTCTTCTTAGACGAATAAAGCTTCCGGAGGCGTGCAGGAGGCAGTTAGTTAATTAGAGTTATCTTTTTCCGCTGTGTATTTGGATGTAAAGGCAGATTTATTGGCCTTATTATATACTCTGATCAACCAAGGGGGCATCTTCATATGTCGCACTTTAGCATATGTGTAATAATTATATTTTGCTGAACGTGGTTAACGTTTTGGGATTATGTAATGAACATGAAATGTTTTGAATGGAATGTGAAAATATGTTTTTGAATTGTTAAATTTTTTCCATATTCTTGTGATTTGTGTATCAATGAATCTAGCACCACCGTATTTGGTCGTCGAAGATTAATAACTATGGATGACTACAGCATCCGTAGCCGTTAGTTTTGGGCCTCCAAGTAGGGGTTACAATCATATTCAAATACTCTTGGGTATGCTTGGTATCCCTGAAATCCAAGTAAGGTGCTTGTGTCTCGTCTGAATCAAGTGGGTGTGCTGGTGTCTCGTCCGAATCCAGTGAGTGTACCCAAAGCTCAAAAAATATAGAGGGTGTGTCTCGTAGCCTTGAAATCGAGATTGTATAAACTTTGATATTTGAAAAGAAATATGTACAATAAATTATACGAGACTAGATGTAGGGTAACTCCGAACCAGTATAAAATCATGGTGTGATCTCTCCAACTCTTTACTTTTTACTTTTACTGCATTTATATCGGTCAGTATTTGCATCTGTGATTGTCAATTTGCATTATTTAAACTATAATCTTAAAAGAACTCAAAATGATTCATAAAAGATATTAAACACTATTCATCCTCATTATTGTTAAATTAATCTTAATATTCTTACTTCCACAAAACATGTATCTTTGGGGATTTGGAGCTGGATGATATGTAGATGAGAAGGACGGCCTCCAGGCAGCTCTAGGAAGATGCTTTGGATTGGTGGAGATAGTGACGACCGTGACTCCTAAAGAAGAGATTGCTTGGGAGCATTTCTTGGAGAAGTTTGATACTCAATTTAGTTCAAAATCTCATAGAAGTGTGTTTCTGAGGGAGTTCACGATATTAGGCAATTAGACCTTTCTATTGAAGAGCAATTGTCCAGAAGTTAAATGCCTTGGCAAAGTATGGTCGAGATCTTATAAATACCCTAATGAAGAAGAATGAGAAGTTTATCTATAAGAACCCGCAATTTTAACAACAAGGTATTTAAATAATTAATATTTAATCATTAATTGATGGAACGTCCACTATACCTTATTTTGAAGAAAATGAATTAGTACTCGAGGCACCAACTGTTGATACTACAATTCCATCTTGAGAAAAATGAGTATTGGTCGGCTTCATTTGGAGTTGATAATTTTTAGAGTGAATAGTGATTTCTGGTGAATGAAATAAATTTGGGCTAAGACCCATTAGCTTCCCTATAATTGGCCAACCCTTTCATTATTTTAATTTCACTTTTCATTCCACAATGCATTTCTTTCCTCTTCCCTAATCACTTTCCTAATTTTCCCTTAAGCCAAAACCCTATATCCGCTAATTCTTTTTTAAATAAATTCCTAAAAATCTCAACATAATAAATACAATTCCTCTCTAATCATTCCTCACAATATCCACTTCATATTAGATTGAAGTTCTGTTTGGAGCTTTACCTCAAATTTTAAGAGAGCGTGAAATGAGTTTTGCTGATTGGGAGCTTGATTTGGAGAAGAAAAGGTGAGTGAGATGGGACTCTTACCTTATTTACTTGTTATACTTCATTAATGTATTTATTGATGATTATGGAATTATATAAAGTGATCTAGAGAATGTCTGGTGATGATTTATGCTTATGTTCATGTTACAAATGATTATAAACATGATTATGTAAGCACGTTATTGATTATGGACCTCAATTACCATTTTTAGGAAAGTTGCTAAGCCATGAAATGGATTTTGGGTTAATTGAATAATTATGTGTGATGTAAAGATGCATTAGAGGCTAATTAGTGATATGGTTATGCGCATAGCATTACTTAGTATGAACTAAACTATTTGAATTAGGTTTAGAAAAGTTAGAAGTTAATTAAGTGAGTATTGGGCTCTACGTTTATTACTATAGTGGTTAGAGACTTGATGAAGCTTAATTTGTGCTTATAAATTTATTTAAGTAAAGAAATTTTTTTAGAAGTAAATGAGACATTTTATAAAATAGTATGAGACTTTATGAAATAGTATAAACGAGACATTTTATAAAATAGTGCGAGATTTTACAAAATAGCATAATGACATATTTTGTAAAATAGTATAAGATTTTATAAAATAGTGTGAGAATTTAAAAATAGTATAAATGAGATATTTCTATTAAATAATAAGAGATTGTATAAAATAGTATAAATAAAATATTTTATAAAATAGCATGTGAATTTAGTGAGATTTTATAAAATAGTATAAATGAGAAATTTATAAAGTAGTGTGATATTTTATAAAATAACAGCAAGATTTATAAAATAGTATAAAGATATATTAGACTTGTATTGAAAAGATTCAGTAAACAAAAGGATGATATGATTAAGTAATAATCAAAGTACTAATTTAAATATACTTGTATGTATATGTGCATAGATAGGTATGTGTATATGTGTATTTGAAGTTATGTAATAATCAAGACAATTCTTGTATTGTAATTAGAATTTTTGTATGTAGTTGTGTGTATATGTAAGTGTATTTGTATTAATAATTATATATGTGTGCATATGAATATCTATATTTGTATATAAACACCTTACGAGCATCTCATGTTGTCATAGCGATGATCATGTGTGCTAAGTTGCGTGAGAAGGTACCAGGTCGAATAATCACTTCATTGAAGCCTGAAACGTGATTTATTTAGTGGAAGTATGTTTGTGTACAGGAGTGTATATAAATATGCACAAATGGGTGTGTTGACACATGCATAGGTATGACATGAGGTAAGAAGGCTGATTGAGTACGTTTTGGTGTGTTAGAGGAGGCCGGGTCGAAAGAATCACCCGCTGAACTCTATGCGTAAAAAAGTGGATTTCGTATCAAATCAGTTTTTGAATACATAAGGTATCACTTACAAGCTATCAACTAATAGACTCTGAAAGAGGTCTGATGTGGTGAAGGCAAGCTAGAGGAACAAGAAAACTCATTGGGCAATGCAACGGAAGAAATGGGGCTTGAATCGGTGGTTAATGCAGCACAGAAGGTACTTGCCTAGGCTTACTACCTAGTGTAGGCTACCATCTTCCATCGGTGGCTATACCATCGGTGCACTGGTGAGGTGTAGGCTTAGGGAGTAAGCCCAGGCAGGGAGCTTTAATGGTTGGAATTTTCTCTCCGTTTCGAACGCGAGCTGGCATGAAGCTTTGCATGACTTTAGGAAGACTTTGAGCTTCTCGGAAAAGTGGAATGCATGGTGAAGCTGGAGATGCAATGAAAAATGATGTATACGTGATTGATAACGGTCGAGGAATGATTGGACACGATATCGATACGATGAATGGTGTCTTGGTTACGTCCGACAAGTGTGTACGATTAAGCGGAGTCAGTTTGTGCCTCTTGGTTTTGACCTTGGGGTAGATATGCTTTGATGAATGGTATTAGTCTTATATTAGTGAACACACCCAGTATTGGGCTTATATTAGTGGCCATACAACGTATTAGCCTTATATTAGTGTACGTACATATTATTGGTCAAATAGTAGTAGCCATCTGTGTAGATAGACGGTGACTAGATATTAGTCTTCATTCGTGATATGCATATTTTATTACACAACTTATATTTAATGTATGTGTATACTACATCGTGTAACACCCCTAATTTTTGTTTAACATTATTTAGGACATTTAATTGGATGAATTAAATAGAACAATGTAAATAGCTTAGGAGAGTGATATTTGATAACTTAATAAGGTCGAGCAATTATAAATGAACTAAGTAAGATTGTTTTAGAATTAAACATATAAAAGAATATATGAGAGGGACAATATAGGAAAGAGACTTATCATTTTCCTTAAACCCATTTTCCCTCATTATATTCTCATTTTCCACTAACATAAAAAATCAAAGATGAAGAGTAGAGGTCGGCCATTAACCAACTTACGGAGATCATGAAATCTAAAATTAACCAACTTACGGAGATCATGAAATCTAAGGGAGATTCAAGAGCAAAGTAGGAAAACCAAAGCAAGAATCAAATCTCAACTCCAAACTTTTAGTTTAAGATGAATAATACAACTAACCATCTCTTTCAACCGAATCATATTTATTTGATTAGTTAAGATATGGCTAAATAATCATTGTTATAGAATAATGATTAATGGATATTTTATGAAATTGTTTTGATAGGTTTTGGAGTAAAAAACTAAGTTTTTATTCTCCAAATGATTTGAAATTTTAATATGAGGTGAAAAATGATAATTTAAAAATGATATTTCAATCTCATAGTTTATTAAATTTAAATAAATATTTTATGAAATTCCTAACGAGGAAATAGCTTAATTTTGTGTTTTAATTATTTAAAATAATTAAATATGATTTTTGGCCCTGGAATTTTTATGTAGCAAAGTAAGGACATTCTCGAAATTTTGTGCATTTTTGTGATTTTTCCCATGTGATTTTGATTTATTATGAATATATTTTGCTAGATATGCATATGGAAGGATTAATTAATTATTTTAAATATGTTATTGGAACTTGAAATTCTCATGCGTCAGATTTCTGAAAAGATTTGAAAAAGAAAGAGAAATCATTTTATCCAATGGGAATTTGACATGAAATCGGATTTGTAAAATGTATTTACTTTTTTTGGTGAGAAATCCGTTTTTGGGTTAATTACATTGATGTCATGCACCTAAGCTCTCCCCGCATCTATATTGTCGTCGTGCCTAAAGCATTTTATAAGTGTCGATGTCGGCAAGGAGGGAAATATACGATAACTACTTAATAGTTATGGAATGCTTTCAACCATGTCGAGGTGGACGATAGCGACAACTAAACTTTACGACATTACGTCTTTGTGATTCACCAACACCGAAGACATCTCTTCGTATGTCTTCACCGTAGTTTTAAAGGATGCTACACCTAATCACTTCGTATGTTCTCCAAACTAAGGCAATGATGCCAATTTTATTGACTTTGACTATATACGGAGTGGCATAATAGCCGAAGTGAGTTTATTAAATTATTTTAAGGATGAAGAGGTCCTTGTCGCCACTGTTTAACAAGGTCGAAGACCTTATATAATATGGTAATGGTATCACCATTTTTCTATAGCATCGAAGAGACCCAGTTTGATGCAAATCCAAACTAGTTAAAGGGGTGAAGAAACCTATATTTAAGAGGGTCAAGGACCCTATGTTTTGGCGGAAAGCCACTTGATTTTCATGAAGGTCAACGCTACCACCTTCGAAGTGATTCTTTATACTTAAAGAAAAAATTATATTATGACTTTGATCATGGATAGAGGTCGACGTCGTTTAAAACCCAAGTGTGAATATTTTATTAAAGGCGGAGAGCCTTACGATTTTCTATTTTGATGACGTTCTTGGGGATACCTATGTCATTTTAAAATATGAACTTCGATGTTGTTCTATATTAAAGTAATGAATGACGAAGAGCCATATGCTATATCTTTTGACTTTAAATTCTTGGGGATAACAATGTTAATTTAAATTATGATTCTAACACTATCATTGAGGATGCCAATGTGTATAAACTTCGACATGGAATATTAGGGGATACCAATGTATGTCACTTTGAAATGTTAAATTATAAGGGGAAATAACCTAATTGGGGACACCAATAGATATGGGTTAAACATGTGGGTAACATGGATTAAAGAGAAACATATGGGTAATATGAGTTAAATAGACACATGTGGGTAACATGAATTAAAAGGCCAAGTGAAGGGTTCATAGTTATCCTAGAAAACTATGGGATGTAAGATGGATAGCCTACATCATGTCGGAGATGGATAGTCTTTTATTTGGTTGATTAATGGTTCACAGTCATCCTAGGAAAACTATGGGATGTGTGATGGATAGTCCACATCATTTTAAATAATTAAGTGTTAGATGGGTAGTCCACATCGATTTAAGACAGATAGTCAATGAAAATTTAGATGGGCAATCTAATAGCTTGGGATGGGTAGTCCGGTAAATATGACATGGTTACATATCGTATTATCATGTTATAACCATTGTGGATGCACGAGCATAGTATATGGTTAACGTATTTTGGTTAAGATACTAGTAAGGGGAAAACCGGTTCCGCTCAACGGCGTGGTTTCATTAGATATCTATTTGATTCGAAATGGTAGGTTATTATTCACACCAGACTTTTTGTCCGACTCGAAGTTTATGTTTTCCCCTTAAGCTCTCGGGTGCTTAAAAATTTATTAGAGTAGGTTGAGAGTAAGGGTTTTTCAGGTTTTCTAGCAGGACGAATAAGCTTCTAGAGACGTATATAATGCATTCTAGCTATGTAGGAGTTTTATTCTAATCCGTTGTGTTGTTTGAGTTTGTCTATTTGGATGTAATGTCAAAGTTGTATAATTACCAAGCATTTGACTCTGATCAACCAAGGGGGCATCTTCATATGTCCCTCTTGGAGTATTTTGTATTAATTATATTTTCTCTGAACGTGGGATTATAAATAGGATTATGTAATGAATATGAAATATCAGTTGTGGAATTATATGGGAAATTTGTTATTAAACCGTGTTTGAAAATTTTTCATGTTCATATGCTTTTGATTATTGATATGCTTAACATAGCTGTATTTTGTCGTCGAGAATTAATAACTATGGATGACTACAACATATGTAGCCGTTAGTTTTGGGCCTCAGAATGAGAGATGTTACAAGTTGTGGTATCAGAGCATAGGATTATGATAAAACTAAAAATGAACTAACATGGTTTTGACAACGTAATGCTAATGAATCAGAGTATAAGATTGGGGTTATGGGATAATGCTATAGTAACGTACTTGTATTTTGTATGAATAAGTATGTGTTCACCCCTCTTTCTTAGACCATTCTTCTGTACCTTATTAAGGCTCGTATGTAGATTTATGAGAAAGAAAGATATGGAGGCAGGAAACGAAAGAGTGAATCTAGATAGTTCCAGCAACACAACTAATGGAAATGCTTGGCTAAATACCAGGTGGAACCAAGGTCGACAGGCTAATGCTAATCAGAATGCAAATGCCGATGTAGGTGATGTGACCCCACCAATAGATATGGGGACCATGTGTCAGATTTTTATCAATCTGATGCAAGCTGGAGCAGTTGCAGGAGTAGTTGAAGGAAATGCTGTTAATGTAAGAGGAATCAATCCCGTAGCACCAGTTGGTAATAAATATTCCAAGCTGACCTGAGATTACACCAATCTAGGTGGATAGCCTTTTCTAAGAACTAAAGATGTGATAAAAGTGGAAAAATGGTTGTTGCATTATGAGAGAATTTTTGTTGATTTAGGCTTGAATGATTAGTAGAAAAGGAGATTAGCTTCTAGACAGTTGCAAGGAGCTGCTTTGTTCTGGTGCAACGAGGTGACCGTAGGGGTACCATAAGAGGAATTGACTTAGGTAGATTTTCAAAGGAGATTCGAGGAATTTTTTTGTCTAAAGTAGCTAAGTCAGCCTTGCTCAGGAAGTTTATGGAGTTGGAGCAAGGGAAATGTCAATGTTGGAGTACTTTGCTAAATTTGATGAGCTGTCTAGGTGTGGATATGGCACTATTGACACGGTTATTAAGAGGAATGAGAAGTTTATCCGAGGTTTGAGGCCGGAGATTGCTAGGGCGACTATGCCACATCTTAGAGATCCATCGAATGTAGTGGTGGAGATGGCTATCAGAAACGAAGAAATGCTATCTACCTTTGTGAAGGAGAAGATGGTAGAGAACCAAAATTCTCAAAATAAGAAGAAGAAGTTCTTTAAGAAGATGGGAGCTTAGAAAGGAGGAAGTGCTAAGAAGGGAAAAGCAGATATAGTTTGTTACAAGTGTGACAAGAAGGGATACTATGCTAATGAGTGTCAATCTGGTGATGGCAATGTGGTTGTGGGGAAGTAGAACGTGAAGTGCTTTAACTACGACCATGTGGGGGCATTATAAGAACAAATTTCCAGAAGCAGCCAGGGCAGGAAAGGGGAAGGTCTTTGCTTTGGAGCCATCATCATCTAAGCCAAAAGAGGAGGAGAAAGGAAAAGCTATGATGGGAGGTACGCTTTTGATCCATAGCATACCAATTAAAGTGTTTTTTGACACTGGCGCATCACATTCTTTTATCTCTCGGTATTTGGTTGATAAATTAGATTTAAGACCATCATACCTTGTTACTTCCTTAAGGGTAGCTAATCCAATAGGAGGGCATGCAACTCTGGGGATGAGACATGACCATCTAAAGTTTGAGTTGCTAGGTTATACTTTTGCCTGCAATTTTATGTATTTGATTTTGCGAGTTTTAGGATTATTCTGTGTATGGACTGGTTGAGAAGATATGGTGCTAGAATATTTTGCCATGATAGGAAAATATCATTGAGACATCCTGATAGTAGTGACCGAATAGTATACTCAGTTGAGAATTCGAGTCTAGAAATTTGTGCTTTATTGGGTGCGACAGAAGTAGAAGACGAATTGAGTCGAGTTTTAATTGCAAGGGAATTTGCAGATGTTTTTGAGCTGATTATAGGACCACCACCGAAATGAGTTATTGAGTTTTCTATAGATCTTGTACCTGAAGCTGAACCCATGATTAGACCGCCTAGCAGGATGACACCTACCGAGATGAAAGAGTTAAAGGTGCAAACTTAGAAGGAAAGAGCTTTGTTAGACTAAGCAGTTCGCCTTGGGGAGCGGCCGCGGTGTTTATGAAGAAACCGGGTGGGTCATTAAGATTGTGCATCGACATTATAAGCTGAATGAAAAAATGATAAAGAGTCGATATCCTTGGCCAAGAATTGATGATTTATTTGATTAGCTGAGTGGAGCTAAAGTTTTTTTCCAATTGGATTTGGCGACAGGGTTCCATCAATTGAGAGTGGCAGAGGATAGTATTTCGTTGATGGCGTTTCGAATGAGGTACAGTTTATATGAGTGGTTAGTGATGCCATTCGGGTTAACGAATGTGCTAGCTTTCTTCGTAGACTTGATGAACCGGGTTCTCCGAGAGCACTTGGATAAGTTCGTATTGGTATTCATAGACGACATTTTGCTATATTCTAAGGATGAAAGAGACAATTAAGTTCGTCTTAGAATAGTGCTTGAGATGTTGAGGCAGCATCAACTTAAAGTAGAGTTTTTGAAGTGTCATTTTTGGAAGAAGGAAGTGAGGTTTCTTGGTCATGTAGTTTCAGAGAAAGGGTTGTCAGTCGATCCAGACAAGACTAAAGCTGTTAACAGTTGGAAAAGACCTGAGATGGTGACCGAGGTAAGAAGTTTTCTTGGACTCGTTGGCTATTACTGGAGATTTATCAAGGATTTCTCGTGGACAGCAACACCTTTGACTAAGCTAACCAGAAAAAAATGAAGTCCGCTTAACACAACAAATGTGAGGAAGCATTCCTTAAGTTAAAGCAATTGTTGACCAATGCACCTATGTTAGTTTTTCCAGGTGGGAATCAGGATTTAGTGGTGTACACGGATGCGTGTGGAACAGGAATAGGAGTGGTATTGATGCAGAGGGGTAGTGGTTGCCTATACTTCTCGATAGCTTAGGCCACATGAAGTTAGATATCCGACTCATGATTTGGAGTTTGTAGCGGTAATTTTTACATTAAAAGTGTGGAGACACTACCTCTTAGGAGAACGGTTCGAATTATATACGGATCACAAGTCTTTAAAGTATTTATTCTCTTAGAAAGTGTTGAATATGATACATCAAATGTGGTTGGAGTTTTTAGCAGCTTATGATTTTGGTATTGAGTATATACAGGGGAAAGGAAATAAAGGTGCAGACTCACTTAGCAGGAAATATCAGAATGTGGTGTTATCAATGTTGGCAGAATGGAAGGATGTGGAGGCATTGGCTACCTATAATGTGCAGTTAAGATCGACTGCTTGTTCCACTCAAAGTACTGCCATGTTATCTTGCTTGGAAGTTCGACCAATGTTGATTGAAAGGATTGCTTCTAAGACGAGATATGATCTGTTGCTAGCCGAAAGGATTAGAAGATTGGAAGGTGGAACTGAGATCGATGATATAAAGGATTTTACTCTTGACCAGAAGGGATGGTTGAGGAAGAAGGGGCGATTGTGTGTTCCAGATGTTGGTGACCTAAGGAGAGAAGTTCTTAGGGAGTGCCATCAATCGAAGTTTACAATTCATCCAGGGGAACCAAGATGTATCGGGATATGAAGAGAAGTTTCTTTTGGGAAGGTATGAAGATGGTGTAGGTTTATAGGTGAAGCAATGTGCAAATTTCCAGCAAGTGAAAGCCGAACATCAAAAGCCAAGTGAATTGCTTCAGCTTTTGGATATACCGTTTTGGAAATGGGATTCGACATATATGGATTTTCTTAAAGGGTTGCCAAGGTCGAACAAGGGAAATGAAAGTATATGGGTTGAAGTAGATAGATTAACCAAGAGCGCCCATGTCATTCATGTTAAGTCAACCAGGACAACGCCTGTATTGCTTAAAATGGTTATGAAGAACATAGTCAGGCTGCATGGGATTCAGTAGCATAGTTAGTGACAGGGATGCATTCCTCACTAGTGAATTCGGGAAGAGTCTAATAGAGATATTAGGTACCGAGCTTAAGATGAGTACCACTTATCACCCTCAGACAGATGGGTAGACAGAGTGAGTCAGTAAGGCACTCGAAGATTTGTTGAGGGCTTGTGCACTAGATTTTGGTGGGTCATATGAAGACCATTTGTGCTTGGTTGAGTTTTCCTATAATAATAGCTAACAAACTAGTATAGGAATGACACCTTTAGAAGCTTTGTATGAAAGGCCGTGCAAATCTCCATCATGTTGGTTGGAGACCGGAGACAGATTAGTACTTTTTCCAGATATGGTAAGAGAAGCCACAAAGAAGTTTGAGTTAATCCGAGATAGGATGAGAGAAGCTCAGTCTAGGTAGAAAAGTTACATAGATAAAAGGCGTAAAGATTTAGAGTTCTCGATTGGAGATCATTTTTTATTAAGGTATCATCGATGAAGGGTGTGGTATGATTGGAAAGACGGAAAGTTAGCACCAAGGTATGTTGGACCATTCCTAATTATAGAGAGGATTGAAAAGATCGCGTATCGAGTAGAGTTACTGAGCAGTTTAGCAGGTGTCCATAATGTATTTCATGTTTCTCATCTTTGGAAGTATGTGCACGATCCAGAAACTAATATTGCTCCGACTGCATTGGAAGATTTAGTAGCAGAACCGGATCTGACTTTTGTAAGACAACCAGTTACAGTTGTAGCAAGAGATGAGAAGAAGTTAAGGAACAAGACGGTCGAGCTGGTGAAAGTTCAGTGGAGCGACAATGAGAAATACTGTATTTAGGAGACAGAGGATATAATTTGGGATACATATCCTAAGCTGTTGTGAGGGTATGTTTTATATTTATTGTATATAGACTTTATAGCCGGTAGGATATACTAGCAATGTCTACATGTTTGCTATGCTTGTCATGTAGTCCTTACTAAATTTCAAGGATGAATTCTTTAAAGGGGGAGCCTGTAACACCCCTTATTTATGTTTAGCATTATTCAGGACATTTAATTGGATATATTAAATTGAATAAAGAAAATAGCCTAGAAGAATGGGATTTGAATACTTAATAAGGTCAAGCCATTATAAATGAACTAAGTAGGATTGTTTTAAAGTTAAACATATAAAAGAATATATGGGAGGGGCAATATAGGAAAGAGACTTATCCTTTGCCTTAAACTATAACAACCCGGATTTGAGAGTTAATAAAATAAAATAAATAATGATTTAATTTGTAGAATTTAAATCATTAGTTTGAAATTTATAGTCTTTTATAAAATATAATTTGTTTTGGACTGATTAATTATAGAAATTTATGAAATGGAGAAATTAAAATTTTAGAGTTTTGTTTAATGATAATTGAAATTATAATATAATAAGAAGATAATTAATTGAGTTGAATCTTTTATTTTAAATAAAAGAGAGTTTAGGATTTATAGGCTTCTTTTATAAGTTGCTAATGTTTTAAATACATTTAAAAGGTTATTTTATCTTTAGGCTTGATTCATGAGGCTATTGTAATTAATTAAAACATGACATTGGTTTTAATTAGATAAGTAAAAGAAAATAGTTCTTTTAATTTAAATAAGGAATTAAATTAGTTCTTATTGGGTCTAAGCCCATTTACAAGTTTGATATGAGATAACTCCTCTCTTCAATGTTCTGTACATTAATTTTCCTAACTTTAGAAAACTAAAGAAACTAAGTTTCCTCTTTCAAACCCAATAAATTAAAATAGAAGGAAATTGCTAGAAAATCAAGAAAAACTAAAGTAAGTATTCTTAGCCCTAGTTTACCTTATAGACTTGTTCAATTTTCAGTTTATTATGTTTGATTTGGTTACTTTTTGGTTTGGATGTAAATTAATTCTAGGGTTTGTTGCAAACGGAAGTGGTTTGCTAATCTAATTGGTTGATAAGGTGAGTTAATCACTCACACAAACAATCTCTAAAATCTTATAATGGATTGTGATGTTGAATTTGGGTCTATGTAGTTGCAAATCATCCTTTGTTAAAACTGTTTATAGTAAATCAATTTCAACCTCTTTCCTATGCTTAGCTTGTTTTGATCACTTTCTCTAGGCTTGCGTGTGTGTTTCAGATCTTAAATATCATGTATAGGAATTTGGAAAGCGAGGAAATCGCGCTGGAAACTATAGTGGCCATTGGTGGGAAAAACGAATGCCTGGAACTCACATTTTAGATGTCCCACCGGTGGACTGATTAGAGACAACTAGTCCACTGATCGAGCACCTAGAACTTGAATTCCAGGTGTCGTTTGATCCCTCGATGTGTCGATTCAATACTCGTTCGTCCCTTTTTGTTTGATAGATTTTTTCGGGTGTTTTACTTTGGATTTTCTAAGTTTTGTTCCTTCGATTTGGTGATGCATGTTTCAATGATTTTGAAGTTGTTTATTTGTAAATCTAGTTAGTATAAATATAGTTTGAATAAAACAATTTGCTAAAAAAGACAGTTTACTATAATATATAGATTTTAAACTAAATTTCTATATCAATCAAATTTCTTTTTATAAATAATTTTATAAAGTGAATCTATATATATACACCTATATTATTTATTTTGGTAGAAAGGTTTATGGATTATAAATTTGGATTTTTAGGAATATAAAACTAAGTTGTTTCTAAATAAATGTTTAAATACCTATATGGATTTGGAAATATTATTTCGGAAATATAAACTTAATTTATTTCTAAATAATATGGATATATATATATATATATATCAAAAGGGGTTTGGAAGAGTAATAAGTATGGTTTATAAAATAAATGAACTTATATATATGGATTTTGGAACATGGTTTGTTAACTAAATATCTTGTATGAGGTTTTGAGACAACTATGGACATATATAAGTGCAATTTTATAATGGTTTCATGGAATATTTTTATCAAATAGTGAATATCTATATAAAGTTAAATAATATATGATTTTGTGGAAAATTATATATTGTTTTCTAAACTATAAACTCTTATAAGATAAATATTTTGAGAGCCTTAGTTCTATAAAATCGGGAGTGCTAACAATCAACTTAGTGTTACAGATTGGTTTAAATGCTCTCAAGTAACGCTTCATCGAATATTGTACAACTTATTGAATAGAATGTTTGAGTGGTACTTACTAGCCCATTAGTGATTACTTGAATTTCACCGGGTAGTATGGGATGCTTTGGTTAAATTGTTGTAATTGCTATTAGGAACTATTTAACACTTTAGGGTTGTATTCACTTTTAGTGTTCGGTGGGACCGATAGATCCTTAAGAGAATATAGTTCAGTTTTTTCGATGGTATCCATAACTAGTGAGATTTACCAGCTTCTAGTAAATACTTGAATTTCACCAGCCAGTATAGGACGTTTTGGTTAAATTCTAGTGATTACTGAAAGTGATAGTATTTGGCACTTTAGAGTATATTTTCTTTTGGTGTTTAGCGAGGACCGATAGATCCTTAAGAGGTATACTCATGGATTTCTTTATGATCATAAATATATAATAATAATGAATAATCTAGAGTCTTCGAGTCATGGTTGCTATGATTGTCTTGATCGGTATGGACTATCCTTGAGATCAGTTGTGATTCTTTGTTCCCAGTATGAGTACGACCTCTGGTATCAGATCGGTATGAGTGATACCTTTGTTTGTTTGTTTACCATGGCCTGAGTAAAATCATTGCAATTGGTATGGACAGTCATTACGGTCGGTGCGGATTAAGATCTCTTGGATTTTGGAAATTTGGATCCTGTGACTATTCTGTGTTTGTGAAATAAATAAATACTCTTGTGTCTTGAGATGAATTCTGATTTAAATTAATTCCATGACTTATTATACCTTGGACATCTGGATTTACTTATATGTCATATATCTTTAAGTTATATCTAGTTCTCACCCTTTTGGATATTTAGAGATAGTCTGACCTGGATGTTATTTTAATGCTCGGGTCAGGCCGAGACTTTTCAAGTTGTAGGACAGGTTGACCTTTGGATGGTTATGCTAGCAAGGAGATAAACATTTTTGACTTTTAGTTTATCTCATTTAGGATTCGTGTTTGTTTACGAGATGTATAATTGAGATGGAGATTTGTATCAGATGAATATTATGTAAGTCTAGTGTTATATTTGATAGACTTTCACTTTTGTATATGTATATGATGTTTATTATTCCACTGTGATCTGTGACTAATTTTTATGTGATATACTGTTCCAATTCTGAGAAACTGGTGTGATTATTATTTTGAACTAAGACCGTACACATCAAATTTTATTTCAAATATTAGATAGACCGTAAGTATGACGTGTCAGTATTAGTTTAAAGATATATTCACATTCAGTCATGGTTATCAAGCCGTATTCTCCGTATTATTAAATGACATTATTTATATTGTTCTTTAATAATATGGGTATCGTAATGGGGTCGTTACATAAACCCTCTTTCCCTTATTCTATTCTCGTTTTCCACTAAGATAAACAATCAAAGAGGAAGAGTAGAGACCGACCATTAATAACCTCGGGAGATCACGAAATCTAATGAAGATTCAAAGGCAAAGTAGGAAAACCAAAGCAAGAATCAAATCTCAACTCCAATCTCTAAGTTTAAGGTGAATAATTTGACTAACCATCTTTTTATGGGTAATACCCAAATCATATTTGTTTGATTGGTTAAGATATGACTAAATAATTATTATTTGGATAGAATAATGATTAATGGATATTTTATGAAATTGTTTTGATAGGTTTGGAGTAAAAACCTAAGTTTTTATTCCCCAAATGATTTGAAATTTTAATATGAGGTGAAAAATGATCATTTGGAGATAGTTTTTCAATTTCATAATTTTTCAAATTTAAATAAATATTTTATGAATTTCCTAAGGAGAAATTACCTTAATTTCGGGTTTTAATTATTCAAAAAAATTAAATATGATTTTTGGCCCTAAAATTTTTATGTGGCAATGTGAATGATATTCTCGAAGTTTTGTGAATTTTTGGGATTTTTCCCAAGTGATTTCGATTTATTTTGCTAGATAAGCATATGGAAGGATTAATTAATTAAGGGTATTAATTAATTATTTTAAATATGTTTTTGGAACTTGAAATTCTCATGCGGCGGATTTTTGAAAAGATTTGGAAAAAAAAGATAAATCGTTTTATCCGATGGGAATTTTACAAGAAATTGGATTTGGTAAAAATTATTTACTTTGTTTGGTAAGAAATCAGTTTTCGGCTTAATTACATTGATGCCATGTCGCCTAGGCTCTCCCCGCATCTATATTGTCGCCGTGCCTGAAGCTTTTTATAAGTGTCAACTTCGGCAAGAAGGGAAGCATGGATAACTAGTAAATAGTTATGGAATGCTTTCAACTATGTTGAGGTGGACGATAGCGACAACTAAAATTTGCGGCATTGCGACTTTGTGATTCATCTATGCCAAAGACATCTCTTCGCATGTCTTCACCGCTGTTTTAAAGCATGTCGCACCAATCACTCGTATTTTTTCAAAACTAAGGCAATAATGCCACTTTTATTGACTTTGACTATACATGGAGCGGCGTAATAGCCAAAGTGAATTTATTAAATTATTTTAAGGACGACGAGGTCCTTGTCGCCGCTGTTTAACAAGGTCGAAGACCTTATATAAATGGTAATGATATCATCATTTTCTGTAGCATCGAAGAGACCTACTTTGACGCAAATCCAAACTAGTTAAAGGGGCGAAGAAACTTATATTTAAGAGGGTCGAAGACCCTATGTTTTGGCAGATAGCCATTTGCTTTTCATGAAGGTCAATGCTACCACCTTCGAAGTGATTCTTTATACTGCAAGAAAAAATTATATTGGATAGAGGTCGATGTTGTTTAAAATCCAAGTACGAATATTTTATCAAAGGCGGAAAGCCTTATATTTTTCTGCTTCGATGACGTTCTTAGGGATACCAATGTCATTTTATAATATGAACTTTGATGTTGTTCTATACTAAAGTAATGAATGGTGAAGAGCCATATGCTATATGTTTTGACTTTAAATTCTTAGGGATACAAATGTTAATTTAAATCATGATTCCGACACTATCATTAGGGATACTAATGAGTATAAACTTCAACATGGAACATTTGGGGATACTAATATATGTTACTTTGAAATGTTAAATTATAAGGGAAAATAACCTAATTAGGGACACCAATAGATATGGGTTAAACATGTGGGTAACATGGATTAAAGAGAAACATGTGGGTAACATGAGTTAAATTAATACATGTGGGTAACATGAATTAAAAATCCAAGTGAAGGGTTCATAGTCATCCTAGGAAAACTATGGGATGTAGATGGATAGTCTACATCATGGCAGAGATGGATAGTCTCTATTTTGTTGATCAAGGGTTCATAGCCATCCAAGCAAAACTACGGGTTGTGTGATGGATAGTCTGTATCAATTTAAATAATTAAATGTGAGATGGGTAATCTACATCGATATAAGATGGATAGTCAATGAAAATAGGCAATCTAATAACTTGGGATGGGTAATCCGGTAAATATGACATGGTTACATATTATCATATTGTCATGTTATAACCATTGTAGATGCAGGAGCATAGTTTACGGTTACTGTATTTTGGTTAGGATCTGATGAGGGAAAAACCTGTTCCGCTCAGTGGTGTGGTCTCATTAGGTATCTATTTGGTTCGAGATAGTAGGTTATAATTCACACCAGATTTTTTTTCTGACTCGATGTTATGTTTTCCCCTTAAACTCTTGAGTGCCCAAAAATTTATTTGAGTAGGTTGAGAGTAAGGATTTTTCAGGTTTTCTAATAGGACGAATAAGCTTCCAGAGACATGCATGAGGCATTTTAGCTATGCAAGAGTTTTATTCTAATCCACTGTGTTGTTTGAGTTTGTCTATTTGGATGTAATAACAAAGTTATATAATTGCCAAGTATTTGAGTCTGATCAACCAAGGAGGCATCTTCATATGTTGCTTTTAGAGTGTATTGTAATAATTATATTTTCTCTAAACATGGGATTACGAATGAGTTTATGTAATGAATATGAAATATCAGTTGTGAAATGAGATGGAAAATTTGTTATTAAACTGTGTTTGTAAAATTTTCATATTCATGTGCTTCTGATTATTGATATGATTAACATAGCCGCATTTTTTCGTCGAGAATTAATAACTATGTATGGATGCAACATCTGTACCGTTAGTTTTAGGCCTCAGAATAGGGGATGTTACACATCAGTGCTCTTTTGTGGCCCCAATAGCATATTTGATGCAGCCCAGAAAGAAGTCATAGGTCGTAACATGTTGATAGGTCGAATCCGACCTAAAGCTAACGAGTTAATATTTTGTGAAGACTGGTGGAAAGTTGAAGCCATAGGTCGCGGCCGACCTAACGAAGTCGATAAGTCGATCCAACGACTTAGGGAAGATCAGCAACGATCTAGTGGAAAAGCGCTCAAACGACCTAACACGTTGTTAGATCGCATACGATCTAACGAACTAAGGCATAGGTCGTGGGAATGACCTAACACATCACCAGGAAAAGAGCCACGACCTAATGGGTTTGAGAATGACGAGCTAAAGCAAAGGAATAGGTCGCTGGAACGACCTAAAAGGATGCTCCGACCTAACGAAGTTTTAGGTCGCTCACGACCTAACAAAGTTGGCATGCGAGTTACGGGCTTCAAGGTGATGGAATGCACACAAGATAAAGGGTTACGACCTACTTTAGGTCGCGTAAGCGAGCTACGACATAAGATAGGTCGCGTAAAGTCTTAAGTCGCGAAGAAAGTTAGGTCGTAGGAAATCCTTAGGTCGCGAACTTGTTAAGTCGTTGGGTTGGATGCCGCATGTTTTAAGTCGCTGAAGCTTGTTACTGTTGATTCTTCTGCCGAGTTAATCTCTACCGCTAATGGAAGCTGGAGCATTGAAGTAAGGTCGCGAGAATTGTTTGTTGAGTCGTAGTCTATCTATATGTTGTACATTTTGTTAAGTCGTACATGTTAAGTCGTGATGGTTTGTATGTGTGTGTTGTAATGTGATCTGTTAGGTCGCTGCCGACCTATACTAAGTCGCGTCTGTTTTTAGGTCGCACCATTTAGGTCTTAGGTCGTTCACGACCTAAGTGTTGTCATTTTTGATTCTATTTTGACGTGTGAGTTGTAGCCTATAAATAGGCAAGTATGGTCATTTGTAATAGTTTAGTTGATTTGAAATAAAACTCTTGTTTTGTTAGCTTTGTGCTTTCACCCAATTGGTAGTTGAGTGTAATCTCCTATCTCCTCTCTCGGATAATCGAGTGCGCTCGATTCAACGATTGCAGAAGCCGATTCGCGGAATCAAATGCGCTTGATCAACGCTCGAAGAATTGAAGATCTCTCCTCACGGTATCGTGCGCGATCAACGTGTCAGAGATAGCTAGAATTCGGCATCTTCGGATCAACGAATTTGGGCATTTCAGTATCTTCCAATCCACCGATTACTACATTCATCGATCTACATTGTTTTGAATAATCCGCTGCGTCAGTTTTGGTATCAGAGCTTGTTCTAGCCAATCATAGCTAGATCGAGACTTGGAGCCTAATCATTTTGGAGTTGAAGAGATCAAGTGATAGCCGAGCTTGAAGTGAGAAGCCGAGCTAAGTAGAAGAGTGGGAGATCAAATTTGCCTCATTTGGAGAAGTTGTGTTCATCGTGTTCATCGCGAAGTAGCAACAAAGTGGGAGTTTTCGATCCATTTCATTTTGGATCAAAGTTCGAATTGTGTTTGAATTTGAAGTATTTGTGAAGTTTTCAAGTATGCCGCCGAGAAGAGCTAATCGCCACCAAAACGTAGAAGCTTTGTATCGAAGAGAAGAAGCTGATGAGATGGAGCAAAGAATCAATGAGAACTTTAGTGAGAAGCTTAATGAAGGGATTGGACGATTAGAGAAGATGATGTTAGAGATGAATCAGAATCGGAGAAGGGTTTCACCTGAATCTAACCATGGGGGAAGTAGAGTCTCACCACAATCCAATCAAGAAAGAAGTGTTGACAATGATCAAAGGCGTGGGAGGAACGTGGATGATCGTGAACGGAGGAATGTAGATTGAAGGGATGATGGTGGTAGACGTGAAGGTAGTAGAGATGTGGGTGGACGAGATAGACAACGATATACATCTGATTTTGAAGAGGAGTATGATGGTGGTAGTGTTCGAGGACAAGGAAGAAATCACTTTGAGTATGATCACAAGTGGGAGTCGGGGATGAAGACTGAAATTCCTGAATTCAAAGGTGGTATGCAAGCGGAGGAGTTTTTGGATTGGGTAGCTAATGTTGAAGAGATTTTTGACTTCAAAGAAGTTCCAGAACAGCATAGAGTGAAGTTGGTTGCTACAAGGTTGAGGGGTAGAGCTTTGGCATGGTGGCAGCAAACCAAACTTACACGTGAACGGATAGGGAAGTCAAAAGTTGAGTCTTGGGAGAAGATGAAGAAATTGATGAAAGCAAAGTTCTTACCTTACAATTATCAATCTTTGATGTATCAACGTTTGCAGAACTTGAGGCAGGGCACAAAGACTGTTAATGATTACGCAGATGAGTTTTATCAGCTTATTGTGAGAAATGATATTATGGAAACGGAAGAGCAGCTGACATCTAGATTCATTGGGGGATTGCGAATGCAGATTCAGGATATGGTTAACATGTTTGACCCCAGATCTGTAGCGGAAGCACATCAGAAGGCGTTGGCTTGGGAGAAACAGGGACGACGAGGAGGTGGTGTGTTTACAAATCCCAATAATCAAGGAAAGGGTGTTAGTGGAAGTTCTAATGTTTCAAAAGTTGTTGTAAAACCAGTTGTGAATGAGGTTGGGAAGGCGAAAGTCAATAATGGTATCAAGTGTTATAATTGCCAAGAAATGGGCCACAAAAGTAGCGAATGTCCAAAGCCGAAGAAGAGAGCTATGATAGCAGAGGATGAGGATGAGGATGAAGAAGCTGAATGTTCCAATTCACCACCTGATGAGGAGGAAGAAGAAGTGTCGGGAGACGAAGGTTATAATCTAATGATGAAGAGATCCTGTTTAACACCAAAGCAAGAGGAGGATTGTAGTTGGTTGAGGAGCAATATTTTTTAGTCAACATGTACCATTCTGGGGAAGGTTTGCAAATTTGTTATTGATGCTGGAAGCTGTGATAATATAATTTCTTCAGAAGCTATGAGGAAGTTGGCGTTGAAGACTGAGAAACATCCGAAACCGTACAAGCTCGCTTGGTTGAGGAAAGGCGGGGAGGTGAAGGTTGGACGAAGGGCTTGTGTGAAGTTTTCAATTGGAAAGAAATATAAAGACGAAATCTGGTGCGATGTGGTAGATATGGATGTCTGTCATTTGTTGCTGGGGAGACCGTGGCAGTATGATAGGGTGGTGCAACATGATGGGCGTACCAACAGTTACAGTTTCATGTTTGAAGGCACAAAGATTACTCTAGTTCCAAAGAAGCGACAATAGGAGGAAAACAAGTTGGAAGAGATTGAAGAGCTTAAAACTTTGTTATCTTTGAAGGAGTTTGTGAAGGAAGTAGAGGAGGAGCCTGAAGTGTTTTTGTTGATTGGGCGAGAAAGCGGTGAAGAGGTTGAAATACCAGAAGAAGTAAAACCGGTATTGAAAGAGTTTGACGATGTATTTCCAGAGGAGTTACCAACGGAGTTGCCACCGTTGAGGGATATACAACATCAGATAGATCTTGTTCCAGGTGCTGTGTTGCCACACAGACCACATTATCGAATGTGTCCGAAGGAACATGAAGAGTTGCGGAGGCAGGTAGAGGAATTGCTTGAACAGGGGCGTGTGCAGGAGAGTTTAAGTCCTTGTGCTGTACCAGCTTTATTGGTACCCAAAAAGGATGGGACGTGGAGGATGTGCACGGATAGTAGGGCATTGAATAAGATCACAGTCAGATACAGATTTCCGATGCCGAGGCTTGATGATTTATTGGATCAAATCAGTGGGTCCGTAATCTTTTCTAAGATTGACTTAAAGAGCGGTTATCATCAGATTCGCATTAGACCAGGGGACGAATGAAAGATAGCATTCAAAACGAGGGAAGGATTGTATGAATGGCTGGTAATGCCGTTTGGTCTATCGAATGCACCGAGTACATTCATGAGGGTGATGAACCAAATTTTCAGACCATACATTGGAAAATTTGTGGTGGTTTACTTTGATGATATTCTGATCTACAGTGCTAGTAAAGAAGAGCATGTTCAGCATTTGAAAAAAGTGTTAATTATTCTTCGTGAAGAACAATTCTATGCTGCTACAAAGAAGTGTGTTTTCATGGCGAGGAGTGTTTTATTTCTGGGGTATGTTGTGTCGGAAGAAGGAATACAGGTTGACCAAAGTAAAGTCGAAGCTATCAGAGATTGGCCGCAACCCAAGACGATAACGGAAATTCGTAGTTTTCACGGGTTGGCTTCATTCTATCGAAGGTTCATTCCACACTTTAGTAGTGTGATGGCGCCTGTTACAGATTATATGAAGGGCAAGCAGTTTGCATGGACGGAGGAAGCCGAAGTTGCTTTTGATCGGATTAAAGAACTCTTGACGTCTGCACCAATTCTAATACTACCAGATTTTCAGATAGTGTTTGAACTACATACTGATGCATCCAAGGTTGGGATTGGAGGGGTATTGAGTTAGAGGGGACGTCCGATTGCATATTTTAGCGAGAAATTATCAGGAGCAAAGATGAGGTACAGTACATATGACGTGGAATTTTATGCTGTCGTGCAATCTATTAAACACTGGAGACACTATCTATTTCAGAAAGAGTTTGTTCTTTACACTGATCATGAGGCATTAAAGCATTTACAAGGGCAAGACAAGATTTCAGCGAGACATGCATCGTGGATTGCATATCTACAACAGTTTACTTTTGTTGTTAAACACAAGTCAGGGGTGACGAATCGAGTGGCTGATGCTTTGAGTAGGAGGAGTCATTTGTTGACTACACTGAAAGTTGAGGTGATAGGGTTTGATGTGTTGCCAGAATTATTTGTCGATGATCCTTACTTTGCGAAGTGTATTGATAAAGTCAAGGAGGGAAAGACGGATGAGTTTATGATGGTAGACGGTTTTCTGTTCAAAGGAAATCGATTGTGCATACCTGATTGTAGTTTGAGAATGAAGATTGTAAAAGAGCTACATGAAGAAGGGCATGTTGGGAGAGACCGTACATTATAGTTGATTTCGCAATCTTACTTTTGGCCATCGATGAGGAAAGAAGTGGAGAGGTTTGTTGAGCGATGTCATATCTGTCAGGTTTCGAAAGGAACTGCAACTAATGCTGGTTTATATATGTCGTTACCGGTACCAACTAAACCATGGGTTGATGTGAGTATGGACTTTGTGTTGGGATTGCCGAGAACACAGCGGGGAAACGATTCCATTTATGTGGTGGTTGACCGATTTTCGAAAATGGCACATTTTATTGCTTGTAAGAAGACGGCGGATGTTGTTCATGTTGCTCAATTGTTTTTCAAAGAGATATATCGACTTCATGGATTGCCAGAATCGATTGTGTCGGATAGGGATACTCGTTTTCTAAGTCATTTTTGGCTAAGTTTGTGGAAGATGGTCGGAACGAAGTTGAACTTTAGCAGCGCTTATCATCCGCAGACGGATGGACAGACCGAAGTTGTGAACCGATCATTGGGAAATTTGTTGAGATGTCTAGTGCAAGACAATTTGAAGAGTTGGGATGTGAAGTTATGCCAGGCAGAGTTTGCTCATAATCATGTTGTGAACCGTAGTATGGGTTTCAGTCCGTTTCAGATAGTGTATTCGAGCTTACCGAAGGGACCGTTGGATTTAACGGTAATACCACACTCGAAGGGGACAGTTAAGAAAGCTGCTGATTTTGTTGAAGGGTTGACGGAGTGTCATAGAACCGTTCAAGAACGATTGGAAAAGGCAAATGAGAAATACAAACGATCTGCAGATCTGAAGCGAAGGAGTGTTGAATTTAATGAAGGAGATATGGTTTATGCAGTATTAACAAAGGATCGTTTTCCAGTAGGCGCTTATAATAAATTGAAAGGCAGAAAAATTGGTCCTGTAGAAGTCGTGAAACGAATTAATGAAAATGCTTACAGATTGAAGCTACCGGAGGATGTATACACTTCTGACGTGTTCAATGTTAAGCATCTTGTACCATATTATGGGAATGAACAAGTTGATGAGGAAGAATTTACAAATTCGAGGACGAATTTTTCTCAACCTAGGGAGGATGATGCAGCCCAGAAAGAAGTCATAGGTTGTAACATGTTGATAGGTCGAATCCGACCTAAAGCTAACGAGTTAATATTTTGTGAAGACTGGTGGAAAGTTGAAGCCATAGGTCGCGGCCGACCTAACGAAGTCGATAGATCCAACGACTTAGGGAAGATCAGCAACGATCTAGTGGAAAAGCGCTCAAACGACCTAACACGTTGTTAGATCGCATACGATCTAACGAACTAAGGCATAGGTCGTGGGAATGACCTAACACATCACCAGGAAAAGAGCCACGACCTAATGGGTTTGAGAATGACGAGCTAAAGCAAAGGAATAGGTCGCTGGAACGACCTAAAAGGATGCTCCGACCTAACGAAGTTTTAGGTCGCTCACGACCTAACAAAGTTGGCATGCGAGTTACGGGCTTCAAGGTGATGGAATGCACACAAGATAAAGGGTTACGACCTACTTTAGGTCGCGTAAGCGAGCTACGACATAAGATAGGTCGCGTAAAGTCTTAAGTCGCGAAGAAAGTTAGGTCGTAGGAAATCCTTAGGTCGCGAACTTGTTAAGTCGTTGGGTTGGATGCCGCATGTTTTAAGTCGCTGAAGCTTGTTACCGTTGATTCTTCTGCCGAGTTAATCTCTGCCGCTAATGGAAGCTGGAGCATTGAAGTAAGGTCGCGAGAATTGTTTGTTGAGTCGTAGTCTATCTATATGTTGTACATTTTGTTAAGTCGTACATGTTAAGTCGTGATGGTTTGTATGTGTGTGTTGTAATGTGATCTGTTAGGTCGCTGCCGACCTATACTAAGTCGCGTCTGTTTTTAGGTCGCACCATTTAGGTCTTAGGTCGTTCACGACCTAAGTGTTGTCATTTTTGATTCTATTTTGACGTGTGAGTTGTAGCCTATAAATAGGCAAGTATGGTCATTTGTAATAGTTTAGTTGATTTGAAATAAAACTCTTGTTTTGTTAGCTTTGTGCTTTCACCCAATTGGTAGTTGAGTGTAATCTCCTATCTCCTCTCTCGGATAATCGAGTGCGCTCGATTCAACGATTGCAGAAGCCGATTCGCGGAATCAAGTGCGCTTGATCAACGCTCGAAGAATTGAAGATCTCTCCTCACGGTATCGTGCACGATCAACGTGTCAGAGATAGCTAGAATTCGGTATCTTCGGATCAACGAATTTGGGCATTTCAGTATCTTCCAATCCACTGATTACTACATTCATCGATCTACATTGTTTTGAATAATCCGCTGCGTCAATATTATACGAGACATTCCTGTCCTTCTCTTTCATGGGGGCATAGTGTAAATGTGTTAATAAATCCATAAGGACTAAGAAGGGGAAGATGATGACGGTCATCTACGAGTTGATCACTTATGCTCGATGTGGGATATAATGAGATCCACATAGGTTTCAAATATTTAGAGTGGGTTATGTATCATTTATACTCTATGTGTGATACAGTGAGAACTTGAAGTGTTCCATCACGTTGCATGTGGCTCGGGGTCTATGGTACAATTCGGTATCGACTCTATTTATTTTGGACCTTCGACAGGAATCATTGGATCACGATGAATGTCCATCGTGGACCCCATTCATCAGTAATGATGAGTATTAATTTACACACTATTTGACGTATATCATTATGTTGTAGATGACGCGTAGTATAGCAGTTGGTTAATATTATTATTATGTATTCTATGATAGGCTTATATTGTGATATTTCTATTACTTATGCATTTTTATATTGAGTTACCTTTATCATGGTATACTATTATGTATCAGTCACGTTATATTATTTTGTCAACTCATTATAGATGAGTAGGTTATTGTATGATTCCCTATCTTCGGAATTGGTTTACATTACTTGTTTATGGATAGTCTGGATTATCCCTGAGCCACATTTGTGGAGAGGACCGGCTATGCCTTATAGCTTCCTATTTATTTTGTATATAGCTTTGATATACGACATTTTGAGATACTTTCCCCTACACTTGGCTTTAAGTCCGACCCGCATTTTGGCTTTGTCTGTTTATGTCATGACAACTCTCGGGTACTGGATTGAGTAATCTAGGAGTCGGTACTTTTGGGTATATGTAATTAGAGTAAAACAACTAGAGCATTCTAGAGGTGTGATATTGATATGTTGGATATGTATACTTGATAGTGTAGTTATACATGACAAACATGTTATTTTATATATGAGACTTGTCGTATCAGTTATTATACTTAGAACTCCATTCTATAAAGAGTTGATATACTCCATCTTTCTATATTGATATTCATTTATTAGTTATTTCCCCTAGTGCAATCTCTTATATATATTTATTGTTTATCATGTTCAGTTCATGTATATTCAGTATATTATATGTTATCATTCCTCTATAAGATTCCATCCCAATAAACTATCTTTTATGGTATCTGGAATTTAGATGCTGTCACTTGATGTTGATTTCGGAGTATTAGATAGACATGTTGTTACATTTGGTTTCAGAGCTTAGGCTCAACATTCAGGACCAAGTAGACTAGTTTGGGTTAAACAATCTGGAAGAAGGAGATATGTTGAGAGAGCATACTTAATTTTTTCTACTATATAATATTGCATGCACGGCTTATTTTCTGAATGTTAATTTATTTCTATTGCTAGTTGCTATGGTAATTTCATTCAGGCTATCAGTATGAGCAGACAGGAAACACGAGCAACTACAGATAGACAGTTTGAGATGCCCGGTTGCTTTAGAGGCTGTTTGGATATCGCACGGGATGTTCCACAGCCCGCGGACATTCCAACAGTTGTGATAGGTATTGGAGGTAGTGTAGAGATTAAGAGTATTGTCATTCGAACTTAATGCATAAGATTTTTAGTTGAGTAGGGTTGGTCAATGAAGTGTAACTTGGATTTGCGTCCAAGTAGGATTCGGTAAACACCAAGTAATGAGCAATGACCAAGCAAATGACTTTTAAATGTTTTGCATGGAGTCTTTCATGTTAGAAGTATTTTTCTTTATGTTAATGAACCTTGGTCGGTTGGATTAATCCCATGTATTGAATATGTGTTTTCTAGGGATCGGTCCATTCACATGCTAGTTCCTAATCCCTAGTTCGAGCGTGGGGTTTCTTGGTGATTTGTACTAGTTAGGCAAGGGTTTATCATTCAATTTCCGAAGACAAACACTTGAGTCGAATTCTTGAGGCGGCTTAGAGATTTTTGATGCGCAATTCTAGTTGTGCAAGGAAATTTTGGTGGTCGAACCAAGGCACCGAATCAGAATTTGCATAAGAAGAGTCAGTTGGCCAACCCTACTTTAATAAAGGAATTAGGCGAGCAAACAAAGGATTGGATCGGGTCTTGTATATTCTTTTGGATGATCTTTATTCATTGTAAAATTATATGAAGTTAATATAGTCGGTGATAGTTTAGGGAAGGACTTCTTGACTAGTTTTATGACAATTCAAATAATCTTCTAAGTGGCAATATGATACTTGCCTAGGCAAGCCCAAGCATCGGTAGATCGTCATTTAATAATGATTTAATTAGCATAGTTTTCTTCTAAAGAAATGAGTAATGTTCGAGAGAAAAGGAAAACTGAAAATTAGATTGCTGGGTTTATTCGAGAGTCTTGAGTGTCGATGATCTAGCATATCAAATAAGTTTTTTATAACGATCCTGACTCGGCCTTCGAAAATCGACACCCGTACTTCACTTGTACTCGAATGTCGTAGATTCAAACGCCGAATCTGGCTCGCCGGAGCTTATAACACGGTAAGTATAACAATACAGCGGAAGAAAGAAATGAATGATATCATATACATAACAAATGATACAATATCCAGAATATGATATACAACAATGATATCAATATGATACAACAATATCAGAGACAAATAATGTTACAGCGGAAACAACGGAACTGATAACTCCAAATGATCTTAAAAAGAGAATGAATCCAACAACTTCAACATATAGCTCGAACCCCCATCCCGTCTCACCAAGAGAAGCAAGATCAGTCGTGAGTGAACTCCAACACTCAACTAGTCCCAGATACTCTACTGAACCTGACTATCTGAAAAACTCTAACTCTAGACTACCCGTGTGGAAAATTGTGGGCACCCAGAGTTTAGGAAGGGAACAATAAACTCTGGGTCAGTCATGGGACTGGTGTGAGTAAACAAAAAAATAGTTTATCTTTAAAACAAACAACAAAAGAATTTTAAACATTGAAATCCGCAATGCTTTTTGGAAAATGAAACTACCATAAGGCCTCCCGCCACACACACAATGCAAACGCAGAATTGGAGGAGATTTCTCCTTATGACAGTAAAAAATGCTTACTACGCAAAAACATTCGATATTATTACTATTAGTGCATAGTGTAGAAAACCATTTCGAAAGTATAATATTAATCTTAGCCAGCATAGACATTCCGAACTATGCCTACTATAGCTACTATGTTCAATAGCAGGTTACCGCCACATTCCATAGCAGGTTATACAACTAAAACCGTACAAGGCTCGTATTGTTTCTTTGGATTTTCCAACAAATGGTCAGGTTAAGGAACTTCCTATGCCACATGGGAATGCCTCTGGAGGGACGCCCCGAGAACCACCTGGCTCTCTGCCAACACAAGGTCGGTTACCCCCTTCCCGAGTAGTAAACCTGAGATATGCCACCCCCGGTCGTTTGCGACCTTTATCCGAGGCCTCGATCACACAGCAACAATCACACAGAGTAAATGAGATTGGAGCAACCACATAGGTAAATATCTGGGCTCCATACCATGATACCACCTTTTTCCAGAAGGGATGGACATACCCTAGGGGAGCTACCCCTGAAACCTTGCCGCGTCTTTCCTGTTTCGACCATTTCCGTTTTGTGAGGTCCGATGAGGTCTCGTCCACAAAGCTACACTTTTTCACAAAGCCATGATTTGATCAACAATGATCAGCAACACACAGCAGCACTCAGCATGCCACACTACCAAATTGGGAATATATCACTGATAACCTTCAACTACATAACCTCTGAGCTCATACGCCTCAGAGAAGGGTGTTAAGCTAAGAGAATAAATCTCCGCCACCAAACAAAAATGTATTTGAAAGAAATCAGCTTTATATCTCAAAGTGTAGTGTCAGACATACAACCATACAAGTCTGTTTCGAGTTCGAACAGAACCGAAGGCACTTCCGAAGAAGCCCTTGCAATCCGGATAATCCCTAATCACGTCCGGACTTCCCACCACATATGGAGTCTCTATACCGGGGACCAGTCGATGCAGAGACATTCGACGAGTTGTCCTTTCGTTTTCGAAAATATCTGGTCTTGACCACGGGTCTTTAAATGCTATCCATAATGTCGTATCATTATTCAGAATGGGTTATATGACACAAAGTCCTCTCCCGGTTAAACCAAATAATGAGCGTAATATTTAAAAACATATGGATATGGGATTTCAATTAAGTCACACTTATTACCCAAAACTTCTCTTTCAAATGGTTTAAACAAATCACCACTTTAAATCTGTTAAAAATAAACATATTCAATTCACAAAGTTCACCCAGTTTCACAAAGATCTATTCATAGATTTTCCAAATCAATTTCCATTTTAATTGGATTAACTCATTAAATCTTTAAATCAAGATTTAATTCATAGCTTTCAAAAATAATTCACTCATAACTTGGAAAACCATTTTTCAATTCAAACTTGAAATTCCTTTAACTTAAATTGGGATTTCATTTCTTATATGAAAGCTTTTATCATTTGAAAACAAACAGTTTTCATTTGGGAAAATCTGATTCATTTATACGAGTTAAAATCATTGGGTTAAATTCAAATTCTCAGAACCATACTTTTAAAATGGTTTAAATTCATATAAACACATTTATAACATCTTTAACCATAATTTCCAATTATGGAATTCAATTCCAAATTTTGAATTCAAATTCAAATTTAATTATTTAAATTGAAAACTTTACCAAGTTATTCAAAATAACTTTTATCTTAAAAAGCTTTAACATTTAACCCAAATCCATTTCCAAAATCAATTGAAATTAAAATTTCCATTTCAAAAACATTAAATTTAAATCATCTGTGACTTAACTAATTTCCACGTGAAATCCATATTTGTGTGTGTAAGAGTGTGGTCCAGGGGTTTTACACAGTAGTGCAACATCATTCAATCATCACAGATTAAATACAACAATATATAGTTGATAAGCGGTATAACCTATAACGCTTATCGTTCATTCACAGATCACAGATAATATACAACTGTATCACAAATAAATGAATAAATTATACACAGCTCAATTCATAGAACAAAATGTCACAGATCAGATAGGATAATCAATTCAAGGCATCTCATACAAGACAATCATTCATAAGTAAGGTCAAGCATTCAATAATCATTTATAAGCAGGATTAATTAATTGTTTAATCCTAATTAATTCAATTTATTTCCAACTAAATTAATTACTTATGAATTAATTATCCAATCCTGATTTGTTAATTACAAATCATTTGATATAAATTAATTTATCACACACTTTAATTAATTACTCTTAATTAATTACAATAACTAATTAATTACTCCTTAATTATTTCTTAATCACTTGACTAATTAATTAATCTTTAATAGATTAATTTTCCTCAAATTAATTACGTTAATAAATTATTGCTTAATCACTTAATTAATCAACTTTAATCATTAATTAAAATATTTAATTAATCATCCTTAATTCACAAATTAATTATTCCTTTCTTAATCTCCATTTGATTAATTATATTAATAATTTATTTCCCTTAATTACTTATATCAATTAAACTAACTTCTTGATTAATTACATTAATTAATCCTTTAATTACACTGAGTCATCATCACTTAATTACTTCCCTCAAGTAATTACCCTTTTAATTACTTAAAACCTTTATTAATTTAAAGATAATCCATTTATCTTAATTAACTTCTTAATCACCATTAAGATCTTATTAAATGAAAACTTGAAATTGATTTATACAAAAATCTTTTGAGATCTTCTTGATTAATTAAGGTTTGATACCACATTATTATATTTCAAAAACACTTGTTAATTAATTTAATAAATCAACTAATGTATAATTATTCCAACTCAAAACAATTTATCTTTAAAACTTGTTTTAAAACTTATTTAATAAATTTACTTTGGAAACTTTGGCTAACATTCACTTGAAACTGATTTATTTAAATATTCTTTGAAACTTGATCATGCTTTCTTTTGAAAACTTGGTTATTAAACATAACCCGAGCCCAAGCTCTAAATTACCCGAGCCAAAACCCAGAATACTCGAGGTTAAACCCGAGCACGTCCCCGAGTCCATCTTTCCTCATCTCTCCCCCTTTTTTTTTCTAAGTTACAACTCGATAAACTGGGAAACAAGCTCACAAATCTCGGGTTTCAACCGAAGCAACCCAACATTTTCTCGAGTATCAACTCGAGAATATAAAGCTTCAGAACATCAGCCTGTGCACACAATTAACTGTGCACGTACACCGGCGATCAGCACTTTTCCGACCATCGACGACATCCCTCACACATCATCGATCGCCAACACTCCTAACTCCGACCACCCAAACGTCTAAACAAATCCAAAATCGAAATCGAGGGAATCTCGATCAGCCTGGAATCGAACCACCTCAGAAAAACCCCTCTCCACGGCAACTCTGATCCCCAGAGTCACTACCACCCCATCCACACTTCCACCAGCAACCTCCACTGCGTTTCCCAACGGTCTCGCGAAGCTCGATTCACCAGAGAAGGATCACAGACCCATTTACCTAGCTTGACAAAATTAGGTTTAAAAACATAAATCGCTTCGCCGCCGCCGCCACAATCATCTGATCAACTTCCTGGAATTTTTCCCAAACTCTCCGACCCCCCCCCCCCAACAACCTACTGCTACAACCTCGCTACCAACAATCCACACGATCGCCGTAGTTTGCCAGAAACTCATTTCACGTTCAACTCACGAGTCCACCCAAATTACTCAACTAAAAATCTTGATATTTATCTCTAAATTCATCATTTTGCTCATCGTTTCAGATTTTAAAATCAAAGATCAAAGTTGGCTTAATCAATTTTAACCCATATTCTGATTTTCACTGTAATATTCAAATTTAGAGATATTTAATCCATATTTCCACTTGAGTTTGTTTTTAAAATTGGAGTTGTACTCATATAAATAACCTTCATTCAACAATCATAACCTAAAATTGTTTGGGTGGAATGATTTTTTAAATTTCAAACAGGTTTTAAAACCTGGAATGCCTGAACAGAGGCAAGCTTTGTCTGTTTTCCAGACATGTACACCCTATTTACACATATGTATATATCACATGCAAGCATATACAATTACTTTCCACAACATCATTCAAGTATTCATCATAATTATCAGATGTAAAGCAGATTCAAGATTTGAGGGTGTTAGTTTACTCACAGTGTTTTTGTGAAGAACAGAGCTTCTTCTTTGACACTGGCTGGAAATTACAAGCTGGAATCTTTCTTGATTCTATGATTTGTTTTGATTTGTATTGTTTTTTATGATTGAATTTTGTTTAAGTTTTGAATGGTATTTACTTTAGATTTTTTTTCTCAGTTTTGATGGACGAAATGAAATGAGGATGATGGACATTTGAAGAAGAGTTTACTGGGTGATAGAAAATTGTACAGGGTAATATATTTGTTGTACAATTTATCAGTGATATTTTTCATTGCTTGGTGGCTGAAATGAGAATTTTTGTGCGTGCATTAATTGCCTTTGTACAAACAGACTTATCCATTGTTTGTTCATACTTATCCATATATATTTATCCTTTTAACTTATACTTTGTTCATATTGCTTGAATGTATCATATTTTATTTGTATTATTTGGTATTGATTTATTAATATGATATTAAGATTTACTTTATATTGTATGAACTATATAATTTATTTATTTTATATATAGATGAATTTCCATATTTTATTTGTTGTTAAAATTTTAGCAAATGTTTACTTTATATTTTTAGAATTTATCTTTCATATATTGATTCTATTTCTAACTTAATTTATTACTATTATTTTACTTTAATATTTATTATCTTGTATTTATTTTATAAATTAACCATCAATTTTAAATTTAAATTTATTTGTTTATTTTAAACCACCAATTCTTAATTTAAATCATTTATTTACTTATTCTGATACTCGTGTCAATTTTCTATATTTATATAATTATTTTCAAACCATTTATTTAAGATTTAAATCTAAATCACATATATACAATATTTTAAATTCATATGATTTAATATATATATTCTATTTGAATTGGGGAAACACGCTTCAATTTACAATTAATTTTACAATTTTAATTCAAAAATTCAATTAATTATCAATTTAAATTTAAATAAAATTCGGGGTCGTTACAACGTTCCCCCCTTAAGAAATTTCGTCCTCGAAGTTTGCCAGGGAGACACAAAGATAGATGAAGAATATTTCATCAAATCAACTGAATATCTATTTTGCATTTGGCTTACCAAATCAGAATATCAATAATAGATACGAGAACGAATCTGTTTAATTTTTTCCACAAAATACTCGGGTTATCCAGATCTACGAAATATGCAGGGGCATTGGTTAGTTCGAAAGGATAACTAACCGTTCGTAGAAAATACCCGAACCCAAATTGTATTCATAGATCTGTCTATTTTTGGGTACAATTTCAAAACTTTTAGTTTAGAACTAAAGTATACCTATCAACCATAGCAACCGAAGCAACCAATTCATTCAAACAAACAATTCTGACCTATTTGGAGTTTTTGTCCCATATAAATATATCAAATCTTCTTCCCGGATCTACCAGGAACTATTAAAGAATTGAGAAAAGATGTTGAACAAAAGAGATTGATAGAGAAAATATTGTTTCCTCGTTGTTACAGGGATTGACCATTTATAGTCGTATTCCCATGTCCCCTATCTCATCCTCTTCTTGCACTCATACTCACTATCAGTGGATAGCAAGAGAATTTACTGAGGCACACAAACGGATATCTTAGGGATTACTCATTCTAGAGTATACTTCACCCTATCTCTAATGAGCTACTTAATGTGTTATACTCCTGAGCTAAAGTTCAACCTTAGCTCTGATACCAATTATAACGATCCTGACTCGGCCTTCGAAAATCGACACCCGTACTTCACTTGTACTCGAATGCCGCAGATTCAAACGCCGAATCTGGCTCGCCGGAGCTTATAACACAGTAAGTATAACAACACAGCGGAAGAAAGAAATGAATGATATCATATACATCACAAATGATACAATATCCAGAATATGATATACAACAATGATATCAATATGATACAACAATATCAGAGACAAATAATGTTACAGCGGAAACAACGGAACTGATAACTCCAAATGATCTGAAAAAGAGAATGAATCCAACAACTTCAACATATGGCTCGAACCCCCATCCTGTCTCACCAAGAGAAGCAAGGTCAGTCGTGAGTGAACTCCAACACTCAACTAGTCCCAGATACTCTGCTGAACCTGACTATCTGAAAAACCCCAACTCTAGACTGCCCGTGTGGAAAATTGTGGGCACCCAGAGTTTAGGAAGGGAACAATAAACTCCGGGTTAGTCATGGGACTTGTGTGAGTAAACAAAAAAACAGTTTATCTTTAAAACAAACAACAAAAGAATTTTAAACATTGAAATCCGCAATGCTTTTTGGAAAATGAATCTACCATAAGGCCTCCCGCCACACACACAATGCAAACGCAGAATTGGAGGAGATTTCTCCTTATGACAGTCAAAAATGCTTACTACGCAAAATCATTCGATATTGTTACTATTAGTGCATAGTGTAGAAAACCATTTCGAAAGTATAATATTAATCTTAGCCAACATAGACATTCCGAACTATGCCTACTATAGCTACTATGTTCAATAGCAAGTTACCGCCACATTCCATAGCAGGTTATACAACTAAAATCGTACAAGGCTCGTATTGTTCTTTTGGATTTTCCAACAAATGGTCAGGCTAAGGAACTTCCTATGCCACATGGGAACGCCTCTGGAGGGACGCCCCGAGAACCACCTAGTTCTTTGCCAACACAAGGCCGGTTACCCCCTTCCCGGGTAGTAAACCTGAGATATGCCACCCCCGGTCGTTTGCGACCTTTATCCGAGGCCTCGATCACACAGCAACAATCACACAGAGTAAATGAGATTGGAGCAACCACATAGGTAAATATCTAGGCTCCATACCATGATACCACCTTTTTCCAGAAGGGATGGACATACCCTAGGGGAGCTACCCCTGAAACCTTGCCGCATCTTTCCTGTTTCGACCATTTTCGATTTGTGAGGTCCGATGAGGTCTCGTCCACAAAGCTACGCTTTTTCACAAAGCCATGCTTTGATCAACACTGATCAGCAACACACAACAGCACTCAGCATGCCACACTACCAAATTGGGAATATATCACTGATAACCTTCAACTACATAACCTCTGAGCTTGTACGCCTCAGAGAAGGGTGTTAAGCTAAGAGAATAAATCTCCGCCACCAAACAGAAATGTATTTGAAAGAAATCAGCTTTATATCTCAAAGTGTAGTGTCAGACATACAACCATACAAGTATGTTCCGGGTTCGAACTGAACCGAAGGCACTTCCGAAGAAGCCCTTGCAATCCGGATAATCCCTAATCACGTCTGGACTTCCCACCACATATGGAGTCTCTATACTGGGGAACAGTCGATGTAAAGACATTCGATGAGTTGTCCTTTCATTTTCGAAAATATCCAGTCTTGACCACCAGTCTTCAAATGCTATCCATAACGTCGTATCATTATTCGGAATGGGTTATATGACACAAAGTCCTCTCCCGGCTAAACTGAATAATGAGCATAATATTTAAAAACATATGGATATGGGATTTCAATTAAGTCACAACTTATTACCCAAAACTTCTCTTTCAAATGGTTTAAACAAATAACCATTTTAAATCTGTTAAAAAAAAACATATTCAATTCACAAAGTTCACCTAGTTTCACAAAGATCTATTCATAGATTTTCCAAATCAATTTCCATTTTAATTGGATTAACTCATTAAATCTTTAAATCAAGATTTAATTCATAGCTTTCAAAAAGAATTCACTCATAACTTGGAAAACCATTTTTCAATTCAAACTTGAAATTCCTTTAACTTAAATTGGGATTTCATTTCTTATATGAAAGCTTTTATCATTTGAAAACAAACAGTTTTCATTTGGGAAAATCTGATTCATTTATACGAGTTAAAATCATTGGGTTAAATTCAAATTCTCAGAACCATACTTTTAAAATGGTTTAAATTCATATAAACACATTTATAACATCTTTAACCATAATTTCCAATTATGGAATTCAATTCCAAATTTTGAATTCAAATTCAAATTTAATTATTTAAATTGAAAACTTTACCAAGTTATTCAAAATAACTTTTATCTTAAAAAGCTTTAACATTTAACCCAAATCCATTTCCAAAATCAATTGAAATTAAAATTTCCATTTCAAAAACATTAAATTTAAATTATCTGTGACTTAACCGATTTCCACGTGAAATCCATATTTGTGTGTGTAAGATGTGGCCCAGGGGTTTCACACAGTAGTGCAACATCATTCAATCATCACATATTAAATACAACAATATATAGTTGATAAGCGGTATAACCTATAACGCTTATCGTTCATTCACAGATCACAGATAATATACAACTGTATCACAAATAAATGAATAAATTATACACAGCTCAATTCACAGAACAAAATGTCACAGATCAGATAGGATAATCAATTCAAGGC